>CP136059.1:422437845-424937845 GCA_032464435.1 Aegilops umbellulata
TGCCTAGTCTTCTCTATACGTATGTTTAGTACGTAACGTCGACCAAGAACGGACATAAGAGAGGACACTTCTCTCTATTAATTAGCTATCTAGCTAACACAATATATGAAATACCTAAATTAAGCCCCCAAAATCCCCAAACCCCCTCCCCCCCTTTCAAAAAAAAACCAAAAACCCCAGCCACAGAAATGCTGACGCGTGGATGCCTATTGGTCCCGGTTGGTGCTACCAACCGGGACCAAAGGCCCTCCTGCCTGGGCTCGGCGCACAGGCCACGTGGAGGCCCATCTGTTCCGGTTCTGGTTTGAACCGGGACTAAAGGGTGAGGGTATTAGTAACGACCCTTTAGTCCCGGTTCAGGAACCGGGACTAAAGGCCCTTACGAACCGGGACAATAGGTCGGTTTTCTACTAGTGCATTGGAGTATGAAAGTTGTCAGTAGTTTCTTATGCTAGAGAAGTACTCGTGAAAATTTAGCCGTACTCCAGTGAGTACTCCATGGAGTTACTTACTCCGGTAGCTTAATTAAGTGCAGTTGATTCACTTACTCCAGTAGCTTAATTAAGTTGCAGTAGTGCTTGTAAGTTTGCAAGTTTTGTGTACTGTACTGCTTGCATCAGTACTTTTGTGTAATCAGACCTATAAATTTTCCAAGCTCTGTTATGATGAGCAGAGTTTTTACTTGCTACTTTCAGTTTCTCTCATTCCTTGGGAAAAGTTTTCCAAGTTCTGTTATGATGACACTATTGGACACATACAGTAGAGCAGTGTTTTTAGTTGTTATACTTTCAGTTACCATCACTGCTTGGGAAAGGCCGAATTGCATGCATTCAGGTCTGCAGTTGATAATGTATCATCATAATTAAGTTCCTTCTCTTTTCCTGCATTGTTGTATGCTCCTATGAAGATCCAAATGTATCATCATAATGTATGTGCTGTGTCGTGTGATTCTTCATGCTGAGAACTTCAGCTTTTTTAGTTATTGCACTTCTGCAGGTTTTGTGGGAGTGGTTATGTGTCATGCATTTTTTTGCTAGGATCAGACAGTTATAGTGAAAGGCTTCTGTATAAAGAAAAGAAAATATGATCATGGTGAATGAATTATGTACACTAGTTAGAGCATTAGTGTGGTTTGCTGGTGAGAAGGGAATCAAGGGATGCACATTGTGGGGGTGATGCTTACTAACACTTTGACAAAAAAATTCAGAATGTGCTGGACTATATGTTCATTGATACTACTTGTGATGCTGCTGCTATACTACTTCGGAATTTTGTGAACTTGTAATGTTGCTGCTGTACCCCGAGAGGCCCTGAGTTTGCCGGAATGTCGATTAACTTCCATTCCGGAAAATTTGGGTACTCCATATGTCCTATTTTCAGCAAAGGTCATGCTGAAATTTTCCGTGAATTTTAGCATGACTTTGCTAAAAATAGGACATATGGGGTACTTGCGACTAATGCATGGGCCGAGGTATCTTAGTACTTAGTTAAGTAGGATCAACTGCCCCGCCATTCTTGCTGCATAGGTGGCAATAGAGCCAAGTGATTAGGCCCAACCTAGGGTGCCTCGGCATCGATAAACCCTAAATGATGAAAACTTAACTTAGTATTTAGGGTGCCTCGGTGTCGACAAACCCTAAATGATGAAACCTTGGCTTCTATAGGGTGCCTCGGTGTCGATGAGAACCTAAATGAAACATAGTGAAACAAGCGCACGGTCGTGGGTTCGAGTCCCCGCTGGCGCATATTTTTTGCTCACAATGAAATGGGTTCAGTTGAAGCAAAATTCAGTTAAAATAGCATCTTCAGTTCAAAAAAACTACTAAATGATCACAAAAACTTCTAGACAACATTCTGTATGATCTGACCAAAACTTGAACTAAATGATCACCGAAACTTGAAGGATTTTGCATCACATCACAACCATAAGTGTTCTGCACCAGCATCATAACAATCACATAACTACATAACAAAAGCAAACTTGTTCATCATTACAAAAGCAAACTTGTTCAACATAACAAAAGCAAACTTGTTCATCATTACAAAAGCAAACTTGTTCAACATAACAAAAGCAAACTTGTTCATCATTACAAAAGCAAACTTGTTCAACATAACAAAAGCAAACTTGTTCAACCACATAACTACAAACTAAGACACATGATACCACAAACAACTCAATATCCCCAGTAGTAGGGGTCATCCCAATGATCCTCCGCCTCTTGCCATTGCTTCAAACCTTCTTTGATGGTTTTGATTTTCTTCCATGCCTCGTAGGTGACGTACGCATCTTTTTCTGCGTACTTGATGAGGTTGTTTGGCAGTGGGATGTCCCCCATAGTTTGTGGTCCAATTTCTTGTTGATCTTCTGCTTCATTTCCTTGTAGGATGGGTGGATGAGGCTGGCTGCAAACTCAGCCAAAGACTGCCACTTCTTTCCATTGTTTGGAACTCTCCATGTGCGCTACATGTCGACGTACTTGTCGGGGTTGATCTCCAAACCAGACAACTTCAGCTTCTCCTTGTCACCTCCAATGGAGAAGCCAACAAAGGTGTACAGCTTCTTCTCCTGCAAGAGCGGGCGGAGTTCCTTGGGCCTGCATCAAATTAATCTGGTGCATCAAATTCATCTACTTCAAAAACTTTAGAAACTACTAATTAGACAGAAACTTCAGAACTAGTATTGCATTTACTTCAAAACTTCAGAACTAGTATTGCATCTACTTCAGAACTTCAGAACTATTGCATCTACTTCAGAAACTTCAGAAACTTCAGAAACTTCAGAAACTACTAATTAGACAGAAACTTCAGAACTTCAGAACTAGTATTGCATCTACTTCAGAAACTTCAGAAACTTCGGAAACTACTAATTAGACAGAAACTTCAGAACTTCAGAACTAGTATTGCATCTACTTCAGAACTTCAAAACTATTTATTAGTAGGACCATGAATCGTGCTATTAATGTCTTGCTTTTCTCTTCCGATCCTTTTGTTGCATACTTATATATTGCTTATGTATCGTCTTTTGTTTGGCTTGTGCATAGAGATGCCGTCGTATGTCGTGTACAAGGGTAAGGTTCCCAGAGTCTACGACGACTGGGAGGAGTGTCGGAGACAGGTTCACCGTTTCAGCGGTAACAGTTACAAAGGGTACACCACTAGGGCGGAGGCGGAATCTAGATACGCCCGCTATCTAGCGGGAGAGAGGAGGGAGCGTTGGAGGAACCGGATGAAGATCAGTTTCATCGCGATGATGCTCACCGTGATGACCGCAACTCTCTTCTATGTGATGGTAGTTTAGATGATCGATATCGACTTGTAGTGTGAAGACAAAATCGCTACTCGCGGTCTCGAGACTTGTAATGTTCTATCTTTGTTCAGTCTTTTGAATTCGGAGACTAATATGATGAATTGTATTCGGAGACTAATCTTCTATTGTATTCGATGAATCTGCTGTTGCTGTGTGCTGCTGTCTATATTATGTTCAATAATATATTTTGTAACCTGTGAAAATATCGGAAATGAAAAAAAATCCCTAATATTCATACTAGTGGCGCACCACACAAGACACTAATGGCGCACTGTGATAATCACACTAATGGTGCATCATCCACTGGTGCGCCATTAGAATTCCAAAGCACATGGGTACATATGGCCCCCTGGGAGGCATTCTAATGGCGCACTGAAGGCTATACTAATGGCGCACTACGCGGTGCGCCATTAGAACACCAGATACTAATGGCGCACCAGACGTGCACCATTAGAATTTAGAATTTAATTCTAATGGCGTGATGCCAGTGGGGCACCAGTAGTGCGCCATTAAAAGGCAAAATCGGTGCGCCACTAGCATGTCTTTTCCTAGTAGTGATTAGGCCCAGACATTTGGCATGTCTTCATCAAGGGGATAGGAATAGCAACGGTGTTGCCAAGATGGTGGCTTCAGTCTTATGGATGTATCATCTTGTATGGTCTTTGTGAATAATCAATAATATGGTTGCATGCATCGTCCAGATGCAGAGGCCGGGGGTACATCCTCCTTTTCTAAAAAATGGCATTCATTAGGGGCAAATACTATTACTCTGCTACAGGCTACAGACTACAACACTACAGCTTCCTACGGATCACGAGAGACTGCATCTTCCTATGAAGGAACCGTCGCGGTCAGGGGAGGCCATCCAGGGCGTCGTTGGCGCCCCATCAGACTCGTCTTCACAACCACGGAATGTCGTCAGTTATCATGCCTTCTCCGTCGAGACAACCGGCCGGCCGGGTCTATGTGACCGTCAAGCCGTTGCTTTTGCTACTTGCTTGTCGTCTCCGGAAAAGTTCGAGGGAATCATCTGGGCGTTGTCATCGTATGAGTCCTTCGAATTAGTTCACCAAGCCCAAGTCAACCAAATGGGGCGCACCAAGGGGTTGCCTTGGGGGACAAGTCAAAGGCGAAACACGAGGGTCTGAGGTGTTCCCCCCTTGGGGCGTACACCGTGATCTTTGGTTTTTCTAGAAGAGTCCTAGGAGGACGACATAAGGGATAACCCCTTCCCAAGTTGCACCCCTTGGCTCCACCCATGAATATGCATGGAGAGGGTGCACCCCTTAGAAATAGACTAATCCTTTGGAGCACACCCCTGCTTTGCGTCTCTCTCTCTCTCTAGATTGATCTAGATAGAGAACACTGTTAGGGTGTCGTCTCCTCCCTCTAGTTCTTTCTTCATTGTTGCCTCTGGGAGCTCATGGACGAATAGGGCCACCTTCGAGATCCATTTCGCCGGAAGCGGAACCAGCACCCGCAAATGGAGCTCAACGGCGTCGGAATCGCGGCCACGCCGGCGCCATTCTGAAAGCTGGAGCTCATTTTTGGCGGGCTTATTGGGCGACGCGCGAGCATGACTTCGAGGAGAATCAAGTTTCCCGAAGTTTGTAAGCTATATCGTCAACTCCCCCGTCCATCCGTAGGCTCATTATCGCCACAACATTGCCCACGGAGGCTCACATCCTCCGCTCACTAAGTGTTGACGAATTGCCTAGCTAACTCTTTTGCCTTTTATTTGTTGTTTTACTGTTTTTTGCAATCAACATGAAATGTTGCAATTAGTAGATTAAGAGGTCAAGGAAGATGTTCTTCGACAACTCTTCATTGGAGAAGAAGGAAGAATATGACGATGATTTTGAGATGGCCATTGTTGTGATAGTTCATGAGGACTTTCGAAGACCAAGACTAGGATCACAATTTAGCCGCTTGGATATCAATCATGATAGAGCAGAAGCTCATCACAAGCTTATCAAGGATTACTTTGCGCCCAATCCAACATATTAGGAGAAGTATTTTTGGCAGTGATTTCGAATCCGAGCTGTAGCATGAAATTTGGTCTATTTGGGTAGGACGGAACACCATCCTGTAAAGACCGAAGATCGAATAGTGAAAAACCGAGAAGACTGAAAAAATTTAGGATGTCAATTATGAAAGACCGAGAAGATCGTACCAAGCAAACTGAAAAGACCTAACGTCCGGGCTTACTGCTAGAGATGCTCTTACTCCATGCATCAACGACTTGAAGCATCACATTACAGTGCGTAGCAATGCATAATAATAGTTCACCCCAAACAAAAGTGGGAAGTTAAAACACACATAAGAAAAACTCAAAACACATCGGCCCTTATTTTGCAGCATATTTTCCTTCCAGTATCTAAACATAGGCCTGAAACCAATGCGTCCAGCTCCAACTGGTCTCCGCCGCCGTCAGGTACCATCATGTTCTACCCAGCCGCTGTAACTTTCTTGAGCCTGGATAGGTCCAGCATTGGGGTCGTCGGCGGGGATGACGAAGGTCAATTCGTGGTGGCCTGCAGCGAGCCTATTGATGGTAGCTTGGAACATGAAATGGCTTAGGCCATGGCTCTTCGACATGTTGTTCTTTTAGCGCATGATGAACAAGTTTCAGATGTTATCTTCGTCTCAGACTGTCTCTCACTTGTGCAAAGGATCAATTCGTCTATGAGTGACCGTTCTTCAATTGGGGTGGTGATGGGTGAAATCAAGTCTATGTCTGAAGGTTTCTCGTCAGTGTCCTTCAAACATGTCCGTCGGCATTTGAATGTTCCTGCTCATGTGCTAGCTAAATCATGTATGAACTCTTCTGGTCTTTGTGTTTTTCATTCTGTTCCGGATTGTATCCGGCGAACTCTGCGTAATGTTGTTCATTAATCTATAAAGCCAACGTTCTCTAAAAAAACACAACGGTTGGCATTTCTTACATAACATATTTGGTTTGTTTTTAGTATTGCAAATTTGCCTATTTTTTATATCCTGGGACACCGTACATAACATATTCGTCGATGTCTTTTTTATTTTTGAGCAAAGGCACACGGTACACGTGAATTATTCACTTATTAGATTCACGGGAGTACGTCCACAGCTGCTGGTAGCGAATGGCCTTTGTTTTCTAAGCCCACAACGACAATAGCAAAAGGCAACGGCCCATGCGTACAGACTATTCATTCCATCAGCATGCGCAGCATCCCACCTCTTTTAGTCCCACCTCGCCTAGCGAGCAGGGAACAGACCAGCTTAAATAGCACTCTCTACACACTCTCTCGCCGAGCGCACTAGCGAGTGCTTGTAACCCGAGCGGGGGCATCAAGGTTGTGCGAACGTTGCCGTAGCGCTGTGGGCCAGGTCCAGTCGTGCTTCTGCTGGCCCGCCCGTTCCAAGTTGGAAGTGGACTTGCTGGGGCCTGTGCGAAAGCTAGGCGTCACGGGCTATAATGTGGCAGGCATTGCGTGAGGCTGGTTTAACAGAGCAGCGAAAACTGCCCGCTTCCAACGGTGGAAGGATAACGGGCTGCTGCACAACTGGGCCGCTTGGGTCTCACAGTCTACTCCAACGAACCACCATCTTTTTTATATTTTGTTTGTGCTGCTGCAGAAATGAACTTTTGAAAGTTGCAGAATGTGGTTAAAAACTGCAGGTTATAAAATTGTTCATAAATTTCGATCTCTTGGTTACGCGATTGGAAATTCTATTGCTTGTCTCTTTTTCATATCACACGTTTATACTTCTCCTAATACATATACGATGATCACATCTTGAAGTTTTTTTTTTCTATATTGTACAGTGGAAGGAGGCACAAAACGTTTTTTTTTACTCAATCGGTTTGTCATTCCGTAGCCATGCCGGATGAGCGGAGCTGGACAACAATCCATGACAACGTTTTGAAAGCACATAGTTCGTGGAAAGAAAAAACTCATAAAAATAACATGAAGAACCCAATCATATTCCACCAATTGAGTTTTACTCAGAGAAGCCACATCGACACCAAAATAAATAAAGCATATTACATCACAGAGAGCAAGATTCAGAAAATAACGTGCATTCATCCATGTCGTTGACCTCGTCCTCCGGAATGTTCCATTTCTCAGGCTCCTCCAAGCACTCATCGTTGGTAGACAGCAAGTGCAGCACCTGAAAAGCATGACATATTTGCTTGTCATCTTGACATTCCATCTGACATCAATAACTTAAACCCAACAAGTATGATGAATGGGTACCTCGGACATCGATGGCCGCCACATTGCGGGCCGCATGATGCAGCGCGACGCGACGGTGACCATCCTCTTCAGCTGGTCCTTGTCGTAGTCATCGCCGAGGTCAGGGTCTGCGAGCTCGATTGCTTGCCCGGCCTCCAGAAGAGGTTTTGCCTAGAAAAGACAGAAAGATCAAGCACACATAGTGTGAACTGTTCTGTTCGTTGGCGATTCAGTCAGTTCATTGGAGTGTGCTCATTCAGTTAGTGCTCACCCACTGAAGAAGACTTTGCTTGGAGCAATCGATAGGCCGCCTTCCGGTGACGATCTCTAGCAGAAGAACTCCGAAGGCAAATATATCTGTCTTTTCATCGACGATGCCGTGCATGAAGTATTCTGGCGCCAAGTACCCAAATGTGCCCTCTATGGGTACGACGGAGTGATGAGTCCATTGTTTGGGAAGCCACTTTGCCAGCCCAAAGTCAGAAATCTGTTGTGTAGACAGACAAATGCCCATTATATAAAATAATCACATCACTTTCATATTTGATTAAATATCATTTCATTACTTGCATTGCATATAATTCTCAAGTAACTGTATCATTTACTTTTGACAGAAGATTGTTGTTTGGCTGGAATAGTAGATTTTTTTTTAATAAAAGGGTGGTTTTAATTGAGTCAAATATAGGCTATGCTAGGCTCACCTGAGGTTCAGAATCATCGCCGAGGAGGATATTAGCGGCCTTGATGTCGCGGTGGATGATCCGATGCCTGCAGAACATGTGCAGATACTGCAAACCCCTCGCGACGCCCACCGCGATGTTCTGCCGCAGAGGCCACTCAAGGACCTTCCCACTATTCCCTGCAAAAAAAAGTGTCACTGACAAAATCTTCAGGTCGATCACTCTGAACTTGCACACCGACTGAAACTCATTCAGATACCGTGGAGCGCCGATGCGAGCGTCCCGTTCGCGCAGAGCTCGAACACCAGGTAGAGCCCATTCTCGACGCAGCATCCGAGCAGGTCGGCCGTGTTCGGGTGGCACACATGCACCTGGATCCCTAGCTCTGACAGGAACTCCTCCTCCTTCTGCTCACTGGGCTTGCCCTTGGCCAGCCTCTTCACTGCTATGCATTGGCCGTCAGACAGTATGCCCTTGTACACTTCTGCATAGCCTCCTCTCCCCACTATATTGTCTACATGAACATGAAAGCATCAATCAAATTACATTAAACCTTGCTGAATTTTGCATGATACAAAATTCTCTGTTTTTTTCTTTTTGTTCAAATGCATGAACAGAAGGCCTGAAAATAAGTTACAAACCTGGACTGAAGTCGTTTGTAGCAACTGAAATCTCTTGGTAACTGTAGCACTTCCAGGCAGGTTTCTGGTCCTCGGAGAACGTGGAGCAGCCGTCGCCGGCTTTCGCGCCTTCGCCGTCAACGGTTCGCAGGAACGGAAGCCAGAGCTTCATGTCCGACAGCCGTCTCCATATGCCACTGTGGCCACGCCGGCTCATCGTGTCATTGCTACATGTGCTGCAGGCGTCCCCCTCCCTCTGGTCCATCAAGGACCGCCCTCGGCGAGCTCTTGTCTTCCTCGTCGCCGTCAGCCTGCTTGCGTACCGAGCTTGATCATCGAAGTAGTTTTGTTAATGTTCTGCTCCATGTTGAACTTGAGGAGATGTTGCTGCTGCCTGCAGTTTGAGGTTCTGAATCAGAACTTGAATGGACATACATACATGCTTGCTTTCAGAAGAAGAAAATAAGTGCTGAATCTTTTCACCGTCAAACGACTGAGACTTGAGCCGGTTGCTACTCTGGGTCTGTGCCAGGCCTTCCCTTCCGACCGCGATCACCGAGCAGTTGTTCGGAGCGTGCATGAAGCAGTAGTTTGCAACCTCAAAGTGATTCCTGAAACGCATAAAACTACGGATTACATTTACAAGAAGAGTGCAAACTTGCAGAAAAATACAGTTCAATATCTGTACATGAACAGAGGAGTAGCTTATTAGGAATCCATTTTCTAACTGGCTTTCGTGCTTTGGTGAGTCGTCCTTATTATTATTATTATTATTATTATTATTTTTTTTTTTTTTTTTTTAGGAACTTACTAAAGATTACCTGTGATATTTACTCCTTGATCTTCCAACGACTAGAAACTTTGCATCAGTCTGTTCAGCTTCCCGGACCAGGGCTCTTGGAATGCTTGAGCTGCAGATTACCTTGGCCTCCAAGTTGACCTGGGAAACAGAGCAAAGGCAGAGAAAACAGAGGATAGAACTCATTTGTTTGTCTCGGACAAAATTTCAAGCAATCTTCCTGCGTCCTCCCCACGTTGGAAGTTTCTAGACTGGGTTCCCGCTGGATTTAGTATGAAAATGCATCGCTGGACATTGGAAATGGATGCCCTTCATGAACAGTTCAGGTAGGAAACTGCATTCTGGAATCTAATTCAGTAAGCATATTATAAATGCACATGGTGATTAAACAGCCCTCAGCTTCTAACAGTACAGTAGAAAGTTCATAGCACAACTGATTGCAAATTATGACAAGAAATTGGAACCAAATAATCAGACAACTATCATAACATCTAACCAGTGAAGTGAATCTAGTTCGCAACTCATCTGAAGAATCCAGAAACGAGCAAAAGGTTTTCAGCTGAGCTGAAGAATACATTTGATGCTGATGCTGTCACATTCTGAACATCGACAGCAGTTAAGACTGAGTGCACACCTCATAATAAGCTTAAAAAGCTAGAAAATGTTTAAAGTAAAAGAACTGCAGGCTGGCCTTCCACAGCAGGCAAGGTGCACCGCACGGAATCAAAGCAACTGCGGTTGCATGATGAGTGGACGCTAACGTGGAGTTCTTGGCCACCACAAATATAATTTAGGCATCAACACTTTATCTTTGTCTTCAGAGCCGTCAACATAATCATTCTACACTTGTGCACCAAATCCTCACTCTACTCTACTTACAAGTGCCCACTGGCAGAATACTTTTTGGTTCAGTATGCAGTACTAGTAGCATTTACTCTGTTTTGGATACATCTTCTATATCTAAAATAGTTCTTTCCATTGTCTAAATAGTATCATACAGACAAATAGTAATATCTGAAACATTTCAGGTAGTACGGTCGTGGAAGCCATGAAATCTCTCTCAAGGGTTAGGAAGCAAGGAGTAATCAGTCGGTTAGAAACTCACCAGAGGAGAGTTGGACAAAAGAAAGCCACTTCCCACCCCCTACGCCCGCAACACAAACAGAGCACGACGAACTAAATCGCAGCTTTGCTCGATTCAGACATGGCTTACAACAGCCATGTTTGCTGGCCGCGGTGTTTACTTCGATCCATAACACATCTCTGAATGGCAACACGTGATCAAATGCTTCCCAGTGGATCGGCAGCATCACAAGGCTAACCCCCAGTTCAAAATCTTGGAATCGCCAGCCGTCAGGTTCAAGGCTACCAGCACAAACTGGCCGTCATCATTTGCTCTCACCAAAAACTACAAAGCAATCCTCAAAACAAAGATAATTTTCGATATGAACAGCAGATGCATTTATCCTTCACCGAGATCAGGAAAAATGATCATTCAACTTTAGGGAAACTTTCCCCCGCAAAAAAAGTAGGAAAAACTTTAAGGAAAAATTAGAAAACGGAAAAAGGGAATTCCGTCGCCGGGACTTGAACCACCGAGATCAGGAAAAATGATCATTCAACTTTAGGGAAACTTTCCCCCGCAAAAAAAGTAGGAAAAACTTTAAGGAAAAATTAGAAAACGGAAAAAGGGAATTCCGTCGCCGGGACTTGAACCCGGGTCTCTCGGGTGAGAGCCGAGTATCCTAACCACCTAGACTACGACGGAATCAGTGACCATAGAGATAGATTAACTTAACTGAGTCATACAAACTCCAGAAAAAAACTGCACGAACTTAGTTGGTCAGCACTTGGACTGGGATGCCAGTCAGAGTCAGTCTTTGTGTCACAAAACAGCGCGAGCAATAGAGCTGCTGGGCACGAACCGAACGCAGCTTTGCTTGATCCAGACATGGGTACCTGAACATATCTATAACGTATCTGAACGTCCCTGAAGCAAAGCAGCCTTGCTTGATTCAATATCTTGGAATCATCAACTGTTTGTCTCTCAGTCAAAGAAACACCTGAAAGTTGGCCATCAATCAGCGCTCAAGCATCTAATTTGCTAAGTTTTACTACTAGCTTTTACAGGCATTTTCTTTGACCAAAAAAGAAAAAAAAAACTACTCAACTAGGGTGAGCAAACTCAAAATGGACTGAGCCATCCTGAAGCCTCAACACCACCGAAACGATGAATGAGATTTAGGTTCAGGGTGAAACTGTCTTCCCCATATCAACTAGGGAAGTCCACCGAAGCAAGGGGCTCGGCCCCCGATTTGTAATAACAGAAACCATCAGCTGAGCTACTACTAACGAAATAAAATCAGTGAAAAATGAGTCAACAGCACTGAAGCTCTGCGCCATGGATCAGACAGAGTCTCTGAGAATTCTGCGCCGAGTCTCTGAGAAAGTTCGACCGATATGCCTCCCAGTTGATCGGCGGTAGAAGCTGCCCCCACTGCTGTTCAAAATCTTGGAATCGTCGACCGCCAGTGTCTCGGTCAAGGAGAACATCTCAAGGCTCATCTCAAGGTTACCATCACAGACTAGCTCATCAACCAACTAACATGCCCCCACTACTGACGGCAGCATTCTGAAAGCAGTAACACTACCGAATAGCTGAATGAGATTCGGGTTCAGGGTGACAGACAAGTTGTCTTCCCTATACCATAGATAACTCATCAGCTCATCAGGCATCTAGCTTTGCTCAGATTTACCTTACGAGCATTTGCTTTCGCAGCATCCTGATTTCTGAAGCAGCAACACTACCGAATAGCTGAATGAGATTCCGGTTCAGGGTGACAGACAAGTTGTCTTCCCTGTACCATAGATTACTCATCAGCTCATCAGGCATCTAGCTTGCTCAGATTTAGCTTGCAAGGTTGTCGGGGGTTGGGTACGACATATGCCAACGGATGGCTTATCATGGTGGGGGCGAGTAGAACGTCGCCGGTGCCTGGAAGCGGGACGAGGCGTAGACATGCACGCCGGCGGATCTTACCCAGCTTCGGAGCTCTCCGAGGAGATAATACCCCTACTGCTGCTCTGCGGGGTCTCCGCATGGTCACTATGGTGATATGTGTACAAAGTTGCTCCTCGAGCTGTGTTCTAGAGGTAGGAGAGGGCAAGGCTAGCTCTCTCCCTTCTGTGCTTCTGTCTAGTGGTCAAAGGATCCAACCCTTTGCATGGGTGTTCCAGGGGGTTTATATAGGCCTACCCCCCGGGGGTACAATGGTAATCCGACTGGGCGCGGGTCCCAGCTGCCTGTCTCTCAAGTGGCCGTCTTCTCCGCCGACTCCTGGGGCCCGCCGCTGGTGGGCCCCGCCGGCTGACCTGGTCACTGTAGCCGCGCTTCTGATGACGTCGTCTTGGTCACGGGGTCGTGGCAACAGTGCCGCCGTCCGGCGGGCGATCACTGTGGCCACTCCCCGTCTTATCTGCTTAATGGCGTGCGGGGCCCATGGGAGGAACGGGCCGACTCCTGGAGGCCGACTCCCACGGGGTCCGTCTTTGGGCGTTCTCGCCGTCTTCTATCTCCCCCGCTGACTGGCGGGGCCCGCCGTCTCCAGGCCGTACTGGCGGGCCAACGTGGGAACAGGGTTCCGCCGCTGGGGCGGACGTCAGGGCCGGTATGGCCACAGTACCGCGCCGTACCGAAGGTCTCCTCCGGTACGTCGCACTGTAGCCATACCCGCCCTTGGTAATCAGGGTAGGGGAGGGCCGTACTCCGGCCATCCCCAGTCATGTCCTTCTTCTAGAAGGCTGAAGGTGGCGAAGTCGTGGGCCGACTCCCCATAGTCGGCATTCCTGGAGTCGCCAATTGGGAGTCGGCTTATGTCGTAGCCGTCTTCGAGATTCGGCCGTGAGTGGGTAGTCGGCGATGCTATAGCTGACTCTCAGAGTCGGCCCTTTGTCTTGGGATCCTTCGAGGGGCGAAGCCGGCCCCGATGTCTTGGAGGGTTCTGGGCCTCGGGTTTGCCTACCCGTGGCCCATTACTCCGACAGTAGTCCCCGAAGCTGGTGAGGCGCCGAGGGATGCGCCGAGGGGCTTCAACAGTTTCTTCCTTCGAGGAGTTGGTGCCGTAGCTCGCCTGCCGTCTCCCTTCGTGCCGATTATCAGGAAGCGATTCTGCTCCGGCCGTCTTCGTCGAGCCGTCTCTCAGAGGTCGGACTTGCCTTCAAGTCGCCTTGCCCTTCTTTAGGTAGTTTGAAGATCGTGGCGGGACGCAAACGGCGTGCTTGAGAAGCTACATGGCCGCCACGTGGCCGAGCAAGCCTGCCAGCCCACGCGCGCGACGGACAGGCCCGCGGGTGGGGCCCGCCACTACCGCGCCTCGGCCCTCGAGCGAATCCGCTTCGGCCGCGCGGGCGGTTGGGCTTCTGGCGCAGTAAATGCGCGCGGTAACTCCGCGTGGTAAATCGTGGGGGTCGTGGGGGCGTGGGCGCAGTTAATCCCACGACGCCCCCTCGGCTCATCAACCCGTAAGCCTATAAGCAGGCAGAGGGAGCAGGGCGGCGAAGCACGCGCGCCCACTCTCCTCTGCTTCCTCCCGTTCCTTCTTCTTCTCACTGCTGCCGCGCCGGATCACGCCCTGCTCCCGGCGATGAGCTCTTCTTCCGCCGCCGCGCCCGCCGCCGTCCGCTCCGGCGTGTGGGACGGCTCTGAAGTTGACGACGGCACCATCGAGTTTCTTCGCAGGACGCGCCGCATCCCCAGCGCGAACCTCGTGCAGGCCCGCGCCCCGCCGCCGGAGGAGGTGTCGCCGGCGCCTGCGGAGGGTGAGCGCGTCGTGTTCCGCTCCCACCTGACGCGCGGCCTGGGGCTGCCGGCGAGCTGATTCTTCCGCTCGTTCCTGGAGTTTCACGGCTTCCAACCGCACCACCTTACTCCAAACACGGTGGTGCTGTTGGCGGCCTTCAACTCGCTCTGCGAGGGATTCCTCGGTGTTCTCCTCACCATCGAGCTGTGGGGGGAGTTCTTCCATTTTAAGCTCGGTACGCACGTCGCCGGCGTGCCAGCCCAATGCGGCGCCTTCATCGTGCTGCGGAGGTCGACTGCCGACAACCCATTCCCCGCCATTCAGCTGATCAAGTCGGTGAAGATGTGGCAGCGTTCTTACTTCTATGTAAAGAACGTCGCCGCAGACGGCGACTGGGTCAACCTGCCGGCCTTCGAAGCCGGCGCGCCGGCTGGGAGGCAGCCCAGCTGGTCCTACCGCGCCAAGACGCTGACTCCGGCTGGAGCCGCCGCCGTGCAGCGACTTCGGGTGTTGACGCAGTCAGCCGGCCTGACTGGGGCCGACTTGCTGGCCGCCTTCATGGCGCGCCGAGTTCTGCCGCTCCAAAGCCGGCCTCATCTGATCTGTCAGATGAGCGGCCACCGGGACCCCAGTCGGACGTGCACCAAAGATCTTCCTCACGCGGAGGTTGCGGACACGGTGAACTTCATCGCGAACTGCGGCCTCTCGGGGGACTGGCAGTTTGGCATGGAGCCATACTCGCGCGGCAACCCCCCGCCGGTGGTAAGTTGCTCTTTTCTTCTCTTTCTCTTTTTCAGCCGAATCCGGCTTCTGCTCTTTATTTCTCTTAATCTTTGAACCAGAGCTCTCTTCTCCAGCCCTCATCTGGCGCCACGGGGCGGCCTCGCCAGTTCGCCTCTGATCGAGCAGAGAGCGATGTCGACGACCCCGACTTGGGGGCGGCGGCATTGGAGGCCGACGCCGAAGGAGGCGGCGAAGGAGAAGAAGGCGGCCTGAGGCCCTCGGCCACCTTCGCCGACTGGCCCGTCGGCGAAGAGGGGGAAGTAGCCCCGCACCACCAGCCAAGGCAAGACGGCGCGAGGAAGCGCCGGGCCGGGCCGAGCTCCCTCGGAGGCCGGGAGAAGAAGTTTAAGGGGGCAGCCGCCGCGACCAAACGGGAAGAGGCGGCCGCGAAGGCCCAGCGCTTCCGTAAGGAAGTGAAGAAGCCGGCGCTGTCCTCTGCGTGAGTGCCCCTACTTCTCTGTCTTGTTTTTGTCTTCTGGTGGGTTTAATCTGAGTTTTTACATGTGCTCCTCGCTTCAGAGCTCCTCTCACCCTAGGGAGGGTCGCCGCCGCCTCCATCAGGGGGTCGGTGGAGTCGTCCGCCATGACTCGGCGCATCGACCCAGCCGCCGACCTCCGGGAGGCGACGGAGCGGAACGCGCAGGAGAAACGCGACGAGGATGAAGCCGCCTGTCGGAAGAAGGCGGAGGCCGAGAAGACGGCCGCCCCCGCCCAGCAGGGTCTCGAGGGAGCCGGAGCCGCCGCCGCGGCCCAAGAGCGGGCCGAAGAAGCCGCGCGCCGCCAATCGGCGCTGCTCGACGTTCCGTTGAACTCGGCGCCGCCTCCGGTTTATATGGAGCGGTCTGGAGAAGCCGACGGGGTGTACGCCATTGCGGAGAGGGAGGGCGGCGAGATCCCCAGGCAAGACCCGGTGGTGCGGCCACCACCGCCCCCGCCGTCATTGGGGGGCGCAAAGGATAAACAGTCGGCGGAACCGCCGGTACCGCCGACTACAGATGAAGCCACGGCGAACTTGCTTCTTAAAGTCGTCCTGCCAACTCGCCGCCGGCTGGAGAAGGCGACTTCGGCGCCACACCCTCTGGAGACCGGAGCGGCCAGCTCGGCCACGCCGGAGGTCTAGGTGATGAGCTCCGCGCCCGTCGGGTGGGCGCGAGGAGGCGGCACGGGCCCGCTGAACCAGGCGCTCCTGGACGTCCAGGCGAAGCTGCGAGCTAAAAGCGACGTCGTCCAGCACTGCACGAAGGCACACCTAGCGACACGAGCGGCCGTCCGGGTATGTTCCTTCTGACTTGTTTTTTCTTGTTCTTCTCTGTGGGGGCACGCCACCGCACCCACTGGGTGTAGTCCCCGAGTTCCAGGTCGGCTGCTGAGCAGGCGGGTTGGAACTCTAACGACGAATTCCAAACGCTTATTCTTTTTGAAATGCTCACTGTAGGACTACCACAACCTCCGAGCCACCGTCTTCAACCAAAATGTTGAAGAGCTGGGCAAGCGGACTGCCGACTTGTCGGAGAGCCGGAGTAAGTTTGCTTCTTCGCGGGGGCGCGCTGGCGCACCCGCGGGCTGTAGTCCCCGAGATTCGGGCCGACTGCTGCGCAGTCGGGCCGGATCTTCTTGGCGACCTTTTCTGATGACTTGTGTCCTTTTTCTTTTTTCTTCAGAGACCAACGCCGTCCTTCAGGAGCAGCTGGGCGCTGCTAACACCGCCTTGCCGCCAAAGAGGCGGTTTGCAGCAAGCTTGTCATAGAGCGCGACCTGCTGGCCGCGCAGCTGGCGGAGCAGAAGGAGCTGCTCAAGAAGGTGCAGGAGGTGGCGAAGGACAAGGAGGCTGAGCTCCAGGCCGAGTTCGAGGTCGAACACTCCTCCTAGACTGATAAGGAGGCGATGCTGAATTCCGGCTTCCACGAGATTGAAGATATCGTCGATGGTAAGTTTTCTTTGCTTGCTTTCTTTGAGCGGCCGACTGTGGGTCGGGCCGACTCTTGCTTTTTCTGACTTGCTTCTTTTTGGTCTTTGGCAGACTTCTTCCCGGGTTACGCACAAACTGCCATTCAAGCCATCGAGGCTGACCGTGAGGCGCGGAGGGCGGCCGGCGAGGAGGTTGCTGCCAACGCCCCCATGACTCTTGACGAACAGCTTCTGAGCATTGAGGCTCGTCTACGGTCGGCTCACCGGATGCTGCGCCGGCTTCAACGAGTCGACGCCCAGGCGATTGCTGCCTTGTGGCCGGAGATGCCGGTTCTGCGCACTCCCAGTCGGACCGCCGACTGGCTGGAGGTCGCAGCAGGCCGTCTGGAGGCTTGGAAGGGCTCCTCGGCACGTGCCGGGGCATGTTGTGCCTTGGAGTTCGTCAAGGCGTGGTATCCAGACCTGAGTCTGGACCAGCTGGCCACGCTCCGAGCTGAGGCCCAGCCGGAACTGGCAGCCATGGAGGATGACTTCGTCAAGCGTGCCGCGGCGATCGCCGAGTACGTCGACACCAGCGTCTTCGTTCCTGAGCGTGCTGACAACGGCGAGGAGGCGCCGCCGGAGTGGTTTGGGATGAACCCGAACTACGGCGAGGACTCGGCAGAGGTGATTGGCTCCAGCGTCGAGGAAGAAGACGAGGTGGAAGCCGGCGGCGAGACGGAGGCGCCAGAAGCCGGAGCGGGCGACCAGCCTCAACTCGACCGAGCCTCCAACAATGAGCCGCGCCCAACTACGCCAACTGCTGCTGGAGGTGATCAAGCCGAGTCTGCCCAACCGACTGCCCCGGCGTCCGACACCGCCATCTCCGTCGAGCCCCCAAACCCGTCTGCCGCTTCATAAGCCGCCATCTTGCTTTACTTATCTGTTTAGTAGTTTCTCGAAGACTTTGTTAATTCGCACATTTCCACCCACTGGGTGTATTTTGAACATCTGTTCATGGAGTCGGCCAATGGCCTTTGCGGTGTAAATATTTGTCTAGATTCTATCGTTTCTTGCTTGTTGCTCTTTAGGCTTTTTTCCTTTTGCCGCCTTCCCTTGGGTGTCGTCTTTGCCAGTCGGACAGCCGCTCCGCGGACTGCCGCTGGACCAAATACCTGGCCGCCTTGGGAAGGCAAGTACTTAGCCGTTCGAGAGTTTTTGTAGCAAGTCGGATAGAAAGACGGCAAGCCGACTACTCGGAGTCGGTTTTGCGAGGATCAGCTGAAAAGCCGGCTCGGGCTATGTTTTTACGCTTTGAATCCTTAGCCTTTTTTCGTGCGGGCGCCTATTCTACCTTACTCCGGCCCACCAGTCAGTCGCTCTACGAGCTGTGGCTTTGGCGGGAGTCGGCTTAGGCGCCGCACACTACTTGTCTGACCGCAGGAAGCGTTTTCATAGCGCGAGACGGCAAGTCCCCGGGCCGACTGGTCGAGCCCGGGGTCAAGCGGCATAAAGAGTGTCATACTCGGAAGCATGATTCTTATCATACAGATAACAAAAGGGGCAGTCCCCGAGTCCGTCTCGGGGGCCCCAGAGTCTTGGTACTTAAAATAAAAAGGGGGGCGTGATACATACTGCATCAGCTGTAAAATCTTCGAAGAAGATTCGCGTTCCATGGTCGCTCCGTATCTTTGCCGGAGTCGTCCCTCTTGCGTGCTCGGGGCTTCTGAGCGTCGATCAGTTAGTAGGAGTCGTTACCCAGCACATTGCTGATGATGAAGGGGCCTTCCCACGGAGCCGACAACTTGTGCTGGCCGGTTGTTCGGTGGATCAGCCGGAGCACAAGGTCGCCCTCTTGGAAGGATCTCGGCCTGACCTTCCTGTTGTAGTAGCGACGTAGGCTCTGCTGGTAGATGCTGGACCGGCTGAGTGCCAACAGCCGGCCCTCTTCCAGCAGATCGACGCCGTCTTGTCGTGCTTCTTCTGCTTCCTCCGCGGTGTACATCGTGACTCGTGGGGAGTCGAACTCTATGTCCGTTGGGATGACGGCTTCAGCACCGTAAACGAGGAAGAAGGGCGTGATGCCGGTTGACTTGTTTGGAGTCGTACGCAGACTCCAGAGGACGGCCGACAACTCGTCAAGCCAACAGTCGGCCGAACGTTCCAACGGTTTGACCAACCGAGGCTTGATGCCGGACAGGATGAGGCCATTCGCTCGCTCCACCTGGCCGTTTGACTGCGGGTGGGCAACGGACGCTAGGTCC
The DNA here is from genome assembly GCA_032464435.1 of Aegilops umbellulata. Lineage (NCBI taxonomy): Eukaryota > Viridiplantae > Streptophyta > Magnoliopsida > Poales > Poaceae > Aegilops > Aegilops umbellulata. Next base: position 422,457,202 of record CP136059.1, read on the forward strand.
AGTCGGATGCCCTGTGTCGCGCAGAAACGGGCCAAGGCGCCTTTGGAAAAGTTGGTGCCATTGTCGGTGATGATGTTGTGTGGTATGCCATACCGAATTGTGATGTGTGAGATGAAAGTCACGGCAGTCGGACCATTCAACTTCTTGATGGGCTTCACCTCTATCCACTTGGTGAACTTGTCCACCGCGACAAGTAGATGAGTCAGGCCGCCTCGTGCCATTTTGAAGGGTCCCACCATATCCAGGCCCCATACTGCAAAGGGCCATGCGATGGGGATAGTCTTGAGTGCTGAAGCCGGCTGGAGCGGCTTGGAGCGGAACTTCTGGCACCCCTTGCATTTCTGGACCAACTCTTTGGCCTCTTCCAGGGCAGTCGGCCAGAAAAAACCGTGTCTGAAAGCTTTGGCGACGAGTGCCCTCGAGGCCGCATGGTGGCCGCACTCGCCCTGGTGGATATCTTTGAGGATTGCTTGGCCTTGATCCGACTCAACGCAGCGTTGATGAACACCGGTGACGCTGCGCCTAACTAGCTCTCTGTTGATTATGGTGTATGCTGCTGCTCGGCGTTGTATTTGCCGAGCTAAGGTTTCGTCAGGCGGCAGCTCCTTGTTCACCAGGAATTGGAGGATGGGTTGGGCCCATGAGGGTGCTGCTATCTCTTCTATTGTCAAAGCTGCGACTTGGACGCGAGCGGCTGGGCTGGGAGTCGGCGGGCTGGAGTCCGCAGCCGCTTGCTGGATTAACGAAGTCCCCGGGCCGACTGGAGCAGTCCCCGGTCTGAGTTCTGGAGTCTTCTCTCTGGCTGCCGCAGTCCCCGGGCCGAGTTCCGAAGTCCCCGGGCTGGCTGCAACTGCGGCACTCTTGAGATCATCTGCAACGGGTCTTGTGCTGTTTGCTTGGGCTCTCGGGCCGGATCCGGCTTCTTCAGGGGGAGTCGGCACAAAAATTGAATCTGACTCTGGTGAGGGCTTGATGGACGGCTTGAGGAGGCGCTGGAGGGCGACGCCTGAAGGTATTTCTTGGCGGGTGGAGCCGATTCATGCCAAAGTATCTGCTTGGTTATTGTCGTTCCTCGGCACGTGGAGGAACTCGCACCCCTCGAAATACCCACTGAGTTGCTGCATGAGAAAACGGTAGCTTGCCATGTTTGCATCCTTGGCGTCCCAGTCGCCTGACGACTGCTGTACCACCAAGTCGGAGTCGCCGTAACACAGGATCCGGCGGATGCCAAGCTCTTTGGCAAGCCGGAGCCCGTGAACGAGCGCCTCGTACTCGGCGACGTTGTTGGAGGCGGCGAAGTGAATCTGCAGTGCGTACTTGAGCATGTCGCCCTTGGGAGAAGTGAGGACGACGCCGGCTCCCAAGCCGGTGCGCATCTTGGAGCCATCGAAATGCATCCGCCAATGGGTGGAGTCGGGCGCCGGTGGCAGGTACTGGGTCTCCGGCTCGTCGCAGAGAAGCTTGTGCTTGAGGAGGGTGCCTTCTCTGCACCCGGCGGTGAAGTACTCGATGGCCTGCACCTCGTGCACGCCCTCGCAGGAGTTTCGGAGCTCGGCCCACCGCGTGAGGTAGTCGCGAGTGGATTCGTCGGGGCCTTGTACGCACAAGGAGAGCTGGCGAGGCTTGGGAGGTTGCTTGTACATGCTCGTGAAGTTGCAGACGAAAGCCTCGGTGAAGTCGACCCAACTATTGATGCTGCGGGGCTTCAGGCTGTTCAGCCATGTCCGAGCCGTGCCCTGGAGCATGAGCGGAACGTACTTGACGGCGACGCGCTTCTTGCCGCTTGCTATGTCGACGGCGGTGGCGTAGTCGACTAGCCAATCCTCCGGCTTCACGGAGCCGGTGTACTTGGGGGTATCTCTGGGGAGAGTGAACCCTTTGGGGAAGGGCTCATCTCGGATGCGGGGACCAAAACACGGCGGCCCCAGCTCATCCTCTTCTTCCAGCACCAGAGATCGATGGAGTTGGTCGATCCGGAGGCGGGCATCATTCTCTCCGACTCCCTCTCGGCGGCCTAAGCGACCTCCGAGAGTCGGATGTTCAACGGGCGGTGGAGAGATTCGCCTTTCTCTGCGGGGTGGCGGAGGCACATAGTCGTCCCGCCGCTCTAACGCTTTCGGGCGGCCGTCCTGGTCGCGCTCAATGGTGATATGAGTCCGACTGCGGCTTGCAGCCGGCTCCTTGTCTTTTCTTCCGCGGACGCCGCCAGTCGGCGCCCGAGATGTTGCGCCTTGATCTCGGCGGGGTGGCAGGTCATCTTTCTGCTGCTGCGGTCCTTCGGTGCGGCAGCCGGCCGCGTTCTATGCGTCGGCCGCGTCGAGGAGTCGCTGGACTCGCTCCGTCATCAGTCGGCGCTCTTCACCTTCAAGGTTATCCAGCTCGTCTGCCGCCGCTTGGGCGGCTTGAATGTTTTCTGCGGGCGTGGCGTATACGGGGCGGTTGGCCCCGAACATGCTGGCGATGTCCGCGCCGCGCTGGCGGACCGCGCCCAGGCGGCTTGGCCCCACCGGGGCCGGCAAGCCGCCCACGGCGCGATCCATCTCGCGCTGGTAGGCCTCTGACAAGCGTCTCATGCTCGCCAGCTTCTTCGCGCCTTCGACGAGCTGGAGGCGGCGCGCCTCCAGTGTCTCGGCGTCAGCGTCCTCTGGAATGGGCACATCCAGGTCTTGCAGTGCCGCGTCAAGCGGGTCGCGAGCTCTCCAGTCGGAGTGCTCGCCATGGTCGATGACGAGCACCTCAGTGACGGTGCTTCCGCCGCTCTCCGTGCGAGGGAGCGGTTCGTCATAGATCACCACATCGGTGGGAAAGGCGTCGACCGACGTGGTGTCGGAATCGACCAACATCGGGTCGGTGGAGCCTACGGACTCCAGGTCAGTGGCAGGCTCGCCAGCAACGTGGAGGTCGTCGAGGAGGCCCGCGAGAAGGTTCGCGGGGCCGCCGGTGCCTGCGTCGGATGCAGGCTCGTCGGAGAGGCTAACCTTGCCGACAAGATCGGCGAGGCAGCTGGCCGCGCAAACGGTCTCAACGTCGCGCAGCGCGTCGGCGCAGATTCCCTCTGGCGTGCCGGGATGGCTACGCTCGCCGGGGAGAAAAAGGGTTCCCGTCCAGAACAGATCTCCGGACGACGGTGCACCTTGCCCCACGGTGGGCGCCAAATGTCGGGGGTTGGGTACGACATATGCCAACGGATGGCTTATCATGGTGGGGGCGAGTAGAACGTCGCCGGTGCCTGGAAGCGGGATGAGGCGTAGACATGCACGCCGGCGGATCTTACCCAGCTTCGGGGCTCTCCGAGGAGATAATACCCCTACTGCTGCTCTGCGGGGTCTCCGCATGGTCACTATGGTGATATGTGTACAAAGTTGCTCCTCGAGCTGTGTTCTAGAGGTACGAGAGGGCAAGGCTAGCTCTCTCCCTTCTGTGCTTCTGTCTAGTGGTCAAAGGATCCAACCCTTTGCATGGGTGTTCCGGGGGGTTTATATAGGCCTACCCCCCGGGGGTACAATGGTAATCCGACTGGGCGCGGATCCCAGCTGCCTGTCTCTCAAGTGGCCGTCTTCTCCGCCGACTCCTGGGGCCCACCGCTGGTGGGCCCCGCCGGCTGACCTGGTCACTGTAGCCGCGCTTCTGATGACGTCGTCTTGGTCACGGGGTCGTGGCAACAGTGCCGCCGTTCGGCGGGCGATCACTGTGGCCACTCCCCGTATTATCTGCTTAATGGCGTGCGGGGCCCATGGGAGGAACGGGCCGACTCCTAGAGGCCGACTCCCACGGGGTCCGTCTTTGGGCGCTCTCGCCGTCTTCTATCTCCCCCGCTGACTGGCGGGGCCCACCGTCTCCAGGCCGTACTAGCGGGCCAACATGGGAACAGGGTTCCACCGCTGGGGCGGACGTCAGGGCCGGTATGGCCACAGTGCCGCGCCGTACCGAAGGTCTCCTCCGGTACGTCGCACTGTAGCCATACCCGCCCTTGGTAATCAGGGTAGGGGAAGGCCGTACTCCGGCCATCCCCAGTCCTGTCCTTCTTCTAGAAGGCTGAAGGTGGCGAAGTCGTGGGCCGACTCCCCATAGTCGGCATTCCTGGAGTCGCCAACTGGGAGTCGGCTTATGTCGTAGCCGTCTTCGAGATTCGGCCGTGAGTGGGTAGTCGGCGATGCTATAGCCGACTCTCAGAGTCGGCCCTTTGTCTTGGGATCCTTCGAGGGGTGAAGCCGGCCCCGATGTCTTGGAAGGTTCTGGGCCTCGGGTTTGCCTACCCGTGGCCCATTACTCCGACAAAGGTTGTTGAGTTGCAGCACATCTGATAGTCTTAGTGAGAATATAAAGCCCTGGAACAAGAACTTCATTTCTAGACAAAATACCCAACACTGGTTGGAAAAACTTAAGCTTGCCACTTTAGCTTTGCAAGAGCAAAGTTAAAATGTCTCAAATCTCACAGGTCCTCTTCCATAACAATGTTAAAATCACCAAAAAAAGGTCTCTCTGCACCATTCTTACACTCTGAACTTGTTAAAAATCTCAATTGCATCGATAGTAGTAAGCAGACTCTTCAGGGCGAACAATGTTTTTCACAAGGGAAAAACAATTATGCAGAACCAGCAAGGGCATCACAATCAATCATGTGAACTCTTCCAAATGTACAATACCATTTCATAATAAAAATAGATGCTCAATATTATGCCCAACTGGCAAGGGAATGTGTGTAGGCCAGTTACCATCCAACATTTAAAGTATTACACTTTCTGTATTAAAAATGATGCTCAACATCAATTAAGACTAGAAGAACGTCCGTGCGTTGCAACGGGGCCACATTAACATTAAGAGTTCAATATCAGTTATGTTAGAGCATCTCCAGCCGTTGAGCCCGCCAGGAGGCATTTTTTTCGCCTCCTGGGGGGCTGCCGGCGAGAACTTTGGCCTGGGGGCGGGAATTTGTCCACTCGTTGCGCCCCCAGGAACAGTGTTGGCGAGAAGCGGGGGCCGACTCCGCTGCCGTGGTCTCCGTCCGCTCCATCAGGGAGAGCGCCAGGAGCACGCGCACGGCGCCGCTGTTGACCACGACCCAGACGTGCTCGAGCTTGGCGGAGAGGTTGCGGAGCGCGGTGAGGCACGCCAGCTTTGTGTCGGCCAGGACGTCGGTGGCGGTGAGCATGGCGACGAGGAACGGGAGGAGGTCGGCCGTGGAGAGCGGGAAGTTGGTGTTGGCCAGCGAAGAGACGGAGAGGAGGAGCCACGTCTTCTCCGCAGCCGCCCAGGCCATCTCGTCCGCAGCCCCGCGCGCGCAGGCCACACCCTCCCGCTCGCAGGCCATGCCTGCGGCCGCGCTCGCCGCCCAGGCCGCGCCCTCCCGCGGCCGCGCGCTCGCAGGCCGCGCCCTCCCGCATCCTCGCGCTCGCCGCCTAGGCCGTCCCGTCTGCTCCCTGTCCTCCAGCTCGGCCTCGATGGCAGCGAGCAGCGAGCCGGAAGGAGGACGAGGACGCAGCCAAGGCGCACGCCGGCCTCTCCGCGCCGGGGCCCAGGAGCAGCAGCAGGACGCCGGCTAGGGCGAGCAGCGCCACGGCCAGGCCGGTGATCCCGTGGACGTCCTCGCCCTCGGCCATGCCGTGGAGCTGGAGCTCAACCGCCCGGTGAGGGTGTCGTGGAGTGCGCGGGCGGAGACGGCCCACTCCGGCCGCGCGCACGCGAGCGCCGCCCCGGCCATGCTCCGCTCCGGCCGCGCGCACGCGAGTGCCGCCCCGGCCATGCTCCGCTCCGGCCGCGCGAACGCGAGCCCCGCCCCGGCCATGCGTGCCCCTCCCCGCTCGGACTGTGTGTGGTAGCCTGGTAGGTGATGGAAGGAAAAGGAGAGGAGAGAGGATAAAGAAAAAAGAGAAAGGAGAGGAGAGAGGAGAGAGAGAGGGGCTGGCAAGTGGGCCGATGCATGCGAAAGAGAGCGCCGGCGCCCCCAGCTGCACCACAGCTTTCTGGGTTTGTGTTGTGACCGCCGGCCGTAATTTCGGCGAATCCGGCGCTTTTTGAGCTTCTGGGGGCTTGATTGGGAGGGAAAATGCGCGCCGGCAATGAAAAAGGTCTCCTGGGGGGGCTGTTGGGGGCCTAGTGGAGATGCTCTTAATATTACATTTAATATTCTCATACATATCAAGTGACATTGGCGACATTTTTTACCATCAAATTCTCACACACACACTCTCTCCCTTCCTCTTCCTCTCTCTCTAACACACACACATATCCATCTTATTGGGTACGGGATCATAATCCATCTATTTCACACGCACACGCGCTAGTGCATAACAATATGGATTATGTGTATTATATTTGCCACCACAACTTATATTTCCCCGAGCCGCGTCGCTATAGAGCCGAGCTCCCGCCCGACCACCTCGCCCGCATCGAAGGGGAATGGATAAGGGTGACGCCCTGCCTCCCCTGCCCCCCATGGCCTCACTCCTCGACGCCCCCTCCCAGATCCACTTCTCTTCCTCGCTCGCTCGATCTCGTCGATCTGGACGAAGTCAGACGCCACGGCCACCATGACCGACCCCGTCCACACAGCCACTGCTCTCCCTGCAGGCTAGGAGCTTGTCGAGGAGCTCCGAACTCCTCCGCTACTTTGTCTGCGCCAACGAGATCAAGTCCAGCACCCCCCGCATCGACGTCGCTGCCGTCTTCCTCAACCTTCGGCCACCGTAACATTGTCGTTCGATCTGCGCCGCCCCGAGCTCCCCTGTCTTCCCCTAGGGCGCCATTGACACCGCCATGATCTCCTCTTGCCTTTCCCCTGTTTCCCCTCTCGTTTGCTCTCGTTAGGTATTTTGCCGTGGCCGAGAACCGCCATCCGCCATGGCCATTGCAGGGGTAGCCACCGAGCTCCTTGGATTGACCCAGTGGCACATGCCCGCAGGGCCGGCCCTGGGGTATGGGCGACGGGGCGACGGCCCAGGGACCAGGCGAGGGAGGGGCCCATGATGGAGTATTTATATATACTATAACCCAGCAAAAAATATGTAAAAAATATAAAAAAAATAAAGAAAAGAAATAAGAGGCCCATCAGATAGCTAGCTAGCGACCCTTGATCGATTAGCAAACACGAAGCGTCAAGCTAGCGACCCTTGATCGATTAGCAAACATGAAGCGTCAAGCTTGTCACGCCGTGACAGACGCCGGTTGCCAGGCATACGACTGCTCATTTTTCGTCGCCCGTGACGCCCGTCGGCCTCCTCGCCCGTCGCGTCACCTTCGCCTCGACCACTGCTGCCCGCCGCCGCGCAGCAGTCCGGCAGCCCGGCCATCCGCATCCGGCAAGGCGGCACCATGACAATACCTATACAAGTATACACCCGACTACAAGTCTTGAAGTCTACAACGCGGCAGTCTCCGATCGCTGAAATTGTACAAGTGAGTACGTTTGAACGTTTCCATCCATGTTTCTCAGTTCTTGTCCATCCCCCAAACCTTCAATAGTTTATTTATTCTTTATTTATTATGTACGTACATCCATGATCCATCCTCCAATTTCAGTATGCACAAAAAATTAATTTTTTTAATCCAATCTATTAATTTTTTGTCATTCTATGTACATGTCTAGGGTTTCATTTTGCGAACTTTTTAGTATCATTGTTGTTGGTAGGGTCATTTCAAATTTGGTTACTATTGTTCTTGATGGAATCATTGAATTATTATAGTCAAATTTTAAAGTAAAGATGTGTGACGCATACATATATGGTCTTAGGACTTAGGACATAGGGGCCCATATAATCGAGTTCGCCTAAGGCCTCCCGAAACACAGGGCCGGCCCTGCATGCCCGCTCCTATGCGCGCCCATGCCCGAGCCTGCTGCTCTTCTTCCACGCCCGTGGGGCCACTCCCTCTCCATGCCCACGCCTGTGCCACACCGCGTCGATCGCGCCCGCCACTGCCGCCGCGCTCGCCACAGCCACCGCACCACTGTGACCCGCGCGACGTGTTGGGGAACGTAGTAATTTCAAAAAAATTCCTACGCACACGCAAGATCATGGTGATGCATAGCAACGAGAGGGGGGAGTGTTGTCTACGTACCCTCGTAGACCGAAGCGGAAGCGTTGACGCAACGTAGAGGAAGTAGTCGTACGTCTTCCCGGTCCAACCGATCCAAGCACCATTACTCCGGCACCTCCGAGTTCTTAGCACACGTTCAACTCGATGACGCTCCCCGGGCTCCGATCCAGCAAAGCTTCGGGGATGAGTTTCGTCAGCACGACGGTGTGATGACGATGATGATGTTCTACCGACGCAGGGCTTCGCCTAAGCACCGCAACGATATGACCGAGGTGGAATATGATGGAGGGGGGCACCGCACACGGCTGAGGAACGATCATGAAGATCAACTTGTGTGTCATGGGGTGCCCCCCTGCCCCCGTATATAAAGGAGCAAGAGGGAGGGGGCGGCCGACCTAGGAGGGGGGCGCGCCAAGGGGAGTCATACTCCCACCGGGAGTAGGACTCCTTCTTTCCTAGTCCAACTAGGAGAAGGGGGGAAAGGAGGGAAGTGGAGAAGGAAGGGAGAGGGGGCCCGCGCCCCAAACCCCTTGTCCAATTCGGACTGGGCTTGGGAGGGGCGTGCGCCACCTCCTGGCTCCATCCCACTAAAGCCCATTAAGGCCCAATACTCTTCCCCGTATTCCCGTAACTCCCCGGTACTCCCAAAAATACCCGAACCACTCAGAACCTTTCCGATGTCCGAATATAGTCGTCCAATATATCGATCTCTACGTCTCGACCATTTCGAGACTCCTCGTCATGTCCCCGATCTCATCCGGGACTCCGAACTCCTTCGGTACATCAAAACTCATAAACTCATAATATAACTGTCATCGAAACCTTAAGCGTGCGGACCCTACGGTTCAAGAACAATGTAGACATGACCGAGACATGTCTCCGGTCAATAACCAATAGCGGAACCTGGATGCTCATATTGGCTCCTACATATTCTACGAAGATCTTTATCGGTCAGACCGCATAACAACATACGTTGTTCCCTTTGTCATCGGTATGTTACTTGCCCAAGATTCGATCGTCGGTATCTCAATACCTAGTTCAATCTCATTACCGGCAAGTCTCTTTACTCGTTTTGTAATACATCATCTCGCAACTAACTCATTAGTTGCAATGCTTGCAAGGCTTAAGTGATGTGCATTACCGAGAGGGCCCAGAGATACCTCTCCGACAATCGGAGTGACAAATCCTAATCTCAAAATACGCCAACCCAACATCTACCTTTGGAGACATCTGTAGAGCTCCTTTATAATCACACAGTTACGTTGTGACGTTTGGTAGCACACAAAGTGTTCCTCCGGTAAACGGGAGTTGCATAATCTCATAGTCATAGGAACATGTATAAGTCATGAAGAAAGCAATAGCAACACACTAAATGATCAAGTGCTAAGCTAACGAAATGGGTCATGTCAATCACATCATTCTCCTAATGATGTGATCCCGTTAATCAAATGACAACTCATGTCTATGGCTAGGAAACTTAACCATCTTTGATTAACGAGCTAGTCAAGTAGAGGCATACTAGTGACACTCTGTTTGTCTATGTATTCACACATGTATTATGTTTCCGGTTAATACAATTCTAGCATGAATAATAAACATTTATCATGATATAAGGAAATAAATAATAACTTTATTATTGCCTCTAGGGCATATTTCCTTCAGTCTCCCAGTTGCACTAGAGTCAATAATCTAGTTCACATCGCCATGTGATTTAACTGCAATAGTTTACATCACCATGTGATTAACACCCATAGTTCACATCGATATGTGATCAACACCCAAAGGGTTTACTAGAGTCAATAATCTAGTTCACATCGCTATGTGATTAACACCCAGAGAGTACTAAGGTGTGATCATGTTTTGCTTGTGAGAGAAATTTAGTCAACGGGTCTGCCACATTCAGATCTGTATGTATTTTGCAAATTTCTATGTCAACAATACTCTGCTCGGAGCTACTCTAGTTAATTGCTCTCACTTTCAATATGTATCTAGATTGAGACTTAGAGTCATCTAGATTAGTGTCAAAACTTGCATCGACGTAACCTTTTACGACGAACCTTTTAGTCACGTCCATAATCGAGAAACATATCCTTATTCCACTAAGGATAATTTTGACCGATGTCCAGTGATCTACTCCTAGATCACTATTGTACTCCCTTGCCAAAATCAGTGTAGGGTATACAATAGATCTGGTACACAGCATGGCATATATACTTTATAGAAACTATGGCTGAGGCATAGGGAATGACTTTCATTCTCTTTCTATCTTCTGCCGTGGTCAAGCTTTGAGTCTTACTCAATTTCACACCTTGTAACAAAGACAAGAACTCTTTCTTTGACTGTTCCATTTTGAACTACTTCAAAATCTTTGTCAAGGTATGTACTCATTGAAAAAACTTATCAAGCGTTTTGATCTAACTCTATAGATCTTGATGCTCAATATGTAAGCAGCTTCACCGAGGTCCTTCTTCGAAAAACTCCTTTCAAATACTCCTTTATGCTTTGCATAATAATTCTATATTATTTCCGATCAAAAATATGTCATTTACATATACTTATCAGAAATGATGTAGTGCTCCCACTCACTTTCTTGTAAATACAGGCTTCACCGCAAGTCTGTATAAAACTATATGCTTTGATCATCTTATCAAAGCGTATATTCCAACTCCGAGATGCTTGCACCAGTCCATAGATGGATCGCTGGAGCTTGCATATTTTGTTAACACCTTTAGGATTGACAAAACCTTCTAGTTGCATCGTATACAACTCTTCTTTAACAAATCCATTGAGGAATGCAGTTTTGTTTATCCATTTGCCAGATTTCATAAAATGCGGCAATTGCTAACATGATTCGGACAGACTTAAGCATAGATACGAGTGAGAAACTCTCATCGTAGTCAACACCTTGAACTTGTCGAAAACCTTTTGCGACAATTCTAGCTTTGTAGATAGTAACCCTACTATCAGCGTCCGTCTTCCTCTTGAAGATCCATTTATTTTCTATGGCTTGCCGATCATCGAGCAAATCCATCAAAGTCCATACTTTGTTCTCATACATGGATCATATCTCAGATTTCATGGCCTCAAACCATTTCGCGGAATCTGGGCTCATCATCGCTTCCTCATAGTTCATAGGTTCGTCATGGTCAAGTAACATGACCTCCAGAATAGGATTACCGTACCACTCTGGTGCGGATCTCACTCTGGTTGACCTACGAGGTTCGGTAGTAACTTGATCCGAAGTTACATGATCATCATCATTATCTTCCTCACTAATTGGTGTAGTAGTCACAGGAACAGATTTCTGTGATGAACTACTTTCCAATAAGGGAGAAGGTACAATTACCTTATCAAGTTTTCTACTTTCCTCCCACTCACTTCTTTCGAGAGAAACTCCTTCTCTAGAAAGGATCCATTCTTAGCAACGAATGTCTTGCCTTCGGATCTGTGGTAGAAGGTGTACCCGACAATCTCCTTTGGGTATCCTATGAAGACATATTTCTCCGATTTTAGTTTGAGCTTATCAGGATGAAACTTTTTCATATAAGCATCACAACCCCAAACTTTAAGAAACGACAACTTTGGTTTCTTGCCAAACCACAGTTCAGATTGTGTCGTCTCAACGGACTTAGATGGTGCCCTTTTTAACATGAATGCAGCTGTCTCTAATGCATAACCCCAAAAACGATAGTGGTAAATCGGTAAGAAACATCATAGATTGCACTATATCCAATAAAGTACGGTTATGACGTTCGGACACACCATTATGCTGAGGTGTTCCAGGTGGCATGATTTTGTGAAACTATTCCACATTGTTTTAATTGAAGACCAAACTCGTAACTCAAATATTCGTCTCTGTGATCAGATCGTAGAAACTTTATTTTCTTGTCACGATGATTTTCCACTTCACTCTGAAATTCTTTGAACTTTTCAAACGTTTCAGACTTATGTTTCATCAAGTAGATATACCCATATCTGCTCAAATCATCTGTGAAGGTCAGAAAATAATGATACTTGCCGCGAGCCTCAACACTCATCGGATTGCATACATCAGTATGTATTATTTCCAATAAGTCAGTTGCTCGCTCTATTGTTCCGGAGAACGGCGTTTTAGTCATCTTGTCCAAGAGACATGGTTCGCAAGCATCAAGTGATTCATAATAAAGTGATTCCAAAATCCCATCTGCATGGAGTTTCTTCATGCGCTTTACACCAATATGACTTAAACGGCAGTGCCACAAATAAGTTGCACTATCATTATTAACTTTGCATCTTTTGGCTTCAACATTATGAATATGTGTATCACTACGATCGAGATCCAATGAACCATTTTCATTGGGTGTGTAACCATATAAGGTTTTATTCATGTAAATAGAACAACAATTTATTCTCTTAAATGAATAACCGTATTGCAATAAACATGATCAAATCATATTCATGCTCAACACCAAATAACACTTATTTAGGTTCCACACTAATCCCGAAAGTATAGGGAGTGTGCGATGATGATCCTATCAATCTTGGAACTACTTCCAACACACATCGTCACTTCACCCTTAACTAGTCTCTGTTTATTCTGCAACTCCCGTTTCAAGTTAACACAAGTAAAGTACACATCAATAACATGTATATCAAATATACCTTTGTTTACTTTGCCATCCTTTCTTATCCGCCAAACACTTGGGGCAGTTTTGCTTCCAGTGACCAGTCCCTTTGCAGTAGAAGCACTTAGTCTCAGGCTTAGGTCTAGACTTGGGCTTTTCACTTGAGCAGCAACTTACTTGCCATTCTTCTTGAAGTTCCCCTTCTTCCCTTTGCCCTTTTCTTGAAACTAGTGGTCTTGTTGACCATCAACACTTGATGTTTTTCTTGATTTCTACCTTCGTCAATTTCAGCATTACGAAGAGCTTGGGAATCGTTTCCATTATCCCTTGCATATCATAGTTCATCACGAAGTTCTACTAACTTGGTGATGGTGACTAGAGAACTCTGTCAATCACTATCTTATCTGGAAGATTAACTCCCACTTGATTCAAGCGATTGTAGTACCCAGACAATCTGAGCACATGCTCACTAGTTGAGTGATTCTCCTCCATCTTTTAGCTATAGAACTTGTTGGAGACTTCATATCTCTCAACTCGGGTATTTGCTTGAAATATTAACTTCAACTCCTGGAACATCTCATATGGTCCATGACGTTCAAAACGTTTTTGAAGTCCCGATTCTAAGCCGTTAAGCATGGTGCACTAAACTATCATGTAGTCATCATATTGAGCTAGCCAAACATTCATAACGTCTGCATCTGCTCCTGCAATAGGTCTGTCACCTAGCGGTGCATCAAGGACATAATTCTTCTGTGCAGCAATGAGGATAAACCTTAGCTCACGGATCCAATCCGCATCATTGCTACTAACATATTTCAACACAATTTTCTCTAGGAACATATCAAAAATAAACATATGAAAGCAACAATGCGAGCTATTGATCTACAACATAGATATGCTAATACTACCAGGACTAAGTTCATGATAAATTAAAGTTCAATTAATCATATTACTTAAGAACTCCCACTTAGAAAGACATCCCTCTAATCTTCTAAGTGATCACGTGATCCAAATCAACTAAACCATAACCGATCATCACGTGAAATGGATTACTTTTCAATGGTGAAAATCATTATGTTGATCATATCTACTATATGATTCACGCTCGACCTTTCGGTCTCCGTGTTCCGAGGCCATATCTGCATATGCTAGGCTCGTCAAGTTTAACCTGAGTATTCTGCGTGTGCAAAACTGGCTTGCACCCGTTGTAGATGGACGTAGAGCTTATCACACCCGATCATCACGTGGTGTCTGGGCACGACGAACTTTGGCAACGTTGCATACTCAGGGAGAACACTTCTTTATAATTAGTGAGAGATCATCTTAAAATGCTACCGTCAATCAAAGCAAGATAAGATGCATAAAAGATAAACATCACATGCAATCAATATAAGTGATATGATATGGCCATCATCATCTTGTGCTTGTGATCTCCATCTCCGAAGCACCTTCATGATTGCCATCGTCACCGGCGCGACACCTTGATCTCCATCGTAGCATCGTTGTCATCTCGCCAATTTTATGCTTCTACGACTATCGCTACCGCTTAGTGATAAAGTAAAGCATTACAGGGCGATTGCATTGCATACAATAAAGCGACAACCATATGGCTCCTGCCAGTTGCCGATAACTTGGTTACAAAACATGATCATCTCATACAATAAAATTTAGCATCATGTCTTGACCATATCACATCACAACATGCCCTGCAAAAACAAGTTAGACGTCCTCTACTTTGTTTGTTGCAAGTTTTACGTGGCTGCTACGGGCTTAAGCAAGAACCAATCTCACCTACGCATCAAAACCACAACGATAGTTTGTCAAGTTGATGCCGTTTTAACCTTTGCAAGGACCGGGCGTAGCCACACTCGGTTCAACTAAAGTTGGAGAAACTGACACCCGCCAGCCACCTGTGTGCAAAGCACGGCGATAGAACCAGTCTCGCGTAAGCGTACGCGTAATGTCGGTTCGGGCTGCTTCATCCAACAATACCGCCGAACCAAAGTATGACATGCTGGTAGGCAGTATGACTTATATCGCCCACAACTCACTTGTGTTCTACTCGTGCAAATAACATCAAACCATAAAAACCTGTCTCGGATGCCACTATTGGGGAACGTAGTAATTTCAAAAAAATTCCTACGCACACGCAAGATCATGGTGATGCATAGCAACGAGAGGGGAGAGTGTTGTCTACGTACCCTCGTAGACCGAAGCGGAAGCATTGACGCAACGTAGAGGAAGTAGTCGTACGTCTTCCCGGTCCAACCGATCCAAGCACCGTTACTCCGGCACCTCCGAGTTCTTAGCACATGTTCAGCTCGATGACGCTCCCCGGGCTCCGATCCAGCAAAGCTTCGGGGATGAGTTTCGTCAGCACGACGGCGTGATGACGATGATGATGTTCTACCGGCGCAGGGCTTCGCCTAAGCACCGCAATGATATGACCGAGGTGGAATATGGTGGAGGGGGCACCGCACACGGGTAAGGAACGATCACGAAGATCAACTTGTGTGTCATGGGGTGCCCCCCTGCCCCCGTATATAAAGGAGCAAGAGGGAGGGGGCGGCCGACCTAGGAGGGGGGCGCGCCAAGGGGAGTCATACTCCCACCGGGAGTAGGACTCCTTCTTTCCTAGTCCAACTAGGAGAAGGGGGGAAAGGAGGGAAGTGGAGAAGGAAGGGAGAGGGGGCCCGCGCCCCAAACCCCTTGTCCAATTCGGACTGGGCTTGGGAGGGGCGTGCGCCACCTCCTGGCTCCATCCCACTAAAGCCCATTAAGGCCCAATACTCTTCCCCGTATTCCCGTAACTCCCCGGTACTCCCAAAAATACCCGAACCACTCAGAACCTTTCCGATGTCCGAATATAGTCGTCCAATATATCGATCTCTACGTCTCGACCATTTCGAGACTCCTCGTCATGTCCCCGATCTCATCCGGGACTCCGAACTCCTTCGGTACATCAAAACTCATAAACTCATAATATAACTGTCATCGAAACCTTAAGCGTGCGGACCCTACGGTTCAAGAACAATGTAGACATGACCGAGACATGTCTCCGGTCAATAACCAATAGCGGAACCTGGATGCTCATATTGGCTCCTACATATTCTACGAAGATCTTTATCGGTCAGACCGCATAACAACATACGTTGTTCCCTTTGTCATCGGTATGTTACTTGCCCAAGATTCGATCGTCGGTATCTCAATACCTAGTTCAATCTCATTACCGGCAAGTCTCTTTACTCGTTCTGTAATACATCATCTCGCAACTAACTCATTAGTTGCAATGCTTGCAAGGCTTAAGTGATGTGCATTACCGAGAGGGCCCAGAGATACCTCTCCGAAAATCGGAGTGACAAATCCTAATCTCGAAATACGCCAACCCAACATCTACCTTTGGAGACACCTGTAGAGCTCCTTTATAATCACCCAGTTACATTGTGACGTTTGGTAGCACACAAAGTGTTCCTCCGGTAAACGGGAGTTGCATAATCTCATAGTCATAGGAACATGTATAAGTCATGAAGAAAGCAATAGCAACACACTAAACGATCAAGTGCTAAGCTAACGAAATGGGTCATGTCAATCACATCATTCTCCTAATGATGTGATCCCGTTAATCAAATGACAACTCATGTCTATGGTTAGGAAACTTAACCATCTTTGATTAACGAGCTAGTCAAGTAGAGGCATACTAGTGACACTCTGTTTGTCTATGTATTCACACATGTATTATGTTTTCGGTTAATACAATTCTAGCATGAATAATAAACATTTATCATGATATAAGGAAATAAATAATAACTTTATTATTGCCTCTAGGGCATATTTCCTTCACGACGCACACCCTGGCCACGCGCCACACTCTTGCTAGCTGCGCTCGCCCCGTCTGCTGCCGCCTATCCCTTCGCTCGCCCCGCAGTCGCGCCCCTGCCTCGCGCCCTCTCCTGTCACGGCCATCTTCTGTCGGCCGCCCCCTCAGCCACGCCGGCCTCTTGCCTTGCCTGCTGCGTGCTGCTTCCTACTGCTATGCGCTGCTCTACCGCTGGTACGCTGTTGCGCCATGTCCTCGACACCGCCATGGACAAACATGGCGGAGGGATTGTCAATGGAGTATGAGGAGGAGGTGGCGGAGAAGGTGTGGAGAGGCAGGAGGTCTGGGGTGGCGTCAGCTGGCTGTGGTGGAGGTGTTTATGCGAGAAGGAGCCGGAGCGGAAGGAGAGGTCACAATTGGAAAGAATCGCAAAAAAACATAACCTGGAGATCTCATTCCAAAAAAAATGCTAATATCGATGGAGGGCTGATTTCCTTCTATAGGTGGAAAACATACGAAATATTGGTTGTTATCAAGGAAAGGTAAAAATTTAGGAAAGTTAGAATTTTGAACTGATTTCTATGCAAATGGGGTTTTATTGTTTGGTAACGTGATATCAGTACCTGCCCGTTTGTGACGTGTCTGATTAGGGAAGTTTGCAAATGTTAAGAAATTATTTATTGGGAGAATAGTTTGTGACGTGTCTGTTATTTGTTTCCTAAAACAAATTTCACTAATGAGAGAAATCGATTGATTTAAATAAGTTAAGAAAGTTAGATTAAAATATATTATTTGTTTCCTGAAAATCTACTATTTGTTTCCTAAGAGAAATTGAACCAATAAAAGGAATCGGTTGATTTGCATAATTTAAGGAAGTTAGATCCGTGATTTGTTATACGTTAGGAAAGTTTTAGTTGTAATAAAGAATGGAGAGAAAAATAAATCGATGGACTAGGGTGGGAGGGGGTGGTGGGAGGAGAGATGAAAAAAATCAGCAAAAATAAACCGTGGAGACCTCATCAACTGCTCCATTAGAAGTAGAGAAAAGGAGTCGATTGATTTGCATAATTTAAGAAAGTTAGATCCGTGATTTGTTATACGTTAGGAAAGTTTTAGTTGTAATAAAGAGTGGAGAGAAAAATAAACCGATGGACCAGGGTGGGAGGGGGTGATGGGAGGAGAGACGAAAAAAAACCCAGCGAAAATAAACCGTGAAGACTATTCATCAACTACTCCATTAGGAGTAGAGATTCTAATGGTACACTAATTTTACCGATGTATTATTCAGCCAACACATAAGAACCTCTTTTCTTTGATGCACTAATGCCTGGTAATTGTATGATCCAGTAACCAACAAGAACGGAAACACTAATGGAGCCATCAGCTCATCAGGCAGCTCAGGGTCAATTAAGATTCTAATGGTACACTAATTTGACCGATGTATTATTCAACCAACACATAAGGACCTCTTTTCTTTGATGCACTAATGCAGAGATCCTGTAGCCAACAAGAATGGAAACACTAGAGATCATATCAAGGTACAAACTATAAGAGGCAATGGAGAACATGATACCACCATATTACTTCTTCTGGGCGATGACATTCTCCACATACCACTTGTATGTCTCTTGGAGCTATCCATGAGCTTCCTCGGCGCGCCGTCCGGCTCACTAGCTTCCCCTGGAACCCAAGCGCCTTCTTGACCAGCTTCACAAGCTCCTTGATGGTAACCTCGCTTCCACTTGATCGAATTTCGTGCTCACTGCAGGAAAAGTTTGAGCAATATGCCTCCCAATCGATCGGTAGTAGAAGCTGACCCCCCCCCCCCCCCCCCCCCCCACACACACACACACACCAGTTCGATATGTTGGAATCATCAACCGTTTGTGTTGCCTCAGTCAAAGAAACTGCTGAAAGTTCCAAGGGTAACATCACAAGCTTGCCATCAGCTCATCAGGTAGTGAATATTTTGAGAAGGCAAATGAAACTGAAAGAGGTTTATCCTTGACATCAGTTCTTTGGTGAAATTAGTCTTCAAGACTGCTTGAGTTGCAGCACATCTGATATTCATAATAACAATATAAAGCCCCGGAACAAGAACTTCATTTCTAGACAAACTACCAGATACTGGTTGGAGAAAGAAAAGAATACCTTACCAGTTTTTCCTTGTAAGAACAAGGATAAAATTTCTGAAGTCTCACAGCCCCTTTTCCCATAACGATATTAACAACAAAAGAAACTAGTTTACCTCTGCACCGATTCTTAGATTCTGAACTTGTTAAAAATCTGAATTGCATCGACACTCAAGTAAGCAGACTCTTCAGGACACACGATGTTTTTCACAAGGGGAAAACAATCATGCAGAACATGGAATGTGAGTAGGCCAATCACAAATTTAAAGGGCATCGCAATCAAGCATGCGAACTCTTCCAGATGCACAATACTTTTTTCGTAACAAAAGAAAAACAGAGTATCATGCTGAATTGGCAAAGGAATGAATATAGGCCAGTTTCCATCCGATATATAAAGTGTTACACTTTCTGTAATGTAAAAACATGCTCAGCATCAATTAAGATTCTATTGGTACACTAATTTGACCATCAGGAATATAGGCCAGTTTCCATCCGAGTAATTCAACGAAAAACTACAAAGCAATCAAAAAATGGAGGTAACTGTCCATCACTGGCGGCAGGATCCTGAAGCCTTTAACAGTACTGAAGAAATGAATGTGATTCAGGTTGAGGGTGAAACTGTCTTAATCAACTAGGGAAGCCCAAATGGTCAGGTAGTGCATTTCGAATAAACAGTGAGCATGTATGTAAAGAGAAGGAGCATCCATTTGATAGCACATTATCAGATGAATTTATCCTTCACAGAGTAGCACCTGAGGAAAAATGGTCCCTTGACTTGTTACCTCATCGTAAATTATTTCAAAAAAATACTGTGGTTACTTCCTCACAATTTGTCAAATTCAATATAAACCACCATGTATGCAGATAGTGAATGCTTTCAGGAGAAGGCAAGTCTAGTTGAAAGAGGTTTATCCTTAACATCAAGTCTTTGATGAAATTAGTCTTCAGAATTAGGACTGTTAAGATGCAGCATGTCTGATATATTCTTATAACAATATAAAGGCCCAGCACAAGAAATTCATTTCTAGACAAACTACCTGATACTGGCTTGAGAAAGAAAAATGACCTTGTCACATTTGCCTTGTACAAACAAAGATAAAAAAAATCAAGTCCCATAGGTCCTTTTGCCATAATGATATCAAAAACACAAGAAATTAGTTTGTCTCTGCACCGACTCTCACATTCTGAACTTGTTAAAAATCTGAATTGTATCAATAGTCTGGAATCACTACTGTTCAAAGTCTGGAATGACCAGGTAGTGCACTTCAAATTCTGGATAAACAGTAAGCATGTAAAGATAAGGAGCTTCCATGTGATACATTATCAGACATTAACACATGAGGAAAAATGGTAATGCAACTTGCTACCTTATTGTACATTACTACACAAAATCCTGTAGCTAGTTCCTATCAATGCATCACATTGGATATAAATCACCATGTTTAGAGAAATAGAGATAGTGAATATTTTATTAGGAGAAGGCAAGTCTAACAGAATGCGGTTTATCCTTGACATAAAATCTTTGATGAAATTAGCCTTTAAGTTGCAGCACATCTGATGGCCTTAATGAAAATATAAAGCCCTGGAACAAGAACTTCATTTGTAGACAAATTACCCGATACTGATTGAGAAAAAATAACTTGGCACTTTTGCCTTGTAACAAACAAAGTCAAAATTTCTCAAATCTCATAGGTCATTTTCCCATACGATATTAAAGCACTAGAAATTAGTTTCACTCTGCACCAATTTTTACATTCTGAACTTGTTAAATATCTGATGCATTGACAGCCAAGTAAGCAGACTTTTCAGAAAAAACAATTATGCAGAACCGGCAAGGAATGTGTGTAAGACAGATACAAATTTAAAGGGCATCTTAATCAAGCATGTGAACTCTTCAATATCTGTTTCATGCTGAATTGGCAAAGAATGAGTGTAGGCCAGTTACCATCCAATGTATAGAGTGTTACACTTTCTGTAATAAAAGAACATGCTCAGCATCAATTAAGATTCTAATGGTACACTAATTTGACCAATATATTATTCAACCAACACATAGCAACCTCTTTTCTTTGGTGCACTAATACCTGGTACTTGTGTGATCCAGTATCCAACAAGAATAGACACACTATTGATCATAATATCAAGATACAAACTTTAAGAGGCAAAGGAGAACATGATACCACCCCGTTACTTCTTGTCGGCGATGACATTCTCCACATACCACTTGTATGTCTCGACAAGCCCCTCCTTGAGGGGAACCTTGGGCTTCCACCCCATCCCATGTATCTTGGAGCTATCCATGAGCTTCCTCGGCGTGCCATCCGGCTTGGTCGAGTCCCACACTAGCTTCCCCTGGAACCCAACCACCTCCTTGACCAGCTCGGCGAGCTCCTTGATGGTAACCTCGCTTCCACTCCCCACATTCACATGTTCCAGCCCAGAGTACTGGTCCATCAAGAAGATCACCGCATCGGCAAGGTCATCGACATGCAAGAATTCACGCAGCGGGGAGCCAGATCCCCACACGACGACCTCGGGGGCATTGGTGGCCTTGGCCTCGTGGAAGCGGCGGATGAGGGCGGGCAGGACGTGTGAGTTCTCCGGGTGGAAGTTGTCCTGGGGGCCGTAGAGGTTGGTGGGCATGGCGGAGACGGCGTCGAGGCCGTGCTGGATGCGGTAGGCCTGGCACATCTTGATGCCGGCGATCTTGGCGACGGCGTACCACTCGTTGGTGGGCTCGAGCGGGCCGGAGAGGAGGGAGGCCTCCGGGATGGGCTGCGGCGCGAACTTGGGGTAGATGCAGGAGGAGCCGAGGAAGAGGAGCTTGCGGACGGAGCCGCAGCGGAGCGCGGCGTCGACGACGTTGGTCTGGATCTGGAGGTTGGCGGCGATGAAGTCGGCGGGGAAGGTGGAGTTGGCGTGGATGCCGCCGACCTTGGCGGCGGCGAGCACGACGTAGCGCGGCCGCTCGGCGGCGAAGAAGGCCTCGACGGCGGCCTGGCGGGTGAGGTCGAGCTCGGCGTGCGTGCGGACGACCACGTCGGTGAAGCCGAGGGAGAGGAGGCGGCGCAGGATGGCCGAGCCCACCAGCCCGCGGTGGCCCGCCACGAAGACCCTGGCGCCCTTGTCGGCGAGGAAGGACGGATGCGGATCTGCGAGCAAATTAAGGGGGGGTCAGATGGAGGGAGGGCGAGGGGGGGAGAGGCGGCGCGGCTGGGGGAGCCGGGGCTTACCGGCGGGGGTGGCGGTGCCCATGTCGCCGGAGACGGGAGGGCGGCGGCGGCCGGAGGTGGGGGATGGGGTTTGCGGGCGGCGGATTTGGGGGTGGAGTCAAAGGAGGCCAGTAAAGTGAGTGGGTCTGCAGGTGCTGAAACTTGGCTAGATTTGCTTTTCTTCTCGTCTCGTCAAAACTTTACCGAGAGTACGCAAATTGGTGGCACGTGAGGGTGAGGCGTCGCGAGATCCAATCCACGATGGAGGCGTTGACATTTGGTTGTTTCGATGCAACATTTGGAGCCATGGGCAGGGGATCCAAAGTTGTCACAGAGCCGGGCTTCACGATACACAAGGTGATGTAAATATAAGGGTTCCGATAACTGCCACACGTGTGGCATCTAGGAAGTATGTGCCGCACGCCCCGTGTGGCACCGACACAGGCCCGCCCGCACGAGCACGTCTGGGCGCGCCCTGCCACAGCCCGCACGTTCGTTGTGCAGCGCGATCGCCCGCACGAGCACGTCCGGGCGAGCGACCACGCGGCCCGCATGACCCGTCTCGACCGTCGCACCTCCCCGCCTGTGAGCCACACGCCGCGCGTGGCAGTAACCATGCGTCCCGCCGCGATTGGCATGGTCCGAACCCTTTTTCATGTTCGTTTAACTGTAGTTGCCATGTTGTTGAACTACAGTTGCCATGTCTGACAACTACAGTTGCCATGGTTGCTCAACTGCAGTTGCCATCTCAGGTCAAAGTGCCGGATGTCATTTTTTGGCAACTGCAACAATTGCCATGTATGTTGTGGTCTACTATGATTGCCATGATTTGAAAACTTTGCCACCTACTAACACTAGACAGTTGCCATGTAGCACTACAAAAACATGGCAAAAACATGTTTCGGGTAAAAGAAAGAGTTGCCATCTGCTTACAAGCACATTAGGGCAGTTGCCATATGCCCTGCAAAAACACATGGCAACTAATAGCTTTTGGTGTGTGGGAGAGGAGACGGGCATGTGGGCGAGGGTGGTATCTTTAGGAGTTGCCACCTACTAACATTAGACAGTTGCCATGTAACGCAACAAACAGACGTGGCAATAAATAACACGTTCGGGTAAAAGAGAGTTGCCATATGCTTACAATCACAAATAGGGCAGTTGCCATGTACCCTTCAAAAACATGGCAAATGACAGCTTGGGTGTGGGGGGTGGGAGAATGGGCAGTCGTGGGAGACGGGGAACAGAAGTGGTGCGTGGTGTGCGGGCGCGATAGCAGTTCCATCGCACACCCCGACTGATGACCGTTGACTGCGGAGAAAAACCGGCGTGCGGGCGAACTCCCTCACACGCCACACGCACGAGATGTCCTACGTGGCACACAAAAACTGCCTTTTCATGCCAAGATTCGTGCAAAAGGCGCTGGACGGTGATGGAGGCGTGTGGGCGAGTTGGCTAACGCCCACACGTGTGGGCGTTAGTGTTTCCGAAATATAAACATCATGAAGCAACAGGAAACAACAACAACAACAACAACAACAACAACAACAACAACAACAACAACGAAAAAAAGGGTAAAGATAATCTAGCCAGAAAAGAAGAAGAAAGACGAGGGAATCTGGACGAACTGGAGGATCCCATCTCCCGAGCTCGCCTCCGCGTCGTCTCCCGCGAGGCGGCCGGAGGCCAACCCCCATCCCTCGCCGCTGCTCCCTCCTCCCCCTTCCTCCTCCCTCGCCGCCGCCCAAGGGCGCGGCCGGGCGAAGCCCAGCTGCTGCCGGCGGCGGCGGGGCCCCCTTTGTCTCCCCGCTCGGGCGTTTCTGGCGCGGGCCGGAGCCCCGGGCCGGGTCGTGGAGCTGCGGCCGGGCTCCATGGCGGCGCGGCGGGCTGGGGCGGCTCCCTGTCGTCCCTCCCTCCCCCACGGCGGGCGGCTAGGCGGATGGCGCGCCTGTGCCCGGGTCAGCGGCGGCTCCTGCGCGGCCAGATCTGGCCCTTGGCGGCGCGGGCTGCCGGTGGCCTCCTCTGCCGTGGCCGCGGCAGATGGTGTTGGTGGTGCGGGCTGGAGGTCGGAGTCGGCGGCCGCGGCGGCTTTTTCGGATCTGACCTCTCGGCGGCGCGGGCCGCGACGGCTAGGGCTGCGGCCTGCGGCCCTGACCGAGGCCCCCTCGGCTGGTCGGGGTGGCGGCGCAGTGGCGGTGGTTCCGATGGTGCGTGCCCGGCGGCTCCGGCGCTTGGAGCTCGCCGGGCGACGCGGATGGGCAGCGGCCGGGCGTGGCTGCTGCTCCGGCCGTGGGCGGCGGCATGGGCAGGTCTCATTGGCCTTCCGTTGTCGTGACGGCTTCACGGTGGCTCGATGGATCTGTCCACGGCAACGGCCGGCTCCTCCGGCGTCGGTTTGTCTGCGTCCAGACCGTCTCATCCTTCACCCCATCTCCTCGTCGCCCGGTCGCTACTTCCATCAAAGGGCTGGCCCTCTCCCAACTGCGGTCCACCGCTCGTCTCGCGCCCGTTGCCGCAGGACATAGCTCGTCTCGCGCACGATGCAGTTGGACCGAGCTCGTCTCGCGCACGATGCAGCAGGACTGACCTCGTCCCCCTCTCGTCGCTGCAGGACCGAGCTCATCTCGCACTTGGGGCAACAGGATGGCTCGGTGGATGCCAGTTCTGGCCGACCTATTGGGTCTCGACACTGGGGGTCGCCCAGGGGCGCGAAAGGTGGGACCTTTCCGCTCGTCTCTTTCGTTGGGGTGCGGCGGGTCACGGGTGAGGTGGTGTCGAGGTCTTGGATGCTGGGGCGGCGGCCCTGGTGGTGGTGGTTACGCGGTGCTCTTGGACAAAGCCCGTGCCTTAGTGCTGCCTGGTCATCATGGTCGTGTGGGCGGCGTGGTTGCCGGGGTGTGGCGTTCGGTGGCGGTGATGTTTGCCGAGGTGAAAATCTGCTCTATCTTTGGACGGACCAGCGACGGCGAAGATCGCTTCCTTTCTGAAGGCGTCGTCGCGGCTCTCATTGCCCGTCATGCGGCTCCGGGGGAAACTTTGATCCTTGGATCGGGCGGTGGCGGCGCTCTTGCGTCGTATCCTTCCTGAAGGCGCCGCCTTGGAGCATATGGTTCGTCATATGTAGCTTCATATCTTCGGGGCGGTAGTGCTAGGAGTGGTGTTGCTGCGCTCAGCGCCTATGTATCCTGTCTTGGGTGCGTGCGTGTGTTGCGATGGCGTGGCGTGTCGTTGTACTGGATGCTTGTGGTTTGGTGCTTTATATACAAAGCGGGGCGAAAGCCTTTTTTGGCAAGAAGAAAGACGGCGAGTGCCCTTGATGAAGCTCTAAATGATTGGAGCCCACGGTGACCATCACCAAGGAGCGAGTCGCAAGCAACACACTGAGGAGTGCTAGTGTTTTCGTCGAAACGCATCTCTGGCCGAGATCTTGCAAACTTATATATCACTTGTTTGCCTAGCGGCCACCCAAAGTATGCTATCAGGAGCAAATGTGATTCAACGAGTGTTGTTGGTACTGTCGAATGGGTCTTACATCATCGGGCAATGGGTGCTGGTCTTATACTTCCATCACAACTTCCTTACACAAAAACAGGGGTTGGCAATCATATATGTCATATTGTTTGCATCTACAAATGTATGGCATTATTATCGTCCTCTATACCATATAATACCATGGGGTCCACGTTCAACCAACCTTGATTTTGTGTCTCACACGAACTCTACAAATGAGGCCAAGGGCCCTACAAATGGACAGACTCTACTTAATCCATAGCTTTCGAGAAAGGAGCCCTCGTGATCTAGTGCTTCTCAGTTAGTTTCATCGACCATAGCCCTCGAGTTGCTCGCCTACTCGCTGGAATCCTATATTCTAGCATCGATTGCACTTATTTTGAGATATAATACAAAAAGCCACGAGCCGGCCTATTACCCATGACAAGGTGATAGGAAACTGGGTAAATTGTGTCCAGAAACCCCTGGTGGCCTAAGTTTACTCCTCACATCCAAATATATCACATGGGACTACCGTAATCACTGGTGGAAAAAGGGCCTTTGGTCGCGGTTCGCAACTGCCATTAGTCGCGGTTGCGCAACCGCGACCAAACAGGCGGGACTAAAGGCTTCCCCCTTTAGTCGCGGTTGCTTAAGAACCGCGACTAAAGGCACGTCCACGTGGGCGCCAGGTGGCCGTCGGGGCGGAGGACTTTTAGTCGCGGTTCTTCTGGCCAACCGCGACTAAAGACCGCCGCAGGTTTAGGGTTTTAGCCCCCCCCCCCCTAAACCTGCCCGCCCCCTAACCTGTTTTCTGTTTAATTTGTATTGTTTTACTTCTTTTATGCTTTATTTTAATTTTGAAGGAGTTTCACATATTCTACGGTACTACATACATGCATATGATTGTACAATTTCAAACAAATTTGAAATTAGAACCAAAAAGAATTCAAGAGGAATATACAGTATATATTAAATATCATCGGATGACCATATACAATTTTGAACAAGTTTCCACACATAATTTAAGGCATATAAAGTTCTACGTCCTCGTAATGGTGTTCTCCTTTAGGATGGAGGACTTCCCTCCTGAACCATCCAGCTAGTTCCTCTTGAAGTGGTCGGAAGCGAGCTTCTGGACTAAGCATCATCCGGAGGTTATTCCTCTGAGCATTGGTATCACTCGGAACCCGCTCAGAGGTGTATCTCCGGATCATCTCACAGACATAGTATCCACATAGATTGGTCCCCGCTGGCTGAATATCCCCAGCATTCTTAGCCTTTGACTTTTTGAATTCTAGCTCTTTTTTGAATTCACCGACCTTTGTATCTACGAACCGTCTCCAAACCCTACGAGGCAAAGAAAATTAAATGAACAAGAGAGTTATTAGTTACTTGATATTAGGAAATGAACGAAATAGGCCGATCGATATAGAGCGCAAATGAATGAAAATAATTACTTCTGCATCATTTTTCTCAGGTCGCCCCAAAGCTTTGGATCCATATTCAGAGAGTCGTGGACGAGACATTCTGAGGTGTCAACTTTAATTACTAGCAGAATCCAGTGGAACCTGCGGACACGATACATGCACAGTACGTCATGCATAACTCATCGATTAGCCGGCCACATACCATGCATGGAGTAAACAAAAGAGAATGTGCTCAAAACAGAAACACTCACCCAAAATGGTAAGGAAATAGAATATCACTTTTGAGTTCCTGCTTTGTAAGAAACTGCCACAGGTCTGCCTCCATGTCGTCGGGGTGATGCCGCAACACATATCCATTAACGATGTGTGGGTCAATGAACCCAATAAGAAAGAGAGGTCGCGCCCGTTAGTACACACATATTTATTCAAATCAGTTAGTTTGTATCACCAGAGGCTCAATGTATATATATACCTCGGCGCCGGAGGTGGTTGCTACTTCCATTTGAAGATCGTCGTTTATCGACGTTTGTTCGGCATCATCTTGTTGACGGCGCCCTTCATCTTCACCATCAAGGTTCAGATAAGAAGAGACATCATCTTCTTCTTGTCCGGTCGGCACATATTGAATATCGCCGTTTATGATGCCGAACATATGTGCTTCACCGTCCGGATCATAGTTGTCCATAATCGGGTCAGCTCTATCGTCCGCCATTATGTCAGTCCTGAAAACATGTAGTAAAAACAAATTAATTAAGTGAAGAAGGGGGGCGGTGGCGGTGGCGGTGGCGAAAGGGCGGTGGCAAAAGGAGGGGGCGAGGAAGGGGTGGGAGAGGGTGTCGCGGTAGAGCGCGAGACGGGGCGGCAGACGACGGCGCCACGGAGAGGGAGGCGAGGACAACACACATGTATAACCCTCGCCATTTGGTTAATTATCAAATTTTACGGTTTTTTGTTAATTATCAAGTTTTAAGTTACTTATTTTCTTCTTCCTTTTTCCTTTCTTCTTCTTTCTTTCTTCTTCTTCCTTTCTTCTTCTTTCTTTCTTCTTTCCTTTCTTCTTTCTTTCTTCTTCTTCCTTTTCTTCTTATTCCTTTCTATTCTTTCTTTCTTCTTCTTTCCTTTTTCTTTTTTCTTTCTTTCTTCTTCTTCCTTTCTTCTTCCTTTCTTCTTCTTTTTTTCTTCTTCCTTTTCCTTTCTTCTTTCTTTTGGTTTTCATTTGGTTTTTATTTGGTTTTCATTTTTTTTCCTTTTTCTTTCTTGTTTTTTCTTCTTCATTTTTCTTTCTTCTTTCTTTCTTCTTTCTTTTTTTCTTCTTCCTTTTTCTTCTTTCTTTTTTTCTTCTTCCTTTGTTTTTCTTCTTCCTTTCTTTTTTCTTCTTTCTTTTTCTTTCTTGTTTTTTCTTCTTCATTTTTCTTTCTTCTTTCTTTCTTCTTTCTTTTTTTCTTCTTCCTTTTTCTTCTTTCTTTTTTTCTTCTTCCTTTGTTTTTCTTCTTCCTTTCTTTTTTCTTCTTTCTTTTTCTTTCTTGTTTTTTTTCTTCTTCCTTTTTCTTTCTTCTTCCTTTGTTTTTCTTCTGTTTTTTTGTTTTCTTTTGTTTTTTCTTCTGTTTAATTTGTTTTTTTTTGTGTTTTCCTTTTTCCTTTTTCCTTTTTTCCTTTTTCTTCTTCTTCCTTTTCCCTTTTTCTTTCTTCTTCTTCTTCCTTTTTCTTCTTCTGATCTTCTTCTGCCGGCGGAGGACGGCAGGGCCAGCGGGCGGCGGGCGGCGCGCGGAGGACGACAGGCAGGGCCAGCGGGCGGCGGGCGGCGGGCGGCGCGTGGAGGACACGGCGCAGGCAGGGCCAGCGGGCGGCGGGCGCGGCGGGCGGCGGGCGGCAGGGCGTCGGGCGGCGGGCAAGGGCGCAGGGCACGGGCGGCGCTCACTGGGGACGGGGGGCGGCGGCGCGCAGGGCTCCGGCGTTGGGCAGGGCTTCGGCGTCGGCGTCGGCGTCGATCGGCGTCGGGGCAGCGCTTCGGCGTCGAGAGAGGAGAATGGGAAGTGGCAAAACTGCCAAGTGCAGTATTTATAGACGCAGCTTTAGTCGCGGTTGGTGTGGCGGACCGCGACTAAAGCTAGCCTTTAGTCGCGGTCCGCCACACCAACCGCGACTAAAGCTAGCTTTTAGTCGCGGTCCGCCACACCAACCGCGACTAAAGGGTTTTGGCGCCGCTTCGTTCCCGCGCAGGAAAGAGCCTTTAGTCGCGGTTGGTGTGGCGGACCGCGACTAAAGGCTAGCTTTAGTCGCGGTCCGCCACACCGACCGCGACTAAAGGTCTGTGCTGGCACTGGCGCGGTGCGGTGGGATGTTTAGTCCCACCTCGCTAGCCGAGAGGCTTCGACAGTGGTTTATAAGCGCGGCTGCGCTGACCACTTCGAGCTCCTCTCAAATGCAGGCTTACGGGCCTATTCTGTTACTACTAGCCTGTGGGCCTACTGGGCCTTCCTGCGGGCCTGAATCCTGGCCCAATAATGGGTTTCTAGTCGTATTCAGGCCGTGGTGGCCCAGTAGGTGGCTTATTTTTTATTTTTTGCCTGTTTTTTGTTTTCATTTTTTGCTTTATTTATTTTGTTTTGTTTCTACTTACAACAAAAAGCTTATTTATTTTATTTTATTTTGTTTCTAATTACTTATTTATTTTACTTTATGATAATTATTTTTGCTAATAAAGTTTCTAATTACTTATTTATTTATGTTATTAAAATCTTAAAAATACAATTATATATCAAAAAAATCAGAAAATAAAACTAATTCATTTTAAATTCTTGTTTTTCTTCTGTTTTTTCTTCCTTTTTTCTTCTATTTTTTTCTTCTGTTTTTTTCTTCCTTTTTCTTGTTTTTCTTCTTTTTTTCTTCCTTTCTTCCTTTTTCCTTTTTTCTTCTGTTTTTCTTCTGTTTGTTTTTTTCTTATGTTTTTCTTCTGTTTTTCTTTTTTTCTTCTGTTTGTTTTTTCTTCTGTTTTTCCTTTT
The DNA here is from genome assembly GCA_032464435.1 of Aegilops umbellulata. Classification (NCBI taxonomy): domain Eukaryota; kingdom Viridiplantae; phylum Streptophyta; class Magnoliopsida; order Poales; family Poaceae; genus Aegilops; species Aegilops umbellulata. The sequence goes on from CP136059.1 coordinate 422,486,919, forward strand.
TTCTTCTGTTTTTTTCCTTTTTCCTTCTTTCTTCTTCTTCCTTTTTCCTTTTAAAATCAGAAAAATAAAACTAATTCATTTTAAAATCTTAAAAATACAATTATATATCAAAAAAATCAGAAAAATAAAACTAATCCCTTGAAGGTTTGACAAAAGGTTTGATACATCATTCAGTTCATCGACCAAATACAAAGTTTGGTACAATAAATTATTACACATCAATTCTTCCCTTGTGTCCCTGCTTGCTTACGATTGTGCCGTATCCATGGAGCATCCTCATCATTTAACTTAATGCTTGGGTCGGTGTTCACTTTGAAGGGCGGAATTTCACCAAACATATTATAATCTTCTGACATGTCTTTCTTGTCCTCCACTCCCACGATGTTTCTTTTCCCTGAAAGAACAATGTGGCGCTTTGGATCATCGCATGATGTACTGATCGTTTTCTTATCTTTCCGTTTCCTCGGTTTGCTACTCATGTCCTTCACATAGAAAACCTGAGCAACATCTTTCGCTAGGACGAATGGTTCGTCAAGGTAACCAAGATTGTTGAAATCCACCATTGTCATTCCGTATTGCTGGTCCACCTTTACCCCACCTCCTGTTAGCTTGAACCATTTGCACCGGAACAAAGGGACCTTAAAGGAGGGTCCATAGTCAAGTTCCCATATCTCCTCTATGTAACCATAATATGTGACCTTTTGCCCATTCTCGGTTGCTGCATCAAAGCGGACACCACTGTTTTGGTTGGTGCTCTTTTTATCTTGGGCGATCGTGTAAAATGTATTCCCATTTATCTCGTACCCTTGGAAAGTCGTTATAGTCGAAGATGGTGTCTTGGCCAACATGTACAGCTGATCTACAACATCATTGTCATTCATTAAATGTTTTCTCAACCAACTGCCGAAAGTCTCCATGTGGGCCTTCCTAATCCAGGATTCAGGCTTCCCCGGGTTGTCCGAGCGTAAAATATTCTTGTGTTTCTCAAAGTACGGAGCCACCAAGCTGGAATTGGTCAGTACAGTGTGGTGTGCTTCAGTCAGAGAATGGCCGTCCATACATATCGTTGATTTCCTTCCGATCGTGCCTTTTCCACTTAGTCTCCCCTCGTGCCGCGATCGAGGAAGTCCAATCGGCTTAAGGTCAGGAACAAAGTCAACACAAAACTCAATTACCTCCTCATTTCCATAGCCCTTGGCGATGCTTCCTTCTGGCCTAGCATGGTTACGAACATATTTCTTTAATACTCCCATGAACCTCTCGAAGGGGAACATATTGTATAGAAATACAGGACCGAGAATGAAAATCTCTTCGACTAGGTGAACCAGGAGGTGAGTCATAATATTGAAGAAGGATGGCGGGAACACCAACTCGAAACTGACAAGACATTGGACCACATCGTTCTGTAACCGTGGTAGATCTTCTGGATTGATTACCTTCTGAGAGATTGCATTGAGGAATGCACATAGCTTCACAATGGCTACTCGAACATTTTCCGGCAGGAGCCCCCTCAAAGCAATCGGAAGCAATTGCGTCATAATCACGTGGCAGTCGTGAGACTTCAGGTTTTGGAACTTTTTCTCCGCCATGTTTATTATTCCCTTTATATTGGACGAGAATCCAGACGGGACCTTCATACTGCTCAGGCATTCAAAAAAGATGACCTTCTCTTCTTTGGTCAGAGCGTAGCTGGCACGACCTTGAAACCATTCCGGATGCCGGTCATCAGGGTCTTTCAAACGTTGCTGGTCCTGCCGTGCTTCCTTTGTATCATTTGTCTTCCCATACACGCCCAAGAAGCTTAGGAGGTTCACGCAAATATTCTTCGTAACGTGCATCACGTCAATTGCAGAGCGGACTTCTAGGACTTTCCAATATTCTAGCTCCCAGAATATAGATTTCTTCTTCCACATGGCTGCGTGCCCGTCAGCTCCCTTCGGAACTGATTGTCCGCCAGGACCCTTTCCAAAGATGACTTTCAAATCCTTGACCATATCAAATACCTCAGCACCAGTGCGTTCTGCAGGCTTCGGCCGGTGATCTGCCTTGCCGTTGTAATGCTTGCCTTTCTTTCTTACTGGATGAATTTTTGGAAGAAATCGACGATGCCCAAGGTACACGTTCTTCTTACAATTTGGCAAATGTACACTTTCAGTCTCATGTAAGCAGTGCGTGCATGCATTGTATCCTTTATTTGACAGTCCCGAAAGGTTACTAAGAGTAGGCCAATCGTTGATGGTTACGAAAAGCAACGCTCGTAGGTCAAATTCCTCTTGTTTGTGCTCATCCCACACACGGACACCAGGTCTGCCCCACAGCTGTAAAAGTTCATCAACTAATGGCCTTAGGTACACATCGATGTCGTTGCCGGGTTGCTTAGGACCTTGGATGAGCACTGGCATCATAATGAACTTCCGCTTCATGCACAACCAAGGAGGAAGGTTGTAGATGCATAGAGTCACGGGCCAGGTGCTATGGCTGGAGCTCTGCTCGCCAAAAGGATTCATGCCATCTGTACTTAGACCAAATCTTATGTTCCTTGCGTCAGCTGCAAAATCTTTGAACTCTCTGTCGATCTTTCTCCATTGCGTTCCATCTGCGGTGTGTCTCAACTCCCCGTCCGACTTACGGTCCTCTTTGTGCCATCGCAACAACTTGGCATGCTCTTTGTTCCTGAACAGACGTTTCAACCATGGTATTATAGGAGCATACCACATCACCTTGGCGGGAACCCTCTTCCTGGGTTTCTCGCCCTCAACATCGTCACCAGGGTCATCGCCTCTGATCTTATAACGCAATGCAGTGCATACCGGGCATTCATTCAAATTCTCGTATTCACCGCGGTAGAGGATGCAGTCGTTGATGCATGCATGTATCTTCAGAACCTCTAAACCTAGAGGGCAGACAACCTTCTTTGCTTCGTACGTACTGGCGGGCAACTCGTTATTCTTTGGAAACATATTCTTCAACATTTTCAGCAAGTTTTCAAATGCCGAGTCAGCTACACCTGCCTGTGCCTTCCATTTCAGCAAATCCAGTGTGCAGCCCAGCTTTTTCAGACCATCATCGCATCCGGGGTACAACGACTTTTTGTGATCCTCTAACATGCGATCCAAATTCTCCCTCTCCTTTTCAGTTTCGCAGCGTCTCCGTGCATCAGCAATGGTCCGACCAAGATCATCAACGGTCTCATCACGTGCCTCTTCTTCACCTTCACCTTCCCCTTCACCTTCCCCTTCACCTTCCCCTTCACCTTCAGCATCCTCCATGAAAGTATCACCGAAATCAGCAAGATAGCTTTCATCGATGAAATCATCCCCTTCTTCATCTTCTTCCATTATAACCCCTCTTTCTCCATGCTTGGTCCAACAATTATAGCTTGGCATGAAACCGTGCCGAAGCAGGTGCAGGTGAACTTCTCTTGAGGAAGAGTAACCCTTCTGATTCTTACAGTCAACACATGGACAGATAACAAAACCCTTTTGCTTGTTCGCATTAGCCACTACGAGGAAATCTTTCAAACCCGTAGTGAACTCGCGGGAGAGTCGGTTACCGTACATCCATTGCCGATTCATCTGCATTATTATAATATAAAATATATAATTAACCATCATGCATTTGTTAAACTAACTAGCTATAAACAATAGAAATTAAACAATGAACAGCACACATGCATATTTTATCAATGACACACATGCATGAAAGGTTCAAGTTGCTAACCGCGATCGAGGAGGAAAAAAATGAATGAGGAACCTCAAGTGTGGCTCTTGGGGCATTTCATCAAACACCTTGTGTGCATAAGAGGAACCAAAAGCAAACCTACACCCCCTTGTGAAGCTTGTGAAGAGAAGTGGCACCAAATGGCTAAGTGAGTGCGCTGAACTGGTATATATAGGGGAGGAGCTTTAGTCGCGGTTGGCCTGGCCAACCGCGACTAAAGGCCTTTGGGCACCTTTAGTCGCGGCTGGCCTGGCCAACCGCGACTAAAGCCCCTCACGTGCACCAGCTGGCCACCGAGCGCCCTGGGCGCAGGAAATTGGTCGCGGTTCGTCTGCCGAACCGGGACTAAATGCTTCATTAGTCGCGGTTCCTACAGTTCCGCGACTTATGGGGCTGGACGGAAGCCTCTTTTTCTACCAGTGAATGCTTCGAGCCACAAATGAAATCATCCTCGGCAGTTCATTCAGAGTTGCCTAGCATGTCTCTTCTTGACCCTCTGGTGTCTACTGTGCACTCATTCAAAACCTCCATACATGGTTGGTTCAGACCCACTGAGCATTATAAAACTTGCCTCCTTTCCTCAAGTTTGGAACCTCTGAGTAGAAATGATCAGAACCTCTGAGCTGTACGAAAGCATCAGTAACGGTCGGATTTTTGGGACCAACCTATATATACTCGGGCCCGTCTCCCACCTTATGCCAAGCACCACAAGAAAAGTCCATGTCTCAAGCATTCAAGCCATATTTTCATAGCTCTCCTCCACCGCAGGAGATCTACTCCTATCTTTTGAATACTCCAACATCATTCCTAAAGATCAATCCTATGAGAGTTTCAAAGTAAAGGAGTGTTGGGGAACGTTGCAGAAAATAAAAAATTTCTACGCTTCACCAAGATCAATCTATGGAGTCATCTAGCAACGAGAGAGAGGAGTGCATCTACATACCCTTGTAGATCGCGAGCGGAAGCGTTCAAGAGAACGGGGATGATGGAGTCGTACTCGCCGTGATCCAAATCACCGATGACCAAGTGTCGAACGGACGGCACCTCCGCATTCAACACACGTACGGTTGGGGAAGATGTCTCCTCCTTCTTGATCCAGCAAGGGGGAAGGAGAGGTTGATGGAGATCCAGCAGCACGACGGCGTGGTGGTGGATGCAGCGAGGATCTCGGCAGGGCTTCGCCAAGCTCAGCGAGAGAGAGAAGTGTTACGGGAGGGAGAGGGAGGCGCCAAGGCTTGGGTGCGGCTGCCCTCCCTCCCCCTCTTTATATAGGCCCCTAGGGGGGCGCCGGCCCTAGGAGATGCATCTCCAAGGGGGGGCGGCGGCCAAGGGGGTGGCTTGCCCCCAAGCCAAGTGGGGCGCCCCCACCCCTAGGGTTTCCCAACCCTAGGCGCAGGGGAGGCCCAAGGGGGCGCACCAGCCCACCAGGGGTTGGTTACCCTCCCACTTCAGCCCATGGGGCCCTCCGGGATAGGTGGCCCCACCGGTGGACCCCCGGGACCCTTACGGTGGTCCTGGTACAATACCGATTAACCCCGCAACTTTCCCGATGGCCGAAACTCGACTTCCTATATATAAATCTTTACCTCCGGACCAATCCGGAACTCCTCGTGACGTTCGGGATCTCATCTGGGACTCAGAACAACTTTCGGGTTACCGCATACTCATATCTCTACAACCCTAGCATCACCGAACCTTAAGTGTGTAGACCCTACGGGTTTGGGAGACATGCAGACATGACCGAGACGACTCTCCGGTTAATAACCAACAGCGGGATCTAGATACCCATGTTGGATCCCACATGCTCCTCGACGATCTCATCAGATGAACCACGATGTCGAGGATTCAAGTAATCCCGTATACAATTCCCTTTGTCAATCGGTACGTTACTTGCCCAAGATTCGATCGTCGGTATCCCAATACCTCGTTCAATCTCGTTACCGGCAAGTCACTTTACTCGTACCGTAATGCATGATCCCGTGACCAAACACTTGGTCACATTGAGCTCATTATGATGATGCATTACCGAGTGGGCCCAGAGATACCTCTCCGTCATACAGAGTGGCAAATCCCAGTCTCGATCCGTGTCAACCCAACAGATACTTTCGGGGATACCTGTAGTGTACCTTTATAGTCACCCAGTTACGTTGTGACGTTTGGCACACCCAAAGCACTCCTACGGTATCCGGGAGTTACACGATCTCATGGTCTAAGGAAATGATACTTAACATTAGAAAAGCTTTAGCAAACGAACTACACGATCTTGTGCTAGGCTTAGGATTGGGTCTTGTCCATCACATCATTCTCCTAATGATGTGATCCTGTTATCAATGACATCTAATGCCCATAGTCAGGAAACCATGACTATCTGTTGATCAACGAGCTAGTCAACTAGAGGCTCACTAGGGACGTGTTGTGATCTATGTATTCACACATGTATTACGATTTCCGGATAACACAATTATAGCATGAATAATAGACAATTATCATGAACAAGGAAATATAATAATAATCATTTTATTATTGCCTCTAAGGCATATTTCCAACAGTCTCCCACTTGCACTAGAGTCAGTAATCTAGTTACATTGTGATGAATCGAACACCCATAGAGTTCTGGTGTTGATCATGTTTTGCTCGCGGAAGAGGTTTAGTCAGCGGATCTGCGACATTCAGATCCGTGTGCACTTTACAAATATCTATGTCTCCATCTTGAACATTTTCACGAATGGAGTTGAAGCGACGCTTGATGTGCCTGGTCTTCTTGTGAAACCTGTGCTCCTTGGCAAGTGCAATAGCTCCAGTGTTGTCACAAAAGAGAGCGATTGGCCCCGACGCATTGGGTATGACTCCTAGGTCGGTGATGAACTCCTTCATCCAGATTGCTTCATGCGCTGCCTCCGAGGCTGCCATGTACTCCGCTTCACATGTAGATCCCGCCACGACGCTTTGCTTGCAACTGCACCAGCTCACTACCCCACCATTCAAAATAAACATGTATCCGGTTTGTGACTTGGAGTCATCCAGATCTGTGTCGAAGCTAGCGTCGACGTAACCCTTTACGACGAGCTCTTCGTCACCTCCATATACGAGAAACATGTCCTTAGTCCTTTTCAGGTACTTCAGGATATTCTTGACCGCTGTCCAGTGTTCCATGCCGGGATTACTTTGGTACCTTCATACCAAACTTACGGCAAGGTTTACATCAGGTCTGGTACACAACATGGCGTACATGATAGACCCTATGGCTGAGGCATAGGGGACGACACTCATCTTTTCTATATCTTCTGCCGAGGTCGGACATTGAGCTGAGCTCAATTTCACACCTTGCAACACAGGCAATCACTACTAGAAAACGACTATAGATGAAATAGACACTAATGGCGCACCACATGTATGGTGCGCCATTAGTATATAGTAATGGCGCACCACATACAGGTACGCCATTAGAAGTTTTGAAAAAAAGTAAAAAAAAATTGTTACTAATGGCGCACCGTGGGTGTGGTGCGCCATTATTAGTTGACATAGTAATGGCGCACCACTCCCACGATGCGCCAATAGAAGTTTTGAAAAAAAAAGTAAAAAAATAAAAAAAATTGTTAGTAATGGCGCACCGTGGGTGTGGGGTGCCATTACTAGTTGACATAGTAATGGCGCACCACACGCACGGTGCGCCATTAGAAGTTTTAAAAAAAAAAGTTAAAAAAAACTTGTTAGTAATGGCGCACCAGTGGACAGTGCGGCATTACTAGTTAAACTAGTAATGGCGCACCGTCCACTGGTGCACCATTACTAAGTTTTGTTCAAAAAAAATTCAAAAAAAGTTCAATTTTTTTATATATATTTTTCAGAACTACTAATGGCGCACCACCCCACGGTGCGCCATTACTAGTTTGCCCGGCTTCCACCGAATGCATCCCCCCCCCCCCCGTGGACCGCCTTTTCAGTTTTAAAAAAACTAAAAAAACGATAAAAATGTCAAAAAAAATAAAAGAAAATAAGTTTCCCATGTCATATGTGGTCTAATTGTTGCGAAAATTTACAAATATAAATTTCGACTTTATTTGCAAAATCTCTCTGGAAATTTGTAAAATGGGCATAACTTTTGCATACGTACTCGGATTAAAAAGTTTTATATATGAAAAGCATCTACTCGAAAAGTTACATCCGAATTTAAGCGGGGGAACCCCGTTAAACATTTTCAAAATCCCCAAAAACCTAACACAAAAAAAGTTACGAGGCTTTCAAGATCTAGAGGCAAAAAAATTCAAAAAAAAGGTTTTGAAAATTTTTTTTTGATTTTTTTTTCAAAAAATGATACGTAATATGACCGGGAAGTTTGACATATTTTTCAAAATTTCATCATAGTCATGAACATGAACAAAGTCCTAGACATCAACAAGGTATAATAGGATTGATATGCTAGATATATCAACAAGTGCCTGTGAAGTGAGCTGTTGCTGGGGTTTGATAGAACTCTGAAGTTAAGCGTGCTTGGGCTGGAGTAGTGTGAGGATGGGTGACCTTTCAGGAAGTTTGACCATGGAGTGCGATTTGACCCGAGATTAAGCCATAGTGACCTGAGATTAAGAAAAAAACGAAAAAAATTTTGAAAAAAATTGCTCTATGTGGTGCGCCATTAGTATACCAGATACTAATGGCGCACCAGCGGTGCGCCATAGAATACCAGATTCTAATGGCGCACCTGTAGTGGCGTGATGCTAATGGCGCACCGGTAGTGCGCCATTAGTAGGCAAAACCGATGCGCCATTAGTAGGCCTTTTCCTAGTAGTGAAGAACCCTTTCTTGGACTGATCCATATTGAACTTCTTCAATATCTTATCAAGGTATGTGCTTTGTGAAAGACTTATGAGGCGTCTCGATCTATCTATATAGATCTTGATGCCTAATATGTAAGCAGCTTCTCCAAGGTCCTTCATTGAAAAACACTTACTCAAATAGGCCTTAATGCTGTCCAAAATTTTCTATATCATTTCCCATCAAAAGTATGTCATCCACATATAATATGAGAAATGCTACAGAGCTCCCACTCTCTTTCTTGTAAATGCAGGCTTCTCCATAAGTCCGCATAAACCCAAACGCTTTGATCATTTCATCAAAGCGAATGTTCCAACTCCAAGATGCTTGCACCAGCCCATAGATGGAGCGCTGGAGCTTGCACACCTTGTTAGCATTCTTAGGATCGACAAAACCTTCCGGCTGCATCATATACAATTCTTCCTTAAGAAAGCCGTTGAGGAATGCCGTTTTGACGTCCATTTGCCATATCTCATAATCATAGTATGCGGCAATTGCTAACAAGATTCGGACGGACTTCAGCTTCGCTACGGGTGAGAAGGTCTCATCGTAGTCAACCCCTTGAACTTGTCGATAACCCTTAGCGACAAGTCGAGCCTTATAGATGGTAACATTACCATCCGCGTCCGTCTTCTTCCTAAAGATCCATTTATTCTCTATCGCTCGCCGATCATTGGGCAAGTCTGTCAAAGTCCATACTTTGTTTTCATACATGGATCCTATCTCAGATTGCATGGCTTCAAGCCATTTGTTGGAATCTGGGCCTGCCATTGCTTCTTCATAGTTCGAAGGTTCACCGTTGTCTAACAACATGATTCCCAGGACAGGGTTGTCATACCACTCTGGTGCGGAACGTGTCCTTGTGGACCTACGAAGTTCAGTAGCAACTTGATCTGAAGTTTCATGATCATCATCATTAATCTCCTCTCTAGTCGGTGGAGGCACCACAGAAACATTTTCTTGAGCTGCGCTACTCTCCGGTTCAAGAGGCAATACTTCATCAAGTTCCACTTTCCTCCCACTTACTTCTTTCGAGAGAAACTCTTTCTCCAGAAAGGACCCGTTCTTGGCAACAAAGATCTTGCCTTCGGATCTAAGGTAGAAGGTATACCCAATGGTTTCCTTAGGGTATCCTATGAAGACGCATTTTTCCGAATTGGGTTCGAGCTTTTCAGGTTGAAGTTTCTTGACATAAGCATCGCATCCCCAAACTTTTAGAAACGACAACTTAGGTTTCTTCCCAAACCATAATTCATACGGTGTCGTCTCAACGGATTTAGACGGTGCCCTATTTAAAGTGAATGTAGCTGTCTCTAGAGCGTATCCCCAAAATGATAGCAGTAAATCAGTGAGTGACAACATAGATCGCACCATATCCAATAGAGTGCGATTATGACGTTCGGACACAGCGTTACGCTGAGGTGTTCCAGGCGGCGTGAGTTGTGAAACGATTCCACATTTCCTTAAGTGCGTACCAAATTTGTGACTTAAATATTCTCCCCCACGATCTGATCGTAAGAATTTTATCTTTCGGTCACATTGATTCTCTACCTCATTCTGAAATTCCTTGAACTTTTCAAAGGTCTCAGACTTGTGTTTCATCAAATAGACATACCCATATGTACTTAAGTCATCAGTGAGAGTGAGAACATAACGATAGCCACCGCGAGCCTCAACGCTCATTGGACCGCACACATCAATATGTATAATTTCCAATAAGTTGGTTGCTCGCTCCATTGTTCCGGAGAACGGAGTCTTGGTCATCTTCCCCATGAGGCATGGTTCGCATGTGTCAAATGATTCGAAATCAAGAGACTCCAAAAGTTCATATGTATGGAGCTTCTTCATGCGTTTGACACCTATGCGACCAAGGCGGCAGTGCCACAAGTATGTGGGACTATCATTATCAACCTTACATCTTTTGGTATTCAAACTATGAATATGTGTAACATCATGTTCGAGATTCATTAAGAATAAACCATTCACCAGCGGGGCATGACCATAAAACATATCTCATATAAATAGAACAACCATTATTCTCGGATTTAAATGAGTAGCCATCTCGCATTAAACGAGATCCAGATACAATGTTTATGCTCAAAGCTGGCACTAAATAACAATTATTGAGGTTTAAAACTAATCCCGTAGGTAAATGTAGAGGTAGCGTGCCGATGGCGATCACATCGACCTTGGAACCATTCCCGACGCGCATCGTCACCTCGTCCTTCGCCAGTCTCCGTTTATTCCGCAGCTCCTGTTTTGAGTTACAAATATGAGCAACCGCACCGGTATCAAATACCCAGGAGCTACTACGAGTACTGGTAATGTACACATTGATGAAGCTATATACCTAAGGTAGGGTCATGGACCTGTCCAAACTACCCTCCCCAAGGACATCCCTAGAAGAAATCACCTTTCAATCGACTTGGAGGTGATCCACTCGAAGGACTCGAAGACACTCGACCATAAAGCCAACCACTCGACGGCCAGGAGATCTAAAGACACTCCGCATGCTAACGGATGGGCATTAGATGGCCTTTATGGTCATCATAGCACTTTATTAGTGGCACTTTATTAGTGTGTTACCAGTAACGCTCGACCTTAATGTATCTTAACTCCCTTGTAACGTGGGTTGGCGGGGTCTTGGCGCACTCTATATAAGCCACCCCCCTCCACAGGCACAAGGGTTCGCACCCCTGTAATTCATACACACATAATCCAGTCGACCGCCTCCGGGCTCCGAGACATAGGGCTATTACTTCCTCCGAGAAGGGCCTGAACTCGTAAAACTCGTGTGTCTACAACTACTCCATAGCTAGGATCTTGCCTCTCCATACCTACCCCCCTACACTACTGTCAGACTTAGAACCACGCCAGTTGGCGCCCACCGTGGGGCAGGTGTCTTAGCGACTTGTTGAAGAAGTTGCGATTTTTCCGATCCAAATCGTCATGGTTTCAGGCGGAGTTTTGGTGGAGGGCCGCGAGATCCGTCTCGGCGCGCTCACGTTCATCGCCGACGACTCCGCTTGGCTTCAGGAGGCTCCGCTCGACGTTGACGCACTCCCTGTCCGTGGGGCAACGCACTTTCGCGCGTGCATCCGCGGCGTCCTCTTGCGGCAACCATCGACCCATTATCGGTCGACCCCTGTGTTGTCCTCCCTCCCTGTTTCCCGCCGACGCAAGCGCTCCGGTCGGTCGAGACTTCAGCGGTGGGTGAGACACGCGGTGGCACGCCAGTCGGCCACCCCTCAAGTCGCGGCGATCGAGCCCGATGAATCTCTCTATGGCCTGTTCGACATGTCAACTGGCTCCGCAGAGACTGCATCCGAGTGTGACAGCAGTGATCCAGCGGCAGAGGTTCTGATGGTCGATGGACCGCGCAGTCCACCCGGTTTCCCCCGCACCAACGGAGGCGCCGGCGGAGGCGATCAGTCGCATGCCCATGAAGAGTATCGCCCCAAGCCCCTCACGTCGCTGCAGAGGGAAGAACTTGGCCGCCGGAACATGGATGCGCTGCACACTCCTATCGTTGGAGAAACCCCCGAGGCCCGTGCCTTAGAAGACGCACGCTTGGCCAACTTGGCTGAGCGCACTCGACTGGATAACCTCCAGCGAGCACTCGACGAGCGCGCACGACAACGGGTTCCAGAATCCAGTCGACGTCAGCTCTTTCCTCCACCGACTCAGGTATACCGAACTCCGATTCAGAATTTAGCAGCCGCAGCCCGTATAGCAGAGTCCATTCAGCCCTCTCAGTCAGAGGCTGGCAGAGGCCTGTTACAGATCAGAGCATTACTCCGGGCGGCAGGAGATCAGAATTCAGCTGTCACAGTCGCGGAATAGGATCCACAGCAGATCCATTGCTGCAGATACAGTTCAGTCGGCCCATGGCCCAAGATCGTCCCCGAGGCGTGAGGGACGTGGAGACCGGCGTGATCAGTACAGGAACCGTGAGCAGTATGATCACCGACTCGATCATGATGATCGACGTCGAGTGCCCACCCCTCCCCCAAGGAGTGGATCATATGTGCCTCGACAGCAGGATGATAGACGCCCTCACAGTGTTGGGCGAAGGATTCCAGTCGACCCCAGGGAATCAGGCTTTGATGCGAGATCCATTCTTGTTCAGGGTTTGGTCGACAGGAACAGAGCTCACAGGGAAGGTCATGACAGGGAGGTATCCACCAGCAGCAGAGTGCACGTCTCAGGACCAGAGTGCTTCAGCAGGGCCATCAGGGCCGCGGTGATTCCTCCCAACTTCAGGTTGGCGACTGGAGTTGGTAAGTTCACTGGTGAGTCCAAGCCCGATACTTGGCTTGAGGACTACCGAGTGGCTATTCAGATTGGCGGCGGCAACGATGAAGTTGCCATGAAACAACTGCCTCTCATGTTGGAGGGTTCGGCCAGAGCATGGCTGAATCAGTTAGCGCCCAGCAGCATTTACACTTGGGAAGATCTTTCCCGAGTGTTTGTCAGAACATTTGAAGGAACTTGTAAGCGTCCCGCAGGATTGACAGAGTTACAATCTTGTGTGCAGAAGTCGAATGAAACTTTGAGGGATTACATCCATAGATGGATCACGTTGCATCACATGGTAGAGAATGTGTCTGATCACCAAGCAGTTTGTGCCTTCAAGGAAGGCGTTAAGTACAGAGAACTGAACATGAAATTCGATCGAACCGGAGACATGTCTCTGAGTCGAATGATGGAGATTGCCACCAAGTATGCCAATGGTGAACAAGAGGATCGACTCCGGAGTGGCAAGCACAAGTCAGTCGCCCACAAAATCAGAGGAGGGAATTCCAGTCGGAAGCAAAAGCGGAAAGCCGAGCCAGCTGCTCCGGGAGAAGCCTTGGCCGTGACTCAAGGAAAGTTTAAGGGGAAGCCCAAAGGGCCTTGGAACCCTAAGAAAGTGAAGGAACAAGATGGAAATGCCATGTTGGATCTGCCATGCCACATTCACACAAAGAAAGATGAAGAGGGTAAACTCATTTACCCGAAACATACCACTCGACAGTGTTGACTCTTGATCCAGTAGTTCCAACGGAAGCAGCCCAAAGATAAGGAAAAGGAGTCGGACAAGGTTGAGGACAAGGAAGATAGTGATGATGGATACCCCCAGGTCAATTCCACCCTGATGATTTTTGCTGATGTTGAAAGCAAAAGTCGACTGAAAGTTATCAACCGAGAAGTGAATATGGTTGCTCCGGCGACACCCAGTTATTTGAAATGGTCTCAGGCTGCCATCACATTCGACCAGTCCGATCACCCAATGCACATTGCCACCCCTGGGAGGCAAGCTTTGGTGGTCGACCCAGTTTTCGAAGGCACTCGACTGACCAAAGTGTTGATGGATGGAGGCAGCAGTCTGAATTTATTGTATGCAGAGACGTTGAAAGGTATGGGCATTCCGATGTCCAGACTCAGTACCAGCAACATGAGTTTCCATGGAGTCATTCCTAGAAAGAAGGCTGAGTCACTCGGCCAAATCGCTCTTGATGTGGTTTTCGGTGATTCCAAGAATTACCGCAAAGAATAGTTGACGCTTGAAGTGGTGGATTTCCAAAGTGCTTATCACGCTATCTTGGGCAGGCCAGCTTATGCACGTTTCATGGCTCGACCATGTTACGTGTATCTCAAATTGAAGATGCCTGGTCCCAGGGGTGTGATCACTATTACTGGCAATCGGAAGAAGGCGGAAGAGTGCTTTCAGAAAGGCTCAAAGATCGCAGATACACAGTTGGCGGCGGTGGAGCTGCAAGAATACCAGAAAATAGCAGACCCGAGTGATTTGTTGCGAACCAAGAAGCCCGCTACGGAATCAGTGTTTCAGTTGTCCGGTGAGACAAAGCCGATTCACATTCACCCGACCGATCCCAATGCTGCTCCGACCCATATCTCGACAACGCTCGACTCCAAATAGGAAGAAGCGCTCATCCAGTTCCTCCGTGAGAACTGGGACATCTTCGCATGGAAGCCTTCTGACATGCCAGGTGTTCCCAGGGGGCTGGCTGAGCACCGTCTATGAGTCGACCCAAAAATGAAGCCTGTCAAAGAACATCTTCGGCGGTCCGCCGTCCAGAAGAGAAAGGCCATTGGTGAGGAGGTGGCTCGGCTTTTAGCAGCGGAGTTCATCCGAGAGATATACCACTCCGAGTGGCTCGCCAATGTTGTCATGGTCCCCAAGAAGGACAAGTCACTCCGCATGTGCATTGACTTTAAACATATCAATCGGGCATGCCCGCAAGATCATTTTCCTCTCCCCCGCATCGACCAGATAGTCGACTCGACTGTGGGATGTGAGAGCCTGTCTTTTTTCGACGCCTATTCCGGGTACCATCAGATCCGTCTGTATGGACCCACGAGATCAAAACAACTTTTATCACTCCATTCGGGTGCTTCTGTTATGTTACCATGCCATTCGGTCTCAAGAATGCCGGAGCCACGTTCATGAGGATGATTCAGAAGTGTTTGCTCACTCAAATCAGTCGGAACATGGAAGCATACATGGATGATACTGTGGTCAAGTCATGAAAGGGTTCCGACCTACTGACTGACCTTGCTGAAACCTTTGCCAACCTCAGGAGGTATGATATCAAGCTCAATCCATCCAAGTGCACATTCGGAGTTCCTGGTGGGAAGTTACTCGGTTTTCTCATTTCTGAACAAGGAATCGATGCCAACCCAGAAAAAGTTGGTACTATACTCCGAATGAAGCGCCCTGTGCGCGTGCACGATGTCCAGAAGCTTACTGGTTGCTTGGCCGCTTTAAGTCGATTCATTTCTCGTCTCGGTGAAAAGGCGTTGCCTCTTTACCGACTGATGAAGAAGTCCGACAAGTTCGAGTGGACTCCCGAAGCTGATGTAGCGTTTGCAGAGCTAAAAGCCCTACTCTCCACCCAGCCGATGCTTGCTGCCCCAATCAGCAAAGAGCCTTTACTGCTTTACATTGCAGCCACATGACAAGTTGTCAGTACAGTACTTACGGTCAAGCGGGAAGAAGAAGGAAAGGCCTTTAAAGTTCAGCGCCCATTATATTATGTTTCTAAAGTTTTGACTCCATCAAAGCAAAGATACCCTCATTATGAGAAGGTTGCCTATGGGATTTATATGACCACAAAGAAGGTTGCTCATTACTTCTCTGATCATTCCATTACAGTCGTCAGCGATGCTCCATTGTCAGAGATTCTGCACAACAGAGATGCAACTGGTCGAGTGGCAAAATGGGCGATTGAACTCCTTCCCCTAGATATCAAGTTTGAGGCAAAGAAAGCTATCAAGTTGTAAGTGCATCTAGTGCCCCTTAGTGATTTTGGTGTATTGAAGACTTATAGGTTAAGTATCTAATGCGTTTTTGAGTGTACACAGATCTATAAGTCTATGAGGAGTTTGATATTTACAGAGAAAGTCGACCCCTAAAAATGAAGTTCTTCGACTGAAGACTTTGATATACTGAAGACTTTGAAAGTGAAGAAATTGGTGTGACCTTGAAGACTTGGTATTCATTCGAGGAACATGAAGCGTGAAGACTTTTGTTTTCATAGTTTCATTTTCTCTTTCTTGAGTCATAGGAAACACCGTACTGTTAAAGGGGGTCGAGGAAATACTAAGGAGAAAATTTCCATGTGATGCTCAACTCAAATCCTACACCTACCAATCCCTTCGAGTGAAGCCATTGGAAATCTCATACAGTTCAGTCAATTTCTTCAGTGACAGAGACGCAGTTCTTCTGGTCACTGAGGACTTTGCTCTGACTGAGGAGTTAGGAATTCGCCAGTGCGAATTGCCTACCTAGTGAGGAACATGATAGCCCTGAGGAATTTGTACCTCAAACTTCCGACCGTTGTTGTGCTGCGCGCCAACTGTCCTAAAATATCTTGTCCACCTAACGGTCATACCATTGAAGGGCATTTATGTCTTATCATGTCGGGCTGCTCCCTAGGCTATAAATAGCCGCCCCCTACAACCACTAGCTGGTTGGCTGCTCCGCGAGAACTTGACACTTGTCATTTGAGAGCAACCCATCCTCCGAGGACTTTGAGCGAAAATCATCAAGTGAGGAAAATCCAAACCCAAACCCAAAACACCTACAAACCCAAAGTGATTGAGCATCACTGAAGAGATTGATCCTGCGTGGATCCGACGCTTGTTACCTTTGAAGACTGTGCTTCTTCTAGATGGTTAGGCGTCAAGGTCTAGAGCATCCAAGAGGAATTGTGGATCGCCGAGTGACCAAGTCTGTGAAGGTTTGGAAGTCACCTGAAGACTTACCACGAGTGATTGGGCGAGGACTGTGTGTTCTTAGCTCAAGGAGAATACGATGAGGACTGTGTGTCCGGGACTGGGTGTCCTCGAGTTTAAATACTCAACCGCTCCAACCAGATGTACAACTGAGACAACAGTTGGAACTGGTCTACCAAATAATTGTCTTCACCAAGCTTACCGGTTCTATTTCCTCAACTCTTTCATTTCCTCAGTAGTGTGCTGTTTGTTTATCATATCTGTGTTTGAAGACTTTGACTGAAGACTTTCTCAATTTCCTCAGTTCAATTTCTTCAGTCTGGTTGTGTTCATCTTGTGTTATCCTGTGTTTACGTTTTCTGTACTCTGTGTTTGTCTTCATTTCATCATGATGACTATGCTTGAATTCTGTTATGTTTTCATCTGAGTACTTATTCCGCTGCTAGTAGTTCTTCGCTAAGGAATTTCCTCACTAGCAAATTCCTCAGTGAAGAATTTCATAAAAATCGCCTATTCACCCCCCTCTAGCCGATATAACGCACTTTCAATTGGTATCAGAGCAAGGTACCCCCTTGTTCTGTGTGATTTTGGTTTAACCGCCTGGAGTTTTAGTTATGTCGACCGCAGGTATGATCAAGGTCTCTGCTGGGTGTCCTACCTTCGATGGGACGGACTACCCCTACTGGAAGAATAAGATGCGAATGCATCTTGAGGCAATTGATAACGATCTCTGGTACGTTGTGGAAAATGGTGTTCCCTCCGTCACTCCCTCACTGAATGCTACCGATGTGAAGAGATTCAAGCAACTCGACTCCCAAGTGAAGAATATCATATGTGGCCATCTGAGTAAGGGTCAGTATGGTAGAGTGAGTGCTTTGGAAACTGCAAAGCTTATCTGGGATAGGCTATCCAAGGTCAATGAAGGAGTTTCAACTCAGCGTGACTCAAGAGTTGATGTTCCTCGCAATCTCTTCAATCGCTTCAAAAGACTCGACAATGAAAATGTGCAGCAAACCTTCGATCGCCTCACTGACATCTCAAATGAGCTTCAAGCACTTGGTGCCACTGACATCACCGACCATGAGGTGGTGAAGAAATTGCTGAGATCGCTTGATTCCTCATTTGACACTCTGGCACTGATGATACAAGAGCGTGGTGATTACAAGTCACTTGACCCCACTGATATTCTCGAGAGGCTAAACACTCATGAGTTCCAGCTTGCTGAGAAGAGAGATCTCTACGGTAGAAGCTATAGCAGATCACGTGCACTGAAGGCCAAGGTAGTATCTGAGTCCGAAGATGAAGACTCTGGTAGCAGCCTTGGTGATCCTGAAGAACTGAGTCGTGATCTAGCACTGCTTGTGAAGAAATTCCAGAAGTTCTCAAGACATGGTCGCTTTGGAAAACCCTCAAGGAGCAATGATTCCTCATCCAGTGACTATAAGAAGAGGCTTTGTCACAAGTGCAAGAAACCAGGACATTACATCCAAGACTGTCCTCAGTGGGAAAAGGAATCAAACAAGAAGAAATACAAGGATTACAGTTCTGATGATGCGAAGAAAAAGAAGAAGTCCTCAAAATCTTCATCATCAAAATCCTCAAAGTCTTCGTCTCACAAGAAGAGCAACTCCAAGAAGGCTCGGGCATTCATTGGCAAGGAAATGGACTCTGAGGCTCAATGTGAAGAAAATGAGGAAGAGGAACAATCTGAAGATTCTGAGTCTGGTGTGGCAAGCCTAGCCCTCGCTACTGCATTCGTCAGCAAATCCATCTTCAACACTGAAGAAAGTGAACTCACCAACAAGGCTGATGAAAGCAGTGATGACTATGCTCCCACCTATTGCTTCATGGCAAAGGGTGCCAAGGATGATCAACCCAAAGCCACTGAATGGGTACTTGATAGTGGATGTACAAATCACATGACTGGTGACAAGAATCTGTTAATGGATGCTCCCTTATCAGCGTCACACATGAAGCATATCATCTTCGCTGATAAAAGCAAAAGTCAGGTATTGGGTCTTGGTAAGGTTGCTATCACAAAGGATTGACACATGGACAAAGTCATGCTTGTTGAGTCCTTAGGATATAATCTTATGTCTGTCTCAATGCTTTGTGATCTTGATATGGTTGTTGTCTTTGGCAAGTATCGATGTGTTGTGATTATGGAAGCTGACAATTCCAAAGTCTTCGAAGGCTTTAGGAGAGGAGATTTGTATATTGTTGATTTCTCTGCAGATTCACAACCAGCTGTGTGCCTACTTGCAAAAGCTTCAGAAGGATGGCTATGGCATCGACGACTTGGTCATGCAGGCATGAGGAATTTGAACACGCTTGCGAAGAAGAAGCATGTCATTGGCATTGAGAATGTCAAATTCCTCAAGGATCACTTGTGCGGTGCCTGTGAAGCTGGAAAGATGACAAAGGCCAAGCATCCAGCGAAGACTATCATGACCACTACTCGTCCATTTGAATTGCTTCACATGGATCTCTTCGGTCCTAACCATTATTCCTCTGTTTCGAATGAAGCATCTCAATATGGCTTTGTTATTGTTGATGATTACTCTCGTTACACATGGGTACACCTTGTCTCTTACAAAATTGAAGTGCAGGAAGTCTTCAAACGATTTTCCTCGAGGGCTTCAACCAACTTTGGTGTGAAGATTAAGCACATCAGAAGTGACAACGGCACTGAGTTCAAGAATTCGGGTCTCGATGACTACCTTGATGAACTTGGTATTACTCATGAGCTATCTTCTCCTTATACTCCTCAACAGAATGGCGTCGTGGAGCGCAAGAACATGACTCTTGCTGAGGCTCGCACTATGCTCGATGAGTACAAAACCCCTCGTCGTTTCTGGGTTGATGCGATTGATACTGCGTGCCATATCATAAACAGAGTATATCTTCACAAATTCTTCAAGAAGACTGCATATGAACTCCTCACTGACAAGAAACCCAATGTGAGTTATTTCAAAGTCTTCGGTGCTAAATGCTGGATTAGAGATCCTCATCACAACTCTAAATTTGCACCGAAAGCACATGAAGGTTTTATGCTTGGTTACGGAAAGGACTCGCACACCTACAGAGTCTTCAACAATGTTCTTCACAAGATTGTTGAAACTGTAGATGTGCGGTTCGATGAAACTAATGGCTCGCAAAGAGAGCACCTACCTTCTGTGTTAGATGAACCTGCACCTGAGGATTCTATCAAGCACAAGGCTACTGAAGATGTCATTCCTACCGAAGAATCTGCTGAAGAATTCATTCCAGAACGTGAAGAACGTCGAGCTGATGCACCTGAAGAAAATGCTGAGGAAATTGATGGTGAAGAAAATGCGGATCAAATTCCTCAACGACAACCAGCTCATCCTCGCGTTGCAAAAGAAGTGCAAGTGGAGAAGATCATCGATGACATTAGAGCACCAGGTCCTCTCACACGCTCAAAAGCTTCACATCTATCTAACTTTTGTGGGCACTTTGCTTTTGTCTCTATCACAGAGCCCACTAAGGTAGATGAAGCATTTCTGGAGCCTGAGTGGATTCAGGCCATGCAAGAAGAATTACATCAGTTCAAGCTCAACAATGTATGGGAATTAGTCGATCGTCCCGATCCTCGCAAGCATAACATCATTGGCACAAAGTGGATCTACCGCAACAAGCAAGATGAAAATGGTGTTGTGGTGAGGAATAAGGCACGACTCGTAGCTCAAGGCTACACATAGGTTGAAGGAATTGATTTCGATGAAACTTTTGCACCTGTTGCTAGACTTGAGGCTATTTGCATATTGCTTGCTTATGCTAACCATCATGTTATCATCTTACACCAAATGGATGTGAAAAGTGCATTCCTCAATGGTAAGCTTGAGGAAGAAGTATATGTTGCTCAACCACCAGGTTTTGAAGATCCAAAGCATCCTGACAAAGTCTTCAGACTTAACAAGGCCCTCTATGGACTCAAGCAGGCCCCGCGGGCGTGGCATGATACATTGAAGAAATTCTTCATGAAGAAAGGCTTCACACCCGGTTCACTCGATCCCACTCTCTTTACTAAATCATATGATGGTGAACTGTTTGTGTGCCAAATATATGTTGATGATATTATCTTTGGATGTACTGACCAACGTTATAGTGATGAATTTGCCTATATGATGAGAGAAGAATATCAACTGTCTATGATGGGAGAGTTGAAATTCTTCTTAGGTCTTCAAATTCGTCAGCAGCGCAATGGCATATTCATATCTCAGGAGAAATACCTCAAGGATGTCCTAAAGAAATTCGGCATGCAAGATTGCAAAGGCATCAAAATTCCTATGCCCACAAATGGTCAACTATGCACTGATGAAAATGGTACTGACTTCGACCATAAGGTATACCGCTCCATGATTGGTTCTTTATTGTACTTATGTGCATCTAGGCCAGATATAATGCTTAGTGTTTGCATGTGTGCACGATTTCAAGCTGCACCGAAGGAATCACACCATAAGGCTGTGAAGCATATTCTTCGATATCTAGCTCACACACCAACACTAGGATTATGGTATCCCAAGGGCTCGGATTTTGATCTCATTGGATATTCAGATTCTGACTATGCTGGTGACCGTGTGGATCGCAAGTCAACATCTGGTACTTGTCATTTCCTCGGACGATCCTTGGTCTGTTGGTCCTCGAAGAAACAGAACTGCGTATCACTGTCTACTGCTGAAGCTGAGTACATTGCTGCTGGTTCTTGCTGTGCTCAACTGCTATGGATGAAGCAAATGCTCAAGGACTATGGCATCAACGTGAAGAATGTGCCTCTCCTCTGTGACAATGAGAGTGCCATCAAGATTTCTCACAACCCAGTTCAGCACTCGAAGACAAAGCACATTCAAAGTCGTCATCCTTTTCTTCGTGATCATGTGTTGAAGGGCGACATTTCTATTGAGCATGTGAAGACTGAAGAACAGCTAGCCGATATCTTCACTAAGCCCTTGGATGAGAAGAGATTTTGCAAGTTGCGGTGTGAGCTAAATATCTTAGAATCTTCGAATGTACTTTGAAAAGGCACTCATCCTAACACTTATGCAAAATTGATGACTTAGATGTGCAACACATGAAGAAACATTTTTCTTCAATCAATGAAGAATAACACTCTAAGTGTGAAGAAATTAATGAAGAATTTGATTCTCAGAACCCTACGACAATTGTACGCGGTGTCTGAAATCATCATTCTTACACGGTGGGTCACGCCACCACAAAAGTTGAAAATCTTCAATTTGAGTTTTTCCTCAACTTTTGAAATTTTTCAGTTTTTCAAATTCTTCAAACTTTACAAAGTCTTCACGTGTGCCGTCGTTTTTCTTCATTGGCTATATATATATATATATATATATATATATATATATATATATATATATATGTGTGTGTGTGTGTGTGTGTGTGTGTGTGTGTGTGGTTTTATGTCCTCTACAGCATTCACTTATAGCTATTTCTTCAAGTTGGAACTTTTCTGCTAAGTGAATGTGATCGGACCCTTCCCTCTATGCTTTACTCAATCCAATCTATTCACAAATTCTTCATGTGCGTTCTATTTGAAACTCGTTCAAATTCTTCACTGTGTCCTTGTCAGCTGAAGAAATTGCGAACAGAAAGTTAAAACTAATCTTATCCAAACTTTCGGTTTTGCCGCTCAAACCGTTCCGCATCCCACGATGGATTATTTTATCCACCCACGATCTTACACGATCTCAACCACACAGTACGTGGGTGACACATGTCACAAGAAGGAGAACGGCCAGGGGCACGTTCGTCCCAAATCTTCGGACAAACAGTTTTTCACCGCGGCTATAAATACCCCCTTCGCCATCCTCACTTCTTTTACCCCACTCGATCTCACTCCCTCGCTCGAACTCTCCAAACCCTAGCGCCGTCGCTACTCCATCGTCGCCGGTGAGGAAGAGCTTCACTTCCTCGACCTCGTCGCCGTCGTACTCGCGCCGACCGCGGAAATCTTCACCTCCGCCGCCGCCGTAGACGTCTTCCTCCGCCAAGTTAGGGCGTGGAAGATCTGCATCGACGAACTTCACTGTTCCAACTCCCAGTTCGTCGTGTTCTTCGCTCAGGGTAATTAAAAGCTAATTTTACTGCCCTCGTTGATTCGAAATTTTCTACAAAATCTTCAAAGGTGTTTTATCCTTCAAATCCTCACACACAAAACACCTCACATGTTATCTGTTCTTGATTCATTTCCCTAAGCCTCAATTTCTTAAAAGATTCCCCAATTGTGTGGATCCTTGATCTATACAACTCTGGAACCTAAGATATAAAGCGCTTAGTGAAATTCCTCAAGACGAATCTGGTCAAATTCCTCAAACTTGTTCTTTATGAAAAACCCTCTGAGAACGCATATGACCTCTTCAAATTCCTCGCAACTATACTCTGTTCACAGGTACACATGTCCGCTGCTGAATCTTTAGGTTCTCATCAACTTAACTCGTTTGCAGCGTTCCTCGAAGAAAAGTTGCATACTTCTTCAGAAAATTCAATTGTTCAAATTCCTCATCTGAAGAAAATGGCTGAAGGTAAAAGGCCACAGAAAGGAGGAAAGAAGCCTGAGGTTATGACAGCTTTTGTAATACCTGAGGACATATATGATGAGTACTGCACGCCTGATGAAGCCAAGTTTGGCAAAGAAGATAAAAATCAGCGCAAGGTGCGAATCCAGAGGATTGAAAGGAGATGGGCACGTGAATGGAGGGAGTACAGATATGTTACTCCAAAATACATGAAGAAATTCGCTGTAAACCCTCCATGCCAAAGACCTCCATTGGCACCTGGCCAGGTGGCTGATCCCACCAGCATCAAGCGTGGTGAGGAATTTCCTAAAGAATGGGCCAAGCGCCAAGCTAAACTGGCAAGGCAAGTCAGAGAAGCAGTGAGGAAATTCATTGAAGACTCTGCTGCTGCTGCTGCTACTGCCACTGAGGCCTCGGTCAAGCCGAAGAAAGCGATGCTAAAGAAGCCCGCTCGCAAGCCAAGTGCTTCATCTTCAATGCCCTCACGGCCAAGTTCGTCAGCTGCGCCCTCACGGCCAGAATCTTCAAAATCTTCAAAGCAAATTCCTCATGCTACTCCTGCTCCACCAAAGTCCTCAGCACCTGTGCATCTGGCCTCATGCCAAAGGACGACTGGCATCTCTATTGCCTCTGGTGTCTCTGCTAGTTCTTCAGCTGCACCAAATTCCTCAACAAGACCCTCACTTCTGAAGAAAAAGGCTACTGCTGGACGCGTCACTCGCACAAGTCCTCAGAAGAAGCAGGTAGTCTTCACTGTGCCATCTGATGATGATGAAGCTGATGAGGAAGAACTT
This sequence comes from Aegilops umbellulata, assembly GCA_032464435.1. Lineage (NCBI taxonomy): Eukaryota > Viridiplantae > Streptophyta > Magnoliopsida > Poales > Poaceae > Aegilops > Aegilops umbellulata. Next base: position 422,511,043 of record CP136059.1, read on the forward strand.
ACTGAAATCATCAGGGACCGACAAGAACGGGCTGCTAAAACCAAAGGCACACCTGTGCCCCTGCTATTGGATCCAAAGGCGATCCTAGATTATATTGATCTCTGGCATAAGGATCCTCACACACCTATGCCTGATTTCAAGCTGACACCTGGTCATAGTCACATGTTGACTCACTTCATCCAAGAGGAGAAGTGGAAATATGATAAGGCCAGAGAGATCAAGAAATCACAGTACCACAAAGAGAAGCTACTGAAGAAAAATGTTTTCACAATGAAGCCTGAGGAACTTGTCAAGATGCAGGCTGAAATCAAAGCCTTCAGCGACAAATTTGACTCCTACTATGCTGATTGGAAAGGAGCCAAGGTCAGATTTGTGAGGCTGACTGATACCTTCACCAAGGGTGCAGCCTCAAAGCCACAAATTCCTCAAGCTGAAGCATCTGTTCAGCAAACTGAAGAACATGCCAGCACCGCTGATGAAGTTCAGGATGCTGAAGAAAATGCTAGTTCCAAGGCTGATGACTCTGCTCCAGCCGTTGATGAAATTGCCAGGGCATCCACTAGTGATGCGCCTGAAGAATTTGAAGCACTACTAGAAAAAGGGCTATAGATGGGATTGACACTAATGGCGCACCAGACAAGAGGTGCGCCATTAGTATATACTAATGGCGCACCACCTTCTGATACGCCATTAGTGTTGAAACTACTAATGGCGCACCAGGCCTAGGATGCGCCATTAGTATCAATTTTTTTTTTGAACTAGCGCGCCTATCCAAACATACTATTGGCGCATCCGGACACAGTGCGCCATTACTAGTTGTAACTAGTAATGGCGCACTAGTCCCAGAGTGCGCCACTAATGTTGTTTTTTTAATTATATTTTTTATTCCTTTTGTTGCAAAACTACTAATGGCGCACTCTTCCACCGTGCGCCATTACTAGTTCAAACTGGTAATGGCGCACTGTGAATCAGTGCGCCATTAGTATGTTTTTTTGCAAAACTACTAATGGCGCATCAGACGTTGGTGCGCCATTAGTAACCTGGATTACTAAAGGCGCATTTGTTGTTGGTGCGCCATAAGTAAGTGGGCAGCAACAAGATATTTTGGGCAGCCTCTCCTTCCCACACTCACTTTCTCCCCACTTCATTCTCTCCACCTCCTCCTTGTCTCGGGTGCCTCCTCTTTTTCACCTCATTTCCACCATAGATTCATTCAAATTAAGTGGTTAAATTACCTTGTTTTGATAGGTAAGTAAGGGGGGAAGCTATATTTATGTTGTTCTCCCTACAACAATGTGCACATGCACTTTTTATGGCCTAGCTAGATCTATGTATGTTCGTGGTGTTGCATATGTTTGTGGTGTTGCATATGTGTTTGTGTTTGGAGGTGTACCGGTATTTGAAATGCGATAGTTGCCAATATTTTGCCGGAATGTTGATTCATTTCCGTTTCGGCGATAATTTTGGCATTAAGCATTCTTTTTGGTCCTATTTTTAGGGAAAGTCATGCCAAATTTTTTCTTGGTTCTAAAATATCGTTTTGCTCTACCCCGCAGGCGACCATGGTCCGCACGATGACCGAAGGCATCGTGAATATGTTTTTGAGGTCCGCGAAGGCCGAGATGCTTCAGAAGAATGAGACGGAGATAAGATGTCCGTGTTGAAGATGCAAGCTGGAGAGCCTTATTGCGGACCCGGATTCCGAGCAGGTGCGGGACCACCTGCTCTTGCGTGGTTTCATGGATGGCTATCGGTGGCAAGGTGATGAAGATGACTACGAAGTCGTCCATGGGGGCCGGGCAAGAAATGAGGAAGGTCAGCAAGACAACCACCGCGGCTCGGGAGGGCGAGGAGACGAAGAATCCCCAGGAGATGATCACGACGGTGATGCTGTACACAGTCATCATGTAGAAGATGCAAGACATGATGATGAGGAAGATGCCGGAGCAGACGACGGGCATGATCATGAAGATGATGATGCCGGCGGAGCAGATGACGGTGGACCATCGATGGGCTGGGTGCAGGGCCCTTATATTCAAGAGCTGCTTCTCAAGTAGACGGATAACGCAAGAGCTGCCGCCCGAGAGAAAGCCAAGGTGGATCAACTTGAGTTAGACGCGGTTACTCCATTGTATGAAGGATGCAGGCCCGAGGATACCCGCCTGAAAGTAACGCTCATGGCTCTGGAGATGAAGGTAAAACACAAAATGACCGACGCATGCTTCGACGAGAACATGTCATTCTGGCACGAACGTCTTCCAAAGGGGAACAAGTGCCCGACCAGTTTGGAGGAGGCGAAGAAAATCGTGTGTCCTCTGGATTTACCGCACGTGAAATACCATGTGTGCATGAACAATTGCATCATTTATCGGGACGAGCACGCGGAGTCTACCATATGTCCGGTGTGCGGCGTCACTCGATACAAGAAGAGGAAGAAAGCTCCTCGAAAAGTGGTGTGGTACTTTCCGATCACTCCTCGTCTGCAGCGGTATTTCGCGGATCCTAAGGTAGCAAAGCTCCTGCGTTGGCACGCGGATAGGGAGGAGAAGAAGCGAGAAGATGACGCAAATGATCTGGAGATAGATAAAAAAGACAACATGCTGAGTCACCCTAAGGATGCGAGCCAGTGGCAAGCGTTGAATTTTGAATACCCAGAATTTGGGAAGGATCCAAGGAACATCGTGCTGGGCGCGAGCACCGATGGAGTAAATCCGTTTGGCAGCCAGAGAAGCACACATAGCACCTGGCCTGTGTTTGTGTGGATGTACAACCTTCCCTCCTGGTTGTGCATGAAGAGGAAGTACATTCACATGAGTATGCTAATTGAAGGGCCGAAACAACAAGGGAACGACATCAATCTGTATCTGGGGCTGCTGAAGGAGGAGCTAGACACGCTGTGGAAAACGCCAGCCAATACGTGGGACGCCGCAGAGAAAGAATATTTCCCTATGAGAGCCGCACTGCTCACGACGGTGCACGACTATCTCAGTTACGGATATCTCGCGGGGCAGGTAGTCCACAGATTTTCTGGATGCGTAAGGTGCTTGGATGACACAACGTATCGCCAGCTAGATAGAGATCCCGGGTCTTCGAAAACCATGTTCATGGGACATCGAAGGTGGCTTCTCTACGATGACCCGTGGAGGAAACGCAAGGATCTATTCGATGGTGAAACCAAACCCCGAAAACGCCCGTGTACGAGGAGCGGCGAGGAAATAGACAAGCTGTTGAAAAATTGGAAAGACTGCCCACTGCCGGGAAAGAAGCAAATGGCGCCAGAGCCGGGAAAGAAGCGAAAGGCGCCAGAGCCGCTGCTGAAGGTATGGAAGACGAGGTCTGTTTTCTAGGACTTGCCGTACTGGAAGATCCATCGTGTGCCTCACAGCCTTGATGTCATGCATATCACGAAGAACGTGTGCGAGAGTCTGCTTGGTACCCTGCTCAACATGCCAGAGAGGACCAAAGATGGGCCGAAAGCAAGGGCAGACTTGAAATCAATGGGCATCAGGCAGGAGCTTCACGCTATATATGATGATGATGATGATGATGATGATGATGATGATGATGATGATGATGATGATGATGATGATGATGATGAGGCGAAGCAGGACACAGAAAGTCGCCGCAAAGGCAAAAAGGCCAAGAAGACTGGAAATGACTACCCTCCCGCGTGCTTCACTCTAAGTCAGGAGGAGATCGAGCAGTTTTTCACCTGCCTCCTAGGAGTAAAACTTCCTTACGGTTACGCGGGGAAGATAAGCAGATACCTAGACGCAGCGAAGCAGAAGTTCAGCGGGATGAAGTCTCACGACTATCACGTGCTGATGACGCAGATACTTCCAGTTGCAATCCGTGGGATCATGGACGCGCACGTCCGTGAAACGCTATTTGGCCTATGCAACTTCTTCGACATCATCTCTCGGAAGTCGATTGGCGTGAGGCAATTCAGAAGGCTACATGAAGAGATCGTGGTGATACTATGCGAGCTTGAGATGTACTTCCCGCCCGCATTCTTCGACGTGATGGTGTATCTGCTGGTCCATATAGTGGAGGATATCATCCAACTCGGGCCGACGTTCCTGCACAGCATGATGCCGTTCGAAAGGATGAATGGTGTCATCAAAGGATACGTTCGCAACATGTCACGTCCAGAGGGAAGCATATCCAGGGGCTTTCTGACCGAAGAGTGCATCTCCTACTGCATGAATTATCTAGGCATCGAGAACCCCGTTGGTCTGCCCGTCAACAGGCACTTCGGCAGGCTCGCTGGATGGGGTCACCGTGAGGGTCGCCGCGAAATGCATGTCGACTTCGAGGGTCGACTCGCCGACTTTGAAAGAGCAAACCTAGTCGCGCTACAACACATAGACGTGGTCGATCCTTGGATTGTAGAGCACAAAACCTTTATTAAGAAGACGTACAATGACCGAGGCCAATAGAGGACGAACGGAGATATACTCAAAGAGCACAACTCATGTTTCACGCGTTGGTTCAAGCTGAAGCTTCTGTCGTACCCTTTACATGAGGATTCTTCCGCGGAAGAACAACTCATATTCGCCTTGTCACAGGGCGCCGAGCACAACCTGATGACCTATGAGGCGTACGATATCAACGGCTACACATTCTACACCGAGGCCAAGGACATGAAGAGCGATGGTTATCAAAACTCTGGGGTAACGATGGAATCCTACACCAGTAACGACAAGGACAGATACTACGGAAGGATCGAGGAGATCTGGGAGCTGAGCTACGCTGGAGAGAAGGTCCCGATGTTCTGTGTCAGATGGGCCAAGAGCGTCCTAAAAGAAGACCGGTATTTCACCACCATGGTTATACCCGAAGACAAATCCAAGACTGCGGGCGCAAACGTCACCGCGAAAAATGAGCCATGGGTACTGGCTTCCCAAGTGGACCAATGCTTCTTCATTACCGACCCGCCAAAGCCCAGTCGTGTTGTCGTGAGGAGAGGCAAAAGGAAGATCATCGGAATGGATGGAGTAGCCAATGAGCAAGACTTCGACAAGTACGGCGACCCGAGGATCGAACATGACGACGATGATGAAGTAGCAGCATACACCACAAGAAGAAGCATGACCACCCTACCTAAAGGACGTCCGTTCCACAGAAGAACTCCATTTGCGAAAAAGAAGGGCAAGAAGATTGTATTTAATTAAATCGTAGCCTTCATTTCTCGATTGTATTTCATGGGCACTTTTTGAACTATCATGAATATTTTTAAATTTCATGGACACTCGATCTCGATCCCCCTCCATCTCGATCGCTATCCCACCTCGCCAGATCCGGTCCCACTCACTGCCGAGCACCCCCCGGTCCAGCCGCCGCCGCCGACCCCCCGCACCCTCGATTCCCCTACTCAACTGCCGCCGCCGACCCCCCGCACCCCTCCCCTACTCAACCGCCGCCGCCGACCCCCGCACCCTCCCCCGCTCCACCGGCAAAAAAAAATACTAATCGCGCACCAGGGTGAGGTGCGCCATTAGTATGGATGTACTTATGGCGCACCGAGGTGTGGTGCACCATTAGTATTGTGCCGCCCCCATCCATACTTCCTCCCGGGCCCACACCTATCCCCTCTCTCTCCCTCGCCCTCACCCTCGATCCCCTTCCCCTCTCCTCTCCTGACGCCGCTGCCCCACCGCCTCGACGCCGCCCCGCCGCCTCGACGCCGCCCCGACGCTGCGACGCCATAGCCGCGCCACCGTGCTCCCCCGCTCTATCACCGTGCACCCCGACCCCTTTTTCCTCTTTCGGCCGCGGAGATCACCGGCGGACCTCGCTCCAAACCCGCTCCGACGACCCCCGCGCCCCGCCTTGCCATCTCTGTCCTCGCCGTCGACGGCCTGCCGCCACGACTGCCAGCCCGACGCCGCGGTGCACCCAGCCGTCCGAAGCCTCCGCTGCCCCGCAGCCGGCACAGGAGCCCAGCAGCGCCTCCCTCCGTCGAGCAGCCGCTCCCACCAGCAGCGCCTCCCGCCCAGCAACGCCTCCTCCAGGAGCTACGCCGGCGACCAATCCATAGGCAGGTAGCCACCACTCCTTCGTCCCCCCTTCTTCCTCCTCCCTCTTCCCTCACCCCCTCCCTCCTTCCTCTTGCATCCTCTGTCTGTTCATTTTCCCCTGATTTTTTGCATTTGATGAGTACTTGCGCTAGATTGGGTATTGCTAGAATATAACGATGGCCATTTCCTGATGAATACTTGCTGCATGATTTTTTCCGGTGCATGTTAAAGTTTACTTGTGAAAGGATTTTGCATGATAGGTGTTTGTGATAATGCTTCAGATGAGCAAATGTTTTGGTTTAAACATGTTAGCAGTGAAACATGCAATGACTGGTGATATATGAAAAGGAAAAGGATTAAGTTGTTTTATATGCACCGTCTTGACCTGAAATCAAAGCTTAGCAGTAACATTCAGTTTGAGAGAGCAGGAGCTTTGTCTTGGTTATACACTTATATTGGCCGAAATTTGTTAATACATTAGTACTGGTGGCCGTCTTGATGCAGGAGCCTAATTTGTTATATTGATCTTTTGAGTTGCACAAGTAACTATAGTTCCTGGCATAAGTTGGTTATTGTTGAGATGTACTGCTTATACAGAACCTTCTTTGTGTTTAAGTCTTGGTATGGGAAATTGACACATTCTTGCTTATTTGCAATCACTCAATCAGTGCTCCAGAATCTGTAATATATGCAATATATTTTGGTATATTGTCATGATCCACTATATGTAAACTGAACCCAAAGCAAGACTTTCTGCTTTAAACGAGTCCCAATGGACATACTGCCAGCTTATTTGTTCTAGGACAATTTATCTAATTTTCTTTACTATGTTTATTTATGTTGAAGATCATTGCTGGCTTATTGGAGCATCGACTGGGAGAGAGCCTGGCAACTCAGTATAATCAGCCACTTCTTGCTGGTCTCTTGTCCTTCGTAGCAAGGACAGCCAACTCATACTTGGGAACACAGGTTGGGCACCATCATTGCTTTGGGGTCAATTAGCATGTTAACATTCTTTCAGTCCCTAAGGGCATCACAGACAACTTATGCCAAATTTGCAGCTTCACAGTTTCACAGTCACTAAGTGTGTGTAGAACAACGATACCTTACACTAGTTTTGTAGCCTCCTGCAAGTTTATGAGCAAACAGAATTTTCCTTCTCTTTTAGAAATATGCAGGCAGCTTCCTGATCAGTGTTGTTGTTGGTTGCTGTAAAAAACTAGTTACCAGTGCACAAATGAGTCTGAGACATGCCAAGCTAAGCTACTCACCATTTGCACTTTTTGCGCCATCATGAGTTATCTGGATGTTAGAGTACTCTAGTACAATACTTCTATTTGTATGGTAAATTTGGTGAATGAACAGTCAACAGTGTAGTGAATGAACAGTCAACAGTGTAGTGATTTAAGGAGGAAAGTTATCCGGCTGGATTTTCTTCTTCTTAAAAGCTTCAACTTCAAAGTATAGTTTTACAAGCTTTTGCAACTTTTTCTTAACTGCTGCTGCTGCTGTTATGCCTGTATTCACTGCTGCTGCTGCTGTACTTGTGATGATGCTACTTGTGATCTTCTGAAATGACCCATTGGCGACTTCATTACGCGGGGATAATGATTTTGCAGGTACCCCGAGAGGCCCTTGAGTTTGTCGGAATGTCGATTAACTTCCGTTCCGACAAATTTGGGTACTCCATATGTCCTATTTTCAGCAAAGGTCATGCTGAAATTTTCCGTGAATTTTAGCATGACTTTGCTAAAAATAGGACATATGGGGTACTTGTGACTAATGCATGGGCCGGGGTATCTTAGTAGTTAATTAAGTAGGATCAAGTGCCCCGACGTACTTGTGACTAATGCATGGCTTTTAGGGTGCCTCGGTGTCGATAAAAACCGAAATGATGAAAGCTTAGGCTTTTAGGGTGCCTCGGCGTCGAAAAACCCTCAATGATAAAAGCTTAGATTTTAGGATGCCTCGGTGTCGACAAACCCTAAATGATGAGACCATGATCTTGTTCCTTGACAATAACCAACTTTTTGACCAAACTTTGTTTCTATTTAGAGAGAAACATGGCCAACAACGATGAGGCCGGGGGTTCGGGCGGCAAGGCATTCTGGGAGCTGTCCCAGGAGATGGAGGAACAACCTCACTTGTATGAGGACGCTGCCTTCCCCACCGATCCTGAGACCACTGATGGTGCCGCCGAGGATGACCCCACTGATGCCACCACTGATGGTGCCGCCGAGGATGCCACCACTGATGATGGCGGCGCACGCACAGATGGCAGCCAAAAGAGGCAACGGAAGGACCGGCGCCCGACCGTGCTCCGCACCCTCAAGGAGGAAGTTACTGAAGTGGACTCCTACGGGAATCCAACGGTGCCCGAACGAATAGTCAAGGGGTACTCGCTTCAGCTCGGGTGCATTCTCCGGAGCACCGTCTCGATCAACACCGAGAACCTGAGGCATCCTGACCGAGGGAATTTGCGCAACCTCCTCTTCATGAAGCTGCACGAACGATACAAGTTCCCCGCTGAATTTGAAAACACAAGCCTCAAAGGGAATAAAGTGAACAATGCTGCCCTCACGAAGATGAGCAAGGCCCTGTCTACTTGGAAAAGCAATGTGAAGAGAATGATCGAGAAAGGTGAGAGTTATGAGAAGATCAAGGAGAAAAATCCTTCGATCACCGAAGATGACTACAACGACTTCAAGATCAATTGCTCGAGCACCGCACACTCCGAATCAAGTAAGTGGGGGAAAGAAATGCGGGAGCTGAACTTAGGGCAACACACACTCGGTCCCGGCGGTTACAGAGTGGCGGAGCCTATATGGGACAAGGAGGAGGCGGACCGTGCCGAGCAAGGCCTACCGCCCCTCTTCGATAAATACGGTGACAAGCAGACCAGGAACTATGTCAGGGCCCGGTACAAGAAGGACCCGAAAACAAAGGAGCTTACCACGGATCCGAAGACCAGGGCGCTTGATCTTGTTCTGGTAAGGAATACACCCCCGCGTAATTAGCTCCATATGGTTGCATTCTAATTAATGAAGCCAGATTTCTAAATGGTTCACATTCCTTCCGCAGGCGACAGAAAGCAGTAGCGCGGGGTCGACTAAGGGCAACCCTTGGGACACCACTCTAAATAGGGCGTTGAATGTAATGAAGAACAAGGATAAGCTCAGTAAGCCGACGTCAGCTGGTCGTGTGGCCGAAAAATGCTTGTCGACAAAATGGGGGTCATACTATAACACTGGTGGACGAAAGGAGAAAAAGACCAGCTTGGAAAGCCAGGCGCGCGAGGTTCAAGAACTCAAGGCACAGGTGGCGCGGATTCCGGAGATTGTCCAAGAGCAAGTGCAACAACAACTCGGAGCGACGATCACCACCATTGTGCCTACGTTGATCCAGGGGTTGAGTGCGTTGATTGCGGGCGGCCAACAGGGGCCGCCCCCGATTCCTAGCTTCACGGCCAGCAACTCGCAGAACGCGATGGCGGGGCCATTGGTGTGTCCGATGGAGGCGGCATTGGTGTCTCCGACGCCGGCATGGGAGCTTAATGCACCCGGGTGTACACCGGCCGACACCTCTGCAGCAAGCGGCCCCTCTGTCAACTGCACGCCCGCCGTTGGCGGTGCCTCGACATTAGCCGAGCTCGACGCCATCATCACGGTAACTAATTAAGCCTCTCTCGGCCGAGGACTTCATCTCCTTGCCTTTGACTGGGCATCCCTGACGCCCTACATGTTTTTGCAGGGCGCCGCCGACGTTCCGTGCACTCTCCTGCACTTCGTGAACAATGAGTTGGTCGATGTCGCCAAGGGCAAAATCGTTCAACCGGGCAACCCCTTGTTCCACGGTACCCAGATGCCACCCAACTTGTTTAGGGTTCAACTGGTTCGGGTGCTGCCAGGCTGCGACGAGTTGTTACCTCCGATTTGACCCGTCGGGGCCGACGATGATGACGTGATGACCCTCAGCGCCTGCCTGAGCTGGCCCCTGCTTTGGCCGAAGAGCCAGATTCGTTTGGGGGCGGGGGACACCACCCCAAAGACAACACCGCCAGTCGTGCCGGCGCCAAGTCGGCCCCATGGCAAGACTGCCGCAACGGTGCCAGACATCCCTATGCCACTGGATCCAAACATGCATATGGCACAGGATCAGAACGACGACGACGACGATACATTTGGCAACGTCGATCGGTACTTTGCCGATCATGGGTACGATGGCGACTTCATGGGGCCTCCTTCTCAAGAACCCAACCCAACAAAAGACGTGCGCGATCTAGCTTGTACCGCGGAGAAGCCAAGTTGCAACAGGCGTCGTCTGCCGTTCAGCTCTCAGGAGACGCCTCCAGCTGCCGACTTCACCGAGCCTCAGATAGGCGAGGCGCGAAATATTCTCAGCCCCAACACACTCAAGAAGGCAGTCTGTGAGCAAAACTCGGTCCCATTACAGGAGAAGAAGAAGGCACGCAAAAGAAAGACTAACAAGGGTGCGGGCCAGCCAGCACCGAGTACGATCCGTGCTCAGGACGGGCCACCTTCACCTGAGGATTTAATGAGGAGGGTGCATGTGGCGGGTAGGCCGATGCTACCGAGAAATATGCTCGATGTTGCAGCCGGTGCTATGCGGAGTCTGCATGACAGTGTTCTTTCTTTGGAGAAGCGGCGTCTCAGAGAGAAGGATGTGGCATACCCGGTTTTCGTGGCCAAGGTGCCAGAGGGCAAGGGCTTTGTGGATAACTACATCGGGGGTACGATCGTCCTGCGGTTTGATGACATCCACGCTATGTTGAACCTTCATCCGCTGCACTACACCTTTGTTCGGCTATTTTCGCTGAGTATGGAGATGCGGATCATTCGCGACAAGACCCCGGAGATCGTGATAGTCGACCCCTTCTACATGCGTGCCAAGATCTTGGGCAGCGCTGGGGACCGGCAAGTCGCGAGTTCTTACCTCGAAGGCGTCATTCTGGCAAACCCAGATAAGGATAACTTCCTCGTGCCTTACTTTCCCGAGTAAGTCCTCCCCTCAACCGCCCCGTAACATACGAATTCTTAGATTTCGATCGTTTTTCTTTTAACATTCCGTGTTTTCTGCAGTGACACACATTGCACGCTCATCCTCCTAAGCCCCAAATATTCCATGGCCACGTATTTGGACCCGTACCGTCAGTCGAACATAGACTACACAAATGTCAAGAAGGTTCTTGATGATGTTCTCCCCGGCTACGCCCAATCTGGAGGCACCTTCAACAGGCCTATTCGTAAGTACGGCAAGCACGTGTTCTCCCACAATACGACGTTCTGCTGCGTCAAGCAGCCGCTTGGCGGTCAGAAGGGTGCCTACTACGCCATCCATCACATGCGGGCGATCGTACGGGACCATCATCAACTTCTGCTACCGAGTAAACTCAAAGATTGGGCCGCGAGCGTGTCGGCAATCCAGGACGCGGACATCAGACAAGAATTCTTTCGCATCCAGTTGGAGTTTGCGGAAATCATCCATCAAGATGTCCTTCGTACCTCGGGGCAGTTCTACCTCAGAAATCAACCGTCCAACAGTGAGATAGATGGAATGCTACAAATGCAGGCTGACAACACCCGTAATTTCATGACTCCCACGATAGACGGCGGCTTCATCCACGCTCCGGTCCCTTGAGTCGAGTCGAAAGCAGTGATGCTGTGTCTAGTTCTGAAACATCGATTGGCTCATGTTGTAATTAAACTTTAATGAACTTGTAGTATGTCTCTTTGGTTTCGAGAGTCGTTCAACTTAGATGTAATTGATGCTATTAATGTCTTGCTTTTCTCTTCCGATCGTTCTATTGCATACTTATATATTGCTTATGTATTGTCTGTGAATTGGTACTAACGTTTCGTTTGGCTAGTGCATAGCGATGCCGTCGTATGTCGTGTACAAGGGTAAGGTTCCCGGAGTCTACGACGACTGGGAGGAGTGTCGGAGACAGGTTCACCGATTCAGCGGTAACAGTTACAAAGGGTACACCACTAGGGCCGAGGCCGAATCTAGATACGCCCGCTATCTAGCGGGAGAGGGGAGGGATCGTTGGAGGAACCGGATGAAGACGAGTTTCATCGTGATGATGCTCATCGTGATGACCGCAGCTCTCTTCTATGTGATGGTAGTTTAGATGATCGATATCGACTTTTAATGTGAAGACAAACTCGCTACTCGCGGTCTCGAGACTTGTAATATAATGTTCTATCTTTGTTCGGTCTTTTCAATTCGGAGACTAATATGATGAATTGTATTCGGAGACTAATATGATGAATTGTATTCAGAGACTAATCTTCTATTGTATTCGATGAATCTGTTGTTGATGTGTGCTGTCTATATTTTGTCCAATTATACATTTTGTAACCTGTGCAAAAAAACAGAAAATAAAAAAAATAAAAAAACCCTAATATTCATACTAATGGTGCATCACATCACAGTGCGCCATTAGTATGCCAGAGGATACTAATGGCGTATCATTAAGCAGTGCGCCATTAGTATGCCGAGGTTACTAATGGCGCATCCTGTTGTCGTGCGCCATTAGTATGCCAAAGCACCTGGGTATACATGACCCCTGGGAGGCATACTAATGGCGCACCGTGCCCTATACTAATGGCGCACCAGTGGTGCGCCATTAGTATACCAGATACTAATGGCGCACCAGTGGTGCGCCATTAGTAAATATTACTAATGGCGTGCTAGTAATGGCGCACCACTAATGCGCCATTAATGGCCAAATTAGGTGCGCCATTAGTAGCCCTTTTTCTAGTAGTGAAGAAACCAGGGCAACTGCATCAGTTGCGCCTGAGGAAAATCAACCAGATTCCTCAGCTCCACCTGCGCCTACGCCAACTCCAATTCTTCCATCTGCATTAGATGTGAAGAGAACCAAGGCTTCAGAGCGAGCTGCTGTGAAGAAAAGGAAGGCATCAAATGCTTCAGAATCTTCAGCTCCAAAGAAGATGAAGCCAATGACAAGCTCGTTTGCAAATCCCATTGATGCCGTTCCTATCTCCTCCGTGCCATCAAAGGACCTTGTTCCTTTTGGTGAAGATTATGAGATCCCAAGTGGATCAGATGGAGAAACTCAATCTGCTGCTTCGTCAGAGCAGATTGATGAAGAAATTGAAGCGGATGCAATCCCTTCAACCCCAATGGTCTCATCACCAATGCCTCAGTTTGATGCTGAAGAGGCTGGTGTTGAAGAACTTGATGAAGATGTGGATATTGGAAGCACCACTCCAGTAATGAATGACGACTTTTGGGAAAGTCAGCATCCCAATTCCCCACTCTTCACTCCCCTGCAGCAAATTCCTCACTCCCCTTCACCAACAGTACAGTTGGGCTCTGAAGAAACTCATCCGACTGCATCTGTGAATGAAGAAATTCCAGCCACTAGCGCTGAAGAAACTGCTGCTGATACAGACAAGGTGACTGCACCTGAGGAAAATCCTGAAATTCCTCAGCCTGAAGAGCCTGAGATCGTGATTCCTGAGGTCGTGATGCAACTCACTGACACTCCTCTGCCAAGGCCAAAGGATCCGTTCTCACGAAAACAGAAATTCAAGGCTGAAGACTTCTATGGCGAGCACGTGTTCTTCACTGAATACAATCCATATGACTCTGCTCGCATACGAAAGAGGCATTTCTGGACTACCAGCCAAGCAAATTTCTATTCCTCAGTGCTTTACAACAAAGACAAAGTCTTCGACCATGCTCATATTCCTCACGTGGATATGGAGTCTTTGCCGTGCTTCACGCCAGTACTCAGTGTTCTTCACGATGCTGGGCTGCTCAACTTCTGCACAGATATATGCGATTGGAATGAAGAGCTTATTCTTCAATTCTATGCAACGTTGCACATCACCGGCAACTCTGAAGATATATTTTCATGGGTTTTGGACTGGATGACTGACAACACCCACCATAAGGCCCCTGCATCTGAATTGCTTCGGGTCCTTCCTCTGAGTCCACCCACTGAAGATGCTCGCTGTGTGTACAACGAACCTGAGCTTTCAAATCATTATATGCAAGTGCTGATGAAGCCTTTGAAGCCAGCAGGTTCCTAGAACCAATTTCCTCGTCAAGGAATTGTTGTATGTGCCAAGGACTGTCTATCGCATTCTGACGAAGACAATGAGTCCCATCAAAGGCCACGACTCGTCTGATGAAGAAGTCGTTGGCATCATGAAGAATCTGCTTTTCAACATCATCCATGGCGTTCCCGTCAACTTCCATGATTTCTTCATGAGGACTCTGGCCAACATTGCTATGTCACCATTTGAGCTGAAGCCTTATGCACCTTGGATAATGAAATTCATCAGGATAAGGTCTTCACTCAACTACAAAGCTGAAACGCTCAACCACTGCAGCTACTTGCCTCCCATTGAAGTCCTCAAACGGACATTTTCCTCAGCTGAAGAAAAAGGCAAGGCCACTGCTGTGATAGATGAAGGCATTCGTCCATTGGATGGCCAATTTCGCAAAGCTGCATCTTACTCCACCAATGATGACTCTGCCACACATGACTCTGCTCCTAACACTGCCAAACCAAATCCTCAAGCCACAACACCCAGGGTGATGACTGACCGTGAGTTACTCCTCAATCTTCATCAAAAGGTTGATCGCAACCACAAATGGGTGAAGCGTCAGTTTGGTTCAATTCTTCACAACATGACTTCCACACACAATGCAGTGAAGAAAAACCACTAGTACCTTCATGAAACCCTCAACCGCACCTGGGCTGTTCTATCTCAAGTGTACAATGCTGAAGACTTGGAGAAAATGGGTCTCAAAGAAGATTTTGACTGGTTTGCACCTCCTCCGAAGAAATACAAGAAGGTCAAGGTTCCTTCTTTGGTGGCCAACTCATATTCTTCATCGCGTGCGACTGATGAAAATGAGGATTTGGACGACACTGCAGCAGGCCCTACTTCAACGACCGACCCCAACAACGCTGGCGCTCCTTCATCAACTTGAAAATCTTCAGGGGCGTTAGTCCTCAGTTTCGATCCTTTTGGTCATTTGATGACAAAGGGGGAAAAATCTGAGTTAGTCTTCAAGCAGGTCTATAATAAGGGCTTATTCGTTTTTTTAAGTTATAACTCTCGTTTTTCCGAAACTTTTATTGGATCGAGTTGTAATCTTAAGTCCGATGGTGCGCTGATACTTTTGTTGCACTTTGCCTTGATACCTTGATGCACTATTCTGCATGCTTAATCCTCGTTAATATTATTGCACACATGCTGAATTACGTCAGGCACCATATTTCATCATGCATTTCAAATTCTTCATATTATACATCAAATGCGTGTATGAATTACAAGATATAGGGGGAGATCTCCATGATTCAACTCTTCAAATGTGCATTGCTACAAAGCAAATTCCTCACTATGCACATCTTCAGGGGGAGTTCTTCTATATCTTGCAATCAAATTCCTCAGTATCAGTATTTACACTTCATATATTTATCCCCGTTGAAAACTTAACCTATGTTGTCATCAATCACCAAAAAGGGGGAGATTGTAAGTGCATCTAGTGCCCCTTAGTGATTTTGGTGTATTGAAGACTTATAGGTTAAGAATCTAATGCATTTTTGAGTGTACACAGATCTATAAGTCTATGAGGAGTTTGATATTTACAGAGAAAGTCGACCCCTAAAAATGAAGTTCTTCGACTGAAGACTTTGATATACTGAAGACTTTCTGAAGACTTTGAAAGTGAAGAAATTGGTGTGACCTTGAAGACTTGGTATTCATTCGAGGAACATGAAGCGTGAATACTTTTGTTTTCATAGTTTCATTTTCTCTTTCTTGAGTCATAGGAAACACCATACTGTTAAAGGGGGTCGAGGAAATACTAAGGAGAAAATTTCCATGTGATGCTCAACTCAAATCCTACACTTACCAATCCCTTCGAGTGAAGCCATTGGAAATCTCATACAGTTCAGTCAATTTCTTCAGTGACAGAGACGCAGTTCTTCTGGTCACTGAGGACTTTGCTCTGACTGAGGAGTTAGGAATTCGCCAGTGCGAATTGCCTACCCAGTGAGGAACATGATAGCCCTGAGGAATTTGTACCTCAAACTTCCGACCGTTGCTGTGCTGCGCGCCAGCTGTCCTAAAATATCTTGTCCACCTAACGGTCATATCATTGAAGGGCATTTATGTCTTATCATGTCGGGCTGCTCCCTAGGCTATAAATAGCCGCCCCCTACAACCACTAGCTGGTTGGCTGCTCCGCGAGAACTTGACACTTGTCATTTGAGAGCAACCCATCCTCCGAGGACTTTGAGCGAAAATCATCAAGTGAGGAAAATCCAAACCCAAACCCAAAACACCTACAAACCCAAAGTGATTGAGCATCACTGAAGAGATTGATCCTGCGTGGATCCGACGCTTGTTACCTTTGAAGACTGTGCTTCTTTTAGATGGTTAGGCGTCAAGGTCTAGAGCATCCAAGAGGAATTGTGGATCGCCGAGTGACCAAGTCTGTGAAGGTTTGGAAGTCACCTGAAGACTTACCACGAGTGATTGGGCGAGGACTGTGTGTTCTTAGCTCAAGGAGAATACGATGAGGACTGTGTGTCCGGGACTGGGTGTCCTCGAGTTTAAATACTCAACCGCTCCAACCAGATGTACAACTGAGACAACAGTTGGAACTGGTCTACCAAATCATTGTCTTCACCAAGCTTACCGGTTCTATTTCCTCAACTCTTTCATTTCCTCAGTAGTGTGCTGTTTGTTTATCATATCTGTGTTTGAAGACTTTGACTGAAGACTTTCTCAATTTCCTCAGTTCAATTTCTTCAGTCTGGTTGTGTTCATCTTGTGTTATCCTGTGTTTACGTTTTCTGTACTCTGTGTTTGTCTTCATTTCATCATGATGACTATGCTTGAATTCTGTTATGTTTTCATCTGAGTACTTATTCCGCTGCTAGTAGTTCTTCGCTAAGGAATTTCCTCACTAGCAAATTCCTCAGTGAAGAATTTCATAAAAATCGCCTATTCACCCCCCCTCTAGTCGATATAACGCACTTTCACAAGTCCCAAGCAATAGCAGATTTTGTCGCCGAGTGGATTGAATAGCAACTGCCGACTCAAGTTCACTCGGAGCACTGGACCATGTTCTTCGACGGTTCCAAGATGCTGAATGGTTCCGATGCTGGGGTAGTATTGGTTTCCCCCCAAGGAGATAAGCTCAGATATGTTCTCCAAATCCACTTTGATTCCTCCAATAATGAAGCAGAATATGAAGCACTTTTGTATGGGTTGCGCATGGCCATTTCACTCGGCGTCCGTCGCCTCATGGTCTATGGCGACTCGGATTTGGTGGTTAATCAAGTGATGAAGGAGTGGGACATCAGAAGTCCAGCCATGACTGGTTATTGCAATGCAGTGAGAAAGCTAGAGAAGAAATTCGAGGGGTTAGAGCTTCATCACATACCCTGACTGAAAAATCAAGCAGCTGACGACTTGGCAAAAATAGGTTCCAAGAGAGAAGCCATTCCCAGCAATGTGTTTCTTAGAACACATCCACACACCATCGGTTCAAGAGGATCCTTTCACTGAAGAAGCCCCGCAGCCAAAAAGTGCAACAGATCCGACTAAAGTTGAGATTCCAGAAGTGGTCGACCTGATCATGGAGCTTTTGGTCATCAATCCCGACTGGACGGTGCCGTACATCGTACATCCTAAGGAAAGAGCTCCCGGAAGACGAAGAAGAGGCTCGACAGATCGTCCATCGATCCAAGGCCTTTACCGTCATAAAGGGACAATTGTATAGAGAGATCACGACTGGAGTCAGCCAGAAGTGTATAACGCCAGAAGAAGGTCAAATAATTCTTGATGATATCCACTCGGGGACCTGTGGTCATCATGCGTCCTCTCAGACCATTGTGGCTAAAGCATACCGAGCGGGATTTTACTGGCCAAGAGCAAATGAAATGGCGAAAGAGATAGTTGACAAATGTGAAGGATGCCAGTTTTACTCCAATATGTCACACAAGCCCGCGTCAGCCCTGAAGACCATCCCACTCGTCTGGCCCTTTGCTATTTGGGGATTGGATATGGTTGGACCTCTGAGAACGGGCAGGAGCGGCTTCACTCATGTGCTAGTGGCAGTCGACAAGTTTACCAAATGGATTGAAGCTAAGCCTATCAAGAATCTTGATGCCTGCACTACTATCAGTTTCATCAGAGAGTTGATATTCAGATATGGAGTTCCACATAGCATCATCACTGACAATGGGTCAAACTTCGATTCTGACAAGTTTAGAGCCTTTTGCGCCTCCCAAGGCACACGAGTCGACTATGCTTCAGTCGCCCACCCCCAGTCGAATGGACAAGCAGAAAGAGCAAATGGCTTGATTCTTAAAGGACTGAAACCCCGGCTGATGCGCGACCTCAAACACACTGTTGGCGCGTGGGTCGACGAGCTTGCATCAGTTCTTTGGGGATTGATGACCACCCCGAACCGGTCGATCGGACGAACTCCATTCTTTCTGGTCTATGGGGCTGAAGTAGTTTTGCCGAGTGACTTGCTTCACAATGCACCCCGAGTCGAGCTCTACTCTGAAGATGAAGCAGAACAAGCCCGGCAGGATGCAGTTGACCTCCTAGAAGAAGAAAGAGAGATGGCCATGATCCGATCAACTATCTATCAGCAAGACTTGCGTCGATTCCATGCTAGAAATGTGAAGAGTCGAGCCTTCCAAGAAGGAGACTTGGTCCTCCGAGTGGATCAACAGAAACCACACAAGCTCGCTCCTACTTGAGAAGGTCCCTTCATCGTCACCAGAGTCCTCCACAATGGGGCGTACCACCTTTACAATGTCGATCGCTAGATCGATGAGCCACGAGCTTGGAATGCGGAGCTGCTCCGCCCCTTTTACACTTAAGTACTCACTCGGATGAGATGTAATAAGAGATACCTCTATAGTTTATTTATCAAAGACAAAAGTGTTATAATTTTCCCAGTGTTTGTTGTTGCTTTTGTTTACATGAGAAATCCCCCAGTGGGTGGCTTAGTTGCGAATCCGTTTCGCCTAAGTTCAAAAATCCCACCGAGTGGCAAGCCAGCCTTCCACTCGGGGGCTTAGTTGCGAATCCGTTTCGCCTAAGTTCAAAACTCCCACCGAGTGGCGAGCCAGCCTTCCACTCAGGGGCTTAGCTGCGAATCTGTTTCGCCTAAGTTCAAAAAAAATCCCACCGAGTGGTGAGCCAGCCTCCCACTTGGGGGCTTAGCTGCAGTCCAAGTACTCGCCTAAGTTCAAAAAAATCCCACCGAGTGGTGAGCCAGCCTCCCACTCGGGGGCTTAGCTGCAGTCCAAGTACTCGCCTAAGTTCAAAAAAAATCCCACCGACTGGCGAGCCAGCCTCCCACTCGGGGGCTTAGCTGCAGTCCAAGTACTCGCCTAAGTTCAAAAAAAATCCCACTGAGTGGTGAGCCAGCCTCCCACTCGGGGGCTTAGCTGCAGTCCAAGCGCTCGCCTAAGTTTAAAAAATCTTACCGAGTGGCAAGCAATCCTACCACTTGGGGGCTTAGCTGCAGCCCAAGTGCTCGCCTAAGTTTTAAAAATCCTACCGAGTGGTGAGCAATCCTCCCACTCGGGGGCTTAGCTGCAGTCCAAGTACTCGCCTAAGTTTGAAAAATCCTACCGAGTGGCGAGCAATCCTCCCACTCGGGGGCTTAGCTGCAGCCCAAGTGCTCGCCTAAGTTTGAAAAATCCTACCGAGTGGTGAGCAATCCTCCCACTCGGGGGCTTAGCTGCAGTCCCAGTACTCGCCTAACTTTAAAAAATCCTACCAAGTGGCGAGCAATCCTCCCACTCGGGGGCTTAGCTGCAGTCCCAGTACTCGCCTAAGTTTGAAAAATCCTACCGAGTGGCAGGCAATCCTCCCACTCGGGGGCTTAGCTGCAGCCCAAGTGCTCGCCTAAGCTTTCTACACCTCAGAGCTGCATTCCAAGCACAAAGAGTATTCCAAGTGAAAACAAATTCCAGTCGAAAGGAAACACCAACATATTCAGAAACAAACCAAGTTCGGATAAATCCCAAGGTTCCAAACGGCAGATCAAAAGTATTCGAGCATCAAGCCCGAAGAAGTTTAACGGTTACACCATCATTCGGCATTCCGAGGCAAATTTAAAGCGAAGCATGGAAGTTTTACTCCTCAGGTGGAGGGCTGGAGGGCGCGACAAACTGGTCCAAGTCAATCCCGTCAGCGATCCGAGTGGCAACAACAATGAAGGTCTCCATGAAAGACTGAAATTGTGCTTCCTGGTATTGGCAACTTGGATATCCGCCAGCTTTTCCTCTCGCACCTCCTTGTAGTGAACACGGACCAAGGACAGAGCGACGTCAGCACCGCACCTAGCAGAAGACTTCTTCCATTCCTGCACTCGACCTAGAACTTCATTCAGTTGAGTCATCAGAGACTCGAGGTCATTTTGAAGCGTCGTTCCAGGCCAAAGCGCCGTGTCGATCCGCGACGCCGCAACCTTCAGTCAAGCGAGGTAGTCAACCACACCAGCAACACGAGACTCCAGTCGGAGCACGTTCATAGCAGCCTCATCCTTCACCGGAGAATTAATGGGGTCCAAGCTTGTCTCTACTTGGCTAGTCTCCTCCTCGAAGTTCTGGCAGAATTCTGTAAACACAATTTAAAGATAAGTCAGTGGCTCTACAATGGATTGATGACAACAAGTCAGTCGGGTAGGAGTGATTACCCTCAAGCATGATGAATAACTTCTTGGCGAGCCCACCCAGATAAGCCTCCAGATCGTTCCTCTTACCCGCCAGTTCACTTGCCTTGTCATTCAGGACTATCTTGTCATTCTTCAGACGGCTGGCCTCTTTGTTGGCCGCGTCGAGAGTAGCTTTCAGTTTGGAGTTCTCCTCTTCGAGATTACCGACTGAAGCCAGCTTTTCTTCCACAAGCCTCGTTTTGTCCAAAGCTGCTTTCTGCGCCTCGGCAAGGTCATGGTCCTTCTTCTTCAGAGCCTCCTCCATTTTATCTGCAAAACATCAATGGGATCAGCATCAGGAATGGATAGAAAGGAAAGACAGTCGTCAAGTTCTCACCAGCCATACCTTGCGCTTCATCCCTCGCCTTCTGCAAGTTCTCCTGGGCAAGCTTCAAGTCGAGGTTGAGCTGGATCTGTTTGTTTTCCAATTCAGTATAGCGAGCCACAAGCTCGCAGGATTTCTGCGAAGAGTCAGTCGACAGACGTCAAAGATAGGTTGCTTCCGAGCGACTAAGAGAAAAATCGTAACATTTCTAAGACTACAGCCGAATCAAAAATATCCAACAGTAGTCTCGGGGACTACACCCAGTGGGTGCACTCAGCGTGCCCCCACTGGTTTGACCGACTCGGCTCGACCAGTCGACTGAAAGAAGCTAAGAGGTTATGATCTCAGACCTTAGCTAACTGCCAGCAGTCAGCTACAAAAAAAACAGGTTCTTCAGACCTCAGTCGACTGCCAGCAGTCGAACACGGTCTCGGGGACTACACCCAGTGGGTGCACTTCGCGTGCCCCCACTAGTTCCAAGATTCCATTCGACATGGCCTGACCAGACCGAGTGAAGAAGTTCGAGTGCAGAGACAAAAAATACAAAGACTACAGTCGACTGCCAGCAGTCCACCATAGTCTTGGGGACTACACCCAGTGGGTTCACTCAGCGTGCCCCCACTAGTACAAAACGTTCAATCGACACACCCAGTGGGTGTACAGATGTAAAGACCTTTGGAAAGAGAGTCTTCAGATAGCATATCCTAACAGAACAAGCCGTGATCAACTAACCTGGACATTACTTTGAAGAGCAAAACTAGCGTCATAGGCCGCTTGGCTGGCTTCCCGGACCACCTTCACCTGCTCCATCATGATCCCCGCCTGGCGTATAGCCTCCTTAGCAGCACCCACCTGGTCCTCCGGGACGTGGTGTGTGGCGAAAAGGGAGGGCGGATCAGCAGTCGACGATGAAGGCCGAACACTCGTCAGCGGCACAGCGAAGGACACAGAAGTCCGAGTGGTATTACCACCCTCCTGAACTACTATCTCAGGCGCTGATGCAGTTTGTGGTGTCTTGCCAGTTGACGCCTTCCGGTTCTTCCTCACCCTCAGCGGCACTTCGTCATCATCATCAGGGAGATCAATGACATGAGGAGGAGCTATAAGAAAAATCCAAAGTTAAAGACGAAAATCCAATCGACCAGAAGAGACCGTCAGTCGACCAAGAGTGAAACATCAGAAATTGTACCAAGGTTGGAGTTAACAGTGTCTTCCATTTCCTGGTCATCATTCTTGGCAGAGATCTCGGAGGTAGCAGCACTACAGATTTCAGAAACCAGTCAGTTTAGTCAATGGGTCGACCAAGAGTCTATCCATGCTCAACGAAAAAACGCAAGTTCTGCTGTTACCCGGAAATGGTGGGAACGGTCATGTTCATCTTGGGCAGGGCCTTCGGCGGCTTTGACGACGCCGCTCGCGGATGCTTTGGCGCTTTTTCAGTCGGCGCTGGAGAAGACGTCCGAGGGCGTTTAGACGACTGCCCAACAGGCACAGTCGCCTTCATGTTCGCGCGCAGGGTCGTGGGTGAGCTTGGATCGCCTTTCCGTGCGAGGAGGATCGACTTCTTCCTCCTCCCCTCCACTGGAGTCGTCGTCATCATCCTCCTCCCCTTCTCCGTCAGATTGCCACTCCTCCCCACTTTCTCCTCCACTCGCCTCCCCCTCCTCGGCTTGCTCTTGCCCCCCGTTGGGCATCGAGTACATATCAGTAATGGTCTGGAGGACAACAAACAAGACAAAAGTCAATCGAGTGATTTTGAACGAACGGAATGAAGAAAGCAAGGTCGCAGTCAGAGATGCAGAATTGGACCTGGTCTACTTCGTACGTCTGGTCGAGTGGAGGAATCCTCCTAGCTCCTCGGGGGTTGTCCTTGTTCCCCGTAATACTCGACAACCACCCTTCCAACGTCGCATCGTCGACCTCCTCTGGATGAATCCGAGTGGTGTCATCGAGGCCCGAGTACATCCACATCGGATGGTCACGAGCTTGGAGCGGTTGGATGCGCCTCCGGAGGAAGACCTCTAATAGATCCATACCAGTCACCTCGTCGCGGACGAGCTGAACCACTCAACCGACCAGCACTTTGACTTGCACCTTTTCTTCCGGTGTCACTTTCAGAGAGGAAGGTTTTTCTGCTCGGTTCAGGGAGAAAGGAGGAAGGCCCGTCGCCTGTCCTGGAGTCGCCTGGTCTTTGCAGTAGAACCAGGTCGACTGCCACCCGCGGACTGACTCGGGAAGAGTCATAGCTGGAAAAGAACTTTTACTTCTCATTTGGATCCCAAGACCCCCGCACATCTGAATCACTTGCGTCCTATCGTCACTCAACTTGGCTTTCTTAACCGACTGAGAACGACAAGTGAAAATGTGCTTGAAGAGGCCCCAATGGGGACGGCAACCCAAGAAATTCTCGCACAAAGATACAAATGCAGCAAGATATACGATGGAATTTGGAGTAAAGTGATGGAGCTGCGCTCCGAAAAAGTTCAAGAAGCTCCGGAAAAAATAATGAGGAGGCAGAGAAAATCCGCGGTCGACGTGAGTGGCGATGAGGACGCACTCACCCTCGCGAGGTTGCGGTTCGATCTTGTTCCCCGGGAGAGGCACAGATTGGTGAGGAATGAATCCCCCATCGATCAGATCATCGATGTCATCTTGCCGAATCGTCGAAGGCATCCAATCGCCCTGGATCCAGCCCTTCGGCAGAGCGGACCTTGAAGCAGATCCGCCCCGACCGGACTTCTTCGCCTTCGCCTGCGCCGTCACTTTCTTCGCACGCTCCAGAGCCACCATCGCCGGAGACGAAGCTCGAACAGGCCGGCGGCGCTGAGACGAGAGCAGAGGTGGCGGAAGAATTCGAGAGGAAAGGGGAAAAGTGAAGGCGCACTGTTCAAAAGCCCTAGGCTGGCAGCTTATATGGGGTCGCTTCCGAGTGGCTGACCTGTAGGCCCAGGCGATCCTGTCAAATCCCGCAACAGTCGCGCACGCGATACATGGTGAAAAAGGTGGTGCGGAGATCGAGGAGACTCCGTCCTATCCCATCCGATTACTGCGGCCTAACCCATCCCGCACGCTTCCCGAAATTCGAATCCCGCGAAATCCGCGGGCAGCAGAACAACTCGTCAGACGGAAGATCTCCTCCACGCAGCCACTCGGGAATCTACAAGTGAAGAAAGTCACTCGACTAAATAAAATTATGAATGGATCAAGGCGACCAGAAAAGAAGTTGGTGACGATGCCCAGGTTCATTGATCCAAAACAAGATATACTCATGACACGAAGAATGGGTCAGAAGAGTGCTCAACTCCTTCCCCACTCAAACCTCGATCCATTCGGGGGCTAATGATGAAGCTATGTACCTAGGGTAGGGTCATGGACCTGTCCAAACTACCCTCCCCAAGGACATCCCTAGAAGAAATCACCTTTCAATCGACTTGGAGGTGATCCACTTGACGGACTCGAAGACACTCGACCATAAAGCCAACCACTCGACGGCCAGGAGATCTAAAGACACTCCGCACGCTAACAGACGGGCATTAAGTGGCCTTTATGGTCATCATAGCACTTTATTAGTGGCGTTACCAGTAACGCTTGACCTTAATGTATCTTAACTCCCTTGTAACGTGGGATGGCTGGGGTCTTGGCGCACTCTATATAAGCCACCCCCCTCCACAGGCACAAGGGTTCGCACCCCTGTAATTCATACACACATAATCCAGTCGACCGCCTCCGGGCTCCGAGACGTAGGGCTGTTACTTCCTCCGAGAAGGGCCTGGACTCGTAAAACTCGTGTGTCTACAACTACTCCATAGCTAGGATCTTGCCTCTCCATACCTACCCCCCTACACTACTGTGAGACTTAGAACCACGACACACATCAATTACATGTATATCACATATACCTTTAGTGTTGTCGGCCTTCTTGTCCGGTAAGTATTTGGGGCAGTTCCGCTTCCAGTGTCCCTTTCCCTTGCAATAAAAGCACTCAGTTTCAGCCTTGGGTCCATTCTTTGGCTTCTTCCCGGCAACTGGTTTACCGGGCGCGGCAACTCCCTTGACGTCCTTCTTGAAGTTCTTCTTACCCTTGCCTTTCTTGAAACTAGTGGTTTTATTGACCATCAACACTTGATGTTCCTTTTTGATTTCCACCTCCGCTGATTTCAGCATTGAATATACCTTAGGAATGGTATTTTCCATCCCCTGCATATTGTAGTTCATCACAAAGCTCTTGTAGCTAGGTGGGAGCGACTGAAGGATTCTGTCAAGACCGCCTCGTCCGGGAGGTTAATGTCCAACTGGGACAAGTGGTTGTGCAACCCAGACATTTTGAGTATGTGCTCACTGACAGAACTATTTTCCTCCATCTTACAACTGTAGTACTTGTCGGAGACTTCATATCTCTCGACCCGGGCATGAGATTAGAAATCCATTTTCAGCTCTTTGAACATCTCATATGCTCCGTGTTTCTCAAAACGCTTTTGGAGCCCCGGTTCTAAGCTGTAAAGCATGCCACACTGAACGAGGGAGTAATCATCAGCACGCTGCTGCCAAGCGTTCATAACGTCTTGGTTCTCTGGGATGGGTGCTTCACCTAGCGGTGCTTCTAGGACATATTGTTTCCTGGCAGCTATGAGGATGACCTCAGGTTCCGGACCCAGTCCGTATAGTTGTTGCCATCATCTTTTAGCTTGGTTTTCTCTAGGAACGCGTTGAAGTTGAGGTTGACATTAGCGTGGGCCATTTGATCTACAAGACATATTGCAAAGTTTATTTAGACTAAGTTCATGATAATTAAGTTCATCTAATCAAATTATTTAATGAACTCCCACTCAGATTAGACATCCCTCTCGTCATCTAAGTGATACATGATCCGACTCAACTAGACCGTGTCCGATCATCACGTGAGATGGACTAGTCATCATCGGTGAACATCTCCATGTTGATCGTATCTTCCATACGACTCATGTTCGACCTTTCGGTCTCTTGTGTTCCGAGGCCATGTCTGTACATGCTAGGCTCGTCAAGTCAACCTAAGTGTTTTGCATGTGTAAATCTGGCTTACACCCGTTGTATGTGAACGTTAGAATCTATCACACCCGATCATCACTTGGTGCTTCGAGACAACGAACTTTAGCAACGGTGCACAGTTAGGGGGAACACTTTCTTGAAATTATTATGAGGGATCATCTTATTTACTACCGTCTTACTAAGCAAATAAGAAACAAAACATGATAAACATCACATGCAATCAAATAGTGACATGATATGGCCAATATAATATTGCTCCTTTGATCTCCATCTTCGGGGCGCCATGATCATCTTCGTCACCGGCATGACACCATGATCTCCATCATCTCGATCTCCATCATCGTGTCTTCATGAAGTTGTCACGTCAACTATTACTTCTACTACTATGGCTAACGGTTTAGCAATAAAGTAAAGTAATTACATGACATTTATGTTGACACGCAGGTCATAAATAAATTAAGACAACTCCTATGGCTCCTGCTGGTTGTCATACTCATCGACACGCAAGTCGTGATTCCTATTACAAGAACATGATCAATCTCATACATCACATATATCATTCATTATTCATCACAACCTTCTTTTGGCCATATCACATCAGAAGGCATATGCTGCAAAAACAAGTTAGACGTCCTCTAATTGTTGTTGCATGTTTTACGTGGCTGCAATAGGGTTCTAGAAAGAATGTTTCTTACATACGTCAAAACCACAACGTGATATGCCAATTTCTATTTACCCTTCATAAGGACCCTTTTCATCGAATCCGATCCGACTAAAGTGGGAGAGACAGACACCCGCTAGCCACCTTAGCAACTAGTGCATGTCAGTCGGTGGAACCTGTCTCACGTAAGCGTACGTGTAAGGTCGGTCCGGGCCGCTTCATCCCACGATGCCGCCGAATCAAGATAAGACTAGTAACGGCAAGCAAATTGACAAAATCGATGCCCACAACAACTTGTGTTCTACTCGTGCATAGAAACTACGCATAGACCTAGCTCATGATGCCACTGTTGGGGAACGTTGCAGAAAATAAAAAAAAATTACGATTCACCAAGATCAATCTATGGAGTCATCTAGCAATGAGAGAGAGGAGTGCATCTACATACCCTTGTAGATTGCGAGCGGAAGCATTCAAGAGAACGGGGATGATGGAGTCGTACTCGCCGTGATCCAAATCACTGATGACCAAGTGCCGAACGGACGACACCTCTGCATTCAACACACGTACGGTTGGGGAAGACGTCTCCTCCTTCTTGATCCAGCAAGGGGGAGGAGAGGTTGATGGAGATCCAGCAGCACAACGACGTGGTGGTGGATGCAGCGAGGATCTCGGCAGGGCTTCGCCAAGCTCAGCGGGAGAGAGAGGTGTTACGGGAGGGAGAGGGAGGCGCCAAGGCTTGGGTGCGGCTGCCCTCCCTCCCCCCTCTTTATATAGGCCCCTAGGGGGGTGCCGGCCCTAGGAGATGCATCTCCAAGGGGGGGGGCGGCGGCCAAGGGGGTGGCTTGCCCCCCAAGCCAAGTGGGGCGCCCCCACCCCTAGGGTTTCCCAACCCTAGGCGCAGGGGAGGCCCAAGGGGGGCGCACGAGCCCACCAGGGGCTGGTTCCCCTCCCACTTCAGCCCATGGGGCCCTCCGGGATAGGTGGCCCCACCCGGTGGACCCCCGGGACCCTTACGGTGGTCTTGGTACAATACCGATTAACCCCGCAACTTTCCCGATGGCTGAAACTCGACTTCGTATATATAAATCTTTACCTCCGGACCAATCCGGAACTCCTCGTGACGTCCGGGATCTCATCCGAGACTCCGAACAACTTTCGGGTTACCGCATACTCATATCTCTACAACCCTAGCGTCACCGAACCTTAAGTGTGTAGACCCTACGGGTTCGGGAGACATGCAGACATGACTGAGATGACTCTTTGGTCAATAACCAACAGCGGGATCTGGATACCCATGTTGGCTCCCACATGCTCCTCGATGATCTCATCGGATGAACCACGATGTCGAGGATTCAAGTAATCCCGTATACAATTCCCTTTGTCAATCGATACGTTACTTGCCCGAGATTCGATCGTCGGTATCCCAATACCTCGTTCAATCTCGTTACCGGCAAGTCAGTTTACTCGTACCGTAATGCATGATCCCGTGACCAAACACTTGGTCACATTGAGCTCATTATGATGATGCATTACCGAGTGGGCCCAGAGATACCTCTCCGTCATACGGAGTGACAAATCCCAGTCTCGATCTGTGTCAACCCAACAGATACTTTCGGGGATACCTGTAGTGTACCTTTATAGTCACCCAGTTACGTTGTGACGTTTGGCACACCCAAAGCACTCCTACGGTATCCGGGAGTTACACAATCTCATGGTCTAAGGAAATGATACTTAACATTAGAAAAGCTTTAGCAAACGAACTACACGATCTTGTGCTAGGCTTAGGATTGGGTCTTGTCCATCACATCATTCTCCTAATGATGTGATCCCGTTATCAATGACATCTAATGCCCATAGTCAGGAAACCATGACTACCTGTTGATCAACGAGCTAGTCAACTAGAGGCTCACTAGGGACGTGTTGTGATCTATGTATTCACACATGTATTACGATTTCCGGATAACACAATTATAGCATGAATAATAGACAATTACCATGAACAAGGAAATATAATAATAATCATTTTATTATTGCCTCTAGGGCATATTTCCAACAAGGAGATTTTGTATTGGGCACATGAACTGGATTCTTTAACAAGCAACCAAAATTCTAAGGACTATTTGGGCCACAGAAAGCATCACATGAAGTAGTTGGGGACTTTGCAAACTTGAATATCACTTGTTTGCTTAGCGGCCATCCAAAGCATGCTATCAGGAGCGGATGTGATTCAACGAGTGTTGATGGTACTGTTGAATGGACGAGCTCTGGAAGGTGGGGAGCTTGTGGCGATAAGATTATGAGCCTGGGTTAGGAAAGCTCTAGGAGATGGCAAGACTTCTTGAAGAGGCTCCAAGACAAGCAGTCCCCTTACCAACCTACTAGACCAAGCTCCCCATTGGCTGGCTACAAAATCAGGAGCCCACCCGGGTTATCAAAACCCAAAGAGACTCCAACCCAGACATGCTCGGGGTTATTGACGGTGCCTTAGACCGGGTGTGGCTTCTCCAAAGGGAGCCGGCAGAAGCCCGGTCCAGAGGCCCAGAAAGCCCACCTAGAAGCTGGCGATAGGAGGGAGCCCCGAGGAGCAGACAAGCACCCAAGGACCATCTTGGCCCCCAAAACATCATGGGGGCGGCTGATATGTGATCTACCTTTTGTAAATACCCTAGTCATCACCGTGTATATAAGTGTATATAAGTCGAGGGCTACTGGGCTCTTGAACTCATCTACTCCTGTAACACTAGTCTCTCGGTATCAACTTATCTACTCCATTGTAATCCCTCGCATAAGGTATCCCCATTATGAATAGAAACACAAAGCAGGACGCAGGGTATTATTCCTCACCGGAGGCCCGAAATGGGGTAAACAATGCGTGTGGGCTCCATTCTGGTACTTTTGACCATGTTTGCCACCCTACCAAGGGTACTGCCAACTTTCCGCAATGTCACCGAAGCCCTCAACACCGCGTCGAAGAGAGATGCGTGTAAAAAAGATCCATGGCACAAGTGCCATCTCCACTGTGATGAACACACATGGAGTCACTCACCTCATCTGATCAAACAAATCCAAGAGGCCACCAAATTTCTAGCTCTTTGGCTTCTCCACATATGGCCTATCGAGATAGGGACAGGGCATCGGCATTGTTATTCTGACGTGGTGCCAGTTCCCCCATTTTGTGCCACCGAGGAACCTATCCCTACTATAAACACATAAGGGCCCCAAATCCATGGTCCGCCCTGCTCACCCGCCGCCAGAGCGGCAGACAGAGAGGGAGGGAACCACCAACCCCACTGGCGGCAAATCAAGGAAACTTCAACCATCTCTTTTTTCACCTCTCCATGAACAAGAAAGGGGACAAAGTTTTATAAATAGTTAGAGCTTGATCCTCAATCTCTTCTAACTTCCATTCTATGATTGTAAATATCCCCATGTAAATATTTTACTTATATTAATACAATTGTCCAATTGTTCTATGATTTTCAGGTAAAAAAGTTAGACATACAAATATGAAAAATAGAAACTTTTCATATCCATGTGTATAGAAAATTCCATTTCTGTTTTGGCGGAAGTTCTGTTCCGTTTTCCACTCTAACCAAACCAAAAGTGTCCTTCAGCTCTCGGGTGCAAATGAACCCGGTGTGAACAGTAAAATATAAAAAAATTGGGAAAAAATCTAAACATTCCGAATTTCTTTAAAGATAAACATTGTTTAATGTCTTACCTTTTTGCAAA
The DNA here is from genome assembly GCA_032464435.1 of Aegilops umbellulata. Classification (NCBI taxonomy): domain Eukaryota; kingdom Viridiplantae; phylum Streptophyta; class Magnoliopsida; order Poales; family Poaceae; genus Aegilops; species Aegilops umbellulata. The sequence goes on from CP136059.1 coordinate 422,541,566, forward strand.
GTTTCATGTTGTAATGCCATTCATGGAAGTCTTGAAAAAAAATCAATGCTTCAAAATGCTTTCGAAAACAACATACCGAGGAACGTCACTGTCGTCGTCGAAACACATATCGAACCGAAACCTTGCAAACTTTTTTTTTGAATAAACAGGTAGAGCATTTTCTACCTTATGCATTCAAAATGGGAAAATGCCCGAATGACTAAGGTCATTTACATGAAGGCCATGTTAATGCTACATAAACGTGTGGACGAGGCCATCACCAAACCTAGGGAATTAGAACAACAAGGGGTGAAAAAACAACTCTTGGGAAACTACATGGAACCTCATTACATTGGCCCGGGTTATTAGAATTCCCCTCTCATTATCTCCTGGAGCACGCACACTCCAAAGTTTGAGTAGTTCAGCTATTTCATTGATAAATTGCCTGTCTCGCCATAAATCCTCATAAAAAACTTGTGCGTTCTTGGCATTCCATAGGGCCACTGCACATGCCGTGAAGAAAACATTCCAAAGTCTACCATATGAATCCCTTGCCGACGTTGAGCATACGAAATCATGTAATTCTAGTGAGGAGTTTGCTAGCCCTTTCAGCCCAGCCTTAATCCAAACAACATCTACAAGTTTGCACCGGAGTATAATATGACTCATTGAGGGAGTCCTGGATTAGGGGGTGTTCGGATAGCCGGACTCCAGGACTATGAAGATACAAGATTGAAGACTTCGTCCCGTGTCCGGAAGGTTCTTTCCTTGGCGTGGAAGGCAAGCTAGGCGTGCGAATATTCAAGATCTCCTACCATTGTAACCGACTCTGTGTAACCCTAACCCTATCCGGTGTCTATATAAACCGGAGGGTTGTAGTCCGTAGGACAACCATCATCATACACAATCATACCATAGGCTAGCTTCTAGGGTTTAGCCTCCTTGATCTCGTGGTAGATCCACTCTTTTACTACCCATATCATCAATATTAATCTAGCAGGAGTAGGGTTTTACCTCCACCGAGAGGGCCCGAACCTGGGTAAAACAAAGTGTCCCTTGTCTCCTGTTACCATCCGACCTTGACGCACAGTTTGGGACCCCCTACCCGAGATCCACCGGTTTTGACACCGACATTGGTGCTTTCATTGAGAGTTCCTCTGTGTCGTCGCTTTTAGGCCCGATGGCTCCTTTGATCATCAACAACGATGAGGTCCAGGGTGAGACTTTCCTCCCCGGACAAATCTTCGTCTTCGGCGGCTTCGCTCTGCGGGCCAATTCGCTTGGTCACCTGGAGCAGATCGAAAGCTACGCCTCTGGCCATCAAGTCAGGTTTGGAAGCTTAAACTACACAGCTGATATCCGCGGAGACTTGATCTTCGACGGTTTCGAGCCACAGCCAAGCGCGCCGCACTATTTCGAGGGGCATGATATAGCTCTGCCTTCGAATAGTACCCTGGAGGCCGCACACGCTCCGGCCCCGATCCTTGACTCGGAGCTCGCTGCGCTCTCCGAGGATGAACGGTTGGACGTCACCTCGGGGGCTGCGATCTTAAAGGCGAACCAGCCGAACGCCAGCCCCGTACTCCGCATGGCCCAGAACTCCAAGGAGCCGGATTGCTCTCCGAACTCCGGGCCTTTCGTGCCCCCCGCCGATCGAATCTGATTGGGCGCCTGTAATGGAGTTCACCGCCGCGGACATCTTTCAGTGCTCACCTTCCGGTGATATCCTGAATTCTCTCAAGTCTCTCTCTTTATCAGGAGAGCCCAGGCTGGACTATGGTCTGCGAGGTTGGGATTCGGGCGACGAAGAAATTCAAAGCCCACCCACCACCCACTTAATAGCCACTGTCGACGATTTAACCGACATGCTTGACTTTGGATCCGAAGACTTCGACGGTATGGACGATGAAGATGGAGATGAACAGGAACCAGCACCTATAAGGCGCTGGACCACCACCCCACCTAACGATGTATTCATGGTGGATACCCCTAAAGGAAACGACAACGAGGAAAAAGGGGGCGGAAAAAGGGATAAACCCTCCGAAAAGCAGTCAAAGCGGTGACGTAGACGCCAAGCCAAGCCCCGCCTCGATCAAGACCCAGCCGTAGAGCGGGATGAGCCGGTTGACAACGAGTATGCCTTAGAGCAGCCGTCCGAACAGGGCAACACGAATGGAGTGGACAGACAGCCCTCCCCCGGCCATAACAGAACTCCGGACGATCTCACGCCGGATAAAACCACGGAGCAGAAGAATCTCCCCGAAAGGCTCGTTGCTACAGCACGCAGACTGAAAAAACAGAAGCGGAAGCTAAAGACGGCGGAAGAAGCACTCAGAATAAGATGGAGCAAGGTAATCAAGACCGCAGACAAATATGGCAGCAGCCGCCACTCTAAAAGCTATCCAAAGATAAAACTACTACCCGAATTCGACCAAGAGGCCCTAGAGCCCTCGCATTCAAAAACTAAAAGAGCCATACGGTCGGATAGACGACCCCACGGCCACCATAAAACGGCAAGCGGCGCCGCACTCAATGCGGCATGCGAACCAATTAAAGTCTCGCCTCATGGCCTAGCCAGGTCCATTTACGGGCCAAGAAAGCAAGCTCTCACAAGCAATGCAAAAAAGCCATCATCAGAATCCGGCACACCCAAATACAGGGGCACGGCGCACCCCGTATGTTTCACCGATGAGGTCCTGGAATATGAATTTCCAGAGGTATTCAAACCCGTCAACATAGAGGCGTATGATGGAACAACAGACCCCGGAGTATGGATCGAGGATTATATCCTCCACATACATATGGCTAGAGGAGATGATCTCCACGCCATCAAATATTTACCCCTTAAGCTTAAAGGGCCAGCCCGGCACTGGCTTAAAAGCTTTCCCGAAAACACAATTGGAAGTTGGGAAGAGTTCGAGGATGCTTTCCGAGCAAATTTTCAAGGGACCTATGTCCGCCCTCCGAACGCAGACGATCTCAGTCACATAACTCAACAGCCCAGAGAATCAGCGCGGCAGTTCTGGAACAGATTCCTTACTAAAAAGAATCAGATAATGGATTGTCCAGACGCCGAAGCCCTCGCAGCTTTCAGGCATAATGTCCGAGATGAATGGCTCGCCAGACACCTCGGCCAGGAAAAGACAAGAACAATGGCTGCACTCACAAGCCTCATGACCCGCTTTTGTGCGGGAGAGGACAGCTGGTTGGCACGATGCAGCCCCAACGACCCAAGTACATCAGAAATCAGGAATGGAAACGGAAAACCGCGGCGAAATAAGGATCGTCGTAGAATCAAAGGAAAAAGTCCGAAGAGCACGGCAACCAATGCTGGATTCAAAAGCTCACGGCAAAATCAGACAAAACCACCCCTTCAGGATAATAGGGATGATCCGTCCAGCTTGAAAAGAATCCTGGACAGAATATGTCAGATACACAGTACTCCTGGGAGGCCTGCCAACCACACTCACAGAGAGTGTTGGGTTTTTAAACAATCCGGACAGCTTAACGCCACACACAAGGGGCTCGATACACCAAGTGAAGAAGAGGACGAACCCCAAAGGCAGAATACCAGGAAACAAAAGAACTTCCCGCAAGAAGTCAAAACAGTGAACTTACTTCACGTAACAAAACATGTGGCACCCATAAAGGTACGCACAATCAAACTTTCCCCTCAGGAGTCCCGCCACTGGTCACTAAAGCCAATCATTTTTGATCAGCTAGATTATTCTAGAAATATCAAAAACGCAGGCCGGACTGCCCTGATACTGGACCCAATAATCGACGGATTCCAGTTTACCAATGTCCTTATGGACGGCGGCAGTGGACTAAACCTGATATATCAGGATACCATCCACCGCATGGGCATAAACCCAGCAAGAATCCGCCACAGCAAAACCTCCTTTCAAGGGGTAGCACCAGTCCCGGATACCCATTGTATGGGTTTTCTCCAGCTTGTAGTCATATTTGGCTCTCCCAATAACTTTTGTCGCGAAAAGCTGACCTTCCATGTAGTCCCGTTTTCAAGTCGCTATCAAGCACTAATGGGACGCGGAGCTTTCGCTCGCTTTAACGCAATACCGCATTACGTGTCTCTCACGCTTAAGATGCCCGGTCCTCGAGGCATCATCTCTTTAAAAGGAGCGCACTAAAATACGCCTCCTCCAAACGGAGGATTGCGCGGCCGCTTAAACAGCCGCTCAATAAAGTGGCCTCACCAGCCAAAAGACTTTTTTATAAGTCATCAAAGGCCACGGACCCGGACTCAACGAGTTCGGCACAAGTCCATCATCAACGCAGGCTTAGTACGCCATATACCCCCATACCAGGGGCTGTACGCAAAGACAATAAAACTCAACCTTATATATTCTTTACTTTATATCTTGTTTATTATCCTTTTTTCCGCACGACCCATTTTTCAAATTAGTTCTTCTCTTTTACAGATAAACGTCGTGCGGCACCCGTCCAGGACACGGCACAACGGAGACAGAGGCGCAGACGTGCAGTAAGGACCCATCCTAAAGGGTTCTTTTTAGATTAAGACCCGGCGTAAATCTTTTTTACTGTCTCTTGCTGCTATACATCCCCTGGTTTTTTCTTTCATGATATAACCAAGGAGGAGGCTGGCGTTTTGGCATGTGGCCACGCCAGAATTCTTGCTCGTACCTAGACACTAAGGGCTTTTTTCTCTTTTGTTTAAAGGTGTTGTTTTACACGCACTCACAAAAGACCGAACACCTTAGGGAGTGTTCGGCGTCGTGAGTTTTGGCACTATATGCATCAGCTCCGAATCATGATTTTGGTCATATGTTGGGTTGCCCGGCTCCTGAGTTCGGCTACCTTACGTTCTGCTCTATCGGCTAAGGTAGCACCGGGAGAACTACTGCGATTGTGCCCCGGTTCGGCCGGGTGAGCACCTCAGTAGAGAAAGCCGAAAACCGACTGTCATGATGTAGCGCGAGACTGGTCCCACTCGATGACTCATAGGAATTTATCGAATTCCACCGCTTTGACGAAGGGCCGTTTCCCGGTCAGGCACGTACGCGCTCCGAACTCGGGCAAAGCGCAGTCGCCACTAAAGGGCTACCTAAAGAGTCCCACTGTCAAGCTCCTATGGCTAAGTGAAAGTGTTAAAGCATTATAGTCTGGTTGCCTAGCCCGCTGCGCTATCACCTCCTTTATAGGACCAAGACGTTGGGTTAAGTGTGAAAATGGGTCTTCTGCGCGCACCCCCGCACTATGTGCGTGGGGGCTGAAGCCAACGACTGCTATCTTTCAAAATTTATATATTTAAACGGCCGCACAGGAGGTGTTCCTAATACTTGAAGGCACAAGTCTAAAAATATGCCACTACAATTTATCAAAATACTGTTTCATGATTACATATGCTATCATAACATAGCATCCTTCGAGCACTGCGTCTCTATTATGCGAGCGCCTTCGAGGACTTCCTCAAAATATTGCTCGGAAGGTATTCGGCTTTTATCCGTAGGATGCAACAATGGTGGGCTCCATATCTGCCCAGTATGTCTTGACACGGGCAAGAGCCAACCGAGCTCCCTCCGTGCACGCTGACCTCTTCATAGCATCGACACGTGGCACCACATCTAGCAATTGCTGCACCAAGCTGAAATAACTCTTCGGCTTTGATCTCCCCGGACACAGATGATCCATGACGTACTTCATGGCGAGTCCGGACAACCTATTCAGTTCGGCCCATTGGGCCAGGTGATCGTCCACTGCCAGTGGACGCTCTGGATTGATGGATTGCGACCAAAAGAGCTTCTCCACTTCATGATCCTTTTTATCTCGAAAGTGTTCGGTCGCATCAGTGGCACTAGCCGCCAAATCCAGATAGGTGTCCTCTGTACTCCACATCCGGTTTAACGGCCCAAACCTCGGATCACAAAATTTTCTCCGCAACGAGAAGGGCTTTCCATCCACAATTTGTCCGGCTTGACGCAGCTCTTCCTTTGCCGCTCTCATTGTAGAGCGGGCGTCCTCGGCGTCAGCAACAGCCTTCTCTAAGCTCGTCCGCCTCGCCCGATCTTCTTGTTCAAGAAGCTTGCAACGGTCAGTAGCACTCTTTAACTTTACGGCCATATCAGCCATTTCCTCCTTGCTTCGGCAATGGGCAGCCTATTCGGCTTTCAGCTCTTCAAGGGCTTTCACGGCAGCCGCATCGCTTTTTCTGGCCTGTTCCTTCGCTCGGGCGAGTTCGGCCCTAAGACCGTCCACGGCGGCCGCACCATCTGCGTCAAGCACACACACGGTAAGATATTGACATAAAGCTCCTCTTACTCACAATTGCCTAATGATTTCAATACCTTGAGCACCATCAAGCCGCTTGTTAACAAGCACGATGTAGGCTTCTGCCTCATCCAGTTGTCGCTTTAGTTCGGCATATTCACAAGTCCGGCTCGACTCCGGACAATCAGCCACCTACGTATAAAGGTGCCACTTAAAGGACCTGGGATTAAGATCCTCTGCGCGCCATACATCTTTACGACGCACAGAGTCTCAGGGGCTACTATCTACACATGGCGCACTTTATTTATGCGCAATTAATACAAATATACGTTATTCAAAACGTACCTCAAGGCCTGCCATTAAACTCTTAACGGCCTCGTGTAGTCCGCTTTCTGCGGATGAAATCTTTTCAATCACCGTGCTCATTAACGCACGATGCTCCTCTGAGACAGAGGCTCGCCCCAGCAGAATCTTTAGCTCCTCCGACCAAACACCAGATGGTGTCGGACTCGTCCCATGGCCTTCCTCAAAAGCCGGACACGGAGAACCTCGGGGGGCTACACCATCCACCCCTAGCGGATCCGGAGAAATCCTCCGCGACGACACTTCAGCGTCGCCCGCCTTGCTAGGCGATACAGAAGGAGGAGGCGTTCCGCTCTCCATCATCTCCGGAAGAAGATCCCCCGAGGACGAGTTCTGCTGAGAAGGGCTGAGGTCCGAACTACAAAGTAAGGTTTCGGTTAAAACTTCTCAGATATAAATCAAGGATTTCTCTTAAAAGAAATACTCTTCTTCTACTCACGACTCGCTGGAGAGCTGGTCCCTTTGAGGGTTTAGTTCGGCCGAGGGGCTCCCCGGCGTCCGGCCCTCTGACAAAGATTCTTTCCCCCGCTTTGAGGCTACGGTCTCCGGGTCGTCAAAGGCGGCCCTTTTCTTTCCCTTAGGAGAGGAATTATCGATTCCCCCCTTCGGAATGGCCTCTTTCGAAGAGGTCATGGTTTCCTTGTCCTCCCCCTTATTTCCCTCCAAAGGCACTACCTCCAGCATCCTGACTAGCACGGGATCCAGCCTGGTTTCGGGAAGGGGAGCCGGACACCTGATCTGCTTCGCCTTCGCTATCCACTCCTGCTTAAAAGGAGAAGCACTGTTAAGAGCAAGTCAATTATGCGGATAGAAGGTCCGGGCACAAGGTCACTTGCTTGAGTATCCGGGCGATTGCGGCTTAAACCCATATCCTCGGTCAAATCCGGACTCACTTTTTGTGATCCGAAGAACAGTTTATACATCTCCGCGGGCATCGCGCCCATAAAATCCCGGAGAACTCGCGGTCCCTCTGGATTGAACTCCCACAGGCGAAGCGGGCGACGTTGGCCGGGCAGTGTCCGGTGAATCAGCATGACTTGTGTCACCTTGACCAGGTTGAGGTCTCCTTCCAAGAGATCCTTAATGCGGCCCTGCAGCAGAGATACGTCTTTGGGCAAGCCCCTATCTAACCCTGTGTCGATCCACCATGCTAACCGTGGTGGGGGACCCAAGCGAAAGGCCGGAGGCGCCACCCATGCGGTGCCCCGAGGAGCGGTGATGTAGAACCACTCCTGTTGCCATAAGCCAAGCTCCTCTTGAAAAGCAACCTCGGGCCATGGAGCATCGGCATTTCTTTTTATAGCAGCGCCTCCGCACTCTGCGTGGCGCCCCTCGATCATCTTCGGTTCTACTTTGAAGGTCTTGAGCCATAATCCGAAATGAGGGGTAACACGGAGGAACGCTTCGCACACAACAATGAAGGAGGAGATATGGAGGATGGACTCCGGAGCTAAGTCGTGGAATTCCAGCCCATAATAAAACATCAGCCCCCTTACCAAGGGATCCATCGGGAAGCCACACTCTCACCGGGCTGAGGGCTAGGGATCACCTGTCCTTGAACAGGCAACCTGTGCGAAATCTCGCTGGTCAGGAATTTAGCTTCCCTCAACCTTAATACATCCTCCTCCGTAACGGAGGAGGGCATCCATCGGCCTTGGAGGTCGGAGCCGGACATTGTCGAAAGTCCGGTGCGCCTGGAATCGGGAAGCCTAGGGTGTTGGAACTCAAGGCGACGGGCGAGCTCGTTTCGAGAATAGAAGAGGGGAACAGGGTCTTGGTCTCTTTATAAGAGGCAGAATACCAAGAGCCCTCCCCGTAACCGTCTTGGACTAGCCTTTAATTAAGGCAAAAACGTGCTAACGGGCACGATTGAGTTACCCACGTCCGTATTAATGAGATTCCTGTTAAAAGGGGCACATGATCTCTGCGTTGACAAGACGTGCCAAGGAAACCGCCTCGCTAAACGAGCTGAGGTGGAACAACGAAAAGCAATTTATATAGAAGGCTTGGCCGCAGTGTTATGACGCACTGCGGAATACGTCGGCGGATTTGATTTGTGTTAATATTATTCTCTATATGGCAATATGTGGAAACTTATTTTGCAGAGCCGAACACTATTTTTTGGTGTTTATAATCTTCTTGAAGAACTTGGAGGAGGAACCCACCTTGCAATGCCGAAGACAATCTGCGCGCCGGACTCGTCGTCATTGAAGCCTGGTTCAGGGGCTAGTGAGGGAGTCCTGGATTAGGGGGTGTTCGGATAGCCGGACTATACCTTCAGCCGGACTCCAGGATTATGAAGATACAAGATTGAAGACTTCGTCCCGTGTCCGGAAGGATCTTTCCTTAGCGTGGAAGGCAAGCTAGCCGTGCGGATATTCAAGATCTCCTACCATTGTAACCGACTCTGTGTAACCCTAACCCTATCCGGTGTCTATATAAACCGGAGGGTTGTAGTCCGTAGGACAACCATCATCATACACAATCATACCATAGGCTAGCTTCTAGGGTTTAGCCTCCTTGATCTCGTGGTAGATCCACTCTTGTACTACCCATATCATCAATATTAATCTAGCAGGAGTAGGGTTTTACCTCCACCGAGAGGGCCCGAACCTGGGTAAAACAAAGTGTCCCTTGTCTCCTGTTACCATCCGACCTTGACGCACAGTTCGGGACCCCCTACCCGAGATCCGCCAGTTTTGACACCGACACTCATAGTCTCAGCAGCTAGGCAGGGATCGCTGCCATTATGCTTCACAACTCTTGTCCATTGCTTTCTCAACAGGGATCGCCACCATTATGCTTCACAACTCTTGTCCATTGCTTTCTCAACATGTTATCTCTTGTATTGAGCCCGTCTCTAAGCGCGATCCATAGGAAAATGCGGTGTTTGGTCGGTATAATCATATACCAAACGTACGAGGCCAACGGATAGATCATACCTCTAAAAAGTTAGGAGCTTGTAGAAGTAAGCAGTGGACAAGCTCTTCTCAGATGTGATTGGTCGCCTGATATCTGGCTTATCATTTTCAGGTTGTATGGTGCCTAGAAGTCCGGACAGAGTGTCCAAGTCTTGTAATTCTGTGAGAGATAAATTTGGATGTAACTAGATCATCCAGTGGCCATTACTATATTGGGAAGCAACAATGCAGAACCTGGATGTTGAGAAGGTGAAAAGGGCCGGGAAAGATAACATGAGCCAACCACAGTCTAGCCAGTGATCAAACCATAAGGAAATTCTGGAGTCGTCCCCTAGTTCACGTTTAGTAGCCTCTAAGACCAACTGGCAACTCCAAGACCAACTGGCAACCGCAGAGATGACTTGAGACATCGCCAAATAGTTGTATCCCCATTATGCATGTCCAAGGAAATCGTCTTCTGGCAGTATTTGGATGCTAAACATTTGTAGCACAGAAACATCACTATGCTGTAATACCTTAGCCATAGGCCCAGTTCTTTTGGGCCATTCTCCCAGAGTCGCCCCTCCCCAGCTTCTCCCAGAATCGCCACTTAATATTTTTTTTACAATCCTAGCTAATAGACCTTAATTAGATATGATTTTCAAAAATATATGAAGTGGCGATTCTGGGAGAAGCTGGGGAGGGGTGATTCTGGGAGAATCGGCCAAAAGAACTGGCCCATAAACTTGCATACCATTGCCATATTATGAGCACTGATATCTCTGACTCCCAATCCACCATTCATCTGCAGGAGTGTGACGAACTCCCATGCAACAAGACACTGACCCCCTTTGCATGATTCTTGCCTTGCCATAGGAACCCCCTCAAAATTTGTTCAAGCTTGTTTAAGGACTATTTGGGCCACAGAGAGCATCTCATGAAGTAGTTGGGGACCCTGCAAACTTGAATATCACTTGTTTGCTCAGCGGCCATGCAAAGCATGTTATCAGGGGCAGATGTGATTCAACGAGTGTTGTTGGTACTATTGAATGGGCGAGATATGGGAGGTGGAGAGCTTGTGGTGATAAGATTATGAGCCTGGGTCAAGAGAGATCTGGGAGGTGGCAAGACTTCTTGAAGTGGCTTCCCAGACAGGCAGGCCCCTTACGACCCTACTAGGCTTAGCTCCCTATTGGCTGGTGTCGGTGTCAAAATCGGCGGATCTCGGGTAGGGGGTCCCGATCTATGCGTCAAGGTCGGATGGTAACATGAGACAAGGGACACTTTGTTTTACCCAGGTTCGGGCCCTCTCGATGGAGGTAAAACCCTACTCCTGCTGGATTAATATTGATGATATGGGTAGTACAAGAGTTGATCTACCACGAGATCGAGGAGGCTAAACCCTAGAAGCTAGCCTATAGGTATGATGATGGTTATGATGTGTTCTGTCCTACGGACTACAACCCTCCGGTTTATATAGGCAGCGGATAGGGTTAGGGTTACACATAGTCGGTTACATTGGTAGGAGATCTTGAATATCCGCACGCCTAGCTTGCCTTCCACGCCAAGGAAAGAACCTTCCGGACACGGGACGAAGTCTTCAATCTTGTATCTTCATAGTCCTGGAGTCTGGCTGGAGATATAGTTCGGCTATCCGAACACCCCCTAATCCAGGACTCCCTCAGTAGCCCCCGAACCAGGCTTCAATGACGTCGAGTCCAGCGTGCAAATTTGTCTTCGGCATTGCAAGGCGGGTTCCCCCTTCGCATCTTGTGTACCTGTATGGATAATGTCCGCAGTGCTCCTCGGTCTCGGTGCCCAATAATTGCCGTCTTCCACGTGTTGAACGTATGCGAAAAGCCCGGGGGTGTTTTTATATTCACACCCTTGGTCATATAAACGAGCCGCCTATTTAACGGGATTGGGATCTAGACCCAAACCACATCTTCTTCTTCCCGAGAGTTATCATCAGAGCGACTCCAACAAAGGTCCATTCCAACATGGCCAGCCGTCGCAGCTCCTCCCCTCGCCCCTCCAGCCCCAAGTTCGGAGACTGGGAGAGTTGCTCCATCCCACACAGCAAGCTAGTGTCACTGCAGGCCAAGGGATTCCTTCCCCAAGCATATATGGTCCCGGTCCGAGCCGGACTTGCCACCTACAATGGCAGCAAGCAAGCGGAGAGCACCCCCAATCCTTCTAAAGGAGAGCGGGTGTGCCTCGTCCCTTATTTATTAAGGGGCTGGGATTTCCAATCCATCCATTCCTCCGCGGGCTTCTGGAGTTCTACGGCCTCTAGCTGCACAACCTTACGCCTGGCTCCATGCTACACATTGCAGGCTTTGTTGCCCTTTGCGAGCTATTTTTAGGCGTCGAAGCTCATTTTGCGCTGTGGAAGAGGTTATTCTGCTTGGTACCCCGTTCTCAGAAGGGGTCTATATACCAAGTGGGCGGAGCCGAAATATGGCGCATCGCCGGGACCTGATACCTATCCGGAACCCCACAGAAGGTGTTCGAGGACTGGCCTTCAGAATGGTTCTACATAGACGACGTCCCGCTGCCGGACCCTGTCCGGGTCGGCCTCCCCGAATTCAGCATGGCTCCCTTAAAGAAACGCTTAAGTTGGCGTCCGCGGAGCTCTCAGAGAGAAAACAACAGAGACGTTCTTTACCTGATGGGCCGGATAATACTGTTGGCTCATTCCGGACTAACCATGATTGGAGTCATGGCCGCAAGTATTATGCGGGGGGTGCAGCCGCTTCAATATAGGAGTCACCCAGTGTGGGATTTCAACGGGGAGGATGACGCCACCCGTTACGGCCGTAAGGGGCCAGACACAACTGCCGCTCTAGTAAAGATTCTAACATCTTTGTACAAGGGAGAAAAGGAGGACTTCCTCCGCGTCAACCCGCGGGCCGGATTCACTATGTATGAACCTCCAAGTTGGGTAAGTGAATAATCGCACTTGCCCGCCTATTTAATGCTCCCATGACTAGACACGTAATTCGGTGATTTCAATGCAGGAGCTTCGACAGGAGGTAAAGGACATCAACAGCTGCCCTCCACAGCCCGAGGACCCAGAATGGTCCCTCGATCCGGACTCCGAAGAGGATCCGGACATATCGGTGGAGCTCATCGACGGGGTGTTCCACCAGTTAAGCAAGGATAATACCTTGGTGGCCATTATGGCTGATTATCCCGGGCTAATCCCGGCCTCCCAGGTGATAGAAACCGGAGTGTTTATTCCCACAAGAGAGATTCCATCCTTACATATTCCGGTGTTTCTGACGACAACCGTATTTTACAAGGGAGATTTCCGAGGAGGGAGGCCGAACCGACGGCGACTAGCCAACGAGGAGCCGCCGGGCCCCGTGGGGTAAAAAGGGATGAAGTCCGGACTGAGAGTTCGGCACAAAGGTATAACACGCCCTCTGTCTTCCTGGCGTTATTCTGTCAGGGCATGTTAACATCCGTACTGTTTCCAGGACGAAGAGGCCCCGCCGGACTATATCCGGAGGGGCCGCCAACCGCGCCTCTACCAGCCAGGCTCCAACGTCTGGTCCGGAGGCGGGGACGAACACCAGGCTTTTGCCGGACGCTCCTCCAACAGAGGATGCAGACCGGCTATCTGCCACCAATTCAGAAGTGGAGAGCGCCATGAACCATAGGCGTTGCCGGACAGTTCTACGCGACGCTTGTTTCTCCCGAGAGGCTTTAAACGCCTTCAATTCGGGAGATGCGTACCTTCGTGCTGCTCAAGATGGTTTAGCCAGGGCCACGGAGCAGTACGTAAAAGACATGCAGGTAAGAAAATTTAAATATATATGTACCAGTAGCCCCCGAGACTTGAAACAGTTAAACTAACTGATTTAAGGATCATATAATATGTAGGTTCTTACTGAGAAGAACACTGTGCTGACCCAGGAGCTGGAAAAGTGCAAGGACCAACTAGAGGCCGCACTAGCCGCAACAGGGGAGCCCAAAGGGACCCCTTCAAGTATGATATACTTTGATAGATTAGTATTGTGCGGCTTATGTGCGAATCTGACAATTAATGTTACAGATGGTGCCGGACTAGATCCGGAGCGGCAACAACTCTTACGCCGGTTAAAGGCTGGCGAGAGTACGTTGACAAGGGTGAGGTGAGAGAAGAATGATCTTCAGGATGCCAACACCAAGCTAGATGTTGAACTGAAAGACGTTCGTGGCCAGCTATCTGACTCAATGAAGGAGAATCAGCGTCTTCGACGCGGCATATTTAGTAAGTGCTTGAGCGAACTCTCGAAAAAGGAGTTCGGCGAGGAAGACGAATAACAGAATTATGTCTGTAGGTACGCTCACAGGTCGTCCTGCAGAGGAGATGCCCGGTTCTACGGGTGACCTTCTCCCCGAACTCCTGCAACTGCTCGAACGAATTCGGCGGGCAATGCAAGGGGTTACCCGGGCCTTATGGCCTGCCCACTCCACGCCCGAGGGCCTTGGAGAGCTTGCAGAGAAGCTGACGGGAGCTCGGCGGCGCATCCGGTTGTGGAAGATATCAGCCTGCCGACAAGGCGCGAGGGAGGCCTGGGCCATGGTGAAGACCCGCTTTACAAAGTGTGACCCCAATCACATGGCCGAGGTCGGACCAGTGGGGCCTGATGGGAAGGAGATCCCTGTGAGCTTGGTGTATGGCCAGGTAGAGCTGGCCGCAAAGTATTCCCAGCAGGACTGTAAATTAGACAGCCTGTTAGATGGTATAGAGGAGGAATACGATCAGTCAAGATGACTGCGTAATTTATAATTGACATGTGTAATGCCTTCTAGCCGGATTGTAGATCGTTTGTCGTTGCCGACCTTTTCGCTTCGACCTCGGGACCTGAAGGTCCGGAGTGTGTCCGAATACCATAACGGCTATATAAAAGCCGGGGTATGCATGGAGACCAGGCGTAGGGGTCATTAGTGCTTTATCAGACAAGTGCCCAACTAGTTATGTTATATTACATGGTTAGTAAGAAACATCTTCCAGAGAGAATAGTTCCGTTAACTGTTCCTTTCGCTGGGGTGGCGTGCCCTAAAGTGCATGTCCGAACTGCAAATGCAGAAGATCATCTGGGGGCATGTATAAAATAAAAAGGTTCATCTTTAGTTCACCGACCGAATATTCCCTTAAGAACGCTAGCTTTCGGGTTCACCCAGTCTGAGGTACACATCCGGCTTATCCGGTAGTAACAATCGCAGAGGTGCTCCCTTTACCGCCTAGCCGAAGAATCGGGAACGTAGGGGTAAGCAAAGGAGCCAGGCAACCCAGCTTGGCCAAAACTTAAGTCATATCGATGCATATGATGGCGAAGAAAAGGTGCATGCGGAAGTTTGACGCATGCGTTGGGTGTGAAACCCATATAAACAAGCTTCTGTTAAAGAAGCCCCCAGGTTTAAGAAGCGCGGGTAGCGCATCACATAATGAGCCTTTTAAGGGCTAGAAAAGAAAAGAAGAGTAGACAAAGTAAAAAAAGGTATAAATGTAAATAATGGACAGAGGAAGGGGACAAACACAGAGTCTGGCGCTAGGCATAGAATCTTCGGAGACGTGTGGCGTTCCATGGGTTCGGCTCGAGTCGGTTGTCCGACGCATCTCGCAGGCGATACGCTCCACCAGTTAGGACTTGGTCGATTATGAATGGACCTTCCCATTTGGGCTTGAGTTTGTTCTTTTGCTTATCCGGCAGGCGCAGAACTAGTTCACCAACGTTGTAATTTTTGGCCCGTACTTCTTTGCTTTGATATCTTCGAGCTTGCTGTTGATAGAATGCGGAACGGGCCTTAGCCACGTCACGCTCTTCCTCTAAGGCGTCCAGGTTGTCCTGCCGATCAAGCTCGGCTTCTCTTTCTTCGTACATGTGCACTCGAGGTGAGTCATGAATTATGTCGCAGGGAAGAATTGCCTCAGCGCCGTACACCATAAAGAATGGCGTGAATCCGGTGGTACGATTTGGCGTGGTTCGCAGCCCCCAGAGTACGGAGTCGAGCTCCTCTACCTAGTGCATATCGGATTCCTTGAGGGACCGCACTAGTCTGGGTTTGATGCCTCTCATGATGAGACCATTTGCATGTTCGATCTGACCGTTAGTTTGTGGGTGATAGACAGAAGCGTAGTCGAGCTTAATGCCCATGTTTTTACACCACAGCTTTACTTCATCAGAGGTGAAGTTTGTGCCGTTATCGGTGATAATGCCGTGGGGGACACCATAACGGTGTACGACCCCGGATACGAAGTCTATCACAGGTCCGGATTCAGCCGTCTTGACAGGCTTGGCTTCTATCCATTTGGTGAATTTATCCACCATGACCAATAAGTATTTTTTCTTGTGGGTTCCGCCTTTAAGGGGTCCCACCATATCGAGCCCCCAGACCGCGAAAGGCCAAGTGATGGGGATAGTTCGGAGGGCGTTAGGTGGCATATGGCTTTGGTTGGCAAAGAGCTGGCAACCGACGCACCGTTTGACTAGGTCCTGAGCGTCTGCTCTAGCCGTCGGCCAATAGAAGCCAGTACGGAAGGCCTTGCTTACAAGGGACCGAGCCGCGGCGTGATGGCCACCGAGTCCGGCATGAATTCGGCCAACAAACTCCGCCCTTCCTCTTCGGAGATACACCTTTGAAGGACTCCTGTAGTGCTTTTCTTATATAGGTCTCCCTCGTGGACTTTGTAGGCTTTAGATCGCCGCACTATGCAGCGTGCCTCGTTTTGGTCCTCGGGGAGTTCCTGCCTAGTAAGGTAGGCTAGGAATGGTTCCGTCCACGGGGCGATGACCGCCATTATTGCGTGGGCTGAGGATGTAATTTCGGTGGCGGGGCCGCCGATGATGTCTGTTTGTTCGGCATTGGGTTGTGCGGTTATGCCCGGGCTATTATCCGAGGGCACCCCCTCCCATGTTACGGATGGTTTGAATAACCTTTCTAAGAAGATGTTGGGAGGGACTGCATCTCGTTTTGCTCCAATGCGTGCCAGGACGTCCGCTGCCTGATTATTATCTCGGGCTATGTGATGGAACTCCAGTCCCTCGAACCGAGCTGACATTTTTAGTACGGCATTGCGATAAGCTGCCATTTTTGGGTCTTTGGCGTCGAAGTCACCATTTATTTGGGATATCGCGAGGTTTGAGTCCCCGCGTACTTCCAAGCGTTGAATGCCCATGGATACCGCCATCCGGAGGCCATGTAGAAGGGCCTCGTATTCGGCTGCATTGTTGGAGTCCGTGTACATAATTTGGAGTACATATTGGACTGTATCTCCTGTAGGGGACGTCAAAACGACGCCAGCCCCCAGTCCGGCCAGCATTTTGGAGCCATCGAAGTGCATGATCCAGTTTGAGTACGTGCCGTACTCTTTAGGGAGTTCAGCCTCTGTCCATTCGGCGACGAAGTCGGCTAGGACTTGCAATTTAATTGCTCGCCGTGGCTTGTAGGTTATATCGAACGGGAGGAGCTCTATAGCCCATTTTGCTATCCGGCCTGTTGCATCGCGGTTGTTGATGATATCGTTGAGTGGTACTTCCGAGGCTACTGTAATAGAACACTCTTGTAAGTAGTGTCGTAGCTTCCGGGATGCCATGAATACCGCGTATGCGATTTTTTGATAATGCGGATACCGTGATTTGCATGGTGTAAGGACAGTGGACACGTAGTAAACCGGCCTTTGAAGGGGTAATTTATGTCCGTCCGTTATCCGTTCGACGACGTGTACTGCACTAACAACTTGATGGGTTGCGGCAATGTACAATAGCATTGGTTCGCCGGTATTCGGCGCGGCCAGGACGGGGTTTGTTGCCAAGATGGCCTTTATTTCCTCGAGTCCGGCCGTGGCAGCGTCCGTCCACTCGAAGTGTTCGGTGCGCCTAAGGAGGCGGTAAAGGGGGAGTGCCTTTTCTCCCAAGCGGGAGATGAAGCGGCTTAAGGCCGCCACGCATCCGGTGAGTTTCTGAATTTGCTTGAGATCTTTTGGGACATCCAATTGTGACAGAGCTCGGATTTTAGCTGGATTTGCTTCAATTCCTTTGCCGGATACAATGAAGCCCAGGAGCTTTCCGTCTGGGACGCCGAAAACACATTTTTCCGGATTGAGCTTGATGTCGTATTCTCGCAGGTTATCGAATGTAAGTCTCAAGTCGTCTGCTAGAGATTCGACGTGTCTTGATTTAACGACCACATCATCTACGTACGCCTCCACTGTTTTGCCGATCTGGTTCGCCAAACATGTTTGAATCATGCGCTGATATGTCGCGCCGGCGTTTTTGAGCCCAAAGGGCATTGTGTTGAAGCAGAATGGGCCGTATGGCGTGATGAATGTTGTTGCAGCTTGGTCAGATTCTGCCATCTTTATTTGATGGTAACCGGAGTATGCGTCGAGGAAACACAGGGAATCGTGTCCTGCGGCGGCATCGATGATTTGATCAATTCGAGGGAGGGGAAAGGGATCCTTTGGGCAGGCCTTATTAAGCTCTTTGAAGTCAACACATAGGCGCCAGGAATTGTCCTTCTTTGGTACCATAACCAGGTTTGCTAGCCTGTCCGGGTGTTTGATATCTCGAATGAATCCGGCCTCCAATAATTTGGCTAGCTCCTCTCCCATGGCCTGTCTCTTTGGTTCCGAGAAACGCCGTAGGGTTTGTTTGACAGGTTTGAATCCTTTCTGGATATTTAAGCTGTGTTCAGCCAGCCTGCGTGGGATTCCTGGCATGTCTGGGGGGTGCCAAGCGAAAATATCCCAGTTCTCTCGTAGGAACTCGCGCAGTGCGGCGTTTACATCGGGGCTCAATTGTGCCCCGATGGAGGCTGTTTTATTCGGGTCCATTGGGTGGACCTGGAATTTGACTATTTCGTCCGCTGGTTTGAAGGATGTGGATTTGGATCTCTTATCGAGTATCACATCATCCCTGCTAACTGTAGATCGCAGCGCCGTCAGTTCTTCGGCCGCTAAGGCTTCGGATAGTGCCTCGAGGGCCAATGCGGCTGTCTTGTTTTCGGCGCGGAGTGCTATGTCCGGATCACTAGCGAGAGTGATAATTCCGTTTGGCCCAGGCATCTTAAGCTTCATGTACCCGTAATGGGGTATGGCTTGGAAAACTGTGAATGCCTCTCGTCCTAATATAGCGTGATATCCGCTTTTGAACGGGGCCACCTGGAACGTGATTTGTTCGGACCTGTAATTGTCCGGCGTGCCGAATACCACATCTAGTGTGATCTTTCCGGTGCAGCACGCTTCCTGACTGGGGATTATTCCTCTAAAGGTTGTGCTGCTTCGCTCAATGCGGTTCCAGTCTATTTCCATCTTTTGTAGGGTTTCCTCGTAGATGAGGTTCAATCCGCTGCCTCCGTCCATAAGTACCTTTGCGAGGCGACAGCCGTCCACTATGGGACTGAGAACCAATGCGGCTGGCGCTCTGGCTGTTCGGAATTTAGGTTCGTCGCTCGCATTGAAGGTGATGGCAGTATTGCTCCATGGATTTATGGTCGCTACTTGGTAGACTTCGGCGAGGCCGCGAAGTGTTCTTTTTCGCATGTTATTTGATGCGAAAGTCTCGGAGATTGTGAGAGCGGTACTGAAATTCTCGGGCTGGTTTCCTTCGACCTCTGGATTGAGGAGGTCCTCGCCAATTTTGGCCACCTGCCGGAGTATCCAACATGCCCTGAGGCTGTGAGTTGGGGTGGAATCCTCTGTACTATGAATCTTGCGGGGTCCATCGAGCCACCTTTCTAGCACGGTTCCGTGCCCCCTAGAGGGTTTTGATTTTTTATTTAATCCGGGCGCTTTGCTGTAGTGCGCCCTTTTGATTCGGACGGGATTGCTATTCAAGGCCGGATTATCCCAAAATTTAATTTCGGTTTTCCGAGCACTTTCCATCACACAGTATTTTTGTACTATGGACGCCAAGTCAGCAAAGCGCGCAACACTACGACGACTTATGGCGTTGAGTATCCCCTTGTCCGTGCAGTTACTGCAGAAGATTGAAATCGCGTCTCCCTCGTGACAGTCCTTTATCTTGTTCATAAGCAGGAGGAATCTGGCCCAATAATGATGTACTGTTTCTTCGGGCATCTGTTTGATTTGGGAGAGATCGCTTAAGATCGGACGGGCGGAATTCATTGGATCTGATACTTCGCCCGGTTTGATGTTCGGAGGCCGCACGACCTCCGGATTCCGAGATCCGGAGTCCTGTATGCTTTCCAGTTTGCCTGGTTCCAAGCCCAGGTCTTGGGTTGTACCCTCCCCTCCGTGGATATCCGGCATGGAGGGTTCCGGAATTCGGACGTATCTGGTCCTTAAGATTGATGAAGGGTCACCGCGTTGTGTTTCCACCACAGCAACATGATGGGTGGCTTGGGGAGAGTTGATTTCCCTTAGATCGGGTTTAGGCCCAACCTGGTCGTAGTTTGTAGCGACCCCCAAGGCGGCGATGTGATCCAGGAGCTCGTTTATGGAGGAGAGCTCCACCGGATCTAGCTGCTCGGCCAATTCCGAGCTGACGCGGAGTTTTTTTCCGATGACCCGAGAGGTCACCGTCGGCGTAATGGCCGAACGGGCGGTCATGAGAAAACCACCCAGCCGGAGGGATTGTCCAATAGCCAAAGCTCCCTCAGCGACGGCGCCGTCTTTAAAGATGGGAAAAGGCATCCTTCCTGATCGCGACGGCACAGAGGAACTCTCAATGAAAGCACCAATGTCGGTGTCAAAACCGGCGGATCTCGGGTAGGGGGTCCCGATCTGTGCGTCAAGGTCGGATGGTAACAGGAGACAAGGGACACTTTGTTTTACCCAGGTTCAGGCCCTCTCGATGGAGGTAAAACCCTACTCCTGCTGGATTAATATTGATGATATGGGTAGTACAAGAGTTGATCTACCACGAGATCGAGGAGGCTAAACCCTAGAAGCTAGCCTATAGGTATGATGATGGTTATGATGTGTTCTGTCCTACGGACTACAACCCTCCGGTTTATATAGGCACCGGATAGGGTTAGGGTTACACAGAGTCGGTTACATTGGTAGGAGATCTTGAATATCCGCACGCCTAGCTTGCCTTCCACGCCAAGGAAAGAACCTTCCGGACACGGGACAAAGTCTTCAATCTTGTATCTTCATAGTCCTGGAGTCCGGCTGGAGATATAGTTCGGCTATCCGAACACCCCCTAATCCAGGACTCCCTCAGCTGGCTACAAAATCAAGGGTCTGTCGTGGTACTAAGTCTGACAGTGATGTAGTGGGGTAAGTATGGAGAGGCTAGATCTTAGCTATGTAGAGGTTGTAAGAACACAGGGTTTACGAATTTAGGCCCTTCTCAGAGGAAGTAATAGCCCTACGTCTCGGTGCCCGAAGGCGGTCGATTGGATTATGCGTGAGAGGATAACAGGGATGCGAACCCTTGATACTGAGGAGGGGGGTGGCTTATATAGAGTTTGCCAGGCCCCTCCGGCACTCAGTAATGCTGGGTTTAAAGTACATTAAGGTTGGGCATTACTGGTAACGTCCCTAATAAAGTGCTATAATGACCATTAGAGCTACTTAATGACCGACCGTTTTGCGTGCGGAGTGACTGTAGAACTCCTTGTAGTCGAGTGATTTGCTTGGTGGTCGAGTGATAGCGTCATGGTCGAGTGTCTTGAATCTGTCGAGTGGGATACCTCCAAGTCGATGGAAAGGCAACTTCTTCTAGGGATGTCCTTGGGTAGGGCATTTAGGACAGGTCCATGCCCCTACCCTAGGTTCATAGCTTCATCATTAGCCCCCAAATGGATCGAGGTTTGAGTGGGAAGGAGTTGAGGAGCCTTCCGACCGGTTCTCTATGTTACATGAGTGCCTTGTTTTGGATCAATCGTCACGGATGACGTCGTCAACCTCTTTCAGTCGCCTTGATCCATTCTAGTCCTTCCATCGAGTGAATTTCCTTATTTGTGAAGATCCAAGCGATGGTGGAAAGGGATCTTTTGTCTGACGAATTGTTCTGCAACCCGCGGATTTTGCGGGATTTGAATTTCGGGAAGCGCGCCGGACGGGGGTGGCCGCGGTAATCGGACGTGATAAGGCGGAAGCTCCTCGATTTCCGCGCCACATTTTTCGCCATGTACTGCGCGCGCGTGTGCTGCGGGATTTGACGGGATAGCCTGGGCCTACCGGTCAGCCACTCGGAAGCGGCCTCTTATAAGATGCAGGCTCGGGGCTCCCAAACAGTGCGCTCTCTCTTTTCCTTCTCCCTGCACAAGGTCTTCCGCCCCCTCCGCTCTCGCCCTAGCGCCGTAGGTCCGTTCGAGCTCCGCCGGCGACGATGGTGAAGGACAAGACGTCCGCTCTGGAGCGCGCGAAGAAGGCGGCGGTGCAGGGGAAAGGGAAGAAGTCCGCTCGGGGTGGATCTTCCTCAAGGACTGCTCTGCCCAAAGGCTGGATCCAGGGCGACTGGATGCCGTCGGTGATTCGGCAGGAGGATCTTGACGATATGGTCGAGAGGGGAGTCATTCTTCACGAAGCCGCGCGTCTCCCGGGGGGAGAAGTGGAAACTCAGCCTCTGGATGGTGAGTGTGTCCTCCTCGCCACCCATATCGATCGCGGGTTTTCTCTGCCTCCTCATCCTTTTTTCCGGAGCTTTCTGAACTTCTTCGGAGCGCAACTCTATCATTTCACTCCCAACTCCATTGTGTATCTTGCTGCTTTCGTTTCCTTGTGTGAGTGTTTCCTGGGTTGTCGCCCCCATTGGGGGCTCTTTAAGCATATCTTCACTTGCCACTCCCAATCGGTCAAAAAGGCCAAGTCGAGTGATGAGAGGACGCAGGTGATCCAGCTGTGCGGGGGCCTGGCGATTCAGACAAGGGGAAAAAGTTCTTTTCCATCTATCACTTTCCCTGAGTCGGTCCGTGGTTGGCAGTCGACCTGGTTTTACTGTAAAGACCAGGCGACCCCAGGACAGTCGACTGGGCTTCCCCCTTTCTCTCTGGACCGCGCCCAACAACCTGCTTCTCTAAAAGTGGCGCCGAAAGAAAAGGCACAAGTCAAAGTGCTGGTGGGTCGAGTGGTTCACCTTGTCCGCGAGGGTGTGACCGGCATGGACTTGCTGGAGGTCTTCCTTCGGAGGCGCATCCAACCGCTTCAGGCTCGTGACCACCCGATGTGGCTGTACGCGGGTCTTGAAGACACCACTCGGATTCACCCGGAGGAGGTCACTGATGAGACGCTGGAAGGGTGGTTGTCGAGCATCACAGGGAACAAAGACAACCCCCGAGGAGCCAGGAGGGTCCATCCTCTCGACAACACATATGAAGTGGACCAGGTCTGACCTTGCGTTCCTGAATGAGATCTTGTTTTCTTTATTGGTCTTATTTGAATCGGTCGATTGACTTTTGTCTTGTCTGTTGTTCTCCAGGCAACTATTGAGATGTATTCGACACCCAACGGAGCACATGAGCAGGTTGAGGAAGGGGAGGCGAGCGGAGGCGAAAGTGGAGACGAACACGGCGAGTGGGAGTCTGACGGTGAAGGAGAGGGAGACGACTACGTTGACTCCAGCGAAGAGGAGGAGGAGGAAGTTGAACCCCCCCCCCCCCCCGCGCACTCGGAGAGGCGATCCAAGCTTACGCACGATCCTGCGCGGGAACGTGGTAAGGCGACTGCTCCTGTTGGGCAGTCGTCGAAACGCCCTCGGACCTCTTCTCCTACGCCGACTGAAAAGGCTCCCAAGCTCCCACGCGCGATGCCGTCCAAGCCGCCCAAGGCCCTGCCCAGGATGAAGATGACTGTCCCCACCATTTCCGGGTAATAATAAGACTTGTTTTCCTTTGTCGACTGTGAACGGATCCTTGGTCGATTCATTAAGCCAACTGACTGACTTCCGAAATTTGCAGTGCTGCTACTTCTGAGATCTCCGCCAAGGATGAAGATCAAGAGATGGAAGATGCTGTTACTTCCAACCCAGGTACGATCACTGATGTTCTGCCTTGAGTCAACTGGATATTTCTTGTAACTCTGGTCGATTGACTTTTCTCGCAGCTCCTCCTCATGTTATCAACCTACCGGATGACGAAGACGAGGTGCCGCTGAGAGTGAGAAGGAACAGGAGGGCGCCGGCTGGCAAGACCTCCCAATCTGCTCCGGCGCCTGAGGTTGTGGCTCGGGAAGGTGGTGATACCACTCGGACTTCCGTGACTTTCGTTGTTCCTCTGACGAGCGTGCGGCCTTCGACGTCGACTGCAAACCCGCCTTCGCTTTTTGCCACATACCCTGTCCCTGAGGACCAAGTGGGTGCCGCAATAGAGGCTATATGCTAGGCGGGCATCATGATGGAGCAAGTGAAAGTGGTTCGGGACGCCAGCCAAGCGGCATATGACGCGAGTTCAGCTCTTCAGAGCAACATCCAGGTCAATCGACTCGACACTTGGTCTGTTACGATATGCTGTTCGAAGAATCTCTTTTCCGAAGATCTTTATATCTGTACACCCGCTGGGTGTGTCTTGCCAACTTTTGGACGAGTGGGGGCACGCTGAGTGCACCCACTGGGTGTAGTCCCCGAGACTGCGGTGGACTGCTGGCAGTCGACTGTAGTCCTTATATTGTGTTGTTGTAGTTGTACTTCTTCACTCGGTCTGGACAGGCCATGTCGAATGGAACTGTATCCGGTCGACTGCGGGCAGTTGACTTTTTTTTGGTCGAACCAGTGGGGGCACGCTGAGTGCAGCCACTGGGTGTAGTCCCCGAGACTGCTGTCGAATGTTTTAGATTCGGCTGTAGTCTTAGAAACGCCATCATTGTCTCTTGGTTACTCGGAAGCAACCTATCTTTGACGTTTGTCGACTGGTTTTTCGCAGAAATCCTGTGAACTTGCAGCTCGCTTCACCGAGTTGAAGGACCAACAGATCCAGCTCAACCTTGACTTAAAACTTGCTCAAGAGAACTTGTAGAAGGCTCGAGAAGAAGCAAAAGGTATGGCTGGTGAGGTCCTCCATTCTTGACGAGTGACTTTTTCTTTTTTGTCCATTCTTGATGTTGAACACACTCGACGTGCCGCAGATAAACTGGAGGAAGCTCTGAAGAAGAAGGATCAAGATCTTGCCGAAGCGCAGAAGGAGGCTTTGAACAAAACGAAGCTTGCTGAAGAGAAGTTGGCTTCAGTCTATACTCTTGAACAGGAGAACTCCAGACTGAAAGCTGCTCTCGACACAGCTAATAAGGAGGTCAGCCGACTGAAGAACGACAAGATTGCTCTGAATGACAAGGCAGGCGAACTGGCGGGGAAGAAGAACGATCTTGAGGTTTATCTCGGGGGACTCGCCAAGAAGTTGTTCATCATGCTTGAAGGTAACAATTTTCACCCGACTGGCTTGCAGTGACCAAACTCGTGTAGAGACGCTGTCTTATTCTTGAATTGTTATTTGTAGAATTCTGCCAGAACTTTGAAGAGGAGACCAGTCGACTGGAGCCAAGCTTGGACCCCGCCAATTCACTCGCGAAGGACGAGGCTGCTATGAATGTGCTCCGCCTGGAGTCTCGTATTGCCAGCGTGGTTAATTATCTGGCCCGACTGAAGGTTGCAGTGTCGCGGATCGACACGTCTCTCTGGCCCAGGGCGACGCTTTCGAATGATCTCGAGTCCCTGATGACTCGACTGAATGACGTCCCTGGTCGAGTGACAGAATGGAAGAAATCCTCTGCAAGGTGTGGTGCTGATGTCGCTTTGTCCCTGGTTCGCGTCCATTGCAAAGAGGTGCGAGAAGACAAGTTGGCCGCCATTCAAGTTGCCAATACTAGGAAGCTCAGCTTTCAAGACTTCATGGAGACTTTCATTGCTGCTGCCACCCGTATTGCAGATGGGATCGATTTGGACGAGTTCATCGCCCCTTCCAGTCCTCCGCCTGAGGAATGAAAAAACATTAATGCTTCACTTTGAATTTGCCTCGGAATGCCGAGTGGATTTTGTAACCGTTAATCTCTGTCGAGCCGAGGGCTCAAGTACTTTGATCTGAGGTCTGGGACCTTTGGATGTTATCTGAACTTGATTTATCGTCGAATATCTTCATGAATTATCTATCGAATGGAACTTGACCTTCACTCGAAATAACCTCGTATTTGCAGTACAACTCCGAAGGAGAAGGTAACAGTCGATTCTCATCTTGCCGTCCTTGCGGACCGGGATGTGCTCCGTACTTAGGCGAGCGCTGGGCTGCAGCTAAGCCCCTGAGTGGGAGGTTTGCTCTCCACTCGGTAGGATTTTTAAACACTTAGGCGAGCACTGGGCTGCAGCTAAGCCCCCGAGTGGGAGGTTTGCTCTCCACTCGGTAGGATTTTTGAACACTTAGGCGAGCACTGGGCTGCAGCTAAGCCCCCGACTGGGAGGTTTTCTCTCCACTCGGTAGGATTTTTGAACACTTAGGCGAGTACTTGGACTGCAGCTAAGCCCCCGAGTGGGAGGTTTGCTCTCCACTCGGTAGGATTTTTGAACACTTAGGCGAGCACTGGGCCGCAGCTAAGCCCCCGAGTGGGAGGTTTGCTCTCCACTCGGTAGGATTTTTGAACACTTAGGCGAGCACTGGGCTGCAGCTAAGCCCCCGAGTGGGAGTCTGGTTCACCACTCGGTAGGATTTTTAATCACTTAGGCAAGCACTGGGCTGCAGCTAAGCCCCCGAGTGGGAGTCTGGGTCACCACTCGATAGGATTTTTTTTTTGCAAACTTAGGCGAAATAGATTCACAGCTAAGTCACCCACTGGGGGATTTCATACGCAAACAGAAGTGACAGCAATTACAGGAGAAATTGGAATGCTCTTGTCTTTGATAAAAATAAACTACAGAAGTTTTTCTTATTACATCTCATCCGAGTGAGAATTCAAGTGTAAAATGGGCGGAGTAGTTCCGCATTCCTAGCTCGTGGCTCGTCGATCCGGCGATCAACATTGTAGAGGTGGTATGCTCCATTGTGGAGGACTTTGGTGACGATGAAGGGACCTTCCCAAGTGGGGGCAAGTTTGTGTGGTTTCTGTTGATCCACTCGGAGGACCAAATCCCCTTCTTGGAAGGCTCGACTCTTCACATTTCTGGAATGGAATCGACACAAGTCTTGCTGGTAAATGGTCGACCTAGTCATAGCCATTTCTCTCTCCTCCTCTAGGAGGTCGACTGCGTCTTGCCGGGCTTTCTCTGCTTCATCTTCGGTATAAAGCTCGACTCGGGGCGCGTTGTGAAGTAGATCACTCGGCAGAACTGCTTCAGCTCCGTAAACCAGAAAGAACGGAGTTCTTCCAGTCGACCGGTTCAGGGTGGTCCTCAATCCCCACAGAACTGACGGAAGCTCGTCCACCCAAGCGCCTGCTGCGTGCTTGAGATCGCGCATCAGTCGAGGCTTTAGTCCTTTGAGAATCAGACAATTTGCCCTTTCAGCTTGTCCATTCGACTGGGGATGTGCGACCGACGCGTAGTCGACTCGTGTGCCTTGAGAGGCGCAAAAAGCTCTGAACCTGTCTGAATCGAAGTTTGACCCGTTGTCAGTGATGATGCTATGTGGGACTCCATATCTGAATGTTAACTCCCTGATGAAACTGATAGCAGTGCTAGCATCCAGATTCTTGGTAGGTTTAGCTTCAATCCATTTGGTAAACTTGTCGACTGCCACGAGCACGTGTGTGAAACCGCTCCTGCCCGTTCTCAGTGGACCAACCATATCCAAGCCCCATACAGCGAAGGGCCAGACGAGTGGAATGGTCTTCAAGGCTGATGCTGGCTTGTGCGACACGTTGGAGTAGAACTGGCAGCCTTCACACTTGTCGACTATCTCTTTCGCCATTTCATTTGCTCTGGGCCAGTAAAACCCCACTCGGTATGCTTTAGTCACAATGGTCCGAGAGGACGCATGGTGACCACAGGTCCCCGAGTGGATATCATCAAGGATTATCTGACCCTCTTCTGGCGTTATACACTTCTGACCGATTCCAGTCGCACTTTCTCTATATAATTGTCCCTTTATGACTGTGAAGGCTTTGGATCGACGGACGATCTGTCGAGCCTCTTCTTCGTCTTCTGGGAATTCTTTCCTCAAGATGTATGCGATGTACGGTATCGTCCAGTCGGGAGTGATTGCCAAGACTTCCATGATTAGGTCGACCACAGCAGGGACTTCGACTTCAGTCGGATCTGTGGCGCTTTTCGGCTGCGGGGCTTCTTCTGTAAAGTGATCCTCCTGGACTGACAGCGAGTGAATGTGTTCCAAAAACACATTGCTGGGAATGGCTTCCCTCTTGGAGACTATCTTTGCCAGATCATCAGCTGCTTGATTTTTCAGCCGGGGGATGTGATGAAGCTCTAACCCCTCGAATTTCTTTTCTAACTTTCTCACTGCGTTGCAGTAACCAGTCATAGCTGGACTTCTGACGTCCCACTCCTTCATCACCTGATTAACCACCAAATCTGAGTCGCCATAGACCATGAGGCGACGGACACCGAGTGAAATGGCCATGCGCAACCCATACAAAAGTGCTTCATATTCTGCTTCATTGTTGGAGGAATCAAAGTGAATCTGGAGAACGTATCTGAGCTTATCTCCTCGGGGGGAGACCAGTACTACCCCAGCACCGGAACCGTTCAGCATCTTAGATCCATCGAAGAACATGGTCCAGTGCTCCGAGTGAACTTGAGTCGGAAGCTGCTGTTCAATCCACTCGGCGACGAAATCTGCAATTGCTTGGGACTTGATAGCCTTCTTTGCTTCAAATTTGATATCTAAGGGAAGGAGTTCAATCGCCCACTTTGCCACTCGACCAGTTGCATCTCTGTTGTGCAGAATGTCTAACAGCGGGGCGTCGCTGACGACTGTAATGGAGTGGTCAGAGAAGTAATGCGCAACCTTCTTCGTGGTCATATAAATCCCATATACAAGCTTCTGGTAATGAGGATATCTTTGCTTTGAAGGAGTCAAAGCTTCAGACACATAATATACTAGGCGCTGAACTCTGAAGGCCTTTCCTTCTTCTTCCCGCTCGACCGTGAGTACAGTAGTGACAACTTGTCCCGTGGCTGCAATGTAAAGCAGCAGGGGCTCTTTACTGATTGGAGCAGCAAGCACCGGCTTGGTGGAAAGCAGAGCTTTGAGGTCTGTAAATGCTGCATTAGCTTCTGGAGTCCACTCGAATTTGTCAGATTTCTTCATCAGTCGGTAAAGAGGCAACGCCTTTTCACCGAGACAAGAAATGAATCGACTTAGAGCGGCCAAGCAACCTGTAAGCTTTTGGACATCATGCACACGTACAGGACGCTTCATCCGGAGTATGGTGCCAACTTTTTCGGGATTGGCATCGATTCCTCGTTCGGAAACGAGAAAACCGAGTAACTTTCCACCTGGAACTCCGAATGTGCATTTTGATGGATTGAGCTTGATATCATACCTCCTGAGATTAGCAAAGGTTTCAGTAAGGTCGGTCAATAGGTCGGAACCTTTTCGTGACTTGACCACAATATCATCCATGTATGCTTCCACGTTCCGACTGATCTGAGTGAGTAGACACTTTTGAATCATCCTCATGAACGTGGATCCAGCATTCTTGAGGCCGAAGGGCATGGTGACATAACAGAAGCACCCAAATGGAGTGATGAAAGCCGTTTTGACCTCGTCGGGTCCATACAGACGGATCTGATGGTACCCTGAATAGGCATCCAGAAAAGACAAACGCTCACACCCCGCGGTCGAGTCGACTATTTGGTCGATGCGGGGGAGAGGGAAATGATCTTTCGGGCAGGCCCGATTGATATGTTTAAAGTCAATGCACATGCGAAGTGACTTGTCCTTCTTGGGGACCATGACAACATTGGCGAGCCACTCGGAGTGGTAAATCTCTCTGATGAATTTTGCTGCTAGGAGTCGAGCTACTTCTTCGCCGATGGCTTTCCTCTTCTGGACGGCGGACCGTCGAAGATGTTCCTTCACCGGCTTAACTTTGGGGTCGACTCGTAGACAGTGCTCAGCCAGTCCCCTGGGAACTCCAGGCATGTCAGAAGGCTTCCATGCGAAGATATCCCAGTTCTCACGGAGGAACTGGATGGGCGCTTCTTCCTATTTGGAATCGAGCGTCGTTGAGATGTGAGTCGGAGCTGCATTGGGATTGGTCGGGTGAATATGAACTGGCTTCGTTTCACCGGACGACTGAAATGCCGACTCCGAAGCAGGCTTCTTGGCTCGTAGCAATTCACTCGGATCTGCAGTCTTCTGGTACTCTTGCAACTCGACCACTGCCATCTGGGCGTCGGCAATTTTTGAGCCCTTCTGAAAACACTCTTCTGCTTTCTTCCGATTGCCCGTGACAGTGATCACACCTCTGGGGCCTGGCATCTTCAATTTGAGATACACATAACATGGTCGAGCCATGAAGCGCGCATAAGCTGGCCTACCCAAAATAGCATGATAAGCACTTTGGAAGTCCACAACTTCGAATGTCAACTTTTCCTTGCGGTAATTCTTCGAATCACCGAAAACCACGTCAAGAGCAATCTGGCCGAGTGACTCGGCTTTCTTTCCGGGAATGACTCCATGGAAGCTCATGTTACTGGTACTGAGCCTGGACATCGGAATGCCCATCCCTTTCAATGTTTCTGCATACAGAATGTTCAGGCCGCTGCCACCATCCATCAGGACTTTGGTCAGTCGAGTGCCTTCGACAACTGGGTCGACCACCAAAGCTTGCCTCCCAGGGATGGCAATGTGCGTGGGATGGTCGAACTGGTCGAATTTGATGGAAGTCTGAGACCGCTTCAGGTAACTGGGTGTTGCCGGGCCAACCATATTCACCTCACGGTTAATGACTTTCAGTCGACTTTTGCTTTCAACATCAGCAAAAATCATCAAGGTGGAGTTGACTTGAGGGTATCCGTCGTCACTATCTTCCTTGTCCTCAACTTTGTCCGACTCTTTTTCCTTGTCTTTGGACTATTTGCCCTGAAACTGCTGGATCAGGAGCCGACACTGTCGAGTTGTATGTTTCGGGTAAATGAGTTTACCCTCCTCATCTTTCTTGGTGTGAATGTGGCATGGCAGATCCAAAACATCATTTCCATCTTGATCCTTGACTTTCTTGGGGTTCCAGGGCCCCTTGGGTTTTCCCTTGAATTTTCCCTGAGTTACGGCCAGGGCCTCTCCAGGGGCGGCCGGCTCGGCCTTCTGCTTTATTTCCGACTGGAATTGGCTCCGGTTTCCTGGGCGACTGCCTTCTGCTTGCCACTCCGGAGTCGATCCTCATCTTCTCCGTTAGCGTATTTGGTGGCAATCTCCATCATCTGATTTAGAGACATTTCCCTGGTTCGACCGAACTTCAGATTCAATTCTCTGTTCTTAACGCCTTCTTTAAAGGCACAAATTGCTTGATGACCTGGAACATTCTCAACTGTATGATGCAAAGTGATCCACCTCTGGATGTAATCCCTCAAAGTTTCATTCGGTTTTTGCACGCAAGACCGCAACTCTGTGAGGCCGGCCGGTCGTTTGCATGTTCCTTCAAAGGTTGTGACAAACACTCGGGAGAGGTCCTCCCAAGTGTAGATGCTGCTGGGCGCTAGCTGATTCAGCCACGCTCTGGCTGAGCCCTCTAACAGGAGAGGCAAATGCTTCATAGCCACCTCATCATTGCCACCGCAATCTGGACAGACACTCGGTAATCTTCGAGCCAAGTGTTAGGCTTAGACTCACCAGTGAATTTGCTGACTCCAGTCGCCAACCTAAAATTGGGAGGAATCACTGCGGCCCTGATGGCTCGACTGAAACACTCTGGCCCTGAAACATGCACCCTGCTGCTGGTAGGCGCATCTCTGTCGTGGCCTTCTCGGTGAGCTCTGTTCCTGTCAACCAAACTTTGAACGAGGATAGATCTCGCATCAAAGCCTGGTTCCCTGGGGTCAGCCGGAATCCTCCGCCCACCACTATGAGGGCGTATGTCATCCTGTTGTCGAGGCGCATAAGACCCACTCCTCGGGGGAGGGGTTGGCACTCGACGCCGATCATCACGATCGAATCGGTGATCATACTGCTCATTTCTTCTGTACTGATCGCATCAGTCTCCACGCCGCGGGGGCGATCTTGGGCTGTGAGCCGACTGCACTGTATCCGCTGCAACGGACCGACTGTGGATCCTATTCCGCGACTGAGAAACAGCGGAATTCTGGTTTCCCGCTGCCCGGAGCAACGCCCTGATTTGCAACAAGCCCCGGCCAGCCTCTGACAGGGAGGGCTGAATTGATTCTGCTATTCGGGCCGCGGCTGCCAAATTCTGAACTGGAGTTCGATATACCTGCGTTGGTGGGAAGAGCTGACGTCGACTGGACTCGGGAGCCCGCTGACGCGCTCTCTTGTCGAGTGCTCGCTGGAGATTCTCCAGTTGAGTGCTCGCTGGAGATTCTCCAGTCGAGTGCGCTCGGCCAAATTAGCCAAGCGCGCGTCCTCCAAGGCTCGGGCCTCGGGGGTTTCTCCGATGATAGGAGTGTGGAGTGCATCCATGTTCCGGCGGCGAAGTTCCTCTCGCTGTAACAACGTGAGAGGCTCGGGGAGATACTCTTCGTGGGGATGCGCCGGGTCGCCCCCACCCGCGCCTCCATCGGTACGGGGAAAACCAGGAGGGCTACGTGTCCCGTCAATCGCCAGAACCTCCGCCGCGGGGTCACTGCTGTCGCATTCGGATGCCATCTCTGCGGAGCCAGTCGACAGATCGAACAGGCCACAGAAAGTTTCGTCGGGCTCGATTGCCGCGACTTGTGGGGTGGCCGGCTGGTGAGCCACCGCATGCCTCACCCACCTCTGAAGTCTCGATCGACCAGAGCGCTTGCGCCGGCGAGAGACAAGGTGGGGAGACGACACGGGAGCCGTCCGATACTGAGTCGACGGCTGCCGCAGGAGGACGCCACGAACACATGCGCGGAAGTGCGTCGCTCCGCGAACGGGGAGCGCGTCGATGTCGAGTGGCGCTTCCTGAAGCCAAGCGGAGTCGTCGGCGATGAACGTGAGCGCGCTGAGATGGATCTCGCGGCCCTCCACCAAAGCTCCGCCCGAAACCATGATCAAGGAGATCAGAAAAATCGCAACTCCTACAATCAAGCGCTAATATACCAGCCCCACGGTGGGCGCCAACTGTCGTGGTACTAAGTCTGACAGTGATGTAGGGGGGTAAGTATGGAGAGGCTAGATCTTAGCTATGTAGAGGTTGTAAGAACATAGGGTTTACGATTTCAGGCCCTTCTCAAAGGAAGTAATAGCCCTACGTCTCGGCGCCCGGAGGCGGTCGATTGGATTATGCGTGTGAGGATAACAGGGATGCGAACCCTTGATACTGAGGAGGGGGGTGGCTTATATAGAGTTCGCCAGGCCCCTCCGGCCCTCAGTAATGCTGGGTTTAAAGTACATTAAGGTTGGGCGTTACTGTTAACGTCCCTAATAAAGTGCTATAATGACCATTAGAGCTACTTAATGACCGACCGTTTGCGTGCGGAGTGACTGTAGAACTCCTTGTAGTCGAGTGCTTTGCTTGGTGGTCGAGTGATAGCGTCATGGTCGAGTGTCTTGAATCTTTCGAGTGGGATACCTCCAAGTCGATTGAAAGGCGACTTCTTCTAGGGATGTCCTTGGGTAGGGCATTTAGGACAGGCCCATGCCCCTACCCTAGGTTCATAG
The DNA here is from genome assembly GCA_032464435.1 of Aegilops umbellulata. Classification (NCBI taxonomy): domain Eukaryota; kingdom Viridiplantae; phylum Streptophyta; class Magnoliopsida; order Poales; family Poaceae; genus Aegilops; species Aegilops umbellulata. The sequence continues at coordinate 422,574,700 of CP136059.1, forward strand.
CTTCATCAAGGTCCACCCAGGTTCTCAAAAACCGAAGAGACTCCAACTCCAGACATGCTCGGGCGTTACTGACGGTGCCTTAGACCGGGGTGGCTTCTTCCAAGGGAGCTCAACGGAAGCCTAGTCCAGATGAGCCCACCTAGAAGCCAGCGGTAGGAAGGAGTCCCGAGGAGCAGGCAGGCGCCCAAGGACCATCTTGGCCCCAAAAAACATCATGAGGGCGGCCGAGATGGGATCTACCTTTTGTAAAAACCCTAGTCGTCACCGTGTATATAAGAAGAGGGCTACTGGGCTCTTGAAATCATCTACTCCCGTAGAACTAGACTCTCGGTAGCAACTTATCTACTCCATTGTAATCCCTGCAAGAGGTATACCCTATCATGAATAGCAACATGAAGAAGGACTTAGGGTATTATTCCTCATCGGAGGCCCGAACTTGGGTAAATAGTGCATGTGGGCTCCATTCTGGTATTTCTGACCATGTTCGCCACCCTACCAAGGGTACTGCCAACTTTCCGCTCTGTTAGCGAAGCCCTCAACACCGCGGTGAAGAGAGAGGTGGGTAAAAAAGATCCATGGCACAAGTGCCACCTCCACTACAACGAGCACACATGGAGTCACTCACCTCGTCAGATCAACACAGATCCAAGAGGCCACCAAATTTCCAGCTCTCCGGCTTCTCCATAGATGGCCTCATCGAGAAAGGGACAGGGGCATCGGCATTGTTATTCTAACATGGTGCCATCTCCCCCATCCATTGCCACCGAGGAACCTATCCCTAATATAAACACATAAGGGCCCCAAATACATGGTCCCCCCGCTCACCTGCTGCTAGAGCGGCAAACGGATAGGGAGGGAACCACCAGCCCCACTGGCAGTGAATCAAGGGAACTTCAACCATCTCTTTTTTCACCTCTCAATGAACAAGAAAGGGGAAAAGGTTTTATAACTAGATAGAGCTTGATCCTCAATCTCTTCTGACTTCCATTCTACATATGTAAATATCCCCATGTAAATATTTTACTTATATTATAATATAATTGTCCAATTGTTCTGTGATTTTCGGGTAAAAAAAGGTAGACATACAAAGATGAAAAAAAGAAAGTTCTCATACACATGTATACAGAAAATTCCGTCTCCATTTTGTTGGAAGTTCTGTTCCGTTTTACACTCCGGGCAAACCGAAATTGTCCTTTAGCTCCCGGGTGCAAATGCACCCGATGTGAACAATAAAATATTAAAAAATTGGGGGGGGGGGGAAATCAAAGCATTCAAAGATAAACATTGTTTAATGTTTCACCTTTTTGCAAAGTTTCATATTATAATGCCATTCACGGAAGTCTTGGAAAAGAAAATAAAATCAGTGCTCCAAAATGCTTTGAAAAATAGCATCTTCAGAGCATTGATTTTATTCTATTTTTACGCCAGACACTATGTCGTGGATTTGTCATGGCAGATGTCCTTAGTGTCAGGACTTAGTCGCGAGGCCAACGCATCTATGTGGTAGCTTGAGAGGGGTTGAGCGGGACGAGAGACGCAGGGCGGATCAACACGCAAGACAAGGGTTTAGACAGCTTCGGGCCCCGGGAAACATCATCCGGTAATAACCCTACATGCTGTTTGAGGCTAGATCTCATTATGCTCATGAGGGAATCGTCGGTTTACCGGCTCTTTGTGTCTAGTCCTAGAGATTATTGATTGCTTGTCGCTTCTAACTTGTAACTTGTCCCCCTTTGGGGAGCCCTGCCCCTCCTTATATATGTTGAAGGGGCGGTTTACATGTGGAGTCCTATTAGGATTAGGACTAGTCTATCTCTAATACAAACCGGATACAAGTCCAGGTCTTAACTCTTTATAAGACAAATATTCCTTTCCTCTTAAACCGGCCCACAATAGTTGAACCGGCCTTCATGAACCGCCAGACGGGCCACCGGGTCTTGTCGCTCCTCTGACCCGTCCGTCGGGTTACCAGTGAGTTACAACGTCCCGACGGGTTGCTGGTAAACCGCCAGGTCTGGGCGGGTCACCAGATGAATATCGCCAAGTGCCAGCGGGACCTCTAATAAACCGCCAAGTCCGGCCGGGTTAACTTCCGGCCGGTTTACACCGCGGGGTATATCCCCGACATTAGCCCCCAAGTTTAGCTTGGATTTATCCATGGTAAACTTATGCTTCAAATAAACACCAGAACAAATTCGACAGGTTGTGCTCCGGGTTAAGAATTTTTGTAAACCGGCATCTGATCATCCTTAGTCCTTGTCATTTCCTCCTTCTAGAAAATCCGGGTCAATAACCAGCTTCATTCTCAACTTGCTGACATTGGTTTCTCATAGAAAATATACTTGTGAAGAATAATCCACTTGAGTCTGCTTTCAAAGCGCCGGTTTAAGAAATATTGGTCTTGAAATACTCATCTGATATTCAACCGGTTTGAAGATGCAGAACTTGCCGGTTTATCGTTGCCAAAAACTGTCGGGTTATAAAAACTGATAATTCCGGGTCATGATTGTTGCAGACACCGGTTCATGATTGTTGCCAACACCGGTTTATGATTATTGATGACACCGGGTTGCAGCCACAGGGTCATAATGATTGGTGACGCCGGGTCAATCTAGTTTGCTCAAACAGAGAATTTGAAAATATTTCTTCGATAATAATATAATACCTGTAGCCCCAAATGCCAGGTTGTCATGCTTGCAGCAACCTGGGATTTGTAATTGACTGATGCCCCTAAAACTTCAACCAATGTAGCCCCCAAGGGCCGGGTCATTATGTAATAATCAGCAGGGACTTTGTAAATATAATCTTGTAAACTTTGAACAGCAACGTGTAGCCCCCAAGGGCCGGCTCGGTAAGATAATATTGAGCTGGGACTTTGATATATACTTCAATGAAAATAACATCATATGATGTAACCCTCATCATGGGGCTTGAATCCACGTCCACAAGGTTAAGAGCCTTGTACTTTACCAACTGAGCAGTGGATCCTTCAATGTAATGGATAAAAAGCTTTGTACCTTGATTTGTTGAAAGGAGCAATTGGTAGCCCCCAAGGGCCGGCTCATTATAATGTGATGAGTCGGGTCTTCAATAAGGTGAGCAAAACAATGACTTTGCATTAGCCCCCAAGTGTCATGGTGCATGCTTGCAACAACATGAGACTTGCATATTTGATGTAATCTTAACTTTGAATAATGTAGGCCCCAAGTGCCGGGTTGTAAGCCTGCAGCAACTCGGGACTATTCCTTCAATCGTAGAAAATGATAACCATTGCGCTAAAGCGACTTTGAAACCTTAATCATAATATTAATAACCATAATAAAAATCCAGCCATGTTGGCTATTTGAATAATATAATCCGGTATGAAAACATTATTCATTCAATACCATAATCCAAATTCAGCCAAGTTTGGCTATTTGAATAACCCAATGATTTATAAGCGCATAATTCCAAATATACATTGGCGACTTATAGTCCAAAGCCAGGCCGGTTTAATAAATACCGGACAATTTCTCATCATAGACTGGCGATTTATAATCGAAAGCCAGGCCGGTTTAATAAACACCGGATAATTTATCATCATACCTTATGCAACCTGTTTCTGCGTATAACAAGTTTAAAGTGTCCTGGCGGTTTACCGCCGGACGGGTCATAACGCCCAACATATAACTTGGGTTTACAACCAAGGCTGCACTTAAAAATATGAAATATATCATACCTGTGACATTGAATCACATCGTTGGTTTACCAACTTTTTGTAGTAAGAGTGATAACCCCAATCTTGAGTAATGATAACTCCTTCCATATTGTGCCGGTTTATGATAAAACCGTACCGGGCTGTGATAAACACCGGATTAACCATATATAATACTGGTGACTTGTAGTCAAACCAGACCGGGCTGATAATCTCCGGATTATAACTTGATCATGTACTCACAACTTGTAGTTGAAAGCCAAGCCGGGTTGATAAACACCGGTTTACTCCATAATAGGATGGTAACAGAAAATCAAACCGGGCAGATAATCTCCGGTCTAAAAATGGACCGTGTTCCGCCAATTTAGCTGTTTGAACCGGTACAAAATACTGTCGGTTTAAAAAACGCAAATAAAATAGCAACTTCTCAAGAAAGGCTATTAAAGCAAAAGCAATGGCAACAACTTTTTGCAAAAGAAGAGCTCTACTGAGCTTGGTCAGATGGAATTACCATGGTTAGACGCAACCAAGCCCCCCGAAGGCGTAGCGATGGTGCCAGTCAGCCAGGACCCCAAAATGACGTGTGGCGTTACGCCGGCCAAGTGGCATTGCTATGGTTCGGGTTCGACCAAGACCCCAAATGACTCTAAGGCCCGTAGGCCGACCAAGAGGCGTGACCGGTTCAGACGTGACCGTGTCCTCAAATGATCTGGTGGCTTTCGCCGGCCAAGAGGTATTGCATCGGTTCGGACACGACCGAGCCCCCAAGTGACCTGGTGGCTTTCGCCGGCCAAGAGGCATTGCATCGGTTCAAAACATGACCGAGCCCCCAAATGACCTTATAAGGATGGCTATGTTCTCTTTGGTTCGAATACGACCTATGTTTGAACAGGAAGCCCCAAGTGATCTTTGATAAGACTTGCAAGGGGTAAACCGGATGTTGTTTTAAAACAACCCCATGTAACCACACGTGATATAAAAGAATAGATACCCCACTTTATAAAGCGGGAGCCCCCATGTGATCAATAATATATTAGGCCAATAAGGCGGGATACCCATGTTTGAACCGTGCATCATGGCAGCAGGTCCTCTTCGGTAATTTTTAAGTTTTTGCAAGAGATAAATTCTTCTTGAACCGAGATCTTGAACCGGATACTGAGAGCTTCAAAGCTTTGTGGGACACATCTTTCTCTTGAACCGGATTTTAAACCGGAATCTTCATTTTTAGCCAGAAATTTTCTGACGGCCTTTAAACTCGAACTTGCGAGAAGTTAATTCCTTTTTTGAACCGGAAATTCTTAAACCGGATTTGAGAGCTTCAGAGCTTTGTCGGAGAACAAATTTCCCTTGAACCGGATTGTAAACCGGAATATTTTTCTGTTGACCCGAAACTTCTTCATTGAGCCGGGATTTTGTAACTGTCATATACTTTCTAATCCGGAAATCTTCTGACAGCACAATGTGAATCCGGGACCGGGTTATCTCTCCCTCCAACGTATTGGGGTTCTTGACTTCACTGCAGACCGACAACGTTTGCTAAATCATATCATTGTAGCCCCCAAGTCTCAAGGTGACTCGAAGAGTTGGCTTGAGATTCTCCATATTTGACCGTGATATAAACCGGCTTAACTTGTATATCATTGGTATTGATAGCGTGATGTGAATCTACAGAAGGTTGAGGTGATTGCGGCGGGTTGTAAATGATCCCGTATGAACCGTGTCAGCAACTCGGCCAATGGTTCCTTCCAACTGGTGATTTGAAGTTAACCAAACTGTAGCGGCGGCAACTTGTCTGCCTGCCCATTGATCCATCCAGTACAGACGGCGGTTGATGATAATTTGCCTCCAATTTGAAAGAAAACCGGCTACCCAAGCTGTGACTTGCTCATACTCAATAAACAGCTCATGCAGACAGGTGCGGCCCGGTGTGTTAATGTAGACCAGGCCGCAAAAGACGACCGCGGCTTCAGTGGCAGCGCGGACAGATGAATCGGCCGCAGATTTGTAAACCGGCGCGGGCGGGAGAATCGGCCGCAGGGGCAGACAATAAGTCAATCGCGTGTGTTGATGTAGTGAACAATTGTCCTGCATCAACAATATTGCCGACCAAGGCAAAGATAAACTGCTCTTTGACAAAATAATATGTGCCAATAAAATATATTTTAGATAGATATCACCTGATATGCCAGGCCGGAAACAATCCGCCATGAAATTGAAGATCGCTAGGTGAAATTGAAATCGCTCACGGGTGAACCGGCCGCAGCGTGGTAAACCGGTGCGGACGGGTGAGTCGGCCGCGATGTTTGTAAGCCGGTGCGGACGCGTGAACCGGCCGCGAGGGCGGACGGGCGAGTCGTCCGTGGTGTTATAAGGCGGTGCAGTCGCAAGAGACGGCCACAGGCGCGGATGGTTGTAAACCGAACGGCGGGGGCTGCGACTTGCACGTGTATCCGTCGAGCAGCATGGCACGGAGGAACGCCAGTGCAAAATTATGCTGGCCGCGCTCCATGTCTACCGTATAACAATACCTTTGTCATAAATAATTGTCCTGCATAAAAATATTGCAGGACACAATAATTTTTTCCGGATGAATTAATATACGCTCAGAAAAAATAAAGAAAAATAGCACCTGATATTTGTTATCGGATGAGGATGCTGGTGTTGGATAATGCTGGACATAGTTGGACGCATATGTACGTGTATACTGATCTGACGTAGTAATGTCACCCACTGACTATGTGCAGATGCCTTCACGTACAGTATTCTATGCATATTTGCACTGTTTCTTCCATTAGTACTAGTCTGGCTAGTGTTGCATAAGGTCTTCACGTGGAGGAAACAGGAGCATCAGCTATGGTTAATACTCCCAAGCACATCTTGATTGGTGCTGATTTCTCTGAGGCTGTTCATTAACAAAAAATTTGCTGAGTACGTGCTTGCTTCTCCGCTTGATGTGAGATGGTGCTGGTTTTGTATCTTCCATGAACCAGTGCTCGTGGATAGGACATGCAGGAGCCATGTATGGAGCAGACGTTCTAGCATTGACCAATATGTAGGTGATAGTGCACACAATGAAAGTATGGAGACGTCTAGCTCTTCTGTTGGCGCATCTCGACTGGTTGCACTATGCAAAGAACTATCCCTCTGCTTTACGTTTCTGAAAACGAGAGAAGAAGCAGCAGCCGGATCTGAACCCCAGAAAATTTTGTCAGAATAAGCGGCAAGCACGGCCACAGCAGCAGCGGAACTGCACTGGCTGTGCGAGGTGAAGACGGGTCAGCACAGCGGTTTTAGGCCAGAGCGAGATGCGGCGATGGCGGCTCAATACGAAGGCACTCAGAGCAACGACTCGCAATAGAGGCTCTGGTCATAGAGGCGGCGAAACCGGACGGAAGGCGGCTTGCAGGCCGCGGCAGTGGAGGCAGCACAGGGTCGGTTTGACCCGGAGGTCAGCGCGGCGAGGCCGGCTCCGGCTCGGAGCGGTAGCGGAGGCGGGACGGACCACAGCGGAAGCTGCACGAGACCGGGTCGGCCCTGGGGCGCCAGACCGCAGAGGCGGGGACGGAGACTGCAACGGCTCGAGGCCGGTGGATTGACGAGGCGGAGGCAGGCCGAGTCGGAAACGGTGGTCCGCAGCCGCGCGGAGGCAGAGGCATCCGGTTCAAAGGCGGGGCCGTGGCCATGGAGGCAGCGAATTGGAACAGACGGCTTAGGCGGCAGGTTGCCGCGACAGAGTCAGCTTTGTTGGCCAGGACGGCGGCCGAAACCATACGAGGCCAGGCGTGGCTCGGTGTTGACTCGCCATAGAGGAGGCGGCTCGTCGGCAGCTTGCTCGCTGCGGGTAACTCAGCCACCAAGCAGAGGAAGGGTCAACGGGGCGATTCTTAGGAGGAGTCACAGCCCGCGGACAGTCCGCTCCCAGGTCGTGGCTGTTTCCGGGTCGACCCCAGTTGAATAGATCGGGGTGTGGTCTTCCCCCTTTTTTTTTTGGCAATTGAAAAACTTTCAAGCTGACCGTACTCAAGTGCTTGGTGGGCCACCTTATACGAACGGCCGCCGCGGAGGATTACTCGGGGTTGGATCCTTGCTTGCACACGCGTTTTTTGATTGATTTGACATAGCGCACAGCGGATGCAGCACAATTTCTGCCAACCTCGGCGACAAACAACCGTAGAAAAATTGATCTTAACTTCGGACTTCGACGGATCACGTTTGCGCATGAAAGAAAACTCCAAACCGTGAGATTCGCCGGCTCTGCCGAAGACTATCTCCTGCCGAATTTTCTTTATCCGGCCAATTGCAACCTTCTCGATCCCTGTGAGAGATCCCTCCAAGAACTCATAACCACCGTGCCCGAGCCCCACGGTGGGCGCCAACTGTCGTGGATTTGTCACGGCAGATGTCCTTAGTGTCAAGACTTAGTCGCGAGGCCAACGCATTTATGTGGTAGCTTGAGAGGGGTTGAGCGGGACGAGAGACGCAGGGCGGATCAACACGCAAGACAAGGGTTTAGACAGCTTCAGGCCCCGGGAAACATCATCCGGTAATAACCCTACATGCTGTTTGAGGCTAGATCTCATTATGCTCATGAGGGAATCGTCGGTTTACCGGCTCTTTGTGTCTAGTCCTAGAGATTATTGATTGCTTGTCGCTTCTAACTTGTAACTTGTCCCCCTTTGGGGAGCCCTGCCCCTCCTTATATATGTTGAAGGGGCGGTTTACATGTGGAGTCCTATTAGGATTAGGACTAGTCTATCTCTAATACAAACCGGATACAAGTCCAGGTCTTAACTCTTTATAAGACAAATATTCCTTTCCTCTTAAACCGGCCCACAATAGTTGAACCAGCCTTCATGAACCGCCAGACGGGCCACCGGGTCTTGTCGCTCCTCTGACCCGTCCGTCGGGTTACCAGTGAGTTACAACGTCCCGACGGGTTGCTGGTAAACCGCCAGGTCTGGGCGGGTCACCAGATGAATATCGCCAAGTGCCAGCGGGACCTCAAATAAACCGCCAAGTCCGGCCGGGTTAACTTTCGGCCGGTTTACACCGCGGGGTATATCCCCGACACACTACGAATGTTTGTTTGTCATGAAACTTTGCACGCAGTTGAACCATTCAACAATGTGTGCCACAGTTTTTTCTATTGTTTTCCCTATTTTTTGTATATTTTACTATTAATTAATCCAGGTGCATACGCACCAGGGAGCAGAAACACGGCGTCTTATTATTATTTTTTTCCTGATTTTGGACGGGAACGGCCGTTCCGTTTCCACGCCTCCAGACGGTGACAACCGCACACTCATTGCATCAGTCGTGGGATGTGGGCCGCTGCCTGTGCGATGATCATCTCCAAATAAGTGAGAAATAAGCCAAGAAACCTCTAAAGAACCCCACTCACAATCACCACAATCAAAGTAATAATTGCACCTTTGCCGCAGTGGAAGATTTGGCATGCACCACCACCAGAAGGAGGGCCAGATGTCCCGTTGCCGCAGTAGGAGTGAGCTGATCCGATCAAAATTCAGGTATGTCCTACCTGGCATGCACGCATGTGTGTGTGTGGATCCCACAACACTACCAACCAGCACTGCTGCCTCGACCAATGGAAACCCACTGTTTGTCGACATCTCCTGCAGAACTTCTGTAACCAAATGTCGTTGGTTCAGTTATGTAATTTTTTAAGAAATCTATACCTTATATAATTATAATAATACTAATACTAATACTAATACTAATACTAATACTAATACTAATACTAATACTAATACTAATTACTAATTATTACTAATAAAGAAATAGGTATTCTTAGTCCGTCATGTTATTTTGTAAAAAACCCCTTAATGTTTCTGACATTAAACCCGCAGTACATATCAACTGTTTTTTTGAATACTCATATCTTCTAAACCATAATTTCAAATTTAACATGTTATATATGAAATTTGATTAGAAAAATGTGTAGAATCTAAATATGATGTTATTTTACCAGTTAATAATTTCAAAAATACTATCTAGGCTGCAATGTTAATTAACAATGCATTATCCGTGTTTTTCCATACCGGTACTGATTCAGATTCGGGATGAACACCTCCGCAAAATCAGGATTGGACATGAAATTGAAGATAAATTTGCTAGAGACACCCAATAAATAAGGACATGCATGACAAGAAATAAAAGAAAGACCCAATAAAGATGTGATGTCCACTATAAGAAAATAAAAGAGAAAATGCAAAGGAGATCTATATATAAGAAGAAGAAAAAAAGGACATGCATGGAAAATGTAAAAAAGAGGCATGCATGACAAAAAATAAAATAAAATAAAATTTGAGAAGATATAAATAGTGACAAAACAGGGACCAATACCTATGACATGTATGACAAGAAATAGTGATTAAATAGGGGCGCAAGTACCTGCGTCAACAGGAGACCGTATAAGAATGTTCTTTTCTAGAGAAAATATTCTTTTTATGATTAAAAAATCATGTATCTTTTAACAAACTTTTTAACAACTCTTCATGTATTTAAGAAATAGCTACAAATTCTCATATTATAGGACATCTTTTGTAAATTAAAAGCGTTTGGTATTTTTTTCTCCCGTTGCAACGTACGGGCCTTTTTGCTAGTAATATTAATGAAAAAATATTAATGTTGAGAAGATGTCGACTATATTGGATCTCTCCATCTACACAATATGAAGAACTAATAGTCAAGATATCGAGAATGTATAAAGAGCATCATGCAAATCCCTTCGATAAAGAGACATCGCGTGTATAACGTAATTGTCAACTTCAACCAATGAACGCCAGACCTAGAGTTTTCACCCCTGCAACTCGAGTCCGTGCAACTTAGGGCGACAACTTTCGTCCACGGGATGTAATGTCAGCCCAGCTCCGGCGATGGAACGACAGAGGCGGTGTTTGGCTCTATTAAGACCTGATTATAACTATTTTTTTATAGGATGTCTTGTACCATTCGAAAAAAAAGATCACTAGTTATGTAAGCAGTTGCTGATGTAAACTGCTCAAACAGCTACGTTTAACGGTTCTTCGGAACCGATAAAACGGTTACATAAACTGCGCCAGAGATGTCAGATTAGATCGGTTACCAAATGCCTTAGGACCCAATCAGATCCAAGCATGAGCCACTCCTAGGTGTTCACCGGTCTACCCGTCTTTGTACCACCGGCACGCATCTTCACCACCAAGCAACCCAACTTTTGTAAGCAAGCAATGCCACGGCGGTTGCTGCCAAGTGCTGGTGCTGCTGCGAGCTTCCGCTGAGTTCCATGGTGGTCGCCCACAGGGGAATAAAGCTAGCTAAATGGCCATCACTACCTCCAACTAACTAACCACCGCCTGCCTTCCTCACTGCACTGCACTCGCGTGCCTTTCACCATGCCATGTCACCTTTTGCCTCTACAAAATCCCTGTCATTGTCGTGGCCGTCGTCGTCGTCGTCGTTGTCTTGGTCCTCCGGTCGCAGCCACTAACCAGTGTTAGTGCTGGATCGAGGCTGGTAAGGGGAGGTTCAGAGATGGACGCCATTGAGGAGTGCAGCAGGGGCAGCAGCCATGGGCGGCGGCCGCAGCTGCAGCTTGGCTCGAGGATACTGGTCGGCGTGCCCAACAACTCCCGCGGGTGCTCCGAGCTGCTGTCCTGGGCGATCAGGGTCGTCGCCAAGCCCAACGATTCCGTCGTCGCCGTCCATGTCCTTGGTAACCGTCTGGCAATTTAGTTGTGTTTCTCCATGAATGTGATTCTTGCTGTTGTGTTCATGATTTTGCTGCTGTTGTTGTGGTGGCTCGTGGCCGGCAGGAGGGAGGGGGAGGAAGAACAGGCTCCAGAAGGCGAACGCCTTCGTGATCTACATGCTCGGGGAGCTGGTGGAGACATGCGAGGCTAAGCAGGTGCAGATTGATCAAAGCACAACACTAATTCAATTCTGCAATTTATTTACCAAACTGCTTATATTCATTTGAAATGAATAATTTCTGAACATGGCTTCGGATGATCTTTGGTGTTCAGTTCTTAGTTTACAGTTCTTGCACCTTTTTTTTCCAATTCTCTTCGGGTGAAAACAGTGTATTGTCAACTTGGAAGCAAAGTTTGCCCACTGGTTTTTAGTTTGGGTGTCATGTCTCTGTTCAGCTGTTCGGTGTGATTAGTACGGTGGCCTGGGTTTGTCTTCCTTTATGCTTCCTCATCCATGTGCTTATATTCAGTCTTTAATGCTGCCAAATCGGGACTGAACTTCCATTTAAGCCTATTATTACTGCTTTTGCGTCAAGCTTAGGGTGATGAGTTTTATCCTCTGTTTCCTCTGCCTTTGCTCTGTTTCCTAGGTCAATTTGGAGGCCAAGGTGATCTGCAGCTCAAGCATTCCGAGAGCCCTGGCACGGGAAGCTGAACAGACTGATGCAAAGTTTCTAGTCGTTGGAAGATCAAGGAGTAAATATCACAGGTAATCTTTAGTAAGTTCCTAAAAAGGATAATAATAATAATAATAGTAATAATAATAATAATAATAGTAATAGTAATAATAATAATAATAATAATAATAATAATAATAATAATAATAATAATAATAATAATAATAATAATAATAATAATAATAATAATAAGCTACTCCTCTGTTCATGTCCAGATATTGAACTGTATTTTTTCTGCAAGTTTGCACTCTTCCTGTAAATGTAATCAGTAGTTTTATGCATTTCAGGAATCACTTTGAGGTTGCAAACTACTGCTTCATGCACGCTCCGAACAACTGCTCGGTGATCGCGGTCGGAAGGGAAGGCCTGGCACAGACCCAGAGCAGCAACCGGCTCAAGTCTCAGTCATTTGACGGTGAAAAGATTCAGCAATTATTTTTTTCTTCAAGCATTTTGTTCATTCACGTTCTAATTCAGAACCTCAAACTGCAGGCAGCAGCAACATCTCCTCAGGCTCAACATGGAGCAGAACATTAACAAAACTGCTTCGATCAAGCTCGGTACGCAAGCAGGCTGACGGCGACGAGGAAGACAAGAGCTCGCCGAGGGCGGTTCTTGATGGACCGGAGGGAGGTGAACGCCTGCAGGTCACTGAAGAGTGCTACAACAGCACATGCAGCAATGACACGATGAGCCGGCGTGGCCACAGTGGCATTTGGAGACGGCTGTCGGACATGAAGCTCTGGCTTCCGTTCCTGCGAACCGTCGACGACGAAGGCGCGAAAGCCGGCGACGCAACGTTCTCCGAAGATCAGAAACCTGCCTGGAAGTGCTACAGTTACCAAGAGATTTCAGTTGCTACAGACGACTTCAGCCCAGGTTGGTAACTTGTTTTTCAGGCCTTCTGTTCATGCATTTGAATTAAAAAAAATCAGAGAATTTTGTATGTATCATGCAAAATTCAGCAATATTTAACGTAATGTGATTGATGGTTTCATGTTCATGTAGACAATATAGTGGGGAGAGGGGGCTACGCCGAAGTGTACAAGGGCGTACTGTCTGACGGCCAATGCATAGCAGTGAAGAGGCTGGCCAAGGGCAAGCCCAGTGAGCAGAAGGAGAAGGAGTTCCTGTCAGAGCTAGGGATCCAGGTGCATGTGTGCCACCCGAACACGGCCGACCTGCTCGGATGCTGCGTCGAGAATGGGCTCTACCTGGTGTTCGAGCTCTGCGCGAACGGGACGCTCGCATCGGCGCTCCACGGTATCTGAATGAGTTTCAGTCGGTGTGCAAGTTCAGAGTGATCGACCTGAAGATTTTGTCAGTGACACTTTTTTTTGCAGGGAATAGTGGGAAGGTCCTTGAGTGGCCTCTGCGGCAGAACATCGCGGTGGGCGTCGCGAGGGGTTTGCAGTATCTGCACATGTTCTGCAGGCATCGGATCATCCACCGCGACATCAAGGCCGCTAATATCCTCCTCGGCGATGATTCTGAACCTCAGGTGAGCCTAGCATAGCCTATATTTGACTCAATTAAAACCACCCTTTTATTAAAAAAAAATCTACTATTCCAGCCAAACAACAATCTTCTGTCAAAAGTAAATGATACAGTTACTTGAGAATTATATGCAATGCAAGTAATGAAATGATATTTAATCAAATATGAAAGTGATGTGATTATTTTATATAATGGGCATTTGTCTGTCTACACAACAGATTTCTGACTTTGGGCTGGCAAAGTGGCTTCCCAAACAATGGACTCATCACTCCGTCGTACCCATAGAGGGCACATTTGGGTACTTGGCGCCAGAATACTTCATGCACGGCATCGTCGATGAAAAGACAGATATATTTGCCTTCGGAGTTCTTCTGCTAGAGATCGTCACCGGAAGGCGGCCTATCGATTGCTCCAAGCAAAGTCTTCTTCAGTGGGTGAGCACTAACTGAATGAGCACACTCCAATGAACTGACTGAATCGCCAACGAACAGAACAGTTCACACTATGTGTGCTTGATCTTTCTGTCTTTTCTAGGCAAAACCTCTTCTGGAGGCCGGGCAAGCAATCGAGCTCGCAGACCCTGACCTCGGCGATGACTACGACAAGGACCAGCTGAAGAGGATGGTCACCGTCGCGTCGCGCTGCATCATGCGGCCCGCAATGTGGCGGCCATCGATGTCCGAGGTACCCATTCATCATACTTGTTGGGTTTAAGTTATTGATGTCAGATGGAATGTCAAGATGACAAGCAAATATGTCATGCTTTTCAGGTGCTGCACTTGCTGTCTACCAACGATGAGTGCTTGGAGGAGCCTGAGAAATGGAACATTCCGGAGGACGAGGTCAACGACATGGATGATTGCACGTTATTTTCTGAATCTTGCTCTCTGTGATGTAATGTAATAGGCTTTATTTATTTTGGTATCGATGTGGCTTCTGAGTAAAGTTCAATTGATGGAATATGATTGGGTTGTTCATGTTTTTTGTATGAGTTTTTTCTTTCCACTAACTATTGCTTTCAAAAATTTGCCATGGGTTGTTTTCCAGCTCCGCTCCTCCGGCAATGATAAACCGATTGAGTAAAATGTTGTGTGTCGCCTTCCACTGTACCAGATAGCAAAAAAAAAAAAAAAACTTGAAGACATGATCACTGTAGAAACGTGTGAACTGAAAAATAGATAACCCAGAGAATTTCCAATCACAGTTTTTAAACAAGAGATCAAAATTTGTAAGCAATCTAGAGGTATTTAGTTTGTAACCAAGAGATAGAAATTTGCAAACAATTCAGAGGTATTTCTATGCAAATCAGTTCACCTTTTGCCTCTATCCTTGTGAGCAGCAGAAACAAAAAAAAAATGAAAAAGATGGTGGTTCGTTGGAGTAGGCTGTGAGACCCAAGAGGCCCAGTTGTGCAGCGGCCCGTTATCCTTCCACCGTTGGAAGCGGCCAGTTTTCGCTGCTCTGTGAAACCAGCCTCACGCAATGCCTGGCCCATTATAGCCCGTGACGCCTAGCTTTCGCACAGGCCCCAGCGGCTCCACTACCAACTTGGAACGGGCGGGCCAGCAGAAGCACGACTGGACCAGGCCCGCAGCGCTACGGCAACGTTCGCACCACCTTGATGGCCCCGCTCGGGTTACAAGCACTCGCTAGTGTGCTCGGCGACAGGGTCTGTAGAGAGTGCTATTTAAGCAGGTCTGTTGCCTCCTCGCTAGGCGAGGTGGGACTAAAAGATGTGGGATGCTGCGCATGCTCATGGAATGAATACTCTGTGTACGCATGGGCCGTTGCCTTTTGCTATTGTCGCTGTGGGCTTAGAAACAAAGGCCATTCGCTACCAGCCGTGTACGGATTCCCGTGAAGCAAATAAGTGAATAACTACTCCCCCTCAAAAAACAATGAATAGCTACTGCTAAAAAAAGTGAACACCTACTGCTCAAAAAAGAGTGAATAACTCACGTACCCCTAAAAAAGTGAATAACTCATGTGTACTGTGTGCCTTTGCTCAAAAATAAAAAAGATGTGTACAGTGTCCCAGGATATAAAAAAATATGCAAATTTGCAATACTACAAACCAACCAAATATGTTACGTAAGAAATGCCAGCCGCTGTGTTTTGCGTTTTTTTCTTATGTGTGTTTTAACTTTCCCGTTTTGCTTGGGGTCAACAATTAGTATGCATTGATACACACTGTAATGTGATGCTTCAAGTCGTTGACGCATGAAGTAAGAGCATCTCCAGCAGTAAGCCCGGACATTCGGTCTTTTCGGTTTGCTTGGTACGATCTTCTCGGCCTTCCGTAATTGACGTCCGAAATTATTTCAGTCTTCTGGGTTCTTTACTATTCAATCTTCGGTCTTTACAAGGTGGTGTTCCGTCCTAACCAAATAGACCAAATTTCCTGCTACAACTCGGATTCGAAATCGCTGCCAAAAATACTTCTCCGAAAATTTTGGATTGGGGGTAAAGTAATCCTTGATAAGCCTGTGGTGAGCTTCTGCTCTATTATGATTGATATCCAAGCGGCGAAATTGTGATCCTAGTCTTGGTCTCCGAAAGTCCTCATGAACTATCACAACCATGGTCATCTCAAAATCATCGTCATATTCTTCCTCCTTCTCCGACAAAGAGTCATCGAAGAACATCTTCCTTGACCTCTTAGTCTACTAATTGCAACATTTCATGTTGATTTTGGTTGCAAAAACTGTAAAACAACAATGAAAAGGAAAAAAAGTTACCTAGGCAATTCGTCAAACACTTGGTGAGTGGAGGATATGGGCCTCCGTGGGCAACGTTGTGGCGACAATGAGCCTATTGGTGGATGCGGGAGCTGAAGGGATAGCCTACAAGCTTCGGGGAACTTGATTCTCCTTGAAGTAATGCCCGCGCGTCGCCCAACAAGCCCGTCAGAAGTGAAGTGAACCCCGGCTTTCAGAATGGCATTGGTGTGGCCGCGATTATGAATTCGTTGAGCTCCACCGCAGGTGCTTGATACGTCTCCAATGTATCTATTACTTATGAAGTACTCATGCCATGTTTAAAACAATTTTATATTATTTTGGTGCCCTTTTTATATGATTTTCATGAACTAACCTATTAACCTACTGCCCAGTGCTAGTTGCTATTTTCTGCATGTTTTTGGTTTCCACGAAGCTTCGGAGAAGGACCAGAAGGTGTCCAGGAGGACCACAAGCCCGCCCCCCTATGCGCGCCACCTGAGCTTGCAGGACCCTCGGGACCCCCCTAACATGATTCCAAAGCTGAAAATTACTATAAATACTCAAACCCCCAAAGTTAACCCAGATGAGTTTTTCCGCCGCCGCAAGCCTTTGTTTCAGATGATGTTATGTCCATGCTTTGTTGACAAGGCCCTGACTGACCTATCCAACTGATCCAACCCATCAGTCAATATTTGTTTCCATAACGAGTAACAAAGGCCGTTTTGGGAATGTCCCCGTTCTTGATTTTGATTTGATGGTAGCCCAACCTCAAATCCATCTTGGAAAAGACTGAGGTTCCAGCGAGCTGGTCATACAGGTCGTTGATCCTGGGGAGCGGATACTTGTTCTTGATAGTGACCAAATTGACAGGTCGGTAATCCACAACCATCCGATCCGTTCCATCCTTCTTCTTGACGAAGAGGACGGGGCAAACCCATGGAGAAGAACTAGGACGGATGAAACCCTTTTGCAAGGACTCATCGAGTTGTTTCTTAAGCTCGGCTAGTTCTAGGGGTGCCATCTTATAAGGTCTTCTAGAGATTGGGACGGTTCCTGGAACAAGGTCTATCACGAACTCGACATCTCTGTCAGGTGGAACACCTGGCAGTTCCTCTGGAAAGACATCCGAAAAGTCACGAACTACCGGAATATCTTCAAGATCTGGAAGGGGGTTGGCATTTAGAGAGTAGAGCTGACGCCCCGACACTCGGGTCAAAACATGGACTGTCTTGCCCGACGGATGGGTGAGTTGAACGGTTCTAGTAGAGCAATCAATCTTAGCGTAATGGGCTGACATCCAGTCCATGCCCAAGATGATGTTTATGTCCGAGGACTTGAGAGCTATTGGTGACGCGAGGAAGACCAATCGGTCGACAAGAATTTCATTTCCATGGCTGATTCTAGAGGTTTGCCACTTAGAACCAGGGGTTTGGATTACCATGGAGGTGGGCATGTCACAAAATGTGGTGTTGTGCAAACGAGCATAGCTCTCAAAAATAAATGAATGGGATGCTTCAGTATCAAAGAGAACAGTTGCCGGATGGCAATTAACAAGGAGCGTACCGAGAACGACATTGGGGTCCTCCTGAGTCTCCTCAGCTGAGACGTAGTTGACATGGCCACGAGCAGTGGTGGCCGGCTTGGCGACGAGCACTTTTGCTGTTGGCTTACCATGGCCAACAGACTTTCCGAACTGGTTGGGGTTGTTCTGGGGACACTCACGAATGTAGTGGCCCATCTCTCCACACTTGAAGCAAGTTATCGTATTGGGGCGTGGAGCAGCATTAGCAGCGGGACCACCATAAGTCTTGGGCGGTACATACTGCTGGTTGGGGCGAGGCGCCTCAAAGGATGGCCTCGGGGTGAACCTGGATGGCACAACAGTGTTTGGGATCCAGACCCGGCGCTTCTGAGATCCAGAGCCGGATGAAGATCCAAAGTCACGGGAGTGCTTGCGAGAAGCTTCAAAGTCATTCTGCCCTGTCTCGGCACTGATGGCCTTGTTGACCAACTTCGGAAAGGAGGTGCAATCGTGCAGACGAAGATCACGATGAAGCTCGGGGCTAAGTCCCTTGCGGAACCTTGCCTGCTTCTTAGCGTCTGTGGATACCTCTTCGAGAGCATAACATGCTAACTTTCCAAACTCGCGACTGTATGCATCCATAGTTAGCCTACCCTGGGTGAAGTTACAGAACTCCTCCCTCTTGCGATCCATGAGGCCTTCCGAAATGTGATGCTCACGGAAAGCAGCACTGAAATCAGCCCAGGTAGTGAGTTGGCCGACCGGGCGCATAGCCTCATAATTCTCCCACCAAAGGCTAGCAGGTCCTTCGAGGTGGTAAGCAGCAAAGGTAACTTTATCATCTTCGGCTATGTTGGCAGAACGTAGCTTGTGGGCGATGCTGCGAAGCCAGTCATCCGCATTGAGAGGTTCGATGGAATGGTTAAACTTTGGTGGGTACAGCTTGACAAAGTCATTGATTGACATTGGAATGTTTCTCTGCTGGCGTGCAGTATTCTGTTCAATCCGCTCCAGCAAGCGGTTAGTCTCGCGCTTATTTAGTTTTGCCTCCAGCATTACTTCGGCCAGAGAAGGCGGTTGAGGCAGAGTCTCATCCCTAGCTGCGCTAGCTTCACCCTGCTCCGGAGCAGCAGGGTTGCCGCGGGTGTTGACCATCCTAGGAAAAACAACAACGATTTAGACCCGGATGGCAAAAACTGGGCAAGGAAGTGCGGAATGTAATGGATAACAAGGAATGCAGAGATGTTCCTCCGTATGACATGGTAATACATAAACTGCCATATATTAACCAACGGTCATACACACCATACATAGTTTAGTACAAGCCCAAGCTAAGGTACAACTATGATGAAAGACGTTACATCTCGTCGGAGGCATTCCAAACTCCTATACATTATTTTTCTACACCTCCGGAATGGATACACCCTAAGTCATATTCCACAAGCCACGCAGGACGGTGGACATACAACTGTTACAATACTAGCGAAACTACTACTAACTCAGACAGCTCCGTAGTAGTCCTCGTAGAAGTCACCACCCAAGCCTGGAAGCGGAACATGATCATCTGGGAACAGATGGTCCTGAGGAGCTTGCGGACCATAGGGACTTGGGTGTGGCCTTGGTCCAACAAATGGCGGCAGGCGAGGTCCACGAGGAGGAGTGATGCCTCCCACCTCACGCCACTCCATAAAATCTGGCAGACTGGCACGTACAGGATACAAGTCCCTCATGTCCATGTATCCGGCTTGCACCGCAGGGGCAAACCGAGTCAAAGTGGCCCAGTGATCAGAACGAGCATTAAAGAGCTCCATACGCAAGGCCCGGTTTTCACGGTCCTTGTCTTCCAACATCTCAGTAGTGGTGCGAAGGAGTGAGTTCTCATGGGATGCATCGCTATACATACCCTGGAGGTAACCATGCACCCCAGGAAGGGATGCTGGCATGTAGCGGAAATCAGTGTTGCTCAGCAAGGCAGTTCTGGCTCGAATAACAGTCATCATCGAGTAGGCTGCATCCTGCACGGACATTCCAATAGTGATTCCAAGTCCATAAGAACAGTGGAGCAGTTCAGTAGCTCCGGGATAGGATGGATAAATCCTGACCGTGCACAGATATTGGCTTTGATTAAAGTCTCTAAACTGCTCCTCGACGGTGTATTCAGGATACCATCGGTAACCTGTCTCGACCATCACTCGAACCAACATAGCTGTGTGACCACATATATCGATGCAACGGGTCAGACGAACCACTTGGTTCTGCGAACGGGTGGCCATCTAAAAGCACAAATTAATGCAAAGGCATTAGAATTTTCTCGGAGAATTTGGACAGCATAAAGGCTGTAAATGCTTAGAAAGGAGATGAGACATCCACAACAGTTTGCAAAACCACTCAACAACATCATATCAAGGTTCTGGTTCAACTGGCAACATACTAAAATTTAGTAGAAACTGAACTGGGTTGTAACCAACAATCCTATAAGTTACTACGGATTAGTAACACGTGAACCTGATAGAGAGAAGAGAGCCTAGTCCTTAACCCACGTAGAATGAGAAGAGAATGACTCAAGATAGAGAGCATAAGGTAAAGGAGTAAAAGAGCCTTACGTTCCCTCCCACAATCAATTCCCCTGCATATGACTAAAGTGAAAGCACGTTATATCGAGTAGAGGGGGGGGGGGTGAATAGACGATTTTTATGAAATTCTTCACTGAGGAATTTGCTCGTGAGGAAATTCCTTGGTGAAGAAATACTGGCAGCGGAATAAGTACTCAGACGTAAACATAGCAGATTACATGCATGGTCATCATGATGAAATGAAGACAAACACAGAGTACAGAAAGCGTAGGTACAGGATAACTCTAGATGAAGACAATCAGACTGAAGAAATTGAACTAAGGAATTTGTGAAAGTCTTCAGTCAAAGTCTTCAAACACAGATATGAACAAACAGACAACACAGTAATGAGGAAATGAATGTGTTGAGGAAATAGAACCAGTAAGCTTGGTGAAGACAATGATTTGGTAGACCAGTTCCAACTGCTGTCTCAGTTGTACGTCTAGTTGGAGCGGCTGAGTATTTAAACTCGAGGACACACAGTCCCGGACACCCAGTCCTGAGCACGCAGCTCGGGACACCAAGTCCTCACCGTATTCTCCTTGAACTAAGGACACACAGTCCTCGTCCAATCACTCGTGGTAAGTCTTCAGGTGACTTCCAAACCTTCACAGACTTGGTCACTCAGCGATCCACAATTCCTCTTGGATGCTCTAGACCTTGACGCCTAACCGTCTGGAAGAAGCACAGTCTTCAAAGGTAACAAGCGTCGGATCCACGCAGGATCAATTTCTTCAGTGATGCTCAATCACTTTGGGTTTGTAGGTGTTTTGGGTTTGGGTTTGGATTTTCCTCACTTGATGATTTTCGCTCAAAGTCCTCGGAGGATGGGTTGCTCTCAAATGACAAGTGTCAAGTTCACACGGAGCAGCCAACCAGCTAGTGGTTGTAGGGGGTGGCTATTTATAGCCTAGGGAGCAGCCCGACATGATAAGACATAAATGCCCTTCAATAATATGACCGTTGGATGGATAAGATATTTTGGGACAGCTGGCGCGTAGCACAGCAACGGTCGGAAAGTTGGATTACAAATTCCTCAGGGCTATGATGTTCCTCACTGTATAGGCAATTCGCATTGGCGGATTCCTAACTCCTCAGTCAGAGCAAGGTCCTCAGTGACCAGAAGAACTGCGTCTCTGTCACTGAAGAATTTGACTGAACTGTATGAGATTTCCAATGGCTTCACTCGAAGGGATTGGTAGGTGTAGGATTTGAGTTGAGCATCACATGGAAATTTTCTCCTTAGTATTTCCTCGACCCCCTTTAACGGTACGGTGTTTCCTATGACTCAAGAAAGAGAAAAATGAAACTTTGAAAACAAAAGTCTTCACGCTTCATGTTCCTTGAACGAATACCAAGTCTTCAAGGTCACACCAATTTCTTCACTTTCAAAGTCTTCGGAAAGTCTTCAGAAAATCTTCAGAATATCAAAGTCTTCAGTCGAAGAACTTCATTTTAGGGGTCGACTTTCACTGTAAATATCAAACTCCTCATAGACTTATAGACCTGTGTACACTCATAAACGCATTAGATACTTAACCTATAAGTCTTCAATACACCAAAATCACTAAGGGGCACTAGATGCACTTACAATCTCCCCCTTTTTGGTGATTGATGACAACATAGGTTAAGTTTTCAACGGGGATAAATATATGAAGTGTAGAAACTGATATTGAGGAATTTGATTGCAAGATATAGACGAACTCCCCCTGAAGTTGTGCATAGTGAGGAATTTGCTTTTGAAGCAATGCACACTTGAAGAGTTAAATCATGGAGATCTCCCCCTATATCTTGTAGTTCATACACGCATTTGATATATGATATGAAGAATTGAAATGCATGATGAAATATGGTGCCTGATGCAATTCAGCATGCGTGCGATAACATTAATGAGGAATAAGCATGCAGAATAGCGCATCAAAAGTATCAGAGCTCAAGCATCAAGAGTATCAGAGCATAGTGCAACAAAAGTATCAGAGCACCGAGCACCATAGGGTTTAAGATTACAACTTGATCCAATAAAAGTTTCGGAAGAACGAGAGTTGCAACTTAAGAAAAAAGTATGCCCTTATTATAGACCCGCTTGAAGACTAACTCAGACTTCTCCCCCTTTGTCATCAAATGACCAAAAGGATCGAAACTGAGGACTAACACCCCTGAAGATATTCAAGTTGATGGAGCACCAGTTTTGGTGGGGTCGGTTGTTGAAGTAGGGCCTGCTGCAGTGTCGTCCAAGTCTTCATTTTCATCAGTGTCGCGCGATGAAGAATATGAACTAGCCACCAGAGAAGGAACCTTGACTTTCTTGTATTTCTTCGGCGGAGGTGCCGACCAGGCAAATTCTTCTTTGAGGCCCATGTTCTCCAAATCTTCAGCACTATATACTTGAGACAGAACAGCCCAGGTGTGGTTGAGGGTTTCATGAAGGTAGTAATGGTTTTTCTTCACTGCGTTATATGTGGCAGTCATGTTGTGAAGAATTGAACCAAACTGACGCTTGACCCATTTGTGATTGCGATCAACCTTTTGATGAAGACTGAGAAGTAGCTCACGATCAGTCATCACCCTGGGTGCTATGGCTTGAGGATTTATCTTGGTAGTGTTAGCAGCAGTGTCATGTGTGGCAGAGTCATCATTGGTGGAATAAGAAGCAGCCTTGCGAAATTGTCCATCCAATGGACGAATGCCTTCATCCATCACAGCAGTGGCCTTGCCTTTTTCTTCAGCTGAGGAAAATGTCCGTTTGAGGACTTCAATGGGAGGCAAGTAGCTGCAGTGGTTGAGAGTTTCAGCCTTGTAGTTGAGTGAAGACCTTGTCCTGATGAATCTCATAATCCACGGTGCATAAGGCTTCAGCTCAAATGGTGACATAGCAATGTTGGCCAGAGTCCTCATGAAGAAATCATGGAAGTTTATGGGAACGCCATGTATGATGTTGAAAAGCATATTCTTCATGATGCCAACAATTTCTTCATCAGAAGAATCGTGTCCTTTGATGGGACTGATTGTCTTTGTCAGAATGCGATAGACAGTCCTAGGCACATACAGCAGTTCCTTGACGAGGAATTTGGTCCGAGGTGATTGCCCTGGCTTCAGAGGCTTCATGAGCACTTGCATGTAGTGGTTTGACAGCTCAGGTTCATTGTACACGCAATGCGCATCTTCAGTGGGCGGACTAAGAGAAAGGCAGCGAAGCAATTCAGTTGCTGGGGCCTTGTAGTGAGTATTGTCAGTCATCCAGTCCAGAACCCATGAATTGACATCGTCAGTGTTGCCAGTGATGTGCAGTGTAGCATAGAACTGAAGAATAAGTTCTTCATTCCAATCACATATATCTGTGCAGAAGTTGAGTAGCCCAGCGTCGTGAAGAACACTGAGGACTGGCGTGAAGCTCGGCATAGACTCCATATCCACATGAGGAATATGTGCATGGGCGAAGACTTTGTCTTTGTTGTAAAGCACCGAGGAATAAAAATTTGCTTGGCTGGCAGTCCAGAAACGCCTCTTCCTTATGCGAGCAGAGTCATAAGGATTGTATTCAGTGAAGAATACGTGCTCGCCATAGAAGTCTTCAGCCTTGAATTTCTGTTTCCTTGAGAATGGATCCTTTGGCCTTGGCAGAGGAGTGTCAGTGAGTTGCATCACGACCTCAGGAATCGCAAGCTCAGGTTCTTCAGGCTGAGGAATTTCAGGATTTTCCTCAGATTGCCAGAAGCATATTGTATTGTAGTATCATCATTGTTGGACCTTCCGAAGAGGCGAAGGCCGAGTGCAAGGTTCACACGAGTACGAACTGTTGAACCTCCCGAAGAGGCAAAGAGCCAAGCGCAAGGTTTTATAGGAGTTGTCGTCCTAGTAGGAGTGTACTAGTACAACTATAGCGAATGATGCTACTGTATGATGCCGCCACGTCACGTATATCCAAAGTTGTGCCACCTTTTTTTCTCAAAGAGCGTGTTGGAGCCCGTGCAACAACCACACAAGTTGCACGTAGACATAACACATTTACTAGTAATAAATTCTAAAGGACAAATGCCAGTATGCCACATAAGTTCATCTCCAACTCATGTGATAAATTTGTGCACGACTAGTCTACATATATTCACAGCGCTACCGTTCACAATTACCGTACTCCACTTACACGTTATAGATGGGCTACATGTCCTCCTCCAGGTTCCAGTTCCTGGTGTTCTTCATGGATGGCACGATCAATAGCGGTGGGCAACGGGAATCATTGTCGCAGCTTTGTAGTCCGGTTCCACACGATGGAGACTCATCCAAGCTGAAGCGGCATAAATCAGGGATAGCGTGTCCCAGCATGTCGTTCATCCGGCGGTGCGCACTGAAGACACAACCATGCTTCATGAACAGCAGGCCTTTCGTGTCGTGCACGGAAGGTGGCATCCGCTTCACAATGGGGTAGCTGTCCCCGATGAAAAGCGAGTACTCTCCAAGAGTGTTCCTCGGCACCCACGTAGCATCACGGGGGTCGAACTCGGCACCGTTCATCTGGTACACGCGGCATCCCAGATCTGGACACATGGTGACGTACATAGTCAAGGTCCATGCATAATAATGTTGTGCTCAAATGTGGCGGTCAGTAATATTGTGCAGCAAATAGTACTACTCCAGTATAGAGGAAGTAAAATAACCGGCTTATTATATATAGCCACTCTTGGCTACATGGATGAGATAGTAAGACATGGAAAAACAAAAATTGTGGCAGCTAGTGGGTTCAAGTCTTCAAGGGCCTAGCTAGCTATACGCGTCCTCCAAGGTAAAAAGTACTCCTACTAGTACTACAAAGTATACTACTAGTACAACAATGAAAGAGAAGGCGAGAGGGTTAAAAAATGGAATACCTGGGTAGATGGTGACGGTCCGATCGTGGTAGATTATGTGACCATGTTGCACATCAGTGGTACCATGGGTAACGACTGTTAAGATAGTTGATCCCAATATGCCAAAGTCAGCTACAAGGTTCCAGGTTAGACTGAATCACGGATGCAAATGCACATCCAGGATCGGCGATCTTATTTTGATCGGGGGATGACTGGTCCCTGCAAAATAATGGAGTACCGTTAGGGATGCAAATGATGGTTTGTGCATTCCATTTGTAATCTCCTGTACCGTAGGATGTCAACCAGATGAAACAAGTCCCCTCACTTGTCACCGCAAAGATGCGGCCTAGATGGCGCACGGCGTCTTCGAACATGTAGGGGTACAAATCTGCCGCCGCCAACATGCGCCAGCCTCTGCCGTTACTGCTTCCTACATTGATGGCAATCCTTATGTCGAACACCGCGATGAGATAGTAATCGTCGTAGCCGCGTCGCTTTGTCGGCGGGTCCGCAATTGCTATCTTCTTCAATCTCATGTAGGCATATCATACGTATTCTTGCCCAGCCAGTCCGGAAGGCCGATCCCAATGGTGGAGAAGGGGTCTACCGGAATGGCCGCACTGCTGTGGATGTTGTGCAAAATCATGGTGGTATCCGGCCGGAGGTATGCAAGCCAATCTTCGTTGGCACTGACCCAGACCTATATATAAGACGGTGGGCAGCAGAGAAATTATGGGATGGAAATGGAATAACTAAGTACTACATGATCAAACTCCATTACTGACCTGCTCATCGGACAAAATCCGACTACCTCTCAACGTCGTCAACTCTAGCGGAGTCAACGTGCAACCATGGCCAGAGAGCGGTGGACTGTTCGAAGAATTGTCCCATAGAAGAACCTTCTCCTTGAGGACGCATGGAAGACCAAC
Organism: Aegilops umbellulata; assembly: GCA_032464435.1. Classification (NCBI taxonomy): domain Eukaryota; kingdom Viridiplantae; phylum Streptophyta; class Magnoliopsida; order Poales; family Poaceae; genus Aegilops; species Aegilops umbellulata. The sequence continues at coordinate 422,600,943 of CP136059.1, forward strand.
AAGCATGGCCTTTTCCCAAGCCTGTTTAAGCAGCGTCTTGAAAAAGTTGGTGCAGGAAGCATCGAGTCTTGCGGCGGTGAGGACGTCGGAGCGGCGTGCGATTTCTCCCAGAGAATCGTCGTCCAAGGTCTCCCAGCCCCGATCGACGAGGAGGAGAACCGCCTGGCGAATCCATGGGAGCAGCGACGAACTGCCTTCTCTTCGGGGGGAGGGGAACTGGCGAGGAGGAGATAAGAGCGTAGTAACCGCAGGGCCTCGTCCCTTCCAACTGTAGATCGTTCCTCAGCGAAGGGGTGAGGCTATTATTTACTACTCTAAATAATAGCACTAGTAAGAAATTTTTGGCACTAGGTAGTAGTTTTTGATACCATGGAGTACTAGTACTAGCATTATGGAACGTTATGGGATTGCATTATACTGTAAATAATAGCACTAGTAAGAAATTTTTGGCACTAGGTAGTAGTTTTTGGCGTGGATTAAGAAATTTTTGGTATGTTTTTCCCATTTTTTGTACACGCCAAACGTGAAGCCTAGTCTTCCATTTTTTGCCATTCATCTCGTCGAACTTTGTTAGTAGTTCCTTCTTTATGAATGAGATGAAGCAAAGCTTTTGCCTCCGTTTCAAAAAAACCACGTCAAGAGGAGTTTCTTTTATAGTAGAGCCTATAATGGAGTGAAGTCCATGCATGCAACGCCACAAGCTACATAGTAGTAGTAGAGCACTTTACGTACAGAGCCATATTGCACAGCTCCCAATGCCCCGCCAGGCTTTTCCGGCTCCTCGGGCTTAATTGGGAGGCGCTAGTTTAAATATGCTACTAGCTGGAAGCTGCAAGCGAGGTGCGGCTAGGGCGAGCACGCGAGCCACGGGATGCTGGGAAGGAAAACCCGTTCACGTGGCTAGGTTGTCCAGTGCACCCAGATTGTGGGGCCGCACGTCCGTTTGACTTCAAAACTCAAACTACCCGTGTAAAATATTGGCTCGCAACGAAGTGTAGTAGTATACTATTTTTTAAAAAAAGGCCGCTGTGCGTTCGGCCGGGATCGAACCCACAAAACGAGGTATACACTCCCGCGACCACTAGTAGTACTCGTTGGAGTACAACGCAACCTAGAATCGCCTTTTTTCGCTAGTCGTACGTACATTGTTCCTTATAAGAAACCCCTAAGAGCATGGTTAATAGTATAGCCAGCTGCCGGCTATAAGCTAGTGCCATGTCATCTACAACCCATCTTATAGCCAACATGTAGTAGTAGTTTATTTCTTATAGCCCGCTGACTCAGCTCTATTGTACTTGCTCTAATAATGCAAGAAACCACTAAAATGCCAAGAAACTACTACCACTTGCATATGTGGAAGACTTAAGATAAGACTACCTTATCAACCATTGTACATGCTCTTACCAACAAAAATCCTCGAGTGACCTCCTACCTCCGGCCCGTCCACCTAGTCATCCTCGGCCATGGGACGCAGCTACCGCCGCCGGCAGAAGGCGAGGTCAAAACCGCCGGCGGTGCGGAGCCCATGTGCAGCAGCCCGGATCCCAGCTCCGTCCGGCGCTCGCGGCCGCTAGCTAGCCAAGATAGCTCCGTCTAGCTGCTTGTCTGCAAGGTTTGCTAGCTAGATTGGCACGGCAGCGGGGCGGCTTGCTCGCGCGCGCTGCGCTAAGGCCGGCCATCTGGCTTGAGCGAAGGCCAGCGTGGTGGCTTGCTCGCTCGTGAGTCACGCTCGGGCCATCCTGCCAACCCGTGCGGAGGCCAGCGCGGCGTCCGGCCCGTCCGGCGGAGCGGCGGCCAACTCACTCATCACCGGCGCCACCGACGAACACGCATCAGTACTGTTTGAAGTAATGTTCAGGAAAAATAATGATTTGAGGGGGAATAACAGGATAGAAGGTTAGATGTGGGTCCCTCGTGTCAACGGTCAAAGAAAATGTGTTGGTTTAAGCTGCCTCGTCAGCACGGACATGTGGGCCAACCCTGTCATAAATGAGTTTAAACGAACCTAATCGGTAGGAGTACCAGGTAGTTTTTGGCGTGGATTAAGAAATTTTGGGTATGTTTTTGCTATTTTTTGTACAATAGATTCCTCCTAGGGCTGGTTGAAAGTGGTAGTTTTTTGTTAAATACTCTACATATTGTAAGTAGGAGTGAAAGTTAAGCTTTGGAAGCCAATAAGCAAGGCTAGTTACATAGTGCATATGTGTACATGATTGAAAGTAAATATCAACCATGAGTGACTAATATCTTGATGGAAAACTCGAAACTATGGAATACTAGGAAAGGAAATGCATGGTTGGAAATACTAGCAATGTTCATGCCCGTTGCAACGAATCATAATTAGAATAATACTTATTCACAAACTTGGTACAAAACACTCTAATTTTGATATACATATGTCACTAGAGATATATTATGTTTCAATTAGAATATATTCCTTGGGTTGTTTTGGTGAGGCCAGGGAGGGATGTGGTTGGTTTTAAGATACTAATTATGGGTTTTTCTGCAAATTGGTAGACAAGTGGGATGTTGGTGAGAAAAGGCAACAGCTTACCTCACAATCGTTAGATGTAGATCTAATGGTCAGAAACGACGGATGGCAGACACACCAGCATCACCAACTTAGTCTTGTGTAGGAGCACTAGCAAGATCCGTGCATTGCATGGAACATCAAGATGCATTTTTTTATAAAAAACTTGTTGTGATTGACCCTTGCGGGAGTAATACCATGTGTAAAAACTAATGATATCTCGAGAAATATGAGATAAGGTGAAGAGGAGTGGGGTGTGGTGGTGGTTGGTGGTTGGACTAAGCGGAGGCATGGGGATTGACGACGCCGGCAGCGGTCACCAGGCCAGTTTGTTCCAGAGGCTTCCTTTATTAATTGCTCAACAATGAGGTTTGTTGGAGATAAGGATGAACGAGGGAAGACCTTGTCTGCAAATGTGGAGAGGGGTGCGGGTATCTTTTAGTTTAATTTCCATCCGTCAGATATAAATCGGACGGTCTATATTGCAAGATGGCACACGTACCATCATCACCAACTCGGTTTTTTATAAGAGAAGAAATATAAGTATGGAGATACAAACGTATTATCGATACTTGGTTCCGTAAACTAGCATCTAAATTCTATTCAACGCCTCGGCATGTGGGGCCTTAGCACAATGACTTCTCGACTGTGTAAAACAAAGATTTTCCCGTCACCGACAAGGAGGGGGTGACGGCGGCGCGCTTTTTGGCTTGCTCTAGTCCTAGTAGTCATACTAGGTGGTCGAAGTGTTGGGGAGCGTAGCAGAAATTCAAAATTTTCCTACGTATCACCAAGATCTATCTATGGAGAAACCAACAACGAGGGGAAGGAGAGTGCATCTACATACCCTTGTAGATCGCTAAGCGGAAGCGTTCAAGTGAACGGGGTTGATCGAGTCGTACTCGTCGTGATCCAAATCACCGATGATCCTAGTGCCGAACGGACGGCACCTCCGCGTTCAACACACGTGCAGCCCGGTGACGTCTCCCATGCCTTGATCCAGCAAGGAGAGAGGGAGAGGTTGAGGAAGACTCCGTCCAGCAGCAGCACAACGGCATGGTGGTGGTGGAGGAGCGTGGCAATCCTGCAGGGCTTCGCCAAGCACCGCGGGAGAGGAGGAAGGAGAGATGCAGGGCTGCGCCATAGAGAGGTCCAAACTCATGTGTTGGCTGCCCCCAAACCCTCAAGTATATATAGGGGGAGAGGGGAGGCTGCGCCCCCACCTAGGGTTCCACCCTAGGGGCGGCGGCCAGCCCCAAAACCCATCTAGGGTGCGGCTAAGGGGGGGGGGAAGAGGGGAAACTTGCCCCCCAAGTTAGGTGGGTGCACCCCCTTCCCCAAACCCTAGGCGCCTTGGGCCCTTGTGGGGGGGCGCACCAGCCCACCTGGGGCTGGTCCCCTCCCACATGTGGCCCATGCAGCCCTCCGGGGCCGGTGGTCCCACTTGGTGGACCCCCGGGACCCTCCTGGTGGTCCCGATACGTTACCGATAATACCCGAAACTCTTTCGGTGACCAAAACATGACTTCCCATATATAAATATTTACCTCCGGACCATTCCGGAACTCCTCGTGACGTCCGGGATCTCATCCGGGACTCCGAACAACATTCGGTAACCACATACGAACTTCCTTAATAACCCTAGCGTCATCGAACCTTAAGTGTGTAGACCCTACGGGTTCGGGAACCATGCAGACATGACCGAGACGTTCTCCGGTCAATAACCAACAGCGGGATCTGGATACCCATGTTGGTTCCCACATGTTCCACGATGATCTCATCGGATGAACCACGATGTCGAGGATTCGATCAATCCCATACACAATTCCCTTTGTCTAGCGGTATTGTACTTGCCCGAGATTCGATCGTCGGTATCCCGATACCTTGTTCAATCTCGTTACCGGCAAGTCTCTTTACTCGTTCCGTAACACATCATCCCGTAATCAACTCCTTGATCACATTGTGCACATTATGATGATGTCCTACCGAGTGGGCCCAGAGATACCTCTCCGTCACACGGAGTGACAAATCCCAGTCTCGATTCGTGCCAACTCAACAGACACTTTCGGAGACGCCTGTAGTGTACCTTTATAGCCACCCAGTTACGTTGTGACGTTTGGCACACCCAAAGCATTCCTACAGTATCCGTTAGTTGCACAATCTCATGGTCTAAGGAAATGATACTTGACATTAGAAAAGCTTTAGCATACGAACTACACGATCTTTGTGCTAGGCTTAGGATTGGGTCTTTTCCATCACATCATTCTTCTAATGATGTGATCCCGTTATCAATGACATCCAATGTCCATGGTCAAGAAACCGTAACCATCTACTGATCAACGAGCTAGTTAACTAGAGGCTTACTAGGGACATGGTGTTGTCTATGTATCCACACATGTATCTGAGTTTCCTATCAATACAATTCTAGCATGGATAATAAACGATTTATCATGAACAAGGAAATATAATAATAACCTATTTATTATTGCCTCTAGGGCATATTTCCAACAGTCTCCCACTTGCACTAGAGTCAATAATCTAGTTCACATCGCCATGTGATTAACATTCACAGGTCACATCGCCATGTGACCAACATCCAAAGAGTTTACTAGAGTTCATAATCTAGTTCACATCACTATGTTATTAACACTCAATGAGTTCTGGGTTTGATCATGTTGCTTGTGAGAGAGGTTTTAGTCAACGGGTCTGCAACATTCAGATCCGTATGTACTTCGCAAATCTCGCTATATTTGGAGCCATTTCAAATAACTGTTCTACTTGGAGCTATTCCAAATTGTTGCTCCATTATACGTATCCGGCATCTCTACTCAAAGCTATCCGGATAGGTGTTAAGCTTGCATCGACGTAACTCTTTACGTAGAACTCTTTATCACCTCCATAACCGAGAAACATATCCTTATTCCTCTAAGGATAATCTTGACCGCTATCTGGTCATCTACTCCTAGATCACCTTTGTACCCTCTAGCCAGACATGTGGCAAGGCACATGTCAGGTGCGGTACACAGCATAGCAAACTATGGATCTATGTCTAAGCATAGGGGACGACCTTCGTCCTTTCTCTTTGTTCTGCCGTGGTCGAGCTTTAAGTCTTAACTTCGTACCTTACAACTCAGGCAAGAACTTCCTTCTTTGACTGATCCATGTTGAACACCTTCAATATCATGTCAAGGTATGTGGTCATTTGAAAGTACCATTAAGCGTTTTGATCTATCCCTATAGATCTTGATGCTCAATGTTTAAGCAGCCTAATCCAGGTTTTCCATTGAAAAACACTTTTCAAATAACCCTATATGCTTTCCAGAAATTCTACATTATTTCTGATCATCAATATGTCAACAACATATACTCATCAGAAATTCTATAGTGCTCCCACTCACTTCTTTGGAAATACAAGTTTCTCATAAACTTTGTATAAACCCAAAATCTTTGATCATCTCATCAAAGTGTATATTCCAACTCCGAGATGCTTACTCCAGTCCTTAGAAGGATTGCTGGAGTTTTGCATACTTGTTAGCATCTTTCAGGATCGACAAAATCTTCTGGTTGTATCACATACAACCTTTCCTCAAGAACAAGGAAACAATATTTTGACATCCCATCTGCAAGATTTCATAAATAATGCAGTACCTGCTAATTCCAACAGACTCTTAGCATCGCTACGAGTGAGAAAGTCTCATCGTAGTCAACTCCTTGAACTTGTCGGGAAACACCTTAACGACAAGTCGAGCTTTCTCAATGGTGACACTTACCATCATTGTCTGTCTTCCTTTTAAAATCCATATGTACCCAACAGCCTTACGACCATCAAGTAATTCTTTCAAAGTCTACACTTTGTTTTCATACATGGATCCTATCTCGGATTTTATGGCCTCGAGCCATTTTTCGGAATCCGGGCCCACCATCGCTTCTCCATAGCTCATAGGTTCATCGTTGTCCAACAACGTGACCTTTTAAGACAGGGTTACCACTTTGTACACACCCTTGTCAACCTATGAGGTTCGATAGTAACTTGATCTGAAGCTCCATGATCATCATCATTAGCTTTCTCTTCAACTGAGGTAGGGCCACATATATATTTTTCCTGTGCTTGCGCTACTCTCTGATTGAAGTGAAGGTTCAACAACCTTATCAAGTTATATCTTCCTCCCACTCAATCCTTTCGAGAGAAACTTTTCCTCGAGAAAGGACCCGATTCTAGAAACAATCCCTATTGCTTTCGGATCTGAATTAGGAGGTATACCCAACTGTTTAGGGTGTCCTATGAAGATGCATTTTATCCGCTTTGGGTTCGAGCTTATCAACCTGAAACTTTTTCACATAAGCGTCGCAGCCCCAAACTTTTAAGAAACGACAACTCAGGTTTCTCCAAACCATAGTTCAAACGGTTTCGTCTCAACGGAATTACGTGGTGCCCTATTAAAGTTAGTGCGGTTGTCTCTAATGCCTAACCCATAAACGATAGTGGTAATTCGATAAGAGACATCATGGTACGCACCATATCCAATAGGGTGCAACTATGATATTCGGACACACCATCACACTATGGTGTTCCAGGCGGTACTAGTCGTGAAACAATTTCCACAATGTCTCAATTGTGTACCAAACTCGCAACTCAGATATTCATCTCTATGATCATATCATAGATATTTTATCCTCTTGTCACGACGATCTTCAACTTCATTCTGAAATTACTTGAACCATTCAATAATTCAGACTTGTGTTTCATCAAGTAAATATGCTCAGTATCTACTCAAATCATTTGTGAAGTAAGAGCATACCGATATCCACTGTGTGCCTCAGCACTCATTGGACTGCACACATCAAAATGTGTTACTTCCAACAAGTTGCTTTCTTGTTCCATTTTAATGAAACCGAAGCTTTCAGTCATCTTGCCCATGTGGTATGATTTGCATGTCTCAAGCGATTCAAAATCAAGTGAGTCCAAACGGTCCATTTGCATGGAGTTTCTTCATGCGTATATACCAATAGACATGGTTCACATGTCTCAATCTTTTTAAAAAATGAGTGAGTCCAAAGATCCATCAACATGGAGCTTCTTCATGCGTTTTATACCAATATGACTTACATGGCAGTGCCACAAGTAGGTGGTACTATCATTACTATCTTATATCTTTTGGCATGAACATGTGTATCACTATGATCGAGATTCAATAAACCATTCATTTTAGGTGCAAGACCATTGAAGGTATTATTCAAATAAATAGAGTAACCATCTATCTATCTATTATATAATTAAAATAGAAGTCAGAGAAGCCATCATGTTTATCCACATAGATTAAATTATCTAGGCCATTAGTGTTTTGATATAAACGGTTCAGATTTAAAGATACTACCTTACATACAAATACTATGTATATGCATATATTGTGTTGCACATGACAAATCTGTCACGTACATATATCTTGGATGGAATAGTACAACCACGATTGATGAGAAGGTCACGTATAGGTCCTCCCCAAAAAAAGGACACGTACATGCTTAATTAGATTCGTAAAGAAAGGCATCTAATGATTTTCTGTTAGAGACAGAAGCCAGCCACATTACGTATGGGCCAAACTATCAACTATGGGCCCAGTTATTATTGTAAAAAAATTAAGAAAACTATCAGCCCAGTTTCCTGAATGCTCTTGAGACTTGACGCTCGCATATCTACTTCCTCAAGCGATCCTAAAAAAAAGAGATAATTACAACTACAATCCTTGTACTCTCCGGCACGTAACATGATGGTCCTCGAACTTACAGAATGCTCCACTACTGTCCTTAAATACAAAAATACGCTCCAATACGGTCCTGACTACGTCTCTCACTACGCCATACGTCCAAACTGATACCACATCAGCATACAGTAGAAATAGTATAACTCAAAAACAAAAACTGGGAGCGGTTGCGTTCGAACCTGAGAGCCCAGGCCATCCGGCATCGTGAGCGAGCCACAAGAGCGACATGTGCTACGTGTACACTAGTTGTCTATAAAGCTTAATATAGAAAACAAAATTGGGTCGGCATGTACACTTGTACAGGTAAACATGAACTTTTTTCTAAAATTTATGTGGATTAAAAAATGTAAGAAATGATTATGTGTCTTCATTCAGGACCACAAGCACGCACAATTGTTGTGCATCCTTATTGTATTTTTCAAATGCAAAATCTTTTTTAAAATTGACGTGTATTTTTAATAATGTTTATAGTGGTTTTAGGAAATGGTTATACTTTTGCCAAATTATATGCCCAGCTACAAGTTTTCTTATTGTTTTCTTCCAAGTTCGTGTTTATGTTTTCTTTTTTTCTTTTTGTTTAAAAATGAAATGCAAGAAAATGTTACAAAATAATTACAAATACACAATTATCGTGTATCTGAAATCTTCATTTCATTTTCATTATTGGTTAACTAAAATAGGTAATTTTTTTAAAATTTATATAGATTTAAAAATAATAAAATTACATATCTTCATTTTTTAAATACACGTGGTCAAGTTTTTGAATGTAAAACTTCCTTACATTTATTTTTTAAATGGGAAAAGATAAATAAAGGTGAACCTGAAAAAAAAACAGTGGAAAAGGAAAGTGATGGAGGCACACTATGTGTTGTGCTGTGTTGTGTTATATATAGGTCAGAAATTAAAACTAATCACAATTGTGATTTGTGGTTAGCTTGTGCGCACATTACAATCAGCGGGCAAATGTTTCAGGTTCGAACCTCTGTCCTACAAATTATTTTGCTATTTTTTTCTCTCTGTACTAACATGTGGGCCCCATGCTTCTACTGTATACTGACATGGCACCAGGCTGAGCTGTAGGCGTATCGTGAGACGTAGTCAGGACCGTTTTGGAGCATACCCACGTAATTGAGGACCGTAGTGGAGCATTTCACGAGTTTGAGGACTGTCGTGTTACACGCCGGAGAGCACAGGGACTGTAGGTGTAATTATCTCTAAAAAAAAAATCTACTTCCTCAAGCGATAGTTCTAGAAAAAACCTTCCTCAAGCGATTCCAAAAAAAAAAAAACTTCTTCCTCAAGCGATTCCAAAAAAAAAACTTCTTCCTCAAGCCCTTCCCCGTTCTCCACGGCGTGTTGAGCAGCCGCCATTCTCCTCTCCCATACCAGTGCACCACCAAGGTTCGACCTCCCAGCTAATTCACTATATGTGTTATACGTACCTACAACCCATTTGTTGAACTACCAGCCATCAGGCTTTCCTCGCAAGATTAAAGACAAGAGAACCCGACACATCACGGAATCTAATTAGGTACTTTCCGAGCTGATAGGATGCGGCAAGGATACACAAGTAGGCAGCAGGTTATCTGATTGATTTCTCACCAGGGGAAACACATGCTAGATTTCTTGCACATACACAAAGTATAATGTTGATCAATTCTGACGTGTGATATTTCACGTGTGCTATGCAGGGTGGTGTATCAGGTGCACAAGCTACCTTTCTAAGTATGAGTAGTTTCGTTCAGGAGACATCCCATCAGGATGTAATCTGAGCTAGGATTTCTAGGTCGCTCTAGCCGGAAAGTACACGGCAAGTCGCCGGATCGTCTGGGTGAAAGTAAAGCCGAGTCTGGGCCCAACATGTGTGTTATTATGTATACAGACCAATGAGCGGATGAATCCATATAGCTGCTCACCAAATCTGTCACGCAGGCATACCGAGGACAATTTGATCCCTGTAGCATGAGTACACTGTCGACAAAGCCACACACCAAAGAAACTGTGAGACACCATTGCCTCTTATCTGTATCTTTGTCTTCATTAATGCTTATATGTTGAATTGCTGAGTAGAAATTATGTGAAAGGAAAGAGCAATTCCTTGGACTATTGGAATTGATTTGTAAGTAGTTATCTTGCAGATTTGTAAGCTATTTCTAATATTATAATTGTGCATGTGTTGTTCAGTTAAAATATCAGATATAATTGCTACTAGATCAGGCGAGGTTAATTGTGTAATTCGATCTTCACCATCACTATAGCCTTAAGATGCCGCCCTTTGCCTAATACATCAAATTTTGTTTCAGATTTACTTAACGGTCTACAACATTTTTATTGACGATAATGCTATGAAGCATTTCTTTTGAAGTATGAATGTAGAATTTCTGAGAGCACAAATATGTCGTCAATGCATTTTTTGGTAGCATATTCAGATAGGAGTATTCATAGCACAATGCGATTGAGAAATAACTTAAGATGACTTTTACTGCATATAATAAATTTAGAATACATCCCGCGCATCAAAGAGTGCTCCTGGACAAAATGGAAGTTCCAGTATATGACACAATAAGTGTTAGTCTGTTAATCATGGCCTGACCTACGCATTATCTTTTTTGTCAAGGAAAAACTATTTTCTCGCCATGAATATTAACATGTTTGAGAATAACTGGAAACCATATATTATTTATGGACACCGAGCTTAGATTTATCATGATTGATAAAATAATAACAACTCTTCAGTTCCTACAGGCAACATGAATGACATAGTAAAGTTAGTATCCAAAGTGAGTATTGAAAGTAGAAGAGATGTCGTACAAGGAACTATATTATATTTCTCGCTACAACTAAGAAAGTGCATGAAAAAACTACTAAAATACAGGTGTACCATTCTCTGGCCACTCAAACATAACAAAGTAGACAGAGCCTGGGAAGAATCTTAATATTAGTATGAAGAAGTATTGTCGCACATGAATCACTTTCATTGCAGGGTGCTGATCTTTAACCCAGTTCAATATGTTCTCAAGTTTAAATTTTACCCGGAGATGTAGTATTATCTTTTTATACAATCTAAATGCTGGGAAAAACTAATTCAAAATGTAAGTATCATTATAGCTCAAGTATCATACTAGAGTGAACTACATGGAGTGCTTTCGACAACAAAAAAGAAGCACTAAGTCATGTCAAATACGTAGTGAATCATTTTATTTTTATTAAGTAAAACAACGTGAAAAATAAATGGGCACCATCAGAAGTGACAAACTCTGGCAAGACCCTGATGGAACGGACAACACTGTATCGATGCAAGTAATATTAAAACATATATTGGGTGTGCAGATTGATGAGAAGAAAAGAAAAGCTGAAACCGTGAACTCTAAAGATATGTTCAATCATTATGGTTAGGCATGGTGGGATAGATGCCATGGTTCTTTTGATCTTTTGTTATCAAACAACTAAATCTTTATCAATAATTTGATGCAATTATGGAAATATCTATACCAAAGTTTACCATCAATATTTATGGAAATATTACATTTACTGCATATACACATTGTAGATACATTTTATATACAATGGATCAAGTGATGAAGATATGTAGAGAAAATTCCTAAAAGCTAAAATATAGGAAGTCTAGCCGCGCAATGCCGCTAGTTATTCTCCTTAAATGAATAACCGTATTGCCATAGACATAATCCAATCATGTCTATGCTCAACGCAAACACCAAATAACAATTATTCAGGTTTAACACCAATCTCGATGGTAGAGGGAGCGTGCGATGCTTGATCATATCAACCTTGGAAACACTTCCAACACATCTCGTCAGCTCACCTTTAGCTAGTCTCCGTTTATTCCGTAGCTTTTATTTCGAGTTACTAACACTTAGCAACCGAACCGGTATCTAATACCCTGATGCTACTAGGAGTACTAGTAAAGTACACATTCTCATAATGTATATCCAATATACTTCTATCGACAACCTTCTCATCTACCAAGTATCTAGGGTAATTCTGCTCCAGTGGTTGTTCCCCTTATTACAGAAGCACTCAGTCTCGGGTTTGGGTTCAACTTGGGTTTCTCCACTAGAGCAGCAGCTGATTTGCCGTTTCATGAAGTATCCCTTCTTGCCCTTGCCCTTCTTGAAACTAGTGGTTTCACTAACCATCAACAATTGATGCTCCTTTCTTGATTTCTACTTTCGCGGTGTCAAACATCGCGAATATTTCAAGGATCATCATATCTATCCCTGATATGTTATAGTTCATTACGAAGCTATAGCAGCTTGGTGGTAATGACTTTGGAGAAACATCACTATCTTATCTGGAAGATCAACTCCCACTCGATTCAAGTGATTGTTGTACTCAGACAATCTGAGCACAAGCTCAACGATTGAGCTTTTCTCCCTTAGTATGCAGACTAAGAAAGTCGTCGGAGGTCTTATACCTCTTGACGTGGGCACGAGCCTGAAATCCCAATTTTAGCCCTCGAAACATCTCATATGTTCTGCGACATTTCAAAAAATGTCTTCGGTGCCTCTATTCTAAACCATTTAACATTACCGAACTATCATGTAGTCATCAAAACGTGTATGTCCGATGTTCGCAACATCCACAGACCACGTTCGAGGTCCAGCACACCGAGCGGTGCATTAAGGACATAAGCCTTCTAGTGTCCGCATAATTGCTACTATCAACTTTCAACTTTATTTTCTCTAGGAACGTATCTAACACAGTAGAACTTAAGCGTAAGCTATTACATAATTTGCAAAGTTCTTTTTGACTATGTTCAGGATAAACAAGTTCATCTTATGAACTCCCACTCAGATAGACATCCCTCTAGTCATCTAAGTGATTACATGATCCGAGTCAACTAGGACGTGTCCGATCATCACGTGAGACGGACTAGTCATCATCGGTGAACATCTTCATGTTGATCGTATCTACCATACGACTCATGCTCGACCTTTCGGTCTCTTGTGTTCCGAGGCCATGTCTATACATGCTAGGCTCGTCAAGTCAACCTAAGTGTTTCGCATGTGTAAATCTGTCTTACACCCGTTGTATGTGAACGTAAGAATCTATCACACCCGATCATCACGTGGTGCTTCGAAACGATGAACTTTCGCAACGGTGCACAGTTAGGGGGAACACTTTCTTGAAATTTTAATGAGGGATCATCTTATTTACTACCGTCGTTCTAAGCGAATAAGATGTATAAACATGATAAACATCACATGCAACCAAATAGTGACATGATATGGCCATCATCACTTTGCTCCTTTCGATCTCCATCTTCGGGGCTCCATGATCATCATCGTCACCGGCATGACACCATGATCTCCATCATCATGATCTCCATCATCGTGTCTTTGTGAAGTTGTCTCGCCAACTATTACTTCTACTACTATGGCTAACGGTTAGCAATAAATTAAAGTAATTACATGACATTTATGTTGAAATGCAGGTCATAAATAAATTAAAGACAACTCCTATGGCTCCTTCCGGTTGTCATACTCATCGACATGCAAGTCGTGATTCCTATTACAAGAACATGATCAATCTCATACATCACATATCATTCATCACATTCTTCTTGGCCATATCACATCACATAGCATACCCTGCAAAAACAAGTTAGACATCCTCTAATTGTTGTTTGCATGTTTTACGTGGCTGCTATGGGTTTCTAGGAAGAACGTTTCTTACCTACGCAAAACCACAACGTGATATGCCAATTGCTATTTACCCTTCATAAGGACCCTTTTCATCGAATCCGTTCCGACTAAAGTGGGAGAGACAGACACCCGCCAGCCACCTTATGCAATTAGTGCATGTCAGTCAGTGGAACCGGTCTCACGTAAGCGTACGTGTAAGGTTGGTCCGGGCCGCTTCATCCCACAATACCGTTGAAACAAGATTGGACTAGTAACGGTAAGCATATTGAACAAAATCAACGCCCACAACTACTTTGTGTTCTACTCGTGCATAGAATCTACGCAATAGACCTAGCTCATGCTGCCACTGTTGGGGAGCGTAGTAGAAATTCAAAATTTTCCTACGTATCACCAAGATCTATCTATGGAGAAACTAGCAACGAGGGGGAAGGAAAGTGCATCTACATACCCTTGTAGATCGCTAAGCGGAAGCGTTCAAGTGAACGGGGTTGATGGAGTCGTACTCATCGTGATCCAAATCACCGATGATCCTAGTGCCGAATGGACGGCACCTCCGCGTTCAACACACGTGCAGCCCGGTGACGTCTCCCATGCCTTGATCCAGCAAGGAGAGAGGGAGAGGTTGAGGAAGACTCCGTCCAGAAGCAGCACAACGGCATGGTGTTGGTGGAGGAGCGTGGCAATCATGCAGGGCTTCGCCAAGCACCGCGGGAGAGGAGGAAGGAGAGATGCAGGGCTGCGCCATAGAGAGGTCCAAACTCATGCGTTGGCTGCCCCCAAACCCTCAAGTATATATAGGGGGAGAGGGGAGGCTGCGCCCCCACCTAGGGTTCTACCCTAGGGGCGGCGGCCAGCCCCAAAACCCATCTAGGGTGCGGCTAAGGGGGGGGGGAAGAGGGGAAACTTGCCCCCCAAGTTAGGTGGGTGTGCCCCCTTCCCCAAACCCTAGGCGCCTTGGGCCCTTGTGGGGGGGGGGGGCGCACCAGCCCACCTGGGGCTGGTCCCCTCCCACATGTGGCCCATGCAGCCCTCCGGGGGCGGTGGTCCCACTTGGTGGACCCCCGGGACCCTCCTGGTGGTTCCGATACGTTACCGATAAAACCCGAAACTCTTTCGGTGACCAAAACAGGACGTCCCATATATAAATCTTTACCTCCGGACCATTCCGGAACTCCTCGTGACGTCCGGGATCTCATCCGGGACTCCGAACAACATTCGGTAACCACATACGAACTTCCTTAATAACCCTAGCGTCATCAAACCTTAAGTGTGTAGACCCTACGGGTTCGGGAACCATGCAGACATGACCGAGACGTTCTCCTGTCAATAACCAACAGAGGGATCTGGAGACCCATGTTGGTTCCCACATGTTCCACGATGATCTCATCGGATGAACCACGATGTCGAGGATTCGATCAATCCCATATACAATTCCCTTTGTCTAGCGGTATTGTACTTGCCCGAGATTCGATCGTCGGTATCCCGATACCTTGTTCAATCTCGTTACGGGCAAGTCTCTTTACTCGTTCCGTAACACATCATCCCGTAATCAACTCCTTGATCACATTGTGCACATTATGATGATGTCCTACCGAGTGGGCCCAGAGATACCTCTCCGTCACACGGAGTGACAAATCCCAGTCTCGATTCGTGCCAACCCAACAGACACTTTCGGAGACGCCTGTAGTGTGCCTTTATAGCCACCCAGTACGTTGTGACGTTTGGCACACCCAAAGCATTCCTACGGTATCCGTTAGTTGCACAATCTCATGGTCTAAGGAAATGATACTTGACATTAGAAAAGCTTTAGCATACGAACTACACGATCTTTGTGCTAGGCTTAGGATTGGGTCTTTTCCATCACATCATTCTTCTAATGATGTGATCCCGTTATCAATGACATCCAATGTCCATGGTCAAGAAACCGTAACCATCTACTGATCAACGAGCTAGTTAACTAGAGGCTTACTAGGGACATGGTGTTGTCTATGTATCCACACATGTATCTGAGTTTCCTATCAATACAATTCTAGCATGGATAATAAACGATTTATCATGAACAAGGAAATATAATAATAACCTATTTATTATTGCCTCTAGGGCATATTTCTAACACTAAGCACGTGTAGATTTATTACTTTTCACGTCTCGTGTTCGCCGTACTGCCACGACTGTTCATGAATAGACGGTAAGTTATTCATGGGGAAACCCTTGTTGAGCGTGTTTGCGAGAGAGAGAGAGAGTGTGTGTGCATGTGTGATATGTTAGAGATTGAGGCAATGATAATAGATTCTTTGTGTCTATGTGTGAGGAGGATAGAGAGAGACTTGTACATGGGGCTTTGTGTTGTGTAACGTGGAGACACATATACATAATTAGAGAGTGAGTGTGTGAGATACACATGCGGACATGAGGAGAGATGAGGATCCAGGTAAATGGGTGTTTGTGCGTGTCTATGTGTGTTTGTGCACGCGTTTGTGTGTGAGAGGCAGAGAGTGTATGTGGAGTAGAGAGACCACTGATGATGTAAACCTAGTATAAGGGAAGGAGGAATGGTGTGACATGTGTAGTAGCGAGATAGCACGGGTGCGGGCGGGGGGAGCAGACTATTTGGAAGAGATACCGAGTGTGTGTGTGGGAGAGTGGTGTGAGAGCGAGAGAAAGAGAGAGCTAGCGACGAAGAGAGAAAGAGAGAGAGAGGAAGAGAGGGGGCGAGAGGGGTCGTTTGTGTCCATAAATGGCGTATAGATAGGGAGACAATGTTGATGTTGTCCGAAATTGGCCTATGAACGGAGACGCAAGGGAAGCAAGTCATAGTGTGTGTGATAGGGACTTCATGAGAGATCTAGAATAGATGGTGTAGAGAACAATGTGCGAAATCGAGAACGATTATACATTAGGGAGATATGCAAAGAGTCACGACATATATGTATACAGGGAAAGAGCTGGGGCGGGTCCGCATGTGGGAGAGATAGAAAGAGGAGAGTGGTGCACAAGGAGACAAAGTGTGCTTGTTTGCAGTGGGGGTGGTGTGTGAGGTGAGTGCACGAGAACAACATAACTAGGGAGATAGACGTTTGGGTGTGACGTTTTGTGTGTATGGGAAATATACACTCTACATAGTGTGTGTGCTTGGGTAAGAGAGATAGCGGGAGACCTAGAGAGTGAGGGAAGAGATGTGTGCATGCCCGAGAGACAAAGTGATAGAGACCTATGTTGGGGTCCGAAATTTACAAGAGAGAGGGGTGTTAATGTGCTCGTGTGTTGGTGTTTGGGGGAGAGAACGACTTCTCTCTCTCTCTCTCTGTGTGTGTGTGGTGGTGGTGGGGGGGGTTGACTTCAGATAAAGAGTGAGGTGTCTATATTTGAGGGACTTTAGCGTAATTGAGATATTGTGGACTCATGGTTGATCAATTTGTTTCACAGTTTGTACTATGCGATAACGATACTTTTGAACATGCGTGATATACCTTGATGTACCAGAATTACAAACCTAAGATTGGAATTTTGGAATTCGACTCCATCATTAGCTTTTGTAATTCATTTAAATGGAGGTACATTTTTTAAGCCGGGATTTCGTGATTTCAAATTCATATATCAAACCTAGAGATATACACATACGAGCATGTTCAAACTTTACAATCATCCACTTTATTCATACACATACACATTTTTTATTTTGTCATCATATTTAGGATAAACACATTTGGAATTTCATTTGAATTGGACCGTATGATGGTATTTGCTTGTAGTAGCTCAATGATCCATATTTGAATTGAATGGACAATCTAAGTTTCGAGTTGGAGACATTGATTTTCAAAACTTGCACAATTTTTTGCGTGCAAAACAAACAAATTGTCAGCCATGATATCATAGTCGGCCGTACGAGAGCAGAATACTTATAGTTTTAGGCGCCAAAAGCTTTCAAACTTCCCGCTCACATCGAAATATCACGCGCTCGAAAGTTTAGCCCTGCGATATTCCTGTTTTACCCCTGCCACATGAACGGAAAAGGGCTGCTTTGGTAACTCCATTGTTTTCCCCTCTTTGCCCCCAACATTCTTCCCCAGAGCCCCTCCCCTTCCCCTCCCCGACCCCCCAACCACGGCAAGCCGCCGAATCTAGTCCTCCGCCGCAGCGGTGGACCTCACACCCCGCCGGATCTACCTTCCGCACCTTGGAACCCCCAACTGCCAACTCACCACTTCACCGGAGCCGCTTCAGCGACTGGCTTGTCCACCGCTCTAGATCTCCTTGACCGCCATCGTGGTCCACCGCACCAGATCTGCTTAACCGGCGCCCTCGTCCACCACAGCGTAGGCCCTTCACTGACTCCCTTGTCCGCCCCTTCGCTGGCCCTTCATACAAGCCCTCGTCCACCGCAACAGATCCGCCTCACCGAAAGCACTGTACAACGCGCCCGCCGAAGCCTTCGCCAATTCACCGGACCCGCTCTACGGACGCCATATTCAACTCTACCGGCCCTACTTTACCGACGCCGCAACCTCATCAGGTTATTTCGATTTTTACTCCTTCGTTTTTTCTCTTTATCGTGCAACTGTTCACTTACCACAGATGAGCTTTCTTGTATGTCGATAGGCGCCGCAACCGTAGCACCGGAGCCGCTTCAGCAACGGCGACAGCCGGCCCAAACTCAACCGCAACACGAGCACCATCGGCGATCCTTAGCTATCAAGTATGACAACGATACCCATACGCCGCCGAGAATCAGGTACTATTATCCAACCGCCGGCGCCTACATTCACTTTCCTAGCATAAGCAGCGCACCTTTGAATTTCTTCAGGGCATCATTCAGTTTTTCATGAGACTCGTTATTCTGCTTGCACCTGTAGGGCCATACTTCTGGCAGTGAACATGTTACATGTGCTAAATTACATACCAGTGCACATATAGTTAATATGTTTTAGTTTTGTTCTCATGCCACCTGTTGGTTACATCAGACTGCTTAATGTTCTCTATGCTTAATTACACATCAGCGAACTAGCATGTGGTTCCGCTGCTTTTTGTTCGTTTTACCCTACATTATCTGATGCTAGCTATTACATCACTGCTCCGAGCCGCTGTTCATTACTTGTTTGTGTGTTCTTGATCTTCCCAAGTTGCATGACTAATTTGATGATTCTATTAATTATGGAGCTGCCAACCCCATCAAGCAAAATATTTGTTCTTTTGGGACTGGCACCTCGAACAAGCATAAAAATAGAGGGAAGCAGATATACTCCCTCCGATTCTATTTACTCTGCACATAACTCTTGACCCGCATACTAAGGAGGGCACTGGTTTAATTTTTCTGGACTAATTTGACAATTAATTAGGGCAGATGCGGATTTGGCGGGGCACAAAAGGAAACCAACGCTAGGAATCGGCAACGCGCAGACTAAACAAGAAAACTGAGAAAAAGTTATACGCAAAGTAAAAAGAATCGGAGGGAGTATTGTCGTGTATGCACACACCCTTCTTTCATTAGTTTAGATGAACCATTGATGATCAATTCGGACCAGTGCATGCGATTAAAATTAATTTTACCTAAATAGATGGTGCAGAATAAACTACAACAGCTAGATTTGCAACCACGAGATGCTGACGATATCTTCAAAGAACATTGCAACATCAGCTAGGCTTCACAGCAACATATGGTAAGCCAGTGTGTTTTAGTACATGTGAAATATAATGCGAGTGGGCTGCTTTCTTGGCTTGTGCCCTCAACGTGTAATCCAACGGAATTACAAATAGTTCAGTTGTCTGCTTTGCTGTATTGCTTGATTCGAATGCTTATTTGTTGTTACGCTATACCTGAGTTGGCCAATATGTCAGCGGTGCCTGCTGTACTATTGTAAAGAAATGCATGCCTATTTCATTTGAGTCCTTAACTTTTCCTCTCAACTTCATCACAAGACTGTCTTGTAGTTTATATGAGGCCACACTGTTAAGTGTTTTCTCAGATTATTTCAACCGCTTAGATGCCTTGGCAACTTAAATATAGCGGTTGTACACTCCCTTTCAACTAGGGATGTCAACTAGGTCCGGTTTAATCCCGATTAAAGTCCACTAGTGGTATGATAGTTCAAAAGAGTTTTTGTTTTTTTGAGGAAAATGAACTAGGGAGGTAGCAAAAACTAACTAGATGGGACTGGCGAATTTCGTTTATTTGCCACTTACATCCCTAGTTTCATCTTACCATTTTAATTTCTTTTCGGCTGATGCTGCTTCGAACCATTTAAATATAGTTGCCATGCTCGGCAATAATTCGTCCGTCGTTTACCATGTAAGCTTACTGCATGGATTATACGATAACTATCTCTTACCGATGTCCAGCGGAAACCTTTCAGGATGCCGTTCACACTAGTACACAATGTACAACCCTAGAATCTATTTGTGGAAGTAGTGCGCCATCCATGTTACCAGATGGTAGCAGTTCAGAGGCAACACCGCCGGAGAGCAGTCTGAGCACAGATATTATAGTGCTTGAGGCTCTACTAGAGGCAGAAAGAGATGGTGTGGCTGCCATGAATGAGGTAATCCTTATCTTGAGGCTGGAAATTACAGAATTAGCGGCACACATTATGCAAGCAACCCAAGAATTGGAGGAAGTAAGAATGTTGCATTTGAAGACGGAGGATGTCCTGCTGTTTCTGCTATCTGAAGCCCAAGATAATCCTAGTTCTTCTTTAGATACCAGTTGAAATTTTCATTAGATTATTGTACTTGCATGTTGTGTCATGTCTCTGAATGGATTATGTTGCAAGACCCCCTATGTTGTCCATGTGTTGTAATGATCCAAAATTTTTAGGCGAGGTAATCCTCAGTACTTGTATGATTGACATAAGGTGAACTGTTTTTCGTGTGAGCATATTGTATTGGATGAAATAACTCTTTGACTCAGAGTGTATCCAACCTACTGAATTCGAAGATGACGACATTTCTAAATCATAATCACATATAAAGGTGAAATAAATCTTTGTTGTGGTTTTGAAGAAATAAATAACAAAACGTATAATTATCTGTGGATATTCGTAATCGAATATAAATTGGATTTGAATTTAGTTTGCCAGGTCCCAGGGCAAACGTGAATGCTAATTCTGCCAAGTTTTGAATGAAGCGGCTAAACACCCACTATAATTTGTGGGCTGCCCGAAGCAAGTGTTTGCGAGATGGAATTACTGTCTACCCCTGACACTTGACATCCTTATCGACAGGATTTACACTGCTGTCGATAGGGGTAGACTAGTAACTTCAATCAGACGTGACACGACGGCCTCTCAGCCCATTCAGACATGGTGGGCGCCAAACGTGGGCGGCAAAACACATTTGATTCAAGCTCGTCCGAAAGACATGTGTCTCTTCCTCCATTTCCCCATTCATACACGGTGGGCGGCAAAACAAACTCTCCTCGTCCGTAATCGATGTAGGCTTATATTTTAAATAGGGGCAGATGTGTAATTTCCATCAGACGTGACACAACCGCCCTACCTGTCAGCCCTGTTCATACACCGTGGGCGCCAACCGTGGGCGGCAAAACACCCTCTCCTCACCCGAAATAGTCACCGCCAAATATTTGGGAGATGCGAGATTACCGTCCTATCCCCAACCGACGCGATGTCCGAAATTTTAAACGAGGGATAAGTTCGGAATTTCCCCCATTTCAGAGAAGCGCGTCCCAAAGTTTGAGATCCCCCCTCCCCTCCATTTACCCATTCATACACCGTCGGCGGCACGACAACCTCCGCACTGCGGCCTGCCTCCTCCGTCCGCCACCCCATCCTCCACCTTGCCGGAGTCGCTACCCCTACCCCATCATCCACTGCAAGAGATGGACGTCTCTCATCCACAGCGCTGGACCAGGATCCTTTCATCGCCTCCTCTCGCTTCATCGTTGCCGTCGTCCACCTTGCCGTTCACTACTAGGGAAAAGCCTAGCAGCAGCACGGGTTTTGGGCCTATTAGCAGTGCGGGTGCCCGCGCTACTAATAAGGCGCTACAGCTAACGTATAGCAGCAGCGCGGGTGCCACCCGCGCTACTACTACGTCCGTTAGTAGCAGCGTGGGTAAAAACCCGCGCTACTCCTAACCCGTGGATTTTTTTCAAATTTTTTGCCCGAATTTTAAAATTTCTGAATTATTTTAACCTCTAATCTCTAATCACCCTCATCGCTGCTCAATTTAATCTCTAATCACCCCTCATCATTCCAAATCATCTAACTACCCGGACGGTCACCCATCCTCTCACTACTCCAGCCTGAGCACGCTTAACTTCCGGGTTCTATTCTCCCTCGATTCCAAGTCTGCACTTGTTCTTTTCCTGACAATAGTAAGATGTCAATCCTATTAACCCTCGGGAGTTTAGCTTGAGCATGAAGTCACACATTTCACTGCTTGAGTTTAAAACTATTGTTCTAAAAACAATAATTATTTATTAACAGTAATATTTCTTGAATAACTAGTTTGACCATAGTTTGACCACAGTTTGACCAGATTTGACCAAAATTCAAAAAAACTGAAATAATTATTTAGTAACACTAATATTCTTGAATAATTAGTTTGACCACAGTTTGACTAGATTTAACAAAAAATAAAGAAAAAACTGAAATTTGATGAATTTTTTTGCCTCCAGATCTTAAAAGCCCCGTAACTTTTTTTCTGTTAGGTTTTTGAGTATTTTCAAAATGTTTAACATAGTTCCCAGTTAAATTTGGATGTAACTTTTCGAGTAGATGATTTTTCATATAAAAAACTTTTTCATCTGAGTTAGTATGCAAAAGTTATGCCCATTTTTATAAATTCTCGAGAGATTTTGCAAATGAAGTCGAAATTCATATTTGCAAATTTTCCCAACAACTAGACCACATATCACATGGGAAACTTATTTTCTTTTATTTTTTTTGACATTTTCATCATTTTATTTTATTTTTTTAAAACTGAACAGGCGATCCACGGGGGGGGGGGGGGGGGTTAGAGTTTGAAAATGGGACCACACCCCGCGCTACTGCTATGGCAGACGATTAGTAGTAGCGAGTGGTAAAAACCCGCGCTACTACTATCACCTTAGTAGTAGCGCGGGTTTATAACCATCGCTACTACTATGGCATGGTCCAGGGGACGGTAGAGACCACTTAGTAGTAGCGAGGGTTAAAAACCAACGCTGCTGCTATCAACTTAGTAGTAGTGAGGGTTAAAAACCCGCGCTACTACTATGGCATGTCCTGGGGGCACGGTAGAGACCGCTTACTAGTAACGAGGGTTAAGCAGTAGCGCGGGTTTTTAACCCTCGCTGCTGCTAAGATTCTGTGTATAGGATTTTCCCTAGTAGTGGTTGCCTCTCCTAAGATCGCCTCGTCCACTGCAATAGGATATATCCCCCGACCCGGTCGTCTGCCGTCTAAAGTCTTCTTCCCGGCCGCCGACAGCCATCGCACCCGCAACACCCTCAACGTATCAGCATAGGCCTACACGGCGTCACAATAGAGCTGGTACTCTTCCATATGTTCTTAAGTTATTGATCTCACCCGGAAAATAGATCGTAATTTTCTTACTGTACTTTTCTTGTCCGTACCAAATCGTAGTGGCTAGTTGAAAGCAAACATTGGTTGCGAAGTATCTTTGTCCGGTTTGCACCTTCAGATCCGCCATGGCACGGGCACTATACCCGTAAAGCTTATGGTTGCCCCCCTTTATATTCACTACCATCATCGTAGGTGCTTCGTGTCGTGCTAGCACTGCTCCTCAAGACCTCAGCCCAAAGCTTACGTGTTGAAATACGAATCTGATATGATGCTCATATCACTAAAACAGAGAACGTTTAATTGGTCACCTAATGTTCCTATATTCGTTTCGAAAAGCATGTGCGCCACCCACTGGTCCAGCTAGTTCCACTTTCCTGATTTTTCTCTTGATGCTTAGGGTTTTCCCCTTTTATCTACTCTACTATGATCTGCGTGGGTGCTTTCTGTTGTACTAGCATTACTCCACCCTTCAAGCTAAACAATACAACACTCAGAACTCGAAAGCTTAGTTGTTCAAATATGATTGTGATATGATACTGATATTAGTTAACCGACACATTTAATTGGTTATCTAAAGGTCCCACTTGAGTTTCCAAATGCATGTCGCGACATATAGAGAGACATCATAATTGCATTTCTTTGTCACTTGTTGACCGTACTTTCTTGTCCATACCAAATCTTAGTTGTTATTTCAAAGCAAACATCGGTTGCTAACTACCCTTTGCGCGGTTTGCAGCTTCAGATCTACCATCCCACTGCCACGGTCAACACTGTACTCATCATGCTTATGTTTTCCCCATTTTATGATGACCACAATCAGCCTACGTGGTTCGTGTCGTAATAGCACTGCTCCACCCATCGAGCTAAACAAGCTTAGTTGTACAAATTCATATATGATATTATTGCTGATATTAGTAAAACTGAGAGATGTTTAATTGGTTAGCTAAATGTTCCTACTTTAGTTTCGAAATGCATGTGAGCCACATATGGAGAGACCGGAAAGAATAGTATTTCTCTGTGCGCTCTGGTTCATCATGGGTGGCCAACCGACATTGTATTAAAAGACTTGTAATATCTTCAATCTGCTTGCTCTTCTGCTCTTCTTTAAGACGATACTCTTCTCTTGTGGTCGACTGGTCAGGTCGAGTTGTTCTCCCTTAGTATATATTGAAACTGTCAGGTCAGGTCGACTTGTTCTTCTTTACTATATGTTGAAGCTATCATCTGCGAAGTGTCATCACTTCTGGAGCTCTCATATTTTGAGTAGTAGGCCACATTATATTAATGCACACAACAAATTACAGCATGCATGGCATCTTTTAAAAGAATTGCAGAGATAACACAAATGGGTTTACACGGAGGCAGTATTGGATTAGAATCTGCCGGGGAAACTGCCTCCACGAACACCTATGGGGACGGAGCCCCTTTTCGGTTCGGCGGGGGGCGGAGGTCGCACGAAGAGCAGATCAAGGCAAGGCACACGAGCGGTTTACCCAGCTTCGGGCCGCACGGATGCGTAAAACCCTACTGCTGCATCTGTGGTTTGTATTGTGTTCTTGCTCGGGGGCGCTGGGTGCTACAGTACACTCAAGCAGCTAACAAGACCGAGCGTTCTTCTGTTCCTCCTCCCCCTCTACATTGCGCATGGGCCTCCTTTTATATGTTCAAGGGGTCACCGACAGGTGGCAACGTAGGCAAGGGCAAAAATGTAAAAGGTGCTGCGGTTGGTACAGCTACCTACACAGTGTATCATACCTAACCCTGACGGCAGGGGACAAGGGCATTAAATGCCTATCTACGTCGCCCAAACAGTGCAGAAAAGCGACCGTTAGGGGCGCCACTGGTCGCCACGATGGCGATCTTGTCAGCGCCGCTTGCCACAGTGCACCCCTGGCTGCACAGCCTCCCGCCATGTATGCCTGGAAGGGTCCCAGAGCGACACGTTGGTGGATGCGCTGGAGCGCGGGTACAGAGTGGTTGCTTGCCGCGGCAAGCGCCTTGCCGCGGTCGTTGTCTTGTCGCGTCCGGAAGCTTGTCGCTCGCCGGGCCTTGCCGCGACGCGTGGCGCGTCGCGGCAAGTTCCTTGAAATGCCTTGGTTAGCCTTCCCGGCAAGCTCCTCTTGCCGGGGTCTTGTGCCTTGAGTGGCCTTCCCGGCAAGCTCCTTTTGCCGGGGGCTTGTTTCCTTGACTTGAATACTTTGTTCTTGAATGGCTCCAAAGGAACCACGGAGGTCCTTGGCGGTCACCTGGCAAGTCTTGCTGCGGGGCGCTGCGGCTGCCCGTGCACAAGTTCGGGATACTAGGGTACCCCTACTCTAGTACATCGACAGGAGCCCCCGGGCCTGGGCCATACACGGTGCCGAGCGTTGTTGGGCCAGGCCCAAAACAGGGCACGGGCACGCGCGGCCTGGGTCATGCCGTACCTGACTCCGCATCTCCCCGAACGGCACGCGTCGATTGCGGCGTCGTGGGAGAGATCGTGGGTGGTTTGTTTATTCGGAAAGGCGGAACGTCCGCCCCCTCCCTCCTTATAAGCAAGGGAAATAGGGGCAGAGGGGTGGTTTTCGAGGCGTCCACTCCCCATGATCATGGGGTGGGGAGAGGTCGCCTCATCCGTCGCCTCAGTTCTGCACGCCTGCCACGCGGCTTCCATGCGCTTGGGGTGGCGAACGGTGGAGGCGGGGAACCGGGCCGTCGTGGGTCGAGGCAGCGGGCCGGTCCCAGTTTCCTGCTCCTTCTGTGTCTTGATTAGCTGAGCGGGGCGGCCGAGCCCCCACCCTGTTCCTTTATAAGGAGCGGGGGAGGGGACGGAGGCCCGCATTCTTTCATCTCCTCTTTCCTTCAGCTTTTGCTCCCCTCCCTCTCATTCGCCATGGAGAAAGGGAACCTTGGTCCTTCAACGGTGGCGGCGAGGGTCGCCGCTAGACAACGCGTCCCTCCTCCTCCCGCACCCGTGGTGGCAGAGCCAGCCGTAAGGGGAAGAGGGAGGGGGCGAGGCCGTGGGCGAGGTCGAGGGCGAGGCCGAGGCGCTCGGGGAAGAGGTGGACGGGGCGGCGCGCCGGCCTCGCCTCCGCTAGCAGTTCCTCTTCCCATGGCGGTCCATATTGGGGACGACCCTTGTGAGTTCTTTGTCAGGCTGCATCGGCCGCCTCGTCGTCGCCTTCGTCTCCCGACTCCATTTGCGAGCGAGATGGAGTTGGACCCGCCCGAGACACTGAGGCTGCACATGAGGGGCTGTGGAATCAGTGGTACACGAGTCCGCGTTGACTTCCCAACCCCTAATGTGATGTATCTTGGTTGAGGGTGGAAGACGTTCGCCTGTATCCACCGCCTGACGGAGGGGCTCACCCTCCATTTTAAGCTGATGGAGGGCGGTCTCCTCTCCATCAAGGTCTTCGGGTGCTTCGGAACTCGGGCAAGGTGCTGCGTGGAGAGCTCCTCTAATAGCGAAGACTCCTCCTCGAGCGAGAGTGACGAGGAGGACAACAGCGGCGACGAAGGGGGTAGCGGGCGGCAGGATGACGGGTCCGACTAGGTGTCGGGCGTCGCTCCGTGCGGCACCGGCGATCCCATCATCCGTGTCGCCGGCTCTTTGAACTTCTCGGGGGCGTCTCCTTGGGCGGCTGGCGTAGGGAGGCTGCGGAAGAGGAAGAGGGCGGGCGGCAAGGCCGTCAAGTCAGAGTACGTGGGCGTGACGCCCTCGACAGCGTGCTGACGTCCTGCCGCCTCGTCTTCGAGCCCTGCTCCCAGCGCCGCCATCACCATCCAGCCTTTGGACGGCCACCGAGATGTTCTCTTGCTGTCTTCTGCTACCCGTAGCTCGCCTAGGCGCCCCTTTTGCCCTTTTCGCCTCCTTGACCTACCTCCTGAAGAGAGGGACAAGAAAGGGATTACGGGCACCTTATCTCTTTTTAATTCGTAAGCCCTCGGGCCTTAGCTGCATTTAAAACTTGTAATCCCATCATTCATGTTTTTCATTCTCTATGAACTGTACCTGAGTGGAATGTTTTTTTGTGAAAAGGGGATGCTTGCCGGGTCACTTGTCTTGCGGGTGGAACCCACGTCAAGGAGCAAATCCTTGATATCTTTAAGATAGACACTTCTTTTCCCGGCAGCAGGCCCTGCCGTCTTCCCACGTCGCTCGACCTTTCTCACGCTTTTGGCGGAGGCAGGGATGAGGCGGGTTCGGGCTCCTCGTTTCGTCCCTTTGCTGCCGCGACTACGACCAAACCTGGCCCCAGGAACGAGCCCTAGGGCCTAGAGTTAGGGGAGCACGGTAGCTTTTAGGAAGAAATGAGGTTTCGCATACCTCAGTCCATAAGAGAATGCATGATAAGGGATGAAAAACTTATCTGAGATTGCAGCCCCCGGCAACTCTGGTTCACCGTGGGTGAATCTTTGTACTTGCAGCCCCCGGCAACACTGGCTTGCCGGGGTCCAGATGCTGGTTCGTCCTTCTTCTCTTTTTCATCCTCAAGTGGTCCGGTCAGGATATGCGAGCCCTGCGAACCAAGGGAAACAAAAGAATGGCAAAGGGACGCACACTTGACCTCTAAGCTAGGGGTTAGCCGCTGCTAAGCACTATCAACCCTAACCAAGGACGAGACTCGATCTAGCATGCATGCTATAACTTAGGGCGCCAGCGCTTCATTTATGCTCAGGGTCTGCGCCTGGCTTTGTACAAAGGATTACATGCAACAGCGGCAAGACTTGTACAAAAGGTGGTTGCCGGAACAGGGTCCGACAACCGCGCCTTACGGGTAAAACTTACGAAGATGCTCAATATTCCAGGAGTTGCTCATCGGAATGCCATCTTCGGTCTCAAGGCGGACTGCGCCAGGCCTAGTGACTCGTTTCACCCGGTAAGGGCCTTCCCACTTCGGCGTCAACTTGTTGGAATTCTTGGCGGACTGAACGCGCCGAAGAACAAGGTTGCCTTCCTCGAGACTTCTGGCGTTAACTTTGCGGCTATTGTAGTGGCACAAAGCTTGCTGGTAGCGAGCAGCTCGCACAGCAGCCTGAAGACGATCTTCCTCAAGGAGCAGCGCGTCATCTTCTCGCAGCTGCTCTTGCTCAAGCTCATCATAAGCGAGCACTCGAGGCGACCCGTATACGAGTTCCGTGGGGAGAACTGCCTCTGCTCCATAGACTAGAGCAAAAGGTGTCTGGCCAGTGGCTCGATTTGGCGTCATCCTGATCGACCAAAGAACCACCGGCAGCTCCTCAATCCAGTTTCTTCCGCACTTGTGCAGCCTGTCGAAAGTCCTGGTCTTGAGCCCACGCAGCACTTCAGCATTTGCCCTCTCCGCTTGACCGTTGCTTCTGGAGTGAGCAATAGAAGCGAAGCAGACCTTGGCGCCAAGATCTTGGACGTACTGCATGAAGGTGCGGCTCGTGAATTGCGTACCGTTGTCGGTGATGATCCTGTTAGGGATCCCGAAGCGGCAAACAATCGACCTGAAGAACTTGACTGCTGACTGTGCTGTCACCTTCCTCATTGCTTCCACTTCCGGCCACTTTGTGAACTTGTCGATCGCAACGTACAAGAACTCAAAGCCCCCGACTGCTCGGGGGAAGGGGCCGAGGATGTCGAGCCCCCAGACCGAAAATGGCCAGGATAAAGGGATTGTCTGGAGAGCTTGAGCTGGCTGGTGTATCTGCTTGGAATGGAACTGGCACGCTTCACACTTGGTTACCTGTGCAGTTGGATCCTGGAGGGCTGTCGGCCAGAAGAAACCTTGCCGGAAAGCTTTGCCGGCAAGTGCTCTTGCGCCAATGTGGTGACCACATATGCCTCCATGTATCTCTGCCAACAGCTTCTGTTCGTCTTCCCGGTGAATACACTTCAATTTCACACCGTTGAGTCTTCTTCTGTACAGTGTGCTGTCGACAAACTGGTACATACTTGACTGCCGGGCTACTCTTTCCGCTTCTTCTTGCTCTTCGGGAAGTTCTCCTGTCTGAAGGAAACGGACGATCTGCTGCGCCCATGCTGGAGCTTGTGGCTCGACAACAAGGACTAAAGGCACATCTGCTGCTGCGGGAACATCCGCTTCCACGGCGAGAACCTGTGGCTCAACCGGAGCTTGACGTTCCCCGGCAAGCTTGCCGGAGCAAAACTTGTCGGGAGCGTCTGCTTCGACGGAACAAACCATGGGGTTTGCCGGAGCAGACTGCTCCTCGACACTCTTGGTGTTGATGTTGGGGACCTTCTTGGCGGCGGCTTCGGGAAGCTCTGCCGGAAAATAGTCACCAGAAATCAACTTCCTCTTCTTGCTCTGTCCAGTTGATGGCGTAACAGACGGTTGAGTCAGCTTGAGCACAAAGATCCCTGGTTCCACAGGTAACTTAAGTGCTGCGCACTTTGACAGGCCATCGGCAATGTCGTTCTGAGATCTTGGAACGTGTTCCATATGTAGGCCGACAAAGTGCTCTTCTAGCTTTCTCACTTCATCAACGTAGGCTTCCATCAACGGACTCTGATAACTCTTGTTAACTTGGCGGACGACAAGCTGCGAGTCACCCCTGACAATGAGCTTATTGATCCCAAGGTCTGCCGCGATCCTGAGACCGGCAAGCAAACCTTCATACTCAACAGTATTGTTTGTCGCTTGTTCCTTGGGAAAGTGCATCTGGACTACGTACTTGAGTTGCTCTCCGGTGGGTGCGACAAGCAGCACGCCAGCACCGGCGCCTTGCAGCGAGAAGGCACCATCAAAGTACATCAACCACTCTTTGCTTGCTTCCTTGACGGGGATGCTCGTCTCTGGAATTTCTTCATCTGGTGTTGGCGTCCACTCTGCTATGAATTCTGCCAATGCTCTGCTTTGGATAGTTGAAGTGCTCTCAAACTTGAGGCCGAAGCTTGACAGTTCCAGTGCCCACTCAACAATCCTGCCTGTCGCTTCTGGATTCTGCAGTATCCTCTTCAGCGGAAAGCGAGTGACAACTGTGATCTCATGCGCTTGGAAGTAATGGCGCAGCTTTCTCGAGGCCATGAGAAGGCAGAAAAGCAATTTCTGCACACCAGAGTACCTTGACCTAGCCCCCTGCAAAAGGGAGCTGACAAAGTAAACTGGGCGCTGCACCATTCTCTTCTGCTGTATCTCTTCGCACACCTGCGCAGATCCATCTTTGTCGGGACCAGAGCTTGTCGGGGAAGCCCCCTGCTTGTCGCTGGATGCGCTTGTCGCGGTTGCTGGCTCATAATCTGCCTCCCTCTCCGCTACTAACGCAGCACTAACCACTTGATTGGTTGCCGCTAGATACAACAGCAACTTCTCTTGTGGCCTAGGTGCGACAAGTATTGGAGTGGAGGACAGGTATCTCTTCAAGTCCTGCAACGCAGCCTCCGCTTCCGGATTCCATTTCATTGGACCTGCCTTTTTCAATATTTTGAAAAACGGCAGGGCGCGCTAAGCTGACTTAGAGATAAACCTGCTGAGAGCTTCCACGCAACCAGCAAGTTTTCATACATCCTTGACGCGCTTCGGTGCTTCAATCTGCTCAATGGCCTTGATCTTGTCGGGATTGGCTTCAATTCCCCGCTGAGACACGAAGAACCTGAGAAGCTTGCCGGAAGGGACTCTAAACACGCACTTCTCGGGGTTGAGCTTGAGGCTAATCTTGCGCAGATTTGCAAAAGTCTCTTCTAAATCTTGAATCAGAGTTGACTTGTCCTTGCTCTTGACCACTATGTCATCCATGTAAGCTTCTAGATTTCTGTGAATTTGTGGCTCAAAATCAGTATGGACTACCCTTGCAAATGTTGAACCAGCATTCTT
Source organism: Aegilops umbellulata (assembly GCA_032464435.1). Taxonomy (NCBI): domain Eukaryota; kingdom Viridiplantae; phylum Streptophyta; class Magnoliopsida; order Poales; family Poaceae; genus Aegilops; species Aegilops umbellulata. Next base: position 422,632,203 of record CP136059.1, read on the forward strand.
CAAACCAAAAGGCATCCGTATGAAACAGTACGTGCCACATGGAGTGATGAATGCGGTTTTCTCCTCATCCTCTTCTGCCATGAAGATCAGATGGTATCCCGAGTATGCGTCAAGAAATGAAAGAAAATCACATCCTGCCGTGGAGTCAACAATCTGGTCAATGCGCGGCAAGGGAAATGGATCTTTGGGACAAGCTTTGTTAACATCGGTAAAATCGATACAAAGCCTCCACTTCCCGTTTGCCTTGCGCACGACTACATGATTAGCCAACCACGTAGGATGGAGCACTCCTCTGACAAGGCCTGCTGCTTCCAACTTTTTGATTTCTTCTGCGATGAATTCTTGGCGCTCCACTGCTTGCTTCCTGACTTTCTGCTTGACGGGCCGCGCATGAGGACAGACGGCAAGGTGGTGCTCAATTACTTTCCTGGGAACACCGGGGATGTCAGATGGTTGCCATGCAAACACATCAACATTCGCCCGCACGAAAGCAATGAGCGCGCTTTCCTATTTAGGGTCAAGAGTGGCACTGATGGTGAAGGTACCACCAGTGTCGTCCTCCTTGGCGGACACCTTCTTGGTCGCTGGCGGAGCTGCCATCGTCTTCTTACACTTGCCGGTGGAGCTCGATGGTACGTCCTCGACGGTAGCGCAGCACTCCGAAGAGGTGCGCTTGCCGGAGTGGGCATCAGAGCTCTTGCCGGACTTGGTCTTCTTCTTCCCCCCGAGAGCTTCAGCGGCAAGTGTCTTGCGATCTGTTGCGGCTGCTGCTTCCCGGTAAATCTTGTCGGCACAGATAAGAGCATCCTTCTTGTCGCCAGGGACAGAAATGACACTTATCGGGCTTGGCATCTTGAGCATGTTGTACACATAGTGAGAGGCCGCCATGAACTTGGCGAGCGCTGGACGGCCGAGAATTCCATTGTAAGGCAATGGAAAATCGGCAACGTCAAAAGTGATCCTCTCAGTCCTGAAGTTCAACTCGCTGCCAAATGTCACCGGCAACGTGATCTTCCCCTTCGGCTTGCTCCTTCCCGGGTTGATTCCTTGGAATGTGCCAGTCTCTTCGAGCTCGCTATCGGGGACTTGGAGTTTCCGGAGCACAGCGGAGGAGATCAGGTTCAAGCCGGCCTCGCCGTCAACTAACATCTTGGTGACCTTGAGGTTGCGGATAGTTGGTGAAACCAACATCGGCAAGCACCCGACCGCAGTTGTGCGATCAGGGTGGTCCTCAATATCAAAGATGATAGGCGTGCTGGACCATTTCAGAAGCTTGCGTGACTCAACGGGTGGTTCTGCCGCATTGACTTCCCGCACCCACTGCTTGAGTTGGCGGTGTGAAGTATGCAGAGAAGCACCGCCGTCAATGCACAAGACCTCTGTGGCTTTCTGAAACTCCTGCTCACTGGTCTCGTCATCATCCATGTCTTCGTCGTCGTCGTCATCTTCATCCTTGTCGCGGCCGCGGGGAGGTCTGTCTCATTGCCGCTGCTTGGCCTTGCCGCGACGTCCTCCCCGGGCGGGGCGCTTCGTGCCAGATCCTCCAGCACCTCCTTGGGCCTTCTCCTTGTCGCGTCGCTCGTACTCGGCCTTTTGCAGCTCGACAAGCTGCTCGACCTTCTTGCAGCTCTGGAGGTCATGGCCCTTGGTGCGGTGGATCTTGCAGTACTGTTTGTTGGTGCCGTCCTGCTTGTCGGCGGCCGCCACAGCCTGGCAGTTGGCGCATGCGGCAACCTCCTTGCCGGAGCTACCAGTCTTGGCTGTCTTGGCGCCACCTTCGTTGCCGGACTGCTCAACAGCTAGCACCTCTTTGCCTTTCTTCTTTCTGTTGTTCCACCGCCGGCTCTTCCTTGCCGGGGCAGCGTCTTCGCTGTCAGATCCCTCTACTCCTGTATTCTCTCCGGGGAGTCTCCTCCCTTCCTCAGCATGTTCACACTTGTCGGCCAGGGCATACAGCTCACTGACGTCTCTTATCTTGCACATCGCCTTCTCCTCCCGCATCCTGCGGTTACGCACGTTCTGATGGAACGCGCTGATAACCGCGGCAGGGTGGACATCTGGGATGTTGCGTTGTACTTGGCTGAATCTCTGGATGTACTTGCGCAGGGGCTCTCCTTCTTTCTGGGCGAGCAGATGAAGATCACTCTCCTGGCCATGAGGTTTGTGGCCGCCTGTAAAGGCGCCGACAAACTGATGGCACATGTCTGCCCAGGAAGATATGGAGTTGTCCGGCAAGTGCATGAGCCAGGACCTGACGTTGGGCTTGAGCACCAGCGGGAAGTAGTTGGCAAGGATCTTGTCGTCTCGCCCCCCGGCAGCTTGCACCGCGATGGTGTAGATGCTGAGGAACTCCGACGGATGCAACTTGCCGTCGTACTTCTCTGGTACGTCTGGCTTGAAGTTCTTCGTACTGGGCCACTGGATTTGCCGCAGCTCAGGGGTAAACGCAGGGCAACCTACCGCATAGGGCAGGTCGCCTGGTTCCCCTGGCGCATGCATGTCGACAGTGGGCCCAGCGCGCCGGTCTGATTGACGCCGCGCTTCTCTTCGGTGCTCGATGCGAGTACGCGCGTCTTCTTGCTGTCGTTCGTGAAGAACTTGGCGCTGATCGCGACGAGCTCGCGGATCTGATGACGCAGTGGAGTCGCTGTCATGGTGGACCCGGCGAGTCGGCGATCTTGGCCTTCGGGGCGGAGAGTGCACGGTGGTTGCACCCCCACCAGTCTTGTCGCCATCGGCTCGCACCTGGCTGACTTGCCGCGGCTGCGATGTAGTTGGTTGGCGCGGAGTGTCACCGTTGGCGAAGCCGATGAGGCTCTGAATGGTGGCCCTCCATTCGTCGATCTTGTCCGGCGTTGGAGGGAAGTCTAGGAGCAGTTGAGCTCGCGCCAAATCTTCCGCTGGAGTGGCGGGTAGCGGTGGCGAACGGTGCGAGGAGCGGGATATGCTCGGACTTCTAACTGTGTTAGAAGGAGCAATATCCCGTCCAGGCGACCGTGCCTCGCTCGCGCCAGCATGTTGGCCTTGAGCATTCCGAGATCCGCCAGCTCGATTTGGTTCCAGCAAGCGTATGGTACCGTGAGTACCATGACGCTGCCGGTCCCGCACCTCCTGAGATGGGCACGGTGCATCTACGGACGCCCTGTCGTCGTGGGAGCCGGCTACGCCGCCGATGGGCAGCGCAGTTTTGTCCTTGGACCTGGCGGCACCGTGGACTCCCTCGTCGACGCCCGTTCTTCCGCCGGCGTCTTCCCCACCAGCCGTTTGCTCCGGCGGTGGTGGATCTGTCGCGGGCGGATCTGCCGCCTCCGAAGCCTTCTTCTTCGGCGGCATGTCGATGAAGATGATGAAGATCTAGCTCGTGTGAACGCCGGATCAGGTTCACACAACCTCGATGCCCTCTACCTGGCGCGCCAAAGATGTCGGGGAAACTGCCTCCACGAACACCTATGGGGACGGAGCCCCTTTTCGGTTCGGCGGGGGGCGGAGGTCGCACGAAGAGCAGATCGAGGCGAGGCACAGGAGCAGTTTACCCAGCTTCGGGCTGCACGGATGCGTAAAACCCTACTGCTGCGTCTGTGGTTTGTATTGTGTTCTTGCTCGGGAGCGCTGGGTGCTACAGTACACTCAAGCAGCTAACAAGACCGAGCGTTCTTCTGTTCCTCCTCCCCCTCTACGTTGCGCATGGTCCTCCTTTTATATGTTCAAGGGGTCACCGACAGGTGGCAACGTAGGCAAGGGCAAAAATGTAAAAGGTGTTGCGGTTGGTACAGCTACCTACACAGTGTATCATACCTAACCCTGACGGCAGGGGACAAGGGCATTAAATGCCTATCTACGTCGCCCAAACAGTGCAGAAAAGCGACCGTCAGGGGCGCCACCGCTCGCCACGATGGCGATCTTGTCAGCGCCGCTTGCCACAGTGCACCCATGGCTGCACAGCCTCCCGCCACGTACGCCTGGAAGGGTCCCAGAGCGACACGTTGGTGGATGCGCTGGAGCGCGGGTACAGAGTGGTTGCTTGCCGCGGCAAGCGCCTTGCCGCGGTCGTTGTCTTGTCGCGTCCGGAAGCTTGTCGCTCGCCGGGCCTTGCCGGGACGCGTGGCGCGTCGCGGCAAGTTCCTTGAAATGCCTTGGTTAGCCTTCCCGGTAAGCTCCTATTGCGGGGTCTTGTGCCTTGAGTGGCCTTCCCGGCAAGCTCCTTTTGGTCAAGGTGAGCTGACGAGATGTGTTGGAAGTGTTTCCAAGGTTGATATGATCAAGCATCGCACGCTCCCTCTACCATCGAGATTGGTGTTAAACCTAAATAATTGTTATTTGGTGTTTGCGTTGAGCATAGACATGATTGGATTATGTCTATGGCAATACGGTTATTCATTTAAGGAGAATAACTAGCGGCATTGCGCGGCTAGACTTCCTATATTTTAGCTTTTAGGAATTTTCTCTACATATCTTCATCACTTGATCCATTGTATATAAAATGTATCTACAATGTGTATATGCAGTAAATGTAATATTTCCATAAATATTGATGGTAAACTTTGGTATAGATATTTCCATAATTGCATCAAATTATTGATAAAGATTTAGTTGTTTGATAACAAAAGATCAAAAGAACCATGGCATCTATCCCACCATGCCTAACCATAATGATTGAACATATCTTTAGAGTTCACGGTTTCAGCTTTTCTTTTCTTCTCATCAATCTGCACACCCAATATACGTTTTAATATTACTTGCATCGATACAGTGTTGTCCGTTCCATCAGGGTCTTGCCAGAGTTTGTCACTTCTGATGGTGCCCATTTATTTTTCACGTTGTTTTACTTCTTAATAAAAATAAAATGATTCACTACGTATTTGACATGACTAGTGCTTCTTTTTTGTTGTCGAAAGCACTCCATGTAGTTCACTCTAGTATGATACTTGAGCTATAATGATACTTACATTTTGTATTAGTTTTTTCCAGCATTTAGATTGTATAAAAAGATAATACTACATCTCCGGGTAAAATTTAAGACTTGAGAACATATTGAACTGGGTTAAAGATCAGCACCCTGCAATGAAAGTGATTCATGTGCGACAATACTTCTTCATACTAATATTAAGATTCTTCCCAGGCTCTGTCTACTTTGTTATGTTTGAGTGGCCAGAGAATGGTACACCTGTATTTTAGTAGTTTTTTCATGCACTTTCTTAGTTGTAGCGAGAAATATAATATAGTTCCTTGTACGACATCTCTTCTACTTTCAATACTCACTTTGGATACTAACTTTACTATGTCATTCATGTTGCCTGTAGGAACTGAAGAGTTGTTATTATTTTATCAATCATGATAAATCTAAGCTCGGTGTCCATAAATAATATATGGTTTCCAGTTATTCTCAAACATGTTAATATTCATGGCGAGAAAATAGTTTTTCCTTGACAAAAAAGATAATGCGTAGGTCAGGCCATGATTAACAGACTAACACTTATTGTGTCATATACTGGAACTTCCATTTTGTCCAGGAGCACTCTTTGATGCGCGGGATGTATTCTAAATTTATTATATGCAGTAAAAGTCATCTTAAGTTATTTCTCAATCGCATTGTGCTATGAATACTCCTATCTGAATATGCTACCAAAAAATGCATTGACGACATATTTGTGCTCTCAGAAATTCTACATTCATTCTTCAAAAGAAATGCTTCATAGCATTATCGTCAATAAAAATGTTGTAGACCGTTAAGTAAATCTGAAACAAAATTTAATGTATTAGGCAAAGGGCGGCATCTTAAGGCTATAGTGATGGTGAAGATCGAATTACACAATTAACCTCGCCTGATCTAGTAGCAATTATATCTGATATTTTAACTGAACAACACATGCACAATTATAATATTAGAAATAGCTTACAAATCTGCAAGATAACTACTTACAAATCAATTCCAATAGTCCAAGGAATTGCTCTTTCCTTTCACATAATTTCTACTCAGCAATTCAACATATAAGCATTAATGAAGACAAAGATACAGATAAGAGGCAATGGTGTCTCACAGTTTCTTTGGTGTGTGGCTTTGTCGACAGTGTACTCATGCTACAGGGATCAAATTGTCCTCGGTATGCCTGCGTGACAGATTTGGTGAGCAGCTATATGGATTCATCCGCTCATTGGTCTGTATACATAATAACACACATGTTGGGCCCAGACTCGGCTTTACTTTCACCCAGACGATCCGGCGACTTGCCGTGTACTTTCCGGCTAGAGCGACCTAGAAATCCTAGCTCAGATTACATCCTGATGGGATGTCTCCTGAACGAAACTACTCATACTTAGAAAGGTAGCTTGTGCACCTGATACACCACCCTGCATAGCACACGTGAAATATCACACGTCAGAATTGATCAACATTATACTTTGTGTATGTGCAAGAAATCTAGCATGTGTTTCCCCTGGTGAGAAATCAATCAGATAACCTGCTGCCTACTTGTGTATCCTTGCCGCATCCTATCAGCTCGGAAAGTACCTAATTAGATTCCGTGATGTGTCGGGTTCTCTTGTCTTTAATCTTGCGAGGAAAGCCTGATGGCTGGTAGTTCAACAAATGGGTTGTAGGTACGTATAACACATATAGTGAATTAGCTGGGAGGTCGAACCTTGGTGGTGCACTGGTATGGGAGAGGAGAATGGCGGCTGCTCAACACGCCGTGGAGAACGGGGAAGGGCTTGAGGAAGAAGTTTTTTTTTTGGAATCGCTTGAGGAAGAAGTTTTTTTTTTTTTGGAATCGCTTGAGGAAGGTTTTTTCTAGAACTATCGCTTGAGGAAGTAGATTTTTTTTTTAGGATCGCTTGAGGAAGTAGATATGCGAGCGTCAAGTCTCAAGAGCATTCAGGAAACTGGGCTGATAGTTTTCTTAATTTTTTTACAATAATAACTGGGCCCATAGTTGATAGTTTGGCCCATACGTAATGTGGCTGGCTTCTGTCTCTAACAGAAAATCATTAGATGCCTTTCTTTACGAATCTACACTGGTGTAAAAAGGGCCTTTGGTCGCGGTTCGCAACTGCCATTAGTCGCGGTTGCGCAACCGCGACCAAATAGGCGCGACTAAAGGCCCCCCCTTTAGTCGCGGTTGCTTAAGAACCGCGACTAAAGGCCCGTCCACGTGGGCGCCAGGCGGCCGTCGGGGCGGAGGACCTTTAGTCGCGGTTCTTCTGGCCAACCGCGACTAAAGGCCGCCGCAGGTTTAGGGTTTTAGCCCTCCCTCCCCTAAACCTGCCCCCCCCTCTAAACCTGTTTTCTGTTTAATTTGTATTGTTTTATTTCTTTTGTGCTTTATTTTAATTTTGAAGGAGTTTCACATATTCTACGCTACTACATACATGCATATGAATGTACAATTTCAAACAAATTTGAAATTAGAACCAAAAAGAATTCAAGAGGAATATACAATATATATTCAATATCATCGGATGACCATATACAATTTTGAACAAGTTTCCATACATAATTTAATGCATATAAAGTTCTACGTCCTCGTAATGGTGTTCTCCTTTAGGATGGAGGACTTCCCTGCTGAACCATCCAGCTAGTTCCTCCTGAAGTGGTCGGAAGCGAGCTTCTGGACTAAGCATCATCCGGAGGTTATTCCTCTGAGTATTGGTATCACTCGGAACCCGCTCAGAGGTGTATCTCCGGATCATCTCACAGACATAGTATCCACATAGATTGGTCCCCGCTGGCTGAATATCCCCACCATTCTTAGCCTTTGACCTTTTGAATTCTAGCTCTTTTTTGAATTCACCGACCTTTGTATCTACGAACCGTCTCCAAACCCTACGAGGCAAAGAAAATTAAATGAACAAGAGAGTTATTAGTTACTTGATATTAGGAAATGAACGAAATAGGCCGATCGATATAGAGCGCAAATGAATGAAAATAATTACTTCTGCAGCATTCTTCTCATGCCGCCCCAAAGCTTTGGATCCATATTCAGAGAGTCGTGGACGAGACATTCTGAGGTGTCAACTTTAATTACTAGCAGAATCCAGTGGAACCTGCGGACACGATACATGCACAGTACGTCATGCATAACTCATCGATTAGCCGGCCACATACCATGCATGGAGTAAACAAAAGAGAATGTGCTCAAGACAGAAACACTCACCCAAAATGGTAAGGAAATAGAATATCACTTTTGAGTTCCTGCTTTGTAAGAAACTGCCACAGGTCTGCCTCCATGTCGGCGGGGTGATGCTCCAACACATATCCATTAACGATGTGTGGGTCAATGAACCCAACATCATGGATGTTCCTTACTCTGCATTCCTTAATCTTCATTCTGCATGTATAATAGCGGACACAACAATATAGTTAGGACATATATATAGTGCAGGCAATATGAACGAGATGGGGTAGAAATAAATCACTTACAGAACGTAGCAACTGATGATAGATTTGTCGAGCTCGCGCAGATTGAAAAGCTGGAACAATTCACTCAGATGAACTTGTACATAGTAATGTTTGAAGTGATGCTCATATCTAACTTCCGCATAAATATATTCTTTGGCGTTTTTATTTTTTATGTAACCCTTGTACCATTTCAGCAGACCTTTCATTTGTGGAGGTAGATCCTCTTCCTGCGCAGGCTCGACGAGAGGCCCATTCGTCACATATGTAATTACTACCTCCTTCACTGGCGCCTCATCAAGGCCTAACAGTTCATGAAGAGTAATACCTAAGTTGGCCGCTTGTTCTCTGGCACTCGTTACAGTCAATCCATGTGCTGCCACAGGTGCTATGATATCGGGGTCATCCGGACCGGCGGCTTTCACTATAAGCGGGGCAATCGATTGTTTACTTTGTTCCCCGAGCTGGGCAACTCGTTTCTCGCTTTTTTTACTTTCTAATTCCGTTTTCTCGGCCTCCTCCAAGGCTTTGTTCTCCTGGTTCTCCGCCCGCTCTTTCTTCTCCTTCAACATGAGTGCTTGCCTACGAAGTTCACGTGCATAGTCGTCAGGCAGATTCTTCGCGGCTTGGGACGGTGTGCTCAAAAATGACTTAGCCCACTTCTTTTGCTCATCAGAAAATACTGGCTTGGGCTCGGGCTCTCTTTTCTTCTTGCAGTCCGCCTTCCATTTCTCATGATCAGCAGCCGCGGCCGCGGCAGTTTCCTCGGCACTACGTTCCCAAGGCCTTGTGGGGAGAGGCTTCAGTGATGGCTCCGGCACCTTTGTGGTCTTAGGTACATAAGGGTCTGGGTTAATAATCTAGGACTGCTTCTGCTTCTTTGCCGGAGATGGATTGGGGGGCGGCGTCTGATCACCCGCCGGACGAGGACTGGGGGACGGCGTCTGATCACCCGCCGGACATTGTGGACTGGGAGGCGTCGGCTGACGTGACAGAGGTGTAGGTGAACCGCCACCACCACCACCACCGCCACCGCCACCACCACCACCGTAGGGGGGTGGACTTGTTGTCCTTGGCGCCTCGCCTGGAAACTTGATAAACTTCTTTTGCCATAGAATGAAATGGCGCTTGACATCTCCAAGTCTTTTCTCCCCTTCAGGTGTAGCAATGTCAATCTCCAGGTCCTCAAACCCTTGGACTATGTCCTCCACCGTGACACGAGCATAGCCATCTTGAATGGGGTTGTTGTGGTGGAGTGCTCCAGGTAAACATGGTAAAGCACTGCCGATGGCTACCTTCATGGACATGTTCCCGATAGGATAATACAGATGACATTCTTTCATCTCCTTTATATCGTCCACGGGGTAGCGAGGAGGCTTCAGTGCAGTAATTTCGACCACCAGAGGCTCCGGTGCAGTAATTTCGATCGTCGGTGCATCTGCACCAGCCGGTGGGGCCTCCGTGGAAGCCATGCTGCTTCTCCGCTGCTGGCTTCTGAGATCCGCTGGATGATCTTCATGCTGCGCCCGAGCTGCATCTCTTTCGGCTACTAGTACACTCACGGTTTTCTTCATCACATCCATTTCCGATGCCAACCGCGCCACAACATCTGCTTCCTGATCCATCTTTCTCTTACGGCTTCTGTAACCGTACGGGTCATCGTTCTGGGGGAACCCTATTTTCCACGGAATGTGCCCCATGCCTCGTACACGTCCTCCGTGTTCAGGATTCCCGAGGGCTTTTGTCAGCGCGTCGTTCTCTCTGTTGAACTTGATCTTCCCCTCTTGAGCATCCCTCATTGCGTCAATAAGGGCTTGGGTGGGTTTAATTATTTTGCCCCGGTAAACACACTCCCCTGTCTCCGGGTTCAGCGTTCCCCCATGCCCGTACCACCAGCTTTTGGCCCTTGGGTCCCATCTCTCCGTACCTGGACGGATTCCTCGCACCCTCAGCTCGTTCTCCATCTTCTCCCACCTAGGCTCCCAAAGGCGATACCCTCCTGGCCCCATAATATGATTGTACTCCTTCTTAGCCGCATTTTCCTTATTTTTTTCGATATTTGAATGAATTGCTCCGATTTCTTTTGCTTCACAAATTCTGGCCAAACATGTTTCAGTTTCTCATATTGTCCTTTGAAATCCGGAGTCTTGTTCTGCTTGACAAAGTCATGGGCTAGATTTTGCTTGAATTTCCGGAATGCGTCGGCCATCTTATAAAGAGCGAACTGTTTGACTAGCCTCCTCCTCTCCTTGTTTTCCTCAATCTTGTTACCCTCCTCATCGAATTTGTTGTATTCCGGAGGTAGAACGAAATATTCCATAAGCTTCTTGAAGCAATCTTTTTTTGTTCTCTTATCGACAAAAGTGAAACCAGCAATTCGTGCCTTCTTTGGCTTATTCCACTCCTGGACGGTGATCGAGACGTTGTCTCTAACAACGACTCCGCATTGGCTGACAAACTTGGTGGCGTTCTTGCGGGGCTCCAGCGGCCTGCCGGTTGCACTGTCGACAACCTCGATGGTGCATGTTTCTCCTTGTTTCATCGTCTTGGTTGCGCCACGCTTTGACGACGTACTCGATTGTTTCGACGATCCGGCCGAGGGCTAAAATAAGAAAGAGAGTCGCACGCGTTAGTACACACATATTTATTCAAATCAGTTAGTTTGTATCACCAGAGGCTCAATGTATATATATACCTCGGCGCCGGAGGTGGTTGCTACTTCCATTTGAAGATCGTCGTTTATCGACGTTTGTTCGGCATCATCTTGCTGACGGCGCCCTTCATCTTCACCGTCAAGGTTCAGATAAGAAGAGATATCATCTTCTTCTTGTCCGGTCGGCACATATAGAATATCGCCGTTTATGATGCCGAACATATGTGCTTCACCGTCCGGATCATAGTTGTCCATAATCGGGTCAGCTCTACCGTCCGCCATTATGTCAGTCCTGAAAACATGTAGTAAAAACAAATTAATTAAGTGAAGAAGGGGGGCGGTGGCGGTGGCGGTGGCGAAAGGAGGGGGCGAGGAAGGGGTGGGAGAGGGTGTCGCAGTAGAGCGCGAGACGGGGCGGCAGACGACGGCGTCACGAAGAGGGAGGCGAGGACAACACACATGTATAACCCTCGCCGCCCCCTCTCGATCCAAAAAAAAAACACCGCGGAGTTTTACTTTTTTTGTTGTTAATTATCAAGTTTTATATACGTTTTTTTTGTTAATTATCAAATTTTACGGTTTTTTTGTTGATTATTAAGTTTTAAGTTATTTTACCGTTTTTGTTAAACTAATTAACTAGTTAAAATTAAAAAGAACAAAAAAAAGAAAAAAAAGAAAAAATTCCGGTGGCCCACGGCGCCCCTCTCTCTCTCCACGATCTCGCTCTCTGTCTGAGAGAGGCGCGCGCGTGCGCGCACGGCAGTACCGAGGCCGGCCGGCGGCGTTGAGGGCGGGCGAGCGAGGCGGCGCGCGCGCGGTGGGCGAGGGAGGCCGGTGATAGCGGCCGGCGGCGCCGTACGTGCGCGGCAGAGAATCGGAGAAGACGAGAAATGGAGGCGACGGTTCGGGCCCTTGTATTTATAGCCCCCCCCTTTAGTCGCGGTTGGGGAGGCGACCCGCGAATAAAGGGTAACCTTTAGTCACGGTTGGCCAGACCAACCGCGACTAAAGGGTTTTTTGGTGGGTTTTTGCGTTCCTGCGCGCAACGACCTTTAGTCGCGGTTGGCCAGGCCAACCGCGACTAAAGGTATTTTTCAAAATACTTTTTCTTTTTCAAAATCTTAAAAATACAAATAATATATCAAAAAATTGAGAAAAATAAAACTAATTCAATTCAATATGTTAAAAACACAAATATTATATCCAAAAATTCAGAAAAATAAAACTAATTCAATTCAAAATTCTAAAAATACAAATAATATATCAAAAAATTAAGAAAAATAAAACTAATTCAATTCAAAATGTTAAAAATACAAATAATATATCAAAAAATTCAGAAAAATAAAACTAATTCAATTCATAATCTTAAAAATACAAATAATATATCAAAAAATAAAGAAAAATAAAACTAATTCAATTCAATATGTTAAAAATACAAATAATATATCAAAACATTCAGAAAAATAGAACTAATTCAATTCAATATGTTAAAAACACAAATATTATATCAAAAAATTCAGAAAAATAAAACTAATTCAATTCAAAATTCTAAAAATACAAATAATATATCAAAAAATTAAGAAAAATAAAACTAATTCAATTCAAAAATAAAACTCACGCCGGAGCAGCGGATGAATCCCCGCTGGCATCCCGATAACCAGCATACTTGGGACGCCTTCTTCATCAATCGGCGTGAGAGGGCGCTCGCCAGGTATGAGGAGGACGGTCTACCTCCTGGGAACTTCCACGAGGCCGGCCGTCAGCTATGGTGGTACGGCCGGACTCTGCAGAGCGTCATGGACTACATCACGGCCGGCGATATCCCCCGCCTGCGCTACCCTCAGTTCGAGCCACGAGCGCCGCCCGATGACAGCGACGACGACGGCGGCAACTTAGAAGGCGACGACTACCAGTACAACGGCGGCGGCTATGAAGACTACGAGTATGCATATTATACGCCTAGGCAGGAGTATGACTAAATCACTCCAAATTTCATGTATCATCAGTGGTATCTCGAATCATTCGAAAATGGACACCAAACACATCACGGGTAATATAATTCACATGATCCATTCAACAAAGTTTGGTACAATAAATTATTACACATCATTTCTTCCCTTGTGTCCCTGCTTGCTTACGATTGTGCCGTATCCATGGAGCATCCTCATCATTTAACTTAATGCTTGGGTCGGTGTTCACTTTGAAGGGCGGAATTTCAGCAAACATATTATAATCTTCTGACATGTCTGTCTTGTCCTCCACTCCCACGATGTTTCTTTTCCCTGAAAGAACAATGTGGCGCTTTGGATCATCGCATGATGTACTGATCGTTTTCTTATCTTTCCGTTTCCTCGGTTTGCTTCTCATGTCCTTCACATAGAAAACCTGAGCGACATCTTTCGCTAGGACGAATGGTTCATCAAGGTAACCAAGATTGTTGAAATCCACCATTATCATTCCGTATTGCTGGTCCACCTTTACCCCACCTCCTGTTAGCTTGAACCATTTGCACCGGAACAAAGGGACCTTAAAGGAGGGTCCATAGTTAAGTTCCCATATATCCTCTATGTAACCATAATATGTGACCTTTTGCCCATTCTCGGTTGCTGCATCAAAGCGGACACCACTGTTTTGGTTGGTGCTCTTTTTGTCTTGGGCGATCGTGTAAAATGTATTCCCATTTATCTCGTACCCTTGGAAAGTCGTTATAGTCGAAGATGGTGTCTTGGCCAACATGTACAGCTGATCTACTAAAGGCCTTTGGGCACCTTTAGTCGCGGTTGGCCTGGCCAACCGCGACTAAAGCCCCTCACGTGCACCAGCTGGCCACCGAGCGCCCTGGGCCCAGGCCTTTGGTCGCGGTTCGTCTGCCGAACCGCGACTAAAGACTTCATTAGTCGCGGTTCCTACAGTTTCGTGACTAATGGGGCTGGACGGAAGCCTCTTTTTCTACCAGTGCTAATTAAGCCTGTACGTGTCTTTTTTTTGCGGAGGACCTATACGTGACCTTCTCATCAATCGTGGTTGTACTATTCCATCCAAGATATATGTACGTGACAGATTTTCATGTGCAACACAATATATGCATATACATAGTATTTGTATGTAACGTAGTATCTTTAAATCTGAACCGTTTATATCAAAACACTAATGGCCTAGATAATTTAATCTATGTGGATAAACAAGATGGCTTCTCTGACTTCTATTTTAATTATATAATAGATAGATGTCACTTGCTTTTATGTTTTCATGCATGTCAGATATTGAACATTATCAAAATGAATATGAGAATGGGCGCACGAGAGGAATATTGCGGAACGATCCACTGCCTAACAAACTTGGCATGGTGGAGGATGGCCTATCTTATTCACCCATCAAGGTGCTTGCTCTAACTTTGCAAAGTTGTATTGGTCGCACATATTTTGCTTCTGACCTCTTGCATTACTTCTACTTTGTTACACCATCTGCTTAGTTTAAGCATCATATATGAGTATATGACATACCTATCCATTTTCTGTACCTATTCCATGTGTCGTCACACTATGTTTTTCCAGTCAAATGTTGTTCTTTTGTAATAGATGACCAAAAGGAAGAGGGTGAGTGCAGATCCTCAAGGAGTACAAACTAGGTATTTGGGAAAGGTAGTGATACCTGTTAAATCAGATAGATCAGCAGCCATAGAAAACACAGGCCCAATTGTACCACACTTTACCCCTACTCCAGTGGCCAAACCCCTATTAAAACTACTGGGAGCCCAGCGTCTGGTACTGTCTATGATATCAATTCAAAATTTGAACTCCTAAATTTCTGCTTGTGCCTTACCTTCTCTCTTGTATGAAAACTAATTTCAGATGAATCTCCTTGCTCAAAGGATCATATGATCTCAAAACAATAATGGGCTCTGCATTGCTCTTGTCACTACCTCTCTCCCTTTTGCCTTGTAACGTTGTACTTAATTAATTGCTATTTGATTATGTATCATTAGTCTGCACCTGAGCTTCATTATCCTCTGTTTCTTCCAATATTATTTGATCTATATTTACTCTTTGCAAAATGTATAATAATGGCAACGCTTATAAAGAATTTTCTTTGGGGAATTTATTGAATTATCCTTCCATCAACATGGAGAAGGGCTTTGTCCAGCCCGTGTTAACATATAATGTAAGTTCATCCTTCTCAAGCCTTCAAACTTTGTTCTAGTATAGATTAGGATAGGCATCATTTCCTCCACTTCTGTTTGCTTTGCTGTTTACATCTGATTGGATGTTTGCAACAACTACCATTTTCAAATTGTAGTTGTAAAAACATGTTCCTTATGCAGAACAGATCCATTTATTTGCTTATATAATTGTGAAACCTGTTACGTGTCTCCTTGTTTCTCTTTCAGACTCGTATCTCTTACGCCAGGCAGAACTTTAGGGAAGATAGTGAGCCAAACCATCTTGAGGACAGCGAGATGACCCCAAGGTCCTGTCTTGATGAAGACATTGAGTTGAAGCTACTCACCAGCAGGTGTGAGACAACCTCTGTGCAGTCGCTGCCTCAATCAGTTCGACTTCTTCAGTCTCAACTTAAAGCGGAAAGGCTTGCTTCAGCTCAGCTCCGACGTGAAGTCAAAGATGCAATGAAGATGTCAGAGGACTGCCGTGTGCACCATCATGCCTTAAATCTAGTGTTGATGCATCTATCGTTGACAGAACTGAGGTCTACTCAGCTTCTTCAGCTGTTTGGGGGGGCCCGACCTGGCCAGGCCTAGTGCCTTCTGAAGTGCTCTCAGTTTTGTATATTCTTTTATCGGCGCGTTTATTTGCACTGGTGGCGAACTTTAATGCCCAGTGGATGTAATATGTGTGATAGCCGTGATAGCCTAGTGTAAGCTGCTTGCTTATTTATTTCCTTGTTGTCTTGTTTACTTGTTTGCTTCTAGTCACTGCAGTTCTTTTTCCGCGGTTTGCTAGTGGCTGCATTAACCTATTTTTTAAAACCAGGCTACAATAACCATGGGCTAATATTTACTGTAGTGACACTGGGCCTCCTACGGCCATAGAAACAGTGGGCCTTCTACGGGTCATAGAAACAATGGGCCTTCTACGGGCCGTAGAAACAATGGGCCTTCTACGGGCTGTAGAAATAATGGGCCTTCTACGGGTCGTATCATCAATGGGCCTTATACGGGCAGTATGATCGATGGCCAAACATGGGCCAATAACAGGCCGCATTATGGCCGTAAATGGGCTAGAGTTGGAATCATCCGTTCATGGGCCGACCATAACGGGCCATCGTTAATAGGCCATATTTGATGACGCTATGAAAACGGCCCAACGTATTAACAGACCACAAACGGGCCGACTGTAACCATGGGTTGAATTTGGCCCACAAGCAGGAAATGACAGTAACGGGCCGTAAGTAAACGAATGCTGGAAATGAGCCCAAGAATAAATGGGCTCTGAGAAGGCCGAAAGATAACATGGGCTGGAAACGGCCCAACGGAATAACGTGTTGTTAATGGGTATAAAGTGATACACTGTTCATCACGGGCCAGTTTCACCATGGGCCGTTAATGGGTGTAAAGTGATACACTGTTCATTACGGGCCAGTTTCACCACAGGCCGTTAGTAGGCCAAGAGTTACATAGGGCCTCATATGGGCCGAAAGACGTCATGGGCCATACATGGGCCAGAAGTGAAAACGGGCTGGAATCATATTGGATGGCCCAGATGACGCTACTGGGCCTAATTTGGATAAGGCGTAATGGGCCTTGGTTTAGCGGGCTGTAAATGGGCTATATTCGAATAGGCCGTTAACAGGCTTTCCATGGGCCGTCCTGCCAGCTTTTGACCAAGTCAAACGGGCCCACCTTTACACAGGAATGGGCCTCTGTTGGGCCGTGCCACGTGTCGACGTATCATAGGCGCCTATCTGACCCACTAACGAGCTGACACGTGTTTCGTCCGGCCAATAAGAATTTTACACGTGGAAATTTCCCATTGGTCGGGGCTGTTAACGGGTTATCGGATCCAAAACCCGACCCGATAGCTTAACGGCGTTCCGTTATGGTGGATGCCACGTGTCGGTCACCCTTGACGAAAGCACTTCTGTGACGCGCGATTTATCGTCATGGAAGTGGACACTTCCGTGATGATAATTTTAGTAATGTCATGAAACACTTCTACGACAACACAGGTATGACTATCTTGATTCTGTCATAAATTTGTCATGGATGTACATGCATGACAAAAAAAGCGACCTACTGTGACAAACACGTATCATCACGGAAGTGTATTTTTTTGTAGTGCATATGCATGTTACTCCCTCCGTATAGGTGTGTAAGTCATCTTACGAAAATCAAATATTCCCAAAAATCCTAGGCGCATTACATTAAATTTCGTTCTCGTTTCCGTCACAGCCTCGTACTACTGCCCACATGGAATATGTGCAGGGGCAAAGAGGAGGCGCCGGCCAGTGAATGCATCGCTGCTGGACTTTGATTAGGCAAGAGGTTAATGGTTGTTTTGCGTGCACTCACGTATTCAATGCTAATTTTATTTTTGTTTTAAACCAGTGTTGTGATCGGAAGTTTCTTTGCTTACCGTGCTCCTTCTCATCCAATCTCAATCCACCTAGGTTTTTTTTGCGGGGAATTAAGGAGCTTTTTATTCATACGATGATCCACCGACCACATCAGCCATAAGGCTGGTGACCAGGAACCCCGGGGGGGGGGGAGTCCATCCAACACTCTATCACCTCCAATGTGCATGCATGTTTTGCACAAAGGTGGGCAGGGACATTGGCATGTCTCCTTACATGAATAATTTCAAAATAAGTAAACTCAACAAGCTCCTCAATATCTAAAAGTAATGGCGCTATTACAGAGCGCGAATTCCGGCGCGATTTCCAGAGGTTGACCACTTCCAAACAGTCTGTTTCAATTTCGACCCGCGCAAAACCACGAAGCATTGCCACCACCACACCCTCACGCACCGCAGTTGCCTCTGCAACAAGAGGATCTGTGATACCTGGGCACGGTTTGCACCAAGCTGTGATGAAAGCCGAAGGTGATCGGGCCACACATCCAATACCTCCTCCATGCTCGAGCATAGCAACACCAGCATCTGTGTTAATTTTGATGCACTCTCCATCTGGCGGTCTCCACCCATGCTCTGGCAGCACAATTGCATGTTTGGTCGGGAGCTCTAGCACTGCCAACGCATCTCTGATCATTTTTAGTGACTGGACAGGTTCCCTACTAGCTTTGTTATGCGTGATATTGTTTCTAGATGTCCATATTGCCCACATCACCGTGATGATCTTTGCCCTGTCTGACCCATCAAATCGATCATCACAGAGAACATCTCTAGACCATGTCATCGTATGCAGCTCCGGCAGCTTTACGTCCAACCACTGACGGGCTTCTCTCCAGAAATTTTGTGCATGGCTGCATTTTATCAAAGCATGGTACATATCTTCCTCAGCTTCAAGGCAAACCTTGCACCTTGCTGTTGTCGTAATATGCCTGTAGTGGAGCATGCCCTCTACGGGAAGAATCCCGCGCAGCACTCGCCACCAGAACACACGAACCTTTGGTAACACATTCAACTTCCAAAGCCTCGTCCATAGCTGTTCATTTGTCTCGGAAGATTCGGTGACCGACCCTTCTTCTAGAGCACGATGCTCGTTGCGAATCATAAGAGTGTGGTACGCTGACTTGACAGTATAGACTCCTGCTTTTTCTGCCGACCATGCCCATATATCATCTCCTCCAAACCGCCTCAAGGGTATATTGAGAATAGCTTCTGCTTCAGACGGAATGAAATTTGCATGTACCTCATTACGTTTCCATGACCCCGAATCAGCATCGATCAGATCTAAGACCCAGACAAGATCGGCGGCCCCAATCTGCACCGATGGCTTCGTGGAAATAAGACCTGGGATCCAAGGATCATTCCATATCGACACCGTCGTCCCATCCCCAATCCGCTTAATCATCCCAACCTCCAAAGCTTCCCTCCCCGCCAAGATTGCATGCCAAGTGGAAGACGCGTGGGATGGCAAAGTAGCTTCGAGGAAATTTGTCATCGGGAAATACTTCCCTTTGAGCACCCGTGCACAGAGCGACTCCGGGCTCGTGACGAGTCTCCAGCCATGTTTTCCCAGGAGGGCAATATTAAATAGTTGAAAATCTCTGATACCCATCCCTCCTTTCACTTTTGAAGAAGTAAGCGTGTCCCAATCCGTCCAATGTAAAGACCGACTATCAAGGGAGCTACTCCACTAGTAACGGGCCATGCATGATCTGAGACCCTTACAAACTTCCTTTGGTAATTAAAACAGCTCATCAAAAAGGCTGGGATAGCTTGCGCCACAGATTTCAGGCGAACCTCGTGACCCGCACATGAAATCATGCGTTCCATCCCACCCTACAGCTTGCTTCGAAGTCTCTCCGTCAGATGCTCGAAGTGTTGAGGAACGTAGTAATTTCAAAAAAATTCCTACGCACACGCAAGATCATGGTGATGCATAGCAACGAGAGGGGAGAGTGTTGTCTACGTACCCATGTAGACCGAAGCGGAAGCGTTGACGCAACGTAGTGGAAGTAGTCGTACGTCTTCTCGATCCGATCGATCCAAGCACCGTTGCTCCGGCACCTCCGAGTTCTTAGCACACGTTCAGCTCGATGACGATCCCCGGGCTTCGATCCAGCAAAGCTTCGGGGAGGAGTTCCGTCAGCACGACGGCGTGGTGACGATCTTGATGTACTACCGGCGCAGGGCTTCGCCTAAGCGCTGCAACGATATGACCGAGGTGGAATATGGTGGAGGGGGCACCGCACACGGCTAAGGAACGATCTCAAGGATCAACTTGTGTGTCTTGGGGTGCCCCCTGCCCCCGTATATAAAGGAGCAAGGGGGATGGCCGGCCGGCCTAGAGAGGAGCGCCAAGGGAGGGGGAGTCCTCCTCCTAGTAGGAGTAGGACTCCCCTTTCCTAGTCCAACTAGGAGGAGGGAAGGGGGAAGGAAAGAGAGGGAGAGGGAGAGGGAAAGGGGGGCCGCGCCCCCCCTCCTTGTCCAATTCGGACTGCCCATGGGGGGGCGCGCGCCACCTCCTGGTGCGGCCCTCTCTCTCCCCTCGCGGCCCAATAAGGCCCATACTTCCCCCGGGGGGTTCCGGTAACCCCTCCGGCACTCCGGTATTATTCGAAATCACTCGGAACCATTCCGATGTCCGAACATAGCCATCCAATATATCAATCTTTATGTCTCGACCATTCTGAGACTCCTCGTCATGTCCGTGATCACATCCGAGACTCCGAACTCCTTCGGTACATCAAAATGCATAAACTCATAATAACTGTCATCGTAACCTTAAGCGTGCGGACCCTACGGTTCGAGAACAATGTAGACATGACCGAGACTCATCTCCGGTCAATAACCAATAGCGGGACCTGGATGCCCATATTGGTTCCTACATATTCTACGAAGATCTTTATCGGTCAGACCGCATAACAACATACGTTGTTCCCTTTGTCATCGGTATGTTACTTGCCCGAGATTCGATCGTCGGTATCCAATACCTAGTTCAATCTTGTTACTGGCAAGTCTCTTTACTCGTTCCGTAATACATCATTCCACAACTAACTCATTAGTTGCAATGCTTGCAAGGCTTATGTGATGTGCATTACCGAGAAGGCCCTGAGATACCTCTCCGACATTCGGAGTGACAAATCCTAATCTTGAAATACGCCAACCCAACAAATACTTTCGGAGACACCTGTAGAGCACCTTTATAATCACCCAGTTACGTTGTGACGTTTGGTAGCACACAAAGTGTTCCTACGGTAAACGGGAGTTGCATAATCTCATAGTCAAAGGAACATGTATAAGTCATGAACAAAAGCAATAGCAACATACTAAACGATCGGGTGCTAAGCTATTGGAATGGGTCATGTCAATCAGATCATTCAACTAATGATGTGACCTTGTTAATCAAATGACAACTCCTTTGTCTATGGTTAGGAAACTTAACCATCTTTGATTAACAAGCTAGTCAAGTAGAGGCATACTAGTGACACTCTGTTTGTCTATATATCCACACATGTATTATGTTTCCGGTTAATACAATTCTAGCATGAATAATAAACATTTATCACGATATGCAAGGAAATAAATAATAACTATATTATTGCCTCTAGGGCATATTTCCTTCAGTCTCCCACTTGCACTAGAGTCAATAATCTAGATTACACAGTAATGATTCTAACACCCATGGAGTCTTGGTGCTGATCATGTTTTGCCCGTGGAAGAGTCTTAGCCAACGGGTCTGCTACATTTAGATCCGTATGTATCTTGCAAATCTCTATGTCTCCCACCTGGACCAAGTCCCGGATGGAATTGAAGCGTCTCTTGATGTGCTTTGTTCTCTTGTGAAATCTGGATTCCTTCGCCAAGGCTATTGCTCCAGTATTGTCACAAAAGATTTTCATTGGACCCGATGCACTAGGTATGACACCTAGATCGGATATGAACTCCTTCATCCAGACTCCTTCATTTGTTGCTTCCGAAGCAGCTATCTACTCTGCTTCACATGTAGATCCCGCTACGACGCTTTGTTTAGAACTGCACCAACTGACAGCTCCATCGTTTAATGTAAATATGTATCCGGTTTGCGATTTCGAATCGTCCAGATCAGTGTCAAAGCTTGCATCAACGTAACCCTTTGTGACGAGTTCTTTGTCACCTCCATACACGAGAAACATTTCCTTAGTCCTTTTCAGGTACTTCAGGATATTCTTGACCGCTGTCCAGTGATCCACTCCTGGATTACTTTGGTACCTCCCTGCTAAACTTATAGCAAGGCACACATCAGGTCTGGTACACAGCATTGCATACATGATAGAGCCTATGGCTGAAGCATAGGGAACATCTTTCATCTTCTCTCTATCTTCTGCAGTGGTCGGGCATTGAGTCTGACTCAACTTCACACCTTGCAATACAGGCAAGAACCCCTTCTTTGCTTGATCCATTTTGAACTTCTTCAAAATCTTGTCAAGGTATGTGCATTGTGAAAGTCCAATTAAGCGTCTTGAACTATCTCTATAGATCTTAATGCCTAATATGTAAACAGCTTCACCAAGGTCTTTCATTGAAAAACTCTTATTCAAATATCCCTTTATGCGGTCCAGAAATTCTATATCATTTCCAATCAGTAATATGTCATCCACATATAATATTAGAAATGCTACAGAGCTCCCACTCACTTTCTTGTAAATACAGGCTTCTCCAAAAGTCTGTACAAACCCAAATGCTTTGGTCACACTATCAAAACGTTTATTCCAACTCCGAGAGGCTTGCACCAGTCCATAAATGGATCGCTGGAGCTTGCACACTTTGTTAGCTCCCTTTGGATCGAAAAAACCTTCCGGTTGCATCATATACAACTCTTCTTCCAGAAATCCATTCAGGAATGCAGTCTTTACATCCATTTGCCAAATTTCATAATCATAAAATGCGGCAATTGCAAACATGATTCGGACAGACTTAAGCATCGCTACGGGTGAGAAGGTCTCATCGTAGTCAATCCCTTGAACTTGTCGAAAACCTTTTGCGACAAGTCGAGCTTTGTAGACAGTAACATTACCATCAGCGTCAGTCTTCTTCTTAAAGATCCATTTATTCTCTATTGCTTGCCGACCATCGGGCAAGTCAACCAAAGTCCATACTTTGTTCTCATACATGGATCCCATCTCAGATTTCATGGCTTCAAGCCATTTTGCGGAATCTGGGCTCACCATCGCTTCTTCATAGTTCGTAGGTTCACCATGATCTAGTAGCATGATTTCCAGAATAGGATTGCCGTACCACTCTGGTGCGGATCTTACTCTGGTTGATCTATGAGGTTCTGTAGTAACTTGATCTGAAGTTGCATGATCATCATCGTTAACTTCCTCGCTAATTGGTGTAGGTGCTACAGAAACAGATTTCTGTGATGTACTACTTTCCAATAAGGGAGCAGGTACAGTTACCTCATCAAGTTCTACTTTCCTCCCACTCACTTCTTTCGAGAGAAACTCCTTTTCTAGAAAGACTCCGAATTTAGCAACAAAAATCTTGCCTTCGGATTTGTGATAGAAGGTGTATCCAACAGTTTCTTTTGTATATCCTATGAAGACACATTTTTCCGATTTGGGTTCGAGCTTATCAGGTTGAAGCTTTTTCACATAAGCATCGCAGCCCCAGACTTTAAGAAACGACAACTTTGGTTTCTTGCTAAACCATAGTTCATAAGGCGTCGTCTCAACGGATTTTGACGGTGTCCTATTTAACGTGAATGCGGCCGTCTCTAGAGCATAACCTCAAAATGATAGCGGTAAATCTGTAAGAGACATCATAGATCGCACCATATCTAGTAAAGTGCGATTACGACGTTCGGACACACCATTGCGCTGTGGTGTTCCGGGTGGCGTGAGTTGCGAAACTATTCCGCATTGTTTTAAATGTAGACCAAACTCGTAACTTCAATATTCTCCTCCATGATCAGATCATAGAAACTTTATTTTCTTGTTACGATGATTTTCAACTTCACTCTGAAATTCTTTGAACTTCTCAAATGTTTCAGACTTGTGTTTCATTAAGTAGATATACCCATATCTGCTTAAATCATCTGTGAAGGTGAGAAAATAACGATATCCGCCACGAGCCTCAACATTCATCGGACCACATACATCTGTATGTATGATTTCCAACAAATATGTTGCTCTCTCCATAGTACCGGAGAACGGTGTTTTGGTCATCTTGCCCATTAGGCACGATTCGCAAGTGCCAAGTGATTCATAATCAAGTGGCTCCAAAAGTCCATCAGTATGGAGTTTCTTCATGCGCTTTATACCGATATGACCTAAACGGCAGTGCCACAAATAAGTTGCACTATCATTATCAACTCTGCATCTTTTGGCTTCAACACTATGAATATGTGTATCACTACTATCGAGATTCATCAAAAATAGACCACTCTTCAAGGGTGCATGACCATAAAAGATATTACTCATATAAATAGAACAACCATTATTCTCTGATTTAAATGAATAACCGTCTCGCATCAAACAAGATCCAGATATAATGTTCATGCTCAACGCTGGCACCAAATAACAATTATTTAGGTCTAATACTAATCCCGAAGGTAGATGTAGAGGTAGCGTGCCGACCGCGATCACATCGACTTTGGAACCATTTCCCACGCGCATCGTCACCTCGTCCTTAACCAATCTTTGCTTAATCCGTAGTCCCTGTTTCGAGTTGCAAATATTAGCAACAGAACCAGTATCAAATACCCAGGTGCTACTGCGAGCATTAGTAAGGTATACATCAATAACATGTATATCACATATACCTTTGTTCACCTTGCCATCCTTCTTATCCGCCAAATACTTGGGGCTGTTCCGCTTCCAGTGACCAGTCTGCTTGCAGTAGAAGCACTCAGTTTCAGGCTTAGGTCCAGACTTGGGTTTCTTCTCTTGAGCAGCAACTTGTTTGCTGTTCTTCTTGAAGTTCCCCTTCTTCTTCCCTTTGCCCTTCTTCTTGAAACTAGTGGTCTTATTGACCATCAACACTTGATGCTCCTTCTTGATTTCTACCTCCGCAGCCTTTAGCATTGCGAAGAGCTCGGGCATAGTCTTTTCTATCCCTTGCATATTAGAGTTCATCACGAAGCCTTTGTAGCTTGGTGGCAGTGATTGAAGAATTCTGTCAATGACACAATAATCCGGAAGATTAACTCCCAGTTGACTTAAGTGATTGTAATACCCAGACATTGTGAGTATGTGCTCACTGACAGACCCATTCTCTTCCATCTTGCAGCTATAGAACTTATTGGAGACCTCATATCTCTCAATCCGGGCATTCTGTTGGAATATCAACTTCAACTCCTGGAACATCTCATATGCTCCATGGTTCTCAAACCGTCGTTGAAGTCCCGGTTCTAAGCCGTAAAGCATGGCACACTGAACTATCGAGTAGTCTTCAGCTTTGCTCTGCCAGACGTTCACAACATCTGGCGTTGCTCCAGCAGCAGGCCTGGCACCTAGCGGTGCATCCAGGACGTAATTCTTCTGTGCAGCAATGAGGATAATCCTCAAGTTACGGACCCAGTCTATGTAATTGCTACCATCATCTTTCAACTTTGCTTTCTCAAGGAACGCATTAAAATTCAACGGAACAACAGCACGAGCCATCTATCTACAATTAACATAAACAAGCAAGATACTATCAGGGACTAAGTTCATGATAAATTTAAGTTCAATTAATCATATTACTTAAGAACTCCCACTTAGATAGACATCTCTCTAATCCTCTAAGTGATCACCTGATCCAAATCAACTAAACCATGTCCGATCATCACGTGAGATGGAGTAGTTTCAATGGTGAACATCACTATGTTGATCATATCTACTATATGATTCACGCTCGACCTTTCGGTCTCCGTGTTCCGAGGCCATATCTGTTATATGCCAGGCTCGTCAAGTTAAACCTGAGTATTCCGCGTGTGCAACTGTTTTGCACCCGTTGTATTTGAACGTAGAGCCTATCACACCCGATCATCACGTGGTGTCTCAGCACGAAGAACTTTCGCAACGGTGCATACTCAGGGAGAACACTATTACTCTTATAATTTAGTGAGAGATCATCTTATAATGCTACCGTCAATCAAAGCAAGATAAGATGTATAAAAGATAAACATCACATGCAATCAATATAAGTGATATGATATGGCCATCATCATCTTGTGCTTGTGATCTCCATCTCCGCAGCACCGTCATGATCACCATCGTCACCGGCGCGACACCTTGATCTCCATCGTAGCATCGTTGTCGTCTCGCCAATCTTATGCTTCTACAACTATCGCTACCGCTTAGTGATAAAGTAAAGCATTACAGGGCGATTGCATTGCATACAATAAAGCGACAACCATATGGCTCCTGCCGGTTGCCGATAACTCGGTTACAAAACATGATCATCTCATACAATAAAATATAGCATCATGTCTTGACCATATCACATCACAACATGCCCTGCAAAAACAAGTTAGACGTCCTCTACTTTGTTTGTTGCAAGTTTTACGTGGCTGCTACGGGCTTAAGCAAGACCTCATCTTACCTACGCATCAAAACCACAACGATAGTTTGTCAAACAGACTCCGTTTTAACCTTCTCAAGGACCGGGCGTAGCCACACTTGGTTCAACTAAAGTTGGTGAGACAGTCTCCCGCAAGCCATCTGTGTGCAAAGCACGTCGAGGGAACCGGTCTCGCGTAAGCGTACGCGTAAGGTTGGTCCGGGTCGTCTCATACAACAATACCGCTGAACCAAAGTATGACATGCTGGTAGGCAGTATGACTTGTATCGTCCACAACTCACTTGTGTTCTACTCGTGCAAATAACATCAAACCATAAAAACCTAGGCTCGGATGCCACTGTTGGGGAACGTAGTAATTTCAAAAAATTTCCTACGCACACGCAAGATCATGGTGATGCATAGCAACGAGAGGGGAGAGTGTTGTCTACGTACCCACGTAGACCGAAGCGGAAGCGTTGACGCAACGTAGTGGAAGTAGTCGTACGTCTTCTCGATCCGATCGATCCAAGCACCGTTACTCCGGCACCTCCGAGTTCTTAGCACACGTTCAGCTCGATGACGATCCCCGGGCTTCGATCCAGCAAAGCTTCAGGGAGGAGTTCCGTCAGCACGACGGCGTGGTGACGATCTTGATGTACTACCGGCGCAGGGCTTCGCCTAAGCGCTGCAACGATATGACTGAGGTGGAATATGGTGGAGGGGGCACCGCACACGGCTAAGGAACGATCTCAAGGATCAACTTATGTGTCTTGGGGTGCCCCCTGCCCCCGTATATAATGGAGCAAGGAGGGAGGGCCGGCCGGCCTAGAGAGGCGCGCCAAGGGAGGGGGAGTCCTCCTAGTAGGAGTAGGACTCCCCTTTCCTAGTCCAACTAGGAGGAGGGAAGGGGGAAGGAAAGAGAGGAAAAGGGAGAGGGAAAGGGGGGCCGCGCCCCCCTCCTTGTCCAATTCGGACTGCCCATGGGGGGGCGCGCGCCACCTCCTGGTGCGGCCCTCTCTCTCCCCTCGCGGCCCAATAAGGCCCATACTTCCCCCGGGGGGTTCCGGTAACCCCTCCGGCACTCCGGTATTATTCGAAATCACTCGGAACCATTCCGATGTCCGAACATAGCCATCCAATATATCAATCTTTATTCTCGACCATTCCGAGACTCCTCGTCATGTCCGTGATCACATCCGGGACTCCGAACTCCTTCGGTACATCAAAATGCATAAAATCATAATAACTGTCATCGTAACCTTAAGCGTGCGGACCCTACGGTTCGAGAACAATGTAGACATGACCGAGACTCCTCTCCGGTCAATAACCAATAGCGGGACCTGGATGCCCATATTGGTTCCTACATATTCTACAAAGATCTTTATCGGTCAGACCGCATAACAACATACGTTGTTCCCTTTGTCATCGGTATGTTACTTGCCCGAGATTCGATCGTCGGTATCCAATACCTAGTTCAATCTCGTTATCGGCAAGTCTCTTTACTCGTTCCGTAATACATCATTCCGCAACTAACTCATTAGTTGCAATGCTTACAAGGCTTATGTGATGTGCATTACCGAGAAGGCCCTGAGATACCTCTCCGACATTCGGAGTGACAAATCCTAATCTTGAAATACGCCAACCCAACAAATACTTTCGGAGACACCTGTAGAGCACCTTTATAATCACCCAGTTACGTTGTGACGTTTGGTAGCACACAAAGTGTTCCTACGGTAAACGGGAGTTGCATAATCTCATAGTCAAAGAAACATGTATAAGTCATGAACAAAAGCAATTGCAACATACTAAACGATCGGGTGCTAAGCTATTGGAATGGGTCATGTCAATCAGATCATTCAACTAATGATGTGACCTTGTTAATCAAATGACAACTCCTTTGTCTATGGTTAGGAAACTTAACCATGTTTGATTAACAAGCTAGACAAGTAGAGGCATACTAGTGACACTCTGTTTGTCTATATATCCACACATGTATTATGTTTCCGGTTAATACAATTCTAGCATGAATAGTAAACATTTATCATGATATGCAAGGAAATAAATAATAACTATATTATTGCCTCTAGGGCATATTTCCTTGACGAAGGTACCGCTAGTGATACGCCCCGTCCCAGTGGGTAATCCGAGGTACCTCTCATTGAACGCTTCAACTGTTATACCAAGGAGATTCTTCAAATTTTGTCTAACTGGCTCCGGCCTGTTCGGGCTGAAATAGATGGAGCTTTTCTCTCTGTTCACACACTGTCCCGAACTGTCACCGTATATCCTCATAACTTGGTTCAACCTTTGGGCGCTTGATTCCTTGGCATTCATGAATATCAAGCTATCATCTGCAAAGAGGGGATGATTTACCCAAGGTGAATTGGTACTCACTCTAATCCCCTTGTCCACCTGTGCACCACCCAGATTTTTCAAGAGTGTAGTGAAACCCTCAGCACATAGGAGGAAGAGATAGGGCGAATAAGGGTCCCCTTGACGTAGACCCCGAGATGGGGTAAAGTAGGGCAGCAGCTCCCCATTCACTCGAACGGTAAACCTGACAGAAGTCACGCACTTCATTGTCAGTCTAACAAATCTCGAACTGAACCCCATCTTTAACATGATAGCTTCCAAATAGTGCCATTCAACTCTATCGTACGCTTTCATCATGTCAAGTTTGACGGCACAGACATGATTTTTCCCTTTCTTCCGACGCCGCATCGCATGGATGCTCTCATAGGCGATAAGGACATTGTCAGTGATAAGGCGCCCTGGGATAAAAGCACTCTATTCTTCGCTAATGATCTCATCCATAAACTCTCTTGCCCTGTTCGTGATACACTTGGAAGCAATCTTATATAAAACAGGACATAAAGAAATTGGCCTATATTGTGACATGAGTTGCGGGTGTCTTACTTTAGGTATAAGAGTTATTGAAGTATCATTCATTCCCACCGACAACTCACCACCATTTAGGAAATCCAAAACAGCCAGCACAATGTCCTCTTGAAGGAGATCCCCATGCCGCTGAAAAACCCCCGCTGTAAAACCATCAACACCCAGAGCTTTGGATGGGGCCATTTGAAATGAAGCTTCCTTGACCTCCTGGGCTGTGAATGGTTTATCTAGATGCTCGTTCATAAGCGGAGTCACCTTTTGCGGGATAAGATTGAGCAGCTCGTCCATAGGCCTGAATCCCTGGGAAGTATATAACGCTTCATAGAAACCTTGGACTTCTGCATGGTTCTCATCCATAGTCTGACATGTTGAGCCATCTGCTCTTGTTAGCAACTCAATTTTATTTATACGTTTCCGTTGAACTGCCTGGGCATGAAAATATTCTGTATTCCGGTCACCCGACGCAGCCAAAATCAACCTAGGTTGCGATGCTCTTCCTAATGTGACTTACACACCTAGACGGAGGGAGTACTAGTCTATGTTACCACCATCATAGTGGGTAGTAACATAAGTGTAGTGTCATGCAAGCTTCATTTATTATATTGCAGACTCATTTTGTATTGGGGTGTGTTATGTTAGGTTACTGCCACAAACACCTCTCTCCTCATTAACTCCATGCCACATAAGCATATATGTCTTGGGGTGCGTTGTGTTACTACCTAAGTTACTCCCGCTATGGCTTGTCTAAACTGGAAAGAAGGTACTCCCTCCGTCTAGGTGTGTAAGTCATCTTAGCTTGCGCACCGCGACCAAGGTGTAGGGGAAAACGATAGAACTTAATGGTTTTTTGCTAATTAATAATATTGCATGCAATGAACTAACCACTGCATGCCGTGTTTGATAGTCTCAAGCCATTTAAAGCATGCATGGCCCACATCTCTTATTGGTTGATATGTCACGAAACAAGAAATGAGATGAGAGTTAATGTACCGCGCCTAAGTGTTTTGGGATTATTTGGTTTTCGTAAGATGACTTACACACCTAGGCGGAGGGAGTAGTATAAAGTAATTCATAGTACATGAAAGTGTGCAAAGACCAAAGCATATGCAAATATCCACAAGATATCTTTGATTCATAATAAATGTAGAAATATCCTCTTCTACATGGTGGTGTGGAAGGGATATGCAAATCTCAACAAGGTATTTTGGATTTATATTAAATGCAACCAATTTACTAGGAGTATATACAACTCCCAACTAGTAGAGATTTTCATTTCATAGTAAATGCAGCCAAATCCTCCTCTACATGGAAGTGCGATGGATACACAAATCCCAACCGAGGATTTTTGGTTCATAGTAAATGCAGCCAAACCCTCCTCTACATGGAAGTGCGAGGGATATGCAAATCCCAACAAAGGATTTTTAGTTCATAATAAATGTAGCCAAACCCTCCTCTACATGGAAGTGTGCAAGGGATATGTAAATCCCAACGGAAGATTTTTGGTTCATAATAAATGCTGCCAAACTCTCCTCCAATAGTTCAATTCATCATCTATAAAAGGGTACTACTCGTACTCATTGTTGCATGCACAGACCAACACAAGTTAATTAGCCAGTCGGTGTGTTTGCATTTCTACAACATATACATCCATGAAGCTCACCGCTCACGCTCTCCTCCTCCCTCTGGTGCTTGCGGCGCTCCTCCACCCCACCACCGCCACTATTGACGATGGCACACCAGGCCTCAGCGGCGGATTCAGCCTGCGCATGGTTCCCAGCCCCAGCTGGAACAATACCATCCATGTCGACGACGACGGCTTCCTTCACCTGAAGGAGCCAGTTGGGGACGACACCACCGCGCTTCGACCGCATGTACGCCATCTCCCAGGGAGGTACAACGTTGTCACCACTGTTGGCACGGGCCATGGCCGCCGCACGTACACCCTCGCGATGGAGATGACAAGCAGCCTGACATGGATGCAGTGCGTGCCGATCCAACGCCCATTTCAGCAGGATCCGCCGCCCTTCCACCCGCGAATGTCGCCGTCATTCCGCCACCTCGCACCCACAAGCCGCCTTTGTTCACCCCCGGGGCACGACGTGTGCAAGTTCCATGTCACCCCCATCCGCCCCGGTGGCGCACATGCAAGCGGCGTGCTCGGTGACGAGACCCTATCCTTCACGGGATCTGCGCCGGCGGTCTTTCCCACCGTCATCATTGGCTGTGCGCACAGCAGCACGGGTTTCGTCAGCCACGGAGTGCTCGCCGGCGTCCTCGGCCTGGGCAAGACGTATCCGTCGCTCGTCCCGGTGTTACTCCAACGGCACGGCTTACATCGCTTCTCCTACTGCCTCTTCTCGCCCGGGTCGGCGAACCGGCACGGCTTCCTCCGGTTCGGCAACGACATCCCGGTGGACACGAGGCGCATGAAGAGCACCAGGATCCTCTACCCCGAGCATAGCTCCTACTTTGTCAGCCTCAACGGCATCAGCGTCGCCGGGACGCGGCTGGGCGGCAACCTGGCGGAGGTGTTCAGGCGCCGACAGACCGCCGATGGCAAGTGGCACAGCGGGACCGTGATCGACGTCGGGACGTCTCGGAGTGTGATGATCCAGGCTGCATATAATGTCCTGGAGCAGACCCTGGCGGAGCATGGCAGGAGGCTCGGTTTGCCGGTGCACCACACCAGCTCCGGCCTCTGCTTCCGCGCGGCGCACTCCCACTTCTCGCAGTTGCCCACGGTGACACTGCACTTTGAGCAGGACCTCGTGCTCACACCGATTCAGTTGTTTGTAGTGCGCGAGCAAGACATTTGCCTCGCCCTGTTACCGAGCCCGGACATCACCATCATCGGGGCATTGCAGCAACGGCGCACGCGCTTCGTGTACGACCTCGCCGCCAGCAGGGTCTACTTCGCCCCCGAGAACTGCAATGACGACACCAGGGAGCATGATTGATATTCTGTTTTTTAGCGAACGACCCGATATGACGTGGTCAACTGTTTGTTTTTGAAATAAAAGGAAATATAAACTATAATGAGAGTGCACAAACAAAATAGATCAAATATGTACTCTATGTACAAACGAAAATAACACTTCCGCTTTGATACAACCCCTAAACATATCAATGGATGAGATTTATCCATACCCCTTCATTAGAAAGGGTATGATGGCATTTTTTCTTAGAATACGTCGCCCGCCCGCCGATATGTATACGCCGTACGCCTATTGGGCCCATTGATGACGGCTGGGGGTGTGGTGTTTACGGGATGTAAAAGTTCATAAAACAAATAGGAATCGAACCAGGGTCCTCTTGCTCGTGTGGTTAAGAGGCATACCACTTGCGCTGTACAGTGTATGTGAAAAGTAAAAAGCGTACGGATTTAAGAATTACTCCGTCCGGATTTATTGGGTAGACAGGATTGCCAAGACCAAGGCACATCGGGGGCAGTTTTTGGTATGGGTGTTTGTTTCCCGGGACTTATTGGTTTAGGAACTTAAAAAAGTCCCTATAAGTTTCATCTAAACCAAACAGGAGGGACTTATAGAGACTTAAAGTGGGCATTTGGAACTTATGAAATAAGACTCTCAAGGAGGGATTTACAAGGACTTATAGTTGTAATATGGTCTTCTAGTCCATGTTAAGTCCCAAGAACCAAACAGGTAGGAACTTTTTAGGGACTTGGGACTTATAAGTTGGGACTAAATAAAGTCCTAGGACTTATGAACCAAACATGGCAAATTATATATTAATATCATAAATTAATTGCCAAATTGCCTCGCATCTCCCAATGCTCTCGCATGAATTGTTTTTTCTTTTACCATGCGCATCTATATTGGCTGCATGGCCCATGGCCCAATCGAAGCGCAACTTTCGCTTAACAATTTGCAATGACTAACAAATTGCCTATTAATTCAGGCCTAGGGAATAGCAACCTGCCTTGCTCCCTCCGTCATGGTTTAGAAGGCGCACTTGGAAATTCTCTGGGACCTAGGTGGTTATCTATTGGCTGCGAGATGGGCTGAAAAATAGCATTCACACTACGCATGCATATAGGAATAGTATATCGGAGTACTAATTAACTACTAGAAATAAATGCAATGCGCCCTAAACCTTGTCTATTGTGGAAACGCACGCAAATTTAACTGTGCCTTCTAAACCGTGACGGAGGGAGTACAAAAATTGACTTCCACCGGTGGCTTTCCAGCCTAAAAATCCCGTACAGAGGTAACACCAACGCAGAATTCAGACACCTTTTCAAAAAAATTAACATTTCTATGAAATTCATAAAAAAATACAAATTTTTTAAAAAATTGAACAACTTAAATACATTTTGAAAAATACACTTTTTAAAAAAGCATGAACATTTTTCGAAAATTTTGAACAACATTTTGAAAAGCATGAACATTCAAATTTTTTAAAGAGATATCTTAGTTCAAAGTGTTAAGAACATTTTTTTCAAACAACATTTTTAACAATTTTTAAGAGAGATATGAAGCATGCAAATTTTAAAGAACCAAAAATTTGAACAACTTTCTGAATACGAGGGCTTTCTTTTTGGCCTCTTATGTGGCAAATGTAGCCTTTTGAATTTTCACGCTGATTTTTTAGTGTTTTTAAAACAGATTTTTTTCTATTATATTCTGGTTTTTTGCTTCTTTTTATTATTATTATTTTCCCTCTTTTTTCAAATGCGTGAACTTTTCATAAATTTGAAAATGGTTGTGTCACACCCTGATTTTCATGCCACAACACTTAAGCTAATAAATCATGATAAAATGTGGTTTGACAAAAACTTTTGAGTGTTTTTGGACCTTGCTTTGATTGGATTTTGTCTGTTGTTTGCAAGTGCTCTAAAAATCTAATAAATCCTCCAACTCCTATACTTCATCTCCTTGCTCCAAACTCTTGAACCAGTGATCATGCCATGTGTATAATACTTTATAGAATTTTCTTACAAAAATAATTTGGCCAAAAAGTATTTTCTTAAATTAGTTTTCCAAAAACCCCTGAATTGAGTTTTGCATTGCATGTACTTAATTAATGGCAGTAAAAATCTTTCAAAAAATATTTTTGACTCCTATTAGATATAGGAAACCCAGAAACCACAAAAATATAATTTTAAAAGTTATTTTCATATTTTATTTAAAGGTTTTTTCTTAAGGCCAGAAATGGTCTTAAATAGGTTAAAATTATTTTAAAGCTTTAAAAATATTTGAGAAAATTTAGGGAAACTCAGTGGACATATATTTCCCATATATATGAGTTTCAACACATGGTTATGATCAAATTATTGGACAAAACCTCCCAAAACCATTTCTGCCCATTTCAAGGATTTGAAATATTTCTACAGGAAATATTTTCATAAAAATCCAAGGAAAATCCAGCAAGTCACAAATGGATATTGTGATGATCTTGCAAAGCCTCATGTCAATTAAGGTCATTTTGGTTCACCAAAATGCCCCAAAACCCTCTCTGATCAGAACCATATTTGAACAAGTTTGTACTACCAACTTTCTCTCCTTGACCCCAACTTTTGTGAGCATGATCACATGACCAAATGAGGCCACTAGACCAAGTGGTGCATCAAGGAGAAGTGAATTGCTCAACTAGATCTACTCAAGTCTATTTCTGCTAATTTCTAGGGTTTGCCAAAGTTGCATTGGAAACTTTACCCAAATGAGCTCAAACTTGGTGGAACACCCTAGTTCTATGTGGTATTTCATCCTGTTAAGGGCCAGTTCTTTTGTAGCTTCTAGCAGCTTATTGTCAAAAAAAGCTAGAAGCTCAAAAGAACTCGTTTTAGAGAAGCCAGCTTAGCTTATTTCTACCTCCTCCTCCTTCACAATGGAAAAAAGCTGGGGTCGACCGGCTTCCCGCAGCTTCTCACTTAAAAACGAAAGGGTATAGGGACGTGCCCCTGTTGTTTGAACTATTTACAGCGAAATTGCCATCGCGCAGTCCCGCAGAGAGCCCCATGCAAAAAAACAGTCCCGCTCGCAGTCCCGCGATCCCCTCCCTCCCGCAGTCCCGCTCGACCCCTTCTCTTCTCTGTTCTGCGCTCGCCTAGGGTTCCTCCTTACCGCCGCCGCCGCCGGTCATCGGTTCCTCCGATCGTCGACGAGGCCTCTCCGGCGACATGGCCAGCGGGTAGGCCACATCTTCCACCCCAACTCGCACGGGCGCGACCCCTCCCACGGCCGCATCCCCTCCGTCTTCGGTGTCCAGCAGCAGCTCCTGGCCCGGTCCGGCCAGGGATCCACTCCGGCGGACGGCGACCCCCTTTCCCCCTCCCCTCCTCCTGGCCGTGAGCCCCCAAGGTGAGCAGCTCCTCTTGTGATTTCTTTTGCAAAAAAGTTCATCTAGATTTGTTGCAAGGTACTACTGAAGAATGATGTTTTCATCTTGATTTGCTGTGATGCATTGCTTATATATGGCAGAAATAATTTTGATATGTATGTATTGATTGTGCCAAATAGTAGTAAAATTTTTGCCCTCTGGTTGCATAGAAGAAATATTGACATGATGCGTTGCTTATATATGTACTGTAAAAGCAATATCTAGATATTGTTTGTACTACATATTAATTCTTCCAATTATTTTGTATTGACATGATGAAAAATAGATGAAAGCACAATGGGATAATGTGGGTCTTAGAACTTTCATTGATATTTGTGTGGAAGAAGTGAATGCCAATAACCGTGGCAAAGAAGGAACATCGACACCACTTGGATATGACAATGTGGTAAGAAAGTTTTTTGAGCGCACGAGGAGAGAATATACACGAAAGCAATTCAAGAATAAGTGGGATGTGCTGAAAAAAGAGTATGCTGTTTGGAAGACATTAACCCAAAAGGCATCAGGCATTGGGTTTGATCCTGTTACCAAGACCATTGCGGCTAGTGATGAATGGTGGGCAAATGAGATACAGGTATACATATGTTCACTTCAATTCCATTTGGTACTTTTCTTACTTTGCCGATTCTTGCACTAATTTGTGATATGCTTATTTTTAGAGAAATGAACTTGCCGCCAAGTTTCGATTTGCCCCACTAGAGGACGAGATCAAACTGAGTGCTATATTTGATGATGTCAGTGTGACAAATGAGTATGCGAGGGCCGCCAAGTTTCGATATGCTTATTTTTATGATCTACATTCATCACTACGGAATGTCATTGAACGATCGTTCGGTGTTCTAAAGATGAAATGGAGAATCCTCCTCGGCATCACCCGGTACCGTGAGAGCAAACTAAGTGATCAACATTTTGACATGGTTGAGAGTGGATCCTATGCTCATGAGGAGAGCCTTTCTCATCACCATGCACCCATTGATGATGGTACTATGGGTTCCATCCGTGATGCTATTGCTACAAGTGTTTTCCCTTGATGGTTAGCTCTAGGATGCAGTACTGCTAGGGTGTATGCTTTTGTTGGGAGAACCATGTAATAATTTAGAGATCATTTTTATTCAGTACTTCTCACGTACTCGTACTACATGAGATACTGATGCACGTATGATATTCGTATGCAGAGACAATAATCTTCCTTATGCTTGATTATAACAAGTTTTGGTGTTTGAAAGTCAAATTTATGTTCATATGGGCAACAAAATGAGAAAAATAGCGCAATATCATTTAATCCAAACAACAGTACAGCCCAAGGGCATTACAGACTTTTCACTGACCATACCACACAGAAGCTGAAAAAACAGGCACTGAAAAGAACTGGCTAGCTTATTTTCTGGAGCTTATTTCCACAGCAGCTTATCTTGAGCTTATTTCCACAGCATACCTCAAAAGAAATGGCCCTAAGTTTCACGTCAATTGGAATTAAATTTCTTGCCCAAACCATTATCAAACACCTTCTGGCAGAAACTTAAAATCCCTGTTTAGGCCCCTTCCACTAATCTCCTTGAGCTCAAATTTTTACCACAGCTCCTCCTAGTCCTCCTCAACCTCTAATAACAATGGCTGCATTTCATCTCAATTATTTGGGGGTGAAACCCTCACTTTCTCTCTCTGGACAACATCTTTCTCTCTCTCCATCAACCTCTCTCCTCTCCTACTGGCTCTCCAGGGCATCCAATGCCTCTACACACTTCTTTACTACCCCCAAGCACTACCAGACATGAGTGGCCACGCCCCTGCCCTTTAAACAATGCCATGGCAGCCAAAGGCACGCTCTGGAGCGCGCTACAGTGCGCTCCCGCACTGTAGCCGCCCCCTGCCAAGCACCTCCGGCCACCTCGGGCCTCCCCAGCGCGCCCGACGATGTGCCTCGGCGTCTGCGTCACGCTAAACCCCTGTACCCCTCCTCCTTCTCGCTCCGGCGACCTCTGACACACGTGCCCGAGCGCCGCTCGCGTTCACCAGTCGCCGCACTCGTGCAGGACCTCCTGGAGCTCGCCCTGCTCCCTCTTTCCTTCTCCCCCGACTTGGACCACGCCCACGAGCGCCGCAGACAACCCCGAGCCTCCTCCCATGGCCACTGCGGCCATTTCCGCGGGTGCCCGTAGGCCGCGTCCACGGTGAGCCGTGGCCTCGCCATATAAGGCCGCCCCTGACCTCCCTCTGGAGCTCCTTTGCTCCCTCTCTCTCTCCCGCGAAGCCCTGGACCAAGCCATTCCTCCTCCCGTGCCCTCCATCCACCTCCAAGGCCGAAGCCGAGCCGCCATCCATCGCCTAAATTTAGCCGAACCCGAGCTCTTCTCCCACTCCTTTCCCCACCAGTAGGCTCCCCTGAGCAAGGCGGAGCTCCCACGCCCCTTCCCTCGCCCGAGGGCGCACCGTTGCGCCATGCCCACTCTCACCCGATGCCACCGTCCGCCGCGGGCAAAGCTCTGCTTCCATTCGGTGACGCAGGCGCCCGTGGTGGGGTCTCCCAGGTGCGCCTCGTCGCGCTGAGTCCGCCGGTGGGCAGAGCATCGCCGGAGATGCCCTGTGGCGCCGGCAAATCACCGCGGACGCCGCCCCTTGCCTCTGCTCTGTTCGATCGGGAGGTTGGGGATGAACCCGACAGGTGGGCCCCGCGCGTCAGCGGCACAGCGGGGCAGGCCCATGAGTTAAGAGGACACGGGCTCTGCCTGCTGGCGTCTTCGCTCGGGTAAGGCGTATTTCCCCGGGTACGCCTTCGACGTGGCCCTTCCCGCGCGCAGCTGAGCCACTGGGCCGGCCCGTCAGCTATCCCTCGCCCAGCGCGCAGAATAAGTGGTATAGCTTTTTCCTTTTTCTTTTTCCAGTCAACTTCAAAAATCCATAGATTATTTATTCTAAGTCCAAATTTGATGATTCAAATTTCCAGAGACTCCATAAATCAAGTCCTATTTAATAGGCCACAGTGGACATTTTTGTTGTCCTTGGTTTTCACTGAACCTTTTAAAAAGGTCATTTATCCACATAAGTCCACTTCAAAAATCCATATTCTATTCATTTCAACTCCAAATCCAGTGAAACCAATTTTTAAATGTTTCTAAAATCATGCCTGAATTAATGGGTACTTTTACTCATTTTTATAAAATGGCATTCTGTGTACAACTTGTGGATCCATCAAACCCCTTGATTCCATCATATCGAATTGTTTAGAAATATCCATAGATCCACTTCCAATGAAGTCACTTTGGTCATTCCTCATATGACCAGAGCTATCCTAGAAAAGTCCAACTCACATTTTTAGAGCACTTTTATTTTCTACCTTGTTGTGTTGCTTATTGTGGTTGCTTTCAACGATAGTTGACGAAGTAGACGAAATGCTCGGAGTTGGACCAGAGATATTTGAAGACCTCGAAGGCTTTGTTAAAACAGGCAAGCAACCCTTTGACCATGACTATGAAACCCTTTTTATGCATGTCACATAGCACTTTATTACTGTTGCATCGGAATCATAATGAGAGGGTAACCACTTTGGTGGGTTGCCTTCGTTATTTCCTCGTTGATACTTGCATTGTGCATGACCCTACCTTCTTATGAGGGTTATGCCGGTGGGAGTAGATAGGATGCAAAGTAGAGCTACGCAAAAAGGGACGGGAATATGCATGGTGATGGAGACAAAGTACTTTCAAAGGACTTTTCGAAAACCCCGTCGGGTGCCACTTATGCCTGAGGGAGGTGATGAGTGGGGTAACCACTTGATGACGAAGTGGTGTACCGAGGCAATTGTGTGTGTTGTTTTCGAAAACGGATTAGATTTAAGATTTGTCGACTGTCCCAACCTTACATGCGCAACCACCCTACCCTTATATGGGAAAGGGCATTATTGATTACCTAGGCCGATACTAGCTTGGAGCCCGCATTACTAGTGGCGGGGGAGAGTTGGTGCTCTCTCTCGGGACGGGGTCGTGCCAGGTAGGGCGGCCATGACTGTTTTCACAGAGCACCGGATACACCGTTGTGTCCCCTCTCGGATGTTACGATCTCGAGTGAGTCTCGTATGATGTACATCGTAAGGATACGGAACAATGAGTGGACTCCTTGTTAGTGTCGTCTAGGGAAAGGTAGTGATCGGGTGCTTACCCAGGGTACTTGAGGTATCGCGGGTCGTGGATGACACGAAAGTTCCCCGGATCTTGTGGGTAAAGTGTGCAACCTCTGCAGAGTGTAAAACTACTCGAATAGCCGTGTCCACGGTCAAGGACAGTTGGGCGGTGCTGCTTAAACTACGTCCACATGTTTTCGAACCAGTGTGTGTGATGGATAAGTGGGAAGAACTACTTGGGTCAAGCCA
The DNA here is from genome assembly GCA_032464435.1 of Aegilops umbellulata. Classification (NCBI taxonomy): domain Eukaryota; kingdom Viridiplantae; phylum Streptophyta; class Magnoliopsida; order Poales; family Poaceae; genus Aegilops; species Aegilops umbellulata. Next base: position 422,671,970 of record CP136059.1, read on the forward strand.
AGGGCTTGACATGATTGAGTTGGGTTGGTGCCCACTCCATTTATGTTGATATCTGTAACCTGTCCTCATGGTTACTTGAATTCTCATGATGCATGTCTTACAAGTTGTTGAACATGTCATTGCACTCAAAACTAGCTTTCCGCAAAAATTTACCTATATCATGCATTGTTGTATCTCGAACCAAAACATGGGTTGCTTGCGAGTACATTCAAAGTACTCATTGGCTTGCCACTGGTTATTTTATTTGCCAGGCATGAAAGAACAGGATATGAAGAAGAATGCTTCGGTGACGAACATGCGAGTTAGGACGCTTCCCAGTCAGAATGCCTGTAGGGTTAAGGCAAAAGGCATGGGTCCAAGTTATCGACGAAGATTTCCGCTGCAACGTTATACTCAAGACTCGACCATAATGGTCCTACTTGTGTAATACGGTATGTATGGATGTAAGACTCTTGTTATTCAGCTACTGTGTGTTCAGTGAGCATTGATCTCTGGGATCACTGTACACGTGCATTCGGTGATCTCGACTTATGAGTCGGGGTCCCCACAGAGCTGGTATCAGAGCCATCCTGACTGTAGGAAGCCTTAGTTAGCATGGTCGTTAGTTAGGGTAAAACTATTTCCAAAACTATTACTAGTTTTCGAAACTATCTATACTTCTCTTCCCTTCTCAGTTCTTCGAAGAATAAGGTATACTTTGCCCATCAATCTCTTCCCTTCAAAACTGTTGCAAACGGTCGCTAGCACCCTCAAGCCCCTGACCACGGGATTCCTTGTAATCCTCGTGGATAGCCTAGAAGGAGTACACCCTGCCAAACACTCACCCACCTCTTCTGAACCCAAGATTGGCTACACCACAACAAGACGATGCCAACAGAAGATAGGCCTTTGAAGAATGAGGACATGAAGACCCAGAGGATGGTGACACCTTTGAAATTGCCCCAGGATGATGCAACCTTGTCCTATGACGATCGGGGTGTAAGATATGCAAGACCATGATATACATCGCTAATAGACCAATCATGTCATTACCGTTGTTTTATCGGCAACCACCGGTGGATGAGAACCTAGCCATTTGGTCCGCCTCACTATAGTGAGCAGGAAAACGGTTCTCTTCATCCCCCGCTCTCGGTGACGATATTATCAACAATGAGTCCGACAGATTGGACCTCTATTATGCCTTGTTAATGTCATTGCAAGATTACTTACCTAGTACCATCGACGCCTTAGAAGACAAAACGGGATCGTCATGACTAAGAAGACAACAGAAGACCAAGTCAATGCCTGCTACGAGGAGCCACCTTCACCCCATCACTTCAACAGGCGAGAAGTTGTTGAAGAATCTTCAGGCTCAACCCGGATTGTTTCATCGAACAACTACAAGAGACGTAGCAACACCTGAGGAAAACTCAGAAGACTGCTCGAGGCTCAAGGCACGATTACTGGATCCGAGAACCCCTAGGGTAGGATGAGTCGTGTACCCCCTATGCGCAGTCGATTCCATATGATGGTTTGAATAGAACCATGATTGTGTGTTGCTTGCTTTGACTTGTTTGTGTTTTTATATCAGTCGCCCTTTTTGCCCTAGGCAACAAGTACGCAACTATATCACCTGCCTTATTTTGTTGATTGTGTTGGCCCTTTTTGGCACTTGTTTGTTTGCACCTGCACTATAGAACCCCCTTTAGGCATTCCCCTCCTCTATGCTACTTTTCCCTCTCATCTCTCGGCTCAACTGAAGACCGGCAAGACAAGCTACACCAAGGATTCTGCCCCGGCAACCAACTAGCAATGAAGACTTCTGCTACAATCTCCACGACCAAGTGCAACCCCGTAGAGTTATGTTTAACCCTCCAGACTAGAAACCCATTCCTAGACCCTTCGAGACTTCACGAGATACCCCAGCTCGAGTCCTTAACCATGTGCTTAACCCACAGAATTGCAAGAGAACCAGTTAAGCCCCTGTAAACCTTGCACATCACTGGGTTCATTATGGAACTAGTGGACATAGTGAACAAGCACATTATCATCCTAATATAGCACAAGAACTGACGATGCCATAGGGAAGACTAGTTTGAGGGCATATGAATAGAGGACAAATGACTTGATGAGTTTATATCAATGACTTTGAGGAATCATCTGAGACTATTTGGTGGATATTGAGACTTTCATGTTGGTAGATGAACTTGGTGGGATCATTAATATAGAGCAGCATAGCTTTCATTACCCCTGGATAAATTGGATTTAGTGGGACAATTAAGATTGCAAGCTGAATTCCTGGAAGTATGAGGATTTGATTTAGCCAGGGGATATTGATAGGAGATAGTTGACATTATGATAATGACTTGGGGGAATAAATAGAAATCCTCGTTGGACATGAGATTTGGATTCAATAGGTTATCCTAGTGGAGTATGGATGCAGGGTAATTATACATGGTTCGGAGTAAATTGGATATAGACTGATGATCTTGATCATGATACCATGTTTCTCGGTGGACGATAAACTAAGAGATTGGATAATTGTCGGAGTTGATTTAGGGATCTATATAAGCTTGAACTTGGAGTTTACTTGACCATGATAATGGAAATTGGTGGACTGACTACAGTAAGGTAGCCCTTTCCAGCATTTGGGGATTGTATGACATAAGAAGATCATGTGGAACACCATAGACATTGGATTTGTAGAATTAATGAATTGTGTAAGTTAATTAATGGGCTTTTGGAGTTGATTCATAGGAAGGAAACAAGATCTTGGAGTGGCATACGACGTGTTTCCTTAGGATAGAGATGCATTATCATGGACCTTGGATCAATAGACTGAGCACTTGGATTGTGGTGATTAAATTCAAGCTTAGCAGCTTATATGCTCTACGCATGGATTTTTAGGGGTAGCCAAACATATGAGTTTGGGGATTGAAGACATATATGATTTTGTTAGACCTCCCCTCGAGAATCATGAGGGTATGGATAGCATGAGTGATGATTGGAGTTGACCTATACGAAATGATGCTTTCAGCGGTATAAGGTGATCTGTTTGGAGGACTAGATAGAACAATTGGCATCTCAGAAACTGTGCTTAAGGATAAGATGATAAATGCTCACTCGCACACTAGAATCCTTGAAGCCCTTAAACCCTATCAAGCCACAACATGGTCGGATCATGACCATGGGATTTGGCTCTATGTCAAGTAGACCCTAACCAATACCCCAACCTATACCCTATGTACCCCATGGGCGAGTCTTCGCGGAGAACTCGAACAAGCTGGTTGTCATCGATATTTGGTGATATACTTGCCTACCAGAAGACGGAAGAAGAACCGCTCAGCTGGTTAGGGAACATTTGAAGACCGCCATGTCAAGGAGGAAGAACTACACCAGCCACCATCGTCAAGAAGTAAACCTCCGCATCGAAGACCAGGCATATCTGCAGGCCACTTCTCTCTAATGGACCAAGCATATCCATGACAAGGAGACCCACACCAAGATTCATCGGCCCCCTTCGGGATCACTCCAAGATTTAACAACCCCCTCTGAGATCACTACGAGACGGAGAGAAGACAGTTACCATATGGAGTTACCACCTGAGTTACCTGATGTGCACAATGCTTTCCATGCATCACAACTCCGGAAACATTTCCAACTTCCTAACTAGCCCGACCTCTACAAGGACATCGATCACCGAGCCATCAACCTCTAGCCCAATCTAAACTACCACGAGCTACCCATTAGAAACCTGGATCAAGAAGAACGTCATACACGAAGTGAAGGAAATATGCCCTAGAGGCAATAATAAAGTTATTATTTATTTCCTTGCATATCATGATAAATGTTTATTATTCATGCTAGAATTGTATTAACCGGAAACATAATACATGTGTGGATACATAGACAAACAGAGTGTCACTAGTATGCCTCTACTTGACTAGCTTGTTAATCAAAGATGGTTAAGTTTCCTAACCATAGACAAAGGAGTTGTTATTTGATTAACAAGGTCACATCATTAGTTGAATGATCTGATTGACATGACCCATTCCAATAGCTTAGCACCCGATCGTTTAGTATGTTGCTATTGCTTTCTTCATGACTTATACATGTTCCTATGACTATGAGATTATGCAACTCCCGTTTACCGTAGGAACACTTTGTGTGCTACCAAACGTCACAACGTAACTGGGTGATTATAAAGGTGCTCTACAGGTGTCTCCAAAAGTATTTGTTGGGTTGGCGTATTTCAAGATTAGGATTTGTCACTCCGAATGTCGGAGAGGTATCTCAGGGCCTTCTCGGTAATGCACATCACATAAGCCTTGCAAGCATTGCAACCAATGAGTTAGTTGCGAGATGATGTATTACAGAATGAGTAAAGAGACTTGCCGGTAACGAGATTGAACTAGGTATTGGATACCGACGATCGAATCTCGGGCAAGTAACATACCGATGACAAAGGGAACAACGTATGTTGTTATGCGGTCTGACCGATAAAGATCTTCGTAGAATATGTAGGAACCAATATGGGCATCCAGGTCCCGCTATTGGTTATTGACCGGAGACGAGTCTCGGTCATGTCTACATAGTTCTCGAACCGTAGGGTCCGCACGCTTAAGGTTTCGATGACAGTTATATTATGAGTTTATGCATTTTGATGTACCGAAGTTAGTTCGGAGTCCCGGATGAGATCACGGACATTACGAGGAGTCTCGGAATGGTCGAGACGTAAAGATTGATATATTGGACGACTATATTCGGACATCGGAATGGTTCCGAATGGTTTCGGATAATAACGGAGTACCGGGGGGGTTACCGGAACCCCCCGGGGGGTTTAATGGGCCACTATGGGCCTTAAGAGAGAAGGGAGAAAGGGGAAGGAAGGGGCCACGCGCCCCTCCCCCTCCTAGTCCGAATAGGACAAGGGAAGGGGGGCGGCGCCCCCCCTTTCCTTTTCCCCCTCCTCCTCTTTCCCCCCTTCTCCTACTCCGAATAGGAAAAGAGGGAGTCCTACTCCCGGTGGGAGTAGGACTCCCCCCTGGCGCGCCCAACCCTGGCCGGCCGCCCCTTCCCCTTGCTCCTTTATATACGGGGGCAGGGGGGCACCCCAAGACACACAAGTTGATCTTCGTGATCGTTCCTTAGCCGTGTGCGGTGCCCCCCTCCACCATATTCCACCTCGGTCATATTGTCGCGGTGCTTAGGCGAAGCCCTGCGTCGGTAGTACATCAAGATCGTCACCACGCCGTCGTGCTGACGGAACTCCTCCCCGAAGCTTTGCTGGATCGGAGCCCGGGGATCGTCATCGAGCTGAACGTGTGCCAAGAACTCGGAGGTGCCGGAGTAACGGTGCTTGGATCAGTCGGATCGGGAAGACGTACGAATACTTCCTCTACGTTGCGTCAACGCTTCCGCTTCGGTCTACGTGGGTACGTAGATAACACTCTCCCCTCTCGTTGCTATGCATCACCATGATCTTGCGTGTGCGTAGGAATTTTTTTGAAATTACTACGTTCCCCAACAGTGGTATCCGAGCCTAGGTTTTTATGGTTTGATGTTATTTGCACGAGTAGAACACAAGTGAGTTGTGGACGATACAAGTCGTACTGCCTACCAGCATGTCATACTTTGGTTCAGCGGTATTGTTGGATGAGACGACCCGGACCAACCTTACGCGTACGCGTACGCGAGACCGGTTCCCTCGACGTGCTTTGCACACAGATGGCTTGCGGGAGACTGTCTCACCAACTTTAGTTGAACCAAGTGTGGCTACGCCCGGTCCTTGAGAAGGTTAAAACGGAGTCTATTTGACAAACTATCGTTGTGGTTTTGATGCGTAGGTAAGATGAGTTCTTGCTTAAGCCCGTAGCAGCCACGTAAAACTTGCAACAAACAAAGTAGAGGACGTCTAACTTGTTTTTGCAGGGCATGTTGTGATGTGATATGGTCAAGACATGATGCTATATTTTATTGTATTAGATGATCATGTTTTGTAACCGAGTTATCGGCAACCGGCAGGAGCCGTATGGTTGTCGCTGTATTGTATGCAATGCAATCGCCCTATAATGCTTTACTTTATCACTAAGCGGTAGCGATAGTCGTAGAAGCATAAGATTGGCGAGACGACAACGATGCTATGATGGAGATCAAGGTGTCGCGCCGGTGACGATGATGATCATGACGGTGCTTCGGAGATGGAGATCACAAGCACAAGATGATGATGGCCATATCATATCACTTATATTGATTGCATGTGATGTTTATCTTTTTATGCATCTTATCTTGCTTTGATTGATGGTAGCATTATAAGATGATCTCTCACTAAATTATCAAGAAGTGTTCTCCCCGAGTATGCACCGTTGCCAAAGTTCGTCGTGCCCAGACAACACGTGATGATCGGGTGTGATAAGATCTACGTCCATCTACAACGGGTGCAAGCCAGTTTTTGCACACGCAGAATACTCGGGTTATACTTGACGAGCCTAGCATATGCAGATATGGCCTCGGAACACGGAGACCGAAAGGTCGAGCGTGAATCATATAGTAGATATGATCAACATAATGATGTTCACCATTGAGATCTAATCCATTTCACGTGATGATCGGTTATGGTTTAGTTTGATTTGGATCACGTGATCACTTAGAAGATTAGAGGGATGTCTATCTAAGTGGGAGTTCTTAAGTAATATGATTAATTGAACTTAAATTTATCATGAACTTAGTCCCTGATAGTATCTTGCTTGTTTATGTTGATTGTAGATAGATGGCTCGTGTTGTTGTTCCGTTGAATTTTAATGCGTTCCTTGAGAAAGCAAAGTTGAAAGATGATGGTAGCAATTACACGGACTGGGTCCGTAACTTGAGGATTATCCTCATTGCTGCACAGAAGAGTTACGTCCTGGATGCACCGCTGGGTGCCAGGCCTGCTGCTGGAGCAACGCCAGATGTTGTGAACGTCTGGCAGAGCAAAGCTGATGACTACTCGATAGTTCAGTGTGCCATGCTTTACGGCTTAGAACCGGGACTTCAACGATGTTTTGAACATCATGGAGCATATGAGATGTTCCAGGAGTTGAAGTTGATATTCCAACAGAATGCCCGGATTGAGAGATATGAAGTCTCCAATAAGTTCTATAGCTGCAAGATGGAGGAGAATAGTTCTGTCAGTGAGCATATACTCAAAATGTCTGGGTATTATAATCACTTGATTCAACTGGGGGTTAATCTTCCGGATGATTGCATCATTGACAGAATTCTCCAATCACTTCCACCAAGCTACAAAGGCTTCGTGATGAACTATAATATGCAAGGGATGGAAAAGACAATGCCTGAGCTCTTCGCAATGCTAAAGGCTGCGGAGGTAGAAATCAAAAAGGAGCATCAAGTGTTGATGGTTAGCAAAACCACTAGTTTCAAGAAAAAGGGCAAAGGGAAGAAGAAGGGGAACTTCAAGAAGAACAGCAAGCAAGTTGCTGCTCAAGAGAAGAAACCCAAGTCTGGACCTAAGCCTGAAACTGAGTGCTTCTACTGCAAGCAGACTGGTCACTGGAAGCGGAACTGCCCCAAGTATTTGGCGGACAAGAAGGATGGCAAGGTGAACAAAGGTATATGTGATATACATGTTATTGATGTGTACCTTACTAGAGCTCGCAATAGTACCTGGGTATTTGATACTGGTTCTGTTGCTAATATTTGCAACTCAAAACAGGGACTACGGATTAAGCGAACACTGGCAAAGGACGAGGTGACGATGCGCGTGGGAAACGGTTCCAAAGTCGATGTGATCGCAGTCGGCGCGCTACCTCTACATCTACCTTCGGGATTAGTATTAGACCTAAATAATTGTTATTTGGTGCCAGCGTTGAGCATGAACATTATATCTGGATCTTGTTTGATGCGAGACGGTTATTCATTTAAATCAGAGAATAATGGTTGTTATATTTATATGAGTAATATCTTTTATGGTCATGCACCCTTGAAGAGTGGTCTATTTTTGATGAATCTCGATAGTAGTGATACACATATTCATAATGTTGAAGCCAAAAGATGTTGAGTTGATAATGATAGTGCAACTTATTTGTGGCACTGCCGTTTAGGTCATATCGGTATATAAAGCGCATGAAGAAACTCCATACTGATGGACTTTTGGAACCACTTGATTATGAATCACTTGGTACTTGCGAACCGTGCCTCATGGGCAAGATGACTAAAACACCGTTCTCCGGTACTATGGAGAGAGCAACAGATTTGTTGGAAATCATACATACAGATGTATGTGGTCCGATGAATACTGAGGCTCGTGGCGGATATCGTTATTTTCTCACCTTCACAGATGATTTAAGCAGATATGGGTATATCTACTTAATGAAGCACAAGTCTGAAACATTTGAAAAGTTCAAAGAATTTCAGAGTGAAGTTGAAAATCATCGTAACAAGAAAATAAAGTTTCTACGATCTGATCGTGGAGGAGAATATTTGAGTTACGAGTTTGGTCTACATTTGAAACAATGCAGAATAGTTCCGCAACTCACGCCACCCGGAACACCACAACGCAATGGTGTGTCAGAACGTCGTAATCGCACTTTACTTGATATGGTGCGATCTATGATGTCTCTTACAGATTTACCGCTATCATCTTGGGGTTATGCTCTAGAGACGGCCGCATTCACATTCAATAGGACACCATCGAAATCCATTGAGACGACGCCTTATGAACTATGGTTTGGCAAGAAACCAAAGTTGTCGTTTCTTAAAGTTTGGGGCTGCGATGCTTATGTGAAAAAGCTTCAACCTAATAAGCTCGAACCCAAATCGGAGAAATGTGTCTTCATAGGATACCCAAAAGAAACTGTTGGGTACACCTTCTATCACAGATCCGAAGGCAAGACGTTTGTTGCTAAAAATGGATCCTTTCTAGAGAAGGAGTTTCTCTCGAAAGAAGTGAGTGGGAGGAAAGTAGAACTTGATGAAGTAATTGTACCTGCTCCCTTATTGGAAAGTAGTACATCACAGAAATCTGTTTCTGTAGCACCTACACCAATTAGTGAGGAAGTTAATGATGATGATCATGCAACTTCAGATCAAGTTACTGCAGAACCTCGTAGATCAACCAGAGTAAGATCCGCGCCAGAGTGGTACGGCAATCCTGTTCTGGAAATCATGCTACTAGATCATGGTGAACCTACGAACTATGAAGAAGCGATGGTGAGCCCAGATTCCGCAAAATGGCTTGAATCCATGAAATCTGAGATGGGATCCATGTATGAGAACAAAGTATGGACTTTGGTTGACTTGCCCGATGGTCGGCAAGCAATAGAGAATAAATGGATCTTTAAGAAGAAGACTGACGCTGATGGTAATGTTACTATCTACAAAGCTCGACTTGTCGCAAAAGGTTTTCGACAAGTTCAAGGGATTGACTACGATGAGACCTTCTCACCCGTAGCGATGCTTAAGTCTGTCCGAATCATGTTAGCAATTGCCGCATTTTATGATTATGAAATTTGGCAAATGGATGTAAAGACTGCATTCCTGAATGGATTTCTGGAAGAAGAGTTGTATATGATGCAACCGGAAGGTTTTATCGATCCAAAGGGAGCTAACAAAGTGTGCAAGCTCCAGCGATCCATTTATGGACTGGTGCAAGCCTCTCGGAGTTGGAATAAACGCTTTGATAGTGTGATCAAAGCATTTGGGTTTGTACAGACTTTTGGAGAAGCCTGTATTTACAAGAAAGTGAGTGGGAGCTCTGTAGCATTCCTGATATTATATGTAGATGACATATTGCTAATTGGAAATGATATAGAATTTCTGGATAGCATAAAGGGATACTTGAATAAAAGTTTTTCAATGAAAGACCTCGGTGAAGCTGCTTACATATTGGGCATTAAGATCTATAGAGATAGATCAAGACGCTTAATTGGACTTTCACAAAGTACATACCTTGACAAAGTTTTGAAAAAGTTCAAAATGGATCAAGCAAAGAAAGGGTTCTTGCCTGTGTTACAAGGTGTGAAGTTGAGTAAGACTCAATGCCCGACCACTGCAGAAGATAGAGAGAAGATGAAAGATGTTCCCTATGCTTCAGCCATAGGCTCTATCATGTATGCAATGCTATGTACCAGACCCGATGTGTGCCTTGCTATAAGTTTGGCAGGGAGGTACCAAAGTAATCCAGGAGTGGATCACTGGACAGCGGTCAAGAATATCCTGAAGTACCTGAAAAGGACTAAGGAGATGTTTCTCGTATATGGAGGTGACAAAGAGCTCGTCGTAAACGGTTACGTTGATGCAAGCTTTGACACTGATCCGGACGATTCTAAATCGCAAACCGGATACGTGTTTACATTAAACGATGGAGCTGTAAGTTGGTGCAGTTCTAAACAAACCGTCGTAGCGGGATCTACATGTGAAGCGGAATACATAGCTGCTTCGGAAGCAGCGAATGAAGGAGTCTGGATGAAGGAGTTCATATCCGATCTAGGTGTCATACCTAGTGCATCGGGTCCAATGAGAATCTTTTGTGACAATACTGGTGCAATTGCCTTAGCAAAGGAATCCAGATTTCACAAGAGAACCAAGCACATCAAGAGACGCTTCAATTCCATCCGGGATTTAGTCCAGGTGGGAGACATAGAGATTTGCAAGATACATACGGATCTGAATGTAGCAGACCCGTTGACTAAGCCTCTTCCACGAGCAAAACATGATCAGCACCAAGACTCCATGGGTGTTAGAATCATTACTGTGTAATCTAGATTATTGACTCTAGTGCAAGTGGGAGACTGAAGGAAATATGCCCTAGAGGCAATAATAAAGTTATTATTTATTTCCATGCATATCATGATAAATGTTTATTATTCATGCTAGAATTGTATTAACCGGAAACATAATACATGTGTGGATACATAGACAAACAGAGTGTCACTAGTATGCCTCTACTTGACTAGCTTGTTAATCAAAGATGGTTAAGTTTCCTAACCATAGACAAAGGAGTTGTTATTTGATTAACAAGGTCACATCATTAGTTGAATGATCTGATTGACATGACCCATTCCATTAGCTTAGCACCCGATCGTTTAGTATGTTGCTATTGCTTTCTTCATGACTTATACATGTTCCTATGACTATGAGATTATGCAACTCCCGTTTACCGTAGGAACACTTTGTGTGCTACCAAACGTCACAACGTAACTGGGTGATTATAAAGGTGCTCTACAGGTGTCTCCGAAAGTATTTGTTGGGTTGGCGTATTTCGAGATTAGGATTTGTCACTCCGAATGTTGGAGAGGTATCTCAGGGCCTTCTCGGTAATGCACATCCCATAAGCCTTGCAAGCATTGCAACCAATGAGTTAGTTGCGAGATGATGTATTATAGAATGAGTAAAGAGACTTGCCGGTAACGAGATTGAACTAGGTATTGGATACCGACGATCGAATCTCGGGCAAGTAACATACCGATGACAAAGGGAACAACGTATGTTGTTATGCGGTCTGACTGATAGAGATCTTCGTAGAATATGTAGGAACCAATATGGGCATCCAGGTCCCGCTATTGGTTATTGACCGGAGACGAGTCTCGGTCATGTCTACATAGTTCTCGAACCGTAGGGTCCGCACGCTTAAGGTTTCGATGACAGTTATATTATGAGTTTATGCATTTTGATGTACCGAAGTTAGTTCGGAGTCCCGGATGAGATCACGGACATTACGAGGAGTCTCGGAATGGTCGAGACGTAAAGATTGATATATTGGACGACTATATTCGGACATCGGAATGGTTCCGAATGGTTTCGGATAATAACGGAGTACCGGGGGGGTTACCGGAACCCCCCGGGGGGGTTAATGGGCCACTATGGGCCTTAAGAGAGAAGGAAGAAAGGGGAAGGAAGGGGCCGCGCGCCCCTCCCCCTCCTAGTCCGAATAGGACAAGGGAAGGGGGGCGGCGCCCCCCTTTCCTTTTCCCCCTCCTCCTCTTTCCCCCCTTCTCCTACTCTGAATAGGAAAAGAGGGAGTCCTACTCCCGGTGGGAGTAGGACTCCCCCCTGGCGCGCCCAACCCTGGCGGGCCGCCCCTTCCCCTTGCTCCTTTATATACGGGGGCAGGGGGGCACCCCAAGACACACAAGTTGATCTTCGTGATCGTTCCTTAGCCGTGTGCGGTGCCCCCCTCCACCATATTCCACCTCGGTCATATTGTCGCGGTGCTTAGGCGAAGCCCTGTGTCGGTAGTACATCAAGATCGTCACCACGCCGTTGTGCTGACGGAACTCCTCCCCGAAGCTTTGCTGGATCGGAGCCCGGGGATCGTCATCGAGCTGAACGTGTGCCAAGAACTCGGAGGTGCCGGAGTAACGGTGCTTGGATCGGTCGGATCGGGAAGACGTACGACTACTTCCTCTACGTTGCGTCAACGCTTCCGCTTCGGTCTACGTGGGTACGTAGATAACACTCTCCCCTCTCGTTGCTATGCATCACCATGATCTTGCGTGTGCGTAGGAAATTTTTTGAAATTACTACGTTCCCCAACACGAAGCCACACGATCGAGTACTTCAAGGTTCAATGGAGCACCAAACGGAAGCAGAAGCAGTATGAGGACGTGAAGACTACCCCAAATCCAAGTTTCCGTATTCCTTTCCGCGCCTAGTCTGGGAATCTCGGGGACGAGATTCTTGTAAGGGGGGTAGGTCTGTCACACCCTGATTTTCATGCCACAACACTTAAGCTAATGAATCATGATAAAATGTGGTTTGACAAAAACTTTTGAGTGTTTTTGGACCTTGCCTTTATTGGATTTTTGTCTGTTGTTTGCAAGTGCTCTAAAAATCAAATAAATCCTCAAACTCCTATACTTCATATCCTTGCTCCAAACTCTTGAACCAGTGATCATGCCATGTGTATACTTTATAGAATTTTCTTACAAAAATAATTTGGCCAAAAAGTATTTTCTAAAATTAGTTTTCCAAAAACCCCTGAATTGAGTTTTGCACTGCAAGTACTTAATTAAGGGCAGTAAAAATCTTTCCAAAAATATTTTTGACTCCTATTAGATATAGGAAACCCAGAAACCACAAAAATATAATTTTAAAGGTTATTTTCATATTTTATTTAAAGGCTTTTTCTTAAGGCCAGAAATTGTCTTAAATAGGTTAAAATTATTTTAAAGCTTTAAAAATATTTGAGAAAATTTAGGGAAACTCAGTGGACATATATTTCCCATATATATGTGAGTTTCAACACATGGTTATGATCAAATTATTGGACAAAACCTCCCAAAACCATTTCTACCCATTTCAAGGATTTGAAATATTTCTACAGGAAATATTTTCATAAAAATCCAAGGAAAATCCAGCAAGTCACAAATGCATATTTTGACGATCTTGCAAAGCCTCATGTCAATTAAAGTCATTTTGGTTCACCAAAATGCCCCAAAACCCTCTCTGATCAGAACCATATTTGAAAAAGTTTGTACTACCAACTTTCGCTCCTTGAACCCAACTTTTGTGAGCATGATCACATGACCAAATGAGGCCACTACACCAAGTGGTGCATCAAGGAGAAGTGAATTGCTCAACTAGATCTACTCAAGTCTATTTCTGGTAATTTCTAGGGTTTGCCAAAGTTGCATTGGAAACTTTACCCAAATGAGCTCAAACTTGGTGGAACACCCTAGTTCTATGTGGTATTTCATCGTGTTAAGTTTCATGTCAATTAGAATTAAATTTCTTGCCCAAACCACCATCAAACACCTTCTGGCAGAAACTTAAAACCCATGTTTAGGCCCCTTCCACTAATCTCCTTGAGCTCAAATTTTTACCACAACTCCTCCTAGTCCTCCTCTACCTCCAATAACAATGGCTGCATTTCAGCTCAATTATTTGGGGGTGAAACCCTCACTTTCTCTCTCTGGACATCCTCTTTCTCTCTCTCCATCAACCTCTCAACTCTCCTACTGGCTCTCCAGGGCATCCAATGCCTCTACACACTTCTTTACTACCCCCAAGCACTACCAGACATGAGTGGCCACGCCCCTGCCCTTTAAACAATGCCATGGCAGCCAAAGGCACGCTCTGGAGCGCGCTACAGTGCGCTCCCGCACTGTAGCCGCCCCCTGCCAAGCACCTCCGGCCACCTCGGGCCTCCCCAGCGTGCCCGACGATGTGCCTCGACGTCTGCGTCATGCTAAACCCCTGTCCCCCTCCTCCTTCTCTCTCCGGCGACCTCTGACACGCGTGCCCGAGCGCCGCTCGCGTTCACCAGTCGCCGCACTCGTGCGGGACCTCCTGGAGCTTGCCCTGCTCCCTCTTTCCTTCTCCCCCGACTTGGACCACGCCGACGAGCGCCGCAGACAACCCCGAGCCTCCTCCCATGGCCACCGCGGCCATTCCGCGGGTGCCCGTAGGTCGCGTCCACGGTGAGCTGTGGCCTCGCCATATAAGGCCGCCCCTGACCTCCCTCTGGAGCTCCTTTGCTCCCTCCCTCTCCCGCGCACCCCCTGGACCAAGCCATTCCTCCTCCCGTGCCCTCCGTCCACCTCCAAGGCCGAAGCCGAGCCGCCGTCCATCGCCTAAATTCAGCCGAGCCCGAGCTCTTCTCCCTCTCCTTTCCCCACCAGTAGGCTCCCCTGAGCAAGGCGGAGCTCCCACGCCCCTTCCCTCGCCCGAGGGCGCACCGTTGCGCCGTGCCCACTCTCACCCGACGCCACCTTCCACCGCGGGCGAAGCTCTGCTTCCATCCGGTGACGCAGGCGCCCGTGGTGGGGTCTCCCAGGTGCGCCTCGTCGCGCTGAGTCCGCCGATGGGTAGAGCATCGCCGGAGATGCCCTGTGGCGCCGGCAAATTACCGCGGACGCCGCCCCTTGCCTCTGCTCTGTTCGAGCGGGAGGTTGGGGATGAACCCGACAGGTGGGCCCCGCGCGTCAGCGGCACAGCGGGGCGGGCCCATGAGTTAAGTGGACACGGGCTCTGCCTGCTGGCATCTTCGCTCTTGGAAGGCGTATTTCCTCGGGTACGCCTTCGACGTGGCTCTTCCCGCGCGCAGCTGAGCCACTGGGCCGGCCCGTCAGCTATCCCTCGCCCAGCGTGCAGAATAAGTGGTATATCTTTTTCCTTTTTCTTTTTCCAGTCAACTTCAAAAATCTATAGATTATTTATTCTAAGTCCAAATTTGATGATTCAAATTTCCAGAGACTCCATAAATCAAGTCCTATTTAATAGGCCACAGTGGACATTTTTGTTGTCCTTGGTTTTCACTGAACCTTTTAAAAAGGTCATTTATCCACATAAGTCCTCTTCAAAAATCCATATTATATTAATTTCAACTCCAAATCCAGTGAAACCAATTTCTAAATGTTTCTAAAATCATGCCTGAATTAATGGGTACTTTTACTCATTTTTATAAAATGGCATTTTGTGTGCAACTTGTGGATCCATCAAACCCTTTGATTCCATCATATCGAAATGTTTAGAAATATCCATAGATCCACTTCCAATGAAGTCACTTTGGTCATTCCTCATATGACCAGAGCTATCCTAGAAAAGTCCAACTCACATTTTTAGTTCACTTTTATTTTCTACCTTGTTGTGTTGCTTATTGTGGTTGCTTTCAACGATAGTTGACAAAGTAGACGAAATGCTCGGAGTTGGACCAGAGATATTTGAAGACCTCGAAGACTTTGTTAAAACAGGCAAGCAACCCTTTGACCATGACGATGAAACCCTTTTTATGCATGTCATATAGCACTTTATTACTGCTGCACCGGAATCATAATGAGAGGGTAACCACTTTGGTGGGTTGCCTTTGTTATTTCCTCGTTGATACTTGCATTGTGCATGACCCTACCTTCTTACGAGGGTTATGCCGGTGGGAGTAGATAGGATGCAAAGTAGAGCTACGCAAAAAGGGACGGGAATATGCATGGTGATGGAGACAAAGTACTTTCAAAGGACTTTTCGAAAACCCCGTTGGGTGCCACTTATGCCTGAGGGAGGTGATGAGTGGGGTAACCACTTGATGACGAAGTGGTGTACCGAGGAAAGTGTGTGTGTTGTTTTCGAAAACGGATTAGATTTAAGATTTGTCGACTGTCCCAACCTTACATGCGCAACCACTCTACCCTTATATGGGAAAGGACATTATTGATTACCTAGGCTGATACTAGCTTGGAGCCCGCATTACTAGTGACGGGGAAGAGTTGGTGCTCTCTCTCGGGACGGGGTCGTGCCAGGTAGGGCGGCCATGACTGTTTTCACAGGGCACCGGATACACCGTTGTGTCCCCTCTCGGATGTTACGATCTCGAGTGAGTCTCGTATGATGTACATCGTGAGGATACGGAACAATGAGTGGACTCCTTGTTAGTGTCGTCTAGGGAACGGTAGTGATCGGGTGCTTACCCCGGGTACTTGTGGTATCGCGGGTCGTGGATGACATGAGAGTTCCCCGGATCTTGTGGGTAAAGTGTGCAACCTCTGCAGAGTGTAAAACTATTCGAATAGCCGTGTCCACGGTCAAGGACAGTTGGGCGGTGCTGCTTAAACTACGTCCACATGTTTTCGAACCAGTGTGTGTGATGGATAAGTGGGAAGAACTACTTGGGTCAAGCCAAGGGCTTGACATGATTGAGTTGGGTTGGTGCCCAGTCTATTTATGTTGATATCTGTAACCTGTCTCATGGTTACTTGAATTCTCATGATGCATGTCTTACAAGTTGTTGAACATGTCATTGCACTCAAAACTAGCTTTCCGCAAAAATTTACCATTATCATGCATTGTTGTATCTCGAACCAAAACATGGGTTGCTTGCGAGTACATTCAAAGTACTCATTGGCTTGCCACTGGTTATTTTATTGGCCAGGCATGAAAGAACAGGATATGAAGAAGAATGCTTCGGTGACGAACATGCGAGCTAGGACGCTTCCCAGTCAGAATGCCTGTAGGGTTAAGGCAAATGGCATGGGTCCAAGTTATCGACGAAGATTTCCGCTGCAACGTTATACTCAAGACTCGACCATAATGGTCCTACTTGTGTAATACGGTATGTATGGATGTAAGACTCTTGTTATTCAGCTTCTGTGTGTTTAGTGAGCATTGATCTCTGGGATCACTGTACACGTGCATTCGGTGATCTCGACTTATGAGTCGGGGTCCCCACATGTTGCGTTTCCAAACAGTTCATGTTGATCGATAATGCCAAATATCATAAATAACAGAAGCACCCATTTTTTGACAATTTTCAAAAAATGGCTAGCACATAAAAAATATTCATCTTGATTTATAGTGACATAAATTGCAAATAATAGAAGCATTAAAATTAGAAAAAACTATATGCTCATGAATGCATTCGTGTGGCTAGTGTGGCCCACTCCTCTGAACTGGTGGTTTTTTGGTCTATGGATAAATGACCCTAACTTCTTGCAGCTGCACGGACATATGGTGTATCAATGCCAGTTTGAACGACTTGCGACATTGTTTGCACGTTGCGATACGTCCGGCCGTTTAGCGATCCTTTTTCACCGAGAAAGCTCTAGAAAATGCAAAAGTTGTCAAAAATCTGAACAACTTGGCATGATGTCTCGAATTGGTCATAGAAGCTGGTGGAAAAAAAATTTGTGGTAATTTGACGGATGTCAAAAAACAACATGCTTACAAACGGACCCTTCAGGCCTATCTAAACACCCTCCGTTGAACATGGTCAGTTTTAAGACATCCTTGAAATGATCATAACTTTTGCAAGTAGGTGTACATGCCCATGGTAGGCATCCTTGCCTGTTTTAAACGACATTCAACACTGTATGCAAGTTGTGACATGTCCGGCAATTTATCGGTCTTTTTAAACCTAGAAAACTCCAGAAAGTGCAAAATTTGTCAAAAACGAAATCAACTTGGCATGGTGCCTTGAATTGATCATACAAGCACATGAAAAAAAATCAGGGCATTTCAAGGATATCACTAGTAGAAAAGGGGGCAACGGTCCAGGGTGGGTTAGCCCATTAGTCCCGGTTCAATCTAGAACCGGGACCAATGGGGGCATTGGACCCGGTTCGTGAGCCCTGGGGGCCGGCCGGGCCACGTGGGCCATTGGTCCCGGTTCGTCTGGACCTTTTGGTCCCGGTTGGTGGGACGAACCGGGACCAATGGGCCTCGCTCCTGGCCCACCACCATTGGTCCCGGCTGGTGGCATGAACCGGGACCAAATGCTCCCATTTAGTCACGGTTCATGCCACAAACCGGGACCAGTGGTGCAACCTATATATACATACCCCTCGCGCCGGAGCAGAGCACTTAGTGCTCTGTTTTTCTGGGCCGGCGAGAGGAGGGGATTTAGGTGCTCTAGCTCACCTCCTATGCACATGAGGTGTTCGATGAAATGCCCGAGCCACACTAGTTAAGCTTTCTCCTCTCGAAGCTCGACCTCAAAGCTCCATTTTCCTCGAGATTTGTCTAGATTTAGCGGTCCGTCACGCCCCACCCCTGTCTTCACCGCCGTCGATCACCCGCGCGGATCTCATCACCGACACCACCGTGGTGAGCCTCTTGCTCTTATCTTCTTTCTGAAAGGAAAAATATTCTTACTTGTATGTTTAGATAGATACTTGTATCATTTTCTTACTTTTATTATTGCATCTTATATAGTGCGATGGTTTTGGTATCCGCCCCCGTTGGCCCTCATCCTGTCTATGATTCGGATGTGGTATATATATTAATCTTTATAACTATTGGTTCATTTATTGTTTATGATAATTATGCGGACCAACGTGACATAGATTTTATTTATCTAGGATGTATGTGAACCGGAAATTCCAACCGACCCTATTGTTGAGAGGTTAAATTTAGTTGAAGAAGAAAACAATTTCTTGAAGGAAAAAATAAAAAAAATTGAGGAGGAGAAGATGATATTGGAGTTGCATGTTGCGGATGTCGTCGATGATCACAAGATCAAGATGGATGCAATGCGCTTGAAGATTAGAAAGATTAGAAAATATGCCATTCATACCGAGGCTTGGTATCATTATTCTGTTGGATTAATTGTTACCTTGGTTGCGATTATGATCGCCTTTGTTTTCGCATTAAAATGTTTTACATAGTTTCAATGTATGGTTTAATTAATTAGATGCTCTGGTGAGCTATATGTTGTTAGATGAGAACTATGTATGTACTTTGCTTTTAATGCATGTGATGATGAACTTCTATTAATTTGGACACTTAATTATATATAATGCACGCAGATGAGCCGGCAATGGATGTACGGTGACAGACACACCTCCGAGTACATTAAGGGCGTGCATGAGTTTCTCAATGCGGCTGAGGCAAACAAGCAGAATGGTTTTATGTGTTGTCCATGCCCTGATTGTGGGAATACGAAGTCTTACTCTGACCGGAAAATCCTTCACACCCACCTGCTTTACAAGGGTTTCATGCCACACTATAATGTTTGGACAAGGCACGGAGAAATAGGGGTTATGATGGAAGACGACGAAGAAGAAGAGTACGATGACAACTACGTGCCCCCTGAATACCGTGATGCTGCAACGGGGGGAGCTGGTGAAGATCAAGAGGAACCAGACGATGTGCCCAATGATGCTGCAACGGGTGAAGGTGCTGAAGATCAAGAGGAACCAGACGATGTGCACGATGATGGTGATCTCCGCCGGGTCATTGTCGATGCAAGGACGCAATGCGAAAGTCAAAAGGAGAAGCTGAAGTTCGATCGCATGTTAGAGGATCACAAAAAAGGGTTGTACCCCAATTGCGAAGATGGCAACACAAAGCTCGGTACCATATTGGAATTGCTGCAGTTGAAGGCAGAGAATGATGTGCCTGACAAAGGATTTGAGAAGCTACTGAAAATATTGAAGAAGAAGCTTCCAAAGGATAACGAATTGCCCGACAGTACATACGCAGCAAAGAAGGTCGTATGCCCTCTAGGATTGGAGGTGGAGAAGATACATGCATGCCCTAATGACTGCATCCTATACCGAGGTGCATACAAGTATCTGAACGCAAGCCCGGTATGCGGTGCATTGCGGTATAAGATCAGACGAGATGACCCTGCTGATGTTCACGGCGATCCCCACAGGAAGAGGGTTCCTGCGAAGGTGATGTGGTATGCTCCTATAATACCACGGTTGAAACGTCTGTTCAGAAACGGAGAGCATGCCAAGTCGATGCGATGGCACAGTGAGGACCGTAAGAAAGACGGGAAGTTGAGAGCACCCGCTGACGGGTCGCAGTGGAGAAAAATCATGAGAAAGTACTGGGATGAGTTTGCAAAGGACCCAAGGAACGTATGGTTTGCTTTAAGCGCGGATGGCATTAATCCTTTCGGGGAGCAGAGCAGCAATCGCAGCACCTGGCCGGTCACTCTATGTATGTATAACCTTCCTCCTTGGATGTGCATGAAGCGGAAGTTCATTATTATGCCAATTCTCATCCAAGGCCCTAAGAAACCCGGCAACGACATTGATGTGTACCTAAGGCCATTAGTTGAAGAACTTTTACAGCTGTGGAATGGAAATGGTGTACGTACGTGGGATGAGCACGGACAGGAGGAATTTAACCTAAAGGCGTTGCTGTTCGTGACCATCAACGATTGGCCCGCTCTCAGTAACCTTTCAGGACAGACAAACAAAGGATACCACGCATGCACACACTGTTTACATGACACTGAAAGTATATACCTGGACAAATGCAGGAAGAATGTGTACCTGGGCCATCGTAGATTTCTTCTGACCAACCATCAATGTCGAAAGAAAGGCAAGCATTTCAAAGGCAAGGCAGATCACCGGAAGAAGCCCGCCATGCGTACCGGTGGTCACGTACTTGCTATGGTCAATGATTTACACGTAATCTTTGGAAAGGGTGCCGGCGCACTAGCTGTTCCGAATGACGCTGAGGGACACGCACCCATGTGGAAGAAGAAATATATATTTTGGGACCTACCCTACTGGAAAGACCTAGAGGTCCGCTCTTCAATCGACGTGATGCACGTGACGAAGAACCTTTGCGTGAACCTGCTAGGCTTCTTGTGCGTGTATGGAAAGACAAAAGATACACCCGAGGCACGGGAGGACCTCCAACGTTTGCACCAAAAAGACGGCATGCCTCCGAAGCAGTATGAAGGTCCTGCCAGCTACGCTCTTATGAAAGATGAGAAAGAAATCTTCTTTGAATGCCTGCTCAGTATGAAGGTCCCGACTGGCTTCTCGTCGAATATAAAGGGAATAATAAATATTCCAGAGAAAAAGTTCCAGAACCTAAAGTCTCATGACTGCCATGTGATTATGACGCAACTGCTTCCGGTTGCATTGAGGGGGCTTCTACCGGAAAACCTTCGATTAGCCATTGTGAAGCTATGTGCATTTCTCTCAGAAGGTGATCGATCCAGAAGGTGATCGATCCAGAAATGGTACCAAGGCTAAGGAGTGATGTGGCGCAATGTCTTGTCAGTTTCGAGCTGGTGTTCCCACCATCCTTCTTCAATATCATGACGCATGTCCTAGTTCATCTAGTCGACGAGATTGTCGTTCTGGGGCCCGTATTTCTACACAATATGTTCCCCTTTGAGAGGTTCATTGGAGTCCTAAAGAAATATGTCCGTAACCGCGCTAGGCCAGAAGGAAGCATCTCCATGGGCCATCAAACAGAGGATGTCATCGGGTTTTGTGTTGACTTCATTCCTGGACTTAAGAAGATAGGTCTCCCTAAATCGCGGTATGAGGGGAGACTGAATGGAAAATGCACGCTAGGAGCGGACTCAATAATATGCAGGGATGGGCATTCTTGGTCTCAAGCACACTACACAGTTCTACAGAACTCTACCTTGGTGACCCCGTATGTCGATGAACACAAGAACAGTCTGCGCTCCAAACACCCGGAGCAGTGCGACGACTGGATTACATGTGAACACATCAGGACTTTCAGCAGTTGGTTGGAAGCACGTCTCAGAGGTGACAACACTGTTTGTGATGAGTTGTACTTGTTGTCCAGGGGACCATCTTTGACTGTATTGATTTACAAAGGATACGAGATAAATGGGAATACATTTTACACGATTGACCAAGATCAGAAGAGCACCAACCAAAACAGCGGTGTCCGCTTTGATGCAACAACCGAGAAGGGAAAGGACACATATTATGGTTACATAGTGGACATATGGGAACTTGACTACGGACAAGATTTTAAGGTCCCTTTGTTTAAGTGCAAATGGGTCAATCTGTCAGGAGGCGGGGTACATGTAGACCCACAGTACGGAATGACAACAGTGGATCTGAAAAATCTTGGGTACACTGATGAACCGTTCGTTCTAGCCAATGATGTGGCACAGGTTATCTATGTGAAGGACATGTCTACCAGACCGAGAAAAAGAAAAGATAAGGAAATGGATACATCATATGATGAGCCAAAGCGCCACATAGTTCTTTTAGGAAAAAGGGATATCCTGGGAGTGGATGGCAAGACAGACATGTCTGAAGATTATGAAAGGTTTCATGAAATTCCTCCCTTCAATGTCAAGGCTGACCCAAGCATCCTGATAAACGCTGAAGATTATCCATGGTTACGCCGCAATAAGCAAATGACACAAGCGAAGAAAAAGTGAAGACTTTCTCCCGCAACTATTATGATGATATCATGCCAAATTTGTAACAGACGAGTATGTTATGCCAAGTATTTTAGAGTTCATTTGAAAACAGACGAGTAGGTGCATCTACGTTAATTTTTTTATTAAAGTTAATCACAAACTTGTGATTCACACAAATTTCAAAGAATTCAAATTTTAACTATTCAAATTTGAAAACTAATGGCACTAACAGAAAGTTCATAATTTTTGTGACCTAAAATAAAAAAGAAATCACTACAAAACTATAAGTATTTAGTTCTAAGTAGAAACAAAAAAAAAATGCCACCTACTGGGCCCCACGGCCTGAATACGACTAGAAACCCTACCATGGGCCAGGATTCAGGCCCGAGGGAGGCCCAGTAGGCCCACAGGCACAGATTGCAGTGTTAGGCCCGAAAGCCTGCTTTAGAGAGGAGCTCGAGAGGGATGGCGCACCGAACCTTATAAACAGGTGCGCCTCCCTCTCAACTAGCGAGGTGGGACTAAACATTGGGGCGCGGGGCAGCACAGGCCTTTGGTTCCGGTTGGAGGGACGAACCGGGACCAAAGGGGGCATTGGTCCCGGTTCGTAGCACCAACCGGGACCAATTCCGCCTCTTTAGTCCCGGTTGGTGCCACCAACCGGGACCAAAGGCCGCCGCTTCCCGCCCTTTGGGCTGCCGAAAATAAGCCTTTGGTCCCGGTTGGTGGCACCAACCGGGACTAAAGGGGGGCATTAGTCCCGGTTGGTTTCACGAACCGGGACCAATGCTCTTGCTATATAAGCAGCACTTAGCAGTTTTCGACCAAATCCATCTGTTTCTTCTCGCCCCGACGCCGTTGCCGCCGAGCCCTGCCCCGACGCCGTCAGGCTGGTCCACCTCGCCGTCGCCGCCGCCGAGCCACTGCCCCGACACCATCGCTGCGCCCGCCGCCCCTGCCGGCCCCGACACCATCGCCGCGCCCGCCGCCCCTGCCGGCCCCGACATCATCGTCGTCGCCGCGCGCGCCGCCCCTACCCCGACCCCGCGCGCGCCACCCGTTCCCTGACCCCGTCGCCGTCGCCGCGCGCGCCGCCCCTTCCCCGACCCCGTCGCCGTCGCCGCGTGCGCCGCCCGTTCCCCAACCCCGTCGCCGTCGCCGCGCGCGCGCTGCCCCTTCCCCGACCCCGTGGCCGTCGCCGCGCGCGGCAGCCCCTTCCCCGACCCCGTCGCCGTCGCCGTCGCCGTCGCGCCTTCCCCAACCCCGTCGCCGTTGCCCCGACCACACGCCGCCGCCTTCGGTCCGGCCGCCGGCGCCCTTTTCTCTTATTTTTTGCATTATTATAAAAATGTGTATATATGCATATGTTCTCTGTGTATATATGTTCATATATGCAAAAGTTAGATTTTAGAAAAACTTTATATATGCAAAAGTTTATATATGCAAAATTTTTACATATATGCAAGTATATATGTATGTATGTGGATACATGAGGGGGGTCGATATACCCCCTCTCCAATAGCATTTGTGTGCATTTTAGGTTAGTGTATATATATGTTGATGTATACATGCAAAAGATAGATTTTTAGATATGATGATGTTTTTTTTTCATATGTGCATTTTTTCATATATGTATTATTTTTTAAGTTGTTAGTAGATATCGATTTTAGGTTAGTGCATTTTATCACTGATTTTTGGTTAGTTGATCGATTTAGTGCATTTTATGTTTGTTGCATTTTAGGTTAGTGCATTTTAGGTTAGTGCATTTTATGTTAGTGGAGAGGAAAAAGTAAAATAAGGAAAAGGAAAATAAGTAGAGAAAGAAGGAGAAGAAGAAGGAGAAGACGAGGAGAGGAAGAAGAGGAAGAAGAAGAAAAAAAAGAGGAGAAGAAGAAGGAATAGAGGAGCTTCTTCTCCTCTATTCTTTCTTCTCGTCTTTTTTTTCTTCTTCTTCCTCTTTTTTTTATCGGGAACGAGGGTCGTCGAACATGACAGGAAGAAGAGGATAAAAAAAGAAGAGGAAGAAGAAGAAAAAAAGAGGAGAAGAAAGAATAGAGGAGTTCTTCTCCTCTATTCTTTCTTCTCCTCTTTACTTTTCTTCTCCTCTTTTTTTTTCTTCTTCTTCCTCTTTTTTTATCGTGAACGAGGGTCGCCGAGCGGTAGAGGAAACCCTAATTAAATAGCAAGTATCGTCGGTGTGAGATTCATGTGGCCGTCGGTGTCGGACACTACATCCACGTACCACAAGTGACGCGGGCTTCGACGCCCACGTCACTTGTGGGACGTGGATGTAGTGTCCGACACCGACGGCCACTTGTATCTCACACCGACGGTGTGAGAACGGCGAGCTCACAAAGGCCCTCGGGAATCCTGAGCACCCTGGACGGACACGAGGCACGCCAGGCTCCATTCCGTGGAAGGTTGGGTTTCCGGACGCAGGCGGTTACAAAAGCCAGGAGAGGAGGAAGCAAGTGCAACAGTCCGAACTGCAGGCGCTTAAAGCAAGGGTACTCGGGATAGAGGAACGAGAAGCAAATTGCAGCAACCGAACTGCCGAAGCTTCCCCTGAAGCTACCCCGCCATCTCAGCGGAGAAGCAGCGTGGCTTCCACCGAGCTGCTTCAGCCAGAGCTTGTCTTGACGGCTCCTGCCAGCTATCCCGTGGATGCTATCACGGAGGCTCAAATTTGCCACCTTATGACGCATTGGATGAATATGAAGGTCAAGGCGGCTCTTGGCTCTGTTTATCCTAATGAACCCGGCGCAACTTTTCACTGCCAGCCGATTCCAGAAGGATATGCTAAGGTGATGGTGGATGAAATAACGGAGGGATTTGAGGACCTCCCGCTTGACCACCCTACCGGAGAAGGGGAGACTCGGCTGGGTTCTGCTCTGAAGACTCCATGCCTGTGGCGGAAAGAGCTCATCAACCTTCAGAACTGGACGCCTCCGCCTCCTCCTCCTCCTCCGGCGAGTCAGGGCACTCCGCCTCCTCCACCGCCTCCTCCTCCGGTGAGTGACGACCAGGGCCCTCGGCCGGCTCCTTCTCCGGCGCGTGGCGGCACTCCGCCTCCTCCGCCTGCGCCGGCGCGCCCGAGCAGCCAACCTCCTCCTTCTCCGCCTCGTCAGCAAGGGTGGAAGAGACCCGCCGCCGCTCCGGCAGCTGCTCCGGCGCGTCGTAGTCCTTCTCCTCCGCTTCGTAAGCAAGTCAAGAAGACTGCCGCTCCATCTGCTCTGCCGGCGTCTAGCAGTACAGCCAGAGGCGGGAGGAAATACAGATTCGGTCCTTCTCTGAAGACTCCAGAGAAGTTACCATACGAGAGGACCGTGGAGGAGAACGCGAGGATCGTGCAAACCCAGGTGGATGACTGGTTTGAAGGGTTGAAAGCAAGGAGTAGTCCACCTCCGAAGGAGAAGCTATATCGGGTGAAAGTGAAGCGCACTCTGGCTGCCCTGGCAAAACCACCCAAGTCTCCGCCGAAAGGCAACTATGACCGCATTATTGCAAAGACATGGGCCGAAGCATCGCGGTCGGGAAATACAGTCAGTGATCAAAGGCTGAAAGAACGACGAGCAGCTGGGAAACAAATTGCCCAGCTCGGCGAACAAGCAAAGCAATCGTGCCCCCCCCCCCGCTCAAGGTGCCTAGCGTCGATCCGAGGATGGCGCCCGGTTATAACAATCCTGACGATTACCTGCCCGACGATGTAGATTATGGTTTCCTGGACGTGCAAGTACAAAGATACGAGTACGGGAAGCCTCTCGTTGAAGATGAAAGATCTCTAACAACGATGATGCGAAGATTGCATGATTGGTACATGAAAACCTGCAGAGAGTCAGGAGGGAGGAGTACTTTGTATGTGAGAGTTAAACCGGAGCATGACCTCGTTGGAATTGGACTGTTGCATGTTCCATTTGAGGATTTCTATCAGTTCTTCAATCAATTGGCCCTCGATAAAACAACGGTCACCTGCTACTGTCTGTAAGTACTACTACTTCTGTCATTAAGTCTCTCTATATAGCTCAGCTCTTTCATTGCATGTATTTATAATTATCCTCACTATATTATGCAGATTGAAGATCACCGAATTGAAGAAAAGACAAATCGGTGATATTGGGTTCATTAACACAAATCTCATAGATGCAGTTCAGGTTAAAGATCATGCCGCAGAAACCGAGGCCAACTTGCTACGATCATTCGAAATAAATGAACACAAAGATATAATACTCTTTCCTTACAACTTCAAGTGAGTGTTGTCTTGTGCATATTCGGTTTCCCTTATATATTAGTCCAGGTATAGTACTGTAATTGATGAGTTATGCGTGCGTGCGCAGTTTCCACTATATTCTCCTGGAGATTAGGCTTGAGAAGGGAGTAGTAACTGTCTTGGACTCGAGACGAAAAGATCCCGAGGAGTATGCGGACATGATTAAAATCCTAAAGAAGTAAGTTAAATCGATCATTATCCACCATATCAGCAAATTTGTTCACTTCGTGATATCAAGTAATTGTTTTCTTTTGTCTGGCAGTGTTTGGAGAAAATTCAGCACAAAATCCCCAGGACTCCCGAAGGAGCTGCAATTTAGATACCCGAAAGTAAGTACTATAGTACCATGTTCCGCGCGTCTCCTAGCTATTGATTCAAGCGCTAGTTTCATCAATACCATTTGGCATTCTTGCTTATCAGTTTGATTGACCTCTATTTCTTGTAAAGTGGTTGTGGCAGGAACAAGGGAATGATTTCTGTGGATACTACATCTGCGAGTCCATCCGCCACACGACCTGTGAGCGGGGCGGGTACTCTGACAAACAATTTGAAGTGCGTAAGAAATAATATTCACAACTTTTGTTTATTACCATCATTTGTGTAGAGTTTCATTCATTCATATATATATATATATATATGTGTGTGTGTGTGTGTGTGTGTGTGCGTGTGTGTGTGTGTGTGTGTGTGTGTTGACCCCCTTCTTCAAATTAGATGTTTCGGCAGCGGGATGAACTCCTAGAACCAGATCGCATACGAGCAATTCAAGAGGAATTGATGGCATTCTTTCTTGACCACGTGATCGCTGAAGACGGAGAATACTATGTGGACCAGGCGTCCATATTCTAAGAGATCATATTTGTAAAAGATAATTATTATATATACGTAGCCAGTAGTGTCGGACGATAGATATACGAGAACTTGTTGTTCGACCAATCTCTCGGAGAAGGAGAGGTGGTCGATATCACTTCTCTCTGTATGCATATATGTGCATGACGATCTTCTGTTTCCTTCGTTTGCTTACTAGCTAGGTAGCGTGCCTAGTCCTCTCTATACGTATGTATATATAGTACGTAGCGTCGACCAAGCACGGACATAAGAGAGGACACTTCTCTCTATTAACACAATATATGAAATACCTAAATTAACCCCCCAAAACCCCCACCCCCCCCCTTTCAAAAAAAACCAAAAACACCAGCCACAGAAATGCTGACGCATGGATGCCTATTGGTCCCGGTTAGTGCCACCAACCGGGACCAAAGGCCCTCCTGCCTGGGCTCTGCGCGCAGGCCACGTGGAGGCCCATCTGTCCCGGTTCTGGTTTGAACCGGGACTAAAGGGTGAGGGTATTAGTAACGACCCTTTAGTCCCGGTTCGGGAACCGGGACTAAAGGCCCTTACGAACCGGGACAAAAGGCCGGTTTTCTACTAGTGTATAGAGAAACAACATACTCCCAAACAGAGTCGTCTAGATTACCTGTACACCCTCCGTTGAACATGGCCTATTTTTGGACATTCTTGAAATGACCCCAATTTTTGCCAGCAGGCGGGCACGCCCATGTTAGGCATCCATGCCAGGTTTAAACGACGTTTGACAATATATGCATGTTGCGGCACGTCCGGTCATTTATCAACTATTTTTTCATCAAGAAAACTACAGAAAATGCAAGAATTGTCGAAAGGTTGAACAACTTGGAATGGTGCTTTTAATTGGTCACATGAGCTCGTGGGAAAAGTTTTGAGGTCATTTGAGGATGCCCAAAAAAACATGCTCTCATACGGATCCTTCTGGCACCCGAACACCCTCGAACCCTACGCTAATGATGGTCTATTTTTGGACATAAATGAAATGACCCCAAGTTTTTCCATCTGACGTGCATGCCCATGGTAGACATCCATGTCAGGTTTGAACATTTTTCAACATTGTATGCAAGTTGTGTCACTGTTGACCATTTATCAGCCATTTTCACCAACAAAACTCTAGAAAATGCAAGAATTGTTGAAAACTCGAACAACTTGGCATGGTGCCTTAATTGATCATATAAGCTCATGGCAGGCACCCATTTGAAGTTTAAACGATTTTTGACGTCGTACGTAAGTTGCGTCACATCCGGCCATTTATCAGCCATTTTTCACCGAGAGACTCTAGAAAATGCAGGATTTATTGAAAACTCAAACAACTTGGCATGATGCCTTAGATTTGTCATATAAACTCATGGAAAAAAATGGGGGTCATTCGACGGATGAAAAAAAAGACGCCCTTCTAGCCTACTCGAATACCCTGTGTTGAACATGGTCTATTTTTAGACATGCATAAAATGATCACAACTTTTGCCAGCTGATGGGTATGCCCATGGTAGACAATCATCATAGGTTTGAAGGAAAAAATATATAAAATCATAATTGAAGCAGGTCCTTAAAACTATTATTTTAAGTTTTTAAAATAAGTAATAAATACACATGGATAAAATTAAAAATAACAAAGATTTTTTTAAAGGATTTAATAATTATTTCATGGGAAGAATTTAAAACATTTGTCTAAAACTGTTATTTTGGTATTTCAAACAATATTTCAATTTTTTGTAACTGGTTTAAAAAAGAATAATAAAGTTCAAAAAGGAGAAAAAATAACCAATGAAAAAGAAAAGACGAACAAATAATCAAAAACAAATGGTTAGGCCTTGGCTCAACTATATTGCTCTGCCAGGTGCATGTTGGGAATTTCTAAAACCGTTTGCATTTTTGCAAATTGTTCACGTTTTGGTAAAATGTTTCGACATATTAAAAATTGTTCATGTCATATTTTTTTTCAAATTTTAGAAAATGTTAATGTTTTCAAATTTTGTACATAATATAAAAAAGGTTCAGGAATGTAAAAAATGTTCACACTTTTCAAAAAGTAAGTTACAAAAGTTCTTATTTTCATTTCTTGTTCACAAATTAATAATAGTAATAATTTCCAAAAATGTTCCGCCTTTCAAAAATTCTTCACAGATCTATTGTTTTTACCTTTCCAAATTCTGACTGGAGTTTCAAGAAATGTTTATTTTTTGTAAAAAATTTCATGTTTTCAACTTTTTCGTGTTTTTCAAATAATGTTTGTAATATTGATATTTTTTGCATTTTTATAAATTGTCAGGATTACAAAAGTTGTTCACACTTATTAAAAAAATAGGATTCCTGATTTGTTTTCACTTTTTCGAAAAATGTTTTGGAATTTCAACAAATGTTTGGTGTTTCATGAATAATTTACCTTTTCCCAAAATATTTCACATTTCCCAAATTTTCACATTAGAATAGTTTCAGTTTTTCCAGAAATGTTTTTAGATATAAACGCCGTTGTTTGTTCTTATACAGTCCGCGCTATACAAATTCACAAGTAGTCGGTTGGTCAAGTGGTAAGCACCAGGTACCAAGAGTGTGAAAGGTCAATACTGCTCTTTGTACATTTTATGAGGGGGGTGTACCGAAGCGGAACTTGTAAAGTAATGTCTTTGCAAGTAGGCTGAAACTCATTTTAAACAACTCCGCTGCCCTGCGGAGTACCGTGAGCCAATCATATGGCGCCATCGCATTGAGTATCATTCCTGGACACCGTATTCGATTCATTCATCTTGTTACTTCCGCATTGGTATATCATCACTCGCCCAACCACCACAACCTACTGTTTCGGAGTACATCTAGTGATTTTTATTTTTTCTAAAAAAGGTGAAATGTCTGAAAAATAATTTCACAAAAGTTACGACCTCGCCGCCAGAGTCTACTCCGCCCCCGAGAACTGCAATGACGACACCGGCGAGCATGATTGATCTCCTGTTTTTCAGCGAAAAACCCAATTTGACGTGGTTAATTGTCTGTTCGTGAAATAAAAGGAAAAATAAACTATATTGATAGTGCACATACAAACAAAATAGATCGATCTCTACAAACGAAATAATACCTTCATAAGTAGGCTAAAATAATTTTAAACAACTTCTCTACCTTGCGGAGGCCCGTGAGCCAATCATATGGCCCCAGCGCATAGAGTATACCAGGACATCCTATTTGATTCATCACTCGCCCCACCACGACGATCTAGTGTTTTTGAATACATCTGGTGGTTCATATGAACCGAACGGTGTCTATTCCTCCGCCCCCGCCCCTGCGTCGCCCTCCTTTGGTGGCACCGGGGTAACCCTAGCCGCACCGCCAGACCTCCTATCCCCGTCGTCCATCGCTGCGCCGTCACTGGAGGGGGCGCCGGCAAAGCCGCGCCTGCCCTGGAAAGGTGGCGGTGGGGCGATTTTTCTCGTTCGTTTCTCCTCTATCCCGCTGTAGATATCGCGGAGATGATGGCCCTGTCATTACTGCAGAATGATGCTAACGCGACACGACAATCAGAGACTCTTCGACGAAACTGTGTGTGATGCATTAATCGCAAACGGTGATGTAACAAACTGTCAAAAAAGATGCAAAATATTTGCGATGTCGGATACATCAAACACGGTTCAGATTTTAGTTGCGTGTGCGAAGGCATACGGTTGAGTTCAGTGAACTGTTTGCGATGAGGCAGAACAACAGAAACGGGCAGCCAGATGAAAGCGTGTGCGATATACGGCATACAGTTCACTCGGATAAACTGTTTGTGATGAGGCGAAACAACAAGAATGGGCAACCAGATGAAGGTGTGTGCGATATATGGCATACAATTCACTTGGATGAACTGTTACTGATTAGGCAACACAAAAGAAACGGTCAGCCAGATCAAGGTGTGTGCGATATACAACATACACTTCACAAAATGAGCGTGCACGGTTGATGGAATAACACGTGTGCTGACATCGCCTATTGTGGTGCACCCTATGGTGCAAATGCCACGTACGCGGCCGAGAACGCGTGCCCACTTTACGCCTTCCGGTAATCGTACCGCACTTGGAAATATGAACGGCAATAAATTCTGAACTTGCTTCCCTCCACATTCACAATTACTGTTCACGCCGATCAAAACTTGTTTACACCGATCAAAACCTAAACGGTTTTCCATTTAGCAGCGTATTAGTACTCGGTTATAAATACTACTTACTTCAAGATGACTGCACATTCCTCCTCTCAACTACTCATCCACAAAAACAAAAAGTCTTCCATCGTCGTTCCCTTGCATCTGCCATGGCCCGCATGAGTTCTGGGTCGAGAGATTACTTCCAGGAAGAGGCGAGCATGGAAGCGGAAGCACGAGCGATGTCCCGCCTCGCTATGAAAGTAGCCGCCATGTCCCGCCGCGTGATCGTAGCAGCATAGATATCCCGCCGTGCCGCCGAAGCAACACAGAGGTCCCGCCATGCCGTCGATGCAGTAGACTGGTCCGGCCGCACCGCAGAAGCAACAGAGATGTCCCGCCGCGCCGCGAATGCAGCAGAGATGTCCTCCCGCGCAGCGGCGGCCTGGGAAAATGTCTCATGGGCAGGCGAGGACTCTCACAGGCGCATGCACGCTATGCTCAATGACCTGATGGGTCAAATCTCCGACTGGATGAAACTGCATGACGAGATGAATGCCTCGTTTGAAGATGCTACCAGCGTCATCCGAGGACTAGGGGAGGACAAAGCGAAGCTCCGCACCAAGCGCGACCAGCTGAGGGCGAAGATCGCTGGAACGACGAAGCAGCACAAGGAGACCACTGCCTTGTTAAAGAGGACCGGCGTCATCGTCAAGAAACTTATGGACGAGAATGCCATGTTCTGCATCGAGCACCAAAGGCTGGTGAAGGAATGCGTGGATGCTCTGAAGTAACGTCTTGAGAACACGAAAGAGCTCACCACCGCTCGCCGCGATAACTACTAGTCTCCGTGGCCTGCAACAACGCATCAAGTAAGTAGAGTTTAATGAGCCAGATTGTTGTCTGTTTCTTCTTTCTTCTTTTGCCCTTGTGTATTTCGCGCGTTGCCGCATGTGTCTTTTTTTTAATTATCTTCCTAAATATGTAAGATAATTATTATCCACTGTCATCGTTCTTATATTCACCATTCTTGCTATAAGCCGCAGTCAATGCTATATTGGTCCGTCGGATCTTATATCAAGATCCGTGCAATTTTTTTTCAGATTTTCTTTTTTCTCTCTTAAATCTCAGTCGAGTGAGATATAGCCACACCATTAAATAGGGGCTCGAGCACCATTAATGGAGACATTGGGAGAGAGGTGGGCGGCGGATAGAGGTCAAAGGGCTCTCCTCCTGATGAGTACGCGCAGGGGTCTGATCGCACGCCTCCCGTACTTAAATAGCTACATTGCACGACACCTCCTAGCCAATAAAAAAGGGAACACGTGGCGGCACGTAAATGGTAAGTAGAACGCCCTCGGTTTCAATAGTATTTGTGTTTCCGATTGTACGTGACAACAATTGTTCCAAAATGACTTTTTTGATTGTTAACGTGTGCGCCTTCGCAAAGCAGACAAAAGATTTACCACAACATGTTGGTGCCATGACATGACACCATGCCAAGTTTCATGATTTATCGGTGAGTTTTGGATTTATGATAATTTTAAAACCAAATTTCTTGATGTTTCTGGCCGAGTCAAGACCCCCAGATGTTTGAATTCCAATTCCATTTCTTGCATGGGACCTAGAAATTTGCCCAAATACACATAAATGATTTTTCAACTAACTTTGGCGCACTGGAGCATTTGCTTGTAGTTCAAATTTGAATTGTGTGCGTTAAATGCCTGGAAATACGATTGGTGTATAAAAAAGGCCAAACGAATCCAGAATAATTCCAAAATTTAGCACGAAAATCCTATTGGTCTAAGCTGCTTATGTAAAAAAATCAAGGCAGGAGAAGGCAGTGTATGTCGTTTCGCACACAGAGGTGACACATTACCCCTCGGAACCACGAGCCTTCTTGAGAGAAGCTCCGGTTTACCAGAAGCTTATACCAAAGCTTGTCCCAAAATTTTATCACAACATGTTGATGCCATGTCATGACACCGTGCCAAGTTTCATGATTTTCATGTGTGTTTTGGATTTACAGAAATTAAAAAGGCAAGTTTCTCAATATTTTCGGTCAAGCCACGACGCCCAGATATTTGAATTTCATTTCCATTTTTTGTATGGGACTTAGAAATTCACCCAAGGACACACATGTGATTTTTCAACCAACTTTGGTGCACTGAAGCATCTGCTTGTAGTTCAAATTTGAATTATGCACATTAAATGCCCAGAATCTCAATTAATATATAACAAAGGCCAAACGAACCCGGAATAATTCCAAATTTTAACACGGCACTCATATAGTTCTATGTTGCATCTGTAAAAAATCAAGGGGGGGGGGAGGCAGTGTATATCGTTTCGTACATAAAGGTGACACGTTCCCTCTCGGAACCACGAGTCTTCTTGAGAGAAGCTCTAGTTTGCAATAAGCTTATTTCAAAACTTGTCCCAATTCGGCCTATTTTTTTACTACGACATGTTGGTGCCATGAAATGACACCATTCCAAGTTTAATGATTTCCAGGCTAGTTTTGAATTTATAGGAATTTTAAAAACCAAGTTTCTCAATGTTACAGGTCGAGCCACGACGCCCGTATGTTTAAATTTCATTTCCATTTCTTGCATGGGACCTAGAAATTCACCCAAGGATAGACATGTGATTTTTCAACTAACCTTGGTGCACTCGAGCATGTGCTTGTAGTTCAAATTTGAATTATTCATATTAAATGCCCAGAAACTCAATTAATGCATAAAAAGCGCCAAACAGACCCGGAATAATTCCAAATTTTAACACTACACTCATATAGTTCTACGTTTTCTCTGCAAAAAAATTCAAGAGGGGGGGATAGCGTATGTCGTTTCGCACACAAAGGTGACACGTTTCCTCTCGAAACCACATGCCTTCTTGAGAGAAGCTCCAATTTTCAAGAAGCTTATACCAAAACTTGTCCCAATTCGGCCAATTTTTCTATCACAACATGTTGGTGCCATGAAATGACACCATGCCAAGTTTCATGATTTTCAAGCGAGTTTGGGATTTACAAGAATTTAAAAACCAAGTTTCTCAATGTTTTTGGTCGAGCCATGATGCCTAGATGTTTGAATTTCATTTCCATTCTTGCATGGGACCTATAAATTCACCCAAAGACATACATGTGATTTTTCAACAAACTTTGGTGCTCTAGAGCATGTGCTTGTAGTTCAAATTTGAATTATGAACATTAAATGCCTAGAAACTCAATTAATGCATGAAAATGCCAAACGAACCCGGAATAATTCCAAATTTTAACACGACACTCGTATAGTTGCATGTTCACTGTAGATAAATGTTCTAACAATTTAAACACCATCCTTTCCCTCCATAGTACCATTTTGTCTTCCAAAATAGAATGAGAAAATCAGGTATACCCAATGTTCAGGAAATCAGTAATCAGTAACTGCTCGGTCAGCTAGAGAGTAGGGATTAATCTTGAATCGGCCAATTAATCGGAATTAATCGGTCAGCTTTTCATTGATAAATCTCAGAATCCCGTTGTTGAGACCAGATTTTCTCCACGCAAAAATGTAATTTAAATGGCCCCAAATGAAAAAGTACCCAATATGAAGGAAAAAATGAGCATAAAAGTTTTTTGTACCAGCAAGGCGAACAACTTTTATGTTTTCAATTATTTTGAGCTGAGGTCATATGTCACATGTGAGTTCAAAAAAGCAAACTGTTATGAGTGTATATGTGTATGACAAGTTGACAACAATGCTCTAAAACATGATATATTCAACAAGTATGGCAACAATCATTATGTGCTCTATCTGTAAGACTTCTAATAACTTAATAACAAATAATCATAGTTCTTGCATTTCTATAACATAACAAGGTCCACAAGTATGTATCACAGTTGACAGTATGACATAGCAAGGTTCACAAGTATCAAGTATGTATGATATGACAATATAACATAACAAGGTCCACAAGTATGCATGATAGTATGACATAGCAAGGTCGACAAGTGACAATTCACAACAACCATAAAACACAAATAATCATAGTTGTTTACTTCTTGCATAAGTGCATAACGTAAAGGTCCTCAACCATAAAACACAAATAAACATAGTTCATGGCGTCTTGCAATCAGAATCCCACAAGGCCAAAACCAAAATAAATTACTAGGTAAATACTAAATAGCAAGGCCCAAAGAATTCAGGCCGCGTTGTGTCCTCGTCCTCATCCTCATCCTCATTTGTTTCAATCATCTCATTATTATCAGACTTGCATTCTATCTCCTCTTCCAAAGAAATATCATTTTCTGAATCTTCATCAACAACAAATTCTTCTACTTCATGGAGTTCTCACACTCTTGCACTCCTACGAGGCTCTATAGCCTCGGTGGCTCCCACTTCATCATCAATGGTGGTGTCGGGATCAACCTCGTCCTCAAACATATGCATATTCACATATCCAATCTTGTGCCATGGAAGCATCTTCACCAAGGAGAACATCACGAGAGGAGGAACATTTCTTTCTTTTGTCCATCATTCTTCCATTGAATCAGATATAAACTAGATTGTCCCTACGGCTCACATCTAGTCTATTTCTCCTCTTGGCATCCACCTAAAAATTGCAAAGTAAATCCTAGTCAAGTAGTCATTCACACCTGTTCATAAATAAAGTAACTCAAGATCAAATTTGAATAACTACAAGTTGAGATTTAAGAGTTACTTGTTCAAAAACACTCCAATTCCATTCACATCCGGATGAACTTGTGGTCTAGTTTAGTAGCCTCAAAGCCATGTGCATCAATGTAGGAGTTTGTAGTCCATAAGTTGCCCACCACTACCCTACATGAGAAAACAAAATACAAAGTATTATGCATCAATCCATCAACCCATAATTTCAAAAATGCAATGTGCAAAAAGCCAAAAAGTATGTAGGATGACAAGCTTACCAGGATTGAAATGTGTACTCGTTATAGCTTTTGAGGCAGCCAACTTCGCAAACATGCCATCCTTATTTTTAAACGTTGGAAAGTCTACGTTAAGCACTATATTTTGCTTCTCATTATCATCATGATAAAAGGTCTCAATAACTTCCATCAATCCAATCATGACCTCTACATCGATAAATATGCTTGGGGTAGCATAACTATAATAGGGATTCAATGCATATGCGGCCATGTGCAATGGAGTATCTAACCTCCCATTCATATTGCTCTCCATGGCTGTTGTGATGATCTTATAGTCCTTTTCTGAATTTTCAACCGCAAGCAATATTGCCTTCTTTGCCTCTATTATTTCTCCATACATAGAGGCCATGGACTTTCCATCACTAGCAACCAACCGAAGCACCTTCACCAATGGCTCAAAAACCTTGCATTGCAACATATGATAAGCAGAACATTAGTATTCAACATATTACAAGTGCATATAACACAAGATGACAAGACACAATTAAAGAACATTATTAATTTTCTTACCTTGATGCAAAGAGACACATTCTTCCAAAATGTCCTACTAATTATTGTGGCATGAGCCGACTTTCCTTTCATTGTACGTGTATGCTTGCATTGTTCCCAAGAATCACTACAACACATCTCCTTTAGTTGTTTCTTCTTTGCAGCAAGACTTTGCAAGGTAAGAACTGCGGAAGCAAATCTTGTCACTCCCGGCCTAACAATGTCTCTCTTTTTTGTATGATACCTCATCAACGCCAATGTTGCATGATGTGCATCAAGGAAAATAGTCATCTCCTTTGCTTTGGTTATTGTAGAACCAAATTGCTTTAATTTACCAACTGCTTCTACCATCAAATTGAGGGTGTGCATCGCACATGAGGTCCAAAATATCTTGGGCATTTTTCTTTCAACATCGCTTTGCTCCCATATTGTTTGAAGCATTATCCGTGACTACTTGTACAAAATTATCAGCACCTACAAACATCATGGTAAAACACAATAATCAATACATGATGAAAACTTGAAAAGCAAAGAACGAGAGAAAATAGAAAGTTCAGGATTGATACCAATTTTCTCAATGCATTCATCCACATAATTGAAGATGCAGAGACTTGTGTGTGCATGACCCAATGCCTCCTTTGATTCAAGAAAAACTGTCGCCAACTTACAATGCACACACAAGTTCATGATGCTCCTCCTTTTCTTGTCTGTCCAAGCATCAGTCACGACAGAGCACCCGGTGATCTCCCTCTCAGCCTCCTGTGGCTTCGACAAATCCCTAGTCCTTTCCACCTCCTGCAAGAACATCTTTTCTCGGATATGATGTTGTGAAGGTTGCCTCCAATCAGGACCATAACGACCAAGGGCTTCACAAAATTGTTTGAAGTCATCATCATTGATAGCATTGAATGGTATATTTTCCTTGTACATCCATCTAGCCAAATATTGCCCCACTTTGTAGCTTCTCTCCTTGTCGATACTATCATTGATGTTGCGTTGGAATTTTTTCAATGGCACAGTAGGATCAACCGACGCCACAAATTGATCAATAGTCCAACATTTTTGGGATCACCTTTACCAACTGCACTAAGCTCTTCATCATCCTCAACTTCTATGTTCACCGAGGCCCTTAATTCTTGTGCTTGGTTTTCCTTTTCCACCTTCTTCTTCTTTGCGGCATGAAAAGCCTCCTTGCACCGAGCTTGCTGTTCTGGGGTGGCTACCATACAACTTCTCACCGAGCCTCTGATTTGAGCTATGTGTTGCTTCATCCTATTCACCCCTCCATACATTTCTTTTCCACATAGTTTGCACTTCACTCTTTGCAAATCATTTGGATCACACAACATGGCAAATTCCCACGCCATGTCATCAGAATTCCTTTTTAGGGATTGAGAACTCGGCACCTCGGAAGCGGCACTATAAGTGGCCATCTCCTACATACAAAAAACAAAATACAAATCAAGTAGGGCAGCAAGTTAGCAATAATTGAAGTTGAAGTGTTAAACAACAAAAGGCTATTACCAATTAGGAAATTTGTAATAAATTGCTCACATCCAATTCTACTTGCAATTAAGCCATCAAACAACATGAGATTAATATATTACCATTCCACATAGTACTACAATTGTAACAATTCTACACAACAATCATTTAGATCATCAATTCATCATTCATAAAGCATGGAGTTATACAAAAATACAAACTACAAAACATAAAAGATGAAGAGGCAGCAACCCTATTCTTGCTGCTACGCTGTTGTGCACTTGTGCTGCTGTCCCTTCTCCTCCAACCTGGTCGCCGGCGTGAAGAGGCAGGAAGGAGAGACCAGAGAGGGAGGTGAAGCCAACTGCTTGCCCTGGTCAACGTTGTGAGAAGGCAGCAAGGGCGTGCCGGAGGAGGACGGCCACCTGCTTGCTTGCCACAGCCACGGGTGAGGATGGGGGACGGGGTAGATGCGCGAGGAGGGGGAGGCGGTGAGGAGAGGCGGGAGAGGAAGGGCCGCCGTTGGCTGGCGGCGGGGGAACGACGGGTGGAGGCGGCGGCAAGAGGCGATAATGCCACGGGTGAGGAGGGGGGCGGGGTAGATGTAGGAGGAAGGAGCCTCCGAGGAGAGGAGGGAGAGGGAGGGCCGGCCACGCCGTTGGCTGCCGGCGGGGAGCGGCGGTGCTAGGTGGGTACTGCAGGCGGCGACGCTAGGTGGGTACTGCAGGCGGCGGCACGGGGTGGAGTTCTCTGGTCTGCCAGACCTAACCCCACGGGTGAGGAACTGAGGATTGAGGAGAGAGACGAGGGGGGCTGATATTTTACTTTTACAGTTTGCCCCCTGGGAGTCCAGCGCTTAACCGGTCTGCAGCAGATTAATCGGTTGTCAGACGATTAATCGGCCGATCAACAGGCTGAATAACACTGGCGAGTACATGTAATTTACAAGGTGGATGGCCGAGTAGCGATTAATCGGTCAATTAATCGTCTACTTGGCCAATTTTTTTAACAGTTATATCACAAACAGTTTACTAGAAAAATTATGTGGGATGCGACATAAAATATCTTGACGCACTGTCTTGTCTAGCTTACGTAGGAAGCTTCATCATCTACAGTCCATCACCCTCGCTTGAACCACACTTGCGCGCCAGTTTCTCGTGGCACCGAGCAAAAATTTTCTGCCATCGCGGAAATATCTATCTCCTCGCCCCCCATCAAAAGCCACATTTCCACCGTTCCTCCTTTCTTTTCAATTTCAAAGCTTCACTGCTGCTTACTGGCAGCGCCGCCTCCTTGCAGGTGACCCTTCTTCTTGCTGCACGGCCTCATCGATATGGTCAGGTAATCCACACCCCACCCACACCATCCTCCTCCTTCCCCGTCCCACATGCCCCGACCAACGGCGGGACACCTTCCACCGAAATCACTGGCCCCGTCCTCCAATTAAACGCCGCCCACATTCATTTTGCACGCAGTATAACGTGGAGCTCAGTAGCATCTCGCAGCGGAGAAGCAAATCGCGGCCGCACGCGTGGACGAGGTCACTATGACTGCCATGGATGCCGACCGCCAGATCTTGTAGAAGCACCTCATCTTCGAGGCCACCGTCGACACCGCCACACGGTTGTCTTCTTTAAAATACAGTCCATGCTGTTTTATCGAGGCCATAGCCAGTGCCTTCTAGTGATTTGTCCTCTGTAATGTTAATATGCAATCTGATATTCTGAAATGTAATGTTCAGTTAATAGTTTGGTCCAACAATTGCTACATTTCATAGTACTGTTTTCAAGCATTCTTGGTTTTGTTAACTGCCACTAGTACGTAAGGTGCTATATAAACGGTTTTTAACCCCTTTCCACGATGGCGTTTGGAACCATCGCCAAATTAGTGTCGCCATAGAATAAACGTATGAGAAGCCGCTTCAGTCCCACAGGTTACATCTCGACGTTACATTTCTGATCAGAGAGAGATCCAAATGATTACCCCGCTTTAGTCATGTGAAAAAGGTAGACATCAACATTTAATCTGCCTACATGTTTGTTTGTGATAGGTACGTTATCACACATGGTTTAAGAATGTAAAATGTGTGTGGTGCCTCTACTAACGCCAACATGTCCATTTTCATAACTGTGTGCGATTGGTATTCCTATCACACACGCACACTGGTTTGAACCGTTTTCCGTATTACGATGAATCACACACGCATATGAGATGAAACCTTGTGTGCGTCCGTCGGGCATCGCAAACGTATCATGTTAAAGAACCGTCTGTTCTCTTTTTTTCATCGCACATGCTGTTTTATTTCTAACCGTGTGCACATTATTTTATCCGCTTCTGTATATTTTTATTTTTTCCTATAATTTATTATTCGAATTGGAATTTTTGAAATATGAAACGTGCAATTCAAATTCTCAG
The DNA here is from genome assembly GCA_032464435.1 of Aegilops umbellulata. NCBI lineage: Eukaryota > Viridiplantae > Streptophyta > Magnoliopsida > Poales > Poaceae > Aegilops > Aegilops umbellulata. The sequence goes on from CP136059.1 coordinate 422,713,107, forward strand.
CACAATGCTTCAACAACGAATTCGTAAATAAAATTGTGAGTACAATATGTTCAGTAATTATAGGATTAGACAGCAATTAACTATGATGAACCACAATATTTACATGTGGTAAAGGTAAAGAGACAAGTGTAAATCATTTTGACTGCCGATAGTGTTGAAGAAGCGGAATGCCCATAATGTGCCTTCCTGCATGCCATAGGCACGAATAACTTTTCTCCAACCCCTTGTGACGATCGCCCGACCATCCTTCACCGCCTTTAGGAAGACTTCTAGAGCATTATCATGATAGCATGAATTGTATACTTTAACCTTAGTTGTCTCCACTCCGGTCATGTAGTTTGCAAGGTAATCATTAGTAAATAGCTTCGGAAACCACTGAAAAAAGAAAAATATCAGTTACTGAGATCTAATAGAGTAACTTGTTGTGGGCAGGGGGAAAAGGCAACACGTTACTTACCATCCTAAAGTTCATTGTTGTCTTGGACAAAGTGTAAATAAAGAGCTTAATTCCCATCACCCGTTTCTTTCTCCTAACAATCTTTCTTAGTTTCCTCACTTGACACTTGTTCATGAATATCTCATTGCCCCATACGCAAAAAGGATCGAGGCGTGCATCAGTACCGCTAATATTTGTACCTACAAGCAACCAGTAAATGTTAGAAGCTGATTGCACAAATAATGTAAAATACAACTACCCACGTTCCTAAGTACAAGTATTTTTAGAGATTTCAATATGAACTACATACGGATGTATATAGAATTATAGATATAGTTTAGATTAGAATCTAAATTCACTCATTTTTCTCCTTATGTAGTCTATATTGGAATCTCTAAACATACTTAAATTTAGAAACAGATGGTGTATAAGACATGGGATGAAGCTAACCTCGACGCGGAACAACAACATCGCCCATTGTAGCCCTGTGTAAGTACATGGAAATCCAATGTTAACTATAATAGGGTTAACATCCACCAAAAATAGCAAATGGTAATAAAACGGCAGCATCTGTAGTGATATCTTCATTGCCAAAGAGTAGCACGGTAGCAAATGGACGGATTAAAAAATGGATACAGTTAATTGCAACAGGCTTTACATCATCCTAGTTCATGTGTTATAAGTTTGTAGCTATTGAAATACAACTATTTAAAAATGGATACAACTCTTAATTGCAACAGGCTTAATGGCCATTGAAACCGGTACTGATAAAAATGCAATTGGCAGAGTTAAACATCACAAGGCAGGTGCTGTCAGAGCAGATAATAGCCCAGTTGTCTATAAAAGATAGGGAAAATAGCTAAAGTATGTTAGGCATGTTTACTACAACATACTTAATACATCGACCGTACAAAATATAGCCATTAATTGCAACTGGTATTGGTAAGATTGAACTGGTGAGTACATACTTGGTAAGTCCTGAGAGGTAGTTGCTGGGGCACTTCATCTTGGCTAGAGCCCACCCAAAGTCAGCGGCGGGGGAGGCGAGTTGTTTTTCCAGGTCGAACCATGGATCAGTGCCACTGATATGTGTACCTACAGGCAACCAGTAAATGGTAGAAATTAAACTGCAATTGCACAATTGATGTGAAATACTGTAAGACATGGGATGCAGCTAACCTCGACGGCAAAGAACACATATGAAAATACTTTCGACAAGCATCCGAACACATATACATAGCAAATGGTTTCATCCAACACATATACATAGCCAACATATCCAACAACAAGCATACAATGGTTTCATTCATCCATACATATATAGGTATAGCAAGCTTCCTCATATAAAGCAAATCAAAAAAAGATGGAAGCATAAAGAGAAGAGTAGACTCCATCAACGCAAGCTTCCTCATCTAAATCTAATCTGCAAATTGGGAAAGAAGCAAGTTAGAAGAAGAAGAAGAAGAAGACTAGCTAGAAAGAGAAGAGGAAGAAAAGGAAGAAAAGGAGGAGGAAGGAGAAGATTTTTTCTTCTCTTTCTTTTCTCCTCTCTTTTTTATCTTCTTCTTCTTCTAACTAAGGTAGGTAAAAATGCCATTTTTCTTCTAAGCTAGGTAAAAATGCTAAATGTAGGTCATTTTAGAGATAAGCTAGGTAAATAGGTCATTTTGGAGCTTAGTAAGGTTATTATGTCATTTTCGAGGAAACTAAGGTAAGTCTATATCATTTTGAAGGTAACAAAGATTATCATGACATTTTTGAGGAAAGAAAGCTAAGTATAGCTCATTTTTTGTCTAACTTAGGTAGTTACGCCATTTAGGAGGAAATTAGCTGAGTATGCATTTATTAAGGAAAACACTAGAGAAAACTTGCCCTCATCACAACAAATGCGATCAAGATCGCAACTAAGGTAATAATTGATCCAACGGTATAATGATACCAAGCCTCATTATCAATGGCATATTTTCTAATCTTCTTAATCTTCAAGCGCATTGCATCCATCTTCAAGCGCATTGCATTCATCTTCATCTTGTGATCATCGACCACATCGGCAACATACAACTCCAATTTCATCTTCTCTTCTTCAATTCTTTTAATTTTTTCTTTCAAATAGTCATTTTCTTTTTCAACTCAATTTAACTTCTCGACAAGAGGGTCGGTTGCAAATTCCAATTCACATACCTCCTAGATTAAAATATCTCTATGTCAACTTGATGGCCATAATTGTCATAACTGTGAAATGCAACAAATAGTTATAAAAGAAGATTTACCGCACCAGAATCATAAAACGGGCGAGGACCGACGGGGACGGATATCAAGACCATGGCACTATGTATAACAAACAATCATAGAAGGTAAGAAAATTATACAAGTAACTATATAAATCATACAAGTAACCATACAAATCAAGTACAACATAAAAAATTTAATACCTAGTAATAATCTGGTTCAATAAATGCTTCGGGATCAATAAATGCATCGTCATCATCACTATCAGTAATGGTGTGCTCATCATCATCATTAATAAATGCATCATCATGTGGAAGGCCACCTCTACGTAATGTGTCAAGCATTGACAGGTCATCCGCAGCAGTAACCTCTTCTAGTTCAAGCTCTTCTTGTTCCGGCTGAGGGGTGAACTCGGGTTCACTTTCGCTGTCTACTTCAATGTTCTGGGGTGAAGTAGAGCGGTTCTCCAAACGTTTTTTGGAAATACGTGTTTCTTGGAAGAATTCTCCTTCATATGTGTCTGGGTTAATGTGAGGTTCATAATCATCTTCATTGGGGCGGGGGAGATGGTCTAACACGTGGCGGCACTTCATAAACGAAGGTGGTGCAGAGTCCAGGCATGTTGCAAATTATACCCCTTGAAATACCCTGGACGCTCTGGATCTGGCTCGAGAGCATTTAACTAATCCAGGATCTCTTGGCCTGTCAACGGAGGTGGTGCGTAGTCTTTCACAACTCTACCTTTGATGAAGTTCTGCTTGTCTTTCCTAAACTTATGGCAAGGATGCAGGAACGGTCTATGCATGTCGAAGCAAGAAAACTTGCGATCAGCCTCAAGCCAACGAAACTGAAGAGCTCCCTTGCATGTGGGGTACGGGAACTTTCCATGCACACAACAACCAATGAATAGCGCAAACACCGGCAAGTCATGCGTCGAGTACATGTACCACACACGCATTATGAAGTCCTTTTTGCTAAAGGCGTCATATGTCTTGAACCCATTATCCCAGGCTTCTTACAATTCGTCCTTCAATGGTTGCATGTACACATGCATATTCTTCCCCAGATAGTTCGGCCCTGGAATTATCAACGTCAGGAAAATGTTCTTTCTTTGCATAATCTGTCCAGGGGAGATTGAGTGCAATGACAAGTACGTGCCAACAACTGTATTGGGTTGCCAGCATACCAAACACACTGAACCCACCCGTGCTGATGGAGAATAGAGGATGCCTCGGATCTGCCGCTTTGTCGTTATGTAATGCATCGAAGCGCTTCCACGCTTCACCGTCTGATGTGTGCACCATCATCAGCTTCCCATCTGCATCTAGTTGGGTTCTTTTGCCCGTTTTCTGCCATGTCATCTGTCTTGCCGTCTCTTTGACCATGAAAAGACGTTGAAGTCTTGGTACGATTGGCATATACCGAAGACCATTAACGGGGATTTTGGTCTACGTCTTGTCACCCATACCATTGTCTACCACAACATACCTAGATGACTTGCAAATGGGACAATAGTTCAAGTCCGCATACTGAAGCCTAAATAAGGCACATCCATTATCACAGGCATGTGTCTTCTCATAGGGCATCTTAAGAGCATGGAGGATTTTGTCTGACTGGTACAGTTTTGCAGGTAGTACGTGGCCTTTAGGTAGAAAACGTCTAAGTACTGTCATCATTGCGTCGTAGCATTCTCTGCCCAAGTTGAATTGAGCCTTCAGAGCCATTATTTGTGAGATTGGGTTCGTTTTCCCATGCTCTGCTCCGGATCTGACGCAAAATTTCGGCAGCACCTCCCCGCTGTTCTCCTGATACACGTCTCGGCAATAAGCAGAGAGGATGTGTACCCGGAGAACAACAGGGAGGCACTGACCAAATTCTACATCGGATCCGGAGTAGAGCCTATGGGAAAACGAACCCAATCTACACATACTCGGGCTGTCCATGGATAACGTTGGACAATTCCAAAGAACGCGGTTATAAATATGCAAATGCATGCATATTTATAGATGTAACCATTTCGAACGGGAGACGCATAGTGTTCACACATACTGATGATTGAAGACAGCTATAGCTACCAAGTTTCATTGTCACGAAGACCGGAACAGAGCAAATCAAGGGGGGGAAGGAGTTGTCATTTGTGCTAACCCACAAAAGCAGGGGCGGAGCTCGTCGAACACTAGACCCTCGCAGTGACGAAAAAATTGCACATTTAAATCGAAAGATGAGTTTCATAGCAATATTGTTTTTTTCGTCAACCTAACTAAATATTTACAACAGGATGAGCAGGTTAGGGGTTCCTCGGTGTCGATAGAACCCTAAATAGAAAGTATTATCGGGGCAAGATACATGAGGGCTCGGCGCTGAACACTAGATCCACCACCCACAAGTTGGGACGAGGCGGGGCGGCGGCACGAGTTGGGACGAGGCGGGGCGGCGGCACGAGTTGGGACGAGGCGGGGCAGCGGGGTTGGGACTGGGAGGGAGAGAGGGGCCGGCAGGGCTGGGCGTTTTGTTAGATAGGGCATGGCTCTTTGCCGTCCGCTAGCAGACGGCAAAGAGCCTAGCTAACGGACGTTAGTTTGGCCAGTTTCTTTGCCATCTGCTAGCGGACGGCAAAGATTCTTTGCCGTCATCTAGCAGACGGCAAAGAAACACTACAGGAATCAGGCATTTTGCCGTCAGGCTCCTACAGACGGCAAAGGCAAGATTACAGACGGCAAAGATTTTGCCGTCAGCCCATGACGGCAAACCTTGTCGGCAAAGACAAAGTCGGCAAAGGGGGATTTTGCCGTCAGCATTTTATCGGGCAGACGGCAAAGCATTTGCTGTCAGTCAACCGATTTTGCCGTCATCGAAAATTGCCAGACGGCAAAAAAAGCGTTTCACAGAACGGCCCGACTGACGGACGGCGTCAGTGCCTTTGCCGTCAGCCAGAATCCATCTTTGCCGTCAATCTCAAATATCATAGACGGCAAAGATTTTTTTTAATAAAAAATATATCTAATCGGTCCAGAGGGGAACGAACTGAGGAAGAATACCACGGTATCCACACACACTACTGTTCCAAGAATCAATATCCATACACAATATCCATAACTATTCACAGTCACTTGCTAATCCACAAAACTACTACGTTTAACAAGATAGAAAATTTCACACGAACGGATTACACTCGAGGGTACATAGTTCGATTTGGAGTACACCGACGCGCCACCGACGCCTGGGGAGCTCAAGCCGTCCGCCACCGCGCCGGAGCTCGCCAACCTCGTGATCTGGGCGCTGGATCCATTGGACCCGGCCAATTCCATCGATGCCAAGCCCCGCCGCCCGCAGGGGAGAACAGAGGAGGCAGAATCCCGAGGCACGGAAAGGTCGCGACGCATGAGAGCAACGGCGGCGGAGGCGGGCGCCTGCTGGTGGTCGACGGCGAGCGAAGCCGGGCGTCGCGCTGCGGACGCCGGTGGATTCTCGGGTCGACAACGGCCAAGGCGAAGAGGGGGAAGGGGTTGGGGCCGGTGGCGCTGGGGAGCAGGGACGGCCATGTGTGGCAGCTCAGGGCGACAGGGGAGCTCCGGCGGTGCACTGGCTGCCCGCGTGCGGCTGCTCGGGGCGGTGGGGGAGGGCCCAGGCCAGCGGCACCATGGGGGCAGGGACGCGGGCGACTGCCGGTGGGTGGAGCAGCGGTGGGGGCGGGCCGCCAGAGGCTAGCTGGGATGCCGGTGCGCAAGGGCGGGGCCGCCGGCGTTGGGGACGAGGCCGCCGGTGCTGGGGGCGAAGCCAGATGAGGCAGAGAGAGGGAGATGCAGCGGGCGCTGGATGCGTTCGAGAGAGAGAGAGAGGAAGGTCGCGCAAGGGGATAAGGAGAGAGGAGATCAAGACGGGATGGGGTGGGGGTCAGCGAGGCTGGTTCGGTCATGGGTGGGGCAGGTGGAGTCCTGGGGACGCGTGCGGGTCAGTGCGTGGGTGGGGGCGTGCGTCCGACCGCTTGAGTGGGTGAGATGTGCGTGTAAGATCTTGCCACCTCATCGATCCGAGAGATCGATCCGCGAGGTGTGTTTCTTGTTTTGCCGTCTCCGGTTTTTTTACAGACGGCAAAATATCTTTGCCATCATCAGTTTTCTTACAGACGGCAAAATATGTCTTTACCGTCATTAGTTCTTTTACAGGCGGCAAAATACGTCTTTACTATCATCATTTATTTTTACAGACGGCAAAATATGTATTTGCCGTTAGTCATTCTTTGCCGTCAGTCAATCCTAATCTTTGCCGTCAGTCATCATTTGCCGTCAGGTTCAAGACGGCAAAATAATATTTGCCGTCTGCCACGACGATTAGCTGACGGCAAAAAGGCTTCATGTCGGCAAAATAGCTTATTCCTGTAGTGAAAGTGGCCGTTAGGTGGCTCTCGCCAGCGGTCTGCCCTGCCTCTTTGCCATCTGCTAGTGGACGACAAAGGTTCTATGCCATCAGCTAGCTGACGGCAAGGATATTGCGGACGGCAAACAATTTCTTTGCCGACAGCTGCTTCTTTGTCGTCCGTTTTCATCAAGCTGATGGCAAAGACCGTCTTTGCCATCAGTTAGCAGACGGCAAAGTTCTTGATTCCAGTAGTGTGGCGAAGGCAGAGTCTTGGATACGATGAAGACTTTGCTTCACTTGCAGTTGTTCTGACTTTTTCTTGCGGGAGTTGTTCTCGTCCAGACCGCGAACGGGTTCATGTGAGCCTAGTGGTACATGACTTGTAGTAGTAGCCTCTCCAAGTGTGGGCGGCAGCATTGGAGGACTTCTTGTTTGGTGATGCTCCTTTGAGTACCGAGTCATGATTTTTATGGTTAAAATCCAAGGTCTGGCCGTTATTGGTTGTGCCTGACATTGACCATGTTGAAGGCATTATTGTTTTGGGAACACGGTCTTTCTCCAGGGTGAAAACCTACGATCTTTGATCAGGTAACGACAACGCATGTGCATTGTTTCCTTCCTGAAGGCGTTGCTTTTGGAGAACCTTCTTTATAGTACGGGTGATTTCTTTGGTGGTGGTTAGAGTGCTACTACTGCGGGTGATTGATCACCGTGACATGGTCTTTTTTCTCTTTTTATTTTAGTTTTGGCTGTGTGCATCCTGGATGTTTTTTGACATCTTGTTGGTGCGGGTGTAGTTGGTATGTACTCTATATTTATATATTCCCTTTTTTCGAAAATATGGTGGCTCATATTTATTTCAAAAGAAATGAAATGTTTTTATATTAATTTTCAAAGAAACTTTAAAAAAGAGCCAAACTAATTTTCACCAAAAAAGTTACACAAAAGTTTTGAATTATTCCAGTGACATTAGAAAACACATTCGTGCAATTTTAGTTCTTCATTGTATAAAAATATTTACCAATATATTTCGTAAATATGCAATCATAGTTCAACCAATTTTAGAAACATTACATAGAGATTAATACAAATTTTAATTATTCAAGTCATATCTCAATTAATTTTGTTAATATACAGAAGGACAAAATATTTCAGGTGACAAAAAAGATAAAAATATTCACGCACACACACATTTAAATTATTTTGATAGTAATTTAATCAATTTTAGAAACACGATGGTCTTTTTAACACAGTATAGACACAGGCGCTCATTCATACGCACATACACTTACCCCTAAGAACTCACGCATACCCTACCCTATTAGCACATCTGAGAATCTGAGTCAGACACACCATCTTGAAATTGACGAAGTCACCACAAATGCCTCCATAGTCGACAGGAACATCTATTCCCACAGAACAAACATCACCGGAAATCCTGAATTAAATCCAGAAAAAATGCGAGCACCTGTGCCAATCCAGGACTTGAACCACGATGGGCTGGTTCCACCATAAAAAACATAACCATCTAAAAGCTAGGTTCAGTCCACTGATACTCTCTCTTCTAGTCATCTAGCATTCCTCAAAAAAAAAATCTAGTCATCTAGCAAGTGCACACTCATAGTTGCACCCCATTCAAGCATGTAAATAAGCAACCATCATGGGAGGAATTGTCCCCTCTCTCCTCCGCCTAAATATCACATACTAGTTGGTCATGTGGACAAGTAGATTCAATATATGTATCTATAAAAGATCTAGTTAGCCCATATCTGCCCAAAGATCTCTTATGACTCTCAAAGATACATGTTATAATCATCCATATATTCAACGGCTAAAAAAAGCATCCATATATTAACATCTGTCTAATCTATCTGCATAACACCAATAAAAAAGTCTAAACAAAAAAGAATTTATTTTTGCCTTGCATAGAGAGTCCAAACACAGTTTTGCCTCTAACAAGGGAGAAAAAAAGAAACAAAATACTTGTATATTTTTCATAGAATTTTAATAATGTAATATAAGAATGGTATTTGGTTGGGTTTTAACGGTGCCTTACAGGCACACAAACTTGTATACATCCATGTGCAGTAACAGAATGGCACGGAGTGCAGCGTTTCTGCTCCCAAGCTCATCTGCACCCCCTGACGAAAAAAATCAAAACAAATACTAAAAAAATAAAAAAATTCCAATTCTTTTGAGTGTGGTAGAGAAGTTTATGCATGAGGTGCGCTTCAAATTTCAACTCATTTGAACATCTGAGAACTCTCAGCAAAAATAGACAAATTCAGGGTCTGTTAAAAAGTTTGTCGTTCACACACTATTCCGACTCGATTGTCTTTTTTTTTCTGAGAGCTGCTCAGATGTCCAAATAAGTTGAAATTTGGAGCAAACCTTACGGATACAATTGTCTATCACACAAAAAAATTGAATTTTTTTGATTTTTTAGTATTTGTTTTGATTTGTTTTCTAACCGGGTGCAGATGAGCCTGAGCACTGAATTGAATTTTTGAATGGCACGTGACATATTTAATGGAACCGGTGAGAGACAATTACAACAAGCAAATAAAAGAGCAGAATGGCACCGGTGAGACTTGTATACATACATGTGCAGAATGGTCTCGCGTCTCTCACTTCCCCATGACCCCCTCACCCATGAACCCCTATCCCAGTGCCGCCACTCCCTCATCTCTCTCTCCCTCTTGATCTGCGCCCCCTGATCTCTCCCTCTCCGGCATCGCCTATCCTCGTCTCTCCCTCTCCGTCGATGCATCTCTCTCTTCTACCAGCTTCGCTCGGTCCTCTCGGCCGCACCTCACAAGCCACGTGTTGGCGAACTCCTCGATGGCGGCTTTGTGGATGTTAGAATAAATCTGAGGCGCACAGAGGTCTATCGAGGACCAAACAATCACATGAGCACAACATCGAGATTTGTTAACGAGATTCACCATCATGGCTACATCACCGGGGCCTGACTATGGACGCTCATCCCCATGACACTGCTACAATACCACACCCTGGCCGCCGGCACACGCATCGGCTCCCCGTGCGTGCCTGTGCTATTATGTTGGCATAGGTTAGATCGTGTTTCTACCCCTTGTTATATAAGAGTTCTAGGATACAAGTTTCCTACTTGGACATGACTCTATATCATGTCTACACAATACTACTCAGAGTCCAATTATAACCTATCTTTGTACACAATATTGGACACAACTCCAACAAACTCCACCTTAGCGAATATCCTCCACCACCTTGGATTCATCCATGTGCCGAATCTCCATATACATTGGACTTGAGATACACCATGAACAACACTGCTACTCCCGGACTTCATGTCACTCCACCTGCAACTGCAGTCCCTTCTCGTTTTCTTCACACTGAACACTCGAGCAAAATGAAGTTCCTGATTACCCTATTTTGTGCTTCCAACTTCTGGAGAATCCATTCAATGTCATCACACACCGACCACTGTCTGCGTGAAAGTGAACAACTCATATATTGGACGCCGCATATAAGAGTTACCTGGACTCAACTTCGCCGCTCTTTCTTGACTGCTTGTCTAAAACTTGAAGGAATTTCACCGTCGCCTTGTGTCACCCTGAGTGAAATTCACAGTTGTCTCATCATTTTCCTGGATAGTCTCTGGCATGTCCCACAAATATAGCACTCCTCCTCCTTCTGTACTTGTCATTCACACTTTGCCATGTCACTGAACACCACATAATATAGGACCATATATACTCTCAGCTTTTGACATTAAGACTTTCCGCCACTTTCACAGATTCTCCATGGTCAACTCATGTCCATCAACTGGCACCGATAGACCCTGTCAACAAACTTGAATCTGGTACTCATCAACACTGCTTCAGCACCCTTGCACACTTTGTCTGATCACATGTCTCACTATAAGTGCCTTGGCTTGTCATTGTGTCCCGTGCTTATCACACGCCTCGCCACTATCACCGCGTCGAGCCTCCGCTGTTCTGGTCGAGTCTCCCAAGGTCGCGAACCCACATCACTCAATCCCCACTGCAGAGAACCATCGATCATCATCGACCGATATCGACTATCATGTCTCCATCAGGCCACTGGTACCTAGTCTGACCCACGTGTCTCTCCGTTAACTTATGCCACAGCCCCTCCATTACCTCAGAGTGAAGTTTTCCATAAGACTCTAGCTCCACCTTCAACATGACTCCATGTAGTCGTGCATTGCTACTCCATGCCTTGTCGACTTCAAGCTCTCTCATGTGTGCACTGCCTTGAACCAACCATGTGCCATAGTCTTGTCGAAGTCGCACAAGCCTTCAGGCCTGCACCACGTGTTTCCACACCCCTAGAAGTTAGCCACTATCAGCATCACGCTCCTATGTCGTCATCGCTGAAAACACCGCCGTCTTCTGCTTTGACCGACATCTTTGACGATCTATCATACTGTCTAGTCTGATCCAGCCGTGTATGTCCGACTGCAACCATGCTTCACCCTGTGCCGTGTCCGCCTCGCACATCTTCGTGCATTGCTTGATGCCATGTGTTTCATGATCCTGTAGGATGTACTCCAGATTCGTTTGAGCCTTATGCGCACATCCCTGTCCTTGACGCGCACACTCCAAGCACTCTTAGCAACTCGAGCACCAGAAAAGAAAACCATGCAAACTTAAACCCAATAGATACTTCTGCATATTTTTCTTGATGTCGTTTGCGAGATACTTTTGTGTACGTAGGGACTTTTTTTTCTTCTGGACGTGTCCCGTGGTAGCATCCTTCCGTGTACCCAATGTCTACTACACAACTTTATTCTTGTAGACTCGTGTCGGGCCTCAAAGCGTAGAGTTTTGTAGGACAGTAGCATTTTTCTCTCAAGTGGATGATCTAAGGTTTATCAATCTGTCGGAGGCGTATGATGAAGATGGTCTCTCTCAAACAACCCTGCAATCAAATAACAAGAGTTTCTTGTGTCCCAACACACCAAATACAATGGTAAATTGTATAGGTGCACTAGTTCGGCGAAGGGATGATGATACAAATGTAATATGGATAGTAGATATAGGTTTTTGTAATAGTACAATAAAAAACACCAAGGTAGCAAGTAAAAAAAGTGAGCACAAACAATATTGCAATGCTTGAAAATAAGGCCTAGGGTTCATACTTTCACTAGTGCAATCTCTCAACAAAGCTAATATAATTGTATCATATAACCATCCCTCAGCGTGCGATAAGGAATCACTCCAAAGTTCTTATCTAGCGGAAAACATAAGACGAAATTGTTTGTAGGGTATGAAACCACCTCAAAGTTATCATTTCCGATCAATCTATCGAGCTACTCCTATAAGTGTCACAAACAGGCCAAGAGTTTGTACTAAAATAACACCATATGATACACATAAACCAATTGTAACACCTAGATACTCCAATGTCGCCACAAGTATCCCTGAGTTGATTATACGATATGCATCAAAGAATTTCAGATTCATAATACTCAATCCAACACAAAGAACATCAAAGAGTGCCCCAAGATTTTTACAGGAGAAACAAGGACGAAAACGTGCATCAACTTCTATATATAGATTACCCCAATGTCACCTCTGCATATACAAATTTGTTTATGTTGCAGGAGCCGGGTTTTTCAAACCAGGTTACATTATAACCCTGCAGGAACAAACAAACTTTTAATAACTTAAATGGCTGGATCTTCATCATGGTTTATCATAACCAGTATTAAATGACTGAGATATCAATTCTTCTAAAATCCCGGGGTACAAGTCCAGCCGGGTCACATATAATACCTGGTCAAATTTGTTCTTGTTTTTATTTTGCAGGATAAGTTTAACATGGATAAATCTAAATTAAACTGGAGGCTAATGTCGGGGATATACCCCGCGGTATGACCCACCCAAGACTTGGAGACTCACTTGTAACCCGACCAAGCTTGGCGACTCACTGGTGACCTGGTTGACGGGTCAGACGAATGACGAGGCCCAAGGCCTAAAAGGCGGCTCGCTGAGAAGACCTGCTTAGGGTACAGTATCCGATTGGCCGGCTTGAGAGGAAAGACATAAGAAAATTTTCCCTTGCAAGGGAAGCAAAACTAGGACTCCACTTGTAATAGGGTAGTCCTAATCCTACTAGAACTTTTCATGTAAGCCGCCCCTTCAACTTATATAATAAGTGGTAGGGAACCATAAGAGGGACAAGTTTTACAAGTCTAGATAGACTGACAAATCAAGAGCTCTCGAGATTAGAGCTAGCGAAACACCGCCCTTGTAACCAAGATTATCATCGTCATCAATATCAATGAAGCAGGACGTAGGCTTTCACCTTCACCGCGAGGGGCCAAACCTGGGTAAAACACGCGTCTCTCGATTCCGACCATCTTCGTTCAAGTTACCACCTAGTTGTGATGGCCTCACACCTAAGTTCTCCTATGAGGACATATGTCCCGACATTTACTACGTCTCGTTGTGCCAGGCAAAGACGTTGCGGAGTGCCTCGTGGACGGACCACTCGCAGCGGTAGCTGCCGCGGATGAACTCGTTGTCCCGCAGGTGGTCCGGCAGCTCCTCGAACCGCTTCAGCTGACCGCCGGTCCACCCGATGACGACATCTTCCATGAGCGGGTCGGATAAATGAATGCTGCAGGTTTATTGATGGATGGGCGGCGAGGATGGATAGATGGTTGGGAGGTTGGAAAGCTGTAAGGGAAGAAGGGCTCGAGGATGGCGCGAGGAACGTGTTGCCGTAGGTGGGATGCGGCGGGGGGGGGGGGGGGGGGGTTGACTGTTGACTCGCCTGGCCACTGTTCCAGGGAAATCGACTTTTTATCGGATGGTCACGAAGGGACAAGGCAAGTCGTGTGGCAGCCAAGTTCCAAAAGAAGAGTGTGAAAGGGAGGTAAAAATGTCATGGCGCGGTGAGGTGGAGAGGGGGTTCGAGCTGAGGTTTCGTGTGGGCAGCCGGCGGCCACCGGATAGCTCGCCGTAGCTGGGCCCGTCAGTAGTAAGTAGCGGCGCTGGGCCTAAATCAATTAGGCGGACGGGCGGGGCCTGCAGCTCTAATCCGAAGGTTGGGCAACCGCTGGCGAGACAGTGACGAGACCAAGGAGAGGGAGGACCAAACGTCTCCGCGCTCCGCACCACACGCCACGATTGCCGGCTACGAGTTTCAGTTTCACACTAGCTGGTAGTGCAAACCAAACCAACACCCCAGCGACCAGCGTCAACGACGTGGCAAGACACGTTCGCACGCGTGCTAAGATGTCTTAAGATTGTTGCTTGGTTAGAGTAGTCGTAACCCGCCGAGCTGGAGTATCAGCACCGGCAGCTTGTTGCACAACGCCTCTAATTTCGTGGTCCTCCGGCCGTTCGTGTTGGCGGGACAAACGAAAGCACATGAAGGTGCGGGGGTGAATGGCCGGAAATTCTTTTCAAAATGTAAATCAGCTTTTTACGTTTCAAAAAGTTGTGAGAAAACAAAAGACACACAAACATATGGATGCATACTACTTTTCTTGTTAAATTTCTGGACGAAAGTCATTTTTATGTGAGCTACAAAAAAATGACAAAATCTCCCTCACAAAAAGAAATACAAAATAATGTATTTCTAGCACATATATTCCGCCGGATTGCGAGCCGTCAGATCTAGCATAATCTCGTGGCTGACATTGTCCTCACTTTTGCAACAAAGGTCGTGTTGCAAGTTTCCTTTTGCAAGACGAGTCTTATTGCAAAAAAAATTGCAACATAGCTATGTTGCAGATTTTTTTTCTAGCAGAGGTTGTGTTGCAGATTGTTTTTGCAACACAAATCCTGTTATAGAATATATTTTTTGCGTCTTCTTGCAACATAGGTGTTATTGCGGAAGGAACTTTTACAACACGTGAGATGTTGCAAAAAAATTACAACAAAGATGCAGTTGCGGAAAACGGATGGCCAGCGAGCTAAGGGAGCATAGTGTGGTGTGCGGGCCACACACGCGACACGCCTCACGAGCTGGAGGCGGCGGACGCCTAGTCCTGGATCAGCCGGTTGTTCCCAAGCCTTTTCCATATACTATTCATTACAAAAGAACATGATATTGTATTTTCTTTTTTTACAGCTCATATTAAAAATTTATTTCGTAATGAAATTTTACACACATCTATCATGCACCTAAAAGTACGGTTGCGGAGATTTCCGAACGCTCCAAATACCGATCACTCCATGAAGGAGGAGGGCGACTAGCGGTAAGAATAAGAGAGATCGGTGGTTGGAAATGCAAACGTACCCTTGGCCGAGGTCGAGATGGGCGGCGGTCCCATCAGCGATCCCTGAGTAAACAAATCCATGTGGCGACCGGATTGCCCATGACCGTCATCACTAGTGGACTTGAATTGCCCCGTCCACGTCCACCGAAGTAGTGGGCGACGTTTGATCCGTAGACGAGGAAGCGAGATGAACAACTTTCGCTCGGAGTTCGCCCAACTCCGCCGATCCACCTTCGGCTTCCATAAGGCAAGATCGGAGATCACCATCTCGAGATCATCGATCCGGCGTTGCTCGTGCCGATGTTGCAGTGGATGCGGTCCAGCTTGGTGCTCTGGTCCTGTACCGCCTTAAGAAGCCCGATGATCTGGTCCTTGAGATCGAGGTCCACAGACATCGTCACCCACTCCGGTCTAGCGATGCGACGAGGGTCTGCCCTTTTTTTTTTTTGGTCAAGAGAGCCTGGTTGTACAGCCCGTGACAGAACATTAAAGTACAAATCCTGATTTGCATATGTTTTGTTGTTTTAATGTAGTCCAAGTGATGGCTCATTTAGCTCACCCTTTTCTGCGTGCAACTTGATGATTTGCAATGATTCTTTGTATTTTCCTTTCTGCGTTAAAGAAGTTGTCGTTTGACCTCTTTCAGTCAATTGGAAACAATGTCATTTTTGGAGCATGTCTACTAGCGCAGAATTCGCCGCTGCAAGTGATCACCGTCTCTTTTGAGGGATCGATCCACATAAACAAACCAAGAAGTGAGGTGGGTTTAACACTTATGAGAAAATATATAAATAAGAGAGATCAGTGGTCATACACTCGAAACGGGGAGCATTTCCAGCATTATATATTTTCTTATTGTTTGTAGCCACACCTCCTCATTTCTTTATCTCTTTGCGCTGTAAAATTTAAGCAATTCGCTATGTTGCGACACGTTCATCTCCTGATTTTTCTTTTAAACTCGCTCAACCCCTGACTAGCTAGAACAAAGCAATGCATGACTTTTACATGAGACCTTGGGGTTGATCTCACTCATATATGTGGAGGAAGATAATCAAACAAAAGTGAAGATGGCATGCAAACCCGCGCCACTTTTATTCAATTCTCCTTCTCAGAGTCTCTCAATATGGATGTCTTATTGACCCAGGAACGGGAGCCCGGCGGTAGAAGTAGGGCTCGTCGAACCACCATATCGTCCTCCACACGAGCCCCAAGGCCGACGACGGCGCCGATTCAGCAGGAGCTGGTGCTGAATTCGGTGAGCCAGCCGCTGGTGCCGCCGCCTGATCCTCCTCGAAGCCCGGACGCGGGGCGTCTCCGTGACCACGATCCTCTGGCACCAGTTCCAACAACGTCGCCGCCACCGGAGCCTCCGCCGGGGCATGATCATCGGCCCAACCAGGAACACCCTGGAGAGGCGATGGTGCCTCTACATGCTGAAGAAGGCCGCGAGCTGCGTGCACGGTTTGCCCCGCGACGAGGCACGCGAGCAGGAGCAGCAGCGTGGCGGTGATGGTGGATGGAGCCATTGGATCCACGATGCGTGAGAGTCAGGAGCAGTTTGATCGACGAGGACGATCGAGCTCTGCGCTGTGAATCAAGCCGTACGTGAAGGTATATATATAGAGAATGCCAAGCATTCAGCGCTGAGTAACTCGTTGCCGAATTGAATTCCTAGTGGAACGGTTTATGTTACGGTGGCCTGTTCATGGTGATTAACTCCAGGACCAGGTTTAATTTGTTGACGTTAACTCCAGGTTTAATCAAGATGAGGTTATGTGAGTGCTAAACTAATTCTCACTCGTTGTGGTGGGAAGAAACCCCGATTTTATTGCTAATTCTCAAGTTTTTTTTTTGCGAAAATTTTCAATCTATTTATCAACTAGACGACTGCCGTCGTCGCAAAGGCCGCCGCGTGGAAGAAGAGGCATGTGGTGTTGACGCTGAAGTCGGAGTAGAGACACGCAAGGGTCAATTGGTGGTGCCGGCCGACGCAAACAGATTCTAAACTAGAAAACTAAAAAAATGCCGACCAAACAACTGGCGAGAGAGAAAAACCCCAGATCATGGATCGGGAAAGAAACTCTCTAGGGCAGCCGATCAACACTATCGGCAGACGAACCCTAGGTACGGGCGGCGCGTCCCCTGCTGGCGATCATGGAGATCGACTGCCCCGGGGACGGCATGGTGCGGAAGCGATAGTGGCGGCTACGGTTTTGGAGCGGGGTTAGCCTGATACCATGTAAGAGAAATAGAGAGGATATTGGTGAATTTGTTGAATAACTTAAACCTCGTGACATATATATAAAGAGGAGTATATGATCAACATGAAGTAGAAGGAAAACTGAAATAATTTCTAGTTTATATTGTATTTTCTAACTAATCATAATACTCATCGGCTACCAGACATTCCCGTCAAATACAAAACTTGGCAGTGAAACGTACAGAGTCAAGACTAGCTAGTGGACATGACTTCTTTTGTACCACTGTTTAGATGTCATTATAATATGAGAAAAGTATATTTTTGATCCCTCAAATTCCTCAAAAGTATAGACTTGGCCCCTTAAAAAAATATGGTATACATTTAGTCCTTCAAGTCTCAAAACCGAGTTTGACCATGTTGACCAGGTATAACCAGCGAATGGTATATTCAAAAAAATAGCAAGAAAATTTAGAAAAATCTGAAATTTTGTGGTTACCAAGATGGTTGGGTGCGCTACGTGAGTGAAAATTTGTGTGGTGTTTCGACATTTGTGGAGCTCGTGGAAAAAATAATTTTGCTCACAAAAAAGCCAAAAAATATGCTAGAGCTCCTCAGATGTTATTTAGCTAAAAAATACATGCACCTTGCGCACCCAAGCTTGTTGGTTGTTGCAAAATTTCATATTTTTATGAATTTGTTTGCTATTTTATTGAATAACTGTTCATCGGTCAACCCTGGTGAAACCCCTGTCAACGTGCTCAAAATCTGGTTTTGGACCAAATTTATCGGGTTTTGAGACTTGAAGGACCAAATGTATACCCAAAAATCTTGAATGAACAAGTCTATACATTTGAGGAACTTGATGGACAAAAACATTCTTTTCAATTATAATATTACTAACTCCAGTTCAAAATTTTCAGGTCCCTCTCGACTTCTCCAGTCTCCATGCAATAAGAGCACCTACTGCAACACCTAGCTAAGAGCATCTCTAGCAGACTCCTTCAAATCGTAAACTGCAAAACTGAGATACGGGTCGAAAAAAATGTATTTTAAGGCTTCATTTTAGCTACGGCCGAACAGATACTGTAAAAGTGGGATAAAGAGCTCCCTACTCAAGTCCGGCCACTGCCGCCCCTTCCCCCAGCCGGTCGCGCCGGCCACGCCAGCTGCGCCCAAACCCGTCGGCCGCGCCCCGTCGCCCGCCAGCCATGCCCCGTCGCCCGCCAGCCATGCCCCGTCACCCGTCGGGCGCGCCCCATCGCCCACCGGTCGTCCCTCGTTGCCCGCCGGCCGCGCCCCGTCACCACAGCGGTCGTGCCCAGCCTCGGCGGCCACGCCCCGTCGCCTCCGCCGTCCGCGCCTTGCTCTATTGCCAGCCATGCTGGCTGAGCCATGCCCTTTGCCTGCCATGCCGGGAGGATTCTGGGGGCCAGGCTGAGGCCATGGGAGGCCACCACTAGTAGAAAAGGGGGCAATGGTCCAGGTCGGGTCAGCCCATTAGTCCCGGTTCAGTCTAGAACCGGGACTAATGTGAGCATTGGTCCCGGTTTATGCGGCTAAGGCATTAGTCCCGGTTCACCTGAGCCCTTTAGTCCTGGTTTAAGACACGAACCGGGACTAAAGGGTGCGATGACCTTTAGTCCCGGTTCGTGCCTCAAACCGGGACTAAAGATTAGACCTTTAGTCCCGGTTTGAGGCACGAACCGGGACTAATGGGGTTGAGACCTTTAGTCCCGGTTCGTGCCACGAATCGGTACTAAAGGTCCCATTTTCAAACTCTACCCCCCCCCCCCACCCCCACCCCGTGGATCGCCTTTTCAGTTTAAAAAAAATAAAAGAAAATGATGGAATTGTCAAAAAAATAAAAGAAAATAAGTTTCCCATGTGATATGTGGTCTAGTTGTTGGGAAAATTTGCAAATGTGAATTTTGACTTTATTTGCAAAATCTTTGTGAAATTTGTAAAAATGGGCATAACTTTTGCATACTAACTCGGATGAAAAAGTTTTTTAAATAAAAAATCATCTACTCAAAAAGTTACATCCGAATTTAACCGGGGGAACCCCGTTAAACATTCTCAAAAACCTAACACAAAAAAAAGTTACGGGGCTTTTAAGATCTAGAGTGGAAAAAATCGAAAAAAAATCAAACAGTGGGCAAACTGTGGTCAAACAATGGTCAAACTAATTATTCTAGAATATTACTGTTACTAAATAATTATTTCAGTTATTTCAATGTTGGTCAAATCTGGTCAAACTGTGGTCAAACAATGGTCAAACTAATTATTCAAGAAATATTAGTGTTACTAAATAATTATTGTTTTTTAAAACAATAGTTTCAAACTCAAACAGTGAAATGTGTCACTTCATGCTCAAGCAAAATTCCTGAAGGTTAATAGGATTGACATCTTACTATTGTCAGGAAAACAACAAGTGCAGACTTGGAGCGAGGGAGAATAGAACCCGGAAGTTAAGCGTGCTCAGGCTGGGGGAGTGGGAGGATGGGTGACCGTTCGGTAAGTTAGATGATTTGGAATGATGAGGGGTGATTAGAGGATAAATTGAGAAGTGATGAGGGGTGGTGATTACGGACTAGAGGTTAAAATAATTCAGAAATTTGAAAATAAAAAATTCAAAAAAAAATCAATAAAAAATCATAAAATTTCCTTTAGTCCCGGTTGGTGTTACCAACCGGGACTAAAGGTGGAGCTCCACGTGGCCGCGCCCTTTAGTCCCGGTTTTGGATTGAACCGGGACTAAAGGGCCAGGGCATTAGTACCGACCCTTTAGTCCCGGTTCATGAACCGGGACTAAAGGCCCTCACCAACCGGGACAATAGGCCCCTTTTCTACTAGTGCACGGCGATGTCGACCTCGCACTACTAGGGAAAAGCCTATAAACAGAATCTTACCAGTAGCGTTGTACAAAATCAAGCGCTACTGCTACTTAGTAGCAGTGCGCGTAGATAAGTCGCGCTATTGCTATGACTTTAGCAGTAGCGCGTACTAGCGAAAAGCGCTACTGCTATGTTTGAACTGGGCGCACATGGCTAGCCCAACCTAGCAGTAGCGCGTATACTGGCCCAGCGCTACTGCTAATCTCCTTGGTTGTAGCGCTCTTACGTGTAAGGCGCTGCTGCTAACGGAAATAAAATAAAGTGAAAAACAAGTAGAAAAGTAAATGAAAATGAAAGAAACCATAATGGAATAGCTGTAGCGCGTTTCTCTAGAACACGCTATAGCTGTAGCGCGTTTCGGCAAAACGCTCTACTGCTAGTTTGACTCAAATCCCGGCAGCCCAGGCTCAAAATTTCGCTAAGTCCTTTCCCCCCTCTCTACTCACAGCCCCCCTGTCCCCCAACTGCTCCATCACCGCCGTCGCCCTGCCGCCTTCAACCACACCGCCACCGCCCGAGGCCGCCTTCGACCACACCGCCGCCGCCCGAGGCCGCCCTCGATTTCACAGCCGCCGCCCGAGGCCATCGTCGACCTCACCGTCGCCTCCCTCGAGCTCACCGCCGCCGCCCGAGCCAGAGCCTGCCCTTGCCGCCGACCGTAAGGCTCTGCCTCTACTGTCCCCTACCCTCTATCTCTGCTAGGGCAATTCATATATATGTTGATACTGTGTTGATGTTCATATGAACCCTAGGTGTTCATATTAACCCTAGATTTTTTTTAGGGCAGTAGGCATTTTATAGCATTTAGGAAAAATGATTAGCAATTTTTTTAGGAAATTAGCTAGGGCAATTTTTATGAAAATGCCTAAACAGTAATTCCATTAAGCTTTAAACTAATAGAGGGTATATAAATAATAGTAGCATTTAGATTTAAATTAACAGAGGCTATAAACAAAAAACACTTAGCTATAAAAAATATTTGGACTACGGACCTGAATTTGTTCCAAATTTCATTCAAATTAAATTTGAATTATTTGGACTATGGACCTGAGTATTTTTGAAGAAATTGGGTGTAGGTAGTAAGGTCTTGCTGTGGAAATTTTGGTGAGGTCAGAAGGGTTAGAGAAAATGGAGTTCCTAGACTTTTAGCTTTAGACAAAAAAACATAAGTATTTAGCTATAAATAAAAAACAGTAGCTATGGCATTTAGCTATAAACAAAAAACAGATTGTTTTTTCTTTTCAAAAACTTGGTCAAACTAATTGTTGCTATGTAAACAAAAAACAAGACTATTTTTATATGATATATGTCATTGATGTTCATTTGCATATTCCATTATTGTTGATTATATCTTTTCATTGAAGTGGCCATGTTATATGCAAATTTCTCAATAGTGTTTGCTCATGTTATATCTTTTCATTGAAGGTGTTCGATTGTGCCCAAGTGGCTTCGTTGTTTCCAGGGAATGATGCTGACTGGCCTATGTTTTGCCGGAATGTTGATTCATTTATTATCCGGCAAATTTCAGGTTCTCGATTTGTCCACTTTTTAGCAAAGGTCATGCCGAAATTTTCCGTGAATTTCGGCATGACTTGTGCTACGAACTAGGACATATCGAGTGCCCGGGATTTGCCGCACCAGCAAGGAGTCAACATTCCTGCAAAACAACATTCCTTTTTTATGTCATTATTCATTTTATTATGTCTAGAATTAATTGACTAGATTTAATCATAGGAAACATGGCTAGCAACGATGAAGGACAGGGTTCTGGTGATTGCGACGACGCCTACTGGGCGGCAGACGAATTTTTTAGCCTTACCGACGATCAACAGATGTTATTGTTGGGCCCACCGGTGGCATCGGGGACTCAGACCGACACGCAGACCGGTGCTGAGACTGAGACCGGCGCTCAGACTCAGACCGGCATCGAGACCGGCGCCGAGATTGAGACCAGCGCTGCCTCGGGGAGCGGAGTGGTGGTCACGGAGGTGGACGACGATAATTTTGAGCCAACGGCGCCCGCGTCGATGCTACGGCAATCAAATAGGCTGCATCGTACGGACAACCGCCACCATCAACGATGAGAAACTACAGAAGATAGAAAATATGAGGAGCTCCCTCCTAAAGAAGTTTCACCAGATATTCTTGTTCCCGGGCCGGAATGAGAATGATTATAAAGATCCAGATGAGGACCCGGCAATGAAGAAGATAAACAAACACGCCATGACCAAGTTTAGCGACGCGTTGCCCGCCTGGAAAAATCGAGTAGCAAGGATCATCGACAAGAAGGAACCCTACTCCGAGATTGTAAAGGATAATCCGACAATTACGGAAGAGCAGTTTCAAATATTCAAGGAGGCTTGCGAGGCCGAAGATGCCAAAAAAAAGTCTAAGTACATGAAGGGGCTTCAAGAGAGGAACTTTGGGAGCCACCACCTCGGAAGTCGTGGTTACGGCGGAAAGAGGTCCAAATGGGCCAAGGAGGACGCGGAAGCCGCGAGTCTGGGCATCCCAGACCCCTTGGCGGAGTTTACCGTCCCGCAGGAGAGTGACGTCCTCAGGGCCCGGCACCGTTGGGACCTAGTGAAAAAGGTTTACGAGATAACACCGGTCATTACGGAGTTCATGAGACTGCTGGTAATTTTAGTTTCTGGTCAATTCGACTGCACACGTTAGTCATATTTGTAAACGATCGTTGTGCCTTTTGCAGAGAGAGCAGCACAGGATTGCGGCCGAAAGCGACTCGCCGTCTGAGGCATTGGCGAGGCCCAAGTGGGACACTCCATTCAACCGGGCGTTGAACATATTGAAACGACAACCAGTGGATACTCGACCGTCGTATGGACGTGTGCACGGTGTCGGAGACGGCGCCACGTGGAAGAAGTACTACCGTGAGACCACGGAGGAGAGAAAGGAAAGACGGAGGTTAAATGAAGAAAACATCGACAAGAGGGTTGAGATTGCGGTTGAGAATTAGTCGCAACAGCGGTAGCTGCCGCAAAACAGGTGGCTGTAGATATTTCTACTACCTTGGTTCCGGCCGTTTTCAATTGGAGCAGGCAAAATCCAGAAAAAGATGCAGCGGACTTTCCCCTTGCTGACTTCTTGGAGGGGAGCAGCTCGACTAGCGTTTCACCAGCACCTGCAGCTCCACCTGCTCTCGCACCGGCTCCTGCACCGGACATGCTAGGCGGTGCTTCGTCTTTGGCTGAGCTCGATGCCCTCACGGTATCCGTCACACCGGCCCCCTTCAATATAAATGTATAATCTTCCGTTTTCGTTGCCTTTCGGATGTCTCACGTCGCAGACTTTTCTTTGCAGGCCGACGAAACCCCGTGCACCATATTGTACACCATCGGTGACCAGAAGGTGGACGTAGGGAAGGCGACGATAATGGAGCCGAAGGAACCATTGTTCCACAGCCGGCCGATCCCCCCGAACGTCTTCAAGGTTTCCGTGACCAGTGTCAAACCGGGCCACGAGAATTTGCCTCCTCCAGTACTACTGGGGGATGACGACGAGACACCGCGGCGGCTTGGTGATTGTTGCAATGCTGGGTGGGTCCTGTTGTGGCCAAAGAGTCTGCTTCGTCTGGAGGCGGCCGGGAGCACACCCACGAGCACGCAGCCTCAGCAAGGTATGAACATCAACACCCCACCTACCCAATTAGCGTCGGGTGTCGGGTTGGGTGATAGCGGACGGGGTAAGGAGGAGGCTCCATTAGTCGCTGATCACGTCGCCATGGATGAGGATGAGGACGACGATGGCGCTGCTGAACAGTATGTCTATACTGGCGCCTCCTCAGGGTTTGAGTGTCATGAGTCAGTGCCTGAATTGCCGTCTCAACATATTATGGAGGACCTTCCGGTAGTAAAGAAGTTTAGGAAGAGAGCGAGGAAAGGCAAAAAAGTTGTTTCTATGATCCAGCCGCCTCAGCAGCCTCGGCTTCAGGACCGTATAGATATCCCCGACGCGGATAAATGGCATATCCCCGATCAACCAATCCTACCTGCAACAACGCTAGGGGCCAGATTCGGCGATCTAAAGAGACTTCATGACGATGTGCTGCGGGTAGAGAAAGACCTCGTCGCCTCGAAAGATCCAGGATACCCACTCTACGTGGTTAACGTTCCGCAGCAAATGTCGTACGTCGACAGCTTCCCCGCGGATAAGTTCTTCCTCTAATTCGATTACATATTCGACATGTTTCACGTGAAGAAGCTAGATTTTACATTTGTCCGCCTTTATGCCTTGCACATGAACTACATCATCGGGGTTGAGCAGATATCTCATATCTGTGTCGCTGACCCGTACTACATGCACGAGGGCTTCTTGGGAGTCTGCATAAAGCACTGTGAATACGCGAGGGATTACATCGTCAGTTTCATGCTCGCCAACAAGGACAAGGGGGGCGATTCTCGTGCCTTATCATCCCGTGTAAGTCATCCACGCTGCTATCCTTCCTTCGATTTCAATCATTCATTTGCACGGTGGAGGCTAATTAATTTGAGGACTTATTTTGCGCAGCGGCGGGCGCGCCGTCCTCATCATCCTCTACCCCCGATTCTCCCACGCTCTTTACTTGGACTCATCGAAGAACATTCACAAAAAGGATTACACCCACATCAAGGATGTTCTCGACAGTGCTATGTATCACTACCAATCACTGGGTGGAGAGGTCAGGGACAAGAAGATGAGGGGCGGCAGGGTCGCCTTCGGCCATAAGACCGACTTCTGCTGCATCCAGTAACCGGACAATTCTCTTAATGATGGATTCTATGTCCTACACCACATGCTGGAGTACAGACGGGATCACCAGAACCTTCGCATAGCACCTTCTTCCGGCGATGCCCATATTCTGCAATGGGCAAAGGACATAGGAGATATCGAGGATCATCGACTTCGAGCTGAGTTCTATAACATCCAGCGCGAACTTGGCCAAATCATCATGAAGGAGGTCGTCGAAAAAACAGGGATGTTCTACGGAGAAGGACAAATGTCGCGGGAAGACGTCCGAACATGGATATCCTCTCAGCGTCTCGAGCTGAAGCCTTTCACTAGGCTCGGGGACTATCTCCCTGACTTGGATGGATGGAACGACATGTTGGAGTGATTGTCGATATATGACAATGTGTCCGTTTAGTCCATACTTTCTGTATGACAAAACTTTGAGTTATGCACGGTGAAACTTTATTTGTGATGTAATTAAACCGTCCTCCTCCTCGACTAGCGAAAATCACTCTAGTTAGGGCATTTTGGGGTACGATGAACTTTGTTATTTATGCTTATGATATGTTGTTTTTATTTTTGCCAAGTTTGTCTCTTTCTGTTGCTCAACTATATATGTTGCCTATCATCGACTCATGTGATGATGCAGGTGCATAGATCATAGATGGCGAAGAAGTGCTATGCCAGGAGTATATATACGACAAGTGGCCGGAGTGTCAGGCCCTTCCGGTTTCCGAGCGATAGGCAGTAGTTAGTTTAGAGGTTCACGCTAATGCGAGAGAGGGATACGAACTCATGTTCTCAAAGTGATAGCTCTTCTCGCGTATATCATTGTTTAGATGGATGACGATGCATTTGCATATCATTCGAGACTTGTATCGCTATTTTCGAGATGATGACGAGAGACCACTTTGTGTTGGATGATGATTATGATGATGACATGATTTGATGAGACTAATTGTATGTATATGCTATGATTACATTTGTATGTGTATGATATGCTAAAGATTATTGTATAAAGCCTATTCAAATACAAAACAAATACAAAACAAATATGCAGGAAAAAAACTAATAAATAAACTAGTAGTAGCGGGGGGGAAATTTAGCAGTAGCGCCGCATTGTCAGTAGCGTGTCCCAGCAAACAGCGCTGCAGATAATATCAGTAGCGCCCTTTCCCAAAGAGCGCTACAACTATTCATGTATAGCAGTAGCGTGGGACAACCGGCGCTACTGCTATACGTTAGCTGTAGCGCCTTATTAGTAGCGCCGGTGCCCGCGCTACTGAGAGGCCCAAAACCCTTGCTGCTGCTAGGCTTTTCCCTAGTAGTGTCGTCCAATTCGACCTGGCGGCGATTGATTGTGGCGTCTAGCGGCCTTTTCCGGTGTGCGGTGATGAATTCCGGCGAGTTTAGGGCGGATTCCGGCAAACTCTGCGGCGGCGTGTTTGCTCCGATCAGGTTTGACCGGTATACGGGGCCCCTTAAGTTCGGCCTTCCAACTTCCAAATATAAGGGTTTCAAGTGCGCATTTTCGGTGGCCCCAGAACAGAAACCGTAAAAGTGGTCCAACCCGTAATTTTTTTACACTTTCTTCGATCAAAACTGTAAAACGCAAAAATTATACGGGTTTGATCATTTATATGGGGTCAGCTAGAGATGCTCTAATCAGGCCCTCTATGCGTCCGCGGACAATAACTGAACAATCCTCAAATGGAGACCTCACATCTAGCCCTCTAAATCCATGTTGACCATGCATCATGAAAGAAACTACGTGGATAATCATATCAAATAAAAAAACAAGCGGACATAGATCAACGAAATTTCGTACGGACATAAACATCATAATTCATCGGACCAAAATACATAATTCATGGTCGACAAACGGACAGAGATTTAAAGTAACGGGTTTGCTATTTCACATCTAGATGTGAGATATTATCTCACATCTAATTCCCTCACCCTTAGGAACAAAACAAATCCATTAAGACTTAAAAAAAAATCAAGGATGAGGAAATTAGATATGAGAGGGAGTTAGATGTGAGATAATATCTCACATCTAGATGTGACATAAACGGACCCTTAAAGTAATCGTCCCTTCACTGCCTCACGTGTGCTGCCACCTCGTCCACGGGCGGTGTGCCGGTCAGTGTTCCGCGGTGAATAAAATCGTAGCCGGCAATCGTGCCTTGTGGTGCGGAGCCGGCCGCGTTGACGTACGCCTCCTCCGTCCACGACCGTCCCTTCACTGCCTCAGCACGCCCGAATTGAGTGCACGGGTGAGCCAGCGGTTGCCCGACCTACTAGTACAGCCTGCAGCTACCGGCCCCGCCTGTCCGTCCGCCTAATTAAACCCGCCACCGCTTGCTCACTGGCCCAGCTACGGCGAGCTACCCTACCCGGTGGCCGCCGGCTGCCCTCCACCTCACCACGCGCCCACATTTTATTTCGAGTGCTTTCTTTTGGAGCTCTCGCTGCCACGCGACCTCGAGAAACCAAAGCCGATCTCGATGGCACCGTGGCCGGGCCATGAGTCAAAGGTCAAAGCCCCGCCGGTGCGTCATCTAGAGGGAGACGATCGAGAGGGAAACTAGAAGCCGCCGTGGCCCATCACACCCGCGGCACCACGTTCCTCGCGCCATCCTCGCGCTCTTCTTCCCCGACAGCTCGCCAACCTTCCCAACCATCCTCGCCGTCCATCCATCCATAAACCCGGAGCATTCATTTCTCCCGCCCTTGGAACATGTCAACGCCGAGATTTATTAGTCTGAGCGCTCCGAGTCCATAATATTTTTCTTCTCTTTTGAGCTCAATAGAAATTCTCTTCCAGCACGTGACCTAACCCAACTCCCATCTCTAAGATGATGGCGTACGTTTGTACTGGATGTTGTTGATCTTTGCTTTATATAAAAAGCAGGGTGAAAGCCTTTTTGATAAGGCGGTTCTAATCCGGTTTACATACGTACTAGAAAAAGTTTTTTATGCGTAATGTGATTAGGATTATGTGTCCTATCAAGGCCCGGGCCCACGAGTCAGCCTCTATTCTGTCCCGGCACGTGACCAACTCGGGACTAGGGACACACACCATATAAGCACGCCCCACGGCCGCCGACCAACGCCATGCCGGCTCCAAACTCAAACCCCCACCGCCAGCCGCTCTCCTCTCCTTGCGCCGGCCACGATCGAACGCGGACGCACCCGCTTGCTACACACATGGCGACGATGACCACAACGAAGACGGTGCTACATGTTTGATGAAGATTCTGTTCCTTTAGTCAATGGTTTCTAGCTCCACCGATTGACTACGTAAAAAGTCAATTGTTTATCGAGTCTACCAACTTTATCAAGTCTGCTAACTTTGATAAAACTCAAAGTTATGTATTTAAGAGCAAGTACAATATCAGGCTTATAGCCCGTTTACATGGCAATTTTGCGTAAGTGGAGTAGAGAAACATGAAAAAGTAAGGGGAGTGGGCTCTCATGCAAGAGCCTAGTTATATGCGTGCTCCAAAGCAGATTCAATAAATGTGAAGAACGAGATAGATAGAAGATGAAAAAAATACTAATCTTATAGCCAACCTTATAGTTAACCTTGTTGTATGAGTGACTATTTGTGTTGGCTATAGACGATATGGCAACATCTTATAACCAGCAGTTGACTATATTATTACCATGCTCTAAGTAACACTAACATTAGTACTAATACTACCTTCCATAAACGTTTGTCGGGATATACCCATTGGCCTAGAATATTCTACCAAGATATTTGGATATCTCAGTGCAACTATGTATAAATACATTAGATCTCATAAATTCATTTATCAATGAATGTAATTTTATTAGATTTCTAACATTTAATATACATAAAGATTTCTTAAATATCTTAGATTACAATTATCATTAAAAATATTTGTTAGTGTAGCACAGGAAAATATTAGTGTCAACTATCATGTTACTTAACCACCAAAAATGATTTTAATTCAAGTCGAAATAATAGAAATAGTACTAAATATTATATTGAATGTTGTGCCAATAAAGAAGAGACACATATTTACTGTTAGTATAAATGATGACAAGAGTAAAAAAGTTTAATATAAATATTGAAGTGACATAAGTTTCGAAAATTGGTAGGCACGGACGAGCGCGCGCACTCCTGGTATCGACAGCCTTCGAATCTGGTTTGGGGATGCGGGAAGTACATTGTATCGTAGGCTGCATAGAGTATCTGTACGGCACATTGAATAGCGTAGGTATATAACGGAGATATTTTCTTTCCGCAGGGATCTTTTAGGGCCTCGCCTGGCAGCATGGAATGAATTACTCATACGACTAGAGGTCATTTAGCTGTCAGGTGAATCGGACATTTTCCGATGGAGATTGCATCAGAATGGTAAGTTTTTAGTCAAGTCCATGTATGATGCACTGGTTCATAGCGAGGTTCCGGTTGATAACAGGAAATTGTGGAAACTCAAAATACCTCTCAGAGTGAGGATATTCCTCTGGTTTCTAAATAAAGGGATCATCTTAACTAGAGATAATTTGGCACGACAAAACTGGCAGGGTAGCACAGAATGTGTCTTCTGCCAGCATGACGAGTCTATTAGGCACTTATTTTTTGAGTGTAAGTTTGCTCGGTCTGTTTGGGCCATAGTTCACATTGCTTCAAATCTATACCGCCCACGAAGTGCACGTAATATGTTCGGCAACTGGTTGAGGGGAATTCAAAAACAATTTTCTGCACATATTCTTGTGGGGGCAGCTGCCTTATGCTGGGCATTGTGGCTTACCAGGAATGGTGTGGTTTTTAATAGTAAGTGTGTTTCATCTTATGCAGGTTATTCATATATGTACGTGAAAGTGCAACTATCCCTAGGTGGTTTTGGTAATTCATAACAACATATAGCTCATTGAGCTAATGCTATTCCAAGACAATTATTTCAGGAAAGCTCAATGATTGGCATGGCATGGATGGTGAAAGTGGAACCCTCAAAATGCTAAGGACAAAGGATTGGCTCAAGCTCAAAAGCTCAAGACTCTTCATTTTACATTTTAGTGATCCAAGATCACATTGAGTCCATAGGAAAAGACAATACTATCAAGGAGGGATGAGGTGTTGCTTAATGAGCCTTTTGCTTCATGTGCTTAATGATATGCTCCAAAATCCTCGGCTACTTTCCCATATCCACAAATGACCTAAACCCTAAGCCAAACTCGGACCTACCGATTCTTTCAACCCGGCGCCACCGAGTTTCACTTGTCATAGCCACTGCCAAACCCTAGCAAATCGGTTCTACCGATAGGTATCTCGGTCTCACCGAGATGGGATTGCAATTTCTCTGTTTCCTTTTCATAACTTTTTGGTCTCACCGAAAGAGCGGATCGGTCCCACCGAGATTGCAATGTAAACTCTCTTTTTCCCTTTTGTAACTTTTCGGTCTCACCCAAAGAGCAAATCGGTCCCACCGAGTTTACCTGACCAACTCTCTGGTTAGCTAATTACCAAATCGGTCTCACCGAGATTACGTTATTCCTTAACCCTAACCATATCGGTCCTACCGAGTTGCATGTCAGTCCCACCGAAAATCTCTAACAGTCACTAGGTTTACTATTTCGGTCCGACCGAGTTTGTTGATTCGGTCCCACCGAGATTGGTAAATTGTGTGTAACGGTTGGATTTTGTGTGGAGGCTATATATACCCCTCCACCTCCTCTTCACTCGGAGAGAGAGCCATCAGAACACGACTACACTTCCAACTCATATGTTCTGAGAGAGAACCACCTACTCATGTGTTGAGACCAAGATATTCCATTCCTACCATATAAATCTTGATCTCTAGCCTTCCCCAAGTTGCTTTCCACTCAAATCTTCTTTCCACCAAATCCAAATCCTATGAGAGAGAGTTGAGTGTTGGGGAGACTATCAGTTGAAGCACAAGAGCAAGGAATTCATCATCAACACACCATTTGTTACTTCTTGGAGAGTGGTGTCTCCTAGATTGGCTAGGTGTCACTTGGGAGCCTCCGACAAGATTGTGGAGTTGAACCAAGGAGTTTGTCAGGGCAAGGAGATCGCCTACTTCGTGAAGATCTACCGCTAGTGAGGCAAGTCCTTCGTGGGAGATGGCCATGGTGGGATAGACAAGGTTGCTTCTTCGTGGACCCTTCGTGGGTGGAGCCCTCCATGGAC
This sequence comes from Aegilops umbellulata, assembly GCA_032464435.1. Lineage (NCBI taxonomy): Eukaryota > Viridiplantae > Streptophyta > Magnoliopsida > Poales > Poaceae > Aegilops > Aegilops umbellulata. Next base: position 422,744,379 of record CP136059.1, read on the forward strand.
TCGCGCAACCGTTACCCTTCGTGGGTTGAAGTCTCCATCAACGTGGATGTAGGATAGCACCACCTATCTGAACCACGGGAAAAACATCCGTGTCTCCAATTGCGTTTGAATTCTCCAAACCCTTCCCTTTACATTCTTGCAAGTTGCATGCTTTACTTTTCGCTGCCTATATACTCTTTGCATGCTTGCTTGAATTGTGTGATGATTGCTTGACTTGTCCTAAAGTAGCTAAAATCTGCCAAGAACTAAAATTGGGAAAAGGTTAAGTTTTTATTTGGTCAAGTAGTCTAATCACCCCCCTCCCCTCTAGACATACTTCCGATCCTACAGTACGCGATGGCTCCGTACTTGGTCTATCCTGCAGAGGCCAGAGGACAGGGACCTTTTTATGATGGCGTCTATGCGGCTGGAGCGTTCGGCGAGGGAGGTTTTCTACCCCCATGGATGGCGGTGTGATCTTCGGATAGGATCGGCCACGTCATAGGCTGGATTTAAGTTTCTTTTTAGCTCTCTTTCTTTTTTGTTGCTTTTCGGACCTTGGACTTGTTGGCTGTGTGCATCTGGTTATGCAGAGGCCGGGTGTTCTTTTGATGCGACTGTATGACCTCGAGATCTCAATTCAATGAAATGCCCTTTATCAAAAAAATATAACGGAGTTGGTCGTTTAGACGTCTATTTGATTCTCACGGCGCGGTTGGGTATGTGCCATAGAGCATCAGTTTCTATACCACCTACTCTGCAAGTTGGCGAGAGTTCAATCCAGATGCTGCGTGCGGAAAAGAGCTCCCGACTGAAACGGCAGCAGACATGTGGACACATGACAGGATTGCTTGATTCAGAAACTAGTGTCAACCAGTTTTCTGGAGCTTGGAAGCAAGTGCCAAGCTTGCTCACTTGAATTACTAGCATATGCGATGAGTAATGTTGTGCTCACAGTCCCACGGTATTAAGCATAGGCCTTCCTGGGCAGGGGCTCCAAATTGATTCGAAAATCAAACAACATGTGTACAGTGTTGCATCCGCGCGCTTGGCCCAAACCAGGGATGTGCACACTATGTTGTCGGTGGCAGATTGGCTATTGAGCATATCATAAAAAAACATACACGTGACTTTTCAAAATTGCCAGGAAAAAATTTACACGAAGTAGAAGATAAAAGTTACTACAATGGCTAGTAGTTGAATATGTCATCAGCTTCTTAGAAAAAAAGTTGAATATGTCATCAGCAGCACAGGAAGATTAAGTGAGATATTTGTTACAGAAGCACAAAACTTAGTTTTAAATGGGGACCCTTTACTAAGTACTTTGATCTTTGGAGTTTGACAATTTGCCACTAGTTAGATTGTAATTGATCTGGTGACACTTATTACTTTGCACTTTGATCTTTTGCCACTTTTCAACACAAAAACAATCTGTGGAAATAATTGACAAACTAAGTAGACAAAATAGAGGACCATTGTACCCTTGGACCCAAACAGAGCACATCCTTAGCCATTCCCGTCCAAAATCACAGCCGCCGCTGTTGTACCTGCTGCTCCCCCTTGCTGCTTTGTGGGCTTCGCCCTCTCATGCTCCTCGTGCTGCCTCATGCTGCCCCACTGCTCCCTGCGCCCCCTCCTTCCCCCGTTCAAACTCCATGAGTTCCAGTATATATCTCCATAAGCTCAAAGTTGAAATGCATAACGCCGTTGAACCAATGATCCAAATTGCATGAAACTTTCTCAGATTAGTCACACAGATATGAATGATTTACTGCAATTTTTTGGAATTTTTCTGACAACTTTTAAATTTCGGTCAAAATGTGGTCAAACTAGTTAAGTTCAAAGTTGAAATGAATTTTGCCATTGAACTGATGATCCAAATTGCATGAAACTTTCCAAGAAAAGTCGTACATATATGATTGAATTTCTGAAATTATTTGAAACTTTTCTGACAACTTCAAATTTCAGCCAAAATTTGATTAAACTAGTTAAGCTCAAAGTTGAAATGCATTTTGCCATTGAACCAATGATCCAAATTGCATAAAACTTTTCCAGATTAGTCACACACATATATGAATGATTTTCTGTAATTCTTAGAAATTTTCTGGGTGGTTCAAAAAAAATGTTCAAATTTTGGGCAGCATTTTGGCTCAATTTGGACAACATTTTGCCTCTTAATTCACTTTTGAAGATACGTATGCACAAAACAGCAAAATTCAAACATATATTTCCAGATGGACGTATTCATACACCATGACACAATATCAAGGCAATATAGCGAAATAAGGCGCTTAACATGGTCATACACCATCTACCATAATCTTTTCTTGTTGCCATGTTTTACAACCAAAACCACAAGGCCATAGTAGCTGCCATGTTACAACCAAAAGCAAAGAAATAGTTACTGCCATGCTGCCATGTTACATCCAAAGTAAAGGATGCTAAATATGTCATATTACAACCAAATGTATAGAAAAGATCAAGCACAACACTAGTACTTCCTTCTCTTCGGGGTCAACTTTCTAGCTTTTGAGCTTGAAGCCATGTCGTATGCTATCATGGTGTCCATCATGGTAGGGTTAGGTTTCTGTGACGCCTCACCAGCCAATGCCATTGCCAACATCCTTCTTGTCACTTGATTGGGACTTCCTTGGAGACTCTGTGGCATAGTGATCATGTGTCTTGTTGTAGTGACGACCGCATCAAGTTGTGGTGCTGCATGTGTTGCCTCATCAGCCAATGTCGATGCCAACATGCTGCATGTATAGAGAAATATAATAAGTGCAAGTTAAAATAGAAATGTAATAAGCCAACATTGCTATAGTATGTGGATGTGTTACCTTCATGTCACTGGATTGGGACTACCTTGAAGAGTTTGTGGCATAGTGATCATGTGCCTATTGGGAGTGACAACTTCAGGTTGTTGGGTTGTCACTTCAGGTTCCGGTGCCGAGGCATCATCATCAGCTGGATATCTTGGCAGCCTCAATGAAAAGCTACCTTGAAGACCTTGTCCGTGCAATTATTGCAGAAGAATGAGATTGCCTCTTCCTCGCGACAGTCCTTGACCTTGTTCACTACAAGGAGGAATCTGGCCCAATAGTGATGTACTATTTCCTGGGGCTCTTGTCTAATGTGGGAGAGATCGCTTATATCTGGGTGGGTGGTCGGATTTGAGTACGAACCCTGACCCGATCTGAGACCCAGGGCCAGGGGAGTTTCCGATCTTGGAAGTTCGGTCTCCGGGATCTCGCCCGATAGGTCTGGCCCGCTGCCTGATTATAGGTTCAAGGATTGGGCGATGTCCTTCCGTAAACGGGTATTCGGCTCGGAGAGCTCGGTAATCGGGACATAGTTTGTCCTCAAGATAGAGGAATAATTGCCGCATTGTTCCTCCACCACCGCTATCTGATGGGTGACCGGCGGAGAGTTAATCTCCCTTTGGTCGGGTTTAAGCCCAATCCGATCATAGTCTGTAGCGACTCCCAAAGCGGCGATGCGATCCAAGAGCTCGTTTAGGGAAGAGAGCTCCATCAGATCCATCTGCTCGGCAAGTTCCGAGCCGACGTGGAGGCTGTTTTCGATGACCCGAGAAGTCGTCGTTGGCGCAGCAGCCGAACGGGCGGTCATGACGAAACCGCCTAGCCGGAGAGTTTGGCCGACAGCCAGGGCTCCCCCGGAGGTAACGTTGTCCTTGACAACGAGACGAGGCATCCTTCCTTACGATGACGGCATAGTGGAACTCTCAATGAAAGCACCAATGTCGGTGTCAAAACCGGCGGATCTCGGGTAGGGGGTCCCAAACTGTGCGTCTAAGGCGGATGGTAACAGGAGACATGGGACACGATATTTACCCAGGTTCGGGCCCTCTCGATGGAGGTAATACCCTACTTCCCGCTTGATTGATCTTGATGATATGAGTAGTACAAGAGTTGATCTACCACGAGATCGTAGAGGCTAAACCCTAGAAGTTAGCCTATGGTATGATTATTGTTGTCCTACGGACTAAACCCTCCGGTTTATATAGACACCGGAGGGGGCTAGGGTTACATAGAGTCGGTTACAAGGGAGGATATCTACATATCCGTATCGCCAAGCTTGCCTTCCACGCCAAGGAGAGTCCCATCCGGACACGAGACGAAGTCTTCAATCTTGTATCTTCATAGTCCAACAATCCGGCCAAAGGATATAGTCCGGCTATCCGGATACCCTCTAATCCAGGACTCCCTCAGTTAACATCAGAAGTGCTGTAGAGGTCTCACCCTCGGCACTCGATAGTAACCCAGTAGTGTCGAGCAACTAAGGGGAAAGTGATGTGCGGTGCCGGGGCCTGGTCTTTGATCCCGTTGATCGGGTCTTCTGATAATCCAGCGGGGCAGTCGGGACAAAGTGGGGGGTCTCTACCCAACCTACACTAAACAGTTTAGGATAAGCAGGTAAGTAACAACAACAGGTTACAATAAACAGGCTATAGGAGCAAACAATAACAGTAGCAAAATCTAATGCAAGCATGAGAGAATGAAATGGGCGATATCGGGATGATCAAAGGGGGGGGGGGTGCTTGCCTGGTTGCTCAGACGAGAAGGAGGGGTCGTCGGTGACGTAGTCGATCGCAGGGGCATCAGCATCGTCACGGGGTCTACCGAAGAGACGAGCGGGGAGAAACAGTAAATACATAGCAAGCAAGTGCATAACAGGACAACAAGCAGAGCTAGACATGTTCTAACGCGGTGCTACACGATACCACCGAAGGGGGAAGTCAACCGGGAACGTTTTCCTGGTTCCGGACCTGTGTCAGACAGATGACCGGAGGGGGAAAGTTCCATGTTCAGATAGTTAGAGGCATCTGATAGGTAAACGGACCGCACGTTCGGATTCGTCTCGTCGTTCTGAGCAACTTTCATGTACAAAGTTTTTCATCAGAGTTGCGGTTTATTTTATATGATTTTTCAAAGTTTTATACATTTTCTAAAAATTATTATTAATTCAAAATTAATAGACAAAAAGCTATGGTACCCAGCCCTGTGTACACATAATGTACACAGAGGCTAACATGTGGGCCAGGGGACCCGGTCAGTAGAGTGGACCAAGTCAACATTTGATCGGTCAAAAGGTGAATAGTAAAGGTGGGTCCGGGCTGTCATTGAGTATTTTCCATTAGAGTTTAATTAAACAGCTTCATTAATGTTAAGTTAACTAAGCAAACTTAATTAGGCTAATTATTAAATTCATATATATAGTTATTTATTTATTTTGTTCTCTTTTTTAAAAACATTCTTAGGGGGTGTGGGGCCCCCTAGTCAGTGGCCCAGAGGGCCACACCACGGGGCGGGTGCTAGCGGGCGCTGGTGCCCAGCCTGTTTGGGCGCTTGCCCAGGATGACAGGGGGCGCCAGCCAAGGGCGAGGCCACAGCGAGGGCGCGGTGGGACGCCGGGCCGGCGTGGGCGACGGCAAGCAGCGGCGGCAGGGGGCGGACCCGGGCGGAGCGGCACCAGCACGCAGCGCAAGCGGGCAGCAACTAGCGGGGAGCGCCGAGGCTTAGCGCGCGCGGGGGGGGGGGCAGCCGAGCCGGGTAGCGGCCAAGCGCGGGCGTGGGTGGCGACGCACGGAACGCAGGCACGGGCAAGCACGGCCACGGTCAGGAGCACGAGCGACGCGGCCTACGGCCTACGGCGGTGTATTGAGGAGGGGGAGAGGGGGAACAGCCGCGGGAGCTCACAAAGGAGGTCGTGGGCGACTCGGGGAGGTGCGGGGTGGTCGGAGCGGCCGGAGACGAGTCTGAGAGGCGGGGCGACGGCGGGTGGTGGTGGTTGCCGAGGCGGACGGCGGGGGAGGGGGGACCGGCGAAGGAGAGGCGGAGACAGGGAGTCCGACGGGGGAGAGTTGGGGAAGCAACGAGCGACGACGTCGGGAGCGTCTCCGGGGCGTCGTGGCGGCGGGACTCGGGCGGCGGCAACGAGGCGCCCTCGGGGGCGTGCGGCAGAGGGTAGGGAAGGGGGCGCTCGGGGGGAAAGGGGATCGAGATTTAGGGTTTGCGGGGAGGGCAGGGGATAAGTAGGTGGGGGTGGGCCGGCCCATTCGGGCGGCTGAGGCCAGCTAGGCCACTTGGCCCAGCGGGGCGGGGGGGGGGGGGTCTGTTTTCTTTCCTCTTTTTGTTTGCTCGTTTTCCTTTGTATGTAGTTTCTGTTTGTATTTTCTTTTTGGCACTAGCTGACTCTTGTAAAACCATGTAGTTGGTCCTAATAATTAGTATGCATTAATCCTTACTACCACAAAGTTTCAAGGCCATAGGAAGCGGTTAGACTTTTTTTAAGAAATTGAAAAGGGCAAGATAAATGCTACTGGACCAGTAAATAAAATCCAGGGGCATTTTGGGAATTCAAAAGAGGTAAGTTTCAACATGACAAATATCTGGTGATTATTTGCAACATCACAAACATTTTTTTGTATGACAGAAGAAGTAAATATTGGACTTGTATTTCAAATGGAATTGGGTTTTGATTTTCATCAAGTGGCAATTTAGTCTGAAAAACATGATGACATGGGATCACTAAAGAGGAGATCACAGTAGCATGATTTTCGGGGTGTTACACAACGCCAGCATGTCTGTGACGATCAACCGCTCCATTCATATTTATTTTCACATATGACTCAACTGGGTGTAGCCAGCACTGCACCTCCCGTGCCCTTGGAGTGGAACCACCGCTTGGAGCTCCGTGTACTTCTTCTGGATTTGTCAGTGAATAGTGATCTCGGGTCCATCAAATAAGAATTGACAAAAGAATTTGTTTGGCCAGGACTCTGAAAACTGCCTCATATGTTGAAATATGAGGTGGGCCTAGAGCCCATATAACAATTTCAGATTTGATCTCTAAGGGCCCATGTAGGTGGCATGACAAGGGTGGGAAGTTTAGTCCCACCTTAGAAGTGGAAGGAGAGTTGGAGTGGTTTATAAGGGATTCTCTTCCTCATGCTATTGGAGCTTGAGAAGAGATGAGGCCCTCGCGCACTCCTCCTCCTCCGCTCGCCGCGCCGCGGGTTGCGGGATTGAGCCGAGCCGAGCTCACTCCTATGCGCTTCTTTTTGCCGGTCAGGTCTCTGACAGGTGGGGCCACGATCTGAGACGTCGGATCGTGGGCTACAGACTTGGACGTGGGTTCAACCCACGTCTCTCCACGCGCAGCCGCATATATATATGTGGGGCGCTGCCAACCCTAGCCGCCACGAAACAGAACGCATCTCCGCCGCCACGCCCACGTTCCTCTGCTGCTGCTGCCGCCGGCGACTCCGTCCCGTTCACCGCGTACACGGTTGACGGGAGAGCAGGCCTCTGAAACCCCGCCTCTCCGGATCCTGTACGGGAGAGGGGCGATTAGGTTTTTGGGTAGCGACTACGCGACTGCTCGCTTCTGTTCATCTACGTTCACATCACCTTCTTCATCACCATGTCGACCGACGCCGACCGCGCCGCTGCTGAGAAGGCCGAGGCCGCCGAGGATGCTGCGGCTACTGCCACCGCCGCCGCATGGCCGATAGGAGGGTATGCATCGTTCATCCCTCTCGTGTTTCTTTCTGTGGTAGCAGTACTAGTGATATGCATAGATGTTTCTACTATATGCGTAGTACATGCTCTGTTAGATCGTAATCAGTGTGTTATCAATGTTGTTAATGTCATGCTCATGATTTATTCATGGATTAATTTAATCGAAAAACTGCCTATTTTCTTATCAATCCAAAAACCTAATGTGTGTAGGAGTTTTTCGAATTCTGGTTTTGCTGCTGCACTGAAACCGTCCCCGTTTACGGGGACGTACTTTAAGCGTTGGCAGACTAAAACCACCTTATGGCTCACGGCCATGAACGTGTTCTGGGTCGCCGGTGTGACTCCCACAGGAACGATCGCTCCTGAACAGGAGAAGGCGTTTAAGGAGGCCACTGTCATGTTCCTCGGGGCAGTTCTGAGCGTGATTGGAGATAAGCTGGTTGACGCATATTTGCATGTGCGGTCTGCCAAGGACTTGTGGGAGGCGCTCGAATCTAAGTTCGGGGCTGCCAATGCAGGGAGCGAGATGTATATTATAGAGCAGTTCCATGATTACAAGATGGTTGAAAACCGTCCTGTATTGGAGCAGGCTCATGAGATAATATGCATTGTTAAGGAGCTTGAGCTTCTTAAGTGCGAGTTACCGGGCAAGTTTGTCGCGGGCTGCATAATCGCTAAGCTTCCCAATTCCTGGAGGAACTTTGCCACCACTCTGAAACATCAGAGGCGTGAATTCTCTGTGGAGGATGTCATTGGCCATCTGAGTGTTGAGCAGAATTCAAGGGCAAAGGACTCGCACGGAAAAGGGGTCGAAGGAACTTCTGTGGCCAACATGGTGCATCAGAAGAACTCCAATTCCCACAAGCCCAAGGGAAAGAACGGTGTCCAACAGAGTGCCGACTTTAAGAAGAAGGGTAAGAAGACCTTCAAGAAGAACAAGAAGGATGAGGGCTACTTTACTTGTGGTTCGCTTGAACATTGGGCCAACAAGTGCCCAAACAAGTATAAGAAGCAAGGGCAGGACTCCAAGTGTGTCAATATGATTGTGAGCAACAATGAGAGTGGTGCATCTGGGTACGGTAATTTATTTGCTGTATTTTCAGTTTGGCCGTCCACTGATTGGTGGGTCGACACAGGTGCAGGTGTTCATGTGTGTGCCGACATTTCATTGTTTTCTTCTTACCAGGCCACAGGTCACGGGTCCGCACTGATGGGGAATGGCGCGAGTGCTTCTGTTCTTGGTGTTGGCACGGTCGATCTGAAGTTTACTTCGGGAAGGATCGTGCAGCTGAAGAACGTGCAGCATGTCCCCGCCATCAAGAAGAACCTCGTTAGTGGCTCCCTTCTATGTAGAGAAGGGTTTAAGTTGGTATTCGAGTCTAATAAATTAGTTGTTACGAAATATGGACTATTTGTTGGAAAGGGTTATGAATGCGGAGGCATGTTCCGCCTTTCTCTTGCAGATCTATGTAATAAAGTCGTGAACAATATTCATTTGAGTGTTAATGAATCTGAAGTATGGCATTCACGTCTTTGTCACATTAGTTTCGGTGTTATGACGCGGCTAGCAAAATCGAATTTAATCCCGAGTTTCACTTTAGCCAAAGGTTCTAAGTGCCATTCGTGTGTGCAATCTAAGCAACCTCGCAAGCCTCACAAGGCAGCAGAGGAGAGACACTTGGCGCCACTGGAACTCATACATTCTGATCTCTGTGAGATGAATGGTGTGTTGACTAAAGGTGGAAAGAAATATTTCATGACTTTGATAGATGATTCCACTAGATATTGCTATGTGTATCTGTTAAATACTAAAGATGAGGCTCTACACTATTTCAAAATCTATAAGGCAGAAGTTGAGAATCAACTTGAAAAGAAAATTAAACGAGTCCGGTCAGATCGTGGTGGAGAGTACTTCTCGAAAGAGTTTGATGCCTTTTGTGCGGAACACGGCATTATTCACGAGAGGACGCCTCCCTACTCACCCCAGTCAAAAGGGGTTGCCGAGCGAAAAAACCGTACTCTAACTGATTTGGTTAACGCCATGTTAGATACGTCGGGTTTATCCAAGGCATGGTGGGGGGAGGCTATAATGACATCATGTCATGTCCTAAATAAAGTTTCGACAAAGGATAACGAGATCACTCCTTACGAGAAGTGGAACAAGAGAAGGACAACACTCTCGTACTTACGTACCTGGGGCTGCTTGGCGAAAGTTAATGTGCCGATCCCCAAAAAGCGTAAGCTTGGACCAAAGACTGTGGACTGTGTTAATTTGGGCTACGCTATGAATAGTGTTGGCTATAGATTTTTAGTAGTGAAGTCTGAGGTACCTGACATGAAGGTCGGTACAATTATGGAGTCTAAAGATGCTACATTCTTTGAGGACATTTTCCCCATGAGAGATGTACAAAGCACTTCTAGACAGGAATCTGAGGAGACTCCTGAACCTGCCATTCCGATGGAATATTATAATCAAACACATGATGAAAATCCCGAGGAGGATAATGAGGAAACCCTTGGTAGGGGCAAGAGACAAAGGACTGTAAAGACCTTTGGTGATGATTTCTTCATATACCTCGTGGAGGATAATCCCACTTCTATTTCAGAAGCGTATGCATCTCCAGAAGCTGATTACTGGTAGGATGCGGTCCGTAGCGAGATGGATTCCATCATGGCTAACGGGACTTGGGAGCTTACTGAACGTCCTTATGGTTGCAAACCATTGGGATGCAAGTGGGTGTTTAAGAAGAAGCTTAGGCCCGACGGTACGACAGAAAAGTACAAGGCTAGGCTTGTGGCCAAGGGCTACGCCCAGAAAGAAGAACAAGATTTCTTCGACACTTATTCACCTGTGGCCAGACTGACAACCATTCGAGTATTGCTCTCGTTGGCGGCCTCGCATGGTCTTCTCATTCATCAGATGGATGTTAAGACGGCTTTCTTGAACGGAGAGCTAAAGGAGGAAATCTATATGCAACAGCCTGATGGCTTTGTGATGGATGGTCAGGAAGGAAAGGTGTGTAAGCTGGTGAAATCTTTGTATGGCCTGAGACAAGCGCCTAAGCAATGGCATGACAAGTTTAATGAAACGTTGACGTCTGTTGGCTTTGTTGTTAATGAGGCCGACAAATGTGTATACTATCGCTATGGTGGGGGCGAAGGGGTTATACTTTGTTTGTATGTTGATGACATACTGATATTCGGGGCTAATCTCAAGTTGATCGAGGAGGTTAAGTCTTTCCTATCTCAGAACTTTGAGATGAAGGACCTTGGAGTGGCTGATGTTATCTTGAACATCAAGCTATTGAGAGATGATGAGGGTGGGATTACACTTCTACAATCCCATTATGTTGAGAAGGTGTTGAGTCGTTTTGGATATTCGGACTGCAAACCATCTCAAACACCATATGCTTCTAGTGTGCTGATTCGAAAGTCTAAAGGCACAGCTATAGATCAATTGAGATATTCTCAGATTGTTGGTTCACTACAGTATCTAGCGAGTGCAACGAGGCCTGACATCGCATTTGCTATTAGCAAACTGAGCCGATTTGTTTCCAAACCGGGTGATGTACATTGGCGTGCTCTTGAGAGAGTTATGCGCTATCTGAAAGGTACTATGAACTATGGACTTCACTATACCGGATACCCGTCGGTACTTGAAGGGTATAGTGATGCGAATTGGATCTCTGATGCTGATGAGATGAAGGCCACAACTGGGTATATATTTACCCTTGGAGGTGGTGCTATTTCCTGGAAGTCTTGCAAGCAAACGATCTTAACAAGATCGACAATGGAAGCAGAATTAACAGCATTAGACACATCGGGTGGCGAAGCAGAATGGCTTCGAGATCTGTTGATGGACTTGCCAGTGGTTGAGAAGCCGGTTCCGGCCATCCTTATGAACTGTGACAATCAAACAGTTATTGTCAAGGTGAAGAGTTCAAAGGACAACATGAAGTCCAACAAACACATAAGAATGAGATTGAAAGCTGTCAGAAAATTAAGGAACTCCGGAGTGATAGCGTTGGATTATATTCAAACGGCTAAGAATCTGGCAGATCCCTTTACTAAAGGGCTATCACGTGTTGTGATAGATAACGCATCAAGGGAGATGGGTATGAGACCCACATGAGTTGCCATGGTAGTAACCCAACCTATGTGATCGGAGATCCCGTGAAGTAGGACCTGGGAAAACAAGCCAGTGGTGAACTGAGGAGAGTATCTTTACTAACCCACTCCGTTGGAGATGCAATACTCTCGAAAAACTGTATGGAAGGATGACTACTGTCTTAATGTGTTCCAAGGCTTATATGCATAAGCAAGATGCTATCCTACAGAGCGATCTTTGGAGGAACACACCTATATGAGCCCGACTGCTGGTCACAGTCTATGAGATTGGGGTGATCTCTAGCAAGCTCATGAACAGGCCAGGAGTGTGACTAATATGCTCCACCCGAGGGGTCGGCCTTCGGCAGCCTCGTATCAGTGAGACTTGTGGTGAAACTTCTTGACGCCAAACTGACAATTCAAGGCATAGTCCATTGTTCAGTTGTGAAGGAGTGTAACTACTTGGTCTAGGTGGAGCTCAACCTTAATCGGTCTCCACAGAGATGCTGGTATATCAAAACAGCGTTTGGAACAAAGGACGAAGTGGGCCCCTGAGATCTGGTGGGGGATTGTTGAAATTTGAGGTGGGCCTAGAGCCCATATAACAATTTCAGATTTGATCTCTAAGGGCCCATGTAGGTGGCATGACAAGGGTGGGAAGTTTAGTCCCACCTTGGAAGTGGAAGGAGAGTTGGAGTGGTTTATAAGGGATTCTCTTCCTCATGCTATTGGAGCTTGAGAAGAGATGAGGCCCTCGCGCACTCCTCCTCCTCCGCTCGCCTCGCCACGCCTTGCCTTGCCTTGCCTTGTCACGACGCGCCGCGGGTTGCGGGATTAAGCCGAGCCGAGCTCACTTCTATGCGCTTCTTTTTGCCCGTCAGGAACGGAGAGTCTTTGACAGATGGGGCCATGATCTGAGACGTCGGATCATGGGCTACCGACTTGGACGTGGGTTCAACCCACGTCTCCCCACGCGCAGCCGCATATATATATATATATATATATATATATATATATATATATATATATATATATATATATATATATATATATATATATATATATATATATATATGTGTGTGTGTGTGTGTGTGTGTGGGGCGCTGCCAACCCTAGCCGCCACGAAACAGAACGCATCTCCGCCACCACGCCCACGTTCCTCTGCTGCTGCTGCCGTCGGCGACTCCGTCCCGTTCACCGCGTACACGGTTGACGGGAGAGCAGGCCTCCGAAACCCCGCCTATCCGAATCCTGTACGGGAGAGGGGCGATTAGGTTTTTGGGTAGCGACTACGCGACTGCTCGCTTCTGTTTATTTACGTTCACATCACCTTCGTCATCACCATGTCGACCGACGCCGACCGCACCGCTACTGAGAAGGCCGAGGCCGACAAGAAGGCCGCCAAGGATGCTGCGGCTACTGCCACCGCCGCCGCATGGCCGATAGGAGGGTATGCATCGTTCATCCCTCTCGTGTTTCTTTCTGTGGTAGCAGTACTAGTGATATGCGTAGATGTTTCTACTATATGCGTAATACATGCTATGTTAGATCATAATCAGTGTGTTATCAATGTTGTTAATGTCATGCTCATGATTTATTCATGGATTAATTTAATCGAAAAACTGCCTATTTTCTTATCATCATACACTACTTTATGTCTAGCATACCATATACACCAGAGTGTGACTATCATCATTGTGAAATGATCCCGAGTCAAGCATTCTTGCATTTCAAAAATGAAATCCTTAGCATTTGGCTCATTATTTTCAACCATGCGATCTACTAACACCTCATCTGATAAAGCCTGGATACATCGTGCCACCGTACAACTTACCAATGCAAGTCTCTAGGAATCTTCCCCGCTGCACAAGGGGCATGTATTGATGGTTGACATATTTCTGAGGTTATATTGAGTGCTAAACTTTGCGGCGAAACGTACAGAGCCACGAGTTGATGGTGGGCTTTCGTATGACCAAGATGTCATGACTCAATGTTTCTTTTTTTAAAGGAACATATACTATTCTATTACAGTAACATGCTGGTTAAATCAGCAGCTATAGAGTTCATCATTACAACATCAGGGAATTGGCCTAACCAGACTTCATAAGTGTCATTTCCTAAGCTAGTTCCATGGCAGCTAAGGCATGCGCTGCATTACTACAAGACCGTGAGTACATATTAAAATTTACATTATCAAAACCGACTCTCATTTGAAATTTTAACTTCTGGAACAGAGCGCCCAGTGTCGTGGTTCTAAGTCTGACAGTAGAATGGGGGGTAGGAATGGAGAGGCAAGATCCTAGCTCTGGACACGCAAGGAGTTAACGAGTTCAGGCCCTTCTCGGAGGAAGTAATAGCCCTACGTCTCGGAGCCCGGAGGCGGTCGACTGGATTATATGCGTGAGTGTTACAAAGATGCGAACCCCTGTCCTAGTGGAGGGGGGTGGCTTATATAGAGTTCGCCAGGACCCCAGCCAGCCCATGTTACAAGGGGTTTAATGTACATAAAGAGAGGGGGTTACTGGTAACGCCTGTAATAAAGGACCATGAAGGCCATAAAAGCTACTTATGAGGTGACCGTTTACAGGCAGTGCCTTTAGATCTTCTTACGGTCGAGTGGTGTCTTCATGGTCGACTGCTTGCGCTTCTTGGTCGAGTACGCTTGTGTCCGTCGACTGGGCTGACCAGGTCGACTGACCTGTTGGTACTTCTCAGAACGTCTTTCATTGTAGGAGCCGTGTCCTTGATTGGGTACCTCAGGTACGATAAGTTACCCTACCCTAGGTACGTATCCTCGTCATTAGCCCCCGAATGGGTCAGGGGTCAAGTGAGAATGGGGTCGAGCCTGCGCTTCCGACTCAACCTCCATGCTTCAGTTGTATCTGTCTTCGGATAAATGGAAGTCACGGTGGGGTCTCATTCTTTAGTTTGCCTTGATCCATTCAGATGCTCGTCGAGTGGTTTCGGATTACCGTCGAGTGCGTTTACGTGACGAGTCCCTTGGGAGACTTAAGGAAATGGATCTTTCGTCTGACAACCCGTCCTGTCGATCGCGGATTTTGCGGGATTTGAAAATTGAGAAGCGCACCGGACGGAGGAAACCGCGCGAATCGGCTGGATAAGGCAAGGGCGCCTCGATCTCTGCGCCACCTTTTTCGCCACGTACTGCGCGCGCGCCCGTTGCGGGATCTGACTGGGAGGGGCAGGCCCACTGATCAGCCACTCGGGTGTGGCCTTATATAAAGCAATGACTCTGACCTTTTACTGTGCGCCCTCGTTCTTCTTCCTCCTTCCTCCGTAACCCTCCGCCTCGCTCTCCGCCGCAACCTCGACACCGCCGCTCGGCCAAGACTTCGTTCGAGACGATGGGGACGGATAGGACGGCGGCGGCGGAACGGGCGAAGAAGGCCGCGGCGAAGGGCAAAGGGAAGAGATCTGGGCGAGGCGGGTCGTCCTCGCGGGCCGCTCTGCCGTCCGGCTGGCTGCAAGGGGATTGGATGCCCTCCATCCTTACTCAGGCAGACATTGACGACATGGTGGAGGGAGGGCTCATTCCCCACAAGGCCGCTCGCCTTCCGGGGAAGGAGACGGAGCCAAGACCTCGCGATGGTGAGCGCGTCCTGATAGCCACCCATGTCGACCGGGGGTTTTCTCTGCCCCCGAGTCCTTTCTTTAGGGCTTTCTTGAACTTCTTCGGAGCGCAGCTCCACCATTTTACGCCCAATTCCATAGTCTATCTCGCGGCTTTTGTGTCTCTGTGCGAGTGTTTCTTAGGTTGTCGACCCCACTGGGGCCTCTTCAAGCATATCTTCACCTGCCGATCCCAGTCGGTCAAAAAGCTTAGCCCGGACGGGGAGAGGACGCAGGTGATCCAGATGTGCGGGGGCCTTGGGATCCAGACGAGGGGTAAGAGTTGTTTTCCTCCCATGACACTTCCCGATTCTGTGCGCGGGTGGCAGTCGACTTGGTTCTACTGCAAGGACCAGCCGACTCCTGGACACTCGACCGGCCTACCTCCTTTCACCTTGGACCGAGTGCAGAAACCCGCTTCTTTGAAAGTGGTTCCGGAGGAGAAGGCTCAGGTGAAGGAACTAGTCAGTCGAGTGGTTGAGTTGGTTCGTGAAGGCGTGACCGGCATGGACTTGCTCGAAGTCTTTCTCCAGCGATGAATCCAACCTCTCCAGGCTCGGGATCACCCGATGTGGTTGTATTCCGGGCCCGACGACTCCACGCGGATCCACCCGGAGGGGGTCGAGGCTTCTGTGCTGGAGAGCTGGCTGACCAGCATAACCGGGAATAGGGACAACCCCAGGGGTTCCAGGAGGATTGCTCCGCTCGACGGGATGATGCAGACAGATAAGGTACATTTTGCTTCTTCCGAATGAAATTTTCACTCCGTCTAGTCACTGGCTCGCGAAAAGTCGACTGATCCTCGTTCTGCCTGTTGTTTCGCAGGAGATCAACGATATGTACTCGATGCCGAATGGGAACCAGGAGCACGTATCTGAAGGAGGAGGGAGTGGAGGCGAAGGGAGTGAGAATGAAGTTGAAGCCGAGGGCGAAGTCGAGGAGTGGGAGTCTGACGATGACGTAGAGGGGGAGGTCGGCGATGACTCGGATGACGAAGATGAAGAGGTGGAGGTCGACCCTCCTCGACGCGAGAGACGCTCCAAGAACGCTCAGGATCCCGCCGTAGAGCGCGGTCAGTCGAGTGCTCCGGCGGGCCAGTCGTCCAAGCGCCCTCGGACCGCGTCGCCGCCCCCAACTGAGAAAGCGCCCAAGCAGCCTAGAGCCATCCCGACTAAGCCACCCAAGGCCTTGCCCAAGATCAGGGTCGCCATCCCGGTCATCTCTGGGTAAGTGACTGTCTTCACCTTTCTTGAGTCGACTAGAACGGATTCTTAGTCGATTCATTTTCAAATTATTTGCTTGGAATCGTGCAGCGCCGCTACTTCCGAGACTTCCATCCAGAATGCTGATGAGACGATGGAGGACGCCGTCACTTCCAACTTAGGTATGACCCTTGGCATGATCCGACTGTTTAACTGCTGGGTCGATTGGGTATTCATTTCTGAACTTTTGTAGCTCCGACCAACATCATTGACCTTCCGGATGATGAGGAGGAGGAGGCGGAAGCGCCGCTCAGGCCTTTTGGGAGAAGAGGCCGGAGGGCTCCGGTCGACAAGGTTCCTCAGACCGCGTCGACTGCCGAGGCGGTGGTCCAAGGGGGTGACAATATCGCCCGGACTACTGTGACTTTTGCTGAGCCACTGACGACTGCCCGGCCTTCGTCGTCGACTGCCCCTCCACCGGTCGACCCACCCTCGTTCTTCGCCGCCTACCAGACCCCGGAGGATCAAGTGAGTGCTGCCAAGGAGGCTATACGTCAGGCGGGGCTCGTGATGGAGCAGACCAAGTCGGCTCGGGATGCCAGTCAAGCGGCCTATGCCATCAGCTCGGCGTTGCAGCAGAACGTCCAGGTTAGTTGATCTTCACTTGCGTTGTACACCCACTGGGTGCCGTTAGTCCGAAATTTCTCGTTGGTGGGGGCACGCTGAGTGCACCCACTGGGTGTAGTCCCCGAGGCCACGGTCGACTGCTGGCAGTCGACTGTGGTCTTTGTACTGTCTTTCTGTAGTTGTACCTCGTCGGATGACATTGTATCCGGTCGACTGCTGGCAGTCGCCCCCTTTTTTTTTTTTTTTTTTGAAAACCAGTGGGGGCACGCTGAGTGCACCCACTGGGTGTAGTCCCCGAGGCTACTGTCGAATGTTTTGATTTGGCTGTAGTCTTAGAAGTGTTGTGCTCTTTCTTTCAGTCACTCGGGAGTAACTTATCTTTGATACCCTTTGTCGATTGACTCTTTGCAGAAGTCTTGTGAGCTTGTTGCTCAGCTCGCCGATCTGAAGAATAAGCAAATCCAGCTCAATCTTGATTTACAGTTTGCTCAGGAAAACGTGCAGAAGGCGAAGGATGAGGCAAAAGGTATGGCTGGTGAGGACTCGACGGCTGTCTCTGTCCTCCTGTCTGTTCTCAACTCTGTGCTTATTGTTGCTTCGCAGACGAACTGGAAAAGGCCCTGAAGAAGAAAGATCTTGACCTTGCGGAGGCACAAAAGGCGGCTGAGGAGAAGCTGAAGCTTGCTGAAGAGAAACTTGCTTCGGTCGACCAACTGGAGAGTGAGAACGCTAGGCTGAAGTCTGCTCTTGACTCGGCCAACAAGGAAGCGAGTCGACTGAAGACTGACAAGAGTACTCTGAACGACAAGCTCGGCCAGCTGGCGGGGAAGCATAAGGACTTGGGGGATTATCTTCGGGATCTTGCCAAGAAGCTATACCTCATGCTTGAAGGTAACCCTCTTTGCGCGATTAATCTCGTTGTTGTCGACTCACCATTTGGCTACAGTTTTGACCTGTCGAAACTTCTTTCAGAATTCTGCCGAAACTTTGAAGAAGAGACCAGTCGAGTGGAGACCCGCTTGGACCCTATCAACTCCCCCGTGAAGGACGAAGTGGCCATGAATGTCTTCCGGTTGGAATCCCGTGTCGCTAGTGCGGTGGACTACCTGGCTCGACTGAAAGCTGCAGTGTCACGGATCGACTCCGCACTCTGGCCCAAGGAGACGCTTCAGAACGACCTTGAATCCCTGATCAGTCGACTAGGTGAGGTTCCAGGTCGAGTGCAAGAATGGAAGAAGTCTTCTGCTAGGTGCGGCGCTGACGTGGCTTTGTCACTGGTTCGCGTCCACTGCAAGGAGGCGCGCGAGGAGAAGCTGGCTGCTCTCCAGGTTGCCAACACCAGGAAACATAACTTTCAGGACTTCATGGAGACCTTCATCGCGGCTGCCACTCGGATCTCTGATGGGATCGACTTGGACGAATTTGTTGCACCATCCAGTCCTCCGCCGGAGGAGTAAAAAACTGATGTTCTTTCCCTTAAATTTGCCTCGGAATGCCGAGTGGTTTATGTAACCGATAAACTCCGTCGAGCTTATAGCTCGAGTACTTTATTTGCGATCTAGGATTTTTCGGTTTTGTCTGAACTTGGCTCGACGTTGAATGCCTTCGTGACTTGATCCGCCGATCTACTATTCGTTGTTCCCTCAGGGGCTGCCTGGTTTGCACGATGTTTATCGCCGCGATGGTGTCTTGTCAACCTGGCTTGGGCGAGTATCGGGCTATAGCTAAGTCCCCGAGTGGGAGGTCTGCTCTTCACTCGGTATGAGTCCCATTACTTTAGTCGAGTGCTTGGACTGCAGCTAAGCCTCCCGAGTGGGAGGTTTGCTCTCCACTCGGTAGAATTTCGATTCCTTAGGCGAGTACTTGGACTGCAGCTAAGCCCCCGAGTGGGAGGTTTGCTCTCACTCGGTAGGATTTCAATTACTTAGGCGAGTACTTGGACTGCAGCTAAGCCCCCCGAGTGGGAGGTTTGCTCCCACTCGGTAGGATTTCAATTACTTAGGCGAGTACTTGGACTGCAGCTAAGCCCCCGAGTGGGAGGTTTGCTCTCACTCGGTAGGATTTCAATTACTTAGGCGAGTACTTGGACTGCAGCTAAGCCCCCGAGTGGGAGGCTGGCTCTCCATCGGCAGGATTTCAATTACTTAGGCGAGTACTTGGACTGCAGCTAAGCCCCCGAGTGGGAGGTTTGCTCTCACTCGGTGGGATTTCAATTACTTAGGCGAGTACTTGGACTGCAGCTAAGCCCCCGAGTGGGAGGCTGGCTCTCCACTCGGTAGGATTTTTCAAACTTTAGGCGAAGCGGATTCGCAACTAAGTCGGTAGGATTTTGATTACTTAGGCGAGTACTTGGACTGCAGCTAAGCCCCCGAGTGGGAGGTTTGCTCTCACTCGGTAGGATTTTTCAATTACTTAGGCGAGTACTTGGACTGCAGCTAAGCCCCCGAGTGGGAGGTTTGCTCTCACTCGGTAGGATTTTTAAATTACTTAGGCGAGTACTTGGACTGTAGCTAAGCCCCCGAGTGGGAGGTTTGCTCTCACTCGGTAGGATTTTTAATTACTTAGGCGAGTACTTGGACTGCAGCTAAGCCTCCGAGTGGGAGGTTTGCTCTCACTCGGTAGGATTTTGATTTACTTAGGCGAAACGGATTCGCAGCTAAGCCCCCGAGTGGGAGGTTTGCTCTCACTCGGTAGGATTTTTCAAACTTAGGCGAAGCGGATTCGCGACTAAGTCACCCCCTGGGGGAAATTTAGACAGACAAAAAAAAAGAAATAGCAGTCTTTTTCTTGAAACAAAGGAATTACAGAGGTACTTTTATTACATCTTAGTCGAGTGTGCTTTTAAGTGTAAAAAGGACGGAGCAGGTCCGCATTCCATGCTCGAGGCTCGTCGATCCGTCGATCGATGTTGTAAAGGCGATACGCTCCGTTGTGCAAGACTTTGGTGATGATGAAAGGGCCTTCCCAGGTCGGGGCAAGTTTGTGAGGTTTTTGCTGATCTACGCGGAGGACCAAATCTCCTTCCTGAAAGGCTCGACCCTTTACACTTCTGGCGTAAAACCGACGCAACTCTTGCTGGTAGATGGTCGAGCGGATTAGAGCCATCTCTCTTTCCTCCTCTAAGAGGTCGACTGCATCTTGCCGGGCCTGTTCTGCTTCTGCTTCGGAATATAACTCGACTCGAGGCGCGTTGTGGAGCAAGTCGCTTGGCAAAACCGCCTCGGCTCCATAGACCAGAAAGAATGGCGTTCTTCTAGTCGACCGGTTAGGGGTGGTCCTCAACCCCCATAGAACTGACGGAAGTTCGTCGACCCAGGCGCCTGCTGCGTGTTTGAGATCACGCATTAGTCGGGGTTTTAGTCCTTTGAGGATGAGGCCATTCGCGCGTTCGGCCTGTCCATTCGTCTGAGGGTGAGCAACTGAAGCGTAGTCGACTCGAGTGCCCTGGGAGGCGCAGAAGGCCTTGAATCTGTCGTTATCAAAGTTTGATCCGTTATCTGTGATGATGATGTGCGGAACTCCATATCTGAATATCAATCCTCTGATAAAACTGATGGCAGTGCTTGCGTCGAGGTCCTTTATGGGTTTTGCTTCTATCCACTTCGTGAACTTGTCGACCGCGACCAACAAGTGGGTGAAGCCACTCCTACCAGCTCTCAGTGGTCCGATCATATCCAGACCCCAGACGGCGAAAGGCCAGACGAGTGGAATGGTCTTCAAGGCGGAAGCGGGCTTGTGAGACATGTTGGAATAAAACTGGCACCCCTCGCACTTGTCGACTATATCCTTTGCCATTTCATTCGCCTTTGGCCAGTAGAAACCCGCTCGGTATGCTTTAGCCACGATGGTCCGAGAGGATGCGTGATGGCCGCAGGTCCCCGAGTGGATGTCTTCGAGAATTATCTGTCCTTCTTCAGGCGTGACGCACTTCTGACCGACTCCAGTCGCGCTTTCTCTGTATAGCTGCCCTTTGATTACTGTAAAGGCTTTGGATCGACGGACGATCTACCGAGCCTCCTCTTCATCTTCTGGGAGCTCTTTTCTTATGATATACGCAATGTACGGCACTGTCCAATCGGGAGTGGTGGCCATAACTTCCATAATCAGGTCGACCACAGCTGGTATCTCCACTTCGGTCGAGTCAGAGGCGCTTTTTGGTTGTGGAGGCTCTTCTGTGAAAGGATCTTCTTGCACTGATGGTGTGTGAATGTGCTCCAAACACACATCCTTAGGGATGGCCTCCCTTTTGGACCCTATCTTCGCCAAATCATCTGCAGCTTGATTTTTCAGTCGGGGTACATGATGGAGCTCCAACTCCTCGAATCGTTTCTCCAGCTTTCTCACTGCGCTGCAATATCCCGTCATGGATGGGCTTCTGACGTCCCACTCCTTCATCACTTGATTAACAACCAGATCTGAGTCGCCGTAGACCATGAGGCGACGGACGCCGAGTGAAATGGCCATACGTAATCCGTATAGAAGCGCTTCGTACTCTGCCTCATTGTTGGAGGAATCAAAGTGAATCTGGAGGACATACTTGAGCTTGTATCCTCGGAGGGAAACCAGTACAACCCCCGCACCGGATCCGTTCAGCATCTTGGAGCCATTGAAAAACATAGTCCAGTGCTCCGAGTGAACTTGAGTCGGAAGCTCCTGCTCGGTCCACTCGGCGAGGAAATCAGCTATTGCCTGGGACTTAATAGCTTTCTTTGCTTCGAATTTGATATCAAGAGGAAGAAGTTCAATTGCCCATTTCGCCACTCGACCGGTCGCATCCCTGTTATGAAGAATCTCTGATAATGGACCGTCGCTGACGACTGTGATAGAGTGATCGGAGAAATAATGAGCAACCTTCTTCGTGGTCATGTAAATCCCGTAAACGAGCTTCTGATAGTGGGGATATCTTTGCTTCGACGGGGTCAGAACTTCAGAGAGATAATACACTGGGCGTTGAACTTTGAAGGTCTTTCCTTCCTCTTCCCACTCGACCGTAAGAACGGTACTAACGACTTGTCCCGTGGCTGCTATGTAAAGCAACAATGGCTCTTTGCTGACAGGAGCAGCAAGCACCGGTTGGGTGGAGAGCAGAGCTTTTAGCTCTGCGAACGCTGCATCAGCTTCTGGAGTCCACTCGAACGTGTCTGTCTTCTTCATCAGTCGGTAAAGAGGCAACGCCTTTTCACCGAGCCTGGAGATGAATCGACTTAGGGCGGCCAAGCATCCAGTAAGTTTCTGGACGTCGTGCACACGCACGGGGCGTTTCATCCGGAGTATGGTGCCAACTTTTTCAGGGTTAGCGTCGATTCCTCGTTCGGAAACAAGAAAACCGAGTAACTTTCCTCCAGGGACTCCAAATGTGCACTTCGACGGATTGAGCTTGATATCATAACTCCTGAGATTAGCAAAAGTTTCAGCTAGGTCAGTCAGCAGGTCGGAACCTTTTCGTGACTTGACCACTATGTCATCCATGTACGCTTCTACATTCCGACTGATTTGAGTGATTAGGCACTTCTGAATCATTCTCATGAATGTAGCTCCGGCGTTCTTGAGACCGAAAGGCATGGTAACATAGCAGAAACACCCAAATGGGGTGATGAAGGCTGTTTTTATTTCGTCGGGTCCATACAGACGGATCTGATGGTATCCAGAGTAAGCATCTAAAAAGGATAACCTCTCGCATCCTGCGGTCGAGTCGACTATTTGATCGATGCGAGGAAGAGGAAAATGATCTTTCGGGCAGGCCCGATTGATATGCTTAAAATCGATGCACATGCGCAACGACCTGTCTTTCTTAGGGACCATCACAACATTAGCGAGCCACTCGGAGTGGAAGATCTCGCGAATGAACTCCGCTGCTAGGAGTCGGGCCACTTCTTCGCCAATGGCCTTTCTCTTCTGAACGGCGGACCGTCGGAGATGCTCCTTGACTGGTTTGGCCTTTGGGTCGACTCGGAGGCGGTGCTCGGCCAGTCCCCTGGGCACACCTGGCATGTCAGCAGGCTTCCATGCGAAGATGTCCCGGTTCTCACGGAGGAACTGGACGAGCGCTTCTTCCTATTTGGGGTCGAGTGTAGTGGAGATGTTGGTTGGAGCCGCATTTGGATCGGTCGGGTGAATGTGGACTTGCTTGGTCTCACCAGTCGACCGAAATGCTGATTCTGTGGCGGGCTTCTTGGCTCGCAACAATTCACTCGGGTCCGCAGTCTTCTGATACTCTTGTATCTCTATCTTGGCCATCTGAGCGTCAGCAATTTTGGCGCCCTTCTGAAAGCACTCCTCTGCCTTCTTCCGATTGCCGACGACGGTGATTACACCTTTGGGGCCAGGCATCTTCATCTTGAGGTATACGTAGCATGGCCGAGCCATGAAGCGAGCATAGGCTGGCCTCCCAAGAATGGCGTGGTACGCGCTCTGAAAATCCACGACCTCAAAGGTTAATTTTTCTTTCCGGAAATTCTTCGAGTCACCAAAGACGACGTCGAGAGCGATTTGGCCGAGTGACTCAGCTTTCTTCCCAGGGATGACCCCGTGGAAGCTCATGTTGCTGGGGCTGATCCGGGACATCGGAATGCCCATCCCCTTCAACGTCTCTGCATACAACAAGTTTAGCCCACTACCGCCGTCCATCAGAACCTTGGTCAGTCGAGTGCCTTCAACAATTGGGTCGACCACCAACGCTTGCCTCCCTGGGGTGGCAATATGAGTCGGATGATCGGACTGGTCGAAGGTGATGGCGGTTTGGGACCACTTCAGGTAATGGGGCGTCACTGGAGCGACCGTGTTTACTTCGCGATTGATGACCTTCAGTCGACTCCTACTTTCGACATCGGCGAAAATCATCAGAGTGGAATTGATCTGAGGGTACTCTTCGCCGCTGTCTTCTCTGTCTTCAACTTTGTCCGACTCTTTCCCTTTGTCCTTGGCTTGCTTCCCTTGGAACTGTTGCATCAGGAGCCGACACTGTCGAGTGGTATGCTTAGGGTAAATGAGATTTCCCTCTTCATCTTTCTTTGTGTGAATGTGGCACGGTAAATCCATCACATCGTTCCCGTCCTGGTCTTTCACTTTCTTGGGGTTCCAAGGGCCCTTGGGTTTCCCCTTAAACTTCCCTGGGGTCACAGCTAAGGCTTCCCCGGGGGCGACTGGCTCGGCCTTGCGCTTCTGCTTCCGACTGGAGTGTCCTCCGCCGGTCTCATTAGCGGCTGCCTTATACTTGCCACTCCGGAGTCTATCTTCTTCTTCTCCGTTCGCGTACTTGGTGGCGATTTCCATCATTCGACTCAGGGTCATATCTCCGGTTCGACCAAACTTCAAAGTTAACTCCCTGTTTCTGACACCTTCCTTGAAGGCGCAAACTGCTTGATGATCGGATACATTCTCGACCGTGTGATTCAGAGTGATCCATCTCTGGATATAATCCCTCAGGGTTTCACTCGACTTCTGAACACATGACTGCAATTCTGTCAACCCCGCCGGTCGCTTGCAAGTCCCTTCGAACGTCCTGACGAACACCTGGGCTAGATCTTCCCAAGTATAAATACTGCTGGGAGCCAACTGATTCAACCACGCTCTGGCTGATCCTTCCAACATGAGGGGCAAATGCTTCATGGCCACCTCGTCATTGCCGCCTCCGATCTGAACAGCCACTCGGTAATCCTCGAGCCATGTGTCCGGCTTGGACTCTCCGGTGAACTTGCTGACTCCAGCCGCCAACCTGAAGTTGGGAGGAATCACCGCAGCTCTGATTGCTCTGCTGAAACACTCGGGACCTGAGACGCGAACTCTGCTGCTGGACGGGGCGCCTCCGTCACGGTCTTCTCGGTGAGCTCTATTTCGGTCGACCAGGCCTTGAACGATGATGGATCTCGCATCAAAGCCTGGTTCCCTGGGGTCGACCGGGACCTTTCGCCCAGTACTGAACTGGCGTCTGTCTTCTTGCCGTCGAGGAATGTACGACCCGGCTCTTGGGGGAGGAGAAGGCACTCGACGTTGATCGTTGCGATCGAATCGGTGCTCATATCGCTCGTGCCCTTGGTACTGATTCTCGTGCCGGCCTCTGTGTCCTTCACGCCTCGGGGGCGACCTCGGACTATGAGCTGACTGAAAGGAATTCGCAGTGATGGATCGACTGTGAATCCTGTTGCGCGACTGTGACACGGCTGAATTCTGGTCACCCGCTGCACGAAGCAAATCTCTGATCTGCAACAGACCTCTCCCTGCCTCTGACTGTGAAGGCTGGATCGACTCCGCTATGCGAGCCGCAGCTGCCAAATTCTGAATCGGAGTACGGTATACTTGGGTCGGCGGCTGGAAGACGCGGCGACGGCTGGATTCGGGAGCGGGCGGTCGTGCGCGCTCGTCGAGTGCTCTCTGGAGATTTTCCAATCGAGCACGTTCAGCCAAATTGGCCAAGCGCGCCTCCTCCAGGGCTCGCGCCTCAGGTGTTTCTCCAACGATAGGAGTGTGAAGGGCGTCCACGTTCCGGCGACGGAGTTCCTCCCTCTGTACTGAGGTAAGGGGCTCGGGCCTGTACTCTTCGTGACCCCGCGCCGGGATCCCCCCTGCGGCAACCTCTTCGGTTTGGGGGAATCCGGGGGGGCTACGTGGTCCGTCGACCATTAGTACTTCCGCCGCTGGGTCACTGCTGTCGCACTCGGACGCAGTCTCTACGGAGCCAGTCGACAGGTCGAACAGGCCGTAGAGTGACTCGTCGGGCTCGATTGCCGCGACTTGGGGGATGGCCGACTGGCGGGCCAGCGCGTGCTTCACCCACCGCTGGAGTCTCGACCGACCGGTGCGCTTGCGCCGGTGGGAAGCTGATGACGATGATGATGGTGATGACGGCGCAACGAATGCCGACCCGTACTGGGTCGACGGTTGCCGCAGGAGGACGCCGCGGACGCATGCGCGAAAATGCGTGGCTCCGCGGGCGGGAAGCGCGTCCACGTCGAGTGGAGCCTCCTGCAGCCAAGCAGAGTCGTCGACGATGAAGGAGAGAGCGCCGAGACGGATCTCGCGGCTCTCGACCATGACTCCGCTCGAAAACATGATGTGGGTTGAAAGAATCCCAACTCCTCCAACAAATCGCTAGAACACCTGCCCCACGGTGGGCGCCAACTGTCGTGGTTCTAAGTCTGACAGTAGAATGGGGGGTAGGAATGAAGAGGCAAGATCCTAGCTCTGGAGTAGTTGTGCACGCAAGGAGTTAACGAGTCCAGGCCCTTCTCGGAGGAAGTAATAGCCCTACGTCTCGGAGCCCGAAGGCGGTCGACTGGATTATATGCGTGAGTGTTACAAAGATGCGAACCCCTGTCCTAGTGGAGAGGGGTGGCTTATATAGAGTTCGCCAGGACCCCAGCCAGCCCACGTTACAAGGGGTTTAATGTACATAAAGAGAGGGGGTTACTGGTAACGCCTGTAATAAAGGACCATGAAGGCCATAAAAGCTACTTATGAGGTGACCGTTTACAGGCAGTGCCTTTAGATCTTCTTACGGTCGAGTGGTGTCTTCATGGTCGACTGCTTGCGCTTCTTGGTCGAGTACGCTTGTGTCCGTCGACTGGGCTGACCAGGTCGACTGACCTGTTGGTACTTCTCAGAACGTCTTTCATTGTAGGAGCCGTGTCCTTGATTGGGTACCTCAGGTACGATAAGTTACCCTACCCTAGGTACGTATCCTCGTCACCCAGTGGCGCTAGGTCGTAGTCCTGACTTGAGATTGCTTGTTTTAGTACCATGGACTCCGTCCCAAAAATTCTTGATGACACCCCATATTGTATTAATCACGTTTAGCATGTAGGGCATCAGAGATATGTTTCAAATTTCCCGCATCTGCAGCTATGAGCATTCCACAATCATCTCTTACAGTAAACTCCCACCTTCTAGAATGTGTAATTTAATGAAATGCATCATCAGTGTTTATTTTCAGAAAATCACTTGGTGGGGGCGTCCATTTTTTAGTATTTACATCCTTTGGGGTCGTACTCCTCTCCTTGAGATTCATGTATGTATTCATAAGTATGATGATTAATAGAAGACGCTGCCAACCCTAGCCGCCGCGAAAACAGAACGCATTTCCGCCTCCACGCCCACGTCGTTCCTCTGCTGCTGATGTCCGTCCCGTTCACCGCGTACACGGTTGACGGGAGAGCAGGTCTCCGAAACCCCGCTTCTCCGGATCCTGTATGGGAGAGGGGCGATTAGGTTTTTGGGTAGCGACTACGCGACTGCTCGCTTCTGTTCATCTACGTCCGCATCACCTTCGTCATCACCATGTTAACCGACGCCGACCGTGTCGCCGCTGAGAAGGCCGAGGCCGCCGAGGATGCCGCGGCTACTGCAACCGCCAACACCGCCGCGTGGCCGATTGGAGGGTACACATCGTTTATCCCTCTCGTGTTTCTTTCTGTTGTAGCAGTCCTAACGATATGCGTAGATGTTTCTACTATATGCGTAGTACATGCTCTGTTAGATCGTAATCAGTGTGTTATCAATGCTGTCCATGTCATGCTCATGATTTATTCATGGATTAATTTAATCAGAAAACTGCCTATTTTCTTATCATCCCCGCCTGAGCCCCCGTCGGGGAATGATCATAGGGGTAACCAGTGTTAGAGATATATTTGTGTTACATGTATTTGGTAGTTTAGGATTCCTACCTTATCTCTAGGAGAGACGTCTTGCCCTTCAAGTCTTGTACCCAATATATACTCGCCCACGAGGCTCAATAATACATCCACCATATTCCACCAATCCTCTCTCTCATCTAACATGGTATCAGTTTCCGGGTTCTAAACCCTAGTCGCCGCCGCTTCCGCACCAGCGCACCGCCCCCGGGACGGTCGACCTCCATGACCGCCGCCGGGGGCCGCGCCGCCCGTACCTAGGGTTCGTCGGCCGGTCGTGTTGACCGGTTGCCCTAGAGAGTCTTTTTCCCGATCCTTGATCCGGGTTTTCTCTCTCATGCCGGTCGTCTTGATCGGTGTTTCTTTTTATTCTCCGATATATAGATCGGTTTGCGTGCCCGCCGCCGTTCGTCCTCGACAACGCATGTCTACTTCGTCAGCATCTTCATCGGCCCTCCGACGGGATCGGTTGCCGCGGTCGTGTACGCCGGTATGGCGATCGCTCGTGCGGTCCTGCGCTGGCCGCGGGATGGCCGCTCGCTGGCTGTATCGTGCGCGTACTCACGCGCCCGCGGTCCTGCTGCTGCCATTGCTGCACGCTGTGCCGTTCCATGCATGGTGCGTGCATGCTGACTACGTGGCTGCCCGTGCACGTCGCATCCCATGCGGACTGGGTTGCACGTCCCGTCGTCTGATGCAAGCCGTTCGGTCTAATCAATTGCACGTGCTGCATCAAATTCAATGAAGATCGTCATCAAATATACATGCATGTTTACGGATTGAGCAACGGGCTGCCGTTGCGTCGTCCCGTCGGGCCACACCACCGCCGTCCCATCGGACCGCAGCGCCGCCGTCCTGTGGTTCTCGTTGTGGCTGCACCGATCCACGCCGGCGCTGCGTCGTCCCTTCGGACCGTAGAGCCGCGACACGTGATCCCCGCCGCCACGCTGAGGACGTTGCCGTGGTTGCACCACATCGCGCGCTGTCGCTATGTCGCCCCTTCGGGCCGTAGTGCCGCGGCCCGCGTCAACCGCCGCACCAAGGCCGTCCGCTCCAGGCCGTCCCCGAGGCTGCACCGACCCTCGCGCTGCCGCTGTGTCGCCCCGTCGGGCCGTAGCGAGCGTGGCACGCGATCCCTGCAACCGTCCTGAGGTCTTCCCTGCCGTCGCCCCGACCTGCCCGCCGCCGTTGCGTTCGCCTCTTCGGGCCGTAAAGCTGCGGCCCGCCGTCCACCGCCATCCACGCGCGTTGACTTTCACGTGATATGCGTCGCGCCGCCTCCCTTGGTGCGGGAACGTCATCGTCCGCGCCGGTCTTCGTCACGCTGTCGGGTTTATTATCGCCACGATCGGGCACCGCCGCCGCGCTCCTTCTCTAGCCGCCGCCGCCGCCGCCTCCTTAGGCCGCCGCCGCCGCTGCTCTTCTTCCGCGGCTCCACGGCGACTACCTCGACACCGGCGACCCCAACTCGACACCGACCACGGCGTTCTTCGCACGGCTACCTCAATTACGGCTACACCACCCTACGCTCTCGGCTACTTCGACATCGGCACAAAGGGCTATCATCCGCTTGAGCAACTCGTCGGCTTCCTCTACAGTCAACGCGTCTGTGACGCGACACCGTCCATGACGCTCCCGCTACGACTGCGGGGGGATGTCAGCCCGTCGGCTGCTATTCTCTTCAGTCTGACCGTCCGCGACGCTCATGTTGTTCGCAACGCTACCGCTACGACTGCGAGGGGATGTTAGAGATATATTTGTGTTACATGTATTTGGTAGTTTAGCATTCCTACCTTATCTCTATGAGAGACGTCTTGCTCTCCAAGTCTTGTACCCAATATATACTCGCCCACGAGGCTCAATAATACATCCATCATATTCCACCAATCCTCTCTCTCACGTCTAACAACCAGGAACACCCTGGAGAAGCGATGATGCATCAACGTCCTGAAGAAGGCCGCGAGCTCCATGCGCGGTTTGCGCTGCGACGAGGAACGCGGCCAGGAGCAGCAGCGTTGCGGTGCTGGCTGATGGAGCCATTGGATCCACGACGGTGGCTGAGAGTCAGGGGACTCTGGCTGGAGCAGTTTGATCGATGAGGACGATCGACCTCTGCACTGTGAATCAAAGTCGTACGATAAGGAATATGTAGAGAGCGAATGTGAAACGTTTAAGGCTTGGTAATTAACTTGTTGCCGAATTAAATTCGTAGTGGAACTGTTTATGTTACCGTGACCTTTTTTATGGCAATTGACTCCAAGACAAAGGTTTGATATGCTAACGGTAACTCCAGGGTTAATAAAGCAAATGTGCGAACTGTGCTGTTAAAAAGAGCAACCCACATTCCTGGTGCTCGCATTTTCCAATATTTATTTCAAGATTTTCAATGATCGCGTTCAGTGGGAGGATAAGTTCTGTCGACTATGAGGCGCCTGGTGGCTGTCAATCTCAAGATGATAGCCGGCTGAGTATCTAGGAGGTGCTCATAGGGATAGGATGTGCGTGCCTCCATAGAGGTGAGTGTATGCGCTTATATATGAGTGCTTGCGTCTGTAATGTGTTAAGAAAAGCAAATGTGAACTGAGCATAATTTAAATGGTTAAATTTCTTATGGTGGATCCAACTAACAAGGGTTCATGTTCTAGAGTTGGCACTGGTGCTCATTTTTTATAGATTTATTTCAGTCTTTACGGCGATGTTCGTTCAGTGGGAGAGGACGTTCTAATCGACTACAAAGCTGTCAATGATGACTTCGTCCCTGTCAACATGTTGCGCGGGCATTTCGCAAAAAAAAACATGTTATGCCGGCTCATTATCTCGAAAGTGCTCATGAGGATAGGATATGAGTCCGTGCGTTTACACGGACGGATGTATGTGTGTGCATGGGCGAATCTAGGCCCCAGGCAGCCCAGGCAATGGCCTGGGGCGTGGGAAATTTCCCAGCCTATATATCTAGAGAGAAAAAAACTGGCCTGGGGCGCAGCCCACTTCCTACCCCTCTTGCTGGGCCATTGGCCAGGCCGGCGTGGGAAATTTCCCAGTGAGAAAGAAAAAACTGGCCTAGGGCGCAGCCCACTTCCTACCGCTCTGCTGGGCCATTGGCCAGGCCAATATCAAAAAAGTAAACGAGAAAAGGGCATGTGCTGCTAGTGCATCGCGTACGGTAGTCTTTTGTCGAGAAAGGAGGATGACCCGTCTTCTTAGGCTAGTTATAAGGAAGAGATTTCTCTTGCCAGTTGCCACTATTTTCAAATCCCAAATTCCCTTGCCAGATTTTTTTGCGGGGAATTTCTCTCGCTAGTTGCCACTGTTTGATGCTTGATTCAAACATGATTTTCATTTTTTTAATGCTTTTTCCTTTTCATATTGTTTTCCTTAGTTTTGTTGTTTTGCAGTGAACATAAATGTGGAATCCGATTTAGTAATTCCTTTTCATATTGTTCTCCTTAGTTTTGATACACCATGCCCCTTGGACCTAAGGCCACGAGAGATAAGGCAGATCGGCGTCGCCACCGACGGGCGGCAGGAGCCCTAGTCGTCCTTGGAGGAGAGGTGTCATATGTCTTACTTTATTGAACATGCAATCATATGAGGCTCATATCAATCAATCCTTTGATTTGGTACCATCTCTTGTATCATTTATATGCTAGATATTGTCTTTTAATACGTCTTACTTTATTAGTTAAACCGTTATTTAACAAATACTGCCATTCAACATTGTGTTTGGGTTTTTATTAGCTATACCACATAACTTGACTTTTGCATTGAAAATAGATATGGGGGTGGGGGTAATTTTTTTACCCTTAATTTCTAGCCTGGGCGTCAGCCAGTCCTGGCTCCGCCATTGTGTGTGTATGTAGGCATCTGCATTTGTCACGTGCTGGAAGAAGCCCCCCAGGTGGCTGCAACCACAGCATCAACAACCGGAGTCAGATGCGAATCAACCTGTGGTTGAGTTGGTTAGGTGGACAGTGGTATCCCCAACCCACCAGGGTTCAAATCCTGGTGCTCGCATTATTCCTGGATTTATTTCAGGATTTCCGGCGATGCGCTTTCAGTGGGAGGAGACGTTCCCGTCGACGACAAGGCGCCTACGCTGACTTCGTAAATCTCAAGATGATATGCCGGCTCAGTCTCTCGGAGGTGCTCATAGGGGTAGGGTGTGCGTGCGTGCGTTCATAGGGGTGAGTGTATGCGCGTGTATATGAGCGCTTGTGTCTGTACTGATGTTCAAAAAAAAAACCGGAGTCAGACCAAAATCGGTGAACTATAGAAACACAATGCAAGAAACAAGAAGCAGAGAGGGGAGGGAAGGGTACGTAGTCCGGCAGCTCCTCGAACCGCTTCAGCCACGGCAACCCGCCGCCGGTCCACCGACGACGGCCTTCTCCTTCCCCGCTGCGCTCGACAGCACCACCACGCAGTCATTGTCGTCCTCCGCGCGCCGCGTGCCCGCAGCACCCGCGGTGGCGCAGTGCTGTCTTCGTCGTAGTTGTCACCGTCGCCATTTGTGTAACAAGTGCGTCCGCGGTCGTGGCCGCCCGCCGGCGTGAGGAGCGCTGGGACTTTGAGGGACTCGAGCAGCATGCACGGCGTTGGTCTGAGACCGTCGGGCGTGCTCATAAAGTCATAAAGTCATATGAACTCATGGTAGACGGACGAACTCGGGGTGTAGACGGACCGGAACAGAACAGAGGCCTCCTCGTGGGCCCGGGCCCTATTGACCACGAATTCTAATCACATTACCCAAAACTAAACGTTCAGTACATCTTATATCTTATATATATATATATATATATATATATATATATATATATATATATAGGTAAAATGTGTGGGGCACCTAGGTGCCCAGGCACCTTGATCAAGAATGGTAAGATTTTTCTTTCCCATGGACATTAATCAGATCACTTTCCAAATTTTCTATGCATGCACCAGACCTTCACAGCAATTGATTTCTTGCCAAAAACGTCACATGCCATTTGCTTATTATCAATTGATTCATTTCCAAAAGAAGATGCATGTCATATCATCCATGTGCATACCCACGTCCCCGCAAAAAATACAGCCATGCATGTGACATATTCAAGTCCCCGCGAAAACATGTATATATTTAGATATATGCTAAATTCGAGAGTACCAATATATTTGTAAGTGCATATTCAAGTCGCCCTAAAAAATGCAGTTACGAAAAAATGCATACCTCGACGTGAAATTTATGTGTACATACCCATAAATTTACATACCCCCATGTGAAGTTTATGTATACATATTCAGGAATGTACATACCCTGATGTAAAATAAGTGCACATCCCCATAAGTGTACATACCCCCGTAAATGTACATAACTGTACATACCCATAATTGTATATACCCCTTTAAACATATATACCCCGACGTGAATTTTGTGTGTACATCTCTAGCGAAGATGTATTTGAGGTATAATACTCAAAGAATATAATAAGAAAATTATATTGCTATCTTTGTGAAAATGAAAATATTTATGCCATGAATTATGATCCCTGACGTAAAATAAGTGTACATACCCCTGTAAATGTACATAACTGTGCATACCCATAAATTTACATACCCCCGTAAACATATACACCCGACGTGAATTTTATGTCATGAATTATGATCTAAATATTAATAGGCCAATAACATTCGCATTGATAACTATCCATTAATTTAAATCATAAATGGTTGTCATGCATGCATGCATGCTTACCATATCCGTCAATTAATGCCATAGAAAATCACATTATCAAGTTCTCCATTAATACGCGAATCAACACCGGTGAACACCATCTAACGGCTACGAGGCAAGGAGCCTGGGCACCTAGGTGTCCCAAACGGTCGTCATATATATATATATATATATATATATATATATATATATATATATATATATATATATATATATATATATATATATATATATATATATAGGGTCGCGCTATTTGTCACCCTGGGTGAGGAATAGTTATTCTTCACCCCCCTCTATTTTAACATCAATGCACCGTAATTTTACGTTTCTTAAATTTTGTCTTATTTCAGACATAAAAAGAGAACGTAAGAAAATATATAATCGCCGTAAAAAATATTTTATGTTACGTAAACTACAAATGTAAAAACATAGTGTAAAATGTACATAAAATGTAATTTTTCTGGTCTTCTGACCTTTTTTATGCCAAATTTTACACAGTGAATCAATATGACTGTAACTATTTGTA
Source organism: Aegilops umbellulata (assembly GCA_032464435.1). Taxonomy (NCBI): domain Eukaryota; kingdom Viridiplantae; phylum Streptophyta; class Magnoliopsida; order Poales; family Poaceae; genus Aegilops; species Aegilops umbellulata. The sequence goes on from CP136059.1 coordinate 422,778,326, forward strand.
TTTGAAATATAATTTATTTATAAAATGATCATAATATTACCTCGGGTGAAGAATAACTTATTCTGCACCCTGGGTGATGAATAGTAACACTATATATATATATATATATATATATATATATATATATATATATATATATATATATATATATATATATATATATATATATATATATATATATATATATATATATATATAGTAAGCTTGCACGTGCAATGCACGTCTATACTAAAACACATTGTATCAAATATTTGTAGTTCTAAAAAGCTATCTTCAAAAATCAAACAAGGTTTCCGAGTCAACCGAAACAAAAATCCAGAAACTAAGATAACATCATCCATTAGCTGCCATAAACATCTCATCACTTATCCTCTTTCTCCGCGTCGACAGCCTTCTTCATCCGGGCTCCCAACAGGTGTTGGTTAATCATCTCGACACGGAGCTTTCCGTATGCATGTGCTTCTCGCCGCCGTGAGTGATGGGCATGTAGTCGCCCTGGACCTCTGGATGGCTGTAGCAAGGCCGTGTTAGGATCAAATCACCATCCTTGAAGCAAAAGAGGTGTAAACATGAAGAAAAATAAACAGATTCAATAGTTGCAAGCACACCTTAGGAAGATAAAGCTTGCCAGGTTGGAGTTGTATCTTGCGCCTGTCGACATTAGACTGCATAACCTCCAGTTACATGTTCTTCTGTCGGTGGTCCATGAAAATGCCAATGGTCAGAACAAGTTTCTTTGGGATGCCCATGACTTACATTTACAGTACATAAACATCAACAAGTAATAAAAGAAATCTGTATAATATAAGCCGGTGTCTCTACATATAATCTCATGTAGCATCCTAACCAAAAGTCTGAAATCTGCCATTCTACAAACTAAAGTTTTTGCATATTATATAGACATACCAAGTTCAGTGTTGTGAGTTTAGAAAGACGCTGCAGTAAAATTTCAGAACCACTGTCAGTTATTTTCATCAAGGCTATTTTTTTGGCTTTGTCATTTACCATGTTCCCACGGGCTGGAAATATTCATAAGGATACAATTTCACAAGAACATCAACGGATAAGTAGATCAATCATTCTCTAAAGTTTGCATGACAGAAATGCAATTTCTAACCCAAGTGTATGGTGCATGATACGCCCACCTAAATATAATAAATCAGAATCGTTATGTCTAATATTTCCGTGCTTTTATATATTAGTTTTTTAAATTGCACTTTTAAGAGGAGAAATATTTCATGGACAGTTAAAATCCCCAGGCACTGGAACTGCATTTGCTCGATCCTTGAGTGGATACCTTCGTTATTACCTCTTTAGCATCCTAACTACTACAAATTTTAGTGGGGGTAGTCAGAGAAACAGGCAGAAAATAGGAAGTAAATTATACTCCCAAGAAAAGAAAAACAGAAGATAAGAGTAATCTGGATGTGGCATACCTGGAAAGTAGAGCTGAGAATAACCATTTTGCATTAAGGTTTGCAAATACATCATCTCGTAATTTGAAAAAGGGTCCTTATAATCACAACAATCTATTTGGCAATAGCAGTTTCACCCAAGTTGGTTTTGCGATGCAAGAACAGAAACAAAATTCAGTTATTTTCTACATCAGGCTAATACAAGAGAAAAGTACACGCATAACCAAATGCAGGGCTTATCGCCCCTGATTTGGAATTTGGAATACAAAACACGGAGCTAAGTATATGAATTTTAGATTTGGAATAAACATTTGGTAGGCTTGTCATCCTTACCATGCTCTTCAACAGATAACATGCATTTCAACAGATAATAGTAAGAAAGCAAAGCATCATCGAATTATTTGATCTGCTAAAAGTAAGGAATGCTCCTCCGCGTTTGGAAGGATACGATAGGATTTCTTGCCCTCAAGTGATAACCTCAAGCTCTTGTTGCTACCTCTCTGTTGGACTGATGGTGATCCTTGTATTTGCAATGCAACTGCTCAATGCTTCATAAATCATAAGACAATGAAAAAGAATAAAAATCAAAAGGTATGGACAGACAAATCAGAGAATAAATTGGTAGGGCACTGGATAGTATCACAATAAATAGAACACAAAGTAACTTTCAGACAGAACCAACATAGTAGCTACTTGCTCAACACAAATCAGATGATCTTTGAGCATACTGGACATAGAATGGTATTGTAATATACAGGAGAAAGCATAACAGGAAGTTATTCATTATAAACTTTTGGATACAAAAAAGGTAAACCAAAGGTAAGAAGTCATACCTTGAGAAGAGAAAAGGTTCTTGCATCTCTCATAGATACTGAAACTTCAGTCCACTCCAGATCTAGATGAACAGGTAATTAGGAAAATTACGGAAGAGATTAACAAAATGCAGAAGGGATGTGTTTTAGTATCTAAAATCAAACCTCAAACAAGTTCAAGGGCATGCATTGATATCTATACATCAGGGAAGATTGAACCAAAAAATGGCCGGTGTACTGATGGAATTCAAGTTAGGTCACGTGCTGGAAGCGAATTTCTATGATCCAAAAAGAAAAACAGAACAAAAGTATAGAAAGGACTCAGACTAATAAAAAATGTCAGCGTTTGACATGATCCATGGGCGGGACAGATAAATGAGTGCTGCAGGTTTATTGATGGATGGGCGGCGAGGATGCATAGATGGTTGGGAGGTTGGCAAGCTGTCGGAGAAGAAGAGCTCGAGGATGGCGCGAGGAACATGTTGCCTCGGGTGTGATGGGCCAGGGCGGCTTCAAGCTTCTCCTCTCCCTCTATAGATCACCGATCACGTGCTGGGGGGTTTTGAGCATTGACTCGCCTGGCCACTGTTGCAGGGAAATCGACTTCTTATCGGATGGCCCCTCACGAAGGGACAAGGCAAGCCATGTGAAAGGGAAATAAAAGTGCCATGGCGCGGTGAGGTGGAGAGGGGTGAGCTGAGGTTTCGTGTGGGCAGCCGGCGGCCACCGGGTAGCTCGCCGTAGCTGGGCCCGTCAGTAGTAAGTAGCAGTCTTCATTTTATGAAGAGTAACAGGGCAAAGAAGAATCGACATTGTGCTCTCAAGCTGGACATGATGAAGGCCTATGATAGAGTTGAATGGGCATATCTGAGGGCGATCATGTTTAAACTTGGCTTCACTGAAAGGTGGGTAAACATCATAATGGATATGGTCAGTTCGGTTAAATTTTCTGTATTGATGAATGGGAAGAAGTTGGAACAGTTTTCGCCTACACGAGGTATAAGGCAAGGGGACCCTATATCCCCATACTTGTTCTTGATTACAGCAGAGGGCCTTTCGTGCCTATTGAAATCAAAAAGTGAGTCATCAAATCTTCATGGTCTAAGTGTGGCACCTACGGCACCGCCAATAAACCATTTACTCTTCGCAGATGACAGTCTGCTGTTTTTTAAGGCCAACAGTATGGGAGCTACGGAGGTGCACCAAGCCTTGGATGTTTACTGCCAAGCTTCGAGTCAGTGCATAAATTATGATAAATCTTCGATCTTTTTCAGCAAGGGAGTCCTTGATAGTGTGCGCCAGCAAATCAAAGACATACTACAGTCATTGCATGCATCATTTGTCAAACTCTCGGCGACACTTTGGGCAGTTTGGTGGGCTCGACGACAGGCAATTCACGAAGGAATTTTCCAGAGGCCATATGCTACACAAGGCTTTGTCGAGAGGTTCATAAGCGAGCTACGAAGCCTGGGAGACAGCAAGCCGACGTGTGAAACGGGAGGAACAAGGAATACAAACGCTGCATCCATTGCTCGGCCTAAGGCACCGCCCACAGGATATGCCAAAATTCATGTGGACGCCGGGGTCGCTCGGTTCAACAGAGGTGGTTCGGCTGCTGCCATCTGCAGGGACGACAATGGAAACTACTTGGGCAGTTCAGCTTTAGTGATCCCAGGGGTGGTTGATGTCGCAACGTTGGAAGCAATTGCTTGCCGGGAGGCATTGTGTCTCTAGCTGAAGACTTGCAGATCCTTATTATAGCTTCAGACTCTAAACAGGTGATCAATGATATAAACAAGGGCTACAGGGGCAAGCATGGGGCTTTTATACCAGAGATCAGCTTGCAGGCCTCTATTTTTAATTGTAATTTTGTTTTCGAGGGCCGGGTGTCGAACGGCGATGCTCATTACATAGCTAGATCTTCGCTTTCTCTTCAGCAGGGGCGTCATCTTTGGCTTGTTCACCCCTATGCAAACTGTATTCCACAAACCGTGGCTTATGATCAATAAAGTGTGTCTTGCCCCTCAAAAAAATCTGTTTTGTTGCATTAATTTAGTTCAATTGTTGGCTCATTTGGCTCACCCTTTTCTGCGTGCAACTTGATGAATTACAATGATTCTTTGTATTTTGCTTTTTGCATTTGACCTCTTTCTGTCAATTGGAAACAATATCATTTTTGGAGCATGTCTACTAGCGCAGAATTCACCGCTGCAAATGATCACCTTCTCTTTTGCGGGATCAATCTACATAAACAAAACAAGAAACGAGATGGGTTCAACAAGGTCATACACTCAAAACGGGGAGCATTTCCAGTATTTATTTTTATTTATTCATTTTCTTACTGTTTGTAGCCACACCCCCTCATTTCTTTATCTCTTTGCGCTGTAAATTTAAGCAATTCGCTATTTCTGATTTTTATTTTCGAAACTCTCATCCCCTGACTAGAACAAAGTAATGCATGACTTTTACATGAGACCTTGGGGTTGATCTCATTCATATCTGCCGAAGAAGATAATCAAACAAAAGTGAAGATAGCATGCACACTCGCGCCACTTTATTCAGTTCTCCTTCTCAGAGTCGGTCAATATGGATGTCTTATTGACCCAGGAACAGGAGCCCGGCGGTAGAAGTAGGGCTCGTCGAACCACCATATCGTCCTCCACAGGAACCCCAGGGCTGACGACGGCCTCGATTCAGCAGGAGCTGGTGCCAAATTCGGTGAGGCAGCCGCTGGCGCCGCCGCCTGATCCTCCTCGAAGCCCAGACGCGAGGCGTCTCCGTGACCACGATCCTCTGGCACCAGCTCCAACAACGGCGCCGCCACCGGAGCCTCCGCCGGGGCATGATCGTCGGCCCAACCAGGAACACCCTGGAGAGGCGATGGTGCCTCTACGTGCTGAAGAAGGCCGCGAGCTGCGTGCACGGTTTGCCCCGCGACGAGGAATGAGAGCAGGAGCAGCAGCGTGGCGGTGATGGTGGATGGAGCCATTGGATCCACGATGCGTGAGAGTCAGGAGCAGTTTGATCGACGAGGACGATCGAGCTCTGCGCTGTGAATCAAGCCGTACGTGAAGGTATATATATAGAGAATGCCAAGCATTCAGCGCTGAGTAACTCGTTGCCGAATTGAATTCCTAGTGGAACGGTTTATGTTACGGTGGCCTTTTAATGGTGATTAACTCCAGGACTTAATTTGTTGACGGTAACTCCAGGTTTATTTAAGATGAGGTTATGTGAGTGCTAAATTTAATCAAGATGAGGTTATGTGAGTGCTAAACTAATCCTGCCTCGTTGTGGTTGGAAGAAACCCTGATTTTATTGCTATTTCTCTAGCTTTTTTTTACGGGGAAAGCTTCCAACCTATTCATTAACTGTCAACGTAGTACATAGAACAATAGAAGTAAAAAATACATCCAGATCCATAGACCACCTAGCGATGACTACAAGCACTAGAGCGAGCAGAAGGCGCGCCGCCTTCATCGCTCCTCTCTCATCGGAGTCAGGCAAACCTTGTTATAGTAAATGGTCGGGAGGTTGTCATGCTAAGGCCTTATAGGACCACTTGAACGACAACCGCCGCCGATGAAGAGAAGAGAAGATCGGAAGGATCTAACCTGTGGACACATGAACATAGACGAACGAATACAGGATCCACGTGGATCCACTGAAGACAAATGCCAACTGAATCCACGAGATCCGCCGGAGACAAATCTCCGCATGCCATCCAACAATGCTAGAAGCACCACCGGGACGGAGGTTCTAGCGCCAGCGGGACGGAAGCTAGGTGGGGAGAACGTTATTACATCTTCAGAGATACGTCGTCGCCTCGCATCTCTGAGCATGACACAAACCCTGACGAAACTAAAAAAACACTAAAGCAGAGCCCTCCTGCCGGTAAGGGCCGGGATCCACCGTGCCTCCATGGTCCGGCAGCAAGGCCGACAAGAGGTACGAGGAAACCCTAGGGTCGGGTCCACAAGCATAGAAGCCAAGGGGTATGGTCTTTACGACAACACTTCCCGCTATTTCTCTAGCTAAGGATGCAAGTGTTATTTCCCGCTATTTCCCGGTGGGGTAGGAGGGTGTCGTGCCAGCGGACCAGAGCGCGCAGACCTGCGCGCGGTACGGAATGCGAGAGGAGGGGAAGGTGCTTGACATTGGGAAGGTGCTTGACATTAGCTCCTGAGTAATACAAATCCATTTTCCCCCGCAAAAAAAGCCCACTCCATCTGAACTTGTAAAAAATCATGTAGAAGTCACGTGCTAGGCCGTGCCATCAATACATTTTTTTTCTTGTGCGTGCAAATAACATTGCTTTATATTTATTATTTGCTCAACACGCACACATATATGTGCCTGATAAAATCTCGTCAAACAGAGGAATGGAAGGATTCAGAACTTCCCGGCGAAGGCAACAACTCCCCGTGCCTGGTAGGCCGCGAGCTAGCTCCAGGCTCGCGACATGAGCCTGCATGACATGCTCCCTCTGCAGCGTCAAGAGGGCAGCCCCCTGTTCGGCCTGGAGCTGAACGATTTGCCCCTGTCGCTCAACCATCCTCTCCTCCAAGCGCCTTTAGCTGTCCTTCAGGTTGAAGCAGATGAACCCCAGAGGCACGTTGACCGCTTGGGTGATGAGCCTGATGGGTCGGCTTCTTTCCTTTTAACATGAAGCCGAGCAAGGCGAGCGGCATTGGGGGGCTGTGCCCCCCCCCCCCCCCCCCCCCGCCTTGGGTCAATTTGTGAAGGAATTTTTTTAGGAGGGCTTAGATGAAAAAAGTTAGCATTTCAACCCTTAAACACCAAGGAGGCGCTGAGAAACCTCGAGTGTGAGGTGTGCATGTGCTTGGCCTCTTTTGAGCTCGTCGGCGGTGCGGCTAAGCACTGCTTGGCGCATTTGTGCGTGAAAACGGAATAAGAGGACCGGGGGAGCCCTTAAACACCAAGTATGAGCCCCCTAAAAAGAGTTCGTCAGGCCCGCCATCTCAGAGGTGTCATGCGTCGTTGAACCATCTCCCCTCGTCAGCGTTTTGATTTGGTTCTTCTGACGTCTCATACTTGCTCTGCGCTGGAAGTACTTGGTGTTTTTATCCCTGTCCATGAGCCAGTCGACTCTCGACCTCTGTCGGTGTAAAATTTCCTCCATGTGATACAACTCCACAAGCTTAACTGGAATTTTGACCTCTGCATGTGAAGGCGCCACTCTCTGGGGTCATTCTGCAAATTTTACAGTTCTCTTCGCAGCTTTTTGATTTCTTTAGTGACTTGACCGATCGTCGCCCCGCTCCACTGTGTCAAGGAGACCGACAGGTTCTGCAACTTCTTATTACTCAGGAGAATAAATTGGTAGGGCACTGGATAGTATCACAATAAATAGAACACAAAGTAACTTTCAGACAGAACCAACATAGTAGCTACTTGCTCAACACAAATCAGATGATCTTTGAGCATACTGGACATAGAATGGTATTGTAATATACAGGAGAAAGCATAACAGGAAGTTATTCATTATAAACTTTTGGATACAAAAAAGGTAAACCAAAGGTAAGAAGTCATACCTTGAGAAGAGAAAAGGTTCTTGCATCTCTCATAGATACTGAAACTTCAGTCCACTCCAGATCTAGATGAACAGGTAATTAGGAAAATTACGGAAGAGATTAACAAAATGCAGAAGGGATGTGTTTTAGTATCTAAAATCAAACCTCAAACAAGTTCAAGGGCATGCATTGATATCTATACATCAGGGAAGATTGAACCAAAAAATGGCCGGTGTACTGATGGAATTCAAGTTAGGTCACGTGCTGGAAGCGAATTTCTATGATCCAAAAAGAAAAACAGAACAAAAGTATAGAAAGGACTCAGACTAATAAAAAATGTCAGCGTTTGACATGATCCATGGGCGGGACAGATAAATGAGTGCTGCAGGTTTATTGATGGATGGGCGGCGAGGATGCATAGATGGTTGGGAGGTTGGCAAGCTGTCGGAGAAGAAGAGCTCGAGGATGGCGCGAGGAACATGTTGCCTCGGGTGTGATGGGCCAGGGCGGCTTCAAGCTTCTCCTCTCCCTCTATAGATCACCGATCACGTGCTGGGGGGTTTTGAGCATTGACTCGCCTGGCCACTGTTGCAGGGAAATCGACTTCTTATCGGATGGCCCCTCACGAAGGGACAAGGCAAGCCGTGTGAAAGGGAAATAAAAATGCCATGGCGCGGTGAGGTGGAGAGGGGTGAGCTGAGGTTTCGTGTGGGCAGCCGGCGGCCACCGGGTAGCTCGCCGTAGCTGGGCCCGTCAGTAGTAAGTAGCAGTCTTCATTTTATGAAGAGTAACAGGGCAAAGAAGAATCAACATTGTGCTCTCAAGCTGGACATGATGAAGGCCTATGATAGAGTTGAATGGGCATATCTGAGGGCGATCATGTTTAAACTTGGCTTCACTGAAAGGTGGGTAAACATCATAATGGATATGGTCAGTTCGGTTAAATTTTCTGTATTGATGAATGGGAAGAAGTTGGAACAGTTTTCGCCTACACGAGGTATAAGGCAAGGGGACCCTATATCCCCATACTTATTCTTGATTACAGCAGAGGGCCTTTCGTGCCTATTGAAATCAAAAAGTGAGTCATCAAATCTTCATGGTCTAAGTGTGGCACCTACGGCACCGCCAATAAACCATTTACTCTTCGCAGATGACAGTCTGCTGTTTTTTAAGGCCAACAGTATGGGAGCTACGGAGGTGCACCAAGCCTTGGATGTTTATTGCCAAGCTTCGAGTCAGTGCATAAATTATGATAAATCTTCGATCTTTTTCAGCAAGGGAGTCCTTGATAGTGTGCGCCAGCAAATCAAAGACATACTACAGTTATTGCATGCATCATTTGTCAAACTCTCGGCGACACTTTGGGCAGTTTGGTGGGCTCGACGACAGGCAATTCACGAAGGAATTTTCCAGAGGCCATATGCTACACAAGGCTTTGTCGAGAGGTTCATAAGCGAGCTACGAAGCCTGGGAGACAGCAAGCCGACGTGTGAAACGGGAGGAACAAGGAATACAAACGCTGCATCCATTGCTCGGCCTAAGGCACCGCCCACAGGATATGCCAAAATTCATGTGGACGCCGGGGTCGCTCGGTTCAACAGAGGTGGTTCGGCTGCTGCCATCTGCAGGGACGACAATGGAAACTACTTGGGCAGTTCAGCTTTAGTGATCCCAGGGGTGGTTGATGTCGCAACGTTGGAAGCAATTGCTTGCCGGGAGGCATTGTGTCTCTAGCTGAAGACTTGCAGATCCTTATTATAGCTTCAGACTCTAAACAGGTGATCAATGATATAAACAAGGGCTACAGGGGCAAGCATGGGGCTTTTATACCAGAGATCAGCTTGCAGGCCTCTATTTTTAATTGTAATTTTGTTTTCGAGGGCCGGGTGTCGAACGGCGATGCTCATTACATAGCTAGATCTTCGCTTTCTCTTCAGCAGGGGCGTCATCTTTGGCTTGTTCACCCCTATGCAAACTGTATTCCACAAACCGTGGCTTATGATCAATAAAGTGTGTCTTGCCCCTCAAAAAAATCTGTTTTGTTGCATTAATTTAGTTCAATTGTTGGCTCATTTGGCTCACCCTTTTCTGCGTGCAACTTGATGAATTACAATGATTCTTTGTATTTTGCTTTTTGCATTTGACCTCTTTCTGTCAATTGGAAACAATATCATTTTTGGAGCATGTCTACTAGCGCAGAATTCACCGCTGCAAATGATCACCTTCTCTTTTGCGGGATCAATCTACATAAACAAAACAAGAAACGAGATGGGTTCAACAAGGTCATACACTCAAAACGGGGAGCATTTCCAGTATTTATTTTTATTTATTCATTTTCTTACTGTTTGTAGCCACACCCCCTCATTTCTTTATCTCTTTGCGCTGTAAATTTAAGCAATTCGCTATTTCTGATTTTTATTTTCGAAACTCTCATCCCCTGACTAGAACAAAGTAATGCATGACTTTTACATGAGACCTTGGGGTTGATCTCATTCATATCTGCCGAAGAAGATAATCAAACAAAAGTGAAGATAGCATGCACACTCGCGCCACTTTATTCAGTTCTCCTTCTCAGAGTCGGTCAATATGGATGTCTTATTGACCCAGGAACAGGAGCCCGGCGGTAGAAGTAGGGCTCGTCGAACCACCATATCGTCCTCCACAGGAACCCCAGGGCTGACGACGGCCTCGATTCAGCAGGAGCTGGTGCCAAATTCGGTGAGGCAGCCGCTGGCGCCGCCGCCTGATCCTCCTCGAAGCCCAGACGCGAGGCGTCTCCGTGACCACGATCCTCTGGCACCAGCACCAACAACGGCGCCGCCACCGGAGCCTCCGCCGGGGCATGATCGTCGGCCCAACCAGGAACACCCTGGAGAGGCGATGGTGCCTCTACGTGCTGAAGAAGGCCGCGAGCTGCGTGCACGGTTTGCCCCGCGACGAGGAATGAGAGCAGGAGCAGCAGCGTGGCGGTGATGGTGGATGGAGCCATTGGATCCACGATGCGTGAGAGTCAGGAGCAGTTTGATCGACGAGGACGATCGAGCTCTGCGCTGTGAATCAAGCCGTACGTGAAGGTATATATATAGAGAATGCCAAGCATTCAGCGCTGAGTAACTCGTTGCCGAATTGAATTCCTAGTGGAACGGTTTATGTTACGGTGGCCTTTTAATGGTGATTAACTCCAGGACTTAATTTGTTGACGGTAACTCCAGGTTTATTTAAGATGAGGTTATGTGAGTGCTAAATTTAATCAAGATGAGGTTATGTGAGTGCTAAACTAATCCTGCCTCGTTGTGGTTGGAAGAAACCCTGATTTTATTGCTATTTCTCTAGCTTTTTTTTACGGGGAAAGCTTCCAACCTATTCATTAACTGTCAACGTAGTACATAGAACAATAGAAGTAAAAAATACATCCAGATCCATAGACCACCTAGCGATGACTACAAGCACTAGAGCGAGCAGAAGGCGCGCCGCCTTCATCGCTCCTCTCTCATCGGAGTCAGGCAAACCTTGTTATAGTAAATGGTCGGGAGGTTGTCATGCTAAGGCCTTATAGGACCACTTGAACGACAACCGCCGCCGATGAAGAGAAGAGAAGATCGGAAGGATCTAACCTGTGGACACATGAACATAGACGAACGAATACAGGATCCACGTGGATCCACTGAAGACAAATGCCAACTGAATCCACGAGATCCGCCGGAGACAAATCTCCGCATGCCATCCAACAATGCTAGAAGCACCACCGGGACGGAGGTTCTAGCGCCAGCGGGACGGAAGCTAGGTGGGGAGAACGTTATTACATCTTCAGAGATACGTCGTCGCCTCGCATCTCTGAGCATGACACAAACCCTGACGAAACTAAAAAAACACTAAAGCAGAGCCCTCCTGCCGGTAAGGGCCGGGATCCACCGTGCCTCCATGGTCCGGCAGCAAGGCCGACAAGAGGTACGAGGAAACCCTAGGGTCGGGTCCACAAGCATAGAAGCCAAGGGGTATGGTCTTTACGACAACACTTCCCGCTATTTCTCTAGCTAAGGATGCAAGTGTTATTTCCCGCTATTTCCCGGTGGGGTAGGAGGGTGTCGTGCCAGCGGACCAGAGCGCGCAGACCTGCGCGCGGTACGGAATGCGAGAGGAGGGGAAGGTGCTTGACATTGGGAAGGTGCTTGACATTAGCTCCTGAGTAATACAAATCCATTTTCCCCCGCAAAAAAAGCCCACTCCATCTGAACTTGTAAAAAATCATGTAGAAGTCACGTGCTAGGCCGTGCCATCAATACATTTTTTTTCTTGTGCGTGCAAATAACATTGCTTTATATTTATTATTTGCTCAACACGCACACATATATGTGCCTGATAAAATCTCGTCAAACAGAGGAATGGAAGGATTCAGAACTTCCCGGCGAAGGCAACAACTCCCCGTGCCTGGTAGGCCGCGAGCTAGCTCCAGGCTCGCGACATGAGCCTGCATGACATGCTCCCTCTGCAGCGTCAAGAGGGCAGCCCCCTGTTCGGCCTGGAGCTGAACGATTTGCCCCTGTCGCTCAACCATCCTCTCCTCCAAGCGCCTTTAGCTGTCCTTCAGGTTGAAGCAGATGAACCCCAGAGGCACGTTGACCGCTTGGGTGATGAGCCTGATGGGTCGGCTTCTTTCCTTTTAACATGAAGCCGAGCAAGGCGAGCGGCATTGGGGGGCTGTGCCCCCCCCCCCCCCCGCCTTGGGTCAATTTGTGAAGGAATTTTTTTAGGAGGGCTTAGATGAAAAAAGTTAGCATTTCAACCCTTAAACACCAAGGAGGCGCTGAGAAACCTCGAGTGTGAGGTGTGCATGTGCTTGGCCTCTTTTGAGCTCGTCGGCGGTGCGGCTAAGCACTGCTTGGCGCATTTGTGCGTGAAAACGGAATAAGAGGACCGGGGGAGCCCTTAAACACCAAGTATGAGCCCCCTAAAAAGAGTTCGTCAGGCCCGCCATCTCAGAGGTGTCATGCGTCGTTGAACCATCTCCCCTCGTCAGCGTTTTGATTTGGTTCTTCTGGCGTCTCATACTTGCTCTGCGCTGGAAGTACTTGGTGTTTTTATCCCTGTCCATGAGCCAGTCGACTCTCGACCTCTGTCGGTGTAAAATTTCCTCCATGTGATACAACTCCACAAGCTTAACTGGAATTTTGACCTCTGCATGTGAAGGCGCCACTCTCTGGGGTCATTCTGCAAATTTTACAGTTCTCTTCGCAGCTTTTTGATTTCTTTAGTGACTTGACCGATCGTCGCCCCGCTCCACTGTGTCAAGGAGACCGACAGGTTCTGCAACTTCTTATTACTCAGGAGAATAAATTGGTAGGGCACTGGATAGTATCACAATAAATAGAACACAAAGTAACTTTCAGACAGAACCAACATAGTAGCTACTTGCTCAACACAAATCAGATGATCTTTGAGCATACTGGACATAGAATGGTATTGTAATATACAGGAGAAAGCATAACAGGAAGTTATTCATTATAAACTTTTGGATACAAAAAAGGTAAACCAAAGGTAAGAAGTCATACCTTGAGAAGAGAAAAGGTTCTTGCATCTCTCATAGATACTGAAACTTCAGTCCACTCCAGATCTAGATGAACAGGTAATTAGGAAAATTACGGAAGAGATTAACAAAATGCAGAAGGGATGTGTTTTAGTATCTAAAATCAAACCTCAAACAAGTTCAAGGGCATGCATTGATATCTATACATCAGGGAAGATTGAACCAAAAAATGGCCGGTGTACTGATGGAATTCAAGTTAGGTCACGTGCTGGAAGCGAATTTCTATGATCCAAAAAGAAAAACAGAACAAAAGTATAGAAAGGACTCAGACTAATAAAAAATGTCAGCGTTTGACATGATCCATGGGCGGGACAGATAAATGAGTGCTGCAGGTTTATTGATGGATGGGCGGCGAGGATGCATAGATGGTTGGGAGGTTGGCAAGCTGTCGGAGAAGAAGAGCTCGAGGATGGCGCGAGGAACATGTTGCCTCGGGTGTGATGGGCCAGGGCGGCTTCAAGCTTCTCCTCTCCCTCTATAGATCACCGATCACGTGCTGGGGGGTTTTGAGCATTGACTCGCCTGGCCACTGTTGCAGGGAAATCGACTTCTTATCGGATGGCCCCTCACGAAGGGACAAGGCAAGCCGTGTGAAAGGGAAATAAAAATGCCATGGCGCGGTGAGGTGGAGAGGGGTGAGCTGAGGTTTCGTGTGGGCAGCCGGCGGCCACCGGGTAGCTCGCCGTAGCTGGGCCCGTCAGTAGTAAGTAGCAGTCTTCATTTTATGAAGAGTAACAGGGCAAAGAAGAATCAACATTGTGCTCTCAAGCTGGACATGATGAAGGCCTATGATAGAGTTGAATGGGCATATCTGAGGGCGATCATGTTTAAACTTGGCTTCACTGAAAGGTGGGTAAACATCATAATGGATATGGTCAGTTCGGTTAAATTTTCTGTATTGATGAATGGGAAGAAGTTGGAACAGTTTTCGCCTACACGAGGTATAAGGCAAGGGGACCCTATATCCCCATACTTGTTCTTGATTACAGCAGAGGGCCTTTCGTGCCTATTGAAATCAAAAAGTGAGTCATCAAATCTTCATGGTCTAAGTGTGGCACCTACGGCACCGCCAATAAACCATTTACTCTTCGCAGATGACAGTCTGCTGTTTTTTAAGGCCAACAGTATGGGAGCTACGGAGGTGCACCAAGCCTTGGATGTTTATTGCCAAGCTTCGAGTCAGTGCATAAATTATGATAAATCTTCGATCTTTTTCAGCAAGGGAGTCCTTGATAGTGTGCGCCAGCAAATCAAAGACATACTACAGTTATTGCATGCATCATTTGTCAAACTCTCGGCGACACTTTGGGCAGTTTGGTGGGCTCGACGACAGGCAATTCACGAAGGAATTTTCCAGAGGCCATATGCTACACAAGGCTTTGTCGAGAGGTTCATAAGCGAGCTACGAAGCCTGGGAGACAGCAAGCCGACGTGTGAAACGGGAGGAACAAGGAATACAAACGCTGCATCCATTGCTCGGCCTAAGGCACCGCCCACAGGATATGCCAAAATTCATGTGGACGCCGGGGTCGCTCGGTTCAACAGAGGTGGTTCGGCTGCTGCCATCTGCAGGGACGACAATGGAAACTACTTGGGCAGTTCAGCTTTAGTGATCCCAGGGGTGGTTGATGTCGCAACGTTGGAAGCAATTGCTTGCCGGGAGGCATTGTGTCTCTAGCTGAAGACTTGCAGATCCTTATTATAGCTTCAGACTCTAAACAGGTGATCAATGATATAAACAAGGGCTACAGGGGCAAGCATGGGGCTTTTATACCAGAGATCAGCTTGCAGGCCTCTATTTTTAATTGTAATTTTGTTTTCGAGGGCCGGGTGTCGAACGGCGATGCTCATTACATAGCTAGATCTTCGCTTTCTCTTCAGCAGGGGCGTCATCTTTGGCTTGTTCACCCCTATGCAAACTGTATTCCACAAACCGTGGCTTATGATCAATAAAGTGTGTCTTGCCCCTCAAAAAAATCTGTTTTGTTGCATTAATTTAGTTCAATTGTTGGCTCATTTGGCTCACCCTTTTCTGCGTGCAACTTGATGAATTACAATGATTCTTTGTATTTTGCTTTTTGCATTTGACCTCTTTCTGTCAATTGGAAACAATATCATTTTTGGAGCATGTCTACTAGCGCAGAATTCACCGCTGCAAATGATCACCTTCTCTTTTGCGGGATCAATCTACATAAACAAAACAAGAAACGAGATGGGTTCAACAAGGTCATACACTCAAAACGGGGAGCATTTCCAGTATTTATTTTTATTTATTCATTTTCTTACTGTTTGTAGCCACACCCCCTCATTTCTTTATCTCTTTGCGCTGTAAATTTAAGCAATTCGCTATTTCTGATTTTTATTTTCGAAACTCTCATCCCCTGACTAGAACAAAGTAATGCATGACTTTTACATGAGACCTTGGGGTTGATCTCATTCATATCTGCCGAAGAAGATAATCAAACAAAAGTGAAGATAGCATGCACACTCGCGCCACTTTATTCAGTTCTCCTTCTCAGAGTCGGTCAATATGGATGTCTTATTGACCCAGGAACAGGAGCCCGGCGGTAGAAGTAGGGCTCGTCGAACCACCATATCGTCCTCCACAGGAACCCCAGGGCTGACGACGGCCTCGATTCAGCAGGAGCTGGTGCCAAATTCGGTGAGGCAGCCGCTGGCGCCGCCGCCTGATCCTCCTCGAAGCCCAGACGCGAGGCGTCTCCGTGACCACGATCCTCTGGCACCAGCTCCAACAACGGCGCCGCCACCGGAGCCTCCGCCGGGGCATGATCGTCGGCCCAACCAGGAACACCCTGGAGAGGCGATGGTGCCTCTACGTGCTGAAGAAGGCCGCGAGCTGCGTGCACGGTTTGCCCCGCGACGAGGAATGAGAGCAGGAGCAGCAGCGTGGCGGTGATGGTGGATGGAGCCATTGGATCCACGATGCGTGAGAGTCAGGAGCAGTTTGATCGACGAGGACGATCGAGCTCTGCGCTGTGAATCAAGCCGTACGTGAAGGTATATATATAGAGAATGCCAAGCATTCAGCGCTGAGTAACTCGTTGCCGAATTGAATTCCTAGTGGAACGGTTTATGTTACGGTGGCCTTTTAATGGTGATTAACTCCAGGACTTAATTTGTTGACGGTAACTCCAGGTTTATTTAAGATGAGGTTATGTGAGTGCTAAATTTAATCAAGATGAGGTTATGTGAGTGCTAAACTAATCCTGCCTCGTTGTGGTTGGAAGAAACCCTGATTTTATTGCTATTTCTCTAGCTTTTTTTTACGGGGAAAGCTTCCAACCTATTCATTAACTGTCAACGTAGTACACAGAACAATAGAAGTAAAAAATACATCCAGATCCATAGACCACCTAGCGATGACTACAAGCACTAGAGCGAGCAGAAGGCGCGCCGCCTTCATCGCTCCTCTCTCATCGGAGTCAGGCAAACCTTGTTATAGTAAATGGTTGGGAGGTTGTCATGCTAAGGCCTTATAGGACCACTTGAACGACAACCGCCGCCGATGAAGAGAAGAGAAGATCGGAAGGATCTAACCTGTGGACACAT
The DNA here is from genome assembly GCA_032464435.1 of Aegilops umbellulata. Classification (NCBI taxonomy): domain Eukaryota; kingdom Viridiplantae; phylum Streptophyta; class Magnoliopsida; order Poales; family Poaceae; genus Aegilops; species Aegilops umbellulata. The sequence continues at coordinate 422,795,241 of CP136059.1, forward strand.
GAACATAGACGAACGAATATAGGATCCACGTGGATCCACTGAAGACAAATGCCAACTGAATCCACGAGATCCGCCGGAGACAAATCTCCGCATGCCATCCAACAATGCTAGAAGCACCACCGGGACGGAGGTTCTAGCGCCACCGGGACGGAAGCTAGGTGGGGAGAACGTTATTACATCTTCAGAGATACGTCGTCGCCTCGCATCTCTGAGCATGACACAAACCCTGACGAAACTAAAAAAACACTAAAGCGGAGCCCTCCTGCCGGTAAGGGCCGGGATCCACCGTGCCTCCATGGTCCGGCAGCAAGGCCGACAAGAGGCACGAGGAAACCCTAGGGTCGGGTCCACAAGCATAGAAGCCAAGGGGTATGGTCTTTACGACAACACTTCCCGCTATTTCTCTAGCTAAGGATGCAAGTGTTATTTCCCGCTATTTCCCGGTGGGGTAGGAGGGTGTCGTGCCAGCGGAGCAGAGCGCGCAGACCTGCGCGCGGTACGGAATGCGAGAGGAGGGGAAGGTGCTTGACATTGGGAAGGCGAGAGGAGGGGAAGGGACGGAGAAGGGAGGGAAAGTGACGGAGAGCGGAGCGGAAACTGAGAGTGTGAAGCTAGGGCTTGGTCAAGCAGAGCGGAGACTGAGAGTGTGAAGCTAGGGCTTGGTCGAGCAGAGAGGAGAGGTTCAGGACCATGGTCCACCCGAACCTATGCTCAGTGCCGTTCGATCTAGGACAGCTCCCCTTGTGGATCCGGGCCTGTTTAACATTCAAATTCCTCGGTCTACCCTAATCCTTCTCTTGGCCAGCTTGCTTGTAGGCTTGCATTTTTTTAACAGGATGGTGTGAAAATATGTACGGCATGAAGCGTAGGTGCGGCTGCACCATGGCTGCAAGCAACATTTTCGTTGTGTCTGGTTTTTTTAGCGTAGACTGAAAAAGACGTACGTCCACAGTAATTAAGAACATGCCATGTTGTTGCTGCCGTACCAAGGACAGGCCAGGCGACATTGGCGGCAGAGAAGTTTTACGTACCCAGCGTGTCCATGTCAGGTCGTGCGGATGGCAAATGAGATCAAGGATAGCATCGTTGACAAAGGCTTTGGGAGAGAAAAAGACAAGTTGGTAGGGTGGAGGTGAATTTCTTACAGAAAAGAAACGAAAATGATGCAGCCAGGGTGGAGGCGAGAGCGAGAGCCTGCCCCGATCGTTCGCACGCGCGCGACGTGGTTTGAGAAACGTTTGCCCCGGTCGGCGACCATCTTCCGCCCGACGGACGACCGCGACAAAGTCAGAGCGAATCTTCGTGTGTTCACTCGGCGCATGGGTTTCGATCACCAGCACAGCTACAGCGAGCCGCCCGGCCACACGAAACCTCGAGCCCCGCCACCACAGCGTACATGTCACGTGCTTTGTTCCCACCTTTCACTCTGAAACATTCACCTGCAGATGGCTTGTCACGGTCAAGTCCCGCCACCACAGCATATATGTCACGTACTTTGTTGCCACCTTTCGTCCCAACCACTCCCTGGCTGCTCCCTACGACGCCTAGCAAATCTAGCACGGTAGTAGCACCGCCGGCGGACGGCTGGGGTCGCCGGCCGGTGCCGACGTCGCAGGGGCCTCGTCCAAGCCTCACCGCACACGCCATTGCCGGCTCTTGTGATAACCTATCGTGCACTGCATTGTAGACTTGTAGTACGTGCGAGGCGAGTAACAAGCTACTCCACTACCAACCATGTTAACCATGGTCGCACGCATACGCACGTGTGTTGCCACCTCGTCCACGGGCCGGCGTGCTGGTCAGTGTGTCCGTGGTGAATAAAATCGTAGCCAGCAATCGTGCGTTGCGGTGCGGAGCCGGCCGCGTTGACGTACGCCTCCTCCGTCCACGATCGTCCCTTCACTGCCTCACCACGCCCGAATTGAGTGCACGGGTGAGCCAGCGGTTGCCCGACCTACTAGTACAGCCTGCAGCTACCGGCCCCGCCTGTCCGTCCGCCTAATTAAACCCGCCACCGCTTGCTCACTGGCCCAGCTACGGCGAGCTACCCTACCCGGTGGCCGCCGGCTGCCCTCCACCTCACCACGCGCCCACATTTTATTTCGAGTGCTTTCTTTTGGAGCTCTCGCTGCCACGCGACCTCGAGAAACCAAAGCCGATCTCGATGAGTCAAAGGTCAAAGCCCACTCAGTGGTGCGTCATCTAGAGGGAGATGAGAAACCAGAAGCCGCCGTGGCCCATCACGCCCGCGGCAACACGTTCCTCGCGCCATCCTCGACCTCTCTTCCTCCGCGACAGCTCGCCAAATTCCCCAACCATCTATATATCTATCCTCGCCGTCCATCCATCCATCCATAAACCCGGAGCATTTATTTCTCCCGCCCTTGGAACATGTCAACGCCGAGATTTATTACTCTGCCGCTCTGATGAGTCTATAATATTTTTCTTCTCTTTTGAGCTCAATATAGAAATTCTCTTCCAGCACGTGACCTAACCCAAATACCGTCAGAACATGGTGGCATGCGTTTGTATTGAATGTTGTTGATCTTTGTTTTATATATAAAGCGTGGCAAAAGCCTTTTTCAGTAAATCCCATCAGGACGGTTCTAATCCGGTTTACGTACAAGTACTAGAAAAAGTTTTTTATGTGTAATGTGATTAGGATTATGTGTCCTATCAAGGCCCGGGCCCACGAGTCAGCCCCTGTTTTGTGCCGGCACGTGCTCGACTCGGAACTGGGGACACGCGCCATATAAGCACGCCCCACGGCCTCCGACCAACGCCGTGCCCGCTCCAAATTCAAACTCTCACTGCCAGCCGCTCACCTCTCCTCACGCCGGCCATGATCGAGCGTGGACCCACCCGCTTGCTACACACATGGCGACGATGACCACAACGGGCGACGATGACCACGACGAAGACGGGCGACGATGACCACGGCGAAGACGCCGCTGCATGTTTGGTGAAGATTTTGTCCCTTTGGTCAATGATTTTTAGCTCCACCAATTGACTCCGAAAAAAGTCAATTGTTTGTCAAGTCTGCTAACTTTGATAAAACTCAAAGTTATATATTTAAGAGCAAGTATAATCTTATGGCCAATCTTATAGCCAACCTTATAGTTAACCTTATTGTATGAGTGACAATATGTGTTAGCTATAGACGATATGGCAACATCCTATAACCAGCAGTTGACTGTATTATTACCATGCTCTAAGTAACACTAACATTAGTACTAGTACTACCTTCCATAAACGTTTGTCGAGGTATTCCTATCGGCCTAGAATATTCTACCAAGACATTTGGATATCTCGATGCAACTATGTATAAACACAAATATAATACATTAGATCTCATACATTCATTTATCAATAAATGTAATTTTATTAGATTTCTAAGATTTAAATTAAATAAAGATTTCTTAAATATCTTAGATTACAATTATCAGGAACAAATATTTGTTAGTGTAGCACAGGAAAATGTTTAGTGTCAACTATCATGTTACTTAACCACCAAATGATCTTAATTCAAGTCGATATAACAGAAATAGTAGTAAATATTATATTGGATGTTGTGTCAATAAACAAGAGACACTTATTTATTGTTAGTATAAATGATGATAAAAGTAAAAAAGTTTAATATAAATATTGAAGTGACATAAGTTTTATATAGTCTACTACATGTCTAAATTTGGAAAACAATGACTCAGAATACCAAGTTGTTACGGCGGATCATGAGCGTGACGGGGTAAATATGAGAAACTGGAGAGAAGATTTGAAACAAAAATAAACAAAATGAGCACAGCATGTCGAGGGTGCACTTGCAACTGGAAAGAAAAGTCAAGACTAGTGGCATTTCGAGCGCGCATTTGTAATATATAATATGTAATATAAATTGTTACCAACAACACAACCATTTGTGCTGCATTTTACCACGCAAAAAATAATGACATTCACACAAAAAAATAATTTCAAAAACGCTCTCTCAATAAACACTACTTGCATGCATTCTTCACCAACAAATCCTTTTTAAGTGAAAAGTAGAAGAAAAAGAGACAGAGCGTCACAAATAGACACATCCGAAAAAAGTCAAACACAAATGACCTACATAGAAAATGACGCAAAAACGTATAACGGTTGTGCGAGCCAAACGGTCACACCAGACGAGTATGTGCTTAGGAAAACACGAATTTGCTAAAAAGGGGAAAAGAAAGAAAAGAAAAGCATGAATCTTGGAGATTTAGAATCAAATGGTACAAAAGTTAGATTAGAGATAAATATTTCTCATTTAGATGAGAATTAGCAAATCCCAAAATTCAACTAATTTCATTTCATGCAAAAATTCAACAAGATTTATTGTAATCAGACTGAAGGTTTCATGTATTTAGATAACATATTGTATGATGGCCAATATAGTTTTTTAGGGGAACATGCAACTATATCTGAATATGGGAATTTATTTATTTTGGCGTTGATGGATTTGGGTTACCCATGTATTGTCATGTGTTGTTAAGCCCCGCTCCTCCGGCAATGGATTTGAAATGTCAAACTGAGCGAAGTAAAATGTATTGTTGCGTCTCCTTTCATTGTGATGAGATAGTGAATATTTGTTGGAAAAACTTCAAGAAGTGATCATAGAAATCGTGTGGTACAAAAAAATACAATCGAGCAAATTTCTAATTACAACTTATAACCCGATGAATTGCATTTTCAACCAAGAGAAAAAATCAAAAGAAAAAAAGGTGGTTCGTTGGAGTAAAAACAAATTCACAACTTCAAATTTTACCACTTGCCTCTCAATATGAACAACACAAACAAAGAGAGAAAATAAAAAATGTGTTCGTTGGAGTAGGCCACGAGGCCCAAGCGGGCCAGGTTTGCAGTGTCCTGTTATCCTTCTACCGTTGGAAGCAGGTACTTGTAGCTGCTGTATGAAGTTAGCCTCTCGATGTACCCGCCACATTATGGACCATGAGTCCATAAGGCCTAGGTTTCACATGGGGCCCAGATGGTCTACTACAGAACTTGGAATGGGTGGGGCCAACAGAAGCACAACGGAACGAGGCCCACAAAGTCCATACACTAGTAGAAAAGGGAGCCACGGTCGAGGGCAATATTCACATTAGTCCCGGTTCAGTCACGAACCGGGACTAATGTGAGCATTGGTCCCGGTTCGTGCGGCTAAGGCATTAGTCCCGGTTCACCTGGGCCCTTTAGTCCCGGTTTAAGACACGAACCGGGACTAAAGGGTGCGATGACCTTTAGTCCCGGTTCGTGCCTCAAACCGGGACTAAAGATTAGACCTTTAGTCCCGGTTTGAGGCACGAACCGGGACTAATGGGGTTGAGACCTTTAGTCCCGGTTCGTGCCACGAACCGGTACTAAAGGTCCCATTTTCAAACTCTACCCCCCCCCCCCTTTGGACCGCCTTTTCAGTTTTTAAAAAAATAAAAGAAAAATGATGGAAATGTCAAAAAAATAAAAGAAAATAAGTTTCCCATGTGATATGTGGTCTAGTTGTTGGGAAAATTTGCAAATGTGAATTTTGACTTTATTTGCAAAATCTCTCTGAAATTTGTAAAAATGGGCATAACTTTTGCATACTAACTCGGATGAAAAAGTTTTTTATATGAAAAATCATCTACTCGAAAAGTTACATCCAAATTTAAAGGGGGTACCCCGTTAAACATTTTCAAAATCCTCAAAAACCTAACAGAAAAAAGTTACGGGGCTTTTAAGATCTAGAGTGGAAAAATCGAAAAATATTCAAACAGTGGGCAAACTGTGGTCAAACAATGGTCAAACTAATTATTCTAGAATATTAGTGTTACTAAATAATTATTTCAGTTATTTCAATTTTGGTCAAATCTGGTCAAACTGTGGTCAAACTATGGTCAAACAATGGTCAAACTAATTATTCAAGAAATATTAGTGTTACTAAATAATTATTGTTTTTTTAAAACAATAGTTTCAAACCAAAACTGTGAAATGTGTCACTTCATGCTCAAGCAAAATTCCTGAAGGTTAATAGGATTGACATCTTACTATTGTCAGGAAAACAACAAGTGCAGACTTGGAGCGAGGGAGAATAGAACCCGGAAGTTAAGCGTGCTCAGGCTAGGGGAGTGGGAGGATGGGTGACCGTTCGGGAAGTTAGATGATTTGGAATGATGAGGGGTGATTAGAGGATAAATTGAGAAGTGATAAGGGGTGGTGATTACAGACTAGAGGTTAAAATAATTCAAAAATTTGAAAATAAAAAAAATTCAAAAAAATTCAAAAAAAATCATAAAATTTTCTTTAGTCCCGGTTGGTGTTACCAACCAGGACTAAAGGTGGAGCTCCACATGGCCGCGCCCTTTAGTCCCGATTCTGGATTGAACCGGGACTAAAGGGCCAGGGCATTAGTACCGACCCTTTAGTCCCGGTTCATGAACCGGGACTAAAGGCCCTCACCAACCGGGACAATAGGCCCCTTTTCTACTAGTGATATGTCGTAATTGTTGGGGAGCACGCCGAAACACTACACTAGCAGACTTAAAAATTGAACCCCAGTACTCAGCGATCATTAGATCTGGGACGAGCATGGGGCGCACGATCGTTCCCCCTGGAGAGCTCGGTCTAGCAAACAACTTCGTTCAATTTGGGGAGGTTGCATCGAGCGAACCATTGCACGAAATCACTAATTAAGTGGTACCCCTTGCAAACGTCACTCTCATCTTCTCTGGTAATGGCAAGTTGTGCATTGCATGTGTGCCACTTGTTGTAACCTGAGAGTTTTGGACGCGGATTTGGTGAACATGGGTGCGTGCGCACCCTTTATGAATAGTGAAAGTGCAACTATCCCTGGGTGGTTTTGGTAATTCCTAACAACATATAGCTCATTGAGCTAACATTATTCCAAGATTAATATTTCAGGAAAAGCTCAATGAATGGCATGGCATGGATGAGGAAAGTGGATCCCTCAAAATTCTAAGGACAAAAGGTTTGGCTCAAGCTTGAAGCTCAAGACTCTACATTTTATATTTTAGTGATCCAAGATCACATTGAGTCTACAGGAAAAGCCAATACTATCAAGGAGGGATGAGGTGTTGCTTAATGGCTTGCTTGCTCAAAGTGCTTAGTGATATGCTCCAAAATCCTCAACTACCTTCCCACATCCACATATGACCTAAACCAAAAGTCAAACTCGGCCCCACCGATTCTTTCTTTCCGGCGCCATCGAGTTTCAAATGTCATAGCCACTGCCACAAACCCTAGGCAAATCGGTCTCACCGATAGGGATCTCGGTCTCACCGAGATGGGATTGTAATCTCTCTGTTTCCCTTCGTAACGTTTCGGTACAACCGAGATGAGCGATCGGTCCCACCTAGATTGCAATGTAAACTCTCTATTTCCCTTTTGTAACATTTCAGTCTCACCGAGATGAGCGAATCGGTCCCACCGAGTTTACCTGACCAACTCTTTGGTTAGCTTATTACCAAAATTGGTCCCACCGAGTTTGTGTAATCGGTCACACCGAGATTACGTTATGCCCTAACCCTAACCATATCGGTCCTACCGAGTTGCATCTCAGTCCCACCAAAAATCCTAACGGTCACTAGGTTTGCTGAATTGGTCCGACCGAGTTTAACCATTCGGTCCCACCGAGTTTGGCAAATTGTGTGTAACGGTTAGATTATGTGTGGAGGCTATATATACCCCTCCACTCACTCTTAATTCATGGAGAGAGCCATCAGAACATACCTATACTTCCAATACACATTTTCTAAGAGAGAACCACCTACACTTGTGTTGAGGTCAAGATATTCCAATTCCTACCATATGAATCTTGATCTCTAGCCTTCCCAAGTTGCTTTCCACTCAAATCTTCTTTCCACCAAATCCAAATCCTGTGAGAGAGAGTTGAGTGTTGAGGAGACTATCGTTTGAAGCACAAGAGCAAGGAGTTCATCATCAACACACCATTTGTTACTTCTTCGAGAGTGGTGTCTCCTAGATTGGCTAGGTGTCACTTGGGAGCCTCCGACAAGATTGTGGAGTTGAACCAAGGAGTTTGTAAGGGCAAGGAGATCGCCTAATTCGTGAAGATCTACCGCTAGTGAGGCAAGTCCTTCGTGGGCGACGGCCGTGATGGAATAGACAAGGTTGCTTCTTCATGGACCCTTCATGGGTGGAGCCCTTCGTGGACTCGCGCAACCGTTACCCTCCGTGGGTTGAAGTCTCCATCAACGTGGATGTACGATAGCACCACCTATCGGAACCACGACAAAAACATCCGTGTCTCCAATTGCGTTTGAATCCTCCAAACCCTCCCCTTTACATTCTTGCAAGTTGCATGCTTTACTTTCCGCTGCTCATATACTCTTTTGCATGCTTGCTTGAATTGCGTGGAGATTGCTTGACTTGTGCTAAGATAGCTAAAATCTGCCAAAAACTAAAATTGGGAAAAGGCTAGATTTTTATTTGGTCAAGTAGTCTAATCACCCTCCCTCTAGACATACTTTCGGTCCTACAAGTGGTATCAGAGCTTTGGTCTCCATTTGCTTTGATTTACATAGCTTTTTGTGGTCATAGCCTTGGTTTCACAACCTAGGAGAGTATGGCGTCTAGCGAGGGAAATTATCACCGTAGAGGTCCTTACTTTGATGCTACTAATTTTGCTAGTTGGAAGCATAAGATGAAAATGCATATTCTTGGACATAACCCCGCCGTTTGGGCTATTGTGTGTATTGGCTTGCAAGGTGAATTCTTTGATGGGAAAGAACCGAACCGTGAAGCTACCGCAGAAGAGTTAAAGATGCTACAATACAATGCTCAATCTTGTGATATCCTCTTCAACGGATTGTGCCCCGAAGAATTCAACAAAATCAGCCGTCTTGAGAATGCAAAGGAAATTTGGGATACTTTGATTGATATGCACGAAGGTACCGACTCCATCAAGGAATCCAAATTGGATGTGCTTCAAAGTCAACTTGACAAGTTCAAAATGAATGATGGTGAAGGTGTCGCTGAAATGTACTCTAGGCTTGTTCTTATCACAAATGAGATTGCCGGCTTAGGGAGTGAAGAGATGACCGATAGATTCATCATCAAGAAGATCCTAAGAGCCTTGGATGGAAAATATGACACCGTGTGCACATTGATCCAAATGATGCCAAATTACAAAGATCTCAAGCCAACGGAAGTCATCGGAAGAATTGTTGCTCATGAGATGTCACTCAAGGATAAAGAGGAACTTCACAACAAATCAAGTGGTGCTTACAAAGCCTCATGTGAAGCCCCCGCATCATCGAGTGAGAAACAAACCTTCAATGAAGAATTGAGCTTAATGGTGAAGAACTTCAACAAGTTTTACAAGAGTAGAAGCAAAGAGAGAAGCTCCAAGTCAAGGTCCTACAATGACAAAAGATCTTCTAGTCGAGAGCGAAACTGCTACAATTGTGGAAGGCCCGGACACTATTCCAATGAGTGTACGGCCCCCTACAAGAGAAGAGAAGATTCTCCCAAGAGAAGAAGTAGAAGAGAAGAATCACCATCTAGAGAAAGGAGTAGAGATGATCGTTATGAACGAAGACCCTCATGGAGAAGCAAGGATTCGGAAAGAAAGGACAAGTCATCAAGGAGCTACACAAAACAAAGACATCAAGCTCATGTTGGTGAATGGGTATCTGGCTCCGACTCCGACAATCACTTCGAGAGAAGCTATCACTCCGACTCCGAATATACTCAAGATGAAGGTGTTGTCGGTCTAGCACTTGTGACAACCAACTCCTACGACATATTTGACTCACCAAATGAAGGAGTTGGAACATGCTTCATGGCTAAAGGCCCAAAGGTATCACACCCCGAGTATGTTGATTTCAATAGTGATGAAGATGAATTGTTAGGTGATGATGATTTACTTGTTGACAACTCTAGTGATGAATACTATGATGAAACGTCAATTAATCATGCTAATCAAGATAAAACGAATGACAATGATAAGGAGAAGATTGAGTCTCTAACTAAAGAACTAAACACTCTTAAGTTAGCTCATGAAACTATCTTAGGAGATCATCGAGAACTTTTAAGGACTCATGAGAAATTACGCTTTGAAAAGCTCAACCTTGAGCAAGAGCATGGGTTCTTAAAAGCAATCAATGATGATCTTCGTAAGAAAAGTTCTTCTTACATTGCCAAGCGTTTACTCTTATCCACTTACATGCCTCAAGTCAAGTCTAGTAACAAGAACAAGAAAGATTCTTCCTCTAGTAGTAACAATAATCATGCTAAATCCAATATTGTTGCTTCTAGTAGTTCTCTTGATTCCACTAATGATTCTCTTAGCCAAGTTACACTTGAGCAAGAAAATAGCTTATTGAAGGGAATTATAGAGAAAGGTGTTTACTAGAGCCTTGCCGGAAGTAAGCAATTCGAGGAAATTGTATGCAAGCAAGGAAGGCACCGGAAGAATCAAGGTGTTGGTTTTGAACGAAAGTTAAATGCCAATGGAGTTGAGTGGGAAGAAGATCAATACCCCAAGATGAAGTTTGTTCCTCAACAAGAGAAGTATGATCCTACTTCTTTCAAAGGGACACAAGCTCAAGATGATCTTCCACCACAAGACCACAAGCAAAAAGGCAAGGACAAGCTTCAAGAGGAAATTGATGCATTTGAAGAAGCTCCTAAGGCCTTGGTCAAGTGGGTTCCCAAGACTACTTCAAGTTCCACTTCATCAACTACAACTACAACACCGAGGATTCCCATCAAGATGGTGTGAATCCCGAAGAAGAAGAAGAACTAGAGAGTTCTTGAGGGTGACTCCGCCAACATACTTAACTCTTATCATCTTGGCAAGAACAAGTGCAATCAACTTCCACATCTTGCACTAGTTCAAGGAGTCACAAACCCTCTTGTTGGTAAGACAAGGGACAAGGTAACCTAAAAGCTTTCATAGACATCATCTTGTGTGTGCATCACTTTGTGTCTATGGATATCCTTGTTTGTTCCTTGTGGGACTAACCCGTGTAGGTATTGAAAGTGCAACTCACTCCAATGGATAGCTCCAAATGATCTACATCAACATTGAGCATCCACATCTTCAACATCTACATGAAGTCATCATCGACAAAACCCAAGGTTAGTTCATCCCTCTTAGGGGGGATCTCACATCTAGGGGGAGCTTTACACTACAGGAAACAGGTAATTTGCCGTCTGTGGATCATAGACGGCAAAGACCTAAATCCATACGGCAAAGATTTTGCCGTCAAGAAGCAGACGACAAAGATAAGTCGGCAAAGAATACTTTGCCGTCAGCTTTTCATCAGACAGACGGCAAAGACTTTGCCGTCAGCCAAATCTGCTTTGCCGTGAGCCTTATAAATCACAGACGGCAAAGAAAAGTACATTTGCCGTCAGCCAGACTAGATCTTTACCGTCAGCTATTCGTGTCTTTGCCGTCAGCCTCGTATATCACAGACGGCGAATAAAGGGGTCAAATTAAAAAAACACATAGGAGCGTTGCTCCCGAGGGATGCTGTCAACGCACGCAATGCACGGCCCATGTTTCTTCTTCTTCTTTTAACACGCAAAAGGCTCGGCCGTGTTTAGTGCTTTCATTCCATAATAGTCTAGTACAAAATGCAAACATGACCCCGAAAAAAATAAAGCTACAGAATAGTCCTGGAAATTACACAAAAAGCCCTAAAAAGTAAAACTAAAAATCAATCCAGTCCTTCTCCCCTGCAGTGCTTTGTTCGCCCCGCCTCCCGGCCCCAACGCTCGCCGGACTGCTCTGCCATGCTCTGCTCGGTGCGCCGTCGCCCGGTCCTGCTCAGCTGTGTCACTCCAGCCTAGCTGCGCTCGGGAGATGTTTCGCTCCAACGCCACGACGAGGCACGCGAGGGAGGTCGGGGATGGGCAGAGCTCGACCGGCGGAGCTCGCGAGGCGGGGCGCCCGGCTTCTCTAGCGACGAAGCTCGCGAAGCGGAGCGCACGACCGGCAGGTGAGGAGGAGCTCAGAGTCTGGACGGGCTCGGGTGCCCGCCCAGAGGAGCTGTGGTGCGCACGGCCGCCGGGTGAAGACGAGCTCGCGAGGTGGCGGATGGACGGGTGGGAGGGTGTTGGGCGTGGCGGTGGACGGACTGCAGGAGGGCACTGGCCGCGGCGTGCGGCTGCTTGGGGACGGGTGGGCGTTGGGCTCAGCGTGCGGCTGCTCGGGGCGGACGGACGGGCGGGAGTGTGTTGGGCGTGCCGATGGACGGACGGTGGGAGGGCGCTGGCCGCGGCGTGCGGCTGCTCGGGGGCGCTTGACGGGCGGGCGGGCGTTGCACGGCGGCCTGTGGCTGCTCGGGGGAGAGGTAACGAGGGAGGAGGGAGCAGGAAAGAGGAAGGCACTGGCCGGCGGTGTGATGCTGCTCGGGGGAGAAGTAGCTAGGGAGGAGGGAGCAGGAGAGAGGAAGGCACTGGCCGGCGGTGTGCTACTGCTCGGGGTGGAGATCCGGTGGAGAGAAGAGGGAGCACGGGAGAGGAGATGGCAGTCGTGCGTGGGGCAGGTAGGCCCGTGGCCTCGTGGGTGGGGAAAGTAGGCTCGTGGCCTCGTGGGTGGGCGCGTGTGTGGGGGTGCATGCGCTGTGGGGTGGGTCGAGGCATGCGTCCGCCAGCGTGAGATGTGCGTCTGAGATATTGCCAACTCATCGATCCGCGTGACTGATCCGCGTGATGTGCTTCTTCTTTGCCGTCTGCGAAAATAAATACAAACAGCGAATAGCTCACTTTGCCGTCTGCTAAAAAAACACAGACGGCAAAGAATCTTTGTCGTCTGTCAATACAAACACAGACGGCAAAGATTCTTTGCCGTCTGTGATTTTTGTTGCATACGGCAAAGTAAGATCTTTGCCGTATGTATGTTTTTCGCAGACGGCAAAGTTATTTTACTGTCAGTTTTTGTTTGCCGTCTACCGATGACGGCAAACCCACTCGTTGCCGTCTGCCCGACGAAAAGCTGACGGCAAAGACGCCTCCTGACGGCAAATTAGTTGTTTCCCGTAGTGTTACTCTAAGAATTGAGCTAAAGCAACTCTAATGGTGTGAACACAACAATGCTTTATGTAAAAGTGGTAACCCCACTTCTGCTTAAACGATGAGTATGACCTATGATCAAATGTTCTCATTTGACTCCTAAGTCAATATACTCATATATAGATGACCTAGTCATCGCAAATTGTTTGATAGATGCTAGAATTGGTTGTGCATGCTTTGCCACATATTTCATTTGTCATTTTATTGTGTGAGCATGTTGGTTGCATATTTCACTGATTCGAGGACGTCCACTTGTTGTTTTGATTGATTGGTTTGTTTTTCTTTGGCCAAGTGGATGGACAAGAATGCCTAAGAACCTTCTCTAGATATCTATGCTTTTCTCGTCTCAAACTCTATTCATGCTACATCACAAAATTTGATCAAGTCAGATTCAAACCACTCTGTGTGAGGAGCACTCAGAGTCCCCGATTCGTCATAGACTTAAACTTCCAAAACTTCTTTGTGTGTTTCGGTCTGACCGATTCCTCCATTTCGGTCATACCGAGATCACTAAGTTGATCTAGGTTTTCAATCTCGGGGGAACCGATTTGAACTTTTTGGTCACACCGAGTTGCTGTAACTGTCAACAGTTATGCATCTCGGTGCCACCGAGTTGTTCCACTCGGTCACGCCGACAGGGTCGGGCTATATATACTCACGGGCAAAATTTTGGAGATTTCTCCGAAACCCCTTCGCCCGTGCATACCTCACTCTGCCTCCCGGGTCTCCGGATTGTCCTCCTCGTCGCCAGCCGCCTTCTGTCGCTGGTCTCCGCCGCCGTCAACGGAATTCCTCCCCGCCGTTGCCGTCGTAGCGAGTTCATCGCCGAACTAGGGTATGGAGTCGATCACAGTGCTATCCCCGTCCGATTCCTAGCACATTGTGTTCATCATAAATCTTGCCACGATTGAAACGCTTCTATCCAGTCAAAACACTCCGTAGATTAGAGTTGAATCGAAATTTTAGGGTTAGGTTTCCGCCGAAACCATCTCGGACCCATCGGGTTGCAGAACTCGGTTCCACCGATTCGGCCAAGGCCATTGCACATGTGGTTCTCGGTCTGACAGAGAATTGCAAATCGGTGTGACCGAGTTCAGGAGTCTGTGAAACCCTAGCAGTCTCGGTGCCACCGAACTGTGACTCGGTCTGACCGAGTTCACTAGTTTTGGTTCCAACAGCTGCTTCGGTATCACCGAGTTTGCAAATCGGTTGATCCGAAATGCTTTCTGTGGAAAACTAAAACTAAGTTTTTGACTCATTCTTTTGCAAAAATCTCTGTATTTTGTGATGCTCATCCACTCTATCTCATCTACAATCTATTCACAGGGTCTGCAGTTAATGTTTGCAACATGTTTGACTAGAGTGACAGCCAGAACAAGTCAGAGGAGCAGGTGCACATGAGTGAGGGCACTAGTCCCTCTAGCAGCTCAGATGAGGGTAGCAGAAGAACCCCAAGCAATTTGCCAAAGGCTATCACTAGAGCAAGCAGGACCAGCTTGGTTATTTGATAGCATCAACTCTGAGGATTGAGAAGGGGTTGGCCACCCTAACTCAAAACCAGGAGAGCCTGGAAAGAATCATGGAACAAAAATTCTATGATTTAGATGTCAAAGTAACTGAGATGCAGTCTGTTGTGGAGCAACTTCAGGTTGATATGCAGGAGAGGAAGGGCAAGACAACCACTGATGCATTTGCCAGAGTGCCTAGAGCTCAGAGGTCAACTGCAGTACCAGTATGAGACACTAGAGCCACTTCATCTGCACCAGCTACAGCTTCAGTGCCACCAGCTCCAGCACCTACCCCAACAGCTCCATCGACTTCGACTGAAGCCTTCGTCCTTGGCGTTCTCCGGACTCCACCACCTAAAGATCAAGCCTGAGAGTTGTTTTAGTGCTATGCATTTTCTATGAACTTTTTGGTAACTTGTTGCCAAAGGGGGAGAAAAATGTATAGATCATAGGCTTCGAGAGAGAGCGTTGCTTTTTATTCTCTCTTTCTTTGGTGGTTGAACTTTATTTGCTTCTTCGTGATACTTGGATGATCATGTGTGTTTGATCATATGCTACATTAATGCTTGTTGGATGATACTATCATTTTATCCCTATTTGATCATTCACTTTGCCTGGTGATGAGTGCATGTATTTAATTTTTATCATTTTGAGCGCTCCACCAGTATGTGACATGGAAGAGTAACCCATGATCCTAACTCATTGTGCATTTGCAGTCCAAAGCAAATCTTAAGATATGCACAAATTTATGGGGAGCTCTTGCTTATCACATACTTCTCAAAGCGACGATGTTTTTCTCTTATTATCATTTGTCGAAGCTTTGATCTATATGTTGTCATCAATTACCAAAAAGGGGGAGATTGAAAGTGCAACTATCCCTGGGTGGTTTTGGTAATTCCTAACAATATATAGCTCATTGAGCTAATATTATTCCAAGATTAATATTTCAGGAAAAGCTCAATGAATGGCATGGCATGGATGAGGAAAGTGGATCCCTCAAAATTCTAAGGACAAAAAGTTTGGCTCAAGCTTGAAGCTCAAGACTCTACATTTTATATTTTAGTGATCCAAGATCACATTGAGTCTGTAGGAAAAGCCAATACTATCAAGGAGGGATGAGGTGCTGTCTAAAGGCCTGCTTGCTCAAAGTGCTTAGTGATATGCTCCAAAATCCTCAACTACCTTCCCACATCCACATATGACATAAACCAAAAGTCAAACTCGGCCCCACCAATTCTTTCTATCCGGCGCCACCGAGTTTCAAATGTCATAGCCACTGCCACAAACCCTAGGCAAATCGGTCTCACCGATAGGGATCTCAGTCTCACCGAGATGGGATTGTAATCTCTCTGTTTCCCTTTGTAACGTTTTGGTACAACCGAGATGAGCGATCGGTCCCACCGAGATTGCAATGTAAACTCTCTGTTTCCCTTTTGTAACATTTCCGTCTCACCGAGATGAGCGAATCGGTCCCACCGAGTTTACCTGACCAACTCTCTGGTTAGCTTATTACCAAAATCGGTCCCACCGAGTTTGTGTAATCGGTCACACCGAGATTACGTTATGCCCTAACCCTAACCATATCGGTCCTACCGAGTTGCATCTCAGTCCCACCGAAAATCCTAACGGTCACTAGGTTTGCTGAATCGGTCCGACCGAGTTTAACCATTCGGTCCCACCGAGTTTGGCAAATTGTGTGTAACGGTTAGATTTTGTGTGGAGGCTATATATACCCCTCCACCCACTCTTCATTCATGGAGAGAGCCATCTGAACATACCTACACTTCCAATACACATTTTCTGAGAGAGAACCACCTACACTTGTGTTGAGGTCAAGATATTCCAATTCCTACCATATGAATCTTGATCTCTAGCCTTCCCAAGTTGCTTTCCACTCAAATCTTCTTTCCACCAAATCCAAATCCTATGAGAGAGAGTTGAGTGTTGGGGAGACTATCATTTGAAGCACAAGAGCAAGGAGTTCATCATCAACACACCATTTGTTACTTCTTGGAGAGTGGTGTCTCCTAGATTGGCTAGGTGTCACTTGGGAGCCTCCGACAAGATTGTGGAGTTGAACCAACGAGTTTGTAAGGGCAAGGAGATCGTCTACTTTGTGAAGATCTACCGCTAGTGAGGCAAGTCCTTCGTGGGCGACGGCCGTGATGGAATAGACAAGGTTGCTTCTTCGTGGACCCTTCGTGGGTGGAGCCCTTCGTGGACTCGCGCAACCGTTACCCTCCGTGGGTTGAAGTCTCCATCAACGTGGCTGTACGATAGCACCACCTATCGGAACCACGACAAAAACATCCGTGTCTCCAATTGCGTTTGAATCCTTCAAACCCTTCCCTTTACATTCTTGCAATTTGCATGTTTTACTTTCCGCTGCTCATATACTGTTTTGCATGCTTGCTTGAATTGTGTGGAGATTGCTTGACTTGTGCTAAAATAGCTAAAAGCTGTCAAAAACTAAAATTGGGAAAATGCTAGATTTTTATTTGGTCAAGTAGTCTAATCACCCCCCTCTAGACATAGTTTCGATCCTACAATAGTAAATTCGAAAAAATGCTAGAAAAACTCAAAAAAAATCTGATTTTTTTATAATATACATAGTCAACCAGTATACTCGCACATGAAGTTTCACGAAGAAATCACATCCATGGTAATCTGGCCAAAAATGACAAAATCGAAGCTATATTAAAAAAACACTGTTTAATGAATAGTATGATCACATTTGTATTTTCTTCACTAAGAATACTACGGGTGTCAATACATCATGAAACTTCACACGTGAGTAGAATGATCGACTAAGTTTCATACCGCGAAATTTTAGATTTTTTTATGCTTTCTAGTATTTTTTATGAATTTACTATTCATGTGGGTGCACGCGCATCCATGTTCACCTTTGTATTTTCAGAGAATTTTTCCCTTTTTTCGTAAATTTAGTTTTTCAAAACGTTTTATTTCTTGAACCATGTGTCCAACTCACGAACCGTTTTCATCGTTTGATTTCTCGCATCAAGATCTCCGGAAGTAGATCCCATGTTAACAGATTTTGAAAACTTATTTTTTTCAAAGAAACAAAAAAACAAAAAACGGAAGAAAAAAACAAATACCCCAAAAAGAAAAAAAACTGACATACGAATCACAGTTGTGCTTTTTCACTTTTGTACAGGAAGGACACTGGGAGTTGTTCTTGTCGCAGATGCACGTGTTGTGCTTTCCATTTTTTATATGCAAAATTGTGCTTCTTATGAAAGCATAGACTGTAATTTTCCCTTTTACGCTTTCACGAGAAGCACAACCATATTCTTTTCGGGAAGCACATCTGTGCTTCTCATTCATGCATGGGCGGTGTTTTTATTTTTCTTTTCAAGAAAGCATATATGTGGTTTTCGTGAAACCATAGACATTGCTTCTCATGGAAGTACGTTTGTGCTTTTTCCTTTTTTAAAGCATAGTTGTGCTTCACACAAAAAAATATTGTTTCACCACAACCTAAGAAAAACCAGACAAAAACAAAAAAAAACCCAAGAAACATGTAGAGAGAAAACTTAAATCTCAAGCGCCAGCGTGTGAGATTTTGTTTTGGGTGTGGGTAGATCTCAGTCAACTGATGCTTAACCAAGTCTCAGTGAAGTGACACAACATATACTACCACCTCTGTCCTGATTTATTAGTCCCCTTTGTATTTTGTGTCAAAGTTTGACCTTAAATTTAACTAACAAATTTTTAATGCATGTAACAAAAAATAATATAATTGGAAACTAAGTTTAAATACGAATTCAACGATATAAATTTTGCTGACACGCATTAATATTTTGTTAGTTAAATCTATAGTCAAAATTTGGCACAAAATATAGAGGGGACTTATAAACCAGGAAGAAGGTAGTAGAAAAGAATAAAGAAAAAATTAGAAGAAAATTTTGCACAGATATTCATGTAAAATCTCCGAATATAGCATCTACATAGACTTTTGACTGAGTTTAGCAATCCAGGTTTGTTTCTGGGATGCCTAAACTTTCCAAACGGGTTCGGATGGGTTTTGATTTTTTAACATAGTACAGATGCAAACGCTCACACATATGCGCATATACTCACCATTTATGAACGCACCCACGCAGACCCTACCTCTATGAGCATCTTAAAGAGACCGAGCCGTCATATCATCTTAAGATTTACGAAGTCACTATAGGCGTCTCGTTGTCGACGGGAACGTCTCCTCCCACTGAAAGCGCATCGCCGAAAATTTTGAAATGTATCCAGAAATAATGCGAGCAACAGAACATTAATCCCGGTGGGCTGGGTATATCACTGTCTCTCTAACCATCCAACCATATGTTGGTTCGATTACTCCAACTCAAACCAACCATTTTAACCATCATCACACACATACGCACGTGTGCTGCCACCTGGTCCACGGCCCGTGTGACACCTCGTGGTCCGCGGTAAATCGTAGCCGGCAATCGTGCCTTGTGGGGCGGAGCGCGTTGACGTGCGCCTCCTTGTGCGTCTTCCTCACCCTAGGTAGGTCTCTGCCTCGCCCGAATTGAGTACACGAGTGAGCCTGAGCCAGCGGTTGCCCAACCTACAGACTAAGATCTGCCCGCAGGCCCCGCCCGCCCGCCTAATTAAACCCGCTGCTGCTTGCTCGCCGGCGAGCTACCCTGCCCGGTGGCCGCCGGCTGCCCGCACGAAACCTCAGCGGGCCCAGACTACTCTTATCTCCGAATTTCTTTTGGAAGTTTCGCTGCCATACGACCTGCCAAGAAAACCCAAAGTCGATCTCCTCGCCACAGTGCCCAGGCGATGAGTCAAAGGTCAAAGCCCCCAGTGCGTCATCTAGAGGGAGACGACGAGAAACTAGAAGCCGCCGCCGTGGCCCATCCCACCCGCGGCAACACGTTCCTCGCGCCATCCTCTTCTTCCCCGACAGCTCGCCAACCTCCCAACCATCTATCCATCCTCGCCGTCCATCCATAAATCCGCGGCATTTATTTCTCCCGCCCATGGAACGTGTCAACGCCGAGATTTATTATTAGTCTGAGCGCTCTTTAGTCTGACAGCTAGTATTATATATTTTTTGTTTTCTTTGGAGCTCATAGAAATTCGCTTCCAGCACGTGACCCAACCCAACTTCCATCAGGGCAGTTCTAATCCGATTTATGTACGTGCTAGAAAAAGTTTAGCTTTGTGTAACGAGGTTACAATTCTGGGTCCCATCAAGGCCCGGGCCCACGGGGCAGCCTCTGGTTCTGTCCCGGCCCATGCGCTGCCACAACCTCTTTCCAGGGTCGACTCGGAGCTGCGGACGCGCGCCATATAAGCCCGCCCCACGGCCTCCGACCAACGCCGTGCCCGCCCCGACCTCAAACTCCCGTCGCCACCCGCTCTCCTCCACTCTCCTCCCCTCTCCTCGCGCCGGCCACGATCGGGCTACACACATGGCGACGATGACGACCACCACCACGACGAAGACGGCGCTGCGCCACCGCCGGTGCTGCGGGCACGCGCCGGCGCCGGCTGAGGAGGAGGAGGACGGCCGCGACCTGGCGGCGCTGTCGAGCGCGGCGGCGCAGGGGCTGGGGAAGGAGGCCGCCAGGTGGGCCGGCGGGCTGCCGCGGCTGAAGCGGTTCGAGGAGCTGCCGGACTACCTGCGCGACAACGAGTTCATCCGCGGCGGCTACCGCTGCGAGTGGTCCGTCCGCGACGCGCTCCGCAGCGTCTTCGCCTGGCACAACGAGACGCTCAACGTCTGGACGTACGTCCCCTTCCCCTCCCCTCTCTGCATCTAGTTTCCTGCATTGCGTTTCTAGTTCATGTTCCACTGCCTGCGATCTGACTCCGGTTGTTGATGCAGCCATCTGGGAGGCTTCTTCCTGTTCCTGGGCCTCGCCGTCGCCGGCCAGGCGGAGTGGCGGCCGGCCGGACCAGCCACCGCGCCGGGGCTCATGACGATGGTGATGACGTCGGCCAACGCGTCGTCGTTGGCGACCAACAACAATTCGGTAAGAAAACGAAAACTGCTTCCTCACTCGACGACTAATCCTCCCGCATCTTCACTAGTTTTTCTTCTTCTTTGTTGAGATCGCATCTCAGTAGTTGGGTCAGAACAGACTCCTAGTAATTCTAGTATTAATCGATTCGATTCGCACCTTTACTCGCTGGGTCGTCGCTGCACGATGGGGTAGTAGACTAGTACTAGTATATACACCGAGGAGAATTCTTCAAGCCTACCTGCTCTGTTCCTCTATGAAATCCAAGTGGAGTAGCATTATAAATTGGCCCAAAAACAATTAGCTGGACACCTTAGCTAGCTATACACACTTGGGCATGCTCTGTATCGACAACGAAACTAACTTTGGTGAGCAGACACACACTGATCGAGCTGGAAGGCAGCTGTTTGTCGGAGGGAGGTTGTGGCGGTTAATTAACGAACCGCATTATCTTGTCCTAGATTAATTAGAGCTTATATCTGTCTGAAATCTGATGAGTCCAACGACCGGCAGCCGCAACGATCGATCAGAAATTGAACTTGTCGTACCAGCTCCAATGCATACTGCAGATTGCCATGGTATAGTATATGTTGCTGACTCGTGGTTAATTCTGTTTTGGTTGGAGCAGAGCATGGCGATCCAGAATGCGCTGGCGTCCGGCGTCGGCGGGGCGGGGCACGCGGTGACGCGGTGGCCGCGGACGGTGTTCGTGTTGGGGGCCATGACGTGCCTGTCGGTGAGCGCGGCGGCGCACCTGCTGGCGAGCCACTCGCGTCGCTTCAACCGCCTCTTCTGGCAGCTCGACTACGCCGGCATCGCCGTCATGATCGTCGCCTCCTTCTTCCCGCCGGTCTACTACACCTTCCTCGGCAGCCCCGTCGCGCAGCTCGCCTACCTCTCCGCCATCACGCTGCTCGGCGTGCTCGTCGTGGCGGCGCTCCTGGTGCCGGCCCGCTCGTCGCCGCGGCTGCGGCACCTCCGCGCGGGCCTGTTCGTGTCCATGGGGCTCTCGGGCGTAGTGCCGGCGCTGCACGCGCTCTGGCTCAACTGGGGCCACCCGGAGTGCTACTTGGCGCTGACGCTCGAGCTGGCCATGGGGCTCGTGTACGCCACGGGCGCCGGGTTCTACGTCGCGCGCGTACCGGAGCGGTGGCGCCCGGGCATGTTCGACTGCGTCGGGCACAGCCACCAGATCTTCCACGTGCTGGTGCTCGTCGGCGCCGTCACGCACTACGCCGCCACCGCCATCCTCATCGGCTGGCGCGACGCCCTGGCCGCCGCGGCGTCGGCGCTCTTGTGACGTCGCGCGTAGGATGTGGTATTCATCTACGCGTAGGCGTAGGGTGTGTCCATTGATTCGTTGATTCGTGTACCTTAGGTTAGATGATTCTTTGAACATGTATCAGATGATGTTTGTGCTCATGGCTTCTTGCTGTCAGTCTGCACTCTGTATTTCTGTGATGCTGAATGGTGTACAGCAACTGAGGTGCAAAAGGAAAAGGGACCAGCACTATGATTTTTTTATACTTGTATGAATTCTTTGTTCCTTTTGGCAACGAACACTAACGATGTAATTCAAATATATGCCCAAATCGTAATTCATCTCTGAATCTGCCCAAATACTTAAAAGTGCATATGCACTGTTTGGGCCTCTTGAGCACACGCGTCATGGCCGTCGGATCGCGCGGATCACGACTGATCGCAACGGACCGCGCAGGTCGTCCCGACACAGGTGGCGACAGTGGGAGGCCGAGACACGCGGTGTAGTGATGGGGCCCGCGCTCTTAATTTTCAGGCGAAACCGCCCACAACGCCCGCACGATTTGTTCGAAACTGCCACCCCTTCCTCCCCCATTTTTCGAACCTCCCTCCCATCTCCCATTTCTCTCTTGCAACGACGCTGGGAGCGGGGCTACGGTTGTGGATTCGGCGAGGATTCGCCGGTGGGGGTTGTCGTGGTTCTAACTCTGACAGTAATGTAGGGGGGTATGTATGGAGAGGCTAGATATTAGCTATGGAGGAGTTGTAAGCACACGAGGATTACGAGTTCAGGCCCTTCTTGAAGGTAGTAACAGCACTACGTCTCGGTGCCCGGAGGCGGTCGATTGAATTATGTGCGTATGAGTAACAGGGGTGCGAACCCTTGATACTGAGGAGGGGGGTGGCTTATATAGAGTTCGCCAGACCCCTCCAGTCCTCAGTAATGCAGGGTTTAAAGTACATTAAGGCTGGGCTTTACTGGTAACGTCCCTAATAAAGTGCTATGAAGATCATAAAAGCTACTTAATGACCGACCGTTTGCGTGCGGAGTGACTTTAGATCTCCTAGCAGTCGAGTGGTTAGCTTCGTGGTCGAGTGATAGCTTCGTGGTCGAGTGTCTTGAATCCGTCGAGTGGGATACCTCCAAGTCGATTGAAAGGTGACTTCTTCTAGGGATGTCCTTGGGTAGGGCACTTAGAACAGGTCCATGCCCCTACCCTAGGTACATAGCTTCATCATTAGCCCCCGAATGGATTGAGGTTTGAGTGGGGAAGGAGTTGGGGATCCTTCCGACCTGTTCTTCGTACTTTACGAACGTCTTGTTCTGGATCAATTGTCATGGATGACGTCATCAACTTCTTTCAGTCGCCTTGATCCATTCCTGGTTTCTTGTCGAGTGAGTTTCTTTACTTGAAAAATTCCGAGTGATGGTGTGAAGGAGATCTTCCGTCTGACGAGTTGTTCTGCAGCCCGCGGATTTTGCGGGATTTAAATTTCGGGCAGCGCGCGGGACGGGGGCGGCCGCAGTAATCGGATGGGATAGAACGGAGCCTCCTCGATTTCCGCGCCACCTTTTTCGCCACGTATAGCGCGAGCGCCTGTTGCGGGATCCGGCGGGATTGCCTGGGCCTACCGGTCAGTCACTTGGAAGCGACCCCTTATAAGCTGCCGGCCCAGGGCTTCTGAACAGTGCGCCTTCGCTTTTTCCCCTTCACGAAATCCTCCGCCACCTCCGCTCTCGTCTCGGCGCAGTAGGCCCGTTCGAGCTTCGCCGGCGACGATGGGGAAGGAGAAGACGTCGGCTCTGGAGCGCGCGAAGAAGGCGGCGGCGCAGGGGAAGGCGAAGAAGTCCGGTCGGGGTGGATCTTCTTCGAGGTCCGCTTTGCCCAGGGACTGGATCCAGGGCGATTGGATGCCGTCGGCGATTCGACAAGATGATCTTGACGATCTGGTTGAGGGGGGATTCATTCCCCACGAATCGGCGTGTCTCCCAGGGAAAGAGATCGAACCCAGCCTCTTGAGGGTGAGTGTGTCCTCCTTACCACCCATATTGATTGTGGATTTTCTCTTCCTCCTCATCCTTTTTTCCGTAGCTTCCTGAACTTCTTCGGAGCGTAGCTCCATCACTTTACTCCCAATTCCATCGTCTACCTTGCTGCCTTTGTTTCCTTATGCGAGAACTTCTTGGGTTGCCGTCCCCATTGGGGGCTCTTCAAGCACATTTTCCCTTGCCGTTCTCAATCGCTTAAGAAAGCCAAGTCGAGTGATGAAAGGACGCAAGTGATCCAGTTGTGCGGGGGCCTGGCGATTCAAATGAGGGGAAAAAGCTTTTTTCCGTCCATTACCTTTCCTGAGTCGGTTCGCGGGTGGCAGTCGACCTGGTTTTACTGTAAAGACCAGGTGACCCCAGGACAGGTGACTGGGCTTCCCCCTTTCTCCCTGAACCGAGCAGAAAAACCCGCCTCTCTGAAAGTGACGCCAGAAGAAAGGGCGCAAGTTAAGGTGCTGGTCGGTCGAGTGGTTCAGCTTGTCCGCGAGGGCGTGACTGGCATGGACTATCAGTAAGCTATGAGACCAAACCTGGTGGGTTATGAATCAGAGGGACAACAGGCCACATCATCTCCTTTCTAGGTATCAAAGTTTCTTTTAAACAAATATAAAAAATATAAGTAGTCATTACCTATAACACATGGGAGATCTACAAAAAGAAAGGAAGTACAAGCTGCATGCTTGATGAACATTTTGTCCCTCTAGTCCATGATTTCTAGCTCCGCCAACTGACTCCGTAAAAAGTCAATTTTTTATTGAGTCTACCAATTTTTTATTTAAGTAACACTAACTTTCCTACTAGTACTAACTTCCATAAACGTTCGTCAGGATATACCCATCGGCCTAGAATGTTCTACCAAGATATTTAGATATATGGATGCAAATATGTATAAACCCAAACATAAACATTAGATCATATAAATTAATTTATCAATGAATGCGGTTTTATTAGATTTCTAAGATTTAATGCAAATAAAGATTTGCTTAAATGTCTCAGATTACAGTTATCATGAACAAATATTATTAGTGTAGCAAGAAAAGTGTTTGTACAGATAAACATGCATCTCAGTATAGTGTCACCTCGCTATAACATAAATAATCTTAACATAAATAATAGTAACTATTATATTAAATGGTGTATCAATGAACAGGCGACACTGATTTACTATTAGTATATATAATGACAAGAGTAAAAAGTCTAATATAAATACTAAAGTGCCATATGTTTGTGCATACATAGCCTTCATGTCTAAATTTGGAAAATGTGACTCGGAATACCAAGTTGTCACATGTAATCTTCGGATCGCGAGTGACAAGGAGTAGGTTGGAGGAGACACGCGCCATCTCGAGGGTGCACTTACAACTGAAAAAAGTCAAAACCAGTGACGTCAATAGTGCACTTGCAATAAAAATATAATCTAAGTTGTTAGCAACAACACAAACATTTATATTGCAGTTTGCTTTTTACAACTTTGGTGATTTGTGAGATAATCCCAACAAAGGGATGGAGTAGTTTTCAACTGGTGCACATTTTTACTAGACCTCGGCCTACGTCTTTCTGCTGCCGTCAGGTGGCACGGTGGGAATATTGTTTTGCCGCATTGATATACGCGTGGAGATCTTAACTACTTCTCTCATTGCAATGCACGGACATATATACTAGTTCAAAAAAGAAGAACGCCGATAACTGCCACACGTGTGGCACAATGAATACTCGACCACACAACTCGTCCGGCCTTACCCAGGAGACAACCCACACTATCTTGTGTGGGAGAATATCAAAACTGCCCATACGTTTGGGCGCAGTTACAACAACCCATACGACCCTGTGTGGCAACTGTTCACTCCCACCCCGTGAGCGCGAACGCGTGTGTAATAAACTTTAGTTGCTATATGTAATTAACTGCAGTTGCCATCTATCATTAATTAGAGGGTTTTTAACATGCTCTTTCTTACCCACCCCCCTCTCATTTCATATGAGAGGTAAGAGTATATAATAGATCTCAGCCGTTGATTGTATTAAGTAGTGAGTCTGATTAACTCTTACCTTCTTACATCACATGTGAAAAGAGAGGGTAAGAGGAGCATCTTAAAATTGCTCAATTAAATATAGTTGCCATGTGTAACTAATTGGAGTAGCCACGTGTGGTCAAACCGTAGTTGCCATGTATGATTAACCATAGTTGTCGTGTGTGGTTAACTAGTTGTCACATATGCACACTTATAGTTGTCACATGTTCGGACGAGGGTCGTTCGGGCGAGGAGCACCCACACGTGTGGCACTAAATGATAATGCCCATACGACGCTGGGTGCTTATATGGCTCTCCACTCAGATGGTAACTGCTTCAAAATTCGTGCAAATGAATCGAATGGCATAGAGTGCGTGTGCACTTGTTGATAAGTGCCACACGTATGGACGTTATCACTTAAGAAAAATAATGCATCTCTACCAAATATTAGATGAATGGTTCCCATTCCCACATGGATAACATAAACATGACGATTTCTCCAAAGAAGAATAATGTTCATTCATTTCTAAGGCCAGGTTGACGAAGGCATACACGATTTATCGTTGGGTTTTGGATCCAGACAGGAATCGTATCAAAATCATCAAATCTCTAATACAAGTTAGACTAGCCACAATGGAGAGTAACATACACTAGTAACATACACATATCCCTAGACTATGTTACTACCTTCATAGTGGGTAGTAACATAAGTGTGGTAACATGCAGAGCTTCATTTATTATGCTATAGACTCATATTGCATTGGGAAATGTGATGTTACAGTAACTAGCTAAGTTACTACTACTACCTCTTTCCTCGTTAACTCATTGCCACATAAGCAAAATTGCTGAGTTGGACGCGATGTTACTAGTGAAGTTACTCCCACTGTGGCTAGTCTTACGAAATTGCACAGACCACATAGCACAGCAAAAATCCAGGGAAATGATAGATTTTTTTTTTAAAAAAGATAGAATCATTACGAGATTCGTGTCCATTTCCAAACGCCCGTCCATGCATGAGACATGACAGAGGGTTTATTCGATGACAAACTAGCTAGGTTTGAAAGTAAAATCGCTTCAAATCGTTGAGAGAGCAGAAAACAAAAACTAGCACACCCGAGATTGATTATTCAGAGAGCACGGCCGTAGTTATCGATCAGTCGAAGACGACGAGCTTGTCGTACAAGGGCCCGGCGATGGCCTTCTCCATGACGGACCTCGGCGTCATGGTGACTTCTTTCCCCTTCTTCAATTCTTTCTCTTCTCCCATTTGTTGTTCTTCTTTCGAATTCCCATCTCCCTTTTGTAGTTCTTCCTCTTCTACCTTCTGTTGTTCTTCTTCCTCTGGGTCTGGGCCGAGGAAGAGCTTGAGCATGTTCTGGGAGAAGCCGCTGACGAGCGCCACCCCCTTCTGCTCCGACGTGACCGGCACGGACCTCGAGTCGCGCAGGTTCCAGAAGACGATCTGCGGTATGGCGTCGGCGTACCCGGCCTCGGTGTACTTCCTGGTGATGGCCTCGTAGTCCGTCTCCCACGGCCTGGCCGACGCCTGGTCAAACTCCATGTCGCTGAAGACGAACACCTTCTTCACCATGCTCTCGGGGGGCAGCTTGCCGGAGACGGCCACGTGGAGAAGCTGGTCGAACACGGCCTGGAAGTCGGTGTTCATGGCCCACTCCATGCGCTGGACGAACTGGGCCTTCTCCCTGAGGGTGTCGCCGACGACGTGGTGCAGCTGCGGCCGCATGCTGAAGGTGATGACGCGGTGGCGCCACGGCTCGTCGCAGAGCTCCGAGAGGAGGAGGCCGAGCGAGACGCAGACGTCCATGGGGAGGCCCGACATGCTGCCGGACACGTCGCAGACGGCGAGGCAGTTGTTGAGCTTGCCCAGCGCCAGCAGGTCGTCCACCGTGCGCCGCCACTGCAGGTTGGCGACCTCGGGGTCGAAGTAGGCGGACGTCAGGATCTCGTGCGGCAGCAGCGCGCCCGCCGCGATCTTCACCTTGCCGGCCTCCACGTCGGCGAGGTAGCGGGCGAAGCGCGCTTGGTCGTAGTAGACGAAGTGCTCCTTGTAGTTCTTCATGGCGACGGAGGACACGCGCGTGTACACCACCTTCGCCCACTCGCCCGCCGAGATGAAGATCTCGGGGAGCTTCAGGGCATGGCGGAGCGGCACGTAAGCTTCCTTGCGGAGGCGCTCGCGCACGCGGTAGGCGTAGTGCGCGTCTGGCAAGTCCTCGGGAAGATCGCGGGAAGAGCCCTTGGGGAAGAGGCGGCGCGCGATGGCCTCGCAGATGAGCGTGGAGCGGTCGTAGCAGCTGTCGACTGACGGGCACCACTTCCCGGCCAGCGAGAGATCCATGTTGCCTGCCGCGAGCTTCTTCAAGTCCTCGGCGAGAAGGTCGGCGAACACCTCCGCCGTCATGTCGTGCAGGAGGCGGTAGTTCTGGTCGCGGGTGTACCTCTGGACGGCCGTCGCCGCGGCGTCGGCGCGCTTCTTCCTGCGCGCGACGGCGGCCTGGGCGGCCTCCACCAGATCACGCCTCTGGCTGGCAGCAATGCGCGCCCTCCTCGTGCGCTTCTTGTTGCGGCGCGCAAGCCCCGACACCTCAATCCTCCGGCCGGGGCGCGGCGTACGCGTACGAGATCGGAAGCGGGGGAAGCGAGCGTACGCGGGGTGGGCGTGCGCGCGGGCGACGAGCCCTCCTCCCTCGGCGGCGAGGCGGGCCTGCTTCCCCGGCTTCCTGGTGGAGACGCCGCCGTGGATGATGCGGTGGAGGATCTCGGGGAGGTCCTTGAGGTACCCGAACTCGGCGATGGGGCGCGCGTTGAGGGCGAGCGTGGCGGGGTGGGAGCCGTGCATCCAGAGCGCGGCGGCGTAGAACCCCTCGCGGTCGGCCTTGCCGGTGCCGCGCACGCCGCGGAGGTTGCAGGCGAGGCGGAGCGCGGTGGTCGGCTCGGCGGCCCAGGCGTTGGCGAGGAGGGACGACACGGACGAGGCCGGCGTGCCTGGAACCACATGGAAGAAGAAGTCGAGGCAGGGGTCGCCCGAGGTGGCGAACGTCGCGGAGTTGTTCTCCGTGCGCGTCTTGGGGGGCGGCGGCGGGGCCGGCTTGTTGAAGTTGGCGTCGAGCAGGTCCAGGAACTGGTCGCCGGTGGGGGCGGCGGCGCGCGCGGCCGTCGCGGCCAGGCTCTCGATCGGCGGGCCGCGGAGGGTGCTGGAGACGGCCCTGCGGCACGCCGCAGCTGCTGCCGCCGCCGCCGCCATGGTTGATCGGTTTTAGGGCGAGGGTTTGGGCGCAGGGTTTTTGGGAGGTTTATATCGTGTGCAGAATATGGGGAGGAAATGGCGCGGGTTGTTGGAGGCGAATATAAAGCGAGCGGTCGCGTGTGGTTCAAGTCGCGGCAGTGAATATCTTATCAGCCAACCTGGCTACGTACCTGCGGCTGGTGCCATTTCCGTTTGATTTTCCGAGCTCATGTACTATATACTTTTCAGTTTGCTGTCACGTATCGAATGTTCAATAATGTAAGTGAGATTTTTATTTTGCTGATTTAACATACACCTACGGCCGTACGGGCATATAACCCATATATGAGATGTAATTAAGGAGAATGTACAAAGACAAGTAAGTACTCTGCAGAAAGGAATGTATAGAGATTAGAGAGAGGGTATCCGCTCTCGCTGGCTCTCGCTCTCTAGCTAGCTAGGGCTCCCATCCACCGCCTCATCCCGGCTGCCACCTCGGCCGCCGCGCGTCATGCCGGCTCTCAGCCTAGCGTCACGGCTGGCCAGAGGGCCCCATTAGTCAGTGAAGGCAAGACCGACCGTGGGCGAGAAGGCGAAGCCTTGGCGACCAAGGAAGACGCGTAACAGCTGGCCAGAGGGACCGGTATCCAGGCGAGCGGTGCGTGTGTGTGGCCTGCGGCCGTGAGGGGTTAAGTAGAGGCGAGAAGGAAGGAAAGGGCATCGAGTATTATTGTAATAGCGAACCGAAACGAAGCTGCTCTTCGTTCTTCTCCTAACCAGATCCCGTCCTCCCCTTCCTCCTCTGCTACCTGCAAATCCTAGATCGAGGTCCATAACAAGTGGTATCAGAGGTCAGACGATCTGGAGACGGCCTACCCCCGTCCGCGCTACACCACCAAGCAGGCGCAGAAGACGGCGGCGATGGAGGAGCAGATCGCCGCACTCGTCAAGTCCATCAACGAGGGTCGCGCGGCCAACGACGCCCGTTTGGAGGCGATCCAGACCTCCCTCGAGCTGTGGCGACGAATCTCCAACACCAGCTCGACGAACTGCGTACGCAAGTGGGGCGTATCGCGCTGCATCCCGCGCTGGCAGATCCGGTCGGCCAAGAAGGGGATCCAGCAGCGGATCCGGTGGCGTGCCCTCCGGTGGCACCCATGGCGCCGGGCGGGACGCATCACGGGCCAGAGGGCCACGGCAATATCATCGACTCCGGGGGATCGGCTCACGGGGTGGTCACCACCCTGGCGCCTCCTCCGGTCAAGGGTGCGTTGCTCATACATTCTCTTGAGATTCCTGCACCTGCATCAATAGATCTCACTAGGGAGCATGGGCAGTACTCACCGCACTCGCCGCATCACAACTGGTCCCTTCCACGGCTGGAATTTCCGCCATTCGACGGGGATAACCCGCAATTCTGGAAGGCCCGATGTGAAAAGTATTTTGATGTGTATGGCATTCAGAAGGAGATGTGGGTGCGAGTAGCTACTTTGCATTTTTCAGGCAATGCTGCACGATGGCTACAGATTTATGAAGCCCAGCATGCATCTTTCACATGGGAAGAGTTATGTTCAGCCATGGGGGCAAAATTCGGTCGCGAGCAATACCAAGCTCAATTGCGCCAGTTCAACTCCCTTAGGCAGGCTGGGTCAGTCGTAGAGTACATGGAACAATTTGAGGAACTTATGCATCATTTGCTAGCACATAATGCCGCCTTCGATCCATTGTTTTTTACCACGCAATTCATAGATGGCTTAAAAATTGAAATCAAAGCCGGTGTAGCTTTACACCGTCCCCAAGATTTGGACTCTGCCTTTTCTCTTGCTTCGTTACAGGAGGAACTGTTGGCAAGCATGCCACGACGAGATCATCAACGCCACGAACAAGGGGTACCTCGCGCTCCAGTACGGCCATTACTGGCGGCAGGCGCTCCTCCTCCACGAGCGGCACTACCGGCGCCCCAAGGAGCGGCCGAAGATCGTCGTGCCCTGGATGCGGCGCGGGCTCCGGATCGTCGTCACGATCAAGGCCGAGGCGAAGACAGAGTCGCGGCGCTGCGCAACTACAGGCGTGCCCGAGGGCTCTGCTTCAAGTGCGGAGAGCGCTAGGGGCAAGGCCACCAGTGCGCGGCCACGGTCCAACCTCACGTGGTCGAAGAGCTGTGGGAGCTGCTACAAGCCGAAGAACAGGACAGACAGGGGCACCAGACAGACTCAGATGAAGAGCAGGTGATGTGCATCTCCAAGATGGCCACCACAGGAGAAACAACACCGCGTACAATCCGGTTGCTTGGGATGCTCGATGGGATGGAAGTGCTTATCCTGGTGGATTCTGGGAGCTCCCATAGTTTCATCAGTGAAGCGGTGGCGACGCGCATGAAAGACAGAATTCAGCCTATACCATCTATAGCAGTCAAGATCGCAAATGGAGGAATTCTGGAGTGCTCGGGCATAATTCCTAGATGCTCCTGGAAGACTCAAGGCCAACAATTTGTCACAGATGTCAGGGTTCTCTCATTGGAATGCTACGACATGGTTGTGGGAATGGATTGGCTCGAGCAATGTGGGCCAATGTTAGTGGATTGGGCAGCCAAAACACTCCAGTTTGACCACGAAGGACGTCAAGTGGTGCTGCAAGGATTACAAGCAAAAACGTCTCAAGTGCAACAAGTAGACATGGCGCAGCTGTTAGCCTTGGAGAGCAACAACTCCATTGCCCATATTGTGGTGTTGTACTCAGCTGAGCAAAGTGAAGGAGAGGACCCAATGCCAGCGGAACTACAGCAAATTCTAGATGCATTCCCTGAAGTGTTTGCTGAACCAACTGAACTTCCAGAGCACAGAAGTTGGGACCACTCCATTCCGTTGATACCTGGGGCCAACCCCATCAACATCCGGCCATGTCGGTATACACCAGAACAAAAGGATGAGATAGAAGCCCAGGTGAAGGAAATGCTGAGATTGGGGCTGATTGTACCAAGTAACAGTCCGTTCTCGTCCCCGGTGCTCTTGGTCAAGAAAAAAGACCAAACATGGCGATTTTGCATTGACTTCAGGCACCTCAATGCGATCACGCTGAAGACTACCTACCCAATGCCAGTTATTGACGAGTTATTGGACGAGATAGCAGGATCGCGCTGGTTTTCCAAGCTGGATCTTCGAGCGGGATACCATCAAATCAGGCTGCGACAAGAAGACGAGCACAAAACGGCCTTTAAAACACACATGGGCCACTACCAATTCCGAGTGATGCCGTATGGATTGGCATATGCGCCAGCTACATTCCAAGGAGTGATGCATGTGGTCTTGCGTCCTGTTCACCGAAAAGGTGCCTTGGTGTTCATGGACGATATCCTGATCCATTCTGAAGATCTGGACACACACAAGCAGTTGCTCACCCAAGTACTGCAGCTGCTGAACCAATATGGTCTGAAAGCCAAACGAACCAAGTGCACCTTTGGGCAACAGAAAATCAGCTACTTGGGTCACATTATCAGTGAAAAAGGAGTGGCCACCGACAACAAGAACGTGCAAGCCGCATAGGAGTGGCCAGTGCCAACCAATACCAAGGAACTGAGGGGGTTCTTGGGCCTCGCTGGCTACTACAGAAAGTTTGTCCGCTTCTTTGGGGTGATCAGCAAACCACTCACCAATTTTTTGAAGAAGAACACACTATTTGTATGGACACCTACGGCAGACGCAGCCTTCTCTGCACTGAAAAAGGCCTTGATTGCAGCCCCAGTGCTTGCACTCCCTGACTTTCGTCGCCAGTTTGTGGTGGAAACAGACGCAAGTGCCACAGGAATAGGAGCGGTGCTGATGCAAGACAACCACCCGGTGGCTTATCTAAGCAAAGCATTAGCGCCCAGGAATCTTGGCCTTTCAGCATATGAAAAGGAATGCCTGGCACTGCTGCTAGCCATTGACCATTGGCGCCCATACCTGCAACATGCTGAGTTCGTCGTGCGCACGGATCAGAAAAGCCTCCTCCATTTGACAGACTAGAGACTCAACACGCCCATCCAGCAGCGAGCATTTACAAAATTGATTGGATTGCAATACACTATCCAGTACAAAGCTGGCCTGACCAACCGCGCCACAGACACACTCTCGCGGCGAGCGCACCTTGATCAAGAAGAGCTCGCTGCTATCTTTATGTGCAAGCCAGTTTGGCTCGAGGCAGTCAAGAACAGTTACCAGCAGGATGCAGCGACACGACAGCGTCTGACCAAGTTGGCTTTGGATCCCAAGAGCGAGCCTGACTTCACCATGCATGAAGGAATACTTAGATACGAAGGGCGTGTGTGTGGATTGGTAATGACACAGAAACTCAGCAACACCTCGTCCAGACGCTGCACGCAAGCGCAGCAGGAGGCCACTCCGGCTTCCACGCCACTTACAACAGGATCAAGAGGCTTTTTGCGTGGCATGGGATGAAAGAACAAGTAAAATACTTCATTCGCAACTGCATGATCTGCCAACAGGCAAAAACAGAAAGGATTTCACCGGCCGGACTACTTCAGCCCCTGCCAATCCCGAAGAAACCTTGGGCGGTCGTGTCGCTGGACTTCATCGAAGGGTTGCCCAGATAAGGAGGCTTCGATACAGTTTTGGTGATTGTGGATAAATTTTCCAAGTATGCCCATTTCATTCCCTTGGCGCATCCATTCACGGCCCTTCAAGTGGCGAAACTGTTCATGAAAGAGATCTTCCGCTTGCATGGCTTGCCGCTAGCTCTCATCTCTGACCGCGACAAAGTGTTCACAAGTAAGGTGTGGCAGGAATTGTTCAAGCTATGCCGTACAGAGATCTGACTCAGTTCTGCATACCATCCACAGACGAACGGCCAGACGGAGCGCGTGAACCAATGTCTCGAGGCTTATCTCAGGTGCACGGTACATTCATGCCCTGCAAATTGGTCAAAGTGGCTACCACTTGCCGAGTACTGGTACAATACATCCTTTCATTCAGCATTGGAGAGGACCCCGTTTGAAGTGGTGTATGGCCATCTGCCAAGAGAGTTTGGAGTTACCCAGGTTGATGAGTGCACAGTGCCGGACCTGGCTGCCTGGCTGCAGGAACGAGAGGTCATGATCGATCTGCTGCAGCAACAACTGAAACAAGCCCAAGACAGGATGAAGCGACAGGCATACAAGCATCGCACAGATCGTGAGTTCGCCGTGGGCGACGCGGTCCTGCTCAAGCTCCAACCGTTCATTCAGTCGTCAGTCACGCAACGGCCGCATCAGAAGCTTGCGTTTCGCTACTTCGGTCCCTACAGAGTGTTGGCGCGGATTGGCGTAGTGGCCTACAAGTTGGATCTTTCCCCTGCAAGCAAGATTCACCCAGTCGTCCATGTGTCGCAGCTCAAGAAAGCTCAAGGGCCGGTGGTGCCAGTGAGTCTTACTTTACCACCTGACCACTCTGTCTTGCAAGCGGAATATATACCTGAAACGGTGCTGGAGAGCAAAATGATTCGTGTGGGCGGCGAGCCGGCCTTACGCCTACGCATCAAGTGGAGCGGGCTGCCGCCATGCATGGCCACCTGGGAAGAGCCACAATAGCTGCAACGGCGATTCCCTACCTCTCCGCCTTGGGGATAAGGCGAAACGCAAGACGGGGAGATGTCACGGCTGGCCAGAGGGCCCCATCAGTCAGTGAAGGCAAGACCGACCGTGGGCGAGAAGGCGAAGCCTTGGCGACCAAGGAAGACGCGTAACAGCTGGCCAGAGGGACCGGTATCCAGGCGAGCGGTGCGTGTGTGTGTGGCCTGCGGCCGTGAGGGGTTAAGTAGAGGCGAGAAGGAAGGAAAAGGCATCGAGTATGATTGTAATAGCGAACCAAAACGAAGCTGCTCTTCGTTCTTCTCCTAACCAGATCCCCTCCTCCCCTTCCTCCTCTGCTACCTGCAAATCCTAGATCGAGATCCATAACACCTAGCGCCCGCTAGCTCCTGCACCCCTAGCCAGGTCGCCGCAAGCTACACACCCTCCGCATCCGCTCGTTCCTCGGTGACTACCAGCTCGGGCAACTCCTTCTTCGGATCTCTCGCCACACACGCTTCTGGTTCGGAGCTGGTGAGTCTCTCTGCACAGAGCTCAGACACCGATGACTCGCCTTGTTCTCCATCACCTCCGGCCGGGCCACGTCCTCCCTATGCAGCAGTAACGAGGGGATCGCTTTTTCCTGATCCTTGCGGAAGCCCGGCGGTTCTACAGGCTCCCTCTGGGGCTGCTTCGTCTTGCCCGTCGGGTAACAGCGCGCCCCAACGCGGCCTTGACGGAGCTGGCCAAGATCCAGGGGGCTGGACTCTGGTCCAAGGACGGCAGAGGCGTGGACTCCCCGACCATCTCATGCATTCTCCGCAGCCGAGGCTGCCCGTCCCGACGCGGACATGCTCACGTGCGGAGGTTGCTGCCCAGGGAAGACAAGGCCGCGCCATGGATCCCAGACCGCCCTCAAACTACTGCTTCAAGTGCCTCTCCCCACACCACTTCGTCGCTAGCTGCAGAAACCCGGTGAGGTGCCACCATTGCAAGCAAGCCGGGCATATTGCTCGCTGAGTGTAGGTCACACGAACTCCCTCAAAAGGCTTTCCTCCACCCCTCCTTTGCTCGCCAGCCACCTCCACCTAGCTCGCGATCTCCTCTCCTCAAAAAGCTTCCTGCCAAAGCTAGGATTGGCCCTCTGTCCGACGCGGTCCTGCCGCCGATACAGAAGCGTTTGTGCTTTCCCACGGCGGCGCGGGAGGTGCCGACACGGGAACGCCCACCCTCCTATTGCTGCTTCAAGTGTCTCTCCCCACATCACTTCGTTGCTAACTGCAAAATCACGGTGAGATGCCACCACTACAAACAAGATGGACACATTGCTCGTGAGTGCAATCCACGCGAACCCCTAGAGAAGGCTTTCCTCCACCTCTCCATCGCTCGCCATCCGCCTCCACCAAGCTCTTGTTCCCCTATTATAAAAGAGTTGCCTGCTAGAGCAAGGCTTGGCCCCCTGTCCGACGCGATCGTGCCGCCCGTGCAGAAGCGTCTCTGCTTTCCATCGGCGGCGTAGGAGTTGCCCGCACGCGAGCGCCCTCCCATCCCCGAAAAGCCGCCAGTAGACGCCGGTTCTTCTTCCTCGTCTTCAAACCTTCATGGCGGCGCCGCTGCGGGCATGATGACGGCCGCGCAGGAGGGGTGCGGTGACGCCGTTACCGCGCTGACGGAGCGGGCCCCATCTCCTTGCTTAGGAGCGGTGCCCCGTGAGTCTGTCATAGCTGTTGCTCCTGTTGCATGCGCCATGCAGGTTGCCGTGCAGTTGATCGATGAACCGGAGCCCAATACTGTGCCATCGGATGGTGACTTGCAGCATTCCTCTGTCGGCGTTGCGGGCACGGGTGTTGCTGCACGCCCTTCGGTCCTCGTGCCTTCCGCTGCTGCGCTGGATGTGGTGGCCCTCGCTCAAGAGGACATACATGAAGAAGTCAATGCATCTGACGAGGCTCTCCCGGTCGTCCTGGCTGGTGGGCCCACAAATCCGCCCCATGACCCAACTGAGCGCTTGGATCCGGTCAAGTCTTTCTTGGGCTCGATGGTCGAGCCCATCTCGCCAGGTCTCCTTCGTGGACCAGTCTTCAAGCCCATCGCCGCTTCTAAGAGGGGCGCAGTGCCTGACTCTGCTGAACTGCTCCGCCGCAGCCGCCGTCTCGCCAACCGGCCGCCGGAGATGCAGGGCACTTCCATCTCCAACGCCAAACGACTCGTCTGCCGTCGGCTGGGAATTGAGTTTGAGGAGCTCGTCGCAGACCCGGCGGACCTGCTCGCCCGGTACGCTGACTGCTTCAAGGCGCCGCTTTCTGCTGCCCAAATCCAGGCCCTCACAGAGCTCGCCTCCAACGCCTACGGCAGCAAGAGATGGAGGAAGGAGGCCATCATCTGACTGGTACACTCTGGATTGGCCTGTATCCCTGTCGCCTAGTTTCTATGGATTATTGCAACTTCTTAGTTTGGAATGTCAGAGGCCTAAATTCGTCGGCGAGGAGGACCATTGTTCGGTCGCTCATTCGTATGCATGCTGTCAGTGTGGTATGTCTACAAGAGACCAAGTTATCAAGTGTTGATTCTGCTGTAGTATCTGAGATTTGTGGTGCCACCTTCTCTGAATTTGCCTTCTCACCGTCTGATGGTGCTAGTGGGGGCCTTCTAGTTGCTTGGTCTGATGTTGTTGCTGTCATCTCTGTACAATGCTCAACAAATTTCATTTCCCTGAAGTGCTCAAATAAGATTACTAGTGATTCTTGGCACCTGATTAATGTGTATGGACCGCAGCCTTCCAAAGAGAAGATTTCTTTCCTGAATGACTTACAACTGTTGTGCATGAACTCCCCTGATCCTCTGATTTTAGTGGGCGATTTCAACTTGATTGCTGCTGCAGCTGACAAAAGCACTGGTAATATCAATAGAGGGTTGATTAACGCATTCAGAAAATTTATGAATCGATTGGAGCTCAAGGACATGTACTTGCATGGTAGAAGGTATACTTGGAGTAATGAGCAACTACACACTATCTTGATCAGACTCGACAGGGTTCTTTATAATCAGCCTTGGAACAAACTTTTTCCCAATGCTCCTTTACAAGGCCTTTCCTCGGCTGATTCAGATCATTGTCCGCTCCTTCTTACAAGTAATGCTTTGTTCAGGCCGCAAAGGAGATTCATGTTTGAAAATATGTGGGTTCGGCTGGAGGGGTTCAATGACGTCGTTACTGCAGCTTGGGATAAGGCTACCAAGTCGAGTGACCCTTACACCAATTTGCATAACAAATTATCTTTCACCGTCAAGCAGCTCAAGTCTTGGGCCTCCTCTCTCACTACAGGAATCAGCTATTTTGCCGTCTGCCATGGCGGACGGCAAAGGCATGAACAGCGGACGGCAAAAGGCTCCGGCAACGTAGGCTACGGTAAACAGCTACTTTGCCGTCTGCTTTCTGGCGGCTGACGGCAAAGGCCCTTTGCCGTCCGCGGCGGACGGAAAAGAGAGCGGACGGCAATAATTGCGCTGTCAGTCCATTAAGTGGCTAACAGTAGGCCTTTATCGTCCGCCGCTGATGGCAAAATTCTAGTGTCTTTGCCGTCCGCCGTATGATGTCATCTACACGTCACTACATGGCAGGTTCTTTGCCGTCTGCCACTAATGGCAAAGTCTTTGCCGTCTGCCACTATAGGCAAACTGGCCAAATGGGTCAGCTCCCAGGAAGCACAGCTGGATGCCACGTTTCCTCTTTGCCGTCCGCGGCAGACGGCAAAGAGCCCGTTGCCGTCGGTGGCAGACGGCAAAGAGCCTGCATATTGGCTCTTTTATCTGTTTTTTATTAAATCCAATAATTTTCATCACAAATATATATGACATATATAGATATATTTCAAAAGGCCATTACAGAGCAAACATATAAGATATCCAACACATAACTTCATCATCCAACCATATATATTACATGCATAGTTCCATCATACATAACAAGTTCAACATAGAGGCATCCAACCATATATATTACAATAGTTTCATCCAACGATACATGCATAGTTCAACGATACAAAAGAAACAGAGAAAGGGATAAGGAGCACTCCATCTATGCAAGCTTTCGTCAAGTGAATGAAATCTGCAAAATGAAAAATAAGAAAGTTAGAACAAGAAGAGTAGAACAAGAAGAAGAGTAGAACAAGAAGAAGACTAGAACAAGAAGAGTAGAACAAGAAGAAGATTAGAACAAGAAGAGTATGTCATTTATGAGCTAACTTACGTGAAATGGATCGTTTTTTAGCTAACTTACGTGAAATGGATCGTTTTTTAGCTAACTTAGGTCAAATGGATCGTTTTTTAGGTAACTAAGGTGAAATGGATCGTTTTTTAGCTAACTTAGGTGAAATGGATCGTTTTTTAGCTAACTTAGGTGAAATGGATCGTTTTTTAGGTAACTAAGGTGAAATGGATCGTTTTTTAGCTAACTTAGGTGAAATGGATCGTTTTTTAGCTAACTTAGGTGAAATGGATCATTTATGAGCTAACTTAGTTGAAATGGATTGTTTTTAGCTAACTTAGGTGAAATGGATCATTTATGAGCTAATTTAGTTGAAATGGATCTTTTTGAGCTAACTTAGGTGAAATGGATCATTTAAGAGCTAATTTAGGTGAAATGGATCGTTTTTT
This sequence comes from Aegilops umbellulata, assembly GCA_032464435.1. NCBI lineage: Eukaryota > Viridiplantae > Streptophyta > Magnoliopsida > Poales > Poaceae > Aegilops > Aegilops umbellulata. The sequence continues at coordinate 422,834,565 of CP136059.1, forward strand.
AGCTAACTTGGTGAAATGGATCGATTATGAGCTAAATTAGTTGAAATGGATCGTTTATGAGATAACCTAGGTAAGATGGGTCATTTTGGAGTTAACCTAGGTGAAATGGGTCATTTTAAAGCTAACGTAGGTAAAATGGATCATTTAGGAGCTAATCTAGGTAAAGTGGGTCATTTTTTAGCTAACTTGGATGAACTGGATCATTTATAAGCTAACCTAGGTAAAATGGGTCATTTTAGAGCTAACTTAGGTAAAATGGATCGTCTATGAGCTAACTAAGCTAATTATGCAATTTTTGACATAAGTAAGCTAAGTACAGATTGTTTTAGAGCTAACTTAGGTAAAATGGATGGTTTTGGAGGTCAGTAAGCTCATTAAGTCATTTTGGAGGAGAAGAAGCTAAGTCTAGGTCATTATGGTAAGCATTGGAGGAAATAAAGCTAAGTCTAGGTCTTTATGCATGTGTTAAGCAAAACACTAGATAAACTTACCAAGATCCAGGAGGTGTAGGAGCGGGGTGGCTCGTGTCGGTAGCTAGAGAAGGATCGTGCGATGCTTGTCTGGAGTTACGCTGCACCAAAGATCATTTCCAATGTCTTGTTAGCATGATGACACTCAAATGTTAAGACTAGCAAGTAATGTCCATTCAAATAAAACTCACCGTGGTCCCAGGAGCAATCACTGGCATCGGTGGAGCGGTCTGACCTGCCTTCTCGCACACAGACTTCACATTTGGTTTTGACGACTCAGTCATACTAGTTAGTAATGAGACAAACACTACATGAATGTTTTGGCTAATCTGCAGAAGAAACTTACCACAAGGAGCTCGTACATGGCCCTTGCCTGCATGTCATTCCGTGCCCTCTCCTCCTCCATCATCTTTGTCGTCCTCTCCTCCAACTCCCGCTGCCTCTCCGCCGCCTCCGCCAGAAGTTTCTCCGTTCTATCTCTCTCACCCCGTATAGCAGCCTGCAACACCACTCACATGACCATTTGTAATCATTGATGGAAGCGCACACAATGTAATGGAGAAAGATAACTGAGTACGTATCACTAACCTTGATGGCGAGTTGCACTGGCCGTTCACGAGGCCTTATCTCAGGAGCGGAGCTCGACTGGCGCGCCTTGATCTCCGGGAGAGTGCTAGGACAACGGATAAGTCCATCTCCAATGGCTATGGAGCCATGGGACCTCCCGCCACCAGATATCATCACCAGCTCTGGATCAATGGGACCCTGGCTCGGGTTAAAGTCCTCCCCTTTCCTCGCCTTCCCCTCATCTCTATATCTCACGAGCTTGTTGTGGGAGGAGATGTTGGTGAAGTTGTTTGCATCATCGAGGTCAGACTGAGAGAAAGCCTTGACTTTCTTGAAAGAGGCAGTGTGGGCCATGGCATACAGGTCGTACACCTCTGGCACCTTATCCGCCTTATTGTAGCGTGCCTGAAAGAGAGAAACAATGAAAATTAGTAATTAAAGGGCTCAAGCTAGCATGATGAATGAATTGCATGAATCATGAAGCAAACCACATACCCAGTTGCGCCCGAACTGATATAAGTTGGAGCTGCCTTGATGGTGTGGCACACCTTCCATTTGGGCACGTTTGTCCTTGGCCTCTTTGTGGAGGGCTATCCATTGTTGTGAGCACCACTCATCGACCAACACCTCCCAACAATCCATCCGATCCGCACACCATCTCGGAGGCGCCTAAGTTAGCAAATAGAAACTTGAGCGCTACGGCTAAGAATTACTAAATGAAGGAACTTAAGTAGAGAAGGCCTTAAGAATTACCTTCATGTACTGCTCCTTACTCAGGAACTTATCGCGGCACGCCGGCTTGGTCTTCTTGGTCATCTAGTTTGGTTCTTTTGCCTGTTTTGTGCCATGTCATCTGTCTGGTCGTCTCTTCGACCATGAAAAGATGTTGAAGTCTTCGTACGATTGGCATATACCGAAGAACACTAACAGGGATTTTGGTCTGTGTCTTCTCACCCATACCGTTGTCTACCACAATATACCTGGAAGACTTGCAAATGGTACAATAGTTCAAGTCCGCATAGTCAAGCCTAAATAAGGCACATCCTTTCTCACAGGCATGTATCTTCTCATAGGGCATCTTAAGTGCACGGAGGATTTTGTCCGACTGGTACAGGTTTGCAGGCATTACATGGCCTTTGGGTAGAAAGCGTCCAAATACTGTCATAATTGCGTCATAGCATTCTCTGCCCAAGTTGAACTGAGCCTTCAGAGCCATTACTTGTGAGATGGCATCCAACTGACAAAGTTCAGTGTGCTCGTGGAGCGGACGTTTCGAAGACTCCAACATTTCATTGAAGGCCTTTGCAGATTCCTCCATCTCCTCGTCCGAATCCCGAGCATCATCATAGCCTTGCACCATGTTTTCCATCCCGGTACCATGCTCGTCGGTGCGACGACGATCCACCTCAGTTCGGTCACGTTGGGCAGACTCACCATGAAATGTCCACACCGTATAATCGGGCGTAAAACCACTCTTCTGCAGGTGTTTGCCCATTTCAGCCTCTGTCTTCTTTTCCCAATTGCCGCACCGGAAACAGGGGCACCAGGTTTTCTTTTGGCCATTTGCAAATGCGGCTTGCACAAACCCCTTAGTTTTTGTGAACCATTCAGCGCTCCATTTGTTCTGACTAGTGTGACCGGTATACATCCACGCACGGTCACTCATCTTGACTTTCAGAGCTACTGGGCACACAACAATTATATATGTAATTCACCATGTATATATATTCATCAGTTGATCTACTTTGCCAATTTTATTAGGTCCATGCAACCTACACTCTAATAGGTAATGATAGGTCCTAATCCCACCCGTGTATGTGTAGATTGGGTTCATTTTCCCATGCTATGCTCCGGATCCGACGCAAAATTTCGGAAGCACCTCCCCGCTGTTCTCCTGATACATGTCTCTGCAATAAACAGAGAGGATGTGTACCCGGAGAACAACAGGGGAGGCACTGACGAAATATATGCGTCGGATCCGGAGCAAAGCATATGGGAAAACGAACCCAATCTACACATACTCGGGCTGTCCATGGATAGCGTTGGACAATTCGAAAGAATCAAGGTTATAAATATGCAAATGCATGCATATTTATAACTATGACGCTTTCGAACGGGAGACACATATTGGTTACGCATACTGATGATTCAAGACACATATATAGCTAGCTATCAAGTTTCATCGGCACGAACACCGGAACAGAGCAAATAATTAATGGGGGAGGAGGACATGTCATTTGTGCTCACCCACGAACGAAGGGGCAGAGCTCGTCAAACGCACGGCGAGGTCGTCGAACACCAAACCTCGCAGCGGTGAAACAACTGCACATTTAAATCAACCCGATCAACACAATTATATATGATGTTTTTCATAACAAAATCGGAAAATATATGACCTAACTAATCGGGGTGTCTGGGTGTGGTGTCGGGGTCGGGGTGTGGTGTCGGGGTCAGGGGTCAGGGGGTCGGGGTGTCGGGGGTCAGGGGGTCGGGTTATTTCCTTCTATCCTTCTTCTTCTTTCTTTCTCTTCTTCTTCTTCTTTCCTTTCTTCTTCTTCTTCTTCCATCTTTTTTCTACTTTTTTACTTCTTTTCATTTCTTCTTTTCTTCTTCTTCTTCTTCTTCTTCTACTACTTCTTTTCTTCTTCTTTTTTTTTTCATCTTTCTACTACTTCTACTTCTTCTAATTCTTTTCTAACACTAACACTAACACAATCTAGCACTAACAATTAAACAGCAAAAAAAATGAAAAAACAGAAAAAAAAAAACTAGTTCCCTCACCGGAGCAATGGGACGGTCGGCGGGGGCGGCGCCGGCCGACGGGTGCGTCGCCGAGCGGCGGGTGGGGTGGTGGGGGGCGGAGGGGTGGTGGGGGGCGGGGGCGGCGCCGGGCGGCGGGGGGGGGGGGGGGGGGGGGGGGCGGCGCCGGGCGGCGGGGGGCGGGGCCGGGGCGACGGGGCGTCGGCGGGTGGGGTGGGGGGCGGAGGGGTGGGGGGTGGCGCCGGGCGGCGGGGGGGGGGGGGGGGGGGCGGGGGCGGCGCCGGGCGGCAGGGGCGGGGGCGGCGGTGGATCTAGGGCGGGCCGTCGGGGAGTAGAGAGGAAGAGGAGAGTAACGGGTGGGGAAGGGTTGTGGACGTCCGTTAGTTACATAAGCTCTTTGTCGTCCGCCAGTCTTTGCCGTCCGCCGTTGTACCTCTTTGCCGTCTGCTAGCTGACGGCAAAGAGGTGGGGGTGTTAAGTTTTTTTAAACGGGCGGGTGGGTGGGGGCCACCTCCCTCTTTGCCGTCAGCTGGCTGACGGCAAAGAATCTTTGCCGTCAGCTGGCGGACGGCAACGAAATGGCTCATGGCAAAGAGCTTCTTTGCCATTCGCCGTTTCTTTGCCGTCGGCTTATAGGTAGCTGATGGCAAAGAGCTTCTTTGCCGTCCGCTAGCAGACGGCAAAGAGCTGGCAGATGGCAAAGTAGCTGATTCCAGTAGTGTCGGTTGAGTGATATTCAGTTAAGAACCAGAATTGTTCATGAGCTCATATTACAATTGGATATTGATAGGGATAACAGGATGCTCACCCCCAAGGAACACACCTTCAGAGGCAAGTTAAAGATGATGAGCCTTGGTTTTGCTGCCTTGGACAGATGTATGTTGTGCCAACGTTCCAGATTTCTCAGACTCAAGGAGGGGGACTGCAATTCTCGGTTTTTTCACTTGAGGGCCATTGCTAGAAGAAGGAAGAATTTCATTACTTCTATCTTAGTTCATGAGACTGAGTATACAGACCAGCAAAACAAAGAGCAGCATATTTGGCAACATTTTAACGATCTTCTTGGCACTTATCAACCCAGAAATTCTTCTTTGAATCTAGAAGCTCTTGACCAACCTGTCTGTGATCTAGCTTCCCTTGAACTTGCCTTCTTGGAGGAGGAAATCAAAAAGGCCATTTTTGATATGCACCCAGAGAAGTCTCCTGGTCCTGATGGTTACACTGGTCTCTTCTTTCGCAGGTGTTGGGACACTGTCAAACATGACTTCATTGCTGCTTTGAGACATTTCCAAGGGTTGAACACTCAAAACTTATTTCTGCTTAATAGTGCTGTTATTGCTTTGCTGCCAAAACACCAGGGTGCTGTTAGGCCTCAGGACTTTAGGCCCATTAGCCTAATCCACTTCTTCGCAAAGTTAATTGCCAAAATGCTGGCTGCCAGACTGCAACCATGGATGAACAAGTTAACTTCCCCCTGTCAAAATGCATTCATAAAGGGTCGAAGCATACATGATAACTTTGTCTATGTTCAGGCAATGGCCAAGGACTTGAGGCGGAAAAAAATCCCTTCTATTATGCTTAAGTTGGATATATCCAAAGCCTTTGATTCAGTTTCATGGGAGTTTCTGCTTAAGCTTCTTCAAGGATTGGGTTTTGGACCAAAGTGGAGAGGATGGAACTCTGCTCTCTTTTTCTCTGCTTCCACAAGAATCTTAATCAACTCCAATTGCACTCAACAAATCCTTCATCGTAAGGGCCTCAGGCAGGGAGATCCCCTCTCCCCATTGCTCTTTGTGCTTGTAGTGGACTGCCTTGGGAGGTTGATGGATAAAGCGTAGAGGAGCAACATTTTGTCCCCACTGGGCAATCAATTGGTTAAACATCGTGCATCTATTTATGCAGACGATGTCATCATTTTCCTCAAGCATGAAATGCATGATTTTGAGGTAGTAACTGAGGTGTTGAAGATTTTTGGAGAAGCAACCGGTCTCGTCACTAATCTGGCTAAAAGCAAGATCCTACCTATCCGGTGTGATGGTCTTGATCTTACTCCCTTGCAGTTGGCTCTTGGTTGCCAGTTGGCTAGCTTCCCCTGCACTTACCTCGGGATGCCTCTGTCTGATAGGCGGCTAAAGGTCGTTGACTTCCAAGACCTACTTGACAAGTTAATTAAGAAGATTGCTGGTTGGAAAGCTAGGTGGATCTCCTCCACTGGTAGAATGGTGCTTGTAAAGTTTGTTCTCTCAGCAATGCCAATTTTCCTTCTGCTAGCTGTTCATCAACCAAAATGGGTCAGCAAGAAAATTGACAAACTACGTCGTGCTTTCTTATGGGCTGGCTCTGATGCCGTCTGTGGAGGCAAATGCCTTGTCTGCTGGACTCAGGTGTGCTCACCCATCTCCATTGGCGGGCTGGGCATCCATGACCTACAAGCTCAGGGGCGAGCGCTTAAAGTTCGCTGGCTTTGGCAGCGTGCCACAGATCCGGATAAGCCATGGCAAGGTCTGCAGCTTCCTGTTGATAAGCATGTTAAGGCCCTTTTCATTGCTTGTACCTCCATCAAGATTGGCAACGACATTAGGATCTCCTTTTGGCATGATCACTGGCTTGGCGGTGAGACTCCCGCTGTTTCATTTCCTAACCTTTTCAAGCACAACAAGAACAGAAAAATATCATTGGCTGAATGTCTCAGCAATAGAAAATGGGTCACCCTTCTCAAGCGCAACCCAGGCATCGACATGCTGCGCGAATATATTGAATTCTGGCACAGATCCAGGGTGATCACTCTGTCCAACCTAGAGGACGAGTTCATTTGGAAATGGTCGTCTGATGGAAGATACAATGCTAAGTCAGCTTACCTATGTCAATTCTGGGGCAAGATTGATTCTCCTCTACCTGAGATCATATGGCATATTAAGGTTCCACCAAAAATAAGATTCTTCAACTGGCTCTTTGTACAGGGCAAATGTTTGACTGCAGATAACCTTGCAAAGTGGGGTTGGCCTCACAACCCGGTCTGTCAACTATGTCATTCAGGGATGGAAGACAACCTACACCTTGTAGCTAGCTGCCCTTTCACGGCTAGAATCTAGGGCTATTGCTTGGCGATATATAAGTTTCCCTTCAACCTCTTGCCTACTGCTCATGATGGCTCTCTATTGGACTAGTGGTTAAAGGCTCTGGATGGTATAGGTACAAGCAGAAAAAAGGATCTCTCATCTCTAATCATGGCGGTTTCCTGGAATGTTTGGAGTGAAAGAAACAACCGTATATTCAATAACAAGGTAACCCATTTCCTGAAGGTCGCTGGGAGCATCATCAACGAGCTTAACTCTCGGAGAATCGCTGGATTCAGAGGAGCTCAATGGACTGACGCAGGATAGCATTCTTTCCTCCTTCCATGTGTACATTTGTATAGCTTTTACTTCTCCTTTCTGGCTCTCAGCCGTTCTGTAAATCTTGAACTGTATCTCTTGGGGTGGCTCATCTTATCTTAATGAATGAAATCAGCACAATGCTGTTTTCGTCAAAAAAGAATTAGAGAGAGGGTAATACGGTTGTCTCTGTCGTCGTACACAATATGCATTTCTGTTTTACAACTGATGTGTATCGGTGGGTAAGGCTATCTCTCATCAAATGGACCCATCAAATGTGTGTGGACACGTTCCACCAGATAGAGGCATCCAATCTTGATCATCAAATGTGTCCGAGCTCCTTCTTTTGATTTTTCTTTTATCTAGACTAACAGCAATAACCTTAGATTTCCTTGCAAAAAAGAAGAAGCAATAACCTTAGATTTAAATAGTTGCAAAAAAATGCAACTACTACTATAGACCCCGAATGTTCAACCAATTTTTTTCATCCATATAGATCTCAAAAAGTCCCAAATTCAATTGTCTGTTGTGTCAGTGTCAGACCTTAATGTTTGACCTCCTTTTCTCCCTCATTTTACACAAAGCATGTTTATATGGTAGCACGGAAAGTCTTGAACAACTTCATCGCATTGGGATCCAAGTCCGCTGCCACGTTTGCTCCTAGGAAACACCATTAATAGAAATATTTCTCTCCTCGAACTTAAAATTCTTGTTTTGCATCTCCATGGACATGTCAAACCTCTCCACCTTCTTTTCTTTCTTCATCACATTACGCTTTGGCACATGCCTCCTCCTTTGTCATGATGCCGTCGAACTTGCCCAACATCTTGGCCACCGCCACTTCTCGCTTCTTCTTCTCGGTCTCTCATTTCTTTCCCCTCGACTTAGCCACATGAGGTGGCCCGTGCAAGCCCTCCCACAGTTGTATCAACACCATTGTCATCAGGTTTGGCGTCGATGATCTTGGCAGGATGGGCAATGCTTGTCCACTTGCTTTGTTTATTCAAGCATAAAGCAACAATGAAGCAACATGAATGGCTTGCCCTCGGTCTGGCGGTACAAGGCGCATGCCCAATTTGGCCATCAAAGCAAGACGATGACAAGATCAACAAGTCGCAGCAGAGAGCAAATCAATCCAATGACCAAGCACATAGATCAACACAAAGGGAACCTTACGAGCTCTAGGATTGTCGCACCGCTTGGCTACTGGTTTTGCGTTTGTGTATACGCGCTGCAATACTTATTGACCTCATGTTGAATGTTGTACCATCGATAGCCTAACAACTTCGCATTATGATTGTGGGTCACTTCTTTTTTGTAGGGGCGTAGTTCTTTTTTATCATGATAGAAATCATGCACGCTTTCCCAAAACGCTGAGCCCTTTTGGCTATGTGCGTGCCTTTCAATGGATCAAACTCTCATGCCCAATTAGGCGTCACACAACAATTCATCCGCATTGTCCACGTCCGGCTCCATCTGCTAGGTACCCGGTGGCATCTTTTGCTTGGACTGTGGTGAGTAGTCTCCTCGACTTGTCCGTTCTCATGGGCATCGCATTGTTGATCATGTTCATCATCACCTCATAGGTGGCCACCGTCAATTTTGGAGGTGGCATTCCGTCAAACAGTGACCAGGCACCATCGGATGATGACTCCTCGAACGGAAACCGCAATTGAGCAAGCTTCAGACATTGCAACTCCGTGAACACTTAGTCAGAGTTGAGGTCGACGACGTATAGTTGATTGTGGCCAGAGGCGTATGTGAAGGAGATAAAGGTGCTGCAGTGACTCCGTCTCGAGCTGATTGTTAAGATGGCCGGCGTAATGGTACGGTGGCTTTTACTAGGGAGCGGCCAGGGCTGCCGAGACGAATTTGTATCCACATAGGTGCATAACAAAATAGTGAAAAGGTCATACCAGCAATACAGCCCAAACCAAACCCAAGATGGTCGATATACTGGAAACATTTCTTCGGCTCATTTACGGTTGAAGGACTAAGAAAACGATATTTTCAAAGCTTGGTGTTATTCTTTTTATCAGCGACCTGTTTTTTTTTTGCCACCTTTAGCTTCTCATCAAGGGTCGTGTAATTTTCCCAACCTTTTGGTTCGTATTAATTAAACTAGTCAAAAAGAAAATGAGGAGGCTAATGGAGTATTTGTTAATCTTGTTGGGTCGATGCAGGGACGGATTTTCCGTACCTGCCATGCCCAGGTTGGCGACACCCCAAAGAGCTTATGCCACACCCAACAAACTCTGGGAGCAACTAATTGACGAGCGCTCCTTCGGGGGCCTCACAACGATCAACACCACTTGACGCGCTCTCAGCCGTTCGCTACGTGTCGTGCTCTGAACGCACCCTACGGATTTTTTTTTCCGCACGCGTTTTCCGCTTTTAAACGGTTTTTTTGGTTTTTTCGACGTTTTGGTTTTCCACCGGTCTTCCTTAGCTTTTGGATCAATTTTTTTCAATTTTTTTTGTTTTGTGCGAAAAAACACGTTTCTTTCTTTCTTTCGCGAGAGTGACGGTTTTGCTTCCGCGAGAGACACGGTTATGCTTTCGCGAGAGTCACGGTCGTGCTTCTCGAAAACGAAAAAGCACGTTTTCTGTTTTTTCCTTTCGCAAGAGGCACGGTTTTACTCCCGCGAGAGGAACGGTTGTGTTTTCGCGAGAGGCACGACCGTGCCTCTTGGAAACAAAAAAAAATGTGTTTTATGTTTTTTTTCTCCTTATGCGAGAGTCACGGTTTTGCTTCCGCGAGAGACACGGTTGTGCTTTCGCGAGAGGCACAGATTTTTTTTTCACGAGAGGCACAATTTTGCTTCCGCGAGAGGCATGGTTGTGCTTTCGCGAGAAGCATGGGCGTGCCTCCTCGGAAACGGAAAAGAATATGTTTTTTGTTTTTTCCTTCCGCGAGAGGTACGGTTTTGCTTCCCCGAGAGGCACGGTTGTGATTTCGCGAGAGGCACGGGCGTGCCTGTGTCGGAAAGGGAAAAAACCCGTGCTCTCGGTTCGGTTTTTTTGTCTGTGTTTTTCGTGAGAAAAAGTTCGTCAAAACCTACCCACATGAAATCTAGTTTTGAAGATCTCAACCCGAGAAATCCAACGATGAAAGCGGTTAGAGATTTGGACGCATGGTTTAAGAGATAAAACATTTTGAATAAACAGATCTACGAAAAAAGAGAAAACTCATAGGTTGCGACAAGTGACGCACATGCAGCGCGCCACTTGTGGCAACCTTGAAGGGTGGGAGTGACTTTTGTAATGAGTAATCTTCAATTAGTGATTTCGACAAACTCTAGTTGATGCCCACACGCGTCAAATATTTGGCGTGACGCCTGACGCGTGCTCCCTGTCGGGCTGGCCCAAGTAGACGCTTGTTTAATGCCGAGCGGTTTAACTGCTTTGTTTGTTTATTCTGGTTTGTCTGGTTTTCAGTTGTTTTATTCTTTATTTTCAATCTATATTTCAGTTTCCTTTTCCCTTTTTTGTATTCTGGTTTATTTTCTTTTCCGTTTTAGATGTTTTTTTATTATTTCTTTCTTTCTTGATTTTTTTTAGGTTTCGGTTTGCTCATCATGTTTTCATTTTGCTTTTTTATATGTTTTCGTAATTTTACTAGTATACAGTGAACATCTTTTAAATATGTATTAATCATTTTTTTATGTAAGTTGAACATTTTTGTTATGTATAGTGAACATTTGTTAAATACATAGTGAACATTTTTTATATTATAACCTAAACTTTTTAATTACATGTTGAACTTTTTGGTAATATATGGCGAACATTTTTTTAACAGGTGATAAATTTTATAAATGTATATATATTTTAGTTCGTTCTTGTATATTTTCAAATTCTATGAAAAATCTAACAACCGGTTCTTATGGAAGACAAATGATAGAAAACCATAGAAAAGTAATCAAATGAAAGGAAACTTTTCAAAGGTGCACAACACAGCCCTAACCATGCATCGCCAGTATGGGCCGACCCATTACTCTTGAACTGTGCCTTCAACCATTGTTTGCCTCCAGGCATCCAATAGGAGGCCTCGTCACACCCTACAACACCGAGGTGACTAAAATCGTGATCTCTAGGGTTTATGTCTATTTTTATTTCTGGGCCTTACCTTGTTGCCCCTTTAGCTTTTGTTTTCCTAACTAGACACCTCACTCCGCCTTTCGCCGTCCACACCTATGATCTCTCATTGGTTGATCATCTGATTGATTCTGCGATGGTTGAAGCATGGGGCAAAGCTTTGCCTCGCCCTCAGCGAGGGACAAGGAGGTCTCATCTCAGCCCACCTCGCATCGCTACTATTGTACCGACCCATTAGTAGCCTAAGGGATGACTGTTCATTCTTTCTTCTTCGCTTCTTTGTTTGTTAATTTTCCTTTTTGTTTTTTACCTTTGTTTATATTTTATAAATATTCTAAATATATATAATTCGAAAATTAATTTACTTAAATGTTTTAAAAAAATGTTCATCGTGCATCTTTGAAACTATTAACACAGTGAAATTTTTCTCTTCATGCAGTTTTGAAAAACAATCTTCGCACCATTCAATAAAAACATTTTTTACAACTAAAAAATAATCATATTTTTTAAATATACATTAATTTTACTTATTAATAAAAAAATTCGTATAGTTTCATAGAATGTTTCTTACCATTCAAAAAATATTCATTACATTTTTAAAAATTCTTTATGTAATGTATAATTTTATTTGTTATTTAAAAACGTTTCATACCATTAAAATGATTTCCAAAATCTATTAAAAATGTTTAACATAGTGAAACTTGTATTTGAAAAGTATTTCAGAATGTATTTGTAAAATGTTCAACGTGTATCAGCAAAATGTTCCATGTGTATACAAAAATCTCCGACTTGTATTTTAAAAGTATTAAACATATATACTGAAAACTGTCCAGGATCTATTTAAAAAATGTTTCACATATAATTATAATATATTCAAGGTCTATTAAAAAATATATGCAATGTTTATTTGAATTTGTTTTCACATGTATTACACAAATGCACAAACATGTATGTGAAGAAATGTTTCACATATAATTATAAAATATTTAGCGTCCATTAAAAATATATGCAATTTTATTTGAATTTGTTTTCACATGTATTACAAAAGTGCTCAAACATGTATTACAAAAATGTTCTCATCTATTTGAATTTTTTTCAATGTGTATAAAAAACGTAAAACATGTAAATAAAACGTAGAAAATTTGTATTACAAAAATAGACATGTAACTGAAGAACAAAAAGAAAACCAAAAACAGAAAAAGAACCATGAAAAAATAAAGAAAACAGAAAAAGTAAATAAACTACACAGAACCTTACCAAAACCCGTCTGAAACGAATTGAAGGTTCCATGTTATTGGGCTGGGCCATTCCACCGGTCGCTTGAGGAGAGACGGAGCTCTGTTTCACAAAGAGCGAAACATAGCCCTCACTGAAGTGTGGGCAAGTTGTGAAGCTATGATGGTAGCACAAGAACTTCAGGCTGGAAAAAAAAAATCCATATCGCTTTTGATGCTCTAGCATTGCTTGTGGTATCTACATTTGGGTGATGGGGAAGGAAGCTATTCACGGATGGGATTTTTATCCATGAACACACGGCTTCTATTTGAATGCTCAAAGCATCTTCAACAATGGGTGCAAATAACAGGCGCGCTCCAGCGATGGCGGAAAACTCAGCCGCGCGGAAAACGATTGCGCGCGCGGGAAAAAGCGGCTGGGCGCGTGCTAGATTTGGCCCGCGGCATCCGGCGCGCCTATATAATGCAGCGTCCGCCACGAGTCCTCCCATCGCACTCCACCTCGCCACGCGTCCTCTCCCGCTCTCTCCCCGCTTCCTCTGCCGCTTCCTCCCCTCGCCGCCGATGCGCCACTACCGCGCCACCATGCCGTTGCGCCGCCGGGGAGCTTCGGGCTACCGCGGCGTCCACGCGCTCCCCTTCGACACCTTCTATGCCGAGATTCAGTCCGGCGACGTGCGCCTCGGCCTCGTCACCTTCGACACCCTCACGAGGCCGCCCGCGCGTACGACGCGCGGGCGTGGCGCCTCTCGAGGCCTCACACATAGACGAACTTTCAGGACATCTGGACGTGCGAGCAGGCGCGGGAACTCGCCCCTCCGTAACTGACGCCTACCGTCAGGAACACCATCGGCAGTAGCGCTGCTTCCTCATCGCCGAGGCGGACGAGCGAGCCATGGCGGAGTGGCGCCAGCGCCACCCGGAAGACGTCACCAACGAGAACGCCTTCTAGGCGGAGAGGAAGGCAATGCGGCGTGCGGAACGAGCGGACAGACATCGTCGGAAGGCACTGGCGATATCGCAGTGCGATCTGGGACATGCATCATTCTTCTCCGACAACGACAATCAGTGGGAAGACGCGTTTCTTGATACGTCGGACGACACAAGCGAGGAGGAGGACGTCGTAGTTTCTACTTTGTGCTGTTTGGTTGAACTTTGTTATTTGTATCGGACTAGTTTGTGTTGTTTGGTTGAACTATCTATTTGGTTGAACTAGTTTGTATTTTGGTTGCTCGCGCGCGCTGTTATTTTTCAGCGTCTGTTGGAGCGGGTCGCGCACGCAATATTTTATAGCCGCTGCTGGTACCAGCGCCCTGCCACGCGCAAAAAAATCACTATTTCCGTGTGCAAAAAACTGTTTTAGCGCATCGCTTATTGCGTGTTTGTTGAAGATGCTTAGTTTTGAAGCGTCCTGCTGATTGCAAGTGGTCGTTTTTGACTGGTCCGTGGGATTCGGTTATGGAAACTCCTTCCCTCCATCCAGATGCAAACAACGCCACGCGCAACCGTCCGCTTCTTACGACACGTGTCCCATGGGCCCGTGCGACTCGTCTTTATCCTTGTCTTCTTTGCCCCAATGTACGCCACACATTCCCATCTCGCTCCCGAGCGAACCGTGCGCCTCTCCTTGTCCTCTTTCTAGCTTTCTTCGCCACAGGCTGCCATGAATCCGCCTCTCTTGAGATCTGCTACGCAACTAGCGCCCCTCAAGTGAACCCGAGGAGAGAGCCTCCGCCTCTGTGAGACGGGCGACCGCTGCTGGGATGGCGGCCCAGGTGCTTCGGCGCTCGACGACGACAATGCTATGACAGTCCACGGTGGGGTTGCTCCAAGTCCACCGGAGCTGCAGCGACGGCCGCCTTGATTAGACGCTCGACGACGGCGATGCTGCGAAAGTCCGTGATACGTCTCCAACGTATCTATAATTTTTAATGGGTCAGACTAACTGCCACACGTGTGGAAGGAAGGGAGTCGCACCACACGTCTCTAATGTAAACAGATTGCAACGTTATCGCATGCATGCATGTAGTAATCTTTTTGGATTTTCAGCTTTTAAAATGTTTTATCTCTTAAACGAAAAATCCGATTAAAAATCCGTTTTCATCATTAAATCCCTCGCGATGAGATCTTTAAAACTAGATCCCATGTTGATATGTTTTGATGAAATTTTTTTGGATTAAAAGTTGCCATATCTATTGCATATGAATTGCCATGATGTTCACACTGAAGTTGCCATGATATGTTTCAGCTATTTTCTTCTACATTTAGAAGTAAATTTTGACATTTATAAAACGGAGAATTAAGAAACTAGACTTGCCATGAACCATAAACTAAAATTGGCATGATACATGCACGTAAAATTGTCATGGTTCATACAAAAAATAATTTTCATGGTCAATGTACTGGAGTTGCCATCATCAAAATACTAAAATTGCCATGATCTACAAACTAAAATTGCCACATGACAACTTTAGTTTAAGCCCTATGGCAACTGCAGTGTAAACATCATGGCAACTTCTTGCAAAAAATTCGTTGAAACATATCAACATGGGGTCTAGTTTTGAAGATCTCGTCGAGACGGATTTAATGGTGAAAACGGATTTTTAGTTCGCTTTTTTATTTAGGAGATGCAACATTTTTAAGCCGAAAACCAAAAAAAATTCTGCTGATGTCATCTATTCATACGTGGCAAAATGAGTGGTGGTGGAGGCGTGTGGGCGATGTGCAAACGCCCACACGTGTGGGCGTTAACATTTCCGTGTTTGATTGTTCCATGCTATTATATTACCTGTTTTAGATGTTTATGGACTTTATTAAACACTTTTATATTATTTTTGGGACTAACCTATTAACCCAGAGCCCAGTGCCAGTTTCTATTTTTTCCTTGTTTCAGTGTTTCGAAGAAAAGGAATATCACATGGAGTCCAAACGAAATGAAACCTTCGGGAGAGTTATTTTTGGAAAAAAAGCAATCTAGAAGACTTGGAGTGCATGTCAGGGGATCAACGAGGAGAGCACGAGGCAGGGGGGCGCCCACCCCCTTGGGCGTGCCATCCACCCTCGTGGGCCCCTCGTGGCTCCCCTGACCGACTTCTTTCGCCTATATATATCCATATACCCTAAAAACTTCGGGGAACAGAATAGATTGGGAGTTCCACCGCCGCAAGCCTCTGTAGCCACCAAAAACCAATCGGGACCCTGTTCCGGCACCCTGCCGGAGGGGGGGATCCCTCACCGGTGGCCATCTTCATCATCCCGGTGCTCTCCATGACGAGGAGGGAGTAGTTCACCCTCGGGGCTGAGGGTATGTACCAGTAGCTATGTGTTTGATCTCTCTCTCTCTCTCATGTTATTGAGGTGATACGATCTTGATGTATCGCGAGCTTTGCTATTATAGTTGGATCTTATGATGTTTCTCCCCCTCTACTCTTTTGTAATGGACTGAGTTTTCCCTTTGAAGTTATCTTATCGGATTGAGTCTTTAAGGATTTGAGAACACTTGATGTATGTCTCGCCGTGCTTATCTGTGGTGACAATGGGATATTCACGTGATCTACTTGATGTATGTTTTGGTGATCAACTTGCAGGTTCAATGAACTTATGCATAGGGGTTGGCACACGTTTTCGTCTTGACTCTCCGGTAGAAACTTTGGGGCACTCTTTGAGGTTCTTTGTGTTGGTTTGAATAGATGAATCTGAGATTGTGTGATGCATATCGTATAATCATACCCACGGATACTTGAGGTGACATTGGAGTATCTAGGTGACATTAGTGTTTTGGTTGATTTGTGTCTTAATGTGTTATTCTAGTACGAACTCTTGAATAGATCGATCCGAAACTATAACTTTGAGGTGGTTTCGTACCCTACCATAATCTATTCGTTTGTTCTCCGCTATTGGTGACTTTGGAGTGACTCTTTGTTGTATGTTGAGGGATAGTTATATGATCCAATTATGTTATTATTGTTGAGAGAATTTGCACTAGTGAAAGTATGAATCCTAGGCCTTGTTTCCTAGCATTGCAATACCATTTACGCTCACTTTTACCACTTGTTACCTTGCTGTTTTTATACTTTCAGATTACAAAAACCTACACCTACCATCCATATTGCACTTGTATCACCATCTCTTCGCCGAACTAGTGCACCTATACAATCTACCATTGTATTGGGTGTGTTTTGGACACAAGAGACTCTTTGTTATTTGGTTGCAGGGTTGTTTGAGAGAGACCATCTTCATCCTACGCCTCCCACGGATTGATAAATCTTAGGTAATCCACTTGAGGGAAATTTGCTACTGTCCTACAAACCTTTCCACTTGGAGGCCCAACAACGCCTACAAGAAGAAGGTTGCGTAGTAGACATCAGTCCGCGACGGGGTTGCTCCAAGTTCATCGGAGCTGCCCACGTAGGCGGCCCTGCTTCGACGCTCGACAACGATGATGCTGCGACAGTCCGCGGCGGGGTTTCTCCAAGTCCACCAGAGCTGCCCGCGTCGGCAGCCCTGCTTCGACGCTTGAGGATGACGATGCTGCGACAGTACGCGACGGGGTTGCTCCAAGTCCACCGGAGCTGCTTCAGCGCTCGACGATAGCGATGCTGCGACGGTGACGTTACTGCGAGTAGCACCGGCCGATGATGCTTGCAGGGGCTGCGGATCCGCGAGAGGTGCCCGTCGTCGTGGGGGGCTGCCGGTGGTGCTGCAACCACTGCTGTGAGGCCACTGGAGCTGCTACGGCTAGTGTTGCGATGGGCGGCGTCGCTGGAGGTGATGTGGCGAGGAGCCGAGGATGTCGGTGTGCCGCACGCAAAATGCTGCGATGGCGCCGCCATGCTGCGACGACATCTGGGCGTGACGACGCAGTTGTGAAGGCGGCTTAGCAGCTGCGACGGATGCTTCGACGACGACTCAACTACTGCATGGCGGCTCGAGCTGCTCCAACTATGCCGCGACGACGGCTTGGGCTGCGACGGCTTCGCCGTGCTGCGTGTTGCCGTCGTTCTGCAATGCCACCGAAGCTTGCTACGCAGGGCGAGGATGTGTGTGCGACATTCTACAATAGATCATGTTGCGCTGACTTCTATCGAACAACTAGAGCGTCCAGATCGCATGGTTCAAAAGGCGGATGCTATTTTGCTTTTCTGCATCCGGACGGCGCCTAGCAGCTGCCTTCGGTTATGGGTAATGTTTGCGGCCGGTCAACCGGTTAACGACTCGGCCGGTTCGAGACGCGTCGCATGATCTTTCTCAATCTGCTCCTACTATGCTGCGACGACGAATTGGGCTGCGACGGCTTCGCCGTGCTGCGTGTTGCCGTCGTTCTGCAGTGCCACCGAAGCTTGCTACGCAGGGTGAGGATGTGTGTGCGATGTTCTACGATAGATCATGTTGCGCTGACTTCTATCGAACAACTAGAGCGTCCAGATCGCATGGTTCAAAAGGCGGATGTTATTTTGCTTTTCTGCATCCGGACAGCGCCTAGCAGCCGCCTTGGGTTATGGGTAATGTTTGCAGCCGGTCAACCGTTTAACGACTCGGCCGGTTCGAGACGCGCCGCATGATCTTTTCGATCGTGCGACTCACATGCGCGCTGGACACGCGCTACATTATCCTTTTGGACGCGAAGCGCTAGATAAATACACTTGTGGTCACTGAAGTTGAGGTCAAAGCACAATACGGTTACTGAATTTTAGAATACGCTCAATACGGTCATTGAATACGAGTTGCGATGATTATACGGTTCACTGGCTCACTGTATAACAACGTATTTTGTCTAGTTGACCGGTCAAATAGTCTACTTGCCACTTAGGACATCACTGTGTTGCGTCCCTACTCTATGGGTCCCACGTGTCAGTGAGTATAAAAAGAAAAATGAAGGAAAATGATTTATTCGTGGGTGCAGACTCGAACTTGAGACCTAACGATCGTAAACATCGTGCTGCTAACCATCTGCACCGTCGTAATTTTGTGCGAGTAAGCCGAGGACCACAGTTTAATCTTGTTGATTTGTTTTGTTCTGACATGTTCTGTCCGTGTAAGTTTCTTTTTGTTGACAACACATCCGAGCATGTCTTTTTTTCTTCCTTTTTTGGGTTTTGCTGTGTGTGTGCGTGCGTACATGTTAATGTGTGTTATCTGTGATTTTTCTCTTTCGTTTTCTGCTATGAGTGTGTAATGTGTGCATGCGTGCGTATGTTGTATACATGTTAGTGTGTCCGTCCCTGAGTGCGGCCTGGACATGATGTTCCATGGAGACCAGAATCACTTGCGTAGTTGAGGTGAGCCACATCTTGTTGGCGTAGACCTCCTCCTGCGCCATGCTCGACAAGCCGGACAACTTCGTCGTGTCGACTGACGCCATAACGAGCCTTGCCGTGGCCAAGCCCTTCATCGCTCTCGACACACTCAAGTTTTTCTTTTGCTCGCCGTGACTGACGTTCTCCGCCTGACATGCTCGGCGTCAATGTGCTCCTGCATGTAGTCTCACTCGCGCAGGGGTCACTCTTGATCACTTGCCGAATCAACCCCTCGAAGAACCTCATTGTTTGCCACCATGGCCCTAGCTCCCTCCCTGCTTCTTGTCCCTCCTATCGTCGGTTGTCTAGTCTTCTCTCCATCCGGGTCTTAGAAGCTCTCGTCGCCTACTGTCGTGTGCGTTCCACCGAAGCTCTAAGGCCAAGACCGCGGGTGCCTTCTGGAGCAATGCCGACAAAAAGGTGTTGCAACAGCTGGCGTAGGGCGCTGTAGGACGATGAACCGGACGTTGCCGCACACATCCATGCATATTGTGCGTCGCATCAGCCTTCTCGAGCAATGCCGAGCGGGTGTTCGGTGCGTTGTGACTTGTGTACGTGCGTGATGTGCATGCGTTGTGCACGTGCATGCTGTCCTTGCGTGTGTGCATGCATTGCTGTTTATATTAAAAAAAGAATGATCTACTACATGCAACCATCTAAATGTGTTGGTCTGGATTGTTAGCCATCGTATAGTTACTAACCGAGGGATCTTTGGTTCGAATCCCTTCTCTCGACCGTACTTCTTATTCTTTTATTTGTTTATTTCACCAACTGACAGGTGAGTCCCACCGAACAGAGAGAGCATGTGACGATGACCAGGACCAAGACTATTTGATCGGTCAACAGTGCCATGCGTATAGAATACGGTTAGCCAGTGACCGTATAATCAACGCAACTCGTATTCAGTGACTGTAGTGTGCTTTGACCTCAACTTTAGTGACCACCAGTGTATTTATCTCGTATGCACGCGAAGCTTCCAACCATTCATTTCTTCGTGAGCTGAGCATCTCTCTTCTCCTCAAACCGCGCCTCCGGCTAGCAGCACGAGCGATGACCACCACCTACGCGCCCTGCCCAGGTGAAGCTTCTAGGCGCTTTCCACAGCCAATCCCGTCGACGGCTTTCTCCGGCAAACTCATCCATTTTCTCTCGTTACAAGCCGTGCCCAACCCACTCTCCCACTTCGCGTGTCAGTAGAGGGAGTTGGCTGGACGAGGTGATGAAGCGATGCGCGACGGCTGCTCTGCGTGCGCGCGGTGCCGACGAGAGGTGATGCGGGGGTGCCTCGAGCGTGGGTAGCGAGCTCTCCGGCAACATGTTTTTTTCGCTCGAACGGGAGTTTTTTGTTGCTAGAACCTCCTGTTCTTTTTGCTACAATCAATTTTTGTTGGATTTGATGTTTGTGGGATTTTTGCTGGAACCAGAGTAAATTGTTGCTGGAATCGTGCTGTTTTTTTGCTACAATCAAATTTGTTGGATTTTGATGTTTGTGGGATTTTTGCTGGAACCAGCGTAGTTTGTTGCTGGAACCAGCTGTTTCTTTTTCTACAATCAAATTTGATGGAGTTTGATGTTTGTGAGATTTTTGCTGGAACCAGAGTAAATTATTGCTGGAACCGGCTGTTTTATTTTTGCTACAATCAAATTTGTTGGAGTTTGATGTTCGTGGAGTTTTTGCTGGAACCAGAGTAAATTATTGTTGGAACCGTCTATTTCTCTTGTTACAATCAAATTTGTTGGATTATGTTTGTGGGATTTTTGCTGGAACCAGAGTAATTTGTTGCTGGAACCGGCTGTTTCTTTTGCTACAATCAAATTTGATGGAGAGTTTGTGGTTTGTGGGATTTGTTTTGTTGGAAGCAGCGGTTGCGATGCTGGAACCGGCATCGGCAGGACCTGCAACTGGCCAGGGCGTGTTTTGGAGCTGCAACCAGTGAGAAGGGGATGGTACTGGCCGGCGGCGGTGGTGCTGAGATGCTGGAACCAGCTTCGTTGGGGGGCTGCAATGATCATGTCCGGGGTTGGAACTGAGGGAAGCACGCAAGATGCAAGCAGGGAGGTGCTGCAAAACTCGAGCGAGCTCGCCGGCGGGGATGCTTCGAGCTCGGCGGGGGAGGGGGTACTTCAAGATCGCAAGTGACGATCCCGTGAGGCGGGGTTGCTAAGAGGGCCTCCGTGGGCGTGGTGTTCACGAGGGGGAAGGGGGAGGAAGAAATAGGGGAGCGATCGAGTGGTCATCTCTGGTCTAATCGAAGGGCTGCGTGTCGACCGGACAGGCGCCTATCACCCGCCTTCGGTTATTGTACCTCTAAAAAGAAGACCACTTATTATATGATATTTACTATCAAAAGACCACTTATTCTGCTAAAAAACAACCCCTCATGGGCTTGGGCCTTGAAGGACATTTTACTTGCCTCCTACAAACAATGCGGTGTTTCTCAAAAAAAAACAATGCGGTGGGTTCACGACGTACCACCATTGACGAAGTGGTGATGAAATGCGTTGAGATGGTCACTATCCTATGGAAATATCTCTGTCGTCCATGTTCGCCGTCCAGATCTTCCTACCGCCAACGGTTGCCGTGATGCAAACGTTAGTGGAACCGCCTACCGTGAGGGGATTTATGGCACACCTTTGAAAAAGACCGCGCAGCGTGATCATTCCCACATGCAATCGCGTGCCCTCTTTGCAGTCGCCCTGACCCGACTCATCAAAAATGGTCGATTCAGCCTTTCCTCTTTCTCTGAGCCGCTTTGAGGAGTGTGCGGTATTGGCCAAGCCAAACACGCACGTAACCAAATAAAACGATCAATCAAACACGACATGTAGATTCTGGGTGAGAGTACTTGATCCCCCCCCCCACGCAGCCCCCGCATCATCCGCTCGGGTGACTAGGGTTTCCGCCTAGCAACGCCACCCCTCACCTCCTTTCCCCTCGTCTCCAACCGAGGTGGCCGCTGGCAAGCCTGCGCGGTCGCCGGTGACGGTGGCGGTGAGGCCCTGCTCACTCCGTTCCTGCCGGAGGACTCCGGATCTGGGGCGACGACCCTTCTTGGCGCGGCGGCGGCGCCCTCCCGGCTGTCGGCATCCGTGGGTGATCCTGGCCGGCGTTCCCGACCACGCAGGTGGTGGCTGTGGCGTGGAGATCCCCCTCCTCGTTAGATCTGAGGTTCGACTCCCCTCCCCTTCAGCTCCCTCACCGTCACCGTTTTCAGCAGCTTCGGTGGCCGGAATGGTGTGGATGGGTGCCCGGTGGTGCGGTTTTGGGACCGTGGGAAACCATCGACCGGCTGGTCCGGCCCGGCGGCAGCGACGCCCTTCCGGTGCAGCCGAGGTTCCACCCCTATCCACCCCCGTTCCACTCCCGGGTGAAAGCCCAAAATCCTTCTTGGATTGGGCGGTGACGACGTGTTGCGCGTCGTGTCCTCCTTGGAGGTGCCGTCTGGGGAGCGTGTGTTCGGGCGAGGGGCGACAAAGGTGGAGTTTTGGGTGGCTCTGGTTATCGGGCGGCAGTGGTTGGTCTGGTTCGCAGGGAAGGTTGTCCCCGCTCCCCTCAAGGGTGGTGCTCCTCGGCGGTGGCGTGTTTGCCTTAGCTCCAGCGGTACGACGTCTGCGATCCGGCGGTAGGGGATAGGGTTCCTCTTCCCGGCAGTAGCAACACGTCCCTGGCCGTGTACGCCAGGTGTTTCTCTTCAGCGGCCGACGATTCTTGCTCCTCGTCGTTCTGCGGCCTCTCCTGATGTCCTTGTTGCTCGTTCTTTAGTGGCTTCTCCTGGTGGCTTTCCCGCTGTTTTTCAGGTGTCCTAGGTTGCGTCGGTGTGTCAGATGAGGTGTGCTCATGTCCTAGGAGGTTGTGCTCTATGCCTGTTCCAGGACTCGAGGTCGGCATCTCTCCTGCTCTAGGGTGAGAGTCTCTCATGTCCGTCGGCCGCACCTTTCAAACAAGGTGAGAGGGTAGGGTCCCTCTACGGCGAGAGCGAAGGAAGATGCTTGGATTCCTCCAACCTTGGACTCAGTCATGTCCACAACTCCACTCCGTTTCTGCAGGTCCTCGTCGTGCTCATGCTGCTCGCCATCCTTGGTTCTTGTTTGCTGCGGTCGGCGGCATGTACTAGCTTGGGCTTCCTCTTCTTTATGTTTTGAGCTAGTATACTGCGTTGAGTTGTAAGCTTCCTAGGGTGCTCCCTTGTATCGTCCGGCCAATGTGGTTGATGTTGTGTTGTAATTCCTGGCCGGTTGATGGCATTGTTAATTCAAAGTCGGGCTCATCGCGAGCCTTCGTTCTAAAAAGAACACGACCGTGTAGGACCTGTACATTTACTCTTCCATTCCATGCGGGGGAGTCCTGGATTAGGGGGTGTTCGGATAGCCGGACAATACCTTCAGCCGGACTCCTGGACTATGAAGATACAAGGTTGAAGACTTCGTCCCGTGTCCGGAAGGGAGTTTCCTTGGCGTGGAAGGCAAGCTTGGCGATGCGGATATTCAAGATCTCCTACCATTGTAACCGACTTTGTGTAACCCTAACCCTATCCGGTGTCTATATAAACCGGAGGGTTTTAGTCCGTAGGACAAATTCATCATACAACAATCATACCATAGGCTACCTTCTAGGGTTTAGCCACCTTGATCTCGTGGTAGATCCACTCTTGTACTACCCATATAATCAATATTAATCAAGCAGGAGTAGGGTTTTACCTCCATCGAGAGGGCCCAAACCTGGGTAAACTTCGTGTCCCTCGTCTCCTGTTACCATCCGTCCTAGACGCACAGTTCGGGACCCCCTACCCGAGATCCGCCGGTTTTGACACCGACATTGGTGCTTTCATTGAGAGTTCCTCTGTGTCGTCACTTCAAGGCCCGATGGCTCCTTCGATCATCAATGACGAGGCGGCCCAGGGTGAGGCTCTTCTCTCCGGACATATCTTCGTCTTCGGCGGCTTCGCACTGCGGGCCAATTCGCTTGGCCACCTGGAGCAGATCGAAAGCTACGTCCCTGGCCATCAGGTCAGGTTTGGAAGCTTAAACTACACGGCAGATATCTGCGGGGATTTGATCTTCGACGAATTCGAGCCACAGCTAGGCGCGCCACACTGTCTCGAGGGGCATGATCTAGCTCTGCCGCCGAACAGTGCTCTGGAGGCCGCACACGCACCGGTTCCGACCCTTAATTCGGAGCCCATTGTGCCAATCGAGGATAAGCGGTTGGACGTCACCTCGGCGGCTGCAATCTCAAAGGCGATCGAGCCGAACGCCAGCCCCGCACTCGGCATGACCAGTGACTCCGAGGATCCGGATTCCACTCCGGACTCCGAACCCCCCGCGCCCCTGCCAATTGAATCCGATTGGGCGCCGATAATGGAGTTCACCGCCGCGGACATATTTCAGCACTCACCCTTCGGTGACATCTTGAATTCTCTAAAGTCTCTCTCTTTATCAGGAGAGCCCTGGCCAGACTACGATCAGCGAGGATGGGATACGGACGATGAAGAAATTCAAAGCCCACCCACCACCCACTTGGTGGCCACTGTCGACAATTTAAACGACGTGCTCAACTTCGACTCCAAAGACATCGACGGTATGGACGATGATGCAGGAGACACATATGAACCAACGCCTATAGGGCATTGGACGGCCACCTCACCTCATGATGTGTACCTGGTGGATACCCCTAAAGGTAGCGACCACGAGGAAAACGGGGATAGAACGAAGGATCAATCCCTCGAAAAACAATCAAAGCGTCGGCGTAAACGCCGACCCAAGCCCAACCGTCCGAACATGGCAGCCCGGATGAAGAAACCGAGCATCTGTCCCCTGGCGAAAATGGCATTCCGGACAACCTTACGCCGGATAAACCCGCGGAGAAGAAGAACCTCCACAAGAGGCTCGTTGCAACCGCACGCAGCCTGAAAAAACAAAAGCGGAAGCTCAAGACTGCATAAGATGCACTCAGGATCAGATGGAGTAAAGTAATCAACAGCGCAGACAAATACGGTGATAGTCGCCGCACTAAAAGCTATCTGAAGCGAAAGCTACTGCCTGAATTCGACAAAGAGGCCTTAGAGCCCTCGCACTCAAAAAGTAAGAAAGCCACATGGTCGGATAGACGACCCCATAGCCAGCATAAAACGGCAAATGGCGCCGCACTTAAGCCGACACGCGACCCACTTTCGGATTCGCATAAAAAATATGGCCGAGCCAGGTCCATTTATGGGCTAAGAAAGCAAGCTCTCGTAAGCAATGCAATAAAACCATCATCAGAATCCGACACACCCAAATACAGGGGCGCCGCACATCCCCTATGTTTCACCGATGAGGTCATGGATTATGAATTTCCAGCGGGATTCAAACCCGTAAACATAGAGGCATATGATGGAACAACAGACCCTGGAGTCTGGATAGAGGATTACATCCTCCACATACACATGGCTAGAGGAGATGATCTCCACGCCATCAAATATTTACCACTAAAGCTTAAAGGACCAGCCCGACATTGGCTCAAAAGCCTTCCTGAAAACACAATTGGAAGCTGGGAAGAACTCAAGGACGCTTTCCGAGCAAATTTTCAAGTGACTTATGTCCGCCCTCCGGATGCTGACGACCTCAGTCACATAACACAATAGCCCGGAGAATCAGCTCGGCAATTCTGGAATAGATTCCTCACTAAAAAGAATCAGATAGTCGACTGTCCGGACGCCGAAGCCTTAGCAGCTTTCAGGCATAACGTCCGAGACGAATGGCTCGCCAGACACCTCGGCCAAGAAAAGCCAAGAACAATGGCCGCACTGACAAGCCTCATGACCCGCTTTTGTGCGGGAGAGGACAGCTGGTTGGCAAGATGCAGCACCAGCGACCCAAATACATCCGAAACTAGGGATGGAAACGGAAAACCGCGACACAATAAGGACCGTCGCCGGACTAAGGAAAAAAGTCCGAAGAGTACGGCAGTCAACGCCGGATTCAAAAGCTCACGACAGAATCAGACAAAGCCGCCCCTCCAGGATAACAGGGATGATCCATCAAACTTAAACAAAATCCTGGACAGGATATGTCAAATACACAGTACTCCCGGGAAGCCTGCTAACCATACCCACAGAGATTGTTGGGTTTTCAAACAATCCGGCAGACTCAACGCTGAACACACGGGGCTCGAAACACCAAGTGAAGACGAAGACGAACCCCAAAAGCAGAGCACCAGGAAACAAAAGAACTTCCCACAAGAAGTAAAAACAGTAAACTTACTTCACATAACAAAACGCGCGGCGCCCATAAAGGTACGCACCACACGACCTATCCCAAAGGGGTCCCGCCACTGGTTGTCAAAACCAATCATCTTTGATCAGCTGGACTATTCTAGAAGTATCAGGAATGCAGGCTGGACTGCCTTGATACTCGATCCAATAATTGGCGGACTCAAGTTTTCAAATGTCCTTATGGACGGCGGCAGTGGACTAAACCTGATATATCAGGACACAATCCGTCGCATGGGGATAGACCCAACAAGAATCCGTCACAGCAAAACCTCCTTTCAAGGAGTAACGCCAGGTCCGGACACCCGGTGCATGGGTTTTCTCCGGCTTGAAGTTATATTCGGCTACGCCGATAACTTCCGTCGCGAAAAGCTAGCTTTCCACATCGTCCCATTCTCAAGTCGCTATCAAGAACTAGTAGGACGCGAAGCTTTCGCCCGCTTTAACGCAATACCGCATTATGCATCTTTAACGCTTAAAATGCCCGGTCCACGAGGTATCATCTCTTTGAAGGGGAAGCATTGAAGTGCGCCTCCCCCAAGCGGAGGACTGTGCGGCCGCTTTGACAGCCCCACAGTAAAATGGCTTCACCGGCCAAAAACTTCGGAATAGGTCATTAAAGACCACGATCGCGGATAGACGAGTTCGGTACAAAATTATCATTGATGCAGGTTTAGTGGCCATATACCTCCGCACTAGGGGCTCCGTACATATACAATAAGAGACAATAAAGCTCAATTTTATATATTTTACTTTATACTTTATTTATTTTAAAATCTTGTTCGGCACGACCCATTTTCAACTCAGTTCCTCTCTTTTACAGATGAACGTCGTGCGGCGCCCGTCCAGGATACGGCACAACAGAGACACAGGCGCAGACGCGCAGTAGGGAGCCGTCCTAAGGATTCCTTTTAGATTAAGACCCTGCGTAAACCTTTTTTACTGTCTCTTGTTGCTACATATCCCCTGGTTTTCTCTGCTCAACCTTATTAAGCCATGTACATTTCTATCGTAGTTCTATTAAAAAATTTTGAATTCAATTCTGCTCAACCTTATTAAGCCATGTACAAGAATCAAGATTCCATTTGTTTCACAGGTATTCAATGATCGCATATCATCCATGGTTTTCCTAAGCCACATACCATGGATCAGCCCCAAGCCAGATACATATTTTTTCACTAAAATAAGTACCTTTTTTGAGAGAGAGAGGACTACCTAAATAGATTATTTTTTTGCGAAAACACTGGACCTTTCATTGATCAACAACAATGTTGACATTCCAGAAGCCATACATATTGGCCCCCCATTAAAACAAGAGAGTTTCTAGCTATTTGAAGAGCATCAAAGTTCGGTTCACCACGTTCATGTCGAACGATACATCACCCGCCGCGATCTTCGGACTTCCGATTTCTTCTATCACCACTAAATTTTTGCCTCGACTTCCTTTTTCGATGCTGCCAACCGCAGTTGCACAATCAGATACGATGACAACAGCTCCTATGCTATGGTGTTTTTTTAGAGAAAAGGCATATACCCAACTTTATAAATAAATCCACCAGGCAGAGTACCAGCACACAACATCCACCAAACGAACAAACACAGAGTAGCCCGACAGTTTTAAGGAGAGATACATGGCACCCAGGCCAGCACACGGCACGCATGCCGGAAAGACTGAAAACGACTTAGCCAGCAACTAGTCGAAGCACCATAAAACATCTAAGCAATATGCACCTGTCTGGATAGAGAAGACGCCGAGGCCCGAACTTTAGAAATCAGGAGATCAGGAGCATCCCGGTCCTCCGTCTTAGTTAATGATCTCCACTGCTGCAAGAACACACATGATTTAAATAAGCAGTCAGCAGGCTTAGCAGGAAAAACATACTCGATGGTAAACTTATTCCTAATCGTCCACAAAGACCAACAAATCGCTCCAAGTCCTACCCAGAAAACCCTTTTAGTAACTCCAACCAGATGATTAGCAAGGGCCTGGACCTCAGAAAAGGACGAAGGGTCCTAGGGGACCTGGAGCCACGATCTAACACAACTCCAGACCAGCTTGGCCAAAACACACTGAAAAAAAATGATTTGTGTCCTCCAGAGCACCACAGAGAGCACAAAACTCCGATCCCGGGCCATTCCTTTTATGGATTTGGTCGCATCACAATTCCCTTCCCCCGTTTGCTTCTCTGTTCACGAACCCCTCTCATGGTTTTCTGTATCTCCCCACCCTCCAGTGCAACAAGCTCATCCAAGAAACATGTAATAAAATTGCTTATGCAAAGGACTTTGGCAGATGTTTACGTGAATCAAGTCACCGCTTCGCCCTCTGCAACGCTCATAGAGTAACCATCATAGTAACATCTTTAATTAAAGGGGAGTTTGTATGTCGTTCAGGGCTTAGGGCATGTACAATGGTTCTATCTTAAGAGTGCCACATAGGATAAATGATTCATAAGAGAAGGCTTGTCTTATCTTATTTAAGAGAAGACAAGAGATGATCTCTTAGGACAATTTCTCTCACCATATTTTTAGAAATAACTAATTATTGAAGATAAGACTAAGATATGACCCATTGTAGACATGTTTTTTTGTCATCTCTAATTTACATGCAAAACTTAAGATAAGACTATCTTATCAACCATTGTACATGCCCTTAGGTCTCATCCGTCCACCCAAAAACCACGTGCTTGCATTAACTCAATCAAATCACACCAAAACCTCAACTAAATCACAACTTTCCTTGCCTTCCCCTACCCATAAGCAAATAAAATTAAATCTTACCAAAACCCCAACTAAATCAAAACTTTCCTTGCCTTCCCCTACCCATGCTCAAATCAAATCAATCTTACATTTTTTTTGAATATGTGGGTGTAAGATATATGTCAGACACAATTGATGTTGAACAACTAAAAATATGTGTGCCCCAATTTCAACGCATGAGCAATCATCTAGTAATCTTTGTGATCCAGTTTCTCTTCCATGGCAAACAATCAATTTTTCGCATTAGGCTCTCCATAATTCTGACTTCTCCCATACGTGTCCCTGGCCACCAGTACCCACACACATTGCGTAATTGATACTCCAAAAATAATGTCTTCACAAATCATCTCTCCCGTAGGCTGTGCATTTTGATTTTGTAGCAGTATGTCTATGTTTTCCGGGCCAGCCTCCATGAGAAAACTACAATTTTCCCCAGTATTTTATACTTCCAAAGTCTCATCCAACCCTTCTGTTCCTTCTCTGTGTTAGACACACTAGGGCTTCCTTCAAGCCTCCTAAACACCAGAGAAAAAAAACTCAACAATCAATGCCCAAAGAACTAGCAAAAGAAGCCCAAGCCACTTGAAAGAAACACCTCTTGGATCCTTTTTGCCATGGGCGCCCATTCGTGCGTCCATAAAAACACCTCTTGGATAACTCTCTTGATAAGCATATCTTCTTCATGATTATTTCATCCACATCTTTTATGTAATATCTTCCAAAAGTTAATATAATTGCTCAAAGAGAAAATGATGGAAGCATGATCATCAAGAAATTTGCGACCAAAGAAATTATTGGGTGTCCTCCAAATGAACTAGTAAATGAGAACTGCCAACTAAGGAGCAAGCTTCACGATTCCATTACAAAAGAGAAAATTCATCTGCCGGGCATATCCTCAACGTCGGATGGTGCCCTCTGGAAGCTCACAATTCACCACCTATCGGATGAATATTGCTAAATAACACTAAAACGGAAGATGGTTCACCATCTCTTTCACAGAGCAGGGCAATGCTCATCATCTCTCCATCCCCTTCTCATCAGATTATCTTATGTTAAGATGTTCTTTCTCAGTCTCAACCAAAGGAAAATTCTGATTTTCAAAGGGATCTTTAGCTTCTAAAGATGTTTGTAGTGGGCCACTAGTCCTGCTATGAGTTGAAGATAATAAAGTGATTTCGCACATAACTTGCCATTGTTTAATTTCCAACCAGACTATCTTCTTCATCATTCGTTTGCAAATATTGAACCTTTTCTTCAAGTTGTAACCACTATAATGCCACTACCTCCATAAGTATTCTTCTAAAAGGTATCCTATCTGATCATCATCCATGATATTCTTGATTGTCTTCTTCTTTGAAAAGGTGATGCTATGAAGCCAAGAGAATTGGGGAGCTAGATCCCCTCCCCCATCTGTCCAATCATCTTCCCAATGCATTTTTATAGCTCCATAACCAATTGTTTTCTTATGTATCTCGAAAAAATATGACCCCCACCCAATCAAGCTCTGTCATAAGTGAGAAACACCGGAACCATTTTCCCACTGGGCCAAAACACGCCTCATGAAGATATTTCTAGTAAAGTATCATTTTCCAATTGTCGATGGTACTTCACAACTTCCACAACCAGTTGCATAGAAGACTGCAATTCATTTTGGTCAAGTGTAAGATTCACATTGCTCCATAATATTTTGGCAAGTAGATAGAAGGCCTCTGAAAATTGTTCAAAATTAGAGATAATTTCTCTAGTTTATAAGGGCATCCACGGCAGACAAATAGATATATATTGCAAGAAATATCAGAATAGCTTAGATAGGCAACCATGCAGCCTAAAAAAACTCAATAAGACTCTGAAGAAGACATTCTAAGGTTCCAACTTCCAAGTGGACAAAGGTTCACACTAAACATTTTAGAAGTCTCAACCAGGCAATATTAAATAAGCAACTAATAGCAATGACTCCTAGACACTTGTATGAATGTTCACTAAGCATTGTCGAGAAATATGTGATGTTGCTATGCGGTGCATATGCCATGATGGTCTCCCATGCATGTCGCTTCCTTGGGGCATCTCCAAGGGATAGCCTAGAATTTGGCTACCTAAAAACTGATTTAGGTGAGAAGAGAGAAGATTTAGTTTTTTTTCACAGCAGACATAAAAACTGGGTATCTAAATTTTCGAAACCAAATGAAACATGAAGATCCGATAGTGGGGAGGCCAGGAGGTGGATCCAATCACCGCCGAGGAACCGAGGTTATTTAAGCCGGCGGAGGTCGTCGGACCGAGACGCTTGCCGGAGGCAGAGGAAAGGCGATGTAGGAGGGGATCCAGGCGTGCTAGATAGTTTGGCGGCGCAGCGACGCGCGGGCACTGACAACTCGGTCCGTCTCGACGTGGTTTGTTGCACGTCGCCTGGCTCCTATCCGAGCTCGACAGACAGTGGCGGGGCTCATCTTGGGCGGCCGTAGGGCTGAGGGAGGTTGGAATCGATGAGACCAGGCGGCGCCGTCATGAGCTCAACAACAGTTTTGGGGGAAGGCATATTTTTTTTAGGCGAGTGGGGGTAGGCATCTTGAAGCAAATGGATGACCGTATGCATGTGGGCCCCTAGACGTGCGTGCCCCGAGTTTGTCGAACTAACCCAATTAGACAAGATAGTATCACACCAAATGAGAAATAGTAATGAAATAATCTCGCAATGGGCAGCCAAGTAGAAACATGGGTTCATCGTGCACCGGTCTTAATTTGATATTCAAGTTCAACTGCAAAATCAATCTTCACACATGAATTTTCCGAAATTGTGGATTATGCCACTTACCACCCTCTGAAATATTGTACCGAAGATGACATATGTTTTTCTTTTGCGGGTAACATATCGATATTTATAATGTAAAAGGCAACACCCTCTTGCCTCCCTAGCTCAACAAAGCAAGGCTCCGGTGCAAGATGTCTATATACATGCATATTACGTAGAAATAACAAGGTCCGAGTTTAAGTTAGTGGTTTCTTTATTACTTCTAACGCCCAAATTTGATGTACTGCTACACTAGACACACACCGAAACGTACATGAAAAGGTTGCCAGTACAAGCGTACGTTGAGCAGCAACAAGCAGGCATCGTCACGTGAAAAGGGCAGCAGTCAGCCAGGAAGCCCGTGTCTCCTTTCCGCCCAGACATGTTTTGCGCGCCAACCAGAGTAGATTGAGAGAGCAGGTGACAAGCGTGGTCTCATTAACTATCTGGGACAACTCAGCTACGTATACATTGTTCCATCAGTTTTGCAGTATACATACGACAATGGTTCACGAAATAAAGGCACACTTAGACGACTCTACCTAACAAATGTTACTGGCTAGCACCACACTTGTTGAAGCATCATCCGGAATTGATAACTATTCAAAATGTTTTGGGCTAAAATCTCGGCCATCAGTTGGTCGGATTTGATCGGTGACGGCGGGCTTCCTACTGCTGCAAAGCCAGGTTTTATCTTTCGGCCGTGACAGAGACGTTGCCGCCGCCGCTTGTTTTGTTGTTGACGGCGGTGCTTGTTTTGTTGTTGACGGCGGTGGGCAGCTCGACGTTCTTCTCATTCTTCAGGGTCGACTTGTAGTAGCAGGCGTAGAGGATTAGCTGGATGAGGCCGAAAAAAGCGCCGAGACCATTGGGGATCTGCACATAGTTAAAAGAGGGCACCACAATTGATTAGATCTATGCAAAGTGTAAGTCTGGGTTTGGACTTTGGAGCTCTTTGGGATGTGTATGTATGTACTGACCGTCACATAGAGATCGAACTTGATGAGCGCATAGGCCGTCCAGCAGCACCCATTGAGGAAGTTCACCAGCGACAGGAAGAATGGCATGTACTCCACGCTCTTGGTCCTGATCACTTTACCCTGCAAGCAGTATACACTTTTAGTTACTTGTACTTTCATAATTTGCTACAAGCACAAGGCCAAGTCATGATTAAGATGATGAGTAAACAAATTCCATGGTGTATTAACAACAGTAGAATGACAAACTCTACACCTAGACGGCATGACCCACGGGATTCATGGAACCGCGATGTTAGTGGCCGGTGCAGTATCCTTTTTCTTCGATTTCGACATCATGTCATCATCAACTCATAGAGTTTGGCAAAAGGGAAGGATCACAAAAAGGCAAAGATTCAACAGCGGGAACATGTGATCTATATGTCCATGCAATGCATCCTCTAGGTATCGCACATACATTTGTGATGAAGTGCTGGATCACAGGTTTTAGTTAGATCATGAACGTCACTCAACAGCTAACATGAGAGTTTGGCGGTTGCAACAGAAAGTTGTTTCGTTCGCTAGCGCTAGCCATATGGACTGCAAGTACCGTCCATAAGGAGAGGACAATGTTGGTTAGCCACACGTGCAAACATTAAGTTTGCTCATAATGGGTAGTATCATAAGTTAGTATCATTCATATGATACTAGTGTATTGATACTATCTTGGTAATGCATAGTATCATATCTTAGTATCTTATAGGTGACCTTATTTATTGCCATACATGTCATAGAGTAGCATAGCATTTATTATGATACTCAATCCACTTTTTCTTCATTTATTTTTTATGTCACCTCAATAAATTGTCTTGTTGGCATGCATGATACTAGATATGATACGGGTAGCCTAACACGCAACTACTAACTGAGTGCAAAATAAAACTCTACAAAATAATAACACCTCCCAGCAATTAAAAAAAGAGTAGATCATCATTTTACGTACCATGATGGTGAGCGGGGAGGCATACATGATGGAGCCGAAGATGACGCAGAGGATGCCGATGATCATGGAGCGCTTCTCGTGGGTGGGGGCACCGAGGAGCACCCCGATCACCACGCACACCATGAACACCGCCTCGGCGATGAGCACACCGAGCATCTTCAGCTGCACGTACACACGCAGGGGCATGGGTTAGGGCCACATCTCCTTCTATATATATATATATACAAAAACTAACAAGCCATGGGGATTAATTAGGAGGGACGTAGTACGTACCCGCTTGCTGTTGGTGGAGTAGATGAAGAAGATGATGAGGTAGGCGCCCTCGATGACGAGCCCAATGCCGTTGATGGTGGCGACGAGGATGCTGTTGGGGTGGACGATGGGGAGGCCGTAGAAGACCCAGAGCATGCAGTTGAGCAGCGTCGCGAGGTAGGGGTCCGGTTTGAACTCCTCCACATCCTTGGCCTTGCAGATCTGACAGAACGTCGGCCTGCACCGGCAAGGCAAAAGAAACAAGTTGCCGGCAGCCATCTTCGAGACAAAGGCCGCAGAGGAGAGGAGGGCGGGGGCTTACGTAGGAGAGAGGAAGAGGCCAAAGGAGATGACATTGCCGATGATGCCGACGATGTTGCGAGCTGCGTCGGCGGAGACCATTTTGCTTGCCGGGAAGGAGACGGCTGACTTGAGGAAGAGGAACGATGTTGGTTGTGAACTGGCTGGGGCGATGAGAGAGGCCGAGCTTATAGCGTGGCGGGGTTCGCATTCCCCAAGCCATCCCCCAATGGATATGGTTAGGGGTTAACGGTTAGTTAGACTGGCTCCTCGTGGCCGGGTAAAATATGAGTCTAGCTCGTGGGTCAGACTGCATCATACCTTCGGTGTAACGTGCGCGTGTGCATGCCCTGATCGGGAAAGAGAGAACATGGGGGGGGGGGGGCATGCATAACCTCCTCGTACGCAAGTGCCGTGCCCGGCCACATCCGTACCAATAACATGGCATTGCAAGACACAGAATAAAGATAGGATAGATGAATGCAAGGCCCGCTCAAAAGAAATGCACAAGAATGTACGATTTGGCATAGATGTGGAAAGACAGAAGAGAAAAAAGGCAAAAGCAAATAAGCAAGCATCTGGTTTGTTCGGTTGTCCAAGAAGCTAGATGTAATTTTTATGGACTTTTATAACTACCAAACGTTCGGATTTTAGCAATAGGCAAGAACAATCCCTACTTCACTCTAATTATATGCATGCATGCATTAGAATGATTAATTTTCCTTTCACGTGCACTCCTCCCTCTAATTACATTCATATATGCATTAAAGGACGAAAAGCTGATGTCATCCTAGATCTTTCTTTTTTCAAACTTCAATATGTTTTGTAGCTCAAACTGTCGCCCCGACTGAAAAACCGTCTTCACAAAAAAAATCGTCTCGACGAGATCTTCGAAACTAGATCCCATGTTGATATGTTCTAATGACTTTTTCTCGGACCAAAAGTTACCACATCTGGGCGTGTAATTTATCATGTCTGTCATACATAAGTTACCGTGTCATTTACACAAAAGTTTTTGGGGTATGTTTTCAACAAACTTTTATCCCAGAGTTAAAAAGTGATTATGATGTTTGCATTGAGTTATCAACTTTGTTGTGTATATTACCATGTTGCACAAAAATTATCGAAGTATGTTTTTCAACAATTTTCATTCCCTCGGTCAAAAAATTACCGCGATATTTGTATATGAGTTATCAGCTCTCATGTGCATATATTATCATGTTGTTTACACATGAGTTATTGGGAGGTATTTTTTAACAACATTTTTCCCTGGTCAAAAAATTACCACGTCTGAATTAAGTAAGTTATCAGCTCTGTTGTATGTATATTACCATGTTATTTACACATAATTTATCAGGGTATGTTTTTAACAAAGTTTTATCCGAGGGTCAAAAGTTACCATGGGGTTTGTAGTGAGTTATCAATTTTATTGTGTGTATAATACCGTGTTATTTGCACATAAATATCGAGGATATGTTTTCAACAAATCCCCCCCTCCCCCTCCCCCCCCCCCGGTTCACCTAAGTATCAGGTATGCAGTGCTTCTATTACCATGATATTCACGCAAACGTTATCGAGTTTATATTTTCCAACAATTTTTCCTCGGGGTCCAAGTTATCATGGTGTTTGTACCTAAGTTATCTTGTACATGATGTGTTATTGCCATGATGTTTATACAAAAAGTTGCCGGGGTACATTTTTGATAACTTTTTTCCTTCAAATCAAAGTTGTTGTGGTGTTTGTGCCTAAGTTATCAGGGTTGCCATGCGGAAATTACCGTGTTGTTTACACATAAATTACCGATTGAGATGTTTCAATAACTTTTTCACCCCCGGTCGAAGTTACCATGACATTTATACATAATATCGGGTCCTGGTGCACAAATTACCATGCCATTTGCACAGAAGTTACCGGGGTATGTTTCAACCCAAAAATTTCCTCATGTGAAGTTGCCATGATATTTACAACGAGGCTACATGGGCAAGGTATACAACCCGTTGATATATGGGAGACTACAACACAGCTTGAGAAATCCAAAAATCACAAGAAGAAAAATGCTTGTTTTGGCTCATATGAAAGTGAAAAAAGGTTAATTGTCATATCTATCCCTAATAATAAAGCACGAATTGACTCCTTGGGTTCACCGTCACAATACGCTTCTTCCCGTGAATTTACGCTTTCTGTTTTTTCACCTATATTATTTTCTACATCCGAGGTGGTACTATTCATGTGATCATCGGTAGTTCGTCCATCTGTTTTCCGTTCTTTTTCTCTTTCCTAAGCGCTCAGGTCACTCGTTGCCCACCTGGGCCTTAGCCCGTAGAATCCAGACGAGACACAGCCCGTAGAATCCAGATGAGACACGGCGGCCGGCCTACTGTAGTGGCGACCCAGGCAATCCAGGGAGAGGCAAAAAAGTTCCACTGGTTCTAGGAATCGAACTCTCCTCGACTTCTGTTACGTCCTTGATGGCTATGTTCAACCGAGCTAGCCCATTATTGCGTACAAAAAACTGATTCAAACTGCTATCAAATAGTACCACCTCGCTTTGTTATGTCCCATCATACCTATTTATATATGCCATTAAATTCAAATTCGCAAGCAGCCCCGAGCATACATGGACCAATAGGAGAGACATCTTCTAGATGAAAATAAAGATAACGAGGATATGAGGCATGCACGAGAACAAATATAGTATCGAACAGGTCGTCATCGCAGCAGAAGCACATCCGTCGGCCACCATCATAGCAACAGATCCTTCCAGCGAGTGGCTCCGCGGCACCGGCACGCCCACCGGTGGGCGGCCTTGCATCCTTGTGCTTGCAGAAGCATGGTTGTTGGTGGATGTGGCTCCAGCTTGCAGAAGCCTTGGCGGTGGCTCGTGCTTGCGCATCATTGGGGTTCCCCGCTGGACAGACAAGGGGAGAGACGAGAGGAAAGGGAATCAGGGATGGGGAGAAGGGGCGGCTGAGAAGATAAGGTCGAGGAGGAACAGCGGTGCGTGGGTGCCAGACGACATGCGTCATTCGCGCGAGACGCTTGGTGGTATATGTCTACAGCCGCTTGATGCTTGATTCTCGATGGGCATGCATTCTTTTTTAAGTTGGATTTGCATATGTTTGTGTTTTTGATATACTCATACTAACTATACAGATTAGGACACACGATGGAAACATATCTCGACGCCCAATGAAGTACGAAAGTAGTTTTTTACACCCCAGCTCAGTCCACCCACACCAGAAAACATAGCAAAACATTTCAAAAGATTATAAAACTTTGTGGGAATAATTATGAACAAATGTTATGGGCACTTGCAAAGTTTGGTGGTCAAATAACATTCGAGGATATTTGTACAAAATAGACAAAATCACTGAAAATTAATCAAAATGTAATTGCACTGTTTGATTGCCGCTGATCCCAATTTATACATGTGCACAATAAATCATCGACGTTAAAACATAGGCATTTACATATTATGGCCAAAGAGTCTTTAGTTGTTCTCAATAAAGTTGTTATTCCGAATGAGGAAAAAGATGCCATGATTGATGTCTCTGAAGATGGTATGTTGAAGGTTATATGGGGAACATGGCAACCACCTTAAACATCCTTTTGACCCAAACATTGATGATATGGAGAAACATGAACAGTTGCATCCACTACGATATTTTTATTATCTAATGTCAATGCAATAATTAATCTGCTGGTGTGGTATGCTTTGTCACTAGGCATCGACAAACTGATCTACAACGTACTGAAGTTTGTCGGATAAAAAACATGATGTATATAGCAATGCTCTTAATTTAATATCATTTTTTCGCTTTCTAAATTACTCCAAAGAAAAACATGATACTCCAGCATGCAAACAACACATATACTTATGTCCAGCGTAATTAAATTTATTTATAAGAAACTACGTATGCTCTATTTATGACGCAAAATTTATGTCAGTTTTTAATCAACAACAGATTCGTTAAGTATACATGCAAGAAAGCAATTCTGATGGCAATCTCAAGTCATGGATACTAAGAAACAAAGAAGGAAAAGGGATAGAGAGATAGAGAGCGGTATGCACGAAGGGCCAATGAGAAAATTAGGAAAAACTGACAAAGCGTTGTGAAGCCTGTCAACTAAAAAGAGAATTAAATATTCACCCCAATTGCAAAAAAAATACACACAAAGGAGGAAGAAATATGTAAACATGAAGTCAACACACAAGATCGAAAAGTGTGCATGGGAAAGGCAGAAATACACAAATATGCAACCAGAACAAAAGAAAGCTAGAATAGAGCTAATTACAGCTAACCGTGAATTAAGACATGATATTGAAGTCAAACAAAAAACATGGTGTGTGCTCTTACTTCAAAAATCCTTTGAATCAGTAACTGAACTCTTTAAGAATGTGCTTTAAATTCAAGAAAAAATGCACTCGACCGTGCACCCTTCTCTCCACAACCACTGCCCGTCCGACCTGTAGCAATGCACGGGCATGTTTCCTAATTTCTATTTATTGGACAACAATCAAGGCAGGGTGAGTTGGTTAGTACACTGCTGCTACGTCGTAGAGGTCGTGGGTTCGAGTCCTACTTTGGACGATTACTTCTTCTTTTAGTCAACAACTTCCTTCCAGGTCGAAAAATTATCACACTTTGACTGAGTAAGTTATCATCTCTCTGTTGTGCGTATATTACCATGTTATTTGCATGGAAGTTATCGAGGTATGTTTTTCAACAACTCTTTCCTCGGGTCAAAAAGTTACCGCGATGTTTGTGCGTGAGTTACCAGCCTTGTTGTGTGTGTATTACCGTGCTATTTAACATGGAAGTTACCAGGGTATTTTTCAACAACTTTTTTCCTGGACTAAAGTTCCCACGGTGTTTGTACGCAAGTTATCAGGTCGGCAATGTGTATATTACCATGTTATTTGTACAAAATTTACCAGGTATGTTTTCAACAACTTTTCCCCCTCTGAATCAAAAGTTATCACGGTGTGTGTACGTAAGTTATCAGCTTCGTGTGCGCGAATTATCATGTTGTTACACAGAGGTTGTCGGTGGTATGTTTTCAACAACCCCCTCCGTTTCTGTGTCAAAATTTACCGAGGTGTTCGTACAAAGGTTATTAGCTCCGCTGCGTCTTAATTACCAGGGTTTTGTTTTCAACAACTTCCAGTGCCCCCTCCCCCCTCGCCTGCACGCTCTACATAAGACAAACAGTGGCCATTAGATACATATCTGATGTCGTTCGTACCTATAACAAAAACGACATGGTTTGGAAATTAGATTTCTTAAGACTAGTAATATTTTTTTAGTTTCTCGTGTATTAAAAAGTTTAGTATTAATATAAAATGCATGCATAAGCTACTTAGTTGGCTAGAAATTCAGGTTCGAATACTACGCACCATGCACACACACGAAATCTTTTCTTCTGGCCGGAGATCAAAAGGTACAAAAAAAACTAAAGAAAATTTAATCACAAAACCGTGATAGCCAAGGTGGTTACTGTGACGTGAACTTAGCTATAGGTTGCAGGTTTGAATCTCAGCATTTACACATTTTTTGAGAAATTGAATAGAAAAAGGAAAAGGGAAACATATGCGAGGAAAAAAAGAAAACGGCTGGAGAAAAAGGGCCGAAATAAAAGGAAACTGCCGCCCGCGATGTGCGTAGCAGCGGGCGCTCGATGCCCCCATCGCAGATAGTGTCATTCAGATCTATAGGCAAATACAGAACGTTTGGTCGTTAGATTTCTCGAATTTTTATTATGTTCGACCCCGTATATTTTTTATTATGTTTGGGGTGTTTTGTACTTTCACTCAACTTTTGTAATAGATCTACGTCTTTTGCAAAAAAGAAGAAGAAGATGTACTAGCAGTGTGACAGATGCATTTTGCTAGTCTATCAAGAAAATCATAAAAAAACTGGTTCCATTCACATGAATTTTGGCTGTATTTTAAAGGATTTTTGGCAGCTTTTTTTCAAGCTAAAACACGCTCACTTTGTTACTCAATAATATCGCCTCTCTAGTGCTCCTTTTGCACTCCGGGACTACTGAATCCCCGTTGTTAGTTTTTTTTATTTGCATCGTTCTTGTTTCCCCCCATTTTGTAGCACTTTAGCTCGCCCCTACTGTACTCCCCTGGCTTGACGTTTGGGCGATGATTTATGCGAATTGAGAACCCGTGGAATTTTGCATATTCTTGATAGTAGTTTTGAGCTTCCTCAAAGGTGCCAAACTTAATTTCAGTGCTCGGCGGTGGGTACTCCACTGTCTCAGAGTGCTTTTCGTCCCAGCCGTACGCCTGCCACTCATTCCACGCATGTGTTGCCTCTAATGTTATTGCAATGTGCCCGTTTGCGCATTGCTTGCGACGATCTATTATGACTGCTTGGGTTGCGCTGAAACAAGCTGGTTGTGCTAGCCTTGTAGTCTGTGTAGGATGGGAATCCTGAGTTGAAACAGGAGGCCCTGCATTTTTCTACAAGGATCAATGTTAGGTTCTTTTTGCTGTACATGGCAAATATTGTCATCTTTGCTTGGCAAATTATACTATATGTACATGGCAAATAATGTTATTTTTGCATGTCAAGTTTTTGCAATACCATGTAGTGTAAACCTTTTCTGAAGCTCCCTTATTTTTGCCTTGGCAACTAACATACCACGGTGATGGCAAATTATTGCAGTACACAGTAGCAAATCGTATTTTTCTACTCTTTATTCAATGTTTCTTTGTCATGATATCAAGTGCAAGCAAACCCACGGAAAGTTGTATGCCGAAGAGCACACACATTGTTTCTAATTTTTACAAAATTAGATGGCAGAACATTCTCTCAATGCCCACTAAAATCCATTGTTGTTATTTTCATTCAATTTATGATGGTAATTTCCCCAATATTTCAGAATTTAAAAGACATTATCAATAATTCCTTTTTTCATCCAGCTTTTCCTTTGCAAATTGTAACAAATGTTTTCAACAGGAAATCTACATGATCTCAATTATATGATGGGTATATTCCATTTATGCAATTGTAATGATATGTTCATGGCAATTATTTTCTCATGCAGCTTTTATCGAAAGCCCATTTTCTCACTAGTGAAAGTTGTCACATGCCAGTCCCTGACATCAATTGCTGAAACTTTTTATGTCATGCACATGCAAGGTAAGTATTTTGGTGCGTTCAGTGCTGAAATTGGCTCTTTATGTTTTTCTCGTTTTTTGTGTTGATCGGCATGAAAAACAAAAACCAATGTAAACATGGGATTTTTTTTTGCACCCAACAACTACTCCTATACACGTGTATCATATCTTCGTTCACATACTATCGTAATAGGGGTAGCAGTGGATAAGTTGAATCCAAATCATGTATGCAGTTCTGTCGTATTTGACGATGGCATTCTCCATGGCTGGCTGCTACCCCTTGTCCATTTTTGTTTTGCAAAATAAGGAAAATCCCGCATGCAAATCACATTACATATCAAAGAGTGTTTGGGGCTAGTGGCCACAAAAATTGACTATGATTTTTGTACTCATCTCCCCATGGAAATTTTCATTCATAATGGCACTGTGTTACATTACAGCTTGGCTAATACCATCTCTATGTCATGGCATGACATGCCTAAGAGCAACTCTAGTCGATCCCCAAAAATAGAGGAGTATCCGGCCGAGTAAACCTTAATGGAGTACATTTACTCCGTCAAGTTTTAATCGGACCTAGTTGA
This sequence comes from Aegilops umbellulata, assembly GCA_032464435.1. NCBI lineage: Eukaryota > Viridiplantae > Streptophyta > Magnoliopsida > Poales > Poaceae > Aegilops > Aegilops umbellulata. The sequence continues at coordinate 422,876,387 of CP136059.1, forward strand.
TCCCCTAAATACATTGGAGTATATTTTTTTTGTCATTTGCATTTCATTTTTTGCAACCGAAACAAATTTCAATGCTTCCATATTTCAGTGGACGACATTTTGATACATTGGAGTACATAATTCACCAATTCTTTGCCACAAGAACGAAACCAAAGAAAAGAGGACATTTTAATAAATATCCAACTTTCATTACTGCTCCCACTAGTTAGATTAATATTTTCCATATGTCTTCATTGTTGATTATCTCAATTGTCTTCTCGAGCTCACACACTACTTTGTTCATTGGTTCCAACGAATTTGACATTTGCGTCGTATCTAGTCTCGTCTCTAGTCTCAACTCTAGTAAGGAGAACACTAACATCTATCAAATTTTTCGTTATCAATAATTCGATGCACTTCTTTCTAATATAAAAACTTGCATCCACCCTACACACAAATTTGAGCACACATTGAGCTACAAATTGCGCCGAATCTGATGAATAACTGAATCAAAACTAGCACTCACCCCATCATTTTTGCACTTGAAGAACACTCATTCGGGGTGTTCTGACGTGGTCAAAACTTGGCGCACCACCTGCCGCGGGCAGTCGTCACACTTGATGACCGAAAACGGGGAGCCAACGAGCTGTTGGGCCACTGCCGAGCTTGGTCGACGGCCGGGCGCACGTGTCTTTTCCGGTGAACCGCCGCCGAGTGAGATCTGAGCGGCTAGAGGAGGAGGGCATACCTGCATGCGGTGCAAAGGCATTGCGGGGTTGTACGGTTCGGCACCCGGCCAATCCATGACAAAAGCGCCACTGCCGGCGGCCGGATGCATCAAATCTGGCGGTGACAGCAGTTGTAGATCTTCCGATTTCTATGATTGCGGCGGCGAGAGAGGCTCAAATCCGGGTTGGCTCCTCTATTCGGTTTGGGGACCAGCTAGGTGTCGGTTCGATGAGTAAAGCTGAATTTTTACTACTCGTTTTTTAGGGATCGGCTAGAGTTGCTCTAACGTCTCGCATATCATAACCACTTGAGGTAAACTTTTTCTGAACAAAATCCTATCAAACCATTTTTTTCTTCCACAACATGCAAGTTTATCCTCATTCACATGGCAAATTTCATTCAATTTGCATGGTAAATGTCTGATATATATTGCATGGCAAATGATTTGTGCATTAATACAAACACCATTTTTTGTACAAATGGAGTAGATCTTCAGACGCACACATTATTCACATGGTAAAATGAATTACGTACTCTGGCAACTTCTGTTTTAATGCCACTTCAAATTTTGACCACTACGTCTTGTTACACTTACAAAATTCCATCGATCGCCCTTTTTTTAATCTACTGCTTCGGGTTGGCCGGATTTGACCGGCGATAGTGGGCTTGCTATTGATGAAAAGCCAAGTTTATATCTCTCAAGGAGACGTTGCCGCCGTTAATATTTTTGTTTTTCTAGAAAAGCAGACTCAATTGGAACCAAAGTTTTAGTTAGTTAATGGAGCCAAATAAACTGGGGTGAGAACGCCCCAAGGTACAAAAAGACCAGCCAACAGATCATAGAAAAAACAGCTTGAGCTTGATCCGTCGAGGCCGTCGTCCACCAGAGGAGCCGACACCATTGGAGCATCGCATACCGTGAAAGATACATGAGAGGAGTGAGCCATCTTGCAGCATTTTTTTTCTTTGAAAAGGAAACATATTAATATCGTGAAGATACAAATTACACCCAGTCATTGCACCAACAAGATGGTCAAAAATATCCAGGATGCACAAAGCCCAAAAAGAAAATGAAAAAGAAATGAAAAAAAAAGGTCACACCAACTCCTCTCAGCTGCAGCACACACCACCAAAAGACAACACCTGAAAAACATAAAAAATCTCCAAAAGTGGAGAAAGTCCGAGCTCTCAAAACAATACCAGACACAACTAATAAAGAGCAGACCTTAGGTTTTCACTCTGGAAGTCACGACTCGACAGCCGAGGAGCACCACGAACAATGAAATCCTCTAGTGCTGCCACCCCCACTTGTCATTGCTGCTTTTGAAAGTTATCAAACAACCTAGCTGACTCCATCGCCTCCAAGGCCCCTGATCCTCCGATCTCATCCACCATGCCTTTCTCCACCGTTGTCTATGCCATGAAATTCGAGATACCGACATGTCCCATGGTGTCAATAAACAACGCGTCGCGCCCTCATGGAGCCGTGTAGGCTGATATGTACCACTAACGGATTCTTGGCCAAGATCTTCGGCAGCAGTTTCAGGACATGTCGACGGCCAGACCGAGGAGGACCGATCATGCAGATCGTTGTCGTGATGCGATAAGAACACTAGGACCGCAACCACACGGCCACCTCCACCAGGCCGACACCATCGCCATCACGACGGAGGACACAGGCCTACGCTACCCACAACCCACACCACCACCACCCCCTCACCTGCACGGTCTGCCGCCTCGAAGCCCGCCATGCGTCGACGATCCTGACTACCGTAGGAGTGCGCCGCCGAACCACCGCGACCCTTGCCATCGCGATGTCCCGGCCCAGCCACGCCGCCCCGTGACAGAGGCCCTGGGTGAGAAGGCAAGACGCCCCACCGTCGCCGACACCGGCCAGGCTTTGCTGGGCCACGTCCTCTGGCGGCGGCGAGGGAGAGAGAGGAGGGTGCTGGAGGCGGCGGTAGGAGCGCCCTCCCGGTAGCCCACGGGAGCAACGTGGTAGGGTACCTGCGTGGCGGCTGTCTAATGGATGATTTGATGATGCGTTTCCGTTTGTAGTCTTGCAGCATATATGGTGGCCACTATACCATCCGTCTCCGCTGCCGAAAAAAGGTCCCTGCCTACTTGTCCCGGCTCTAGGAACACCGCACCGTCAGCAAAGCGAAGTGGTTCACCCTTGAACTTGAATGAATACTGGCAAGGAGGAAATGAAGGAATTCAACGACACTTGTCCCACAAAAAGAGCTCCACATGAGCTACGCCGACGCGCACGGCACGGCCACCCACACGTGCCACACAGAAGACGCACACTGCCAGTAGGAGACATATTTTTTTAGCATAACCGGAAGGAGATGTGCGTCGCGAGGAGAAAATCAATAGCGACACCGAGCAAGAAACTGCTTTGCCGGAAGTTCGGGCACTCGTTATCCTGACGCAGCTCTACACCTGCAGAGGGAAACCTTTCTGCTCTCGCCTAGGCTCCAGGGCTACGCACCACCGATGAGCAAGGCCCCAGAAGGAAATACACGCCAGAATCAGTAACCCCCCATGACCGCCGCAGAACAGCGTCAACACTGTCGACAATGACGGTGGGCAGCTCAATGTTCTTCTTCTTGAGGGTCGATTTGTAGTACAAGAAGTGGAGGATCAGTTGAATGAGGCCTAAAACTGCCTCAAGCCCATTGGGGATCTGCGCATAATTAAAAGTCGGCATCACAATTGATTAGATCGATCTATGCAAAGAGTAGATTGTCATCATCGCATCAAAGCTAGATCGATGGAGTGTGTATGTATTGCACTGACCGCCACGTAGAGATCAAACTCGATGAGCGCATAGGCCGTCCAGCAGCAGCCACTGAGGAATATCGCCAGCGACAGGAAGAATGGCATGTGCTCAACACTCTCGGTTCTGATCACACGAACCTGCAAGCAATACAATATTAGTACCGGTGAAAAAATAGAATGCTATAGCGCCGCTATTAGCACACAATAGCATTTTGAGCAATGTCTTGCTAAATAAACCATTTTACAATGTCTAGCTAATATTGTGCTATAGCGCGATATAGCATGCTAATAGCATATTTTAAGGGTCTCACTATTTTTTCATAAGAAAAGTATGTTTTTAGTCCGTCAAGTTCACCAAAAGTCTACATCTGGTCTTGCAAGAATTTTTAGGTGACATTTGGTCCCTCAAGTCACACAACTAAGCAAGTTGTCCAAAACCAGAGACAATGGGTAAACCACTGACGTGGCACCGGTTCTGGTAAATGGTAAGGACCATTCCGCAAATAAAAGATACACTAATGACTACGATGAAAACCGGTTTTGGTAAACTGTGAAGACATTTGGTGAAGTCGAGGGACCAAAAACACACTTCTCTCTTTTTTCATAGCATGCATGGTATATTTTTCATTGATTAGTACTCAAAGTATATAAAAGCACAAGGCTGAGTCATTCAATATGTATGACCTATTTTTTGTTTTGAGAAACAAAATATGTATGATCTAGATAATAAGTAAGCAAATTCCCTGGTTAATCAACAGCCGCTACATTGATGAACCCTTACACCACATGCACTATATCCGCAATAATGCTAGACCTACAAAAATCTACATACATTTTTTTTAACAATTCAACTGGACCCTTCGCCCCCTATTACCAATTATAATGCTTCGCATCGGCTTGTTTGTAAAAAAAAAAAGTAACCTTTTGTAGATGTAGTTCCCCTAGCTAGGCACATTCTGATGAAGCGATGGACCACAGGTTTTGTAAAAAAAATAAGTAACCTTTTGTAATTTGTAAATGTGGTTCCCCTATAGCAGCAGAAAGTTTGGTTGGTTGGCTAGCCAAATACGCGGAATGCAAGTACAGATCTATAAGCAGACGAGAGTGTTAGTTAGTTTTTTTTCCGGGGAGATGAGAGTGTTAGTTAGCCACACGTGCGGCCATCAACACGCAACAACTAACTGAGCTCAAAATAAAACTACAAGAAACGGAAAGAATTAAAGAGTAGACACGATGGGTCGATGATCATCGTTATACGTACCATGATGGTAAGATTGGAGGCGTACAGGACGGAGCCGCAGATGACGCAGAGGATGCCGACGATCATGGAGCGCCTCTCGTGGGTGTGCGCGCCGTGGAGCACGCCGACCACCACGGCCGCCATGAACGCCGCCACGATGCCGAGCACGGCGAGCATCTTTAACTGCACGCATATATACAGAAAAAGGACCGGGCCTTACGGGCAGAAACAAACTAACACCGAAAAATGAGGAACGATTAGGGGACGCGTGTATGGATGTACCCGCTTGTTGTTGGTGGAGTAGATGAAGAAGATGATGAGGTAGACGAGCTGGACGACGAGGCCGATCCCGTTGACGGTGACGACGAGGATGCTGTTGGGGTGCACGATGGGGAGGCCGTAGAAGACCCAGAGCATGCAGGTGAGCACCGTCGACAGGTAGGGGTCCGGCTTGTACTCCTCCACGTCCTTGGCCTTGCAGATCCGCCGGAACATCGGCCTGCGCGCACGCACAAGCAACAAACACAAGTTACCAACAATCACCCTCCATATGCATAGATAGATAGATTATAGGTAAGAGGAGGAGGTGAAGAGGGCGGGGGCGGCTAGACAAGAGGAGGCAGGCTTACGCGTGGGATAGGAAGAGCCCGAAGGAGATGACATTGCCGATGATGCCGACGATGTTACGAGCTGTGTCGGCGGAAATCATTTTGCACGCCGGGAAGGAGACGTCAGTGCTGACTCGAGGAAGAGGAAGGGTGTTGGTTGTGATCTGGCTGGGGCGATGAGAGAGGCCGGCCGAGCTTATAGCGTGGCGGGGTTCGCGTTCCCCACCCAATGGATATGGTTAGGGGTAACGTTTAGTTAGACTGGCTCCTCGTGGCTGGGTAAGATCGGAGTCTAGCTCGTGGGTCAGACTGCCAAGTCATACGTTGGGTGTAACGTGCGCGCGTGCATGCTCGGATCGGGAAACCGAGAGAAATGGGGTGGCATGCATAACCTCCTCGTACGCAAGTGTGTCGTGCCCGGCCTCATCCGAACCAGCGTCGTCACCATCAGTGCCCCTCCTTCACCGGAGCCAGACAAAACTTGTTGAAGTAGACAATGGGAAATTGTCATGCTAATTACCCTAGAGGACCAGCGCAACAGAAACAACAACCGTTATCGACGGAGAGAAGCGTAGAGTGGAAGAATCCGACCATATAGGCACATGAGCGAAGATTGGATCCATGGAGATCCAACGCGAACCAACACCAATAGAATCCCAGAGATCCAATGAAGACACACCATCACACGTCCTCGGACGACGCTAGATGCACCACAGGGATGGGAGTTAGGCGGGAAACCTCATTCCATTTTCAGGGAGCTATCACTACCTTATCTTCCTGAACAGACATAAACCCTAATCGACCTAAAAACAAAAAAAAAAGAGCAGGAACCCTCCCACTGGCAAGGGCCAGGGTGCACCGCGACTCCATGGCGCTAAAGCCACCAGATAAAAGGGGGGCCGGCGGCTGAAACGACAGGATCAAGGCGGAGAAACCCTAATTGCCTGAGCAGTCGCGACAGGAGGCCAAAGGTCACTAGCTTCGTTTCCCGCACATTTTGTTGTAGATGGGACTTGACCACACAGATGATGCAAAGGCAAATATCAGGTGATCGACAAGGGTGAGCTAATCAAGGATTATGACCTGGAAATTCATTACCACTCAGGTAAAGCAAATGTAGTAGCCAATGCTTTGGGTAGAAAGCCAGCAATGCTAAATCTACTCTTGACCAAAAACAATCTGATAAATCCCAAATGTATCAATAATTTTTGTATGATTCATGCTATATTACATACACTTTGGGCATACTTCTTATTGATTTTATTGAAGTAAAATATTAACCAAGTGTCCAATGCCAATTACTTTTTTTGTTGTTTTCACAATTTCAGAAAAATACAGAGAAAAAGTCAAATAAAAAATTAAAATAAAATTATTCATGAAGTTTCAAGTCACCAAAAGACCCAGGAGCCAAAGGCCCTGCACCATGGGCCACCCCCAGTGCCTAGGCTCCTAGTGTAGGCGCCCTAGGGCTTTGGGAGCCCGCAGGGGCACCTATGGCCCGTGGGACCCCTGGCTGGCCTCAACTGCCCATGGTCCATATATATGTACCCCCAAAAATCTACACTAATTATCAAGCTTTTTTTGCCACCTCCACATCAAGTTTTCGAGGATATTGATGGCCTACACAGTCACAAGCTTTACTTGTAACTTTTAAAAGTAAGAGTCGATCTCACAAGTAGCATAGGAAATGGACTTAATTTGTCTCTTGTAGAAATTTATAAGATGTTGCATATGTGTACGCCGGCCACTATTAATTGTTCCTCCCCACATTTAGGTTACGGCAACAATAATTAAGGATAACCCCATGGACACAGCCAATGGCCGGTTCTCCATTACTCCCCTATCAAAGGTGACAAGCTCCTCTAAGTTTGCACTAGCCAGGCAACGGTTCATGAAAAAAGGCACATTGTTTTGGGCTAAAATCTTTGCGTTGGCCAGATTCGCTCGTCGCCGGGCTTGCCACTGCTGCAAAGCGAAGTTTATCTCTCAACCATCACGGAGAAGTGTTGTTTTTTAGAAAGAAGGCTCAGAGGGAATTTAATGGAACCATTAATCGGTCAGGAATTACAAAAAGGCAACAAGTTACAAGGAACAGAAAGAAAAATAAATTGAGGTGAGAAAGCCCCAGGCGATAGATACAAGGTATACAAATAACAATCAACAGACCATATAGACATCACAAGCGACTGAAAAAATCAAATTAAAAACATCTTGAGCTTGATCAGTCCAGGCCGTCGTCCACCAGAGGAGCCGACACCACTGGAGCATCGCATAGCTTGAAGGAGGCACATACATGATAGGAGTAAGCCATCGTCCAGCGTATACGTTGGCCACTATACCATCCATCTCCACTGCAGAAAAAGCCCCCTGCCTTCTCGTCCCGGCTCCAGGAATGCCGCACCGTCAGCAAGCGAAGTGGTTCGCCCTTGAACTCGAATGAAGACTTGGCAGACAGGAAATAAAAGAACTCAGAGACACTCGTTCCACAAACAGAGCTCCGCATGAGGTATGCCGACGTGCACAAATTGCACAGCTACATAGAAAACACACACTGCCGGAAGGAGACATGATCCGGACTGGAAAAATCAATAGCGACACTAAGCAAGAATCCGGATTTGTCGGAGGTTCAGGCACTCGCTATCACCTCTGTACCCATAGAGAGGAACACTTTCCCCTCTGGCCTAGGCTCGAAGGCGACGCACCACCGACGAGCAGGACCCTAGAAGGAAATACATACCAGAATCAGGAACCCGCCAGGATTGCCGCAGAATACCGTCAACAACAACGGTGGGCAGCTCGACAATCTTTTCCTTCTTGGGGGTCGTTTTGTTGTAGAAGAAGTATAAGATCAGCTGGACGAGGCAGAGAAATGCACCGAGGCCATTGGGGATCTTCACAGAATTAACGGAGGGCGTCACAATTGATTAGATCTATGCAAAGTGTACACTAGGATCATCACATGACAGTTAGATCGATGATGATGGTAAGTCTGGCTGGGTTTGAAACTTTTTCAGATGTGTATGTAGTGCACTGACAATCACATAGAGATCGAACTTGATGAGCGCATATATACCGGACTCACCACCTATGCCGACGGCCCAGGGCCATCGGCATAGGCCATTTCCCGTCGGCATACATCTATGCCTACGGCTGCCGTCGGCATAGCCCCGTCGGCATAGATCACGTCAGCGTAGTCTTGTCAGACCGTCGGCATAGTTTAGCCGTCGGCATAGGGATCTATGTCGACGGCTTCCGTCCGGCCGTCGGCATAGTTTAGCCGTCGGCAGTGATTTTCACCTGACGGCAATGGACGTCGCCGTCAAAAGCGCGGACGAATCACGGGCCGCCGCGTGGCAGAGGTATGCCTACGGCAAAGCCGTCGGCATAGGTGAAAATCTATGCCGACGGCTTTACCTCTGCCACGTGGCGGCCTCCGGCGACTCCTGGCAGCAAGGTATGCCTACGGCAAAGCCGTCGGCATAGCTCTGTGACGTGGCAGCTCCCGGTAAAAAAAAACAGATGATATTTATGCCGACGGCCACCGTCAGGGCCGTCGGCATAGATTTGACGGCGTCAGTCTGTCGTCTGTCCCCGGGCCACCAGGGGCACCTCTATGTCGACGGCCTAACTATGCCTACGGCTGCCGTAGGCATAGATCGATGTATGACGACGGCCTTACTATGCCTACGGTAGCCGTAGGCATAGATGGAGCTATGCCGACGTCTTTTCTATGCCGACAGTATTCCCCAGGCCGTCGGCATAGCTCTATCTATGCCTACGGCAGCCGTCGGCATAGATAAGGCCGTAGGCATATAAGGTTATTCCGGTGGTGATAGGTCGTCCAGCAGCAGCCGTTGAGGAAGCTCACCAGCGACAGCAAGAATGGTATGTACTCCACACTCTTGGAGGGTGCTTGGATCAAAGGGACTATTTTTAGTCTGACTAAAAATAGTCTCTTTTAGAGACTAAAGTTTCAAGCACCCCTGACTAAAGAGAGACTAGAACTAGTCTTGAGACTAAAATTTTTTAGTCATAGGAAACCTACTAAAATGTGTATTAGCCCTCTCTCTCCTCATTTAATTCCTTTACTTTAACACATGCGAGTTCCGGATTGGATGGTTTGGAGGATAATAAATGCTTAATAACTTGATTTTAGTCTCTTTAGTATTTGGATCCAAGCATGGGTGAGGCTAGCAAGTTTTAGTCCCACTACTTTTAGTCATGGGACTAAAACGTATCCAAGCACCCTCTTGGTCCTCATCAGTTTACTCTGCAAACGATACAATATTAATTAGTACTCACATTAGTTAAAAGCACAAGGGCTGAGTCATTAAATATGTATGATCTATTTTTTTCTTTACAGAAACAAATATGTATGATCAAGATAATAAGTAAAATAAATCCCTGGTTAATTAGCAGCAGCTACATTGTTGAACTCTAGACCTGGACCCCAACCCATAGGATTCATGGAACCAATGTTGATGGCCGGCCGATATAGTATATTTTTCGTCGATTTCGACATCATCAGCCAAATTTTTTTTTATGAAAAGGGGTTCCCCCCGCCCCATTTTTATTGAAAACGAGGCAACCATCATCAACTCATAGAGTTGGCAAAAGGGAAAGGATCACAAAAGGCAACGATTAAAACAGGATCATGCACTATCCGTGTGCATATGCATCCCCTAGCTAGGCATGGCACATCATTAGTGATCAAGCGCTGGATCACAGATTTTAGTTAGACTATATGAAACGTCACTCAACAGCTAGCTAACACGATGGTTTGGTTGGCTAGCTATATACACGCAATGCAAGCACAGATCCATAAGCCGAGGACAATGTTGTTTAGCCATATGTTATGTTGTGGTCGAAATTTCTATAAAGGCCAACTTCTGACGGGGCGGAGCGCCCATCACACAGGATAAGTTCTTTGTAAGCCCCTGCACAGTATAAGTTCATCGTTGTAAATCCCCGGCGTTTGTAACCTCTCCCGATATATTGAAGTTCGTTTGCCGGTGCCCGTGGTTTTTTCCTCTTTGTCATGGAGAGGTTTTCTATGTTAAAATCGTGTGTCCCTCTGTGTTGATTCGTCCTTCTTTGTTCTCTATTGCATGTCCTATCTCTAACACCATACGTGTGGCATTTACACGCAACTAACTAATTGAGTTCGAAATAAAACCCGACAAAATAACAGCGCCTGTAGAAGAACAAACAACAAACGGATCCAAGAATTAAAGAGTAGACAGGATGGATCAATCTTGATTCTACGTACCATGATGGTGAGCGGGGAGGCATACATGACGCAGCCAACGATGACGCAAAGGATGCCGACGATCATGGAGCGCTTCTCGTGAGTGTGGTGCCGTGGAGCATGCCGACCACCACGGCCACCATGAACGCCACCTCGATGCCGAGCACGATCAGCATCTTCCTCTGCACGCATGCACGGTAATGTCAGGTTATTAGAGCCTTAGGGGCAGAAACTAACTAAAACACCCGAAAAGGACGGGTCAGAGGAATTGATAGGGATGTACGTACCCTCTTTTTGATGGTGGAGTAGATAAGAAGATGACGAGGTAGACGGCCTCGACGGCGAGGCCGATGCCGTTGATGGTGACAACGAGGGTGCTGTTGGGGTGGACGATGGGGAGGCTGTAGAAGACCCAGAGCATGCAGTTGAGCAGCGTCGCCAGGTAGGGGTCCGGCTTGAACTTCTCCACGTCCTTGGCCGCGCAGATCCGCCAGAGAGTCGGCCCGAGCGCACACACAGGCCGCGCAGATCCAACAAAAGCCGACCACCTTCAGTGTAGCTCGAGCTCCACGGTACCTATTATCATCACCGTCTACTGGCATCAAGATCCGTGCTTCACGTGACTACCTTCTGACTGTGTCAGGGTCATTAGGCAGAGCTGACCGGCCAAACTCTTTCTCTCTCCCTCTGCGTCTGCGTCGGGAACATGCAAACATCCACACTGGTCTGGTGCGCATGGGCCCGACACATGCATGCTCTCTTTCCTCACGCCTCTCTCTGAGAATCTCTCCACATGCATGCTTAGGCCAACTCCACCGCGCGACCCTATCTTGTCCGGCCCCGTCCGTTTGGGGTAAAAGGGACAAAAAAAGCGGCCCAGCGCGCGGGAGCAAACGGATTTTTGTTCGCTTTGTGTCCGCTTTCGACCCATCCGCGGCCCAAGTTTGCGCCGCTTTTGGGGTGAAACGGACACCACGCAGACACGCGGGTCGTCTGCGCGTGTCCTCCCCTGGCCCGCCCGTCAGTGGCACAAGACGAGCCTTTTTCTATCTGCCCCCTCCCTCCCTCCGGCCGCACCCCCTCCACTCTTCCCCACTCTTCCCGTCGCTACCGCCGCCGCCGCTGCCATTGCAGCCGTGCAGTTCGAACGCGAGCTCGCCCAACCCCTTCCCCTCGGCGCCGCCGAGCTACCCAACCACGGCCACCTGGTTTGCGCACCCGCCGGCCGGTTTTGGGGCGGATCCGGTCGGTCTTGAGCTCGGCCGGCTGTGGGAGGCCGGGCCGCGCCATGGACTGGCCGGGCACCTCGCTTGAAGGCCCTGGCAGGGCCGCAAGGCCACATGCAGGCAGTGGCTCCTCCTCTAGCCGCTCGGATCTGCATCGTCGGTGGTTCGCCGGCAGATACACGAATGGCAGTCGGCCGGGCTCGGTGCTTTCCCAAAAGCTCGCCGGCGCACCGTTGCCACTCATTAAGTGCGACCACTGCTCAAGGATGGTCGTGCGCCGCGTGTCTACAACGCCGGAACATCCCGGATGGGTGTTCATCAAGTGCTTAAACGATGGGGTATGCGCTTTTTTTTGCTTCGGTTTGTGCTCTAGATTTAACTAGTTGTGCTAATTTCAAATTTTGTTGTGTAGAACGGATGCAAGTTTTGGTATTGGGAAGAAGAGTACATTAATATATTGATAGAGCGAAATTTAGTACATGTTCGTGCACTTTTAGCTAGCATAGAGGCTGTAAATGAGACAAGTGCACTTGATGCTAGATTAGAGGCTAGACACGAGACTAGGTGTGAGGAGGAAGCAACATCGACTTCCGGCTTGAAGAAGAAAGGAGGATGCTAGATCAAGCCTTCTGGCTTGAAGAAGAAAGGAGGATGCCTGATCGACCCTCCTCCACAGATCAACAACGAGTGCATCGAGAAGGCCCTAACCCAACTCAAGGAAGCAGTTATGGAAATTGGGTATCTTCTAAAATGTATTCTTGTGGTTCTTATTTTCTTTGGCCTTACTTTACTAGTCAAAATGTGATGATGCATTTTCCATGTACCAAAAATGAATGATGAAATAAAGTTAAGGACTTGGAAAAAAATAATACACGGACAAGATGCGGCCGGGTTGCGTCCGCGCGGTGGGCGCACGGCCACCGCATCCCAGGACAGGCCCGGACACGACCCCAGATCCCTACCCAAAAGGACAAAACAGGACAAAACGGACGTCCGTTTGGGGTCGCGCGGTGGAGTTGGCCTTACTCCCTCTCACACAAATGTTCTTTCTCTTACTTTTTTTATGAACTCCCTCACTGGCTCTCTCTCTCACGTCTTAAAAAAACTACTACATTAAGGCTGCGTTTGGCAGCAAAGTTTTCTGAGAATACTGCGGTTTCTGAAAAAAAAACCATGGTTTTGAATACTTTGTTGCGTTTGGCATTAGAAAAAACCAAAGTTTTCTAAACCACAGTATGCCAGGAACCAAGGTATTTTTGCGGTTTCTGACCTCTTTTTTAGAAACAGAACGGAGAGAAATCGTCCGGGACGTTGCCGTCTACGTCGAGATAAGAATACCAGCGGGGATCCCATCCTATTTTCCCTCTTTCTGTTATATGGTAAACTCCAGGTTATAGTCAATCCCATCCTATTTACGAGTAGTACGTCTCTCAGGTTCTTCTTCCAGCCAGCAGCCCATGCATGTAGGTGTATCAGGGGTAGTCTACAGATCCTAGCATCTAGGTCCGGCGGATGTGTGCATGGAAGCTGCATGCAGCCGGCCGCCGTCAGCAACCGCTAATTACTCTTAGTCATCCATGCTAAAATACTTGTCAAAACTTAGGTAAAACAGCATCAACCAAACACATGTAAAACTGAGAAAAACATTGTTTTTAAAAAACTGTGGTATTTCATGCCCACCCAGAAGAATACTCTGGTTTTCAATTACCACAGTTTTAAAAATACTTTGCTGCCAAACGAGGCCTAAAGAAATGTATTGGAGAGCACGGTAGTAGAGTTTTCTCTCACAAGCTCTCTCTCTCTCTCTTCAATTTTTCAGAGTACAGTCTTTCATATAAGTTGTTGTACTGACAGAGTCAGAGAGAGCTCGTGTGAGATTTTTTAAGAGAGAGAGGGGACGTGAGGAGAGAGATGAGAGAGAAAGGCTGCATGCATGTGAGACAAACATGCAGGCCAGCGTGAGAGAGAGGCGTGAAAGGAGAGAGATGAGAGTTCATGTGGTGAACAGTAACCAACGCGTCCCATCAAGATTCAGATTTTGCAGGTCCCCTCCGGTGTAATATAAACACTGATCACTCCGACACAGCTGCAAATTCTCAGTACACTGCTCATATCTCGATGCGTGGGAGTCCAGAGGGAACGGCTAGGATAGGGGGTGTTGTGTAGCCCGGGCTAGGAAAAACCACACTCCAACCACCTTCCATATATACAGATGGGGCAAGAGGAGGGTGCATGGATTACGCAGGGGAGAGGTAGAGGCCAAAGGTGATGACATTGCCGATGATGCCGACCATGTTGCGAGCTGCGTCGGCGAAAACCATTTTGCTCGCCGGGGAGGAAAAGGCGGCTGACTTGAGGAAGAGGAAGGAGGTTTGTTGTGATCTGGCTGGGCGATGGGAGAGGCCGAGCTTAAAGGCAAGGACGGGTTCCCAGGGTTATCCCCTGATCGATATGCATGGTTGGTTTTTTTTTTTCCTTTTTGAGGATGCATGGTTGGGTGTTAAACGGTTAGTTAGACTAGGTTTTACTTCTGTTTTTTTAGCGGAGACTGGCTGGGTTTTACTGGTCCTCGAGCCTGGGTATACGCAAGAACCGAGTCTAGCTCGTGGTTTTTTTTTAGAACGTCTAGCTCGTGGGTTAGACTGCCAAATCATATGATGTTGGGTGTAACGTGCGTGGCCTGACCGGGAAAGTGAAAGAAAAGCGGGCATGCATAACCTCCTCGTACGCAAGTGCCATGCCAGGGCTGATCCAAACCAACATAATGTTGCAAGACACCGGATGAAGATAGGATAGATGAATGCAAAAGGATAAGGGCTTACTATATATGAATTGGTCTATAATAAAGATCTCTAATTTATTTTATCCAGTAGTACTCCCTCCGTTCCTAAATATAAGTCTTTTTAAAGATTCCAACAAGTGACTACGCACGAAGCAAAATGAGTGAATCTACACTTTAAAACATGTCTACATACATCCGTATGTTGTATTTCATTTGAAATGTCTAAAAAAAACTTATATTTAGGAACGGAGGGAGTATATATATACCAGGCTGTGGTGGAGTTAATTGCACGAAAGTATCACAATTGGGGATTGGTACCATTTTCCGTACCGTATAACATTTAATATGGAAATTTAAATATACACATTTTTTAATATAAGGTGAACTTATTGTAAATAGGGAAACACACACAAACATATATGGCGACGAGGTGCCTACGGTGACGTTCCTGTCGACGACGAGGTGCCTACGGTCACTTACCTGCTCAGTCTTTTGAATGTGCTCATAGAGATAGGATGTGCGTGTGTGCGTTCATAGGGGTAAGTGTATGTACGTGTATATGAGCGCTTGCGTCTGTACATTGTTCGAATTTTTTTTGTTTATGTGGCTGCTACTTTAACGGAGCCGCGTAGTGGCGCAGTGGTCAGCGTGCATTGGCTTCGAACGGCACGGCGCTCCTGGCCCTTCGTGCGAGTAATTTTTGTTCTGGCACGACGAAACGAGCCTAACGATAAATTTGGCAGACGCGTGCTGTACATAAAGAAAGAAGTTGTAGCCCAGTGGCACCGACGTCGAGCTGCGAACCCGACGGCTCGCATTCGATTCTTTGCGCCGCAGGGGCTCGTACAATTTTTTGCCCTGGCAGGACACATTTTAGGCAAACAAGGAATGAATGCCTGATTAAAGAGAACCTAAGGGTCTTCTATGCAAACAAGAGATGAAACTTCAGCTACAGCGGGCACCAGCGGTCATGGTACCGATATGTAAAAGTTACGAAAAATGGTACCAATCCGCACGCATTGCCTTAATTGTGGTACCTTCATATACGCGCAAATCAGAGACCAACATGGGAAGGTTTGCGGGAGTCCGGACCACTCCCAAGCCCGCTTCTGACCGCCCTGGCCCACGAAAAACCCCTCCCCCTTCCACGCTCCCTTCCCGCCCGACACGGTCAGTGCCGCTCCAGAGCATCAATGCCCGCATTCATGCCCGGCCAGAGCGAACGTGACCGCTCACTGGCGCCAGCCGCCGCCCGCGCCGCTTTCCGGTGCAGTCAACTGTCGCACGCTCAAATGACATGACGGCCACCCGTCCGTCCATCTGCCGCACGCAATGTGGCACGCGGTTGCTGAGTCATCTCCTCCGGCGCCACACGACCGTCCCTCTGCCGCCCACTGGTGCTATGTAAACTGCTGCCCCGGCCATAGCCACAATCATCCCTCTCAGCACCATTCACCTCCATGGATCCCTCTACCGTCAAAGGTCTATGGGATGGGCTGACGTCAGAGCAGAAGGAGGAGATGGCCGCCATTGCTGCCGACTGGCAGGCCGGCAGGCAGCCGGAGGACACCGACGACGACGACGTGCAAATGGAGGACGCCTCTGAATGAGCCATCGTTGTCGTGGTTCTAAGTCTGACAGTAGAATGGGGGGTAGGAATGGAGAGGCAAGATCCTAGCTCTGGAGTAGTTGTGCACGCAAGGAGTTAACGAGTTCAGGCCCTTCTCGGAGGAAGTAATAGCCCTACGTCTCGGAGCCCGGAGGCGGTCGACTGGATTATATGCGTGAGCGTTACAAAGATGCGAACCCTTCTTCCTGTGGAGGGGGTGGCTTATATAGAGTTCGCCCAGACCCCAGCCAGCCCACTGGTGCTATGTAAACTGCTGCCCCGGCCATAGCCACAATCATCCCTCTCAGCACCATTCACCTCCATGGATCCCTCTACCGTCAAAGGTCTATGGGATGGGCTGACGTCAGAGCAGAAGGAGGAGATGGCCGCCATTGCTGCCGACTGGCAGGCCGGCAGGCAGCCGGAGGACACCGACGACGACGACGTGCAAATGGAGGACGCCTCTGAATGAGCCATCGTTGTCGTGGTTCTAAGTCTGACAGTAGAATGGGGGGTAGGAATGGAGAGGCAAGATCCTAGCTCTGGAGTAGTTGTGCACGCAAGGAGTTAACGAGTTCAGGCCCTTCTCGGAGGAAGTAATAGCCCTACGTCTCGGAGCCCGGAGGCGGTCGACTGGATTATATGCGTGAGCGTTACAAAGATGCGAACCCTTCTTCCTGTGGAGGGGGTGGCTTATATAGAGTTCGCCCAGACCCCAGCCAGCCCACGTAATGAAGGGTTTTAAGGTACGTTAAGGCAGGGCGTTACTGGAAATGCCCTGCATAAAGTGCTATTAAGGCTATTTAATTACAGACCGTTTGGATGCGAAGTGGCTCCTGTTCTTCAGATGGTCGAGTGAATCTTCATGGTCGAGTGTCTCCATGTTAGTCGAGTGAATGCTTATCAGGTCGACTGGTAAGCAGCCTCTTTTAGTAAGTGACCTTGGGGAGGGTACCCTTGGGCAGGCCCATGACCCTACCCTAGGTACATGACTACATCATTAGCCCCCGAATGGATCGAGGTTTGAGTGAGGAAGGAGTTTGATAGTCTTCCGACCTACTTCTTGTGTTGAAAGCGTGTCTTGCCTTGGATCAAGGGCCTTTTAGTGATGGCTTCAAATTCTCTTTCAGTCGCCTTGATCCATTCTTTGCGTTTGTCGAGTGAACTTCGTACCCTTGAGGATCTCCGAGTGACAGATCGGTGGAGACCCGCTGTCAGGTTGGTTGCTCTGTGGTTAGCGGATTTCACGGGATCCGAATTTTGGGAAGCGCGCGAAGCAGAGAAAACCGCGGCACTCGGATGGGACGAGACGATGACGCCTCGATCTTCGCGCCGCCTTTTTCGCCACGTATCGCTCGCGTGCCTGTTGCGGGATTTGACAGATTGCCTGGGCCTACCAGTCAGCCACTCGGAAGCAGCCTTATTTAAGGCGCCGGGCGGGCGCATTTTGAACAGTGCCAACACAATCTTCGTCTCCCTCCGCTTCCGAATCTCTCTGTAGCGTCTGCAGCTTTCTCCGCGCCGTCGCTTCGCACCAGTCTCGCCGGCGACAATGGGGAAGGAGAAGACCGCGGCTTTGGAGCGGGCGAAGAAGGCGACGGCGACGGCGAAGGGGAGGGCGTCAAGCCGGGGCGGATCCTCGTCGCGGTCCAAGTTGCCATAGGGTTGGGTCCAAGGGGATTGGATCCGCTCGACCATCACCGAGAAGGACCTCGTTGATCTGGCCGACGAGGGATTGATCCCTCATGGGTCAGCGAGGCTCCCGGGAAAGGAGTCGCAACCGCAACCTAAGGAGGGTGAGTGTGTTCTCCTGGCCACTCATCTAGATCGTGGGTTTTCTCTGCCGCCGAGTCATTTCTTTCGAGGGTTTCTGAACTTCTTTGGGGCGCAACTCCATCATTTCACTCCCAATTCCATCGTCTTCCTCGCTGCCTTTGTTTCGCTGTGTGAAAATTTCTTGGGCTGCCGGCCGCACTGGGGGCTTTTCAAGCACATATTCACCTGCCGCTCTCAGTCAGTGAAGAGAAAAAATCCAGATGACGAGAAAACCCAAGTGGTCTAGATGTGTGGGGGACTCGGAGTCCAGATGAGGGGCAAGAGCGCCTTTCCAGCGATGACTCTGCCTGACTCGACTAGAGGGTGGCAGTCGACCTGGTTCTACTGCCAAGACCAGTCGACGACCGGGCAGTCGACTGGGCTCCCCCCTTTCTCCATGAGTCGAGTAGACAAGCCAGCCTCTCTGAAAGTGTTACCTGAGGAGAAGGCCCAAGTGAAGTTGTTGATGGAACGCGTAGTCCAGCTTATCCGCGACGGAGTGACTAGCATGGACCTCCTGGAAGTTTTCCTCCGACGGCGAATTCAACCACTTCAATACCGAGGCTATCCGATGTGGATGTACTCTGGTACCGACGACACTACTCGGAATGATCCAGAGGAGGTCGACGAGGCCACATTGGAGAGGTGGATAACTGCCATTACTGGGAACAAGGACAATCCTCGAGGCGCCAGGAGAGTTCTCCCATTCGACCAGTCTCGTCAGCCAGACAAGGTGCGAATACCTTTCTCCTACTGATCTGTAATATTTAATCTTCCGAGACAGTCGATTGATCTTTCTCTTGTTTGTTGTTCTCCAAGAAATTACTGAAATGTACTCGACGCCCAATGGGGCGCAGGAGCGGACCGTTGAAGGAGAGGCGAGCGGAAGTGAGAGCGAGGTCGAGCCAGAGGAGTGGGAGTCCGATGGCGGAGGAGAGGGAAGTGACGACGCCGACTCCAGCTAGGAGGAGGAGGAAAGCGGTCCAAGCTTACGCACGACCCTGCGCGGGGACGGGGCAAGGCGACTGCTCCTGTTGGGCAGTCGTCGAAGGGTCCCAGGACCTCTTCACCTGTGCCGACTGAAAAAGCACCCAAGCATCCGCGTGCGACGCCTTCCAAGCCTCCCAAGGCTTTGCCTCGGATGAAGATGACTATCCCCACCATTTCTGGGTAAAGAGCTGAACTCGTCTTCTCTTGTTGAATGTAACAGATTTTGGTCGACTCATTGAGTGAGTCGACTGTCTTTCGAAATTTGCAGTGCTGCAACCTCTGACATTTCCGCCAAGGGTGATGATCAGGAGATGGAAGACGCTGCTACCTCCAACCCGGGTATAATTATTGATGCTCTGTTTTGAGTCGACTGCTGATTTCTTATCATTCCGGTCGGTTGAACTTTTCTTGCAGCTCCTCCTCATGTCATTGACCTCCCTGATGACGACGATGAAGTGCCACTGAGGGCGAGGAGGAACAAGAAGGCTCTGGCCGACAAGACTCCACAAGCTACCCCAACGTCTGAGGTCGTGGCTCGGGATGGGGTGACGTTGCTCGGACTTCAGTTACTTTTGCTGAACCGCTTACGAGTGCTCAACCTACTTCGTCGACTGCTGTTCCACCATCTCTTTTTGCTATCCACCGCGTCCCGGAAGACCGAGTGAGCGCTGCTAAGGAAGCCATACGCTAAGCAGGGGTTATGATGGAACAAGTGAAGATGGTTCGAGAGGCCGGTCAAGCGGCTTATGATGCTAGCTCAGCTCTTCAGAGTAATGTTCAGGTAAGTCGACTTGTCTGTTTCGTCGTGAAATGCCACCCGAAAACTGCTTCTTTCTAAAGATTTTTGCTGTTTATACACCCACTAGGGTGTGTGTGTCGATTGAATTTCTGTGGGGGGCACACTGAGTGGCACCCACTGGGTGTAGTCCCCGAGGCTATGGTCGACTGCTGGCAGTCGATTATAGTCTTTATGCTTTCAAACTTCTTCACTCAGCCTGGTCGGATCAAGTCGAGTGGTATCAAGAAAACCTGTCGGGGCACGCTGAGTGCACCCACTGGGTGTAGTCCCCGAGGTTATGGTCGACTGCTGGCAGTCGGCTATAGTCTAAAGAACTTTATGCTCTCTTCTTCTTTTATATATATATATATATATATATATATATATATATATATATATATATATATACGGCTGACCGTTGACTACTCGTCATGCTTTAGAATCATATTGGGTCGACTGATCGAGCAGAATTTTTGAAAAATACCGGTGGGGGCACGCTGAGTGCACCCACTAGGTGTAGTCCCCGAGGCTACTGTCGAATGTTTTGATTCGGCTGTAGTCTTAGAAGTGTCACATCCTTTCCTTTAGTCACTCGGACGTAACTTGTCTTTGATGTCTTTTGTCAATTGTCTCTTTGCAGAAGTCTTGCGAGCTTGTTGCTCAGTTTGCTGATTTGAAGGAGAAACAAGTCCAGCTTAACCTCGACTTATAGTTTGACTAGGAAAACTTGCAGAAGGCGAAGGATGACGCAAAAGGTATGGCTGGTGAGGATTCGACGGCTGTCTCTGTTTTTCTGCCTATTCTCAACTCTGTCCTCATTATTGTTTTGCAGACCAACTGGAGGAGGCTCTGAGGAAGAAAGATCTTGACCTTGCGGAAGCAAAGAAGGCGGCTTCGGAGAAGATGAAGCTCGCTGAGGAGAAGCTTGCCTCAGTTGGTCGGCTCGAAGATGAGAATGCCAGGCTGAAGTCTGCCCTTGATGCGGCCAACAAGGAAGCAAGTCGACTGAAAAATGACAAGATTGCTCTGACTGACAAGGTTGGCCATATGGCGGGGAAGCGTAATGATTTGGAGGTTTATCTCGGCGGTCTTGCCAAGAAATTATTCCTCATGCTCGAAGGTAATCCCCTTTGCTTGTGGAGTCTTGCCGGCTCATCATTCAATTATAATTTTGGACTGTCAAAACTTCTTTCAGAATTCTGTCAGAACTTCGAGGAAGAAACTGCTCGAGTGGAGACCAGTCTGGACCCCATCAACTCTCCTGTGAAGGACGAACCTGCCATGAATGTTCTCCGGTTGGAGTCTCGCATTGCTGGCGTGGTGGACTATCTTGCTCGACTGAAGGCTGCAGTGTCGCGGATCGACTCTGCACTCTGGCCCAAACAGACGCTTCAGAATGACCTTGAATCCTTGGTCACTAGACTGAATGAAGTTCCAAGTCGAGTGCAAGAATGGAAAAAGTCTTCTGCCAGGTGTGGTGCCGATGTTGCTCTGTCGCTGGTTCGTGTCCACTGCAAGGAGGCGCGAGAAGAGAAGCTGGCCGCCCTCCAAGTTGCCAATACCAGGAAGCATAATTTCTAGGACTTCATGGAGACCTTCATTGCTGCTGCCACTCGTATCTCAGATGGGATTGATTTGGACGAGTTTGTTGCACCATCCAGTCCTCCGCCGGAGGAGTAAAAAACTGCTGTGTCTCGCTTTAAATTTGCCTCGGAATGCCGAGTGGTTTATGTAACCGATAAACTCTGTCGAGCTGGAGGCTCGGGTACTTTTATTTGCGATCTAGGACCTTTTGATCTTATCCGAACTTGATTTATCGTTGAATACCTTCGTGGTTTGTCCGTTGAGTGAGACTTGATTTTTACTCAAAATGACTTTGGCGAGCACAGGGCTGCATCTAAGTCCCCGAGTGGGAGGATTTTAATTACTTAGGCGAGCACTGGGCTGCAGCTAAGCCCCCGAGTGGGAGGCTTGCTCTCCACTCGGTAGGATTTTAATTACTTAGGTGAGCACTGAGCTGTAGCTAAGCCTCCGAGTGGGAGGTCTGCTCTCCACTCGGTAGGATTTTTTAATTACTTAGGCGAGCGCCGGGCTGCAGCTAAGCCTCCGAGTGGGAGGTCTGCTCTCTACTCGGTAGGATTTTTGATTACTTAGGCGAACACTGGGCTGCAGCTAAGCCTCCGAGTGGGAGGTCTGCTCTCCACTCGGTAGGATTTTTAATTGCTTAGGCGAGCACCGAGCTGCAGCTAAGCCTCCGAGTGGGAGGTCTGCTCTCCACTCGGTAGGATTTTTAATTACTTAGGCGAGCACCGGGCTGCAGCTAAGCCTCCGAGTGGGAGGTCTGCTCTCCACTCAGTAGGATTTTTGATTACTTAGGCGAGCACTGGGCTGCAGCTAAGCCTCCGAGTGGGAGATCTGCTCTCCACCCGGTAGAATTTTTTGAATGTAGCTTCTGAAGAAGAAGGAGGCAGTCGACCTGCGCCTTGCCGTCCTTGCGAAGCGTTCTTTATATTGAGAGTTTGACTAGATCCTTGGACTGTTATTAAGCCCTCGAGCGGGAAGCTGGCTTTCCGCTCGGTAGGAATTTTAAATACTTAGGCGAGCACTGGGCTGCAACTAAGCCTCCGAGTGGGAGGTTTGCTCTCCACTCGGTAGGATTTCGAATACTTAGGCGAGTACTTGGACTGCAGCTAAGCCCCCGAGTGGGAGGCTGGCTCTCCACTCGGTAGGATTTTGAATACTTAGGGGAGTACTTGGACTGCAGCTAAGCCCCCGAGTGGGAGGCTGACTCTCCACTCGGTAGGATTTTGAATACTTAGGTGAGTACTTGGACTGCAGCTAAGCCCCCGAGTGGGAGGCTGGCTCTCCACTCGGTAGGATTTTGAATACTTAGGCGAGTACTTGGACTGCAGCTAAGCCCCCGAGTGGGAGGCTGGCTCTCCATTTGGTAGGATTTTGAATACTTAGGCGAGTACTTGGACTGCAGCTAAGCCCCCGAGTGGGAGGCTGGCTCTCCACTCGGTAGGATTTTGAATACTTAGGCGAAACGGATTCGCAGCTAAGCCCCCGAGTAGGAGGCTGGCTCTCCACTCGGCAGGACTTTTTTTACAAACTTAGGCGAAACGGATTCGCAGCTAAGTCACCCACTGGGGGAAATTTCGACAAAAAGGAATAGCAATCTTCTGCTAAAATTATAACATTCTTGCTTTAGATAAAAGAACTACAGAAGTACTTTTATTACATCTCAACCGAGTGAGTTTTTAAGTGTAAAGAGGATGGAGTAACTCCGCATTCCAAGCTCGAGGTTCGTCGATCCGTCGATCAACGTTGTAGAGGTGATATGCTCCGTTGTGGAGAACTTTGGTGACGATGAAAGGGCCTTCCCAGGTGGGAGCGAGCTTGTGAGGTTTTTGCTGATCCACTCTGAGGACCAAGTCTCCTTCCTAAAAGGCTCGACTCTTTACGTTTCTGGCGTGGAAACGACGTAAGTCCTGCTGGTAGATAGTCGAGCGGATTAGGGCCATCTCCCTCTCTTTTTCCAAGAGGTCGACTGCATCTTGCCGAGCTTGTTCTGTTTCTGCTTCAGAGTATAATTCGACTCGTGGTGCATTGTGAAGCAGATCGCTCGGCAGAACCGCTTCAGCCCCGTAGACCAGAAAGAATGGCGTTCTTCCAGTCGACCGATTAGGAGTGGTCCTTAATCCCCAAAGAACTGACGGAAGTTCGTCGACCCAAGCTCCTGCCGCGTGCTTGAGATCACACATCAGTCGAGGTTTCAGCCCTTTGAGGATGAGACCATTCGCACGCTCTGCCTGCCCATTCGACTGAGGATGGGCAACTGAGGCATAGTCGACTCGCGTGCCTTGGGAGGCGCAAAAGGTTTTGAATCCGTCGTTATCAAAGTTTGATCCATTGTCCATGATGATGCTGTGTAGAACTCCATATCTGAATACCAGCTCTCTGATAAAACTGATAGCAGTGCTTGCATCGAGGTTCTTGATGGGTTTGGCTTCTATCCACTTGGTGAACTTGTCGACTGCAACCAATAAGTGAGTGAAGCCGCTTCTACCAGTTCTCAGAGGTCCAACCATGTCTAGCCCCCAAACAGCGAAGGTCCAGACGAGTGGAATGGTCTTCAGAGCGGAGGCTGGCTTGTGTGACATGTTGGAATAAAACTGGCACCCTTCGCATTTGTCGACTATGTCCTTTGCCATTTCATTCGCCCTCGGCCAGTAAAATCCCGCTCGGTACGCTTTAGCCACAATGGTCCGAGAGGACGCATGATGGCCACAGGTTCCCGAGTGGATATCTTCAAGAATTACCTGACCTTCTTCTGGCGTGATGCACTTCTGGCCAATTCCAGCCGCGCTTTCCCTGTACAACTGCCCTTTGATTACTGTAAAGGCCTTGGATCGACAGACGATCTGTCGAGCCTCTTCTTCATCCTCTGGGAGCTCTTTCCTCATAATATACGTGATGTATGGCACTGTCCAGTCGGGAGTGACGACTATGATTTCCATAATCAGGTCGACCAAGGCTGGAATCTCCACTTCAGTCGGATCGCTGACGCTCTTTGGCTGCGGAGGTTCTTCTGTGAAAGGATCTTCCTGTATCGATGGCGTACGAATGTGCTCCAAACACACGTCACTGGGGATGGCTTCTCTCTTGGACCCAATTTTCGCCAAATCATCTGCAGCTTGGTTTTTCAGTCGGGGTATGTGATGGAGCTCTAACCCCTCGAATCTCTTCTCCAACTTTCTCACCGCATTGCAATATCCCGTCATGGCTGGGCTTCGGACATCCCACTCCTTCATCACTTGATTAACAACCAGATCTGAGTCGCCGTAGACCATAAGGCGACGGACGCCGAGTGAAATGGCCATATGTAATCCATATAGGAGTGCTTCATATTCTGCCTCATTGTTGGAGGAATCAAAGTGAATCTGGAGAACATATTTGAGCTTATCTCCTCGGGGGGAAACCAGTACAACCCCCGCACCGGACCCATTCAGCATCTTGGAGCCATCAAAAAACATAGTCCAGTGTTCCGAGTGAACTTGAGTCGGAAGTTGTTGTTCAGTCCACTCGGCGAGGAAATCAGCTATTGCTTGGGACTTGATAGCTTTCTTTGCCTCGAACTTGATATCAAGAGGAAGAAGTTCAATTGCCCATTTTGCCACTCGACCAGTTGCATCTCTGTTATGAAGAATCTCTGATGACGGGGCGTCGCTGACGACTGTAATGGAGTGATCAGAGAAATAATGAGCAACCTTCTTCGTGGTCATGTAAATCCCATAAACAAGCTTCTGATAGTGAGGGTATCTTTGCTTTGACGGGGTCAGAACTTCAGAAAGGTAATAAACTGGGCGCTGAACTTTGAAGGCTTTCCCTTCCTCTTCCCGCTCGACCATAAGAACGGTACTAACGACTTGTCAAATGGCTGCAATGTAAAGCAACAATGGCTCTTTGCTGACAGGGGCAGCAAGCACCGGCTGGGTGGAGAGCAGAGCTTTTAGCTCTGCAAACGCTGCATCAGCTTCTGGAGTCCACTCGAACTTGTCTGACTTCTTCATCAGTCGGTAAAGAGGCAGTGCCTTTTCTCCGAGCCTGGAGATGAATCGACTTAAAGCGGCCAAGCATCCAGTAAATTTCTGGACGTCGTGCACATGCACAGGGCGTTTCATTCGGAGTATGGTGCCAACTTTTTCAGGGTTAGCGTCGATTCCTCGTTCGGAAACAAGAAAACCGAGTAACTTTCCTCCAGGGACTCCAAATGAGCATTTCGACGGATTAAGCTTTATATCTTTCCTCCTGAGATTGGCAAATGTTTCAGCAAGGTCAGTCAACAGGTCGGAACCTTTTCGCGACTTGACCACTATATCATCCATGTATGCTTCTACATTCCGACTGATTTGCGTGATCAGGCACTTCTGAATCATTCTCATGAATGTAGCTCCGGCATTCTTGAGACCGAAAGGCATGGTGACATAACAGAAGCACCTGAACGTGGTGATGAAAGCTGTTTTTATTTCATCGGGTCCATACAGACGGATCTGATGGTATCCGGAGTAAGCATCTAAAAAAGACAACCTCTCGCATCCTGCAGTCGAGTCGACTATTTGGTCGATGCGAGGAAGAGGGAAATGATCTTTCGGGCAGGCCCGATTGATATGTTTGAAATCGATGCACATGCGCAACGATTTGTCCTTCTTAGGGACCATTACAACATTGGCGAGCCACTCGGAGTGGAAAAACTCGCGAATGAACTCTGCCGCTAAGAGTCGAGCCACCTCTTCACCAATGGCCTTTCTCTTCTGTACGGCGGACCGTCGAAGATGTTCCTTAACTGGTTTGACTTTTGGGTCGACTCGAAGGCGGTGCTCAGCCAGTCCTCTGGGAACACCCGGCATGTCAGCAGGCTTCCATGCAAAGATGTCCCAGTTCTCACGGAGGAACTGGATGAGCGCTTCTTCCTATTTAGAGTCGAGTGTAGTGGAGATATTGGTCGGAGCCGCATTGGGGTCAGTCGGGTGGATGTGAACCTGTTTTGTCTCACCGGACGACTGAAATGCTGACTCTGTGGCGGGCTTCTTGGCTTGCAACAAATCACTCGGGTCTGCAGTCTTCTGGTACTCCTGTAACTCCATTTCGGCCATCTGAGCGTCAGCAATTTTGGAGCCCTTCTGGAAGCACTCTTCTGCCTTCTTCCGATTACTCGTGATAGTGATCACACCTCTGGGACCGGGCATCTTCAATTTGAGGTACACGTAGCATGGTTGGGCCATGAAACGAGCGTACGCTGGCCTTCCAAGAATGGCGTGGTATGCACTCTGAAAATCCATGACCTCAAAGGTTAACTTTTCCTTCCGGAAATTCTTTGAGTGACCAAAAACTACATCGAGAGCGATTTGGCCGAGTGACTCAGCCTTCTTTCCAGGAATAACTCCGTGGAAGCTCATGTTACTGGTGCTGAGTCTGGACATCGGAATGCCCATCCCTTTCAGTGTCTCTGCATACAACAGATTCAAACCACTGCCACCATCCATCAGAACTTTGGTTAGTCGAGTGCCTTCAATGACTGGGTCGACCACCAACGCTTGCCTCCCTGGGGTAGCAATATGAGTCGGGTGGTCGGACTGGTCGAAGGTGATGGCAGTCTGAGACCATTTCAGATAATTGGGTGTCGCTGGAGCGACCATGTTCACTTCTCGATTGATGACCTTCAATCGACTTTTGCTTTCGACGTCAGCGAAAATCATCAAGGTGGAATTGACCTGGGGGTATTCCTCACCGTTGTCTTCCTTGTCCTCAACTTTGTCTGACTCTTTCTCTTTGTCTTTGGCCTATTTCCCTTGAAACTGCTGCATCAGGAGTCGACATTGTCGAGTGGTATGTTTTGGGTAAATGAGTTTACCCTCCTCGTCTTTCTTCGTGTGAATGTGACACGGTAAGTCCATCACATCGTTCCCATCCTGGTCTTTCACTTTCTTGGGGTTCCAGGGACCCTTGAGTTTCCTCTTAAACTTTCCTGGGGTCACAGCCAAGGCCTCTCCGGGTGCAGCTGGCTCGGCTTTGCGCTTTTGCCTCCGACTGGAGTTTCCTCCGCCGGCCTCATTAGCGGCTGCTTTATACTTGCCACTCCGGAGCCTATCTTCTTCTTCACCGTTTGCATACTTGGTGGCAATTTCCATCATTCGACTCAATGTCATATCTCCGGTTCGACCGAATTTCAAACTCAGCTCTCTGTTCTTGACGCCCTCCTTGAAGGCACAGACTGCCTGGTGATCGGATACATTCTCGACTGTGTGGTGTAGAGTGATCCACCTCTGGATATAATCCCTCAGAGTTTCACTCGACTTCTGAACACACGACTGCAATTCTGTCAACCCTGCTGGTCGTTTGCAAGTCCCTTCAAATGTCCTGACAAACACTTGGGCAAGATCTTCCCAAGTGTAAATACTGCTGGGTGCCAACTGGTTCAACCATGCTCTGGCTGACCCCTCCAACATAAGAGGCAAATGCCTCATGGCTACCTCGTCGTTGCCGCCCCCAATCTGAACAGCCACTCGGTAATCCTCGAGCCATGTGTCAGGCTTGGACTCGCCGGTGAACTTACTAACTCCAGTCGCCAACCTGAAGTTGGGAGGAATTACTGCGGCCCTGATTGCCCTGCTGAAACATTCTGGTCCTGATACACGAGCCCTGCTGCTGGACGGGGCGCCTCTGTCACGGTCCTCTCTGTGAGCTCTATTCCTGTCGACCAGACCTTGAACGATAATGGATCTCGCATCAAAGCCTGGTTCCCTGGGGTCGACTGGAAACCTTCGCCCAGCACTGAGCTGGCGTCTGTCATCTTGCTGCCGAGAAACGTACGATTCACCCCTTGAGGGAGGAGTGGGCACTCGACGTCGATCATTGCGATCGAATCGGTGTTCGTACCGCTCACGACCTTGATATTGATCATCATGCCGGTCTCTACGTTCCCCACGCCTCGGAGGCGATCCTGGACTGTGAGCCGACTGTACAGAATTCGCAGCGACGGATCGGCTGTGAATCCTGTTAGGCGACTGAGATACAACTGAGTTCTGATCCCCTGCTGCCCGGAGCAAATCTCTGATCTGTAACAGACCTCTCCCCGCCTCCGACTGAGAAGGTTGGATTGACTCTGCTATGCGAGCTGCAGCTGCTAAATTCTGAATTGGGGTTCGGTATACCTGAGTTGGTGGCTGGAAGAGGCAGCGTCGACTAGATTCGGGGACTGGCGGTCAAGCCCGCTCGTCGAGTATTCTCTGAAGATTCTCCAGTCGAGTGCGCTCAGCCAGGTTGGCCAAGCGCGCCTCCTCCAAGGCGCGTGCCTCAGGGGTTTCTCCAATGATAGGAGTGTGAAGCGCGTCCATGTTCCGGCGACGAAGTTCCTCCCTCTGCACCGAGGTGAGGGGCTCGGGCATGTACTCTTCATGGCCCCG
The DNA here is from genome assembly GCA_032464435.1 of Aegilops umbellulata. Lineage (NCBI taxonomy): Eukaryota > Viridiplantae > Streptophyta > Magnoliopsida > Poales > Poaceae > Aegilops > Aegilops umbellulata. The sequence goes on from CP136059.1 coordinate 422,905,141, forward strand.
CGCCAGAATTCCTCCTCCGGCAACCTCTTCGGTGCGGGGGAATCCGGGGGGACTGCGCGGTCCGTCGACCATCAGTATCTCCGCCGCTGGGTCGCTGCTGTCGCACTCGGACGCAGTCTCTACAGAGCCAGTCGACAGATCGAACAGGCCGTAGAGAGATTCGTCGGGCTCGATCGCCACGACGTGGGGGGGGTGGCCGACTGGCGGGCCAATGCATGCCTCACCCACCGCTGGAGCCTCGACCGACCGGAGCACTTGCGCCGGTGGGAAACCGGGAGCGAGGACGAAACAGATGCCGACCCGTACTGGGCCGACGGTTGCCTCAGGAGGACGCCACGGATGCACGTGCGAAAATGCGTTGCTCCGCGGGCGGGAAGCGCGTCCACGTCAAGTGGAGCCTCTTGGAGCCAAGCGGAGTCGTCGAAGACGAAAGTGAGGGCGCCAAGACGGATCTCGCGGCTCTCGACCAGGACTCCGCTCGAAGACATGATGGGAGATATCAAAAGAATCCCAACTCCTCCAAAAAATTGCTAGAACACCTGCCCCACGGTGGGCGCCAACTGTCGTGGTTCTAAGTCTGACAGTAGAATGGGGGGTAGGAATGGAGAGTCAAGATCCTAGCTCTGGAGTAGTTGTGCACGCAAGGAGTTAACGAGTTCAGGCCCTTCTCGGAGGAAGTAATAGCCCTACGTCTCGGAGCGCGGAGGCGGTCGACTGGATTATATGCGTGAGCATTACAAAGATGCGAACCCTTCTTCCTGTGGAGGGGGGTGGCTTATATAGAGTTCGCCCAGACCCCAGCCAGCCCACGTAATGAAGGGTTTTAAGGTACATTAAGGCAGGGCGTTACTGGAAACGCCCTGCATAAAGTGCTATTAAGGCTATTTAATTATAGACCGTTTGGATGCGGAGTGGCTCCTGTTCTTCCGATGGTCGAGTGAATCTTCATGGTCGAGTGTCTCCATGTTAGTCGAGTGAATGCTTATCAGGTCGACTGGTAAGCAGCCTCTTTTAGTAAGTGACCTTGGGGAGGGTACCCTTGGGCAGGCCCATGACCCTACCCTAGGTACATGACTTCATCAAACGCCACCCTTATGACGCCTCCATTAATAATCGTGCACTAACCATACACGCATCACACACGATCATGAACGGTGACTCACGTCAATATCACAACACGACTCTAGGACACAAAATTTAAACATAAATCTTTATATTACAAGCCAGGGCCACGAGGCCCCATAATACATCAGTCATGAAAAAAACATTATCTCAGTGCAGACATAGTTCGTCAAGTTTTTCCTTAAGAAGGCTAAGTAAAACAACGACACTAGATCGAAAGGCGAGGCCTCCTGCCTGGGACCTCCAAACTACTCCTTGGTCATCGGTCTCCATGTGGAAAGCACCGTCGGGGTAACCTGCAGCCGCGGTGCTACCAGCTGTTGTAGCAACCGGGTCGAATAAAAAGAGTAGCAAAACAAAGGTGAGTACTCATTTGAAGTACTCGCGATACTTACATCAGAACTATACTAGTTATGCAATGTTATCAAAGGAAAGGGGTAGTATCTCTGGATTAACTACAGAATGCCGGAGTAAAGGGGGATAAGCTCATCCTAACAAAGACTACATCTTTCAGCAGTAGAAGAGAAGAGCGTATATAGTATCAACTTGTAACAACATATAGCAATAAACCTGCCCAAAGATCCTCTCCTCGTCTCCCTGAGACAAAGCGATCATCGGGGCTATCTATCTCATATCTGGGTGTGTTTTAACAAGTATTCGGTTTTAGTTGTACGAGGTCGGGATACAACTCCAAGTCGTCCTGTTATTGTGGAGACGACTATTCGAATAGATTACTTCCCTATAGGGGTGCACCACATTACCCGATATGCTCTATTACCTCCGGCCGGACACACTTTTTTGGGTAATACCCAGCCTTGGATAATCAACACGCTGTAGTCCAACCTAGGCTCTTCAGAGAGGTCTACACGACGGTCTAAATCCTAAGCGCAAAGGGGTCATGAACCGATCGCCCTAAACGCTCTTGCCTGTTGTGAGGACGGTCCGACCAATCCTGGCTACCTCTTTATACAAAGCAGGCACTTACAGATCACCCGGGCGTGTGCCGCTCAACTGTGACGTATGTAGAGCTTTCAGGAGAAATCAACGATGCCGAGGGCCCCATAAACCATTATCCCACGCGGCGGTTAGTGCGTATATGCCAATGGCAGTCTCAGATCAAATACATCGAACTCGTTAAGCGTTCTATTCCTAAGTAACCGTCGACAACAACCAGGGACCAGACCCACCTCTCTCCTAGGTTATCTCTACCTACCCAGTCGTTCCGCCACAGAGAACCTCTCGTGTCGGCTGTCGGGACAGGTCTTGAGCTACCACCACATCTTGGGTGATACCGCTAACAGCCAGCCGCCACTACGAATCACTCTAGTGGGTGCTCTCCGACCCGACCCGACTTGAGTATGAACATGTTTAGTGTAGTAGTATATATTTTAAAGCAATAATAATCTTCTTCTTTGCCGGCATCTCATTGCAGTCCATCTCACTCCTGTTTTAGGCCACCAAAGTTGAAGGTCCACTGAAGTAACATATGTACTATGCAGGCATATCCATGATCACGGTCCGATACTATAGCATGGCAGACGAACAAGGATGTAGGGCCATTGGTGGGACTCGAGCATATATATACTAAGCATATAGGATAACAGATATGGTATCAAAGTAGTAGCAAAGGCAGACTATACAACGGTATAGGATCTACCAATAAATCAGTAACAATATCACAACTCTAATGCAAGCAATAGAAAGAATGAATAGGCGATATCAGAATGATCAATGGGGGTTTGCTTGCGTGGAAGCTCTGCTGAGAAGGAAGGGTCATCGTCGATGTAGTCGTACTCGGGGGCAGCGGCAGACACAGGGTCTACCGAAAGAATAGGGGAGAGGGGGAAACCGATAAATAAAGGAGCAAACAAATGCAACACAATGCATGTCATGGCAGTATGTGATGATGAAATGCACTAATGCATCAATAGGCATTTTTAGAAGAAGAGGAAAATTATTTGGTAATAATTTCCCAGCTCCAGATATTTTTTGGTAAATTTGTCCAGGAGAAAAATGTCGATGTACACTATGTTAGAGGGGTGTGGCAGGTATGTGGACGACATATTTAGATATGCCATATTTTTCTGATCATTTTTCATGTATAAATTATTTTCATTTGACTTTCGGATTATTTTATATGAATTTGTAAAGTTTAAATGAATTTCTAGATTTTCAGGCTTTAATTAATTCAAAATTAATTTGAATACTAAATGCTACAAGTACACAGAAGTGTACCCAGTTAATTGCAACAAAGACCGACGGTTGGGTCAAGTGGCTGAGTCAGTATGCACAGTCAGCATGTCGACGGTCAAGAGTTGACCTGGGTCAAGGTGTGAACAGTGAAGGTGGGGCCTACTTGTCATTGACTGATATTTCACTAAATTGCTAAAGAAGTTCATTTAGTGAGGGGACCCACATGTAATGGACACCTTTCATTTGAAGGGTTATTTAGTAGAGGGGTCCACCAGTCAGTGGATTATTAGGGAAGGGGGCGGGGGTGATTAGGCCTAATCAACAAGGGGCCGACGCAATAATACTGCATCTACGTAAATTATTAACGTAAACTTACATTCTTTACTCCCTCAACCAATCACCCTCCCCTGATTTCAAGGGGTGGGGCCCGGGCGCGTTTTTTTTCCAATTAACTTGTGCCAAGCCAGCACGCACGTAATATTACGTTAGATGTTTACATAGGTGTAGCAAAGCCGGGGCCGACGTCACTGGCAGGCACAACAGGCGGTAGCCAGGGCCTGGGTGCGGCCACGACAGGGAGGCGGGCGCAGCATGGCCGGCCAGCAGGGGCTACGGTAGGCGAGCGCGGCAGGGCGCGCGCAGGAGGCGGCCAGAGCAGGGGTAGGCTCACGCGGGGGTGGCCATGTGCGGACAGCGAGGCACGGACGGTCGGGGTGATTGCGAGCTCGGCCGGAGCTCGCGCAGCGCGGCATGGCGGGATCGGCGGCGGCATGGCCACACGCGAACGAGCGCACATGGGGGCGCGACGGTGCGAGCATGGGGCGTGGCCCCGGGGCAGTGAGATTGCAGCAGGGGACGCGGGCGTGGCTAGAACCAGCGGTAGCAACGACGAGCAGCGGTGGCCGTGACGCGCGCGAGCAGCAATCGAGGCTAGAGGACATGGGGAAGAGGAAGAGGGGGTCGGGGAGGACCGGGTGCTCACGATGGTGCTCGTAGGGATCTAGGGAATCCGGGGGAGGGTGAGGTCGAGCGGATCGATGACAATGGCGACGGCGACCAAGGCGATGAGGACAGGTTGATGGCGAGGCTCGGGGGCGTCCTAGCTCGTATGAGTTGACGTAGAGGTCAAAAACGATGGCGCGCATCTCTTTTTGGCACGGGGTAGCGTCGGAGCTCGAGCTTGACGGCAGCACGGCGACAGCTTTGATCGGTAAGTGCAGAAATGGAGAGGAGAACGTGAAGGAGGGGAGTAGTGGCGTCTAGGGTTTCCAGGGGGTGCGAGAGGGCTTGAGGGTGTCCTTATCCACGCCGGAGTCACGGCGGATGGACGATGTATGGACAATGGTGGCGTGTGCGGGCGCGTGTCGTCCACGGCGATGCGGTGAGCAGGAGGTTGATGAACGGCATGTGCTTGGGCCGGGCCGCACTGTGGCCGTTGCTAGGGCAAGTGCACAGTGCGGGTTTCTCTTTTCTCTTTTATCTTTTCAGTTTTATTTATTCATCTCTGCTTGCAATTTAATTACATACCAAATGAGTTTATTTACATACACAACTTAGCACATAAATACTAGGCAATGTTTTGAGCAAGAACAACAAGTCCCAACTTATTTTGAATATTTAAGTATTTGTTTAATTGAAATGGACCAATTAAATGTTGTTGGTTCAGTTTTAAATAGGTTAGGGACATTTAAATATTTCAAATGTTGTTGGTTTTTATATGACAAATACTTAGTGATTATTTTCAACCCAACCTACATTTTTATATTACTGTTTGAAGATTTATAATTTGAGTTGCATTTAAATTTGAATTTGACTTTTATTTTTATCAAGTGACAATTTGGCTTAGTAAAACATGATGACATAGCATCATTAGCAAGGGATCACCGTAGCTTAACAGTTGAGGTGTTACAACCATCCTCTTCCTCCGCGGCACCCTCCTCCTCCGCTCCAACCTCGCCAGTGCATTGCACCATGACCATCGGCGATGCCTGTGCCCACTATATGGACATGGTGCGGGAGGAGTGGGAGGAGCAGTTCCTGGAGGTGCTTGTCGACGCCAATTACATCCACAACCTCCTCCAGGAGCATTTGTGGGCAGAAGATTTGGTCGCCGTCGGTAGGTCGGTCACGCCATACGTGGACCTGGAGGAGCAGGAGGTGCTGCTCAAGTCCTACCGCTTCGCCCGATGGTGTGTTAGGGTTAGGATTTGGTAGATTGGGGATTTCTCTGTCTCTCTCCCTGGAACGAGAGGAAGCCCTGATATCTACCTGACGTTCGACAGGGAAGGGAGTTAGATTTTTTACCTCCTCCGAGAATACAGGGCAGCAGCAAATCCCGATGGGCACCGGGCAGGCAGGATAAAGCCTAGTGCCCGTCCAGCACATCACTTTTTCGGTTGGGGATGCTCTTATTTCACTCATAGTCGGGTAAGGACACATGGACAGGGGGCATATGCCCTGGGGTAAGGAAAAATGTTGAACAAGTATTTATAAAATGTTGAAGGAGCATTTAAAAAAATGTTGATCATGTATATAAAAATGTTGAACAAGTATCAGAAAAAAATTGATCATGTATATAGAAATGTTGAACAAGTATTTAAAAAATGTTGGACAAGTATTGGAAAAAATTAGATGTGTACTAGAAAATTGATGTTGAAGTATACAAAAAGTTTAGAATAATAACCAAAAGAACAAATAATACCAAAAATAGAAAATAAACAAAACAAAAAAGAAATGAGAAAAACGAAGAAACAAATGAAAAAATGAAGAAAAAATAAAACAAAAAGAAAAAATAACTAAAAAACCTGCTTGAATCGTCTCAAGTATGACACGGCACGTCTTGTCGGCGGAGATATAGAGGCTGAGGAAGCCGAACACGACCATGACGTCCGAGCGCGGGTCGCATGGGTCTAGCCACACCGGCTCCAGGGAGCTCATGGAGTTGGCCATCCACTCGGCGGGGGTGACGGTGTCGCGGGACGAGACGACCATGTCCCGCCGCCCGAGCCGCTAGGTCATCTTGTCGGTGGACACCGCCACATAGCCGATCCACCGGTCGCGCCCGCTGGTGGAGACCTCCATGGTGGGCTAGGTCATCACGTCCGGCGCCGCGTACGCGTAAATGTACTTGGTCACCTCATACTAGGCACCGGCCATGCCCACCTCCTCGAGCATCCGCTCCTTTCCGTACTTGCAGTTGACGTACCGGCGCAATGCACGGTCGAGGTCGAATGCCTTGTAGCAGGCGTCCACCAGCTCGCCTTACCGCGACACCTAGTTCAGCAGCGCCGGCGCCGGCGTCGTGCCATTGAGGCCGAGCAGTTCCTCCCAGTCGTCGCACCCCTGCAGCTGCCTCCACATACCCGCGACGGATGCCACCGGCACCGCCGCGATTGCCGACGTCCAGGTGATATTCTTCATTGGCCACGAGGTGTACTGTGCGGGTTGATTTCACGAAACCGCAGGGGTGTATCTGCAAATGTTCAACAACTGACTTGTCCAACTGACCCACTTGGCTGCGTCTAACTGGCTTAGGACTAAACTTGCACATTGTGTGCAAGGTTTAGGACTAAATAGTGCATTTTTGCATGTTCTAGGACTAAACAATCACATCATAGACAAGTTGTAGGGCCTTTGATGTTTTTACCTCCTCCGGGAATACAGGGTAGCAACGAATCCTGCTGGGCACCCGGCAGGAAGGATAAAGTCCTAGTGCCCGTCCACCACATCACTTTTTCGGTTGGAGATGCCCTTATTTCACTCATAGTTGGGTAAGGACACATGGCCAGGGGGCATATGCCCCGGGGTAAGGAAAAATGTTGAACAAGTATTTATAAAATGTTGAACGAGTATTTAAAAAAATGTTGATCATGTATATAAAAATGTTGAATAAGTATCAGCAAAAAGTTGATCATGTATATCAAAATGTTAAACAAGTATTTACAAAATGTTGAACAAGTATCGGGAAAAAAAATTAGATGTGTATTAGCAAACTAGTGTTGAAGTATAAAAAAATTAGAATAATAACCAAAAGAACAAAGAAAAAATGGAGAAGAAAAAAGAAAACAAAAAGAAAAAAAAGAAAAATAACTCAAAAACCTAGCTTGAATCGTCTCAAGTATGACGCGGCATGTCTTGTCGGGAGATGTAGAGGCCAAGGAAGCCGAACTCGACCATGACGTCCGGGTGCGGGTCGCAGGGGTCCAGCCACGCCGGCTCCAAGGAGCTCATGAAGTTGGCCATCCACTCGGTGGGGGTGATGGCGCCGCGGAACGAGACAAGCATGTCCCGTCGCCCGAACCGCCGGGTCATCTCGTCGGTGGACACCGCTACATAGCCGATCCTCCGGCCGCGCACGGTGGTGGAGACCTCCATGTTGGGCATGGTTATAACGTCCGGCACCGCGTAGGCATAGATGTACTTGGTCACCTCGTACTAGGCGCCGGTCATGCCCACCTCCTCCAGCATCCGCTCCTTGTCGTACTTGCAGTTGAGGTACCAGCACGACACACGGTCGAGGTCGAATGCCTTGTAGCAGGCGTCCACCAGCTCGCCGTATCACGCCACCTAGCTCTGTAGCGCCGGCGCCGGGTCAATGTGGCCGAGCAGCCCCTCCCAGTCGTCGCACCCCTGCAGCTGCCTCCACATGCCCGCGACAGACGCTACCGGCACCACCGTGATCGCCGACGTCTAGATGATATTATTCAATGGGCACGAGGTGTATTGTGCAGGTTGATTTCATGAAACTGCAGGGGTGTATCTGCAATTGTTCAGCGGCTGGCTGGTCTAGCTGGCACCAATTGGCTGCGTCTGAATGGATTAGGACTAAACTTGCACGTTGTGTTCAAGTTTTAGGACTAGATACTGCATTTTTGCACGTTCTAAGACTAAACCATCACATCTTAGACAAGTTTTAGGACCTTTAATGCTTTTACCTCCTCCGGGAATACATGGCAGCAGCGAATCCGGATGGGCACCAGGCAGGCAGGATAAATTCCTAGTGCCCGTCCACCACTTCACTTTTTTGGTTGGGGATGCCCTTATTTCACTCATAGCTGGGTAAGGACACATGGGCAGGGGGCATATGCCCCGGGGTAAGGAAAAATGTTGAACAAGTATTTATAAAATGTTGAACGAGTATTTAAAAAAATGTTGTTTATGTATATAAAAATGTCAAGTATTAGAAAAAAAAGTTGACCATGTATATAAAAATGTTGAACAAGTATTGAGGAAAAAAATTAGGTGTGTATTAGAAAAATGTTGTTGAAGTATACAAAAAGTTTCGAATAACAACCAAATATAGAAAATAAACAAAAGAAATGAGAAAAAAGAAGAAACAAATGAAAAAAATGGAGAAGAAAAAAGAAAAAATAACTCAAAAGAACCCCAGCTTGAATCGTCTCAAGTACGACGCGACACGTCTTGTTGGCGGAGATGTAGAGGATGAGGAAGCCGAACTCGACCATGACGTCCAGGCGCGGGTCATAGGGCTCCAGCCACGCCGGCTCCAAGGAGCTCATGAAGTTGGCATCCACTCGGCGGGGGTGACGATGCCGCGAAATGAGACAAGTATGTCCCGCCGCCCGAGCCGCCGGGTCATCTCATCGGTGGACACCGCCACTTAGCCGATCCACCGGCTGCGACCGCTGGTGGAGACCTCCATGGTGGGCATGGTCATCACGCCCGGCGCCGCATAGGCGTAGATGTACTTGATCACCTCGTACCAGGCGCCGGCCATGCGCACCTCCTCCAACATCCGCTCTTTGTTGTACTTGCAGTTGAGGTACCAACGCGACGCACGGTCGAGGTCGAATGCCTTGTAACACGTGTCCACCAGCTCACCGTACCACGCCACCTAGCTCCGCAGCGCCGGCGCCGGGCCATCGAGGCCGAGCAGCCCCTCCCAGTCGGCGCACCCCTGCAGCTACCTCCACATGCCCGTGACGGACGCCACCCGCACCGCTGCGATCGCCAACGTCTAGGTGATATTCTTCAATGGCCATGAGGTGTATTATGCGGGTTGATTTCACAAAACTGCAGGGGTGTATCTGCAAATGTTCAATAGCTAACTGGTTTCGTCCAGCTGGCGCCACTTAGCTGCGTCTGACTGGCTTAGGACTAAACTTGCACATTGTGTGCAAGTTTTAGGACTAAATAGTGCATTTTTGCATGTCCTAGAACTAAATCATCACATCTTAGACAAGTAGTAGGACCTTTGATGCTTTTACCTCTTCTGATAATACAGGGCAGCAGCGAATCCCGATGGGCACCGGGCAGGCAGGATAAAGTACTAGTGTCCATCCACCACATGACTTTTTCGGTTGGGGATGCCCTTATTTCACTCATAGTTGGATAAGGACACATGGACACGGGGCATAAGCCCCCCACCCCCGCCCCTTCCTCGGCGCAATTCACTATACTGATTGATTAGCAACAATGCTACATTCATGGGCTTAATATAGGGCTTTTACAGAGTGACTTCAACTTGGCAGGTACTGATTGGATTAAGGGGGGAGATTGGGCCCCACCCACCTGAAAATCAGGGGGCAGGTTTTGTTAGATGGAAGCAGCCCATAATACCTTGTGCGTTTAGCATTTTTGATTGATTGGCGCCTTTTCATCCAGGTGATCTTGTGTCTGTCCTGGTACTTGCTAGATAGGAACTCACTTTACTGGCAGTACTACTACGGTCGGCTTTTATTCAAACGTCCTTGAGGGAGTCCTGGGTTAGGGGGTGTCCGGACAGCCGGACTATGACCTTTGGCCGGACTCTTGGACTATGAAGATACAAGATTGAAGACTTCGTCCCGTGTCCGGATGGGACTTTCCTTGGCGTGGAAGGCAAGCTTGGCAATATGGATATGTAGATCTCCTCCCATTGTAACCGACTCTGTGTAACCCTAGCCCCCTCCAGTGTCTATATAAACCAGAGGGTTTAGTCCGTAGGACGACAACAATTATACCATAGGCTAGCTTCTAGGGTTTAGCCTTTCTGATCTCGTGGTTGATCTACTCTTGTACTACCCATATCATCAATATTAATCAAGAAAGAGTAGGGTTTTACCTCCATCGAGAGGGCCCGAACCTGGGTAAAAACATCGTGTCCCTTGTCTCCTGTTACCATCCGCCTAGACGCACAGTTCGGGACCCCCTAGCCGAGATCCGCCGATTTTGACACCGACATTGGTGCTTTCATTGAGAGTTCCACTGTGCCGTCGCCATCAGGAAGAATGCCTCGTCCCTTCTTTAAAGACGGCACTGTTGCTGAGGGAGCTTTGGCTGTCGGCCAAACTCTCTGGCTAGGTGGTTTTCTTATGACCGCCTGTTCGGCCGCTGCGCCGACGATGACTTCTCGGGTCATCAAAAGCAATCTTCACGTCAACTTGGAATTCGCCGAGCAGTTAGATCCAATGGAGCTCTCTTCCCTGAACGAGCTCTTGGATCGCATCGCCGCCCTGGGAGTCGCTACAGACTACGATCAGATTGGGCCTAAACCCGATCTGAGAGAGATTAACTCTACCCAGGTCACTCATCATGTTGAGGTGGTGGAGGAACAATGCGACGACCCTTCCTCTATCTTGAGGACTAGCTATGTCCGGATTCCCGAGCCCTCCAAGACGGATACCCGTGCACGGGAGGACGTCACTCAAGCCCTGAACCTAGAGTCAGGCAGCAGGCCAGATTCATTGGACAACATCCAAGAACCCGAATTTCCGAGATTGGAAACTCCTTGGCCCCTGAGTCTCAGATTGGGTGAAGTTTCGGATTCAGTTCCACCCACCCACCCAAGCATAAGCGATCTTTCCCAAATCAGGCAAGAGCCCCGAGAAACAGTACACCATTATTGGGCCAGATTCCTCCTGCTAATGAGCAGGATCAAGGACTGCCGCGAGAAAGACGCAATCTCATTCTTCTGCAATAATTGCACGGACAAGGGAATCCTCAACGCCATAAGTCGTCGTGAAATCACACGCTTTACCGACCTGGCGTCCATAGTACGAAAGTACTGTGCAATGAAAAGCGCCTGGAAAACCGAAATAAAATTTTGGGACAATCCGGCCCTAAATATGAACCCAGTCCGAAATAAAAGGGTGCATTATCGCCAGACACCCGGGTTAAATACCAAAAAGGAAAAATCCTCTACAGGGCATGGAACCGTACTAGAGGGATGGCTCAATGGACCCTGTAAAGTTCACAGTACAGAGGGCGCCACACCAACTCATAGCCTTAGAGCATGTTGGATACTCCGGCAGATAGCCAAAAGCGGCGAAGATCTCCTAATTCCAGAAGCCACGGAGCATCATCCCAGGGATACTAGTACGGTATTAACAGTCTTCGAGACCTTCGCATCAAATAATACGCGAAAGCGAACACTCCGCAGCCTTGCCGAAGTCTACCACGCGGCAACAATAAACCCATGGAGTGACACATCTATTACTTTTAATGCCAGTGACGAACCTAAATTCCGAACAGCCCGAGCACCAGCCGCATTGGTCCTCAGTCCAATAGTGGACGGCTTTCAACTCACCAAGGTACTCATGGACGGCGGCAGCGGATTAAACCTCATTTATGAGGAAACCCTTCAAAAAATGGAAATAGACTGGAACCGCATTGAGCGAAGCAGCACAACCTTTAGAGGAATAATCCCCTGTCGGGAAGCGCGCTGTACAGGAAAAATCACACCACATGTGGTGTTCGGCACGCCGGATAATTACAGGTCCGAAGAGGTTACGTTCCAAGTGGCCCCGTTCAGTAGCGGATACCACGCCCTGTTAGGGCGGGAGGCATTTACGATCTCCCAAGCCATACCCCATTACGCGTACATGAAGCTCAAAATGCCCGGGCCCAACGGAATCATCACTCTTGCTAGCGATCCGGACATAGCACTCCGCGCCGAAAATAAGACAGCCGCACTGGCCCTCGAGGCACTATCCGAAGCCCTAGCGGCTGAGGAACTGACTGCGCTGCGCTCCATGGTGAACAGGGACGATGTGATACTCGATAAAAGATCCAAGTCCACCTCCTTTAAACCGGCGGATGAAATAGTCAAATTCCAAGTCCATCTAACGGACCCTACAAACACAGCTTCCATCGGGGCACAATTAAACCCTGACATGGACGCCACACTACGAGAGTTCTTACGCGAGGACTGGGACATTTTTGCCTGGCACCCTTCAGACATGCCAGGAATCCCACGCAGGCTGGCCGAGCACAGCCTAAATACTCTAAAATGATTCAAGCCAGTCAAGCAGGCTCTTCGGAGTTTCTCTGAACCTAAGAGACAAGCCATGGGAGAGGAACTAGCCAAGTTATTGGAGGCTCGATATCTTGAGAGCTCAAAATAAAATTAATAAAAAAACATACCCTACATAACATATCCAACTCTTCTTGGTTCAGGGTTTTCCGTTTCCGAAGACTAGTAAAATAGGCGGATTTCATTAGAGAAATAAAACATCCGGACTGGCTAGCAAACTTGGTGACGGTACCAAAGAAGGACAAATCCTGGCGCCTATGCGTCGATTTTGAGGACCTCAATAAGGCTTGCCCAAAGGATCCCTTCCCCCTCCTCCGCATTGATCAAATTATCGATGCGACAACAGGACACGATTCATTGTTTTTCCTCGGCGCATACTACGGCTACCACCAAATTAAGAGGAGTCCGACCAAGCCGCAACGGCATTTATCACACGATACGGCCCCTTCTGCTTCAACACAATACCCTTTGGACTCAAAAACGCTGGCGCAACATATCAACGCATGATTCAAACATGTCTGACAAACCAGATCGGCCAAACAGTGGAGGCATACGTAGATGACGTGGTCGTCAAAACCAAACATGTCGAATCTCTAGTAGAAAACTTGAGGCTCACATTCTATAACCTCCGAACATATGATATCAAGCTCAACCCAGAAAAATCCGTTTTCTGCGTACCAGCCGGAAAGCTCTTGGGCTTCATTGTATCCGGTAGAGGAATTGAAGAAAATCCGGCCAAGATCCAAGCTCTGTCACAATTGGATATCCGAACGGACCTCAAACAAATACAAAAATTAACTGGATGCATGGCGGCTCTAAGCCGCTTTATCTCCCGCCTCGGAGAAAAGGCATTACCCCTTTATCGCCTCCTTCAGCGCACCGAACACTTCGAGTGGACGGATGCTGCCACAGCCGGACTGGAAGAAATAAAAGCCATATTGGCAACCAACCCAGTCCTGGCCGCGCCAAACATTGGCGAACCAATGCTATTATACATTGCGGCAACTCATGAAGTTGTGAGAGTAGTGCTTGTCGTCGAACGAGAAACGGATGGACATAAATTCCCCCTTCAAAAGCCGGTCTACTATGTATCCACTGTCCTTACTCCATTCAAGTCAAGGTACCCGCATTATCAAAAGATAGCATACGCGGTATTCATGGCATCCCGGAAGCTGCGACACTACTTTCAAGAGTGTTCGATAACAGTAGCCTCGAAAGTGCCACTTAATGATATTATAAACAACCGCGACGCCACGGGCCGGATTGCCAAATGGGCCATTGAGCTCCTCCCGTTCGACATAACTTACAAGCCACGGCGAGCCATTAAGTCGTAAGTATTGGCTGACTTCGTCGCCGAATGGACTGAAGCCGAACTCCCTAAAGAGTACGGCGCATATTCCAACTGATTCATGCACTTCGACGGCTCCAAAATGTTGACTGGTCTGGGGGCTGGCGTCGTCCTGACGTCCCCAACCGGAGATACAGTTCAATACGTAGTCCAGATAATGTATACGAACTCCAACAACGCAGCCGGATATGAGGCCCTTCTACATGCTCTCCGGATGGCAGTATCCATGGGCATTCAATGCCTACAGGTGCGGGGGGATTCGAACCTCGCAATATCCCAAATAAATGGAGACTTCGATGCCAAGGATCCAAAAATGGCGGCTTATCGCAACGCCGTCCTAAAAATGTCAGCTCGGTCCGAGGGGCTCGAATTTCACCATATAGCCCGTGAAAACAATCAGGCGGCCGACGTCCTCGCATGCATCGGCGCAAAACGTGAGGCGGTCCCGCCCAACATCTTTTTGGAAATGCTTTTCAAGCCATCCGTGGTATGGGAAGGGGACACTGGTAATAACATACCGAACCCAACCGCAATGCCCGATACCGAACACTCTGACATAATTGGAGGCTCTGCCACCGAAATAACATCCTCAGCCCACGTCATAATGGTCGTCATTGCCCCGTGGATAGAACCATTCCTGGCCTACTTAACTAGGCAGGAACTCCCTAAGGACCAAAATGAGGCACGCTGCATAGTGCGGCGATCTAAAGCCTACATGGTCCATGAGGGAGAACTTTATAAGAAAAGCACCACCGGAGCCCTTCAAAGGTGCATCTCCGAAGAGGAAGGGCAGAAGCTACTGGAAGAAATTCATGCCGGACTCGGCGGCCACTACGCCGCAGCCCGGGCCCTTGTAAGCAAGGCTTTCCGTACAGGTTTTTACTGGCCTATGGCCCGGGCAGACGCACTGGACCTAGTCCAATGCTACGTGGGTTGCCAGCTTTTTGCAAATCAAAGCCATATGCCGCCCACCGCCCTCCACACAATCCCCATAACTTGTCCCTTCGCGGTCTGGGGTCTTCACATGGTTGGACCCCTTAAAGGAGGAACCCACAAGAAAAAATACTTGCTGGTCATGGTGGATAAGTTCACCAAATGGATATGCCAAGCCTGTTAAGACGGCCGAATCCGGACCGGTGATAGACTTCATATCTGGGGTCGTACACCGTTATGGCGTCCCCCACAGCATCATCACTGATAACGGCACGAACTTCACGACCGAAGAGGTAAAACTTTGGTGCAAAAACATGGGCATCAAGCTCGATTATGCTTCCGTCTATCACCCACAAACTAACGGTTAAGTCGAACGAGCAAATGGTCTTATCATGAGCGGCATCAAACCCAGATTAGTGCGGTCCCTAAAGGAATCTGACACGCACTGGGTAGAGGAGCTCGACTCCGTACTCTGGGGGCTGCGGACCACGCCGAATCGCACCACCGGATACACACCATTATTTATGGTATACGGCACAGAAGCTGTTCTACCCTGTGACATGATTCATGACTCACGTCGAGTGCGCATGTATGAAGAAAGAGAAGCCGAGCTCGATCGGCATGACTGTTTGGACGCTCTGGAGGAGGAGGGTGACGTGGCAAAAGCCCGTTCCGCATTCTACCAATAGCAGGCTCGAAGATACCAAAGCAGAGAAGTACGAGCCAAAACTTATAATGTTGGCGAATTAGTTCTACACCTGCCGGAGAAGAAAAAGGACAAACTCAAGCCCAAATGGGAGGGTCCCTTCATTATTGACCAAGTCCTGACTGGTGGAGCGTACCGTCTGCGGGATGCATCGGATAATCGACTCGAGCTGAACCCATGGAACGCAGCCAGACTCCGAAGATTCTACGCCTAGCGCCGGACTCTGTGTTCGTCTCCTTCCTCTGTCCATTTTTTAAACACTATCTGTCTTATATTTCTCTCCTTCTCCCCTTCTTTTCTCTCACAGCCTTTAAAGGGCCAATTTGTGCCTTGTCCGCACACAACTGACGCGCTATCCGCGCTCATTATACCTGGGGGCTTCTTTAACAGAAGCTTATTTATACGGGCTTCATGCCCAACACATGTGTTATCCTTCCGCATGTACCTTTTATTCGCCATTATATGCATCGATATGACTTAAGTTTTGGCCAAGCTGGGTTGCCTGGCTCTTGTATTTATGCCCTACGTTCCCGTTAATTCGGCTAGGGCATAAGGGGAGCACCTCTGTGATTGTTACTGCCGGGTCAGCCGGATGTGTACCTCAGACTGGGTGAAGCCAAAAGCTAGCATTCTTAAGAGAATATTCGGTCGGTGAACAAAAGACGATTTTTTACCTATTTTTTATACATGCCCCCAGATGTTTTTTCCTGCGATTCTTTTCGCAGCACGGACATGCACTTTAGGGCATGTATACCCAGGGAAAGGAACCCCTAATGGAACTATTCTCCCCGGAAGATGTTTCTTACTAACCATGTAATATAACATAACTAGTTGGGCACTTGTCTGTTCAAGCACTAATGACCCCTACGCCTGGTTTCCACGCATGCCCCGGTTTTTCATAACCGAGAGGGTATTCGGATTCACTCCGGACTATCGGGTCCAGAGGTCGAAGCGAAAAGGTCCGCCATGACAAATGATCTACAATCCGGCTAGAAGGCATTACAAATGTAACTTCAATTACATAGTCACTATGACTGACTAAATTCTTCCTCTATACCATCCAACAGGCTGTCTAACTTACAATCCTGTTGGGAATACTTTGCGGCCAATTCTACTTGCCCGTACATCAGACTAACAGGGATCTCTTTCCCATCAGGCCCCACAGGTCCGACCTCGGCCATGTGGTTTGGATCAGCCTTGGTATACCGCGTCTTCACCATGGCCCAGGCCTCCCGGGCACCTTGACGGTAGGCCGATATCTTCCATAATCAGAAGCGTCGCCGCGCTCCCTTCAGCTTCTCCGCAAGCTCTCCAAGGCCTTCGGGCATGGAGACGGATGGCCACAAGGCCTGGGCGACGCCTTGCATCACCTGCCGAACTCGTTCGTGCAGTTGTGAGAGCTCGGGAAGAAGGTCACCCGTAGAACCGGGCATTTCCTCCACAGGACGACCTGTTAGCATACCTACGGACATAACTCTGTTAGTCGACTTCTTCGCCGAACTCTTTTTCAAAGTTCGTTCAAGTACTTCCTGAAAATGCCGCGTCGAAGCCGCTGTTTCTCCTTTACGAAGTCCGACAGTTGGGCATGAACATCCCTTAGTTCCACGCTCAGCTGGGTGTTGGCATCCTGGAGATTATTCTTCTCCTGCCTAACCTTGGTAAGCACACTCTCGCCAGCCTCTAGCTGGCGTCGGAGTTGTTGCTCATCCGGATTTCCTCCGGCGTCATCTATAATTTCATTGTTATATTCGCACATATGCCGCACTCTATATGGTATCTATCATTTTCAATATGTCTTACCAGAGGGGGTCTTCTTGGACTTCTCTCCTGCGGCTAGTGCGGCCTGAAGTCGGGCTTTGCACTCTTCCAGCTCATGGGACAGCTGGGATTCTTTTCTGTAAGAACCTGCATAACAAATGATCCTTAAATCAGTTATTCTAACTATTTCAAGTCTCAGGGGCTACTGATATATATATATATATATAATCACCAAATTTTCTCACCCGTATGTCCTTTACATACAGATCCGTGGCAGCACGGAGGTACGCGTCTCCTGAGTTGAAGGCATCAAATGCCTCTTGGGAGAAACAAGCGTCGCAGAGAACGGCCTGACGACGCCTATGGTTCATGGCACTCTCCACCTCGGAATTTGTGGCGGATAGTCTGTCCGCATCCTCTGTCGGAGGAGCATCCGGCGCGCGCCTCGTATTCGCTTCTGCTTCCGGATCCGGCCTTGGAGCCTGACTGGTGGAGGCATGATTGGCGAACTCTTCAGATATAGTCCGGCGAGCGTTCTTTTCCCTAAAGAAAGCACATGCGTTAGTATGCCTCTGAGAATGATATCATGGAGTAAGACGGCGCGCTATACCGCTGCGCCGGTGTCTCAGTCCGGACTGCATTTCTTTTCAGCCTGCCTGGCCTCGCAGCCCCTTGTTGGCTAGCCGCCGCGGGCTCGGCATGACGTCCCCGGGGCACCCCTGCAAAAGACCGTTGGTATACGGTAAACAAAAATACGCAAGGACGGATCCTTTTCAAAGTGTCGGGACTTCGGTTTCAGTTACCTGTGAGGCTGGAAGCAGCCCAGGCTAATCGGCTGTAATGGCCACCAAGGCATTGTCGCTGCTTAATTGGTAAAATACCCTATCGATTAGCTCCACAGATATGTCCGGATCATCTTGGGAGGCCGGGTCGAGGGACCGCTCCGGATCCTCAGGTTGCGGAGGCGGGCTGTTTATCTCCCTTACGGCCTTATGCAGCTCCTGCGTTGAAATCGCAAGATAAAATACTTAACTATGGGAATATGGAACGGATGGGCAAGAAAAAGTGTCAACTTATCCAGCTCGGAGGATTGTACATACAAAATCCACCCTGTGGATTGACGCGGAGGAATTCCTCCTCTTCTCCCTTGTACAACTCGGACAAGATCTTTACTAGAGCAGCGACCGAGTCCGGCCCCTTGCGGCCGCATCGGGTGGCGTCATCCTCCCCATTGAAATCCCACATGGGGTGGCCTCTATATTGAAGCGGCTGCACCCCCCGCATAATGCATATGGCCATGACCTTGATCATAGTCAATCCGGATTGAGATAACAACCTTATCTGGCTCATCAGATAAAGAACGTCCCTGTCATCTTCCTCCTGGGGGCCCCGTGGACGCCAGCTCAGGCGCTTCTTCAAAGGAGCATTATCGAACTCAGGAAGGCCGATCCGAATAGGATCCGGGAGGGGGACGTCTTCTATATAAAACCATTCTGAAGGCCAGTCCTCGGACGTCTTCTTTGGGGTTCCAGATAGATATCCGGTCCCGGCGATGCGCCATACTTTGGCTCTGCCCACTTGATATATTGACCCTCTCTGAGAACAGGGCACAAGGCAAAACAGCTTCTTCCATAGCGCGAAATGAGCCTCGCAGCCCAAAAACAGCTCGCAAAGGGCTACGAAGCCCGCGATATGCAGTATGGAGGCAGGCGTATTGCTGTGCAACTCGAGGCCGTAGAACTCCAGGAGCCCCCGGAGAAACAGATGAATTGGAAATCCGAGTCCTCTTATCAAATAAGGGGCAAGGCATACCCACTCTCCCTTGGAAGGATCGGGAAGGCTCTCCGCTTGCTCTCCGCCATTATAGGTGGCGAGCCCGGCTCGAACCGGGACCATGTATGCTGGGGGGAGAAATCCCTGGGTCTGAAGCGTCACTAGTTGGCTGTGCGAGACAGAACATCGGCCGAGAGGAGGAGCTGCGTCGACCGGCCATGATGGAATGGATCTCTGCCGGGTGCGCTCCGATGAATGCTCGCTAAGGGAGGATGGTGTGATTTGGATCTGAATCCTCGTCTCTTTAATAGGCAGCTCATTTACATAGCTAGGGGGGTAAATGTAAAAACACCCTAGCTCTTCACATTCGCTTGACACGTGGAAGGTGGCCATTATTGGGCGTGGAAGCCAAGGAGCGCAGCATTCATGAGAAGCCGGACACTATTTAACAGGTATTCGGAATTTGGAGGAGAACCCGCCTTGCAATGCCGAAGACAATCTGTGCGCCGGACTCATCGTCATTGAAGCCTGGTTCGGGGGCTACTGAGGGAGTCCTGGGTTAGGGGGTGCCCGGACAGCCAGACTATGACCTTTGGCCGGACTCTTGGACTATAAAGATACAAGATTGAAAACTTCGTCCCGTGTCCGGATGGGACTTTCCTTGGCGTGGAAGGCAAGCTTGGCAATATGGATATGTAGATCTCCTCCCATTGTAACCGACTCTGTGTGACCCTAGCCCCCTCCGGTGTCTATATAAACCGGAGGGTTTAGTCCGTAGGACGACAACAATCATACCATAGGCTAGCTACTAGGGATTAACCTTTCTGATCTCGTGGTAGATCTACTCTTGTACTACCCATATCATCAATATTAATTAAGTAGGAGTAGGGTTTTACCTCCATCGAGAGGGCCCGAACCTGGGTAAAAACATCATGTCCCTTGTCTCATGTTACCATCCGCCTAGACGCACAGTTCGGGACCCCCTACCCGAGATCCGCCGGTTTTGACACCAACAGTCCTCGACACGAGAATCACATTTTTGCAGACAGGAAACTTCTAGTGGAGAGGAATGAATTGCAATCTGTATTTATTTTTCCTCTTTGGACAAGACACTACAACCTGTACATTGGACTGCTTGTGAGCCTCAAGCATCTCTAGCAGACCCCGTATAATGCCCCGATCCATGAAATAACCGCCCGCGTGACCCGTAAAAATTTTTAAGGGGCGCGGTAAAATTCCACCTCCAACCCGCGAAAACACAGGTTCCCCCCTCGACCCATCTCAGAAAAGCGGTTGGCGGGAGGGACATTCAGCCCGCGCGCGTTCCCCACCCCCTTCCACAACCGCTCGCCATCGTTTTCGCCCGTCCGCCGCAGGCAATTCAGGCCATATCTCCGGACGGAATCACGTCGCTGGGGCGCCCATCACCCGGTTCCACCTAGCCGCTTCACCGGCTCCTCGGAACGGCCGAGCCGAGCCGCCCCGTGACCGACCGCCATAGAGCCACCGCCCCGAGCCGCCGGAGAGTACGTGCTTGTGCTTTGCTACCTCTTGAGCTTGCGTTGGATTTCCCCGAAGAGGAAAGGATGATGCAGCAGAGTAGCATAAGTATTTCCCTCAGTTTTCGAGAACCAAGGTATCAATCCAGTAGGAGGCCATGCTCAAGTCCCTCGTACCTACACAAAAACAATAGATCCTCGATTAGGGGTTGTCAATCCCTTCACGGTCACTTACGAGAGTGAGATCTGATAGAGATGATAGGTAATATTTTTGGTATTTTTGATATAGAGATGCAAAGTGAAAAGTAAAAAAGCAAAGTAAAAAAGCAAAGCAAGATTAAAGTGATGGAGATTGATATGATGAGAATAGACCCGGGGGCCATAGGTTTCACTAGTGGCTTCTCTCAAGAGCATAAGTATTCTACGGTGGGTGAACAAATTACTGTTGAGCAATTGACAGAATTGAGCATAGTTATGAGAATATCTAGGTATGATCATGTATATAGGCATCACGTCTGAGACAACTAGACCGAAATGATTCTGCATCTACTACTATTACTCCACTCATCGACCGCTATCCAGCATGCATCTAGAGTATTAAGTTAAAAATAGAGTAACGCCTTAAGCAAGATGACATGATGTAGAGAGATAAATTCATGCAATATGAAATAAACCCCATCTTGTTATCCTCGATGGCAACGATGCAATACGTACCTTCCTGCCCCTTCTGTCACTGGGAAAGGACACCGCAGGATCGAACCCAAAGCTAAGCACTTCTCCCATGGCAAGAAAAACCAATCTAGTAGGCCAAACCAAACTGATAATTCGAAGAGACCTGCAAAGATAACCAATCATACATAAAAGAATTCAAAGAACATTCAAATATTATTCATAGATAGACTTGATCATAAAGCCACAATTCATCGATCTCAACAAACATACCGCAAAAAGAAGATTACATCGAATAGATCTCCACAAGAGAGGGGGAGAACATTGTATTGAGATCCAAAAAGAGAGAAGAAGTCATCTAGCTAATAACTATGGACCCGAAGGTCTAAGGTAAACTACTCACACTTCGTCGGAGAGGCTATGATGATGTAGAAGCCCTCCGTGATGACGGCCCTCTCCGACGGAGCTCCGGAACAGGCCCCAAGATGGGATCTCATGGATACAGAAAGTTGCGGCGGTGGAATTAGGTTTTTGGCTCCGTATCTATTCGTTTGGGGATACGTAGGTATATATAGGAGGAAGAAGTACGTCGGTGGAGCTTCGAGGGGCCCACGAGGCAGGGGGCACGCCCTAAGGGGGGCGCCCCCCACCCT
Source organism: Aegilops umbellulata (assembly GCA_032464435.1). NCBI lineage: Eukaryota > Viridiplantae > Streptophyta > Magnoliopsida > Poales > Poaceae > Aegilops > Aegilops umbellulata. The sequence goes on from CP136059.1 coordinate 422,927,048, forward strand.
ATATGTGGAATAGAATGGTGGTTGTGGAGAAGACAAAAAGAGGGGAAGATAGTCTCACATCAACTAGGCGTATCAACGGGCTATGGAGATGCCCATCAATAGATATCAATGTGAGTGAGTAGGGATTGCCATGCAACGGATGCACTAGAGCTATAAGTATATGAAAGCTCATCAAAAGAAACTAAGTGGGTGTGCATCCAACTCGCTTGCTCACGAAGACCTAGGGCAATTTTGAGGAAGCCCATCATTGGAATATACAAGCCAAGTTCTATAATGAAAAATTCCCACTAGTATATGAAAGTGTCATAACGAGAGACTCTCTATCATGAAGATCATGGTGCTACTTTGAAGCACAAGTGTGGTAAAAAGATAGTAACATTGTCCCTTCTCTCTTTTTCTCTCATTTTTTATTTATTTATTTGGGCCTTTTTTATGGCCTCTTTTCTTTTCTTTTTTTTCGTCCGGAGTCTCATCCCGACTTGTGGGGGAATCATAGTCTCCATCATTCTTTCCTCACTTGGGACAATGCTCTAAAAATGATGATCATCACACTTTTATTTTCTTACAACTCAACAATTACAACTTGATACTTAGAACGAAATATGACTCTATATGAATGCCTCCGGCGGTGTACCGGGATATGCAATGAATCAAGAGTGACATGTATGAAAGAATTATGAACTGTGGCTTTGCCACAATACGATGTCAACTACATGATCATGCTAGCAATATGAGAATGATGGAGCGTGTCATAGTAAACGGAACGGTGGAAAGTTGCATGGCAATATATCTCGGAATGACTATGGAAATGCCATGATAGGTAGGTATGGTGGCTGTTTTGAGGAAGGTATATGGTGGGTGTATGATACCGGCGAAAAGTGTGCGGTATTAGAGAGGCTAGCAATGGTGGAAGGATGGGAAAAAGTGCATATAATCCATGGACTCAACATTAGTCATAAAGAACTCATATACTTATTGCAAAAATCTAGAAGTTATCAAAGAAAAGTATTACGCGCATGCTCCTAGGGGGATAGATTGGTAGGAAAAGACCATCGCTCGTCCCCGACCGCCACTCATAAGGAAGACAATCAATAAATAAATCATGCTCCGACTTCATCACATAACGGTTCACCATACGTGCATGCTACGGGAATCACAAACTTTAACACAAGTATTCTTTAAATTCACAACCACTCAACTAGTATGACCCTAATATTATCACCTCCATATCTCAAAACAATTATCATGCTTCAATCTTTTCTTAGTATTCAACGCACTCAAAAGAAAGTTTCACAAATCTTGAATTCCAAGCATATTATCATTAAGAAATTTACCGTGCTATTAAGACTCTCAAAATAATTTAAGTGAAGCATGATAGATCAATAGTTTCTTTAAAAAAATCCACCACCGTGCTCTAAAAGATCTAAGTGAAGCACAAAGAGCAAAATTATAACGCTCAAAAGATATAAGTGAAGCACATAGAGCAAAACTACATAGCTCAAAAGATATAAGTGAAGCACATATAGTATTCTATTAAATTCCAATTCATGTATGGCTCTCTCAAAAGGTGTGTACAGCAAGGATGATTGTGGCACACTAAAAAACAAAGACACAAATAATACAAGACGCTCCAAGCAAAACACATATCATGTTGGTGAATAAAAATATAGCTCCAAGTAAATTACCGATGGAAGTAGACGAAAGAGGGGATGCCTTCCGGGGCATCCCCAAGCTTTGACTTTTTGGTGTCCTTGGATTATCTTGGGGGTGCCATGGGCATCCCCAAGCTTAGGCTCTTTCCACTCCTTGTTCCACAATCCATCAAAAGAATTCACCCAAAACATGAAAACTTCACAACACAAAACTCAATAGAAATTTCGTGAGCTCCGTTAGAGAAAGAAAACAAAAGACCACTTCAAGGTACTGTAATGAACTCATTATTTATTTATATTGGTGTTAAACCTACTGTATTCCAACTTCTCTATGGATTATAAACTATTTTACTAGCCATAGATTCATCAAAATAAGCAAACAACACACGAAAAACACAATCTGTCAAAAACAGAACAGTCTCTAGTAATCTGTAACTAACGCAAACTTATGTATCTCCAAACAATCTACCAAAATTGGACGACCTAGAAATTTTTTTTATTGATCAGCAGCAATTGGAATCAGTATTTTATCATGTTCTGGTGATTCTTAATAATTTGGGTACTGAACGCAAAGTTTCTGGAAATTACAGCAAGATCAAATAACTATCATCCAAGAAGATCCAATAGGTCTAACTTGGCACAAACACTAATTAAAGCAAAAAACCACATCCAAACAGAAGGTATATGGGTTATTTATTCCCTAACAGAACAAAAACACAAAAAACTAAAAATAAAATTGGGTTGCCTCCAAACAAGCGCTATCGTTTAACGCCCCTAGCTAGGCATAAAAGCGAGGATAGATCTAGGTATTGCCATCTTTGGCGGTAGGAAAGAAAAGAGAAAATTTCCTTTCTATGGCATTTATTCTCCTATTTTGGGAAATCACATGGCCATTAATGGATGAAGTAAGATTAAGCACGTTACGGAAATTTGCATCTATACTAGATTTCATCTCTTTGATAATTTCATTTTGATAGAAGCATAAGAGGGTGGTAGATTCAACTTTATCATTCATGGGGTGCCCAAATATAGTTTTCATCCTTTCATAGGTATCTATAGCATCCCCTTCAAGAAAACCCTCTTCAAAAATAGAATCTAGAACTTGTTTGAAAGAAGCAGGTAATCCAACATAGAAACCTTTTAAGTACAACTCAATTTGATATTGTGGTATGTAGCTAGCCCTAATCCTCAATAACCTATCCCAAGCATCTTTTAAAGACTCATCAATTACATAACAGAAAATTCCAGAGTCATCTTCATCAAGATCATTTAAACTCTCATTGGTAACCCCTGTGGGTCTCTCTATAGCATCATTATTTTTGAGCTTAGAGAGGATAGAGGGGTCATCCAAGGTACTAAGACCCTGGAAAGGACCCTTTATTCTTTTTGATTCGGCCATGGCAACGGGAAGGTAAATGGAAAAGAGAGGCGGAGAAGGAGAAGGAGGTTGGTAAAGAGAGGGCGAATAAAACGGCAAGGGTGAAGTGGGGGAGAGGAAAACGAGAGGCAAATGGCAACTAATGTAATGCGGGAGATAGGGATTGTGATGGGTACTTGGTATGTTGACTTTTTGCGTAGACTCCTCGGCAACGGCGCCAGAAATTCTTCTTGCTACCTATTGAGCTTGCGTTGGATTTCCCCGAAGAGGAAAGGATGATGCAGCAGAGTAGCGTAAGTATTTCCCTCAGTTTTTGAGAACCAAGGTATCAATCCAGTAGGAGGCCATGCTCAAGTCCCTCGTACCTGCACAAAAACAATAGCTCCTCGCAACCAATGCGATTAGGGGTTGTCAATCCCTTCACGGTCACTTACGAGAGTGAGATCTGATAGAGATGATAGGTAATATTTTTGGTATTTTTGATATAGAGATGCAAAGTGAAAAGTAAAAAAGCAAAGCAAGATTAAAGTGATGGAGATTGATATGATGAGAATAGACCCGGGGGCCATAGGTTTCACTAGTGGCTTCTCTCAAGAGCATAAGTATTCTATGGTGGGTGAACAAATTACTATTGAGCAATTGATAGAATTGAGCATAGTAATGAGAATATCTAGGTATGATCATGTATATAGGCATCACGTCCGAGACAAGTAGACCGAAACGATTCTGCATCTACTACTATTACTCCACTCATCGACCGCTATCCAGCATGCATCTAGAGTATTAAGTTAAAAACAGAGTAACACCTTAAGCAAGATGACATGATGTAGAGAGACAAATTCACGCAATATGAAATAAACCCCATCTTGTTATCCTCGATGGCAACGATGCAATACGTGCCTTGCTGCCCCTTCTGTCACTGGGAAAGGACACCGCAAGATCGAACCCATAGCTAAGCACTTCTCCCATGGCAAGAAAAACTAATCTAGTAGGCCAAACCAAACTGATAATTCGAATAGACTTGCAAAGATAACCAATCATACATAAAAGAATTCAGAGAAGATTCAAATATTATTCATAAATAGACTTGATCATAAACCCACAATTCATCGGTCTCAACAAACACACCGCAAAAAGAAGATTACATCGAATAGATCTCCACAAGAGAGGGGGAGAACATTGTATTGAGATCCAAAAAGAGAGAAGAAGCCATCTAGCTAATAACTATGGACCCGAAGGTCTGAGGTAATCTACTCACACTTCATCGGAGAGGCTATGATGATGTAGAAGCCCTCCATGATGACGGCCCTCTCCGGCGGAGCTCCGGAACAGGCCCCAAGATGGGATCTCGTGGATACAGAAAGTTGCGGCGGTGGAATTAGGTTTTTGGCTTCGTATCTGTTCGTTTGGGGGTACGTAGGTATATATAGGAGGAAGAAGTATGCCGGTGGAGCTCCGAGGGGCCCACGAGGCAGGGGGCGCGCCCTAAGGGAGGCGCGCCCCCCACCCTCGTGACCGCCTCTCTGATGCCTTGGCGTAGGGTCCAAGTCTCCTGGATCACGTTCGGTGAGAAAATCACATTCCCGAAGGTTTCATTCCGTTTGGACTCCGTTTGATATTCCGTTTCTTCGAAACACTGAAATAGGCAAAAAAAACAGCAATTCTGGGCTGGGCCTCCGGTTAATAGGTTAGTCCCAAAAATAATATAAAAGTGGAAAATAAAGCCCAATATAGTCCAAAACAGTAGATAATATAGCATGGAGCAATAAAAAATTATAGATACATTGGAGACGTGTCAGCGTCCCAGCGGTCAACACCGCGTGGGACGTTGACAGCAGTCCGGAACGACGCCCCCGCACTAAGCCCCAGGCCGCATCGTAAGTAACATGGCTCGCTCATGCGCACATCTGGCCCTTTCTCTTCAGTATCTTTACATAGTTAACTGTACTATTGCAGTCCGGCCCGCGACCTCATCCAGCAATCCTCATCTGGAGGTTCGTTGGCTCTGTCGGAGATGGCGAGCATGTCGCCACCGTCTGCTTATTCCCCCGGGGCCAGGGACGACACCGAAGTGTTGTCCCGGAGGACCGCTCTGAACCGGGGAGGAGCCCAGGACGCTGTCCGGGAGGCGCCACAAGGCGAGACCTCCACTGTCGGACACATGGGGGAGTCGATCCCCATGGAGACTGGCGAAGAGGGCCGCATCCAGTTCGGCCCTCAGCCGAATACGATTCCGGAGACTCATATGGCTCCAGAGTCGGGAGAGCAGCCCCCTTTGAAGGAAGGGGGTGCGCCGCTTCCCCCAGTGGCCCCTGTCCATCCAGGGGCGTCGGGTAACCTGATGGAGGCGCCTCCGTCGTGGACGAGCACTGTGTCCTTATGGGTGCGGTGATCGAGAAGGTTCAGTCCGCCAAGAGTGGACTAGATGAAGCCTGCAGCAACCTGTTAACAGGTTTTGAGGTAAGAAAGAGAAAGACCCCGTGTAGACAGTAGCCTCTGAGACACTGTCCGGTGTTCGGTGAGAAAAACCGGACAGAGGATCAATCATTTGTTATAGGAGACTAACTTAATATGCATCAATGAGGAGGCGTCACTATTGGCCGCAACCTCGCATGCTGCCGAAGTCTCTGAACTGAAGCAGAGGCTGGAGCGGACCGAGAACGAGCTCGGCGAGGTTAAAATTCGGCTTCAGGTGAAGCAAGGTAAGTAACGACTTGTTATGTGTTCGAAAAGAATAAGTGATGTATATTGACCACAATGTCGTAATATGTGCAGGAGCTGCGACCGAGGTCGAGGCCCTGAGGAAGGCCCTGGGCGAGGCCGAGGAGAAGGCTGTCCAGCAGCAAGCCGCCCGTAAGAAGCTCAAGGCCCGGGTCAAAGAAGTCCAGCAGGAGCTCCAGGATGCGGTTAAGAAATGCGAGACCTTGGAGCATAATACGTCGGTCCAAGGGACCGAACTTGCCAAGGCTCGTCAGAGCGGAATGAGGCCCAGACCGCCCTCCAGGAGATCCAGGAGGCCAAGAAGATCACGGCGGGTAAGGCATTTAAGATGCAAAGGAAGTATGCGGAGAAGCAGTACCTTTTACTAACTCGGGTTCAGAGTTCCACATGGGCTGATTTACCACGCAGTGTAGCGGACTGATACGTCCATTTTGCATCATGCTTTTATATCGATATTTATTGCATTATGGGCTGTTATTTCACTTTATGTCACAATACTTATGGCTATTCTCTCTTATTTTACAAGGTTTACATAAGGAGGGAGAATGCCGACAGCTGGAATTCTGGGCTGGAAAAGGAGCAAATATTGGAGGCATATTCTGCGCAACTCCAAAAGTCCTGAAACTCCACGGAACATCTTAAAATAAATAATAAAAAATCCTCGCCAAAGATGAAGGCCAGGGGGCCCACACCCCGTCCACGAGGGTAGGCCCCCCCTAGGGCGCGCCCCCTACCTCATGGCCCCCCTGGTGGCTCTCCGATGACCATCTTCTCCTATATAAAGTCTTTCGTCAAGAAAAAAACCAGAAGCAACCTTTCGGGATGAAACTCCGCCGCCACGAGGCGGAACCTTGGCGGAACCAATCTAGGGCTCCGGCAGAGCTGTTCTGCCGGGGACACTTCCCTCCGGGAGGGGGAAATCATCGCCATCATCATCACCAACGCTCCTCTCATCGAGAGAGGGCAATCTCCATCAACATCTTCACCAGCACCATCTTATCTCAAAACCCTAGTTCATCTCTTGTATCCAATTCTTGTCTCCAAGTCCGGGATTGGTGCTAGTAGTGTTAGTAGTGTTCATTACTCCTTGTAGTTGATGCTAGTTGGTTTATTTGGTGGAAGATCATATGTTCAGATCCTTTATGCATATTATTACCCCTCTGATTATGAACATGAATATGCTTTGTGAGTAGTTACGTTTGTTCTTGAGGACAAGGGAGAAGTCTTGCTATTAGTAGTCATGTGAATTTGGTATTCGTTCGATATTTTGATGAGATGTATGTTGTCTAGCCTCTAGTGATGTTATGTGAACGTCGACTACATAAGACTTCACCATTATTTGGGCCTAGAGGAAGGCATTGGGAAGTAATAAGTAGATGAAGGGTTGCTAGAGTGATAGAAGCTTAAACCCTAGTTTATGTGTTGCTTCGTAAGGGGCTGATTTGGATCCATATGTTTCATGCTATGGTTAAGTTTACCTTAATACTTTTTTTGTAGTTGTGGATGCTTGCAATAGAGGTTAATCATAAGTGGGATGCTTGTTCAAGTAAGAACAGCACCCAAGCACCGGTCCACCCACATATCAAATTATCAAAGTACCGAACGCGAATCATATGAACGTGATGAAAACTAGCTTGACGATATTCCCATGTGTCCTCGGGAGCGCTCTTCCTATTATAAGAGTTTGTCCAGGCTTGTCCTTTGCTACAAAAGGATTGGGCCACCTTGCTGCACTTTATTTACTTTTGTTACTTGTTGCTCGATACAAATTATTTTGTCACAAAACTATCTGTTACCACTTATTTCAGTACTTGCAGAGAATACCTTGCTGAAAACCGCTTATCATTTCCTTCTGCTCCTCGTTGGGTTGGACACTCTTACTTATCAAAAGGACTACGATAGATCCCCTATACTTGTGGGTCATCAAGACTCTTTTCTGGCGCCATTGCCGTGGAGTGTAGCACCTTTGGTAGGTGGAATTTGGTAAGGAAAAATTTATATAGGGTGCTGAAATTTACTGTCACTTGTTACTATGGAAAGTAATCCTCTGAGGGGCTTGTTCGGGGTATCTTCACCCCGTCCAGTATAGAAAATAGTTGCTCCTCATCCTACTGAACCTATTGAAAATGAAACTCCTTTTGAATTTCCTTCGGGTATGATGGAAAAACTGCTAGCTAATCCTTTTACAGGAGATGGAACGAAACATCCTGATGAGCACTTAATATATGTGGATGAAGTTTGTGGATTATTTAAGCTTGCAGGTATACCCGATGATGTTGCTAAGAAGAAGGTCTTCCCTTTATCTTTGAAGGGAGACGCATTGACATGGTATAGGCTATGTGATGATATGAGATCATGGAACTATAGAAGATTGAAATTGGAATTTCATCAAAAGTATTACCCTATGCATCTTGTTCATCGTGATCGCAATTATATATATAATTTTTGGCCTCGCGAAGGAGAAAGCATCGCTCAAGCTTGGGGGAGGCTTAAATCAATTTTATATTCATGCCCCAATCATGAGCTTCCAAGAGAAACAATTATTCAAAATTTCTATGCTCGGCTTTCTGAAAACAATCAAACCATGCTCGATACTTCTTGTGCTGGCTCTTTTATGATGAAGACTATTGAATTTAAATGGGACTTGTTGAATAGAATTAAATGCAACTCTGAAGATTGGGACCTCGACGAAGGTAAGGAGTCAGGTATGAAACCTAAGTTTTATTGTGTTAAATCTTTTATGGATACCGATATTTTCCGTAAGTTCAGCACTAAATATGGACTTGACTCTGAGTTAGTAGCTTCTTTTTGTGAATCTTTTGCTACGTATGTTGATCTCCCTAAGGATAAGTGGTTTAAATATCATCCTCCCATAGAAGTAAAAGTAGCCGCACCTATTAAAGTTGAAGAAAATACTGTCACTTATAATGATCCTATTGTACCTACGACCTATGTTGAGAAACCACCTTTCCCTGTTAGAATAAAGGATCATGCTAAAGCTTCAACTCTTGTTCGTAAAAGCAATATTAGAACTTATACACCTCCTGAGCAAGTTAAATTAGAACCTAATGTTGCTATTGTTAAAGATCTCTTGTCTGATAATATTGATGGGCATGTCATTCAGTTCAACGATGAAACTGCTAGAATTGCTAAACCCTGTGCTAAAGATAAACATAGACCTGTGGTAGGCGTGCCTGTTATTTCTGTTGAAATAGGAGATCATTGTTATCATGGCTTATGTGATATGGGTGCTAGTGCTAGTGTTATACCTCATACTTTATACGAAGAAATTAAGCATGAAATTGCACCTGCTGAGTTAGAGGGTATTGATGTCACAATTAAGCTTGCCAATAGAGATACTATATCACCAGTTGGGATTGTTAGAGATGTTGAAGTCTTGTGTGGGAAAACTAAATATCCCATTGATTTTCTTGTTCTTGGTTCCCCACAAGATAGCTTTTGTCCCATTATATTTGGTAGACCCTTCTTGAATACTGTTAATGCTAAGATAGATTGCAAAAAGAATGTTGTTAATTACTATTGGCTTGGATGATATGATTCATGAGTTTAATTTCTCTAAATTTAGTAAACAACATCGTGAAGAAGAATTGCCTAGTAAGGACGAAATTATTGGTCTTGCTTCTATTGCCGTACCTCCTAGTGATCCTTTACAACATTGTCTGCTAGACCATGAAAATGATATGTTCATGAATGAAAGAAGGGAAATAGATGAAGTATTCTTTAAACAGGAACCGATTCTGAAACACAATTTGCCTGTTGAAATTGTAGGGGATCTTCCTCCACCCAAGGGTGATCCCGTGTTTGAGCTTAAAACATTGCCTGATAATCTTAAATATGCTTATCTTGATGAAAAGAAGATATATCCTGTTATTATTAGTGCTAACCTTTCAGAGCATGAAGAAGAAAGATTATTGAAAACTCTGAAGAAGCACCGTGCCGCTATTAGATATACTCTTGAGGATCTTAAGGGCATTAGTCCCACTCTATGTCAACATAAAATAAATTTGGAAGCAGATGCCAAACCATTTCGTGATCCTCAACGACGTCTGAATCCCAAAATGAAAGAAGTGGTAAGAAAAGAAATACTAAAGCTTCTGGAGGCAGGTATAATTTATCCCGTTGCTGATAGTCAGTGGGTAAGCCCTGTCCATTGTGTCCCTAAGAAGGGAGGTATTACTGTTGTTCCTAATGATAAAGATGAATTGATCCCACAAAGAATTATCACAGGTTATAGGATGGTAATTGATTTCCGCAAATTAAATAAGGCTACTAAGAAAGATCATTACCCCTTAACTTTTATTGATCAAATGCTAGAAAGATTATGCAAACATACACATTATTGCTTCCTAGATGGTTATTCTGGTTTCTCTCAAATACCTGTGTCGGCTAAAGATCAATCAAAGACTACTTTTACATGCCCTATTGGTACTTTTGCTTATAGACGTATGCCTTTTGGTTTATGTAATGCACCTTCTACCTTTCAAAGATGCATGATGGCTATATTCTCTGACTTTTGTGAAAAGATTTGTGAGGTTTTCATGGACGACTTTTCCGTCTATGGTTCCTCTTTTGATGATTGCTTGAGCAATCTTGATCGAGTTTTGCAGAGATGTGAAGAAACTAATCTTGTCTTGAATTGGGAAAAGTGCCACTTTATGGTTAATGAAGGTATTGTCTTGGGGCACAAAGTTTCTGAAAGAGGTATTGAAGTTGATAAAGCCAAGGTTGATGCTATTGAAAAGATGCCATGTCCCAAGGACATCAAAGGTATACGAAGTTTCCTTGGTCATGCCGGATTTTATAGGAGGTTCATTAAGGACTTCTCAAAAAAATCTCGGCCTCTGACTAATTTATTACAAAAAGATATACCATTTATCTTTGATGATGATTTTGTAGAAGCATTTGAAATACTTAAGAAAGCATTAGTCTCTACACCTATTGTTCAGCCACCTGATTGGAATTTACCTTTTGAAATTATGTGTGATGCCAGTGATTATGCTATAGGTGTTGTTCTAGGGCAAAGAGTTGAAAAGAAATTAAATGTTATTCATTATGCTAGTAAAACTCTAGACAATGCTCAAAGAAATTATGCCACTACTGAAAAGGAACTTTTAGCAGTTGTATTTGCCTGTGATAAGTTCAGACCTTATATTGTTGATTCTAAAGTAACTATTCACACTGATCATGTTGCTATTAAATATCTTATGGAAAAGAAAGATGCTAAACCTAGACTTATTAGATGGATTATCTTGCTACAAGAATTTGATTTGCATATCGTTGATAGAAAGGGAGCTGAGAACCCCGTTGCAGACAACTTGCCTAGGCTAGAAAATGTTCTTGATGACCCACTACCTATTGATGATAGCTTCCCTGATGAGCAATTAAATGTTATAAGTACTTCTCGTAGTACTCCATGGTATGCTGATTATGCTAATTATATTGTTGCTAAGTTTATACCACCTAGTTTCACATACCAGCAAAAGAAAAAATTCTTCTATGATTTGAGGCATTACTTTAGGGATGACCCACATCTTTATAAAGAAGGAGTAGATGGTGTTATTAGACGTTGTGTACCTGAGCATGAACAGGAACAGATAATACGCAAGTGTCACTCTGAAGCTTATGGAGGACACCATGCGGGAGATAGAACTGCACATAAGGTATTGCAATCCGGTTTTTATTGGCCTACTCTCTTCAAGGATGCCCGTAAGTTTGTCTTATCTTGTGATGAATGTCAAAGAATTGGTAATATAAGTAGACGTCAAGAAATGCCTATGAATTATTCACTTGTTATTGAACCATTTGATGTTTGGGGCTTTAATTATATGGGACCTTTTCCTGCCTCTAATGGATACACACATATTTTAGTTGTTGTTGATTACGTTACTAAGTGGGTAGAAGCTATTCCAACTAGTAGTGCTGATCATAACACTTCTATTAAAATGCTTAAAGAAGTTATTTTTCCGAGGTTTGGACTCCCTAGATATTTAATGACTGATGGTGGTTCAAATTTTATTCATGGTGCTTTACGTAAAATGCTTGCTAAGTCTGATCTTAATCATAGAATTGCATCTCCTTATCACCCAAAGTCTAGTGGCCAAGTAGAATTGAGCAACAGAGAGATCAAATTAATTTTGCAAAAGACTGTCAATAGGTCTAGAAAGAATTGGTCCAAGAAACTTGATGATGCATTGTGGGCCTATAGAACTGCATATAAAAATCCTATGGGGATGTCTCCATATAAAATGGTATATGGAAAAGCATGTGACTTGCCTCTCGAACTAGAACATAAGGCATATTGGGCTCTTAAAGAGCTCAACTATGATTTCAAACTTGCCGGTGAAAAGAGGTTATTTGATATTAGCTCACTTGATGAATGGAGAACCCAAGCTTCTGAAAATGCCAAGTTGTTCAAAGAAAAAGTTAAAAGATGGCATGACAAAAGGATACAAAAGCGTGAGTTTAATGTAGGTGGCTATGTATTGCTATACAACTCTCGTTTAAAATTTTGTGCAGGAAAACTTCTCTCTAAATGGGAAGGCCCCTGCGTTATCAAGGAGGTCTATCGTTCTGGTGCCATAAAGATTAACAACTTTGAAGGTTCAAATCCGAAGGTGGTAAACGGTCAAAGAATTAAACATTATATCTCAGGTAATCCCATAAATGTTGAAACCAATATTATTGAAAACGTAACCCCGGAGGAATACATAAGGGACACTTTCCAGACTGTTTCAGACTCCGAAAAGGAATATGTATGTGGTACGGTAAGTAAACCGACTCCAAAATAATTTTTAAGGCAATATTTCTCTGTTTTGGAATATTTAGAAAAATAGAAAAATAAGTGGCAGTCCGGGAAGGACCCGAGGGCCCCACGAGGGTGGTGGGCGCGCCCTACCCCCCTGGGCGCGCCCCCTACCTCGTGAGCACCTCGTGTGCCTTCCGGACTCCGTTTTCTTGCACGATACGTATTTTGGTCGGTAGAAAATCACTATATAAACTCCCGAAGGTTTTGACTCCCATATCACGCGAATATCTTCTGTTTTTGTTTCGAGCTGTTGCTGCTGCAGACTAGAGCAAGATGTCTTCTCAAGAGTCAGTCGGGGAGAGCCGGGTATCTAATCCCGCACCGGAACCAAGGGCAAACAGCGACGCTGACCACTTTGGGCCAGCAACGGAGGAAGAGATGGAGGCCGACTTGATGAGGGTAGATGCCATGGAGGATCAAGAAGTCACCCCTCGCCTCCGAACTGGGTTCATGATGGGGGAACTTCAGAGATCAGCTATTCCAAACTCGGTTATCCCTTCCAATGTTAGATTTCTTTCTTATGAAAATATGAAGAGGAGTGTCACTAGTTCTCCCGCAGCTATGTAACACCCTTGGGTGCAAGGAGCTTTAGCCATCACAGGGAAGCTGAAGGAAATATGCCCTAGAGGCAATAATAAAGTTATTATTTATTTCCTTATTTCATGATAAATGTTTATTATTCATGCTATAATTGTATTAGCCGCAAACATAATACATGTGTGAATACATAGACAAACGGAGTGTCACTAGTATGCCTCTACTTGACTAGCTCGTTAATCAAAGATGGTTAAGTTTCCTAACCATAGACAAAGGAGTTGTCATTTGATTAACGAGGTCACATCATTGGTTGAATGATCTGATTGACATGACCCATTTCCATTAGCTTAGCACCTGATCGTTTAGTGTGTTGCTATTGCTTCCATCCATAACTTATACATGTTCCTATGACTATGAGATTATGCAACTCCCGTTTACCGGAGGAACACTTTGGGTGCTACCAAACGTCACAACGTAACTGGGTGATTATAAAGGAGTACTACAGGTGTCTCCAAAGGTAGATGTTGGGTTGGCGTATTTCGAGATTAGGATTTGTCACTCCGATAGTCGGAGAGGTATCTCTGGGCCCTCTCGGTAATGCACATCACATAAGCCTTGCAAGCACTACAACTAATAAGTTAGTTGTGAGATGATGTATTACGGAACGAGTAAAGAGACTTACCGGTAACGAGATTGAACTAGGTATTGGATACCGACGATCGAATCTCGGGTAAGTAACATACCGATGACAAAGGGAACAAACGTATGTTGTTATGCGGTCTGACCGATAAAGATCTTCGTAGAATATGTAGGAGCCAATATGGGCATCCAGGTCCCGCTATTGGTTATTGACCGGAGACGTGTCTCGGTCATGTCTACATTGTTCTCGAACCGTAGGGTCCGCACGCTTAAGGTTTCGATGACGGTTATTATGAGTTTATGTATTTTGATGTACCGAAGGAGTTCGGAGTCCCGTATGTTATCACGGACATGACGAGGAGTCTCGAAATGGTCGAGACATAAAGATTGATATATTGGATGACTACATTTGGATATCGGAATGGTTCCGAGTGAAATCGGCATTTTACCGGAGTACCGGGGGGTTACCGGAACCCCCCGGGGGGTTAATGGGCCACTATGGGCCTCAAGGGAGAAGGGAGAAAGGGGAAGGAAGGGGCCGCGCGCCCCTCCCCCTCCTAGTCCGAATAGGACAAGGGAAAGGGGGCGGCGCCCCCCCTTTCCTTCTCTCCCTCCACCTCTTTCCCCCCTTCTCCTAATCCAAATAGGAAAAGAGGGAGTCCTACTCCCGGTAGGAGTAGGACTCCCCCCTTGGCGCGCCTAGCCCTGGCCGGCCGCCCCTCCCCCTGGATCCTTTATATACGGGGGCAGGGGGCACCTCTAGACACACAAGTTGATCCTTGAGATCGTTCCTTAGCCGTGTGCGGTGCCCCCCTCCACCATATTCCACCTCGGTCGTATTGTTGCAGCGCTTAGGCGAAGCCCTGCGATAGTAGAACATTAAGATTGTCACCATGCCGTCGTGCTGACGGAACTCTCTCCCCGGAGCTTTGCTGGATCGGAGCCCGAGGAGCGTCATCGAGCTGTACGTGTGCCAAGAACTCGGGGGCGCCGGAGTAACGGCGCCGGGATCGGTTGGATCGCGAGGAGATCGTACGACTACTTCCTCTACGTTGTGATCGCTTCCGCTTCGGTCTACAAGAGTACGTAGACAACACTCTCCCCTCTCGTTGCTATGCATCACCATGATCTTGCGTGTGCGTAGGAAAATTTTGTAATTACTACGTTCCCCAACAGTGGCATCCGAGCCTAGGTTTTTATGGTTTGATGTTATTTGCACGAGTAGAACACAAGTGAGTTGTGGACGATACAAGTCATACTGCCTACCAGCATGTCATACTTTGGTTCAGCGGTATTGTTGGATGAGATGACCCGGACCAACCTTACGCGTACGCTTACGCGAGACCGGTTCCCTCGACGTGCTTTGCACACAGATGGCTTGCGGGAGACATCTCACCAACTTTAGTTGAACCAAGTGTGGCTACGCCCGGTCCTTGAGAAGGTTAAAACGGAGTCTATTTGACGAACTATCATTGTGGTTTTGATGCGTAGGTAAGATGAGTTCTTGCTTAAGCCCGTAGCAGCCACGTAAAACTTGCAACAAACAAAGTAGAGGACGTCTAACTTGTTTTTGCAGGGCATGTTGTGATGTGATATGGTCAAGACATGATGCTAAATTTTATTGTATGAGATGATCATGTTTTGTAACCGAGTTATCGGCAACTGGCAGGAGCCATATGGTTGTCGCTTTATTGTATGCAATGTAATCGCGATGTAATGCTTTACTTTATTACTAAGCGGTAGTGATAGTCGTAGAAGCATAAGATTGGAGAGACGACAATGATGCTACGATGGAGATCAAGGTGTCGCGCCGGTGACGATGGTGATCATGATGGTGCTGCAGAGATGGAGATCATGAAGCACAAGATGATGATGACCATATCATATCACTTATATTGATTTGCATGTGATGTTTATCTTTTATGCATCTTATCTTGCTTTGATTGACGGTAGCATTATAAGATGATCTCTCACTAAATTATCAAGAAGTGTTCTCCCCGAGTATGCACCGTTGCCAAAGTTCGTCGTGCCCAGACACCACGTGATGATCGGGTGTGATAAGCTCTACGTCCATCTACAACGGGTGCAAGCCAGTTTTGCACACGCAGAATACTCGGGTTATACTTGCCGAGCCTAGCATATGCAGATATGGCCTCGGAACACAGAGACCGAAAGGTCGAGCGTGAATCATATAGTAGATATGATCAACATGATGATGTTCACCATTGAGAACTAATCCATTTCACGTGATGATCGGTTATGGTTTAGTTTGATTTGGATCACGTGATCACTTAGATGATTAGAGGGATGTCTATCTAAGTGGGAGTTCTTAAGTAATATGATTAATTGAACTTAAATTTATCATGAACTTAGTCCCTGATAGTATCTTGCTTGTTTATGTTGATTGTAGATAGATGGCTCGTGCTGTTGTTCCGTTGAATTTTAATGCGTTCCTTGAGAAAGCAAAGTTGAAAGATGATGGTAGCAATTACACGGACTGGGTCCGTAACTTGAGGATTATCCTCATTGCTGCACAGAAGAGTTACGTCCTGGATGCACCGCTAGGTGCCAGGCCTGCTGCTGGAGCAACGCCAGATGTTATGAACGTCTGGCAGAGCAAAGCTGATGACTACTCGATGGTTCAGTGTGCCATGCTTTACGGCTTAGAACCGGGACTTCAACGTCGGTTTGAGAACCATGGAGCATATGAGATGTTCCAAGAGTTGAAGTTAATATTCCAACAGAATGCCCGGATTGAGAGATATGAAGTCTCCAATAAGTTCTATAGCTGCAAAATGGAGGAGAATGGGTCTGTCAGTGAACACATACTCAAAATGTCTGGGTATTACAATCACTTGAGTCAACTGGGAGTTAATCTTCCGGATGATTGTGTCATTGACAGAATTCTTCAATCACTGCCACCAAGCTACAAAGGCTTCGTGATGAACTATAATATGCAAGGGTTAGTAAAGACTATGCCCGAGCTCTTCGCAATGCTAAAAGCTGCGGAGGTAGAAATCAAGAAGGAGCATCAAGTGTTGATGGTCAATAAGACCACTAGTTTCAAGAAGAAGGGCAAAGGGAAGAAGAAGGGGAACTTCAAGAAGAACAGCAAGCAAGTTGCTGCTCAGGAGAAGAAACCCAAGTCTGGACCTAAGCCTGAAACTGAGTGCTTCTACTGCAAGCAGACTGGTCACTGGAAGCAGAACTGCCCCAAGTATTTGGCGGATAAGAAGGATGGCAAGGTGAACAAAGGTATATGTGATATACATGTTATTGATGTGTACCTTACTAGAGCTCGCAGTAGCACCTGGGTATTTGATACTGGTTCTGTTGCTAATATCTGCAACTCGAAACAGGGACTACGGATTAAGCGGACACTAGCAAAGGACGAGGTGACGATGCACGTGGGAAATGGTTCCAAAGTCGATGTGATCGCGGTCGGCACGCTACCTCTACATCTACCTTCGGGATTAGTATTAGACCTAAATAATTGTTATTTGGTGCCAGCGTTGAGCATGAACATTATATCTGGATGTTGTTTAATGCGAGACGGTTATTCATTTAAATCAGAGAATAATGGTTGTTCTATTTATATGAGTAATATCTTTTATGGTCATGCACCCTTGCAAAGTGGTCTATTTTTGATGAATCTCGATAGTAGTGATACACATATTCATAATGTTGAAGCCAAAAGATGCAGAGTTGATAATGATAGTGCAACTTATTTGTGGCACTGCCATTTAGGTCATATCGGTATAAAGCGCATGAAGAAACTCCATACTGATGGACTTTTGGAGTCACTTGATTATGAATCACTTGGCACTTGCGAACCGTGCCTCATGGGCAAGATGACTAAAACGCCGTTCTCCGGTACTATGGAGAGAGCAACAGATTTGTTGGAAATCATACATACAGATGTATGTGGTCCGATGAATATTGAGGCTCGTGGCGGATATCGTTATTTTCTCACCTTCACAGATGATTTGAGCAGATATGGATATATCTACTTAATGAAACACAAGTCTGAAACATTTGAGAAGTTCAAAGAATTTCAGAGTGAAGTTGAAAATCATCGTAACAAGAAAATAAAGTTTCTACGATCTGATCGTGGAGGAGAATATTTGAGTTACGAGTTTGGCCTACATTTGAAACAATGCGGAATAGTTTCGCAACTCACGCCACCTGGAACACCACAGCGTAATGGTGTGTCCGAACGTCGTAATCGCACTTTACTAGATATGGTGCGATCTATGATGTCTCTTACAGATTTACCGCTATCGTTTTGGGGTTATGCTCTTGAGACGGCCGCATTCACGTTGAATAGAACACCGTCAAAATCCGTTGAGACGACACCTTATGAACTATGGTTTAGCAAGAAACCAAAGTTGTCGTTTCTTAAAGTTTGGGGCTGCGATGCTTATGTGAAAAAGCTTCAACCTGATAAGCTCGAACCCAAATCGGAGAAGTGTGTCTTCATAGGATACCCAAAGGAGATAGTTGGGTACACCTTCTATCACAGATCTGAAGGCAAAATATTTGTTGCTAAAAATGGATCCTTTCTAGAGAAGGAGTTTCTCTCGAAAGAAGTGAGTGGGAGGAAAGTAGAACTTGATGAGGTAACTGTACCTTCTCCCTTATTGGAAAGTAGCTTATCTCAGAAACCGGTTTCTGAGACATCTACACCAAATAGTGAGGAAGTTGATGATATTGATCATGAGGCTTCAGATCAAGTTACTACAGAACCTCGTAGGTCAACCAGAGTAAGATCTGCACCAGAGTGGTACGGTAATCCTGTTCTGGAAGTCATGCTACTTGATCATGATGAACCTACGAACTATGAAGAAGCGATGGTGAGCCCAGATTCCGCAAAGTGGCTTGAAGCCATGAAATCTGAGATGGGATCCATGTATGAAAACAAAGTGTGGACTTTGGTTGACTTGCCCGAGGGTCGGCAAGCAATAGAAAACAAGTGGATCTTTAAGAAGAAGACTGACGCTGACGGTAATGTTACTGTCTACAAAGCTTGACTTGTCGCAAAGGGTTTCCGACAAGTTCAAGGGATTGACTACGATGAGACCTTCTCACCCGTAGCGATGCTTAAGTCTGTCCGAATCATGTTAGCAATTGCCGCATTTTATGATTATGAAATTTGGCAAATGGATGTAAAAACTGCATTCCTGAATGGATTTCTGGAAGAAGAGTTGTATATGATGCAACCAGAAGGTTTTATCGATCCAAAGGGAGCTAACAAAGTATGCAAGCTCCAGCGATCCATTTATGGACTGGTGCAAGCATCTCGGAGTTGGAATAAACGCTTTGATAGTGTGATCAAAGCATTTGGGTTTGTACAGACTTTTGGAGAAGCCTGTATTTACAAGAAAGTGAGTGGGAGCTCTGTAGCATTTCTGATATTATATGTGGATGACATATTACTGATCGGAAATGATATAGAATTTCTGGATAGCATAAAGGGATACTTGAATAAGAGTTTTTCAATGAAGGACCTCGGTGAAGCTGCTTACATATTGGGCATCAAGATCTATAGAGATAGATCAAGACGCTTGATTGGACTTTCACAGACCACATACCTTGACAAAGTTTTGAAGAAGTTCAAAATGGATCAGGCAAAGAAAGGGTTCTTGCATGTGTTACAAGGTGTGAAGTTGAGTAAGACTCAATGCCCGACCACTGCAGAGGATAGAGAGAAAATGAAAGATGTTCCCTATGCTTCAGCCATAGGCTCTATCATGTATGCAATGCTGTGTACCAGACCTGACGTGTGCCTTGCTATTAGCTTAGCAGGGAGGTACCAAAGTAATCCAGGAGTGGATCACTGGACAGCGGTCAAGAATATCCTAAAGTACCTGAAAAGGACTAAGGAGATGTTTCTCGTATATGGAGGTGACAAAGAGCTCATCGTAAGTGGTTACGTTGATGCAAGCTTTGACACTGATCTGGACGATTCAAAATCGCAAACCGGATACGTGTTTACGTTAAACGGTGGAGCTGTCAGTTGGTGCAGTTCTAAACAAAGCGTCGTAGCGGGATCTACATGTGAAGCGGAGTACATAGCAGCTTCGGAAGCAGCTAATGAAGGAGTCTAGATGAAGGAGTTCATATCCGATCTAGGTGTCATACCTAGGGCATCGGGTCCAATGAAAATCTTTTGTGACAATACTGGAGCAATTGCCTTGGCAAAGAAATCCGGATTTCACAAGAGAACCAAGCACATCAAGAGACGCTTCAATTCCATCTGGGACTTGGTCCAGGTGGGAGACATAGAGATTTGCAAGATACATACGGATCTGAATGTAGCAGACCCGTTGACTAAGCCTCTTCCACGAGCAAAACATGATCAGCACCAAAACTCCATGGGTGTTAGAATCATTACTGTGTAATCTAGATTATTGACTCTAGTGCAAGTGGGAGACTGAAGGAAATATGCCCTAGAGGCAATAATAAAGTTATTATTTATTTCCTTATTTCATGACAAATGTTTATTATTCATGCTATAATTGTATTAGCCGGAAACATAATACATGTGTGAATACATAGACAAACGGAGTGTCACTAGTATGCCTCTACTTGACTAGCTCGTTAATCAAAGATGGTTAAGTTTCCTAACCATAGACAAAGGAGTTGTCATTTGATTAACGAGGTCACATCATTGGTTGAATGATCTGATTGACATGACCCATTTCCATTAGCTTAGCACCTGATCGTTTAGTGTGTTGCTATTGCTTTCATCCATAACTTATACATGTTCCTATGACTATGAGATTATGCAACTCCCGTTTACCGGAGGAACACTTTGGGTGCTACCAAATGTCACAACGTAACTGGGTGATTATAAAGGAGTACTACAGGTGTCTCCAAAGGTAGATGTTGGGTTGGCGTATTTCGAGATTAGGATTTGTCACTCCGATAGTCGGAGAGGTATCTCTGGGCCCTATCGGTAATGCACATCACATAAGCCTTGCAAGCACTACAACTAATAAGTTAGTTGTGAGATGATGTATTACGGAACGAGTAAAGAGACTTACCGGTAACGAGATTGAACTAGGTATTGGATACCGACGATCGAATCTCGGGTAAGTAACATACCGATGACAAAGGGAACAAACGTATGTTGTTATGCGGTCTGACCGATAAAGATCTTCGTAGAATATGTAGGAGCCAATATGGGCATCCAGGTCCCGCTATTGGTTATTGACCGGAGACGTGTCTCGGTCATGTCTACATTGTTCTCGAACCATAGGGTCCGCACGCTTAAGGTTTCGATGACGGTTATTATGAGTTTATGTATTTTGATGTACCGAAGGAGTTCGGAGTCCCGGATGTGATCACGGACATGACGAGGAGTCTCGAAATGGTCGAGACATAAAGATTGATATATTGGATGACTACATTTGGATATCAGAATGGTTCCGAGTGAAATCGGCATTTTACCGGAGTACCGGGGGGTTACCAGAACCCCCCGGGGGGTTAATGGGCCACTATGGGCCTCAAGGGAGAAGGGAGAAAGGGGAAGGAAGGGGCCGCGCGCCCCTCCCCCTCCTAGTCCGAATAGGACAAGGGAAAGGGGGCGGCGCCCCCCCCTTTCCTTCTCTCCCTCCACCTCTTTCCCCCCCTTCTCCTAATCCAAATAGGAAAAGAGGGAGTCCTACTCCCGGTAGGAGTAGGACTCCCCCCTTGGCGCGCCTAGCCCTGGCCGGCCGCCCCTCCCCCTGGATCCCTTATATACGGGGGCAGGGGGGCACCTCTAGACACACAAGTTGATCCTTGAGATCGTTCCTTAGCCGTGTGCGGTGCCCCCCTCCACCATATTCCACCTCGGTCGTATTGTTGCAGCGCTTAGGCGAAGCCCTGCGATAGTAGAACATTAAGATCGTCACCACGCCGTCGTGCTGACGGAACTCTCTCCCCGGAGCTTTGCTGGATCGGAGCCCGAGGAGCGTCATCGAGCTGTACGTGTGCCAAGAACTCGGGGGCGCCGGAGTAACGGCGCCGGGATCGGTTGGATCGCGAGGAGATCGTACGGCTACTTCCTCTACGTTGTGATCGCTTCCGCTTCGGTCTACAAGAGTACGTAGACAACACTCTCCCCTCTCGTTGCTATGCATCACCATGATCTTGCGTGTGCGTAGGAAAATTTTGTAATTACTACGTTCCCCAACAGAAGCTTCGTAAGGAAATAATGGACCTCAAGCAGCAAGTCAATAAGCTCAAGGAGGAGAACCGTATCCTGAGAGCAATCATTGCCAAGAATATCACACCAACAACAAAGAAGGAGATACAATCACATGGGTATGGGCACTCCCCTTGGCAACTGCCAAGCTTGGGGGAGGTGCCCCGGTATCGTATCACAATCACAACTCCTATCTTTACCGTTTTTCTTAGTTCGATCCTATTAGTAGTATTTTGATCTAGTAGAATAAAGTTTATGGCATGATCTAGTTTTGAGTTTTGCTTTATGATCTCTCTATGTAATCGAGTCCATAAGCTATATAATAAATATTAGTGTTGAGTCACGGGCTTGATTATTTTGCCATGATCTTGGGTGAATAAAAGAAAAGAAGAAAAAGGATAAAAAGAAACAAAAGTTCATATTGATCTTATTGAGAGTAATGACTTCACATAGAAAGAGTATGATGATTAAAAGTTGTTGGGAGTTGGCAGACATAGCTTTGGTCATCGTTGCAATTAATAGTAAGTAATAAGGAAAGAGAGGTTTCACATATAGATATATTATCATTGACATCTTTTATGATTGGGAGCACTCATTAAAATATGACATTTAAAGAGTTGATGTTGGACAAGGAAGACAACATAATGAGTTTTGTTTTCTTATATCTGAGATAAAGTATGTTGTCCTGGATCCTCTAACATGTTGAGCTTGCCTTTCCCCCTCATGCTAGCCAAATTCTCAGCACCAAGTAGAAATACTACTTGTGCTTCCAAATACCCTTAAACCAGTTTCGCCACGAGAGTCCACCATATCTACCTATGGATTGAGTAAGATCCTTCAAGTAAGTTGTCATTGGTGCAAAGCAATAAAAATTGCTCTAAATATGTATGATTGATTGGTGTGGGAGAAATAAGCTTTATACGATCTTGTGATGTGGAAGTAATAAAAGCGACGGACTGCATAATAAAGGTTCATATCACAAGGGGCAATATAAAGTGACGTTCTTTCGCATTGAGACTTTGTGCATCCAACCATAAAAGCGCATGGCAACCTCTGCTTCCCTCTGCGAAGGGCCTATCCTTTATTATTATCTTCTACCTTATGCAAGTGCCATGGTGATCTTCACCTTTCCTTTTTCATTTTATCCTTTGGCAAGCCCAGCATGTTGGAAAGAACATGATATATATATATATATATATATATATATATATATATATATATATATATATATATATATATATATAATTGGATGTAGGGCCATGAGTTATTATTGTTGACATTACCCTTGAGGTAAAAGGTTTTGGGGCAAAACTATAAGCCCCTATCTTTCTCTGTGTCCGGCTAAAACTCCGTAACCACAAGTATTGCGTGAGTGTTAGCAATTATGAAGGACTAGATGATAGTTGAGTATGTGGACTTGCCTTTAAGCTCTGACATAGACTCTTTCCAATGTTATGATAAATTGCAATTGCTTCAATGACTGAGATTATAGTTTGCTGGTGCTCAATAAGGTTTCTGATTCATACTTTTGCATTGTGAATAGATCATCACTTGAATATAAGTAATCGTATGACAAAATCTATATATGTTGCTGTTATGAGAATAATCATGATGCCTTCATGTCCGTATTTTATTTTTCTCGACGCCTCTACCTCTAAGCATGAGGACATATTTATTGTTATCGGCTTTTCGCTTGAGGACAAACGAGGTCTAAGCTTGGGGAGTTGATACGTCCATTTTGCATCATGCTTTTATATCAATATTTATTGCATTATGGGCTGTTATTTCACTTTATGTCATAATACTTATGGCTATTCACTCTTATTTTACAAGGTTTACATAAGGAGGGAGAATGCCGGCAGCTGGAATTCTGGGCTGGAAAAGGAGCAAATATTGGAGGCCTATTCTGCGCAACTCCAAAAGTCCTGAAACTCCACGGAATATCTTAAATAAATAATAAAAAATCGTCGCCAAAGATGAAGGCCAGGGGGCCCACACCCCGTCCACGAGGGGGGCGCCCCCCTAGGGCGCGCCCCCTACCTCGTGGGCCTCCTGGTGGCTCTCCGATGACCATATCCTCCTATATGAAGTCTTTCGTCAAGAAAAAAACCAGAAGCAACCTTTCGGGATGAAACTCTGCCGCCACGAGGCGGAACCTTGGCGGAACCAATCTAGGGCTCCGGCAGAGCTGTTCTGCCGGGGTCACTTCCCTCCGGGAGGGGGAAATCACTGCCATCGTCATCACCAACGCTCCTCTCATCGGGAGAGGGCAATCTCCATCAACATCTTCACCAGCACCATGTTATCTCAAAACCCTAGTTCATCCCTTGTATCCAATTCTTGTCTCCAAGTCCGGGATTGGTGCTAGTAGGTTGCTAGTAGTGTTGATTACTCCTTGTAGTTGATGCTAGTTGGTTTATTTGGTGGAAGATCATATGTTCAGATCCTTTATGCATGTTATTACCCCTCTGATTATGAACATGAATATGCTTTGTGAGTAGTTACATTTGTTCCTGAGGACAAGGGAGAAGTCTTGCTATTAGTAGTCATGTGAATTTGGTATTCGTTCGATATTTTGATGAGATGTATGTTGTCTAGCCTCTAGTGGTGTTATGTGAACGTCGACTACATAACACTTCACCATTATTTGGGCCTAGAGGAAGGCATTGGGAAGTAATAAGTAGATGATGGGTTGCTAGAGTGACATAAGCTTAAACCCTAGTTTATGCGTTGCTTCGTAAGGGGCTGATTTGGATCCATATGTTTCATGCTATGGTTAGGTTTACCTTAATACTTTTGTTGTAGTTGCGGATGCTTGCAATAGAGGTTAATCATAAGTGGGATGCTTGTTCAAGTAAGAACAGCACCCAAGCACCGGTCCACCCACATATCAAATTATCAAAGTACCGAACGCGAATCATATGAACGTGATGAAAACTAGCTTGACGATATTCCCATGTTTCCTCGGGAGCGCTTTTCCTATTATAAGAGTTTGTCCAGGCTTGTCCTTTGCTACAAAAGGATTGGGCCACCTTGCTGCACTTTATTTACTTTTGTTACTTGATGCTCGTTACAAATTAATTTGTCACAAAGCTATCTATTACCACTTATTTCAGTACTTGCAGAGAATACCTTGCTGAAAACCGCTTATCATTTCCTTCTGCTCCTCGTTGGGTTCGACACTCTTACTTATCAAAAGGACTACGATAGATCCCCTATACTTGTGGGTCATCACGGACGCTGTGGAGTTCTACCGAGCCGAAGGAGGGGGTTCTACGGAGAAGCTATTCTCACTACAAGAAATATGTCAACTTGTGACCTTCTGTCAGTGACCCTGGAAGAATTGGTCATAGATCTATGACCATTTCAGACCAATTGGTCAAAAGCTGTTTGGGGGGCTCCAAACCCTAAACCATTGTGACAATTTTGGTCAGAAAGGTCGTAATTTCCTTACACGAAATGGTCATAAAGCAAACAGCGCTAGTCCGCTGCCTTATTTCTAGTTGTTAATGACCAATATAGATGGTCATAGCCTTGTAAATTGTGGTGGGTTGCTATGACTAGGTGCCACCTCATCAGTTTTGCCTATCTGTCATGTCCATATAGCAGTTTTTGCCCTAGGTTGTGAAGCAACCTATATTTCTGTCATTCCCAAAATTTCCAAAAAAATCTCGTAAATTCATTGGGTTATATCTTCGTCAAATATGTAAAAACCTTCCTTGCCTAGTTCAAAAATAATTCAAAAATATTCATTTTCCTATTCTGTTCAGAGTAACAGTTTGTGAAGGAAGTACCACATTGGCATGTCCAAATAGTATCCATTTTCTATAGTGCTTTCCTATGCCCAAATAACCATCCTCCACCAAATGCCAGCTCAATCCATTCATTATTTTGAGCCGAGCTTCAACATTCGTATTTATGTCCAGTGTGGTGGTTTGCAAAGCAAGTACCACCTAGGCTCCTCCTTTTGAGCTAAAAATTTGTGAAGACGGTCTTCTTAGTAACTGATCATCCTCAGCCAAAACTCACGCCCATTAGCCATGTACATTTCCCGTACCGCTAATCAAACACTTGGCTGCTAATTCATGTTTGAGCATCGATCGGTCTCCTCGTGAGAATCTTATGTTGTAATTTTCTTCCTAGCACCTACCTGGGGAGTGCCCAACCCACAAGACATGCCTAGGCCTCCCACAAGACATGGCGACGCCACGGTCACGCGGTGACCACGCGGCGGGCATGCGAGCTTACGCGCTCTAGAGTTGGGGCCCTCGGCCACCGTCCAAACCTCGATGTCTCTCCATCAAATCATGTATTTATGATTAAATAGATACTTATTTACCTAGAAATGATTTTTGAAAAAATAAAGAGCAAAGTATGACGCAGTTGCAGTTCAAATTTGACCCGCTTCCAGCTGAATCGACGGGAATTTGTCTTTTTCACCAGAGGTGGATCAAACATTTTGACACCCAACCATTTTGTTAATTGTGCATTAAATATGGCCTAGTATTTTATAAAATTGATTAGGTCCAATTTTGCAACAAATATATGGTAGGTCCTTCACAAAAAAACTCATTTCACGCACTCGGAAAATGGAAAATGGTTTTTTCGTCCAAAGAAAATTAAAACTTCCTTAGGCAACATTGTTTGCCATTTCAATATGCACCCTTGTGCACAATATGAGATCATTTGAACAAACTATGCCATGAATGTGGCCATAAGATTGATCATTTGGCTTGAAAGCCATGAATCTTCACACTTGATAGCTCATTTCTGAGAACACTTTTTTAAAATAATTACTGTATTACAAGTTTTTTATTTTTCCTGGAAACTTGGCCACATATAATGACACAATGCGAAGGTTTCTGAATTTTTTGATTTTTTTTTAATTTTTTATGCCCGTTTCAAAATGCGGTCAAAACGGCGGGAATGACCGTTCCTAGCTAGTGGTTGAATGTTGGAATTTTTTTGGTGTTTCTCTTATTAAATAGATACTTATGTACCTAGAAATGATTTTTGGAAAAAATAAATAGCAAACTATGAGGCAGCTGCAGTTCAAATTTGACCAGCTTCCAACTGAATCGGCGGAAATTTGTCTTTTTCACAAGACGTGGATCAAAACTTTTTACACCCAACCATTTGGTCAATTGTGCATTAAATATGGTCTAGTATTTTAGAAAAATGATTTGGTCCAATTTTGCAACAATTATTTGGTAGGTCCTTCACAAAATACCTCCTTTCGGGCACTCAGAAAATGAAAAATGGTTTTTTCGTCCAAAGAAAATGAAAACTTCCTGAGGCAACATTGTTTGCCATTCCAATATGCACCCTTGTGCACAATATGAGATCATTTTAAGAAACTATGCCATGAATGTGGCCATAAGATTGATCGTTTGGCTTGAAAGCCATTGATCTCCACACGTGATAGCTCGTTTTTTAGAACACATTTTTAAAATAATTGCAGTATTACAAGTTTGTTATTTTTCCTGGAAACTTGGTCACATATAATGACACAATGAGAAGGTTTTCCAATTTTTTGTTTTTTTTTTGAATTTTTTATGCCCGTTTCAAAATGCGGTCAAAACGGCGGGCTTGACCGTTCCTAGCTAGTGATTGAATCTTGGAATTTTTTTGGTGTTTCTATGATTAAATAGATACTTATGTACCTAGAAATGATTTTTGGAAAAACTATTTAGTAAACTATGAGGCAGATGCAGTTCAAATTTGACCCGTTTCCAGCTGAATCGGTGGAAATTTGTCTTTTTCACGAGAGGTGGATCAAAACTTTTTACAGCCAAACATTTGGTCAATTGTGCATTAAATATGTCCTAGTATTTTATAAAATTGATTTGGTCCAATTTTGCAACAATTATTTGGGAGGTCCTTCACAAAAAAAACTTTGCATTGTGTCATTATATGTGACCAAGTTACCAGGAAAAATAATAAACTTGTAATACGACAATTCTTTTAAAAAATTGTTCTCAGAAACGAGCTATCATGTGTGAAGATCAATGGCTTTCAAGCCAAATGATCAATCTTATGGCCACATTCATGGCATAGTTTATTCAAACGATCTCATATTGTTTTGGTGGATCAAAACTTTTTACACCCAACCATTTGGTCAATTGTGCATTAAATATGGCCTAGTATTTTAGAAAAATGATTTGGTCCAATTTTGCAACAAATATTTGGTAGGTCCTTTACAAAAAAACTCCTTTTGGGCACTCGGAAAATGGGAAATGGTTCTTTTTCGCAAAGAAAAAAAAATCCCTTTGTCGATACTGTTTACCAATCCAAGATGTAAACTTTTGTAGAGTATGGTATCACTTGAACAAATATTTGATAGGTATTTTACAAAAAAATCATTTTGAGTACTGAAAAATTGTTTGTTGCGTTTTGATTGGTCTATAGGCATATCACGCGGATCATACATCAGACACCGTCGGATGCTCCCGGATCCAACGGCGGACCTCATCCCCTCACCCTCTCACCCACGTAGCCCTCTCACCCCCTCACCCACGCAGCCCCCACGCCCCCAGTCCCCACCGTTCCAACCCTTCTCTCCCGCACCCGCACCCGCTCGCCAAACCCTAGCCGCCGCCGCCCCCGCGCCATGGTTGTCGACGAGGAGGAGCCTGAATCCCCACGCCTCCCTGTCCTCAAGTGGGTCATGTCCCCCGCCATGGCCACATCGGGCCTTCCGGATCCGCGCCGTCGACGAGCTGGATCCGCGCCTCCTCGCGCCGCCGACATCTTCCCGATCCAGATCGACACCACCACCCTCTCATCCTCATGCACCAAGTGCCGCCAGCACCATCAGATCGCAAATGGAAATTTATGACCTTTCAGTGACCAATAGTGGTGGTCACAAGTTGACATATTTCTTGTAGTGTCTGGTCGCAATATGCGGCGCCAGAGCCTCCCATGTCCTTCACCGATCAGCTGAAACAGTTGGTGGAGCTGCATAGGGTGGCCAAACTAGCCATGAAGGATTTGATGATCCGACTATGGCCAGCCGAAGCTATGCCTAGCAGCTACTTCGGACTCGTGAGGCGGATGGTGAACGCATGTCCTCGGCTGGACGTCGTCAAGCGCTCGGCCTATATTGAAGGTGCCCGCATGGCCTTCGCTCCTAGCAAGATGTGGTGGGCGAAGATGAACGCTGTTGAAGTGGCCAGAGGGCCGCCGGAGGGCAAGGAGCACCGCACACCCGAGCGATATTTCGCGGATGTCATAGAAGGGTCTCGACTTGCAGCAGCATAGTGCGGGCAGGACATTATTTTCAAACGAAAACATTCGTGTTGTCTTTGCCTTGTATTATGAAAACAAAGCTTGTTTTGTAATGCCATTTTGTTATGCTTTTAATTGTTTCCCCCTGTGCGGCCGTGTTGTATGTAATCTGAGGGTTGGCCAGTTGTCGGCTTCTGCCCTCACATAGGTAGTACGGAGGTGTTCGGGATGGAATCTAAACAATCTTGATCCAATTATATGGTCCTTGAAGGAGTTGTTTAGCGCAACAAACAAGGCAATCAGATTATACGGCTTAAACGCCCTCACTTAGCCATAGGAGTTTTATAATAAAGCATGGGCGCAGCCCCTGTTTCAAACCAGAGTGCTGTCAGCATCTGATTGGGAAGTGCCGATCTTTTGCATAATGCGGAAAAAATCTCCAACGATTTGTAACCCTCGAATAGCTGACCGGCTCTCGTCGTATCATGAAAGTCAGTTTTCGGCTTTCTCTACTGAGGCGCTCGTCTGGTCAAGGTCAGGGCACAATCGCAGTAGTTCTCCCTTTACTACCCTAGCCGATTTAGTGGAACATAGGGTAGCAAGCACAGGAACCGGGCAACCCAACTATTGACCAAGGACATGATTCGGAGCCAATGCTTATAATGCTAAATTCGGGGTGTCGAACGTCTCTATAAGAAGTGTTCGGACTTTGTTGTCGTGTTATGGGGCGACGAGGAGCCCCTGGTAAATATGAAAAGTACCAGAGTGTACGGTTTAATAAATAAGTAATTAAAGGAAAACAGAGATAGGATCTAGGGCCCTTGAACTTGGCTCATGAACTGTTTCCATTATAGTTGGGTTAATGCGTCAAAGCACATTGGTACAAAATAATGCAATAAGCAACTGGTTATTTGACATACCACAACCAAAAGGTGAGCTGCGTGTGGGTCCTGAAAGCGGATCATTGAATTAGCCTATAGGGCTTCCCGTGTACGCTTGTGCTCCGTGTCAATCCAGTGTGTTCATCCTTTGATAGGACCATTAATCAAGTCGTCGATGGAGGCCCGCATAAGAGAAACCTGAAAAAAGGGAAAAAGAAATAGTAAAGTAATATGTGTGTCCGGGATCGGTCTAGCCGAACTGTAGATCCCCGGCTAGCTTGTGCCTCCGTCGATGCCCATGGAATTTTGAGTGCGTAATTATATACGTGTGGTATGAATGCTACTACCTCATCGGGATTGGGATGGAGGCTGAATTGCTAATCGAGCTCTTGACAAGCCGTGCAGTCCTGTTGCAGTGTAGTCCGGACTCTCTTAATGATGTCCAAGGGCTCGGCAGCCAGACTATGATGCTGCTTGAGAAGGCCGCTTTGTACCTCTGCTGCTAGGGAGGCGATATGCTCCTCTGTCCGAGGGGAGCGTTCTGTGTTTCCGTTGACTGTTATGACGCCGCGTGGACCGGGCATCTTAAGCTTGAGATAACCATAGTGTGGCACCGCGTTGAATCTAGCAAACGCGGTTCGTCCGAGCAGTGTGTGGTAGCCGTTGTGGAAGGGGACGATGTCGAAGATTAACTCTTCACTTTGGAAGTTGTCCGGAGAACCGAAGACCACCTCCAGCGTGATTGAGCCTGTACAGTGGGCGTCAACGCCTGGTATGACTCCTTTAAAGGTAGTCTTTGTGGGTTTGATTCGTGAGGGATTAATGCCCATCTTCCATACTGTATCCTGATAAAGTAGGTTGAGGCTGCTACCACCGTCCATTAGGACTCGTGTTAGGTGAAATCTGTTGATGATTGGGTCGAGGACCAGTGCGGCTGAACCGCCATGCCGGATAATAGTTGGGTGATCCCGGCGATCGAAGGTAATTGGGAATGACAACAACGGATTGAATTTTGGGGCGACTGGCTCTACCGCGTAGACGTCCCTGAGTGCTCGCTTACGCTCCCTTTTGGGGATGTGTGTAGCGTATATCATATTTACCGTTTTGACTTGAGGGGGAATTTCTTCTGCCCCCCGGTGTTCGACTGCCGGGGCTCTTCGTGCTCGTCCTCACTTTGTGATCCCTTTTGTCTGTTTTCGGCATTTAACTTGCCAGCCTATTTGAAAACCCAACAATCCATGTTGGTATGATTGGCTTGTTTGTCTAGGGTGCCGTGTATCTGGCACGGACGGTCGAGTATGCAGTCCAAGCTGGAAGGTCCCTCATTCTTTCTTTTGTAGGGCTTCTTCCGCTGGCCGGACTTGGAGCCGCTGAATCCGGCGTTAAATGTGGTGTCATCGGTGTTATCGCCATTGCTTCGGCGTTTGTGTCTATTGCACCGGAGCTTGCCGGTGCTATTCTTGGCCTCGGAGGGGCCTGCCTCGCTGGCTGTGTTTTTGCTACGAGCCAGCCAGCTGTCCTCACACGCGCAAAAGCGGGTCATGAGTGTCGTAAGGGCTGCCATAGACTTCGGCTTTTCTTGGCCGAGGTGGCGCGCTAGCCATTCGTCATGGATGCTGTGTTTGAAGGCCGCTAGGGCCTCGGCATCCGGACAATCAACGATCTGGTTCTTTTTGGTTAGGAACCTAGTCCAGAATTTTCTGGCTGATTCTCCAGGTTGTTGAACTATGTGGCTTAAGTCATTGGCATATGGTGGCCGGACATAAGTTCCTTGGAAGTTATCAAGGAAAGCCTCTTCCAAGTCCTCCCAGGTGCCGATGGAATTCTCAGGCAGACTATTTAGCCAGTGTCGAGCTGGTCCTTTGAGCTTTAATGGGAGGTATTTGATAGTGTGGAGGTCGATCCACACTGCGGGATCGGTTGTTCCGTCATATGATTCAATATTGATGGGCTTGAACCCCTCGGGAAATTCATGATCCAGTACTTCATCTATGAAGCAAAGGGGGTGTGCGGCGCCTCTATATCGGGCCACATCATGACGTAGCTCTGATGGAGTCCGCCTGCGGCATTCGGCCCGGGCGTGATTAGGTTTATCACGTCCAAAGAGGTAGTTGTCGTCGTGCCTCGAGTCACGTCCTCGCGATCCGTAGATCGATCTTGTATGTCCTGCTCTACTGTCCAGGGTCTGCCGAAGGTCGTACATGTGACCCCAAATTGTTCCGCTTCTGTTTTTACGGGGCGGTGGGGCAGGCTGCTGCTTGGCTTGAGTTGCCGCTTTATCGCGACCGCGGGGTGGTCGGTCCGCCGCACTGTCTCGACCACGTGGTGGTCGTTCCGCATTGCGCGAGGGAGATATGGGCTTCGGTGCCTCCTCATCGAACTGAGGTAGCAATCTGCGTTTTGGGTAGCTCTTGGCTGGGCGCTTGAGGCCGTATTCTTCGGCTATCAGGACATCACTCCATCTGTCGACGAGCAGATCTTGTTCGGCTTGAAGTTGCTGCTATTTCTTTTTCAGGCTCCTTGCAGTGGCTATGAGCTGAAGCTTAAAGCACTCCTGCTCCAGGGGATCCTTAGGCACGATGAAGTCGTCGTTGCCGAGGCTCGTCTCCTCCATGGAGGGCGGACGGTAACTATTGTCCTCCGAGTCTTCTTCTATGGCATGTTCGTCTGGGCTGGCATGCCCTGGTTCCCGATTGTCTCGTTCAGCGGTTTGTTCATCGGGTTATTCTGTGTCCTCGGCACCATCCGGAGTGTTGTCGTCTCCTATGCCGGTATTGCTGTCCCTGCTACGGTGGGACTTAGAGAGGCTCCGCTAACGACGGCGCTTTGGTTGTGTTTTAGGAGGGTCCTCCTTAGCCGGATTTTCCTTGTCATCGCCGCTATTGTTTTTCGGCGTGTCTACCATGTAGACGTCATATGAGGAAGTGGCCGTCCATCATCCAGTGAATGGCGGGTCTTGGCCTTGCTCCTTGTCGGTATCGTCGTCCATACCGTCGATGTATTCAGAGCCATAATCAAGCACGTCGGTTAAGTCATCGACAGTGGCTATGAAGTGGGTGGCAGGTGGGAAGCTGAATTCTTCTTCATCAGCACCTAGTTTGAACCGGACATAGTTCGGCTGTGAGTTCCCCGCCAAGGACAGGTTCTTGAAAGAGTTTAGCACATCGCCCAAAGGTGAGTGTTGAAAGATGTCTGCAGTGCTGAATTCGAAGATCGATAAACGATCAAGTTCGGCGTACGCAGTTCGGAAATTATAGCCGAAAATGATCCCGGGGTTCCGGTTATGCAGGTATTGTATGAGGTTGAGTCTGTACGCAGCTCCAATGCCGCGGACTCCGTGGCCCCGGATGGCATGATCTGCTCAGGATCCGAGGCCGGAACAGTATCAGGAACCATCTCCTGATTGTGGTCCGATGACTGATTTAGGTCATGTTCATCGGGGCGAGGGGAAGCGATCGCCGTGGTCTCAAATCCGTCGAAGACCAAGTCTCCACGGATGTCCGCGACGTACTTCAAGCTTCCAAATCTGACCTGGTGGCAAGGGGCATAGCTATCAATCTGCTCCAGATGGCCAAGCGAATTGGCCCGCAGTACGAAGCCGCCGAACACAAAAATCTGTCTGGGGAGGAAGGTTTCTCCTTGGACAGCGTCACTATCGACGATTGAAGGGGCCATCGAACCTTTCGTCGACGGCACAGTGGAACTCTCAATGAAAGCACCAATGTCGGTGTCAAAACCGGCGGATCTCGGGTAGGGGGTCCTGAATTGTGCGTCTAGGATCGATGGTAACAGGAGACGGGGGACACGATGTTTACCCAGGTTCGGGCCCTCTCTATGGAAGTAATACCCTACTTCCTGCTTGATTGATCTTGATGAATATGAGTGTTACAAGAGTTGATCTACCACGAGATCGTAATGGCTAAACCCTAGAAGCCTAGCCTGTATGACTATGGTAATGAATCTGTCATATCCGCACTACTCCCTCCGGTTTATATAGACACCGGGGGAGATCTAGGGTTACATAGAGTCGGTTACATAGGAAGGAATCTTCAAGTTGATCGCCAAGCTTGCCTTCCACGCCAAGGAGAGTCCAATCCGGACACGGGTATAGTCTTCGGTGTTCATGTCTTCTCGGCCCATCAGTCCGGCCCAAGGATAACAGTCCAGACGCCCGAGGACCCCTTAGTCCAGGACTCCCTCAGAGGGATCAATAAGGGGGCCATCAAGCATACCGACTTAGTGGTGTTTGATACAGAATTTGGTTTAGCTTCATGCTCCATTCCTCTCTACATAACTTCCCACAACAGATTGTTGTGTTTGCCTCTCCTTGTTTCTGTTCATTCCAGCTACGCATTACCTATATTGTCTGCTGGGAAATCATGTAAGTGAGTACATACCTGCCGAACAAGCAAAGCACTAAATGGATGTGTTGGTATGTCAAGACACTACATATTTTCCCTGAAGCATTGCTGAAGGCCCGAAACATTACTCAATTATATGTGTAGTCAATATACCTCTTCTATCAATTATTTCCATTTTTATGTGGAAGCACTGTATGTTGTTTTAGACAAATAATGTTGTGTTATTCTCTCTTTCTATATTCATCGGAGATAATGTTTCTTTTCACGTACTTCTAAGGTACCACTTAAATCCATACCTTTGGAGAAGATTATTTACCAATGTTGGATTAATTGTGGTTGTTGGGGGGGGGGGGGTGAACCGCACTCCTTGGTGTAAACCCCATAGGTACACTTTGATTACTTGGTTAGTTCCCTGTGACATGAATTCAATTATTGGGCAAAGACCATTAGCTTAGTGGCCATAATATGATTAGAACAATTTATAGGAGAAAACTTCCTAGGAACATGCCCCCTCGCCCCCTCGCGTCGCCTCCCCCTGGGCGATGCCAGGGGCCCCGAAACGCTAGCGCCGCTAGCACCCTCTAGCGCCTCCTCCTGCCGCCGGCTATGGTGCGGCGGTGGCCGAAGCACCATAGCCGGCGGAGCAGCGGCCCTTAATGGATGGCGACGGTGGCAGCGTCCCATCCGGCAGGGTGGGCTGTTCTGGTCGGGATGGTGACGGCGGTGACTGCGGATCCAGCGCCCCGATTGGATCCGTCACGGGGAGGCCTTCCGCCGACCGGCAGCATGTGGAGGGGCTAGTGAGGAGATGTCGGATCTCTGCTGGAGTATCGACGGTGAAGTACGTCTTCGTGGCGAGGTTCTGCTCGGTTCCAGCCAGCCGCGAGGTCGGGAAGACGTGGCTTCCGGTGAAAATCGCGCATGGCTGCGGTCTTGGCGGACGATGGCGGCGTCTCAGACATCGTTCCCTTCTCGAGGCATCGTCATTGCAGGTCACGTCAACCTGATCGGGAAGTTTCGGGGGAAACCCTAGATCTGGGTCTACCGGATCGGACGATGACGGTGCCTTTGGTGTCGTTCTCCCTCCTGGGGGCATCGTTTTGGAGCAAGTGCTGGTTGGCGGGGACAAGAGGAGGAGCGGTGTTTCATCTTGCCCATTGATGACGGCGGATCTCGGCGGTGTAGCGCAGTGGAGACTTTGCACCCGATGAGCAGAGATGGACTCGCGCAGGAGGGTGACGCTGTCTGGCGTCGTGGTGTCGTCGGCGGCAGCTAGACCGGGCAAGGTATATGCAGCAATATAGCTCTGAATATGGATTGGTGGCAGGTGACTACGGCGGCCTCATACCCGGCAGGCGTCCTGGTTGAGGAGGACGCCAGACTAGTGGGTGCCCATACCCTGCAGGCGTCCTGGCTGGGACTCAAGTCTTAGATGTTATGTTTGGCTACGAGGTCTGTTTGGTATTAGGCCTAGACTTTCAGCGCCCCTTAATCGACTGGATAGGAGTAGCGACAGATGTTGCTTAGACAGTGGTTTTAGTCTTACTGTTGTATGACTTTGTAAGGTCTTGTATCAATAATTAATAAAATGGTTGTATGCATCATCCAGATGCAGAGGCCGGGGGCCGTCCTCCTTTTCTAAAAAAAATAGGAGAAAACTTCCTGACAGAATACATTGTTATACTTGGTTTCGTCAGTTGGCATACCCTCATCACTACAAAACTGAGTGCTTAATATTTTCCTCATGTGCATTTTCATTTACTAAAAGAACAAATAAAGCGGGGTAAATAACATTGTACTGTTTGAAAAAAATAGTATTGCTATGTGATTATATAATTACATGTGCATAATAGAGTTGCTAATGTGGAGATCATGTGTAAGACTTTTGATTTCATGTGTCCCTGATGTTTCTGCTTCTATGCTATGTATGCTTGGTTGTACTATCAATGATATGTGAGAAAATCATCAGGTTAAGCAGGATGCGAGTGAAGGGGATGGAAGAGATGGTCGAGATTGCTAGTTTGTTACATTGGCGAGTAAAGATGACATATTCTATCATGTTCTTAAGTCGGAACCTAAAGATGTCATGAAGGAGGGAGAGAGGTGCAGATCAAGTGCTGCTACCATAGTCAAAACATGGTTGGGCTGCACATGGTTTCTAAGAAATAATGCTCTCCACTGTTTGCAGTTCAACATGCCCCTGATTATGTAGCCCATGAACATCGTACTAACTATCACTGTTTTGGTCTATAAAAAGACCTCCCATTTCTTCTATCCATGACATACCAGCCTGCGGTGTCATACTTGTAAGAAGAACAACATGGAGTTTATATCTATACCTACTAATAAAGCAAGGTGCGTTTCTTCAATTTTTTCATCCGTTCATCCTTGAAAAGATTATTTTTCCTTTTCGAGGTGGTACTAATTTTTTGTCCGTTCGTCTATTAGAAAAGGAAAAACGTCAGAATTTCGTACATGGGCCACCTGCAGTCTGGCCCAGGAAACCCAGTCCATGTATTTTCGTGCTCACATAGGTGAGAGAACCCTATTTATCGCATCAAGCGTTTAATAGTCGCAAATTCGCACAGGGCGCCAAAGCTGGGCTGTTCCATTTTCAATGTTTTTATTTTCTTTCTCTTTTTCTTTCCTGTTTCTTTTGTTTTTTTATTTCAAGTTTATTTTTATTTCTCATTTTTTTCGTCAATTCAAAATTTCAAAAAATTTCATAATTTCAGAAAATTTGGATTTTTTTAAATGTTAAGAATGTTTAAACAAATTCCGTTACTAAAAATGTTCAGATATTAAATCTTTTTTCTCATTTCAAAATTGGTTCAGAATATAAAAAAAAGTTTCATTTTTCCTTTGTATTTTTCAATGTTGTTGGCGATTTTGCAAAAAAAATATGCATTTTGAAAATGTACCAAATACGAAAAATATTATTATTTTCGGGAAATGTTCACATATTCAAAATATGTCCGAGTTTAAAGAAAAACATTTTCAAAAATTGTTCTGAATAATCAAAATACATTTTCTTTTTCAAAAAGATCACAAATTTTAAAATATTCATGTTATTATAAAAGGTTCATGTTTTCCAATAAAATTATGAATTTCCAAATTTTGTTGTGTAATTATGCAAATGTAAAGAATTTCAATTTTTTTGGAAGTTTCAAAATTATTCATGTTTCCAATAATATTCAGCAATTTTTATATATATATTTAAAAGTTAGAAAATGTTTCCAATTTGCACTGGAGATGTTCTTAAAGGTTTGAGCTGGTCATTGGTTGGTAGGACTCATTTCTTCGAGTGGCTAGCAGCACGTAGTCGGGTCTTTAAGGGCATGATTTCGATCCTTCAACTCATAGTTTTTTGGAAAATTTTGCGCCTTACAAATACATGTTGTTTTGGAGCCTATCAGTGTGCTGGCCCATACACGAACTAATGTGCGTCCCACACACTATTTTACGCAGCTAGCGTGATATAGTAGCCCCCACGCAGTTGGCCCAAGAATTTTTTTTGCTCGGTTGCACAGGCAGTATTGGGCCTCAGCCGCACTCCCATATTTTGTCATCCGAGGGAGCAAATTTTTTTCTTGGCTCAATAAAAGAGAATGTTGGTTTGGCTTGAATAAAAATATTGGACACGTGGGCGCTAAAATAGTAAAAGAGAATAAACCCTAATAAAGAAGGGACATTGATATCTAGGTATGCACTAAATATGCTAATGAAACAGGATTTATGCCCTACAATTAGTAATCCATCCGGTTACACCATCGTTAGAGAGAGTGGTCGAAACAACCGTGCCATGAAGGTCGCTGCATAGCTACCAAATTAGGAGGAAGACACAACCCCGAGACAGAGGCGGACCGGGAGGGGAAAAAAGGCATGAGTTGGATGGTTGCCGCCATGCCGACTAACCCCATTACTATCAATATCTCGCGGGACAAACATGACCCGCGAGAAGACCACAACTCCTCTCCCTCTATTCCACTGCTATGGAGATCGTTTTTGGACACATCAATTATCTCTCTCATTGCTTCTCGCGAAGAAATATCTCCTCCGTTGCAGCGCACGGGCATATGTGCTAGTCTATATCTATATCTATATTTATATCTATACCTACTAATAAAGCAAGGTGCGTTTCTCCAATTTTTTCATCCGTTCACCCTTGAAAAGATTTTTTTTCCTTTTTGAGGTGGTACTAATTTTTTGTCCGTTCGTCTATTAGAAAAGGAAAAACGTCAGAATTTCGTACATGGGCCACCCGCAGTCTGGCCCAGGAAAGCCAGTCCATGTATTTTCGTGCTCACACAGGTGAGAGAACCCTATTTATCGCGTCAAGCGTTAAATAGTCGCAAATTCGAACAGTGCGCCAAAGCTGGGTTGTTCCATTTTCAATGTTTTTATTTTTTTTATCTTTTTCTTTCCTGTTTATTTTGTTTTTTATTTCAAGTTTATTTTTATTTCTCCTTTTTTTCGTCAATTCAAAATTTCAAAAAAGTTCATAATTTCAGAAAAATTGGATTTTTTAAAATGTTCGTAATGTTTAAACAAATTCCGTTATGAAAAATGTTCAGATATTAAATCTTTTTTATCATTTCAAAATTGGTTCAGAATATTAATAAAAGTTTCATTTTTCCTTTGTATTTTTCAATGTTGTTGGAGATTTTGGAAAAAAATATGCATTTTGAAAATGTTCCAAATACGAAAAATATTATTGTTTTCGGGAAATGTTCGCATATTCAAAATATGTCCGAGTTTAAAGAAACACATTTTCAAAAATTGTTCTGAATATTCAAAATACGTTTTCTTTTTCAAAAAGATCACAAATTTTAAAATATTCATGTTATTATAAAAGGTTCATGTTTTCCAATAAAATTATGAATTTCCAAATTTTGTTATGTAATTCTGCAAATGTAAAGAATTTCAATTTTTTTGGAAGTTTCAAAATTATTCATGTTTCCAATAATATTCAGTAATTTATATATATTTTTAAAAGTTGAAAAAAATGTTTCCAATTTGCACTGGAGATGTTCTTAAAGGTTTGAGCTGGTCATTGGTTGGTAGGACTCATTTCTTCGAGTGGCTAGCAGCACGTAATCGGGTCTTTAAGGGCATGATTTCGATCCTTTAACTCATAGTTTTTTGGAAATTTTTGCGCCTTACAAATACATGTTGTTTTGGAGCCTACCAGTGTGCTGGCCCATACACGAACTAATGTGCGTCTCACGCGCTATTTTACGCAGCTAGCGTGATATAGTAGCCCCCATGCAGTTGGCCCAAGAATTTTTTTTGCTCTGTTGCACAGGCAGTATTGGGCCTCAGCCGCACTCCCATATTCAGTCGTCCGAGGGAGCAATTTTTTTCTTGGCTCAATAAAAGAGAATATGTTGGTTTGGCTTGAATAAAAAAAATTGGACACGTGAGCGCTAAAATAGTAAAAGAGAATAAACCCTAATAAAGAAGGGACATTGATATCTAGGTATGCACTAAATATGCTAATGAAACAGGATTTATGCCCTACAATTAGTAATCCATCTGGTTACACCATCGTTAGAGAGAGTGGTCGAAACAACCGTGCCATGAAGGTCGCTGCATAGCTACCAAATGAGGAGGAAGACACAACCCCGAGACAGAGGCGGACCGGGAGGGGAAAAAAGGCACGAGTTGGATGGTTGCCGTCATGCCGACTAACCCCACCACTATCAATATCTCGCGGGACAAACATGACCTGCGAGAAGACCACAACTCCTCTCTCTATTGCACTGCTATGGAGATCTTTTTGGACACATCAATTATCTCTCTCATTACTTCTCGTGAAGAAATATCTCCTCCGTTGCAGCGCACGGTCATATGTGCTAGTAGTACTAAAGCAAAAAACAATGCTTGCCCCATCATATCAGCCTCCTTTTATCCCGTATATAGTCCAGAAAAAGTTTGTGATGGGAATGATACAAGAGTGGCCACGTACCATCTAGTTAAAGGTAACCAGCTGAGCAAAGAGGAAAAACTAGATGAAAATAAGTTTGCCACAGCGCTACCAAGTGATGTAGATTGCATACAATACAAGGATTGATGCTTGAGCAACGTGTTTTGCTTTCAATCTACAAGTCGTGAGAACTGATACAATAGGAGGAATAATGCTGGTTCAACAACTAAAGATACAGAAGTAAAGATCCCTCTGTTGTTATATGCCAAGGCCAATGAAAGAGCAGGACGATGATGGGTGTCAAATCTTTAATAACAGTGAGAAACACAACAAGAGTGGGCGTCCAGGAACCATCTACAGTAGTACATAGCAGCAAGCAAACTATTACAATAAAGTCTCAAACTCATATATCAACATGAAGAACAACACTTACATGCAAGCATGAATTGCGAATCTGAAACAAAATGCACATGCACATGGCAACCAGCATGGCTAAAACAATGTAAACCGGCAGGCAGAGAGACAATTCAATATCACAGTCAACTCCAGGATATAGCATACTTAGTTAAAGATGATGATGGTACTAATAATAGATTCATGCCACTGTCATTGGTTCATGGGATACTAAGATTACACACACAGTGAGATAGGTGGATCGCTAACATGGATGTCCTCCGGATTCGATCGACTACTACTATAGATAGACAGCGTTGGTAAACCTCCTTCATCCCATCCCAGTCAAATTACAAGAGCAGCAATCTCACACCCTTCAACACCATGGGAAGCCTCCAGCTTGCGGAGGTAGTACTCCTGCTCGTCATCCGAATCGGACGAATCATCGACACTGTATTCCCCGATGGAGTACTCCCGGTATCCGATGCCAGGAAAGCGAGCCTCCTCGTCCTTGATGAAGGCGTTCCACCGCGCTTCCATCCTGGCCATGAACGCCTCCGGGTCTTCGTCCGAGTTGTAGTCGCCGTTGCACAGCTCCTCGTACGGCGCATCGTCTTCCTCCGGGTCGTAGTAGGCCTGGATGATCCCCTCCTCCTTCTCCGTCTCCACCTTGGCCTCGATGATCGCCGCCTCCGCCTTGGCCTTGTGGGTCGCCGCCTCCTTCTCCGCCTCCGCCCTGGCCTTGAGGATCGCCTCCTTCCCCTTCTCTCCCTGTGTCATGGTGAAGGAAAAAAAACTCTCCTCTGGTGTGCTAAGGTTGGGATTTGGTGCACTGGGGATTTCTCTGCCTCTCTCGCTGGATCTAAAGAAAACGAACTGGAGGAGGCTGGCGGCAACCGGCGACTGGATATATTTATTTATTTTTGAGGGAAGGCCATCATGGCTAGCTTTATTTACTCAGATCAAAATTACATCGTTCACAAGGCTAATGACGATACATGCAGGTGGGTGGTTCGTCAGTCCAACTATCTGACACTTTATTACAAAAACTAAATTTAGCTAGCTCATGAGGTGCGGTATTCGCCGCACGAAAACAATGCTTGAAGGTGACCCTCCCAATTGATGTAACAGTATCCAGACACTCTGCAAAGACTGCTGCCGATGCATCCCACCACTGTGTTTGTCCTATACAGAACTGAATGACTTTAAGGGAGTCTGATTCAACCTCAACCCGATTAAAGCCTAATAAATTTGCAAATTGAAGTCCATCTCGCATGGCCCTAGCCTCCATAGCCGTAGCATCTGAAGCACAATCATTGTATTTGCATTGAGCAGCTAGAAATTGCCCCTTCTCGTCTCTGATTATAGCGGCCGTTGCTCCTGCACCTGCATCTTGATAAAAAGCAGCGTCAACATTTACTTTAACAAACTTTGGGTCTGGCCTCTTCCATCTATGCTCCGTGTCCTCCCTATTTTGGTTCGACACTTTGTTATACCCGCATGTAATTGCCATCACTGAAATGGGCCATCTATTGGGAGGCGGAATTGTCTCATTGTGTGTGACCTGCCTACGGATCCACCACAAATACCAGCATCCCACTGCTATGACGTCAATACTTCGAATAGTAGGCATGAGGTGAAACGGAGTGGTTGGTAAGTTTAGCAAGTGTTCCAGAACTATTGATCCCGAGCGATCCACATGAAGGGCCGCTCTGATAGAGTCCAAAACGCCTAATTTCTCCCACAAGTCTCTCGCTGGAATGCATTCAAAAAGCAGATGGCGCACATCCTCTGGTCCAACGTGACAGATTGGGCATTCTCCACTCACCGGGATGTGTCTGTTAGCGAGTACAGACATTAATGGTACAATTCCGTGCAGAATTCTCCAGCAAAATATTTGAACTTTACGTGGGACTTGAAGATTCCATAGCATAGACCACACTGCCGGAGTCGTAGAGCTTCCCGGTCTGCTCAGGGCAGTTGCATGGCCCCCATATTTGTGTATCCACTCAATATGATATGCAGTTTTCACAGAAAAGGTTCCGTTTTTATTCGGATGCCAGGCGACAAAATCATCAAATGCTTGATGGTGTAAGGGTATTTGCAAGATCCTTCGAACATCCACGGGGTTAAAATGGTCTTGAAGCAATTGCTCATCCCACGTTTGGGTAATAGGATTAACTAGTTCAGAAACCTTTGTTAAAATAGACTGATTCCGCGGAGTAATAATCATCCTGTTTGGGCTTGAAGGTATCCACGGGTCAGCCCAGATGTCAACATTTTCTCCCATTCATATTCTCCATATGTATCCACGTTTAAAGCAAGCTAACCCAGCAATGATACTCTGCCAAGTGAAGGAAGATCCCTTTTTAGGC
The DNA here is from genome assembly GCA_032464435.1 of Aegilops umbellulata. Lineage (NCBI taxonomy): Eukaryota > Viridiplantae > Streptophyta > Magnoliopsida > Poales > Poaceae > Aegilops > Aegilops umbellulata. The sequence goes on from CP136059.1 coordinate 422,970,155, forward strand.
CCTGCTAGGAGAATATCACAATTTGGGTAATACTTTGCCTTTAAAATCCTAGCACAAAGCGAGTCCGGGTTCGTTATCAATCTCCAGCACTGTTTCGCTAAGAGAGCAAGATTAAACGAATATAAATCTTGAAATCCCATCCCACCTTCACTCTTTGGGAAACATAGCTTCCACCAAGAATACCAATGCATCTTCTTGTTATCTTCTTCATCACCCCACCAGAATTGAGCTATTACATCTGTAATTTCTTTGCAAACGCCTTTAGAAAGACAGAAAACTGACGTTGCAAATACTGTTATAGACTGAGCAATGGCCTTCAATAAGATCTCCTTGCCACCCGTGGATAATTGTTTCTCCATCCATCCTTTTATCCTCTGCATAACCCTGTCATGGAGATGTTTGAAACAGTCACTTCTGTCAGCACCAACCATGGCAGGTAGGCCGAGATATTTATCAGATAAGGCTTCCGTATTTATAACCAACTCTTGACAAATTTCAGCTTTCGTGGTCACATTAGTATTTGGGCTGAAAAAGATGCTCGATTTACCCACACTGATCATCTGTCCCGAATTCTCACAGTAGGTTTCTAGTGCTTGCCGTAAGGAAGTTGCATTTAACACATCTGCTCGCATGAGAATAAGAGAATCGTCAGCAAATAAGAGGTGTGAAACTGACGGTGCATTCCTGCACACTCTGATCCCATCAATGCCACCAACTTCTTCTTCATACTGCAATAAACTAGAAAGACCTTCTGCACAAATCAAAAATAGGTACGGCGAGAGAGGGTCCCCTTGCCTGAGACCCCTTGTAGGGGTAAATATATCCATCTCCTGTGAGTTAAATCTTACTTTGTATCTTACTGAGCTCACACAAGCCATCATTAAATCAATCCAATTCTCATGGAATCCCAATTTCCTCATCATATTTCTCAAGAAGATCCATTCTACTCTATCATAAGCCTTATGCATGTCCAGCTTGACTGCACACAATCCAGCAAGACTGTTCCTCGTATTCTTTATTTTATGGATACACTCATAGGCAATAAGTATATTAACGGTGATCAATCTACCAGGAACGAATGCACTCTGGGTAGGTGAAATAATTTCAGGCAATATACTCTTCAATCTGGCAGCCAACATTTTGGAGATAATTTTGTAAAGCACATTACAAAGACTAATAGGCCGAAATTGAGTTACCAGTTCAGGTGCATCCACCTTTGGGATCATCACAATTGACGTATCATTCCACTCAGCGGGGATTTGACGTGTGTTGATAGCATGTAAGACTTCATGAGTGATGTCACTCCCAAGAATATGCCAATACTTTTTAAAAAAATATAGCATGTAACCCATCCGGCCCTGGCGCTTTTAGATCTCCAATACTTAACACAGCTTTATGCACATCTTCCGCAGTAAAAGGAGCCATCAACATATTGTTCATCTGATCAGTCACTTTACTATGAACTTTTTCTAACAATATTGGATCTGTTTGATTAACTTCCGAAGAGAACAGATTAGAGAAGTAATTCTGGACATGCGGATTTAAAGATGAATTACCTTCCAGCCATTGCCCATTATCATCCTTTAACCTTTTAATGAAATTCTTTTTTCTCCTAGCTGAAGCATAAGCCATGAAGAACCCTGTGTTCCGATCGCCACTTGTCAACCATGTAGCACGCGAACGTTACCTACATGCAATCTCCTCCAGCTCAAGCAAATATTCCACCAATTCAGCCAACTCCTTCCTCTTCTCTTCATTTTCATCTGTCATAGGACTAGTCATCGCCTGTTCCAACTCCCGTTGTGCCTTGCGTAATCGCTTCTTAGGTTTTTTTAAGACTCTCTGGTCCCAATCATGGAAGCGACCATGCATGCATGAAAGTTTTTCATACAGGCTAGTTCCTTGGTTCGCTGAAACATGAGCCCATGCGTCCTGTACTACTTCAGTAAATTTTCTTTCCTTCAGCCAGTACGCCTCAAACCTCCTTGGTCTTTGGTTAGGATCCACATGTTCCTGAATGTAATATTCAGTGTTCACAAGAATAGGTCTGTGGTCTGAATGATTGAACTCCAGATTTTCAAGCGCAGCATGTGGGTATAGAATCGACCACTCGTTGTTTATTAGACCCCTGTCCAATCTCTCCCGTATTCTTCCTCTCCTCCAGGTGAACATATCCCCGACAAATCCCATATCCTTGAGATTGCAATCATCGATAGCATTCTGAAATGCTGTCATATATTGCTGGGGGCGAGGATTACCTCCTTCTTTTTCCTGTAAAAACTGTATTTCGTTCAGATCACCAACTAACAACCATGGCTGACACTGTGATTGATGCAATGCCCGCATACGGTCCCATGTTTTATGCTTATTCTCCCATCTAAACTCTCCGTACATACCGGTAAGTCTCCATGTGTTATCACTTGTATCCGTGATCATCACATCTATAAACATAGGGTCAAGATCCAACCTCTGAACCTTAAATTCTTTTTTCCAAAATAGAATAAGACCTCCCTTCCTCCCATCTCCATGGCACACAAATTTTTGGTCCATCTTAAGGCGGCGACGTAAACATTCAGCCGGATAGCTTTCTAGGTGAGTCTCCGACAAAAACATCACATCAGGATTTGACTTTCGTTGGACATCGAGCAAAGCACGGATTGCCGGTTCATTCCCGAGACCATTGCAATTCCAACTCAGAACCTTCATTGTTGCTCTCTGACGAACGAGCCGTGAGAAGACAGAAAAATTCCAACCCCACCGAATCCAAAGCTGCTAACAATTTCACCACATCCAATCAGAGGACTGGATTTCTACTTCCTCAGAACTCTTCAAATTCTCCAAAACAGTATGCTCCTCCGATCAAATCGATTGAGCAGAAAAACCTGATCCAATACGGATGACCATATGCAAGATACAGCCACAACCACGCAGTGGAGAGAGAGAGACCAGCCACGGCAACCTTACAGCGCCGTCCTGGGACTGCAAGCACCGGCCCCTCGCTGCCGCCAAGGAGGCGGCCGGCGACGGACCAGCGAAACCCTAGCCGCCTTAGGATCGCCCCTCACGGAAGAAAACAAGTAATCCCGCGACTATATATATATATATATATATATATATATATATATATATATATATATATATATATATATATATATATATATCCAGGGCGGGGCATTTGATGATAACCCCCCACGGTCGGAGTCGGGTCTGCTCTCTGAACCGGCCTCGTTATCCTTTTTTTTTAGGGAAACTTAGTTTTTTATTTAAATATATAAGGTTCTCTTTTTTTTGCATGGTATACTCTCTTATTTATATCGTAAGGATCATACCACAAGTTAGGAAAACGCCTCTTTCATCCAGATGCCCGCAGCCTCGTGAGCGCCCATCTCCTGCGCCGTACGATCGCGCTTAATCTCACGGTCCACAGCACTCTTACCAGGCGTCAGACCAGGTGGTACCAGGCGTCGCACCAGGTGGACTGTAGCTCTTTCTTTTTTCTGCTTCCACCACCACCACCACCACCACCACCACCCCTCCCGCACCCCTCAGCTTTGTTGCTTGCATCGGCTTCCTTCCCCTTCCCTCTTTGTGTTGATGACGCAGGCGAGATCCAGAAATTTTGGCGGGGGCGGGTAAATCGTATGCTATAGTGGCGGCAGGGGAATCAGAGGCTCGGGCGACGGGGAGCGTCGTCGTCCACGGCGCCATTCGGCACGACCCATCTGTAGTTGCAACCGCGAACGACGGGTATGGTCTCCAGCGATTGCATCATTTTTGTCACCCGCCGGCGTGAGCTCCATGTAGAACATAATTTCGGGTGTTAATTCGCACCGTTCTTAGCGGTGGATGAATAGATCCAGGACAAAATCGCCTTCATCCAGAGTTTTTCTTTTGTTTAGGGGTTTCACTTGAGCTGCCACACCCTTCATCTTCCCCATTTTGTCCCCATTTGAGCTAGGGTTTGTAGTTTGATCGGATGAATTTGGGTCGCAGTTGTAGCTAGGGTTTTATAGTCGAGATTTTAGTGGTAGGGGGTGAGATTTTAGAGGTTGGGGGGGTACCAAATCATGTTTTTACATCTTGAAATGTGATTTCGATGAAATGCAGTAGTAGTCAGATGGTTAGCTGCTGACATTAGAGTTTTTTAGATGTAGGGGGCTGAGATTTTTCTCAGGTTGTGATGCTTTTTTGGGATAGGTCCCGGGTCTGATGACCACCTGCCATGGAATTACACCAAAACTAGGGTCTTCGGTGTCCGGTCCGCGTATCATCTGCGGATGTCCATGAGAAAAGCAAGATCGGGGCAGGCCGAAGCTTCATCTTCAGTTGATAAGCATAAGGCATATATGACGCTGTGGGATACTAATGCTCCAGGGAAAGTGAAAATTCACATGTGGAGGATGATCAGAAATGGCCATGCTGTAGGTGCCGAGCTTCATAGAAGATGGATCAAGCCGGGCGTTTTTTGTGTTGCTTGCGGGAGAGAGGAATCAATCTTGCGCAGGTTCTGGACATGCCAACACTCAACCCTTTTTTGGCGGTTGTTGCGCTCGGAAAAGGGTGTCACGGTGGCTGCTCCACCGATCACTATGGAAACCCAGGGCGCCCTCACTCGCTGGTTGCTGGAGTGGTTTGCGGGCGCGGCTAATGACAAGAAAGAAGCAATGATCCAGGCTACCTATGGTTTATGGCTAGCCAAAAATGAGCCGAGAGATGGGAAGAGGATCGCCCCTCCACATGAAATAATGGAATATGTTATGTCATGTTCCACATGCAGGAATGGAGAAACGTTCATCTACCAAAGGAGCGACCAACGGTCTCCAGACAAGCTTAGAGGTGGGTGGCGCTGGAGGGGTGGATTAAACTGAACTCTGATGGGCCTGTATCCGAGTTTGGTGGCAAAGGGGGGTGGGGGGGGGGGGGTGGATCACAATGGAGAGTCCTTGCGGGTCTGAGCCATCATTTCCCTAATATCGATGACCCTGAGGTGACAGAGATTCTGGCTTGCGGGAGTGGTTTGCAACTGGCAATCGACATGAACGTCAACAGAGTGCATGTTGAGCTGGTCAGTTTGGCCGTGGTACAGATGCTTACACGCACAGGTCAGTCCCTTGGATCGGAGAGATCAAGCAGATGCTGAGTACAAGAAGCGATTTCAAGGTTTCCCGGGTTAGTCGTTCTTCGAATGTTTGTTGGCGCCGCCTTTCGCAGCGCCGCTTCTTCTTCCTCAAGCTGCTTCGCACATCTCCCTCTCTTCTCTTCTATGGTTTCTTATCACACAAGAACACACACACACACACACACACATACACATGGTGGAAAACTCACACGCACACACACTTCACCAAGGAGAAAGCTGGCTTTGCCTTGTCTCCTGTGAAAATCACAGGCGCTACATGTTTTCTCCTTCGGCCCTCACGGCCTTTTCTTTCATTGCTCCAATGCAAGGTATATATACACAAAGGACCAGGCACTATGCCATGCACTCACGCACAACAGCCCACTACCACCACTAACTAACCCACTACATGCACTAACTAGCCTTATCCTACTCCTGGAATCACTCCAGGATCTAACGACCAGGCCTAGCTTGACGCCCATGCAGCTAACCACCTCAACATGCAGCTGACTATTGACTTGCCGGATCGCCCGGCTCAACCTGACCATGTAGCCCGTCACGCTCCATCTTCTTACGCGCTTGCCGCATCACATGGCCTTACCGCCTCGTGCAGCATTGCAGCCTCATGCCGCCATCAGCATCTCGCCGTGCTCGCCATATCTCACGGCAGCCCGGCATCTCGCCTCCTTCGCGCCCGCAGCAGAAGCTTCACCGGACACATGATATCCTAGACTAAACTACATGCAAAACTCAAACATGCTAATACATGAAATCAAGATTAAGGCTAACAATGTTGCCGCACACAAATTGGCTAAAGTTGGAGTAGGTGATGAACTTTGTAGTGTTTGGCTGGGGATCCCCAAGAGCGCGTGTTGGATGTAATTTCGAATGACATTCCGAGGTACGTTTCTTAAATAAAGCGGCAACGTTAAACCTGGAAAAAAGATAAGGATCAGCAGGTTTAATTAGCAAAACGAAACCTTCCATAGCAAATGGCGCGCTATCCCCCGCAAAATCCGTCTCTCCCCAACAAACCACGCTATTTACGATCAAAATCCCCCCAAAACCCAGAGCCAAAACCATCACGCAGACCAAACCCATCGATCACCCATGGCGGCCGCGGCGGCGGCGTGCCGCAGGGCCGTCTCCTACACCCTGCGCGGCCCACCGGCCGAGAGCCTCGCCGCGGCGGTCGCGAGCGCGGCAAAGGCGGCCAAGCCCACCACCAGCGACCCATTCATAGACCTGCTCGACGCCTACTTCAACAAGCCGGCCCCACCGCCGCCGCCCAAGACGCGCACGGAGAACAACTCCCTGACGTTCGCCACCTCGGGCGACCCCTGCCTCGACTTCTTCTTCCACGTCGTCCCCGGCACCCCGGCCGACACCGTGTCGTCCCTCATCGCTAGCGCCTGGGCCGCCGAGCCGACCACCGCGCTCCGCCTCGCCTGCAACCTCCGCGGCGTGCGCGGCACCGGCAAGGCCGACCGCGAGGGGTTCTACGCCGCCGCGCTCTGGATGCACGGCTCCCACCCCGCCACGCTCGCCCTCAACGCGCGCCCCCTCGCCGAGTTCGGATACCTCAAGGACCTCCCCGAGATCCTCCATCGGATCATCCACGGCGGCGCCTCCACCAGGACCCCAGGGAGGCAGGCCCGCCTCGCCGCCGAGGAAGAAGCGCGCGGACACTGCGGCGACGGCCGTCCAGAGGTACTCCCGGGACCAGAACTACCGCCTCCTCCATGACATGACGGCGGAGGTGTTCGCCGACCTCCTCGCCGAGGACATGAAGAAGCTCGCGGAGGGCAAGATCAACCTCTCGCTGGCCGGGAAATGGTGCCCGTCGGTCGACAGCTGCTACGACCGCTCCACGCTCATCTGCGAGGCCATCGCGCGCCGCCTCTTTCCCAACGAAAATGTTGCTTGGCACCATGGTGCACCCGAACCTACACTCACTGCCATACATCGTCTGACAACTTTTTCGAGATACGAGCTAATTTAATTGTTTCAGGAACCATGCACAAGTGATCAAGAGACCTATAAGATGCTAATCAGTCTACTACATTTGGATTCGTAGGTGTTAAAAAATTCAACATCCTGGAGTTCTGGCACAGTCTCCAATGCTTATTTTCCATGTTGTTCTTGACAACTCTGTATATATTTTTCTATAAAATTGCTGCAATTTGTTATTTTGCAGCCTTTTTTTGCTGTCATAAAAAAATTTAGTGCAGTGCCCTGATAATGACATGGCCCTGTGTTTGCAAGGTGCCACAATGTTTTCCATTCAAAACCAATGGGAAAACACCCATCCAAGTTTCCAGAATGGCAGCATATTTGCATGCGTATGTATATAAATATTCATCCATCTATCTATTCATCTACTCCCTCCGGTTCGAAATACTCGTCGCGCTGATCAATTTGCAAAAACACCCACCCCTTTATTCCGACACAACCCACGATCCTCGCCGCTGCTCTCGCCCCCTCCCGCGACTCTGCTTGCTCCGCCGCGCCATCGCCATCCTCCGTGCAGCTCGCCCGCTCCCTCCTCCCTTCGTAGCTCCTCCGCCCCCTTCTCTACGCAGCTCGCCTGCTCCCTCCTCCGGCTTCCTCCTCTGCGTAGCTCCCCCTCTCACTCCATTGGGAAAAATGGCGTCTTTCTCCTCTGCAGAACACAGCGCCGCCTAGCACTTCGCCATGGATGTGCTCAGCTTCGTGGTACCGCGGATCCTCCTCTTCGCTGTCACCCACGGCTCCGAGGTGTTCATAGTGCCCTGCCGCAACCCGCAAGGGCTTCTCCAGGTGGCTGGAGATCTGTGGCGGTGGAGGGGATCGTGCTGTCACCTCGCCGGACGGCTACAAGAAGGTCACCATATGAAGACCGCCTTCTTCATCACCGCTGGTACTGCCAATTTTCATCATGGAAAAGTTTTTCTGCAATTTCTGCAATTTTGTAAAGAGTAGTGGGGTACAGTTGCTCTTTTTTTTTGCCTGAAAGAGCATCAACCATGGCTGCAATTTTGTCTGTATTGTGTAGATTGCTACAGCGAACATGTGTAGATTTTCTGCAATTTAAATCTATGTGCAGATTGACCTCCAGCTGACATCACTATGGTTAATGTTCAGTTCATCTGGATGAATTGGGTCTAACTTTGTGGTTTCACATCTGGGTATTGGAGCATATGCAACCTTGAATTTTTGGGCATTACCAACGCAATCATATGATGTTCTGATCATTACATCACTGTGTAGATTTTTACTCAAAATTTCTGCAATTTTCCATGGAGTAGTACTGCAGAGAACTGGACTAATTTTCTGTAATTTTCCACGGAGTAGGTCTACAGAGATCTCGAATAATTTTCCATGGTGCTATGGTGCTTTATGGTGCAAAATGAACAGTACAATTAACCTTACTCCTTCAAATATTTTCTACTCTGTAAACAACGACAAAATGTTGGAGTATGTAAAGAAAAATGAAACAGAGGGAGTTGTGTTTGCAACACACTTCTAGTACTCCATTTATTTAACTCCACTAGAGGGCAATTAAGGCCAACAAGCATGTAAGGAGTAATTCTTGTCCAAACATGTTATTGGAGTAATTCTTGTCCAAATTTTTCTTTTTTCTTCTTCTGCTCCTCCTTTATCTTCAATTAATCCAAATTATTCCAGTTAATCCAAATTAACAATTAACAACACTCCTATCTATCATCTCTTCATAATTAACAACACTCCTACTCTTAATAAAAGAGAGAAAGAGAATTCAGTAAGCTTTCTTACTCCATTAACATACAAATTAACAAAATATGATTATACATGAATATATTCTGTGGTTACATGCAATTAACAGCACATTAACAAATAATCATTAACAATTACTCCCTCTTTCATCTTTCATCTGTTTGCTTCTCCTTTAGTGACCCTCTATAATGTCCAAAGTTTTCCAATATAGCTCAGCATCGAATCTTAGATTGATATGTAGCATCCCCTCCCTCTCCATCCTATCTTTGTTCATGTGCGTGATCTTGTATCCTGTACCTCCCTCAACTCTCATAACCTCAATCAGGACTGACTGTAAGGTTATAAACACTCTCGCCAGTTTGTGCACTTCATACCTATCATATGCTTCTTCAACTGATTCTATTAGTTCCTTGATGTTGTTTGGTGCACTTTCAAGCGTTAAGGACTGAATTGAGCTGAAGAAGCAAAGATCCAGGACATTCATATCAGGTGAATTTGCAGGCTGCTGCATCAACCTGATATCCAGTTCTGATTCTGCTACGGCAGCTAGAAAATCCGAATCATCTGGAGGAACATGTGTTCTTGCGTTATCTTGCTGGATGTAGATGGTTCGATTGTCTTCGGGCCACTGTGCTTCAATGGCTGGAATGACCTTTTCACATAGGTATTCCCTCATCGCATTCCTAGTAACTGTGACCGACTTTAGTTCCTTAGTCCCTTTGAGTCTGTTCTTGGAATCCTTTTTTGCTGGAGTTTCTTTGATGAAGGCCCATACTCCTATCTTGCCATCAAATGTTACATTTCCTTGATCATCAAATCGTGGCCTCGCAACTGCTGTTAAGAACATGACCTTGCCGATACTGTTCTTGTTTTGAACAGTGCGCACGGGATCTGGTTCTTCTTCATGGAGGTAATAGGTTCTGTTCCTTTTCGTCATATCAAACCATTTCTCGTCGATGTGAACTATGTTCTGCATATCAATGAAAGAGGGCATTGCATCTGCTATTGTTGTTTGATCAATCATTGAAATGCAAAACTTGAGCCTTGATAGCTTGTTTTCTGGTTTCAGAGTGGGCTTCAGACTGTTTGTGTGTTTCCTTATCTTTCCCTATTTGAACCTTCTCCGCAAGGTAGAATATGTTACATCCAGAGACCTAGCGAGTGCCCTCAGTGTAGACCTTTTGTTGAGGGGAATTGAAGGTATCCTCGAGAGATCAAGGTCTGCCCTCTTTCTACCACATCTCCGCTTCCTTTTATTAGACACATTGATCTCTTCTCCTCTTGCAAGCTGGGCATTTGCCTCCTTCCATATTCTTTCAACGGTTCTGACACTTGTGTTCAGCAGACCAGCTACACGTTCTTTGTCTCTCTTGTCAATTTCTCCATCCCTGCTAAGTGCTTTTAGTGCAATATATGCTGCAAATTTGTGAGTGTCTGGTAGATCTGGTTTTGCCCGTGGTATACGTACATCTTCCTCTCCTTCAGGCATATGTACATCTTCCTCTTCTTCAGACATATGTACATCTTCCTCTCCTCCAGGTGGAGTGCTATTCAGATCTGGGAGCACCATATTGTTGTACCTCTGCTCTCTGTTCTGATTCAGGTCCTCAACATGTTCTCACCTGATCATGACAATAAGCATTCATTTAAAAAAGCATGACAGTAAGCATGAAAATAACCAAGTTACTCTTGTATCTGTACTGCTTTATTTTGTTTTGGCAGTAGATCATCAACCATATATTCCTTTTGTATGCTTTATGTTTCAGTCAGGGGTATTGCTTTATTCACTGTCTAACTAATTACTGTTTCACTTTTATAGGAACTCAGTTAACAACATGTTATTGGAACTACTCCAAGAACAAAACAGAATGGCATGTTAATGTCAGTTAACAACATGTTATTACTTCCAAGAACAAAACAACAAAACAAAAGGTACTCCTACTGTTGACACTTTGACAACAATACTCCTTAGCATCTTATTACTTCCAGTATTGTGGTGAAATTTACTATTGTTTTTTGTTGTCAATACAGTGACACCAGTATGATAAACAAAAATCAGCCAAAAAGAGAAGCCTACATTGTTTTTACTTTCTCCTATTGTCTACTGCCTATGCTTACTCCTACTGTCTACACTGAATTTTTGGGTGTGCTCTACTTTGATGTACACTATTCAACAATATATACAGTAGAGTAATTACTGTCTACTGAAAATGGAGTAAGTGTGATCTTCAGAGTGTGCTAACCTAGTATCTGTAGGTTTTGATTTGCTTGCAGATTTGTGAGTGTGATCTTCAGAGTGTGATCTGACAGTCTTCAGAGTGTGATCACCATTTCCTTGATGAACACAGCAGAGAGGAACCAGTTGACATGAACAGCAAAGGATCAAGAGGACAGTAGGCGCTGCCCGCTGCGTCGAGAGGATCAATAGGAGCAGCAGATTACTCACAGGTATCGAGCAAGAGAACCAAGCTGCAGTACTTACTCTCTTTTTGTGATTGCTTATGGGGGACGTGAAAATTTCAGTTCAAATCGCTCCAGCCTTGTGGGATTTAGAGCACAAATTCACGTCAAGAGGAGCAAAGGATCAATTCGAGTTGTCAGAGCTGTGAACGCCGGAGCAGCGGCGGAGGGTAAGGGAGCTGCGGACGCGGAGCAGCGGCAGAGGGTTAAGGAGCTACGGACGGCAGAGCAGCGGCGGACCTTGGGCTCTCGATTTGAGCGGAGGGTGGCGCCGGCGAGGGACTTGCGGCCGGCGGGAAGGATGTCGAAGCTGCGGCGGAGGGTGAGGGAGCTGCGGACGGCAGAGCAGCGCAGCAATGGCAGACCTTGGTGACGGAGCTCTCAATTGGAGTGGAGGCACGCAGCCGGCGGGGAAGGACAACGGCGCTGCGGCGGAGGGAGACAGAGCTGCGGATGGCGGAGCAGCGCAGCAACAGCCGAAATCAGGCTCTTGATTCGGGCGGAGGCAGGCGGCCGGCGGGGAAGGACGGCGGAGCAGCGAAGGAGCTTCCAAGCCACGGGACGAGGGCTAGGATGGAGAAGATTCAAAACTGGGAGGACCTTTTTGCAAAATGTTATTTCTATAGCGCTCGCGACAAGTAATTGGAACCGGAGGGAGTAGCATCCATCCATCTATCTAGCATCAATCTGTACATGCATATATCCATTCATTACATATATATCCATCTATGTAAAAAAACAGTAACAAATTGCAAAAAATTGAAAAAAGCCTCACCTTGGCCGCCGGTGCAGCGGGCAGCAGGGAGGCCAGGGGGCAGCCGCCGGGGAAGGGTGGACGGGGCCGGCCGGGGCGCAGCAGGGCGTCGGCGGAGGGGCGCAGCAGGGCAGGGCGTTGGCGAAGGGTGGATGGGGCCGGTCGGTGCAGCTGGACAGGGAGGGCGCGGGGTCGGGGACGGGTGTGGACGGCGCTGGCGAGAGGTGGCGGAGGGACGGGGGTGGTGGTGGGTGAGGGGGCGGAGAGGAGGGTGGTCGCGGCGGCGCGGTGACGAGCTGGCGATGGCGTGGTGGCGGCGGCGGCGAGCGAAGGGGGTGGGGATGTAGGCGGGGAGGGGGAGGAGCGAGGGAAGGGGGTGGCGCGGGTGAGCGGCGGCGGGCGGCCGGCGGGGAGCGACGCGGGCGACGGGGAGCGGCGGCGGCGCGGGTCGAGCAGCTATCGGGGCGAATGAGTGGTGGAGGTCGACCAGCTAAGGATAAGAGCGAACTATGCCGACGGCTAAGCCGTCGCCATAGGAACCGATGCCACGTGGAACCTATGCCGACGGCATAGCCGTAGGCATATTTATATTTTTTATTTTTTAATGTTTTTAATAGCTTATATTTTTTCTTCTTTCTGTTTTTTATTTCATATAAATTTTTGATGTTTTTATAGTCATAAGTTATATTTTTTATGTATTATTATTTCATATGCATTTTTAATGTTTTCTTAATGCATTTTTAATATATATTTTTGCAACAACTTTTATACATGTTTAACATTTTTATAAAAATATTATTAACTGTATTCAAATATATTTTTAGTGTATATTATTTTCATACGCTATGAAAAGTTTCGTTTACATATAAAATGAGGGACCGACGCGTCCGTTTCCCCCCTCCAGGTGCCGGCGGCGGCGCCGTCCGTGACGGGGGCCACACCCCGGAGACGCGTGTCGCCTCTTCGGACATGTCACAACACCACCCCGCATATATGAGGGCAAGGTACGACGCTCCGGTGGCATTGCTACCCCCAGGGCCCCCGTCCCGGCAACCGTGTAGCGTTTCACCACGGGATCTAGCCCTTTGACTTTGCATGGACGGGCTTTGACCAGTGGACCTCTCCACCCGGTTGTGTCGGGTCGGCCCAGAGGGACACCGGGGAGCAACATCCGGGCCAAACCCGCAGCTACATCCACTCCGTGTAGACCCGACGCGGTAGTTTCCCCCCTCCAGGTGCCGGCGGCTGCGCCGTCCGTGAGGGGGGCCACGCACCGGAGACGCGTGCCGCCTCTTCGGACATGCCACAACACCACACCACATGTATGAGGGCGCGGTACGACGCTCCGGTGGCATTGCTACCCCCCAGGGCCCCCATCCCACCTAACCCTGCAGCGGTTGACCACGAGATCTAGCCCTTTGATTTCCCACGGACGGGCTTTGACCAGTGGACCTCTCCACCCGGTTGTGTCAGGTTCGCCCAGAGGGACACCGGGGAGCAACTTTCGGGCCAAACCCACAGCTAAATTTACTCCGTGTAGACCCGACGCGTCCGTTTTCCCCCTCCAGGTGCCAGCAGCGGCGCCGTCCGTGACAGGGCCATACCCCGGAGATGTGTGCCGCCTCTTCGGACATTCCACAACAACACCCCGCATGTATGAGTGCCCGGTACGACGCTCCGGTGGCATTGCTACCCCCCCCCCCCCAGGGCCCCCGTCCCGGCTAACCCTGTAGCGTTTGACCACGGGATCTAACACGTTAACTTTGCACGGACGGGCTTTGATCAGTGGACCACTCCACCCGGTTGTGTCGGGTCGGCCCAGAGGGACACCGGGGAGCAACATCCGGGCCAAACCCACAGCTACATCCACTCGGTGTAGACCCGACGCGGTAGTTTCCCCCTCCAGGTGCCGGCGGCTGCGTCGTCCCTGACGGGGGCCATGCACCGGAGACGCGTGCCGCCTCTTCGGACATGCCACAACACCATCCACATGTATGAGGGCGCGTTACGACGCTCCGGTGGCATTGCTACCCCCAGAGCCCCCGTCCCACCTAACCCTGGAGCGGTTGACCACGAGATCTAGCCCTTTGACTTCCCAAGGACGGGCTTTGACCAGTGGACCTCTCCACCCGGTTGTGTCAGGTCCGCCCAGAGGGACACCGGGGAGCAACTTCCGAGCCAAACCCACAGCTAAATCCACTCCGTGTAGACCCGACGCGTCCGTTTCCCCCTCCAGGTGCCGGCGGCGGCGCCGTCCGTGAAGGGGGCCACACCCCGGAGACGCATGCCGCCTCTTCGGACATGCCACAACTGTTGGAAATATGCCCTAGAGGCAATAATAAAAGCATTATTATTATATTTCCTTATTCATGATAATTGTCTTTATTTGTGCTATAATTGTGTTATCCGGAAATCGTAATACATGTGTGAATAACAGACAACAAACATGTCCCTAGTGAGCCTCTAGTTGACTAGCTCGTTGATCGACAGATAGTCATGGTTTCCTGACTATGGACATTGGATGTCATCGATAACGGGATCACATCATTAGGAGAATGATGTGATGGACAAGACCCAATCCTAAACATAGCATAAGATCGCATAGTTCGTTTGCTAGAGTTTTCCAATGTCAAGTATCCTTTCCTTAGACCATGAGATCATGTAACTCCCGGATACCGTAGGAGTGCTTTGGGTGTGCCAAATGTCACAACGTAACTGGGTGACTATAAAGGTATACTACGGGTATCTCTGAAAGTGTCTGTTGGGTTGACATGGATCGAGACTGGGATTTGTCACTCCGCTTGACGGAGAGGTATCACCGGGCCCTCTCGGTAATGCATCATCACAATGAGCTCAATGTGATCAAAGTGTTTGATCACGGGATCATGCATTACGGTACGAGAAAAGTGACTTGCCGGTAACGGGATTGAACGAGGTATTGGGATACCGACGATCGAATCTCGGGCAAGTAAAATACCGATTGACAAAGGGAATCGTATACGGGATTAATTGAATCCTCGACATCGTGGTTCATCCGATGAGATCATCGTGGAGCATGTGGGAGCCAACATGGGTATCCAGATCCCGCTGTTGGTTATTGCCCGAGAGCCGTCTCGGTCATGTCGGCATGTCTCCCAAACCCGTAGGGTCTACACACTTAAGGTTCGGTGACGCTAGGGTTGTGAAGATATGTATATGCAGTAACCCGAATGTTGTTCGGAGTCCCGGATGAGATCCCGGATGTCACGAGGAGTTTCGGAATGGTCCGGAGGTAAAGATTTATATATGGAAAGTCATCATACGGACATCGGGACAAGTTTCGGGGTTATCGGTATTGTACCGGGACCACCGGAGGGTCCCGGGGGGTCCACCGGGTGGGGCCACCTATCCCGGAGGGCCCCATCGGCTGTATGAGGGAGGGAACCAGCCCATAGTGGGCTGGTGCGCAACCCCCCCCCCCAAAGGCCCGTGCGCCTAGGGTTTGGGGGGAAACCCTAAAGGGGGCGCCCCCCTTGCTTGGGGGGCAAGCCCCCCTCCCTGGCCGCCGCCCCCCTAGGAGATTCCATCTCCTAGGGCCGGCGCCCCCCCAAGGGGTTATATAAAGGGGGGAAGGGAGGGGGGCTGACCACCCTATGCCCTGGCGCCTCCCTCTCCCTCTCCAACACCTCCTCCTCCTCCGTAAGAGCTCGGCGAAGCCCTGTCGGAGTACTGCGGTTCCACCATCACCACGCTGTCCTGCTGCTGCTGGAGTCTTCTTCCCCAACCTCTCCTTTGCCTTGCTGGATCAAGAAGAAGGAGACGTTACGCTGACCGTACGTGTGTTGAACGCGGAGGTGCCGTGCTTTCGGTGCTAGGATCTACGGTGATTTGGATCACGGTGTGTACGACTACTTCATCCCCGTTCGTTGAACGCTTCCGCTCGCGATCTACAAAGTGGTATGTAGATGCAATCTCTCTCTCCCATCACTCGTTGCTAGATGAACTCATAGATGGGTCTTGGTGAAACCGTAGGAAAAATTTTAATTTTCTGCAACGTTCCCCAACAGTGGCATCATGAGCTAGGTCTATGCGTAGTTCTTCTTGCGCGAGTAGAACACAATTTGTTGTGGGCGTAGATGTTGTCAACTCTTCTTGCCGCTACTAGTCTTATCTTGCTTCAGCGGTATTGTGGGATGAGGCGGCCCGGACCAACCTTACACGTACGCTTACGTGAGACCGGTTCCACCGACTAACATGCACTAGTTGCATAAGGTGGCTGGCGGGTGTCTGTCTCTCCTACTTTAGTTGGAGCGGATTCGATGAAAAGGGTCCTTATGAAGGGTAAATAGAAGTTGACAAATCACGTTGTGGTTTTACATAGGTAAGAAAACGTTCTTGCTAGAACCCTAATTCAGCCACGTAAAACTTGCAACAACAATTAGAGGACGTCTAACTTGTTTTTGCAGCAAGTGCTTTGTGATATGATATGGCCAAAGTTGTGATGAATGATGAATGATCTATATGTGATGTATGAGATGTTCATGCTATTGTAATAGGAATCACGACTTGCATGTCGATGAGTATGACAACCGGCAGGAGTCATAGGAGTTGTCTTTATTTTTTGTATGACCTGCGTGTCATTGAGAATCGCCATGTAAATTACTTTACTTTATTGCTAAACGCGTTAGCCATAGTAGTAGAAGTAATAGTTGGCGAGCAACTTCATGGAGACATGATGATGAAGATCATGGTGTCAAGCCGGTGACAAGATGATCATGGAGCCCCAAGATGGAGATCGAAGGAGCTATGTGATATTGGCCATATCATGTCACGTTTATTATTTGATTGCATGTGATGTTTATCATGTTTTGCATCTTGTTTACTTAGAACGACGGTAGTAGATAAGATGATCCCTCATAATAATTTCAAGAAAGTGTTCACCCTAACTGTGCGCCGTTGCGACAGTTCGTTGTTTCGAAGCACCACGTGATGATCGGGTGTGATAGATTCTAACGTTCACATACAACGGGTGTAAGACAGATTTACACACGCAAAACACTTAGGTTGACTTGACGAGCCTAGCATGTACAGACATGGCCTCAGAACACAGAAGACCGAAAGGTCGAGCATGAGTCGTATAGAAGATACGATCAACATGAAGATGTTCACCGATGTTGACTAGTCCGTCTCACGTGATGATCGGACACGGCCTAGTTGACTCGGATCATGTAATACTTAGATGACTAGAAGAGGGATGTCTATCTAAGTGGGAGTTCATTAAATAATTTGATTATATGAACTTTATTATCATGAACTTAGTCTAAATATTTACAATATGTCTTGTAGATCAAATGGCCAACGTAGTCCTCAACTTCAACGCGTTCCTAGAGAAAACCAAGCTGAAAGACGATGGTAGCAACTATACGGACTGGGTCCGGAACCTGAGGATCATCCTCATAGCTGCCAAGAAAGATTATGTCCTACGAGCACCGCTGGGTGACGCACCTATTCTCCCTGCACAACAAGACGTTATGAATGCTTGGCAGTCACGCTGCGATGATTACTCCCTCGTTCAGTGCGACATGCTTTACAGCTTAGAGCCGGGGCTCCAAAAGCGTTTTGAGAGACATGGAGCATATGAGATGTTCGAAGAGCTGAAAATGGTTTTCCAAGCTCATGCCCGGGTTGAGAGATATGAAATCTCCAACAAATTCTTTAGCTGTAAGATGGAGGAAAATAGCTCTGTCAGTGAGCACATACTCAAAATGTCTGGGTTGCACAACCGCTTGACTCAACTGAAAGTTAATCTCCCGGATGAAGTGGTCATTGACAGAATCCTCCAGTCGCTTCCACCTAGCTACAAGAGCTTTGTGATGAACTACAATATGCAGGGGATGGTAAAGACCATTCCTGAGGTATATGCTATGCTAAAATCAGCAGAGGTAGAAATCAAGAAGGAGCATCAAGTGTTGATGGTGAATAAAACCACTAAGTTCAAGAAGGGCAAGGGTAAAAAGAACTTCAAGAAGGACGGCAAGGAAGTTGCCGCGCCCGGTAAGCAAGTTGCCGGGAAGAAGCCAAAGCATGGACCCAAGCCCGAGACTGAGTGTTTTTATTGCAAGGGAAGTGGTCACTGGAAGCGGAACTGCCCCAAAAACTTAGCGGACAAGAAGGCCGGCAAAACCAAAGGTATATGTGATATACATGTAATTGATGTGTACCTTAGCAGTACTCGTAGTAGCTCTTGGGTATTTGATACCGGTGCAGTTGCTCACATTTGTAACTCAAAGCAGGAGCTGCGGAATAAATGGAGACTGGCGAAGGACGAGGTGACGATGCGCGTCGGGAATGGTTCCAAGGTCGATGTGATCGCCGTCGGCACGCTGCCTCTACATTTACCTACGGGATTAGTTTTAAACCTCAATAATTGTTATTTAGTGTCAAGTTTGAGCATGAACATTATGTCTGGATCTCGTTTAATTCGAGATGGCTACTCATTTAAATCCGAGAATAATGGTTGTTCCATTTATATGAGAGATATGTTTTATGGTTATGCTCTGATGGTTAATGGTTTATTCTTGATGAATCTCGTACGTGATGATACACATATTCATAGTGTGAATACCAAAAGAGTTAAAGTTGATAACAATAGTCCCACATATTTGTGGCACTGCCGCCTTGGTCACATAGGTGTCAAACGCATGAAGAAGCTCCATGCAGATGGACTTTTAGAGTCTCTTGATTATGAATCATTTGACACGTGCGAACCATGCCTCATGGGTAAAATGACCAAGACTCCGTTCTCAGGAACAATGGAGCGAGCAACCAACTTATTGGAAATCATACATACCGATGTGTGCGGTCCAATGAGTGTTGAGGCTCACGGTGGCTATCGTTATGTTCTCACCCTCACTGATGACCTAAGTAGATATGGGTATGTCTACTTAATGAAACACAAGTCTGAGACCTTTGAAAAGTTCAAGGAATTTCAGAGTGAGGTTGAAAATCAACGTGAGAGAAAGATCAAGTTTCTACGATCAGATCGTGGAGGAGAATACTTGAGTCACGAATTTGGCACACACTTAAGAAAATGTGGAATAGTTTCACAACTCACGCCGCCTGGAACACCTCAGCGTAATGGTGTGTCCGAACGTCGTAATCGCACTCTATTAGATATGGTGCGATCTATGATGTCTCTTACCGACTTACCGCTATGTTTTTGGGGCTATGCTTTAGAGACTGCCGCATTCACTTTAAATAGGGCTCCGTCGAAATCCGTTGAGACGACACCGTATGAATTATGGTTTGGGAAGAAGCCTAAGCTGTCGTTTCTGAAAGTTTGGGGATGCGATGCTTATGTCAAGAAACTTCAACCTGAAAAGCTCAAACCCAAGTCGGAAAAATGCGTCTGCATAGGATACCCTAAAGAAACTGTTGGGTATACCTTCTACCTCAGATCCGAAGGCAAGATCTTTGTTGCCAAGAATGGATCCTTTCTAGAGAAAGAGTTTCTCTCGAAAGAAGTAAGTGGGAGGAAAGTAGAACTTGATGAAGTGTTACCTCTTGAACCGGAAAACGGCGAAACTCAAGAAAACGTTTCTGAGGTGCCTGCACCGACTAGAGAGGAAATTAATGATGATGATCAAGATACTTCTAATCAAGCTCCTACTGAAATTCAAAGGTCCACAAGGACACGTTCCGCACCCGAGTGGTACGGCAACCCTGTCTTAGAAATCATGTTGTTAGACAACGGTGAACCTTCGAACTATGAGGAAGCAATGGCGGGCCCGGATTCCGACAAATGGCTGGAAGCCATGAAATCCGAGATAGGATCCATGTATGAAAACGAAGTATGGACTTTGACTGACTTGCCCGTTGAGCGGCGAGCCATAGAAAATAAATGGATCTTTAAGAAGAAGACAAACGCGGATGGTAATGTGACCATCTATAAAGCTCGGCTTGTCGCTAAGGGTTATCGACAAGTTCAAGGAATTGACTACGATGAGACTTTCTCACCGGTAGCGAAGCTGAAGTCCGTCCGAATCATGTTAGCAATTGCCGCATACTATGATTATGAGATATGGCAAATGGATGTCAAAACGGCATTCCTTAATGGTTTCCTTAAGGAAGAATTGTATATGATGCAGCCGGAAGGTTTTGTCGATCCTAAGAATGCTGACAAGGTGTGCAAGCTCCAACGCTCGATTTATGGGCTGGTGCAAGCATCTCGGAGTTGGAACATTCGCTTTGATGAGATGATCAAAGCGTTTGGGTTTACACAGACTTATGGAGAAGCCTGTGTTTACAAGAAAGTGAGTGGGAGCTCTGTAGCATTTCTCATATTATATGTAGACGACATACTTTTGATGGGAAATGATATAGAACTCTTGGACAGCATTAAGGCCTACTTGAATAAAAGTTTTTCAATGAAGGACCTTGGAGAAGCTGCTTATATATTAGGCATCAAGATCTATAGAGATAGATCGAGACGCCTCATAGGTCTTTCACAAAGCACATACCTTGATAAGATATTGAAGAAATTCAATATGGATCAATCTAAGAAAGGGTTCTTACCTGTGTTACAAGGTGTGAAATTGAGCTCAGCTCAATGTCCGACCACGGCAGAAGATATAGAAGAGATGAGTGTCATCCCCTATGCCTCAGCCATAGGTTCTATTATGTATGCCATGCTGTGTACCAGACCTAATGTAAACCTTGCCGTAAGTTTGGTAGGTAGGTACCAAAGTAATCCCGGCAAGGAACACTGGACAGCGGTCAAGAATATCCTGAAGTACCTGAAAAGGACCAAGGAAATGTTTCTCGTTTATGGAGGTGACGAAGAGCTCGTCGTACAAGGTTACGTCGACGCTAGCTTCGACACAGATCTGGATGACTCTAAGTCACAAACCGGATGCGTGTATATTTTGAATGGTGGGGCAGTAAGCTGGTGCAGTTGCAAGCAAAGCGTCGTGGTAGGATCTACATGTGAAGCGGAGTACGTGGCAGCCTCGGAGGCAACACATGAAGCAATTTGGGTGAAGGAGTTCATCACCGACCTCGGAGTCATACCCAATGCGTCGGGGCCAATCAAGCTCTTCTGTGACAACACTGGAGCTATTGCACTTGCAAAGGAGCCCAGGTTTCACAAGAAGACCAGGCACATCAAGCGTCGCTTCAACTCCATTCGTGAAAATGTTCAAGATGGAGACATAGAAATTTGTAAAGTGCACACGGATCTGAATGTCGCAGATCCGTTGACTAAACCTCTCCCTAAGGCAAAACATGATCAGCACCAGAACTCTATGGGTGTTCGATTCATCACAATGTAACTAGATTATTGACTCTAGTGCAAGTGGGAGACTGTTGGAAATATGCCCTAGAGGCAATAATAAAAGCATTATTATTATATTTCCTTATTCATGATAATTGTCTTTATTCGTGCTATAATTGTGTTATCCGGAAATCGTAATACATGTGTGAATAACAGACAACAAACATGTCCCTAGTGAGCCTCTAGTTGACTAGCTCGTTGATCGACAGATAGTCATGGTTTCCTGACAATGGACATTGGATGTCATCTATAATGGGATCACATCATTAGGAGAATGATGTGATGGACAAGACCCAATCCTAAACATAGCATAAGATCGCATAGTTCGTTTGCTAGAGTTTTCCAATGTCAAGTATCCTTTCCTTAGACCATGAGATCATGTAACTCCCGGATACCGTAGGAGTGCTTTGGGTGTGCCAAACGTCACAACGTAACTGGGTGACTATAAAGGTATACTACGGGTATCTCTGAAAGTGTCTGTTGGGTTGACATGGATCGAGACTGGGATTTGTCACTCAGCTTGACGGAGAGGTATCACCGGGCCCTCTCGGTAATGCATCATCACAATGAGCTCAATGTGATCAAAGTGTTTGATCACGGGATCATGCATTACGGTACGAGAAAAGTGACTTGCCGGTAACGAGATTGAACGAGGTATTGGGATACCAACGATCGAATCTCGGGCAAGTAAAATACCGATTGACAAAGGGAATCGTATACGGGATTAATTGAATCCTCAACATCGTGGTTCATCCGATGAGATCATCGTGGAGCATGTGGGAGCCAACATGGGTATCCAGATCCCGCTGTTGGTTATTGCCCGAGAGCCGTCTCGGTCATGTCTGCATGTCTCCCAAACCCGTAGGGTCTACACACTTAAGGTTCGGTGACGCTAGGGTTGTGAAGATATGTATATGCAGTAACCCGAATGTTGTTCGGAGTCCCGGATGAGATCCCGGACGTCACGAGGAGTTTCGGAATGGTCCGGAGGTAAAGATTTATATATGGAAAGTCATCATACGGACATCGGGACAAGTTTCGGGGTTATCGGTATTGTACCGGGACCACCGGAGGGTCCCAGGGGGTCCACCGGGTGGGGCCACCTATCCCGGAGGGCCCCATGGGCTGTATGAGGGAGGGAACCAGCCCATAGTGGGCTGGTGCGCCACCCCCCCAAAGGCCCATGCGCCTAGGGTTTGGGGGGGGGAAACCCTAAAGGGGGCGCCCCCCTTGCTTGGGGGGCAAGCCCCCCTCCCTGTCGCCGCCCCCCTAGGAGATTCCATCTCCTAGGGCCGGCGCCCCCCCAAGGGGTTATATAAAGGGGGGAAGGGAGGGGGGCTGACCACCCTATGCCCTGGCGCCTCCCTCTCCCTCTCCAACACCTCCTCCTCCTTCGTAAGAGCTCGGCGAAGCCCTGTCGGAGTACTGCGGTTCCACCATCACCACGCCGTCGTGCTGCTGCTGGAGTCTTCTTCCCCAACCTCTCCTTTGCCTTGCTGGATCAAGAAGAAGGAGACGTTACGCTGACCGTACGTGTGTTGAACGCGGAGGTGCCGTGCTTTCGGTGCTAGGATCTCCGGTGATTTGGATCACGGTGTGTACGACTACTTCATCCCCGTTCGTTGAACGCTTCCGCTCGCGATCTACAAAGTGGTATGTAGATGCAATCTCTCTCTCCCATGACTCGTTGCTAGATGAACTCATAGATGGATCTTGGTGAAACCGTAGGAAAAATTTTAATTTTCTGCAACGTTCCCCAACAACAACACCACCCCGCATGTATGAGGGTGCGGTACGACGCTCCGGTGGCATTGCTACCCCCACCCAGGGCCCCCGTCCCGGCTAACCCAATAGCATTTGACCACGAGATCTAGCCTTTTAACTTTGCACGGACGGGCTTTGACCAGTGGACCACTCCACCCGGTTGTGTCGGGTCGGCCCAGAGGGACACCGGGGAGCAACATCCGGGCCAAACCCACAGCTACATCCACTCCGTGTAGACCCGACGCGGTAGTTTCCCCCCTCCAGGTGCCGGCGGCTGCGCCGTCCGTGAGGGGGGCCACGCACCGGAGACGCGTGCCGCCTCTTCCGACATGCCACAACACCACCCCACATGTATGAGGGCGCGGTACGACGCTCCAGTGGCATTGCTACCCCCCAGGGCCTCTGTCCCGCCTAACCCTGGAGCGGTTGACCACGAGATCTAGCCCTTTGACTTCCCACGGACGGGCTTTGACCAGTGGACCTCTCCACCCGGTTGTGTCAGGTCGGCCCAGAGGGACACCGGGGAGCAACATCCGGGCCAGACCCACAGCAAGATCCTCTCCGTGTAGACCCGACGCGTCCGTTCCCCCTCCAGGTGCCGGCGTCTGCCCCGTCCGTGACGGGGGCCACACGCCGTAGACGCGTGCCGCCTCTTCGGACATGCCACAACACCACCCCGCATGTATGATGGTGTGGTAAGACGCTCCGGTGGCATTGCAACCCCCACCCAGTGCCCCCGTCCCGGCTAACCCTATAGCGTTTGACCACGGGATCTAGCCCTTTAACTTTGCACGGACGGGCTTTGACCAATGGATCTCTCCACCCGGTTGTGTCGGGTCGGCCCAGAGGGACACCGGGGAGCAACATCCGGGCCAAACCCACAGCTACATCCACTCCGTGTAGACCCGACGCGGTAGTTTCCCCCCTCCAGGTGCCGGCGGCTGCACCGTCCGTGAGGGGGGCCACGCACCGGAGACGCGTGCCGCCTCTTCGGACATGCCACAACACCACCCCACATGTATGAGGGCGCGGTACGACGCTCCCGTGGCATTGCTACCCCCAGGGCCCCCGTCCCGCCTAACCCTGGAGCGGTTGTCCACGAGATCTAGCCCTTTGACTTCCCACGGACGGGCTTTGACCAGTGGGCCTCTCCACCCGGTTGTGTCAGGTCGGCCCAGAGGGACACCGGGGAGCAACATCCGGGCCAGACCCACAGCAAGATCCTCTCCGTGTAGACCCGATGCGTCCGTTTCCCCCTCCAGGTGCCGGCGTCGGCGCTGTCCGTGACGGGGGCCACACGCCGTAGACGCGTGCCGCCTCTTCGGACATGCCACAACACCACCCCGCATGTATGAGGGCCTGGTACGACACTCCGGTGGCATTGCTACCACCCAGTGCCCCCGTCCCGGCTAACCCTATATCGTTTGACCACGGGATCTAGCCCTTTGACTTTGCACGGACGGGCTTTGACCAGTGGACCTCTCCACCCGGTTGTGTCGGGTCGGCCCAGAGGGACACCAGGGAGCAACATCTGGGCCAAACGCACAGCTAAATCCACTCCGTGTAGACCCGACGTGGTAGTTTCCCCCCTCCAGGTGCCGGCGGTGGCGCCGTCCGTGAGGGGGGCCACGCACCGGAGACGCGTGCCGCCTCTTCGGACATGCCACAACACCACCCCACATGTATGAGGGCGCGGTACGACACTCCCGTGGCATTGCTACCCCTAGGGACCCCGTCCAGCCTAACCCTGGAGTGGTTGTCCACGAGATCTAGCCCTTTGACTTCCCACGGACGGGCTTTGACCAGTGGGCCTCTCCACCCGGTTGTGTCAGGTCGGCCCAGAGGGACACCGGGGAGCAACATCCGGGCCAGACCCACAGCAAGATCCTCTCCGTGTAGACCCGACGCGTCCGTTTCCCCCTCCAGGTGCCGGCGTCGGCGCTATCTGTGACGGGGGCCACACGCCGTAGACGCGTGCCGCCTCTTCGGACATGCCACAACACCACCCCGCATGTATGAGGGCCCGGTACGACACTCCGGTGGCATTGCTACCCCCCAGGGCCCCCGTCCCGGCTAACCCTATATCGTTTGACCACGGGATCTAGCCCTTTGACTTTGCACGGACGGGCTTTGACCAGTGGACCTCTCCACCCGGTTGTGTCGGGTCGGCCCAGAGGGACACCGGGGTGCAACATCTGGGCCAAACGCACAGCTAAATCCACTCCGTGTAGACCCGACGTGGTAGTTTCCCCCCTCCAGGTGCCGGCGGTGGCGCCGTCCGTGAGGGGGGCCACGCACCGGAGACGCGTGCCGCCTCTTCGGACATGCCACAACACCACCCCACATGTATGAGGCGCGGTACGACGCTTCGGTGGCATTGCTACCCCCCAGGGCCCCCGTCCCGCCTAACCCTGGAGCGGTTGACCACGAGATCTAGCCCTTTGACTTCCCACGGACGGGCTTTGACCAGTGGACCTCTCCACCTGGTTGTGTCAGGTCCGCCCAGAGGGACACCGGGGAGCAACATCCGGGCCAAACCCACAGCTAAATCCACTCCGTGTAGACCCGACGCATCCGTTTCCCCCCTCCATGTGCCGGCGGCGGCGCCGTCCGTGACGATGGCCACACCCCGGAGACGCGTGCCGCCTCTTCGGACATGCCACAACACCACCCCGCATGTATGAGGGTGCGGTACGACGCTCCGGTGGCATTGCTACCCCCCCAGGGCCCCCGTCCCGGCTAACCTGTAGCGTTTGACCACGGGATCTAGCCCTTTAACTTTGCACGAACGGGCTTTGACCAGTGGACCTCTCCACCCGGTTGTGTCGGGTCGGCCCAGAAGGACACCGAGGAGCAACATCCGGGCCAAACCCACAGCTAAATCCACTCTGTGTAGACCCGACGCATCCGTTTCCCCCCTCCAGGTGTCGGCGGCGGCGCCGTCCGTGACGGGGGCCACACCCCGGAGACGCATGTCGCCTCTTCGGACATGCCACAACACCACCCAGCATGTATGAGGGTGCGGTACAACGCTCCGTTGGCATTGCTACCCCCCAGGGCCCCCGTCCCGGCTAACCCTTTAGCGTTTGACCATGGGATCTAGCCCTTTGACTTTGCACGGACGGGCTTTGACCAGTGGACATGTCCACCCGGTTGTGTCGGGTCGGCCCAGAGGGACACCGGGGATCAACATCTGGGCCAAACCCACAGCTAAATACACTCTGTGTAGACCCGACGCGGTAGTTTCCCCCCTCTAGGTGCCGGCGGCGGCGCCGTCCGTGAGGGGGGCCACGCACCGGAGACGCGTGCGGCCTCTTTGGACATGCCACAACACCACCCCACATGTATGAGGCACGGTACGACGCTCCGGTGGCATTGCTACCCCCAGGGCCCCCGTCCCGCCTAACCCTGGAGCGGTTGACCACGAGATCTAGCCCTTTGACTTCCCACGGACGGGCTTTGACAAGTGGACCTCTCCACCCGGTTGTGTCTGGTCCGCCCAGAGGGACACCGGGAAGCAACATTTTCTACGCATCACCAAGATCAATCTATGGAGAAACCAGCAACGAGGGGAAGGAGAGTGCATCTACATACCCTTGTAGATCGCTAAGCGGAAGCGTTCAAGTGAACGGGGTTGATGGAGTCGTACTCGTCGTGATTCAAATCACCGATGACCAAGTGCCGAACGGACGGCACCTCCGCGTTCAACACACGTACAGCCCGGTGACGTCTCCCAAGTCTTGATCCAGCAAGGAGAGAGGGAGAGGTTGAGGAAGACTCCATCCAGCAGCAGCACAACGGCGTGGTGATGATGGAGGAGCGTGGCAATCCTGCAGGGCTTCGCTAAGCACCACAGAAGAGGAGGAAGAAGAGACGCAGGGCTGCACCAACGAGAGATCGAATCACATGTGTGTTTGGGCAGCCCCTAGGCCTCATATATATAGGGGCAAGGGGGGAGGGGAGGCGCCCTAGGGTTTCCCCTAAGGGGGGAGGCGGCCAAGGGGGGAAGGAGTGCCTCCCAAGTCAAGTGGAGGCCCTTCCCCTTAGGGTTTCCCCTCTCCATGCGCATGGGCCTTGGGGGGGCTGGTTCCCCTGGCCCATTAAGGCTAGGGCGCCCCCTTACAGCCCATGCTGCTGTATTGGACGTGGTGGAACAATCTCCGGACCTCCGGACCCCTCCGGAGTCCTCAGGAACCTTCTAGAAGCTTCCCGGTACAATACCGAAAAACCCGAACTTTTCCCGAAACCCGAACAACAACTTTCCATATATAAATCTTTACCTCCGGACCATTCCGGAACTCCTCGTGACGTCCGGGATCTCATCCGGGACTCCGAACAACATTCGGTAACCACATACAAGCTTCCTTTATAACCCTAGCGTCATCGAACCTTAAGTGTGTAGACCCTACGGGTTCGGGAGACATGCAGACATGACCGAGATGTTCTCCGGTCAATAACCAACAGCGGGATCTGGATACCCATGTTGGCTCCCACATGTTCCACGATGATCTCATCGGATGAACCACGATGTCAAGGACTTAATCAATCCCGTATACAATTCCCTTTGTCTATCGGTACGATACTTGCCCGAGATTCGATCGTCGGTATCCCGATACCTTGTTCAATCTCGTTACCGGCAAGTCTCTTTTACTCGTTCCGTAGTACATCATCCCGTGATCAACTCCTTGATCACACTGTGCACATTATGATGATGTCCTACCGAGTGGGCCCAGAGATACCTCTCCGTTTACACGGAGTGACAAATCCCAGTCTCGATTCATGCCACCCAACAGACACTTTCGGAGATACCCGTAGTGTACCTTTATAGCCACCCAGTTACGTTGTGACGTTTGGCACACCCAAAGCATTCCTACGATATCCGGGAGTTGCACAATCTCATGGTCTAAGGAAACGATACTTGACATTAGAAAAGCTTTAGCATACGAACTACATGATCTTGTGCTAGGCTTAGGATTGGGTCTTGTCCATCACATCATTCTCCTAATGATGTGATCCCGTTATCAATGACATCCAATGTCCATGGTCAGGAAACCGTAACCATCTATTGATCAACGAGCTAGTCAACTAGAGGCTTACTAGGGACATGGTGTTGTCTATGTACCCACACATGTATTTGAGTTTCCTATCAATACAATTCTAGCATGGATAATAAACGATTATCATGAACAAGGAAATATAATAATAACCTATTTATTATTGCCTCTAGGGCATATTTCCAACAGTCTCCCACTTGCACTAGAGTCAATAATCCAGCTCACATCGATATGTGATTGCAATGATTCCAACACCCAAGGTCACATCCCCATGTGACTAACACCCAAAGAGTTCACTAGAGTCAATAATCTAGTTCACATTACCATGTGATTAACACTCAATGAGTTTTGGGTTTGATCATGTTATGCTTGTGAGAGATGTTATAGTCAACGGGTCTGAACCTTTCAGATCCGTGTGTCCTTTACAAATCTCTATGTCATCTCCTAGATGCAGTTACCACGCTCTATTTGGAACTATTCCAAATAACTGTTCTACTATACGAATCCAATTTACTACTTAGTATAATCTGGATCAGTGTCAAAGTTTGCATCGGCGTAACCCTTTACGACGAACTCTTTTCCACCTCCATAATCGAGAAAATTCCTTAGTCCACTAGTTACTAAGGATAACCTTGACCGTTGTCCTGTGATCCATTCCTGGATCACACTTGTACCCCTTGACTGACTCATGGCTTGGCACACTTCAGGTGCGGTACAACATAGCATACTTTAGAGCCTATGTCTAAGCATAGGGGACGACCTTCGTCCTTTCTCTCTATTCTGCCGTGGTCAGGTCTTGAGTCTTACTCAATACTCACACGTGTAATACAGCCAAGAACTCCTTCTTTGCTGATCTATTTTGAATTCCTCCAAAATCTTGTCACGGTATGTATTCATTTGAAAGTACTATTAAGCGATTTTGATCTATCCTTATAGATCTTGATGCTCAATGTTCAAGTAGCTTAATCCAGGTTTTCCATTGAAAACACTCTTCAAATAACCCTATATGCTTTCCAGAAATTCTACATCATTTCTGATCAATAACATATACTCATCAGAAATTCTATAGTGCTCCCACTCACTTCTTTGGAAATACAAGTTTCTCATAAACTTTGTATAAACCTAAAATCTTTGATCAACTCATCAAAGTGTACATTCCAATTCCGAGATGCTTACTCCAGTCCTCAGGAGGATGCTGGTGCTTTGCATACTTATTAGCATCTTTCAGGATTGACAAAACCTTCTGGCTGTATCACATACAACTTTTCCTCAAGAAAATTGTCGAGGAAGCAATGTTTTGACATCCTATCTGCACAATTTCATAAATAATGCAGTAATCGCTAACATAATTCCAACAGACTCTTAGCATCGCTACGAGTGAGAAAGTCTCATCGCAGTCAACTCCTTGAACTTGTCGGAAAACATCTTAATGACAAGTCGAGCTTTCTTAATGGTGACATTTACCATCATTGTCCGTCTTCCTTTTAAAATCCATCTGTACTCAACAGCCTCACGACCATCGAGCCGTTCTGCCAAAGTCTACACTTTGTTTTCATACATGGATCCTTTCTCGGATTTTATGGCCTCGAGCCATTCATTGGAATCCGTGCCCACCATCGCTTCTCCATAGCTCGTAGGTTCATTGTTGTCTAGCAACATGACTTCCAAGACAGGATTACGTACCACTCTGAAGTAGTACGCATCCTTGTCATCCTACGAGGTTTGGGAGTGACTTGATTCGAAATCTCATGATCACTATCATAGGCTTCCACTTCAATTGGTGTAGGTGCCATAGGAACAACTCATGTGCCCTGCTACACACTAGTTGAAGTGACGGTTCAATAACCTCATCAAGTCTCCACCATCCTCCCACTCAATTCTTTCGAGAGAAACTTTTCCTCGAGAAAGGACCCGATTTGAGAAACAATCCCTATTGCTTTCGGATCTGAGACAGGAGGTACACCCAACTGTTTTTGGGTGACCTATGAAGATGCAGTTATCCGCTTTGGGTTCGAGTTTATCAGCCTGAAACTTTTCACATAAGCGTCGTAGCCCCAAATTTTGTAAGAAACAACAGCTTAGGTTTCTCTAAACCATAGTTCATACGGTGTTGTCTCGACGGATTTCGTGGTGCCCTATTTAAAGTGAGTGCGGTTGTCTCTAATGCCTAACCCATGAATGATAGTGGTAATTCGATAAGAGACATCATGGTATTCATCATATCCAATAGGGTGCAGTCATGATGTTCGGACACACCATCACACTATGGTGTTCCAGGCGGTACTAGTCGTGAAATAATTTCCACAGTGTCTCAATTGTGTACCAAACTCGCAACTCAGATATTCATCTCTATGATCATATCATAGATATTTTATCCTCTTGTCACGACGATATTCAACTTCACTCTGAAATTACTTGAACCATTCAATAATTCAGACTTGTGTTTCATCAAGTAAATATGCTCAGTATCTGCTCAAATCATCTGTGAAGTAAGAGCATAACGATATCCACTGCGTGCCTCAGCACTCATTGGACTGCACACATCAAAATGTGTTACTTCCAACAAGTTGCTTTGTTGTTCCATTTTACTGAAACCGAAGCTTTCAGTCATCTTGCCCATATGGTATGATCTACATGTCTCAAGCGATTCAAAATCAAGTGAGGTCAAACGGTCCATCTGCATGGAGTTTCTTCATGCGTATATACCAATAGACATGGTTCACATGTCTCAATCTTTTCAGAAATGAGTGAGTTCAAAGATCCATCAACATGGAGCTTCTTCATGCGTTTTATACCAATATGACTTACATGGCAGTGCCACAAGTAGGTGGTACTATCATTACTATCTTATATCTTTTGGCATGAACATGTGTATCACTATGATCGAGATTCAATAAACCATTCATTCTAGGTGCAAGACCATTGAAGGTATTATTCAAATAAATAGAGTAACCATTATTCTCCTTAAATGAATAACCGTATTGCGATAGACATAATCCAATCATGTCTATGCTCAACGCAAACACCAAATAACAATTATTTAGGTTTAATACCAATCTCGATGGTAGAGGGAGCGTGCGATGCTTGATCATATCAACCTTGGAAGCACTTCCAACACATCTCGTCAGCTCACCTTTAGCTAGTCTCCGTTTATTCCGTAGCTTTTATTTCGAGTTACTAACACTTAGCAACCGAACCGGTATCTAATACCCTGATGCTACTAGGAGTACTAGTAAAGTACACATTCACATAATGTATATCCAATATACTTCTACCGACAGCCTTCTCATCTACCAAGTATCTAGGGTAATTCTGCTCCGGTGGTTGTTCCCCTTATTACAGAAGCACTCAGTCTCGGGTTTGGGTTTAACCTTGGGTTTCTTCACTAGAGCAGCAGCTGATTTGCCGTTTCATGAAGTATCCCTTCTTGCCCTTGCCCTTATTGAAACTAGTGGTTTCACTAACCATCAACAATTGATGCTCCTTCTTGATTTCTACTTTCGCGGTGTCAAACATCGCGAATATTTCAAGGATCATCATATCTATCCCTGATATATTATAGTTCATCACGAAGCTCTAGCAGCTTGGTGGCAATGACTTTGGAGAAACATCACTATCTTATCTGGAAGATCAAACTCCCACTCGATTCAAGTGATTGTTGTACTCAGACAATTTGAGCACAAGCTCAAGGATTGAGCTTTTCTTCCTTAGTTTGCAGGCTAAGAAAATCGTCGGAGGTCTTATACCTCTTGACGTGGGCACGAGCCTGAAATCCCAATTTCAGCCCTCGAAACATCTCATATGTTCCGCGACATTTCAAAAATGTCTTCGGTGCCTCAATTCTAAACCATTTGTCACTACCGAACTATCATGTAGTCATCAAAACGTGTATGTCATATGTTCGCAACATCCACAGACCACGTTCGAGGTCCAGCACACCGAGTGGTGCATTAAGGACACAAGCCTTCTACTGTTCGCATAATTGCTACTATCAACTTTCAACTATATTTTCTCTAGGAACATATCTAAAACAGTAGAACTAAAGCGCGAGCTACGACATAATTTGCAAAATCTTTTTGACTATGTCCAGGATAATTAAGTTCATCTTATGAACTCCCACTCAGATAGACATCCCTCTAGTCATCTAAGTGATTACATGATCCGAATCAACTAGGCCGTGTCCGATCATCACGTGAGACGGACTAGTCAACGTCGGTGAACATCTTCATGTTGATCGTATCTTCCATACGACTCATGCTCGACCTTTCGGTCTTCTGTGTTCCGAGGCCATGTCTGTACATGCTAGGCTCGTCAAGTTAACCCTAAGTGTTTTGCATGTGTAAAACTGTCTTACACCCGTTGTATGTGAACGTAAGGATCTATCACACCCGATCATCACGTGGTGCTTCGAAACGACGAACTGTAGCAACGGTGCACAGTTAGGGGAGAACACTTCTTGAAATTGTTGTAAGGGATCATCTTATTTACTACCGTCGTTCTAAGCAAATAAGATGTATAAACATGATAAACATCATATGCAATCAAATAGTGACATGATATGGCCATCATCACTTTGCTCCTTTTGATCTCCATCTTCAGGGCTCCATGATCATCATCGTCGCCGGCATGACACCATGATCTCCATCATCATGATCTCCATCATCGAGTCTTCTTGAAGTTGTCACGTCATCTATTACTTCTACTACTACAGCTAACGGTTAGCAATAAAGTAAAGTAATTACATGACGTTTATGTTGACACGCAGGTCATGAATAAATAAAGACAACTCCTATGGCTCCTTCCGGTTGTCATACTCATCGACATGCAAGTCGTGATTCCTATTACAAGAACATGATCAATCTCATACATCACATATATCATTCATCACATCCTTTGGCCATATCACATCACATAGCATACCCTGCAAAAACAAGTTAGACGTCCTCTAATTGTTGTTGCATGTTTTACGTGGCGGCTATGGGTTTCTAGCAAGAACGTTTCTTACCTACGCAAAACCACAACGTGATATGTCAATTGCTATTTACCCTTCATAAGGACCCTTTTCATCGAATCTGATCCGACTAAAGTAGGAGAGACTGGCACCCGCTAGCCACCTTATGCAACTAGTGCATGTCAGTCGGTGGAACCTGTCTCACGTAAGAGTACGTGTAAGGTCGGTCCGGGCCGCTTCATCCCACAATGCCGCCGAATCAAGATTGACTAGTAACGGTAAGCATATTGAACAAAATCAACACCCACAACTACTTTGTGTTCTACTCGTGCAAAGAATCTACGCAATAGACCTAGCTCATGATGCCACTGTTGGGGAACGTAGCAGAAATTCAAAATTTTCTACGCATCACCAAGATCAATCTATGGAGAAACCAGCAACGAGGGGAAGGAGAGTGCATCTACATACCCTTGTAGATCGCTAAGCGGAAGCGTTCAAGTGAACGGGGTTGATGGAGTCGTACTCGTCGTGATTCAAATCACCGATGACCAAGTGCCGAACGGACGGCACCTCCGCGTTCAACACACGTACAGCCCGGTGACGTCTCCCAAGTCTTGATCCAGCAAGGAGAGAGGGAGAGGTTGAGGAAGACTCCATCCAGCAGCAGCACAACGGCGTGGTGATGATGGAGGAGCGTGGCAATCCTGCAGGGCTTCGCTAAGCACCACAGAAGAGGAGGAAGAAGAGACGCAGGGCTGCACCAACGAGAGATCGAATCACATGTGTGTTTGGGCAGCCCCTAGGCCTCATATATATAGGGGCAAGGGGGGAGGGGAGGCGCCCTAGGGTTTCCCCTAAGGGGGGAGGCGGCCAAGGGGGGAAGGAGTGCCTCCCAAGTCAAGTGGAGGCCCTTCCCCTTAGGGTTTCCCCTCTCCATGCGCATGGGCCTTGGGGGGCTGGTTCCCCTGGCCCATTAAGGCTAGGGCGCCCCCTTACAGCCCATGCTGCTGTATTGGACGTGGTGGAACAATCTCCGGACCTCCGGACCCCTCCGGAGTCCTCAGGAACCTTCTAGAAGCTTCCCGGTACAATACCGAAAAACCCGAACTTTTCCCGAAACCCGAACAACAACTTTCCATATATAAATCTTTACCTCCGGACCATTCCGGAACTCCTCGTGACGTCCGGGATCTCATCCGGGACTCCGAACAACATTCGGTAACCACATACAAGCTTCCTTTATAACCCTAGCGTCATCGAACCTTAAGTGTGTAGACCCTACGGGTTCGGGAGACATGCAGACATGACCGAGATGTTCTCCGGTCAATAACCAACAGCGGGATCTGGATACCCATGTTGGCTCCCACATGTTCCACGATGATCTCATCGGATGAACCACGATGTCAAGGACTTAATCAATCCCGTATACAATTCCCTTTGTCTATCGGTATGATACTTGCCCGAGATTCGATCGTCGGTATCCCGATACCTTGTTCAATCTCGTTACCGGCAAGTCTCTTTTACTCGTTCCGTAGTACATCATCCCGTGATCAACTCCTTGATCACACTGTGCACATTATGATGATGTCCTACCGAGTGGGCCCAGAGATACCTCTCCGTTTACACGGAGTGACAAATCCCAGTCTCGATTCATGCCACCCAACAGACACTTTCGGAGATACCCGTAGTGTACCTTTATAGCCACCCAGTTACGTTGTGACGTTTGGCACACCCAAAGCATTCCTACGATATCCGGGAGTTGCACAATCTCATGGTCTAAGGAAACGATACTTGACATTAGAAAAGCTTTAGCATACGAACTACATGATCTTGTGCTAGGCTTAGGATTGGGTCTTGTCCATCACATCATTCTCCTAATGATGTGATCCCGTTATCAATGACATCCAATGTCCATGGTCAGGAAACCGTAACCATCTATTGATCAACGAGCTAGTCAACTAGAGGCTTACTAGGGACATGGTGTTGTCTATGTACCCACACATGTATTTGAGTTTCCTATCAATACAATTCTAGCATGGATAATAAACGATTATCATGAACAAGGAAATATAATAATAACCTATTTATTATTGCCTCTAGGGCATATTTCCAACACCAGGTGCCGGCGGCGGCGCCGTCCGTGAGGGGGGCCACGCACCGGAGACGCGTGCGGCCTCTTCGGACATGCCACAACACCACCCCACATGTATGAGGCGCGGTACGATGCTCCGGTGGCATTGCTACCCCCCAGGGCCCCCGTCCCGCCTAACCCTCGAGCGGTTGACCACGAGATCTAGCCCTTTGACTACCCACGGACGGGCTTTGACCAGTGGACCTCTCCACCCGGTTGAGTCAGGTCGGCCCAGAGGGACACCGGGGAGCAACATCCGGGCCAGATCCACAGCAAGATCCTCTACGTGTAGACCCGACGCGTCCGTTTACCCCTCCAGGTGCCGGCGTCGGCGCCGTCCGTGATGGGGGCCACACCCCGTAGACGCGTGCCGCCTCTTCGAACATGCCACAACACCACCCCGCATGTATGAGGGCCCGGTACGACGCTCCGGTGGCATTGCTACCCCCCAGGGGCCCCGTCTCGGCTAACCCTGTAGCGTTTGACCACGGGATCTAGCCCTTTGACTTTGCACGGACGGGCTTTGACAAGTGGACCTCTCCACCCGGTTGTGTCGGGTCGGCCCAGAGGGACACCGGGGAGCAACATTCGGGCCAAGCCCACAGCTAAATCCACTCCCTGTAGACCCGACGCGGTAGTTTCCCCCCTCCAGGTGCCGGCGGCGGCACCGTCCGTGAGGGGGGCCACGCACCGGAGACGCGTGCGGCCTCTTCGGACATGCCACAACACCACCCCGCATGTATGAGGCGCGGCACGACGCTCCGATGACATTGCTACCCCCAGGGCCCCCGTCCTGCCTAACCCTAGAGCGGTTGACCACGAGATCTAGCCCTTTGACTTCCCACAGACGGGCTTGACCAGTGGACCCCTCCACCCGGTTGTGTCAGGTCGGCCCAGAGGGACACCGGGGAGCAACATCCGGGCCAGACCCACAGCAAGATCCTCTCCACGTAGACCCGACGCGTCCGTTTCCCCCTCCAGGTGCCGGCGCCGGCGCCGTCCGTGATGGGGGCCACACCCCGGAGACGCGTGCCGCCTCTTCGGACATGCCACAACACCACCCCGCATGTATGAGGGCCCGGTACGACACTCCGGTGGCATTGCTACCCCCAGGGCCCCCGTCCCGGCTAACCCTGTAGCGTTTGACCACGGGATCTAGCCCTTTGACTTTGCACGGACGGGCTTTGACCAGTGGACCTCTCCACCCGGTTGTGTCGGGTCGGCCCAGAGGGACACCGGGGAGCAACATTTGGGCCAAACCCACAGCTAAATCCACTCCGTGTAGACCCGACGCGGTAGTTTCCCCCCTCGAGGTGCCGGCGGCGGCGCCGTCCGTGAGGGGGGCCACACACCGGAGACGCGTGCGGCCTCTTCGGACATGCCACAACACCGGCCCACATGTACGAGGCGCGGTACGACGCTCCGGTGACATTGCTACCCCCAGGGCCCCCGTCCCGCCTAACCCTGGAGCGGTTGACCATGAGATCTAGCCCTTTGACTTCCCATGGACGGGCTTGACCAGTGGACCTCTCCACCCGGTTGTGTCAGGTCGGCCCAGAGGGACACCGGGGAGCAACATCCGGGCCAGACCCACAGCAAGGTCCTCTCCGTGTAGACCCGACGCGTCCGTTTCCCCCTCCAGGTGCCGGCGTCGGCGCCGTCCGTGACGGGAGGCACACCCCGGAGACGCGTGCCACCTCTTCGGACATGCCACAACACCACCCCGCATGTATGAGGGTGCGGTACGACGCTCCGGTGGCATTGCTACCCCAGGGCCCCCGTCCCGGCTAACCCTGTAGCGTTTGACCATGGGATCTAGCCCTTTGACTTTGCACGGACGGGCTTTGACCAGTGGACCTCTCCACCCGGTTGTGTCAGGTCCGCCCATAGGGACACCCGGGAGCAACATCCGGGCCAAACCCACAGATACATCCACTCCATGTAGACCCGACGCGTCCGTTCCCCACCTCCAGGTGCCGGCGGCGGCGCCGTCCGTGACGGGGCCATCCCGGAGATGCGTGCCGCCTCTTTGGACATGCCATAACACCATCCGGTTGTGGTAGGTCATCCTATATATATATATAAACACTTGGAGCAAAGTACCCTTCGTATAGACCCGATGCGGCTGTTCCCCATTCCAGTTGCTGGCTGGCGGCGGCACCGTTCGTGAGGGGGGTCACACCGCTCTGTACAGAACCGAAAAATAATGTATGTATGCTTATTAACACATACTGTATGTAAGTTAGTTAAATAATAATAATAAAGAAAACAGTGAAGAAAAAGAAAAAAACTATATGTATGCTTATTAACACATACTATATGCTTATTAACATACTATATGCTTATTAACACATACTATATGTATGCTTATTAACACAATCTATATGTATGCTTATTAACACATACTGTATGCTTAATAATAATAATAATACTATATGGAAAAAAAGAAAAAAAAAGAAAAAAACTATGCCGGCCAGGGCAGATGTGGACAGCGCCGCGGATCGATGACGTGTCAGATATGCCGACGGCTGCCGTCGGCATAGGTCCTGGTCGGTGCGCTCTGGATCGGTGACGTGTCACCCGTATCTATGCCGACGGCCACCCGTCACGGCCGTCGGCATAGCTGCGGCCAGGGCAGATGGACAGCGCCGCAGATCGATGACGTGTCAGATATGCCGACGGCTGCCGTCGGCATAGGTCCTGGTCGGTGCGCTCTGGATCGGCGACGTGTCACCCGTATCTATGCCGATGGCCACCCGTCACGGCCGTCGGCATAGATTTGACGTTGTTAGCCGGTCGTGATGCCCGTTGTCGGCAGGCCCGCATCTATGCCGACGGCCTATATATGCCGACGGCAGCTGTAGGCGTAGTCCGGGATAAGCCGACGGCTGTTATGTGCCGACGGCTGCTGTCGGCGTAGACGTGGATAGCCCGACGGCCATTGTACGCCGACGGCCAGGAGCTAGCTGTCGGCATAGCTCGGACTAGACCGACGGTAGCCGTCGGCATATATTTGGCTGTCGGCTTAGAGCCCTGTTCCGGTAGTGGTTATGTGGTTGTCGATTGATGTCAGTCTGAACGACGAGCACTTTGAAGAAGGCTGAGTAGCTGGGCGGTGACGAAGGTTGCTGCTCGGCATTCGAGGAACAATCTGCTGTGGTTAGGATGGCATAGCCGCTCTGGTCAAAATCCCAATCGCACTTCAGGGGAGGAAGCTCGTCACATGCCCCAGAAAACAAATTGCACACCGCCAGCCAGACAGTCGAGGCTGGATGAACATTGACATTGGGCATGTCCAGACGCTGGAGGAAGAGGAGGCCGTGGCAAGCAACGAGCGGCACCACGTTGTGTAGCAGGCCTCTCTTGCGGCCTCTTGTGGGGGAAAATGACTTGAGACTGCGGCGGTGAGGACCGAACAACGAGTGCTTCATCGGGACGAAGGTTGTCAGAAAAAGAGGGGCCTCCATGTAGACGAATTTCTGCGAGATGAAGAACCCGGAGAGGAACGACGACGTCGAGTCCAGCCAGCGGAGGCGGCGAAGGAAGGAGGCCTCGAGGATAATGCGGCACATCTGCTTGCAAGACATGGCGCAACGGAAGAGGTCGACGACGTTGTCCAAGCGCTCGAGGATCTCGCGGACGACGTCGTCCGGGAGCGAGGCTGCCGCCGTCCCTTCCTTCTCCCCCCGTGCTGTGGTCGTGCGCGGGGCGATTGGACGAGTCTCGAGTGCGCTGTGGGAGAGGCCGTGGCTTTTTACAACCCAGAAGAGGCTCGGGGTCCCCCAGTTGGACTCAACGTCGGATTCACACAACTCGACCATAGACCCTCTCGGCCCGTGTGAACGCGGGCCTAACCAGGCTATCCAAACCAGGCCGAGCCTGCTAGCCTGCTGGGCCAAGCCCATCCGGCCTCGCAGCCCTGCTCGTCCGATCGGGAGCCTCGCCGAACAGCCTCGAAATCGAAATCAGTCGCACAAACCATCCCCCGTCCGCCGTCGGCTTCCCCTCCGACCCGCTCGCCCACGGATCCGGCCCGCCCGCCCGCCCCTAAACCCTAGGGCGCCTCCCTCCCCAGCGCGCGGCGGCCGGCCGGCGAGCGAGCGAGCCAGCGATGGAGGACGAGGAGATGGAGAGGAAGGTGCAGCAATACCTGCACCGCAAGGGCTTCCGCCTCACCGAGCTCGCGCTGCAGGAGGAGCGCAACCGCCTCTCCACCACCTCCCTCTCCGACGTCTCGCTCTCCAGGTGCGCCCGCCGCGAATCTCCCTGAATCTCTACTCCCGCCGTCCCTTCCGGCGGCCGCTCCCCAAGTTTGGCGTAGTAGCCACCGGTTTTCGTGCTGTTTGTGTGAGGAATGGCGCCGGATTGGCGGTCCCGAGTGGCCGAGCCGCGGCGGCCTGGCTCACCTGACTCGGCCCGGGCTGTTTCTGCTAGGGTTTAAGTCACTCCGATGTTCAGAATCATCTTACCCGCTCGAGCGTGAGAAATTGATACTACTTTGGCCTGGGCAATTGCAGACCTTCAACATGATTTGGGCCGTGAGCAGTCTATGGGGGCTAATCTAGAGTATCATGTCAAATATGCTCGAAAACTGCTCTAATTCCATGTTAATCTGAAAATTTTATTATGTTCCCCTTTGTTAACAGGCCGGATAACAACCCAGCAAGATACTATGATGGCTACAACAAGCTAAGATCATGGGCATACAATTCTCTGGACCAATACAAGGTGTGCTACATT
This sequence comes from Aegilops umbellulata, assembly GCA_032464435.1. Taxonomy (NCBI): domain Eukaryota; kingdom Viridiplantae; phylum Streptophyta; class Magnoliopsida; order Poales; family Poaceae; genus Aegilops; species Aegilops umbellulata. The sequence goes on from CP136059.1 coordinate 423,010,173, forward strand.
AAGTGTGGATTGTGCATTCACGTTTACAGCTCTAGTACATTTGAATGCACTTTGCTTTGCAGCATTCACAGATACTTTGAGGCATGTAGCTGCCATATCCACACTGTTCAGTAATCTAGCATGCTACTCATGAGTTATCTTCATGTTTCTCTTGTTAAAAATGATCATGCCTGCTTATGCTTGCTGCACCATGCTTCCAGGATCATGGCTGAATGCTTGCCTACTAACTTCAGATGTAGCATTTACGAAATGGTCCTTGTGTTTTATGGCATGTGTTCACACTGCGAAGATCCTTCTAGAAAGCAAAAACCATTCACATAAGCATACTCACGTACTTGTCACATGATTGTAGTCACTGGAAATAGGATATTTGCTTGCGGTGGATGGACTACTTGCTATAATTTGATGTACCTATTACATGGAATGGCCTTTTTTATTTCCTTGTATTCAGCTATATATATTTCGTGCCTCTGAGTTATTATTTTTATATTGTAGCATGAATTACTCCGTGTCCTTTATCCAGCGTTTATCCATTGCTTCATGGATCTAGTGTCAGAGGGACTCACACTAGAAGGTAATTATTTTTGTGGGCAAGAAGATATTGGTAGTTGGTGTACATTTCTGCGTTAATATTTGTTTGCAGTTTATGCATCCACTTAGTTTATTTGAGGCATTTCTGTCGTTGATATCACCACACATGAATCTTGCAGCTCGGCAATTTTTCCTTAAATTTCGGGAAGATCATGAACTGATGCATTCAAGGGATCTCCAAAAGCTGGAAGGCACTCTTTCTCCTTTGCATTTGGAGGTTCGTCATTTAGCTCTCTTACATCCATTCAACTGTGAATGGAGATTTCATTTGTTTATTTGATTTTATCTACTCAGGATTCACAAAACATGCACTTATTGTTTTGCCTGCTATAATTTTCAGGAAATGGATCTGGCCCGATCTTTAAGGGAAAATAAATTCAGAATTAAATTATGTGAGGTAGTACTCCCCCAAGTTCTTTTATATTTGCATTCCATCTCTTTGTTTCAACTACGATTGTATGGGTGGGTCACCTTTTGAGTTAAATCAATGCACATAGGTAAAATGTTCCACTGGATGCATATCCGTTGTTGTGACAATAGCTTTTTAAGTTGAGATGCTTTATTCTCACGTACCCTTTTCCACCACTTACTTGGTAAGTGTTGTTATGACCAAGGGAAACAAACACAATCTAAGGTTTGTTACAAGCTTTTTCTTCCTGAATCCAAATGGGCAACTAGTTTCAAATAGGAGTAGATGATACGTCATCATGATACCATAATACATATACGGAATGCTAGTGTCAAATATGAGACACAAACCGCATATAGACCAATTTTTCACAGATGTTGCTCGCGAAGCACATTCCATGTGTTGATTTGTAGTTCAGTTGGCAACTTGTTGCATGATACATCACGATCTCACCTTTTTCCTTTGCTGCAATTTTGTTTTTCCTATAAAATTATGTCAACTGCTCTGTTTAAAGTTTCTACCTCGTGTTTCATTGCAGTATTCATATGAATTACTTCTCCAGTATCTCCAGAAAACACAAGCTCTCGTGATGCTTGGAATAATCAATGAAAGGATAATTTTTGAAGGTACAGTTCCCAGTCTGTCGAGATTATATCTCACATTTTACTTACCCTCGCTTCTCACTTTTCCACCACATCCCTCTGTCTATATTGGCAGTATCCGCTGGGCAGCCTTCATTGATCTCTGATGATGCGGATGTTGTTGCTCTGGTTGGAACCAGTAAGGACTTGGCAAAACAGATAAATCAGAAGGAAGTGCATTGGGGGGTATGTTATTCAGCACATCCGTGATCAATGTGTTTGTTTCCTATTATCTATTCTATCAAAACGGTTAACAATGCCGATCAAATAGGGAAAAAAACTCTAGTAGCACTGTTTTTGCCACTTCCCAAACGAACCTCTTCCATGAGAGCAAATTTTCAGTTTTCTATTTAAGTATTTACTAGTAAATTGGACGTGCTTTGCATGTCATTTAAATATGTGTGCAAAGTTCAATTCATGGATACACTGCTTGCTCCCTTCAAACATGGTACCTTCGCATGTAAAGCTTGATCGAGTTCATTATTGTAGCCATTCTGTTTTGTATATATGTTGCCTGAAAAGAGGGGTTCAGTCCTGTATATAAAGCTTTACATGCTTAGTATTAGTATCTCGTACTACACTGAGCTTACTTTGCAACTTCTTGAAAATTTCCTACTTCTCCCTGACGCGATTAGTGCGCGCGTTGCGGACGCTCTGCCAATGTGTGTACCTTGACCAGTTGCATGCATGAATGGATAACCTTAGGCAAGTGAAACTTTTCCTACATTTCTATACTATCTATATAGTGTACGAGTTTTGAATGTTTCAATTCATGCATTGAAATGCATTTCTGGCCGTTCATTGAACTCTATCGGACGGCTCATAGTGCAGGGATTCGCTGCTATAGTACCATCCAATGTTATCAGGGTCATTCCAGAACCATCTATTGATTGGCCCTGAGTAAGGGAGCCCACGGCATGTCAGTTCACTGGAGCAAACAGAGTCACCATGCCATACCCGCATCGCCTGAAGCAGTACAAATTGTTTTATCAAAGCAGACGGCCGCAGAGGTACATGGCCTGTGTGGTTGGAGAAACAAATGGGATCCGTACCACTAAGTCTGACAGGAGGTGAAAAAGTAGAACGATAAAGAAGTAAACAAACCAAACCAGTGCGTGAACCAAACAGTGCATTGCGCACATAAGATACATGGCATCACTTCCTCCCATGCATAGGCCCTACCCGTGCATTTCTGGGTGGAAAGCCATGGTAAACGCTACAGTAAAACATGGCAATAGGTAGAGTATATTACAACCTGCATTTTAAAAATACATTTTAAATATGTTTTAAAATGTTAAAAAGTAGTACAAAAATAAATTTCACATGTGCATTTTTGCAAATTAGTGCAGGGAATAAAGTTTTACAAAATATGTCTTTTTATTTTACCTCCACATAAAAGATAATTTTTACTGCTTCTAAATAGCGTTTCACGACACGTTTTTTTGCCTTTTCGCACATACAAAAAGAAATATTTTCCACGAAATTTCCTATGCGCACATAGAACATGGAGGGGGATGAATGCGTGCAACTTTTTTTAGAATTTTTGTCATTACGTAATGTATTTTTTGAAGTTGGTTCATAGGTATTTTTTTCAGAATTTTTCCAGGAGTTCATATGACTTTTTTCATAAATTTTTTGTCATTTAGAAATGTGTTTTGGGAAGTGGGTTCATATGTATTCAGGTACGTCTATGTATTTTCCGCAATAGGTATCCCAATTTTGTGCAAATTACATATTCATGTGATATGCCAATTCCGAATACATGCACAATGGACATTTGTCTTGAATCATTTCTTCGTCATTTTCATGACTAATTCTTGCCAAATCACCCTGCAACGTAATGACACGCATTGCGCGTGCATGCATACTAGTTGGTATATAGTGATGGTTCTAGAAATCAGTGGTATGTTCACTGGTACTGTAGCTCGTACTGTAGCTGCGAATCCCACTATTTTCAGCCCTCTGATTGACTCTATCAACGGCTCACATTGCTTTTTGGTTTTGAGATCCAAACATTTAAAACTCCTACACTATAGAGTAGTATAGATATAGATATAGATTCTTCGTTATCCTTAGGCATGTGTTATTGTTAAAATTAAATTTATAGTATGCAGTTGCTTGAAGATTCAGTTGAGGAGCGCATGGAGAAAGCACTCTCAGATTCTGATAGAGCTGAAGCAGAAAGCAAGTTTGCAGATGTAGAAGATAATAACAAGGCAAGAAAGTCTCTCATAGTATGGGACCCTTGTTATATTATGTTTGTTCTATGCTCTCTGCCATTGAAACCTGGACATTCCTTTTTTGTCAGCACTCAGCAGCATGCTTTTGTTCTTCTCTTCTTCTGTTGTTATCTTAAGAACAGGAATGCTGCTGTTCATTGCTTGGTTCCACTACCCATATACCCTTGTTTTTTATTTACGTTGGATCTTTCATTATTTCTTTTTTATTTTTTTTAAAAAAGGGCAGCTCCCGCTTGCGCAGGGTCTGGGGAAGGGTCCGACCACTTTGGGTCTATTGTACGCAGCCTTTCCCTACATTTCTGCAAGAGGCTGTTTCCAGGACTTGAACCCGTGACCTCATGGTCACAAGGCAGCAGCTTTACCACTGCACCAAGGCTCCCCTTCTTATTGTTTTTGCTACAGAAAAAATCCTCAGAAGGTGGAAAGCAGGGCGGTCCTCTTAACAAAAAGCTCAAAAAGGATAAGCTTGTAGGCGCAACAGGAAAAAATACCAAATCCGAAACAAGCATGATTTATGCAGCACCTCATGTGAAACCAGAGCTAACCCTTCCAGCGACGTAAACATTTATTCTCTTATCTACAGTTCTTAATAATTTCTCAGCTGTAGTCTTTGAAAATAAATACCATCCCTATAACTGATAAACTGAATGTGGGTCCATACTCCAGACATGTGTGTGTCATTTGCTTGAGCCTGACTTGGAACCTAAAATAAAGGCTGAGGTGTCTTATGGGGGGTCTGTTGGAAAAGTTATCTTACAAGTTTCAGGAGGACCAAATATTGTTCTTTTTCCATTTTGCTGAACATACTCACTTGTCTACTTTTTTATCTGCCAAGTGTCAGCCTTGCGTTTATGATCCTAAAAAATTACTTGTTTTCTTCAGGCCTGTTGAAGTTGAACAATCAATTCTTGAGGACCTGCGGAACCATGCACAATTGAATAACTTGGCATTGCCATCTGTTAGCTTCTACACATTCCTTAATACACACAACGGGTAAGCTTAGCTGTAATTTAGTATCAACTGTTTCAGTGTGCATACTTTGGTTTGAAAACATTATCCTGTGGAGTGCAGATTAAACTGCTCATCGATATCAAACGATGGATCTTTGGTAGTTGGTGGGTTCTCAGACTCATCAGTGAAGGTTAGTCCCTTTAGGTGATAGTTTGTTTCTCATGTGATCACTACATTAACTGGCAAAACTTCCTTTTTCACTAGGTTTGGGATATGGCAAAGATTGGTCAACCAGCCAAAACATGTTAGTCGTTCTACACTACATATTGCTGATGCTTTTGTTCCACTGTGATATGGTGAAATGCTTCTGTAACTGCGCACCTGATTTCGGTCATGGTTGTTTTTTGTTCTAAGGATCCTAGTTTATTTCATTTAGTTTAAGTTATAACCTTGAAGTTTAAAGTGGTGTTGCAGCACTGATGCATGGTCAATGCAATGAATGTCTTCTGGACCTATTGTTGGACATGCTAGAATATTTTAATGGCTTTGCAGTATTTGACTGGAACCTGTCCAGAACTTCAGAATAACCATAGAACATTAATTTTCCTAACATAGTAGCGTTTTCATTTCTATCTTGATGGTATTTGCTGATTGGTCAAATTTGGACTCTCAGCTAGTTCACAAGGAGAGAATGGATCTTCGCAGGACGAGCGCTTGTCATCAACATCTGAGGGGAAAAGACCGTATACATTATTCCAAGGTCATTCTGGACCAGTTTATTCCGCTGCCTTTAGTCCATTTGGAGATTTTCTCCTGTCATCATCTTCAGATTCAACAAGTAAAGCATCACTTACATTATGCTTATTTTGTACCATTCATTTGCTTGTTCATTTATTTAATCAAACTAACCGTCCATCTATTTTCTACTCCCTCCGTTCCATAATGTAGTGCCTATAGATATTTTCAAAAGTCAAACCTCACAAACTTTGACCAAGTTTGTGGAGAAAAATATTTACATCTAGAGTGCAAAACATATATCACTAGATTCATCATAAGATGTAGTTTCACATTATATATTTTTGGTATTGTAGATGTAAATACTTTTCTCTACAAACTTGGTCAAAGTTTGCAAAGTTTGACTTCTCAAAAAATCTATAGGCACTGCATTATGAAACGGAGGGAGTATATATTTGTTACAGTTCGGCTATGGAGTACCAAGTTGAATGCCAATCTTGTTTGTTACAAAGGACACAATTACCCAGTTTGGGATGTCCAAGTATGTGAGCAAATCCTTTCTCCGTGTCATTGTTGTGAAAACAACATTTGAGTTCTTTCTTCATGGGGTGTCTTGATTGCCTAGTTCAGGCCAAAACATTTGATTAGTTAGTTGATTGTTCAGTAGTTTTTATTTGAATGATGCTCAGATCTGTTGTTACAATCAATGTTGATGCCGTACAATCAATCAGTAGTTTTTAATAAACTCTTCTGAACTTCTAAAGTGGCCTGATTTCAGTAGTTTCTAAGAAACTCTTCTGAAGTTCTAATAGTGGCCTCATTTCAGTAGTTTTAAATGAATTCTTCTGAAGTTCTAATAATAGTGGTCTCATTTCAGTAGTTTTTAATAAACACTTCTGGAGTTCTTTTTTGAGAGAAAACTTCTCTGGAGTTCTAATAGTGGCCTCATTGTTACAAAAAATGTCCATGCCCTAGTCTTGATCTTGGCGAGACGAGTGCGAAACTGCAAATACTTGTGATACATATTCCTAGTTCGCTCTTCATTTTTGAACACTTCTGATGATGGGATTTGGAATAGGTCCGTTGGCTTAATATTCTTTTGAATAGCTTATGATCGGCACATATGTTTGTGTTGCATAGCTTTCTAATTCTGTTCTATTGAATAGACATCATTGTGTGTTGTATTGCTGACATATTTTTATGTTTTTGTGGCAGTTAGTCCAGTCGGCCATTATTTTGCCAGTGCCTCGCATGACAGGACTGCTCGAATATGGTCAATGGATAAAATCCAACCTTTGCGGATAATGGCTGGGCATCTTGCTGATGTTGATGTAAGTGTGCTTCTAGCTCAGATCTTGTAGTGATTTGAGAATTGATAGTCTGCATTCTGACTGATGTTCTCTTCTGCATATTACTTATCTGACAGTGTGTGCAATTGCATGTAAACTGTAACTACATTGCCACCGGCTCTAGTGACAAAACTGTAAGGCTATGGGATGTTCAAACTGGTGAATGTATACGGATGTTTATTGGTCATAGGAGTATGGTCTTGTCCCTGGCAATGTCTCCTGATGGCCGATACATGGCCTCCGGAGATGAAGATGGGACCATCATGATGTGGGATCTCTCTACTGGTCGCTGCGTTTTCACCACTAGCAGGACACAACTCTTGTGTGTGGTCACTTGCTTTCAGGTAATCACATTATACATTGTTTGCTTGCTTCGTATCCCATGTGTCCTTGTTACTGATGGTAGTCAAACAATAGCTGTTGTACCAAATAAATATGCGTAAATAGTATTAGTTTATGGTAGGGCTTGACAAACTGGGTTAGATTTACCTATAAATGAGCAATGGGTTCACTAATCATTTTGGCCATCCTTTTTTAGAGTACTTAACTGGACGGTTGCGTAATTCTGTCTTCAAATGACCACACCATGGATCTTGAACGCTCGTATGTGGTTATTTTTTCTTAAATTTACATTGACGGTCCATGTTTAAAGAAATTTTAAACATATTGTATCTGCTTATGCACTTTAAAGAAATTATAGTCTTTGGAGATTATCTTATGGGTCTATTGTTTAAAAAAAATTCTGTAAATGTCTTCCATGTATCCACTGTTTTCAGTAGATGTAAGCTGCAACGTATTGTATTGAATATCACTGATAGTTGTTCTGTTTTGAAATGTACATTCTTTTCTTTCAGTGACGAGTCACCCTGTGCTGTTCTATCTAGCTACATATGATTTTAGTTTTTGGAGAAGTACAATTACTTAATTCCGTAGTAATCTGCTATACCAAAGAATCATCTTAGTTAAACAATTCTTCCTTTGTTTGTAGCTGCGAGGGAGCATTGCTTGCATCTGGATCGGCTGATTGCACTGTTAAACTCTGGGATGTCGCGTCCAGCACAAAGGCCCTGAAGATGGATGACACGTAAGTTGGTTGGCTTGCTTGTAAAAGGCTGCTTTGGTTTGCCTTACTCTACTCTCTCCGTTCCAAATTACTCGTTGGAGAAATGGATGTATCTAAAACTAAAATACATCTAGATACATCCATACCTGCGGCAAGTAATTCGGAACGGAGGGAGTAGTTTTTAAATATCCTTTCTGTTTGTGAAACAGCAAGGCTGGTTCTACGAACCGACTGAGGCTGCTGAAAGCTCTCCCTACAAAATCGACTCCTGTTTATAACTTGCGAGTGAGAAACCGTTGTCATCAGTTAACATATGGTAGTTACCGTGTGCAGTGAAAACAAACTAACTGCTTTTTTCCAATTGCAGTTTTCTCGGAGGAATCTATTGTTTGCGTCTGGCGCTCTCTCGCTATAGGCTCCTAAGCTTGATGCATGCTCTCTAGAATACAATTTACATTCTTTCAGTTTTGACCTTAAGTAGCAAAGTAGATGTTTACTTGGCTGACTCCTGTTGTAGAGCTTATTACATTGTCCTTGCTGACCTCAGTGAACCCTATGATTAACTAGGTTGTTAAACTGTAGTCTGTGAGCATTGCGACTCATTGAAACATGTGTATTGCTGGTGTAACATTAGCTAATTTTAAAATATGTAAAAAGTTACTAGTCACAAATAGGAAACATGAACACTTGGTTGATGCTATAAGTCAATGGTCAAGAGCTTCTAGGATCTACTCCCTCCGCCCTTGAAAGAGTGTATTTTCAACTTTCTTGGAGGGTTAAACTATCTCAAAGTTTGACTGGGAGTTTGTGCAAAAATATATCAATGTTTTTGAAATCAAATAGGTATACGATGAAAATATATTTTATCATGAATCTAAGAGCATCTCCACTCGTTCGGCCCCCAAGGCACCCCCCGGCGCTTTTTTGGCCCTTCCCCCGGCGTGAATTTGGCGCGGGGGGCGATCTTGGCCCAGCCACGCCCCCAGGTCCCGGCCCCAAGACGGCGTGGAATTTTGAAATACCACTTCCCGCTACAAAAGTGCCATAGTTCGGCGACCACACTCGCCACTCCTCGGCGATCATCATCATAGTTCGGCGTAGCAAAAAAAAAAAAAGAGGGAGGCGAGTACATCAAATGGCGGCCGCGTCGATGTCCTCGGCGGCGCTGTCCTGGGTTTCTGCATTGGCTTCGGCGTCGACGTCGGCGTTGGTGTCCGTAGGTGGCGTCCGCGGGCTGCTGGGCGTCGAGGTAGGCAATAGGTCGTCGATGGGGCTCACCGGCGGGGTCGACGTGTTCGTCGTGGCAGTTGGGGTGTCCGGCACTTGGTCATCGGTGATTTGGATCACGGCGAGTACGGCTTCATCATCCCCGTTCTCTTGAACGCTTCCGCTCGCGATCTACAAGGGTATGTAGATGCACTCTCCTCTCGTTGCTAGTTGACTCCATAGATTGATCCTGGTGGAACGTAGGGAATTTTTTTTGTTTTCTGCAACGTTCTCCAACAGTGGCATCATGAGCTAGGTCTATGCGTAGTTCTCTTTGCACGAGTAGAACACAAATTTGTTGTGGGCGTAGAAGTTGCCAACTTTGTTGCCGCTACTAGTCTTATTTTGCTTCAGCGGTATTGTGGGATGAAGCGGCCCGGACCGACCTTACACGTACGCTTACATGAGACAGGTTCCACCGACTGACATGCATTAGATGCATAAGGTGGCTAGCGGGTGTCTGTCTCTCCCACTTTAGTTGGAGCGGATTCGATGAAAAGGGTCCTTATGAAGGGTAAATAGAAGTTGGCAAATCACGTTGTGGCTTTTACGTAGGTAAGAAAACGTTCTTGCTAGAACCCTATTGCAGCCACGTAAAACATGCAACAACAATTAAAGGACGTCTAACTTGTTTTTGCAGCAAGTGCTTTGTGATGTGATATGGCCAAAAGTTGTGATGAATGATATATGTGATGTATGAGATGATCATGTTATTGTAATAGGAATCACGACTTGCATGTCGATGAGTATGACAACCGGCAGGAGCCATAGGAGTTGTCTTAATTTATTTATGACCTGCGTGTCAACATAAACGTCATGTAATTACTCTACTTTATTGCTAAAGCGTTAGCCATAGTAGTAGAAGTAATAGTTGACGTGACAACTTCATGAAGACACGATGATGGAGATCATGGTGTCATGCCGGTGACGAAGATGATCATGGCGCCCCGAAGATGGAGATCAAAGGAGCAATATGATATTGGCCATATCATGTCACTATTTGATTGCATGTGATGTTTATCATGTTTTGTTTCTTATTTGCTTAGTACGACGGTAGTAAATAAGATGATCCCTCAAATTAATTTCAAGAAAGTGTTCCCCTAACTATGCACCGTTGCGAAGGTTTGTTGTTTCGAAGCACCACGTGATGATCGGGTGTGATAGATTCTAACGTTCGAATACAACGGGTGTAAGCCAGATTTACACACGCAATACACTTAGGTTGACTTGACGAGCCTAGCATGTACAGACATGGCCTCGGAACACGGAGGACCGAAAGGTCGAGCATGAGTCGTATAGAAGATACGATCAACATGGAGATGTTCACCGATGATGACTAGTCCGTCTCACGTGATGATCGGACACGGTCTAGTCAAGTCGGATCATGTATCACTTAGATGACGAGAGGGATGTCTAATCTGAGTGGGAGTTCATTATATAATTTGATTAGATGAACTTGATTATCATGAACTTAGTCTAAATAAACTTTGCAATATGTCTTGTAGATCAAATGGCCCACGCTAATGTCAACCTCAACTTCAACGCGTTTCTAGAGAAAACCAAGCTGAAAGATGATGGCAGCAACTATACGGACTGGGTCCGGAACCTGAGGATCATCCTCATAGCTGCCAGGAAACAATATGTCCTAGAAGCACCGCTAGGTGAAGCACCCATCCCAGAGAACCAAGACGTTATGAACGCTTGGCAGCAGCGTGCTGATGATTACTCCCTCGTTCAGTGCGGCATGCTTTACAGCTTAGAACCGGCGCTCCAAAAGCGTTTTGAGCAACACGGAGCATATGAGATGTTCGAAGAGCTGAAAATGGTTTTCCAAGCTCATGCCCGGGTCGAGAGATATGAAGTCTCCGACAAGTTCTACAGTTGTAAAATGAAGGAAAATAGTTCTGTCAGTGAGCACATACTCAAAATGTCTGGGTTGCACAACCGCTTGTCCCAGCTGGACATTAACCTCCCGAACGGGGCGGTCATTGACAAAAAATCCTTCAGTCGCTCCCACCTAGCTACAAGAGCTTTGTGATGAACTAGAATATGCAGGGAATGGAAAAGACCATTCCTGAGGTGTATTCAATGCTGAAATCAGCACAGGTAGAAATAAAAAAGGAACATCAAGTGTTGATGGTCAATAAAACCACTAAGTTCAAGAAAGGCAAGGGTAAGAAGAACTTCAAGAAGGACGGCAAGGAAGTTGCCGTGCCCAGGAAGCCAGTTACCGGGAAGAAGCCGAAGAATGGACCCAAGTCTGAAACTGAGTGCTTTTATTGCAAGGGAAAGGGACACTGGAAGCGGAACTGCCCCAAATACTTAGCAAACAAGAAGGCCGGCAACACTAAAGGTATATGTGATATACATGTAATTGATGTGTACATTACCAGTACTCGTAGTAGCTCCTGGGTATTTGATACCGGTGCGGTTGCTCATATTTGTAACTCAAAACAGGAGCTGCGGAATAAACGGAGACTGGCGAAGGACGAGGTGACGATGCGCGTCGGGAATGGTTCCAAGGTCGATGTGATCGCCGTCGGCACGCTACCTCTATATTTACCTATGGGATTAGTTTTAAACCTTAATAATTGTTATTTAGTGCCAGCTTTGAGCATGAACATTGTATCTGGATCTCGTTTAATGCGAGATGGCTACTCATTTAAATCCAAAAATAATGGTTGTTCTATTTATATGAGAGATATGTCCATGCCCCGCTGGTGAATGGTTTATTCTTGATGAATCTCGAACGTAATGTTACACATATTCATAGTGTGAATACCAAAAGATGTAAGGTTGATAATGATAGTCCCACATACTTGTGGCACTGCCGCCTTGGTCACATAGGTGTCAAACGCATGAAGAAGCTCCATACAGATGGACTTTTGGAGTCTCTTGATTTTGAATCATTTGACACGTGCGAACCATGCCTCATGGGGAAGATGACCAAGCCTCCGTTCTCCGGAACAATGGAGCGAGCAACCAACTTGTTGGAAATCATACATACTGATGTGTGCGGTCCAATGAGTGTTGAGGCTCGCGGTGGCTATCGTTATGTTCTCACTCTCACTGATGACTTGAGTATATATGGGTATGTCTACTTAATGAAACACAAGTCTGAGACCTTTGAAAAGTTCAAGGAATTTCAGAGTGAGGTTGAGAATCAACGTGACAGAAAAATCAAGTTCTTACGATCAGATCGTGGGGGAGAATATTTAAGTCACGAATTTGGTACGCACTTAAGGAAATGTGGAATCGTTTCACAACTCACGCCGCCTGGAACACCTCAGCGTAAGGTGTGTCCGAACGTCGTAATCGTACTCTATTGGATATGGTGCGATCTATGATGTCACTCACTGATTTACCGCTATCATTTTGGGGATACGCTTTAGAGATAGCTACATTCACTTTAAATAGGGCACCGTCTAAATCCGTTGAGACGACACCGTATGAATTATGGTTCGGGAAGAAACCTAAGCTGTCGTTTCTAAAAGCTTGGGGATGCATGCTTATGTCAAGAAACTTCAACCTGAAAAGCTCGAACCCAAGTCGGAAAAATGCGTCTTCATAGGATATCCTAAGGAAACCATTGGGTATACCTTCTACCTCAGATCCGAAGGCAAGATCTTTGTTGCCAAGAACGGGTCCTTTCTGGAGAAAGAGTTTCTCTCGAAAAAAGTAAGTGGGAGGAAAGTGGAACTTGATGAAGTATTGCCTCTTGAACCGGAGAGTAGCGCAGCTCAAGAAAATGTTTCTGTGGTGCCTCCACCGACTAGAGAGGAGGTTAATGATGATGATCATGAAACTTCAGATCAAGTTGCCACTGAACTTCGTAGGTCCACAAGGACACGTTCCGCACCAGAGTGGTACGGCAACCCTGTCCTGGAAATCATGTTGTTAGACAACGGTGAACCTTCGAACTATGAAGAAGCAATGGCGGGTCCAGATTCCAACAAATGGCTTGAAGCCATGCAATCCGAGATAGGATCCATGTATAAAAACAAAGTATGGACTTTGACAGACTTGCCCGATGATCGGCGAGCGATAGAGAATAAATGGATCTTTAAGAAGAAGACGGGCGCGGATGGTAATGTTACCATCTATAAGGCTCGACTTGTCGCTAAAGGTTATCGACAAGTTCAAGGGGTTGACTACGATGAGACCTTCTCACCCGTAGCGAAGCTGAAGTCCGTCCGAATCTTGTTAGCAATTGCCGCATACTATGATTATGAGATATGGCAAATGGACGTCAAAACGGCATTCCTCAACGGCTTTCTTAAGGAAGAATTATATATGATGCAGCCGGAAGGTTTTGTCGATCCTCAGAATGCTAACAAGGTATGGAAGCTCCAGCGCTTCATTTATGGGCTGGTGCAAGCATCTCGGAGTTGGAACATTCGCTTTGATGAAATTATCAAAGCGTTTGGGTTTATGCAGACCTATGGAGAAGTCTGCGTTTACAAGAAAGTGAGTGGGAGCTCTGTAGCATTTCTCATATTATATGTGGATGACATACTTTTGATGGGAAATGATATAGAACTTTTGGACAGCATTAAGGCCTACTTGAATAAGTGTTTTTCAGTGAAGGACCTTGGAGAAGCTGCTTATATATTAGGCATCAAGATCTATAGAGATAGATCAAGACGCCTCATAGGTCTTTCACAAAGCACATACCTTGAAAAGATATTGAAGAAGTTCAAAATGGATCAGTCCAAGAAGGGGTTCTTGCCTGTGTTACAAGGTGTGAAACTGAGCTCAGCTCAATGTCCGACCACGGCAGAAGATAGAGAAAAGATGAGTGTCGTCCCCTATGCCTCAGCCATAGGGTCTATTATGTACGCCATGCTGTGTACCAGACCTGATGTAAACCTTGCCGTAAGTTTGGTAGGAAGGTACCAAAGTAATCCCGACATGAAACACTGGACAGCGGTCAAGAATGTCCTGAAGTACCTGAAAAGGACTAAGGACATGTTTCTCGTATATGGAGGTGACGAAGAGCTCGTCGTAAAGGGTTACGTCGACGCTAGCTTCGACACAGATCTGGATGACTCCAAGTCACAAACTGGATACGTGTTTATTTTGAATGGTGGGGCAGTAAGCTGGTGCAGTTGCAAGCAAAGCGTCGTGGCGGGATCTACATGTGAAGCGGAGTACATGGCAGCCTCGGAGGCAGCACATGAAGCAATATGGATGAAGGAGTTCATCACCGACCTAGGAGTCATACCCAATGCGTCGGGGCCAATCGCTCTCTTCTGTGACAACACTGGAGCTATTGCACTTGCCAATGAGCCCAGGTTTCACAAGAAGACCAGGCACATCAAGCGTCGCTTGAACTCCATTCGTGAAAATGTTCAAGATGAAGACATAGATATTTGTAAAGTGCACACATATCTGAATGTCGCAGATCCGTTGACTAAACCTCTTCCGCGAGCAAAACATGATCAACACCAGAACTCTATGGGTGTTCGATTCATCATAATGTAACTAGATTATTGACTCTAGTGCAAGTGGGAGACTGTTGGAAATATGCCTAGAGGCAATAATAAAAGGATTATTATTATATTTCCTTGTTCATGATAATTGTCTATTGTTCATGCTATAATTGTGTTATTCGGAAATCGTAATACATGTGTGAATACATAGACCACAATATGTCCCTAGTGAGCCTCTAGTTGACTAGCTCGTTGATCAACAGATAGTCATGGTTTCCTGACTATGGCCGTTGGATGTCATTGATAACGGGATCACATCATTAGGAGATTGATGTGATGGACAAGACCCAATCCTAAGCCTGGCACAAGATCGTGTAGTTCGTTTGCTAAAGATTTTCCAATGTTAAGTATCATTTTGTTAGACCATGAGATCTTGTAACTCCCGGATGCCGTAGGAGTGCTTTGGGTGTGCCAAACGTCACAACGTAACTGGGTGACTATAAAGGTATATTACAGGCATCCCCAAAAGTATTTGTTGGGTTGACACGGATCGAGACTGAGATTTGTCACTCCGTATAACGGAGAGGTATCTCTAGGCCCACTCGGTAATGCATCATCATAATGAGCTCAATGTGACCAAGTGGTTGGTCATGGGATCATGCATTACAGTACGAGTAAAGTGACTTGCCGGTAACGAGATTGAACGAGGTATTGGGATACCGACGATCGAATCTCGGGCAAGTAACGTACCGATTGACAAAGGGAATTGTATACGGGATTACTTGAATCCTCGACATCGTGGTTCATCCGATGAGATCATCGTGGAGCATGTGGGAGCCAACATGGGTATCCAGATCCCGCTGTTGGTTATTGACCGGAGAGTCGTCTCGGTCATGTCTGCATTTCTCTCGAACCCGTAGGGTCTACACACTTAAGGTTCGATGACGCTAGGGTTGTATAGATATGAGTATGCAGTAATCCAAAAGTTGTTCGGAGTCCCGGATGAGATCCTGGACGTCATGAGGAGTTCCAGAATGGTCCGGAGGTGAAGAATTATATATAGGAAGTGCAGTTTTGGCCATCGGGGAGGATTCGGGGTCACCGGTATTGTACCGGGACCACCGGATGGGTCCAGGGGGTCCACCGGGTGGGGCCACCCATCCCGGAGGGCCCCGTGGGCTGAAGTGGGGAGGGGAATCAGCCCTAGTGGGCTGGTGCACCCCCCTTGGGCCCCCCTGCGCCTAGGGTTGGAAACCCTAGGGTGGGGGGCGCCTCCACTTGCCTTGAGGGGCAAGCCTCCCCCTTGGCCGCCGCCCCCCTAGGAGATCCCATCTCCTAGGGCGGGCGCCCCAGGGGGCCTATATAAAGGGGGGGAGGGAGGGCAGCCGCACCTCAAGTCTTGGCGCCTCCCTCTCCCCTGCTACACCTCTCCCTCTCGCAGAAGCTCGGCGAAGCCCTGCTGCGATCACTGCTGCATCCACCACCACGCCGTTCGACACTTTGTCATCGGTGATTTGGATCATGGCGAGTACGCATCATCCCCGTTCTCTTGAACGCTTTCGCTCGCGATCTACAAGGGTATGTAGATGCATTCTCCTCTCGTTGCTAGTTGACTCCACAGATTGATCTTGGTGGAACGTAGGGATTTTTTTTTGTTTTCTGCAATGTTCTCCAACAGGCATCCCTTGCCGCCTTGGTCTTCTTGTTGCCATCAGGGCGGCCAGTCGACGCCCCCGGTGCAGCCGCGTCCGGCCGGTATGTCTCCCTCGCCTTGGCCAGCGTACGCCGGACGTCTGTCCACTTCTCACACTTGTCAATCCGGGAAAACACGTGGATGTACTTGAACTCCTGCTTGGGGCTGCTGTCCTGCCGAAACATGGTGAACATGCGCAAAATCTGCGCCGAAAGAGAACTACGGTCGGCGAGGCATACGTCGATACGCCGAAATAAACTAGTGCAGAACCAGGCAATAGCACCGGTTCGTAAGGCCCTGTAGTGCCGGTTCCATAACCGGCACTAAAGTGTGGGCACTAAAGCCCCCCCCCCCTTTAGTACCGGTTCAGTACGAACTGGTGCTAAAGGGCAACCACGTGGCACGAGCCAGCTCCGGGGGCCGGGAGCCCTTTAGTACCGGTTGGTGTTACTAAAATGTTTGGGGGTTTTTTGGTTTTATGATTTCTTTTTCATTTAATTTTGTGTTTTCCATTTTAATTCTTTTTCGTTTGCTGGTATTTACGATACTGCACATTCTACACGTTATGCATGTGTGTGTGTGTGTGTGTGTGTCTCTCTCTCTCTCTCTCTCTCTCTCTCTCTCTCTCTCTATATATATATATATATATATATATATATATATATATATATATATATATATATATATATATATAACCAAAAAGAATTTATAGGACTCCTCTTTTGTACTCCCAAGAGTACATACTCCCACCACCTAATGGATCTGTTAGGTTGGCCGCATCAATTAGTGATAAAAAACTAAACACCATTTGCGGTGCATGCAATCCTTTTTGTTGCGTGTAGATCCTACAATCAAGGCTCCCTGCATGTAGTGTTCGGTTTTGTGGTATAGAAGGGACACGTTGATACTTTTCTTGGACCTTGTGACACACTTCGTTTTTCCTTTCTTTCAATGACAATTGCAGATTAACCTGGCAGGCTTCTTATGGTGTATAGTATATGTGGCATGTCTTCAATGAATAGAGTATATCACATTTTTTAATTGGGTATTTTTCTGCGATGGGGTATATACTAATATAAAAAGAGTATAAACTATGTTTTGCCAAGATGGTATACTACTTTCTGGTGAGCGGGTATATACTATATTTTACTGAGATGGTATACTGCTTTTTGTTGAGCGAGTATGTAGTATACTTTGCGGAGGGGTATATACTACTTTCATATGAATGAGTATATACTACATTGCATTTTGCTGAGGGAGTATATACTATTTTTTTCCATGAGAGGGTATATACTACACTATTTTGAGTGTTACATAGAAAAAGTAATTAATCATACCTCAAACTAAAAAATAACCATAGGAAGAGAGCAAACGTCCAGAATTTATACACTTCCATATGAACAACGTATATGTATCCATGAAAAGGTACAATTTGTGTAGAACAAGGTATATGTAAAAAAGAGGTATACGTATCCATGAAATATACTCAAGGTTATTAATATAGATCTCTGCGTACTTTCCTATGAGTATAACATTAATGGTAACAGTATCAATACACATCCGTGTCACCAAGCAGCCGCCTGTCACGTGTGTTGTAGGCACCCGAGGATGTTGTTGAGGCGTCGGCAGCCACATAACCAGTGCTTCGTCGAGCTGCAACCTCTCATGCATTGTCGTTATGCGAGTACGTTCTCAATCCATCAGCTGCGTGTTGCGCAACGACGACGGCTTCGAGCCTCTGTCTCGCACGTCTGATCTAAATGGTCGAGCCCCCGCTGTTCCTGCTTGCATGCATGTTGTCGTTGATTCGTAGATGATAATTAGATGACCAGGCATGCATGCAACTCCACCTTGAAACTGAAATCAAACTAAAGAAACGTAAGAATCTCCAACTCAAAGAAGTATAAGCATGTGTGTGCTACATGTACATCAGAATATGGATAAATAAATGCATGCATCATGCATGGTTGAGCACACACGCTATTTCACCAAGGGGGAGGATTTAGTCGCCGCAGTTTGTGCGTGTGCTACTGCCATCAGACAACAACGGAGCCTTCCCACAAGATAGACAAAAAAAATCAGTTCTTCCCAAGAAAACATCGAATCAGAAGAAAAGTGAGTTGTATGGAGACTCACCACATCCGCATGTTGCCGTCCCCTCCCCTGGAGTTGAGGCTTGCAGATCAATTTGGAGAAACAAGGAGTTGCCGTGCTAGTGCATGGATCTCGTCAAAATAATCCGGCGACATAGACGACGGCCACCTCGAATCTGGAAGATAGAAGAGACTGCTGTGAATCTGATTTTACATGTCGGCCGCCGCCGGCCAGTACGGAAGGGCCGCTTCCCGGCGCGTTTCTTCTCTCGTGGATGGATAGCTTAAGTTTGTTCCAATAACACACATAGGATAGGAGTCCCAGTAAAATCGGAACGATAACCTCGTTTCAGTTGGGTTTAATTCCACATATTATTATTTCATCTAATAAATAAATCAAAGCGGGTTTGAGCGATAGAATCCTATAGCACAGACGAACAAACTAGCAAGCGACACGTGTCTAGGGAGTATGTACTCCTAGGAGTATTAACCCACTTTCCTATATATATATATATATATATATATATATATATATATATATATATATATATATATATCATCAATATCTCATAAACCACCATATTAATTCACACATACACATATGTATAGCTATATACAATTTCTCCTACATATGCATGTTGCCTTCGGAGCCAGTGGCATTAGCCTAATTGGTGCCTTCGGAGCACGATGACAATTAGAAGTGGTTCATGACCTGGTCGATGGGGGCGGTAGCGGGTAATAGTATTCTCCCTTCGGATTTATGACCTGGTCGAGTAAAAATCCCGCTATTTCCTCTTGAAGTGCTTCTACGTGCTCCGTTGCTAGGAGCTTGTCCCGCACCTCTGTGAACTGTTAAGAAGGAGATCAATATGCATGTGTATTAGTTGTGTGACTAGATATCGATAATGGTGTAAAAATTGTGAATAGTGTTCTGACAAGCGTACCCATTCCTGTCTTTGAGATCTGCTCCTTTCGGACGCCATCATGCGAATGTTCTCGCAAACGCAGAATGCACACAGATCAGTCCCCTGCGTCTGCTTCAGGGCCTTTACGAGAATGGAATTTAATTTGATCAGATAATAATTAATCAAGCATGATAATTAAAGAGATGGCAGCTAGCTAGCTAGCTAGTACTACTTAATTACTTACCTTGGGTCGAAACCATTTCAGCTGTCGTTTCCATTCGCCTGGAGTGACGCTGATGAACCTTGCCCAAGCCCTGCCCGCCGACAAAGAAAATGAATAAAGGGGTTATTAAATAGTTCATATCATGAAATGACGAACTAAATAGGCCGAGATATATAGTTAATAATGATTGAAATTACCTGTTGACTATCCCAAACAAGATGTTATAGTCACTATTTGCTTTGAGTAGTGAGTCCAGTATTTCAACTGTTCCGGCGTCAACTTTAATGATACACAAGATCCAGTGAAATCTGCATGCACACACGTTTGCATGTCTTAATTAAGCGGGCATATGTAAGCAAAAACATGTAGCTAGCTAGTAGGCAAAAACAGAGAATTTGTAGTACAAGAAAGTGTGACTCACTGGAAGTTGTAAGGAAGTAGTATATCTTCATTGTATTTGAGGCGCTTCAAGAACTCTAGCATGTTGTCCTCTACCTGCTTTGCATGATGCTTGTTTATTTTCCATGAACCCAATGCCATAGCGTCCACCTTTTCTCATTTCATACATCTTCAACCTGCATAATACCACAGAAAAGAATATAGTGAGGATAATTACAGGTAATGATTGATCAAAAGGATCACTACAGCTAGCTTGAGACTTAAATTACAGAAAGAAATCACTTATAGACAATAGCAACTGACGATAGATTTGTCGAGTGCGTCTTGATTGTATAACTGAAACAGTTCAGAATACTCAACGGTCACAGGTTTCTGATGGTAGTAATGATCCTTCTTGACTTGCACCATGGGGGACTCTCGATCGGATCTCTTGGTAATGTCCATGTACCATTGATGCAATTCATATATTCTCGTTGGGAGCTTCTTGACCTCTTCTGGCTTGACCAAAGGTTGGCCCCGGGCATATTTCCGTTTTATTTCCTCCTCTCTAAGCACAGGCATGTCCTCAATCTCGAGGAGTTGTCCAACAGTGATGTTGAGAGTTTCAGCCTGCATTATATGCTCCTGGGTTATTACCACATCGCCCACCTCGGGATCATAAACTGTTTGCCCATAATAATATTGGGCGCGCGTACTGTCACGTGTTGTTGGCACAACAAGCGGGGGATCGATTGCACCGCCTGTTCTCCCAGCTGGGCAACGGTTTTTCCGCATTTTTTGACAGCTGCTTGTTGTTTGCTCGAGGTCGAGCTCGCCTCCTTCTGTAGACATTGTCGATGTAACTTCCTGATGTGGCACTCATAGTCTGTGTCAACAGGCTTAGGAGCTGGTGGTTGAGCCATACGAATGAAGTGGTCAATAATTTCCACAGACACTTTCTCCCTTGGCGGCGGTGGCGGTTCGGGTCCAAAATGGGCGTCGACTTCTGCCCGCACTATGGCATTGGTTTGCTCCTCGGTCCTGTCGTAAGCCCTCTCAGGAAGAGGAGTAGTGAGGTTTGGACCATATTTATATCACTTGCCTCCGCCTGTACTTCCTGTACTATGACCTTGACTCGTACCGCTACGCATCATAGCTGCGGGGTGTCTCTTCTGCGATTGCTGAGGCGGCGGAGACGGCTGACGGGGCTGAGTTGGACGAGGAGGAGTGGCCTGAAGCTGTGCCGGACTTGGAGGAGGAGTGGCCTGAGGTTGTGCCGGACTTGGAGGAGGAGTGGACGTCTGACACTGTGTCGGACTTGGAGGAGGAGTGGCCTGACACTTTGCCGGACTTGGAGGAGGAGGAGTGGCCTCACGTGTTGGTGGACTTGGAGGAGCGGGAGTCTGCTGAATCGGTGGCGGACTTCGACGAGGAGTCGGGTGACGCGGTGTCGGTGGCCTTCGAAAGATGATTCAATCCTTTCTCCATAGGATGATACGATGTTTGGCCTCTCCGAGTGTGTGCTCCTCGTCACCTCCAGGAATGTCAAGCTCTAGCCCCGAATATTGGTCCACCACCTCATCAACCACGACACGAGCATAGCCTGCTGGAATCGGGTTGCAATGGAAGGTTGCATCGGGGGAATTTGTATAAGCAACGCCGTCCGCCACCTTCAAGGATATGTTCTTAATTTTGAAGTGTAGCTCGCAGTTAGTGTTCTCCGTGATGTCATCCACTGGGTATCTATCCAGCATTGCGTCAAACGGGGCGGAACCCACGCTGCTTCTCGACATGGATGGGGCGGTGGTATCCAATGCTGGATCATCTGCTAGCTGTTGTAGCTCCTGAGACCCCCTTTGCTGGCTAAGTGAGTCGATCTGCTCCTGCTGCCGCTGGAATTTGACTGCCAAGTCCGCGTGCGCTGATTCTAGGCCTTGAAGGTGTTCATAGTCCAGCTTCCTCTTCTCCTCCTCCATCTTCCTCTGCTTCTCCTCCGCAATCTTCCTTCTCGCACGGGTTCTGTAGTCGGCGTTCCAGTCCGAAAACCCCTCATACCACGGAATAGCGCCCTTGCCTCGTGTTCTTCCCGGGTGTTCAGGATTTCCCAGGGCACGCGTAAGCTCGTCGTTATCTCTGTTGGGCTGGAACACCCCCGTTCGAGCCTCTTCTATTGCAACAAGTATATTATCGTCGGCTCCGTTCAGACATTCCTTCGTCGAAACTTTGCCTGTCTTCGGGTCCAACTCCCCCCCATGCGCATAGAACCAAGTCTTGCACCTGGGGGGCCAGCTCTTAGTAACCGGAGTGACACCTGCATCCTCCATCTCTTTCTCAGACTTATCCCACTTAGGCATTGCCACCGCGTAGCCACCTGGCCCCAGCTTATGGAACTTATCCTTTATTTCGGCATTCTTCTTGTTTATTCTCGACCGTTCCTTAGCTAATTCTGAATCCTTGAATTTCACGAAATCGTCCCAATGAGCACTTTGATTCTCTAGTGTTCCCTCGAATACTGGAGTCTTCCTTCCTCCCTTGACGTACTTGTCCCATACACGATTCTTGTGGTTCTTGAATGCAACCGCCATCTTCCTAAGAGCGGCGTCCTTGACTTTCTCCACATCTGCATCTGTGAAATGATCTGGTAGGGTGAAATGTTCCATGAGAGTATCCCAAAGCAGTTTTTTTGTCTGTCGTCGACAAAAGTAACATTTGGACGTGGCTTTGCTGGCTCTCTCCATTCTTGAAGGGAGATCGGGAGTTGGTCCTTCACAAGAACTCCGCACTGACGAACGAACTTGTCCGCAATCTTCTTAGGCGCTAATGGTTCGCCATTAGGTCTGATTGCCTTGATATTGTACTTTACGCCCTCCTTCAACTTTTTGTTCGGGCCTCGTTTCGTCCTGTTGCCTGAAGATTTGCTCGATCCGGATGGCTGAAAGAAGAAAGATCGATTCGTTAATATATCTTCAACTCATTTAAAACATGTGATGATCACCAGATGCCTGCTTATATAAATATATATACCTCGCCGGTCTTTGTTGTTTCAGGATCAACATGTTCTTTGTCATCGTCATAATCGTAGTTCATGACTTCATCAATTCGGTCGTCGCGATCGAATATCATATCACCCTCTCCGGCGTTGTATAGAAATTCGGAGCCGTCATAATCTTCTTCATTCTGATCATCATCTGGCCCGCTTATCATATCGAACATGGTCTGTTCTCCCTCTCTGTCGGTATTGTCCGCCATAGCTTTTATTTAACTAATCCAAAAGAAATATAAAACAATTTAGTATTCAAATTACATCGTCTCGAATAATAGATATAATCTCGAATACATCGTCTCGAATAATAGATATAATCTCGAATACATCGTCTCGAATAATATATAATATTGAATAGTACATCACTGGCTAGGTAGCTAATTAAAGATCGAATACTACAGAAGAATCTAGGACACTCACGGTTCCTGCGGCGCGGGCGGTGGACACCCAAAGAGAAGGAACCCTCACAGGATCATAGCTGAAGTGAGATCCCTGAAGAAACTGCCAGGTATTGGAGAACCTGCCGCCCTCTAACGCAAGCATGTAGCAATGGACGTGCTCGTCCTCCTCCCTGACACGGCGACGTACCACCTCCGGCGGGGCCGGCTCCCTCTGCACCGAAACTGGCCCACACGAACACCACCAAACGAGATCAGGGTCGACGACGGGACCCGGGGCCGGGTTCCTCATCAAGTGGCACGCCCCTCCAGGCAGCACCTCCCAGTGCCAGCCCGGCGGAGCCCAGTCCCGGACATGGGTCAGCCGGACGTCGTCGCGGACGGGTCGACGGCGAGGATGCGGGCCGGGCATCGTCGAGAACAAATACTAGCTATATGCCTGCAAAAAGTAACATTTTTTTAATGATTGGATTCTGATAACTAAAAGTTCTAACATTTCTATATAACACTAATTATGCTATCATTGCATATGTCAAAATTCTATATGCTATTTCATACTAATTAAGCATCTAACACTAAAAACAGAAAAGACAACTTCTATACATCCATTAAAAAACTGAAAAACAACATTATATAAAAAAATTCCATACTAATTAAACACTAATTATATCCATCTAACATGCATTCATACATATATACTAGTGAAAAAATAATAATCTAAAAAATCTAAACTAATTAAACATACAAAATACGTATATACTAATATATACATGCATTAATTCATACATATGTACGTGTATGTGTGTGTGTGTGTTCATCATGCTTGTGTGTGTGTGTATGGGCTCAGGGAGGGGCGGCACCCATGGTGTCCGCCGGGGGCGAGGGAGAGGGGTTAGAGGGGGAGAGCTCACAACGGGGCGACGGCGACGGCGAGGCAACGACCGGGGGCGGCGACGGGCCGGGGCGTGACGCGGGGGCGGCGCGACGGGGACGGGCCCGGGGCGGCGACGGAGACGAGGGCGGCGACGGGGACGGGGCGACGGCGACGGCGTCGATCGATCGGGGCGCGCGGGCGGTGCTTCAATGGGGAAACAGAGGAAGAAACAGAGGGAGAATAAAATTTTCGTAAGTGTTGTATATATAGAAGGCAACTTTAGTACCGGTTGGAACCACCAACAGGTACTAAAGGCCTGTTTTGGCCAGGCCAAGCGGCGGGAACCACACCCCCTTTAGTACCGGTTGGTGGCTCCAACCGGTACTAAAGGCCCCCCTTTAGTACCGGTTGGTGTCATGAACCGGTACTAAAGGGGGTGCGCTGGCGCAGGTGCGGTGCGGCAAGTTTAGTCCCGCCTCGCTAGCCGAGGGGCGACCGCACTGGTTTATAAACCCCCGTGCGGTAGCTCTCTCGAGCTCCTCTCCAAAGCAAGGGCGACCGCACTGGTTTATAACCCCCGTGCGGTAGCTCTCTCGAGCTCCTCTCGAGGTATAAAAAATTACAAACTTTCTGTTAGTGCCTGTAGTTTTCAAATTTGAATAGTTTAAATATTGAATTATTTGAAATTAGTGTGAATCACTAGTTTGTGAATAACTTAACTTTAAAAATCAGTAAAGGCATGAAAGAATTTGTTTGCACATAAAATTTCTTCGCGTTTCAAATGCCAAAACACATAATTAACTACCCTAACTATTACAGAGATTCCCTTCTGGGTGTGAAACACAGAAGAAAGTGATGATAGTGAAGCCGATCACATCCCAGATCTTTGGGTGTGAAACTTTTTCTTCGCGTGTGTCCCTTTGCGCCGTAACCATGTAAAATCTTCATCATTTAACGGGATGCTCGGGTCAATATTCATTGTGAATGGAGCAATTTCATCAAACTTTTCATAATCTTCTGACTTGTCTGTCTTGTCATCCACTCCCACGATGTTTCTCTTCCCAGAAAGAACTATGTGCCGCTTTGGCTCATCGTACGATGCATTCGCTTCCTTATCTTTTCTTTTTCTTGGCTTGGTAGACATGTCCTTCACATAGAAAACCTGTGCCACATCATTGGCTAGGACGAATGGTTCGTCTGCATACACAAGATTGTTGAGATCCACTGTTGTCATTCCGTACTGCGGGTCTTCTGTTACCCCGCCTCGTGTCATATTGACCCATTTGCACCGAAACAAAGGGACCTTCAAACCACGTCGATAGTCAAGTTCCCATATGTCCTGTATATAACCATAATATGTTTCCTTTCCCGTCTTGGTTTCTGCATCAAAGCGGACACTACTGTTTTGGTTGGTGCTCTTCTTATCTTGGGCGATCGTGTAAAATGTATTACCATTTATCTCGTACCCTTTGAAAGTCATTATATTCGAAGATGGTAACTGAGACAGCAAGTACAGGTCATCTTCAATAGAGGTGTCATGCATGGTACGTGTCTGCAACTAGCTGGCGAAACTCCTAGTTTGTTCATGTGTAATCCAGTCATCAAACCGCTCCGGGTGTTTGGAGCGTAGCAAATTGTTGTGTTCATCCATATACAGAGCCACCAAGGCAGAATTCTGTAAAACTTTGTAGTGTGCTTCAGTGAGAAAATGTCCGTCCATACATATTATTTGTTCCCCTCCTAGCGTGCCTTTTCCATCCAGTCTGCCCTTATGCCGCGATTCAGGAACACCAATCGGCTTAAGGTCAGGAATAAAGTCAATACAAAACTCAATGACCTCCTCATTTTGACGGCCCTTGGATATGCTTCCTTCTGGCCTAGCACGGTTATGAACATATTTCTTTAAGACTCCCATGAACCTCTCAAAGGGGAACATATTGTGTAGAAATACAGGACCCAAAACGTTAATCTCTTCGCATAGGTGAACTAGGACGTGCGTCATGATGGTGAAGAAGGATGGTGGGAACACCAATTCGAAACTGACAAGGCATTGCACCAAATCATTCTCTAACCTTGGTATGATTTCTGGATCGATTACCTTTTGAGAGATTGCATTGAGAAATGCACATAGCTTCACAATGGCTAATCGAACGTTTTCCGGTAGAAGCCCCCTCAATGCAACCGGAAGAAGTTGCGTGATAATCACGTGGCAGTCATGAGACTTTAGGTTCTAGAACTTTTTCTCTGCCATGTTTATTATTCCCTTTATATTCGACGAGATGCCAGACGGTACCTTAATACTGAGCAGGCATTCAAAGAAGATTTCCTTCTCTTCTTTGGTAAGAGCGTAGCTTGCATGACCCTAATGTATGCCGTCTTTTCCGTGCATACGTTGCTGGTCCTCCCGTGCCTCAGGTGTATCTTTTGTCTTCCCATACACGCCCAAGAAGCCAAGCAGGGTCACACAAAGATTTTTCGTCACGTGCATCACGTCGATTGCGGAGCGGACCTCTAGGTCTTTCCAATAGGGCAGGTCCCAAAATATAGATTTCTTCTTCCACATGGGTGCGCGTCCGTCAGCGTCATTCGGAACAGGTTGTCCACCAGGACCCTTTCCAAAGACCACCTTCAAATCCTTGACCATATTATGTACATCAGCACCAGTACGGTGGCGAGGCTTCGTCCGACAATCCGCCTCACCTTTGAAATGCTTGCCTTTCTTTCTTACGGGATGCCAGCTCGGAAAAAATCGATGATGTCCCAGGTACACATTCTTCTTACAATTAGCCAAATATATACTATCGATATCGTCCAAACAGTGCGTGCATGCGCGGTATCCCTTGTTGGTCTGTCCTGAAAGGTTACTGAGAGCAGGCCAATCATTGATGGTCACGAACAGCAACGCCTTTAGGTCAAATTCTTCCCCCATGTGCTCATCCCACACATGTACACTTGTTCCATTCCACAGTTGTAAGAGTTCTTCAACTAATTGCCTTAGGTACACATCAATGTCGTTGCCGGGTTGCTTAGGGCCTTGGATGAGCACTGCCATCATAATGAACTTCCGCTTCATGCACAACCAAGGAGGAAGGTTATACAAACATAGAGTCACAGGCCAGGTGCTATGGTTGTTGCTCTACTCCCCAAAAGGATTAATGCCATCTGCGCTTAGACCAAACCATACGCTCCTTGCGTCATCTGCAAACTCCTTCCCGTACTTTCTTTCAATTTTTCTCCACTGCGACCCGTCAGCGGGTACTCTCAACTCTCCGTCTTTCTTACGGTCTTCTCTGTGCCATCGCATCGCCTTGGCATGCTCTTTGTTTTGGAACAAACGTTTCAACCGTGGTATTATAGGAGCATACCACATCACCTTGGCAGGAATCTTCTTCCTGGGGCGCTCGCCCTCGACATCACCAGGGTCATCGCGGCTGATCTTATAGCGCAATGCACCACATACCGGGCAAGCGTTCAAATCCTCGTACTCACCGTGGTAGAGGATGCAATCATTAGGGCATGCATGTATCTTCTGCACCTCTAACCCTAGAGGGCAGACAGCCTTCTTTGCTTCGTACGTACTCTCGGGCAATTCGTTGTGCTTTGGAAGCATATCCTTTATCATTACCAGCAACTTTCCAAATCCCTTGTAAGATACACCATTCTATGCCTTGCATTGCAGCAATTCCAGTGTGGTGCCCAACTTTTTCTTGTCACCTACGCAATTCGGGTACAACAATTTTTTGTGATCCTCTAACATGCGCTGCAACTTCTTCTTCTCCAAATCACTTGCGCAGTTTCTCTTTGCATCGGCAATGGCCCGACCTAGATCATCAACGAGCTCATCTGATGCCTCTTCTTCAGCTTCTTCCCGCATTGCCGGCTCAGCTTCTTCCCACATTACCGGCTCAGCTTCTTCCCGCATTGCCGGCTCAGCTTCTTCCCACATTACCGGCTCAGCTTCTTCTCCCATTGTTGTATCATCGTATTCAGGGAACCCATGGCCAGGATAGCTGTCGTCGTCCTCTTCTTCTTCATTGTCTTCCATCATAACCCCTCTTTCTCCGTGCTTGGTCCAAACATTATAGTGGGGCATGAAACCGGACTCAAACAGGTGGACGTGAATGGTTCTTGACGTAGAGTAATTGTGTCCATTCTTACAGCCAGCACATGGACAAGGCATAAAACCATCCGCCCGCTTGTTTGCCTCAGCCGCAAGCAGAAAAGTATGCACGCCCTCAACGAACTGGGGAGAGCATCGGTCATCGTACATCCATTGCCGGCTCATCTTCATTACACAACACCGAATAGACCAAATTAATACAAGTTCATACATAAAGTTCATACAACACTTAAATGCAACAAACAAATAACTCTCTAGCTAAAGCATTTAAATGCAACAACAAATGCGATCAAGATCGCAACTAAGGTAACAATGGATCCAACAGCATAATGATACCAAGCCTCACTATCGATGGGATATTTTCTAATCTTTCTAATCTTCTAGCGCATTTTCTCCATCTTGATCTTGTGATCATCGACGACATCGGCAACATGCAACTCCAATTCCATCTTCTCCCCCTCAATTCTTTTAATATTTCCTCCCAAATTACTAAACTCACAAATTAATCACTATATAAAGCATTGCAAGGGCTAATCTAACAATGAGAGATGAAAGGACAAAGTTGCTAACCTTTTTGATCATTTCAATTGATGGGGGCCTTCGAATCTTGACAAATTTTGGGCAAAATGTGTGATGAGATCGAGAGGAAGAGGGGAAGAACAGAATGCAGAGGGGAAAGGGGAAGAACAGAGCGAGCTCGGGTGGACGAAGGGTTTATGTAGGACGACCTTTAGTACCGGTTCGTGCCAAGAACCGGTACTAAAGATGCTTCACGTTTGACCCTTTTTCTACTAGTGTATAAAGGTATATTATAGGCATCCCCGAAAGCATCTGTTGGGTTGACACGGATCGAGATTGGGATTTGTCACTCCGTATAACGGAGAGGTATCTCTGGGCCCACTCGGTAATGCATCATCATAATGAGCTCAATGTGACCAAGTGGTTGGTCACGGGATCATGCACTACAGTACGAGTAAAGTGACTTGCCGGTAACGAGATTGAACGAGGTATTGGGATACCGACGATCGAATCTCGGGCAAGTAACGTACCGATTGACAAAGGGAATTGTATACGGGATTACTTGAATCCTCGACATCGTGGTTCATCCGATGAGATCATCGTGGAGCATGTGGGAGCCAACATGGGTATCCAGATCCCGTTGTTGGTTATTGACCGCAGAGTCGTCTCGGTCATGTCTGCATGTCTCTCGAACCCGTAGGGTCTACACGCTTAAGGTTCGGTGACGCTAGGGTTGTATAGATATGAGTATGCAGTAATCTGAAAGTTGTTCGGAGTCTCGGATGAGATCCTGGACGTCACAAGGAGTTTCGGAATGGTCCGGAGGTGAAGAATTATATATAGGAAGTGCAGCTTCGGCCATCGGGAAGGATTCGGGGTCACCGGTATTGTACCCGGACCACCGGATGGGTCCCGGGGGTCCACCGGGTGGGGCCACCCATCCCGGAGGGCCCCGTGGGCTGAAGTGGGGAGGGGAACCAGCCCCTAGTGGGCTGGTGCGCCCCCCTTGGGCCCCCCTGCGCCTAGGGTTGGAAACCCTAGGGTGGGGGGCGCCTCCACTTGCCTTGGGGGGCAAGCCTCCCCCTTGGCCGCCGCCCCCCTAGGAGATCCCATCTCCTAGGGCCGGCACCCCCCAGGGGGCCTATATAAAGGGGGGAGGGAGGGCAGCCGCACCTCAAGTCTTGGCGCCTACCTCTCCCCTGCTACACCTCTCCCTCTCGCAGAAGCTCGGCGAAGCCCTGCTGCGATCACTGTTGCATCCACCACCACGCCGTTCGGCACTTGTTCATCGGTGATTTGGATCACGGCAAGTACGACTCCATCATCCCCGTTCTCTTGAACGCTTCCGCTCGCGATCTACAAGGGTATGTAGATGCACTCTCCTCTCGTTGCTAGTTGACTCCATAGATTGATCTTGGTGGAACGTAGGGAAATTTTTTTGTTTTCTGCAACGTTCTCCAACAGGCATCCCTTTCCGCCTTGGTCTTCTTGTTGCCATCAGGGCGGCCAGTCGACGCCCCTGGTGCAGCCGCGTCCGGCCGGTATGTCTCCCTCGCCTTGGCCACGTACGTCGGACGTCTGTCCACTTCTCGCACTTGTCAATCCGGGAAAACACGTGGATGTACTTGAACTCCTGCTCGGGGCTGCTGTCCTGCCGAAACATGGTGAACATGCGCAGCATCTGCGCCGAAAGAGAACTACGGTCGGCGAGGCATACGTCGATACGTCGAAATAAAACTATGGTCGCCGGCGTGTCCATACCTTCCCCTCGACGCTTTCGCCGCTCTCTGGCCGAGCAGCCACCTCCTCGACGATCCCGTGCCGTTGCACGCCGCCTGGATGAGCGCCCAGTGATTCGCCATGGCCTTCGCGCCTCGGTTCATGTGGATGCCGGTGAAGTATGGGTCGACCAACTTTCGCTCGTCAAACTCGGACTTGATGCGCTCCCAGTACGTGTCGGCGCTCGGATTCGTGCCGGTGATCGCGTCGAGGCAGACTATCTTCCATGCTACGGCGAGACACTCGTCCTCTTTGGACGTCCACTTGACGCGCGGCTTGCTGGTCCTGACTCCGCGCTTTCTTTTCTTCCCCTTCCTTGCCGTCGCAGGCGCCTGCTCCTCCTCCTCGTCGTCCTCCTCCTCCTCCTCCTCCTCCTCCTCGGCGAACTCATGCCCGTCGCCCTTCTCGCCGGCGTCGTAGAGCACCTCCTCCGGCGAATGGAATCCAGGGGAAGCGGCGGCCGCAGCCGAGCCGCTCGTGATGATGTCGTCCATGTCGGCGTCCGTCCCCTCGTCGCCGCCGTGCTGCGATGATGAGGCCTGCGAGTAGAGTAGGGCGCCACGCCGTAGCGTTGGCTGCATTGGCATCGGGGAGGCCGCGTACTCCGGCGGCGAGTAGTTGTACGGGGGGTACTGGACGCCGGCGAACGCGGGGGAAGGCCTGCGCTGGCCGTGGGGGAAGGTGATGTTGGGGTTGAACCCATCGTGGGCATCGCCGTCGGCATAGCCAGGGGACGGCGCGCACCCCCACGGCTGCGGCGAAGGCGTGAAGCTCGCCGGTGACACGACGCCCTGATGTCCGAGAGGAGGCATCATCAGGGCGCTCTGCCTCCATTCTGCCGCCGTCGACGCTGCACGCTCTTTCTGCTTGTTGGACCTGTTCCGCCGGTCGGTGGTGGCGGCTGCCCGGCGAACGATCTCGGCCTTCCACTTGGCGTTCGACATCCCAGGCGGCTTTGACGGTGGCGCCCTCGGCTTCCTCTGCTTCAGCGGCGGGGCATCGGCATCCACGGCGACGGCGGGCCTGGGGGTTGTGTACTTCTTCGGCGCCATGGCGGCGGCGAGAGGAGAGGAAGGCGTGTAGAATGGCGGGAGAAACGGGAGGAAATGGAGGGAAGTGGTGGGGGAAACGGCGGGAAAAGGAAGGCTCTCGCCAACAAGAGGGACCCACACGCCTTTTCGCTTCGTTCGGCGTCCCCAGATGCCCTCCAATGCGCCGGGTTCGCCCTGTGTCTGCCGGCGCCAGTTTCGGCCCAATCCGGCGAAAAATTGAGTCCTGGGGGCGCGGCTGGGCCGTTTTTTGGGCGCCGGCGCCGAAAAAGTGGCCTAGGGGGCCTGTTGGGGGCGCGGCTGGAGATGCTCTGATGTTACTAATTTGATGGCATAAATATTGATGTATTATTGTATAAATGTGGTCAGATATAAAAATGTTTTGACCTTACAACAAATTTGGAAGTACACTCTTTCGAGGACGGAGGGAGTACTTGAGGGTTGTTTTCACAATATCTTTTGTTTAGGGTCTGAAGGAGTTTCCATTTAATATAGTTATGCGACTTGTGAGAGAAAAAAAGCACGACCATATCTATCTATTAGCTATTGCTGATGTTGAATTAATTTTGACTGGCCTCGTTGATCCAACCTTGTGCCATTTTGTACCCTACTAGTATCTGTCAGACATCTGGACCGGGACGTTCCTATCACAAGTAAATGCTGATTTCTTCATGAAGTTGCCGAATACCCAAGTGGAGCGTGTGGTAAACCCTTGTGCACCCTGCATCTTGTCGACATGCCGCGCCGCAATATCTTGTGTCCAGCTGAAACAGCGACGCAAAGTAGGTGGGAGATGAGATAAATTTCGAGCGTTGGATGTCAAAGCTGAAATAATGCAGTGACAACGGCAGATGCGACCCGAGCGTGTGGATGAGAGGGGCGCTGCGCAAGTGTTCTTAACCCCCCGGGGCCTGAGGCCTGAGCTAAGCTAGCCATCTACCTGAGCATCCAGCTTTCACCTTACTCACGCGCCAACCACCAGGGGAATCCCAAGTCAGAAGAGGTTCGATACCATTGCTCGTCCTGATTTTTGTTTATTTATTCTTTTACGAGTTCTCTTGTCCTGATATACTAGTAGTTGTATCGAGTAAAGTAGTCATCTTCTCTTGGCATGTGATCCTCGAGAAGGAAGCAATTAGCCGCCAAGTTTGGATCATTGGATTTTCACATACCAGTACTACTTCATCTTCTTCCCTTCATCTTCATATTCTTAGCCGCCTCTTTCGCTGTGCCACAATTGTTCCGACCATCCCTCTAAGCCCCACCCTTCTCATGCGCCCGTGAGCACCCGTCAACCCTCTTTCTATGCTCTGCATGGCGTCGACACGTCTAAGCAACCGATGCTTAGCAAATGCGTAAAAATAATTATTTTGGTTTGTCTCTTTTTGTTAGGCTTGTTACCATATGTTTTCTTATGCTGTCTTTTCACATATTTTCAAGTATTAGAGCTATAATTTATTTTTTTCGTGAACTTTCAATTATTAGTTTGATATGCACTCCCTCCGTCCCATAATATAAAAGCGTTTTTAACACTATTGAGCGTTTTTGGAGCAGAGGGAGTAGTTATGTACCTAGCTCAAACTAGCACTTTGCATGGAAGTACTACGAGTTGGGTAGTATTTGGTTGGGCTTAACTTTGGCTTTTGCATTTTAGAATATATGCCAAAAAATCAACTATTTTATGGGCTTTCGGCTTATACCATCATGTGCAAAACCCAAACTACACTGCTACGTACGCGTAGGACACTTCCCATCCATAATTTGTACGATATCCCACAATGGACCGTTCATGCGCAAGGCTAAGCTACAACTGGCCGTAGGATTAGCCATCGTACCATTATGAATGGTACCACAACACGTCTTATGTGACGTGCTCCCGATAGCCAAAAGCCTGAAATTGGTGCTTAGACTTGGTCTTTCGTCCTTATTTTACCAGTAGTTCTATCGAATAATCATCAGTTTTTGACTTAGTATCCTCGAAAAGAGGGTGCACTCATCCGTCAGTTGTCTGAAAAAGTATTTATGGACGAGTCATCTTTTTCCTTCGTGTGTGGCTACTGTTCATCTTTCCCCTTCCCATTCTACACGCTCTCTAGCCCATGTGTAGCTGCCTACAACCGCCATTCCGGCCACCCCCTAAGCCCCACACTTCTGCTACGCTAGCAAGCACCCTTGCATCTGTAAATCCTCTTCCTATCTTCTGCTGGCGATGACACGGCTAGACAACATAAGCTTAGCAAATCCGCAAAAAAGTAATCTCTTTTGGCTTGTCTCTTCTGGTTAGGCTTGTTACCATATGTACCTCCTTTTAGTTTTTTCTTCACACGGTTTCAAAAATAGAGTTATGCTTTCTTTTTTCATGAAGTTTCAAATATTAGGTTCATATGTAGTTATGTACCCATGTTTCGACTTGCATTTGCAACGAAGTACTATGAGTTAGGGGGTAATTGGCTAAATTTAACTTTGGCTTTTGCATTTTGGCTTAGAAGCAAAAAGGACACCTATGATGGTATTAAGCAAAAAAGATACCTATGATTGTATAATCCAAAAGTCCATAAATAGGTGTTTTACCGGGCTTTTAAGCCGAGTGCAAAAGCCAAAGTTCAGCACAACTGAACACCCCTTAGTGTGCTTATCTTCTTTGTGAGCATATAATGCAAACATGTTTACAAAAATAAAGCACTAATGCATGACCACTTCCCATTTTTACCCTTGCAACCCCATTGGTGAAAAAATGGTCTATTAGTATTGGAAGTTATTGAGTAAAAGTGACGTAGTATGCACTAATGTAGGTTTGTAATTTTTTGGAGCTTATGTTGAAAATGCATGTCTGGCCTTTTGCAGGAAACATAAACTTGATGGGTTTCGGCATGCTTGTTCTACCAGTGCTCTTAGGGTTGTTTTATGGAGCAAGTGACATTAATTGCTCAACAGTTCATGGTAACACCACGGATCACCGTTCACTGCTTGATTTCAAAGGGGCCATCAGAGCAGACCCAAGAGGAGCCTTGCGCTCTTGGAATGAGAACATCCACTATTGTATGTGGTCGGGCATCAAGTGCAGCACAATGCACTCAGAACGTGTTACGGTGCTAAACCTTGCCAACCTGAGCTTGACAGGCGAAATCACACCATCTCTTGGAAATCTAACCTTCCTTTGGGAACTCACACTATCCAACAATCTCTTCTCTGGCCAGTTGCCCCCTCTCAATCTTCTTATAAGATTAGAGAACCTTTACTTACAGAATAACTTGTTGCAGGGGAACATTCTGAATGCACTTACAAATTGTTCCAAACTCCGTTTACTAGACCTCTCTTCTAACATGCTAGTGGGTTCGATTCCTAGAGATATAGGTTCCCTCTACAATCTAATAGGAATCGACCTTTCCAATAATAACCTCACAGGAGACATTCCACCAACCTTGGGCAACAACACTTACTTAGAAGAGCTACGACTTACCCACAATCAACTCAAAGGAAGCATTCCTGAAAATCTTGGGAAATTGCCGAATGTGGGGGAGAACCGGGCGGTGTTTCTCGGTCAGAATAGGCTATCAGGTAGAGTTCCAGCAACATTGTTTAATCTATCCAAGCTTATAATACTAGACTTGAGTGCAAATAAGCTAAGGGGCACATTACCATACAATATCGGTAATCTATCTGCCTCTATTCAATGGCTAATTTTGGGTGCAAACTACTTGTCCGGGATAGTGCCACCGAGCATTGGGGCCATAAAGAACCTAACAGTTTTAGATCTTGGAGGAAACAACTTCGTTGGACCAATACCATATTCCATCGGCAATCTGCCAAAGTTATGGAAACTTGATCTTTCAGATAATTATTTTGATAGTTGGTAGCACAACGACACTACTTGACGGCTAACAACTTGATTCATGGTGGTTGACTGGGCCATGGACGCTGTTTGCTGTGCGAGTGCAACGACCCGACGAGAGCTCTGCACCTTCTTGTTCTGGCATCGCACTTTCTGTCAGCGGGTGTGGTTGTTCTGTCTGGACTACAGTTTCCTATTTCTTGTTTTCCTTAGCGGTTTCCTATATTTTCAGCGGATCCATCCCCATGTATGTAGGATTTGTGGATGTACGCACCTCATTTGTATTTCTGTCACCTAAAGGAATTGAATAAAAGGCTTCCGTTTGGGGCAAAAACAATGTGCTTGCTCCCAGAAATGGTTGTATTGAGGGAGATTATTGGTTGCCCCGAGCATCGAAGGGAATAAATGATTTTTTGGGGAAAGATTTCTAATTTATTCATCTTCAACAATGAAATGAATAGCGCGCTATTTCGGCGTTTTAGCGTCGCTATAGCATATTTGGGAGGCTCACGTTACGTTTGAGCACATTTGCTCGCTACAACGCTAAACATGCTATAGCGTGCTATTTTGGCGTTTTAGCGAAAAAACGTTATACGTTTTAGCGTGGAATGGACCAAAACAGGGTCATCTAGGCTGTTGGACAGACAGCAGGCTCAACAGCCCATTGGGGAATCGGCCCAAAACTTTCTCTTGACCTAACCTAGCCATCGGGCATCAGACCACAACACCACGCACTGGCAATCCCCTCCCAAGTTTCACATCGATAGCTTGTAGCGGCGGCGGCGGCTGCGGTGACCCCAACTCGAAGCTGCCGCGTCCATGTCAGCCACACCGTCGGCGCCGGCGACTCAGCCAGGTGAGAGCTCTCTCTCTCTCTCTCTCTCTCTCTCTCTCTCTCTCTCTCTCTTCCGTAGAACCAACTCGCCGGGATGTGAGAAGAGCACCACCGTCCGCACACCCATTGCGCGCGCACGGGTGTCGCCGCCGCCGGCCGTTCTGCTAGGCGGCGGCCGATGTGTAGATGCCTAGATGGACAGATCTCTCTTCTCTGTAGTGTAGTCTGAATGTGTAGTTCTGTACTTCTGTAGTCATGTGCAGTTTTGTTCATGCTGATTTTAGTTACTACTCCTTGACTCACACTATACTACAGATGGGATTATGAGCACTATACTGCAGTTTTGTTCTTGCTGTTAGTGTAGAAGAGTTTTGTACTTCATACTGTTTCTTACTGACTGAGTGCTGAATTACTTATGTTTCTTGTTGTGTTCATTGTCTGATTGTAGGCCTCGGCGTGTCAAGCACAACATCAACAGCCCATGGACAAGCTGCCATTGCGAATGCGAAATCAAAAGACCCAGGATGGAAATATTGCATTTGCCCGGATGAAAACAAGAAGAATTCACTTAGGTGCATCTATTGTAATAATCTGTACACCAATGGTATTACTCGGATCAAGTTCCACCTTGGAAACATTCCGAATTCCGGTGTTCTACCTTGCACAAAAGTGCCTGCTGACGTAAGGGATGAAATTGTTGAGTATTTGACAAGGAAGGGTGAGAAAAAGGCAATGAAGGTTACAAAGCAGAAGAGAAGGAGATGTGAAGTGGACTTGAGCCACTCAGAGGGGGAAGGTGCTAGTGACTCAGATGGCACAAACAATTCTGTTCTTGTGCTGAAGTCTGCGCGTGGCACAACGTCTAAATCCTCAAGTGGCCCTATGGAAAAGTTCTGCAAATTGACACCCAAAGAGGCTATTGCTGCAAGGAAGGAAAAAGCTGCTGATAATATCCAATTAAAGCTGACAACTGGGAGAAGAGAACAAAAAAGGATTCGTGCTTGTGAGTACATCTGCCAATTCTTCTATGAAGCATGCATTCCCTTCAATGCAGTCACACTTCCAAGCTTTGACCTTATGCTTGAGTCAATTGGACAATACGGCGAAGACCTAGATGGTCCTAGTCCTTATGAAATGGGTGGGCCATACTTGAAGAAGAGGAAGAAGAGAGTGAAGGATTCCTTCAAGGCACACAAGGAACATTGGGAGCTCACTGGATGTACAATCATGACAGATGCATGGACAGACATAAGAGGAAGAGGGGTAATGAACTTGGTGGTTCATAGTGCTTATGGTGTAGTTTTTCTTGATTCTGTGGATTGTTCAGCTGCTAAAAAAATGGTAAGTACATCTTTGATCTTGTAGATCGTTGCATAGAAGAGATTGGGGAGAAACATGTAGTTCAAGTAGTGACTGATAATGCAAGTGTGAATCAAGCAGCATCTAAGTTGTTGAACGCAAAGCGCCCCAAGGTATTTTGGAATGGTTGTGCTGCCCACTGTATAGATCTGATGCTAGAGGACATTGGGAAGCTGCCATCAGTTGACTCCATCATTACAAAAGCTAGAGCTGTGACGGTTTTCCTTTATGCACACACAAGGGTTTTGAACCTAATGAGGGAATTCCTTAGTAAAGATTTGGTTAGGCCTGGTATTACAAGGTTCGCTACAGCATACTTGAACTTGAAAAGCATGCTGGACAACAAGAAACAACTCCAGAAACTATTTAGATCAGATGAGCTTGATGAAATGGGATATTTAAAAAAGGTTAAAGGAAATAAAGCTAGCAAAACTATGCGCTCTGAAACTTTTTGGAGAGGAGTAGACATTGCTGTCAAGTTCTTTGAGCCATTGGCTAATTTGCTCAGGAGGATGGACAGCGATGTACCGGCTATGGGATTCATATACGGCGCCTTTTTGGATGCAAAGCAAGAGATCAAAACTAAGTTTGAAAATGAACAAGGATCTTGTTTTCAGGAAGTATTGGATATTGTGGATAAAAGATGGGACAGCAAGTTGAAGGGGCCACTACATAGGGCTGGATACTTCTTAAATCCATACTACTACTATGAAAACAAGAAAACAAGAATCAAGACAAATTGTACTTCTTTCTTACCTGCAAGAATTAACACACAATTCTTGCAGGTAAGAAAGAAGTACAATTTGTCTTGATTCTTGTTTTCTTGTTTTCATAGTAGTAGTATGGATTTAAGAAGTATCCAGCCCTATGTAGTGGCCCCTTCAACTTGCTGTCCCATCTTTTATCCACAATATCCAATACTTCCTGAAAACAAGATCCTTGTTCATTTTCAAACTTAGTTTTGATCTCTTGCTTTGCATCCAAAAAGGCGCCGTATATGAATCCCATAGCCGGTACATCGCTGTCCATCCTCCTGAGCAAATTAGCCAATGGCTCAAAGAACTTGACAGCAATGTCTACTCCTCTCCAAAAAGTTTCAGAGCGCACAGTTTTGCTAGCTTTATTTCCTTTAACCTTTTTTAAATATCCCATTTCATCAAGCTCATCTGATCTAAATAGTTTCTGGAGTTGTTTCTTGTTGTCTAGCATGCTTTTCAAGTTCAAGTATGCTGTAGCGAACCTTGTAATACCAGGCCTAACCAAATCTTTACTAAGGAATTCCCTCATTAGGTTCAAAACCCTTGTGTGTGCATAAAGGAAAACCGTCACAGCTCTAGCTTTTGTAATGATGGAGTCAACTGATGGCAGCTTCCCAATGTCCTCTAGCATCAGATCTATACAGTGGGCAGCACAACCATTCCAAAATACCTTGGGGCGCTTTGCGTTCAACAACTTAGATGCTGCTTGATTCACACTTGCATTATCAGTCACTACTTGAACTACATGTTTCTCCCCAATCTCTTCTATGCAACGATCTACAAGATCAAAGATGTACTTACCATTTTTTTAGCAGCTGAACAATCCACAGAATCAAGAAAAACTACACCATAAGCACTATGAACCACCAAGTTCATTACCCCTCTTCCTCTTATGTCTGTCCATGCATCTGTCATGATTGTACATCCAGTGAGCTCCCAATGTTCCTTGTGTGCCTTGAAGGAATCCTTCACTCTCTTCTTCCTCTTCTTCAAGTATGGCCCACCCATTTCATAAGGACTAGGACCATCTAGGTCTTCGCCGTATTGTCCAATTGACTCAAGCATAAGGTCAAAGCTTGGAAGTGTGACTGCATTGAAGGGAATGCATGCTTCATAGAAGAATTGGCAGATGTACTCACAAGCACGAATCCTTTTTTGTTCTCTTCTCCCAGTTGTCAGCTTTAATTGGATATTATCAGCAGCTTTTTCCTTCCTTGCAGCAATAGCCTCTTTGGGTGTCAATTTGCAGAACTTTTCCATAGGGCCACTTGAGGATTTAGACGTTGTGCCACGCGCAGACTTCAGCACAAGAACAGAATTGTTTGTGCCATCTGAGTCACTAGCACCTTCCCCCTCTGAGTGGCTCAAGTCCACTTCACATCTCCTTCTCTTCTGCTCTGTAACCTTCATTGCCTTTTTCTCACCCTTCCTTGTCAAATACTCAACAATTTCATCCGTTACATCAGCAGGCACTTTTGTGCAAGGTAGAACACCGGAATTCGGAATGTTTCCAAGGTGGAACTTGATCCGAGTAATACCATTGGTGTACAGATTATTACAATAGATGCACCTAAGTGAATTCTTCTTGTTTTCATCCGGGCAAATGCAATATTTCCATCCTGGGTCTTTTGATTTCGCATTCGCAATGGCAGCTTGTCCATGGGCTGTTGATGCTGTGCTTGACACGCCGAGGCCTACAATCAGACAATGAACACAACAAGAAACATAAGTAATTCAGCACTCAGTCAGTAAGAAACAGTATGAAGTACAAAACTCTTCTACACTAACAGCAAGAACAAAACTGCAGTATAGTGCTCATAATCCCATCTGTAGTATAGTGTGAGTCAAGGAGTAGTAACTAAAATCAGCATGAACAAAACTGCACATGACTACAGAAGTACAGAACTACACATTCAGACTACACTACAGAGAAGAGAGATCTGTCCATCTAGGCATCTACACATTGGCCGCCGCCTAGCAGAACGGCCACACCCGAGGCCTAGTCCCACAACGAGAGAACCCATCTCCAGATCCAGCCCCGTCACGACGCCGGCGGACTCTAGCCCTACCGCTGCCCAAGGAGACCCTGTGCACGCAAGGCCGCGGCGGCGGCGGCGACACCCGTGCGCGCGCAATGGGTGTGCGGACGGTGGTGCTCTTCTCACATCCCGGCGAGTTGGTTCTACGGAAGAGAGAGAGAGAGAGAGAGAGAGAGAGAGAGAGAGAGAGAGAGAGAGAGAGAGCTCACCTGGCTGAGTCGCCGGCGCCGACGGTGTGGCTGACATGGACGCGGCAGCTTCGAGTTGGGGTCACCGCAGCCGCCGCCGCCGCTACAAGCTATCGATGTGAAACTTGGGAGGGGATTGCCAGTGCCTGGTGTTGTGGTCTGATGCCCGATGGCTAGGTTAGGTCAAGAGAAAGTTTTGGGCCGATTCCCCAATGGGCTGTTGAGCCTGCTGTCTGTCCAACAGCCTAGATGACCCTGTTTTGGTCCATTCCACGCTAAAACGTATAACGTTTTTTCGCTAAAACGCCAAAATAGCACGCTATAGCATGTTTAGCGTCGTAGCGAGCAAATGTGCTCAAACGTAACGTGAGCCTCCCAAATATGCTATAGCGACGCTAAAACGCCGAAATAGCGCGCTATTCATTTCATTGCTTGGATCACGCCTCGCTCTCCGCCCCCGCCTCCCCCCTCCTTACCCTCTACCACAGTGGAAACACATAGCAATGGCGACGGAGGATGCCACAGCCGGCGGCCT
The DNA here is from genome assembly GCA_032464435.1 of Aegilops umbellulata. NCBI lineage: Eukaryota > Viridiplantae > Streptophyta > Magnoliopsida > Poales > Poaceae > Aegilops > Aegilops umbellulata. Next base: position 423,051,470 of record CP136059.1, read on the forward strand.
CGAGTTTTTGTCAGATCCCGTCGACAGGTACCTACGTTATTTTACGATTTACAACTCCTCTTATTGTCCGCTTTCGCTCCGGCGGGCAGATTCGTCGGAGATCTGACTGTGTGGCTGCCGCCTCTCGTATTGAAGGTTTTCCTTGCCGGATATTGGCAGCGGCGAGGCTGTGCTTGACGCTGCAACCACCCAAACACTCGTGTGCGCAGCCGCACAGTCGAGCGTTGCTGATGTAGGCGACGCGATGATAACGGCACAACTAGATGCGAACGCCAGCTGCGAAGGAGTCAGCTTATCAGCACCAAGCTCCGAGCACTCGGCCGGCAAAGACGAAACCCAAGCCCATGGCTGGACAAAAAGGTATTGATCTTCTGATTTATTAATGAAAGCAACATTCACTTCATTTCGCAAGGACTGCACATATATCACGCCTCTGACGCAAAAAAACTGAATTACGCTTGATGCTTGATGAGTTCTTACTTCAAGAAACTGTAAGCTGCCTGAAAATCAGATTGCCAATTGCCGTGTACCTGCCCTTCTCAAGAGCTGGCCAAACTGCCTGTCGCCCGTACCCACGGTCGACAGTGCTGCCATGCATGCTTTGCTGGCCTGCCCTGCGCTCACCGCCACCTCCGCCATACTGCCGCCCCTACGGCCATCCGTCTAAGCTATAAGCTACTCTCTCTGAGTCTGGGAATTTGGCTTCGGTTGGCGAGGTAACACCACATATCGACGTTCATTGCTCGACTTCAAAGGGGCCATCAAAGCGGACCCGAGAGGAACTTTGCGCTCTTGGAATGAAAACATTCACTACGGTATGTGGATGGGCATCAAGTACAGCACATGGCACCCAGGGCGCGTTACGGTGCTAAACCTCGCCAACCTGAGCTTGACAGGTCAAATCGCACCATCTCTTGGAAACTTAACCTTCCTTAGGGAACTTACACTATTCGTTGTTCGCTGCTGCTCCACGCCTTTTCGCTCATAGTCAGTTTTCTTATTGCGTCTAGGCGGATGGTAACAGGAGACAAGGGACACGATGTTTTTACCCAGGTTCGGGCCCTCTCGATGAAGGTAAAACCCTACTCCTGCTTGATTAATATTGATGATATGGGTAGTACAAGAGTAGATCTACCACGAAATCAAGGAGGCTAAACCCTAGAAGTTAGCCTATGGTATGATTGTTGTTCGTGTTGTTATCCTACGGACTAAAACCCTCCGGTTTATATAAACACCGGGGAGGGCTAGGGTTACACATAGTCGGTTACGATGTTAGGAGATCCACATATTCATATCGCCAAGCTTGCCTTCCACGCCAAGGAAAGTCCCTACCGGACACGGGACGAAGTCTTTAATCTTGTATCTTCATAGTCCAGGAGTCCGGCCGAAGGTATAGTCCGGCTATCCGAACACCCCCTAATCCAGGACACCCTCGCCTAGGATCTGGTGATCCAGATCGGAGGATGGCAGCACTGCGGTGTCGTTTCTTTCTTGGGAGCATCGTTTATGGAGCAGCGCTGGAAGTCAAAGGCAGGAGGTGGAGCGGCTTCGTCTTGCACGGAGCTTCGGTGGAGATGTCAAGTCATGCCTGACCGACAGGTGCTACGCTTTGTCATGCCTGGTCGGCAGGTGCTATGCACGACAGATCTTCCAAGGACTTCAAGCTGTGTCGGCTGGTGGTACTTGGCAGCATGGCGCTGAGGTGTATCAGTGGCGACCGCGACGTGCTCAGCTGTTTGCGTGTAGGGAGGAGGTGCCGTTGGGCGCCGTGGTGGCGTCGACGGTAGCTAGACCGAGCAAGGTTGATGCATCAGTACAGTTCTGAAGATGGAGCGGTGGCAGTTGGCGGCGGAGGCCTCTGAGAGCACGCCGGACCAATGTGTGCCCCAGACCCGGCAAGTGGCTAGGTTGGGGTCTCAGGTCTTAGATGTTAGGTTTGGCTGCGATGTCTTTGGTATTAGGCCCAGACTATCTGCGCCCCTTCATCAACTGGATAGGTGTAGCGACAGTTTGTTGTTTAGATGGCGGCTTTAGTTTTACTGTTGTATAACTTTGTAAGGTCTTGTGAGAATAATTAATAAAGTGGCCATATGCATCGTCCAGATGCAGAGGCCGGGGGTCATCCTCCTTTTTTTAAAAAGAAAAAGAGCACGATAGCATTTGAGGACTAGCCACACGGTACCAACAAGCAGTTGGAGTTTAATGGCTGTCAGACTCTACTCAGTAAGCGGCATTTGTTTTGTTTAATGAACTTTTGTAATGGAGAGTTATGTTTTTTTTTTGAGAAACTAACGGAGGTGCAAGTATACGCCCATGCGTACTCACTACTCCCTCCGTTCCTAAATATTGGTTTTTCTAGATATTTCAACAAATGACTACGTACGAAGCAAAACGAGTGAATCTACACTCTAAAATATGTCTATATACATCCGTATGTGATAGCCCATTTGAAATCTCTAAAAAGATAAATATTTAGCAACCGAGGGAGTAGAAGGCTAATGCTAAAGTCTGCATCCAAGTGATTGTTGTATCTACATGTACACATGTATGATTTTTTTTAGTGATTTTTAGGTAGCATTCCCATATAATGTTGAATTACCTTCCTCACTTCAATTTGGCTTTGGTCAACAATTTAATCGAGCCAGGCCCATTTCCATCATGATGTTTGTCTAAGACTGCTCTATCATGACTGAACATTATGCTGTGGTCGGCTATGAGAAACCTTGTTAGCACTATGTAAATGTAGACAAATGCATCATGAAAAGATGAGGTTATATTTAATCCCTTCTTTCCTTGCATAGTGCTAAACTGTTCTCTGGCGATTTGATCTTTGTGGTAAGAGCAAGCATGGCGGAAATTAGAGGGTGTTAACAAAATAGGTTTTGTAGAAAAGCATCTCATAATCAGTGCCATAGTGTCACGACAACGTCAATTTTGTTTCAAGCTTCATATATTCAACCTGTAAATATGTCAACTATTACAGGTGTTGACTTTATCAACAAGGTAATGGTGCATAGTGTTTTTCAACAAGGTACACTTCTACCCTCTAGATGAGAACTATTGCAAAATACATGATGGTGTCTTTGAACGATTTTAGATAAGAGAAAAGTTCACATTTCAACTCTCAACTAACCACAAGGTTTGATTTTCAACCCTGAACTCTGAAACCGGTCGGATTCAACCCTCAAAGCTGTCACAAGGTTCAAATTACACCCCTTGACTCAGTTTCGGGCTGATCAAGCGGTTTTGACCCAGTCAAAGGCTCAAAGCTGACTGGACAGCCTAGTCAGCATGCCACCACACATCCATCCAACCTCATCCCCATCTCTCTCTGTTTCCTCACAGCCACCCCCGACCCAGTACATACAGTCGTACACATACGCAAGTCTCCGGCGAGCTGCACGTAGGTGTGCTAGACAAAATCGATCAAGCTGCTAGTCTGTTTGTTTGAGCTAGCTTTGCACGTACTGTACGTGTTGCTTCTGGGTTTGGATAGCGTTCTAAAACCAACAGCGCCGTGTAGATGGCCAGCCCGTCGAGGTTCTTGAGCTGGCCTAGGCTCGTCGGGAGGGGAGCCGAGATGCTGGTCTCGGTGAGGCTGAGCATGGTGAGGTTGGAGCAGTTGCCGATCTTCGGCGGGAGCGCGTCCTGGTCTCCTGGAGGTTCTTGTTGCAGCCGCAGCGGAGCACCTCTTAGGCTGGCCATCTAGCCGATGGAGGCCGAGATGGCGCCCTCGAACTGGTTGCCATACATGATGAGCTCACGTGGCGCCGTGAGGTTGCTGATAGCGTTCTTCCACGGGAGGGAGGAAGGGAGAGAGGAAGGGAGGGAAGAGAGGGCGAACCTGCTGTGGTGTGGCGGTGGAGGTGGTAGCCGCGGGCGGCGGCGGCGGCGGGGGGGTGTACTGGGTCGGGGGTGGCTGTGAGGAAACAGAGAGAGATGGGGAAGAGGTTGGATGGATGTGTGGTGGCATTGCTGACTAGGCTGTCCAGTCAGCTTTGACTGGGTCAAAACCGCTTGACCAGCCCGAAACTGAGTCAAGGGGTGTAATTTGAACCTTGTGACAACTTGACGGTTGAATCCGACCGGTTTGAGAGTTCAGGGTTGAAAATCAAACCTTATGGTTAGTAGAGGGTTGAAATGTGGACTTTTCTCTTTAGATAATACTGTAAATGTCTCGCAAAAAAAAGGTAATAGTGTAAAATATTGTGATCGTCTTGATGACATTGAAATGCATAATTTCGAGGGCTGGTATGTGTGAATAAGACCAGTAAGGGGCAACATGCCTTTGGTACTGATCTAGTTTTGATTTATAAAAACATGTTTGAAGATAGCACCGTTTGCCCGTCCCTCGAGGATCTCTCGGACGACGTCGTCCGGGAGCGAGGCCGCCGTTCCTTCCATCATCTCCCGTACTGCCATCGTTCGACTGTGCGATTGGAAGAGCCTCGACGCTTCGTTTTTTTTGGCCTCAAGGTGCTGCCGGTCCTAATTGGAGTCTCCGTCGAATTCACGTGTCCGCGTGGTGCTACAATACGAACCGTAGAAGCATTAATTAGCTATGTCTCAGTCGACGAGATTTGTTATACTTCCTCCGTTCCTAAATATTTGTCTTTTTAAAAGTTTCAAATGGTGACTACATATGGAGCAAAATGAGTGAATCTACACTCTAAAATATGTCTATATACATCCGTATGTGGTGATCATTTGAAATCTCTAGAAAGACAAATATTTAGGAACAGAGGGAGTATAATTTGATCGATATGTGATTTGTCGCTGTTCCTCTCGTTCAAAACGGGCTTTGTCCCCGCGGGCAGATGGCAAAGCGTGCCTTCTATGGGCTTTGCAATTGTATCTGGCCGTGGGCTGTGGCTTGGGGTACTTTTCAATCTCTCTTTTTCGTTTTTTTTCTTTTCTCATATGTATCCCATGTGAACATTTTGTATTTTCTTTGTTTTTTATTAGGATTGTGTGTACAGTAGGAAGCTCGCTGGAGCAGCTCACTCTGTGTACACACGTGCTTTTTTCCTTTTTATATTTTCTTTTTTCCTTTTGTATTTTAGTGTATTTATTTTTCATTTTAGTTTTATAAAGCTTTTTTATTTACTTATACCGTAGCTGAAAAAAAAGGAAACCAATTTTATTTATTTATTTGCGGGGGGAAACCAATTTGAATGATTTGTAGAGAGAAGAGTTGGGTATCTTCACGCTGACCCAGACTGACTTAAGCTTCTCTCTTTCATGTTGGTATGCAGCTAATTAAAACAAGCAACTTTGATACATATCTATCAAAGTTTTGTGGAGGAAGGCGAGATAATTAAGGAGTGTTATAGCAAGTATCTATCAATCAATCCATCATTTTTTTCTTTTATTTACTTCTTTTTTAGGGCTTAGTATCTATCTATCTATCTTTCTACAAATACATCTGCCCAGTCAACAAAATCTCGCAACCAAGTCCCTAACAATCTGCAGCCAGCACCCTAAAGTTTTCATTTCCTTACAAACAAGGACAAATTTTCGACCGTGGGAATTTTCGCCGGAATTTTCGGCAGCATAACGCGTTGGGAACAAAGAATCGCGACATATGCCTGCACAACGGCACTACACTACAATCGCTCCACGTCAATGCCTTCTGTTTTACATGTTTCACCAGGAGGGAAGGAAGGAAGGAAGGAAGGAAGGAAGGAAGGGAAACACTGCAATGCCATTACAACTACTCCACCGCCCCGCCAGCCTCTTCATCCATTTTAATCCGTTGACAATCAACTAACTAACTAACTGCAGTGAGATCGAGGTCTAATCCAAATATCCAATTCCCTAGTATCCATCGTATGGACTAATTCCTTCCTTGCCTGATAGGACTAGTATTATTGTTAACGGCCTCACCTCCAAAGAAAAATTTTCACATCTCTCTCAACACTATAGTATCTATCCATCCATCTTTTTCTCTTTTATTTACTTCTTTTTTGATGTGCTAGTATCTATCTATCTTGGAAGCAAGCTGCTAGACCCCTTTTATACTAACACGTACTACTTTGGGCCTACTCTTCTCCTCTTATTCTTGCAGCACAACGTGCTGCTAATTAGTTTCAATCTAGCGGCCTTAGCTATGACGGTGCTGGCGAGCCCGGTAAGAACTCTAGTGCTATCTATCTATTACAGAAAACCCTTGTACCAAAACTCCATGCATGCCCTCTCTGCAATTGCATGATTTTACGGGTTGTATGCATGTCTTACCAAACTCATAGTCTTTTCTCGCTGTATGATGCAACTTGCCTTCGACTGATATACTACGTACTAGTACTAACCTAGTGGCTGCTAACATTTTCTGCCCTAACCTAGTATGCATCAACCACATGTACTTACAAAATCAATTAATCACTTTAGACATGCGCACCACTAGCAGCAAGCAAAGGCACCAACCGCCTGTACTTACTAAAAAAAATGATGTTTTGCAAAACTTGTTCTAATAGACACCAAGATACATGGCATACCGAGCACTAGTTGAGTTGAGTTGAACTCCAGTTCTTACTAAAACGGAATGCTATTACTACTCCACCGTGCAGCAATGATGTGCTCTAAGTTTTAGAGAAAGGGGGTTCTCCAAAATACACATAGAAAAATGTAAGAAGACACTATTTTCATAGAGACAAACGTAATTTTTCTTCTTATCAAGTTCATGCTTCATAGCTTTGTGTATGTAAGCATGGAAGTAAATGCAAACGTCTGACATTAGCTGAGGATTCTTTCTAATTCAATAATCCAAAGCAAAGCAAAACAAAAGGAGCAGAATACTTCAATCCAGTAAGGAAACTGATATATGGTATTCATCAAGTATTACGTAAAGTTCAAAGAAGACACTGTGAGAAACAAAAAGAGATGCTACATATTGTAAATGGAAGAAAGGAGTCATGCGGTTAAGCGGCAACAAGTAGTCATTGCTTAGGAGCATGAAACATTTCTACTTCTTCACTGTTCCTTGTTTCAGAGGACTGTAGTCATGCTCTAGTTTTTAGTTTCTGTAGTTCATGTGTGGAATAGGACATACCCCACTAAGCAGAAACATTCTAGAATACATGATCATGGAGCCAATGATTGTTTGAGAGCAACAAAATGCATTTTCTTACTAGCAGTTTTTGAGAGCAACAAAATGCATTTTCTTACTAGCAGTTTTCAGAATAGCTACATCTGTCTGCATCTTAGCAACAGAAATACAGAAATAACACTTTCAAAATATTAATTAAAGCTATGTGTGGCTGTATATAATCATTATATTGTGTGTGATTTTTTTTCGTGTCTAGAATGACAGGTGTGGCTGCCAACATGAATTTCTAGACCTCAGAAGCAAGAAAGTAAAAAATGCTTGTTTATGTTGATGTGAACTATTATTTTTCTATGTTAACCGGAAAGGAAAAGGCCCCATGTTGCTTCCAATGTCAAGAGCAATTGCTTATAGAAAAGAAGAGATGATTATGTGTCATGCCACCACCAAAAAGAACAATCACCAGCATGAATAGATGCTCGAAACATGGGGAAAAATAAATCAAATTTGACTCAATGTTTCGAGCCCACGGATTCCCCAAACTGACAGATCCCCAAATGGGAATTTAAACTACAATGGACATAGCCTGGATGCTCTGTAGCTGCAATACCTCCTCACTCTCTGGCAGAGCAGCGGTGGTGTAGCTCCAAACATGACTGTGTACATGCCACCGGTAACTGGGTCGAATCGCTGGTTCCGTAATTCAAACATTCAAGATTTTCACAGTAAATGTATGCATGGATCCACTTCCAGCACCACGTTCAGATTTTCTTGGATACATGTTCTAGTGCAGCTTTTAAATCAAGGCATGTGGATAAACAAATAGGTAATGCATATGTTGTTTTCGACTAACTTTTGCTTGGATTGGCTTGTCAGAATCTTCTGAAACAAATGCATGTCAACTGGCCCATCATACCTCCATCCATATCTGGTCAAGTCGTTTGGGTTTTCGCTTGCTGCCCACATCTGTGCCTCCACGACCAGCAGAAACACCCGCATCACTGCATCACAAGGTTCACAAGAAAATAGTTTGAGTGGTTCCATGCCAAGATTTTCTTCAGAGAAGGTTAGATCAAAGGAAGGTTGTGCTCTTACAGAGACAACGGTGCGACCACAGAACTAGGCCATGCGCATACTAAGGGCAACCATCGGGCATGGAGACGAGAAGGCCGATCCAACTTCCTGCACACCAGGCGGCATGGTGGACACGACTACAACCAATCTGATCGATGGCGGACCATCTCCGGTGCTCCCTTGATGAAGGGAAGGAGGATCAATGTGCGGGGAGGGCCGGGGGAGATCGAGAGCAAGGGGGACGAGGGGAAGGATTGGATGGGCCATTTATATACAGCGAGAGAGAGAGCGCGCGCGCGTGCAGCGTGGCCATCGACGAAGGAGCGACAAATGCGGGGCAGCGTTGGATGGGATGGCGATCCGCGTGAGACGAGCGAGAGGAGGCGGCATCCAATGGATTGAAGCCGGTTGGATCGCAGATGAGATGGAGGAGGAGGCGGGGCACGCATGTGGGGCGGAGCAGTAACAATTAAGTCGTGCATTGGTTTTGGGAGTGCCTTGTTTCGAGGAGAAAGATGAGATAATTAAGGAGCGTACGTAAGTATATGGAACGAGAAAGATCGGTTTGGATTGACCTACTTTTAGGGAGTCCGTTGGAGACTTGACAAGGAAGAGAGATGACAGGCAGGCCCAACATGCAATCCAAGTCAACCTATCTTTTTTTGGTTGATGAATCAATCTATCTATCTTATTCCATGACTATTGTTGGGGATTTGTAGAGAGAAGAGTTGGGTATCTCCACGCTGACCCAGACTGACTTAAGTTTCTCTCTTTCATGTTGGTATGCAGCTAATTAAAACAAGCAACTTTGATACATATCTGACTGGAATTCGTATTTCAGAGTTTTTTCAACAGATTTTGCAGTATTTCACTTTGACTGCCAAGTGTCGCAATTTTCAGTGCAAACTTAACAGCATGACATGAAGGAAGCATCCTCCAGCAATGTTGTCATGTCCTAGTTGAACACAGATATTTTGTAATAGAACACAACCAGCCAGAAGAGATCGCCAACAAGTTGGTCGTGCAAGAGCTCTCACACACCCAGCTCCGAGCCATCTTGTGTAGAGCACAAATGTCCCACACCATCTCATCTAGAGCACAAATGTGCCGATGCCCAGTTATAAATAAGACAGAAAATATAGTACAATATTTTCTACAATTTATATCTAGATATGAGAATGTACAATGCTGTAGTATAGGAACGACACCAAAGGATACAAATATTTCTTTGAGCTCTTCTCGTGGACTGGACTGGCACTGTAGCTTAGGGTTGTATGTCAGTTTAATATAATACTATGAAATGATGGATCCCGAGCAGGCCTAGTAGAAGAATCATTTTAGCTGATGGTAAGCAAATAGGGTTTGCACACATTAATTTGCACAGATCCTCATGAAAACAGAAATGAATCCGACCGCGCCGAGCATAGGTTCGGGCGCACCATGGTCCAGAAAATCAGCTCGGGAGCGCCTCCGAAGGGAGGCGTACGTGCCACTCCGCCATGCCCTCAAGCTCCCCGAGACCTTCATGTCGGCGGGCGAGTGGGGGAAAGTGGTGTACACGTGCGTGGCGTCCGTCGCCATGAAGAACTACAAGGACCACTTCATGTATTACGACCAAGAGCGCTTCAACGACTACCTCGCCGACGTCAAGTCGGGAAAGAAGAAGATCGCGGCGGGCGCCCTGCTGCCGCACAAGATCCTGGAGTCGGCCGTCGATGGCGAGGACGAGGTCGCTGAGCTGTAGTGGAAGCGCATGGTGGACGACCTGCTGGCGCTGGGCAAGCTCAACAACTGCCTCGCCGTGTGCGACGTGTCAGGCAGCATGCACGACGTCCCCATGGACGTCTGCGTCGCCATATAAAGTTAAGTTAAAAGCATCCCAGGTACCTCAACTTTGACATAATATGATGAGTTAGTCCCAAACTTGTAAAACTGCACTCCACTATACCCCAACTTGCCCTGGATGTGACGATTTGGTCTTGGGCCTATCACAGCAAGACACTTGGTAGCCAGGTGGACGGACCGGTTGTTGCGGCACTTCTGCAAGTACTCACCTATCGTTTTCACTAATCAACCCGCAGGACAACATAATCCCAACCCCTGAGGTCATGTCTCCCTGCTCATCGTCGCGCTGCTGCCTGCCCCGGTCGCCAGAGTCAATGTGACGGATGTGCTCGCGGCGTTACCCAACTTCTCCGACTTCACGCGAGTGCTAGCGTAATACTCGGTGGCCCCGGAGTTGGCGGGGCGGTCCTCGCTGACACTCCTGGCCGTGCCCCCCAACACCAAGCTGCCGCACTCGCCCTCCACCTTCGCTGTGGCCGCCGGGCCAGCTTGCTTCTCGCTTGCACGTCCGCCCCACTCACCCTATCGTTCCCGCTCAGCTCGACTGTCTGTTCCTTGTCGACTCCCTCGCATCGTTGACTCAATCTAGATAGTGCTCCCGCCGGCCGGCCGTGTACAAACCTCCCCGTCAGCCTGCCGTGAACTAAACCCATGCCCGTTCCCGTTCCCCGAAACCCACGCCATGCTGGTGCGTGGTGCGCTCCGCCTCCAGAGAGATCTCCTCCAGCACTGCGCTAGAGTTCACCTTGAAGTTGCACTACATCGCATCACGTACGACACCTGCTACTATTAGTGCTGGATAAATTCAAAGTCTAAGCTCTTGTTTTGACCAGAAAAAAAATGCCAGAATTCGAGATTTTGCTGCTAATTCATATGGTTAATCTGGTTGAGAGTTCATTGCAAAAGATTGAACCCACCTAAAAGTATAGATTTAACCCACCTAAAACTACCGTAGCAACGTAGAGTGGCAGAGCATGGGCAACATTTTTCGGATCATGCACGCATGCAGGTGTACTTTTTGCGCTTTGGATTGTTACCATGTCCTGTCAAAACAGCATGCCTAATGCCTCTTAGGTTCATATCAGGCATAACATTCTGGTGCCAATACATGGTCGGAGTTCGGACTTGAGCGACACCAACCACAGACAGAGCACTCACTACAAACTCTGCACCAACCTGGCATGCCTACCTATGAGTGTTGAGCAAAACTCTAAAAGGAAAAGGAGAGTACAAATAGCTACTACGTATTAAGATATCTGGCACTAGCACTCTGCATTCAGTAGGATCAGTTAAAAGCATTCAGCCAAGAACTAGTTAAACGTGTACAATGGAAGGTTAAAAGCATGCTTGCTGCCTCCTCAGTTCATATCTTTCTTTTACTTTTTAGCTGAGTCTCCTCGGTTCATATCAGAGATACGCTGCTAATGCAAATGTATGAGTTCAGACCAATGAAACTGCAGTTTTACCCTAAAGCAACTTGTCATGTCTACATATCAGTTAATAGAGGGCACTGCAATGTAGCACTACATTGACCATGAGATTCGTACACCATGTAATGATTATTAATAAATCTGTTGGGAAAAAATGCAGCAAATGAATACTGGATGTACAAGTGTATGCATGGTTAAGCAACTAGCACGTTCCATTCCAGAGCAAACTAAAGTACTAAACCATGGAGTGCAAATGCAGAGCAAGATGGCGATGAGAACGATGGTGACTGGGGAGAGCATGCCGCGTTCGCTTTAACAGGTCAGTGATTTTTACACATTAGATATAATCATTCCATTTTTGTCATTTTTATCTTCATTGGTTCTTCCTATCCACAGCCTGCAATAAAATGAAAAGGCAATGGGGTATCTGCAAAAGTGCCACGATGACCAGTCGAGCCACCTGGCTGCCAAGTGTTGTGATGTGATAGGCCCAGGACCAAATCGTCACATCAAGCGCAAGTTGGGGCCGGTATGTTGGAGTGCAGTTTTGCAAGTTTGGGACTAAATCATCACATTCTGTTCAAGTTGAGGTACCTGGCATGCTTTTAACTCAATAAAGTTTGGTCAAAGTCAGGCTTTGTAAAGTTTGACTAACTTTATATTAAAAAATATCAACATTCACAATATGAAATTAATATTATCAGATGCGTCATGAAATGTATTTTCATAATATATACATAGTTTTAGTATTGTAGATTTTCATATTTTTTATTATAAATTTGGTTAAACTTTGTGTAGTTTGACTTTGACCAAATTTTATGCGTGGAGTAAAAAGAAAGAGAGGGAGTACTTATCACGCATGCTGCATGCTAGTCGTGCTCACCAAATACTCGACCCATGTAAGAAAGGGTCTAATAGTCAGCTAATCACTGGTCAGCTAATCATTAGTCCAAGCTCATCCAAACAGGGCCTTACGCATAAGAAATAGGAAACTCCGTGAGAGAAGAAAGCGGGTCATGTATTAATAGTGAAGACCTTACTACTATATGAGTAGGTTGAGAGCCCGGTTGCAAAGATCCATACAAGCAGCAGTAGGCTATATTATTAAGAGTTAATACCATAATTGATACATAAACTTGTAGGGGTGGGAACAGATTCATACAAAAACTAAAAAACCCCACAAAACTAGTCCTCCAACTTGACTGTTGTAACAAAATCATACAAAACCACCCCGAACTGCACACGTGGTGCGCCAGGTAGGCTCTGTCGGGCCCGAAGCGTGTTTTTACAGAGAAACCCTCGCGCTTTAGCAATTTCGTAGACAAGCGTGTTAATATATTGAGCTAAGATTTAACTTAACTGGATCCATGTAGCGCACCTCACCGGTGATCTTCACCCAGGGCTCGCCGCCCTTCGTCTTGTCGGCGCCCGCGAGGTCACTTCCATGGAGCGGGCAACGTTGGCTCGACGACGGCGCTGCCCCTGCCCCACGGCGTCCTACCTGCTCCCTCCATCCTGAAGATGTCGACCCCTTCATGTCGCACGAGCCAGCGGTGGAAGCGAGAGGACGGCGGTGGCGCGACCGGAGCGGCGGCGGAGTGGACAGAGAGGGGCGGCGGCGGAGTGGACAGAGAGGAGCTCGGGGTTAGGGATTTGTAAATGGGGAATGGGCAGGAGGGGTTGCAGGAGCGTGGTGTAAAAAATAAACTAAAGGGCCTTTCTGCAAAATTACCAGAGCCAACGTGGCATGCCAAATGTCGCTTCCACAGCTGTTTTGTATGATTTTGTTACAACAGTCAAGTTGGAGGACTTGTTTTGTGGGGTTTTTTAGTTTCTGTATGAATCTGTTCCCACCCCTACAAGTTTATGGACCAATTGTGGTATTAACTCTATTATTAACCTTGCTTCTGAAATTGAACACACACATACAACAATATGTTTTTTAAACGCAACAGTGTGATTCGACATTCATGCAGGGGAAACGAGTGTATTAGTGGACAAGCGAGGTAGGTTAGTTCCAATGCAACTTGGTGTCATGTTTACTTAGGCGTATTAAGCTATGTTAGCCTGTCATTCAGTCCACATCCAATGGAGGATATGGTCATCAAATGCTGACAATATATAACGTGGTTGATGTGAAACTTTGGTTGTAAATAAAACACTAAATACAAACATGTTTACGGACTCTTAGTGCTTTTGTCGGAAAACACTAGGGCCCTATTTGGAATGGGTGTAAATTTTTACACATGTATTTATTTTACAGGTGTAAACTACCGGTCACCTGTTGGTTCTTCCCTAAAATGAAAACGATAGGAGGAGGTATGTATCCTAAAGCGGCCAGAAACGAGCCGAAACGCTAATTTATGGTGGAACACACTAGGCATGCGATGTATATATTGTCGGACTTCTTACTCGATCGTCCACCAAACTGCTCGCTCATTCTTTTCTTCAACATTCAAAAACTTCCCCAAAAAACAACCAATGGCGCCTTCAGAAAAGAATCTTTGTGCGATCGTGCTCCTAATTGTCATCGTGGCCGCCGGTATGTATGTGCACATGTATGAAGTATAAGTGAATTGGCTATATCTCTCCTAGCAGCTTAAGTCATTTTGGCGTTAAATTGGCTGGTTCATGCTACTTATAATAATATGTTGTTTCGATTAATCTATCGGCTAATTATAACCACGCTCTTGCATGGGTGTGCTAGTATGTTCAATGCCCCGCATGCACGCAGTCGGTGTCCATCGATCGGATACTCTTTGCACACACACCTAAGCAGCAATTATCACAGACCGTGCCTTGACACCAATGCCTACGGTTGCAATCGTGTATGCGAAGCTAAAAGCCCAACACCTTTTCTGGCGCTTGTGACAACTTCAAATGCTACCACTATTGCTACTACTCCTATGAGATTGTTGCTAGTGCTAGCACTCCGATCCAGTCATTATCTTAAATATAAATTATCCTTCCCTGGCTCTTATGTAATAATACATATACATATATATATATATATTGTTTTTTAATAAACAGGAGGGGTTACCACCCCTGCTATGCTAGTTAAATATATATTGAATAATTAAATGGGAAGAGAGAAAGAAAGATCATAAGGATAGATTACAAAAGGGAAGCTAGCCATTGCTCAATAGGGGGGAAATAACCTTTCTTTTCTCTATCTATAAACAACCAAGGGATTTTTTCTTGAAAACTGCTCGACAGGCGTGCCAAGTTAGCTTAAAATCCATTCATTACTTTTGTTTCCCTAGTGGTACCTACCAGTATTAGCTTACTTGTGTTGTTACAAATGAAATTGTTGGACTTGTGGATCAAAATAAATTTGACTTTTCTTGACCCCGCGCGCGCGCGCACACACACACACACACACCAATGCATACACCTATTCGATTTGTCCCACCAACATATCACGTGGATTTCTGATGATGAAAGCAAAAATGATCTAAATATGACGTTCGGAGCCATAAATAAATCTGAACCTGCCAGCAAGAGTAAATAATATTCATAACTTCAATCCATAAAATGATGGGACAGATCCTATATAGCTTGAGGCATCGATGTGATACAAATTTTAGAAGCAAAACCATACAATGGTGTTAGTATCACTGTATCAGGTAGTAACTATTTGATGCCCTTCCATGCAGAACCACTAAATTAAACATCTCAACACTGAACTTTTAGTCACTCTTATAGGAATATTTACATAATATAATTTCGTGCAATGTAATACACTGTTTGACTAAACTTAAGGTTATTTGTATCCACGTCTGGACCTCCCATTCCCGGCGCCTGAGTGGTTGATTGTTTCTATTAGTTTGATCTCACTATTAGTTAACATGAGGTCCAGTGACACCAAGTTGTTGGGACAGTCGCTTCCACATGGGCATTATATGTGGCGCTAGATGGTGATGTGAGAAACATCGTCCAGAGAACCAGTAAAAAGAACATGTTTCATATGATCCATTATATTTCTGGTAGTACATATATATACAAGGAAAAAGTGAGTATCTCTTATTTATACTTGAATTGTGTCACCGTGTAATATAGATATCCTGGTTGGTAATTGATTTGTAGATATCTTGCCGCTCGCACTAGTCACTAATGTACTTGTAGATATATATGTTACTGCTCCTATTAGTCTCAATTTCACTTAAATGATTGTGGAGAATACAAAAAATCATTTATATCAACAACACAGATAAAAATATCCCTCAAACATTTATTGGGAACAACATATGTTCAATTATTCATAACATTTAGATTTCATGTGCTAATCGACAATACTAGATAATAGACCTTTCTAGCCGGCCCATCACTGCCAAGTGTCCCTAAGCCGTCAGTCAACAAGATTCACTGTTGGGTCTTAAGCCTCACATCCTGACCATTTTTGGATCCTTATGACCTGATAGTTCCTTATTGGCAGTGATGCCACGTATTATTGTTGGATAAATCAAAGATCCCACAGTGACGTTTCACTGTCGGGTGGAGACACTGAGATCCAGTGCCTTGACAGAGCCCAGGCACCGATGAACAGTGTGGTGCCTTCACTGCCTGCACCAATTTTCTTTGTGCAAAAGAATGCAAGGATCCGGCCGCTCCACCACATTTTCCTTTGGCTCGGCAGTAGGCGATACCACAATGTTGGCCTCCAGCAGTGTGGGATCCTCACGATCCAACTCACAACAACTCAGCTTGCTTACGGTCGGCTTCCAACTCCATGGCTTGCCCAACGTCATTCAAATTTGTTTCCACTAGCAACCTTTGGCCCGTTGGTGGTGGGCCAGCTAGCGCCTGACACCATGGCCGGCCAGCTTCAGTTGCAAAACACTAGGGGATAGGATCATATGTTTACACTTGCTTGCTCATTCTTTTCTTCAACATAAAAAAATTCCAGAAAAAACAACCAATGGCGCCTTTAGGAAAGAATATCTCTGGAGCCGTGCTCCTAATTGTTATCGTAGCTGTCGGCCGGTATGTACATGCACATGAATGAACGGTTGTAAATATATGTCTCTCCTAACAGCTAAAGTTTTGGCATTGAATTGGCTGGTGTATGCAACTTAATATGTTGTTTTGATTAATCTTTTTTGAAAGTTGTTGTTTGATTAATCTTTCGGCTAATTAACCACGTTCTTGTATGTGCTAGTATGTCCACTATATTCAATGGCATCTGCATGCGCTGAGCCGAGTCAATGCCGGCACCTGAGTGGCAATTATAGAGGACCATGCTTTGGCTTTTCCCACGGTTGCAATACTACATGCCAAGATGAAAGCTCCGATAACATGTGGGGCGAGTGTGATTGCGACTTTAAATGCTACTGCTATACATGCTGGTCTGAGATTGTTGTTGTTGCTAGCGCTCCGATACAGCCATGATGCAATGGTCCCAGACCGACGTTTCTTAAAAATAAATGTAAATTACCCCTTCCTTGCTCTTATGTAATAGTAATATGCACTCTTCATACTAAAAAAATAAAGTCATTTTATGGTGCGATTCTTTTCAGATATGAAGTTGTTTTACTTGCACAAACCGTATTTTGGACGAGGTTACCCCCGCCCGATCGTTTCATATCCTGTCAGTTGTCATCAAGTCCCGATGTAACATTAATCGTGCCTCGCGCCGTATTGATAAAGAGAGTTGTTGGGGATATTACTACTGGGCGTAAACCGGCCTACCTGGGCCGGGTTAACTTCATCAGTAGTTCAAAGGTGTTGAAGCCCAAAGAAGCAGGTAAGAGGCCAAGGCCTGTAGTCGGTTTAAGACTTGTAGCCGTAAACCGGCTAATATGTAAACTTGTATTGTAAGTTAGGAATAAGGAGAGACCAACCCGGATACGAGTATGAACTGGTGATTGGGACTCTGTGAACCGACGGGCGTCACCCGTGTATATAAGGGGACGACCCGGCGACGGTTCAAGGACAGACAACACAACTCGAGACTTAGGCGAAGCTTGTTTGCTCCCTAGTCATCGAAACCCCATCAATTCCATCACAACTAGACGTAGGCTTTTACCTTCATCGAAGGGGCCGAACTAGTATAAAAACTCTCTGCGTCCCTGTGTTCGCTTTAACCCCTTCAAGCTAACCCGTGGCGACGGCTCCACGACTAAGTCCTTTCACTAGGACATCTGTCGTGACAAAACCACGACAGTTGGCGCCCACCGTGGGGCTATCGCACGATGGTTTCAAGTTCTTGGAGGGCCGCTTTGAAGGACTCGAGGGCTACGCTTTGGGCCGGATGACTAAGAGTCGTCGCGGCAAGCTCTACATCGACGATGCAGGCTGGGGCCCTGAGGCCGGCTCAATTGAGTACGGGTACCGGGTCCCCTTTGGTGGCATACACGTCTTCATCGACAAGATCGGTGAACCGGGCCCTGAGCCGGACATCTGCACCGACCTCGTCGAGACGGCTCGGCGTGCGCGATCTGCCCAGGTTAAACCGGCCGTGAAGCGTGCCTTCGTGGGAGTCATCCATGGAGGAAGTTATGAGGACGGATCAGAATCTGGTGGCGAGACCGTCGTTTACTCTGGCGACGAGTCGTCAACCGGAGAAACCGAATCTCTGTATCAACTACAAGATGGCCGGATTGGGGGCTGTTTCGATGACGACAGTATTCCGGACCCCTCTGATCCGCCCAACCGGGTTGGAATATTCATGGCCGGTACACAGGCCGCGCTTCACTCTTCGACCGCTGCGGCAATGATCTCCGGTTCAGTAGCAGCGACGACTGCCGGAGCAGGAGGCTCTGTGCGCCCGCCGACTCAAGTTTTATCGAATCTGTTCGATGCGTTGGCTGCGCTCATGGCAGAGGCTAACCCGGCGGATCAGGACGCTCACAACGCGGAGATTGCAAAAGTGAGGGAGCAAATCACTCAGGCTAAGGTGGACCTAGCAGCTGAAGATGCCAGGATGACTGCAGAGCGGGCCGCTTTAGATGCACAGGCCTACAGGCTCATGTTGGACCAGAACGCGTCACAGGAAGTCATGAGGAGGAAGTACCGATCTCGTCTGCCTTCGGTCTTCGAAGCCAGAGACCTCTTCTACACCCCTGGAGCGGGAATCAGTAACCCGCCAGTGGTAAACCGGGCGGAAACACCTGGGGCGGGTGCGCCGGTCCAGCCCCGTTTAATAGATCTGCCCCGTCATAATACTGGTGTACCTCAGGCTGTGCCAACACCTCCGGGTCACTACTCCAACCCGATGGACAACCTTGTTGCGGCTGCTGCACGGCTGGAGGCCATTCCAATTGAAGGAGATTCGCCGCAGGCGGTAGAGACGCGTCGGGTCAAGGAGCTCCTTAGGACAGCTTTGGTCCAACAGGAAGCATATTCGTACAGCCGCGATCGGATCCACTCAACCCCTCGCCCGAGCCGGAGCTATAGCAGGCATATGGATGAACCGGTCGTGTCAAGTAATGCACGGCGAGGAGCGCACCGTGGTAACAACCCGGCAGGTGGTGTCGAGAACGCTCAGGAAGTGGTGGACCGGGCCCGAGCGCGCAGGGAGGCCGAGTTAGCAGCACAATATCAAGATCGTCAGCTTACGGCGGTTCGTCCGACCACCATGATCGAGCCTGGAAGTACCTCTAGTGCTTTGGGGGTGCCTTGCCTTGTTCCCGCTTTACGCAATGTGCGCATGCCCAAGGATTTCAAGGGCCCGCGCAAGGTACCAAATTATACGGCGGATCAACCTCTAGAGACATGGGTGGAGAGCTATGAGATGGCCATGGAGATGCTTGACGTGGATGAGGCGGCGTGTGCAAAATATTCCACCATGATGCTTGAAGGAACGGCCCGTACATGGTTAAAAAGCTTACCGGCCAATTCTATCAGTTCATGGGCCCAGTTACAAGCCCGGTTTATCAGTAATTTCAAAGACACGTGTAAGCAGCCGATGTCGATAGTGGATCTAGCTGCCTGTGTCCAGTAGGAAGGAGAATCAATGATGCATTGGGTGGGCGGGGTCTCGCAAATTCTGCATTCATCAGACCGCATCAACGCTGACACCGCGGTTATAACCCTGGAAGGCAATTGCCGGTTTGGGCCCCTAAAGCTAAAATTAGGGCGGATGAAGCGCCACTGCACTGACATAGGGACTCTCATGGGCGCTTTGGTAAAGTATGCTGATTCTGATAGTACCAAGGATCCCGAGTCTGATGATGAGAAGACAGGGAAGGGAAAGAAGAACGGCAACTCCAAAGGTCAGCAACATCACCCGACAGGTAATGGTGGCGGAGGCAAGCGCAAAGCGGATGGCAACATGGACTTCGTGGCTAATACCAACGCGCAGGACAAGGGCCAGCGGCGTAAGGGTAAACCGCAGAATCGCAGTGGGGCGCCTAACCCTAACCCGGACCGCCTAAACTATCTGTTGAACCAGCCCTGCCCGAAGCATGGGACGAAGGAGGTGCCAGCGAACCACCTTTGGAAGGATTGTTACATTATGCAGGAGTTCAAAAATTCTAATGCTTTCCAGTATGATCATGGCTCTGGCGGTGGCTCCGGATCCGGGCCGGATTACGGTGGAGGAAATTCCGGTTCAAGATTCAATGGTAATCCG
Source organism: Aegilops umbellulata (assembly GCA_032464435.1). NCBI lineage: Eukaryota > Viridiplantae > Streptophyta > Magnoliopsida > Poales > Poaceae > Aegilops > Aegilops umbellulata. Next base: position 423,071,433 of record CP136059.1, read on the forward strand.
GGCGGACATAGTAATCAGAATAATCAGAATAGCCAGGGTGGTTACAACCAGCAGCAACAACAGTCAGGTTACCATAGCAACGCAAAGCAGTTGAATAGTGGGCAGTACCATGTCTTCACCACTAGCTTGGACAAGCGAGACCGGAAGGTTCAGAAGCGGGCAGTCAACTCTGTTGAACCGGCTGTGCCCCGTTACTTACGCTGGTCTGAGCAGCCAATCATATGGAGTAGAGAGGATCACCCACCCCGGGTTGATAACCCGGGTCAGCTAGCGTTGGTGGTGGCACCTTAGGTGGGAGGTTATAAGTTCACCAAGGTACTCATGGATGGAGGGAGCAGCATTAATATCTTGTACTATGAGACCTTCCGTCGTATGGGATTGATAGATAAAAATCTCAAACCGTCCAATACCGTGTTCCATGGTGTGGTACCTGGCAAATCAGCATATCCTGTTGGTAAGATAGCTTTGGAAGTGGCCTTTGGAGATGATCATGATTCCAGGACGGAGACGCTGACGTTTGAAGTGGTAAAGATCCAAAGTCCGTATCACGCCCTGTTTGGGCGACCGGCCTATGCCAAGTTCATGGCATGGCCTTGTTATGTGTACTTGCAGCTCAAGATGCCGGGTCACAAGGGGACAATTACGGTTCATGGAAGCCGTCGAGTCGCTTTGGAGTGCGAGGAAGGAGATGCGGCCTACGCAGAGTCGGTTTGTGCCACCGAGGAGCTGAAATTTTATAAAGACAATTTTGATCCGGCAGATATGACTCTGTTGAAGAAGCCAACTACGGAGCATGATCCGGCCTTGAAGTTCAAATCGGCAGCTGAGACTAAGCTTGTTGACTTCGTGCCTGGCGATTCGTCCAAGCATTTCAGCATCAGTACCAATTTGAATCCGAAATAGGAAAGCGCACTCATTGAGTTCATCCGTGAGAATCGGGACATTTTTGCATGGAAGCCTTCTGACATGCCGGGTGTACCGAGGCAACTCGCTGAGCACACTCTTAATGTGGATCCTAAATACAAACCGGTGAAACAATTCCTCCACCGGTTTAACGAAGAAAGACGCAAAGCTATTGGAGAAGAGGTAGCCAGGCTTTTGGCAGCTGGTTTTATTGTTGAAGTTTTTCACCCTGAGTGGCTTGCTAATCCGGTGCTGGTCCTTAAGAAAAACGGCACCTGGCGTATGTGTGTGGATTACACAGACCTCAATAAAGCTTGTCTAGCAGATCTTTTTGCCCTCCCTCGTATTGATCAAATCATTGATGCTACGGCGGGTTGCGAGCGTTTGAGTTGTTTGGATGCATATTCTGGTTATCATCAGATCAAAATGGCAGTTAAGGACCAGGAGAAGACGGCGTTCATCACTCCCTTTGGAGCCTTCTGCTATGTGTCTATGCCCTTTGGGCTCAAGAGTGCCCAGGCAACTTATCAACGGTGTGTACAAAATTGCCTTCACAAGCAGATTGGCCGTAATGTACATGCTTATGTGGATGATATTGTGGTTAAGTCAAGGAAGAAGGAGACTCTGGTTGACGATTTGAAGGAAACCTTTGGTAACCTGAGGACGTACAAGATGATGCTCAATCCGGCCAAATGTGTTTTTGGTGTACCGGCAGGCAAGTTATTGGGTTTTCTGGTGTCCAACAGGGGAATTGAGGCTAATCCGGAGAAGATCACAGCCATCACCTCCCTGGCTAAACCGAAGTGTATCAATGACGTTCAACGTTTGGCTGGTCGGATTGCCGCGTTGAGCCGGTTTATCAGCCGCCTAGGTGAGAAGGCAATTCCTTTGTATCAGATGTTGAAGAAGACGGATCAGTTCGTCTGGAGTTTTGCTGCTAATCAGGCATTTGAGGACTTAAAGCGGCAATTGGCCAACCCGACTGTGCTTGCCGCTCCCGTTGACAAGGAGCCGCTACTACTATATGTTGCTGCTAACGCTCGCGCAGTCAGTGTGGCTATTGTGGTAGAGCGGAAGGAGGCAGGTAAGGAACATCCGGTTCAGCGTCCGGTTTACTATATCAGTGAGGTCCTTATTGAATGCAAGCAAAGGTATCCGCATTGGCAGAAGCTGGTATACGGAGTTTTCATGGCAAGCCGGAAGCTGAAGCAGTATTTCCAAGGGCACCCCATCACAGTGGTCAGTTCTGCTCCCTTAGGCGATATCATCCAGAACCAGGAAGCGACTGGCCGGATTGCCAAGTGGGCTATAGAGCTTGGGCCGCACGGGTTGAAGTACGTGCCCCGAACGGCTGTGAAGTCTCAAGCACTTGTTGATTTCATCAATGATTGGACGGAGCTGCAAGCACCTGAAGAGAAGCCGGATCACACATATTGGACCATCCATTTTGACGGATACAGGCAATTGGAGGGCTCGGGGGCTGGAGTCGTATTAACTTCCCCACGAGGTGACAAGTTCTGTTACGTCCTCCGCTTAATGTTCCCTTGTACTAACAATGCAGCTGAGTATGAAGCCTTGCTCCATGGTCTGCGGATGGCTAAGGAAATGAATCTAAGCCGGGTTAAATGCTTCGGTGACTCGGACCTAGTGGCTCAACAGGTATCCGGCACTTGGGATTCCAAGGACCCACTCATGGCTGCATATCGTCGTGAGGTGGATATTGTTGCAGGTTACTTCAAGGGGTATCAGGTGGACCATGTGGACCGTCGGAAGAATGAAGCGGCGGACGCTTTAAGCCGGTTGGGCTCTCAACGTAAACCGGTCCCGCCTAATGTTTTTCTTGATGTGCTGCACAACCCGTCGGTCAAGCTCCCTGGTGAAGCGGATTTGGCTATTCCTGATCCGGAGGCTCAATTGGTGGCAGCTCTACACGTCATTCCGGATTGGACGCTTCCTTATCTTGCGTACATGAACCGGGGCGAGTTACCAGAGGACGAAACCTTGACCCGGCAGATAATCCGGCGATCCAAGTCTATGACTATTGCTAATGGTGAATTGCATCATTGCAGTGTGTCAGGGGCGTTTCAACGCTGCGTGTCTCCTAAGGAAGGTTGCGAAATTTTGCGCGATATCCACGAAGGAGATTGTGGTCATCACGCCGATTCAAAGTCTTTGGTGGCTAAAGCGTTCCGCCATGGTTTTTATTGGTTAACTGCTCATGCTGATGCGGAGGATCTGGTCAGACGATGTGACGGTTGCCAAAAGTTTTCAAGACGCACTCATGTGCCGGCTCAAGAATTGAGGATGATTCCGATCACTTGGCCGTTTGCAACTTGGGGGCTGGATATGGTTGGGCCTTTGAAAAGGTCCAAGGATAAGAAGACCCACCTCCTGGTGGCGGTTGACAAGTTTACAAAGTGGGTGGAGGCAGAACCTGTTAGCAAGTATGATGCGACCACAGCGGTTCAGTTCATCAAAAAGGTGATTTTCCGGTTTGGTTTTCCACATAATATCATCACAGATAATGGTACTGAGACGAGAGATGAATCGACTTAAAGCGGCCAAGCAACCTGTCAGCTTTTGGATGTCGTGCACGCGCACAGGATGTTTCATCCGGAGTATAGTTCCAACCTTTTTTGGATTGGCGTCGATTCCCCGTTCGGAAACGAGAAAACCGAGTAACTTTCCACCGGGAACTCCGAATGTGCACTTTGATGGATTGAGCTTGATATGATGCCTCCTGAGGTTGGCAAAGGTTTCTGCAAGGTCAGTCAATAGGTCGGAACCCTTCAGTGACTTGACCACAATATCATCCATGTATGCTTCCACATTCCGACTGATTTGAGTGAGCAAACACTTCTGAAATCATCCTCATGAACGTGGCTCCGGTATTCTTGAGGCCGAATGGCATGGTAACATAACAGAAGCACCCGAATGGAGTGATGAAAGCTGTTTTAATCTCGTCGGGTCCATACGGACGGATCTGATGGTACCCGGAATAGGCGTCTAAAAAACACAGTCGCTCACATCCCGCAGTCGAGTCGACTATTTGATCGATGCGGGGGAGAGGAAAATGATCTTTCGGGCAGGCCCGATTGATATGTTTAAAGTCAATGCACATGCGAAGTGACTTGTCCTTCTTAGGGACCATGACAACATTGGCGAGCCACTCGGAGTGGTAAATTTCTCGGATGAACTCTGCTGCCAGAAGCCGAGCCACCTCCTCGCCAATGGCCTTTCTTTTCTGGACGGCGGACCGTCGAAGATGTTCTTTGACAGGCTTAACCTTTGGGTCGACTTGTAGACGGTGCTCAGCCAGTCCCCTGGGAACCCCCGGCATGTCAGAAGGCTTCCATGCGAAGATGTCCCAGTTCTCACGGAGGAACTGGATGAGCGCTTCTTCCTATTTGGAGTCGAGTGTTGTTGAGATATGAGTCGGAGCAGCATCGGGATCGGTCGGGTGAATGCTAACCGGCTTCGTTTCTCCAGACGACTGGAAAGCTGACTCTGAAGCGGGCTTCTTAGCACGTAGCAAATCACTCGGATCTGCAGTCTTCTGATACTCCTGCAGCTCGACTACCGCCATCTGAGCATCAGCAATCCTCGATCCTTTCTGAAAACACTCTTCAGCTTTCTTCCGATTGCCCGTAACAGTGATCACTCCTTTGGGACCAAGCATCTTCAATTTGAGATACACATAACATGGTCGAGCAATGAAGCATGCATAGGCTGGCCTTCCCAAAATAGCATGATAAGCACTCTGGAAATCCACAACCTCGAATGTTAACTTTTCTTTGAGGTAATTCTTCGAATCACCGAAAACCACATCGAGAGCGATCTGGCCGAGTGACTCGGCTTTCTTCCCAGGAATAACTCCATGGAAACTCATGTTGCCGGTACTAAGTCTGGACATCGGAATGCACATTCCTTTCAATGTCTCTGCATACAGTATGTTCAAACCACTTCCACCATCCATCAGGACTTTGGTCAGTCGAGTGCCTTCGACAACTGGGTCGACCACCAAAGCTTGCCTCCCAGGGGTGGCAATGTGCGTGGGGTGATCGGACTGGTCGAATGTGATGGCGGTCTAAGACCACTTCAGATAACTGGGTGTCGCCGGAGCAACCATATTCACTTCACGGTTGATAACTTGCAGTCGACTTTTGCTTTCAACATCAGCAAAAATCATCAGGGTGGAATTGACCTGGGGGTATCCATCATCACTGTCTTCCTTGTCTTCAACTTTGTCCGACTCCTTTTCCTTATCTTTGGGTTGCTTGCCCTGGAACTGCTGGATCAAGAGCCGGCACTGTCGAGTGGTATGTTTTGGGTAAATGAGTTTACCCTCTTCATCTTTCTTTGTGTGGATGTGACATGGAAAATCCAACACATCATTTCCATCTTGGTCTTTAACTTTCTTGGGGTTCCAAGGTCCTTTGGGTTTTCCCTTGAACTTTCCTTGGGTTACAACCAAGGTTTCCCCAGGAGCTGCTGGCTCGGCTTTCCTCTTCTGCTTCCGATTGGAATTTCCTCCTCCGGTTTCTTGGGCGACTGACTTGAGTTTGCCACTCCGGAGTCGATCCTCATCTTCACCATTAGCATACTTGGTGGCAATCTCCATCATCCGATTTAGAGACACGTCTTCGGTTCGACCGAATTTCAGATTCAGCTCTCTGTTCCTGACACCTTCCTTGAATGCACAGACTGCTTGGTGGTCTGGCACATTTTCTACAGTGTGGTGCAACGTGATCCACCTCTGGATGTAATCCCTCAAAGTTTCATTCGACTTCTGCACACAAGACCGCAGTTCCGTCAGCCCTGCACGGCGTCCCCATGGACGTCTGCGTCGCGCTCGGGCTCCTCCTGTCGGAGCTCTGCGACGAGCCGTGGCGCCACCGCGTGATCACCTTCAGCGCGGCGCCGCAGCTGCACCGCATCCGCGGCGAGACCCTGTCGGAGAAGGCGGAGTTCATCTGCGAGATGGAGTGGGGCATGAACACCGACTTCCAGGCCGTGTTCGACCAGCTCCTGCGTGTGGCCGTCGCCGGCAAGGTCCCTCCGGAGCGCATGGTGAAGAAGGTGTTCGTGTTCAGCGACATGGAGTTCGACGAGGCGTCGTCGAGGCCGTGGGAGACGGACTACGAGGCGATCACGAGGAAGTACGCCAAGGCCGGGTACGGCGACGCCGTGCCGCAGGTGGTGTTCTGGAACCTGCGGGCCTCGCGCTCGGTGCCGGTGACGGCGGAGCAGAAGGGGGTGGCGCTGGTGAGCGGCTTCTCCAAGAACATGCTCAAGCTGTTTCTCGGCGGCGACTACACCCCGTCGCCCAGGGCCGTCATGGACAAGGCCATCTCCGGGCCCATGTACGAGAAGCTCGCCGTGTTCGACTGAAGGGTAGGCGCGCGTGCTTGGTGTGTGTTAGTGTTTGGTTCATTAGTCCTCCCAGAAAAAAAAAAGCAGTGAGGCGCTAAAAAATAATTTGATCAGAATTCATTCAAACTTCCACTTGCATGCTTGTCGTAAAGCTGTAGCTCAAGAATCAACAAGACATGATCATAAGGAGTAAAATGAGTGAATCTACACTGTAAAACAGGCCTATATACATTCGTATTTAGTCCGTAGTAAAATCTCTAAGAGCATCTCCGACAGACGCATGCAAGCGCGGCGCACTAAAAGTTTTTTACAGCGTCGAAATAGCGCTTTTGCGCGCCGAACTAGTCAGTTGCTTCACCAGGCGTCCAAAAAAATTAGCGCGCCAACGTGCCGCTTCAGTAGGCGCTGTAAAACAGAGCGCGCGCTCCCAGCCGACGCACAAAATAAGATGATCTCAAACATCCAAAATATGCAAATTTCCCACAATGATCTCGAACAAGATGACTTTGTGGGCATTTCATCAAGCACTATATGTGCATCGGCCGCCGGCGCAATAAATTCTGAGGTTTCCGGCGCTTCGGGCGGCAGAGACGCGGCCGGCCTCGCTCCTGCCTTCTTCTTTATCACCGCTTTCCTCTTCTTTTGGGACGCCGTCACGGTCGCGGTGGCCGCCATGGCTCATTTGGAGGCGGAGCTCCGTGGCTTTGCGGTGGGTGGTGGCGCGACGCCACCCTACGCGCTCGTTCGGGGCGGCATGAAGAGCCCGCGCGCGAGGCCGGTGTTCGGAGCCGAGGCGGCGCCGGAGGTCAAGCCCGCGCTAGGGTTTGCGGCGGCGGCGGCAAAGAGATCGCACGTGTATGGAGGGATTAGGGGGATGTCGGCGCACCCGTCCATGGCTAGAGGTCGCCGGCGCCGGCGCGGGGCGGGCGGAGAGTTCAACGGCGATTGCTCGCTTCGAGTGCGATTTCTTTGTCGCGCACGCAATGCCGTTCTGTTTGACGCGCGAAGTGGTTTTTAGCACGCGCGTGATTTTTGCACCTCTGCTGGAGCTGCCGATTCAATCGTGCACGCTATAATTCTGTTTTTCCATGCGCGTGGCTTATTTAGCGCCTATGTTGGAGATGCTCTAAAAAGACTTACATTTAGGAACAGGGAGTATGTACCGTCAGACATCCCATGATAAAATCAAGGAAACAAAAGATCAGTGAAAATAGTCAAGTCAAAACTTTTCTCATGTACAATTTTATTCCATGCCAACATCTATGAACCTCATATACACTTTTCAGGTTTCTATTTGGTGCCCGAATTCTACAGATTATTACATGGTGATGGTGCAGCGCATGCAGAGCCATCGGCTACAAAAATCCTAAGAGATCAAAAAACGTATAGACAGTAAAATTAGGGTTCAAACTCTCATCTATGGTAAAATTCAATCAGCATTATCAGCAAGACTGGACTCTTCAGCAATTGACAACTTGATATCACATAATTTACCTTCTTGGCCTGAGTACTGGTAGACAGCGCCTGGACTGAATTTTACATCCTGGTAGATCATGCGTCAACCAAAAAATCATCAGCATCAACTACTTAAGGCTCGTTCAGATCAGGCTTCGTCTAACCATTTGGCATGCTCCTAGGTCCAGAGTCCAGCGAGTTGATTTGCCGATGCCAAAACACCATTCACGCTTCTATTGCTGGTGTGCCAACAAGGCTGAGTTGCAATGGCTTGCTGCTGTAATTGCTTCTCACGCCAAAGATTTTGAAAAACTCAGCTTCTTGGCCCATCAGCCCCTGGCTGCTGCACAACCATCTTTCTGTGATTTTGTGAATAATGATCTGGCAATTCAGCTATCCAACCACGCCGAGCTCGTGACATGTTACGTATAACTCTCCCGGTGAGCTTAGTTGAAGAAATAGGTAGATGTGAGAACTTCTCTCACATCAAAATTCCCCTGTGCTGGGCAGGGAGGAAACTCTACTGTCGGGAATAATGTCTGAAACTCTTCCAATAGCTGGATTCAATATAAGAAAAGGAACATTAGAGAATAATCTATTGGTACAACTGAAGAACAAAGTATTGCTTGCTTAAAAGACACAGGGTACAGTCTGACAGCATACGTTTTCAAGGATTGGCATGCTGTACAGCTCCACGAATTGCTCTCTCAAGATCTGATTCATTTTATCGACATCACATGCATGCACCCAAAATGAGTCGTGCACTCCTGCAGCCAAAACACGTCAGCAAAAGGCAACATAAATTGCTTACGGACAAGCATCATAAGCACAAGTAACCAAAGCATAAAGCTTTTGAAGTCAACATCCAAAATCAACTTAATTTGCATTATCTATTGGCTGTTTGATACAAAGGGGTTGGATCCTGGTCAACTCGTCATATTTGGACCCTAACAGGACATTATTCTTGAATTTGAGGATTGCGGGCCCTTTTTAGGAAAATCCTATGCTATTTGATTTGCACAAATATACTGGAACCAACAATCAGCACTACTGACTGAACACTTCTGAGAATATAAACAAGTACTCCCTCTGTACCAAAAATACTTATATTTTGATACAGAGGAGTAGATCATAGCACATTACCCAACAGCAAGAAAAGGAAGCTGACATCCACGATTCACCAGAAACTTTGTTTTACATCAAGCTTATTCATATCTGATACGTATATATGATCAGAACACCTTGCCTCAGTGGCAATGCATGGAACAACCGAAAATGTAAAAGGTAGCTGCTGCTGCTGCTGGGATGCAAAACCAGTAGCGGGTATAACATTTTTCTAAAGGGCTGGTAAAAGCCAATATGGACATTTTGATATAAAGATGGAAGTTTAAAGAAGGCAATGTCGAATTTTAGCTAAATGTATCCTTTCAAAAAAAATAAGGGTAAACGTAGTAATAGATCAAAGACAACTATCCAGTTCACTCCACTTCCACTAAAGTGAAAGCTTAAGATTGGTTGGTACTGGGAGGAGGTTTGCTACTAAAATATTTGTGCTAGCAATGGAACCAGAAATCAGAAAATACCTGCAAACTGAAGACCAGCCTCCTTGCAAGTAATTGCAGTCATCATCATATGTGAACTATCAAGAGAATGCACAAAATTCGGTGGAAAAGCTGCCTTTTGCCGTTGGGTTGCAATCTAAAATTCAATGACAGCAAAAATTAACCATGGTAGTTGGAATAAGCAAGGAGTAAGTGAATAAAGTTACTTACTGCGTCACCCTCCCGTCGTAAAGCCAGACATTGCAAAGAAGTTCGTATCTGCACGATAATGGCGATATTGAAATAAATAACACAAATAGTGCTCATAAAATGGCAACGAATCTCGAAGCAATTAAATATTTTAACTTGAATGCGTCTCAATTCTTCCTACATTGCCCCTTCCACACTTTGGACACCTTTTTCAAGGATTATATGAAATTTAAAATAAATATGGTCCAAATCATACAATTAGCTCATGTTTGTTTTCATGCACGAACCAAGTGCTCTTCAACTCACACTGCAATGATGTTTCGAAAGGTGCATAACTAACATGACATTTACACAAATGAGAAAATATGCTCCCTTAAAAGAAAAGTGAGCAAGCATAAAAAGAAAAGTATAGGCAGCCCGGTGCATGTAGCTCCCGCTTGCGCAGGGTCCGGGGAAGGGTCTATTGTACGCAGCCTTTCCCTACATTTCTGTAAGAGGCTGTTTCCAGGACTTGAACCCGTGACCTCATGGTCACAAGGCAGCAGCTTTACCACTGCACCAAGGCACCCCTTCAAAAGTGAGCAGGCATAACCAAAACAAATCAAGTATCCACATATACTGCTTGTTTAGTGCAGATATAACAAAAAAAATGCACATATATGTGCAGTAGTTGATAAGTAGCTCACCATATAGTTTTTATATTTCTTGTACGGCTGCACAACTGGAAGACCAACAGGACTCGTCCATCTGACTGGTTGATTTTTTGAAGCAATCATCTATGAAGAATTGAAACACTGTCAGAGCCTTTTGATAACTCAACTCAACTACCACAATTATTGGACAAAGGAAAATGCAATGCCACACTTTACATTGGGATGCCTGTCAAATTTTAAATCAATTGAAAAAACTATGATTCAGAACAGAATATATCATATACCTTTGCACAGTCACCCAGCCATGCCATTATAGCACGGGCAGATTGGAACATTTGTCCTAGTGCATCCAAAGTTACCTTCATCAGAGAAACAACAGTTACAGCATGTCCTTGTCTCTCCAATGTAATCAATAGGGAGCAACGAAAAAGAATGCGCTAGGGGCATTAATTGTGTATTTTGCCACCGCCTTGTGCTTTTCTCACCAAAGCACACGCTGTGCACACCTAGCACGATTAAGCTCTAGGAGTTTTGCTATCACCTAGAGCCTAGGCGTGCCTTCTTTAACAATGATAGGGAGTCACAAAAATCGCCAGTCTGTCAGATGCAAATGAAGTACTTACCCTGGTAGCATAGCAGGACACATCATAGAGCAATTTGTCATCTGTAATGTGTCCTTTCTCTTGAAGCCTCTTCATAATTTGCTGGCGAGCACCGATAAATGTGACACCATAAACTGACGTCATCACTGTCTGCTTGACCAGCTTCCTATCCACCTGTAAGCTACCAATGTCCAGGTCCTCAACTGTTTTGTTAAAAAAAAGTACACGAAGAAGAATATTTCTTGATTGAGGCAGAGCGGGGCAGGGAGAAGGCTAACCTCATCAACTAAAACCTTTGCTAATGGAACACTTGGGTCAGTAGCAGGATCTTTCATTGAGTCTTCCCGTACAACATCCAGTACCCTTCAGTCAAGTTTATGCCAAAACATTATTAATTACTGAGTGCCACTAAGCACTAGGGAAAAGCATTATGAAATAAATAATCTAAAAACTGAGTTAACAGTTAGATGACAAATAAGCTAAATACTATAATCTATTAAGGCAAATTAATAATTGGAAAGGAGAACTGGGTGTGGCAACAGCCTCAGTGGTCGTTCAGGTTCAAGGCCTGCCCTCCCTATGGTATCTTAGTGTTCTTTCCAAATAAAATTATAAAAACGAGATGTTGCTAGAGCCTGTTGTTTCTTTTAGAATTACAGAAAGGTTCCTTAGTCACAGCCAGCTACATCTATTTCAAGAAGTAAAACATATAACTTCATGGATTTGTTTTTCTTCACGCACAATTGTCACTGCTTGTGTTTTAATGAAGGCAAATACTTTGTCGGCTGATCTAATAAAAGAAGGTAACTTAATGGTAAAGGTAAAAGTTTTCCCTAAGACATAAAATATATTTCCTAGTAGTTGCTACATGATAAAATTCAGTTATGATAACAACTTAGATAAATAGCTCAGAAATATAATCAAAATAGACATGTAGAGCTGTTTTGAACAACTAGAAGATGTAAGCGATGTTGGTTGATCCTTCCGTGGGGGTGGGGAGTGGGGGGCATCCACAAATGTAGTGCATACGGGAATTAGAGAGGGGGAGGGAGGCACCTAGCAGCTATTTCTGAGTAGATATCTGCAGGTTTCTCTCCAGGAACCAAGTTGACAGCTGCCGCACCCATCTGTACAAAGACAATTGTCAAGTGTTAATATCTGGATAGTTCCACTATAGAATTTCATGAAAAATAGCATGCAAATGAAAAGAGAAGTTTTGCGACCCGGTTGAGTACTGATATATTCCAGACAGTGAAGAAAATTCAAGTAAATTAAAAAAAACAGTACACTCGACTATATGATTACATATTGAGCACAAAGTGCTAGCTTTATTTTACGATATCACAAGTACAGAAAATAAAGTTCAGGCCAAGTGATGCTCAGTTGGTATAGCAGGAAGAACTTACATAGTCTCTTCCAAGAGCGGCATAGTGTTGTAACCCATTGCATGAACCATCCTAAAAGATGAAAAATGTGACCAGTAATTAGTAATGTCGTGACAAAATGCTGGCTGGGCAGAGATATCTCAAATGCTTTCATTGCAAAAGCATAAGTAACACCTCGGTGCACATATAATATTGAGTTATTAACCTTGATCAATCCTAGGATATTGACCTTTCTCTATTCTCTATTTACAGGTGATGATTTAAGTAATGTCGAAACCCATGCGAGTGAGCCTCATTCTCAATGAAGACAATACCTGATGAATAGGTAGGTGAGAGACAGCACCATGAGGTGATGAACTTTCTAATGCCTTAGAAAGATCCATGCATGCAGCTAGACATTGAAATGGATCCTCAGCATTAATCCACCAACAGTTCCCATCAACAGGATTTGATGCTGAATCAAATATATCAGGCAAATGATCCTCCACAAACGCTAGTTTGCTCTCATGAGAAAGCTTTTCAATGCCTCCGCCATATTTGTTAGCCAAATGTATCTTCAACCAGCGTAAACCAGATTTTCCAAGTGGCCGCCCTTCAGCATACTCTAGAACACCTCGGCATAGATCTGAACCTAGGTGACTCAGATGTGGATGCATAGGGTATGCACGACCACGGAAATCCAGATTATGAGGATAATAGAAGCCATCCTCCTCTCTCATTTTACGAGCAACCTATTCACAAAGGTGGAAACGGTATAGCTTCAGTAACGGCATACCATACCAAAAAATGTAGACCTGATATCTAAGAAAGTAAGAGCGCCTCTTTATAACACATACAGAGAGTTTTAGTTCTGTATCGCATCGCTCAGCATGCAGTTCGCGGTTAGCTTTCTTTGTCTTCTTTACGCTCCACTTCCATTTCTGGATTTCATCTGGGTCTTCTGTTTCAGGTTGTTCAGGTAGAGGAATCTATACACAAAACAGAAGCGGGAACAGGTAGTTAAAAACATGTGTGGCCACTAGAGCGCATTATGAAAACAGAAGGAAACAAAATATTCACAATGTCAGAATTGACCATATGCAGTTGACTCACATTTCCCTTATCAACAAGTCCTGCAATACCCCCACCACGACTCCAAATAGTCTCAACAACGTCATGTACTCGTCTATTCACTCTCCATTTAGTACCCCCAAGGATATCTAATGCCTGCCAATATGACAATGCTTCAGACTGCTTTCATTAAAGCAGGAAGAATATCTAAACCATGCTGTTATGAGACTAACATTCACTACTAAGGAAACAAGTGTTGATGACGTGCCACTATGCCAAGGGAAACGAGTTTAAGAATATAAATGCAGGCTGTGTCAAAGATGACTGGTCAGCAAACCTCGAATACTTTCCGCAGCTGTTTTCTTGGAACACTCTTAATGGCTTCCTTCTGGTCCTTCACACCATGTGTCCGCATAACATACGAAGGCAGAAAAAGGTGTCCGCCTTTATCATAGCTGAAACAATACATGGTTCGAAAATGATCACCAGACAGAAGATGCAATCAACTATATCATCTAATTAACCATACATAGCTACTTTAAATATTGATGAACTAGTAAATACCCAACATAATTAACTGAAAAAGTACAAATGCATGAATCACTACCATACCCCTTCCATTTTGTAGGAGGTACCAGCATAGGAAGATAGGGTATCTCCACATGTCTAGCCTGCAAAAAATTCAAACTTCTAAATACATGTGAAGCATTTCCATTCAACACATAAAAACAAGAAAATGGAATCTGCAATGCAGCGAGCATTGCAAGTAAATTTTTGAACAAACTCGATGGGTTGACACTCGAGAAAATCCAGATTGTAAAAATAAGGAAAAGAAAACAAGTGGATGGTCATTTAGGTCAAACGTCTATATCCATCCAGAAAAGAACATCATAGCAGTGCAAAATAAACTTACAGTGCTTTCAAACCCCTCATGCACAAGAGGATCACACTCTATCACGAAGTGCTTCTTCTTTAGTCTCCTGCTCATTGAACAGAAATGTCAGAACAGATCTAAGGAATCTAAGCAAGCACATGATACTGACACAACAGTGCGTGTCAATGCAAACACAAAGCATGCAATAAAGGCAAACGCTGGGAAAATGTGCAGCCCTACCCATTTTCTACAATAGGCTTTCGCAATACATGCTTAAATGCAGGTCGAAAATCAGGAGAACTGTCGGGTGTTTGGTCGGCTGGTGACTGCACAAATGCCGAATCCAACAACAATTCAATCAGGCGAGTTCCTAGCTGCAGTCGCAAAAGGAGGATTATCTTCCATAACATATGAGACAAAATTCTGTAACTGTAGGTATGCTATCTGGAAAACAAACCTTCACTTGGGCTTCTGTGCCCCATTCCTCCAATTCAATCTCCTGTTGCACAAGCTTCTGTGCTTCAGTCAATTTTCGCCTCCTCACCAAACTTTTAACAAGTTTCCGGCATTTTGCCTGTTCCTTGTCTAATGCTGTATCATTTTCACTTTCATTTTTGCTCCTAGTTTTCCTCCTAGTCTTCTGAAAGAAAGCCTGGACTTTGTACTGCAGAACAATAAATAGCTTTCAACACACAGAAAAAACAACTGACACTAAGGAAACATTGTGTGATGAATACTGAATGGCAAAGTGAAGAACCTCCTACAATAGCATCGAGTTCATCCTAATTAACGTGATCAAACTCCAGCCCTTTACAACATATACAGCTCTAGCGCACAAGCAGAATAGCCGAGGCCTGAGCCAGTGGAAGATTAATTCCTAATCCAAGGCTTTGTCATCCATAAATATAATACACCACCCCACACATGATTTCCGATCTGGCAATCCGCCATCATGACACATTGTCAGTGCCAGAAAACTTATTGTCAAACGGGCAACCTAGATGCCATCTCCACTTGGCAACCATCTCACATGATGTCTATTGGATCTAAATAAACAAAGTAGGTCAACAACGTCATCCAGCTATCACATCACGACACAATTTGGAGATAAAATAACCTAACCCAGAGAACCCATAACACATCCACCAGTTGCATAATGTCCCCGTTCCTCCAATTTGTTAACTTCATTACATTGCCAAACTTCTAATTGGGCATGTCGATCAAGTCAAATTGTTGACCAGTCAAATGGAAATCACAAGGAAATGAAAGCCCTGCACAACAACTTCCACAGTCCATCTACATTAATTACACTAAGGTCACCATCACTAAGTCTAAATCTCACATTGCTGTAAACAAGCTATTTCTAAGTCATGAGTAATACTAGATAGTATCAACAAATTGTCTGTGATGAAGTTGCGGGTAGAAGCGGGCCATTAAAAACGAACCTCGCGCTCGACGGCCTCCCCAATGGAGTGCGCAGCCTGGACGACGCGGACGCTGCCGCAGCCGTCCTTGCTGGACATGAGGAGGCCCATCATCTTGTGCATGACGATGACGGCGACCTTCTCGGCGGGGAGCAGGAGCAGGTACTTGGCGTAGACGTGCTTGACCCGCTTCCTGCGCTGCACGTCCTGGTCCCGGGCGACGGCGTCGCGCAGCGGCTCGAACCAGCCGAGGAAGAGCGACTTGACGTAGGGCAGCTGGGGGGCGAGATGGCGGTCGAGCATCTCGCGCTCCAGCTGGCGGTACTCCTCCGCGGCGCGCGCCCAGGCCTCCGTCTCCGCCTTGACCTGCCGCTGCCGCAGCCGCCGGTGGTCCGCCCGCCTGGCCCGCTCCCGCTCCTTCCCCCTCTCGAGGAGCGCCGCCAGCTCCTCCTCGGCCGTCAGCGGGGGCGGGTGGGGGATCTGGTAGGAATCGGCGGGGGAGTTGAGGAAGGCGAAGAGGTCGAGCCAGTCGAAGGCGTCGGTGTTGAGGGGCGGGGGCGTGGGGATGGGGAGAAACGTGACGGGGCGGGGCGGGGGCGCGGCCGCGACGGCGACCATGGGCGGCGGCGGCGAGAGGCGGCGCAGGCGGGGCCGCGGCGGGGGCGCGCACGTGGAGATGGGGGCGAGCAGGAGAGGCATGCGCCGCCGCCTGGGCCGAGGGGCTGCGCTCCGGCGGCCGGAATTTGGGGCCGGCGAGGTGGAGGAGGCGGAGGAGGGGGAGAAACCTCGGTAGAACCTTGGAGGGAGGGAGGAGACCGAAGGGGAAGGTGATAAGGGGGACGGGAAAAAAATATCGGGGGTTTGGAGGGGGGGCGGGTGAGGGGGCCGTCGGATCGCGTCGGGCTCGCATCGGACGGCGGGAGTTTGTGTCAACCTCGCGACTGGAGCTGCGTAAACGTGGCGGGGCCTGGCGGCTGGGCGTGGATAAGGTTCTTGTCTAGGTAAGTTTCTGCTGGTTTATGAGTTTGGGACCGTTCTATCCCAAAGTTCTTCGTGCAATGCCACGCGAATTCAGGGGGGTCTGCATTTCCTTCCGATGCAGTTTGGGAGTTTGAGTTAGCGTTTCTGAATCAGTGAATGCATCTTGCATCCCCGTTGCTAAATGGGGAAATCACATGCACGCCATGTGCTCACGAACAAACTGCCTTTGTCAAAGGCAGATGTGTAATGGAGGGGATGATGGTTTTACACGAAAAAGAAAAACAAAGTGCTCTGCTGTTAAAAGTTAGTTTTGAAGAAACTTATGGTAAATATTGAATGGTCTTTTGTTTATAAAATGTTAAGATTGAAAAAAAAAATCTGATAAGCGGTGTGACAGGTTTAGGTACATGATGATTGAGGGGCATGTGGGGATTAAAGTTAATGATAGTACTGGTCCTTATTTGGAAACTCATAAAGGTTTAAACAAGGGGACTCTACGTCTCCTTTGCTGCTTGATCTGACAGTTGATGCTTTGGCTATTATTTTAGATAATGCCAAAAGAGAGGGTTTTGTTAAAGGGGTCTTGACTGGAAATCTTAACATGGGGTTTAACATGCTGCAATACGCAGGTGCCACCATTTTCTTGTTGCAGGATGATGAGGTGAGTGCCAGAAATCTGAAATTCATTCTTTGGGCATTCGAAAAAATGACAAGGCAAGCCCCCGTCCCGGTGGTGTGTCTAGCATCGCTGGTAGGCATGTGGAGGTGTGTCTTCGGCGGATCTGTTCTTGGTGGATTTGCTCGGATCTAGTCGTAGTTCGTCTACGTTTGTGTGGCAGGTTAGATCATTCCGATCTACGCTATTCTTTTGGTTTTTGGTTCCTTCACACTCCCCTGGTGGAAGTCTTTCTTTTGGTTTCTGGTTTCTTCACAGTAGTTGCTTTTCACGGGATGATTCTTTCTTTTGGTTTCTGGTTTCTTCACACTCCCCTGGTGGAAGTCTTTCTTTTGGTTTCTGGTTTCTTCACAGTAGTTGCTTTTCACGGGATGATTCTTTCTTTTGGTTTCTGGTTTCTTCACACTCCCCTGGTGGAAGTCTTGCTTTTGGTTTCTGGTTTCTTCACACTCCCTTGGTGGAAGTCTTTCTTTTGGTTTCTGGTTTCTTCACAGTAGTTGCTTTTCACGGGATGATTCTTTCTTTTGGTTTCTGATTTCTTCACACTCCCCTGGTGGAAGTCTTTCTTTTGGTTTCTGGTTTCTTCACAATAGTTGCTTTTCACGGGATGATCTTGGCCCTTCTAGCTAGGTATGTAATAGAACTTGGCAGTGCTTTGTTTAGTTGTTTTCTCCTTTCTTTAGCTTCACTATTAGGTGATGAATGATGTAAGAAGACAAAATAGTTTCATTATATGAAATATTGGAGGGGGCGGTTTCTATTTTGCTAAAAAAAACCATGTGCTCACAAAAATATATATCAAAATGCAGGGTAAAGGAGTCGACCACATGGATGGCTTGCTTATATTATCCTTAGTTCAAGTCTTGTAATATTATATAAAATAAAAATAAAAATAAAAATAAATGTGATTCCATCTAGCATATTACTTACAATTATTCATTTTCTGGTTTCAAAATAGGAAGGTGGAAGGGATGATTGACCTTCTCATTGCAAATAAAACACAATTTGGTACTCACAAAAATCACAATCAGTCTCTAAACTAATAGGCATGTGAAGAGTTATACCAATGTAGAGATGAGCCAGGCACGCCCCCAAGCTCAGGTTCATTCACACAAGAACGATGCCCTATAAAATCCCATGATGAGAGAATAATTTCATCAAAGGAATTACTAGGAACAATCTCCACGATGACTGCACCTAAATTGTTGATCTTGTTGTAATCAGTAGGGGGAGGATGCCACCCCACACGTCCAACCGGACCAGTCGCACTTTTAAACACGTTCACCTTTCCTTTCCCTTTGTCGTTAGAAACCACCACATCATTAGAAAATGGAAGATAAAAATTGCCCACGGCCACCAAGTATGGCCATTGTTTTCTCTGTTGCAATGCACATGCATTTTACCTACTTTATACTAAGCAATTATACTTAATCATAACTCATCTTTTGAATGGAGTTATGATTTTTTTCCATACACCATTGGACAGACTATATTTATTTATAAGCATAATTAATAAAAATAACAATATATATATATATACATGCACATGTATATTAAGGTACATATTAGTCATGTCTTATAAATTTACTGCTGCAAAAATATTTTTCTAGCACCAAACAAAACTTTATTTGGTCATGAAAATTGCTTTTGTTTGTTTTTTAATAAACACTCTCGTATGTGATGCATTCAGTCTTAAATCTAAGCAAAACTAATATTACCATGTTATGTGTTGTATAAATTATGTTCCATGGTATCCTTAAATTCAACAAACCTAACAAATATCCTGGAGATGTTTGTAGAGTACAAGAGCATCAATCTTAGGTGAAACCAATAGAAATTCTAGATAGTATGGAGTGTTCACTATTATTCCGCCCCCGTCTTTCACTCTGGCTTGGTGTGTGAGGGGGGGCTGGGGGTGCATTGTCTACATTTGTATTAAATTTATGCGGTCCATAATATCCATGAGTATATTTAGTGTACAAACTTTTATAAACTACATTGTGACCTCTCTCCAACTCGCTCGAAACCAATCTAGTCCTCCCGGAACGACCGAATCCGGTAATATTCGTGTGTTCACGCACTAATTTCATGAGCTTTTTTGGCAAATACCTTGATCATTTATAAATAAGTACAAAGCACCAAAAACATAATAAATATTACATCGAGATCCTTGGACCACCAAACCACCGGAGCCCGCATGGTCTTCTCGATAATAGTCAGGAAGTCTTCGTGCACGTGCCCCTAAGGACCAGCGTTTTGGAGCCACTGTCGTCGTTGTTGAACATTTGAATCGATCTAAAGTGCTTGACACCATATCTCACCGTTGTGCATGCACAACAAGAAGTCTTAACCTCGCCGTCCCAAGGAGACGACAGTAATCTATATCAGAGTTCCGTCGAATCCACCCTAGTGGATGGAAAGAGTCGAAGCCTGGAAGACCGACTCAAAGATGAAGCGCCGCCATCTGCTCGATCACCTCCTTGCAAGAACTAGAAAACTCTAACCTAAACTACTAGTCGAAGCCGAGGCATCGGGATTCTCCTCCCCGCCACCAACTGCCGGAGGGATAGACAGAGGGGAGAAGAATCTACGGGCTAGCTGGTGAAACTTGGAGGGCAACTTTTGTTGTAGCCGCCTTTCCGTGAGGGATAGGACAAGAGTCTTCCACTAATTTGATGAATTGTCACGCAAAAATTGTATACATACGTTCTTACTAGAATGGTTGGGCACGCTACTATGGTACCAATTGTGCATGTGCCTTCGATATGTCTAGTCTAATAAAGAGCTCTTGTTGAAGTCGTATTACCCTCTTGATCATAAACCCTCGAGCTAGGGTTGTGTTCCTTTTTTTGCCATTGTCCCCTTCAGATTCATTATAACTGGATGATTCTTTTTTGCTTTCAGACCCAAAATGGTCAACGATCTCTTCCGTTCGGATGGGTCAGGATCAATGCAGGGTCAAACCAGCTGCAAGATTTATTTTTTTAACCCATTGCAGGTTTTTGGTTTTAAATTGTAGCCTTGACAAGGGTAAACATCACTATTTTGACTCTTTTGTAGTTTAGCATGATTTGACCCCTTTTTAAAAATTTAACACAATTTAACCCTTTTCGATGACGCCATCCACCGTGATGTTTTGGTTGCACGGGAGACGTCATGCTCCATGGTATTTTCTCTTATGCGTTTCCCCCGTGGGGACTTGGCGTCTCTGTCGTGGGACGAAACACCATGGACCACAACGTTTGGGCTAGAGGTAAACGCCATGGATCATGATGTCTCCCATGAAACCTAAACGCCACGGTTTGGTGATAATGTCTACAACGCAACCTTATTCTTGTAGACGTTGTTGGGCCTCCAAGTGCAGAGGTTTGTAGGACAGTAGCAAATTTCCCTCAAGTGGATGACCTAAGGTTTATCAATCCGTGGGAGGCGTAGGATGAAGATGGTCTCTCTCAAACAACCCTGCAACCAAATAACAAAGAGTCTCCTGTGTCCCCAACACACCCAATACAATGGTAAATTGTATAGGTGCACTAGTTCGGCGAAGAGATGGTGATACAAGTGCAATATGGATGGTAGATATAGGTTTTTGTAATCCGAAAATATAAAAACAGCAAGGTAACAAGTGTTAAAAGTGAGCATAAACGGTATTGCAATGATAGGAAACAAGTCCTAGGGTTCATACTTTCACTACTGCAAGTTCTCTCAACAATAATAACATAGTAGGATCATATAACTATCCCTCAACATGCAACAAAGAGTCACTCCAAAGTCACTAATAGCGGAGAACAAATGAAGAGATTATGGTAGGGTACGAAACCACCTCAAAGTTATTCTTTCCAATCAATCCATTCGGCTATTCCTATAAGTGTCACAAACAGCTCTAGAGTTCGTATTAGAATAACACCTTAAGATACAAATCAACCAAAACCCTAATGTCACCTAGATACTCCAATGTCACCTCAAGTATCCGTGGGTATGATTATACGATATGCATCACACAATCTCAGATTCATCTATTCAACCAACACATAGAACCTCAAAGAGTGCCCCAAAGTTTCTACCGGAGAATCACGACGAAAACGTGTGCCAAACCCAATGCATAGGTTCATGGGCGGAACCCGCAAGTTGATCACCAAGACATACATCAAGTGAATCACGTGATATCCCATTGTCACCACAGATACGCACGGCAAGACATACATCAAGTGTTCTCAAATCATTAAAGACTCAATCCGATAAGATTACTTCAAAGGAAAAACTCAATCCATTACAAGAGAGTAGAGGGGGAGAAGAAACATAAGATCCAACTATAATAGCAAAGCTCGCGATACATCAAGATCGTGCCAAATCAAGAACACGAGAGAGAGAGAGAGAGAGAGAGAGAGAGAGAGAGAGAGATCAAACACATAGCTACTGGTACATACCCTCAGCCCCGAGGGTGAACTACTCCCTCCTCATCATGGAGAGCGCCGGGATGATGAAGATGGCCACCGGTGAGGGTTCCCCCCTCGGGTAGGGTGCCAGAACAGGGTCCCGATTGACTTTTGGTGGCTACAGAGGCTTGCGGCGGCGCAACTCCTGGTCTAATATCCGTTCTGGAAGTTTTAGGGTACGTAGGTATATATGGGTGCAGGAAGTACGTCGGTGGAGCTTCGGGGGCCCCACGAGGCAGGGGGCGCGCCCTAGGGGGGTGGGCGCGCCCCCCACCCTCGTGAGCACCTCCCTTGGCTCCTGACGTGGGGTCCAAGTCCATCCGGTAGCTTTCCTTCCAAAAATAACTTGTCCAGTTGATTTCATTCCGTTTCGACTCCGTTTGATATATTTTTCTTCAAAACACTGAAATAGGCAAAAAACAACAAATCTGGGTTGGGCCTCCGGTTAATAGGTTAGTCCCAAAGTAATATAAGAGTGGAAAATAAAGACCAATGTTGCCCAAAACAGTAGATAATATAGCATGGATCAATAAAAAATTATAGATACGTTGGAGATGTATCAAGCATCCCCAAGCTTAATTCATGCTCGTCCTCGAGTAGGTAAATAATAAAAAAGATAATTTTTGATGTGAAATGCTAGTTGGCATAATTTCAATGTAATTCTTCTTAATTGTGGTATGAATGTTCAGATCCGAAAGATTCAAGACAAAAGTTCATATTGACATAAAAATAATAATATTTCAAGCATACTAACTAAGCAATTATGTCTTCTCAAAATAACATGGCCAAAGAAAGTTATTCCTACAAAATGGAAAATTCGAATCTGAGCCTAAGCTCATCTGCACCTGCGCTCACGAAAAAAATCAAAATAAATACTAGAAAAATTCAAAAAATTCCAAAAAAAATTGGGTGGTAGACAATTTGATGCGTGAGGTACGCTGCAATTTTCAAAACATTTGGACTTCTGTGCAGCTCTCAGCAAAAAAGACAAATCGGAGGTCTGTAAAAATGTGCACTGTTCATATACTGTTCTGGTCTGATTTGTCTTTTTTGCTGAGAGCTGCACAGAAGTCCAAATGTTTTGAAAATTGGAGCGTACCTCCCGCATCAAATTGTCTACCATCCAATTTTTTTGGAATTTTTTGAATTTTTATGAATTGTTTACGAATTTTTTCCTGACGGCACCGAAATGCCGCTCTCCTACAAAATCATATAGTCTGTCTATGCTCTATCTTCACCACACAAAATATTTAAATCATGCACAACTCCGATGACAAGCCAAGCAATTGTTTCATACTTTTGACATTTTCAAAACTTTTTCAATCTTCACGCAATACATGAGCGTGAGCCATGGATATAGCACTATATGTGGAATAGAATGGTGGTTGTGGTGAAGACAAAAAGGAGAAGATAGTCTCACATCAACTAGGCGTATCAATGGGCTATGAAGATGCACATCAATAGATATCAATGTGAGTGAGTAGGGATTGCCATGCAATGGATGCACTAGAGTTATAAATATATGAAAGCTCAAAAAGAAACTAAGTGGGTGTGCATCCAACTTGCTTGCTCACGAAGACCTAGGGTATTTCGAGGAAGCCCATCATTGGAATATACAAGCCAAGTTCTATAATGTAAAATTCCCACTAGTATATGAAAGTGACAACATAGGAGACTCTCTATCATGAAGATCAAGTGCTACTTTGAAGCACAAGTGTGGTAAAAGGATAGTAGCATTGCCCTTCTCTCTTTTTCTCTTATTTTTTATTTTTTATTATTTTTTTGTTTGGGCCTTTTCTCTTTTTTTATGGCCTCTTTTTTTCTTTTTTTTCTCTTTTTTTTTCGTCCAGAGTCGCATCCCGACTTGTGGGGGAATCATAGTCTCCATCATCCTTTCCTCACTGGGACAATGCTCTAATAATGATGATCATCACACCTTTATTTACTTACAACTCAAGAATTACAACTCGATACTTAGGCCCCGTTCGGAACGTCGCCTGGCTCCCGCAAAGCTAGCTTCTCGTGGGAGCCAGCGCTAGCCAGCTTCCCACAGGAGCCAGATTCGTTCGGCTGCTCAGGGCGCTCCAGTTCTGCTGCATGGGCTGGCAGCCCAGGAAGGGAGCCTGAAGCCCATTCGGGGGAGCTGCTTCATGGCCTGATTTTGTGAGGAATGTAGGTTGGGCTGAAAAGAGTACTGCAGGCCAGATTACAAAGCTGCTTGTATTTTTTTCTGTGTATGTTTCTGCGATTTTGGTTGTATAGAGAGCAGTTTTGGGTAGTGAGGGAGAAGTTTTGGGTAGTACAAGTGCAAATAATGTAATGAACATGCAGATTTTTGAATTTCACCAAGTTTAGATAAAGAAACACAAGGTTTGAGATATGTCCAACGACAAAAGCTTTCTCAAATTTGCATCTATTTGCAAATCAAAACGGATACAAATATTTATAGAACATGACCATGACTTCACCAACCAAGAGCAATGGCGGTAGCTAGTTCATTCCTAAACCTATCCATGTCAGGAGCACTTGCCTCTGAAGTTGAAGCATCTGATGCACTTGAAGGAATAACATACTTCTTATATCTATCCGGGATTGTTGGAACATAATCCGGATCCCTTTCACATCGAACAAAGTGGATATCATCTTTGTCATGGAGGCGAACATAGTTGTGCAATGTCATAGTAGCTGCAACTATCTTCATCTGTGTTTGGAACGAGTAGTTTGGCATCTTGAGGAGAATTTGCCATTTCATTTTCCACACTCCAAAGGTTCTCTCTATGCAATTGCGTTTGGAGGAGTGAATCTTGTTGAACTTCTCCTTAGGAGTATTTGGAGGTGCACCTCTTTGAAAGTCGGGGACATGACACCGTTCTCCTTTGTATGGTGCTAGATATCCATCTCTATTAGGATACCCGGCATCTACAAGATAATACTTGCCTAAATTGACAACACACATACATGTTAGTTGGAGGATAAAGTACATCATGTGTAAACTTGTAATGAAAATAAATGCTCACCCTTTGGAGGATGGGGGAAGGAGGATCTGTCCTTCTCAATTGCATGGTATAACACATTTGTATCATGCATAGAACCAGGTTGCCCAATTGAAGCATAAGTAAAGTGCATATCGAAGTCACATATCGCCATCACATTTTGAGTTGTCATGCCCGTCCTCCCAATGTACCTAACTTTCGGTGGGCCATCGGGAATAGAAGCTCTTATATGAGTCCCATCGATTGCACCAATGCAATCTTTGAGATGAGGATAAGCCCTCCTATCCTTTTTAATTAGATCATGCACAATGTGGAAGTTTGGGTCTTGTGGCTTAAGGTAGTGAGATGCCATGTTCACTACACATTGTAGAACCTCATGGAATTTACGATGGATTGTATCCGCTGAATGTTTGAAGCGATTTTAAGTTCTTCTATTTGATTCATAACCTCCCAATGTCCACAATAACATAGCAAGAGACTCATAAGTGCTAACAAAGCTTGTTTCTTTGAGACCATAGTCACGTACCAACAAGTCATGAAGATCAAAGAACACACTTGCCGTCATTCTCAACATTGTGTAGGTCTCTCCCGGTGTGGCAATAGTCTCTTGAAGCCATCCAAATCCACTCAAAATAGATTTCCGAGGCTCGGCCTTCATCACCCAACTTTCACAATACTTGCCAAATATGACTGCTGCACCCGAACAAAGCATGTTCATATTATGTTGTTGATGCATAACCAAATTCCTCATTGTTTCATAGCTATTGTCATCCTCACTATCACTATCCAATGACATCTCCCATATCAAACAATAGTTAGCATCAAGCAAAGCAATATGTTCACCAACATAAGAATAAATATGTTCGCCAACATAAGCATAAATATTGTTCCGAGCACAAGATAATAATAGGTTCGCCAACATAGGCATAAATGTTGTACCGATAGCACAAGATAATAATAGGTTCGCCAACATAGGCATAAATATTGTACCGATAGCACAAGATAATAATGGGTTCACCAACATACGCATAAATATTGTTCCCATAGCTAAGATAAGATAGAACAAACTAGTTCCCATACTTGAGGTCAAACCTCCTACGCAACCAACCCTTTCGAGTGTCGGATGTCATGTGCAAGAACATCTCTCTTTGCTCTCTCTTCAGAAAGAGCTCAGTTGCAATGAAATGCTCATCAGTGCCGTCTATTACGCCACAATCACGAACTAAATCCATGGTAGAGGCAATAGAAACGGTCTCATCTTTCTTTAGGAAAGACTGAAACAATGTGTGTGAAGCCCGGGCAATAGAACTAATCTTTCTAATCTCCCCTTGCATCACTTGTGCAGTCTTTGGTTTCTTGTTCTTCTCCGGAATCGTGACCCTGAGCCTCACTTTAGATGAACTAGCTACTGTCGGAGAAGGTTGCTCTTCGGTATCATCCTCCAAATCAAGATTGGTGATTTCATCAACATTCAAGGAGGATTTCAATGCCGAACTAGAGGGGGGAGGCAGACCAGATGCGGGGTTCCAATGGTCAGTGCCATCAACACTGATATCCTCAAACAAGATGCGCAAACCTTCTTCATTATGAAGTCCATGCTTCTTGAACTTGCCACAACCTGGGAGGTCCTATTGTATGAAAGAGAGACATTAGTACATAAAGCATGACAAGCTTACATTTTATTTTGTGAGAAACATAAGCATGAGAACTTACAACTTTTGCCTTTTTCCACCACTCATTATCTTGTTTCACAGTGTTTTTCTCAAGGTCCCAACCCCCTCCAGTCTCGCGCAACTTGAGCTTCTTGAATGTGTTGTACTTGCGTTTTAGCTTGGTCCATTTGTTCCTCACTTGCTTTGGTGTGTACTCAAGTCCAGTTCTCATCAAGAATTCCTTTCCCACCTCATCATATGCACTGGGTGTCAAATGAGTGCTTGGCATGTTTCCAGCCTTCACTTGTTTCACAAACAACTCCACGATAATCCGAGTATTCTCATCGGTCCATTCGGCAGACCCAATTGACGACATTTCTATACAAAAATGATATTACTTTACGGATACACATTACCTCAAAATATATGCCACACATTCAGTACCATCTCACAAATAGATACCAAAATCAGTAGCATCATGAACATGTACCAACAATCAGCGTCCATTAGTATATAATCATGTGTCCAAATATATGGGAAACAATCACTACCATCTCACAAACAATCGGTAGCAGCATGAATATGAAGCAAACAATCAGCATCCATCAGTATACAATCTTGTGCCCAAATATATGGAAAATAAACAGTACCAGCATGAACATGTACTACCAACATGAGGAAATTATTGATTCGATCTGAAGTCAATTCATATCACTACAAACTGCACTACACATATATATGGAAAAGGTGCACACATCAGTTTCATATCACAAGAAATTGGAGCTGTCCACAGATAGTGCACGAGATAGGTTGAATCAGAGTACTACAAGAGGGGGGAGGTGGCTGCTCACCTTGAGCTGGGGGAATGGCTTCTCCGGCGTGGATCTTGCGGCCAGACCCCTCAGGAGCTCTACGTCGTGCGGCTGCCGGCAGCAACCAACGGAGGGAGTGGCGGCAGATGGGGAGAAGACAGGGCGTGCTCGGGGACTTTGGGCGGCTGCTTCGAGCGGCGATGGACGGAGACTTGCGGGACGAGGCGTAGATCTGAGGGGCGGCGGCGGACGGCGGCGCGACGGCCGGCCGGCGACGGGGCGGCGGCTAGGGTTGCGACAACACATCCCCGTTCTTTTCTGTATGAGCAGAGGAGGTTGCGAGAGCAGAGGAGTCCAGGGAAACGATTCGATTTGGTTACTTCGCGGTGGCAGTAGCACCGTAATTTTGAGCAACTCCCGCTTCTGTTATTTGCGAAGCTGGGCCAGCGTAGCTTCTCGTCTCCGCGCATATTTGCACTGCCGATTCTTGTATCCGCGAAGCCAGCTTCTCGAAGCGGAGCCGTTCGGTGCCGCTTCTCGGACCGATTTTCAGAAGCCAGCTCGTGGACTGCTTCCGAACGGGGCCTTAGAACAAGATATGACTCTATATGAATGTCTCCGGCGGTGTACCGGGATATGCAATGAATCAAGAGTGACATGTATGAAAGAATTATGAATGGTGGCTTTGCCACAAATACGATGTCAACTACATGATCATGCTAGCAATATGACAATGATGGAATGTGTCATAATAAACGGAACGGTGGAAAGTTGCATGGCAATATATCTCGGAATGGCTATGGAAATGCCATGATAGGTAGGTATGGTGGCTGTTTTGAGGAGGGTATATGGTGGGTTTATGATACCGGCGAAAAGTGCGCGGTATTAGAGAGGCTAGCAATGGTGGAAGGATGGGAAACATGCGTATAATCCATGGACTCAACATTAGTCATAAAGAACTCATATACTTATTGCAAAAATCTAGAAGTTATCAAAGCAAAGTATTACGCGCATGCTCCTAGGGGGATAGATGAAGGAAATGTGCCCTAGAGGCAATAATAAAGTTATTATTTATTTCCTTATTTCATGATAAATGTTTATTATTCATGCTAGAATTGTACTAACCGGAAACATAATACATATGTGAATACATAGACAAACAGAGTGTCACTAGTATGCCTCTACTTGACTAGCTCGTTAATCAATGATGGTTATGTTTCCTAACCATGGACAAAGAGTTGTTATTTGATTAACGGGATCACATCATTAGGTGAATGATCTGATTGACATGACCCATTTCATTAGCTTAGCACCCGATCATTTAGTATGTTGCTATTGCTTTCTTCATGACTTATACATGTTCCTATGACTATGAGATTATGCAACTCCCGTTTGCCGGAGGAACACTTTGTGTGCTACCAAACGTCACAACATAACTGGGTGATTATAAAGGAGCTCTACATGTGTCTCCGAAGGGAGATGTTGGGTTGGCGTATTTCGAGATTAGGATTTGTCACTCCGATAGTCGGAGAGGTATCTCTGGGCCCTCTCGGTAATGCACATCACATAAGCCTTGCAAGCATTGCAACTAATATGTTAGTTGTGAGATGATGTATTACGGAACGAGTAAAGAGACTTGCCGGTAACGAGATTGAACTAGGTATTGGATACCGACGATCGAATCTCGGGCAAGTAACATACCGATGACAAAGGGAACAACGTATGTTGTTATGCGGTCTGACTGATAAAGATCTTCGTAGAATATGTAGGAGCCAATATGGGCATCCAGGTCCCGCTATTGGTTATTAACCGGAGACGTGTCTCGGTCATGTCTACATTGTTCTCGAACCGTAGGGTCCGCACGCTTAAGGTTTCGATGACAGATATATAATGAGTTTATGAGTTTTGATGTACCGAAGGGGTTCGGAGTCCCGGATGACATCAGGGACATGACAAGGAGTCTCGAAATGGTCGAGACGTAAAGATCGATATATTGGACGACTATATTCGGACATCGGAAAGGTTCTGAGTGGTTTGGGTATTTTTCGGAGTACCGGAGAGTTACGGGAATTCGCGGGGGAGTATATGGGCCTTATTGGGCCATACGGGAATAGAGGAGAGAGGCCAAAAGGAAGGAGGCCTGCGCCCCCCCCCCTCTGGTCCGAATTGGACAAGGGGCGCAGCCCCCTTTTCCTTCTTCCTCTCCCCCTCTTTCCCCTTCTCCTACTCCAACAAGGAAGGAGGGAGTCCTACTCCCGGTGGGAGTAGGACTCCCCTTGGCGCGCCCCTCCTAGGTCGGCCGCCCCATCCCCCTGCTCCTTTATATACGGAGGCAGGGGCACCCCATGACACACAAGTTGATCTTCGTGATCGTTCCTTAGCCGTGTGCGGTGCCCCCCTCCACCATATTCCACCTCGGTCATATCGTTGCAGTGCTTAGGCGAAGCCCTGCGTCGGTAGAACATCATCATCGTCATCACGCTGTCGTGCTGACGAAAATCATCCCCGAAGCTTTGCTGGATCGGAGCCCGGGGAGCGTCATCGAGCTGGACGTGTGCTAAGAACTCGGAGGTGCCGGAGTAACGGTGCTTGGATCGGTCAGGACCGAGAAGACGTACGACTACTTCCTCTATGTTGCGTCAACGCTTCTGCTTCGGTCTACGAGGGTACGTAGACAACACTTTCCCCTCTCATTGCTATGCATCACCATGATCTTGCGTGTGCGTAGGAATTTTTTTGAAATTACTACGTTCCCCAACAGTGGTATCAGAGCCAGGTTTTTATGGTTTGATGTTATATGCACGAGTAGAACACAAGTGAGTTGTGGGCGATATAAGTCATACCGCCTACCAGCATGTCATACTTTGGTTCGGCGGTATTGTTGGATGAAGCGGCCCGGACCGACATTACGCGTACGCTTACGCGAGACTGGTTCTACCGCCATGCTTTGCACACAGGTGGCTGGCGGGTGTCAGTTTCTCCAACTTTAGTTGAACCGAGTGTGACTACGCCCGGTCCTTGCAAAGGTTAAAACGGCATCAACTTGACAAACTATCGTTGTGGTTTTGATGCGTAGGTGAGACTGGTTCTTGCTTAAGCCCGTAGCAGCCACATAGAACTTGCAACAAACAAAGTAGAGGACGTCTAACTTGTTTTTGTAGGGCATGATGTGATGTCATATGGTCAAGGCATGATGCTAAATTTTATTGTATGAGATGATCATGTTTTGTAACCGAGTTATCGGCAACTGGCAGGAGCCATATGGTTGTCGCTTTATTGTATGCAATGCAATCGCCCTGTAATGCTTTACTTTATCACTAAGCGGTAGCGATAGTCGTAGAAGCATAAGATTGGCGAGACGACAACGATGCTACGATGGAGATCAAGGTGTCGCGCCGGTGACAATGGTGATCATGACGGTGCTTCGAAGATGGAGATCACAAGCACAAGTTGATGATGGCCATATCATATCACTTATATTGATTGCATGTGATGTTTATCTTTTATGCATCTTATCTTGCTTTGATTGACGGTAGCATTTTAAGATGATCTCTCACTAATTATCAAGAAGTGTTCTCCCTGAGTATGCACCGTTGCGAAAGTTCTTCGTCCTGAGACACCACGTGATGATCGGGTGTGATAGGCTCTACGTTCAAATACAACGGGTGCAAAACAGTTGCACACGCAGAATACTCAGGTTATACTTGACGAGCCAAGCATATACAGATATGGCCTCGGAACACGGAGACCGAAAGGTCGAGCGTGAATCATATAGTAGATATGATCAAACTAGTGATGTTCACCATTGAAACTACTCCATCTCACGTGATGATCGGACATGGTTTAGTTGATTTGGATCACGTGATCACTTAGAGGATTAGAGGGATGTCTATCTAAGTGGGAGTTCTTGGGTAATATGATTAATTGAACTTTAATTTATCATGAACTTAGTCCTGGTAGTATTAGCATATCTATGTTGTAGATCAATAGCTCGTGTTGTTGCTTTCATATGTTTATATGTTCCTAGAGAAAATTGTGTTGAAAGATGTTAGTAGCAATGATGCGGATTGGATCCGTGATCTGAGGTTTATCTTCATTGCTGCAAAGAAGAATTATGTCCTTGATGCACCACTAGGTGACAGGCTTATTGCAGGAGCAGATGCAGACGTTATGAACGTTTGGCTAGCTCAATATGATGACTACTTGATGGTTTAGTGCACCATGCTTAACAGCTTAGAATCGGGACTTCAAAGACGTTTTGAACGTCATGGACCATATGAGATGTTCCAGGAGTTGAAGTTAATATTTCAAGCAAATACCCGAGTTGAGAGATATGAAGTCTCCAACAAGTTCTATAGCTAAAAGATGGAGGAGAATCGCTCAACTAGTGAGCATGTGCTCAGGTTGTCTGGGTACTACAATCGCTTGAATCAAGTGGGAGTTAATCTTCCAGATAAAATAGTGATTGACAGAATTCTCTAGTCACCATCACCAAGTTAGTAGAACTTCGTGATGAACTATGATATGCAAGGTATAACGGAAACGATTCCCAAGCTCTTCGTAATGCTGAAATTGATGAAGGTAGAAACCAAGAAAAACATCAAGTGTTGATGGTTGACGAGACCACTAGTTTCAAGAAAAGGGTAAAGGAAAAAAGGGGAACTTCAAGAAGAACGGCAAGCAAGTTGTTGCTCAAGTAAAAAACCCAAGTCTGGACCTAAGCCTGAGACTAAGTGCTTCAACTGCAAAGGGACTGGTCACTGGAAGCAAAACTGCCCCAAGTATTTGGCGGATAAGAAAGGATGGCAAAGTAAACAAAGGTATATTTGATATACATGTTATTGATGTGTACTTTACTAGTGTTTATAGCAACCCCTAAGCATTTGATACTAGTTCAGTTGCTATGATTAGTAACTTGAAACGGGAGTTGCAGAATAAACAGAGACTAGTTAAGGGTGAAGTGACGATGTGTGTTGGAAGTAGTTCCAAGATTGATATGATCATCATCGCACACTCACTATACTTTCGGGATTAGTGTTGAACCTAAATAAGTGTCATTTGGTGTTTGTGTTGAGCATAAATATGATTTGATCATGTTTATTGCAATACGGTTATTCATTTAAGTTAGAGAACAGTTGTTGTTCTGCTTACATGAATAGAACCTTCGATGGTCATACACCCAATGAAAATAGTTCGTTGGATCTCGACCGTAGTGATACACATATTCATAATATTGAAGACAAAAGATGCAAAGTTAATAATGATAGTGCAACTTATTTGTGGCACTGCCGTTTAGGTCATATTGGTGTAAAGCACATGAAGAAACTCTCATGCTGATGGGATTTTCGAATCACTTGATTATGAATCACTTGATGCTTGCGTACCATGCCTTATGGGCAAGATGACTAAAACTCCATTCTCTGGAACAATGGAGCGAGAAACTGACTTGTTGGAAATAATACATACTGATGTATGCGATCCAATGAGTGTTAAGGCTCGCGACAAGTATCATTATTTTCTGACCTTCACAGATGATTTGAGCAGATATGGGTATATCTACTTGATGAAACACTAGTCTGAAACATTGGAAAAGTTCAAAGAATTTCAGAGTGAAGTGGAGAATCATCGTAACAAAAATAAAAGTTTCTACGATATGATCGCAGAGGTAAAGTATTTGAGTTACGAGTTTGGCCTTCAATTAAAACAATGTGGAATAGTTTCACAAACTCATGCCACCTGGAACACCACAACATAATGGTGTGTCCGAACATCATAACCGTACTTTATTGGATATAGTGCAATCTATGATGTTTCTTACCGATTTACCACTATCGTTTTGGGGTTATGCATTAGAGACAGCTGCATTCACGTTAAATAGGGCACCATCTAAATCCGTTGAGACGACACTATATGAACTATGGTTTAGCAAGAAACCAAAGTTGTCGTTTCTTAAAGTTTGGGGTTGTGATGCTTATGTGAAAAAGTTTCATCCTGATGAGCTCAAACCGAAATCGGAGAAATATGTCTTCATAGGATACCCAAAGGAGACAGTTGGGTACACCTTCTATCACAGATCCGAAGGCAAGACATTCGTTGCTGAGAATGGATACTTTCTAGAAAAGGAGTTTCTCTCGAAAGAAGTGAGTGGGAGGAAAGTAGAACTTGATAAGGTAATTGTACCTTCTCCCTTATTGGAAAGTAGTTCATCACAGAAATCAGTTCCTGTGTCTACTACACCAATTAGTGAGGAAGCTAATGATGATGATCATGTAACTTCATATCAAGTTACTACCGAATCTCGTAGGTAAATCAGAGTGAGATCCGCACCAGAGTGGTACGGTAATCCTGTTCTGGAAGTCATGTTACTAGACCATGACGAACTTGCGAACTATGAGGAAGCGATGATGAGCCCAGATTCCGCGAAATGGTTTGAGGCCATGAAATCTGAGATATGATCCATGTATGAGAACAAAGTATGGACTTTGATGGATTTGCCCGATGATCGGCAAGCCATAGAAAATAAATGGATCTTCAAGAGGAAGACAGACGCTGATAGTAGTGTTACTATCTACAAAGCTAGAATTGTCGCAAAAGGTTTTCAACAAGTTCAAGGTGTTGACTACGATGAGAGTTTCTCACTCGTATCTATGCTTAAGTCTGTCCGTCTTGTTAGCAATTGCCGCATTTTATGAAATCTGGCAAATGGATAAAAAAAACTGCATTCCTCAATGGATTTATTAAAGAAGAGTTGTATACGATGCAACTAGAAGGTTTTGTCGATCCTAAAGGTGTTAACAAAATATGCAAGCTCCAGTGATCCATCTATGGACTGGTGCAAGCATCTCGGAGTTGGCAT
Source organism: Aegilops umbellulata (assembly GCA_032464435.1). Taxonomy (NCBI): domain Eukaryota; kingdom Viridiplantae; phylum Streptophyta; class Magnoliopsida; order Poales; family Poaceae; genus Aegilops; species Aegilops umbellulata. The sequence continues at coordinate 423,105,309 of CP136059.1, forward strand.
ATACGCTTTGATAAGATGATCAAAGCATATAGTTTTATACAGACTTGCGGTGAAGCCTGTATTTACAAGAAAGTGAGTGGGAGCACTACAACATTTCTGATAAGTATATGTAAATGACATATTGTTGATCGGAAATAATGTAGAATTATTCTGCAAAGCATAAAGGAGTATTTGAAAGGATTTTTTCGAAGAAGGACCTCGGTGAAGCTGCTTACATATTGAGCATCAAGATCTATAGAGATAGATCAAAATGCTTGATAAGTTTTTTCAATGAGTACATACCTTGACAAGATTTTGAAGTAGTTCAAAATGGAACAGTCAAAGAAAGAGTTCTTGCCTGTGTTACAAGGTGTGAAATTGAGTAAGACTCAAAACCCGACCACGGCAGATGATAGAAAGAGAATGAAAGTCATTCCCTATGCCTCAGCCATAGATTCTATAAAATATGCCATGCTATGTACCAGATCTATTGTATACCCTACACTGTGTTAAGCGAGGGAGTACAATAGTGATCTAGGAAGTAGATCACTGGACATCGGTCAAAATTATCCTTACTGAAATAAGGATATGTTTCTCGATTATGGACGTGACAAAAAGGTTCGTCGTAAAAGGTTACGTCGATACAAGTTTTGACACTAATCTAGATGACTCTAAGTCTCAATCTAGATACATATTGAAAGTGGGAGCAATTAGCTAAAGTAGTTCCATGCAGAGCATTGTAGACATAGAAATTTGCAAAATACATACGGATCTGAATTTTGGTAGACCCGTTGACTATGCTTCTCTCACAAGCAAAACATGATCACACCTTAGTACTCTTTGGGTGTTAATCACATAGAGATGTGAACTAGATTACTGACTCTAGTAAACCTTTTGAGTGTTGGTCACATGATGATGTGAACTATGGGTGTTAATCACATGATGATGTGAACTATTGATGTTAAATCACATGACGATGTGATCTAGATTATTCACTCTAGTGCAAGTGGGAGACTGAAGGAAATGTGCCCTAGAGGCAATAATAAAGTTATTATTTATTTCCTTATTTCATGATAAATGTTTATTATTCATGCTAGAATTGTATTAACCGGAAACATAATACATGTGTGAATACATAGACAAACAGAGTGTCACTAGTATGCCTCTACTTGACTAGCTCGTTAATCAAAGATGGTTATGTTTCCTAACCATGGACAAAGAGTTGTTATTTGATTAACGGGATCACATCATTAGGTGAATGATCTGATTGACATGACCCATTCCGTTAGCTTAGCACCCGATCGTTTAGTATGTTGCTATTGCTTTCTTCATGACTTATACATGTTCCTATGACTATGAGATTATGCAACTCCCGTTTGCCGGAGGAACACTTTGTGTGCTACCAAACGTCACAACGTAACTGGGTGATTATAAAGGAGCTCTACAGGTGTCTCCGAAGGTAGATGTTGGGTTGGCGTATTTCGAGATTAGGATTTGTCACTCCGATAGTCGGAGAGGTATCTCTGGGCCCTCTCGGTAATGCACATCACATAAGCCTTGCAAGCATTGCAACTAATATGTTAGTTGTGAGATGATGTATTACAGAACGAGTAAAGAGACTTGCCGGTAACGAGATTGAACTAGGTATTGGATACCGACGATCGAATCTCGGGCAAGTAACATACCGATGACAAAGGGAACAACGTATGTTGTTATGCGGTCTGACCGATAAAGATCTTCGTAGAATATGTAGGAGCCAATATGGGCATCCAGGTCCCGCTATTGGTTATTGACCGGAGACGTGTCTCGGTCATGTCTACATTGTTCTCGAACCGTAGGGTCCGCACGCTTAAGGTTTCGATGACAGATATATAATGAGTTTATGAGTTTTGATGTACCGAAGGAGTTCGGAGTCCCGGATGAGATCGGGGACATGACGAGGAGCCTCGAAATGGTCGAGACGTAAAGATCGATATATTGGACGACTATATTCGGACATCGGAAATGTTCTGAGTGGTTCGGGTATTTTTCGGAGTACCGGAGAGTTACGGGAATTCGCCGGGGAGTATATGGGCCTTATTGGGCCATACGGGAATAGAGGAGAGAGGCCAAAAGGAAGGAGGCCTGCGCCCCCCCCCCTCTGGTCCGAATTGGACAAGGGGCGCAGCCCCCTTTTCCTTCTTCCTCTCCCCCTCTTTCCCCTTCTCCTACTCCAACAAGGAAGGAGGGAGTCCTACTCCCGGTGGGAGTAGGACTTCCCTTGGCGCGCCCCCTCCTAGGCCGGCCGCCCCCTCCCCCTTGCTCCTTTATAGACGGAGGCAGGGGGCACCCCATGACACACAAGTTGATCTTCGTGATCGTTCCATAGCCATGTGCGGTGCCCCCCTCCACCATATTCCACCTCGGTCATATCGTTGCAGTGCTTAGGCGAAGCCCTGCGTCGGTAGAACATCATCATCGTCATCACGCCGTCGTGCTGACGGAACTCATCCCCGAAGCTTTGCTGGATCGAAGCCCGGGGAGCGTCATCGAGATGGACGTGTGCTAAGAACTCGGAGGTGCCGGAGTAACGGTGCTTGGATCGGTCAGGACCGGGAAGACGTACGACTACTTCCTCTACGTTGCGTCAACGCTTCCGCTTCGGTCTACGAGGGTACATAGACAACACTCTCCCCTCTCGTTGCTATGCATCACCATGATCTTGCGTGTGCGTAGGAATTTTTTTGAAATTACTATGTTCCCCAACAATAGATTGGTAGGAAAAGACTATCGCTCGTCCCCGACCGCCACTCATAAGGAAGACAATCAATAAATAAATCATGCTCCGACTTCATCACATAACGGTTCACCATACGTGCATGCTACGGGAATCACAAACTTTAACACAAGTATCTCTCAAATTCACAATTATTCAATTAGCATGACTCTAATATTATCACCTCCATATCTCAAAACAATCATTAAGCATCAAACTTTTCTTAGTATCCAACACACTCATAAGAAAGCTTTTACTAATCTTGAATACCTAGCATATTAGGATATTAAGCAAATTACCACGCTATTTAAGACTCTCAAAATAATATAAGTGAAGCATGAGAGTTCATCTATTTCTTCATAATAAAACTACCACCATGCTCTAAAAGATATAAGTGAAGCACTAGAGCAAATGACAAACTACTCCGAAAGATATAAGTGAAGATCAATGAGTAGTTGAATAAATATGTAACTATGTGAAGACTCTCCCATTTAGTAATTTCAGATCCTGATACTTTATTCAAACAGCAAGCAAAGCTAAAGAAAATAAAATGACGCTCCAAGCAAAACACACATCATGTGGTGAATAAAAATATAGCTCCAAGTAAAGTTACCGATGAACGAAGACGAAAGAGGGGATGCCTTCCGGGGCATCCCCAAGCTTAGACGCTTGGTTATCCTTGAATATTACCTTGGGGTGCCTTGGGCATCCCCAAGCTTAGGCTCTTGCCACTCCTTATTCCATAGTCCGTCAAATCTTTACCCAAAACTTGAAAACTTCACAACACAAAACTCGTAAGCTTCGTTAGCGAAAGAAACAAAACACCACTTCAAGGTACTGTAATGAACTCATTCTTTATTTATATTGGTGTTAAACCTACTGTATTCCAACTTCTCTATGGTTTATAAACTATTTTACTAGCCATAGATTCATCAAAATAAGCAAACAACACAATGAAAACAGAATCTGTCAAAAACAGAACAGTCTGTAGTAATCTGTAACTAACGCAAACTTCTGGAACTCCAAAAATTCTAAAATAAACTGGTGGCCCTGAGGAATTTGTTTAGTAATCATCTTCAAAAAGAATAAACTAAATAGTAATCTCCAGTAAAAAGTTTTAGCTAATCTCGTGAGCGCTAAAGTTTCTGTTTTTTTACAGCATGATCATAAAGACTTCACCCAAGTCTTCCCAAATGTTCTACTTGGCACAAACACTAATTAAAACTTAAAACCATATCTAAACAGAAGCTATATGGATTATTTATTACTAAACAGAACCAAAAAACAAGAAACTAAAATAAAATTGGGTTGCCTCCCAACAAGCGCTATCGTTTAACGCCCCTAGCTAGGCATGATGATTTCAATGATGCTCACATAAAAGATAAGAATTGAAACATAAAGAGAGCATCATGAAGAATATGACTAGCGCATTTAAGTCTAACCCACTTCCTATGCATAGGGATTTTGTGAGCAAACAACTTATGGGAACAAGAATCAACTAGCATAGGAAGGCAAAACAAGCATAATTTCAAAACTTTAAGCACATGAAGAGGAAACTTGATATTATTGCAATTCCTACAAGAATATATTCCTTCCTCATAATAATTTTCAGTAGCATCATGAATGAATTCAACAATATAACCAGCACCTAAAACATTCTTTTCATGATCTACAAGCATAGAATTTTTACTACTCTCCACATAAGCAAAATTATTCTCATGAATAGTAGTGGGAGCAAACTCAACAAAATAACTATCATGTGATTTAAAATTAAGATCAAGATGACAACTTTCATGGTTATCATTATTCTTTAAAGCATACGTGTCATCACAATAATCATCATAGATAGGAGGCATGCTTTCATCATAGTAAATTTTCTCATCAAAGCTTGGGGTACAAAAATATCATGTTCATCAAACATAGCTTCCCCAAGCTTGTGGCTTTGCATATCATTAGCATCATGGATATTCAAGGAATTCATACTAACAACATTGCAATCATGCTCATCATATAAATATCTAGTGCCAAACATTTTATATAATTCTTCTTCTAACACTTTGGCACAATTTTCCTTCCCATCATACTCACGAAAGAAATTAAAAGGTGAAGCGTATGAGACAAACTCAATTCCTTTTTTTTGTAGTTTTCTTTTATAGACAAAACTAGTGCTAAAACAAGAAACAAAAAGATTCGATTGCAAGATCTAAAGATATACCTTCAAGCACACTCACCTCCCCGGCAACGGCGCCAGAAAAGAGCTTAGTTGACGGGGTGTGAGTGCCGCTTACCTAGCCTCCCTGGCAACGGCGCCAGAAAAAAGCTTGATGTCTACTACGCAACCTTCTTCTTGTAGACGTTGTTGGGCCTCCAAGTGCAGAGGTTTGTAGGACAGTAGCAAATTTACCTCAAGTGGATGACCTAAGGTTTATCAATCCGTGGGAGGCGTAGGATTAAGATGGTCTCTCTTAAACAACCCTGCAACCAAATAACAAAGAGTCTCCTGTGTCCCCAACACACCCAATACAATGGTAAATTGTATAGGTGCACTAGTTCGGCGAAGAGATGGTGATACAAGTGCAATATGGATGGTAGATATAAGTTTTTGTAATCTGAAACTATAAAAATAGCAAGGTAACAAGTGATAAGAGTGAGCGTAAACGGTATTGCAATGATAGGAAACAAGGCCTAGGGTTCATACTTTCACTAGTGCAAGTTCTCTCAACAATAATAACATAGTAGGATCATATAACAATCCCTCAACATGCAACAAAGAGTCACTCCAAAGTCACTAATAGCGGAGAACAAACGAAGAGATTATGGTAGGGTACAAAACCACCTCAAAGTTATTCTTTCCAATCAATCCATTGGGCTATTCCTATAAGTGTCACAAACAACCCTAGAGTTCATACTAGAATAACACCTTAAGATACAAATCAACCAAAACCCTAATGTCACCTAGATACTCCAATGTCACCTCAAGTATCCGTGGGTATGATTATACGATATGCATCACACAATCTCAGATTCATCTATTCAACCAACACATAGAACCTCAAAGAGTGCCCCAAAGTTTCTACCGGAGAATCATGACGAAAACATGTGCCAACCCCAATGCATAGGTTCATGGGCGGAACCCGCAAGTTGATCACCAAGACATACATCAAGTGAATTACGTGATATCCCATTTGTTGGAAATATGCCCTAGAGGCAATAATAAAAGCATTATTATTATATTTCCTTGTTCATGATAATTGTCTTTATTCGTGCTATAATTGTGTTATCCGGAAATCGTAATACATGTGTGAATAAAAGACACCAACATGTCCCTAGTAAGCCTCTAGTTGACTAGCTCGTTGATCAATAGATAGTCATGGTTTCCTGACTATGGGCATTGGATGTCATTGATAACGAGATCACATCATTAGGAGAATGATGTGATGGACAAGACCCAATCCTAACATAGCATAAGATCGTATAGTTCGTTTGCTAGAGTTTTCCAATGTCAAGTATCCTTTCCTTAGACCATGAGATCGTGTAACTCCCGGATACCGTAGGAGTGCTTTGGGTGTGCCAAATGTCACAACGTAACTGGGTGACTATAAAGGCATACTACGGGTATCTCCAAAAGTGTCTGTTGGGTTGACATGGATCGAGACTGGGATTTGTCACTCCGCTTGACGGAGAGGTATCACCGGGCCCACTCGGTAATGCATCATCATAATGAGCTCAATATGATCAAAGTGTTTGATCACGGGATCATGCATTATGGTACGAGTAAAGTGACTTGCCGGTAACGAGATTGAACGAGGTATTGGGATACCGACGATCGAATCTCGGGCAAGTAAAATACCGATTGACAAAGGGAATCGTATACGGGATTAATTGAATCCTCGACATCGTGGTTCATCCGATGAGATCATCATGGAGCATGTGGGAGCCAACATGGGTATCCAGATCCCACTGTTGATTATTGCCCGAGAGTCATCTCGGTCATGTCTGCATGTCTCCCGAACCCGTAGGGTCTACACACTTAAGGTTCGGTGACGCTAGGGTTGTGAAGATATGTATATGTAGTAACCCGAATGTTGTTCGGAGTCCCGGATGAGATCCCGGACGTCACGAGGAGTTCAGGATTGGTCCGGAGGTGAAGAATTATATATAGGAAGTGCAGTTTCGGCCATCGGGAATGATCTGGGGGTCACCGGTATTGTACCGGGACCACCAGATGGGTCCCGGGGGTCCACCGGGTGGGGCCACCCATCCCGGAGGGCCCCATGGGCTGAAGTGGGAGGGGGGCCAGCCCTTAGTGGGCTGGTGCACCCCCAAGGCCCACCCCCTGCGCCTAGGGTTGGAACCCTAGGGTGGGGGGGGAGGCGCCCACTTGCCTTGGGGGACACTCCAACCCCCCTTGGCCGCCGCCCCCTTGGGAGATTCAATCTCCCAGGGCCGGCGCCCCCCCAGGGGGCCTATATAAAGGGGGGAGGGGAGGGGGACAACCGCACCCCTTGCCCTGGCGCCTCCCTCTCCCTCTCCAACACCTCCTCCTCCTCCATAGAGCTCGGCGAAGCCCTGCCGGAGTACTGCAGCTCCATCATCACCACGCCATCGTGCTGCTGCTGGAGCCATCTTCCTCAACCTCTCCTTTGCCTTGCTGGATCAAGAAGAAGGAGACGTTGCGCTGACCATACGTGTGTTGAACGCGGAGGTGTCGTCCGTTCGGTGCTAGGATCTCCGGTGATTTGGATCACGTCGTGTACGACTACCTCATCCCCGTTCTTTGAACGCTTCCGCTCGCGATCTACAAAGTGGTATGTAGATGCAATCTCTCTCCCATGACTCGTTGCTTAGATGAACTCATAGATGGATCTTGGTGAAACCGTAGGAAAAATTTTAATTTTCTGCAACGTTCCCCAACAGTGGCATCATGAGCTAGGCCTATGCGTAGTTCTCTATTGCACGAGTAGAACACAATTTGTTGTGGGCGTAGATGTTGTCAACTTTCTTGCCGCTACTAGTCTTATCTTGCTTCAGCGGTATTGTGGGATGAAGCAGCCCGGACCAACCTTACATGTACGCTTACGGGAGACCGGTTCCACCGACTAACATGCACTAGTTGCATAAGGTGGCTGGCGGGTGTCTGTCTCTCCCACTTTAGTTGGAGCGGATTCGATGAAAAGGGTCCTTATGAAGGGTAAATAGAAGTTGACAAATCACGTTGTGGCTTTCACGTAGGTAAGAAAACGTTCTTGCTAGAACCCTAATTCAGCCACGTAAAACTTGCAACAACAATTAGAGGATGTCTAACTTGTTTTTGCAGCAAGTGCTTTGTGATATGATATGGCCAAAGTTGTGATGAGTGATGAATGATCTATATGTGATGTATGAGATGTTCATGCTATTGTAATAGGAATCACGACTTGCATGTCGATGAGTATGACAACCGGCAGGAGCCATAGGAGTTGTCATTATTCTTTTATGACCTGCATGTCAATGGAACGCCATGTAAATTACTTTACTTTATTGCTAAGCGCGTTAGGCATAGTAGTAGAAGTAATAGTTGGCGAGCAACTTCATGGAGACACGATGATGGAGATCATGGTGTCAAGCCGGTGACAAAGATGATCATGGAGCCACAAGATGGAGATCAAAGGAGCTATGTGATATTGGCCATATCATGTCACATTTATTATTTGATTGCATGTGATGTTTATCATGTTTTGCATCTTGTTTACTTAGAACGACGGTAGTAAATAAGATGATCCCTCATAATAATTTCAAGAAGTGTTCCCCCTAACTGTGCACCGTTGCGACAGTTCGTTGTTTCGAAGCACCACGTGATGATCGGGTGTGATAGATTCTAACGTTCACATACAACGGGTGTAAGACAGATTTACACACGCAAACACTTAGGTTGACTTGACGAGCCTAGCATGTACAGACATGGCCTCGGAACACAGAAGACCGAAAGGTCGAGCATGAGTCGTATAGAAGATACGATCAACATGAAGATGTTCACCGATGTTGACTAGTCCGTCTCACGTGATGATCGGACTCGGCCTAGTTCACTCGGATCATGTTATACTTAGATGACTAGAAGAGGGATGTCTATCTAAGTGGGAGTTCATTAAATAATTTGATTAAATGAACTTTATTATCATGAACTTAGTCTAATATATTTACAATATGTCTTGTAGATCAAATGGCCAACGTAGTCCTCAACTTCAACGCGTTCCTAGAGAAAACCAAGCTGAAAGACGATGGTAGCAACTATACGGACTGGGTCCGGAACCTGAGGATCATCCTCATAGCTGCCAAGAAAGATTATGTCCTACAAGCACCGCTGGGTGACGCACCTGTTCTCCCTGCAGAACAAGACGTTATGAATGCTTGGCAGTCACGTTCTGATGATTACTCCCTCGTTCAGTGCGGCATGCTTTACAGCTTAGATCCGGGGCTCCAAAAGCGTTTTGAGAGACATGGAGCATATGAGATGTTCGAAGATCTGAAAATGGTTTTCCAAGCTCATGCCTGGGTTGAGAGATATGAAGTCTCCGACAGATTCTTTAGCTGTAAGATGGAGGAAAATAGCTCTGTCAGTGAACACATACTCAAGATGTCTGGGTTGCACAACCGCTTGACTCAACTGGAAGTTAATCTCCCGGATGAAGCAGTCATTGACAGAATCCTCCAGTCGCTTCCACCTAGCTAAAAGAGCTTTGTGATGAACTACAACATGCAGGGGATGGTAAAGACCATTCCTGAGGTATATGCTATGCTGAAATCAGCAGAGGTAGAAATCAGGAAGGAACATCAAGTGTTGATGGTGAATAAAACCACTAAGTTCAAGAACGGCAAGGGTAAAAAGAACTTCAAGAAGGACGGCAAGGAATTTGCTGCGCCCGGTAAGCAAGTTGCCGGGAAGAAGCCAAAGAATGGACCCAAGCCCGAGACTGAGTGCTTTTATTGCAAGGGAAGTGGTCACTGGAAGCGGAATTGCCCCAAGTACTTAGCGGACAAGAAGGCCGGCAAAACAAAAGGTATATGTGATATACATGTAATTGATGTGTACCTTACCAGTACTCGTAGTAGCTCTTGGGTATTTGATACCGGTGCAGTTGCTCACATTTGTAACTCAAAGTAGGAGCTGCGGAATAAACGGAGACTGGCGAAGGACGAGGTGACGATGCGCGTCGGGAATGGTTCCAAGGTCGATGTGATCACCGTCGGCACGCTACCTCTACATTTACCTACGGGATTAGTTTTAAACCTCAATAATTGTTATTTAGTGCCAAGTTTGAGCATGAACATTGTGTCTGGATCTCGTTTAATTCGAGATGGCTACTCATTTAAATCTGAGAATAATGGTTGTTCTATTTATATGAGAGATATGTTTTATGGTCATGCTCCGATGGTTAATGGTTTATTCTTAATGAATCTCGTACGTGATGATATACATATTCATAGTGTGAATACCAAGAGAGTTAAAGTTGATAGCAATAGTCCCACATATTTGTGGCACTGCCGCCTTGGTCACATAGGTGTCAAACGCATGAAGAAGCTCCATGCAGATAGACTTTTAGAGTCTCTTGATTATGAATCATTTGACACATGCGAACCATGCCTCATGGGTAAAATGACCAAGACTCCGTTCTCAGGAACAATGGAGCGAGCAACCAACTTATAGGAAATCATACATACCGATGTGTGCGGTCCAATGAGTGTTGAGGCTCGCGGTGGCTATCGTTATGTTCTCACCCTCACTGATGACCTGAGTAGATATGGGTATATCTACTTAATGAAACACAAGTCTGAGACCTTTGAAAAGTTCAAGGAATTTCAGAGTGAGGTTGAAAATCAACGTGATAGAAAAATCAAGTTTCTACGATCAGATCGTGGAGGAGAATACTTGAGTCACGAATTTGGCACACACACTTAAGAAAATGTGGAATAGTTTCACAACTCATGCCGCCTGGAACACCTTAGCGTAATGGTGTGTCCGAACGTCGTAATCGCACTCTATTAGATATGGTGCGATCTATGATGTCTCTTACCGATCTACCGCTATCTTTTTGGGGCTATGCTTTAGAGACTGCCGCATTCACTTTAAATAGGGCTCCGTCGAAATCCGTTGATACGACACCATATGAATTGTGGTTTGGGAAGAAACCTAAGCTGTCGTTTCTAAAAGTTTGGGGATGCGATGCTTATGTCAAGAAACATCAACCTGAAAAGCTCGAACCCAAGTCGAAAAAATGCGTCTTCATAGGATACCCTAAAGAAACTATTGGGTATACCTTCTACCTCAGATCCGAAGGCAAGATCTTTGTTGCCAAGAATGGATCCTTTCTAGAGAAAGAGTTTCTCTCGAAGGAAGTAAGTGAGAGGAAAGTAGAACTTGATGAAGTGTTACCTCTTGAACCGGAAAATGGCGAAACTCAAGAAAATGTTCCTGAGGTGCCTGCACCGACTAGAGAGGAAATTAATGATGATGATCAAGATACTTCTAATCAAGCTCCTACTGAAATTCGAAGGTCCACAAGGACACGTTCCGCGCCAGAGTGGTACGGCAACCCTGTCTTGGAAATCATGTTGTTAGACAACGGTGAACCTTCGAACTATGAAGAAGCGATGGCGGGCCCGGATTCCGACAAATGGCTAGAAGCCATGAAATCCGAGATAGGATCCATGTATGAAAACGAAGTATGGACTTTGACTGACTTGCCCGTAGAGCGGCGAGCCATAGAAAATAAATGGATCTTTAAGAAGAAGACAGACGCGGATGGTAATGTGACCATCTATAAAGCTCGGCTTGTCGCTAAGGGTTATTGACAAGTTCAAGGGGTTGACTACGATGAGACTTTCTCACCAGTAGCGAAGCTGAAGTCCGTCCGAATCATGTTAGCAATTGCCGCATACTACGATTATGAAATATGGCAAATGGACGTCAAAACGGCATTCCTTAATGGTTTCCTTAAGGAAGAATTGTATATGATGCAGCCGGAAGGTTTTGTCGATCCTAAGAATGCTAACAAGGTGTGCAAGCTCCAACGCTCGATTTATGGGCTGGTGCAAGCATCTTGGAGTTGGAACATTCGCTTTGATGAGATGATCAAAGCGTTTGGGTTTACGCAGACTTATGGAGAAGCCTGCGTTTACAAGAAAGTGAGTGGGAGCTCTGTAGCATTTCTCATATTATATGTAGACGACATACTTTTGATGGGAAATGATATAGAACTCTTGGATAGCATTAAGGCCTACTTGAATAAAAGTTTTTCAATGAAGGACCTTGGAGAAGCTGCTTACATATTAGGCATCAAGATCTATAGAGATAGATCAAGACGCCTCATAGGTCTTTCACAAAGCACATACCTTGATAAGATATTGAAGAAGTTCAATATGGATCAATCTAAGAAGGGGTTCTTACCTGTGTTACAAGGTGTGAAATTGAGCTCAGCTCAATGTCCGACCACGGCAGAAGATATAGAAGAGATGAGTGTCATCCCCTATGCCTCAGCCATAGGTTCTATTATGTATGCCATGCTGTGTACCAGACCTGATGTAAACCTTGCCGTAAGTTTGGTAGGAAGGTACCAAAGTAATCCCGGCAAGGAACACTGGACAGCGGTCAAGAATATCCTGAAGTACCTGAAAAGGACTAAGGAAATGTTTCTCGTTTATGGAGGTGACGAAGAGCTCGTCGTAAAGGGTTACGTCGACTCTAGCTTCGACACAGATCTGGATGACTCTAAGTCACAAACCGGATACGTGTATATTTTGAATGGTGGGGCAGTGAGCTGGTGCAGTTGCAAACAGAGCGTCGTGGCGGGATCTACATGTGAAGCGGAGTACATGGCAGCCTCGGAGGCAGCACATGAAGCAATTTGGGTGAAGGAGTTCATCACCGACCTTCGAGTCATACCCAATGCGTCGGGGCCAATCAAACACTTCTGTGACAACACAGGAGCTATTGCACTTGCCAAGGAGCCCAGGTTTCACAAGAAGACCAGGCACATCAAGCGTCGCTTCAACTCCATTCGTGAAAATGTTCAAGATGGAGACATAGAAATTTGTAAAGTGCACACGGATCTGAATGTCGCAGATCCGTTGACTAAACCTCTCCCTAAGGCAAAACATGATCAGCACCAGAACTCTATGGGTGTTCGATTCATTACAATGTAACTAGATTATTGACTCTAGTGCAAGTGGGAGACTGTTGGAAATATGCCCTAGAGGCAATAATAAAAGCATTATTATTATATTTCCTTGTTCATGATAATTGCCTTTATTCGTGTTATAATTGTGTTATCCGGAAATCGTAATACATGTGTGAATAAAAGACACCAACATGTCCCTAGTAAGCCTCTAGTTGACTAGCTCGTTGATCAATAGATAGTCATGGTTTCCTGACTATGGGCATTGGATGTCATTGATAACGAGATCACATCATTAGGAGAATGATGTGATGGACAAGACCCAATCCTAACATAGCATAAGATCGTATAGTTCGTTTGCTAGAGTTTTCCAATGTCAAGTATCCTTTCCTTAGACCATGAGATCGTGTAACTCCCGGATACCGTAGGAGTGCTTTGGGTGTGCCAAACGTCACAACGTAACTGGGTGACTATAAAGGCATACTACGGGTACCTCCGAAAGTGTCTGTTGGGTTGACACGGATCGAGACTGGGATTTGTCACTCCGCTTGACGGAGAGGTATCACCGGGCCCACTGGGTAATGCATCATCATAATGAGCTCAATATGATCAAAGTGTTTGATCACGGGATCATGCATTACGGTACGAGTAAAGTGACTTGCCCGTAACGAGATTGAACGAGGTATTGGGATACCGACGATCGAATCTCGGGCAAGTAAAATACCGATTGACAAAGGGAATCGTATACGGGATTAATTGAATCCTCGACATCGTGGTTCATCCGATGAGATCATCGTGGAGCATGTGGGAGCCAACATGGGTATCCAGATCCCGCTGTTGGTTATTGCCCGAGAGCCGTCTCGGTCATGTCTGCATGTCTCCCGAACCCATAGGGTCTACACACTTAAGGTTCGGTGATGCTAGGGTTGTGAATATATGTATATGCAGTAACCCGAATGTTGTTCGGAGTCCCGGATGAGATCCCGGATGTCACGAGGAGTTCCTGATTGGTCCGGAGGTGAAGAATTATATATAGGAAGTGAAGTTTTGGCCATCGGGAATGATCTGGGGGTCACCGGTATTGTACCGGGACCACCAGATGGGTCCCGGGGGTCCACTGGGTGGGGCCACCCATCCCGGAGGGCCCCATGGGCTGAAGTGGGAGGGGGGCCAGCCCTTAGTGGGCTGGTGCGCCCCCCAAGGCCCACCCCCTGCGCCTAGGGTTGGAACCCTAGGGTGGGGGGGAGGCGCCCACTTGCCTTGGGGGACACTCCAACCCCCCTTGGCCGCCGCCCCCTTGGGAGATTCAATCTCCCAGGGCCGGCGCCCCCCCAGGGGGCCTATATAAAGGGGGGAGGGGAGGGGGGCAGCCGCACCCCTTGCCCTGGCGCCTCCCTCTCCCTCTCCAACACCTCCTCCTCCTCCATAGAGCTCGGCGAAGCCCTGCCAGAGTACTGCAGCTCCATCATCACCATGCCGTCGTGCTGCTGCTGGAGCCATCTTCCTCAACCTCCCCTTTGCCTTGCTGGATCAAGAAGAAGGAGACGTTGTGCTGACCGTACGTGTGTTGAACGCTGAGGTGCCGTCCGTTCGGTGCTAGGATCTCCGGTGATTTGGATCACGTCGTGTACGACTACCTCATCCCCGTTCCTTGAACGCTTCCGCTCGCGATCTACAAAGTGGTATGTAGATGCAATCTCTCTCCCATGACTCGTTGCTTAGATGAACTCATAGATGGATCTTGGTGAAACCGTAGTAAAATTTTTAATTTTCTGCAACGTTCCCCAACACCATTGTCACCACAGATACGCACAGCAAGACATACATCAAGTGTTCTCAAATCATTAAAGACTCAATCCGATAAGATTACTTCAAAGGAAAAACTCAATCCTTTACAAGAGAGTAGAGGGGGAGAAGAAACGTAAGATCCAACTATAATAGCAAAGCTCGCGATACATAAAGATCGTGCCAAATCAAGAATACGAGAGAGAGAGAGATCAAACACATAGCTACTAGTACATACCGTCAGCCCCGAGGGTGAACTACTCCCTCCTCGTCATGGAGAGCACCGGGATGATGAAGATGGCCACCGGTGAGGGTTCCCCCCCTCCGATAGGGTGCCGGAACAGGGGTCCCGATTGACTTTTGGTGGCTACAGAGGCTTGCGGCGGCGGAACTCCCGATCTAATCTCCGTTCTGGAAATTTTAGGATACGTAGGTATATATGGGTGCAGGAAGTACGTCGGTGGAGCTTCGGGGGCCCCACGAGGCAGGGCGCGCGCCCTAGGGGGTGGGCACGCCCCCCACCCTCGTTAGCACCTCCCTTGGCTCCTGACGTGGGGTCCAAGTCCATCCGGTAGCTTTCCTTCCAAAAATAACTTGTTCAGTTGATTTCATTCCGTTTCGACTCCGTTTGATATTCCTTTTCTTCGAAACACTGAAATAGGCAAAAAACAGCAAATCTGGGATCGGCCTCCGGTTAATAGGTTAGTCCCAAAAGTAATATAAAAGTGGAAAATAAAGCCCAATGTTGCCCAAAACATTAGATAATATAGCATGGAGCAATAAAAAATTATTGATACGTTGGAGACGTATCAGGTGACATCATAAAAATGAACAAATTATGTTAATTTTTAAAAGGGCTCAAATGGTGCTAAACTTTGGTGAAAAAGGTCAAAACAATGATTCTGCCCACTTGACCATAGTTTTAAAAACAAGACCAAACCGACGGTTTGACTAGAAAAAACCAAAACCAAGGCATCATCCCGTGTTTTGGATCCACAACATATTCTGGCCAAAATAGATCCACAACACCAGCTAGACATTAAGCCATTCAATCATCATGAATAATTGTTGTAACTAAGCATTGGATTACACACTTGCCAGAGTCACCTTCAAATATGGTTGAATCCTCTACTCTCATCATAGTTAATCATTTAAAAAATAGAACCAAATGAAATTCAGTCTATTTTTTATCATCTGTTTCGACTGAATCAACTTAATGAACATAATCAACATCACAGATACTGACACTGACTATGCGATTCACTCCATCCGTTGTAAATTACAGTATATTAGTCTCTACTATTAAGTACAGTTGATGTTTTTACATCATCAAATATGATTTTCACCCCCCTCAACCTGGTTTGGAATAATCTAAATCGAATCAGTGCTTTCATTTTCTTGTCCTACTAGACAATTGCCCGTGCATTGCAAGGGGAGTAATAAACATTCTAGTAGATTAGCGTGGCTGCATGTCCATTATTATATTGATTGGTTAAAATCTGAGCAAGTTCATGTATGCAATTGCCATGATCTACCTGCCATTTGAATGTTAAGTACTTATTTTGTAAGAATTTAATGACTTACCAAACAAAATATGTTTTTATTTTGGTAAGTTAATAAATCATGAGCTAATTGATTCTATTTTAGGGAATGGGAGAAAAATCAGAGATGGAAGGAAAATATCAAAGAGGAGAAGGAAAGAGTGGAACGTATATAAGGAAGGTTAGGCGAAAGAGATGTGAAATGAGATATTACGTTCTTTTTAAGTAGTAGATATTTTTAAGTAGTAGAGATTATGCATTACTCAAATCTTATCAAAATCATGTTCAACATTAAACTTAGTCAAATCAAATAAAATCTTACCGAAAAACTTAAGCAAATTAAAACTTTCTTTTCTTCCCCCTACTAGCAAGCATGCACGTGCAACGCACATCTCGATCAAAGCATCTATGAAATTCGTGTGGGTACTGAATTCTGAATTCATATTGAAATTAATTAAGTTCTATCTAACGAAAGATCTCCTCGATGAAATGAAGCTTACTGTATACTACTCCCTTCGTAGACAAATAAATGAGTGAGTTTTATTTTCAGCAACACATGAAAAATAGTAATAAATCCATGTAATAGTAGCATCTATGACAACCATATAGAGATTTGAATAATAAAAATTGAAAATAAAAAGTGCCTGAAGCATTACACTACTATATTATTGGAGAAAAGTAAACATATTGCGATCTTCAATCTTGGCACATAGTGCTAGCCTTGTTTCAGGGGAGTTGTGTGGGTCATCTTCTTGATTAGGAACATTTGGAGCCTTCAACTTATTCACCCCAAGCCATTTTCTTTGGTAAAAAATCTGCAAAAGAAAGACCAAATTAGGTTGATAAAATCAAACCACATAAAACAGAACGCGAGAACTATCAAATGTGTCATCTAAAGATAAGTGCTTACCAAAGAGTGAATAAATCAATTTCGATTTATATATCACTAAAATCAGATATAATCCAGATGGATCTCAGATTGATATAAAGGAGAACTGGTTTACATAGTAGGTTGAATATTTTAAGAAAATATCAATCTATTTTTTTAGCAGGTGTGTTTCCAAACCAAATGATTTCTATTGCGATTAAACTTGCCATGAGCATCCTTGGTTCAGTTGCTACCACAAAATATATATTATGAACACATGATGTTCTCAATTATGAATCCCATCCTCGTGTTGATGCCACAAAAAAGGAAATTAGTTCCTAAACATCCTTGGTTCAGTTCGTGCAGCAATGGGACATCCACAACCCTTTATGCTGGATGCTCTACTACTGATGTTTGTAGTTCAGTTTTATATCCTTCTTTCCTAGGGTAGCAAATATGACCATGATTCAGCGTTTTGGTGGATCAAGAGCTTTCCTATGTGAGGTAGAGAAAACAAACAACAAAAACAGGAGATTGAGAGGGGGAGAGACATGAAGGAGTAGACTGGTGCAGAGGAGACAGGAGGGCGTCGCTGGCAGCAGGGAGGACGACAACGGCAGGGAGGAGACCAGTGCTCCGCGCGGACTCGACCTCGTTCGCCAGCGATTGACGGACCCACGTGCGCGTCCACGTCCCGGGCAGCGGCGGCGACCTGGCAGAGGACGGAGTGCTTGCTCTCCTGCCCGTGCCCATACCCAAAACTTAATCATGGACACCATGAGGATGGAAAGTTGCAGTTTTAATAGCAGAGAAACTTACATTAAACCCCCAACCTTGAGAAAATGTGTGAATAAAAACTCTTGGGGTGCTTAATTCAACAAATTATAGTTTTTGGACCGCTCAAGAATTGATGTATTTGCCCTTTGCCTCCCCATCTAGCTCTGCCACTGTAATTTAATTAAAATGATTTAGTCAAAAAGGCATTCGGGTGTCGCATCCACCCAATGGGTTCTTTGTTATGTTGCCGGAAGAAATTCTTTCTTGTTGGCCCTTCAAAATAAAAATGTTTGCAATGTTATCATTTTATATTTAAGATGGTGCCCAACCTTGGCACAAACCACAAGAATACTTTTGTCCAACAAACTGTTATATACTCATGGTCAGTGACAACACAACATAAGTACACCAATGACTCAGAAAACAACTGTTCTTTTAAAATGTATGATAAGGCAAGATGGAATTTGGAAAGATATACAGAGGTACAGTATATACACAAACGCTTCCATCTTAGATCTCCATGTCCAATCCTTCTATAATATACAACTAAAAACAATATATTAGAAGAAAACAAGATAAAAGTGAAAAAAGGGAAAATTCCCTTCTCCGATGACACAAACAGGTCAAAGGACTATCATATAGTGAGAAAGAAAAATTGATAGCATGAATAGAGTGATATCAGCTGACCAAAAATGATAGTTTTCAGACGCCAATAGAAGATATGAACTCAAGGGCCATGCACATGATAGAAAGTGCTACTTAAGCTTAGGTGAAGCAAGTTACCCAAGAGAAAATATGTATCGACTGTCGAAAGAGTGTGACCAGACCAGTCCACCATATAAAAGAGTGTGACCAGCAGCAGACTTCAGAGGGAAGTTGATTTTACCCCTAAATAACTTGTACTTCCAATTGACATGCTCTAAATGGACTAATGAAATAATGTAGAACTCCTCTGCAACTCCGGGGATTTAGTAATTAACTGCAGATTGTACAAAGTGTCAAATATGTGATTTAAGTAAAATGTAGAGCAATGGAAGTACAAGTTATACGCCTGAATAAAGCATAACCTACAAGAATCACAAGGGCTAAAAATTCAGAACGCTGAAAATCTACATATGCCAAGAAGGCCACTGACCAAATAACCATGTGTACTTCCATAGTGCGCAAACAGGGGATAAAAATTGTTTGATCTGCAGTTAATCACCTAAGCATTGGGTTAACACTCTGGTGCTACTTTTCTTTTTCGTCCCAAACGGAACCATCATGTCTTTAGTTTCCTAAACAGCAGTAGACATGCATAAGAATCCTAGTACTAATTAACAACTGATAAAAGATGTCGATCAAGCTTCAGAAACTTAGCGACTGCATATTGAGTTCCATAATTGTTTTCCTCAAAACCACAATCCATAACACCTGCATATATCTCACCTGGAGTATTATTACATACCCGTCTTCATGCCTTCAAGTATATATCACCTGCAAAATAGGACATGTGCTACTTAGAAACATTCTATTTTTGATCTGACAAAGCACTGAATCAAATAACTCCTTTGCTCATGAGTCAAGGTTTCTAACAATTTACCGAGAAGAGCAAAAAAGTGCAGCTTTTGTAGGACATGCCAAAACAAAAAAGTAAACATGTAACAGAAGTGGGAAGGAGGGAACAATGATGATGGTATTTATATATGGAGGTTATGGAGCTGAATTTCTCCCTCTGCTCTGGTTATGGGATAACCAATCTTCAGTCATTTGAAAGAGGGGCCTCTGTTCTGCCGTTTGTTGGGAAGATTTGCTCTTATGTAAGAAGGAAGTTAGATTAAAAATTGTGAACACAACTTGCCGCAGAGCTTAATCCATGTTTTGCCGCAGAACAAAATACATATCCTAGCATAGGTGTTCTAGAGTACATAACCTACCAGAAAAAAAAAATCTGGAGGCAGAGAAGAAAGGATCAGACATTAGCGAAGAAAAGGGGCTAACCTTAGAATCTTGTCTTTTCAGTTGAAGTTTATCTCATGATTCATACTCATCATCCTGTGTCCCCTGCCTGGTTCACCACACTTATGATTACTGCAACTTCTTCCTTCTTCTCCCTGTCCACTAATCTAGCAGGAAGTGGCGGCCGCGATCTAGTAGGAAAATGTGGCCACGAACCCGCAAAATAGGACGGC
Organism: Aegilops umbellulata; assembly: GCA_032464435.1. Lineage (NCBI taxonomy): Eukaryota > Viridiplantae > Streptophyta > Magnoliopsida > Poales > Poaceae > Aegilops > Aegilops umbellulata. Next base: position 423,125,336 of record CP136059.1, read on the forward strand.
GGCCAGCCCGGATCGCAGCAGCCATAGCGGTGATCTGGTCCGGAGGAAGGTTGGCAGTCGCGATGGAAGGTCCGGCAGAACTTTCATCCATGACCATGCCGTCCTGCACGGGAATGAAGAGAGGGAGAGAGATCAGCGAGGAGAGGGAGAGAGAAAGGAGGAGGAGGGCGTTGGGCACGGCTGACCGACAGAGGAGGTCGGCGGCGGCTTGCAGGAGCACAGGCGGCGACCGTAATGCTCTTATCCGGTGGAATCGATCCGGAAATCAGGGAGTTGCGGGCGAGGCCGCGGGGATTTGCGGACCCGGAGCGCGGACGATTGGCAGACGGCGACGTCTGCCAGGCAGAACATATGATCTCAGACGTTGGTAGATTATTGATGTAATATGGTCAGTAGGATGTTTTTAAGTTGATTTGATCGGAGGGTCTGGGTTATCCCGTGTACAGTTTGTTGTGTGGCTTTAGACAAAATTATGTTTGCTCTTTTAATAATAGTATAGATGCGCAAATCAAATCAAATCTCAACCGAATCAAAACTTTTCTTGGTTTTCCTATACATACATAAATCAAATCAAATCTTTAAGAATGATTATAATATGATGAGTGTAACGTATATGTCGGACACAATTGGTGTTAAGCCTAGAATATATGTACAGATTTGCTAAAACGCATCTAGATGTGCCATGAGTATTGCACATCTAAGTCCTATGTCATTGATCTTACGTCGAGATTCGTGTGGATAATTCCTTTTTCTTTTTTTCTTTTCCTCTTTATGCTTGATTCACTCACTTAAATGTGCAATAAGTAGGGCACATCTAGATGTGCCCTAGACACACGCATATATGTATGTCTCCATTGCGGCAATTAGCTAATAACAGTAATTTCCAGCATCGACATGACACTGATGACTGCTCACAAGCCAGCGGCACCGAGACTATTTCCTTAATGAATCAATAGTCTAACCAATTATGCAGCATGCACCAGTCCATTCAATCAAGAAACAGCACTGCAGGTACAACCACCGGCCGCTACACAATGAATTCTGGCCCTCAAACCACTAGCTACGCGCAACTTAATGACAAACCATCGATCTCCAGTCCCACCAATGGCGACAGCGACACAGTACATAGCAGTATGCACCGAGGAGCTTCTCAGGCGAGGATGTACTGATGTAGTAGGGGCGGTCGCCGTCGATGCCAGGCAGCTCCGGCGGCGTCTTCAAGACGACATAGATGGAGTAGACGATGCCCGGGACGTAGCCCAGCACCGTGAGCAGCAGTGAGATGAACTCCGACTATGCACACACGCAGGCAGAAAGTTCAGCAGATGGTCACCAACTCATCACCATGACTACCGATGCAGCTTAATGCCCACGTCGATCGACCAGGAGTAGCGGTGCTTACGCTGCACCAGCCGTACCGTAAGAAGACGCCGAGCGGCGGGAGCACGGCGGCGAAGATGATCCCCAGGCACGTCGAGCAGCCGCCGGAGCTCATCCTGGTCTTGCCCTCGGGCCCTCGGCTACTAACTCGGCGGAATCGGACGATGGCCCCGTAGAGAAGATGCCAGATACCGACGACGACCATATATACACGAGTGTTCTTGGTGTCGCTGGGCTCACTCGTCGCTGCCTGCTGCACCTGCACGCACAGCAGCTGTACGTATCACCGGCGCCCAGACCACGGCTATGCTAATTTCCGGCTCACAATATTTCGTGCGTTGCCACGAAATTATTGGCTTAGAGGTGATGAAATAACATTCGTGTCATTTATAACCGTTGTGTGATTTATGATTAGAAATGATGGCAAAAATATATATGGTGAGACTTGCATGCAACATCACAGAATTTTAAATGACCATATTAGGTTGGGAATAAAACTAAAACCAAGATTGATTTTGAGTTAAAGTCATATCTTTTTTGTCTTTGTTATTTATGCCTTTTACAAAAAAAGTTAGTCTCGCATATTTTTTTATTTATGATAGATCCCACATACGAGTAAAGAATATTTGTTTATATGAGACTGTTTGGATCTTGCCCGGAGTAATCCTGCCAACTCGTAGGTGAACCAAAATATTTACGAGCCTTTTGGGGTGGTGACTTTGCCAACTATTGGCAGAGAAGGGAACTGGAAGAGCGGGGAAGCGTTGGCAAGCCAAATAATTTGTTGTCACCCAAACAGAAGTGTAGGGCGTGGTCAACGCCAATATTGCCAATATTTGGCTCGGTGGCATTTGGCTTAGAACCGCAGTCTTTATGTCTCCTCGAAGGTTGTTGATTTCACATGTGGGGATGTATATATTTGTTTATTGAAAAAAATGTTGGACCCGTATGCAAACTCATCACCAACTCTAATCTTTACAAATACGATATGGTTGTGTCCCATAGACGTGAGTAACAGAGCGATCTGGTGTGAAAACTAATTGGTGCTTTGAAATCTAATGTAAGAGCATCTACAACCGGGTGTCCTATATCCGTCTCATACGCCCGGGCAGGCCGTCCGGTCACTAATCGGTCACAAAATACTGACCCAACCGGAGCTTTCAAACGAGCCTTGAACGCCCGGGCTGACCGGCACCCCTCATATCCCTTCTAAATGTAGGGTGGATATGAGGCGGTACGCGCACGCCCCGGCGCGTCTGCCACATCAGCCCGGCCCACGCTGGCCCACCCTGACCCCACAAAAACCCTCGTCCAGCAGAAACCTTAACTCACTCTGCTTCGCTTCGCTCCGCTCCCCTCCCCTTTCCGACGCTCCCATTTTCCCAATCTGCCAAATCCTTAGCGTCAGCGAGCATGTCCAGCACACCGGCAGCCACTCCGACGACAGCTCCGGAGATGAGGAGGAGCTGGCGCTCCGTATCACGCCCGAGCCTCGCGGGTCGATACGGGCGGCAGCTCCAGGTCCCGTATGACGCCCCTTGTCGCCCGTCACGCCAGCGCCGGCCCTTCCCGCCCCGCGCACGGATCTGCGAGGCCTGCCAGATCTGCTCCTCCCGCCCGACGGCCTCCTCCACCTCCGGACGCTGCTCTGCGCGGGCAGCGTTGGGTTCTAGTGCCCGCTCAGCCAACGCCGTGGATGCGGACTCCGGAGTCGGAGGCACGAGGTACCCGCCGCGAGAGGCAGAGGGCTAGGGAGATGGTGGGCGTTTCCGATGGGTCTGTGCAGTCCGCCCGCCGCCGTCGGGTGCCCGAAGAGGAGGACCGTCTCTTCGAGTGGGCGTGCTGCCAGTCACTGACTGAGGCGGAGGCGAAGGCCCGACGGCTCCGGAGGCTCAACGCCAAGCAGCTTCGGCTCGACATTGAGCAATCCGAGCGGGAGGCGGCGGAGGCAGCGAGGGTGGCCAAGCTCAAGCACAAGTAAGACCGCGTCATCCGGCGCTTGCAAGGCTTCATCGTCATCTCCGATTCCTCCTCCTCCAACGGGTCAGACGGCTCTGACGTGGACCCACCTCTTGCCGCAGACTCCTACAGCTATGCCGGCGATCGGAAGGGCAAAGGGCCGGCGAGGAAGTGGTGAAGATCCGTCTTTATTTCAAGTTTTTAGTTGTAGTTTGAACTTGTCCACCGTATTATGTGTATTATGTGAACTTTGGCTATCTTTTGATGATCCGACTGTGATCTTTTGATGGATCGATTGTGCATTTGTATGTCCGCTCATGATCTACATAGTTTTATCAATGTTGCATGGTTTAGTATAAAAATAGGGGACGAAATATGAGATACGTGGGTGTGGAGACGCGGATATAGAAAGTGTCCGGTCAGTGTCCGCGGACACATTCGGACGCGTCCGCAGGTGTTTGAGGGGCCGGATTTGTTGAGTCCGGCTGTAGATGCTCTAATCTTACAGTGTCATGTCTGTCAATATCTTTTCAGTCGATATACATACGTCTTGTTTGCTATGGCTTTTCGTGCGTCTTTGCTGGCTTCGAATAGATCTTTCACCAACACACGCTCCTCCCAGAGGCGTCTCACGTCAAATACTTTATACTTACGCCATGGTTTTGGTTTGGTTGGGTTTGCTTTGCCGTTCCCAGCAGGACCCGCACATGGTTTGCTACGGAATATGGATCACGGCGGCATCAAGCATGGTGTAATGGTAATTTAAAAGATGAACAGATGCTGTATACAAAGTACAAACTGTTCAGAGATCCGGATCTGGAGCCGCATATCATGGGCGCCATGGCCATCCATGTGAAGGAGTAGGTGTGCTGACACAAATAATTGGACAAGGGGAGCCGTTAGGTTCAAAGGCGTCCTTTTCTTTTTTTGCCAAATGCTGTTCCTGGATTATTAGATGTCAGAACTATCTATCCGACTCCCACAAACACAACAGAAAAACATTGAAGAATCTTGAGGAGCCTCAGCTGAAGGAGGCACATTCAGATTTGGTTGAGGGCCCATGACTTTCAGAGCACAATTCATAAACACTTTCTCTACCATTTTATAGGAAAATCCTATTCCACCCTTAGTGCGATGGATAGGTGAGAAAACACTCACGCAGAGTGAGGATAGGACTGGCCCATTCCCTCGGTTGGCTAGCTTTTTTATTTTCCTATTCTGATTTTTCCAGCATTTTATTTCCTCATGTTTATCGCCGGGTTTTGTTTTTGATTCCTTATTTTTGTCTTCCTTCGATTTTTATCTAATTTTTTATATCCCTTTCCTTTTCATCGATCCAAAATTATAAGAAAACAATTTAAAACATGAATATTTTTTTGTGTGCATAGAGACACTTTTCTTGTATTCAATGAATATTTTGTTTTACATACATGAAGTTGATAAAGTATGTACATTTTTATACAAATATATTCTTCTGTATACATGAACATGTTTCAAATATGTGATTAATATTTTATTTCATGATAAACATTTCTAAAATATATATACTTTGTATAAAAGATGAACTCCTAAACATGCGTGCATTCACATGCGCACTAGACATACCCGCATTTATATGTGCGAGCATTTTGTTCCATATATGCCCTTTTAAATCCACGGGTATAAAAATGCAAATTTTTTGAATACGTGGACATATATTTTTACATAAAATTTAATACACGATGAAATTTTTATTTCATATATAATATTCCTTTATATACCTATGAGAGTGATCCCCACTAACTTATTTATCTCAACATGCAAGCATGCCACATCACCATATAATTATGGACGGATAAGGCCCACCTCAACATGCAACATGCATGGGAAAAGACCCACCACCACATGCAACCATGCATGTGAAAATATGTTTCACCCTATTATTCTACTTATATCCAATAATTTTTTTGTAACTATACATAATCAAATATAGTAGGTTGTATGTATTTTTAATTTTGGTTCATGTGTTATTAATCTAAATAATTACAATCAACACAAACCAAATCTCGTTGAAATGTATTGCAACTGATTCCCGCATCAACATGCAGAGTATCATCTAGTATTTTCTTATTTTGCGTACAAAGACACGTTTTCATTGTTTTCTCGCAATATTTTTCTCGTTTTCAAAATTCATTCTTCAACAACATTATTTCAACCCATCAATAAACTAGATAAAGTAAGGACAACTAAGCACTTCCAGGACCTCGATTGGGTTTGGCTTTGGGCTGGAGAATGAGAACCGCACATATGAAGGTATATATATATATAGAGAGAGAGAGAGTGCAATCCAGTGATGTAGTTATTGTGTTGGATGGTGGTTGTTTCGTACTAACGCTTCAACATCATGTGCTTATGCCCGAGAATGAGGCTATACTTTGGTGTTGCCTCCATACAACATGTATTTGCTTATCCTTAGTTTACTTAGACATGTAAAAAGAATTCAAACAAAAATACTTAGGTTTGTGACTAAAAGCATTCAAATGTCACTTGAGACACAAAAGAGTGTAATCCCATCTAGTGAATTACTCACAAGTGTTCATCGATTTGGTCCGAAAAATAGTGATACTAATGAGTCTTATGCATCGAGCTCTTTTTATTTATTTTATTTTATTTGTAATCAACTATTAAACTGAATCTAATAATATAATGTTCCACAACAATGTTATGATAATTCTCACTTATTTTGTAAAAAACAATCATTTAGTACTCGTCACCACATCCGCAACATATCATATTTCTCTTATTATGGTAAAATCTATAATCTAATCTATAATACTTAAATAGTTCATCCCCACTGTCGGTGTCAAAACCGGCGGATCTCGGGTAGGGGGTCCCGAACTGTGCGTCAAGGTCGGATGGTAACAGGAGACAAGGGACACTTTATTTTACCCAAGTTCGGGCCCTCTCGGTGGAGGTAAAACCCTACTCCTGCTAGATTAATATTGATGATATGGGTAGTACAAGAGTGGATCTACCACGAGATCAAGGAGGCTAAAACCCTAGAAGCTAGCCTATGGTATGATTGTGTATGATGATGGTTGTCCTACGGACTACAACCCTCCGGTTTATATAGACACCGGATAGGGTTAGGGTTACACAGAGTCGGTTACAATGGTAGGAGATCTCGAATATCCGCACGCCTAGCTTGCCTTCCACGCCAAGAAAAGATCCCTCCGGACACGGGACGAAGTCTTCAATCTTGTATCTTCATAGTCCTGGAGTCCGGCTGAAGGTATAGTCCGGCTATCCGAACACCCCCTAATCCAGGACTCCCTCAGTAGCCCCTGAACCAGGCTTCAATGACGACGAGTCTGGCGTGCAGATTGTTTTCGGCATTGCAAGGCGGGTTCCTCCTCCAAGTTCTTCAAGAAGATTACAAACACCAAAAATAGTGTCCGGCTCTGCAAAATAATTTTCCACATATTGCCATATAGAGAATAATATTAACACAAATCAAATCTGCTGAAGTATTCCGCAGTGCGTCGTGACACTGCGACCAAGCCTTCTATATAAATTGCTTTCATTGTTCCACCTTAGGGTGTTTAGCGAGGCGGTTTCCTTGGCACGTCTTGTCAAAGCAGAGATCGTGTGCTCCCTTTAACGGGATTCTCATCAATATGGACGTGGGTAACCCAACCGCGCCATTTACCATGGCGCTTGGGAGGCAAGTGAGTTTTATTAGGTAGGTGGGGATGCCTAACCGCACCCGCTTATATAAAGGGATAAGGATTCACCTTTTTAACCTACGCCTTCTTCCTCCTTTGCCAATCCATCTCTCGCGCACTCAAGCTCCAGCGCCCAAGTCCGCTCTTCCTTCCTCAACCTTCTCCAACAATGTCCGGAGCGGGAGGCAAGTGGATGGTCTCCTCCGTCACGGAGGCTCAACTAAAAAAGTTAAGGAAAGCCGGATACTTGTCCAAGGACATCCCGCATCGGCTTCCTGAGGAGGGGCAGCTTCTTCCTACCCCGAGGCCCCATGAGAGGGTAGTTTCTCTTCCCCACTTCCTCCGCGGACTGGGCTTTTCACTTCACCCTTTTGTCCGGGGGCTCATGTTCTACTACGGCCTGGACTTCCATGATCTGGCCCCGAACTTTATTCTCAATATCTCGGCGTTTATCGTCGTGTGTGAGGCCTTTCTCCGCGTCCGCCCCCACTTTGGCCTCTGGCTCAAGACCTTCAACGTCAAGCCCAAGGTGGTGTCCGGCACCCAGGCAGAGTGCGGAGGCGCTATGGTCGGCAAGATGGCCAACGTCCTCTGGTTCGATGGCTCCTTTGTGGAGTCCCTAAAGGGGTGGCAGGCCGGGTGGTTTTACATCACCGAGCCACGCGATCCAAACTGGGTCGCAACCCCCGAGTTCAGATCCGGACCCCCCACGCGGCTCATGTCCTGGAAAGAGACGGGCCTGTCATGGGGCAACGAAGAAGAAGTGACTGGGTTGCAAACGTGCATCCAGTCCCTGGTGAACAAGCCAATCCGGCTTGTCAATATAGTCCAGGTTATGCTCGTTCTCCGGATCCTCCTGTGGCAACAACGGGATTTTACTTTGTGGGAATTCGACCCGGCGCAGCACCAAACCCTTAGCAGGCTCTTCGACACGACGTATGAAGACATCTGGAAGGTGCTGACCAAAGGCGCCGAGTCCCCCACATCCGCCTCCGAGGATCGCGGATACAGCTCGCAGCGCAACGCTAGCGAGGTAAGCTATCTATACCTTTGACAGGTTCGTTAAGCTCTTATTCATAGATTAACTCTATGCAGGATCTAAACTCCCTTTACCTTTGACAGGCTTGGCTGGCGGTATCCGGACCAATCAACTGTCCGGCTCCCCTGCCCGAAGACCCAGCCCCAGCTCTCTTGGTGAAGCTGATGGCTCCGGCACCTTATGTGGTGACGGAGAATAAGGCCAAGAAGAAGAAAACCACCGGGACTCGAAAAAGTTCCCGCAACATGGTGGTGTCGGACTCGTCATCTGAAGAGTCCGCGACGCTCTCCTCTCGTGAAAACGAGGAGGAGGAACAAGGAAGCTCTCCCCCCCCAGTGAGGGGAGAAAAGAAGAAGAAGGCTGCCCCAACGGGGGAGGCCGAGGGGTCGAGGAAAAGGAAAACCCCTCCGCCGGACTACTCCCACGACGCCGAAGAGGGCGGAGAGGAGTGGCTGGATAGAACCAAGCGTCCGGCGACATCGTAAGTATTTACATACCAGAGTGACTCATGATATTTTCTAATACGTGGCTTTCCCTAATGTCGAACGTAATTTATGCAGCCCGCCCCGGGCCGGACTCGACGATTCGTCGAGCGGCTCCTTGGATTCGTCGGACGTGAACTCTGTTCCGCTCGCGGTCTCCCCCTGCGGGGCGGACGGTGCCGAAGTGGCGCCCCGCCAAGCTTCGGGGTAGGAGGAGATGGTCCTGGAGGAGCCGCAGGGCAATCCTCCGGACCCCAGGAGTAAAGGGGATGAAACCCCCCAGGGCTCCAAGTCCGGCTTTGTGCCGGTCACCGCGCCGAACTTGACAGTCCCGGTCCGTGATGGGCGAACTCCTCCCAAGAGGAGTAAGTCGTCTGAGTCGGCGTCCTCCGTCCAACCAGAGGCGCCGGACAATCTGCTGGAGGTGCTTGAGGGCGCCACCATCGACGAGGAGCACCGTATTGTTATGAGTACGGTGATCGAAAGGGTTCAGTCCGCCAAGAGCGGACTGACTGAAGCTTGCGCTAGCCTTCTAACAGGCTTCCAGGTAAACAGAAATATGTCAAATTATTTACCGCATAGACAGTAGCCCCTGATGCTCTGTTCGGTGTTCGGAAAGAAAAGCCGAATAGAGGATCTAGTAATTTTCGCAGGAGTCTAACAAAAAAAGTCAAATATGCGTATGCAGGCTTCGCTGTTGTCCACCGCCGCACTGACTGCGCAGGTGGATGTCCTTAAAAAGGACCTCGGGCGGACCGAGCAAGAGCTCGGTCTTGCCAGACGGCAGCTCGAGGAGAAAGAAGGTAAGAAATACCCTAAAAAAGAAAAAAAGTGCCTATAGAGAGGCTTGATTGTAGAAAGAAATAACAGGATTGTACTGCTTATTGTAGGGGCCGCAACCGAGGTGGCAACCCTGAAGCAGGCGCTGGCTGAGGCCGAAAAGAAAACAGCCGAGGAGCGCGCCGAGCGAGAAAGTCTTGGGGTTCAGGTCGGCGAGGTGCAACAAGAGCTGCAAGCTCTCATGAAAAAACATGAGGGTTTGGAGCTTGAGTCAAAAGCGCAAGCATCCGAGCTCGCGTCGGCCATCGAGACCGCCAAGAGTGCCAAGGCCGAAGCCCAAAAGGCCCTCCAAGAGTTGGAGGAGGTGAAAAAGATAGCAACGGGTAAGGCATTCTCAATGCAAAGTAGGAATATAAAAGTAAACTACCTATAACTTACCCGAATCCGGAGTTCTCCAGGGGCGTTCGCCGATCTTCCCCGCAGCGTATCCGCCGCCGCCGCATTCTACCGAGCTGAGGAGGGCAGCTCAACAGAGAGTGTTTTCTGGTCTCAGTATTCTGAGGCCGGACACCCTGTGCCCTTAAGCGATCAGCTGAAACAGCTGGTCGAGCTCCACAAGGCGGCCGAACAGGCCATGAAGGGCTTACTAGTTCGGCTGTGGCCTGGAGAGGCCCTGCCTGGGAGCTATTTCGGGCTAGTGCGGTGGCTGGTGGAGGCCTGTCCACGGCTTGAGGTCGTCAAGCGCTCCGTCTGCATTGAAGGTGCCCGGAGGGCCCTTGCCCGTGTAAGGGTACACTGGGGTAAGCTGGACGGAGAGAAGCTGGTGAAGGACGGGCCGCCGCTGGGGAAGGAGCATCGCAAGCCCGAGAACTACTACAAGGAAGTTCTTGCCGGAGCCCGCCTTGTCGCGGATGAATGTACTAAAGATGTAATATTTGAATGAACTCGCTCGTTTGTATCCTGTGCGCTGAAAACTTGTTCATATGCGCTAAGCAATGCTTATTGAATTTAAAATATTATTTTCTGTGCGGCCGTTTATCAAAAATTGAGAGATGGCCAGTCGTCGGCTTCTGCCCCCATGCCACTAGTGCTGGGGTGTTCGGGATAAACCTGAGGGCTCTTGTTCCCATAGTTGGGTCCTTCGAGGGAGGCGCTCAGCACAACGAACCAGACAATCGGACTGTAATGCTTGAACACTCTCACTTAGCCATATAACGTTATAATTTTAAATTTCGGCGAAGCCCCTAGTTCGGAAGGCCGAATTCGGGGCGCTATCCACGCCTTTGGCCGAACATAGCCAGCTCCTCGCTCGAAGCGGCATAAGCCTTTAAGGACTCGAAAAACCTCTCGAACAGCGACCGGTCTCACGCCTTATCATGACAGTCTGTTTTAGCTTTCTCCACTGAGGTGCTCAACCCACCTGAACTGGGGCACAATCGCAGTGGTTCTCCTAGTGCTACCTTAGCCGATATAGCGGAACGTAAGGCACCAAAACATAGGAGCTGGGCAAACCCAACATGTGACCAAAATCATGACTCGGAGCCGATGCATATAGTGCTATAAGTTCGGGGTGCCGCACTTGTGAAAGTGTACGGACTTCTCACACCAGATAAAAGGGTAAAGAAGCCCCTGGCATGGTTTGCCGTACCATGGTGTACGGGTGCGATCATGTTATGTAATAAACATATATATTCAAAGAGGATAATGCAAAAAATAGACAAAAAGCTATGCATTGTTTATAAAGAGGCTATTTATCAAAGCCGAACGATACAAGTAGTGCGATAAGCAAAAAAGATATTAGACTATTTAACATGTCCTGACCAGGCGCAGACTGCGGAATTTAAAAACAGATATATCGCTCGAAATAGAGACCACATGTGAGTTCCGTAATGCGGCGTAGCTTTGTCTGCTTTCCTGGATCTTGCATCGTCTGTGCGGCAACAAGGCCGGACAGGTTTATCCAGAGTGTGGAGTCCTGAAAGTTAAAAAAGAAAAATTCGGCAGCCCCTAGTACGTTTGACGTCGTATTATAGGCATGCCGTTAATGTGCCCCTCCCCCTGTGCCCATGGAATTTTAAGGGCGTAATTGTGTACTTGAGGTACTTGCTCCGCTATGTTGTGATGGCTGGGGTCGGGGCCGTATTGCTACGCTTGCTCTGAACATGCCAGGCGGTTTTGTTGCAGGTTACTCCGGGCGCGCTTTGCATTGTCCGGCTTTTTAACGGCCGGACTGGAGAGTTGCCTTGCAAGGCTGCTTTGTACTTCCGCTGCGAGGGCCGCCGTGTGCTCCTCTGTACGGATGGAGCGTTCTGTGTTTCCGCTGACCGTAATTACTCCTCGAGGGCCTGGCATCTTGAGCTTGAGATATGCGTAGTGCGGCACCGCATTGAATTTAGCGAATGCGTTTCGTCCGAGCAGGGCATGATAGCCACTGCGGAACGGGACTATATCGAAGATTAACTCTTCGCTTCGGAAGTTATCCGGAGATCCGAAGACCACATCAAGTGTTATCGAGCCTGTGCAATTGGCCTCTACACCTAGTATGACGCCTTTAAAGGTCGTCCTTGTGGGCTTGATCCTTGATGGATCTATGCCCATTTTCCGCACTGTATCCTGATAAAGCAGGTTCAGGCTACTGCCGCTGTCCATGAGGACTCTTGTGAGATGAAATCCGTGTTGGGGAACGTAGTAATTTCAAAAAATTTCCTACGCACACGCAAGATCATGGTGATGCATAGCAACGAGAGGGGAGAGTGTTGTCTACGTACCCTCGTAGACCGAAAGCGGAAGCGTTATATCAACGCGGTTGATGTAGTCGTATGTCTTCACGATCCGACCGATCCAAGCACCGTTACTCCGGCACCTCCGAGTTCTTGGCACACGTTCGGCTCAATGATGTTCCCCGGGCTCCGATCCAGCAAAGCTTCGGGGAAGAGTTCCGTCAGCACGACGGCGTGGTGACGATCTTGATGTTCTACTGTCGCAGAGCTTCGCCTAAGCACTGCTACAATATGACCGAGGTGGAATATGATGGAGGGGGGCACCGCACACGGCTGAGGAACGATCTCAATGATCAACTTGTGTGTTCATGGGGTGCCCCCTGCCCCCGTATATAAAGGAGCAAGGGAGGGAGGAGGCCGGCCCTAGGTTTGGCGCGCCAAGGGGAGTCCTACTCCCACCGGGAGTAGGATTCCCCTTTTCCTAGTCCAACTAGGAATCCTTCCATGTAGGGGGAGTAGGAGAGAAGGAAAAGGAAGAGAGAAGGAGAAGGAAGGAAGGGGGCGCCCCCCTTCCCTAGTCCAATTCGGACTAGAGCAAGGGGAGGGGCGCGGCCACCTTTTGGCCCTTTCTCTCCTTTTCCCATATGGCCCAATAAGGCCCAATACGAATTCCCGTAACTCTCCGGTACTCCGATAAATACCCGAACCACTCAGAACCTTTCCGATGTCCGAATATAGTCGTCCAATATATCGATCTTTACGTCTCGACCATTTCGAGACTCCTCGTCATGTCCCCGATCTCATCCGGGACTCCGAACTCCTTCAGTACATAAAAACTCATAAACTCATAATAACTGTCATCGTAACCTTAAGCGTGCGGACCCTACGGTTCGAGAACAATGTAGACATGACCGAGACACATCTCCGGTCAATAACCAATAGCGGGACCTGGATGCCCATATTGGCTCCTACGTATTCTACGAAGATCTTTATCGGTCAGACCGCATAACAACATACGTTGTTCCCTTTGTCCATCGGTATGTTACTTGCCCGAGATTCGATCGTCGGTATCCAATACCTAGTTCAATCTCGTTACCGGCAAGTCTCTTTACTCGTTCCGTAATACATCATCCCGCAACTAACTCATTAGTTGCAATGCTTGCAAGGCTTAAGTGATGTGCATTACCGAGAGGGCCCAGAGATACCTCTCCCACAATTGGAGTGACAAATCCTAGTATCGAAATACGCCAACCCAACATCTACCTTTGGAGACACCTGTAGTCCTCCTTTATAATCACCCAGTTACGTTGTGACGTTTGGTAGCACCCAAAGTGTTCCTTCGGCAAACGGGAGTTGCATAATCTCATAGTCAAAGGAACATGTATAAGTCATGGATAAAAGCAACATCAACATACTAAACGATCGGGTGCTATGCTAATGGAATGGGTCATGTCAATCAGATCATTCAACTAATGATGTGACCTTGTTAATCAAATGACAACTCCTTTGTCCATGGTTAGGAAACTTAACCATCTTTGATTAACAAGCTAGTCAAGTAGAGGCATACTAGTGACACTCTGTTTGTCTATGTATCCACACATGTATTATGTTTCCAGTTAATACAATTCTAGCATGAATAATAAACATTTATCATGATATGTAAGGAAATAAATAATAACTTTATTATTGCCTCTAGGGCATATTTCCTTCAATCCGTCCACGATTGGGTCAAGGACCAGTGCGGCAAAACCGCCGTGACGGATGCTAGTGGGGTGGTCCCTTCGATCGAAAGTGATCGGGCAGGAGGACCATGGGTTGAACTTTGGGGCGACTAGCTCCATCGCGTATACGTCCCGTAGCGCACGCTTCCTCTCCCGCTTGGGAATGTGGGTCACGTATATCATGTTCACCGTCCGCACTTGTGGGGGAAATGTTGGGTAACGTAGTAATTTCAAAAAATTTCCTACGCACACGCAAGATCATGGTGATGCATAGCAACGAGAGGGGAGAGTGTTGTCTACGTACCCTCGTAGACCGAAAGCGGAAGCGTTATATCAACGTGGTTGATGTAGTCGTACGTCTTCACGATCCGACCGATCCAAGCACCGTTACTCCGGCACCTCCGAGTTCTTAGCACACGTTCAGCTCGATGACGATCCCCGGGCTCCGATCCAGCAAAGCGTCGGGGAGGAGTTCCGTCAGCACGACGGCATGGTGACGATCTTGATGTTCTACTGTCGCAGGGCTTCGCCTAAGCACCGCTACAATATGACCGAGGTGGAATATGGTGGAGGGGGGCACCGCACACGGCTAAGGAACGATCACGAAGATCAACTTGTGTGTCTTGGGGTGCCCCCCTGCCCCCGTATATAAAGGAGCAAGGGGGGAGGCCGGTCGGCCCTATGGCGCGCGCCAGGAGGAGGAGTCCTCCTCCTAGTAGGAGTAGGACTCCCCTCTTTCCTACTCCTACTAGGAGGGGGAAAGGAAGGGGCAGAGGGAGAGGGAAAGGGGGGCGCCGCCCCCCTCTCCTAGTCCAATTCGGACCAGATGGGGAGGGGGCGCGCGGCCCACCCTGGCCGCCCCTCTCTCTCTCCACTAAGGCCCATGTGGCCCAATACTTCTCCCGGGGGGTTCCGGTAACCCCTCCGGCACTCCAGTTTTATCCGAAACCACTCGGAACCATTCCGATGTCCGAATATAGTCGTCCAATATATCAATCTTTACGTCTCGACCATTCCGAGACTCCTCGTCATGTCCGTGATCTCATCCGGGACTCTGAACTAACTTCGGTACATCAAAATGCATAAACTCATAATAACTGTCATCGTAACCTTAAGCGTGCGGACCCTACGGTTCGAGAACAATGTAGACATGACCGAGACACGTCTCCGGTCAATAACCAATAGCGGGACCTGAATGCCCATATTGGCTCCTACATATTCTACGAAGATCTTTATCGGTCAGACCGCATAACAATATACGTTGTTCCCTTTGTCATCGGTATGTTACTTGCCCGAGATTCGATCGTCGGTATCCAATACCTAGTTCAATCTCGTTACCGGCAAGTCTCTTCACTCCTTCCGTAATACATCATCTCGCAACTAACTCATTAGTTGCAATGCTTGCAAGGCTTAAGTGATGTGCATTACCGAGAGGGCCCAGAGATACCTCTCCGACAATCGGAGTGACAAATCCTAATCTCGAAATACGCCAACCCAACATCTACCTTTGGAGACACCTGTAGAGCTCCTTTATAATCACCCAGTTACGTTGTGACGTTTGGTAGCACACAAAGTGTTCCTCCGGCAAACGGGAGTTGCATAATCTCATAGTCATAGGAACATGTATAAGTCATGAAGAAAGCAATAGCAACATACTAAACGATCGGGTGCTAAGCTAACGAATGGGTCATGTCAATCACATCATTCTCCTAATGATGTGATCCCGTTAATCAAATGACAACTCATGTCTATGGCTAGGAAACTTAACCATCTTTGATCAACGAGCTAGTCAAGTAGAGGCATACTAGTGACACTCTGTTTTGTCTAGGTATTCACACATGTATTATGTTTCCAGTTAATACAATTCTAGCATGAATAATAAACAATTATCATGAAATAAGGAAATAAATAATAACTTTATTATTGCCTCTAGGGCATATTTCCTTCAGTCTCCCACTTGCGCTAGAGTCAATAATCTAGTTCACATCGCCATGTGATTTAACAGCAATAGTTCACACCACCATGTGAATAACACCCATAGTTCACATCGATATGTGACCAACAGCAAAAAGGTTTACTAGAGTCAGTAATCTAGTTCACATCGCTATGTGATTAACACCCAAAGAGTACTAAGGTGTGATCATATTTTGCTTGTGAGAGAAGCTTAGTTAACGGGTCTGCCAAAATTCAGATCCGTATGTATTTTGCAAATTTCTATGTCTACAATGCTCTGCACGGAGCTACTCTAGCTAATTGCTCCCACTTTCAATATGTATCTAGATTGAGACTTAGAGTATCTAGATTGGTGCCTAAACTTGCATCGACATAACCCTTTACGACGATCCTTTTTGTCACCTACATAATTGAGAAACATATCCTTATTTCACTAAGGATAATTTTGACTGCTGTCTAGTGATCTACTCCTAGATCACTATTGTACTCACTTGCTAAACACAGTGTAGGATATACAATAGATCTGGTACACTGCATGGCATACTTTATAGAACCTATGGCCAAGGCATAGGGAATGACTTTCATTCTCTTTCTATCTTCTGCCGAGGTCGAGTTTTGGGTCTTACTCAATTTCACACCTTCTAACACAGGCAAGAACTCTTTCTTTGACTGTTCCATTTTGAACTATTTCAAAATCTTGTCAAGGTATATACTCATTGAAAAACTTATCAAGTGTCTTGATCTATCTCTATAGATCTTGATACTCAATATGTAAGTAGCTTTACCAAGGTCTTTCTTTAAAAAACTCCTTTCAAACACTCCTTTATGCTTTGCAGAATAATTCTTCATTATTTCCGATCAACAATATGTCATACATATACTTATCAGAAATGTTGTAGTGCTCCCACTCACTTTCTTGTAAATACAGGCTTCACCGCAAGTCTGTATAAAACTATATGCTTTGATCAACTTATCAAAGCGTATATTCCAACTCCGAGATGCTTGCACCAGTCCATAGATGGATCGCTGGAGCTTGCATATTTTGTTAACACCTTTAGGATTGACAAAACCTTCTGGTTGCATCATATACAACTCTTCTTTAATAAATCCATTAAGGAATGCAATTTTGTTTTATCCATTTGCCAGATTTTCATAAAATGCGGCAATTGCTAACATGATTCGGACAGACTTAAGCATAGATACGAATGAGAAACTCTCATCGTAGTCAACACCTTGAACTTGTCGAAAACCTTTTGCGACAATTCTAGCTTTGTAGATAGTAACACTACTATCAGCGTCCGTCTTCCTCTTGAGGATCCATTTATTTTCTATGGCTTGCCGATCATCGGGCAAATCCATCAAAGTCCATACTTTGTTCTCATACATGGATCATATCTCAGATTTCATGGCCTCAAACCATTTCGCGGAATCTGGGCTCATCATTGCTTCCTCATAGTTCGTAGGTTCGTCATGGTCAAGTAACATGACCTCCAGAATAGGATTACCGTACCACTCTGGTGCGGATCTCACTCTGGTTGACCTACGAGGTTTGGCAGTAACTTGATCCGAAGTTACGTGATCATCATCATTATCTTCCTCACTAATTGGTGTAGTAGTCACAGGAACAGATTTCTGTGATGAACTACTTTCCAATAAGGGAGAAGGTACAATTACCTTATCAAGTTCTACTTTCCTCCCACTCACTTCTTTCGAGAGAAACTCCTTCTCTAGAAAGTATCCATTCTCAGCAACGAATGTCTTGCCTTCGGATCTGTGATAGAAGGTGTACCCAACTGTCTCCTTTGGGTATCCTATGAAGACATATTTCTCCGATTTGGGTTTGAGCTTATCAGGATGAAACTTTTTCACACAAGCATCACAATCCCAAACTTTAAGAAACGACAACTTTGCTTTCTTGCTAAACCATAGTTCATATTGTGTCGTCTCAACGGACTTAGATGGTGCCCCCTTTTTAACGTGAATGCAGCTGTCTCTAATGCATAATCCCAAAACTATATTGGTAAATCGGTAAGAAACATCATAGATTGTACTATATCCAATAAAGTACGGTTATGACGTTCGGACACACCATTATGCTGTGGTGTTCCAGGTGGCATGAGTTTGTGAAACTATTCCTCATTGTTTTAATTGAAGACCAAACTCGTAACTCAAATATTCTCCTCCACGATCATATCGTAGAAACTTTTATTTTCTTGTTACGATGATTCTCCACTTCACTCTGAAACTCTTTGAACATTTTCGAATGTTTCAGACTTGTGTTTCATCAAGTAGATATACCCATACCTGCTCAAATCATTTGTGAAGGTCAGAAAATAATGATACTTGCCTTGAGCCTCAATACTCATCGGATCGCATACATCAGTATGTATTATTTCCAATAAGTCAGTTGCTTGCTCCATTGTTCCGGAGAACGGCGTTTTTAGTCATCTTGCCCAAGAGACATGGTTCGCAAGTATCAAGTGATTCATAATCAAGTGATTCCAAAAGCCCATCTGCATGGAGTTTCTTCATGCACTTTACACCAATATGACTTAAATGGCAGTGCCACAAATAAGTTGCACTATCATTATTAACTTTTCATCTTTTTGGTTTCAATATTATGAATATGTGTATCACTACGATCGAGATCCAACGAACCATTTTCATTGGGTGTGTAACCATATAAGGTTTTATTCATGTAAACAGAACAACAATTTATTCTCTTACTTAAATGAATAACCGTATTGCAATAAACATGATCAAATCATATTCATGCTCAACGCAAACACCAAATAACACTTATTTAGGTTCAACACTAATCCCGAAAGTATAGGGAGTGTGCGATGATGATCATATCAATCTTGGAACTACTTCCAACACACATCGTCACCTCACCCTTAACTAGTCTCTGTTCATTCTGCAACTCCCGTTTCGAGTTACTACTTCTTAGCAACTGAACCAGTATCAAATACTGAGGGGTTGCTATAAACACTAGTAAAGTACACATCAATAACATGTATATCAAATATACTTATGTTCACTTTGCCATCCTGCTTATCTGCCAATCACTTGGGGTAGTTCCGCTTCCAGTGACCAGTCCCTTTGCAGAAGAAGCACTCAGTCTCAGGCTTAGGTCCAGACTTGGGCTTCTTCACTCGAGCAGCAACTTGCTTGCCGTTCTTCTTGAAGTTCCCCTTCTTCCCTTTGCCCTTTTCTTGAAACTAGTGGTCTTGTTAACTATCAACACTTGATGTTTTTCTTGATTTCTACCTTCGTCGATTTCAGCATCACGAAGAGCTTGGGAATTACTTTCGTCATCCCTTGCATATTATAGTTGATCACGAAGTTCTACTAACTTGGTGATGGTGACTAGAGAATTCTGTCAATCACTATTTTATCTGGAAGATTAACTCCCACTTGATTCAAGCGATTGTAGTACCCAGACAATCTGAGCACATGCTCACTAATTGAGCGATTCTCCTCCATCTTTTAGCTATAGAACTTGTTGGAGACTTCATATCTCTCAACTCGGGTATTTGCTTGAAATATTATCTTCAACTCCTGGAACATCTCATATGGTCCATAACGTTCAAAACGTCTTTGAAGTCCCGATTCTAAGCCGTTAAGCATGGTGCACTAAACTATTAAGTAGTCATCATATTGAGCTAGCCAAACGTTCATAACGTCTGCATTTGCTCCTGCAATAGGTCCGTCACCTAGCGGTGCATCAAGGACATAATTCTTCTGTGCAGCAATGAGGATAAACCTCAGATCATGGATCCAATCCGCATCATTGCTACTAACATCTTTCAACACAATTTTCTCTAGGAACATATCAAAATAAACACAGGGAAGCAACAACGCGAGCTATTGATCTACAACATAGATATGCTAATACTACCAGGACTAAGTTCATGATAAATTAAAGTTCAATTAATCATATTACTTAAGAACTCCCACTTAGATAGACATCTCTCTAATCCTCTAAGTGATCACGTGATCCAAATACACTAAACCATGTCCGATCATCACGTGAGATGGAGTAGTTTCAATGGTGAACATCACTATGTTGATCATATCTACTATATGATTCACGCTCGACCTTTCGGTCTCCGTGTTCCGAGGCCATATCTGTTATATGCTAGGCTCGTCAAGTTAAACCTGAGTATTCCGCGTGTGCAACTGTTTTGCACCCGTTGTATTTGAACGTAGAGCCTATCACACCCAATCTTCACGTGGTGTCTCAGCACGAAGAACTTTCGCAACGGTGCATACTCAAGGAGAACACTATTACTATGATAATTTAGTGAGAGATCATCTTATAATGCTACCGTCAATCAAAGCAAGATAAGATGCATAAAAAGATAAACATCACATGCAATCAATATAAGTGATATGATATGGCCATCATCACCTTGTGCTTGTGATCTCCATCTCCGCAGCACCATCATGATCACCATCGTCACCGGCGCGACACCTTGATCTCTATCGTAGCATCGTTGTCGTCTCGCCAATCTTATGCTTCTATGACTATCGCTACCGCTTAGTGATAAAGTAAAGCATTACAGGGCGATTGCATTGCATACAATAAAGCGACAACCATACGGCTCCTGCCGGTTGCCGATAACTCGGTTAGAAAACATGATCATCTCATACAATAAAATTTAGTATCATGTCTTGACCATATCACATCACAACATGCCCTGCAAAAACAAGTTAGACGTCCTCTACTTTGTTTGTTGCAAATTTTACGTGGCTTCTACGGGCTTAAGCAAGAACCAATCTCACCTACGCATCAAAACCACAACGATAGTTTGTCAAATAGACTCCGTTTTAACCTTCTCAAGGACCGGGCGTAGCCATACTCGGTTCAACTAAAGTTGGAGAAACTGACACCCGCCAGCCACCTGTGTGCAAAGCACGGCGGTAGAACCAGTCTCGCGTAAGCGTACGCGTAATGTCGGTCCGGGCCGCTTCATCCAACAATACCGCCGAACCAAAGTATGACATGCTGGTAGGCAGTATGACTTATATCGTCCACAACTCACTTGTGTTCTACTCGTGCATAAGATCAAACCATAAAAACCTAGGCTCGGATGCCACTGTTGGGTAACGTAGTAATTTCAAAAAAATTCCTACGCACACGCAAGATCATGGTGATGCATAGCAACGAGAGGGGAGAGTGTTGTCTACATACCCTCGTAGACCGAAAGCGGAAGCGCTATATCAACGCGGTTGATGTAGTCGTATGTCTTCACGATCCGACCGATCCAAGCACCGTTACTCCGGCACCTCCGAGTTCTTGGCACACGTTCAGCTCGATGACGATCCCCGGGCTCCGATCCCGCAAAGCGTCGGGGAGGAGTTCCGTCAGCACAATGGCGTGGTGACGATCTTGATGTTCAACTATCGCAGGGCTTCGCCTAAGCACCGCTACAATATGACCGAGGTGGAATATGGTGGAGGGGGGCACCGCACACGGCTAAGGAACGATCACGAAGATCAACTTGTGTGTCTTGGGGTGCCCCCCTGCCCCCATATATAAAGGAGCAGGGAGGGAGGCCGGCCGGCCCTATGGTGCGCGCCAGGAGGAGGAGTCCTCCTCCTAGTAGGAGTAGGACTCCCCTCTTTCCTACTCCTACTAGGAGGGGGAAAGGAAGGGGGAGAGGGAGAGGGAAAGGGGGGCGCCGCCCCCTCTCTCCTAGTCCAATTCGGACCAGAGGGGGAGGGGGCGCGCGGCCCACCCTGGCCGCCCCTCTCTCTCTCCACTAAGGCCCATGTGGCCCAATACTTCTCCCGGGGGGTTCCGGTAACCCCTCCGGCACTCCAGTTTTATCCGAAACCACTCGGAACCATTCCGATGTCCGAATATAGTCGTCCAATATATCAATCTTTACGTCTCGACCATTCCGAGACTCCTCGTCATGTCCGTGATCTCATCCGGGACTCCGAACTAACTTCGGTACATCAGAATGCATAAACTCATAATAACTGTCATCGTAACCTTAAGCGTGCGGACCCTACGGTTCGAGAACAATGTAGACATGACCGAGACACGTCTCCAGTCAATAACCAATAGCGGGACCTGGATGCCCATATTGGCTCCTACATATTCTACGAAGATCTTTATCGGTCAGACCGCATAACAACATACATTGTTCCCTTTGTCATCGGTATGTTACTTGCCCGAGATTCGATCTTCGGTATCCAATACCTAGTTCAATCTCGTTACCGGCAAGTCTCTTTACTCGTTCTGTAATACATCATCTCACAACTAACTCATTAGTTGCAATGCTTGCAAGGCTTAAGTGATGTGCATTACCGAGAGGGCCCAGAGATACCTCTCCGACAATCGGAGTGACAAATCCTAATCTCGAAATAAGCCAACCCAACATCTACCTTTGGAGACACCTGTAGAGCTCCTTTATTATCACCCAGTTACGTTGTGACGTTTGGTAGCACACAAAGTGTTCCTCCGGCAAACGGGAGTTGCATAATCTCATAGTCATAGGAACATGTATAAGTCATGAAGAAAGCAATATCAACATACTAAACGATCGGGTGCTAAGCTAACGAATGGGTCATGTCAATCACATCATTCTCCTAATGATGTGATCCCATTAATCAAATGACAACTCATGTCTATGGCTAGGAAACTTAACCATCTTTGATCAACGAGCTAGTCAAGTAGAGGCATACTAGTGACACTCTGTTTTGTCTATGTATTCACACATGTATTATGTTTCCGGTTAATACAATTCTAGCATGAATAATAAACATTTATCATGAAATAAGGAAATAAATAATAACTTTATTATTGCCTCTAGGGCATATTTCCTTCAGGAAACCCCGTCTGTCCATTGTTGTTCGGCGGCCTGGGCTCCTCCTCGTCGTCGATGTTCAGCCCCTTGTCTTTGTGTTCGGCTCCTAACTTGCCTGCCTGCTTGAACACCCAACAATCCCTGTTGGTGTGATTGGCTGGCCTTTCGGGGGTGCCATGAATCTGGCACGAGCGGCCGAGTATCCGGTCCAAACTGGACGGGCCCTAGGTATTCTTTTTAAATGGCTTTTTCCGCTGACCGGATTTGTAGCCTCTGAATCCGGCATTAACTGCCGCATCCTCATTGCTGTCGCTGCTAACGCGGCGCTTTTGATTATTTCGACGTGACCTGCCACTTTTGTCCTTGGTATCCAAATTACCAGGCTTCTTCGATAAGTTGTTGCTGCGAGCTAGCCAGCTATCTTCGCCCGTGCAAAAGCGGGTCATGAGTGTTGTGAGGGCGGCCATGGTTTTCGACTTTTCTTGTCCCAGGTGCCGGGCAAGCCACTCGTCGCGGATGTTATGTTTGAAGGCTGCTAGGGCCTCTGCGTCCGGACAATCGACTATCTGATTTTTCTTTGTTAGGAACCGTGTCTAGAATTGCCTGGCCGATTCTTCTGGCTGCTGAATTATGTGGCTTAGGTCGTCGGCGTTCGGTGGCCGCACATAGGTCCCCTGGAAGTTGTCGAGGAATGCGGCTTCCAGGTCCTCCCAAGAACCGATTGAGTCCGCTGGTAGGCTGTTAAGCCAGTGCCGGGCTGGTCCTTTAAGCTTAAGGGGTGGGTATTTGATGGCATGTAGATCGTCGCCACGTGCCATGTGGATGTGAAGGAGATAATCCTCAATCCATACTGCCGAATCTGTCGTACCATCGTACGACTCGATATTGACGGGTTTGAAACCCTCTGGGATTTTATGATCCATTACTTCGTCTGTGAAGCATAGTGGGTGTGCGGCGCCCCTGTACCGGGCTATGTCACGACGCAGCTCGGAAGAGCTGTGCCTGCTGTGTTCGGCCTGGCCGGATTTATTGTGTCCGGAGTGAAGATCATCATGTGTCGTCGGGCGTTCGCGCGATCCATAGATCGATCTTGTTTGTCTTGCTTTATCCTCCAGTACGTCTCGCAGGTCTGGCTCGTTTTCCCGTGCCTTAGTTGAATGGCACCGGGGCATGGCTTGTTTAAGGGTTCGACAGGCCTCTTTGTCGCGGCCGCGGGGTGGCCGGTCTGCCATGTCATATGTTTCCCCCTCTGATTGGGGTAGCGGCCTGCGCTTAGGATAATTTTTGGAGGGGCGCCCGAGTTCATACTCTTCGGCTGCAAGGACTTCAGTCCATCTATCAGCTAGCAAATCTTGCTCAGCTCTAAGCTGTTGCTGCTTTTTCTTTAGGCTGTTCGCCGTGGCTAGAAGCCTGCGTTGAAAACGCTCTTGTTCGGTGGGGTCTGATGGTACGACGAATTCGTCGTCGTCGAGGCTTGCCTCGTCTTCGGAGGGAGGCATGTAGTTATCATCCTCAACCTCTCGCTCTGCCGCTCTCTCATGAGGGCTGGCTTTTCCATCTTCCTGTGCCGAATCTTGTTGGTTCTGGTGTTCTTCGGCGCTGTCCGGGGTAGTATTATCTCCCGTGCCGGAATCACCGTTTCTGCTGTGGCGGGATTTAGAGCGGCGCCGTTGGCGCCGGCGTTTTGGCGGTTTTTTCGAGTTGTCGTCTTCCGCTGTTCCATCGCCATCTGCATCCTTTGGAGTATCCACCATATATATGTCATATGACGAGGTGGCGGTCCAGCGCCCTACAGGTGCTGGTTCTTGTTCGTCTCCTCCTTCATCGTCCATACTGTCGAAGTCTTCGGAGCCGAAGTCAAGCATGTCGGTTAAATCGTCGACAGTGGCTATTAAGTGGGTGATGGGTGGGCTTTGAATTTCTTCGTTGTCTGAATCCCAACCTCGCAGACCATAGTCTGGCCTGGGCTCTCCTGATAAAGAGAGAGACTTGAGAGAATTCAGGATATCACCGAAAGGTGAGTACTGAAAGATGTCCGCGGTGGTGAACTCCATTACAGGCGCCCAATCAGATTCGATCGGTGGGGGCACGGAAGGCCCGGACTTCGGAGAAGAATCCGACTCCTTGGAGTCATGGGCCGTGCGGAGTGCGGGGCTGGCGTTCGGCTCGATCGCCTTTGAGATCGCAGCCCCCGAGGTGACGTCCAACCGTTCATCCTCGAAGAACGCAGCGGGCTCCGAGTCAAAGATCGGGGCCGGAGCGTGTGCGGCCTCCAGGGTACTATTCGGAGGCAGAGCCGTATCATGCCCCTCGAAATAGTGCGGCGCGCTTGGCTGTGACTCGAACCCGTCGAAGATCAAGTCTCCGCGGATATCTGCCGTGTAGTTTAAGCTTCCAAACCTGACTTGATGGCCAGGGGCGTAGCTTTCGATCTGCTCCAGATGACCAAGCGAATTGGCCCGCAGAGCGAAGCCGCTGAAGACGAAGATTTGTCCGGGGAGGAAAGTCTCACCCTGGACCTCATCATTGTTGATGATCAAAGGAGCCATCGGGCCTAAAAGCGACGACACAGAGGAACTCTCAATGAAAGCACCAATGTCGGTGTCAAAACCGGCGGATCCCGGGTAGGGGGTCCCGAACTGTGCGTCAAGGTCGGATGGTAACAGGAGACAAGGGACACTTTATTTTACCCAGGTTCGGGCCCTCTTGGTGGAGGTAAAACCCTACTCCTGCTAGATTAATATTGATGATATGGGTAGTACAAGAGTGGATCTACCACGAGATCAAGGAGGCTAAAACCCTAGAAGCTAGCCTATGGTATGATTGTGTATGATGATGGTTGTCCTACGGACTACAACCCTTCGGTTTATATAGACACCGGATAGGGTTAGGGTTACACAGAGTCGGTTACAATGGTAGGAGATCTCGAATATCCGCACGCCTAGTTTGCCTTCCACGCCAAGAAAAGATCCCTCCGGACACGGGACGAAGTCTTCAATCTTGTATCTTCATAGTCCTGGAGTCCGGCTGAAGGTATAGTCCGGCTATCCGAACACCCCCTAATACAGGACTCCCTCACCCACTATCATATTTCTCTTAACATGCAAGCTATCCACATCCGCAACATATCACATCTAACATGTAGAGTCCACATCATCAGATCTGCCAACTAAGTAATTATTTTCCTTATTTTTTCCAACGAGTCGTCTGGTCCAATCTCTAAATACTATGTCTCCTCCCTTCGTGATATCTGGAAACAATAACTCCTTCCGCTTCTCCACCCCTGCCTCCCCCTTCCCCCATCAATAACATCCACCCCACATCCCCAACCCTCCCTCGCTTCTACTCCTCGCCTTGGGCATCCTCTTCCTCACCTTGGGTTCCTCGCAAGGTCGGCGTTTCTTCTTCACCTACCGATGCCATCCAGGGCTACCTTGGTTTCTGATTGAGTGATCAGCCAACAACGAGCAAGTCCCATGGCATTGTAGTCTTAGATCATGGTCGCCCTGTCCCCGCATCATGAAATTATTCTCCTTACCAAAGGTTATGCTCCATGATCTCATTTTGTCCCACCCATGTAAACCAATGTTGTTGATTAAGTCTGGGATTAGCAGTTCCCAAGTTGGGGAAAGTATGTATGTTTCATTATTATATTTAGATTCAGACTGCAGCTTTTGATGTTGTAGGCCACAAGCAACGGTATCTAGCACTGATCCTCCCACTGCTTGGGAGTTATTTAGGATCGCAAGACAACCGATCTCGCTTGTCCGGTCCAATAGGCAAACTCGACCTTAATCTACAGGTATATATTGTTCTTACTATTAGTTTCATCCAACTTTGATCCATCGGCAAGCCGATCTATATGCATGTGTTCCTGCACTGCAGCTATATATAACAGCGACACATGCGATGGTGGCTGCGGTGGCCGCAACATATATGTTTACAGGCGGCCTGACGAGCGATGGTCGGGAGTAACACTATTCTTCCATGTTTTTTATCTGACCCGTTTGATGCAGGGGACTTTGGCATTGTCCATATGATCGATATAAACATTCAGTTCTTTCTTAGATTTTTGAGGAAAAGCCAGCTGTTCATTCATTTGACCACAGGAAAAAATCAGATGAAAAGAAAAGGAAAAATGATCAGATGAAAAAAAAGCTAGCGCGGATATTCATTATTTCCCTACATTTAAAATTGATTATATTCATTAAATCAGTTTAAGTCTTGGGGAAGCTACTATTATTTTGCAATCCCCTTTTACAATGATGGTTGGTGTATTGTTCGTATTCGTCGTGCTACAAAAGTATAGCTGGTTTTTTTTCTTAATTTTTTTTTTCATGTATCTTTATGATTTACATGAGCACGCAAGGTGAACTATTGTTAAACATTCCAGATTGATCATATCATATTGCGGTCCTGCCTTGCTGAATAATAACTGAATATTCGACCCTCCATTCTTTGTTCGACATTATTTGTATGAGAATATATTATTTTGTAACCAATAGTTAAATCACGCAAGAGTTATGAACACACGAACAATGTTTTTAATGGTCAGTTGCATTTGATGTGCTTTAGCCAATTCCAGTATGAAGTATCTGTTATTTCTCGGTTGCTTACGTTTCATGTAATTGGTGCTGTCTGAATATGCACATAAAAACCTTTCAGATGCCTGTCTAATGTGAGCTTTGTCGAAATGTATGGATATCATATGTGTATACTGACTTTCCTTCTAATGTCTGTATTTATTCTCCATCAAGTAATTATTTGTTTAAAGGTAATTTTCAGGTCATGTTCCTTCAACACTACTGGGAACCGCTGAAAATTGTACAATGATGAAGACGACAAGTGTTACCAAATAATTAAACAATGAAGCAGGTATGGTTTCCACGTTTGGTTTGAACATCATTTTCTTAGTTTGCTTTGCGGAAATTTAATTGTGTGTCACTTACGGGATTGACAACCATTGCATTTTCTTTAGTTGTCTTACATGTTATCTTCCCCTCTGTTAACCATAAAATATGCCTTTGAATCCCCAGGGATGTATTAATTATATTCGTTTGTTAAAATTTAAAGTAGGAGCTTCATTTTCTTTCAAACCTTATACTCTTTTCAGTATTTTCAAGGATGTACTTCTAGCATGGAGTTAAGTCCTCTAGGTGTAAGGCTACAACCTTGGTTCTCACAAAAAGAGTCCCTCACTGACTTTGCAATTGCGCCACCACAGAGAATGGAGCTAGCATTTCGGTCATTCCGAACGATCAAGTCTTTTCTAATATTTTCCAGTAATAAAAAATGTGCTTTTACACACCTCTTTTGTGTTTGCATGTTTGAAAAAAAAATTGAGCTTATGTTTTATCATTTCTGTCCAGTGTTGACATGTTTTGAAAGCGAAATCATTTTATTTACGAACCTTCAAGGTTTGTATTGTTTACAGAAATGTTATAAATAAAATTGATGATGCCTACTTACATTACTTCCATTCTTTATTTGTTACACATCAATACAAGAAAGTCGGATTTCTGGTTTCTTCTTTCTAGGGTCATTTAAAATTATACTAACTTATTTGTTCCCATTGGGAATTTGTTAGTTTTATTTAATAATGTTGCATTGAAGCTTCTTTTTTTCAACACATCAAATTAAATATATTATCCTGCAGCAACGCGCGGGGTATCATCTAGTTTATAAAAAAAAGTATAGACGATCTCAAACATTTCTTAAGTATTGAGTCTGTTCACAACTATAAATAGCTGCATCAATTTTTTTGGTTTACAATATTAAGCTTACAAAAATATTTCCAACTCATTATGCTTTGGTCAACTTTGTCATAATGTCAAACTTTTATATATATAGCTAATAAATAAAAGTTCATACTAATCTATTTATACTAAATATTTTTATTTTCTCATAACTCATTTTTTTTATTAATAGATGTTACTTCTATTGATATACATCATTGGATATGCTATATTAATTATTAATTTTAGGCATAATTAGCTGAATTAAAAATGTATACACATAAATGAATATTAAGGTACATGTTAGTCATTATCATTCCAGTATTTATCATTAAAATATAATTATAACACTAATTTCATATTTTATCTTGTCATATATATTTTTTTGTAACTCATAATAAACTTTTTGTTACAATGGATCAAGTAATCTAGGCCAACTGATTATCACGTTATACATTTGTATAGTATATTTAATATTAGAGTACACAAATCGAACAAATAACCTAGAGGTGTTTGAGGAGTACAAGACTATCAAGCTTATGTGACTAATAGATAGTTCTAGATTGTATATGAAGTAACAACTAGTAGTTTGTTCTCAAATATAGTATCTCACTATCACTTGGCAGGGGGGGGGGGGGTCAGTAGTTAGCAATCGACCTGTTTGTGCTCTGGATTTTGAATCAAAACTATGCGCTTCATAATATCCATGAGTATTTAGAGTCGGAACATTAGTAGATTCTAGTGTGATCTCTCTCTCTCTCTCTCTCTCTCTCTCTCTCTCTCTCTCTCTCTCTCTCTCTCTCTCTCTCTCTCTCTCTCCAATTTGAGCGAAACTAATTTAGTTCCCAAAATGAAGCTAATCTGGTAATATTTGTGCTGACACACCCCAAATTTTGCAGATGTCCATGCTACTATGTGACCACTTCATGTGCCTTTTATATATGTGTAGGTTGCCCTCTCCCCTCAGATAAAAGACATCATCTAGTGCCTTATCTCCCTCTTAATCATTCATTGGATATCGTGTTTGTTTCTTCCTTTTTGTTACTATTTTGTTCTACAAGGGAGAATTCAGATTCGTTATGGGTGTATGATAAAGATGTGTTTATTCTATTTTCAAACATGAGATGGTCGATGACGCCTTTTGTCTAGATGGCTAAAGCCAATGCGGTGTCAAACCAACTGTAAGTTTTCTACTTGTTACTTTGTTTTTACTATTCTACATATTACTTGTTACTTGTGCGCAAACCTCATTTCATTTTTCCTTAGTCCAATGCAAACTTTTACTCCGTCTCTCCACCCTCTCTTATCAATTCTCTAGAATTCCCGTCTTCTCGAACAAGTACTCCGCACGCTCTGCTTACGACATGCAATTAAGCGAGCGCCCGTGTTGCATGTTCAAGTCCATGTTCTAGAAGGTTTGGGCACCAGGCAAGATCAAGATGTTTTGCTGGCTTCTCCATCATGATTTGCTATGGTGCAACCATCACCTGCAGAGAAGGGGATGGGAGAGCAACTACTTTTGCTCGCTTTGCATCTGGTATCTTGAATCCTTTGTTCATCTTCTTTAGGAATGCCTGATCTCCAGGCACATTTGGACTACCCTCAGTACTCTGGTGTCCGGGAGGGGTTGCAGCGCACTTGAACCAGCGGTTTGGTTGCAAGGGAAGTCTTCAACGGATATTGTGATGAAGATCATCAACGTTGCAACGACGAGCACCAGAAAGGGGACCAAGACGATGATCGCTTTAGCCTCATGGTAAATCTAGATGGAGCATAACAGCTGTACTTTCAGGAAGAAACCGTGGAGCGGCAAAGTCAGTGATCGATGCATGCAGAAGGGACATGGAGCAACGGCGGCTAGCCGGAGCAAAATGCATAGAGCCCCCTTTTGGTGATATCACGTGAAAGATCACATCTTACACTATCTTTTCTTAAACCATTGATCGCTTGATCACCCATTTGTCATCACTCTTCTACTAAATCAGTGAAATGCCAGTGAATGCTGGATCTTAAAAGAAGGAATTCCCATCTTTGTTTCCTGCTCACCATCCAAAGACACATAACGCATAATCCCGTGTTTTGAAATCCTGTAGTATTAAACCTGTACGGGACCTTTCAATTCTGCTTTTCACATTCCTACGTTTTCAACTTCCTACAATCCAAAAAGGCCTTACATTCACAAATAATAATCCATAGAAGACTTGAATGTGAATCGAATGGTGGCATTATTTTTGAGAGACACACAACCACGTTTTATTGGTCAAAATTGAATTTCAAAATACGCAGACACCAGGTAAATAAGGACACAGAGGATAATTTTTTTCCTGAAAATAGTCTGAATGCACTCTCTCCCAACAATATCCACAGCACAAGTTAGCCCTTAATTCATTTAATAATAATCCTTAATCGCTATAAGCCTATAACTAAGCATTGTATTACACTATTTGTCCGGGTCACTTTGAAACTGTGGTCAGAATCCTGAACTCTTACCAGAATTCGTTGATTCAAATTGAGACCGGAGTAAAATTCAGCCACCGTATCATTTGATCTGTTCTCATTTTAAACGTCACAGATCATTGCATCAATGCATCTGACAGTGACCACGATTATTTACACCCATTCATTGCAAACAATACCAGCAGTTGATTTCCAGCATGGATAGTTTACAGTACACTAATCGCTAGCTCGCGAGCCAACGGCACCAAGATTCTTTTCCTCAAGGAACCAACCGATGAACCCAATCATACATCACGATACCAATATACCCAACCAATCAAGAAAGAACACTACATGTACAACCACCAGTACTAAAGAATTCTCCCAAACCACTAGCTACGGCTACGCACAACTTACAAGTCATGTCCAATCCCAACAATGGCCGACACATACAGTACAGCAAGCTCCACTACAGCAGTATGTGCACGAGGGATCGAGCTTGTCAGGCGAGGATGTAGTAGGGCCGCTCACCGTCGATGCTCGGCAGCTCCGGCGGCGTCTTCAGGATGACATAGACGGAGTAGACGATGCCGGGGACGTAGCCGAGTATCGTCAGCGGCAGCGAGATGAAGAACTCCGACTGTGCACACACGCAGGCAGAAATTTCAGCACATCACCATGACCACCGTCGCAAGACTAATGTGCGGACTGCAGAGTGGGGGTAGCTGAATCAGGAGGAGGAGTGGTTGCTTACGCTGCACCAGCCGTACCGGAAGAAGACGCCGAGCGGCGGGAGCACGGCGGCGAAGACGATCTCCAGGCACGTGGAGCAGCCGCCGGAGTAGCTCATCCTGCCCCCGCCGTCGCGCCTCGGCTAGCTGACAAACTCGGCGCGCCGGGGAGTATGTCGTGGTCGGGGCCTTGCTGGAAGAGGGAGGTGTCGTCGCTTTAAATCCGAGGAGGCAGCAGCCGGCAAGGCAAGCAAAGCAAGCCGGGCGGGTGGAGAGGAATGATGCGGAATCGGACGATGGCTGCGGGGAGAAGATGCCGGATACCCACCGTGGAGGGGCCTTTTGCTGTCGCTCAACACCGTGGAGGTGCCGTGGCGACGACCGCAGCAGTAGCTGTGTGCGAATTTCTGGCTGAGAATATTCCTCGTCCGTGCTGTTTTTTCTGGTGGAGATGCGGCCGATCCGCTTGCCGCATCATTTTATCCGCTCCGCTAAACAAACGTCTGATTAGTTTTTTACTCTTTTTTCTGTGGGAAGCTTGTGATCAGTTTTTTTGGGTAGTTAGAGCATCTTCAACAAACTACTCTCTCCTTTACAAATACTCCCTCCATTCCACAGTGTAGTGCCTATAGATTTTTTCAAAAGTCAAACATTACAAACTTTGATCATATTTATGGAAAAAAGTAGGTACATCTAGAATACCAAATGGACATCATTGGATACATTATAATTTATATTCTCAGAATGTACATGTTTGGTATTGTAGAGTTTTCTCAATACACTTGGTCAAAATTGATAAAGTTTGACTTTTAAAAAAATCTATAGGCACTACATTGTGGAATGGAGGAAGTATAAAAATGGTTTGGGTCCCGTCAAAAAAACATATAAAAATGGTTTGGGTATTTTTCTATTGAACTACACACGGACTAAAATGAGTGAACAAGCACACTAAAACATGTCTATTTTTTTGAAAAGGAGGATGACCCCGGCCTCTGCATCTGTATCATTTTATTAATTACTCACAAAGACTTACAAAGTAATGCAATAGTAAGTCTAAACCCACCAACTTGGCAACATCAGTCGCTGCTCCTATCCACTTGCTGAAGGCGTGCCAATAGCCCGAGCCGAATACCCTCGCACCAAAGCCTAACATATAAAGTCGAAGGCCCTAACCAAGCCACATTCCTGGGTCTGGAACACACACTGATCAGACGCACTCTCATAGGCCTAATAAAGCATGTCTATATACTTTCGATTAAGAAAAAGTTATTCCAAGATCTTTATATTTGTGACGAACCGAGCATAGCTCTAATGATTAGGTTTCTTGGGCTGGAACCAACCCACCAAGATTCAAGTCCTAATTAACTTGACTCTAGTGTACGCATTTTCCTACTTCATATGGATGAATTTATGTGTATATGTGAGCGTATGTGATTGTACTATGTTAAAAAACTAATCATAACTAATCATGTAGACAATTAAACTAAAAATAAAAAGATCTCAAACAGAAAATTAATTATTTGGACAGCAGTTTTTGTTCAAGCTTCAAAGCAACAAGCACTGTGACGGTTTCTCCGCCCCGTTGATTACACACTTGCACGAAATTGTCGGTTGTTGTGGCGTGCAAGATGTTAAGAAATGGTGAACAATTTGGAGTAACAAGCTATGTCATGTTACGGTCGAGAACTACCATGCATGCCCTTCGTTCAAAGCGAATAGGTTCTTTTCTTGCATACTCAATAGGTTATTACCTGACAGTTGGTACAAGTTTTGTCTCACTAATCTGACGTGACTCACATTTACTGCCAAGCAACGTGGACTAGTGGAGATACTCTAACTCTTAAGCAATAGCATATACGGCATGCTACTCTCATGCGCACATGTTTAACCATGGATCACGCCATCAAGAGTCGGAACAAACAGTTTAAAAGCTTTGCGTGCTTGCACGCGCGCCCTGCTGCCATCCACGTGAAAGTGAAAGTGGAGTAGTGGTTGCGTTCAGGAGCAAAAAATATTAGGTCCGGCGGGGCCCTTCTCCGTTCGATTCGCAAGGCCATTGGCTGAGATCTCCGAAGTGTCAGACTGTTTCAGCAAGGTAGTTGCATCATTGTTTATTTACATTATTTTCAGTAAAACTACCTTTATTACTCAATTGTTGTCATATCATTTACAAGCTTAGGCAGGAAAAATTTCGATCGATCTTCAATCCATATATCATGAGATGAACTTACTTTATCGAAAAAAATGAGATGAACTTATGACTATGCGGATCTCGTTATGAAGTTTTAATTGTGTTGTAAAAGTTGTTTGCGTACCATTATTATCAAGAAATGTACACGCTATCTGTCGGTATAGTTGTATTCAGAAGCGGCCCACATAGACCTCGGGGTGGGGTCGTTTTCCGGTTCGAGGATACATCTGAACGTCTTAGATGGACATTGGAAGAGCTAGCCAACACTGACACACACACACGCGGCAGCAGCAGTGACCCGAGGCAGCCCGAGCTACATCGAAAATAATGAAGTTTCTATACAAGAATGCAACATTTTAAGAAGAAAGAAAATCAAAAAACTAAAACAAAATCAAAATAATGAAGTTCTCTAGGGAATAATGAACCCCTTTAAGAAGAAAGAAAAATTACACACAAGTTTGCATTGAAATTGCACTTTTAGTAATATGCAAAAAATGAACATATAATATTGCAATTTTTGCACTGTAATATAATTTACACACATGTTGTAGTACTTGTGTGTATACTTATTTACACACACAAAAATAAGAATAACATTTTCAAGAAAGAATGAAGTAGTGGCATTGGCACCGGCCTTTAAGAAGAAAGAAATCATGATAAAATTTCCACAAATTTACGCATAAACTCCAGTCTTTTTATATATGCAATAACAAACATATAATAGTAGAATTTGCATAAAAATAAGTTTAAAAGAAGATTAGTGTCATTGGTATACCCTTAAATAAGAAAGAAAGTGAAATAAAACTTAAAACAAAAAATTCCACACAATTAGTACAAAAATTGCACTTCTTATAATATGCAAGAAGAAACATATCGTAGTGAAATTTATGTACACTAATATAATATATAAATGTAGTGCTCGCGTGCATACATTTACACACACTTAACAGACAAAAATACACATAAAGAAAAAAGGAAATTCAACTAATAAAAGGAAAAAAAAAGACAAAAGCAAACTCGTGAAAAAAAACAGAGGCAAGCACAACGAAAAATGGGCACACATTGCATCCAACCATGTGGGTGCAAGAGTCACGACGTGGAGACATACATGCATGGGCTGCATCATGCACTCAGCAAGAAAAGGCGTGAAATACATTGAATAATTAACAGCGTCAGTCAAATCTATGGGGACCACGTATCGTAAAGCACATTGAACCAGCGCAAAACATTCGACTGACCGCAGGCTAAAAATTCAGTCGCCTGATATATAGCTAAAGTGAAAAAGAAGAATCGGGCGGAGCTTGGGAAATTCCTATTTTGCACCAAATAGTTCGCTATTGGTACAGGGCGCCCAACGTTTTTATATGGGCTGGCCAGATCTTCCTGTTGTTTCTCAAAAAAAAAAAAACCACTTTCTGTTTTGGGAAGCTTTCAGCTAGGTCTTCCTCATTCATGATTTTAAATTCGTGAACATCTTTTATTAAAAAATCTTGATTCTTGAACAATCCATGAACTTTATTTAAACTGGTGAAGATGTTTAAAAATTATGATTTTTCTTATACATGTGAACATTTTTTCAAACCCATGAACATTATTTCTAGTTCATGCTTTTTTAAATACATAAAAAAGCCATAACACGTTTTTCATGAAGTGGCGAGCAAACTCAAAGTGCCATGCGAGAGAATAAAATAAAAAAAACATCTACAAGGGATAACGAGCACTAGTAGAAAAGGGGCCTATTGTCCCGGTTGGTGAGGGCCTTTAGTCCCGGTTCATGAACCGGGACTAAAGGGTCGGTACTAATGCCTCTCCCCTTTAGTCCCGGTTCAATCCAGAACCGGGACTAAAGGGCGCGGCCACGTGGAGCTCCACCTTTAGTCCCGGTTGATAACACCAACCGGGACTAAAGGAAATTTTATGATTTTTCTTTTTGAAATTTTATTTTGATTTTTTTGATTTTTTTATTTTCAAATTTCTGAATTATTTTAACCTCTAGTCTGTAATCACCACCCCTCATCACTTCTCAATTTATCCTCTAATCACCCCTCATCATTCCAAATCATCTAACTTCCCGAACGGTCACCCATCCTCCCACTCCCCCAGCTTGAGCACGCTTAACTTCCGGGTTCTATTCTCCCTCGCTCCAAGTCTGCACTTGTTGTTTTCCTAACAATAGTAAGATGTCAATCCTATTAACTTCAGGAATTTTGCTTGAGCATGAAGTGACACATTTCACTGTTTTAGTTTGAAACTATTGTTTTAAAAAAGAATAATTATTTAGTAACACTAATATTTTTTGAATAATTAGTTTGACCATTGTTTGACCACAGTTTGACCACAGTTTGACCAGATTTGACCAAAATTGAAATAACTAAAATAATTATTTAGTAACACTAATATTCTAGAATAATTAGTTTGACCATTGTTTGACCACAGTTTGCCCACTGTTTGAATTTTTTTCGATTTTTTCCACTCTAGATCTTAAAAGCCCCGTATCTTTTTTTCTGTTAGGTTTTTGAGGATTTTGAAAATGTTAAACGGGGTTCCCCCGGTTAAATTCGGATGTAACTTTTCGAGTAGATGATTTTTCATATAAAAAACTTTTTCATCCGAGTTAGTATGCAAAAGTTATGCCCATTTTTACAAATTTCAGAGAGATTTTGCAAATAAAGTCAAAATTCACATTTGCAAATTTTCCCAACAACTAGACCACATATCACATGGGAAACTTATTTTCTTTTATTTTTTTGACATTTCCATCATTTCCTTTATTTTTTTTAAAACTGAAAAGGCGATCCACAGGGGGGGGTAGAGTTTGAAAATGGGACCTTTAGTACCGGTTCGTGCCACGAACCAGGACTAAAGGTCTCAACCACATTAGTCCCGGTTCGTGCCTCAAACCGGGACTAAAGGGCTCAGGTGAACCGGGACTAATGCCTTAGCCGCACGAACCGGGACCAATGCTCACATTAGTCCCGGTTCGTGACTGAACCGGGACTAATGTGAATATTGCCCCGTGACCATAGCCCTGTTTTCTACTAGTGGAGCGTTGCTATTTGGGCCATAGTGAGGAGGGTCCACGCAAGCCCTTCGACGGCAGTGCATTGCACCGACACTCTCCTGGTAATGGACATACTTCTTAACCCTCTGGTTGGGAGGGGGGGCTACCGATGTACACCATCAGGTTGCTTCTTCTTGCCCGAGGCGGTCCCTTTGCCCTTCCCATCACAGTCGACCTCCTTGCCCTTCCCCTCATAGGTGAGCTCCTTGCCCATTCCATCAATGACGACCTCCTTGCCAGCCTTGTCGTTGCCTCCCATGACGAGCTTGTCAATCTACATTGAACATACACATATGAACTAGTGCTCCAATCAAAACGCCACTACACGTATGATCAAGGTCATTCTGGATGACTCCGATGATGAGTAGGAGCACCAGGCATTGGAGATGGTAGCGAGGGTTTCTCAGCCTGCCCGCTCTACATTTCCCCTCGAGGTGGACGACTACAAGCTTGAAAGTAGAGATTTACCGTCTAGACTCAAACCCTCAAAATTCCTACCCCATGTGTGTGAAAACCCTCAAATCCCTAATTAGTGCCGATTCAACCGGTCCCAAATTAGGAGCCCGTCTGGGTTCTCGAAAATCAAAGAAACTCCAAACTCCAGACATGCTCGGGGGCTACGGGCGGTGCCATGCACGGGGGGTGGCTTCTCTCAAGGGAGCCCGACAAAAGGCCCATATTGGGGGGGGGGAGGGGGTTGGCATGAGGCCTACCAATTAGCCAACATAAGAGGGAAAACCGAAGAATAGACATACATCCATGAGACTACCTTGCCCCCCCAAGTCATCCTGGCGGCGACCTTAGATTGGATCTATCTCTTTGTAAAACTCTACCCCCCCATTGTGTATATAAGATGAGGCTAACGGGCTCTCATCCCCATCTACTCCCATAGAATAAACTCCCGGTAGCATCTTCATGCTCCCCATTGTAATCTCTCGCACGAGATATACCCACCATGAATAGGAACAACGCGCAAGATGTAGGGTATTACTCCTCACCGGAGGCCCAAAGCTGGGTATATTGTGCGTGCGGGATCCGTTCTAGTACTTCCGACCATGTACGGCACCCTACCGAGGGTACTGACTACTTTGCGCGCCGTCACGTAGAAACAGAGGTAGTACAAAATTACAGTAGAGCGGACATCCCTTTATTCTCTATTCTATTCTAGCACAACCACATTGGCACCATGACTATTTCTTCCTGAGTAAAATTTAGTTTCCTTTTCCTCAAGTTAATAATATGGAAAATTCCTCATTACATACATTAATATTATGAATAATTTCACATTAGACAATAACCATATGAAGAATGTCGAAAGCCACATAAATATCCAACATGCATACATCATCAAATACAAACTGGGGTAAATATTCAGACTACACAAGTTTGTAGGCCTCCTTTCGAGCTTTGCACTCTTCCGACAGCATGCGGGCAAAACGGGCCAGTTCCTGCTCGTTCGTGCCCCTCTCTAGATCGGGCTCGTTCTTGCCTGTCTCGACGTTCACTTTGCACACCTGTCTCTTCAGCAACGCTTTGCCGACACTAATGAGCCCGTTGAGGTTCTTTGGTGTGGACACGTCGACGGAGGCCATTTCGCCAGTGAGCTCATCGTGTTGGATCCGGAGATAGCTCTTGTTGCAGCCCAGGACCTGAAAGAGCACGGATGCTTGAATGTCGACGAGGTCGGTACTAGCTTCGCTGAAGCTATCAATGATCGGCGTGGCACCCCTCTTGTAGAGCCACCCGAGGAGGCCCCACTTACCGCACTCAGCCGCATCAAACTTCTCTTCCATCTTGGCGGTGCCGGTGCCCAATGAAAGGATCATGAACTTGCCGTAACCTGCATGCTTAATGGGCAAGAAGTCCTGGTTTCCCATCAGGATCTGCTTGCTAACGTGGGTCATCGCCAACAACGTCTGCGCATGCAGCTCCATGTAAGTTAGTGAGGATGTTAGCAAGCTCCCATCAAGCTTGCTTGTCGTGTTAGTGTGTTAGCATGAGTTACCGGATTGTTGGCGACAACGCCTCCGTCGATTAGGTTGAAGGCCCGGGTCTTGCCGTCTTTGTCCTTGGTCTCGAAATGGTGGCCGGGGAGGTAGGTCGGCGCGGCTGACGTGCTAATGCAGACATCCGACAGAAGAGCATTCTTGGAGACATCCCTCATGGCCTGTACAGATTTTGTATCATGTATGTTATTAAGCTTTGCTTTTGAAAGAAGGATAAACCCCGGTCACTGCATGAAAAATAATGACAAGCGAAACAAGCGGATGACATGTCAACTTGTATAGATGCACGTGCATCTGTTTGTGTTCTTCTACATACGTACGTCGTAGGTTGAGAAGATGGTAGGCTGGAGGAGCTTGATGTCAAAAGTGGGGATGACGATGTTCTTGAGCGTCTCATTGACGCGCGTGTTTCCGAGCAGCTCCTTCACGACCGAGTGCAGGTGGTGGCCGCTGTACTTGGGCCCCATCATGCTCTTGAGCCAGCCTAGAGGCCCTTTGCTGCTCAAAAGATTGTACACAGCTCATGATTACTTTCGTTGAGCGTACGCCGCTCACTCGATGCAGAGGCTGAGGACGTTTCCGTCTCTCAAAAAAATAAATGATGTGCGAGAGTGCGAGTCATGTATGCAATCCTCACCAGACGGCAGGGAAGATATTCGGGCAGTGCTCAAGGTAGAACTTGTTGACGTCCTTGGCAGCGAAGAGTGGGCGGCCCTCGGCGTTGGGCGCGGTGAGCATGGCCGCCACCAGGCCGCCGGTGCTCGTCCCGGCGACCACGTCAAAGTAATCCGCGATCCTCACGTCCGGCCCATCAAGCTCCTACGCACCCCCAACAATTCATTGATGATATGTACCGATGGTTGCATGCGTGCAAGTGCAAGTGCAAGCAGGATATGATTGCCTAAATTACATGGAAAACTTAATTAGCTAGTCACCTGGAGCTTCTCTTCGAGGAAAGCGAGGATGGTGCCGGGGATGATCCCACGAACGCCGCCGCCGTCGATGCTGAGCACGGTGACGATGCTCCCGTAGCGCGGCTGCGGGCTGGCAGGCGACGACAGCGACCACGCGCGGCTGCTCAGCGCGCGCCGCGCCACGCTCACTGGCCCCGGCGCTTGCGTGACCGGCATGGTGCCGCTCTAGCTCCGAACTGGTAAGGCCCGAGATCCCTTGGCTTTACAAAGGTTTTGGCTGGCTATCTGGTGGCTGCTGCACTTCCACCGGATGACGCAGTAGCTTTAAATGGTGGGATGGATGCGCTCGCGGACACTGTCCGAGTCGTCGTGCTCTCCGGTCGCCGGCGAAGCATCGTGCTAGCGCAAGTGGGACAGTGCCACTGAAGAAGTTGAAATCATGGAGCGATCGAGCGGGGCCGGGCACCACGCACCGCGCACGTCATCGACCTGACGCACGGTGATGCACTGATGCTGATGCATCGAATAAAACACGAGCGGCAGCCGGCAGGTTAACTTTCCCGCTTTTCCAATGTCCTGTCCTACCTGCCACTAGCTTTCTTCAGTCTTCGTGTTTACTCAACCGGGCACGTACGTACCGAGAAGCGACACCCTATTTTTTTTTTCCTCTCGTCGGTATTCGAACCCGTTGCTGTCGTCGCTGGAATATCGGATGAGCGCTCGCTCGTATTTGGGAAGCTTCTCCCCCAAAGAGCTTGACCATGCATGCGTGTTTGATGATATTCCCACGTAATTGTGAGTGAGAGTTTGATGGAATTTTGTTTATTTTGGACCTAGCCCAATAACAGTTTTTGAAATTCCTGATAAATCCTAAATGCCCATGCAGCCCATTCGTGCAAGGCAAGAGGTGGAATTAAAGATTAGTCCACATTGCTAGTTTAGAGGGCGTTGGACCTCTTTATAAGAGATGCTATTTCTCCACATGTATGAGGATGAGAACAAAAGGGACACCCACGCGCACTCCTCCTTCGCCGCCCGCTCCGTCCCGGGTTGCGAGAATGAAATTTCTGCCATGCACCTCTTCGCCTACTACCGGCGCAGCCTCTCGCCTCCTTCTCTTGCGCCTATAAAAGAGAGGTCGCTCCTCTCAGAGAGACGCACCAGAACTTTCTTCTTCCTCTCGCCACAAGTTCCTGAGCACTACGCTGCTGCTACGTTCTTCCCCATCCCGGCTTGCGGCATGCACCGCAGGTCGGGACAGTAGGCCTCCGAAATCGCACCTCTTTGAGTCCTGTACGGGAGAAGGGTGATAAGGTTTTTGGGGAGCGCTTCGCGCGACTACTGAATTCTTCATCACGGACGCCCCGGACTCCGACGACTTCTTCCCCGACGTCGACAATCTCCTCGACGACATGGCTGGCGAGGACACCGACCCCAAGTCCAGCGCTTTTGCTGCTGCTGTCCCGTACGTGTTCGTCCTCTTTTTATTAGAGGCCCTGCTACAGTTCCTTGCTCTACTGTTTGCCTAGACATGTTAGACTCTGTTTTATATATGCAACTTGCTATACTGTCTGCTCTAGATGTGTTTAGTTACAGTTCATATATGAAGATGTTGTTTACCCTCTCTTTATCAAATCGCATGACTTATTTTATCACTGCTATACTAGTCGTGCTTTATCTAGTATTTCTGTTAATAAAATCATTCGGTAAATTGCTCATATTTTCAACAGAGTTTTGGTTCCTTTTTATAGCAAAAAATTCAATGTGCTCACGTTTGTATAATCTTCGTACGTGTAGCATATTATGTTGTATTATTATACGACGGAGGAAGTATATATCATATGTTGCATCTCATAGTCCACGGCACGCATGAACTTTGTAAATGGAGTATGACGAGGCACATACTGCATATCCGCATAATGATTAGATTTCATCATGAGTTCATGACACATGTCAACAATATTTTGCTTCATGTGGACGAGTCCACTTAAATCCAATCAGAAGAATCACTGTGCTCCCCAACAAGTCATAATTCATTAACCACTTTTGATCCTGTCAAACAAAAAGTGACCTACTTTGGTTACATAAAGTTTTGATCAGAACCGGCACTCACGCAACACGTTATGATATTTTATGCATTCTCCTCTTTCTACAACAAATGGTATTTTAATGAAAAGGAAACCAAATTTAGAAGCTCACACGAACAATGCCGAATGGAACCAATTATATCTAGCCTAATGAATAGCAATCGCACGCACCGCACGTGTGCATGCTCGTCTCACTAGGTAGTTTCAGAACAACATACTATACAATACTATACATACTACTAGATGTACGTTACAACTTGCAAGTGTCCAGGGGCTTACTCAAGTTCAACGTGGTAATTTTCATATTTGATACAACGGGTAACATGATGGAAAATATGTGTGATCTATGCTGTTACACTAAGACATCCGATAATTTTCTCTCTAGGACCGGCCCCAAAGTAACACTTGTCACCACAAGACTTGGCTACACCTATCTTGGTTGATAAAACCTACGCTGGTTAATAAGTGTCAATAGTTCTTGGGCTGGGGATCTGTTTCTGGAAGGACAAGTGGCTATGCAATACGAGCCTCCGAGAACAATATTCTGCTTTGCACAACATGTTCGCCATAAGAATGATACTCTTGCGCTGGACAATTTAAAGTTACATGATTAAGTGAGAATATGATTGAATTATATTTCAAAACTATAGAAAAATTAGGGCCCCATTTTGCTTTTTGCAGTGGGGGCCCAAATTTGTGGAGATGGCCCTGAGACTATGAGCCATACAGTTTGTAATCTCACGCTCGCACCCCTCAAAAAAGAAATACAGTATGTAATCCTCACCAGACGGCAGGGATTCGGGCAGTGCTCGAGGTAAAAGTTATTGATGTCCTTGGCGGCGTAGAGCGGGCAGCCCTGGGTGTTGGGCGCGGTGAGCATGGTGGCCACCAGACCTCCGGTGCTCGTTCGGGCGACCACGTCGAAGTAATCCGCAATCCTCGCGTCCGGCGACCCATCAGTCTCCTACACACCCAAACAACTCGTTAGACCAACATGTTACCAGTGCTTTCAAAAGAAAAAGTGCAAAAACAACAACAACATGTTACTAGTGCAAGCAGCATGGTACGTATTACCCCTTCGTTCCTAAATATAAGTCATTTTAGAGATTTCAATATGAACTATGAACGGAGCAAAATAAGTAAATTTGTACTCTAAAATACGTCTATATACATTCGTATGTAGTTTATATTAAAATCTCTTAAGAGTCATATATTTAGGAATAGAGGGAGTACATGAAAAACTGGATGCATGTGCATGAGCAGGCATGATGATACTATTTGAAAAAGGTCACCTGGAGCTTTTGCTCAAGGAAAGCGAGGATGGTGCCCGGAATGATCCCGCGCACGCAGCCACCGTCGATGCTCAGCACGGTGATCACCCTACCCTTGCGCGGCAAATATAATCAGTCTTTACGCACAGTCTTTCTACGGTCGCCATGGGCCTCCTTTTATAGATTAATGGGTCACCACAGTGGCAAATATAATCAGTCTTTACGCACTGATTAGATAGCAAACAATGCTATCACACCTAACTCTACAGGCTGACAGAGCGCATTAAATACGCCGTCTAGTATCTTGTCACAGCATGCCCGGCAAGCCTTGCCGGGCTGTTTTGCCAGCTTTGCACCTGCTTTCTTGACACGTCTTAGGACGGGTGTCATATGAAGGTGTTTGCTATAGGAAGTGACTGCCATGTGGCAAGAAGTAGCCACTTAGTCACTTAGGGGCTTGGCACCACACTGATCGATGACTTGTGTCGCTTGTGAGGTGGAGCGGTGGCGTGGCTTGCCTCTGCTAGCCCCAACAGGCCTGCTGAGACGATCTGGAAGCTTGCTTCCAGGACAAAACCAACCTTGCCAGGCTCGCCTGCCCTACAAGGGAGGTTCTTTCCTTAGCGATATCTTGCTCCTCTGGCTCGTCTTGGTCTTCCTGATCCGCACTTGGATCCGGGAATTGATCCCTCATGCTTGGGTTGATCATGGTGTTTTAATCCTGTCTTCGGGCCTGTGCACAGTCCAGGCAACGGACTCAGGGTTTGTTGCACCGACAGGAGCCCCCGGGCCTGGCACGAACGCGCCGCTGGGCATCGTCGGGGTAGGTCCCAACCAGTGCACATGCAGGAGTGCAGGGGTGGCTCCATCTGGGCTCCCGGCAGCGCCACCACCCGCGCCTGCCCTCCGGTTTCTTCTTCTTAGCCTGATGGCGGTGCTCTCCTGATCCTGGGGAGGCGCTGAATCCCAGCCAGGCCCGCCTCCTGCCTCCTTCGTCCCTCCCTGTGATTTCATGAAGGAGATGGACAAGGGCAAAGGCATCACGGGGCACTTATCTTTTTTTGATCTTAAATCTATAGTTCAGCCATAGGCCGAAGTGCGACTTGATGCAGAGAAAGGCCTCGCATACCGTGATGAAGGAGGCGAGGTGGAGGATGGAATTCGGGGCCATATGGTGGAAATGCAACCCATAGTAAAAAAATATCCCGCGCACAAAGGTGTGTAGCGGGAAACCCGGATCTCTGATGAGGTGGCGGACAAAAACCACCCTCCCCCCTTGGTTGGGAGCGGCCACCTACTGGTTGGGGCTCAGTCCTTTGGTGGCGACGTTGGCGGGGATG
This sequence comes from Aegilops umbellulata, assembly GCA_032464435.1. NCBI lineage: Eukaryota > Viridiplantae > Streptophyta > Magnoliopsida > Poales > Poaceae > Aegilops > Aegilops umbellulata. The sequence continues at coordinate 423,169,667 of CP136059.1, forward strand.
TATCCCGCACTACGCAGCTCCAGGATGGTGCCCTCCGTGACAACGGAGCCACCCAGTGCCCCTTGAGGGTGTCGGCCATGGCTGGGTGGGGAGCTTGGGTGCATTGTGGAGGAGGAAAGCAAGATTGGATCTAGGCGCTGGAGCTCAAGAAGGCAGCAGACGGGGAAAATGAGAGCGTGATTGTTTGCGATGTCATCTTTTTAATCCTATAGGTTGTTGAAAGGCCAAGAGTCCCCCCAGTTACGACGGTAAAAATGCCAGTCCCCCGCAAAATATGTCGTTATGCGTATGGGGAGAAACAAAATCTTTATGGTATCCCTAAGAAGACAGTCATGATCTCCACTTCGATGGGACGCGGTAGTAAAAAGGCTGCCTCGGGCCACAATTTGGGTAAGCAGTAACTGCCCGGCCCATCGTGGGTAGCGCCACTTTGATAAAGTTGTCAGGCTAGACGACACTGTTCACACCTATGCGGCCAACCTTCGAGGCTAAGTAACCCCGTCTCTTCGGGCGTTGGGTGAGTTCGACTAGGTCGTGGTCAATGGTTATTATTCCTTAAAGAAGTTATTCCGGACATCCCTTAACGGGGGCTCAAAAGGAGAACTCATCTGTCAAGCCACGGACTTCGGATCCGAGATTGTTCTCGTCAAATAGGTCGTCCTCGGCTTAGCAGACCAGTTCGGGGGCTACTGACAGTGTCCTGGATTAGGGGGTACTAACCTCGTCGGCCCATGCTCCTCGAGCTAGGCTAGTGGGCCCTTATCTCGGTCAAGGTGGACTCTGGAAGCCGCACGCTGGAGGCGTGATCAAGACATCGTCTGCCAAGACTTGACGTGTACTCTAAGACTCCTTCTGCCACCTTGATGTCTAGATACTGACCATGTAACCCTAGATGCCCTACCTGGCATATATATAAGCCAAAGGGTTTAGCCCGTAGTGGGGACTTCAACACAATTACATTCACCTAGCCCTAGAGTTAGGACACATCTTACGATCTCGTGGTAGATGAACTCTGTATTCGATACAGCTCCATCAATATAAACAAGAGCGGGACATAGGGTTTTACCTCCATCAAGAGGGCCCAAACCTGGGTAAACATCATCTCCCTATTCCTATTACCATCGATTTGAGATCCACAGCTCGGGACCCCCCTGTTGGGGAACGTAGTAATTTAAAAAAAAATTCCTACGCACACGCAAGATCATGGTGATGCATAGCAACGAGAGGGGAGAGTGTTGTCTACGTACCCTCGTAGACCGAAGAGGAAGCGTTGACGCAACATAGAGGAAGTAGTCGTACGTCTTCCCGGTCCAACCGATCCAAGCACCGTTACTCCGGCACCTCCGAGTTCTTGGCACACGTTCAGCTCGATGACACTCCCCGGGCTCCGATCCAGCAAAGCTTCGGGGAGGAGTTCCGTCAGCACGACGGCGTGGTGACGATCTTGATGTTTTACCGGCGCAGGGCTTCGCCTAAGCACTGCAACGATATGACCGAGGTGGAATATGGTGGAGGGGGCACCGCACACGGCTAAGGAACGATCACGATGATCAACTTGTGTGTTCTAGGGTGCCCCTGCCCCCGTATATAAAGGAGGGAGGGGGAGGTGCGGCCGGCCCCCAAGGGGTGCGCCTGGAGGATTCCTACTCCCACCGGGAGTAGGACTCCCCCCTCTCTTGCCTTGTTGGAGAAGGAAAGGGGGAGGGAGAAGAGGAAAGGGGGGGTGTTGTCTACACACGCTTCTACTCTTGTGGACTATGTTGGGCCTCCAAGCGCAGAGGTTTGTAGGACAGTGGCAATTTCCCTCAAGTGGATGACCTAAGGTTTATCGAACTCAGGGAAGTAGAGGTTGAAGATGGTCTCTCTCAAGCAACCCTGCAACTAAGATACAAGAAGTCTCTTGTGTCCCCAACACACCTAATACACTTGTCAGATGTATAGGTGCACTAGTTCGGCGAAGAGATGTTAAATGGCAAGTGATATGGATGGCAAAACAAAGTAATATAAATCTGTAATAAAAAGTGCAGCAAGCAAACAAGTGGTAAACGTGAGCACAAATGGTATTGCAATGGTGGAAACAAGGCCTAGGGATCATACTTTCACTAGTGGCAACTCCCAACAACATTAACATAATCGAATCACATGATATTTCCCATAAAACATGCAAAGGAGACGCACCCGGAGGTCATTCCTTCGTGGTCAAGAGAGGACGAGAATTATGTAGGGCTACAAAAGCACACCTCAAAGTTCATAGTTCTCATCTAAGGATTTCCCAATGTCACCGCGGCCATCCAAAGAGAGTCCCACAATCACCACAACATATCTAAAGGATAGTCAAAGACAAGCACCAAGAGACTCTCAATCTTCTATCAACGCACAAGAGAGGAAATTACTCATGAAAATACTTTTCTAATCCATGTCCAATAGACCGCTGTCACCTTGGTCTCGGGGATTATACTAGATAAAGACAAGTGAGTACATCAATCCAATACATAGAGGAAGGGGAAATATCATGGGATCACCCTAGATTAACATAGCCTATGATCACAACGAAGATCACATCATGGGAGAGAGAATTAACCACATAGCTACTGGTAGAAACCTCAGCCCCGAGGAGGAACTACTCCCGCGTCATGGAGGGAGGAAGCAACGTCGATGGAGATGAATCCGGGGGCACTTCCCCGTCCCGGCAGGGTGCCGGCACAGGAATTCTGGTCCCCCGAAGCTTGATGGCGATGGCGGCGGAGATCGGAATCGCGTCTGGAGAAAAGGGGTCCCGCATCAGGGTTTCCTCGACGGGTGTTAAATATATGCCAAAGGGGGTCACTAGAGGAGGTCAGGGGGGCCCAGGCGCCCCCCCGGCGTGGCCAAGGGGGGGGGGGCGCGGGCAGGCCGCCTGGAGCCCCTGTGGGCCCCCTCCGGCCCTACTTTGGCCGCATGGAAGCTTCCGGAACGCTGATTTTTTATATAATTTTTCCGGAATTTTTCTGGCAGTTTACGTGACGGGAAAAACTGAAATACAAAAACAGCAGAAAACAGAAACTAGCACTGGGGTGCACTGAGTTAATAGGTTAGTCCAAATATGATCAAAAGTGTATGGAAGTGTATAAATATCATAGCAATATCACCCAAAAGAGGCATGGAACAAGCAGAAATTATAGATACGTTTTGGACGTATCAACATCCCCAAGCTTAATTCCTGCTCGTCCTCGAGTAGGTAAATGATAAAAAGAATAATTTATGTGGTGACATGCTATTAACCATATAAGGACTTTTCATAGTCACATGACAAAAGCTTACTGAGACAATGAGTCTGTAGTAATTTTGCTACCTCACGAGAAAATCACAAAGAACTAAAAGTTCTACAACATGATATTGAAGCATCAAAAAGATTTGTAATGAGCATGGTGTGCAATATGATAAAGTGATATCTCGCTTGCCCCCTTTAGTGAAGCAAAACATAAATGCAGGGGCATCTTCGAGGTTTAAGTGATGACTAGATACAATAATTTCAGAACAACGATACCACAATCATGCAAAAGACAATGCTACTTTGGGACTATGCACATTACACTCAGAATGGCAATCATGCTCTCAATAGTTGGTGCTTTTAAAAGAAGGTGGTGACTCTCGAACCGTGGCTTTTGTTGGCAAGGTTGAAAACCCGTAGTCGGAAACAAAAACAAAGCATGTACCAGAGCTCTTGGTTTTAAAAACAGAGTAATAATTATTTTTTTAGAATATGCATATTTCGTCAACGAATGCTAGCAGATAACTCAATCGCTTTTTAAGTCGGACAAGTTTCGAGGAACGGCTCCCTAATGAGGATCATAACATCCTCTTAATCTCCTTTGTTTATCACTGCCAAAGTTTTCTGATTTCTCATAGACAAAGCGTGAAGGAGGGTTCGTTTGTTGTATTATCTTTTATGAGCCGGGTGCACTCTATGCCAGTTCCTTCTCATATTAAGGGCTTGCACATTATACATGCAATCCAGGGGTAAAACTTATCCAACTTAAAAAGATCATGAATTAACTACTACTTCCTCATGAGCTAAAACAGAGGCACAAAAAGAGAAATGCTTTTTGAATAATTTCGAGATGGTACATGAAAGTCTTCGTTAGGAATGGCAGGTAAATACCATGTATAGGAAGGTATGGTGGACTCATATGGCATAACTGGTTTAAAGGATTTTGGATGCACAAGCAGTCAGTCCGCTTAGTACAGGCGAAGGTTAGCAAAAGACTGGGAGCGACCAACTAAGAGAGCAATGACGGCCATAATCATGCAGAGCGACAAAGCAACATCGAATCAGGCATGGTAGTTATATCGCTACTCAGAAACAAAAGATCATCAAGGCTTGACAGACTTTCTTTACAGTCTTAAATATGCGTGAGCATACGCCAAGTCAATCAAAATAAATTCTCGAAGGAAGATATTACTAAACCATACCACATCATAGGCAAACAAATCATGTTGGTACTCCAATAACATATTGGAAACCTCCCAGCTATTTGAGATTAACCATAAGAAAACATGAACTACTAAGCACCATTATGCACGTAGCATTTTTATCATAGACATATCAACCAATCCAACAGAAGCAAACTCTCTTAATAAGATAAGCATGATAACTAAAAAGAGTTCAAGCAACCAACTAAACAAAAGCTCTTTAAAAAGATAAGCATGAAAACTAAGAGCTAAGCATGATAGTAGCTATTGAAAGATAAAGAACACACATAGCAAAGATAGTCATGAAAATTCTACGTTATGTTCTCAGTTGAAGTGGAGCGTGTTTCTCTCCCACACAAAGAAAGCTGAGTTCCGACTCGTTATTAAAAGCTAAAGAAAACTAAAAAGGAAACTAAAAACAAGACGCTCCAAGCATAGCACATAACACATGAAGTGATAAAAATATAGTGGAACGAAAGACGAACTGATAATGTTGATGGAGAAGGGGATGCACGGGGGGCATCCCCAAGCTTAGACGCTTGAGTCTTCTTGAATATTTATTGGGGGTGCACGGGGGCATCCCCAAGCTTGAGCGTTTGACACTCCTGAATCTTTTTATCATCTTCCCTCGCACACCTGAAAACTCCCTTCATACACAACTCATCATAATCTGATTAGCGAGGTTAGTACCCTTAATAAAATAATTGTTCCTTGCTGGAAATAAGGATATTCTTGAAGGTCTACTGTTTCTCAAGATTGCCAAAAGGTTTTTGCAAAGAAAAAGCAAGCTCAAGGTTCGCAAAATGAAGGAAAGGCAAAACAGGACAGAATCTGTGAAAAACAGACCAGCAGGCAGTAAATGATTTTTTCGGGGCACTTCTGCAACTCCAATCAAAAAACTCAGAACAGACGCCTGAAAGACAATTGTATAGAGCACGCTGTGAAAAAAATTCAGACCAAAAAGATGATCTGGTGATTTTATACGAATTTTTCTGTGCGAGGACAGAATCTGTTTCCTGGACAGCACGTCACAACTCTTGATCTTTCTTGCAGTCAGAGGCTACACTTGGCACAAAGTTGAAAAGTAAAGATACAATGATTTTGCTACAGTAGTAACAAACATCAAGACCACTAAAACTGAAAGAACAAACTGAAAGCAAAGATAACAAGGGTTGTCTCCCTAGAGCTCTTTCTTTATAGCCATAAAGATAGGCTTAAGACTTTAATGATGCTCTCGTAGGAATAAGAGTTGAAGAACAAAAGAGAGCATCAAGAAGCATATATAAAACATATTTAAGTCTAACATACTTCCTATGCATGGGAGTCTTGTAAGAAAATAAATTATTGAAGCATAAAGCAACTAGCATAGGAAGGCAGAACAAGCATAACTTCAAAATGTTCACCATAAAGAGAGGGAACTTGATATTATTGAAATATCTATAAGCATATGTTCCCTTCTCATAATAATTTTCAGTGGGATCACGAATAAACTCAACAATATAAGCATCACATAAAGCATTGATACCATGATCCACATGCAAAAAGGTACTCTTACTCTCCACATAAGCATAATCTTTCTCATTGGTAATAGTGGGAGTAGGACTATCATAAACAACTTGAACACTGTAGATTAATTGTGTATTAGGAAGATGGTGTTCAACAAGGGAGTAATTCCCTCCATGATTGTGACAAGTTTCATAAGGATAATTTCTCCTTATGTCATAAGTACCTTTATAATCACTATAGATTGGAGTTATAACATCATCATAGTAGAGAAGAGCATTATCATTGCTAGCAACTATATTTGTAAACATGTTGTCTTTATTCTTACTAGCAAAAGAATTATCAATTGTCACATTACTCGTGGGTAAAGGTTTTGTAATCCTATCATCCCCAAGCTTAGAGCTTTCCATATCATCACTTTCAGAGTTGGCACCAAAAAGATTTTCAAGATCATAAGTGGCATTATCATCATTTTCCCAATCACAATAGGTAACATGCATATCATAATCAAAATCATCTTCAATAGTACCTACGGACGTATCATCAAGATGATAATTAAGGCAATAAACTTCACCTTCTTCTTTAGACTTACAACCGTTAGGATAAAAGTTGATGGGAGGAATATGCTCAGGCCAGGTTGATACCCATTCTTCTTCCTTCTTGCTCCTCTTCCTCCTCCTCTTCTTTTTCTTCTTCTTCATCTTAGGAGGGAGTGGTTGGAGATGAAGCTTATCCACATGTCCTGGTTTATTATTAGAAACAATAGGGGAAACTTGGGAGAAACTCTCCTTTTTATTAGCAAAAATAGAGGAGACATTTTTATACTTTGGTAAAGTCCCCTCCTTTCTAATCTTACTTATGTAATCATTTTCATGGCAATTAACAACACAATAGAGATGACAATTTTGCAAAGTGTTTTTTATTCCTATGGCATCAACATCTAGCCAAGAAGTCTTTTCTGATAACTCCTCACACATCAAAAATAACATAAGCTCATCATAAAGATCAGAAGTGATCATGTTATCACACAACTGGTTAACAGTTATGTTTTGAAAGTTCATGCATTGAAAATTAAAGTGACCCTCTATACAGCAAAGTTCACAAGTAAAAGGATAAGGTCACACAATTCTCTAGCAATTTCATTTAAATCTCTGACCCAAGTGATTGTTCTTTCATGCTTATGTTGCTTACAATACTTCTCTTCTTCAATCATAGGCCTTTCACAAGGTCTATCCACTCCACAAAAATTAACATGCTTATATAAAACTTCATTTTTAGGAATTGGATCATGCATGTTGCAATCATCATGAACAATTTCATTTTCTTTGCAAGTCTCTTTAAAAGGTTTATGATACTTGATCCAATCCTCCTTAGGCATATTAAGATGTGAAGCAAAAGATTTGAGGAAATCAACAAGGAGTTGAGAATCAAGCCCAAACTTAGCACTAAACTTATTAAAACTTGTAGTTTCAACAAAGGACTTAATGCAATCATACTCATAAATTATACCTGACTCTTTACCTTTGTCGTTCTCCCAATCTTCAGTGTTGCGTTGAATTCTTTCAAGGAGTTCCCATTTAGCATCAATCTTTTTGTTTGTGAAAGAACCCATAGAGGAAGCATCAAGCAAATCTTTATCCTGTCGAGAGAGCCTCGCATAGAAGTTAGTAATAATAATATCTTTGGGGAGCCCATGGTTAGGAAATTTTAGCATTAACGTTTTCAGTCTCCCCCAAGCTTGAGCTATGCTCTCTCCGTCATGAGGATAAAAATTATAAACATAATTCCTATTCTCATGGACTTCATGAAGAGGATAAAACTTGGAGTAAAAGAGAGACTGGATCTCTTCCCAATCCAGCAGATGAGAGTCATCTAGTAGCCTATACCATTCCAATGCTTTTCCTTTCAGGGACAAGGCAAATAATTTCCTCATGACTCCATCTCTTGTCAAACCTGAAATCTTAAACAACTCACAAAGTTCTGTAAGTTTCAACAAATGAATACTAGGATTGACTATCCCATCATAACGATCATTCATAATTATTTCAATTATCCTAAGTGGTATTTTGAACGGGATACATTCAGTAGGTGGAGGAGACTTCTCTACCACGGGTGTGGTAAAGCGGCCTTCCCCAAGCAGCGAATTAAGAGCGTGGTTTTCCATAAACATAACTAGTGAAACAAGAAACAAAAAGATTTAATTGCAAGATCTAAAGATATACCTTCAAGCACTCACCTCCCCGGCAACGGCGTCAGAAATAGCTTGTTGTCTACACACGCTTCTACTCTTGTGGACTATGTTGGGCCTCCAAGCGTAGAGGTTTGTAGGACAGTGGCAATTTCCCTCAAGTGGATGACCTAAGGTTTATCGAACTCAGGGAAGTAGAGGTTGAAGATGGTCTCTCTCAAGCAACCCTGCAACTAAGATACAAGAAGTCTCTTGTGTCCCCAACACACCTAATACACTTGTCAGATGTATAGGTGCACTAGTTCGGCGAAGAGATGTTAAATGGCAAGTGATATGGATGGCAAAACAAAGTAATATAAATCTGTAATAAAAAGTGCAGCAAGCAAACAAGTGGTAAACGTGAGCACAAATGGTATTGCAATGGTGGAAACAAGGCCTAGGGATCATACTTTCACTAGTGGCAACTCCCAACAACATTAACATAATCGAATCACATGATATTTCCCATAAAACATGCAAAGGAGACGCACCCGGAGGTCATTCCTTCGTGGTCAAGAGAGGACGAGAATTATGTAGGGCTACAAAAGCACACCTCAAAGTTCATAGTTCTCATCTAAGGATTTCCCAATGTCACCGCGGCCATCCAAAGAGAGTCCCACAATCACCACAACATATCTAAAGGATAGTCAAAGACAAGCACCAAGAGACTCTCAATCTTCAATCAACGCACAAGAGAGGAAATTACTCATGAAAATACTTTTCTAATCCATGTCCAATAGACCGCTGTCACCTTGGTCTCGGGGATTATACTAGATAAAGACAAGTGAGTACATCAATCCAATACATAGAGGAAGGGGAAATATCATGGGATCACCCTAGATTAACATAGCCTATGATCACAACGAAGATCACATCATGGGAGAGAGAATTAACCACATAGCTACTGGTAGAAACCTCAACCCCGAGGAGGAACTACTCCCGCGTCATGGAGGGAGGAAGCAACGTCGATGGAGATGAATCCGGGAGCACTTCCCCGTCCCGGCAGGGTGCCGGCACAGGAATTCTGGTCCCCCGAAGCTTGATGGCAATGGCGGCGGAGATCGGAATCGCGTCTGGAGAAAAGGGGTCCCGCATCAGGGTTTCCTCGACGGGTGTTAAATATATGCCAAAGGGGGTCACCAGAGGAGGTCAGGGGGGCCCAGGAGCCCCCCCGGCGCGGCCAAGGGGGGGCCACGCGGGCAGGCCGCCTGGAGCCCCTGTGGGCCCCCTCCGGCCCTACTTTGGCCGCATGGAAGCTTCCGGAACGCTGATTTTTTATATAATTTTCCCGGAATTTTTCTGGCAGTTTACGTGACGGGAAAAACTGAAATACAAAAACAGCAGAAAACAGAAACTGGCACTGGGGTGCACTGAGTTAATAGGTTAGTCCAAATATGATCAAAAGTGTATGGAAGTGTATAAATATCATAGCAATATCACCCAAAAGAGGCATGGAACAAGCAGAAATTATAGATACGTTTTGGACGTATCAGGGGGCGCCGCCCCCCCTTCCTTGTCCTATTCGGACTAGGGGGGAGGGGGCGCGCGGCCTGCCCTGGCCGGCCCCTCTCTTCTCCCTTATGGCCCATGAAGGCCCATTAACCCCCCGGGGAGTTCCGGTAACCCCTCGGTACTCCGGTAAAATGCCGATTTCACCCGGATCGATTCCGATGTCCAAATATAGGCTTCCAATATATCAATCTTTATGTCTCGACCATTTCGAGACTCCTCGTCATGTCCGTGATCACATCCGGGACTGCGAACTACCTTCGGTACATCAAAATGTATAAACTCATAATAACTGTCATTGTAACGTTAAGCGTGCGGACCCTACGGTTCGAGAACAATGTAGACATGATCGAGACACGTCTCCGGTCAATAACCAAAAGCAGGACCTGGATGCCCATATTGGCTCCTACATATTCTACGAAGATCTTTATCGGTCAGACCGCATAACAACATACGTTGGTCCCTTTGTCATCGGTATGTTACTTGCACGAGATTCGATCGTCGGTATCCAATACCTAGTTCAATCTCGTTAACGGCAAGTCTCTTTACTCGTTCCGTAATACATCATCTCACAACTAACACATTAGTTGCAATGCTTGCAAGGCTTATGTGATGTGCATTACCGAGAGGACCCGGAGATACCTCTCCGACAGTCGGAGTGACAAATCCTAATCTCAAAATACGCCAACTCAACAAGTACCTTTGGAGATACCTGTAGAGCACCTTTATAATCACCCAGTTATGTTGTGACGTTTGGTAGCACACAAAGTGTTCCTCTGGTAAACGGGAGTTGCATAATCCCATAGTCATAGGAACATGTATAAGTCATGAAGAAAGCAATAGCAACATACTAAACAATCGGGTGCTAAGCTAATGTAATGGGTCATGTCAATCAGATCATTCAACTAATGATGTGATCTCGTTAATCAAATAACAACTCCTTTGTTCATGGTTAGGAAACATAACCATCTTTGATTAACGAGCTAGTCAAGTAGAGGCATACTAGTGACACTCTGTTTGTTTATATATTCACACATGTATTATGTTTCCGGCTAATACAATTCTAGCATGAATAATAAACATTTATCATGATATATGAGGAAATAAATAATAATTTTATTATTGCCTCTAGGGCATATTTCCTTCAGTCTCCCACTTGCACTAGAGTCAATAATCTAGATTACACAGTAATGATTCTAACACCCATGGAACTTTGGTACTGATCATGTTTTGCTCGTGGAAGAGGGTTAGTCAACGGGTCTGCTACATTCAGATCCGTATGTATCTTGCAAATCTCTATGTCTCCCACCTGGACTAGATCCTGGATGGAATTGAAGCGTCTCTTGATGTGCTTGGTCCTCTTGTGAAATCTGGATTCCTTTGCCAAGGCAATTGCACCAGTATTGTCACAGAAGATTTTCATTGGACCCGATGCACTAGCTATTACACCTAGATCGGATATGAACTCCTTCATCCAGACTCCTTCATTTGCTGCTTTCGAAGCAGCTATGTACTCCGCTTCACATGTAGATCCCGCCACTACGCTTTGTTTAGAACTGCACCAACTGACAGCTCCACCGTTTAATGTAAATACGTATCCGGTTTGCGATTTAGAATCGTCCGGATCAGTGTCAAAGCTTGCATCAACGTAACCGTTTACGAAGAGCTCTTTGTCACCTCCATATACGAGAAACATATCCTTAGTCCTTTTCAGGTATTTCAGGATGTTCTTGACCGCTGTCCAGTGATCCACTCCTGGATTACTTTGGTACCTCCCTGCTAAACTTATAGCAAGGCACACATCAGGTCTGGTACACAGCATTGCATACATGATAGAGCCTATGGCTGAAGCATAGGGAACATCTTTCATTTTCTCTCTATCTTCTGTAGTGGTCGGGCATTGAGTCTTACTCAATTTCACACCTTGTAGTACAGGCAAGAATCCTTTCTTTGCTTGATCCATTTTGAACTTTTTCAAAACTTTGTCAAGGTATGTGCTTTGTGAAAGTCCAATTAAGCGTCTTGATCTATCTCTATAGATCTTGATGCCCAATATGTAAGCAGCTTCACCGAGGTCTTTCATTGAAAAACTCTTATTCAAGTATCCCTTTATGCTATCCAGAAATTCTATATCATTTCCGATTAGTAATATGTCATCCACATATAATATCAGAAATGCTACAGAGCTCCCACTCACTTTCTTGTAAATACAGGCTTCTCCAAAAGTCTGTACAAACCCAAATGCTTTGATCACACTATCAAAGCGTTTATTCCAACTCTGAGAGGCTTGCACCAGTCCATAAATGGATCGCTGGAGCTTGCATGCTTTGTTAGCTCCCTTTGGATCGATAAAACCTTCTGGTTGCATCATATACAACTCTTCTTCCAGAAATCCATTCAAGAATGCAGTTATTACATCCATCTGCCAAATTTCATAATCATAAAATGCGGCAATTGCTAACATGATTCGGACAGACTTAAGCATCGCTACGGGTGAGAAGGTCTCATCGTAGTCAATCCCTTGAACTTGTCGAAAACCTTTTGCGACAAGTCGAGCTTTGTAGACAGTAACATTACCGTCAGCGTCAGTCTTCTTCTTGAAGATCCATTTATTCTCAATTGCTTGCCGACCATCGGGCAAGTCAACCAAAGTCCACACTTTGTTCTCATACATGGATCCCATCTCAGATTTCATGGCTTCAAGCCATTTCACGGAATCTGGGCTCACCATCGCTTCTTTATAGTTCGTAGGTTCATCATGATCTAGTAGCATGACTTCCAGAACAGGATTGCCGTACCACTCTGGTGCGGATCTTACTCTGGTTGATCTACGAGGTTCTGTAGTAACTTGATCTGAAGTTCCATGATCATCATCATTAACTTCCTCACTAATTGGTTTAGACGTCACAGAAACTGGTTCCTGTGATGTGCTATTTCCCAATAAGGGAGCATGTACAGTTACCTCATCAAGTTCTACTTTCCTCCCACTCACTTCTTTCGAGAGAAACTCCTTCTCTAGAAAGTTTCCGAATTTAGCAACAAAAGTCTTGCCTTCAGATTTGTGATAGAAGGTGTATCCAATAGTTTCCTTTGGATATCCTATGAAGACACATTTCTCCGATTTGGGTTCGAGCTTATCAGGTTGAAGTTTTTTGACATAAGCATCGCAGCCCCAAACTTTTAGAAATGACAACTTTGGTTTCTTGCCAAACCATAGTTCATAAGGCATCGTCTCAACGGATTTCGATGGTGCCCTATTTAATGTGAATGCGGCCGTCTCTAAAGCATAACCCCAAAACGATAGCGGTAAATCTGTAAGAGACATCATATATCGCACCATATCAAGTAAAGTACGATTACGACGTTCGGACACACCATTACGTTGTGGTGTTTCGGGTGGCGTGAGTTGCGAAACTATTCCGCATTGTTTCAAATGTAGACCAAACTCGTAACTCAAATATTCTCCTCCATGATCAGATCGTAGAAACTTTATTTTCTTGTTACGATGATTTTCAACTTCACTCTGAAATTCTTTGAACTTTTCAAATGTTTCAGACTTATGTTTCATTAAGTAGATATACCCATATCTGCTTAAATCATCTGTGAAGGTGAGAAAATAACGATATCCGCCACGAGCTTCAATATTTATTGGACCACATACATCTGTATGTATGATTTCCAACAAATCTGTTGCTCTCTCCATAGTACCGAAGAACGGTGTTTTAGTCATCTTGCCCATGAGGCACGGTTCGCAAGTACCAAGCGATTCATAATCAAGTGGTTCCAAAAGTCCATCAGTATGGAGTTTCTTCATGCGCTTTACAACGATATGACCTAAACGGAAGTGCCACAAATAAGTTGCACTATCATTATCAACTCTGCATCTTTGGCTTCAATATTATGAATATGTGTGTCACTACTATCGAGATTCAATAAGAATAGACCATTCTTTAAGGGTGCATGACCATAAAAGATATTACTCATATAAATATAACAACCATTATTCTCGGATTTAAATGAATAACCGTCTCGCATTAAACAAGATCCAGATATAATGTTCATGCTCAACGCTGGCACCAAATAACAATTATTTAGGTCTAAAACTAATCCCGAAGGTAGATGTAGAGGTAGTGTGCCGACCGCGATCACATCGACTTTGGAACCATTTCCCACGCGCATCGTCACCTCGTCCTTAGCCAATCTTCGCTTAATCCGTAGTCCCTGTTTCGAGTTGCAAATATTAGCAACATAATCAGTATCAAATAACCAGGTACTACTGCGAGTATTAGTAAGGTACACATCAATAACATGTATATCACATATACCTTTGTTCACCTTGCCATCCTTCTTATCCGCCAAATACTTGGGGCAGTTCCGCTTCCAGTGACCAGTCTGCTTGCAGTAGAAGCACTCAGTTTCAGGCTTAGGTCCAGACTTGGGTTTCTTCTCTTGAGCAGCAACTTGCTTGCTGTTCTTCTTGAAGTTCCCCTTCTTTTTCCCTTTGCCCTTTTTCTTGAAAATAGTGGTCTTGTTGACCATCAACACTTGATGCTCCTTCTTGATTTCTACCTCCACAGCCTTTAGCATTGCGAAGAGCTCGGGAATCGTCTTATCCATCCCTTGCATATTATAGTTCATCACGAAGCCTTTGTAGCTTGGTGGAAGTGATTGGAGAATTCTGTCAATGACGCAATCATCCGGAAGATTAACTCCCAGTTGAATCAAGTGATTACAATACCCAGACATTTTGAGTATATGCTCACTGACAGAACTATTCTCTTCCATCTTGCAGCTATAGAACTTATTGGAGACCTCATATCTCTCAATCCGGGCATTCTGTTGGAATATTAACTTCAACTCCTGGAACATCTCATATGCTCCATGACGTTCAAAACGTCGTTGAAGTCCCGGTTCTAAGCCGTAAAGCATGGCACACTGAACTATGGAGTAGTCATCAGCTTTGCTCTGCCAGACGTTCATAACATCTGGTGTTGCTCCTGCAGCAGGCCTGACACCCAGCGGTGCTTCCAGGACGTAACTCTTCTGTGCAGCAATGAGGATAATCCTCAAGTTACGGACCTAGTCCGTGTAATTGCTACCATCATCTTTCAACTTTGCTTTCTCAAGGAACACATTAAAATTCAACGGAACAACAGCACGGGCCATCTATCTACAATCAAACATAAACAAGCAAGATACTATCAGGGACTAAGTTCATGATAAATTTAAGTTCAATTAATCATATTACTTAAGAACTCCCACTTAGATAGACATCCATCTAATCCTCTAAGTGATCACGTGATCCACATCAACTAAACCATGTCCGATCATCACGTGAGATGGAGTAGTTTCAATGGTGAACATCACTATGTTGATCATATCTACTATATGATTCACGCTCGACCTTTCGGTCTCCGTGTTCCGAGGCCATATCTGTATATGCTTGGCTCGTCAAGTATAACCTGAGTATTCCGCGTGTGCAACTGTTTTGCACCCGTTGTATTTGAACTTAGAGCCTATCACACCCGATCATCACGTGGTGTCTCAGCACGAAGAACTTTCGCAACAGTGCATACTCAGGGAGAACACTTCTTGATAATTAGTGAGAGATCATCTTAAAATGCTACCGTCAATCAAAGCAAGATAAGATGCATAAAAGATAAACATCACATGCAATCAATATAAGTGATATGATATGGCCATCATCATCTTGTGCTTGTGATCTCCATCTTCGAAGCACCATCATGATCACCATCGTCACCGGCGCGACACCTTGATCTCCATCGTAGTATCGTTGTCGTCTCGCCAATCTTATGCTTCTACGACTATCGCTACCGCTTAGTGATAAAGTAAAGCATTACAGGGCGATTGCATTGCATACAATAAAGCGACAACCATATGGCTCCTGCCAGTTTCCGATAACTCGGTTACAAAACATGATCATCTCATACAATAAAATTTAGCATCATGCCTTGACCATATCACATCACATCATGCCCTGCAAAAACAAGTTAGACGTCCTCTACTTTGTTTGTTGCAAGTTTTACGTGGCTGCTACGGGCTTAAGCAAGAACCAGTCTCACCTACGCATCAAAACCACAACGATAGTTTGTCAAGTTGATGCCGTTTTAACCTTCGCAAGGACCGGGCATAGCCACACTCAGTTCAACTAAAGTTGGAGAAACTGACACCCGCCAGCCACCTGTGTGCAAAGCACGGCGGTAGAACCAGTCGGCGTAAGCGTACACGTAATGTCGGTCCGGGCCGCTTCATCCAACAATACCGCCGAACCAAAGTATGACATGCCGGTAGGCAGTATGACTTATATCGCCCACAACTCACTTGTGTTCTACTCATGCATATAACATCAAACCATAAAAACCTGGCTCTGATGCCACTGTTGGGGAACGTAGTAATTTCAAAAAAAATTCTACGCACACGCAAGATCATGGTGATGCATAGCAACGAGAGGGGAGAGTGTTGTCTACGTACCCTCGTAGACCGAAGCGGAAGCGTTGACGCAACGTAGAGGAAGTAGTCGTACGTCTTCCCGGTACAACCGATCCAAGCACCGTTACTCCGGCACCTCCGAGTTCTTGGCACACGTTCAGCTCGATGACACTCCCCGGGCTCCGATCCAGCAAAGCTTCGGGGAGGAGTTCCGTCAGCACGACGGCGTGGTGACGATCTTGATGTTTTACCGGCGCAGGGCTTCGCCTAAGCACTGCAACGATATGACCGAGGTGGAATATGGTGGAGTGGGGCACCGCACACGGCTAAGGAACGATCACGATGATCAACTTGTGTGTTCTAGGGTGCCCCCTGCCCCCGTATATAAAGGAGGGAGGGGGAGGTGCGGCCGGCCCCCAAGGGGTGCGCCTGGAGGATTCCTACTCCCACCAGGAGTAGGACTCCCCCCTCTCTTGCCTTGTTGGAGAAGGAAAGGGGGAGGGAGAAGAGGAAAGGGGGGCGCCGCCCCCCTTCCTTGTCCTATTCGGACTAGGGGGGAGGGGGCGCGCGGCCTGCCCTGGCTGGCCTCTCTCTTCTCCCTTATGGCCCATGAAGGCCCATTAACCCCCCGGGGAGTTCCGGTAACCACTCGGTACTCCGGTAAAATGTCGATTTCACCCGGATCGATTCCGATGTCCAAATATAGGCTTCCAATATATCAATCTTTATGTCTCGACCATTTCGAGACTCCTCGTCATGTCCGTGATCACATCCGGGACTCTGAACTACCTTCGGTACATCAAAATGTATAAACTCATAATAACTGTCATTGTAAGGTTAAGCGTGCGAACCCTACGGTTCGAGAACAATGTAGACATGACCGAGACACGTCTCCGGTCAATAACCAATAGCGGGACCTGGATGCCCATATTGGCTCCTACATATTCTACGAAGATCTTTATCGGTCAGACCGCATAACAACATACGTTGTTCCCTTTGTCATCGGTATGTTACTTGCACGAGATTCGATCGTCGGTATCCAATACCTAGTTCAATCTCGTTAACGGCAAGTCTCTTTACTCGTTCCGTAATACATCATCTCACAACTAACACATTAGTTGCAATGCTTGCAAGGCTTATGTGATGTGCATTACCGAGAGGGCCCAGAGATACCTCTCCGACAGTCGGAGTGACAAATCCTAATCTCGAAATACGCCAACTCAACAAGTACCTTTGGAGACACCTGTAGAGCACCTTTATAATCACCCAGTTACGTTGTGATGTTTGGTAGCACACAAAATGTTCCTCCGGTAAACGGGAGTTGCATAATCTCATAGTCATAGGAACATGTATAAGTCATGAAGGAAGCAATAGCAACATACTAAACGATCGGGTGCTAAGCTAATGGAACGGGTCATGTCAATCAGATCATTCAACTAATGATGTGATCTCGTTAATCAAATAACAACTCCTTTGTTCATGGTTAGGAAACATAACCATCTTTGATTAACGAGCTAGTCAAGTAGAGGCATACTAGTGACACTCTGTTTGTTTATATATTCACACATGTATTATGTTTCCGGCTAATACAATTCTAGCATGAATAATAAACATTTATCATGATATATGAGGAAATAAATAATAACTTTATTATTGCCTCTAGGGCATATTTCCTTCACCCCTACCCTGAGGTCTACCGGATTTCACACCGGCACACGGGAGTGTAGGACAGAAGATGTCAAGCAAGTTCTGATAATAAGCACGCATGACTATATACGAAATACATGCCTACATTGAATTGATGAATTGGAGCTATTGTGTATTGCTCTAGGTTGTGATTGTTACATTATGAATGTCATCCACACAAATATCCACTGTTGATCCAATGCCTACGATTTTCTCATATTGTCTTTGCTAACTTACTACTATTACTATTGCTACTATTATTGCTACTATCAAACTACCATATTACCATGCTACTAAACACTTTGTGCGGAGAAATTACTTTCCAGGTGTGGTTTAATCGACAACTCAACGGACAAGGCTCATAAATAGTATTTGGCTCCCCTTGTGTCGAATCAATAAATTTGGATGAAATACTACCCTCGAAGACTATCACGATCCCTTATATACTTGTGGGTTATCAGGTCCCCTCTGACTCTAGTCAGCTGGCCTGGGATAAGTGAACGTAATGCATTCATCTGATGCATGGTGGCTTCAGCTGCTTCTCTTCTACTCTTTCACCCTCTTCACCATTTTTAACTACCTCCTTGTCCTTAGCTAGAAGAATTGCATCCGCGAAGTCCACCAGTTGCGGCGAGCTTTTATCATTCTCATCATCCACAGACTAGCTGGATACGGCTTTTTCACCGGGTTTCATATGTACGTAGCCGATATCCTAGTCGTGAGCTAAGTACTGATATGTGTGATGCATGCAGTTGAGGTCCCAATGGGCATCGAAAACCCTGCTCAAACCATCGGGCGGACGGCCCGGTAAAACAAAAGCGACCCAGACGGGCAATGGACCGATGAAGCTTGATGAAATG
Source organism: Aegilops umbellulata (assembly GCA_032464435.1). Lineage (NCBI taxonomy): Eukaryota > Viridiplantae > Streptophyta > Magnoliopsida > Poales > Poaceae > Aegilops > Aegilops umbellulata. The sequence goes on from CP136059.1 coordinate 423,188,354, forward strand.
ATTCAGAAAAGAGCCGAGCAGCCATCAATGCTCACTTTGTGAGGGACACAATCTGTGACTATGAATCTTCTCTACATATAAGAAGAGAATATTCATAGTGGTAGTCATATCTTCCACGAAGGGTACAATGATCACTCAAGCTTGTCGTATTTGGACACCACAGCTATTTAAGCATGTCGCATCGCTCCTCGCGTGGCGAGGTGGGACAAAACCACTATGCATGTGTCGATCTTTGCAAAGTTTGTTAGCACAGGGAACTCGCCAAATGTATGACCCCTAGAATTCCCATTTAAAAAAAAGAAACAGAGAAAATATTTGCCGAGTGTCCCTTAGCCAAAACTCAGCAAAGCTAGACAAAAACAATATCATTTTTTACATTCAAGACATTTATATATAAATGAAAACATATAGCATTGATAAAACTGAAGAAAACTGGAAAATTAAACAATTTATTTAAAATTAATAATCTTTTTCATTATAGTAGGGCTATCAACGTATATGAATGAGACGAACTTGATACTCGATGAACAATCATCGATTGATGAAATGCAATCTAGTGTCAAGCTGTCTCCTTCACACGGCGAGAAATGATGGACCCTAATGCAACAAGAGAGAGGCTTACCATCGTCCATCGGCGCAGTTATTTAAGCCGGTTGGCCCATGCCTTGCGCAGCAAGGTGGGACTAAACACAACATTTTTTTCATTTTGTTGAGTAAGAAATCGAGGGGGCATAACTTCGCCGAATTCAGTCTATCGGGCACTCGGCAAAGGTGGGACCCCTAGATTTATTATTCTAAGAAAAGAAAAAGGGGAAACGTTTGCCGAGTCTTAGTTAACCGAAACTCTGCAAACAAAGGCCGTTGTCATGGCTCCGTCACCTGCTGCATAGTATGGCCCACCTGTCATACTTTACCGAGTTCTTTATGCCAGGAACTTAGCGAACTTGATGTTATGTCGAGTTGTTTTTGTTCTCCGAGTCGTTTTTTGTTGGAACCTGGCAAAGTCACAACTCCGCCGAGTTGCTCATCACTGCCGAGTACAATTTTGGATCAAACTTGGCAGACAAAAGTTTGTCGAGTTCCCGATAAAATGAACTCGGGGAAGTTCTGGAATTCGAGACAAAACGAGATTCTAGTAGTGCTAGTTTGTTCTACTGGAAGAATCCAGATTCATTATGACCAAAATGTGTTTATTCTGTTTTCAAACATGAGATTGTCGATGATGTCTTACGCCTGGATGGGTCAAGCCAATGTGATTTCAAATCAGTTGCAAGTTTTCTTGAACTTTCAAATCAACTACATGTTTTTTTTTGTGCATGTGTGACTAATCTACATGTCACTTGTTTTATGCTTCTAGATTTCCGAAAGGTCTGAAGATTCAAAACTCTATGTTAAAATTAAATCTCGAAATACGTAGACACCAGATAAATAAGGACAAATAGAGTAACTATTTATCTCAAAATTGTCTGAATGCACTCTCTCCCAAAAAATATCCAAAACTAGTTAGTCCTTAATTCATTCAATAATAATCATTAATCAATGTAATAACACATCACTGGATTTATTCGATGAAGTGTATTTGGAGAGAACCATAAGTCATGCCATCTTGAGTACTTTATTAAACATCGATGTATCTTGTGGGGATTTAAACTATTGGTAGCAGAACGACCAACAACACAAAGCCAATAGAAGCTAATGTTACTGAGAATGGTATTCTGCCATTGTCCTTCCTCAGGATCATTGCTTCATAGAACGGGATATTGCTTATCACTAGCATCCCACAGAGAATGAACTGGGGGGAAATTGCATCCAAGGGTATATTCCATCCATCTGTCATCATTTGACTTAGCCCTCCCAGGAGGCAAACAAGGTTGAGCAGTGCAATAGTCGCGATGATCACATATTCTGGAGTTGATGACCCGAATTCCATAATTTCTTGCTCATACCTCTTGGATTCATCTTCATCACTTACCTTTGATGTAACCACAAATGTCATATTTGACAGTCCTATTAACTTTCGGATAGCGTCAATGAGTCCAAAGAAGTACGAGGTTATTCTTTTAACCAACCACATCCTTTGTCCATTCCACCATCCTTTCAACGTGTCTCCACATAGAAGTGCCTCATACAGACTATACATGTTCTTCACACAGAAGACATATAGGAAGGGTAGGATCCATGGACAGGTAACCTGAACGACACATGAATACTACATCAGTTTTAATGCAAAAAGAATATGTAACAAAGATAAGGTTTTTCCATATTATGAATCATTACCTCTGGAAAAAGGGGGGTGCCCTTGAGGAGGGCTAGCGAGGGGATGATAACATAATATAGTGTAGGCAGTGAATTGGGTGCCCATAGTGCATAGATACAGTAGCCCATTTGATGGCGTAACTTGGTTTTTCCATGTCCAAACAAGAAGGGGCAGTACTTTGAAAGAAAAATTGAGAAATAACCCTCGCTCCATCTCTTGTGTTGCAGTAATGTTTGAGCAAGTGTTGTTGGACCTACACCCATAAACGCTGGTCTTGTTGGATTGTTGTACACTGACTCCCATCCTCGGCAATGTATTGCCAATCCGGTGATTGCATCCTCTACTGCGCAACCATACTTTACCCCAATATCATATCCCCACTGCGTGTCATGTTCATATGTGCTGGCTGCTAAAGACTTTGCTTTATGTTCAATCTCATATATGCCCTCTTCTATTCTGTCCTTGATTCCTCCATTCCAGTCTTCCTTGTAGTCTTTGGTGAACCTCCTGCCACAAAGGATCTCCCTTCTGTGGAAACATCCAGAGCCAACATACGCAGGGCCACCCAAACTGTCCATACCACCCATCTCCACCTTTAGATTGAGTTGCTATGTTAGTGCCAATATTATGGAGAACATAAGAACAGAACTGAAGATACAATTTGACACTTCTGACCTGATTGAGGACATGGAGGGAGTTCCCATATATATTATTCTTGGTCATATTGTTATAGTTCTGAGGGTACTGCACAAATCCGATCTTGTGACCCATTTCTTCATCAAGGAAGAAGCACATTGCATCTCTGACCGTATCGTTGTTGTTGGAATACATATCACAGTCCACATTCATGATAATAGGGCTGTTGCTTATCACTGATGATACCCTTATCTGCATTTCAATACAAAATTAAGACATGTTAGTTACGTCCATTATGATGAAAGCATTCCGACCTTTCATGGAATAAAATGGTTATCTAATTGGCAATGATGTTACTGAGGATTCCAGACTGTACCATGCAGGCGGGCCTGGAATTGGTACTAGTATCTACTCCCTCCGTCCCACAATGTAAGACGTTTTTGCAAGCTAACATAGCTTACAAAAATGTCTTACATTATGGGACGGAGGGAGTAGCTAGCATCCCCGAATAAGTTAGAGTCCTTTTACAGTACATAAAGATAAATTGGTAATATAAGTTGTTTATTTTTGTGCATCAAGGGTTCAGATGAAGTAATACTACACCTGAATATGAGTATTATTTTTCCTGCACAAGGTAAAATTGGTCTATTTACTTCTGGCGGAGACATGGAAACCGGCGCCGCTGCTCCTGTATGCCGTTTCCCGGCGAGATATCCATTGGCAAGTATGTAGCAGATCAATTGAGCAGCTAGCTTCGTACGTGAGTTCATGAAAGATCAATCCACCTGCCTGGTTGCTTGAGATCAGTTTGTTCCTTTGTGGGTGTCTCGATCAATCCACTTGCCTGGTTGTTTGGGAGATCAGCTTGTATGTTCGTGACTTCGTGTGTGTCTCTAGATCAAGTCGTACAAGTATGCCGAAAGTATTCGGCGTATGGGGTTGTGCAAACAGGGCTGATACACAGGGATCCTCTCGGTGTGCGGGGCTGCGCGAGTAGTCGAGCACGCCATGGTTGAGCTCGCGGGGCTCCTCGAGGCGACATGCCATCTTTCCGTCGTACAGGTACTCTTGTATGAAGGGAAGCTGGTGGAGGGAGGTAGCTGCCTGGTGGAGGCGGGCAGGCAGCGTTATGAATGCGGCGAAGTCGCTCCGGTGCGTGGCGTTGTGAAAGGACTACGGAAATTACCGATCTGTCCTTGAGTTAAAATAAAAATTAAACTATAATAGAATTGGATCAACTTAATACTATACAGTAATTTCGGCAGTACGATGTACCGTAAAAAATCTCTATATGCAAAAAACCAACATATTTTAAGTATACATTCACTTAATTTGTTTCACAAAAGGCTGAAGAAGTGGCTGCTCTTAGATTTCCTCAACTCTCATTCTCTCAAAATACTTGGGAAATTCTACTATGAACTAGTGATACACTGAGGCGATATTGATTATTAGGGTGTCAACTCTATACAGAAGAAAAAAAACACATCACCGTATTTTGGTTACTCTTGCCCAACGAGACTGTTTATAAAAAAACTACAAAATAATGAATAAGAATGTGGTGCAACTATTATGTCCCTGAGAATCATATAAGAAAATGAGTTTACTAATGGAAACCATAAATTTCACAATAAACTGTGTACTTAGTGTGCGGGTTAGTGACTGTACCAGAGCATTCATTGCCCCAGCTTTGAAGTTATGGTGGTGCTGAGGCCTCTTCTCCCGTGCCATGTAAACAAGTGTTGGTAGCACATTTCCTTCATTATTATCAACTGCACTTTTGTCTTTCCCATCTATCAGAATCTAACAAAATAAACAACTTTAGACCTTGGAGCTCCCAAATGCCATGTAAGTTATTTTCTCCCGAATCATGGAAACCCTTGCTCGAATTAGGAGGTCATGAAAGCTACCTGAACAATTTGCTGGTGATTTTGTGAGGTAATTTCTGGATTCCATTCACAAAACCCTTTATGATTTGCTTTGATTTCTTCAGGAATTTCGCCCGATATGACAACCATATTTATTCGCTCAGTCATTTCGTCATACATGTCCTGCACAAAATGAAATAGCAGTATCATTAGTTGCCATGCCAAATGTTTAGCGCTATGAATAGGCTGCATGCCATCATTTCTGGTTTAAAAGGCCCATGTGTATCAATAGATTGATAATTTGACCAAAGTATGTATATCATAAAAGTTATACCACTAGAAAATATAAAATTTGAAGTTTCTAATGATGCATTTTTGTGATACATATGTCATGTTATGTTGGTCAAATTGTCAATCTAAGGATACATGTGAGTATTTTAAGCCAGAAAGGAGGTAGTAATCCCCCGCAAAAAAAAATAAGGAGGTAGTAATAATCTTGACACATGTGTGTGCCAATTCATTCCCTGTTAAATTATTATTTTTTGATAAAAATTCCCTGTTAAATAGCCATTTCACATGTTCCGAGAAATAAAAGGTTGTTTGTACTATCTGGTTACCTTGATAAATGACCATTCTTTTGCGGTGCACAAATCTTGATGCCAGTCTGACTCTGAGTAGTAAGCAGCTGGTGAGCTTGGTTCAATGTTATACCTCTTGCAGAATGGTAGCCAATGCTTTGCAAATAAGGAGACCTCCCACATGGCATAGAAAGTGAGAACCGAGCCTCCGTCATCGGAAAGGTAAACACTAAGTTTTTCAGCTGGGTAATTGTATGCCATGACCGATAGGATGGTGGAGATGACGAGACTTGGTGGCTCTGACTGTGGGTCTGCAGTGCATACAAAGATATCCACAGAAGGTAGCTTTTCTCCGTACCTTTTCCAAATGACATAGTAACCATTTTAATGCTGAGTCCGTTTCAAAAAGAGAAATGTTAATGCTGAGCGTGACAAATATTTGTCTGAATGTTGGCATATATGTCGGAAAATGTGAGACCGAGATAAGAAAACTTGATTTCCTACAATAGAGCCCGGCAAATTACCAAACAGGTCCTGGTTTTTCAATCCAGTTTTGCTAGCTAGGAGGGCACTCTCCGTGTGAAGTCTAATTTGAAAAAAATTCTTAGGTGCTATAGAATTTTTATCAAAATAAAAAAATGTTGGGTCCAGTTCTAGTTATTTTCGTAAATGGCGCACATCCGTTGACCGGTTTGGGCCAGCCCATTAGGAATATTATGGCGGGAAGCTCTTCTGGTTTTGGGAAGCTTCCTGTCCCGCATTTGGGAATTTTCTAGAAGCTTCCAGGGTTTTTGTTTCGGGACGGGGTTTGTATAGTTTTTTTCATTTTCTTTTTTCTTTTATCTTTTTATTTTCCCCTCTTTATTTTTCCTTTTTTTTCCTTTTTTCTGTTTCATGAAATTTTTACATATTCAATAACTTTTTTACTTCGTTTTCATATTCATGATATTTTTTTTAACTTATGAACTTTTTCCATATTCAAAAACTTCTTTCTGAAATCGTGAACTTTTTTATGAACTATTTCCAAATTCATGAATTTTTTCATTTTTTTTGTTTTTTTTGTCAAATCCGTGAATTTTTTTCATGAAATATTGAAACTTCTTTCAACTTCGTGAACATTTTTGTGTTCATGAACTTTTTTGTATTCCATAATTTTTCTTTCGAATTAGCAAACTATTTTTTTTCAAATTATTTAGAAGTCAATGGTCAAATGGTTAATTGCAAGGTTCAACCTTTGAACGAACAACCCGGCGAAGAAATTGAGAGAGTGGAGCGAAGCTCCTCCTGTGGCAAAGGGCGATCGAGCGAGCGTTGTGGTTTAATGGGCCGGCCCAATTAATCCTGTGTGCGGGCGCCAACAAGCTCAACAGACGCCTAAGGGTCCGTATATGAGCTCTCTCCATGTAAGGCTCGTCTAGTTGTGACATAGTTATCTTGCATATAAGTGACATCATCGCTAGATTTTGGCACACGTGTGTTGTCGTTGTTGTTGTTGTTGTTGTTGTTGTTGTTTTTCACATTGTGTGTATTCTTGGCGCTTTACCTCCAGCCCAGCACAACACCCCATCGACACCCACATGAAAACCACACGATGCAAAAATAGCAAAGACAAAGTTCAAAACACAATAATAGCCCAGTTGTGGGAAACATGCGACGCCCGACAGAAAACAACCACGGGCAACAGTCAACGACAGATAAAATATACTCCCTCTGTCCCAATATAAGTGTCTTTAATACACTTACTTTGAAAAGGAGGGAGTACGTTTGAATCTTGGAGAAATATGCTCCCTCCGTCCCAAGATAAGTGTCTCAACTAACTTTTTGAGACACTTATTTCAGAATGGAGGGAGTACATATAAATGTTGGAGCTTTTGACCAGACGGTGGAAAAGTTAGATAGTAGTTTAATTTGGCCAATCTAAATTTGTATTGAGCGGCGTCATTTCCGGAAAACAAAAGGAAGTGATTGAATAAACTGTGACTCAGCGATTTCCTATACAGTACCTTAAACACCCATTAATGTGTATTTTGTGCCTTGACGCGCACACACCCTCATCTCTATGCCTCCCATCTACTCTCTTTTTTCCCCTGTGTTTTCAAACCTAAAAAAGTGCATTATGTATGATTCAAACCCATGACCTCCACGTCTAGTGTTAGCTACGGTAGCCAACTAGACAACCCACCCCAATGTGATTAGTTATATCTTTGTTTTCATTCGTTTATACTTTCTTCTTTTCTGTTCTTTTATTTTTAAATTTTTGTTGTTGCTCCTTTTCTTTCAAAATGTATGCAGTTTTTTTATCAGAATCGATGAATTTTTTCAAGTCCATGATTTGTTTTTAAAAATGGTGAAATTTTTTAAAAATCAGTTAACTTTTTTGAATTCATGATATATTTTTTGAACTTTTTTTCAAATTCAATGAAGTTTTATAAATTGATGATTTTTTAAAAAATTTATAAACTTTGTTTCAAAATTGATGAATTCTTTAAAAAATCGTGAACTTGTTTCAGATTCGTGAACTTTTTTGAAAATTGATGAACTTTTCTTGAATGAGACATTTTATACTAGAAACGAACGAAAGAAACTTTTTTTCTTGAGAAACACGAAAGAAACATATAAACTACTGATCGAAAGAAACAGGAACTGCGGAACGGAAGAAATAGTCGTAACATGTGCGAACTAGTGGGCTTTCCAAAACGGAGGGAGTACGTATGAATCTTGCAGTGGGCGCCGGATCGACGAATCAGCGTTAAACGCGCCGATTAAGTGCACTCATGACTCTACCAATTCGGTCGGCAACCTCGTGAAAACAGCCCAGCGGAAACAACGGCAACCTTTAAAGCGCGAATCAACCTGTGGTTGAGTTGGTTAGGTGGACAGTGGTATCCTTAACCCACCAGGGTTCAAATCCTGGTGCTCGCATTATTCCTGAATTTATTTCAGGTTTTCCGGCAATGCGCTTTCAGTGGGAGGAGACATTTCCGTCGACGACGAGGCGCCTACGGTGACTTCGTAAATCTCAAGATGATATGCCGGCTCAGTCTCTCAGAGGTTCTCATAGGGGTAGGGTGTGCGTGTGTGCGTTCATATGGGTGAGTGTATGCGCGTGTATATAAGCGCTTGGGTCTGTACTGATGCTCAAAAAAAAACAACAACCTTTAAAGCCCAATATCCATATGACAATAAAAACCAGGCCAACAACCAGTCATGCACGCGGGCAAAAACAACGACCAGCGGAAGGGAAAATCACGCGCCAGCGGCCGATCACCGGGTTTGCAAGAAAAAATCAGTATTTGATTCTGTGGTTGACAACTTAGATGTGACATAACTAAAAATCATCTACTACTCCGTTTCTAAATATTTGTCTTTCTAGACATTTCAAATGAACTAGTACATACGGATGTATGTAGACATATTTTAGAGTGTAGATTTACTCATTTTGTTCTGTATGTGATCACTTGTTGAAATCTCTAGAAAGACAAATACTCTCTTCGTTCCATAATATAAGAACGTTCTTATATTATGGGACAGATAGAGTATTTAGGAACGGAGGGAGTATATGTAAGTCCTAATCAAATGGTCTCCTTCCCAAATATCTTTGGTGAGGCTATCGAAATATCTATTTTGGGATAAAAATATGTACCATCTTGTTCTGTACGAAATGGTTCAGATGTAACCTTCTGAGCCTCTGTATATAAGTACTGCTCATGCATTAATTAAGTTTGACTGTTCACGCGGCTGTGCGCGCCTGCCTCCACGAGGTGCACAAGGCCAGCAAAGCAAATCGCTGCGGTACGCACGATGTAACGGGGACCAGGCGGCAACAGCACTCGTAGCTTTTCTTGTTTTGACATCAAACAGCACACCTAGCTATAATGGCATAACAGTACACGTCTATTCAGTCTTCATTGTCACTGATTGAGTGAATAAGTCGCATGCACATTTTTAGAATCTAGTTGAACATCGATTCTCAAAAAAAAAAAATCTAGTTGAACACCATTTGAAAGAAAAAATATAATATGTTTTACGTGGCAATTTTATATATGTGGAGAAAGCACAATTTTAGTTTAGGAAATTGGTCTCTCATAGAGAAGTCTACACCATCATGTGCTCATAAGAAAATGTAATAAGGACTAATCTAATAGCTAAATTTATAGCCAACTCATTATATGAGTCACTATACAAGATGGCTCTACATAGCATGTCAATATCATATAGTCATGAACTGATTGGAAGCGGATTTGTAGCACTCGGGTGCTCCACACCCTTAAACAAACATTAAATTCAAAAAAGTACCAAGAAATTTGAAAAAGAAAATCTGGGATTTTGGGATATCAGACCTGAGTTTCCGATCTACTCCTGTGTTAAATTTCATGAAAGAATACCAGAAATGTATTTGTGGCAAAAAGACAAAAAATTCCTATATATAGAAAAAACTGTTTGGATGGATTTTTGTTCGGACAGTATTTCTTTCGCCATGAATATGTTTCCTCGTATTTTTCATGAAACTTCACACGGGAGTAGATTGGGAACCCAGGTTTCATATCCCGAAATTTCTGATTTTGAGGTATTTTTTACGTTTTATATTCGTATAGGGGTGTGGAGGGCCCAGGAGCTCCTGCGTATTTTCCTGAAGTGACTATACTATTAGACACAGTTCTATCAAAATGTAAGTTAGGTTGAATTAGTATTTGAAAAATCTATTCGGTGGTATAATTTTGAAGTCAAAATTATTCAACGGGGTGAAGAGAGTAGGTAACCGCGCGCTGGACTTCATTAGTCACTGCCTTACTAGCTGACTGATGCCGTGTTGCTTAGTGAAAAAAGAGGGCTATGGTTGCCGACATGGACAAGTGTGGGGACGTGATGATTTCTTCAGGCAAGGCAAAAGCAAGATCTACTCAGGTACGGATTATATATACATGAGAAAAGTAAAGCAAAATACGCACGTACGCCTGCATCACGCGGCCGCCGTACGTGCGTGCGTTGGTGACGTCGTACCTGGTGGTGAGCCTGTCGCTGAAGGGGCGGCGGCGGACGGGGCTCCAGCGCACGGACTGCGAGACAACCCAGTAGGCCGCGTACCAGAGCTCCGCCGCCAGCATCCCCAGCCACGCCGACCTCCCCTCGCCGGAGCCCGGCACGCGCGTCGCCCGGTAGTAGAGCAGCAGGAGTATCGCCGCGGCCACCGTGACGGCGTGGAGCCTGTACAGCGCCCTGCCCCCAAACCTCTCCGTCTCGAAAAGCCGCTCCATCGCTCCCTCACGCCCCCTCTCTCTTCTCTCGGACTTCTCTCTAGTGGGTGGAGCTGCTGGGTAGGAGCGCACGGCTCGTAGTATACGCTCGCGTGGAAGGCCTTGCAATGAGTCCGCGCATCTTGGCCACCCATCCGCGCATAGTCCAGAAACACTGGCCCTCTGCCGGGGGGACCAAGAGCAAAAACGTCTGGATGTCCACGTGTACATGACATGCAATGTACAGTACGATATCACGCATTCTCCAATGCATTGGAACTTAGTGCAACTCCAACGCAGCGACCCATTTTGTCCGCGCGCATCCGTTTGGGTCGACGCGGACAGAAAATTCGGCCCAATACACCGACTCTAACAGACGCGCGTCCGCTTTTCGTCTGTCTGCCGACCTGTTCCAGCCCATTTTTGAGCCTCATTTGTGCCGGACGGACACGAGACGGACGCGCGTCCGCTTTTCGTCTGTCTGCCGACCCGTTCCAGCCCATTTTTGAGCCTCATTTGTGCCGGACGGACACGAGACGGACGCGCGCGCCGCGCGCCTATTCCTCCCCCTGGCCCGCTAATCGGTGGCACATTGGCACATTGGCCCATTTTTCCGGTGCCTCTGTCAGCAGCCGGTGCCGCAACATCTCCCCCAACGCCGCCACCTCCCACGTCACCGCCACCACGGTCTCGCCGCAGGGGCACCGAAAGCTTCCCACCCCCACCTCCCTGACGCCGCCGCGACCAGGAAGCCGCCTCGCCGCCCCGGCCAACTCGTTCATCCTGACGTCGGCACGCTCGTTGGACGCCTCCAGGCCAAGGCACCTGGTCCAAGGGAGCGCGCGCCTCCTTTCGCCGGCCGGCTCCTTCGTCGACGCCCGCAAGGTGTTTGACAGTTTGCCAAGGTACAAAAAATGGACTCCGCCGATGAGTCCTTTTTCCATAATTTTCTTTGCGACTCCGACGATTCCTCGTCCGATTAAGCATCTCTCGCTATGCTAAGTGGGCCCCGCGCAGTTGTGGCACATCAAGTGCTCGCCGTGATGGCCGCCAGCTACACAAAATCTCTCCCTCTCTCTCTCTCTCTCTCTCTCTCTCGGGAGTCGGAGGATTCGTTTCTACCGACATTCATCCATTACTACACGAGACTTTCCACTTAGCTTGAACGGGCTATCCAATTTATTAGACGCGACTCGACAACACAATAATAGCGCATCTTTCTCGGCTATCCGGCGCTCCGGCTACGATCCCTCTGCACGATGGCCGCCGCATGTGGAGACTTGGATCGATTGGGACAAGGATGTCGATCCAAGGGAGATTTACATACGCGGATCAATGAGGTGGCGTAATACTAGGAGACCATCTCCGAAAGAGACACGATGGGGATCGATGACATGGCGGATGGATCATTACTACTACGGATGCCGAAAATATTTCTCCCGTCCCGAGACCGAGAGTGGAATTTCAAAGAGTACGAAATTGAAAATCCGACCTCCAAAAGCTGCCTGTCCGCCTCCCCGTTCCGATTCCCCCACCCTCACGCACACATCCGCGCCGCCACCCACCGCCTCCTCCGACCTCGCCGACGGGATGCGCCCTCGCCACCCACCGCCGCCTCCCCATTCGCCCTTCCCCCATCACATGACAATAGAAAGAGGAGACATCCAGCGAGTAGGTCTCAGGGTCAGCCGGCGGCCATGGTGCCTCTCTTCCTTCCTCACCCCAGATCAGATCAAGCACGTACGCTCCCTCCCAACCAGATCCGTCCTCCCTCCATCCGGGACAGAACCCGGCCTTGCGTGACGAGACGGGCGGAGGGGATCCCGCCGACGGCGCGGCCGTGCTCCTCTCCTCAGGCGGCCGTCCACGTCGTCACGGAGGCGTAGCTGTTGCCATTCAAGGTGCCACCGGCGACCTCCCTCAACTCCGACCGCCCAAAACCCTAGCCCCTCACCCACCCATCGACGGATGGATGGATGGATGGATGGAGATGACGCGACGACGGCGACGGCCTTCTCTCGCTCGCTCGCTCGCTCGATGGGGAGCGACACACCACACCACACCGGAGCTTGCTGCCGCGACGCCGGCGAGACGGGCTGCGGCATCCGGGACAGGAACGCTGCTCCGACGCCGCCCATGATGGTTCGTCCCCTTTTACTCCCCTTTTCGATTTCTTCTTCTTCTTCCCTTCCCTCTGCTGAGATGTGCTTTCCTGCCTCACGCGCGCAGCTGCACGCCTGCAAACTCGACTTGATGCAGGCCCGCCCATGGAGCAGCAGCGACTCAAGGTCCATCTCCTATCTCGTCCTCCCTCTCCTGTGTGCGGCTCCATTGCCTGCTGTTTAAGGACGCCGATTGTCTTGTGCTGCAGCAGGAGGATGATGGATTCGGTACAACAAAGGAGGATTGCCCTGTTGCCGTGCGGCGACGGAGCCGGCGCTGCTCAGCAGCATCCGCTACAAAATCGCCATGGTGAGCTACTCCAGCTCCTTCCCTAACTCTGCTCTGCACCCTGTGGCCGTCACCATGCCGCTGTACCATGCTCTGTCTTGTGGCCATCATCTTAGTTAGAATTTTTGCTCCCGTTTTGACTTAATTATTAGCTTGATTGCCTTGCCTGCTGTTTAACGTCGATTGCTTGTGCTAAATGCTTAATGATGCTTGCTATGTATGGCGTCTGGCTGTTATCAACTCAAAGCTTATGTCATTGTACCTCGTGTGATGTTTGCAGCTTATCATATATTGTTGATAGATGCTTGCTTATGTGTATGGATATCAAGTGAAAGCTTTGTTTCAAATCATCTAAATTTCATTTCCCTTGGTCGCAGCATGCAATAGCCATGAGTGATACGTTTTGATGATCTCCATGTACTAGATGACTGGTAGATAGTAGATATCCTAATAAATTCCGCCTACATGTACTAGATGATCTCCATGTACTGCATGTTTGAAATATTCCCCCCCGTATACATCCAAGAAGTGCATGAGTGTATAGAAAGCTGGGATCTTTTCTTTCAAGGCATGAAATTTTTACTTGTCCTGTGTATTTGCTGCTTTTATGGTTGTGTCTACATGTCCTCTCTCTCTCTCTCTCTCTCTCTCTCTCTCTCTCTCTACTGTGACTGATTTGTGATTTCTTCGATTCGAAGCAGCAGGCAGGCGCCTCCATGGACGCAGAGGAGGATGAGGACCAGGACATCGTCAGGTCTGATCTCAAGCTCGACCACGACGGCACACCGCATAAGGTACCTGTCCCCCTTCTCTCTTCTCCTTCTAGGGTCTCAAAGATATGTAAACTAGCTTGCTTGCCTGCATCATTTTATTAAACAGATAACAATATAGTAAAAACAACAATTACAGTTTTCAAAAATAAAACTATAGCTTTCTTGCCATTAAAGTTATGCAATTTCGTATTGGATCTGTGCTGCTGCTGGTCTTCCCTTCCAACCACCACTATTATTTTTCCTGAACATATTATTATTCCAAGCATTGAACCGTGGGAGCAAGCATGTTGGTGCTTCTTTTTGCACATACTAGGCAATGTTTATCAATGCTGGAGTATATTTTATTCTAATGCAGCAGTCAATTCTGGACAATGTCGTCCTGATCTGGACAACAAGAAGAAGCATCTCTCTTGATGTTTAATTTGATCATTACAAGTTGTAACTTTCAGGATTAGGTGTTCCTATAGTTACCATGTACGTACTGTATATTTTCTACAGTAACTTTCAGGATTAGGCATTTCTTGGTAATATATACTGATAGATGTATAGATTTCACCAAGAGATTTAAAATCGAGATGATAGGTTAAAAAACGAGGTTCAAGTACTCTTTGTCTCATTGATCATTGCAAGTTGTAAGATGCTGGTTTCATGTTTTAATATGTTGATCAAGATCTTGATGGACAGAAACGTTTCTCATTAGTACATCTTAGTGATGCGACCGTGTTCCCTGCTATTGTTTTTAGTTCTTTCATCTAGACAAAGAGGTTTAACAAACTAACTATGGGGTGTGACTCAATTTCAAATGACATGTACTCCCAAATAGTCCATCGATGTACTAGAAGCTGGTCCAGAACTTTTAGATTCTAGAGCAGAATTGGCTCAGAATTGACATGGCGATCAAGTATTTCAGATCTTTGCATGACTAGCTAATATCGTTAGTATTTCAATTTTTTTTCATGTAAAGCCTGATCACATTAAAGGGTCTGATGAATTGTTTAATCTGCTGCTGCAAGAGAGTTTCACCCATAAAGTGTTTCAGATTAATGATTTGGAGTATATATATGGTCAAAGTCAAGCATGGGTAGCAGCAATAGCCACGAGTGATACATTTTGAATATCCCCATGTACTAGATGACTAGTAGATAGATATCCTAATAAATCCAGTCTACATGGGCTAGATAATCTCCATGTATTGCATGTTTGAAATATTCCCCCTGTATACATCCAAGAAGCGCATTAGCGTAGAGAAAGCTGGGATCTTTTCTTTCAAGGCATGAAATTTTTACTTGCCAAGACTGAACAGCTGTGCAGTTGCTGCTTTTATGGTTGTGTGTGTATGTCCTCTCCCTCTCTCTCTCTCTCTCTGGTGACTGATTTGTGATTTCTTTGATTCAAAGCAGCAGGCTGGCGCCTCCATGGACGCGGATGACCACGATGCGAAGGAGGACCAGGACCAGGACAACGTCCGGTCTGACCTCGAGCTCGACCACGACGGCGCACCGCACAAGGTACTTACCCCCTTCTCACTTCTCCTTCTAGGGTCTCAAAGCTATGTAAACTAGCTTGCTTGCCTGCATCTTTTTATTAAACAGATAACAAGTATAGTAGAAAAAACAATTACAGTTTTCAACAATAAAACTATTGCTTTCTTGCCATCAAAGTTATGCAATTTGTGTTGGATCTGTGCTGCTGCTGGTCTTCCCTTCCAGCCACCAAAATTATTTTTTCTGAACATATTATTATTCCAAGTATTAAACCGTGGGAGCAAGCATGTTGGTGCTTCTTTTGGCACATACTAGGCAATGTTTATCATTGATTAGGTTTACTAAATACTCCCTCCGTCCCATAATATAAGAGCATTTTTACACTAGTATAGTGTCAAAAACGCTCTTATATTATGGGACGGAGGTATTATATTTTATTCTAATGCAGCAATCAATTCTGGACAACGTCGTCCTGATCTGGACAGCAAGAAGAAGCATGTCTCTTGATGTTTAATTTGATCATTACAAGTTGTAACTTTCAGGATTAGGCGTTCCTACAGTTACCATGTACTCCCTCTGTAAAGAAATATATGAGAGTTTAGATAACTAAAGTAGTGATGTAAACTCTCTTATATTCTTTACTGTATATTTTCTACATCTTTCAGGATTAGGCGTTTGTTGGTAATATATACTGACAGATGTATAGATTTCACCGAGAGACTTAAAATCGAGATGATAGGTTAAAAATCAAGATTCAAGTACTCTTGTCTCACTGATCATTGCAAGTTGTAAGATGCTGGTTTCATGTTTTAATATGTTGATCAAGATCTTGATGAACATAAATGTTTGTCATTAGTACATCTTAGTGATGTGACGGCGTTCACTGCTATTGTTTTTAATTCTTTCATCTAGACAAAGAGGTTTAAACAAACCAACAATTTTAAATGACACTTACTCCAAATAGTCCATCGATGTACTGGAAGCAGGCCCAGAAGTTTTAGATTCTAGAGCAGAATTGGCTCAGATTTGACATGGCGGTCAAGTATTTCAGATCTTTGCATGACTAGCTAATATCGCTAGTATTTCTAATTTTTTTTCATGTAAAGCCTGATCACTTTAAAGGGTCTGATGAATTGTTTAATCTGCTGCTGCAAGAGAGTTCTACCCATAAAGTGTTTCAGATTAATGATTTGGAGTATATATATGGTCAAAGTCAAGCATGGGTAGCAGCAATAGCCATGAGTGATACGTTTTGAATATCCCCATGAACTAGATGACTAGTAGATAGATATCCTAATAAATCCAGTCTACATGGACTAGATGACCTCCATGTACTGCATGTTTGAAATATCCCCCCTGTATACATCCAATAAGCGCATGAGTGTAGAGAAAGCTGGGATCTTTTCTTTCAACGCATGAAATTTTTACTTGTAAGACTGAACAACTGTGTATTTGCTGCTTTTATGGTTGTGTGTATATGTCCTCTCTCTCTCTCTCTCTCTCTCTCTCTCTCTCTGTCCCTCTCTCTCTCTCTCGTGTGACTGATTTGCGATTTCTTTGATTCGAAGCAGCAGCCAGGCGCCTCCATGTACGGGGATGACCACGACGCGGAGGAGGACGAGGACCAGGACATCATCGGATTCTGACCTTGAGCTCGACCACGACGGCGCACCGCACAAGGTACCTGCCCCTTTCTCTCTTCTCCTTCTAGGGTCTCAAAGATATGTAAACTAGCTTGCTTGCCTGCATCTTTTTATTAAACAGAACAAGTATAGTAGAAACAACAATTACAGTTTTCAACAATAAAACTATAGCTTCCTTGTCATCAAAGTTATGCAATTTCATATTGGATCTGTGCTGCGCCACCACAATTATTTTTTCTGAACATATTATTATTCCAAGCATTAAACCGTGGGAGCTAGCATGTTGGTGCTTCTTTTTGCACATACTAGGCAATGATTATACTTGATTAGGTGCACTAAATATATTTTAATCGAATGCAGCAATCAATTCTGGACAACGTCGTCTTGAGCTGGACGGCAAGAAGAAGCATGCCTTTTGATGTTTAATTTGATCATTACAAGCTGTAACTTTCAGGATTAGGCATTCCTACGGTCAGTGGCGGACCTAGGAAAAAATTGGAGGGTGTGCACATTTAAAAAAATCTGCCTAATCTAAGTGCCGTATAATATACGGTGAAAGAATAACACAAGCTCAATCAAGTCTCACGATATTATATTTCAGAAAATCATTTCAATTTTGCAAAATTCTGAGGACCATGTTTATTTTGATACTCATACTAAGTTGGTTGTATGCATACCTAGTTGGTGTAGAAGCCAAGAAGTGAAAATCTCTCCCATTTTAAGATAGCAGAACACACACACGCACAACCCTCCTCCCAAAAATGGATCGCCCTCCTCTGCCGCATACGCGGGCGACAGGGGAGGCCTCCCGCCGCTGCTGTCCCCTGGCCCTCCTCCCCCCTCGTCGTCGCACAGGCGCGCCGGCGGGCGAAGCCTGCCTTGCACAGGCTACATACGACACAGACCGGCGGCTGGTGATGTCCTCAGGGTGGTGGTGGCCTCTGAGATGGATAGGTGAAAGACGGCGACGGGTTTTTTTTTAGAAAAGAAGGATGACCCCCGGCTTCTGCATCTGGGAGATGCATAAGGCCACTTTATTGATTATTCTCGAGGACCTTATAAAATATTACAACCATATGCCTGAATCCGCCATCTTGGCAACATATGCCACTACGCCTATCCATATGATGAAGGGATGCTACCTGGGCCACATACCCGGTCTACTCACCTAAGCCTATCATCAAAAGCCAGAAGCCCCAGCCTAGCCACATTACCGGGTCTGGGGCATAAACTGGTCTGACGCACTCACATGTGTCGTCGCCGCCATCTTCCACAGGTCTGTCTTCAGAGCAGATATTGAGGTTTGTACCTTGTCAGGCCACTCCGTCATCGACGCCACCTTGACGCCAAACAACTACCTCCACCTGCGCGAGTCCATCACCGCGCATCGGGCGCCGAGTCTCCACTGCACCACGCCGCCGAGATCCGCCGTCATCAATGTGAAGGATGAAGTATCGCTCCACCAAAAAAGGCGCCCGCTGGTCCCTCGATCACGTGTACGCCTCCAAGAATGACGCCCCCAAGGAGGAAACGACACCAACGCGCCGCCGTCACCCGATCAACTGATCTAGGGTTTCCCCCGAAGATAGCGGATAGAGGTCTAGAGCTTCTCCACGGCGATGCCTTCAAGAAGGCAATGACACCACAGGGTGCCACCAACGCCGGTCTTGGCATCAAGCCGAGCACAAGGTTTTCACTCGGATCCGCTCGAAAAACCTCCATCACTTATTGTGCGCACGGGTCGCCGCCGATCTGAGCCGCCGCACATGGCGCAGGCCGCACCGGCCAGATCAGATCTGTCCGGAGGGCACAACCCGCATGGTGGCGACCCAACCACCAGGCCCTCCATGCCGCCACCGCCGATCCGAGGTCAGATGGTGTGTCGCCGCAGACCCGGCCGCCGCCGCCGAACGCCGCCACGCAGCCCGAGGTAGGGCCGGCTGCCGCACCTCACCATCGCCGCCCTTGGCCGAGGCAGCCGCCGCGCTGCCGCCGGAAGGCAGGCCCGCCGCGCTGCCAGGCCAGGTCTGCCGTGCCACCCACGCCGCGGGGCTCCGCACCGCCCGCACGGCGCAGGCAAGAGGGGAGACCCCCACCACCGCCATCAGCCCCGGGCTATAGCCAGCGGCGTCCTTCGGCGGCGGTGGAGGGAGGGGAGGACGGATGGGGGACCCCCGGCGGCTAGGGTTTTGGATCCCGCCCGAGTCGCCCGAGCGGGGGCGACCTAAAGATGGCGACGGTAGCCTCTAAGAGTGCGTCGGATTGATGTGTGCTTCAGACCTGGCATGGTGGCTTGGTTGGGGCCTCTGACTTTAGATGTTAGGCTTTGGTGCGAAGTTCGTTTGGCATTCGGCTCGAATTTTTGGCACCCCTTCATCAAGTGGATAGAAGTAGCGATAGATGTTGCCGAGATGGTGGCCTCAGACTCATTATTGTATTATTTTATAAAAACCTTGTGAATAAATAATAAAATGGTTGCATGCATCGCCCAGATGCGAGGCCGGGGGCCATCTTCCTTTTCTAAAAAAAAGATAGGGTCACGTGGTACATTGAAGTTGTCTCAAAAAAATAACATGGTAGATCGAAGAGTCCTATTTTTTCCCGTTTGCAATCTACGCGAGTCGCCGCTAGAGTTTTCATCGAGTTGACCGACGGAATTGATCTAGCTAGCTACTACCAGGCTCATGCAGTGCTGCTAGTAGAAAAAACAGTCAAGATGGTTTGCTAGGTTTGCATGTACGTGTACAGCTTCAGGTGAATTAGTTCACGACTACAAATAAAACCAACAAAATCAGCAAAATATGACATATAATGGAAAAAATCTGCAAAATGCTGGGTGTGCCACGGCACACCCGGCACACCCTCTAGGTCCGCCAATGCCTACGGTTACCATGTACCGTATATTTTCTACAGTAACTTTCAGGATTAGGCGTTTCTTGGTAATATATAGTGGTAGATGTATGGATTTCACCGAGAGATTAAAATCGAGATGATAGGTTAAAAATTATTGTCAGATTAATGATGAGATGCTGATGTGGCGTTTTTACATGTGAAATTCTGAATGTTAGGTACAGTAGTATCATTGTCAGTAATGAAAGATGATTCGGTGATGATGTGGCGTTTGTACTTTGTGAGACTCTGAATGCTAGACAGTAACAGTGTTGGGAACTGAAGATGATGCATTTTAACCTGTGAGACGCTGAATTTTAGGTGTTAGGAATTACTTCTAGTTGTGCATGTCTGCTCGTCAATGATAGCATCTATTATTTATTGTTTGTGTATGAAGAATATGCTCATCCATGTTGCTGCATCCTTGTCACTTACTTTCGGCAATTAAAATGGAATTATGATGTATGTGTTTTGGCAGCCTCGCGTGGCTGCACCTCCCAGATGTTGCTCCTCTGCTCGGTGCGCTCGCGCTCATTCATGGGACGGTGCGGCTGTGCTTCTTGAGGCGACCTCCTCTACCGCGTGACGGTGGTGGTTGAACGCACTGCAACCGTGGTCGTGGTTGTGTCCGGCATCGGCTACTACCTCTCCGGTGAGTTCTTCTTGGCTCCTACTATTTGCTCTGAGCTCGTGGCCATCGAGCCACTGCTATACCATTCTTTGTTTGATGGCCTACCAATTCATGGATGATCTAGATGCCGTCACACAGTTTCGTTTTGTTATGTTCTGTTTGGCAGCAAATTGAACGGAGTTACTCTGTTTCTGCAGGCGTCTACCCATCGGAGGATTCCAGGCTCTATGCCATCTCGGTGCAGTACCCAGAGTTCAGCAACAAGGACAGGACCCTGGTGCTTCAGTTCTCTGTCAAGCACGAGCAGGACCTCGACTCTGGTGGTGGCTACGTCAAGCTCCTTCCCCCTGGCGTCGACAAGAAGTTCGGCGGCGAGACCCCCTATGGGTTCGCTCCATCTTTAACTTGATCCATCTTTAATTTGTCAATTGGTTTGTTGATCATTCATGCTCTCGCTCAATTCGGATTGCAGCATCATGTTATGGTTGTGTCTATATGTAGGTGCTGTTATAGGCTACAATGTTGTTGTCCTAGACGTACTTCCTTTGCATCCAGTGATAATATTGCATTACTCAATAATACGTAGACAGAGCAGGTACACACCTTATAATGCTTAGATGATCGAATTGTATTCTCTTGACTTGTAAATTATACATGAAGGTGTTAATTAGGGCTGAACCATTGTGTCTTGTCCTATTTGCTGCTTTTAACATGTTGTAAGTTGTGTATAGACCCGACTGTTTGTTGGGGGAACAAACTGTATGTTTGTTGCTGACTATGTTGTTTCTATTTGCTTAGAATGTCCTAGTTTCACATTCTAAAAAAAAAACTAGACTAGTAGGGGGAGAAGCCCTTACTGATTTTTATTAAGAGAAGAAATGTGAGACAACAGCGTACGAGCCGAGGCTCGAACCTGCGTCGGCCACGAGACACACCACCTCGCTGGCCACTGGGCTAGGAGCCCATCCACCTAGTTTCGCATTTTATGGTTGTAGTCTTGGTTTGTTGGATCAGAACAAGTTAATCTCCTGATTATGTATCCTGCAAGAGAGCATGCTTACAATCACTCTTTGTGTGATTCTGCCAATACTACTTATTACCTTTTTCTTTCTCAAATGCAGAGAGCTTCATATTCTTGAACACATGGACCTCAGCCTTGTTTGCATGTTGTGAAGAAGAAATGGTCAAGTTGGAAAAGGAAGCTGCAATTTTGGCTTCTCAAGTATGTTTCTGATCAATCCAATTTGTTGTTATCATCTTGTTTATAGATCTCGTTCCCTTCCTTTTGCCATGTTTGCTTCGTGTCGTGGTAAATCTTGACATGGTAAAAAGGACACACCCGTATTTCTGCTATTTATAGTTGATCCCATTTAGAATGTCATGATTGCTGATACGAGACGCAAATAGCGTTGCAACTATTGATTTTTTATACTTTGTGGTGTTTTCTCTGGTCTGAAGTTTTAGTGCTCTCGCATCGCATCTGTAATATATTTGTGACGGTTTTGCTCTAATTAAGCAAAATATACATGCAGCAAGCAATATTAACTTGAATGGAAGCTGTTTTATCTCCTCCTGACGTGCCTTTGTAAATTATTAGGGCTTGAGATATGAAGAGAAATTGGCAGTTGAGGGGATATTTCTTGCTATTCCAATATAAAAGAAAGTTCCTTAGAAATATGTAACAATCCAGTCCTGGCATATGACCATGAGAGGTTTGGTTTGGTCTGGCTTGGTTTAACAAAACAAAATGTGCTCTATGTTTATACGTTTGTTTTGTGTGGTTGGTGTTTAATTGATCTTTTGCTCTGTATTTACTCCATATCCGGATTGAACTATAGTTCTTATACATGCTATGTATGCAGATGCCAGTTCTTATGAGCCGCACGAAAAAGCTTTTGAGCTTATGCACATGAATCGAGTGCCAAAGAATCCAGTCGTCCGGTGAGTGAGTTGTGTGCTGGGAGAGGTTGGAGGTGTGACATGACCTTCCCTGGCATCCTTGCCTCTTGGGGAGGTGCTGCTGGAATTGAAGACCACCAGCACCAGAGCAGCGTAGCGAGTAGATGGCGCTCTTGGGGAGGTGCTGCTGGAGTTGAAGACCACCAGCACCAGAGCAGCGTAGCGAGAAGATGGCGCTCTAGCGAGACCAATGCGTGGCTGGGCGGTGATTCGAGATGTGTGGTGCTGCTCTTCCAGTGCAATGTCTGGTTTTATTGGCGTCATTGTTGTACATCTGCCTAGCTAGAATTAACATGATCTGGAGAGATAGGACTGTGTTGTGTACATACATTGGAGATGGCAAGCTCAAGATTTGTTTGACGATGAGTTGCTTGGAAAATGTAATGATCGATTTATATTTTGCTTTCTTGGCTGAGTGAGAAAGATTGATCAAGGGAATTTCAAATTCCGGTGGGTCGAATCAATATGTAAGTTGATTTGTTCTGATGTACTAGTGGAATGTATGCATTCATATAATTGGAAAATTCATCTCTGTTGTCACCTCTAGAGTTGTGTTTATTATATGATCATATCATGTCTAAATGGTATTTACATGTTGCGCCACCGGCGAGCACATGGTGATGATGGGGTGTATGATCATATTTTTCCGAGACGAGCGAGTTGTCTGTGCTTTGTGTTGGCTGTGAAACCGAAGTAGTGTTGTCTTCTCTTGTTTATTTATGTATGATGAATTGTTGAGCTAAGTGGCGTTTGTCGAGAGTGATATGCTAAAGCCCTGAGTTATTCTGTTTGAAATTTTGCCAGCATAAAGTTCTGAAGAAGTTGTAGTGAATGAAGATGGCACAGCTAGCATCATACATAAAATTCTTCACTTTGGGTGAATGGATTGCTGCCAAAATGATGTCAGAAAGAAAGAAGGCGTGCGGGCTGGCTGGCTGATCCGTGATACAAACAACAGCCAACTAGGAGCAAAAACCTGAAAGTAGTAGTATATATGCCGCGGAGCCACCGCCCAACCATTGCGCTCGCAAACTCCACCCAAGAGAATATTTTGGTCCAGCTCCGAGGAGAGGTAATGTCAGACAACGGAGATCCGTAATTTGAGTCGAAGGCTGACCTACCCGCAGCAGGCCGGCACCATTCGCAAGGATGGCTACATCGTCATCTAGAACCACCCCTGCAAGGTTGTGGAGGTTTCAACATCTAAAACCGGGAAGCATGGTCTTGCCGAAGTGCCAGTTCGTTGCTATTAGCATCTTCACCGGGAATAAACTTGAAGATATTTGTGCCATTTTCTCACAAGTGTGACGTTCCTTGTGTGAATCGCACAGAATACCAGCTCATCGATAATACCATAGGATGGATTTGTGAGTCTGTTGACTGATGATGGTAACACCAAAGAGGACCTCAAGCTCCCAACTGATTAAACCCTCCTTGACCAGATCTGGTGGTGTGTGTCATGTTCGCCATGGGATAGGAGCAGATAAGTGTGTTCACAGTAGTCGTAGTATATATATGGGACAATAGGTAGTAGCCCCTCAAAAGAAAAAGAAAAAGAAAAAGAAGATGGATATAGATTGAATTAATCTCCTTAATTGTCCCTGGAAACCAGGCGTCATCTCCTCATCTATTTACTCCCTCCCTCTTGTTCATGCCGCATGCCATCGATCCACCATCGGCCGCTCGCTGCCCCTCACGCGGATCGACCTCGCATCAAACGACTCCCCGCGTTTCTCTCCATCTCGCTGCGCGCCCTCTCCCCCTATAAATCTCCATCCAACCCCTCCTTCCTGCGTTCCTACTTCCTCTCCATCTGCTCCTCAATTCACACCTCGCCTTATCCACAACACATCCATAAATGGAGGTTGTTCCAACGATGAACTGCCAGTAGCAGCACCGCTCGTCCGTATGATGTCAGTGGTTAGCACATGGCCTGTGGATTTGTTCCGTCCTCTCGCGGTAAGAGCGCTCCCTTTCTCTCGATCTGACCGTATTTCTTTGAAGAAAGCAATCTTTGGATTGTTCAACTCAAACTGAAGATTTTCTTGTGATTACTCCTAGATGGTTCTACTTATCATATGGGATAAGGAGGCAGTGTTGGAGTCATCGGACAAGATCGAGCTAGCTAGCTAGCGGGATATGGATGCAGGTATGTTCCTGCTGAGGTTAGGTGTTTGTTTTATAATTAAGATCCAGTAAGAGCCAAGGAGTTTAATGTTCTGTTGCACTGCTAATAGGAGTTTATGGATATATGTTTTACAAGCTGACTTAGTTTAGGAGAATTGCCACACGAGCTTTGATTTTCTTGCAAATCACTAGTTTATATGGAAAACATAATAGTGCAGGTTTGTTCACCAAACCACAATGCTTCATGAACTTGAGTCTTCATGTTATGAACTAAACACAATGCTACATTTGTATCTAAAATCTGTTTATCCCATCTAGGTCTTAAATATATTTATGTTTTCTTATTCTCTAGATGCATGTTTGTAACCTTTAATTAGGGCCAGTACATGATGCATGAGTTAGATCCCAATATGCAAGTAAAGTTTCAGTCCGAGTCTACTCTAAACCGGTGCAAGTCTGAATTTGTTTTTAAACTACTGTTGCTGCTATACTACTGCCGCTATGCTACCATTGATGCTGCTATACCACTGCTGCTGTTTGACTTGTAATACTGCAAATCTGATTTCTCCCTCTCCCTCTCTCCGTCTCTTGTTTGAAAATGAAAGTCTGAAAGTGCATGCAACTCAATACAGATAGATAATTACTAGACAATAGGGAGCTTGCAAACCAAACTCCTGTGTTCTGAAACCTTTTCTGAAACCCCACTGGAAATACATATCTTGAGAGAGAAAAACGCAGTAATAAGATTGGTACTAAGCTGGTGGAAAATAAAGAGGCGATGCTACTCCAGTAGCAACAGAAATATATTGGCATCAATGAGCCCAGTTGCAAACCATTATGTTTTCGCCTTTCTTTCATTCTTTCTTTCTGTCGAGTAGGGAGAGGAATCCAGTTGCATCAATCGATTACTCATGCATGCGGATGCATCCTAAAATTGTAACTAAACACATATCAGAGCTTAGGATGCTTTAACAGAAAAATAAAAACACATGCATAAGCATAGGGTACATTCATAACATATCCTGGAGGGGTGTGCTTTAGAAAGTGCAGCAGCCATAGGCCTAAAAATCGAACCCATTCAACTTTGTTGCAGTAGTTTAAAATGATCAAAAGAGGTGTTAAATTCTTAGCCTACAACAAACTTTTATCTGCAGGTACGTGCTTGTCTACTTGTGAAAATCGAGCACCCAGCTTCAACCTGGTCAAGACTCTATATTATACTAGTATGTGTATGAGCTTGTGGTCAAAGTACATGGTCGCTCACCATAAAAGATACATATATCCTTAATAGTTCGATACATATACAAACCTTTGTTCCCATGGGCACATGCAAGAGAGTGTGTATTATATGTAGCCGTATTGATCTCATGCCGGTCGTCATGTCGCCGAGCACTACGAAATCGACGTGTTATGCTGCCGAAATTTCTGACAAATATGGTTCTCTATCTACTTTTTTCCAACTCTCAAAAAGGGCCTTACAAGGGCTAGATTATTTCGGATCCAGATTCTTTTGACAAGGAGACAGTGAAAACAAAAAATAATAGATTAGCCAAATTAAGTGTGGTCTGTAGGCCGAAAGACCTAAAAGGCTTTGGCATTCATGTCCTGCGGGTCAAGAGTTATGCCTTACTTAGTAGATGGGTATTCAGACTACTTAGTGAAGATGGTGTATGGCAATCCTTGTTGCGTAGTAAGTACCTATGCAAAAAAATTGTGTGTCCGGCCTATTGAAAACCCGGCGGCTCACATTTTTGGGCTGGGTTAATGAAGACAAAGGAACAACTTTTTTGCTGGGGATCTTTGTGATAAAAGATGGGTCAGGGATCTCTTACTGGGAGGACAAGTGGCTATGCAATACAAGCCTCCGAGAACAATATTCAGTTTTGTATCGCATGTTCGTCATAAGAATGATACTCTTGCGCAGGTGCCCAGTTCATCCCCACCAGATATTGCTTTCAGGCGGGATTTGATTTGCACTTGTTTGATGTCAAAATCTTTTATCCTGGTTGGAGTTGATTAACCTGACGTAAGGACGAGATGAGTTTCTCTGAAGTCTCACTAAATATGGGTCCTTCACGGTCAACTCGATGTACCGTGTACTCACACATTCAGAGGTTTTAGTGAATAATAACAAGAAAAACTGAAAATCAAAGATTCCGCTGAAAGTTAAAATCTCCATGTGTTATCTTCAGAGGGGAGTTGTGCTAACCAAAGAAAACCTCGTCCGTCGCAACTAGCAAGGAAGCAATGAGTGTAGTTTTTGTGCTCATGACTAGACAATCAGACACCTCTTTTTCAGTACAAGTTTGCGTGTTCTACATGGTATGTCATCCAAGTAGCATCTAGTTTGTATCTCTTCATAAGTGTTGCCAATATTTTTGGCCATTAATTAGATGATATTCGAAATAGGTTCAAAACCCTAATAAGAGTCGGAGCGTTTGCCTTGTTATGGCCTCTTTGACCGTAGAAATGATTTGGTTTTTGATAGGAAAAATTGCCTTTGCAGGTTTTTCTTCGCAGTACGCACTCGCTTTGTATGTGGTTTGTGCTGCATTGAATGGAGTGCCAACCGCTATGCGGTTGGAACTGATGGCCATGGAGGTTTTTACCCAACATGGATGATAACATAATCTCTGGATAGGTTCATCATCTCATTCGATATAGTCATAATGTCGGTTGACTATTCTATTGCTAATATGTCGAATCATTATTTTATTTTATTCAGACTATTGGTGTTGGCTTTCCGCATCTTAAATACACGGAGGCTGGGCGTTGCGCATCATGCTTTCGTTTGATGCTACACTTTGAGTTTATAAAAACGACCTTTATCCCAAACAAAAGAAGCGACTAATTCTACTTACTTGCAGGCAGGTCGACTTGACCAATTTTTTCCCAGCGTGCTTCGTTGACTCTGATGCTGCTACACGCTTACCCTTCTTCAGTTTAGACGTCGCCGTCCGAAGTAGTGCAGTCTTCCTCTTCTTCAGCTTCGTCGGGCCTAGTAACAGCCACATTTTTTTCAGTTTTGTCAAGTTTGGTAACAGCCACATCTTCTTCAGTTTCATCAACTGATGCTGCTGCACGCTTGGCGAATGCATGATTGCAACCCTTATTAATTTTATCCAAATCCAACCCTTTTGCTCAACGTCAATCTTTCTGGTGCTGAACTTGTCTATGTTAGAGTACGTAATGAGCCTAATGGGCTCGTTAATCTTAGGGTTAATTAAAGATAAGGGTTGCTTGCTTAGGGGTCAAGTAAGCCTTGCTTGAAAGTCAAGTAAACCTCTCTATATAAAGAGAGGAGATGTATCAATCTAATCAAGTAAGAATTAAGAAGGAAATCCCTTCCTTCTTATTACGTACTCTAACAGTCTATGCTAGCGCGATATGTCTTGGCGTTTGAACTTTGTTAGTGTTTTCGTAAGTGAAAAGTAATTTGCACTGTCAAAGCCAGAGGGTACGGTTACACACCTCCACCAAGACGGCCCAAAGGTTTGGTGAGACCATCTATAGTCGGATTTGCCAAACCCGACCCTTAAATGTCTACAGACGTGTCCAAGTGTGTCCGCGGACAGTGATCAGTCAAGCCTCAAATAATCGATTCCACAACCGGATACCTTAATTTAAAAACCTCAAATTCATACTATTACATGCAATGTAAACCTAATCTTAAGTGAAGCCCGTCCGGCTCGCCGTGCCATGTCCGGTGGCCGGATGCGCTCCCAGGAGTATTCGTCCGGTCGTCGGCAAGGTAGAGTAGGACATGGGACATGAGCTGGCTCACATGACTCAAGGCGTCGCCGACTTCCATGCCTTACTCTTCCTCGTCGGAGCCGGGAACCCTAACAATGCCGGTGGATGTCAGATCTATGATAGACCCGTGCTGGGACAAGCTGGCAACATCTACCACGATGCGGTTATGGCACCTGGACTGGTGCACCACACGAGAGGTCGGAGAATGCGGTTACCGGCAAGTCTCTTTACTCGTTTCCATAATACATCATCCCGCAACTAACTCATTAGTTACAATGCTTGCAAGGCTTATAGTGATGTGTATTATCGAGTGGGCCCAGAGATACCTCTCCGACAATCGGAGTAACAAATCCTAATCTCGAAATACGCCAACTCAAGAAGTACCTTCGGAGACACCTGTAGAGCACCTTTATAATCACCCAGTTACGTTGTGACGTTTGATAGCACACAAAGTGTTCCTCCGGTAAACGGGAGTTGCATAATCTCATAGTCATAGGAACATGTATAAGTCATGAAGAAAGCAATAGCAATATACTAACGATCAAGTGCTAAGCTAACGGAATGGGTCAAGTCAATCACATCATTCTCCTAATAATATGATCCCGTTTATCAAATGACAACTCATGTCTATGGCTAGGAAACTCAACCATCTTTGATCAACGAGCTAGTCAAGTAGAGACATACTAGTGACATTATGTTTTTCTATATATTCACACATATATCAAGTTTCTGGTTAATACAATTCTAGCATGAATAATAAAAATTTAACATGAAATAAGGAAATAAATAATAACTTTATTATTGCCTCTAGGACATATTTCCTTCAATATAAGCCCCCAAGATATAAAGCGTAATGTGATTTTTTAGCATCACAGCTTAGGCATGCACAAATGCGCATGCTGATCCAGGGAGAGGAACCCCTAACGGAACTATTCTCTCTGGAAGATGTTTCTTACGTTCAAATGTAATATAACATAACTCCCTGAATACAACTTGTCTGTTCAAGCAACTATGACCGGACTGCCTAGTTTCTAAACATACTTTGGTATTTACCGTCGGTATAGTATTCCGAAACACTCCAACCCTTGGGTTTCGGAGGTTGAAGTGGAAAGTCTACCATGACAATCGTTTTACAATTCGGGTGGAGATAAGTTTGGCGATACAAGTACATTGTTACATGGAATAAAAAACTTCTTCTTCCTCTAAACCATCTAACAGGCTCTATGGTCTACAATCCTGTTGTGAAAATTTGGTGGCTATCTTTACTTGGTCGTATACCAAGTTAACCGGAATTTCTTGTCCGTCTGGTCCCCGAGGTCCAACCCGGGCCATATGATTCGGATCAAGTTCGGTATACCGCGTTTTCACCATGGCCCAGGCCACTCGTGCACCTTCTCGGCATGCTGACACCTTCCATAGTCCAAAACGACACCGAGCTCCCTTGAATAAATTCAGGAGCTCCTCCATACTTCCTGGAGGAGAATCTTATGGCCATAGAGCCTTAGCCATGTTCCTCATTGCTTTCCGAGCTCACTCGTGCACTTTGGGCAGCTCTCGTAGCTTTGGAAGTTTTTGATCGGTGCATTTTATTTCACATTTCATTCTGATATGCACTACTGAAGTACGCATAAAGACTCAGAATAACGTTTATGGGATGATGATGAAATCTCTTAACGAAGACATTTTCGTTAAGGATTTATTTTCCAAAGTTCACGTTGTCATTAATTTGTTATTATTTGCCAAATATTATTTGGTGAATCTTGATATCCAAATTTTAAATTTGGAGAATTTTTATGATTACTAAATAAGTGACATTTCACTTTGAACATCAAGTTTAATGTTTACTCGATGGTAATGTCATATATATTATTGATGTTAATTCCAATAGCATTCCCATTTGGAATTGAGAATTTTAATGACAAATTTGACACTTATGTTTATGTTATTATCATTGCCAACTTTAGTATCAAAAGATGACACATGATTAGATTATGGTGTTACTTTTCTTTTTAATGTTTTCTATTAATTTAGCCAATATTTTATTGTTGGTCATTATGTGATTTATGTTTCTCTAGTCAAAATGGAATCAGCAAGAAGTTTTGATTCGAGATATATGATTAAATGTTGTAATGGCATATGATGA
The DNA here is from genome assembly GCA_032464435.1 of Aegilops umbellulata. NCBI lineage: Eukaryota > Viridiplantae > Streptophyta > Magnoliopsida > Poales > Poaceae > Aegilops > Aegilops umbellulata. The sequence continues at coordinate 423,218,777 of CP136059.1, forward strand.
TATTCTGACAAACGTTGACTATTTTTCATTGGTGGTGGCCTCGTCCTAGGCCGACCGTGCGTTGGTGGCTGCGGCATTGTGGGCCTCGATGGCTCGGAAAAAAGGGTCGAATTGCTCGTGCCATGTCGGCCATATGCATCAGCGACAGGATCGGGGGCAGGTGTGTGGTCTCAAATCCACTGCTCCATTTTCATTTCCTCGCTTCGACCCTCCTACACCGCCAAGTTGTGCAATCCCCAAAAGGGGCAAACACATCTGGTTGTTTCTTCTCCTCCTCATCACTAGAACTGTATACGAGGGGGAGTTCTTGCTTGTGCGCAATGGATGAAGTGGTGGATTCGCGGCGGGCGACTTGGGATTGAGAGGCGCCAAAGAGAGGATTAGATAAGGGAGAGAGGGGAGGGCGCCGACCTTTTATTGGCCGCTACAGGTGGCATTAAAAGGCAAGTGGGTAGGCGACAGACGGCCATCAAGGGGCGCATTTGTCGGTGTGAAACGTGGTCGCGCTACTCACACGCCCCCTCCTCGGCCTGCTCAGACGCCTCATGCCCTCACAAGCAAGATAGGAGATGGTGCCCCATGCTCGCTATCCGAGGTTCACCACTGGAATCCGAGGGAGCGGACGGGGTATTTAATGGACGGGTAGTTGACGATCATGTTTCCCACCTCGCCGATGGTGCATGGGAGTCCATGTTGCTTCATATATACCTGTGGTGCGAGGAGGAAGAAGATGAAATTTCACTCATGTGCCGACGGTTGTGTTTGGACTTTGGAGCGATCTCTGAAAGAGGCATCCACATCCTCTACATTTGGAGGCTACGAGGCCATTCCTGGAGCGATCTCCATAAATTTCGGCGATCACCGTGCATATGGCGACTCCGCTAGAGTGTCATTTGATGCGTCGATCGCCATACTAGTGGTTATTATGTCGATTGACCACATACAACAACTCTGCTAGAGTTGCTCTTATGCACTCTATTGCATATTCATGTGTCGTTTTTGTGGTGCTGCTCACAATCTTTGGGCCTAGAGGATAGAGAACTATTTACTGACGTTGTTTCCAAGCATTTAATTTTTCCACATGTTTCCTTAAAAATATGTCTGAACACTGAGCAAAGTCACCAACCACTTTCAAATATGTTGGTTCCGAGTCTAAACTAGTTCCTAGCACACATAATTAGAGTGTGCATGTGTGGCCAATTTCTAATCTAAACACGTGGGTTAACAACCTGCAAAAGTCAGTCTGCAAAAAAAAAGCCCCTCTTCTGCCCTGTACTGCTCTGAACAGGACAATCATCCTCGGCACCACGAGTATTACTTCCCTGAGTAATATTCCGCCTTCTTTTCGTCGAGTTAATTATATGAGTAATTCCACATTAAACAATAACCATCTGAACAAATGTTGAAAACCACATAAATATCCAACATGCAAGGGTCATCAAATACTGACAGAGGCAAATATTCATACTATCCAAGTTTGTAGGCCACCTTCCGAGCTTTGCTCTCTTCCGACAGCATGCGGGCAAAATGGACCAGTTCCTCCTCGTTGGTGCCCCTCTTTAGATCGGGCTCGTTCATGCCTGTCTCGACGTTTACCTCGCACACCTGTCTCTTTAGCAACGCTTTGCCAACAGCAACAAGCCCGTTGAGGTTCTTCGATGTGGACACGTCGACGGAGGCCATTTCACCTGTGAGTTCGTCGTGCTGGATCCGGAGATAGCACCTGTTGTAGTGCAGGGTCTGAAAGAGCACGGATGCTTGAATGTCAACGAGGTCGGCACTGGCCTCGCTGAAGCTATCGATGATCGGCGTGGCACCTCTCTTGTAGAGCCACCCGAGAAGGCCCCACTTGCCGCACTCAGTTGCGTCAAACTTCTCTTCAATCTTAGCGGTGCCGGTGCCCAACGAAAGGATCATGAACTTGCCGTAACCCAAAGGCTTGTTGGGGAAGAAGTCTAGGTTTCCCAGTAGGATCTGCTTGCTTACGTGGGTCATCGCCAACAGCGTCTGCGCATGCACGTCCATATAAATCAGTGAGGCACACATCAGCATCACAGAAGTTAGCGAATACAGATCATAATTATGTTAGCAAGCTCCCATCAAGCTGGCTTGTCGTGTTAGTTCTCACGAGTTACCGGATTGTTAGCCACGACACCTCCGTCGATTAGGTTGAAGGCCCGGGTCTTGCCGTCTTTGTCCTTGGTCTCGAAATGGTGGCTGGGGAGATAGGTCGGCGCAGCGGATGTGCTAATGCAGACGTCCGACAGAAGAGCATTCTTGGAGATATCCCTCATGGCCTGTTCAAATTTCGTCTCATATATATGTTATTAATATTATTATTATTATGCTTTGGAAGATGGATAAACCTCCAGTCACTGCACTGCATCGCTTGATGTACACAATCATATATTATTAGTTATGTAAAAACAATGGCAACCAAAATAACTATGACATGCCACTGTGGATCTATTTGTGTTCAACTGAACTTACATCGTAGGTTGAGAAGATGGTAGGCTGGAGGAGCTTGATGTCAAAAGTGGGGATGACGATGTTCTTGAGCGTCTCATTGACGCGCGTGTCGCCGAGCAGCTCCTTCACGACCGAGTGCAGGTGCTGGCCGTTGTACTTGGGCCCCGTCATGCTCCTGAGCCAACCAAGAGGCCCTTTCCTGCACAACAGATTGTAAATAGCTCATGAGTACTTTCATAGAGCTTAGCTGCACGAGGCCGCTAGTCTTATACTCCCTTTGACGTCTTATATTAGTTCACAGAGTAGTAGTTAAACTTTCAAATAGAAGGCCCAATAGTGACCGAAGCATTTGCGCACTAAGTTGACACTATAGCATGATAAATGATGCTAAATGACGTTAAATGGCTTAGCATGATGCTCCTCCAAAGGCTATAGCGCCGTGAGCTCTAGTTGGCATTTCTAAGTGATAGTGCGCTATTTAAAAGTATGCATACAATAATCGTCTTCTCACCAGACGGTAGGGAAGATATTCGGGCAGTGCTCGAGGTAAAACTTGTTGACGTCCTTGGCGGCAAAGAGCGGGCGGCCCATGCGGTTGGGCGCGGTGAGCATGGCGGCCACCAGGCCTCCGGTGCTCGTCCCTGCGACCACGTCGAAGTAGTCCGCGATCCTTACGTCCGGCCCATCAAGCTCCTACGCAATCACCCCCAACAACTGCTTATCACACGATATATAACGATGGATGCGTGCAAGTGCAAGCAGGATGATTGCCTAAATTATATGGGAAACCTAGTTATTAGTAACCTGGAGCTTCTCTTCAAGGAAAGCGAGGATGGTACCTGGAATGATCCCTCGGACGCCGCCGCCGTCAATGCTCAGAACGGTGATGATGCTCCCGTAGCGCGGCTGTGGGGAGGCGGGCGACGACAGCAACAACGCGCGGCTGCTCAGCAGGCGCCGCGCCACGTGGACTGGCATGATCGGCATGGTTCCGCTCTAGCTCCGAACTTGTAAGGGCCGAGATCCCTTGGCTTTACAAAAGGTTTCTAGCTGTTGCACTTGCACCCGACGATGCAGTAGCTTTAAATAGTTTTATGGATGCGCTCGCAGACACTGTACGAGTCGTGCTCTCCGGTCGCCGGCGAAGCATCGTGCTAGTACAAGTGGGTCACTTTCTCCTATTACTTTATGTTGTAGTTTGTTCTTAGGTTGAATCAAATGGTTTCTTTAATAGCCTGAGACAATACTCGTATGTTGCAACGGGATATGAATAGTTTAATGTGTTAGTTTATAATTTACCTGCTCATATTAATATGGTCATGTAAATAAATGTTTACAAAATTCTATCTATGATTTATGCGTTCAAAATTCGTTCCGTAGAGAAATCAGAAAGGTAGGCCCTTCTTATGCTGAAAAAGTACAGGTGGGTCTGAAGAAGTTGAATTCATGGAGCGACCGAGGCCAGGAACCGCTTGCGTCACCGACCTGACGATGGCCGCGGAAAGCACCAGCACGCACGGTGATGTTGATGCAAGGAAGAAAACACGAGCGGCGGCTGGTTACAATTGCAATCTTCTTTTCCCCTTTTCCATGTCATGTCCTACCTGCCACTAGCTTCTATTAGGTTTCTTCAGTCTTTGTGTTTACTCCACGGGACACATATGTTTCAATAAGCGACACGTTATCTTTTCCTTGTCGGTACTCGAACCCATAGCCGTCGTGGTTGGAATATCGGATGATTGCGCGCTCCTATTCGGGGAGCTTCTCCCCCAAAGAGCTTGACCAGCATGCGTGTTTGATGATATTTCTACGTAATTGCCAGAGATGGTTTTGGTTCTTTTGTAAAGCAAAATTCAGTGAGATCACATCTGTATGATCTAAATTCATAGGTGTCGTAGCACCTTTTATTCTATATTATACGTAGGAGGGAGTATATATATTATATCTTGCATGTCATAATCCACTGCACGCATGAACTTTGTAAATGGACGAGTTATAGGACGAGGCACATAATGCATATCCGCATAATGATTGGATTCCATTATGAGTACACGACATATGGCAACAAGATTTGCTTCATGTGGATGACTCCACTTCACTCCAACCATAATAAACACCGTGCTCCCGTCAACAAGTCATAATTCATTTGCCCACTTTTGATCCTCTCAAACAAAAGGTGACCTACTTTCCTTTTTTTGAGAATAAAAATGACCTACTTTGGTTACATAAAGTTTTGATCAGAATCAGCTCTCACGCAACACGATATAATACTTTACACATTCTCCTCTTTCCACAACAAATGGTATTTTAATGAAAAGAGAATGAAATGTAGAAGCTCACACGAACAATGCTGAATGGAGCCAACAATCTAGCCTAATGAATAGCATTTGCACGTACTGCACGTGTGCATGCTGAATATGGCGATGCTGCAAGCGTAATGGCCCGGGCACTGGTATCTGCCCCCTCTGTGCTGTTCCCGAGGACTCCAACCATATCTTCTTCGCCTGCATCTCCGCCCGGTTCCTCTGGAGCTGCTTTCGCGAGATTGTCGATGGGAGTTGGTGCCACACCAATTTCCCGGACTTATTTGCTGAACTCCAATTATCCCCTTCGTCCTCTCGCCACATTAGGTGGCTGGAGGTTGGGGTCCTTGCCTGGACGCTTTGGACCGTTCGCAATAAGCTTGTGATCCAGCGTACTCCTCTTCGTCGCGCTACTGATGCTCTCTACAAATTCTCGGGTTTCTTGCAGCTTTGGCGGCCGCTTAGCCGCCCCCTGGATCGGGACGCCATCTCAGCCTTCATCGCCGATCTCCGCTCGATGGCCACCCGCCTGTCGCCCCCGCCCCCGCCGCCTCCGCCGGAGCCTGACTAGTTCACCTGCGCTGGGCAGGCTTTGTTTTTTCTCTTTCTTCTGGGCTTGTTGAGCTGTGCCCTCAGCAGAATCTTAATACTTTGTTGTGGTACTTGGGTGGTGTGTGTGTGTGGACCTGTTGTGGTTATATGTCTTGTGGCGGTTTGTTTTATTTATAAAGCGGGGCGAAACCCTTTTTCGGTAATATGGCGATGCTCGTCTGACTAGGTAGTTTCAGAACAGCATACTTACTAGACTTCCTCCCGTAACCCTAGGAGGCTAGGACAAACTCTTTCCTTCAGGCTTCATCGGCGAGTCTATGGATTCATCTTCCCTTTGTCTGCCGCTCTAGTGACCGGTGGTGGGGAGCGGAATTCCGGTGCCTCCGCTCAAATTATTCGTTTATGTTAGGTATTTTTAGTCCTCGTGGGTGCAGCACTTAGGCGGATGGCGGCCTTCTTATTCGAGTTGGTCTTTCAGGCTCCGATCGTCCATGAGTTTATCCATTTGAACGTAGTCAACAGAGCTCCGACACATATTCCCCTCGTCTCTTTGGGGCGATGAGGGTAGGGTTACTCACCATGTGGAGAGATTTGATGTGCTTCAGATCTATACAAGGATTCAACGGCGACGACAGCGGCTCCAGGGTGCTGGTCCTTAGCTCCAGCGGGCTCCTTACAAGGTCAAGCCGGCTCGGGGAGCGGTGACAGTGGCACGTCGGCGCCTCGTTTTGGCGGCTGTAGTGATCGTTCGATGGTTTCGCAATCTCGATATAATTTTTATTATATTTGAAATCGGTCCTTTAGTTATAGAAATTGGTGATCCACGGGATGCCCAAAACACTCAACAGGGAGATCTCTGTATAGCAGCAGCGACTCATTCTACTCACTTGCAAGTAGGTACCTCGTCCACGGCTTACTTCGTCAACGGCGCACGGGGTCTGTCTGACCTATGGGGCACAGCAGCTTGCCCTCCTTCTTCTGTTTAGGTGTCGCCGTTTGAAGTAGCACACTCTTCGTCTTCTTCAGGTTTAGTAACAACCATGTTTTCTTCTGTGTCGTCAGGTTTTAGTAACAAACACACCTTCTTCAGTTTCAACAGATGATGCTGATGTGGCCAGGTCTATAATATATTCCGTTGTAGAACTTGTCTGTGTTTTAGGCTAGTGGGTGCGTGAGAATGCGCTGAATGATGTTAAAACGACTTTGGTTTCTCTAAATGAAATCGGAGGGGGAAACCCTCTTTTGCTAAAAAAAACAGCTGATGTTGATGCACGCTTGGTGAACGCATGACCACGCCTCTTCTCTCACCAACGTTGCCTACGGGCTGTAAAATGGAGCCACGTCGAAACTTGAAACTGACAAAACGGACCATTTTTTGAAAATTGGGCAAAAGATAACCCTCATGAATTTTATCAAAATCTAACCCTTTTGCTCAAGGTCAATCTTTCCGGCGCTGAACCTGTCTATGCTAGCGTCAAATGTCTTGGCGTTGGAATTTTCTTAGTGTTTTTTAAGTGAAAAGTAATTTGCACTATCAAAGCAAGAGGATACGGCTACACCCCGTCACCTAGGTTTGTGACTTGGTGCATTTCATCCCTAGCAACTATACCAAGTAGCGACCCGCGGCTCTCTATCTATACATAAACTAAATTATTTTGCTCCAGCCAAGCCGATTTCGACACACCACGAAAAACTTTTCGTCGCTCGATCGACCACCAATGGAGTTCACCAAGGATGGCTCCGTCGACCTGCGCGGCCAACGGATCATCGCCTCCCGGACCGGCCGGTGGAAGGCGTGCTCCTTTTTACTAGGTACGAAGCTGCTACCCGTACATGCACGCCGGAGTCTGTCCGCCGGAGACCTTCCCTCGACCGATCTGACTTCCTGGTGAACGCACGCGCGCAGGGTACGAGGCGTTCGAGCGGATGGCGTTCTACGGGGTGGCGTCGAACCTGGTGGTGTACCTGACGACGCAGATGCGGCAGGAGACGGTGTCGTCGGTGCGCAGCGTCAACAAATGGACGGGGGCGGTGTGGATGACGCCCGTCGCCGGAGCCTACGTCGCCGACGCCTTCCTCGGCCGCTTCTGGACGTTCACCGGCGCCTCGCTCATATACCTCGTGGTCAGTAGCTCCAGCGGCAATATCATCTCATCTTCAGTCCAGTCCAATTAATAGATAAGAACATCAGGTGGAGCTTATATGGGTAGCACGTACGTATAATTTTGTTGCAGGGCATGGTTATGATAAGCCTGGCCGTCTCCCTGAAGTCACTGCACCCGCACTGCACGGCGGACGGTGACTGCGCCCCGGCGACCCGGCAGCAGGTGGCCTTCTTCTACGCGGCGCTTTACACAGTGGCCATCGGCGCGGGCGGGACCAAGCCCAACGTCTCGACGTTCGGCGCGGACCAGTTCGATGATTTCGACGCGCGGGAGCGTGAGATCAAGGCTTCCTTCTTCAACTGGTGGATGTTCAGCGCCTTCACCGGCGGCCTCGTCGCCATGCTCGTCCTCGTTTACGTGCAGGAGGAGGTCGGGTGGGGCCTCGGGTACGCGATCCCGACGGTCGGCCTTGCCCTATCTCTTGTGTTGTTCTATGTGGGCATGCCGTTCTACCGCCACAAGCCTGTCAGGCGTAGCACGGCGGCAGGCCCAGCAAGGCTGATCGGCAGGGTGCTCAGGGAAGCCTATGCGAACCGGGGATGTCAGCTCACCGGGGAGCTGGAGCTGCACGAGCATGACACGGCTGCTGCCGGGAGAGGGAACGGGAAGCGGTTTCTACTCCGCACGCGGGATAATTTCAGGTTCTTGGACAAGGCGGCCATGGCGTCAGACAGTGAGACGGCGAGGCATGCGCCATGCACAGTGACCGAGGTCGAGGAGGTGAAGCTGATAGCCGGAATGATCGTGGTATGGCTGGTTACTCTGGTGCCCTGCACGGCTGCACCATCCCGGCGCAAGTGAACACCCTATTCGTGAAGCAAGGGGCCACCCTGGACCGCTCCCTTGGCGCCGTCCGCATCCCGGCCGCGTCCCTCGGCAGCTTCATCACCATCTCCATGCTGCTCTCCATCCCGATCTACGACCGCGTGGTGGTGCCTCTCCTCCGGCGGCGCACCGGCGACCCGCGCGGCATCACCCTCCTTCAGCGCCTTGGCATCGGGTGCTTGCTGCAGGCGCTCGTCGTGGCTTGTGCGGTTGTGCCTGCCTTGTCGAGGTCAGGCGCATGCGCGTGATCCGGGAGCGCTCCATCCACGGCCCCCACGACACGGTGCCGATGAGCGTCTTCTGGATGCTGCCGCAGTACGTGCTCCTGGGCATCGGCGACGTGTTCAACACCATCGGCGTCCTCGAGTTCTACTACGACCAGTCGCCGGAGGGGATGCAGAGCCTCGGAACCACCTTCTACACCAGCGGGCTCGGCGTCGGGAACTTCCTCAACAGCCTGCTCGTGACGCTCGTCGACCGGGCCACCAGGGTGAGCGTCGGCAAGAGTTGGATCGGCGACAACCTGAACGACTCGCACCTCGACTACTACTACGTGTTCCTGCTGCTGCTCTCCGTGGCCAACATGGCGCTCTTCGTGTGGGTGGCGATGTGGTATAAATACAAGAAAGAGTCCCTGGAGGACAACGGCACGACGGGGACGCCTGAGGCCGAGGCTGAGATGGTGGCCGACGGCAAGGTAACGGCGGACTCGCCGCTGGTGGTGGAGCGTGATAAGGTGGAGGGCGTGCATCTTGCGTAAAGGACGGAGTATAGTATTTTGTAGTACATGTGAACTTTTGAAGATTAATTTTAATAAAAGGCTAGAAATATGAAATTGATGTTAGGCCTGTTCGAGCAAGAGTGAATTGCACAGAACATCAACTTCATGGACACTTATAACAGCTTACACCACCTTTTGAGAAAATTTCAGAGAACCACACCTTTTGGATAACTATCAACACACAGCCCAAATCCTTTAATTAGCCGAACGAACAGCTTTCGCCCACCGGGCAGGCCACCGTGGATCAACCTCTTGCTCTGCTAGTCTATTCCCCTCAATAATCTATATGTCTTCAATTATTCTGTACTTTTCCATGCAGAAAGGATTGTTATCACTATCATATGCAGCAGCCTCAGAGTCATCACTGTTATTATGTCCCTCCTCTAGCACTGCCTCTTCCTCCATTGCAGCTTTGAGCTTCTCCTTACTGAAATTTCTGCTCTCTTGTGTGCACTGACTATGAAAAACAACACCTTGTTGATCAACAGCAAGAACTGCAGGTTCACTGAGATCATACACAACATATGGTCTATACAATATAGTTGCTAAATTTTCTTCTCTCCTCTGACAGACATTGTTGTAGTTTGGTCTCACTAAATCTGCTTCTATCTGACATACAAAAGGTGTTGTTGCCCTCACTAGCAAATTCAAAACTAAATTATGCTCATATTCCTTCTTAAGCTGCTGCAGTTTGATGTTTGTGTCAATTAACTCTAACTCTTGCTCTCTTTCCTCTCCTCTGCCTAAATTCTTCATGTGGTACAGTTCATCAAAGAAGGAATAACCTTGTGTGTACATCAGTGCATATAAGTTCAGAAATGTCACATCTGAGCTGCATATCTTCCTATCCAGATTGTGTTGTGCATCGAAATGAATCCGAACATCCCAAACAGCATCATCCAAACTATAATTGACAACACAAATTTAGACTGTCATGAGCAACACTACTCAACACTACCCTAGCCCCCTGTTTTGCAATATACAGAAAGAAGCAGAGAAGAGAATGACTTACAGCACGCCGCCAACAACTCCACTGGTCCACTGATGGCTACTGCTAGGGTGGGCCACCCATATCTCTGCCAGCTTCAGCCTGTCCTCCATGGACAGTGCGGCCTCCTCCTCTCAATCCTCGTCTGCGCTGAAGTAGCATGAACTGGAGCCGTCGACGTCGTCCAGACCTAAGTGGTCATCGGGGCCGAGGCCAGGAAGGTCTCCGCACCCGCCCGCGCCGTCGGCGCCACCGGGAGTCGCCGCCGCCATCGCCTGAGAGGGGAGAGGGAGACGAGGGAGGGGGAAGAGGAAACTACGGTTCGTTCGATCCGATTCGACCAGACCCAGCTACTTGGTGCGACCGACCCGGGCTGGATCTAGTGACCGAGCGGGTGCGTGCGGGTAGGCCACCGTGGCGCCTGACAAGTGGGCCCGGTCGGTCAGATACGTGGTCAATACGCGCTTATACGGTTGTCAGCCTGTTTTGCAACACTTAGGCTTAGAGTTGGCACTGCATGGCAAAAAAAGTGACTAGTGGTACTGATTCATCACAACGTGCCGAAGCGTGGTAGTGCCTTGCAATTAACTCGAGCTACTAGTTCCAACTTCCAACTCGTGCGTGTGCTTCTCTGTCTGCCTCTTGGAGCTCCTGTGTGCGCCTCCTTTCATTTGCTTCTCTCTTGTCTGGTGGCAACTGCGCGGCGGCTGGGTGCTAGCGGCGGCGACTGGCCAACGCAGCACCATGGAGTCATTCACTTGCAGACGGACGACGGGGTCCCTTGTCATGCCGACAGCGAGAGCCTTTGTAAGGCCGGCGTCGCTGGGGACGAGCTATGTACAGGACGGCTGGCGGCGTTGACCCGAGAAGAACAGTGTGGGGACGACGGCGCTGGTGATGATGGGCGGACGAGAAGGCGCCGAGGCGGAGGAGGAGGCGTTGGTGGCGCTTGGGTGGAGAATACGATATTGTGGCGGAGGATTCAGCGGGCAAGCGGGTGCCGGTTTGCAGCGAGGCTGCGGGGGCGGCTTGGCTGCCGGTTCGGAGCGAGGAGACCGCATGCACGTACGAGCTGGAACTGTGGCTTTAGGACTTGGTCTGTTTCGGTCGATCCAAGCTGTTGGCCAGGTTGATCAGAGAGATTGGAGCTCTGTGTTGATGATTAGCACAAAAGTTGTGGTTCTCTGAAATTTTTCTCAAAAGGTGGTGTAAACTGTTATAAGTACCCCTGAAGTTGATGTTTTGTGCAATTCACTCTTCGAGCAATTGTTGGATTGAAGATTAATTTTAACAATAGTGAATTGTTCTGATTTGGAAGAGCCAAAGACGAACAAGATGGAACTGGGTACCCTACTGTTTAGTTATTTGGGCATATCAATTCACAATTGCAAGCTTTCTAACAAGGAGTGTAATTGTATTGAAGATCGACTTGAAAAAAAAACTAAGTTGCCGGAAGGGTAGGCTTATGTCTTATGATGGTCGGTTGGTACTGATAAACCCAGTGCTCACAAGTTTGCCGATGTTTTTTTTCTCTTTCAAGTACTTGTAAGGGTACAGAAAATGTTAGACTTCTATCGATCACGATTATTTTGGCAATGCGATGAAATAAAGAGAAAGTACATGCTCACTAAGTGGGATATCACCGAAGGACTAGGGTGGGCTCGGGATTGAGGATTTAAAGGTAAAGAATAGATGTCTGCTCAGTAAATGGATGTACAAGCTTTCTATTAAAACCAAAGGTACGTGGGTACAAATTTTGCGTAATAAGTACCTATAATCAAAGACCTTGGCCTAGTTTACCATTAGACCAAATGATTCACCTTTCTAGAAGGGATTAATGAGAACGAAACCAGTCTTCAGCAACTCGACTAAATTCTGGGAGGATACTTGGTTAGGGGAGACGTCTTTAGCCACACAATATCCGTCTCTGTATAATATTGTACAGCGTAAGGAAGCTTATGTTGCTACAGTTCTACAGTCTACTCCTCTATACATTCAATTCCGGAGATTTTTAGTAGAAGACCGATGGGACGCATGGCTACATCTGGTGCGGAGGTTGATGGACGTTTAGCTCTCTGATGAGCTAGATACTATCCATTGGAGACTATCTATGAACAAAATTTTATCAGTGAAATTTATGTATGTAGACTTAATTGACTATGATCTAATCCTGAAATCGATACATATTTGAAAGATAAAAGTTCCATTAAGCACAAGGAGGTGATTCTGACTAAGAATTACTTGGCAAAGCGAAGATGGGAGGGTAGTCAACGATATCACTTTTGTGATCAAGATGAAACTATTAAACACCTCTTCCTCGATTGTCCGCTAGCCAAACTATTATTGCGTTTGATTCATATAGCCTTTAATACCACCCCACCAAATAGTATTCACACGTTATTTGAGACGTGGCTAAATGGAGTGGAGCCAACACTGCGAGGCATATTCGGATAAGAGTATGCGCATTACTTTGGGCTATATGGAACTGCATAAATGATATGGTTTTTAACAGACAAAATCGTATAATTTTTTTGCATGTTATCTACAGGGCCACTACTTGGATTCGTAAGTGGTCGTTACTCACTTGTCGTTACTCACTTCTGCGGAAGCCAGGGAGCTTTTGGTTACTGGGTCTACCTGATGGGAGATGATACCTCGGGATATTTACAACCGATTTGGATGGAGGTCCAACAATAGGCTAGGTGTTTAGTCATCTCGTCCTATTTTTTCCGGTTGCGGCAACTTTTATCTTTTTTTCTTTTTAAGCTCCGAGTGAACTCGTACCGTGCCGCAGACTTTTTGGATATTTTGCTTAGTAATATGGTTGCATGCATTATTCTGATGCAAAGACCGGGGGTGATCCTCCTTTTCAAAAAATGTAAACTTTTGAAGATTTGCTTTACCATCCTGTATAGTTTGCCACTTGAACCATTTGATTTCATTATATGAAATCGAAGGGCAGGCCCCTCTTTCGCTATAACGGAAAAAAAGATGAGCTTTTGAAACATGTGAAAATATATGTGCAGATGGGTTGTCAATATGCTTAATGCACCGTATTATTTGCATGATCTACGTGTAGCCTAGGCCGAGCGTATCTATACACTACTAAACAAGGACTAGGAAAAGGCCCCCGCGTCGCTCCTTTCCCCAGGGCGACACGGGCGGCGGTGCCGACGCCCCAGCCAACTAGCCTCCCTCCTCCTCCTTCCTCTCGCCGTTGCTGGCAGCCTCCGGCCGGCGAAGCCCGCGCGGAGCCGGCGACGGCGGGATCTCGTCTCGGTGGCGCTCTCGCGAGCCGGGGTACTCGCGGCGGCGGGCGGCAGTGGATGGTCGGCAGGAGCTCGTGTCCGGCGTTGTTGTTGCTGGTGGAGGCGGCGCCTGGGCATGGAGGTGGCGCGGAGGTCAGCGGGTGAGGCGCGCGCAGGGCGACGCTGCGCGGTTGCATCTGGGAGACTGCAGATCTGGCGGTTCGGGCCAGCGGCCTCGATTCACGCGGCTGCTTCGTGCCCGCGGGATCCGGCGAGCTGGTCGTGTTGGGCGGCCAGGTGTGGCTATGCAGAGGGCGCGAGGGGGCTTTGAGCTGCGCGGATCTGGTGCTTGGGGGCGCGGCTCAGAGGCCCAGGGCGGCGCAGTGAGGTGGCGTCGTGGTGGTGGCTGATCTACCGGCTCCAGCGGGCGCGTGTGACAACGGTCAGGAACTGTGACAAGGATGCCGGGGCAGCGGCCCCGGAACGATGGCTGCATCGACATGGGCTGCTGCGGCGGTTGGGGACGGTGGATTCGGGGCAATGCCCGCGGATCTGGCCCCGGCAAACGCGTCGTCTCTCTGTCGCATGAGGTGCTGCAGCGGGTCATCGCGTGAGGGCTTTGGCGGCTGACGACGGGAGGTGCTCTTCACAGCAGGCTTGGCTCGAGTGGTCTGGTTATCCATGGGTGCCCAGATCTGCAGGCTCATTGTTAGGTGATGAGGGACTTGGGCGAAAGCTTTTGACGACGTCGGCGCCTATGGGTGTCATGACCTTCTTGGAGGCGTTGTCGTAGAGTTCTTCCTCTCCTTTCATGTGCCTGGGCTCTCCGTGTGAGAACCTAAACTTCAGTATTCTGGAGTGGGCGGCTGCGGCGTTTTACGTCATAACCTTCTTGGAGGCGTCGCTTTGGAGGGTCAGCCTTTGGATGTTGTGCGGGCTCTTCCGTTTTCATGGGCGGTGTATGCCGGGGCGGCGGCTCCGGGATCTTCAGTTGAGAGCCGAGGCGGCGGCCTCGGGTAGCGGTGCGGCGGTGGGCCCAGGAGGTAGGGTTGTTTGTCGACATGGCTTGAGTGAGGACTTTGAGCTGCGTGGGCGGCAAGGTTGTCGGCTCGGTCGACGCATCCCAGCGGGGGCAGTTGGACGGCATGTCGGGGCGGCGGTCCCGGATGTGGTGCGGCGTTCGTGGTCTGCGTGCGGTTGTCCTGAGCAGTGCGGGCTGCGGACTGCTGTATCGTGCGGCGTTGCTGCTCGAGGGTGAGTGGTGACATGTCGGGGCGGCGGCCCCGGATGTGGTGCAACGTTCGTGGTCTGCGTGCGGTTGTCCTGAGCAGTGTGGGCTGCGGGCTGCTGTATCGTGCGGCGTTGCTGCTCGAGGGTGAGCGGTGGCATGTCGGGGCGGCAGCCCCGGAAGGCGGTGTCGGTTGAGTGCGCAGGGCGCAACGGAGCAGTGGATGTCGAGGCAGCGGCCTCGGGAGATTTGCAGCTTCGAGGGCATGGACCTTGTGTCGTGTGGGCGACGTGGTTGTCATCGATGTTGTTCGTGGGTGGGCTTTGCCCAGTGTGTGTTAGCCTTTGGGGTGGGCTTGGCCCTTGTTGTTCCAGTTTTCCGTAATTAACTGGGTAATTCTCTTCTGCTTAATTAATAGATGAGGCAATCTTTGCCTCCGTTTCGAAAAAAAAAATGTGAGGGGTTGCTTGCATGTGGGAGCTCGTACTGGGCTGGCCTAGTAACCACGTGACCTCATCATGCTGACAACACAATGACATAACGTGTATTTTCCTTTTTGAACTAAATGCATCTATTACGAAAAATAATATCTTAAAAAATGTTCTTTTTCACATAAAAAATGTAAATGTAGCTAAAATTGTTCATTGCACATTAAAGAAAATGTTCGCTCAAAATTGCAAAAATAATTGTTATACGATGTATAGAAATGCTATACAATGAATAACATTTTTCGTGTAATTGGAAACATTTTTTTACCATTAAAACTTGGGTGCTCAATTTTTTTAAATCACGCGTCTCATACAAAATGTTATGACATTTAAAAAAAGGTTTATCCAATGTATAGAAATGTTCACATAGTTTTAAATTATTTTTCTGTATCATAAAAATAAGGTTTCAAGGTTTATTAAAAAGATGTTCAGACAGTTCATGTATTGCAAATGTTGAATGTATATAAGAAAATGGTTTAGATGTATGAAAAATTGTACAATGTGTGTAAAAAATTAGGCATCAAAACATATATTTGAAAAAATGTTAATCAGGGATTTAAAATATGTTAAACATGCATACAAAATGTTGCTGATGTATAGGAAAAATATACAATGTGTTAAAAAAGATATATGTTGATCAAAAAAGTAAAAAACAAAGAAAACCCAAGGAAAACCTTGCTACAAACAATGAAAAACCCAAAGAAAAAGAAAAGAAAAGAACTCACGCTTGGCTATAGCATTGGGCCAGTCCGATAGCCGCTCGATGTGGGGTTTTTTTTAGTCTAAACGCACTTTATTAATTAAAGATGTTCATAGGGATACAATGAAGTTCCGGTGAAGCCAGGAGCCAAAGATGGCGTCCATGATCCAGCCCGAAAGCATGTTTAGCGAGGCTATGTGCCTCAAGATTTGAACTACATCCTTCGAAGACGAAGGAACACTGCACAAACTGTCTCGTGCAAGCTTGAATCTCCTTAATGATGCCCATATAAGTACCTCCAGTGCCTCGGTGGATGTCATTGACCACAACATTGCAGTCAGAAACGATCTCTACATGCAGTAATGCCAGGTCAAGAGCCAGTGCCTGAGCCTCGTGGCAGGCGAGTGCTTCGAGTGATGAAGTATCTATTATACCCGTTGTTTATAGACTACAGAAGCACCAAGGAACTTCCCTGGTAAGCCGCTCGATGTAGGCGATTCCTAATAGGAATCAGTATGTGCGACACATCGCTACGTCTCGCCTATTGCAAGATAGATGTAATGGACCGGCCCAATCATAGTTAGTTCTTTCATTAGGTTCTTTTCTTTGCTTCATTCTTTTATTTCTTACTATTATTTATATTTTTGCAATGAAAAGTAATTACTTAAATTTTAAAAACATTCATTGCACATTTACAATATTTTTCTGCAATAAAAATATTTTGATCGTGGAAATATTCACACATTTAAATTTGTGTTTATGACATTTAAAAAATTCTTGAAAATGTAAAAAATTGTTCACTTGGTCTCTAAAAAATGTTCGCATGATTCTATAAATCTTTCATGGCATTTAAAAACTGTTCACATATAAAGTGAACTATCGAAATGAATTTCTCCGCCCCTCTAATTACATGCACATATTTACTGGAATGACTCCCTCTCCTCCCACATGCACTTATTCCTCTAATCACATGTATACATGCACTATTGGTTAGAAACCTGATGTAATTCCTGATTAGCACAAGTCGTATTCCTAAAACATTGGCACAAGTAGCATTCCTAAAACATTGGGATTGAATCTGGAAATTAGACTTACTATTGCATTTAGAGTGGGCGGCGGACGTTACCTAGTTACCTTGGGTGGCGGATCCAAGGACGGATGGGATGCAGGAGGGACGGCGGTTGAGGCAGCAGATCCGGCAAGAGAGGCAGCAGTGGTCATGAAAGGTGGTTTCGGCAGTCGAGGCGGCGGACGGCGCAGAATGCGGCTCCGGCGGTCTAGGCGGCAGACCTCGTGGAAGGTGGCACCGACTGTTGAGGCGGTAGAGGGCGTGGACGTGGCTCCAGCGATGGTGGTGGCACCTTGCAGGGAATGCGCGGCGGCGGCGGCTCGTATGGAAAGCGGGCGCATGCACGATTTTGAGATTTGGGGAAAATGAAACGGACTAGGTTTGGGGGGAAACCGACCGTGCGTCCACAAGTGGATAAGGCAATGTAAACCTATCACGGGCACCACACGCTGCCCGCCACTTCTACTTTGCAGTGGCGGGCCATAATTATTTCCCGCCACAACAATGTAAACCTGTACACGTCTAATATTTTGAATATTTATGGCGCGGCTCTTCTAAATGCTGTTGTGGCAGGTGTATTACTTGCCCACCACTGGTTCATGCCACGCTAGTGGCGGGCACATAATGTATGCCCGCCACTACTGTTTCCACCCCCTCGGGCGAATTTAGAAGAGGTTACGTGTGGCGGGTGTGTCCCAGGGCCTGCCACTGGTCGGCACGGAGCAGTGGCGGGCAGTGTTTGCTACCCGCCACTGCAACTTCTCTGAAATAGCAGTGGTGAGTTCCAAGCCATGCCCGCCACTATTTTGAGGCCACCTATAAGCATTTTCCCAGTAGTGTGAAGCGCATCGTGAAAGCCCGCTAAACCTCTGCGGGATCCACCTTGGGACAAGCTCCCATCGGCATTGCCAGCACTGCCATCTGGGTGAGGCCTCTGTCCATCTCCGCCATCTCCGACGTGCGCGCGAGGGGGGGGGGGGCACGCACCAGCCCCTGCCGCAAAGTGTCGGCGCCTCCATGACCCGCTTATCTCCGCCTCTCCCTCCAAGCACTTAGCAAGGCTATGACAATCTTTGATCATGTGGCCTTTGGTGAGACACTTGAAGCACAGACCCTTCGCCCTCACCCTCTTTAAGAGTAGCTCGCCGAATCGATTGTCCCCCTCCTGGGATCAGGGCTTGGGCTCCTGATTCTTGCACTTGTCCTTGCCACGCACCTGCATCCACCCACCACCATCGTCCTCATCAATGCCATCAATGCGCCCATCCACCTTATCAGGGACAATGATGACGGATCTGAGCCGCGGACACGAGGGATCCACGAAACTCGATTGTGTGACGTGCCTAGACGGCGGGGCCGAGGCAAGCATGCAGGACCTCCCTGTACGAGGCAGGGCTCGCAGTTGACGGCATGGGCGAGGAGGACGGATCCGCCATGGGAGATGTGCGCCGTTGCCGAGGGGGCGACGGGAGCGGGGGAGCGGGGAGGCGGGCAGATCTAAATATGGATTGAATGATAGTATAATTTTGTAACACACAAACCACCTTTTGTTCGTTAAAATTGAATCTCGAAATACATCGACACTAGTAAATAGGGACAAAGAGAATAAATCTTTTTCTCAAAATTGTCCGAATGCACTCTCTCTCCCAAAAAGATATAGTACACCAGTTTACCCTTAAAGCCATTCAAAATTAATAATTAATTGATGTGACTCAGCATTGGATTACACTACTTGTCCAGGTCACCTTTTAACTCTGATCAGAACCCTGAACTCCCGCAAGAGTTCGTCGATTCCAATAGAGACCGGAACAAAATTCACTAGTTCAGTAACTGTTTACATATCGACGCATCTGAAACTGAGAACGTGATTCACAAGGGTTGTGGATTCACAACCATCCATTGCAAACTATAGTACTAGCTGTTAATTTCTAGCATCGAGAGTACGTTAATCCACAGCCGAAACAATTATACAGCACATCACCAATCCAATCAAGAAAGAAAGAACAGTGGCTAATTCCTCAAAGCACTGGCTACGTCCACACACTAACACACAGCTTATAATCATCTCCAATTCAACCAATGCCGACACAGTATGCAGCGAGCGAGCTAAACTACAGTAGCATGTACGTACGCTATGCTCGAAGGAGCCTCTCAGGCGAGGATGTAGTAGGGCCGGTCGCCGTCGATGCTCGGCAGCTCCGGCGGCGCCTTCAGGATGACATAGAGGGAGTAGATGATGCCGGGGACGTAGCCGAGCAACGTCAGCGGCAGCGAGATGAAGAACTCCGACTGCACATGTTTAGGCACGCATCAGCAGCACAAAGTCCAGCAAAATCATTACGACGTACTCAGGCAAGACTGGTGTGGAGTTAAGTGGATCAGAAAGGAGCAGCAGTGCTTACGCTGCACCAGCCGTACCGGAAGAAGACGCCGAGCGGCGGGAGCACGGCGGCGAAGACGGTCTCCAGGCACGTCGAACAGCCGCCGGAGCTCATCCTGCCCGGTCCTGCCCCTGCCCATGTTGGAACCGCCAGCCCCTCGCCTCGCTCCGCCTTGCTCTCCCTGTCGCCGTCGCGCGAGCTCACCGGAGAAGAAAAAGAAGAAGTTCAGAGGAATTCAGAGAAATGGTGGACACAGCGATTTTCCGGCGCACAAACGCCCCCTTTTTTCTTTCTCGAGCACGAACTCGCCCGTGTCAACTGTTACAGCGATCATCCCGTGGCTTTATATCCCCGAGCCAGCGCACTGGGCACGCACCCACGCCTCCACTCGCCCGCGATCTACTCCACGCCCTGCATGCTCTCGCCGCGCCCGCTACACACACGTGTGCGCCCCGCGTCTCGCGCTGAGCATCAAGCAGGCGGCCCGATCGCCCCGCACGGCTCGCCAACAGACCCTACACGCTACTCTGGTGCACGGACACCCCATGCACCCAACACACGCACACACGCACGCACTACTCGCCACGGTCCCGTCGCATCCAACTCGCCCGGCGCGCGCCCATACACGCGCCCGGCTCGTTCGACGCCTCGCCGCGGCTTATTGCCTAACAGCCCAGGCTTTACAGAACTAACTCTGGCGGCGGCAGAAGCAAGCGCGGTTCAGTTTGGCAAAGTCGTCGGAGCTTTAAACCAGAGGAGGCAGCCGCCAGCAAGCAAATGCCGATGCCGACGGGAATGATGCGGAACCGGACGATGGCTGTGGGAAGAATATGCCGATCACCCGCGACCGCGAGCCTCTTGGGGTCGCTGGCTGACCGGAGGGGCCGTTCCTTGCCGTCACGGCGACCGCGGGTAGCTGTGTGCGAATTTATGGCCCAGAATATTCCTCTTCCTCGTAAATAGCTGTTTTTTTTTGGGTGGAGACGCCGATGAATCCTAGGCGTCAAATGAGCTTTGCTACAGTTACGTAGGTGTAGCATTTTTGGCGTCAAATAAAGTGCAAACCCGTATGGAGGCGAATCAAAAATGCTAGACCTGGGCCTGATTTTTCTCTCCCAATCAAATTTGGCCACCTCTACTTCTTCGTAAAGCCTGGGCGATTGCTAGAGTAGAAAAAATTACGTAGATGTAGCAAAGCTCGGGGCGAATACCCCCACTGGTTCGCTAGTCTACGTGGGTCACCGGCTCGTTATCGTCTCTTCACTGGTTGGAACCTTTTATGAGGTTATCATCCATTTCTAGGCTGGGATTTCCAACGCGTTTGATTCCTGGGAATTAGAGATGGAAAATAAGAGTTAAGGAGTGATGAGATTCAAAGTTCACTGTTTGATTAAAAGAGAATGGGAGTTTAAGTGAAAAGAAGAATGGGAGTTGAGGAAGTCAATTCTAACCAATTTCTTTCCATAGGGTACCTGTTAATTCACAGACATAGTTTCATCACATGCTAATTCCCATCATATAGTTCCCAAGCCAAATCCCTCCACAGACACCGTTGGGCAAACTCCCATTCCCCTGTCCTAGTGGCTACCAAACAGGTTGCAGATCTTTTTTCACCGGCTTTTAGGTCGGTTTTAGTTTGTTTGATTTTTTTTTACTTTAATTTTTTTTTTACATATATATTTTTTTATCAATTTTTTTGGGGACTTTTTATATAAATTCTTTAATTTTCTAATTTCACTTACTTTTTCAAATTAATAAACTTTTTCAAGTTTGAGCCTCATTTTATAATTTTATGAGCTTTTTTCAATTTCATGAACATCCTTTAAATTTCGATCTTTTTCATATTCACAAACTTTTCTAAAATTCTCAAACTTTTCTACTCCCTCCATTTTTATATACAAGGCCACTATGAAATATACACTTTGCATCTATACAAGGCCATCAACAGTAATCGAGACAAAATTAATGATATTTTCTCGTACTAGCAACATGTTTAATAGGTGTATGCATGCAGTCATAATGACAGTCAGCTACTTCCTCCACTCAATTTTCTTTCATGCATGTGAGGTATTAATGATCCCAGTAAACGAAAGGAAAAGCTGACTTGCAAAGCAGGCATTAAGTTATACATTGTTACCTGTAATTTGAGTTTGTGGCCTTGTATATAAAAATGGAGGGAGTATTTTGCATAATTTTTTCGAAATAATGATTTTTCTAATTTTTTAGACCATTTCAATTTTTATGAGATGTTTTAAAATTTGTGAATTGTTATTATATTTTATTTTTTTTCAAATTCACAAAAAAAATCAATTTTGTGAACTTTTTCATAATTTATATTTCTTTTTTCAAATTCCTAAACATGAGGTCTCGGAGATGTCGCCGATCCACCTGCCGTATGATTGTTATTCGTTCCAATAAACAAACCTCGAACTAAATTAATACTCTAATTAGCTAGAGCATCTTTAACAAACTACTTCCTTCATTCAAAAAATAATTTAAGTTATATTTTGTCCTTAGTCAACTTGTTCAAATTTGATTGAATTTGTAGAAAATACATCAATATCCTTCGTACTATGTATATTTGATTTAGTATATCTTACTATGTTTTTCTATAAATTTGGTCCAACTTAAACAAGTTTGACTTAGGACAAAAGTAGAACTTCAATTATTTTGAAACGGAGGGTGTAGTTATTTAGACACCACATTTTTCAAACTTCAAAGTAAAAACACTCCTTTTTGGAGGTGAAAAACCTTCTATTACTCAATCACAGTGTCCTTACAATTTGCTAGAGCAATTCTATCACATCAGGGGGAGCCGACCTGATCCTAGTCATCATCCTTCCCTCTAATCTAGCAAAACTAGCTAAGTAATCACTAACCGTATTCTGAGTACGGTTAACATGAGTAATACATGCACTTCGATGCATAGTTTCTTCACCTTGTTACACTTGAACACAAAATACATAATTATTAATTGCATGCCCTATTTTTAGAGCTAGTATGTTACTTCTTGGTATAAGTTATGTCATTGCAAAGTGCTAAAGAATAGTATGTTACTTCTTGGTATAATCTGATGTGACTCACGTTTAGTAACAAGCGACATGGACTAGTGGAATACTGTAGTAATTCACTTTAGCTTGCCTAATTTTAAATTTCAATAAGTCAATTTTGTGACTATTATTCTTTTTTTTGTCAAAGTTCGTGCTTTTCTCTTGTGTTGTTTCATGGCTTCTTGGGTTGCAGTTTTTACTCGACCTTATTTTGGTTCAGTCTATTTTTCTATTGGGCTAGAAACCCCGTCACCCATTGTCAGTTTTTTTCATTTGTATGCGTTTTTTGCATTTGTTTTTCCTTTTCTTTTTAGTCGTCTTTTTTTCTCCAGTGTGTGTATTTTTGGAATGTTGGGTGAGTGTAAATGGATACACACAAGTATTATATAATATAATATGTGTGTACTGTACAATATGTGTGTAAATTATACTAGAGTGTAACTTACACTATTATATGCTTATTCTTTGCATATACATAAAGTGCAATTATAGTGAGAACTTCCTTGTAAGTTTCTATAAGTTTTTTTTTCTTTCTTTTTAAAGGGTACTAGGACAGCGACATGCATTGCAAAGGGACATAAACTTTCTAGTACTCTAGCTTGTAATTTACCAGCCCATATTAATGTGATTGTCCAAAATAAATCCTGCCAATGGTTTACATTGTAATATGATGAGAAGTTAAGTAAATTAGGGTGGAATTGGCATGGAAGGTAAGTATTTATGTGATTAAGCAACGTACTGGGAAGGTGCGGTCAAATATGCATGGTGAGAATAAATGACTGGATGAGAAAAAACCCGATGGAGGGACGTGGTTGAAGTGGGGGAACTGGTAGACGAAGAGGTTTGTCTTGCAGAAAAGGAACAACCCTTATTTTTTATGTAGTAGAGATACTAATGGCACTAATTCATTTTCCAAAAAAAATTAATATGGTTTTTTTAATTTAATTTCTTTCCCTTTTTCTTTATGGATATACTAATGCCACTAATTTATTTCTTTTTAGCAAAAAAAATTGTAAAATTTTCACTATTATATGCTTACTACTGCATATTATAAAAAATCACAAATTATGTTGGGTTTAAATTAAGTACAAAGTTTGGCGTCTTTTTTTCATTCTTTTTAAAAGCTAATATGAATGTCATCAATTCATTTTTTCTTTCAATCTTCATTATTTTAATTTTGATTCAGTTTTCATTACATTTCCTTTCTTCTTTACGGGTAATATCAATGTCAATAATTCATTCCTTCTTAGGTAACTTTTGTTTTGCGAAAATTCAACCATTATACACTTATTATTGCATGTTTTAAAACTTCTTTTTTTGTGTGAATTATGTACACATTATTATTATTATTAAATCTTCTTTTTAAAGAGTAATACAAATGTCCATAAATTATTCTTTCTTACAGAACTTCCATATATGTATTATGTTTAAATTAATTCATTTTGTTTCTTCTTTAACAGTAATACTGATGGCACTAATTCGCTCCTTTTCGAAAAACTTCTTTTTGTGAAAATTCCACTGTTGTATACTTATTCTTGTATATTATAAAAACTGTAATTTACATACAATTTTTGTGGAAATTTTGTCGTTAGTAGTTTTGATGTTTTTCATTTACTTTCTTAAATGGTAATACCGATGCCAATCATCCATTCTTCCTTGGAAACTTTATTATTTCGATTTTGGTTTTTATTTTATTTTATTTTCAAGTGTAATACCAATTCCACTGATTCACTCTGTCTTAAAAAACTTATTCTCATTCTTGGCAAAAAAATCGACTATGTTTTGCTTAATGTATATTATTAAGAAAATCTATGTAAACCATGGGAATATATTTTTCAATTATTTTTTCCATTTATTTTATTTTATTTCTTCTGAAGTGGTATAATGCCAATGCCACCAATTTATTCTTTTTTAGTAAATTTTATTTGTTGTTTTTCGTTATTTTGTTTCATTTTTATCGGGTGTCTTACCATGTATCATGTCAGTTTCATTTATGTTTCAGACCAAGCCAAAGTATCTTGTGGGCTTCTGTTTCGTAGATGAAAAGATCGAGTTTCTCTTTTATTTTAGTATATGTCTTTGTTCATGATGCTTACTTTATTTTTTGTCGTCAAATTTTCTCCAATATTTTTGTATGTATATGGTGTTTTGAAGTTGTAAATGTAGTATAGTACTTGATTTCATCTTTGAAATTAAAAAATGTAATTATTTTATGTTGAGGTGGCGGCTCCCAATGACAAACTGGGAGGTGAAACGATGGCGACAAGGATAGTGAGGCGGAAAATCACGGTCATATGATGCTTGGCGCCATGCCTTACGATAATGTTTACTCTATGCATGCTTTTGCATTGGGCTGTCATTATTTTGGTGCTCGATGGTATTCAATTGCAGTATGTGCCAAAAGCTTCA
Organism: Aegilops umbellulata; assembly: GCA_032464435.1. Classification (NCBI taxonomy): domain Eukaryota; kingdom Viridiplantae; phylum Streptophyta; class Magnoliopsida; order Poales; family Poaceae; genus Aegilops; species Aegilops umbellulata. The sequence continues at coordinate 423,243,433 of CP136059.1, forward strand.
AAGACTATAAAAATTATTTTATTTTGACTTTTCACCAAGCTACTAGTCTCAATCTACATAAAAAATCTGATGGTCTCTGGTGAGCAGATTGTGAATAACCAGACACGAACACATTGTTGCCAGTAGCGGCTTAACAGTGAATAATGTTCACAGATGCCTTCACAAGAACGATCGATCACCAGTTCAAGTCCAAAGTTGTGTGTCTTCAAGTAGTAATCCAAGCCACATGCACGCACGTAACCTCCTCAAGAAAAAAAAAAGGGGAGCAACTGAAATACTCAATTCAGTCCTGTGACCCCTAGCCACCCTCACAGTACCTCCATAGTAATTTGCACCTTTTTTTTCTTCTTTTCTTTAGAATCGATATGTATGTTTTCCTTGAATTCCCTGATAGCATATAAGGCAATGTCATAGTCATGCATGCGCACCATTGGAATTGTATGCGGGTGATCCGGTGGTACAAACATCTGCACATGTTTAGCCATGGATCAAGCATCGGTGAGTAGAGGCGCAGATCTGGGGTAGCGCGCAAGTCTGCCATCCATGTCAAAGTGAAAGTTCCCCTTAAATTAAAAGTGAAAGTGGCGTTAGTAGCTAGCAAGAAATTTAGGTTAGACAGTGCTCCGTGAGTGGTTGAGATCCCAAAAGGGTCATATTTTTTACCGAGACAACAGTTGTCTCAGGAAATTTTGGCACATATTTTTTTTCTTTTTCTCTTTTATTTTGGGCTTTTATTCGGTCTTCTTTAAAATAATTCAGGATATCAGAAAAACATCAAACATAAAAAATGTGATTTTTTTAAGAAATCATAAAACATGCGCAACTTCAGAAAATGTTTGTGATTTTGAAGAAATGCTGGCATATCCTCCATTATTTTCATCTTCTTCTATTTTTTCTTTGGTTTTTCCCCCTGTTTTTCTTTATTATACTTTGGGTTTTCATTCTTTCTTCATTATGATGTTATACTTCTTTGTTTCTTTCTGGTTTCATTGATTTTATTTCATTTCCTTTTTTTTCTTTGTCTGGTTTTACAGGTTATTTTCATTTTAATTGATATTTTTGTCTCTTTAACATATATCTACATTTTTCATATGTGATGTACATATGTTGTATATAGCCATACATTTTTTGTCCTATGCATTAACCATTGATCAAATACATAATTAATATTTTTATGAAATATATGTTTTCAAGTCTACTATTTTGTAAATATTTCACATTTTATCTATAAAGTTTGAACAATATGCACATAAATTTAAAACTTAAAAATACATAGTTTCAAGTTTCCTAAATACTTCTTTTCAACGTTTTTGTAAGATAAAACCTTTTTTTGAACTACGCAATTATTTCTTTTTACATTTGTACAATTTGGTTTCAAAATTTTACAAACACATTTTTAAACCCGTGAACATTCCTAAAAATGTAATGTACATTTGTTTAATGCACGACAAATTTCTTTCAATTAAACGAACATTTTTTACATTGCGCAAACTATTTTTTCTATGCCAAGTACATTTTTTCAAAAGTGTGCCATTTTTAGAATGTCATAAAAAAATTAGCACACATGATTAAAAAATCATAAGTATCAGATACATTTTTACACATTTAACATTTTTCTATTGCGTGATTAAAAAATTTCAAAACAAATGTAATTTATTTTTGTAAGATATATAAAAATGTTTTTGACATATTTTTGGTAAGATATCTCAAGAATAGAAAATAAATAAAACAAAAATAAAGATTTGAACAAAAAATAGAATGAAAAATAGAACAAATGTCATGACATCAGCATGACATCACACTTGGTTACTAGGCCTGCGTGTACCTGTTACATGAGGCGAGGCCAGCTAGTGTCTCGCAATGGGCTACACATAGCCGCGTCCCTATTTGAAATAGAAGTTACGCCCGCGTGGGAGAACTTGAGAAGAAAATCGTGCAAACATGGGGATACATCAGGCCCATCAGTGGCCCATGTGAATTTATTTTTTCACATGTTTCATTTAAAATGGATCATTAATTTTCCTAAGCCCTATATGGCGCCTTCACCGCCAGTTAAAGGCTAATTTGCCAACCGACACAAAACCACACCCCCTCCACACTGGGACGACTATTTACCCTTCTTTTTCTGTTAAACTTCAAAAAAGAGTGCGGGTGACCTGAACAAAAGTTATGACCTCTTCGTTGAGAGATAAACACACTAATCAAGTAGGGCATTTTAAAGCTAGTGCCAATTCACTTCTTCTTCTCCTTTTCTTCTTTTTTAGTTCGCAGAAGCCCCGGATTTTGGGAAGCTTCCAAAGGCTTCCCGAACCAGTTTTCAGGTTCACAGGTCTTTTCCAGACGGTTTTTTTTCTTGCTCCTTTTTCCGTTTCTTTCTTTTTATCTTCTCTTCCTTTTCTAAACATTTTATATAATTTATTTTTCCATTTTTTCCTTTCATAAATAGTTGATCTTTTTTCAAATTTATGTTTTTTTATAAAAAAATCAATGAATTATTTCTAAATTCATGTACTTTTTTTAAAAAAAATGAGGAACTTTTTGCAAAACCCATGAAATTGTATATCAAATTAGGGAACCTTTTCAAAATCCATGAACTTTTTTCTAATTTATGAACTTTTTCTTCACAATTGATGTACTTTTTCGAAAATTGGTGGCTATTTTCCAAATGCGTGAACTCTTTTCAGGTTTGTAAACTTTTTTCAAAATTTCTAATTATTTGTCAAAACCGGAAAATTTCAGTTTTTTGAACTCTTTGTCAAAATCGATTATTTTTTTGTCAAATTTGTGAACTTTTCTTCCAAGCTGGTGAATTTTTTTTCAAATTAGATGAAGAATTTTCGAATTTGCTATCCCCCCCCGCCCCCCCCCCCCCCAAAAAAAAATCTATAAACATGGTTAAACGATGAATGGAAGTATGGAACAGATCGAGTGAAGCGAGCTTTCAGGCTACTTGGCCGGCCCAAGAGACCGGGAACGTGAGCGCCAGTACGGCAACCTAATGTTCCAAGAGCTGATCAGGGGCTCTCTTTAATTTGTAATGTTCAATATAAATCCTATGTGGCGTCCATTGATGTCAAAATAGGCCAAAACCTATATAGCGCCTCTAGCGCTGTTTTAGTATGTTTTACAAACCGGCACACACCTTCAATCCGAATGGGCTGCCCATGTAAGTCAGGAAGCGGGGAAGTTCGTCCGAGTTTTATGAAGCTTCTGAAAGCTACCAGGACGGTCTAGTGTTTTTATTCTTGTTTTCCCGAACCAAGTTTTGTTCAGTTTATCTGTTTTTTTTCAAATGCGTGAACTTTTCTCAAATTTGATACCATTTGAGTTTTGTGAGTTTTTTCTTAAATTTCATGAACTTTTTCAAATCCGTGAACTTTTTCAGTTCTGCTAACTCTTTTAGTGAACATTTTCTAATTTCATGAACATTTTGGAATCTGTGAACTTTTTTCAATATTTTGCTAACTTTGATATTGAAGTTTTTGAACATTCATGAACTATTCTCAAATTCATTATTTTCTTCAAATCCACAAACTTTTTTTAAGTTTTGCTAAAATTTCTACTGAACTTTTTCTGATTTATGATTTTTTAAGTCCCTGCACTTGTTTCAAATTCATGAATGTTTTTTTTATTTTAACTTTTCAAATTCATGCACAATTTTTTAAATTCGCAAACATTTTTTGAAAACTCATGAAATATTAACTTTGGGAATATTTTATAAATTCATGAACCTTTTTGAATTCGTGACATTTTTTTAATCCATGATCGTTTTCATAGCAGTTTTTGACAGCTCGCAAGAGAATAAAAACCACAGAATTGCGCGAGTGCGAAGGAAGCAGTCGAGCGAGCTATATGGGCCACGACACACGAGGGGGGGAGAGTGTTAGCGACTTTCGTGGCGCTTAAGGCGCCAACAAGGAGGACTCTCAAAATTGTCGGCCCAATTTGACGTGCTCACATCAGCATGTTCATTTCCTTGTTTTCTTATCTTCGGTTTTTTGGAGGGCTTTTTCGAAAAAACAGACAACTGCAATAACTTTTACATCGAGTTAAATATTTAAATCCATATTAAATAATAAAAACATACTTCAGAAATGGTCAGTATGTGTTTAAAAAACATGCTAAGTCTGTCTTAAAAAATGCTCACCATATATTACAAAATAGTTCACTATATATTATAAAAATCTACCATGTATTAAAATGTATAGTTCATCATACATTATTAAGAATGTTCGTATACTGAAAAATAAAAAATGTACTTTGTATATCACCAAAATGTAAACCATATATTGAGAATATGATTATTGTATAGGGAACCTATGCATAAGAAAGAAAAACAAAAAGGAAAACCAAAACCCAGAAGAAAAGGAAATGAAAAAAGGGGGCAAAAATCACCTAAACATAGAATGAAAACCGAGGGAAAGGGTAAAAAGGAATTATAAATTGTAAATAAAAAGGAAAGTAAAATGGCTGGAAACCAGACAGCCCAGAAAAAACCGAACGAAAAAAACAAAAATAAAAATAAGTGAAACCGCTGATGAAGTTAAGGAACGCCACTTGGGCTGACCTAGAGATCGATCACTCACTTGCCTTTGCACAAACATCACACACCCTCCATCCTATCACTGCCTTTGTAGTGCCGCTGGCTACCTCTCCCAGTCTAGAATCACCACTATAATTGTGTTGTTCTCCTCAAGAACTCTTTTGTTGTACTTGTATCTCGTCACCGCCCATATAGTAGTTGGGTCACCGCTCATTTTGGTTGTCCTCACTCTGGCTCTTGCCGCTACTATCTCATGGCCCAGTCGATGAGAGCGGGCTGTTGACAAAGTTCCCGACGCCAAGTTCGCTGGTGTAGAAGGTGGTTCCGGGGCTCAGCACCCCCTCCGACGACTAGTCTCCGGCCACAATGTGCTCATCAATATGGAGATTGTCATCTATTCTGGCGCGCAGCTCAAACGGCTCTTCAAAACTTTAGATGTTACTCAAACGGCAGAACACTAAGATGCAAAATTTTGAGCTAGGGATGCCGACTTTGAAGGTAGGTCTTCAATGCACCACGATCCTTGTTGTTCGTGTGTGTTTCAGTTTTCTTCAAATCTGATATGGGTTTGTTAGTTAATCCTTTGCTCTTTTTTTGAAATTGTCTCTTGTAAATACGTAGAAATATTGCCCCACAAAAAAATACATAGAAATGTTATCAAACACGAATGGTCAAGCTTGAACTACCATAGGAAGTTGGTACGTACGGGGGTCGCTTTCAAGAAAGGCGATCTCGCCTCCTGCCGCCAGGGCGTCTTCCTCCGCTGCCGTCGTCCGGCGGCTCCCCTCCGCTGACGACCATGGTCGTCGATGGTGAGGGGGGTTGTCGGATCCACACGTGTGGATTGTTTTAGGCATTAGTTTCTTAGGATTTTAGATTGTTCATCGTCGCGGCTTTGGTGGTGGCGATGGCGGCGCCGATTAATAAATCTTGAGATCCTTCCTCAACGAGGCGGTCCGCTTTTGGGATGGATTTGAAAACCAGACTGTTCAAGTAAGGACGGTGCGGTGGCGGCATCCTCATGGTGGACATGTGTCCTCGGGCTACGCCGTTGCGACGGCGTTTGCTCCAGCGCCAGCGTGGAGCTTGGGAGGTAGTCCAGGAGCGGCTGCAGATTGTGGTCTGGATCGATGGCATCTGGAAGATGGTGGATCTGGGTTCGTGGTTCGTGGCAGACAGGTATGGTTTCCTCCTCCAACGTCTTAGTTGGGCGGGGTGCTAGATCTGGAGTTCAACGGCGTGTCCGGGGTGTTGCCCCGGTCTGATTCGTTCAAGGGAAATGGCTTCGCCTTTATTGACGAGCCATCTTGGAGGTCCGCAAAGCTGCATATCAGCGATGGAGCCGCGTCGAGCTCGGGTGTGGAGTTGATCCGTCATTTTCTCCTTTGGTGGTTGCTATGGTGGTGCCAGAGGTAGGTGACGGGCGTTGGTGTCAAGCTCAGAGGATTCTTCAGTCTTGTTTGTAATTTTACTTCTTGGCTGGTGTTCCTATGTGCAAAGGCTAGCGTTCTGCTGTCTTTTCAGTTTTGTCAGGTTGGTATGTACGTAGTTTATACTATAATCCTTATGATATAAATGAAACACGTATTACCATGCAAAAAAAGCTTGAACTACTGTATGCAGTCGATTTTTTGCATGGGTATGCAGTCAATTTGAACCACTACTATGTACTTTTTGGTCTACATCCTCGAAGAAAAACGTAATTATGGAGGAGAAACCTCTCACCGTTGTTCCAACTACGACGGTTACGGGTCGAGTATCGATGAGGAAAATAACAGTGTGTACACTTCTCGGTACGTGTCGCGTAGAGCAAACACAGAAATTGAAGAAAATGTTTTTGTTTTTGGAAATTGATGAAAGCTAGTAGCACCACAGAACCAGGCGTTGGATCAGGTGCCTGGTCCAAAGAAACTGGACCGCGACACATTCTAACCACCGCACTGAACCTCGCACCTGCACACGATGCCTCCCCGGCGATCGGGGGGTCCGGCAGCTTGACATGTGTGGTTTATGGTGTCCGTGAGCGCATCGATCCAACCATTTAAAGCTGCTTCACGTTTCTATGGGTCTTATATAATTAGTAGTTAAGTTCGGAGTTCAAGCGGTCTTCCTATTTGCCGGCCATGCAAGTGCCGGAGCAGGACCTGATGAGCCCTGGCGGCGCTTCGTCGTCGCTGTTCCCCACCTCCTCGCTGCCGCGCGAGGGTCGGATGATCACCGTGCTGAGCATCGACGGCGGTGGCGTGCGCGGGATCATCCCCGGCACCATCCTCGCTTTCCTCGAACAAAAGCTCCAGGTGACCTTTTCCAAATAGTATCATCATGCCTGCTCTTGCATGCATGCATGCATCCAGTTTTCCATGTATAGTGTAACATGTGTTTTTTTTTCTTGAAAGCACTGGTAACATGTTGGTCTAACGAGTTGTTTGGGTGTGTAGGAGATTGATGGGTCGCCGGACGCGAGGATCGCGGATTACTTCGACGTGGTCGCCGGAACGAGCACCGGAGGTCTGGTGGCCACCATGCTCACCGCGCCCAACACCCAGGGCCGCCCGCTCTACGCCGCCAAGGACATCAATAAATTTTACCTCGAGCACTGCCCGAATATCTTCCCTGCCGTCTGGTGAGGATTACATACTGTATTTCTTTTTTGAGGGGTGTGAGGATTACATACTGTATGACTCACGGTCTCAGTCCAGAGCCACACCCCCCCCCCCCTGCTAGATGCAAAATGGCGCCCTAGTTTTTCTATATTTTTTAAATATAATCCAATCATATTCTACCTAATCATTTAACTTTAAATATGTGTCATTTGGTAGAGAGGGGCCCAAAAACAAACGAGGTCGGTTTTTCTTTTGTTTTTCGGGTGATCTGTGCGTATTAGCGTATACGTACATACCTATATATATATATATATATATATATATATATATATATATATATATATGAAAAAATCCGCTCCAAATAAGGTAGGGCGAGTGCAACACCTCGCGCTACCGGGAGCTCCGCCCCTAGCATTTGGGTACCATTATGACACAATTGCTACTCCAGTCAAAATGACACCTCTGACACCGACATGAAAAGCTTGTCCAACTTAGCAGTATCATCTACTGAACTACGCACTGCAGCGAATTAAAAGGACACCTAATCACACCCTACATATATCTCGATATTGGACATGGAAAGAAAAATGATCAATCCCCTCATCAAGATAGCAAAGCATACATTTGAAGCTGCCCATCCAGCCTCTATGCAACAGGGTATCTTTAGTGAGAATGTTTTTCTTACTTAAGAGACACAAAAATACATTATTTTTTAACAAGATCTTAAAAACCACAGACGAAAAGGAAATTTTACTTGCCTAGCCTTAATAGCAATGCACATCGAACGAACTGTGAACTGGCCAGACTTACTAAGAGATCAAACACATTTATCCTGCCCCACCCCAGGTTTCTCCTGAAACTGAGACAACTCAAGCCATCACAAAGAACCTCAGCTACTGTTATATTTCTAATATTAGACATATTATATAACCTAGAACAGTTTCAAGACTCAACGAGAGTACTTAATTATGAGCTCTACACAATCTGTTGTGCAGCAAAGGGCTGGGCTTATTCAAGAGCATGATGGGACCCAAGTACAGTGGCCAGCACTTGCACTCAATCCTGAAGAAGCAGCTCGGCGACACACGAATCAGTCAGACACTCAAGAGCATCGTCATCCCCGCTTTCGACATCAAGCTCCTTCAACCTATCATCTTCTCAACCTACGACGTACGTACATAGAAGTACAGAAACACATGCATCTGTATAAACAACATGTCATCCACTCGACCATGAAAAAACAATCTGTACGTTACAGGCCAAGAAGGATGTCTCCAAGAATGCTCTTCTGTCGGATGTCTGCATCAGCACGTCCGCCGCTCCAACCTACCTCCCCGGGCACCATTTCAAGACCAAGGACAAAGACGGCAAGACCCGGGCCTTTAACCTCATCGACGGGGGTGTCGCAGCCAACAATCCGGTACGTTGCCCAAATTAGGTTTAATATCTATACCAATTGACTTCTGTGATGTTGGTACGTTTCTCACTGGCATACATTTATCTGCATAGACCCTTGTGGCGATCACCCACGTAAGCAAGCAGATCATAAAGAAAAAACAGAATTTCGGTAAGTTCATGGTTCTCTCGCTGGGCACTGGCACCGCCAAGGTCAAAGAGAACTTCGACGCTGCCGAGTGCAGCAAGTGGGGCCTTCTCGGGTGGCTCTATAACGGGGGCACCACGCCGATCATCGACAGCTTCAGCCAGGCCAGCGCCGACCTCGTCGATATCCAGGCATCCGTGCTTTTCGAGGCGCTACAGTGCGACATGCACTACTTGCGGATCCAGGATGAGCTCACGGGCGAAACGGCCTCCGTCGACGTGTCCACGACAGAGAACCTCAAAAGGCTCATTGATGTTGGCAAGGCATTGCTGAAGAAGCAGGCGTGCAAGGTGGACATCGAGACAGGCAAGAACAAGGACGACCTAGAGAGGGGCACCAACGAGGAAGAACTTGCCCATTTCGCCCGCATGTTGTCGCACGAGCGCAAAGCCAGACTTGGGGAGGCGGGTCTCAAAACTTAGATATGACTCTAAGAATATCGGCCCGGTTTGAATTTGATGACCTACGCCATCAAGCGCTCTGTATGCAAGCAATGATTTCTCTGATATTTGTTGTGCGTTCTTTAAATAAAGATTGTGAATCTTGTCAAATACGCAAGGTTACATTGCAATATAAACTAGTAGGGTGACCTACTGCATGGTTAGATTTGTCACGTTTTAAAACACTTTTATTTTTTATTTCTTTTACACTAATTTTGTGACATTAGTTGCCATTAAGTACACATACCTACCTATAGAAAAGCTTGTACCCGCATGTGCTATGAATAAACTTCATTTGGGAGTATTTCAGCTATTTTATTTGGTTCATGAAAATCATTATTTGATTTTATTCATCACTCAATATATCCTTACACACGTGGAAAATGATTATACAACTTTTAAGCGAACTCTACTAGAAGACTTTCCACTAAGTGTCTCCTTATGTCAAACTACATAATATCGTATTATTTATTCTTTTATCTTTTCCCCTTTTCATTCATCAGTCCGTCGGTCTATATCTTCCCATCAATAATTTTCAGATTAAGGTGAAGAAGTTTTTTTTTTCGAGGGTACGCAAATTACGTACCTTAACTTTATAGAAGAAGAGAAATAATACATACAACAACATCTACCACTCGCTGCGAACAACGAAGGCGACCAACTCCACACCCGGTTCGTACAAGGACAACCAAACACAACAACACAACTACGACACAAAATGCCTACCCAACACCGAGCCCCTCGCCGCGTCTTAGCCGACACTGAAGACCTCCGAAGAACAACAACTCCAGCTTCCTTGGAATAGCCAGCGACGACCGTACATGGCGTCGGAGGAGAAAGATCCGGGCAGCGATGATCACCGGAGGAGCGCATCATGGGACCTCGAGTCTCCTAGCACAATGCTCCCAACAGAGTAACAACCTCAAAGACGTTGCCATCATGTCGATCCTATGAATCAAGGCTTTCTCCCCGGAGACAGCTGCCGATACGAGGTCGCAAGGAAGACAGCGTTGCACTCGGCGAAGCCTCCAGGAAGGTGAATGACACCCGCAGGTGCCATCAAAGCCGGTCCGGCCACAACCGAACAAGATTTTCATCCGTAACGTTGCACATCTCCACGTCTCCAAGATCCCGGCCAGTCCCGATCAGATGCCTCGCACCGCCGCCACCGCAACAACTTGCCATCGAAGCCCCCCTCACTGCCGAGGGAGCACGCCTAAAGCCATCACCTTCAACATCGACTAGGAGCCGTAGCAATCGCCGAGCGGTGCAAAGCCAGATCCGCCACAGTGGCCTTCACCAGCGCCAGGGGACTGCCACCAGACTGGATCCTACCCGCACCTCCGACCACACTCCGGCACCCACACCGCCGAGGCATCGCCGTCTGCCTCACACGGCAGCAACCGAACGCCCGCTGCCCGCCAAGACCCTTCCTGGCAAGGCCTCGCAGCGCCGACGCCGCCATGGCTGTGCTCGCACCACCGCCACCGCCAATGCCGGTGCACCACCTACACCCTCCATCCTGCTACGCTCCACGCAAGGATTCGGAGACAACCGCCGCACCCCCTATCGTGAGCACCCCAAGGACGCCGGCCAACATCGAAGACGCACCAGATCCGGGCCGAAATCCCCGGATCCGCGCTCCGGGCACCGCCAGCCAGCACCACCGACACGCCGCTAGCCAGCCACCAGCCCCAGCTCCGCCAGCTCCCGGAGGGTAGCGCCTCGCCGCCGTCCAGCCAGCTGCCGCCGTCCCCACCGCACAACCACCACCAGCGCGACCTGGGCAGAGAGATCCGGTCGCGACCGGATCGGGCACAGCCACGACGAGGCCCGCAAGACAAGCGAATGCGCCAGATCCGCGCAGGGTCCGCCCCGGCCTCCGGTAGCGCACCGACGTGTCCGCAGACGTCGCGCCCGCTGTGCCCGCCATGCTCGCCACCCGCCACGCCAGCCGTGCTCTGCGCCCACCGCGCCTGCCGCGCCCGCTGGCGCCTGCTCGCCGCGCCCACCGCGCCTGCTCGCGGCGCCACCAGCGCCCGCCGCGCCTACTCGCCGCGCGCACTGCGCCCCCACTCCTCTCCTTGGCCGAGAGACCCCGCGCTACCCTGGCCTCGCGAGAGGGAAAAAGGGAGGCCCCGCCGCCGCCGACGCCGTGCGGGCTTTGCCCGGCGGCGCTTGCCGGCGGCGGCGAGGGGAGGGGAAGATCTAGGAGGGGGCTGGTGTGGCTGCACCTTTTCAATAGCATCAACTTTGGCTTTATCAACTTCAATACCTCTTTTAGAAATTTTATGCCCCAAGACAATACCTTCATTAACCATAAAGTGGCACTTTTCCCAATTCAAGACAAGATTAGTTTCTTCACATCTCTGCAAAACTCGATCAAGGTTGCTTAAGCAATCATCAAAAGAAGTTCCATACATGGAGAAATAATCCATGAAAACCTCAACAATCTTTTCACGAAGTCAGAGAATATAGCATTCATACATCTTTGAAAGGTAGCAGGTGCATTACATAAGCCAAAAGGCATACGTCTATAAGCAAAGGTACCGAAAGGGCAAGTAAAAGTGGTCTTTTCTTGATCCTCTTTTGACACAGGTATTTGAGAGAAACCAGAATAACCATCTAGAAAGCAAACATGTGTATGTTTGGATAATCTTTATAACATTTGATCAATAAAAGGTAAAGGGTAATGATCCTTTTTAGTAGCTTTATTTAGTTTGCGGAAATCAATTACCATTCTATAACCTGTAATAATTCTTTGTGGGATCAATTCATCTTTATCATTAGGGACAACAGTAATACCTCCCTTCTTAGGGACACAATGGACAGGACTTACCCACTGACTATCAGCAATGGGATAAATTATACCTGCCTCCAGAAGCTTTAGTATTTCTTTTCTTACCACTTCTTTCATCTTAGGATTTAACCGTCGTTGGTGATCAAGAACCGGTTTAGCGTCTTTCTCCAATTTTATTTTGTGTTGGCATAGAGTGGGACTAATGCCCTTAAGATCATCAAGAGTATATCCAATAGCAGCCCGGTGCTTCTTCAGAGTTTTCAATAATTTCTTTTCTTCATGCTCTGAAAGGTTAGCACTAATAATAACAGGATATATCTTCTTTTCATCAAGATAAGCATATTTAAGAGTATCAGGTAATGGTTTAAGCTCAAACACGGGATCACCCTTGGGTGGAGGAGGATCCACTAGGATTTCAACAGGCAAGTTGTGTTTCAAAATAGGTCCCTGTTTAAAGAATACTTCATATATTTCCCTTCTTTCATTCATAAACATATCATTTTCATGGTCGAGCAAATATTGTTCTAAAGGATCATTAGGAGGCACGGCAATAGAAGCAAGACCAATAATTTCATCTTTACTAGGCAATTCTTTATCATGGGGTTGTCTACAAAATTTAGCAAAATTAAACTCATGAGACATATCCCCCAAACCAATAGTAACAACATCCTTTTTGCAGTCTATCCTAGCATTAATGTGACGCCCCCGATTCAATCGTACACTAATCATGCACGCAAATGTGTACGATCAAGATCAGGGACTCACGGGAAGATATCACAACACAACTCTAAAACATAAATAAGTCATACAAGCATCATAATACAAGCCAGGGGCCTCGAGGGCTCGAATACAAGTGCTCGATCCTAGACGAGTCAGCGGAAGCAACAATATCTGAGTACAGACATAAGTTAAACAAGTTGCCATAAGATGGCTAGCACAAATTGGGATACAGATCGAAAGAGGCGCAAGCCTCCTGCCTGGGATCCTCCTAAACTACTCCTGGTCGTCATCAGCCTCCACGTAGTAGTAGGCACCTCCGGTGTAGTAAGAGTCGTCGTCGACGGTGGCGTCTGGCAACTGGGCTCCAGCATCTGGTTGCGGCAACCAGGTAGAAGGGAAAGGGGGAAAAGAGGGAGAAAAGCAACCGTGAGTACTCATCCAAAGTACTCGCAAGCAAGGAGCTACACTACATATGCATGGGTATATGTGTAAAGGGCCATATCGGTGGACTGAACTGCAAAATGCCAGAATAAGAGGGGGATAGCTAATCCTTTCGAAGACTACGCTTCTGGCAGCCTCCGTCTTGCAGCATGTAGAAGAGAGTAGACTGAAGTCCTCCAAGTAGCATCGCATAGCATAATCCTACCCGGCGATCCCCTCCTCGTCGCCCTGTTAGAGAGCGATCACCGGGTTATATCTGGCACTTGGAAGGGTGTGTTTTATTAAGTATCTGGTTCTAGTTGTCATAAGGTCAAGGTACAACTCCGGGTCACCTGTTACCGTGGACACGTCTATTCGAATAGATAAACTTCCCTGCAGGGGTGCACCACATTACCCGACACGCTCGATCCCATTTGGCCGGACACACTTTTCTGGGTCATGCCCGGCCGTGGAAGATCAACACGTCGCAGCCCCACCTAGGCACAACAGAGAGGTCAGCACGCCGGTCTAAACCTAAGCGCACAGGGGTCTGGGCCCATCGCCCTTAGCACACCTGTGTGTTGTGTGGGCGGCCGGAAGCAGACCTAGCCTAGTGGCCTTCCAGTCCAATCCGGCGCGCGCCGCTCAGTCGCTGACGTCACGAAGTGCTTCAGCTGATACCACGATGCCGGTTGCCCATATCTTATCCCACGTGGCGGTTAGTGCGTATAAGGTCAACGACCCAACTCAGATCAAATACCAAGATCTCGTTAAGCGTGTTAAGTATCCGCGAACGCCGAACAGGGCCAGGCCCACCTCTCTCCTAGGTGGTCTCAACTTGCCCTGTCGCTCCGCCTCAAAGTAACAGTCGAGGGCCGGCGGGAACCCAGGCCCACCTCTACCGGGATGGAGCCACCTGCCCCTTCAGCCCCCATCTCCGAACAGTATCACAGGTAATGTAACAGTGTAAAGTATATAGTATATGCCCGTGATCACCTCCCGAAGTGATCACGGCCCAGTAGTATAGCATGGCAGACGGACAAGAGTGTAGGGCCACTGATGGAACACTAGCATCCTATACTAAGCAGTAGGATAGCAGGTAAAGGTAACAACAGTAGTAGCAAGGACAGGCTATGCAGTAGTATAGGATTAACTAAAAGCATTAACATGCTACACTACTCTAATGCAAGCAGTATAGAGAAGAATAGGCGATATCTGGTGATCAAGGGGGGGGCTTGCCTGGTTGCTCTGGCAAGGAGGGGTCGCCAACACCGTAGTCGTACTGGGTAGCAGCGGCGTCGGTCTCGGTGTCTACCAGAAAGAAGTAACGGAGGGGGAACACAATAAATAACAGAGCAATCAAAGCATCACATGGCAATACGCGGTGCTAGGTATGCCCTAACGCGGTAGGAGGTGATACCGGCGAAGGGGGGCAAGGGCAACATCCGGGAAAGTATTCCCGAGGTTCCGCGTTTTCGGACAGACGGACCAGAGGGGGAAAGTTCCATGTTCGCTATGATAGGGATGTGTGGTGAACGAACGGACTGCGTATTCGGATTCGTCTCGTCGTTCTGAACAACTGTCATGTATAAAGTTTTTCCATCCGAGTTACGGATTATTTTATATTAATTTTTAAATTTTTTAAAACATTTTCTAAATATTCTGGAATTTATATTAATTTCAAAATTTAAAAGGAAAATTGTTAGATGCACCCGGTGTAGTGCACCCGGCAGTGCACCCGGCAGTGCACAGTCAGCAGTTGACTGGTCCATGTTGACCAGTCAAAGGGGCGTCGGGGCCCACCTGTCATAGACTGCTAGTTAATAGCTTTTAGTGAAAAGGATTTACTTAACAGGGGGGTCCCACATGTCATACCCAGTGACTAAACTGACATGGTTATTTATTTTAATTAAACACGTGGGCCCGTATGTGAGTGGGGGTTAGTAGGTGGGTTAGGGGCTTAATGGCCAATTAGGCCGGCGGGTTAACCCCGGTGGCCAGAGGCCACGGCGGAGGGCGCAGTGGCAGAGGGGGGGCGCTGGCGGCCTCCGCTTGAGCCAACAGCAGTGGCGGGGCAGTGGCGGCCTGGGTGGGCACCGCCGGCCGGAGGCGGACGCCGCCGCAAGCGGTGGGGCGTGGCTGGGGGCGACAGGAGGAGCGGGCGGAGGTGGGACACAGGGTGCCGGCGGGAGCGACGGCAGTGGGTGCGGGGCGTGAGCATGGCCACGGCGCCAGCGACGCACGCAAGGAGCAAGCTACGGGCGCGGGAAGCAGCTAGGGGCGATGGTGCGACCAACGACGCGCTGGGCGCTGGCAGGCACGACAAGCTGTAGGCGACGGCGGCGGCTAATTAAAGCAGCAGTGCAGCAGAACCAACTAGCGGCAAGGCGGAGCGCGAGCACGCGGGCGGCGCACGGTCGGGCGTGCACGGGGCTCGTGCAGGTGGCTCCAGGGTTTGGCTGCAGGTGGCTGGGCAACGCGGGCGCGGACGCAGTGCTTCGGCCATGGCGGAAACAGCGTGGGGAGCGAGCTACGAGGAAGAAGGAGATGCGCGAGGAGAGGGGAAAGTAGCCGGAGCTCACCGGGAAGGCACAAGGAGGCCCGGCATGGGCTTAGGAGCAGCAGAGGCACCGGAATCGTCGAGGATCACCGGCAGCCGTCGAGGAAGAAGACGGTCGGATCCGACGTGGTGGTGGTCCCCGACTCCGATGGCTTGGCGTAGAGGACGTAGTCGAGGGAAGCGCGCCTCCTGGGCATAGCCTCGCGATGCAGGGTGGCCGGAGACCACATGGACGACGACGTTCATGGTAGTGACAACAGTGGGCGGCTGCGCGTGGAAGAAAGCGGCGCGAGGGGGAAGAAGTGGAGAGGCTAGGGTTCGCAGGGCATCGAGGGGAGTCAAGTAGGAGGCCGAGGGGGCTGGATGCACGCCGCGTGACGATCCGCAACCATGGACGAGCCCTCTGTGTCCACGAGGTGTGGTGAACAGAGAAGTAGGGGATGAGGGGCGTCGATGGGCTGGCCCGGCTCCTCTAGTCGCGGGCCTTAAGTGCTAGTAGTTTTCTCTTTTAATTTTCTTTTACCTTTTCTTTTATTTATTTCTTTTCTGACTTCCCTTATCTCTTAAGTTTATTTAGTTTTATTAATTATAGCAATAGATCCTAAATTGGTATTCCCAATTATACCACCACCACATTAAATTGGGAACTTTAAATAAAATACTTTCCATTTGTTTTAATATTTTCAAAGCATTTAAATATTTTTTTTGCTACCGTTTAAATCATTTTACAGTATTTAAACATTTTATAAAGACTTGGTTTCTCCACCAATATATCTTATGAATTATTTGTCAAAATAAGAACATTTTAGTTTTGACTTTTGAAAACTTTAATTGTTTGACTTGTTTTTGAATTTGGATTTTGAATCGGTTTTTCTTGAACTAACGCGAGATCAGCAACTCTAACAGAGGTGACGTGGCATCATTAGCATAGGTTATTGTAGCTTAATTATCCGGGCCTCACAATTAACAGTATTCAAGAAGGGTCTGCCAAATATAATGGGACAAAAGTTTTCTTGTGGGGAACCAAGAACAAGAAAATCAGCAGGATATTTAACTTTCCCACACAAGACTTCAACATATCTAACAATCCCAACTGGTATAATAGTGTCTCTATTGGCAAGCTTAATTGTAACATCAATTTCCTCTATCTCAGCAGGTGCAATATCATGCATAATTTCTTTGTATAAGGAATGATGTACTGCACTTGCACTAGCCATATCACATAAGCCATGATAACAATGATCTCCTATTTTAACATAAATAACAGGCATGCCTACAACAGGTCTATGTTTATTTTTAGTATCAGGTCTAGCAATTCTTGCAGCTTCATCACAGAAGTAAATAACATGCCCATCAATATTATCAGCCAAGAGATCTTTAACCATAGCAATACTAGGTTCAACTTTAATTTGCTCAAGGGGTGTAGGTGTTCTAGTGTTACTCTTACGAACCACAGTTGAAGTTTTAGCATGATCCTTTGTTCTAACAGGGAAAGGTGGTTTCTCAATATAAGCAGTAGGAACAACAGGATCAACATTATAAGTGATAGTCTTTTCTTCAACTTTGATAGGTGCAACTACTTTTACTTTAATGGGAGGTTTGTATTTAAACCACTTCTCCTTAGGGAGATCAACATGAGTGGCAAAGGATTCACAGAAAGAAGCTACTATCTCAGAGTCAAGTCCATATTTAGTGCTAAATTCACGGAAAACATCGGTATCCATAAAAGATTTAACACATTCAAACTTAGGTGTTATACCTGACTCCTTACCTTCGTCGAGATCCCAATATTCAGAGTTGCGTTTAATTCTTTCCAATAAATTCCATTTGAATTCAATAGTCTTCATCATAAAAGAGTCAGTACAAGAAGTATCGAGCATGGAGCGATTGTTGAGAGAAAGCCGAGCATAAAAATTTTGAATAATAATTTCTCTTGAGAGCTCATGATTGGGGCATGAATATAACATTGACTTAAGCCTCCCCCAAGCTTGAGCGATGCTTATATATATATAAGTCAATGTTATATATATATATATATATATATATATATATATATATATATATATATATATATATATATATATATATATATATATATATATAATTGCGATCACGATGAACAAGATGCATAGGATAAGACTTCTGATGAAATTCCAATTTCGATCGGCTGTAGTTCCATGATCCCATATCATCACATAGCATAAACCATGTCAATGCCTTTCCCTTCAAACATAAAGGGAAGACCTTCTTCTTGATAACATCCTCGGGCATACCTGCAAGCTTAGATAATCCACAAAGTTCATCCACATAGATTAGGTGTAAATCAGGATGCAATGTTCCATCTCCTGTAAAAGAATTAGCTAGCAGTTTCTCTATCATACCCGAAGGAATTTCAAAGTAAACATTTTCCGTAGGTTCAGTAGGTTGAGGAGCAACTCTTTGCTCTACTGGTCGGGGTGAAGATACCCCGAACAAGCCCCTCAAAGGATTATGTTCCATAGTAACAAGTGACAGTAAATTTCAGCACACTATATAAATCTTTCCTTACCAAATTCCACCTACCAAAGGCGCTTCACTCCCCTGCAACGGCGCCAAAAAAGAGTCTTGATGACCCACAAGTGTAGGGGATCTATCGTAGTCCTTTCGATAAGTAAGAGTGTCGAACCCAACCAGGAGCAGAAGGAAATGACAAGCGGTTTTCAGTAAGGTATTCTCTGCAAGCACTGAAATTATCGGTAACAGATAGTTTTGTGATAAGGTATTCATTGGGTTCGACACTCTTACTTATCGAGAAAGGCTACAATTGATCCCCTATACTTGTGGGTTATCAAGAGCTTTTTCTGGCGCCATTACCGGGGAGCAGTAGCGTGGGGTGAATATTCTCGTGTGTGCTTGTTTGCTTTATGACTAAGTAGCTTTTATTTTGTGTTCTAAGTCGTTCTCTATGTTTGGTTATGGATATGGAACATGAAATACCAAAAAACTTAGGTGTACTTTCTACTCAAGGAGACGTGGAACCTCCTAAAACCCGCGATGTCCATTATGTGAAAAATATTAAACACTATTTTGATAATCCTGAGAAAACCCCATTCAACTTGATAATGGGAGACACGTTGGATCAACGTGGATACTTTAGGGATTGTCGCTTGACTCAAAAAGGAAAAATCTTATGGGATCAAATTGAAATGTTGCAATGGTATGCTTGGAATTTATGCTTGAGATATGATTATACTTGTTGCTCTAGGATGAAGGCTCCACACCTTCCCTTTTCATGTGAATTTAGTGATAATGAAATCTTGGCTTCTTATGCTAATGGTAATATGATTACTATTATGTCGAACGAATAGAAGATTTTGTTGCTTTTAAGGGTGCTTATGAAATTGAATTTTTGTTTGAAAAGTGTGAAAATTATAATGATGTTTTTACAGACCTGAAAGTCATGCTATAGTTAAATATTGCTATGAGAATTATGAATATAATGTCGATATTAATGAGTTTATTGAGAAAGTCTTCGCTGTCTAAGAAGAGAATAATATTTTGCAGAAATCTATGGAAGAAGAAATTGATGACACTGTGAGCTCATTGCAGGAATCAGAGTTCTCATTGATGATCTCATTCCTCTCATTCTTCAGGGAGTTTATCCAATTCCTTAAGGGCCTTCATTGTACTCTCCTTTGACGTGACAAGCTCACGACTGAGCATGTTCACGTCACGTACCGGTAGTTATTGTTGGATGATGACCCGCAAGTATAGGGGATCAATTGTAGCTCTTTTTGATAAGTAAGAGTGTCGGACCCAACGAGGAGCGGAAGGAAATGACAAGTGGTTTTCAGCAAGGTAATGTCTGCAAGTGCTGAAATTGTAAGTAGCAGAGTAGTTTGATAGCAAGATAATTTGTAACGAGCAAGTAACGATAGTAGTAGCAAAAGTGCAGCAAGGTAGCCCAATCCTTTTGAGGCAAAGGACATGCCAAAACGATTTCTTATGATAAGCAAAGTGTTCTTGAGGGTACACGGGAATTTCATCTAGTCACTTTCATCATGTTGGTTCGATTTGTGTTCTCTACTTTGATAATTTGATATGTGGGTGGACCGGTTCTTAGGTGTTGTTCTTACTTGAACAAACCTCCTACTTATGATTAAACCTCCCGCAAGCATCCGCAACTACGAGAAAAGTATTAAGAATAAATTCTAACCATAGCATTAAACGTTTGGATCCAATCGGTCCCTTACGAAATAGCGCATAAACTGGGGTTTAAGCTTCTGTCACTCTCGCAACCCATCATCTAATTTCTACTCCACAATGCATTCCCTTAGGCCCAAATATGGTGAAGTGTCATGTAGTTGACGTTCACATGACACCACTAAGGGAATCACAACATACATACTATCAAAATATCGAACACATATCAAGTTCACATGATTACTTGCAACATGATTTCTCCCGTGACCTCAAGAACAAAAGTAACTACTCACAAATGATAAACATGCTCATGATCAAAGGGGTATTAAATAGCATATTGGATCTGAACATATAATCTTCCACCAAATAAACCATATAGTAATCAACTACAAGATGTAATCAACACTACTAGTCACCCACAAGCACCAATCTATAGTTCTGGTAACAAGATTGAACACAAGAGGTGAAATAGGGTTTGAGATGAGATGGTGCTGTTGAAGATGTTGATGGAGATTGCCCTCCCCAAGATGGAAGAGTTGTTGGTGATGATGATGACGATGATTTCCCCCTCCGGGAGGGAAGTTCCCCCGGCGGAATCGCTCCGTCGGAGGGGAAAAGTGCCCCTGCCCAGGTTCCGCCTCGAGGCGGTGGCGCTCCATCCCCAAAGTCCTCTCTTTATTTTTTCTATGTCAAAATGACTTATATACCAGAAGATGGGCACCGGAGGTTGGCCTGGGTGAGCACAACCCACCAGGGCGCGCCGCGTGCCTGGGCTTCCTGGCGCGCCCGGGTGGGTTGTGCCCACCTGGTGGGCCCCCTCTGGTAGTTATTTTCTCCATTAATTCTTAAATATTCCATAAAAATTCTCCGTGAAGTTTCAGCTCATTTGGAGTTGTGTAGAATAGGTAGCCAGGCGTAGCTTTTTTAGGTCCAGATCTCCAGCTGCCGAAATTCTCCCTCTTTGTGTATACCTTGCATATTATGAGAGAAAAGGCATTAGAGTTACTCCAAAAAGCATTAAGCATTATTATGGATAAAAACTTTATAAATAACAGTAAGAAAACATGATGCAAAATGGACGTATGATTGAACCGGTTTTGGAGATGGGTCTCGTACATACGCCTGGCAAGTCAAATATTTGAAATCATCAATAATGAATGGTTAGATGATATACGTATATATGCATGTGTTTGCAATGCTCATGGATGTTTTTGTAATCTTACCTGGTTGGTGCTCGTTTCGCCTTTGTCAACTTCTTCATAGGTCGTGAAGTTGGACGAGGACTAGTAGTGGCTGTTCCAGCTACTCATGGCTGCAACTTCAAAATAATAACAAGTATATGTTATACAAAAATATAGATAGCATCACAATGGCCTTGCAAACTAGATAGCATCTCAATGTCGATGGTTGACCTATAGCAAACTAGATAGCATGTGGGCCTTAGTGCTAATAAAAAAATAGTGACCTATGACAGCAAATTGCCACTGCCTAATTTTTCTAATCTATCAAGTATAACTTTACAATTAATAAGCATGCCTATTAAAAGGAGTACCTGATGATAGGTAGATCATATATATGCTTACGACGATTCATAAGACAACCAACATATAGATAATAAACAAGAGAAAGGAAAGAGCAAGATGCATGGTGTATTCTGTCCAAGTTCAACTATACTTTTTGTGGCTGTTGATTCATTCTCATATGTTATTGGTCACTTTTAACTTCCAATGCTACAAACAATATTATTGGTCACTTTTAACTTCTAATGCCACAATCAATACTATTGGTCAATTTTAACTTCCAATGCTAAAAAATTTTGCAACATGAGGACTTGACCTGATTTCTTCAGTGCACATTTCTAAAGAAACTACCAAGCAAAACCCCCATTCTACACATAACATATTGAACACTAAGTTCAATTGTGCACTATCCATTTCTACTAAATGGTATGTATTTAAAGTCAATGAGAATTATATGTGCAAGCAAAACCTCGTGTGCATACGAAAAAGGAACATTTAGCTTCTCGGTTTCGCCGCGTGTGAAGGAATCAATCCGCTATTGTTTCATTCATTGATCGAGGCACTTGAAAGTTTTGTTACGACATTGTACGACAGAGAAGGCCCATGAGTTATTTAATCTACTTTTTCTTTCAATCCTTTCACTCGAGGGGATTTTGAGGTATGAAGTTTTTGAACATTCTAGGAAACATGAACAACTTTTTAAATCCTGAACAGGTTTTTGAAAATTATGTATACCATTGGAAAACGCGAACAAAATATTAAAAGGAACATCTTATAAAATTCACAAACATTTTCTGAAAACACCAAATTTTTTATAAAAACATGAACATTATTTGAATTTGTGAATATATTTTCTAAAACGGGAACATGTATTGAAAATTCTTAAGATTTTTAGAAAATGTGTATCTTTTATACATGAATATTATTTCTATTTGTGAAAATTTCACTAAAAAGGGAATATTTTTTGAATCAGGAGCATTTTCTGAAATGCCGTTTTCCTTTTGGAAATCCTGAACAATTTTTTTTTGAAAAATGGGGAACTTTTTGCAAGTTTTGAATATTTTTCAAAATAGCAACAAAATTTTGGAATTCTGAACATTTTCCAAAATTTGTTTTCTTTAATTCTGAACATTTATTGAGAACTTTTTGTTTCCACAATAAATTCTAAAAGAAAAATGAACTTTGAAGGGAAAAAGAGATAGGGAATGGATAATAAAAATAGAAGTAAAACACAAAAATAAAGAAAAATGGGCCAGCCTATTATAGGTTGTCCTGTGTTAAACTCCGACTAATATATTGCCCTATGTGAAACTCCGACTATTTATTGCGTGGGCAGGAAAATAAGGGGGTTTGCTTCGCTGGGCCACAGCGCGCGGCCCACGTATGAAAATTCTTTTGATAGCAGACAGACGCATAAGAATTTAGTACCACCTCGGATAGATTTTTTTCTTTTCGATGGTGAATGGATGAATAAATTGACGAAGCGCATCTTGCTTTATTAGTAGGTATAGAATACATCAATTGTAAAAACAAATCAATTTCTACTAAATATCACAGTACTAATCATCTACTCATATCCATTCATATATGAGCCAATCATCTACCCCATCTTTCAAATGAAATTCTCTGGCTCAGATCTATCAAAGGGAGACACTTGGGGAGGGGAAGAAAATTCGCGAGGGGAAGAGGGGAGATCTCACCTCCTTGACGGAGTTGGCGGCGGCCGCGCAGTTCCGGCGGCGAAGAGGAGCGTCGTCGGGCAGCGGCGGCGGTCAAGAAGGGGGACGAATAAGAAGGGGTGAAAACGATAAGTTAGTGAATCGGACTTACACTGGTTTTTTATGGATAGGGTAGTTTTTTGCTAGCGTGGGCCTAATGGATAGTGTTGTCGTAGGCCTAATGGGCCACACCATAGAAAACGAAAGCGCACGAAAAAAACTCAGAAAATGTCTATGTCATATGAGAAACATTCTACGCTAGTGCTATGCTCTTATCAATGTCGCACCAAATTGTCCAACACCACCATTATTTGGAAAAAATAGTGTTGGCGTTGCTAGGAGTCGGTGCATCACTAACAGAAGTTGTGGCTACCACTTTTTTTACTAGTGTAAGCACGTATGACTATATACGAAACACATGCCTACATTGAATTGATGAATAGGAGCTATGTGGATCGCTCTAGGTTGTGACTGTTATATGATAGATGTCATCTAACAAAAATATCCACCGTTGATCCAATGCTTACACTTTGATCATATTGATCTTGCTAAGTTATTACTGTTGCTGTCGTTACAATCACTACAAAATGACTGTTGTTACTGTTACTGTTACTATTGTTACTGTTACCGCTACTATCAAAACTATCAAACTACTATGCTAGTAAGCACTTTGCTGCAGAGATACTAATTCTCAGGTGTGGTTGAAATGACAACTCAACTGCTAAGACTCATAAGTATTCTTTAGCTCCCCCTGTGTCGAATCCATAAATTGGGTGAATACTATCCGTGAAGACTGTCGCGGTCCCCTATACTTGTGTGTTATCAGCTGCCTAACTCGTATTCGATGGGCTCGCCGGACCACCCAGCTGGCTTTTATGCTGGAGACCTGCTAGTCAGATGCCATGGAATGAGTGGAGAAGGAGGAGATGGGGAGCGGGTTTGGTGCTGCTTCTTGCCCGACGAATGACCTCGTTTAAATAGAGGGAGGACGAGAGGAGCTTGCCCGACGTTGCTTTTAATGCCAACCCGCTCGTGAACAGACGTGTCGCCGGAGTAGGTTCCTCGGCTTCCACACGGGTTTAATGGGGGCGTTTGAATGCGGCGAGGAGGCATGTTCAACCCGACTTGCAGTGGGCGGCGCCCTCGGCCAGCGCGCCGTTTCAATGGCGGACGACAGTGAGAGGTCGCGTCCGCCTGAGCCAGCTTCAATTTGGAGCGGCGCGCTCTACAGCGGCATGAATGCGTGCAGCTGGAGTGGGGTGGGAAGTGCGCGCGGGAGGGGAACAGGTTTTAGATGGGCCAGGGCGATCAGAAGCGGGCGAAGTAACGGTCCGGACTCCTGAAAACCTCCCCCACGTTTGTATCCGGTTTGCGGAGAAAACACGTCCGGACCATTCCGCGGATCAATACAGAACCGCGTTGGATGGCTTCCACGGTCTGGATAGCGTGGTCCAAACGGTTGCGAGAGGTTTACGGGTCGCCTTGGAGATGCCCTAAGATCATCAAAATCAAATTTGACGATTAAAAAGAAAACAATCAGCACGAATCTACAAGCAGATCCAAACGCCCCAAGAGGCCAAAACGCAGGCCACTGTCACTGAAGCACTGCCGATTTTTCGAACCCATCTTCCTCCTCGAGCCACCCGAGCCGGATCGGCCTAGGGTTAGGGTTCCGCCGCCATGGACGCCGCCGCCGCCGCGCAGAAGCGGAAGCGGGCGGAGCAGGAGGAGGAGCAGGCGGCGACCGACGGGCTCGACGTGCTCGACCTGCGGGCGGCGAAGCGGCTGCTGCTGGGCTTCGAGCGGCGCCTCCGCGACAACCTCGAGGCCCGCATGAAGCACCCGGACGACCCGGCCCGGTTCGCCGACTCCGAGCTCGCCCTCCACGCCGAGACGGACCGGCTCCGCCTCCTCGCCGGCGCGCCGGAGCTCTTCCCCGACCTGGTCCCGCTCGGCCTCGCCTCCTCCCTCTCCTCGCTCCTCACCCACGAAAACGCCGACCTGGCCGCCGCGGCCGCCTCCCTCCTCGCCGACCTCACCGACTCCGACGACCCCTCGGACCTCGCCGGGGTGCAGGCCCTCGCCGACGCGCTCGTCGACGCCAACGCGCTCGACCTGCTCGTGCACAACCTCTCGCGGCTCTCCGAGGCGGACCCCGACGAGGCCGAGGCGGTGCACCACTCCCTGGCCGTCCTCGAGAACCTTATCGACCTCCGCCCGCACCTCGCCGACCTCGTCTGCGACCGCACCAAGGTGCTCCGGTGGCTGCTGGCCCGCGTCAAGGCCCGTGACTTCGAGGCCAACAAGCAGTACGCCTCCGAGATCCTCGCCATCCTGCTGCAGAATAGCCCTGCCAACCAGAAGCGGCTTGGCCAGATGAACGGCGTCGACGGCCTGCTGCAGGCCGTCGCCATGTACAAGTCCAGGGACCCCAGGACCACCGACGAGGAGGAGATGCTTGAGAACCTCTTTGATTGCCTCTGCTGCGTGCTCATGCCGCTCGGGAACAAGGAGCGGTTCGTCAAGGCCGAGGGCGTGGAGCTCATGATCATTATCATGAAGCAGAAGAAGTCCGCCTACAGCTCCGCCATCAGGACGCTGGATTTCGCCATGACCAGGTTCCCGCCTGCCTGCGAGCGCTTTGTCGACGTGCTCGGGCTCAAGACTGCTTTTGCGGCGTTCATGGGTAAGGCAAGTGATAGACAGCTGCTCCATTCCTTCTTATTTTGGTTCATATATTATGTGATTTCATATGTTTGAGTAGTAGGTACACCTTAATTCAGTAATTCACCACCATCCCCTGGAATCTCATATGTTCATCGACTGCCGTTAGGTTCATTTTATAGTTTTTGTAGCCAATATAAAGCTGAAAATGGATGAATATTCATGTATTGATTAACTGATGCTAGAATTTTCAAACAAGCTTGTATCATAATTGTATACATTGTTGATTTAGTAAACGTAAAGCATGTAAATATTTGTTCTGCTCAATTTCTGATAAGGCTGGTTGTTATGTTGCCTCGTGCTGTTCCGTTTGTTTCTATATACATCTGCCACAGTAACATACATAACGGTTTCTTTGGAAAATACAAGTAACTGAGTTAGAGAAAAGAGCAGATAAGAAAATTGACTGATAAGCTGCGAGTCAGGAGCTTCTTTGTTTGAAACTGGCCTATATTACAGAACAGCTCCTTTTCAGTGATAAACAACTGCTCCTTGCCTTGTTCCTTTTTTCTATCTTCAATGATTACAGATATTCGAGTAGTAAAACTTAATTCAGTAATTCATCACCATTCCCTGGAATTGCATATGTTCATGGACTGCTGCTAGGTCCATTATAAATTTTATAGCCAATGTAAGTAAAGCTGAAAATAGATGAAATGTTTATGTATTGATATCTGGCGCTAGAATTTTCAATCAAGCTTGTATCATAATTGTGTAAGCTGTTGAGTTAGTAAACCTAAAGACTGTTAATAATTATTCTGCTCAATTTTGTGACAATGGCTGGTTGTTATGTTGCTTCATGTTTTGTCCCTTTTGTTGCATATATCTGGCGCAGTAACATACATAATGTTCTATCGAAAAATAGAACTGTAATGTAATTAGAGAAAAAAGTAGATCTGAAAATTGACTGATAAGCGAGTTGGCGAGTCAGGAGTTTCATTGTCTCAAGCTGGCCTTAATTACAAAACACGGTCCATTCGCAATTTTAACTTGAGAGTTGAGACTGTTTTCTGATATATTTGTAAGCATGTTAATTGCTTCTGAAATATGGGCTTTCAGATTCCTGTGAACAAGAAAAACAAAAATGAGAGCTATCAGGAGGAGCTAGAAGAACGCATCATTTCACTAGTTGCTTCATTGTTTGGTAAGCAGGCAAGTCTGTTCCAATGTCTGTTATACACTGCTGTTCTGGAATGTATGTATATGAACCTGCAGCAGAGGATCGACAAATATACTTATATTTCTACAAATCAGCTTATGAACCACCAGTTATCTACAGAGTTATCTGTTAAACTGTTTCCCTACTAGAAGTTCGAGTATGCCGTGAACATGATGGCTTATCTTCTCCAGTCACTTTTATCTGATTAGAAAAATTGCTTTAATTACATTACTGATTTAACTCTAGCATGTGCAAATTTCAAATCTACATCTCTGACAGTACTTCTGAATATTATGGTTGCACTTGAAGACTCAATGTTTCGCCATGCTGTTTACTGTCATTTCAGTTTTCACAACACCATGCCAAAGCCTGTAGTTCATGGTTTCCCAGGCCACCGAATCGAAATATATTACAGAGAATACGTAGTTTACATAATATTTACAAGGTGTCAAAGTTCCACAGGAAACAGGGCATAACCTAAACAGATTGAAAACTGAAGAGACAGAAAAACCAGGCCTCAGACCACAACCAGAAACAGCAAACTAAAAGTGAATTTGGCATAGGAAAATTAACAATATGAACAAATGCCTTGTTTCTTACTTAATGAACTAATCAAACTTGTTGAAGTATCAGTCAGTTGTTGAGGAACCCTAGTAGCCTGCCACCATTCCACCTCTGTCCCCATATAATCCATCTCATTATCAGTGTGTGATTTGGCTAAATAAAGTACATCGAAAACTTGGTTAGATGTGCCCTAAGTTCCAGTGGTGCTGAATAAACTGGCACTGAAAGTTACTTGTTTGAGCGCACCTACTTCCTCAGACCCACAAATAAGCATAGATCCTGATAAATTTGCACCAGAGGAATCCTTGTTTGCCATGTAAATAGGTTTGTTGGTGCTGCAGTAACAAGGACAAATAGTTCAGCATTTTAATTCATGCAATCATCATCTTTTTATTTTTGTACAAGGACTTTACAGCTCATGTTTGATTGTTACCCTCTTCTGTTAGGTGGTATCACGAAAGGTTCACGAAGGATCAGGTTACTAGGCAAATTTGTTGAGAACGAATGCGAAAAGATAGACCGTCTGATGGAGCTATACATACGGTAAATCTAGTTTCAAGCGAGCCCAAGGGAACTGCTGCCATTGCCTCGTTATTAATTGCTAGTATGATCTCTTTGCGCCATGCAGGTATTCAGACAGAGTGAAAGCTGAGACTGAAAGGTTCGAAAGCCTCGATTTAGATGATTTAGAGGTGCCCTTTCTGTCTTGTGACCTCCCATGTCAAATCCAAACAGATAATTTATTGCTAAATCGCATGCTCTTATCTCTCAGATGGACGATGATGAGCGGTACAACCGGAAACTTGAAGCTGGGCTTTACACGCTTCAGGTATTACCGCAGTGGCATGGCAGTGCTGCATCTGATGATATTTTCCAGCCTATATTCGGTCGATTCTTGTTCACTCCACCAAGCTTCTGAAACAGTTGTTTGTATGTTTCAGCTAGTGGCGCTTATTCTTGGGCATATCTGGCACTCCGGGTAAGTAAGGCTTCATTCAGTCTTTCTTCCCCCCTTTACTGCTCTGTTGTACAGAGAGCCATGAATGAGACTAAAATGAACTACGGTGTTCATCTTTTGCTCCCTATCATTAATTTTCAGGAACTCACAGATGAGGACAAGAATAGAGTTGCTCCTGAGACAGAACAAGCTGACAAAGGATGATGTCAAGGAGATACTTCAGGCATGTCATTCCTTTCTCGAATAAATCATATGTTGTTGAGTAGTTTCTGATGGGATCTAGCGTGAATGGTCAGTCGCCGGTTTTCTGCCTTGAACAATAGGGAGGCTGTCTGCATTCTTCAAGTAGGCAATGTTTTTGACAGTTTATTAATCAGCTTGTTGATGCCTGATTCGGATGTGATGCAGGAGTACCACGACAACATCGGGGACCTGGATGGGCCGGAAGAGAAGGAGAAGGCGCAAGGGCGGACCAAGGAAATCATAGCCGCGTTGTCGTGATGCATCGTCTTCCCGTAGCATTCCACAAGATGAATCCATGACCGGATTGAAATGTGCATCTCATTTGAGCTTTATCCGCAAAAGCCGCCTTCTTCTGAGAATACATACGTGTAGGCTGTGTTGTTCAACTTGTGGAGGGGCAACAAACTGGCATTGCACCTGACCTGTGCTGTGTAGCTTCAGACAATCACTTACTTGCATCAGTTTTGACATAATGGTCTTGTGATTTTTGTGTCATTGTCACTGCTAGATTTAGTGGCGCTTCCAAGTTTATCTCATCTTTGGCAGCTCTAGAGAACAAGATACAATGCCCATATGTTTACGGTTATTTTTCGTAACAAATTCTCTTAAAAAGAATCATTTGCCTCCTTACTGTCAATTTTTTTTAAAAAAAATACTGTCAGAAACAGTTTCTATGCCTCGATTAAGTGATGAAATAAACTCTTAAAAATATCTTCTTTTAGTGAAGTAGTACTATAGTAGTATCAGCTTGGAAAAAAAAGGCAAAGCTTTGCTTGGCTCACTGCAAGAAGAGGATGGTGTATTATCCTCTCGGCGTCAGTGCCGCCGTGCGCCACTGCTCGCCCCTCCTCACCCGCAGCGCTCCGCCGGCGACGGCGGCCACTCTGCCCTGTCGCCATCCCCTCCACCCCCTGCTCCAGCTCTGTCCTCTTGGGAGCCTGAAGAGTTGGACAGTCGCGGGATGGACGAAAAACGGACACGCATTCGTTTTTGGTCGCCGAGTTGGGTCAACTTTTGTGTCCGCTGCGATTCAAATAGACGCGTGCGGATGAAATGAATCGGCCGGTTGGAGTTGCACTTACCAAAACTTCCTACGGATTATTTTCACGGAAGGCGACTACACCAAAACAAAAAAATCCGTACAAAATGTCCGTAAGTGTAGCATCTCTTCTCTCGTTAGAGAAACTAAGATAGAGAGAAAGTAGACGAGAAGATGGTGTATTATCCGCTCGCCGCCGCCGTGCGCTGCCACTGCCACTGCGCGCCCCTCCTCCTCCCCCGCCGCGCCCCGCCGGCGACGGCGGCCACCCCGCTCCGTCGCCGCCCCCTCCAGCTCCATCCCCTCACATCCTCGCCCGGACTGCGGACCCGTGGCCGCCGCCACGCCGTCGACCCCGAGGACGACGGCTTCCTCACCCTCGACCTGGAGGACTTCGAGGGGTTCGCCGACGGGGACGGGGAGGCGGAGGAGGGGCCGTCGCCGTGGGAGGGGGCCGTGGTGTACCGGCGCGACGCGTCGGCGCAGCACGTCGAGTATGCCACCACCCTGGAGCGTCTCGGCCTGGCCGACCTCTCGTCCCCGCACTCCCGCGCGCGCGCCGCCGCCATGGGCATCATGCCCCCCTCCAAGCCGCGGCGCGGTGCCGGGGACGTGGCCGCGACGACGCCCGTGCTCGTCTCCGTCGACGTCGCCCGGCGCCGCGGCCGGCTCCGGCTCGACGGCATCCTGCGCACCGTCATCACCCTCGGCTGCTACCGGTGAGCACCCACCTCCTCCTGCCGCTGCTTCTCGTCCCATCTTATCTGCTGTTGCTGTATGTCTGTCTGCAATGCATCATGGACAGAAATTTCAGAGCCAAGTGAAAGAAAGTCTCGATACGGCCATTCTGAATCCTACTCTACATCCCAAATCGCTAGCACCGCCCCGTTGTTACTGCCCGGCGGCCGTATTTCTGAAACTATTGTCGCTTACCCATCTACAAACATCCTACAGAGTTTCAAACTGCCACATTTTACAACTAGCTGGCTCAACAAAGTTTAATCTAGCATGCTAGGACTCTGGGGGGGGGGGGGGGGCAGTTTCTGCGCTATATTTTTCCAAGCATGAAAAGTTACTCTGTTTCTAGTAGAATTTTGTTGTTTCTAGTAGAGTATTGTTTTCTTTTTATTATCTCAAAGGCATCATATGTACTGATCTTTCGGTTGGAGCTGACACGGCGGCATGTACTGATGCATTTGCCAGAGATGATAACTGAAAGAAAGGTTCTAGTAATTGTGAAACATGGAGATACTTTGGTTCTAGTAATTTCAAGGAAGGTTTGTTGAATAAGTATCTCATACCGCAACCGATGTAGCTACATCATACTTTGGTTCTATTAGCAAGGCTGTTTTTGGTCATTAGATCCATTGCTGGCTGTTAAGGGGGGATACTATATTCTGGCGTTGTTGACTCTTTTTGAAAGAACCGCAACGTAGGTTTTTCTCTTGATAAAAGTAGCATTCCGTTTATGGCCTGAATTTTGACTTGGCTGATTTGAGGGTACAACTTAGCAGTGTTGTTGTTGGTTCTGAAACCCATTATTAATTATTATGCTTCCTTATGCAGGTGTGCTGAGCCAGCTGCCGAAGGCGTATTCGCGAATTTCTCTCTCCTGCTGACAGAAGACCCGGTGGAGGAACCCGACGTGGTCGACCTCGGCACCATATACGAAGAAGACAGAACCAAATTCCCTTCGATAACTGGCAGCGAGGACGAGAACGACGAAGATATAGACTGGGATGACCGCCTGCATTTCCCGGCCGGGGAGAAGGAGATCGACATCTCGAAGAACCTTCGGGACATCATCCACCTGGAGATAACGCTGGACGCCTTCTGCAGCAGCACCTGCAAGGGCCTGTGCCTCGTCTGCGGCGCAAACCTCAACACGAGCAGCTGCAGCTGCAGCACGGAGGAGCCGCAGGCCAAGGACGCCAGGCGTCCGGGAACCCTCAAAGACCTGCTGAAGCCTATGCAGAGAAGATTATGATGAGGCAGACAGTGCATATGTAGGTATCTTGTAACCTGCGTGATAGTCTTTAGGATTGCCATGAGCAAGATATCAAGCCCGCTGAAAATGCAAATA
This sequence comes from Aegilops umbellulata, assembly GCA_032464435.1. NCBI lineage: Eukaryota > Viridiplantae > Streptophyta > Magnoliopsida > Poales > Poaceae > Aegilops > Aegilops umbellulata. The sequence continues at coordinate 423,275,312 of CP136059.1, forward strand.
CTTGATGGTGGCGCTAGAGGGGAACTAGACCTGCGACATTTGAGTCGCGTCTCATGCTTTGCTGCACCGACGGTGCAAATCTCTTTGGCAGTTCCTCAGAAGTTCATGATTATCATTTGTATTGCCTCATCTTACGGTCTTAAAGTAGAAGCCTGCAATGCAATGCTAGGATATTATGCTGTACCGCAAAACCTGAAATGATATGTGGGTGAATTTGCATGACACGTGTGCTTTGTCTCTTGGGGGGGGGGGGGGTCAAATTGACGGTATGTACATTTATCACTGTATTATCACTGGTTAACTCCCTGGGAAAGTTAGATTAAATTGCTCTAACACAAGGCAGAATTCTTCATGTTAGCAAGTGTTATGTTTTTGCTGGAACACTTTTTACTTCTTGTACCAACAGGTAACAGCCCAAAGTAGGCCAACACAGGTTTACTTACAACTGAGCAAAGATAAGTAAAAAAAATAGCATGGTTGTACAGAGAAACACTTCAGAAAAGTACTCCCTCCGTCCCATAATATAAGAACGTTTTTAAGACTAGTATAGTGCCAAAAACGTTCTTATATTATGGGACAGAGGGAGTAGAACCGAAGAAACTAAGCAGACAAGAGCAGCTCTGAAACAAGGCTAAAACACAGAGAGAAAAACCTCTCCATTCCCATGATTGCTTGGGTGGGGCACCACAAGAAGCAAAGAACATCCATTCATGGCTTTTCCTTTCGCGGCGGCGCGCCGCTCATTCACCAAGCTCGAAACAAGGGACCATGCAACAGTGACCTCCACCTTGCAGAAACCAAGATCATAGGTGGCATTGCTCATGCCGGCCCTCTTAGGCGCGACGACGGCCTCGCCTCGCGCAAAGACAGCAACACCACCATCATCATCATCTTCTTTTCCACCAGTCTGAGAGGAGGCCACCACGGAGACCACCAGCTTCCCCTCCCCCTGAGGTCCACCGAGACGACGCGCCTTGAGAGGTCGATCGCGCCGGTCGAAGGGTTGATCGGCATCTTCCCGTCCCGGGAGTCGAGCAGCAGCAACATCTCCTTCCCTCACAGTGGTGACCTCGGCGACGACGCGACCCCGGAGACCCTCTAGCCACACCCCGTCGATTACCCGGACACCGATGATGGTCGCCTCGACCAAGGGGGGTCAGCGGCGCGTAGGCGATCTCGATCGTGCACCGGTTGCAGAGGATGCCTGAGCGGATCACGGATGTGGCGAGGTAGGTCTGGGGGTAGTTGAATATCTCAAAGGCCAGCAGCTCGTCCTCTTCGGGGTCCGTCTTGCTCTTTGCTTTCAGCTGGAACTCGATCGTGATCGGGTCGATGATTGATACGTCTCCAACGTATCTATAATTTTTGATTACTCCATGCTATATTATCTACTGTTTTGGACTATATTGGGCTTTATTTTCCACTTTAATATTATTTTTGAGACTAACCTATTAACCGGAGGCCCAGCCCAGAATTGCTGTTTTTTTGCCTATTTCAGTGTTTCGAAGAAACGGAATATCAAACGGAGTCCAAACGGAATGAAACCTTCGGGAACGTGATTTTCTCACCGAACGTGATCCAGGAGACTTGGACCCTACTCCAAGGGAGCCAAGAGGCGGTCACGAGGGTGGGGGGCGCGCCCCCCCTTAGGGCGCGCCCCCTGCCTCGTGGGCCCCTGGAGCTCCACCGACGTACTCCTTCCTCCTATATATACCTACGTACCCCCAAACGATCAGATACAGAGCCAAAAACCTAATTCCACCGCCGCAACTTTCTGTATCCACGAGATCCCATCTTGGGGCCTGTTCCGGAGCTCCGCCGGAGAGGGCCGTCATCACGGAGGGCTTCTACATCATCATAGCCCCTCCGATGAAGTGTGAGTAGTTTACCTCAGACCTTCGGGTCCTTAGTTAGTAGCTAGATGGCTTCTTCTCTCTTTTTAGATCTCAATACAATGTTCTCCCCCTCTCTTGTGGAGATCTATTCGATGTAATCTTCTTTTTGCGGTGTGTTTGTTGAGACCGATGAATTGTGGGTTTATGATCAAGTCTATCTATGAATAATATTTGAATCTTCTCTGAATTCTTTTATGTATGATTGGTTATCTTTGCAAGTCTCTTCGAATTATCAGTTTGGTTTGGCCTACTAGATTGGTTTTTCTTGCCATGGGAGAAGTGCTTAGCTTTGGGTTCGATCTTGCGGTGTCCTTTCCCAGTGACAGAAGGGGCAGCAAGGCACGTATTGCATCGTTGCCATCGAGGATAACAAGATGGGTTTATTTCATATTGCATGAATTTATCTCTCTACATCATGTCATCTTGTTTAAGGCGTTACTCTGTTTTTAACTTAATACTCTAGATGCATGCTGGATAGCGGTCGATGAGTGGAGTAATAGTAATAGATGCAGGCAGGAGTCGGTCTACTTGTCTCGAACGTGATGCCTATATACATGATCATACCTAGATATTCTCATAACTATGCTCAATTCTGTCAATTGCTCAACAGTAATTTGTTCACCCACCGTAGAATACTTATGCTTCTGAGAGAAGCCACTAGTGAAACCTATGACCCCGGGCCTATTCTCATCATATCAATCTCCATCACTTTATTATTGCTTTGCTTTTTTACTTTGCCTTTTACTTTTCACTTTGCATCTCTATATCAAAAATACCAAAAATATTATCTATCATCTCTATCATATCTCACTCTCGTAAGTGACCGTGAAGGGATTGGCAACCCCTAATCGCATTGGTTGCGTTGAGATATTGTTTTTGTGTAGGTACGAGGGACTTGAGCGTGGCCTCCTACTGGATTGATACATTGGTTCTCAAAAACTGATGGAAATACTTACGCTACTCTGCTGCATCATCCTTTCCTCTTCGGGGTTATCCAACGCAAGCTCAAGAGGTAGCAATGATCACGATCGCACGCGACGGGCCTATCAACATTAGATAGGGATCTTACAACGAGAGTAATAAATATGTAAATATATAAAATTCATGCTCCAGCCGCCAGTCGAGTAGGTCCATCCAAATGTCCAAACTGAAGGATATTAAGGACGATGAGATTATTTTAACATAAAAGAACAGACATCGAGAGATGATGCACGGTGCTTGCCTCTTGGGTGAGGACCTGGCAGTTATCCCTGGTGCGTTGAAGAGTAAGTTGTGATTGTGATCGGCAGTGTCCCTGGCGGCGACAATGCCGTGGACATGCAACGCCACTCGAGACCGTCTTCCAGGTTGGCCACCCAGATGCCGACGATCTGCATGGTACAATGAGGTCTTGCGTAGCTCGGGATGGGTCCGCATGTGAAGCGCATGGGACCAAGACTTGCTGCATTGTAAGGAGCAAAATTAAGAGATGTGTTGCAGGAATCACTAGAGCTTGTTGCTGTTGTTGTCCCCAGTACAACTTACAAAAGGTGAGGTGGTTTTCTCTTAGTCTGAAAGAAGGAGGTTAGGATCTACTCCAAACTACCACACTTGATGAGATTGATGTTTTGGTTCATGAAACAAAAGGTGATGTTTGGAGAATGACTGGAATCTATGGGGAGCCGAACTGGGACTGTAAGGAGCGCACATATCGCTACATACATTCAACTCGCATTTAAAAATGCTAGTTTCATCTCCACTAACACCTTGATGTCAAGCAGTGTACCAGCAGTTATGGCCTTGTAAAAGAAGGCAACCAGCCAATACCTCCCTATTACAAATGAAGTAATGAACATGTCTAGCATACAAATTAACCATAGACTTATTTTAGAAAGCATGATAGGTTCTTTAAAAAAAAAGAACCACATGAGCTTAATGCGTAAGCAACAACAGAGTGCAAAAGACAAAAATCACTTATATGCATCTTGTACCTTACAAATCTTACATCCAGGAGCTTCTTTATTCATGTGCAACACAACATTGGGAACTAACCAAACTTGAGTATAAGTGATTGTAGCTAGGAACATAAAGCATGTGCTGAGACTGCAACAGAAGCGAGATGTTAGATACCATTACAAAGCATCCAATACATCCAATACATGTTAGAATTTTGGATCTTGAGCACTCTAATTTTTCCGAGAAAAGTACAAAATATGGTTCAATAAAAGAAGATGAATATGAACGAGGGTACTACCTTGTGGCATTGCTTCCATAGCCATGCCTTCTGCTTCATGGGAGGCATCACAGATCTCCTCAGTCACCTCAACCGAATGGGTCTCCCGTTTGCCAAAGAAAGTCAACATGTTTCGGTCCAATATGTTGAAGGAGTAGTCATGGGCTAGAACAAACTACTATGTGCCTGGTCTATGGAGAAGTAGAATAACAGGGGAGTGCCATGTGATGGACTGAAGAATCCTCATTCTGGTTTATCAGTGCTACTTGTGAGCTGCGTTAGGTTTTTCCCGAAGAGGAAGGGTGAAGCAATATAGTAGCGATAAGTATTTCCCTCAATGAGAACCAAGGTTTATCGAACCAGTAGGATTACTAAGCAAGATCACGTAAACAACAACTGTAAACAAGAAACAGGGCCGGTCTTGAGATTTTGGGGGCCCAGGGCGAGACTAAAATTCAGGGCCCTTAATATAGATTTCAAAACAATAAAAATGAATATACATGTATAGAAAATATTATCAATAACACTTAAAAGCATGCAAAAAAAAGTATGCATATCAAATAATTTACGTATTACCTTAAAATTTTCTTCTAATTAACATTTCACGATGCAAAGTCAATTATGATGGGGTCAATGTCAATATCATCCAATACTTTCTTCACGACGCATAGTGTTACCAAACTATTTAACCTCTATGATTCGTTGTTTATCTTAGATGGTTCTTCAGTCATTTCAACTTTGAAAACCCTGGCGCGGTAAATAAGATGCGATAAGGAATGGAGATATTAGGATAAAAATCAACTCATTGACATGCTCGAAAATCTCCATAGCAGATGGTACACCATCTCACAAAGTGAATATCATAATGTTTAATTAAAAAATGAGATCATATACCTCTACATCTCTGAAATGATCACGAGAAAAAGTTTCGGCAGATTTTGTGCAAGTGCAATAGTCTTGAGGTTCAATTCATTTAATGACTTCAGGGTGCCCAAGCCCAATAATAATCCGAACATATCTTAAACAACATGAGTTTTTTAAATCTACCTTTCAAAGAAGTGAGCGTCATATCAACAAAGCAAAATAAATACTCCAAGGGTGCCTTCTCAGCTTGTAGGATTTCTTCTTGACAAGCACTTTTGCCATGAATATTTCAGTGGGTGCCAAGTCATCCACACCTTTCTTCTTTTTCCTTTTATCGCTACCAGATGTATACTTTCTTCTGGACGACATGATCAGACACAATGCTGAAAAATAAAGGAAAAATTTACATTTGACAATTGTTGAAAAGTGCCAATGTGCCGGCTGCTCATCTAGTAGCCTAGGAACAACAATATGAATACAAGATATTACCTTAGAGAGTCGGATCGTTGATGGACGGAGAGCAAAGCGAGGATGCGCCGGCCACCAGGGAAATGAAATCGGCGGACGCACCTGACTGAATTAGGAAGGAAAATCGATTTTTAGGAGAAAAGGAAAAAAGAGGCACCGAGCGCACCGTCGTGATTCGCCAAGAAGCAAAGCGTCGGCGGCCGGTGGGAAATTGGGAATCGCTGCATGAATGCGTGTGTGATGGAATAGGAAAGGATCAATCAATTCCTTTTTTAGGTCGTGCACGTACTAAATGGAACGAATCGAAGGGGATCAATCTGTTCCTTTATTTTCTACGTCTATCTAGGTACTAAATGGAATGAATCGATCGCTGGCTCGTGTGTGTACACCGGGGAGAGCCCCCTCTATTTTGGGGGCCCGGGGCGGCCGCCCCCTGCCCCTCCCCAGGGCCGGCCCTGACAAGAAACAAACACTTGCACCTAATGCAGGCAAGAGGGTTGTCAATCCCTTTGACTTGTTACTTGCAAGAATTAAAACTGATAAAAGTAAAGGGTAAACGGTAACGGTGGTAGAAATTGCAAGTTGTCGGAAACTAAACAAATTAAAGTAAAAGTAAATTGCAACAAGGTAAACTAGGCTTTTAGTAAATATGATAAAGGTAGACCATGGGGCTATAGGTTCACTAGAGGCTTCTCTCTCGAAGAAACTGAAAGCATAAGGCGGGTAAACAAATTACTGTTGGGCAATTGACAAAATTGCGCATAGTTATGATCTCATTTAAGGAAATGGTCATGTATATAGGCATCACGTCCGAGACAAGTTGACCGAAATGATTCTGCATCTACTACTATTACTCCACTTTGAGAGCTCTTCTATGCTTGCCTCTCTAGGTATTAAGTTCATGACAAACAGAGTAATGCATGAAGAATGCCACGAGGATGCTTTGGCGGGCATTCCTGGAACAACACAAGGCTCCAACAACCTGAAACATGATCTGGTACTATAACTACGATGTGGAACATATTTTTTTATTACTATACACATTCATCTAATTATCTGTGCACTCCAGGTTTTCCTACCTACAAACACTTTAAACGTTCACATGTTCCTTGTGGTCGTAAACCCTAGAAGGAAGGAGATTCAGGTTCTTGATTCAGTTTTCCACTTTATGATACACAGAGAAGTAAATAACATGGTGAGAATTTTAACATCTTTAATTACAGCAAAGGATTTGACATCATACATAAGTATTAAGGATTAATTAGATAAATGCCATTCCAATTATGGCGATTCATAAAAATGCCATTGCAATTTCCAAACTTTGAAAAATGCCACTACGAATTTTGCAATCTTTGAAAAACACCACTGCAGACTTCAAAAAAATGCCACTGGAAGTGGCATGAAATGGCATTTTTCAAAGTTTGGAAATTGCGGTGGCATTTCTCAGAATCGCCATAATTGGAGTGGCATTTATCAAATTAACCCAAGTATTAATCGTAAGCAGCTTCTCATCCTATGGACTTGCAAATACGTGGGATGGAAGCACATTTGAGAGCAGCGATGCGAATCAATGGAATACAAAGAAATGCATGGGTAGACATTAACGTGACCCAATGGCCAGTAATGCTTGTTACCGTGCCAAAAGCCGATGACACGTCAGTCAACAATATTAGCTTTTTTTGTGTTTCATTGTTAATACGTGAAATGCTGCTAACAAAATAAAATGTTGCAGTTCTTGTTGTGCAATCTACATGCTGAAGAATAATGAATTCTTTACGGAAGAAGAACTGACATTGCAATATGACCAAGTACGTAGAGTAACACATAAAATTCAGTCAAATCCATTCAATTATTTTGAACTTATGGAACGATAGTAACATATCCTCCCATGCAGGCCTACATCAACAAATTCAGAAGAAAGCTACCTGTTGTGCTTGTCGATTCACCCTACAACAAAATGAAATACAGGAAAAGGTTCAAGATGTACTGTGCTAGCCTATCGGATGCAGTTGCGGTTGAAGATGATGAAGATGCAAGCAGTTAGTCCAACAATTATTCATTCTTACATGTGGAGTGTACACTTGGCTATAAAGCGATAGAGTAGGGTGTGGTTTGGTTTTAGTCCCGAAGAAGGTTTCGTAGCCGTGTTCTTAGTCCATTGCGGATGACTCAAGTTGTAAAATTTCAATAATACTGGTTCCAATACTTTGCTTGAAATAATTTGGTCAATCTTGGAACCACTTCCAACACACATCGTTACTTCACCCTTAACTAGTCTCTATTCATTCTGCAACTTCCGTTTCGAGTTACTACTCTTAGCAACTGAACTAGTATCAAATACTGAGGGGTTGCTATAAACACTAGTAAAGTACACATCAATAACATGTATATCAAATATACATTTGTTCACTTTGCCATCCTTCTTATCCGCCAAATACTTGGGTTAGTTCCGCTTCCAGTGACCAGTCCTTTGCAGTAGAAGCACTTACTTTAGGTTTCTTCACTTGAGCAGCAACTTGCTTGCCGTTCTTCTTGAAGTTCCTCTTCTTCCCTGTGCCCTTTTCTTGAAACTAGTGGTCTTGTCAACCATCAACACTTGATGCTCTTTCTTGATTTCTACCTTCGCCTATTTCAGTATCGTGAAGAGCTCGGGAATTATTTTCGTCATCCCTTGCATATTATAGTTCATCACGAAGTTCTAGTAACTTGGTGATAGTGACTGAAGAACTTTGTCAATTACTATTTTATCTGGAAGATTAATTCTCACTTGATTCAAGTAATTGTAGTACCCAGATAATCTGAGCACATGCTCACTGGTTGAGCTATTCTCCTCCATCTTGTAGGCAAAGTACTTGTCAGAGGTCTCATACCTCTTGACACGGGCATGAGTATGAAATACCAATTTCAACTCTTGGAACATCTAATATGCTCCGTGGCATTCAAAATGTCTTTGAAGCCCCGATTCTAAGCCGTATAGCATGGTGCACTAAACTATCAAGTAGTCATCATATCGATCTTGTCAAACGTTCATAACGTCTGCATCTACTCCTGCAATCGGTCTGTCACCTAGCGGTGCATCAAGGACTTAATTCTTCTGTGCAACAATGAGGATAATCCTCAGATCACGGATCCAATCCGCATCATTGCTACTAACATCTTTCAACTTAGTTTTCTCTAGGAACATATCAAAATAAAATAGGGGAGCTAAACGCGAGCTATTGATCTACATCATAGATATGCGAATACTACCAAGACTAAGTTCATGGTAAATTTAAAGTTCAATTAATCATATTACTTAAGAACTCCCACTTAGATACACATCCCTCTAATCATCTAAGTGATCACGTGATCCAAATCAACTAAACCATGTCCGATCATCACGTGAGATGGAGTAGTTTTCAATGGTGAACATCACTATGTTGATCATATCTTCTATATTATTCACGCTCGACCTTTCGGTCTCCAGTGTTCCGAGGCCATATCTGCATATGCTAGGCTCGTCAAGTTTAACCCGAATATTCTGCGTGTGCAAAACTGGCTTGCACCCGTTGTTTGTGAACGTAGAGCTTATCACACCCGATCATCACGTGGTGTCTCGGCACGAAGAACTGTCGCAACGGTGCATACTCAGGGAGAACACCTATATCTTGAAATTTTAGTAACGGATCATCTTATAAAGCTACCATCGAACTAAGCAAAATAAGATGTATAAAAGATAAACATCACATGCAATCAAAATATGTGACATGATATGGCCATCATCATCTTGTGCTTGTGATGTCCATCTCCAAAGCACCTCCATGATTGCCATCGTCACCGGCGCGACACCTTGATCTCCATCGTAGCATCGTTGTCGTTTCGCCAATCTTATGCTTCTACGACTATCGCTACCGCTTAGTGATAAAGTAAAGCATTACAGGGCGATTGCATTGCATACAATAAAGCGACAACCATATGGCTCCTGCCAGTTGCCGATAACTTTAACAAAACATGATCATCTCATACAATAATTTATATCTCATCACGTCTCGACCATATCACATCACAACATGCCTTGCAAAAACAAGTTAGACGTCCTCTACTTTGTTGTTGCAAGTTTTACGTGGCTGCTACGGGCTGAGCAAGAACCGTTCTTACCTACGCATAAAAAACACAATGATATTTTGTCAAATATGTGATGTTTTAACCTTCACAAGGACCGGGCGTAGCCACACTCGATTCAATTAAAGTTGGAGAAACTGACACCCGCCAGCCACCTGTGTGCGAAGCACATCGGTAGAACTAGTCTCGCGTAAGCGTATATGTAATGTCGGTCCGGGCCGCTTCATCCAACAATACCGCCGAATCAAAGTATAACATGTTGGTAAGCAGTATGACTAGTATCGCCCACAACTCACTTGTGTTCTACTCATGCATATAACATCTACGCATAAACCTTGCTTGGATTGAAGGAAATATGCCCTAGAAGCAATAATAAAGTTATTATTTATTTCCTTATTTCATGATAAATGTTTATTATTCATGCTAGAATTGTATTAACCGGAAACATAATACATGTGTGAATACATAGACAAACAGAGTGTCACTAGTATGCCTCTACTTGACTAGCTCATTAATCGAAGATGGTTATGTTTCCTAGCCATAGACATGAGTTGTCATTTGATTAACGGGATCACATCATTAGGAGAATGATGTGATTGACATGACCCATTCCGTTAGCTTAGCACCTGACCGTTTAGTATGTTGCTATTGCTTTCTTCATGACTTATACATGTTCCTATGACTATGAGATTATGCAACTCCCGTTTGCCGGAGGAACACTTTGTATGCTACCAAACGTCACAACGTAACTGGGTGATTATAAAGGAGCTCTACAGGTGTCTCCAAAGGTACATGTTGGGTTAGCGTATTTCGAGATTAGGATTTGTCACTCCGATTGTCGGAGAGGTAACTCTAGGCCCTCTCGGTAATGCACATCACACAAGCCTTGCAAGCACTGCAACTAATGTGTTAGTTGTGAGATGATGTATTACGGAACGAGTAAAGAGACTTACCGACAACGAGATTGAACTAGGTATTGGATACCGACGATCGAATCTCGGGCAAGTAACATACCGATGACAAAGGGAACAATGTATGTTGTTATGCGGTCTGACCGATAAAGATCTACGTAGAATATGTAGGAACCAATATGGGCATCCAGGTCCCGCTATTGGTTATTGACCGGAGACGTGTCTCGGTCATGTCTACATTGTTCTCGAACCGTAGGGTCCGCACGCTTAAGGTTTCGATGACAGTTATATTATGAGTTTATGAGTTTTGATGTACCGAAGGAGTTCGGAGTCCTGGATGGGATCGGGGACATGACGAGGAGTCTCGAAATGGTCGAGACGTAAAGATCGATATATTGGACGACTATATTCGGACATCGGAAAGGTTCCGAGTGATTCGGGTATTTTCGGAGGTACCGGGGAGTTACGGGAATACGAGGAAGAAGCAATGGGCCTTGATGGGCCTTAGTGGGAAGGACCAGGAGGTGGCGCGCGCCCCACCCAAGCCCAGTCCGAATTGGACAAGGGGTTTGGGGCGCGGCCCCTCTCTCCCTTCCTTTCCCTCTTCCCCCCTTCCCCCCCTTCTCCTAGTTGGACTAGGAAAGGAGGAAACCTACTCCAACTAGGAGTAGGAATCGTACTCCTTGGCGCGCCCCCTAGGCCGGCCGCCCCCTCCCCCTTGCTCCTTTATATACAGGGGCAGGGGGGCACCCCAGGACACACAAGTTGATCTTCGTGATCGTTCCTTATCCGTGTGCGGTGCCCCCCTCCACCATATTCCACCTCGGTCATATCGTTGTGGTGCTTAGGCGAAGCCCTGCGTTGGTAGAACATCAAGATCGTCACCACGCCGTCGTGCTGACGAAACTCCTCCCCGAAGCTTTGCTGGATCGGAGCCCGGGGTGCGTCATCGAGCTGAACGTGTGCCAAGAACTCGGAGGTGCCGGAGTAACGGTGCTTGGATCGGTTGGACCGGGAAGACGTACGACTACTTCCTCTATGTTGCGTCAATGCTTTCGCTTCGGTCTACGAGGGTACGTAGACAACACTCTCCCCTCTCGTTGCTATGCATCACCATGATCTTGCGTGTGCGTAGGAATTTTTTTGAAATTACTACGTTCCCCAACAGTGGCATCCGAGCCTAGGTTTTATGGTTTGATGTTATATGCACGAGTAGAACACAAGTGAGTTGTGGGCGATATAAGTCATACTGCTTACCAGCATGTCATATTTTGGTTCGGCGGTATTGTTGGATGAAGCGGCCCAGACCGACATTACGCGTACGCTTACGCGAGACTAGTTCTACCGCCGTGCTTTGCACACAGGTGGCTGGCGGGTGTCAATTTTTCCAACTTTAGTTGAACCGAGTGTGGCTACGCCCGGTCCTTGCGAAGGTTAAAACAGCACCAACTTGACAAACTATCGTTGTGGTTTTTGATGCGTAGGTAAGAACGGTTCTTGCTAAGCCCGTAGCAGCCACGTAAAACTTGCAACAACAAAGTAGAGGACGTCTAACTTGTTTTTGCAGGGCATGTTGTGATGTGATATGGTCAAGATGTGATGAGATATAAGTTGTTGTATGAGATGATCATGTTTTGTTGAAGTTATCGGCAACTGGCAGAAGCCTTACGGTTGTCTCATTATTGCATAAGATGCAAGTGCCAAATAATTGCTTTACTTTATCGCTATGCGATAGCAATAGTTGCAAGAGCAATAGTTGGCGAGACGACCACGTGACGACACATTGATATAGATCAAGATGATGGAGATCATGGTGTCGTGCCGGTGACGATAGAGATCATGACGGTACTTTGGAGATGGAGATCAAAGGCGCAAGATGATCATGGCCATATCATGCCACATATATTGATTGCATGTGATGTTTATCTTTTATACATCTTATTTTGCTTAGTTTGACGGTAGCATTTTAAGATGATCTCTCACTAATTATCAAGAAGTGTTCTCCCTGAGTATGCACCGTTGCGAAAGTTCTTCGTGCTGAGATACCACGTGATGATCGGGTGTGATAGGCTCTACGTTCAAATACAATGGGTGCAAAACAGTTGCACACACGGAATACTCAGGTTATACTTGACGAGCCAAGCATATACAGATATGGCCTCGGAACACGGAGACCGAAAGGTCGAGCGTGGATCATATAGTAGATATGATCAACATATTGATGTTCACCGTTGAAACTACTCCATCTCACGTGATGATCGGACATGGTTTAGTTGATATGGATCACGTGATCACTTAGAGGATTAGAGGGATGTCTATCTAAGTGGGAGTTCTTAAGTAATATGATTAATTGAACTTAAATTTATCATGAACTTAGTCCTGGTAGTATTAGCATATCTATGTTGTAGATCAATAGCTCGCGTTGTTGCTTCCCTATGTTTATTTTGATATGTTCCTAGAGAAAAACTATGTTGAAAAATGTTAGTAGCAATGATGCGGATTGGATCCGTGATCTGAGGTTTATCCTCATTGCTGCACAGAAGAATTATGTCCTTGATGCACCGCTAGGTGACAGACCTATTGCAGGAGCAGATGCAGACGTTATGAACGTTTGGCTAACTCAATATGATGACTACTTGATAGTTTAGTGCACCATGCTTAACGGCTTAGAATCGGGACTTCAAAGACGTTTTGAACGTCATGGACCATATGAGATGTTCCAGGAGTTGAAGTTAATATTTCAAGCAAATACCCGAGTTGAGAGATATAAAGTCTCCAACAAGTTCTATAGCTAAAAGATGGAGGAGAATCGCTCAACTAGTGAGCATGTGCTCAGATTGTCTGGGTACTACAATCGCTTGAATCAAGTGGGAGTTAATCTTCCAGATAAGATAGTGATTGACAGAATTCTCTAGTCACTATCAGCAAGTTAGTAGAAATTTGTGATGAACTATAATATGCAAGGGATGGATAAGACGAATCCCGAGCTCTTCGCAATGCTAAAGGTTGCGGAGGTAGAAATCAAGAAGGAGCATCAAGTGTTGATGGTCAACAAGACCACTAGTTTCAATAAAAAGGGCAAAGGGAAAAAGAAGGGGAACTTCAAGAAGAACAGCAAGCAAGTTGCTGCTCAAGAGAAGAAACCCAAGTGTGGACCTAAGCCTGAAACTGAGTGCTTCTACTGCAAGCAGACTGGTCACTGGAAGCGGCACTGCCCCAAGTATTTGGCGGAAAAGAAGGATGGCAAGGTGAACAAAGGTATATATGATATACATGTTATTGATGTGTACCTTACTAATACTCGCAGTAGTACCTGGGTATTTGATACTGGTTCTGTTGCTAATATTTGCAAGTCGAAACAGGGACTACGGATTAAGCGAAGATTGGCTAAGGACGAGGTGACGATGCGCGTGGGAAATGGTTCCAAAGTCGATGTGATCGCGGTCGGCACGCTACCTCTACATCTACCTTCAGGATTAGTTTTAGACCTAAGTAATTGTTATTTGGTGCCAGCGTTGAGTGTGAACATTATATCTGGATCTTGTTTAATGCGAGACGGTTATTCATTTAAATCCGAGAATAATGGTTGTTCTATTTATATGAGTAATATCTTTTATGGTCATGCACCCTTAAAGAATGGCCTATTCTTATTGAATCTCGATAGTAGTGACACACATATTCATAATATTGAAGCCAAAAGATGCAGAGTTGATAATGATAGTGCAACTTATTTGTGGCACTGCCGTTTAGGTCATATCGGTGTAAAGCGCATGAAGAAACTCCATACTGATGGACTTTTGGAACCACTTGATTATGAATCACTTGGTACTTGCGAACCGTGCCTCATGGGCAAGATGACTAAAACACCGTTCTCCGGTACTATGGAGAGAGCAACAGATTTGTTGGAAATCATACATACAGATGTATGTGGTCCAATGAATATTGAAGCTCATGGAGGATATCGTTATTTTCTCACCTTCACAGATGATTTAAGCAGATATGGGTATATCTACTTAACGAAACATAAGTCTGAAACATTTGAAAAGTTCAAAGAATTTTAGAGTGAAGTTGAAAATCATCGTAACAAGAAAATAAAGTTTCTACGATCTGATCGTGGAGGAGAATATTTGAGTTACGAGTTTGGTCTACATTTGAAACAATGCGGAATAGTTTCGCAACTCACGCCACCCGGAACACCACAACGTAATGGTGTGTCCGACGTCGTAATCGTACTTTACTTGATATGGTGCAATCTATGATGTCTCTTACAGATTTACCGCTATCGTTTTGGGGTTATGCTTTAGAGACGGCCGCATTCACGTTAAATAGGGCACCATCAAAATCCGTTGAAGACGACGCCTTATGAACTATGGTTTGGCAAGAAACCAAAGTTGTCGTTTCTAAAAGTTTGGGGCTGCGATGCTTATGTCAAAAAGCTTCAACCTGATAAGCTCGAACCCAAATCGGAGAAATGTGTCTTCATAGGATATCCAAAGGAAACTATTGGATACACCTTCTATCACAAATCCGAAGGCAAGACCTTTGTTGCTAAATTCGGAAACTTTCTAGAGAAGGAGTTTCTCTCGAAAGAAGTGAGTGGGAGGAAAGTAGAACTTGATGAGGTAACTGTACCTGCTCCCTTATTGGGAAATAGCACATCACAGGAACCAGTTTCTGTGACGTCTAAACCAATTGGTGAGGAAGCTAATGATGATGATCATGTAACTTCAGATCAAGTTACTACCGAATCTCGTAGGTAAACCAGAGTGAGATCCGCACCAGAGTGGTACGGTAATCCTATTCTGAAAGTCATGTTACTAGACCATGACGAACTTACGAACTATGAAGAAGCGATGATGAGCCCAGATTCCGCGAAATGGTTTGAGGCCATGAAATCTGAGATATGATCCATATATGAAAACAAAGTATGGACTTTGATGGATTTGCCCGATGATTGGCAAGCCATAAAAATAAATGGATCTTCAAGAGGAAGACGAACGCTAATAGTAGTGTTACTATCTACAAAGCTAGAGTTGTCGCAAAAGGTTTTCAACAAGTTCAAGGTGTTGACTACGATGAGAGTTTCTCACTCGTATCTATGCTTAAGTCTGTTTGAATCATGTTAGTAATTGCCGCATTTTATGAAATCTGGCAAATGGATAAACAAAACTGCATTCCTTAATGGATTTATTAAAGAAGAGTTGTATATGATGCAACCAACAGGTTTTGTCAATCCTAAAGGTGCTAACAAAATGTGCAAGCTCCAGCGATCCATCTGTGACCTGGTACAAGCATCTCGGAGTTGGAATATACGCTTTGATGAGTTGATCAAAGCATATTGTTTTATACAGACTTGCGGTGAAGCCTGTATTTACAAGAAAGTGAGTGGGAGCACTACAACATTTCTGATAAGTATATGTGTATTACATATTGTTGATCGGAAATAATATAGAATTATTCTGCAAAGCATAAAGGAGTATTTGAAAGGAGTTTTTCGAAGAAAGACCTCGGTGAAGCTGCTTACATATTGAGCATCAAGATCTATAGAGATAGATCAAGACGCTTGATAAGTTTTTTCAATGAGTACATACCTTGACAAGATTTTGAAGTAGTTCAAAATGGAACAGTCAAAGAAATAGTTCTTGCCTGTGTTACAAGGTGTGAAATTGAGTAAGACTCAAAACCCGACCTCGGCAGAAGATAGAAAGAGAATGAAAGTCATTCCCTATGCCTTGGCCATAGGTTCTATAAAGTATGCCATGCTGTGTACCAGATCTATTGTATATCCTGCACTGATTTTGGCAAGGGAGTACAATATTGATCTAGGAGTAGATCACTGGACAGCGGTCAAAATTATCCTTAGTGGAATAAGGATATGTTTCTCAATTATGGAGGTGACAAAAAGGTTCGTCGTAAAGGGTGACGTCGATGCAAGTTTTGACACTAATCTAGATGACTCTAAGTCTCAATCTAGATACATATTGAAAGTGGGAGCAATTAGCTAGAATAGCTCCGAGCAGAGTATTGTTGACATAGAAATTTGCAAAATACATACGGATCTGAATGTGGCAGACCCGTTGACTAAACTTCTCTCACAAGCAAAACATGATCACACCTTAGTACTCTTTGGGTGTTAATCACATAGTGATGTGAACTAGATTATTGACTCTAGTAAACCCTTTGAGTGTTGGTCACATAACAATGTGAACTATGGATGTTAATCACATGATGATGTGAACTATTGGTGTAAAATCACATGGTGATGTGAACTAGATTATTGACTCTAGTGCAAGTGGGAGACTGAAGGAAATATGCCCTAGAGGCAATAATAAAGTTATTATTTATTTCCTTATTTCATGATAAATGTTTATTATTTATGCTAGAATTGTATTAACCGGAAACATAATACATGTGTGAATACATAGACAAACAGAGTGTCACTAGTATGCCTCTACTTGACTAGCTCGTTAATCGAAGATGGTTATGTTTCCTAGCCATAGACATGAGTTGTCATTTGATTAACAGGATCACATCATTAGGAGAATGATGTGATTGACATGACCCATTCCATTAGCTTAGCACCTGATCGTTTAGTATGTTGCTATTGCTTTCTTCATGACTTATACATGTTCCTATGACTATGAGATTATGCAACTCCCGTTTGCCGGAGGAACACTTTGTGTGCTACCAAACGTCACAACGTAACTGGGTGATTGTAAAGGAGCTCTACAGGTGTCTCCAAAGGTACATGTTGGGTTGGCGTATTTCGAGATTAGGATTTGTCACTCCGATTGTCGGAGAGGTAACTCTAGGCCCTCTCGGTAATGCACATCACATAAGCCTTGCAAGCACTGCAACTAATGTGTTAGTTGTGAGATGATGTATTACGGAACGAGTAAAGAGACTTGCTGACAACGAGATTGAACTAGGTATTGGATACCGACGATCGAATCTCGGGCAAGTAACATACCGATGACAAAGGGAACAATGTATGTTGTTATGCGGTCTGACCGATAAAGATCTTCGTAGAATATGTAGGAACCAATATGGGCATCCAGGTCCCGCTATTGGTTATTGACCGGAGACGTGTCTCGGTCATGTCTACATTGTTCTCGAACCGTAGGGTCCGCACGCTTAAGGTTTTGATGACAGTTATATTATGAGTTTATGAGTTTTGATGTACTGAAGGAGTTCGGAGTCCCGGATGGGATCGGGGACATGACGAGGAGTCTCGAAATGGTCGAGACGTAAAGATCGATATATTGGACGACTATATTCGGACATCGGAAAAGTTTCGAGTGATTCGGGGTATTTTCGGAGGTACCGGGGAGTTACGGGAATACGAGGAAGAAGCAATGGGCCTTGATGGGCCTTAGTGGGAAGGACCAGGAGGTGGCGCGCGCCCCACCCAAGCCCAGTCTGAATTGGACAAGGGGTTTGGGGCGCGGCCCCTCTCTCCCTTCCTTTCCCTCTTCCCCCCATTCCCCCCTTCTCCTAGTTGGACTAGGAAAGGAGGAAACCTACTCCAACTAGGAGTAGGAATCCTACTCCTTGGCGCGCCCCCTAGGCCGGCCGCCCCCTCCCCCTTGCTCCTTTATATACAGGGGCAGGGGGGCACCCCAGGACACACAAGTTGATCTTCGTGATCGTTCCTTAGCCGTGTGCGGTGGCCCCCTCCACCATATTCCACCTCGGTCATATCGTAGCGGTGCTTAGGCGAAGCCCTGCGTCGGTAGAACATCAAGATCGTCACCACGCCGTCGTGCTGACGAAACTCCTCCCCGAAGCTTTGCTGGATCGGAGCCCGGGGTGCGTCATCGAGCTGAACATGTGCCAAGAACTCGGAGGTGCCGGAGTAACGGTGCTTGGATCGGTTGGACCGGGAAGACGTACGACGTTTCCGCTTCGGTCTACGAGGGTACGTAGACAACACTCTCCGCTCTCGTTGCTATGCATCACCATGATCTTGCGTGTGCGTAGGAAATTTTTTGAAATTACTACGTTCCCCAACATGGATGCCACTGTTGGGGAACGTAGTATTTTCAAATAAATTCCTACGCACACGCAAGATCATGGTGATGCATAGCAACGAGAGGGGAGAGTTTGTCCACGTACCCTTGTAGATCGAAAGCGGAAGCGTTATGACAAGGCGGTTGATGTAGTCGTACGTCTTCACGATCGACCGATCCTCACTACCGAACGTACGGCACCTCCGTGTTCAGTACACGTTCAGCTCAGTGACGTCCCGCGAACTCACGATCCAGTAGAGCTTCGAGGGAGAGCTTCGTCAGCACGACGGCGTGATGACGGTGATGATGAAGCCGGGCTTCGCCTAAGCACTACGACGATATGACCGAGGTGGATTATGGTGGAGGGGCACCGCACACGGCTAAGAGATCAATGATCAACTTGTGTGTCTATGGGGTGTCCCGTGGCCACGTATATAAAGGATGGAAGGAGGAGGAAGCCGGCCCTCATAGGGCGCGCCCAAAGTGAGGAGTCCTACTAGGACTCCCTAGTCCTAATAGGATTCCACCTCCCACATGGAATAGGAAAAAGGGAAGGGAGAAGGAGAAGGAAGGAAGGGGGCGCCCCCTTTCCCTAGTCCAATTCGGACCAGTCCATGGGGAATGGGCGCGGCCACCCTTGAGGCCTTTATCTCCTTTCCCGTATGGCCCATTAAGGGCCAATACGAATTCTCGTAACTCTCCGTTACTCCGAAAAATACACGAATCACTCGGAACCTTTCCGATGTCCGAATATAGCCTTCCAATATATCAGTCTTTACGTCTCTACCATTTCGAGACTCCTAGTCATGTCCCCGATCTCATCCGAGACTCCGAACAAACTTCGGTCATCAAATCACATAACTCATAATACAAATCGTCACAAAACGTTAAGCGTGCGGACCCTACGGGTTCGAGAACTATGTAGACATGACCGAGACTCATCTCCAGTCAATAACCAATAGCGGAACCTGGATGATCATATTGGTTCCTACATATTCTACGAAGATCTTTATCGGTCAAACCGCACAACAACATACGTTGTTCCCTTTGTCATCGGTATGTTACTTGCCCAAGATTCGATCGTCGGTATCCCAATACCTAGTTCAATCTCGTTACCGGCAAGTCTCTTTACTCGTTCCGTAATGCATCATCCCGGAAATAACTCATTAGTCACAATGCTTGCAAGGATTATAGTGATGTGCATTACCGAGAGGGCCCAGAGATACCTATCCGATACACGGAGTGACAAATCCTAATCTCGATCTATGCCAACTCAACAAACACCATCAGAGACACCTGTAGAGCATCTTTATAATCACCCAGTTACGTTGTGACGTTTGATAGCACAGAAAGTGTTCCTCCGGTATTCGGGAGTTGCATAATCTTATAGTTTGAGGAACATGTATAAGTCATGAAGAAAGCAGTAGCAATGAAACTGTAACGATCATAATGCTAAGCAAACGAATGGGTCTTGTCCATCACATCATTCTCCTAATGATGTGATCCCGTTCATCAAATGACAACACATGTCTATGGTTAGGAAATACAACCATCTTTGATAAACGAACTGGTCAAGTAGAGGCATACTAGGGACACTTTGTTTTGTCTATGTATTCACACATGTACTAAGTTTCCAGTTAATACTGTTGGGGAACGTAGTAATTTCAAAAAAATTCCTACGCACACACAAGATCATGGTGATGCATAGCAACGAGAGGGGAGAGTGTTGTCTACGTACCCTCGTAGACCGACAGCGGAAGCGTTATGACAACGCGGTTGATGTAGTCGTACGTCTTCACGGCCCGACCGATCAAGCACCGAAACTACGACACCTCCGAGTTTTAGCACACGTTCAGCTCGATGACGATCCCCGGACTCCGATCCAGCAAAGTGTCGGGGATTAGTTTCGTCAGCACGATGGCATGGTGACGATCTTGATGTTCTACCGTCGCAGGGATTCGCCTAAGCACCGCTACAATATTATTGAGGATTATCGTGGAGGGGGGCACCGCACACGGTTAAGAGAACGATCACGAAGATCAACTTGTGTGTCTAGAGGTGCCCCCTGCCCCCGCATATAAAGGAGCAAGGGGGAGGCCGGCCGGCCCTTGTGGGCACGCCAAGGAGGAGGAGTCCTCCTCCTAGTAGGAGTAGGACTCCCCTCTTTCCTACTCCTACTAGGAGGGGGAAAGGAAGGGGGAGAGGGAGAAGGAAAGGGGGGCGCCGCCCCCCTCTCCTAGTCCAATTCAGACTAGAGGGGGAGGGGGCGCGGCCCACCCTGGACGCCCCTCTCTCTCTCCACTAAGGCCCATAAGGCCCATTACTTCTCCCGGGGGGTTCCGGTAACCCTCCGGCACTCCGGTTTTCTCCGAAATCACCCGGAACACTTCCGGTGTCCGAATATAGCCGTCCAATATATCGATCTTTATGTCTCGACCATTTCGAGACTCCTCATCATGTCCGCGATCACATCCGGGACTCCGAACAACCTTCGGTACATCAAAATTTATAAACTCATAATATAAATGTCATCGAAACCTTAATCAAATGGAATGGGTCATGTCAATCAATCATTCTCCTAATGATGTGACCCCGTTAATCAAATGACAACTCATGTCTATGGCTAGGAAACTTAACCATCTTTGATCAACGAGCTAGTCAAGTAGAGGCATACTAGTGACACTCTGTTTGTCTATGTATTCACACATGTATTATGTTTCCGGTTAATACAATTCTAGCATGAATAATAAACATTTATCATGATATAAGGAAATAAATAATAACTTTATTATTGCCTCTAGGGCATATTTCCATCAGTCTCCCACTTGCACTAGAGTCAATAATCAAGATTACACAGTAATGATTTTAACACCCATGGAGCCTTGGTGCTGATCATGTTTTGCTCGTGGAAGAGGCTTAGTCAATGGGTCTGCAACATTCAGATCCATATGTATCTTGCAAATTTCTATGTCTCCCACCGGGACTAGATTCCGGATGGAATTGAAGCGTCTCTTGATGTGCTTGGTTCTCTTGTGAAATCTGGATTCCTTCGCATAGGCAATTGCTCCAGTATTGTCACAAAAGATTTTCATTGGTCCCTACGCACTAGGTATGACACCTAGATCGGATATGAACTCCTTCATCCAGACTCCTTCATTTGCTGCTTCCGAAGCAGCTATGTACTCTGCTTCACACGTAGATCCCGCCACGACGCTTTGTTTAGAACTGCACCAACTGACAGCTCCACCGTTTAATGTAAACACGTATCCGGTTTGCGATTTAGAATCGTCCAGATCAGTGTCAAAGCTTGCATCAACGTAACCATTTATGATGAGGTCTTTGTCACCTCCATAAACGAGAAACATATCCTTAGTCCTTTTCAGGTACTTCAGGATGTTCTTGACCGCTGTCCAGTGATCCACTCCTGGATTACTTTGGTACCTCCCTGCTAGACTTATAGCAAGGCACACATCAGGTCTGGTACACAACATTGCATACATGATAGAGCCTATGGCTGAAGCATAGGGAACATTTTCCATTTTCTCTCTATCTTCTGAAGTGGTCGGGCATTGAGTCTTACTCAACTTCACACCTTGTAACACAGGCAAGAACCCTTTCTTTGCTTGATCCATTTTGAACTTCTTCAAAACTTTGTCAAGGTATGTGCTTTGTGAAAGTCCAATTAAGTGTCTTGATCTATCTCTATAGATCTTAATGCCCAATATATAAGCAGCTTCACCGAGGTCTTTCATTGAAAAACTCTTATTCAAGTATCCCTTTATGATATCCAGAAATTCTATATCATTTCCAATCAGTAATATGTCATCCACATATAATATCAGAAATGCTACAGAGCTCCCACTCACTTTCTTGTAAATACAGGCTTCTCCAAAAGTCTGTATAAAACCAAATGCTTTGATCACACTATCAAAGCGTTTATTCCAACTCCGAGAGGCTTGCACCAGTCCATAAATGGATCGCTGGAGCTTGCACACTTTGTTAGCTCCCTTTGGATCGACAAAACCTTCTGGTTGCATCATATACAACTCTTCTTCCAGAAACCCATTCAGGAATGCAGTTTTGACATCCATTTGCCAAATTTCATAATCATAAAATGCGGCAATTGCTAACATGATTCGGACAGACTTAAGCATCGCTACGGGTGAGAAGGTCTCATCGTAGTCAATCCCTTGAACTTGTCGAAAACCTTTTGCAACAAGTCGAGCTTTGTAGACAGTAACATTACCGTCAGCGTCAGTCTTCTTCTTGAAGATCCATTTATTCTCAATTGCTTGCCGATCATCGGGCAAGTCAACCAAAGTCCACACTTTGTTCTCATACATGGACCCCATCTCAGATTTCATGGCTTCAAGCCATTTTGCAGAATCTGGGCTCACCAACGCTTCTTCATAGTTCGTAGGTTCATCATGATCTAGTAGCATGACTTCCAGAATAGGATTACCGTACCACTCTGGTGCGGATCTTACTCTGTTTGATCTACGAAGTTCAGTAGCAACTTGATCTGAAGTTCTATGATCATCATCATTAACTTCCTCACTAATTGGTTTAGGTGTCACAGAAACCGGTTTCTGTGATGTACTACTTTCCAATAAGGGAGCAGGTACAGTTACCTCATCAAGTTCTACTTTCCTCCCACTCACTTCTTTCGAGAGAAATTCCTTCTCTAGAAAGGATCCATTCTTAGCAATGAATGTCTTGCCTTCGGCTCTGTGATAGAAGGTGTACCCAACAGTCTCCTTTGGGTATCCTATGAAGACACATTTCTCCGATTTGGGTTCTAGCTTATCAGGTTGAAGCTTTTTCACATAAGCATCACAACCCCAAACTTTAAGAAATGATAACTTTGGTTTCTTGCCAAACCACAGTTCATAAGGCGTCGTCTCAACGGATTTTGATGGTGCCCTATTTAACGTGAATGTGGCCGTCTCTAAAGCATAACCCCAAAACAATAGCGGTAAATCTGTAAGAGACATCATAGATCGCACCATATCAAGTAAAGTGCGATTACAACGTTCGGACACACCATTACGCTGTGGTGTTCCGGGTGGCGTGAGCTGCGAAACTATTCCGCATTGTTTCAAATGTAGACCAAACTCGTAACTCAAATATTCTCCTCCACGATCAGATCGTAGAAACTTTATTTTCTTGTTACAGTGATTTTCAACTTCACTATGAAATTCTTTGAACTTTTCAAACGTTTCAGACTTATGCTTCATTAAGTAGATATACCCATATCTGCTTAAATCATCTGTGAAGGTGAGAAAATAACGATATCCGCCACGAGCTTCAACATTCATCGGACCACATACATCTGTATGTTTGATTTCCAACAAATCTGTTGCTCTCTCCATAGTACCGGAGAACGGCGTTTTAGTCATCTTGCCCATGAGGCACGGTTCGCAAGTACCAAATGATTCATAATTAAGTGGTTCCAAAAGTCCATTAGTATGGAGTTTCTTCATGCGTTTTACACCGATATGACCTAAACGGCAGTGCCACAAATAAGTTGCACTATCATTATCAACTCTGCATCTTTTGGCTTCAACATTATGAATATGTGTATCACTACTATCGAGATTCATCAAAAAATAGACCACTCTTCAAGGGTGCATGACCATAAAAGATATTACTCATATAAATAGAACAACCATTATTCTCTGATTTAAATGAATAACCGTCTCGCATCAAACAAGATCCAGATATAATGTTCATGCTCAACGCTGGCACCAAATAACAATTATTTAGGTCTAATACTAATCCCGAAGGTAGATGTAGAGGTAGCGTGCCGACCGCGATCACATCGACTTTGGAACCATTTCCCACGCGCATCGTCACCTCGTCCTTTGCCAGTTTTCGCTTAATTTGTAGTCTCTGTTTCGAGTTGCAAATATTAGCAACAGAACCAATATCAAATACACAGGTGCTACTGCGAGCTCTAGTAAGGTACACATCAATAACATGCATATCATATATACCTTTGTTCACCTTGCCATCCTTCTTATCCGCCAAATACTTGGGGCATTTCCGCTTCCAGTGACCAGTCTGCTTGCAGTAGAAGCACTCAGTTTCAGGCTTAGGTCCAGACTTGGGTTTCTTCTCTTGAGCAGCAACTTGCTTGCTGTTCTTATTGAAGTTCCCCTTCCTCTTCCCTTTGCCCTTTTTCTTGAAACTAGTGGTCTTGTTGACCATCAACACTTGATGCTCCTTCTTGATTTCTACCTCCGCAGCCTTTAGCATTGCGAAGAGCTCGGGAATTGTCTTATCCATCCCTTGCATATTATAGTTCATCACGAAGCTCTTATAGCTAGGTGGAAGTGATTGGAGAATTCTGTCAATGACGCTATCATCCGGAAGATTAACTCCCAGTTGAATCAAGTGATTACAATACCCAGACATCTTGAGTATATGCTCACTGACAGAACTATTCTCCTCCATCTTGCAGCTATAGAACTTATTGGAGACTTCATATCTCTCAATCCGGGCATTCTTCTGGAATATTAACTTCAACTCCTTGGACATCTCATATGCTCCATGACATTCAAAACGTCGTTGAAGTCCCGGTTCTAAGCCGTAAAGCATGGCACATTGAACTATCGAGTAGTCATCAGCTTTGCTCTGCCAGACGTTCTTAACATCGTCAGTTGCATCAGCAGCAGGCCTGGCACCCAGCGGTGCTTCCAGGACGTAACTCTTCTGTGCAGCAATGAGGATAATCCTCAAGTTACGGACCCAGTCCGCGTAATTGCTACCATCATCTTTCAACTTTGCTTTCTCAAGGAATGCATTAAAATTCAACGGAACAACAACACGGGCCATCTATCTACAATCAACATAGACAAGCAAGATACTATCAGGTACTAAGTTCATGATAAATTTAAGTTCAATTAATCATATTACTTAAGAACTCCCACTTAGAAAGACATCCCTCTAATCCTCTAAGTGATCACGTGATCCAAATCAACTAAACCATAACCGATCATCACGTGAAATGGAGTAGCTTTCAATGGTGAACATCTTCATGTTGATCATATCTACTATATGATTCACGCTCGACCTTTCGGTCTCAGTGTTCTGAGGCCATATCTGCATATGCTAGGCTCGTCAAGTTTAACCCGAGTATTCTGCGTGTGCAAAACTGGCTTGCACCCGTTGTAGATGGACGTAGAGCTTATCACACCCGATCATCACGTGGTGTCTGGGCACGACGAACTTTGGCAACGGTGCATACTCAGGGAGAATACTTTTTATCTTGAAATTTAGTGAGAGATCATCTTATAATGCTACTGTCAATCAAAGCAAGATAAGATGCATAAAAGATAAACATCACATGCAATCAATATAAGTGATATGATATGGCCATCATCATCTTGTGCTTGTGATCTCCATCTCCGAAGCACCTCCATGATTGCCACCGTCACCGGCGCGACACCTTGATCTCCATCGTAGCATCGTTGTCGTTTCGCCAATCTTATGCTTCTACGACTATCGCTACCGCTTAGTGATAAAGTAAAGCATTACAGGGCAATTGCATTGCATACAATAAAGCGACAACCATATGGCTCCTGCCAGTTGCCGATAACTCGGTTACAAAACATGATCATCTCATACAATAAAATATAGCATCACGTCTTGACCATATCACATCACAACATGCCCTGCAAAAACAAGTTAGACGTCCTCTACTTTGTTGTTGCAAGTTTTACGTGGCTGCTACGGGCTTTAGCAAGAACCGTTCTAACCTACGCATCAAAACCACAACGATAGTTTGTCAAGTTGGTGTTGTTTTAACCTTCGCAAGGACCGGACGTAGCCACACTCGGTTCAACTAAAGTTGGAGAAACTGACACCCGCCAGCCACCTGTGTGCAAAGCACGTCGGTAGAACCAGTCTCGCGTAAGCGTACGCGTAATGTCGGTCCGGGCCGCTTCATCCAACAATATCGCCGAACCAAAGTATGACATGCTGGTAAGCAGTATGACTTATATCGCCCACAACTCACTTGTGTTCTACTCGTGCATATAACATCAACACATAAAACCTGGCTCGGATGCCACTGTTGGGGAACGTAGTAATTTCAAAAAAATTCCTACGCACACGCAAGATCATGGTGATGCATAGCAACGAGAGGGGAGAGTGTTGTCTACGTACCCTCGTAGACCGACAGCGGAAGCGTTATGATAACGCGGTTGATGTAGTCGTACGTCTTCACGGCCCGATCGATCAAGCACCGAAACTACGACACCTCCGAGTTTTAGCACACGTTCAGCTCGATGACGATCCCCGGACTCCGATCCAGCAAAGTGTCAGGGATGAGTTCCGTCAGCACGACGGCGTGGTGATGATCTTGATGTTCTACCGTTGCAGGGCTTCGCCTAAGCACCGCTACAATATTATCGAGGATTATCATGGAGGGGGGTACCGCACACGGCTAAGAGAACGATCACGAAGATCAACTTGTGTGTCTAGAGGTGCCCCCTGCCCCCGTATATAAAGGAGCAAGGGGGGAGGCCGGCCGGCCCTTGTGGGCGTGCCAAGGAGGATGAGTCCTCCTCCTAGTAGGAGTAGGACTCCCCTCTTTCCTACTCCTACTAGGAGGGGGAAAGGAAGGGGGAGAGGGAGAAGGAAAGGGGGGCGCCGCCCCCCCTCTCCTAGTCCAATTCGGACCAGAGGGGGAGGGGGCGCGCGGCCCACCCTGGCCGCCCCTGTCTCTCCACTAAGGCCCATAAGGCCCATTACTTCTCCCGGGGGGTTCCGGTAACCCTCCGGCACTCCGGTTTTCTCTGAAATCACCCGGAACACTTCCGGTGTCCGAATATAGCCGTCCAATATATCGATCTTTATGTCTCGACCATTTCGAGACTCCTCGTCATGTCCGTGATCACATCCGGGGCTCCGAACAACCTTCGGTACATCAAAACTTATAAACTCATAATATAGATGTCATCGAAACCTTAAGCGTGCGGACCCTACGGGTTCGAGAACAATGTAGACATGACCGAGACACGTCTCCGGTCAACAACCAATAGCGGAACCTGGATGCTCATATTGGCTCCTACATTTTCTACGAAGATCTTTATCGGTCAGACCGCATAACAACATACGTTGTTCCCTTTGTCATCGGTATGTTACTTGCCCGAGATTCGATCGTCGGTATCTCAATACCTAGTTCAATCTCGTTACCGGCAAGTCTCTTTACTCATTCCGTAATACATCATCCCGCAACTAACTCATTAGTTGCAATGCTTGCAAGGCTTAAGTGATGTGCATTACTGAGAGGGCCCAGAGATACCTCTCCGACATTCGGAGTGACAAATCCTAATCTCGAAATACGCCAACCCAACAAGTACCTTTGGAGACACCTGTAGAGCACCTTTATAATCACCCAGTTACGTTGTGACGTTTGGTAGCACATAAAGTGTTCCTCCGGTAAACGGGAGTTGCATAATCTCATAGTCATAGGAACATGTATAAGTCATGAAGAAAGCAATAGCAACATACTAAACGATCGAGTGCTAAGCTAACGGAATGGGTCATGTCAATCACATCATTCTCCTAATGATGTGATCCCGTTAATCAAATGACAACTCATGTCTATGGCTAGGAAACTTAACCATCTTTGATCAACGAGCTAGTCAAGTAGAGGCATACTAGTGACACTCTGTTTGTCTATGTATTCACACATGTATTATGTTTCCGGTTAATACAATTCTAGCATGAATAATAAACATTTATCATGATATAAGGAAATAAATAATAACTTTATTATTGCCTCTAGGGCATATTTCCTTCAAATACAATTCTAGCATGAATAATAAACATTTATCATGAAATAAGGAAATAAATAATGATTTTATTATTGCCTCTAGGGCATATTTCCTTCACATGGTACATCCATCCTGCCTCAGGGAATCACATAGCATGTTGTGTTATAGCCTTGCAAAACAGAGGAAGAATTACTACTTGTACTCACCTTGTCAAATGTGTCTAGCTAACAAATGTTGCACATAACTAAACAAGGAA
The DNA here is from genome assembly GCA_032464435.1 of Aegilops umbellulata. Taxonomy (NCBI): domain Eukaryota; kingdom Viridiplantae; phylum Streptophyta; class Magnoliopsida; order Poales; family Poaceae; genus Aegilops; species Aegilops umbellulata. Next base: position 423,303,813 of record CP136059.1, read on the forward strand.
GAATGAAATGCAACATTTTCAAGAATCCAATGCTCATTCCTTTCTCTTTGTTTTTGCAAGGATCATTCCTCTCTCTTTAACAAGGCTAAAACATCATAATAAGAATTTACACTAATCTTCAAATGGTGGATATCCCCAGTGAATCTAAAAAAGTTATAAAGCACATGCCAAGTCTGTTGACTCCAATCTAGCAATTGCACATGAAGAAGCGAGCATCGTAAATATTGAGCAATATAAGCTATGAATTGTTTATAGTACATTCGAATATTAATAGATTATCATCTCTTCTAATCTCCAAATCCAACTTCTCACCTATCAGCCAAATTGAAAGAACAAAGCTTGAATTAAATGTATAAGTGTACATATGCAACAATCGAACATTCGTAGATCTTGCCGTGATGTGGATGAGGTCGCACGAACATGGCTGGCCATCGAGGCCGGCCGGCTTCATCCAGTCCCGCGATACCCTGCCAGCAGTGAGAACATGATCCATCTAGATGCCCAACCACCTTACCTTCGGAGGAGATGCATGCCCAGATCAAATTGCGGCCATGGCGGAGAGGTGCGCTAGAGGACGCAAGCAACCATGTGGGGAGTGGGAAAGAGGTAGCGACTCACCTCGTGTCTATAGGCACCCGCATAGAGGACTGGGAGGTGGGATGGCGCCGAATCTTCGCTGGCGGCCGCCGCTGGGAGGGCAGTCAGCCTCCTCTCGTGTTCTTCGATGAAGAGGAGGTGCGAGAGCGTGAGGGAATTGGGGTGGAGGGAGGGAGGGGGCGCGACGCGCGGCTTGATCCTGCCGGCGAGGGATGAAACCCTACCGCCGGCGAGGAGTAAAACCCTAGCGAACCGGATAATAATCAAACCGGAAACACCCCTAAAATTTATACGAAGAATACCCTTGAAATATTTGAGAGGAAAAATCTGATCAGTTCGAAATATTTTTTCTTCCAAAAAAGCCCCTCGGGCTCTGTTATAATACATGTGACGTCAGCGTATTGCATTGGATCTGGACCGTCGAATCCGCTCCAACTGACGGTCCGTATCGATCAAATGCACTGTAAATGGACTCTTTGAACTACTACTATTTGGTCTACATTCTCGAAGAAAAACGAAATTCTGGAGGAGAAACTTCTCGCCATAGGGCATGTACAATGGTTGATAAGACAGTCTTATCTTAAGTCTTGCATGTAATTTAGAGATGACAAAAATGTATGTCTACAATGGGTTATATCTTAGCCTTATCTTCAATAACTAGCAATTTCTTAAAACATGGTGAGACAAATTGTGCTAAGAGATCATCTTTTATTTTATCTTAAATAAGAAAAGACAAGCCTTTTCTTATGAGTTTTCTCTCCTTCACCTCATCATTTATCCTACGTGGCATTCCTAAGATAGCACCATTGTACATGCCCGTAGTAGCACAGGGCGCGCGTACTTGTCCGATATTTCCAACTACGACAGCTACGGGTCGAGTACCGACGAGGAAACAACAGTGTGTACACTTCTTGGTACGTGTCCCGTAGAATAAATAAACACAATAAATTAAAGAAACTTTTTTTGCGAAAAAGAATGTTTGGAAAGCTAGGAGCACCACAAAACCGGGAGCTGGATCAGGTGCCTGGTCCAAAGGAACTGGACCGCGAAATATTCGAACCACACGCACTTGCACACGATGCTTCCCCGGCGGCCGGCGACCGGCGGAGGGTCGGGCAGCTTGACCTCTACGGTGTCCGCGAGCGCATCGATCGAAAGCTACATCAAGGAGCACAAACGGGACCAACGGAGTCTTCATTCTCTAGAGCCAAGGAATCTCGGATCTTAGTTAATCAAGTAGGGACTTCAGGCGGTGTTCCCATATGCCGGCCATGCAAGTGCCGGAGCAGAGCACCGGGCCCGTGAACCTGCTGAGCCCGGGCTGCGCTTCGTCGCCACCCACCTCCCCGCCGCCGCGGCACGGGAGGCTGGTCACTGTGCTGAGCATCGACGGTGGCGGCGTGCGCGGGATCATCCCCGGCACCATCCTCGCTTTCCTCGAAAAAAAGCTTCAGTTAACCTTTTTCATCCTTACAGAGTATCATCCTGCCTACTCTTGCATGTGTCCAGTTTTTCATATAGCATCATGCTTGTATGTTGGGGTAACGAGTTGTTGAGGTGCGTAGGAGTTTGATGGACCGGACAAGAGGATCGCAGATTACTTCGACGTGGTCGCCGGGACGAGCACCGGAGGCCTGGTGGCCGCCATGCTCACCGCGCCCAACGCCGAGGGTCGCCCGCTCTTCGCCGCCAAGGACATCAACAAGTTCTACCTCGAGCACTGCCCGAATATTTTCCCTGCCGTCTGGTAAGGATTACATACTATACAACTCCCAGTCTCACACCTACCCCCTCTGTAAAAAAATATAAAAGCATTTGGATCACTACTTTAATGATTTAAACGTCTTTATATTTATTTACGGAGGTAGTACAACGAAATCGCTCTCAAACGAGCAATATACTCAGCGGGAGTATTTTTTTTGGTTTCATTGAAAATTGATAACACAGCATTCATGTTTCCGGCCCCTAACGCGCTCAATGATGAACCTTCAAAAATGCGTTATGCCGCAATAGGCACTAGTATCATTATAGCAAGTTATTTGACTTCGAATGCAATAATTCCGCTAACAGCCTCTATAATACAATGATAAATAAATGATCAATTCTATTCCACGATGTATTCCTAGTTTGAAAAGAGATGAATGAAGGGCATGATCATTATAAAGTATACCCATTTTTATTTATCCCAGCTGGGTTCTTGTTGAATACCCATAGAGTCACCCTCACACACATCCAGCAGCAGCAAAGACTCGCCACCCTTTGGCTAAGCTATGCACTTCTAACGCCAAACTGAAAATGATTTTAGTAGCTCGCTATTTCCCGCTATAACAATAGTACTTATGAGCTATACACAATCTGTTGTGCAGCAAAGGACCTCTGGGCTTGTTCAAGAGCATGATGGGACCCAAGTACAACGGCCAGCACCTGCACTCGGTCGTGAAGGACCTGCTCGGCGACACACGGGTCAGTCAGACACTCAAGAGCATCGTCATCCCCACTTTCGACATCAAGCTCCTTCAGCCTACGATCTTCTCCACCTACGACGTACGTAGAAGAACAGAAACACGTGCATCTGTACAAACGACATGTCATCCACTCGGCATACCTAACCATACACATGATACAAAATCTGTACGTGCAGGCCAGGAGGGATGCCTCCAAGGATGCTCTTCTATCGGACGTATGCATCAGTACGTCCGCCGCGCCGACCTACCTCCCCGGGCACCATTTCGAGACCAAGGACAAAGACGGTAAGACCCGCGACTTCAACCTCATCGACGGAGGCGTCGCGGCTAACAATCCGGTACGCTGCCCAAATTAGGCTTAAGATGTATGCCAGTTGACTTCTGTGATGTTGATACATTTCTCACTAACTTACATGGATGTGCGCAGACCCTTGTGGCGATGACCCACGTAAGCAAGCAGATCCTAATGAAAAACGGACACTTTTTCCCTGCCAAGCCGGCGGAGTACGGCAAGTTCATGGTCCTTTCGCTAGGCACTGGCACCGCCAAGGTCGAAGAGAAGTTTGACGCTGCCAAGTGCAGCAAGTGGGGTCTTCTCGGGTGGCTCTACAAAGGGGGCACCACGCCGATCATCGACAGCTTCAGCCAAGCCAGCGCCGATCTCGTCGATATCCAGGCATCCGTGCTTTTCCAGGCGTTGCACTGCGACAGCGATAGGCGCTACCTTCGGATCCAGGACGACGAGCTCACGGGCGAGACGGCCTCCGTCGACGTGTCCACGACGGAGAACCTCCAAAGGCTCATCGATGTCGGCAAGGCATTGTTGAAGAGGCAGGTGTGCAAGGTGAACATCGAGACAGGCAAGAACGAGCCCGACCTAGAGAGGGGCACCAACGAGGAGGAACTGACCCATTTCGCCCGCGTGTTGTCGGAAGAGCGCAAAGCCAGATTGACTTGCGGAGGTGGTTTTGAAACTTAGATATGACTCTATGAATATTCACCCCTGTTCGAATTTGATGACCTATGCCATCAAGTGCTAATGCTTATATGTTATATGTGTAGATATTGTTCTTGTGTATACAAACAATGATATCTTCGATATTTGTTGTACATGCCTTAAATAAAGATGTTGAATCTCGTCACATCAGCGAGGTTGCATTGCAATATAAACTAGTGGGGTGACCTGTGCATCCGGGTTGTTTAGATTTGTGATGTCCGTTAAAACACTTGTAATTGTTGTATTTGTTTGTATATTAGTTTTGAGACATTAGTTGCAACTAAGTCCACATACATACTTATAGAAAGGGGGCTTGTACCCTAATGTCATATGCAGAAAATTTGTTTGGGATTATTTTAGCTATTTTATTCGTATCCATGCAAACCATTATTTGATTTTATTCATTAGTACAATATATCACTACACATGTGGAAAATGATTATACAATTTTTTAAACAAACTCTATTAGAAGCCTTTCCATTAAGTGTCTACTTATGTCAAAAAAAAATTAGAAAAGAGGGGAGCCCCTCAGATTTCATTTTTCAGAACCCACCAGCTTTATGGCTATTGAACATAAAAATAGAAGGGGTATGATACCTAGCGACCGTTCTAACTTTAGTAATAAAACCAAGGGCCTGCGTAGGTCTCAGTCGACTTAGACTTCGCGAAGTCTCACTCAGCTGACGTCATCTAAAGTAGATTAGGCCCATTTCTTGACTTGGCGTCTGATGGGCTGTATCAGCCTGATTTCTAGGCTTTTCTTGTTCCCTCTTGTTTATTTGTTTTCTTTGTTTGTGTATTTGGACACGGATATTTCCTTGTTTGTTTGTTTTATACACACAGGGAAAAGACTGTTGAACAAAAAAGTATGGGCCCGTGATAGAGACAAAAATGTACTACATGACAAGTGCTTTTGGCCACCGATTTTTTATTGTCTTGTGATTTTTCTGGGCGCTACTTCTTCTTGAAGCGCACCACTAGCGTATCGTTAGGTCTTTGTATGATTTTGTGCGTCTAGTTTTTTGTTTGTTTTTGCTTTTTTCTTTTGTTTGTGTTTTTTTTCTTGAAGCACTTGTTTACATTTGTCGTGATATTTTAGAAAAAAGTGTTTCCGTATTTTAATTTTTTTATTCTGTACTAAAAAATTCATTGTGTAATTGTAAATTGTTCAATAATATTTTTAAAAACTGCCACATATTTTAAAAATGTAAAAAATATATTAAAAATGTTTAATGTGTATTTGAAAATAATAATAAAAGTGTAGGGAGCGGCTAGCTGCAGGCGTTTGTACCCTTTATAGTTGTGTTTCATGTTACATTGTGTAGTTGTGATCTAGGACGACACTTGGAGTTGTGTGTGCAGTCGAGGGCCACACTTGTAGTTGCAAGCCTAGTGCTGAGCATGCAACTACCCCTTCCTCTCCCATCGACCTCCAACAAAAACACAAGGCGAGTTGCAGTCGGGAGGAAGACATGTAATTGCAGACGAGGACGACACTTGCAGTTGCAAGCTTAGTGTTGGGCATGCAACTGCCCCCCTCTCCCGCTGTCCACCAACAAAAAGAAAATGTCAATTGTAGTCAGGTGTGTCGACATGCAATTGTAGACATGGCGACACTTGTAGTTGCAGGCCTAGTGCCAAACCTACAACCCCCTCCCCCCGTGTCTACCATCGACCATCGACAAAGCAAAAGATCAGTTACAATCGGGTGTGTAGGCATGCAGTTGCAGTTGAGGGTGACACTTGCAGTTGCAAGCCTAGTGTTGGGCATGCAACTACCCTCCCCCTTTCTTGCCACCCATCTACCAAAAAAAGGTTGGTTGCAGTTGGGCATGTATGCATGCAATTGCAGTCTAGGGCGACACTTGCAGTTGGAACCCTAGTGTCAGACATGCAACTACCATCTCTCATGTCGCCCACCAACAAAACAACAAGGTTAGTCGCAATTGGGTGTGTAGGTATGCAGTTACAGTCGAGTGCGACACTTACAGTTGCAAGCCTATCGTCAGACTTGCAACTTCGCTCCCCTCTTGCACCGCCCTCCAAAAAAACAGAAGGCCATTTGCAATCGGGAGGGAGGCGTGCAAATTGCAGTGGAGCGAGACACTTGTAGTTGCAAGCCTACTTCCGGGCATGCAACTGTCCCCTACTCTTCTGCCAGGCTCCGACAAAAACACAACGCCAATTACAGTAGGGAGGAGAGATGTGCAGTTGTAGTGAAGGACGACACTTGTAGTTGCAAGCCTAGTGTCGGGCATGCAACCGCTCTCCCCTATCCCTTTGCCCACCAACAAAACAAAAACGTCAGTTGCAATCAGGTGTGTTGACATGCAATTGCTCACAAGGCGACACTTGGAGCTAAATGTTTAATGCCAGACATGCACCTGCCCCCCCATCTCCCACTAACCATCGACAAAGCAAAAGATCAGTTGCACCCGAGTGTGTAGGCATGCAATTGCAGCCGAGGACAACACTTGCAATTGCAAGCCTAGTGTTGGGCATGCAACTGCCCGCCCTCCTTTCTCGCCGCCCACCGACCTAAAAAAGTTTTGGTTGTAGTTGCGTGTGTAGGCATGCAAGTGCAGCCAAGGACAACACTTGCAATTGCAACCCTAGTGTTGGACATGCAACTACCCCCTCCTGTTGCCCACCAAAAAAGGTCGACTGCAGTAGGGTGTGTAGGCATGCAGTTACAGTGTGACACTTGCAATTGCAAGCCTAGTGTCGGACATGTAACTGCCCTCCCCTCTTCCTCCGCCCTCCGACAAAAACCCAAGCCAGTTGCAGTCGGGAGGGAGGCAGGCAATTGCCATCTAGGGAGACACTTGCAGTTGCAAAAGCCTAGTATCGAACATACAACTACCTCCCCCTCCCTCTCCCGTCATGTAAATAACCCCTTTCATTGCATGGCACAACCAATTTTTTTAACACACACCAAACAAAAGTTAATAAAAAGAGGGTGGTATCGTGACAAAAACTAATAAGAAACACAAGGCCCAAAAAAATGAAAAATGGAAAAAGGTTGCTGAGTTACCCAGTGTTTTTGAACTCCTCCATACATACATGCTGAGTAATACACACCACACATACATATTTAATACAATAGCTAATGATTAAGTAGAAAACTGGCGAAAATAATTGCTGACCTAAAAACGGCCCAAAAACAACGACAAAAAAACAAAAACAACAAAGAAAATAATTTCAGCAATCGTGTCGCTAGAAATGTGCAAATGGTACACTAAAATATTAAAAAAATACATCACATAATACGAAAATAAAAATAAAAAATGTCTTACTGGAAATTTGCTTAACTCACGTTGCACATTGAAAAAGCTAGTGCAACTGGACAAATAAAAAAGTTAAAAGCAAAAACAAGAATAAAGAAGCAAATGATAGATGATATGTCAGAAGATACATAAAATTATGAAGAAAAAGAATAAAAATAGAAGTGGAATAAACACATTGATTAGGTAACAACAAAAAAGAAGACTTTTTTTCAAGTAAAAAAGGATGGCCACTAGAAAGTGCGTTATATCGACTAGAGGGGGGTGAATAGGCGATTTTTATGAATTCTTCACTGAGGAATTTGCTAGTGAGGAAATTTCTTAGCGAAGAACTACTTGCAGCGGAATAAGTACTCAGAAGTAAACATAACAGAAGGCAAGCATAGTCATCACGATGAAATGAAAACAAGCATAGAGTACAGAAAGCGTAATCACAGGATAACACAAGATGAAGACAAACAGACTGAAGAAATTGAACTGAGGAAATTGAGAAAGTCTTCAGTCAAAGTCTTCAAACACAGATATGATAAGCGAACAGCACAATACTGAGGAAATGGAAGAGTTGAAGAAATGGAACCAGTAAGCTTGGTGAAGACAATGATTTGGTAGACCAGTTCCAACTGCTGTCTCAGTTGTACATCTGGTTGGAGAGGCTGAGTATTTAAACTCGAGGACACACAGTCCCGGACACCCAGTCCTGAGCATGCAGCTCGGGACACCAAGTCCTCACCGTATTCTCCTTGAACTAAGGACACATAGTCATCGTCCAATCACTCGTGGTAAGTATTCAGGTGACTTCCGAACCTTGACAAACTCGGTCACTCGACGATCCACAATTCCACTTGTATGCTCTAGACCATGACGTCTAACCGTCTGGAAGAAGCACATTCTTCAAAGGTAACAAGCGTCAGATCCACACATGATCAATCTCTTCAGTGATGCTCAATCACTTTGGGTTTGTAGGTGTTTGGGTTTGGGTTTTGGATTTTCCTCACTTGATGATTTTCGCTCAAAGTCCTCGGAGGATGGGTTGCTCTCAAATGACAAGTGTCAGTTTCTCTCGGAGCAGCCAACCAGCTAGTGGTTGTAGGGGGCGGCTATTTATAGTCTAGGGAGCAGCCCGACATGATAAGACATAAATGCCCTTCAATGATATGACCGTTGGATGGATAAGATATTTTGGGACAGCTGGCGCGTAGCACAGCAACGGTCGGAAATTTGAGGTACAAATTCCTCAGGGCTATCATGTTCCTCACTGTGTAGGCAATCCACACTGGCGAATTCCTAACTCCTCAGTCAGAACAAAGTCCTCAGTGACTAGAAGAACTGCGTCTCTGTCACTGAAGAAATTTGACTGAACTGTATGAGATTTCCAATGGCTTCACTCGAAGGGATTGGTAGGTGTAGGATTTTGAGTTGAGCATCACATGGAAATTTTTCCTTAGTATTTCCTCGACCCCCTTTAACAGTACGGTGTTTCCTATGACTCAAGAAAGAGAAAATGAAACTACGAAAACAAAAGTCTTCACGCTTCATGTTCCTCAAATGAATACCAAGTCTTCAAGGTCACACCAATTTCTTCACTTTCAAAGTCTTCAGAAACCAAAGTCTTCATTGTAAATATCAAACTCCTCATAGACTTATAGACCTGTGTACACTCATAAACACATTAGATCCTTAACCTATAAGTCTTCAATACACCAAAATCACTAAGGGGCACTAGATGCACTTATAATCTCCCCCTTTTTGGTGATTGATGACAATATAGGTTAAGTTTTCAATAGGGATAAACATATGAAGTGTAAATATTGATATTGAGGAATTTGATTGCAAGATATAGAAGAACTCCCCCTGAAGTTGTGCATAGTGAGGAATTTGCTTTTGAAGCAATGCACACTTGAAGAGATGAATCATGGAGATCTCCCCCTATATCTTGTAGTTCATACATGCATTTGATATATAGTTATGAAGAATTTGAAACGCATGATGAAAAATGGTGACTGACGTATTTCAGCATGCGTGCGATAATATTAACGAGGAATAAGCATGCAGAATAACGTAGCAGAGGTATCAGACCACCATCGGGTTTAAGTTTACAACTCGATCCAATAAAAGTTTCGGAAGAACGAGAGTTGTAACTTAGCAAAAAAACGCCCAAATAATAGACCCGCTTGAAGACTAACTCAGATTTCTCCCCCTTTGTCATCGAATGACCAAAAGGATTGAAACTGAGGACTAAGGCCCCTGAAGATAATCAAGTTGATGAAGGAGCGCTAGCGTTGTTGGGGTCGGTTGTTGAAGTAGGGCCTGCCGCAGTGTCGTCCAAGTCTTCATTGTCATCAGTGTCACGTGATGAAGAATAGGAGCTGGCCACCAAAGAAGGAACCTTGACCTTCTTGTATTTCTTCGGAGGAGGTGCAGACCAGTCAAACTCTTCTTTGAGACCCATTTTCTTTAGATCTTCAGCGCTGTAAACTTGAGACAGAACAGCCCAGGTGCGGTTGAGGGTTTCATGGATGTAGTAGTGGTTTTTCTTCACTACATTGTGTGTTGAAGTCATGGTGTGAAGAATTGAACCAAACTGACGCTTGACCCATTTGTGATTGCGATCAACCTTCTGATGAAGACTGAGGAGTAACTCACGATCAATCATCACCCTGGGTGCTGTGGCTTGAGGATTGCTTGGCATTGTTAGCGGCAGAGTCATGTGTGGCAGAGTCATCATTGGTGAAATAGGATGCAGCCTTGCGAAATTGACCATCCAATGGACGAATGCCTTCATCTATCACAGCAGTTGCCTTGCCTTTGTCATCAGCTGAGGAAAATGTCCTTTTGAGGACTTCAATTGGAGGCAAGTAGTTGCAGTGGTTCAAAGTGTCATCTTTGTAGTTGAGTGAAGACCTTGTCCTGATGAATCTCATAATCCATGGCGCATAAGGCTTCAGCTCAAACGGTGACATGACAATATTGGCTAGAGTCCTCATGAAGAAATCATGGAAGTTGACGGGAACGCCATGAATGATGTTGAAAAGCAGATTCTTCATGATGCCAACGACTTCTTCATCATTTGAGTCATGGACTTTGATAGGACTCAATGTCTTTGTCAGTATGCGATAGACAGTCCGAGGTACATAGAGAAATTCCTTGACGAGGAAATTGGTTCTAGAGGCCTGCCCTGGCTTAAAAGGCTTCATCAGAACTTGCATGTAGTGATTTGAAAGCTCAGGTTCATTGTAAACACAACGTGCATCTTCAAGGGGAGGACTGAGTGGTAGGGCACGAAGCAATTCAGACACTGGTGCCTTGTAGTGAGTGTTCTCTGTCATCCAGTCCAGAACCCATGAATTCACATCTTCAGAATCACCTGTGATGTGCAGCGTTGCGTAGAACTGAAGAATGAGTTCTTCATTCCAATCACAGATGTCAGTGCAGAAGTTAAGCAGTCCAACGTCGTGAAGAACACTGAGGACTGGCTCGAAGCAAGGCAGAGACTCCATGTCCATGTGAGGAATATGTGCATGATCGAAGACTTTGTCTTTGTTAAACAGCACTGAGGAATAGAAGTTGGCTTGACTAGCAGTCCAGAAACGCCTCTTCCTTATGCGAGCAGAAACATATGGATTGTAATCAGTGAAGAATACATGCTCGCCAAAGAAGTCTTCAGCCTTGAACTTTTGCTTCCTTGAGAACGGATCCTTTGGCTTTGGGAGAGGAGTGTCAGTGAGTTGCATCACGACCTCAGGAATCGCGAGCTCAGGTTCTTCAGGCTGAGGAATTTCTGGTTTCTCCTTAGGTGCAGTCACATGGTCAGCAGCAGCAGTTTCTTCAGCACTAGTGGCTGGAATGTCTTCACGGACAGGTGAGGTGGGATGAGTTTCTTCAGAGCCCATTTGAACTGTTGGTGCAGGGGAGTGAGGAATTTGCTGCAGTGGGGTGAAGAGTGGAGAGTTGGGATGCTGACTTTCCCAAAAGTCATCATTCATCACTGGCGTTGTGCTGCCAATGTCCACGTCTTCATCATCAATTTCTTCAACACCAGCCTCTTCAGCAGTAAACTGAGGCATTGGTGATGATACCACTGGGGTTGAAGGGATTGTATCCACTTCAATTTCCTCATCAATCTGCTCTCAGGAAGCAGCAGATTGAGTTTGTTCATCTGATCCGCTTGGGATCTCATAGTCCTCATCAAAAGGAACAAGGTCCTTTGATGGCATGGTTGAAATTGGAACAGCATCAATGCGATTTTCAAAAGAGCTGGTCATAAGCTTCATCTTCTTTGGAGCTGAAAATTCTGAAGCACTTGATGCTTTCCTTTTCTTCACTGCAGCTCGCTCTGCAGCCTTGGTCTTCTTCACATCTGATGTAGATGGAAGGATAGGAGTTGGTGTGGGCGCAGGTGGAGCTGAGGAATTTGTTTGAATTTCCTCAGGCGCAACTGATGCAGTTGCCCTGACTTCTTCAGTTTTTTCAGGCGCACCACTAGTGGATGCTCTGGCAGTTTCTTCAGTGGCTGGAATGGAGTGATCAGCCCTGGAACTAGCATTTTCTTTAGCAGTCTGAAAGTCATTGGCGGTGCTGGCATGTTCTTCAGTTGGCTGAGCAGAAGCTTCAGCTTGAGGAACTTCTTGTTGTGATGGGGCTGCAACATTGGTGAACTTCTCAGTCAGTTTCACAAACCTGACTTTGGCTCCTTTCTAATCAGCATAGTATGAATCGAATTTGTCGCTGAGGGCTTTGATGTCAGCCTGCATCTTGACGAGTTCTTCAGTTGTCATCTTGACAACATTTTTCTTCAGCAGTTTCTCTTTTCTGTACTGCGATTTCTTGATCTCTCTGGCCCTATCATATTTCCATTTCTCCTCTTGGATGAAATGACTCAGCATGTGACTTTGGCCCGGTGTTAGCTTGAAGTCTGGCATAGGAGTGTTTGGGTCCTTGTGCCAGAGATCAATGCAGTCTAGGATCGCTCTTGGATCCAACAGCAGCGGCACAGGTGTGCCTTTGGCTCTAGCGGCCCTTTCTTGCCTGTCTCTAATGATTTCTGCAAGTTCTTCTTCATCAACCTCATATTCTTCAGACGGCACATTGAAGACAACCTGCTTCTTCTTAGGACTTGGGCGAGGACCTCGTCCGGCAGTAGCCTTTTTCTTCAGCAGAGAGGGTCCAGCTGAGGAACTTGGTGCAGCTGAGGATTTTGCTGAGACACCAGAGGCAATTGAGATGCATGCAGTCCTTTGGCACGTGGAAAGATGCACGGGTGCTGAGGACTTTGTCGGGACACCTGAGGATTGTGGAGGAGGTGCTGAGGATTTCGGAGGAGCACGAGCAGATTGAGGAATTTGCTTTGAAGATTTTGAAGTTCCTGGCTGTGAGGGCGCAGCTGAGGAACTTGGCCGTGAGGGCACTGTTGGTGAAGCACTTGGCTTTCGAGCGGGCTTCTTAGGCATAGATTTCCTCGGCTTGACAGAGGCCTCAGTGGCAACAGCAGCAGCAGAATCTTCGTTGAATTTCTTCACTGCTTCTTTGGCTTGTCTTGCCAATTTGGCTTGACGCTTTGCCCATTCCTCAGGAAAATCCTCACCGCGTTTGACGTTAGTGGGATCAGCCACTTGGCCAGGTGCCAATGGGGCTCTTTGGGCATGGAGGGTTGAGAGCGAATTTCTTCATATATTTTGGAGTAACATATCTGTACTCCCTCCATTCTCTTGCCCATCTCCGTTCTATCCTCTGAATGCGCACATTGCGCTGATTTTTATCTTCTTTGCCAAACTTGGTGAGGGAGTCCTGGATTAGGGGGTGTTCAGATAGCCGGACTATACCTTCAGCCGGACTCCAGGACTATGAAGATACAAGATTGAAGACTTCGTCCCATGTCCGGAAGGTTCTTTCCTTGGCGTGGAAGGCAAGCTAGGCGTGCGGATATTCAAGATCTCCTACCAACGTAACCGACTCTGTGTAACCCTAACCCTATCCAGTGTCTATATAAACCGGAGGGTTGTAGTCCGTAGGACAAGAAGAATAACAATCATCATAACCATCATCATACTCATAGGCTAGCTTCTAGGGTTTAGCCTCCTTGATCTCGTGGTAGATCTACTCTTGTACTACCCATATCATCAATATTAATCTAGCAGGAGTAGGGTTTTACCTCCATCGAGAGGGCCCGAACCTGGGTAAAATAAAGTGTCCCTTGTCTCCTGTTACCATCCGACCTTGACGCACAGTTCGGGACCCCCTACCCGAGATCCGCCGGTTTTGACACCGACATTGGTGCTTTCATTGAGAGTTCCTCTGTGTCGTTGCCTTTAGGCCCGATGGCTCCTTTGATCATCAGCAACGATGAGGTCCAGGGTGAGACTTTTCTCCCCGGACAGATCTTCGTCTTCGGCGGCTTCGCTCTGCGGGCCAACTCGCTTGGCCATCTAGAGCAGATCGAAACCTACGCCCCTGGCCGTCAAGTCAGGTTTGGAAGCTTAAACTACACGGCAGATATCCGCGAAGACTTGATCTTCGACGGATTCGAGCCACAGCCAAGCGCGCCGCACTATCCCGAGGGGCATGATATAGCTCTGCCTCCGAACAGTGTCCTGGAGGCCGCATACGCCCCGGCCCCGATCCTCGACTCGGAGCCCGCTGCGTTCTTTGAGGATGAACGGTTAGACGTCACCTCGGGGGCTGCGATCTTAAAAGCCATTGGGTCGAACGCAAGCCCCGCACTCCGCATGGCCCATGACTCCAAGGAGCCAGACTCTTCTCCGAACTCCGGGCCTCCCACGCCCCTGCCAATCGTATCAGATTGGGCGCCTGTAATGGAGTTTACCGCCGCGGACATCTTCCAGCGTTCACCTTTCGGTGATATCCTGAATTCTCTCAAGTCTCTCTCTTTGTCAGGAGAGCCCAGGCCGAACTACGGCCTGCGAGGTTGGGATTCGGACGACGAAGAAATTCAAAGCCCACCCACCACCCACTTAATAGCCACCGTCGATGATTTAACCGACATACTTGACTTCGAATCCGAAGACTTCGACGATATGGACGACGAAGACGGAGACAAACTGGAACCAGTACCCATAGGGCACTGGACCTCCACCCCACCTAATGACATATTCATGGTGGATAAACCTGAAAAAACTGACAATGAGGAAAAAGGAGGCGAAAAGAGGGGTAAACCCTCCGAAAAGCACTCAAAGCGGCGACGTAAACGCCGAGCTAAGCCCCGCCTCGATCAAGACCCAGCCATAGAGCAGGACGAGCCGGTAGACGACGAGCTTGCCTCAGAACAGCCGTCCGAACAGGGCAACACGGATAGAGAGGACAGACAGCCCTCCCCCGGCCATAACAGAACTCCGGACGATACCACGCCGGACAAAATCACGGAGCAGAAGAATCTCCAAGAAAGGCTCGTCGCAACAGCATGTAGCCTGAAAAAGCAGAAGCAGAAGCTAAAGACGGCGAAAGATGCACTCAGAACAAGATGGAGCAAAGTAATCAAGACCGCAGACAAATACGGCGGCAGCCGCCGCACCAAAAGCTACCCGCAGAGAAAGCTACTGCCCAAATTCGACCAAGAGGCCTTAGAGCCACCACACTTGAAAAACAAAAAAGCCACACGGTCGGATAGACGACCCCACGGCCACCACGAAACGGCAAGCGGCGCCGCACTTGATGCGGCATGCGACCCAATCAAGGATTCGCATCATGGCCCAGCCAGGTCCATTTACGGGCCAAGAAAGCAAGCTCTCACAAGCAATGCAAAAAATCCACCATCAGAATCCGGCACACCCAAATACAGGGGCGCCGCACACCCCCTATGCTTCACCGATGAGGTCCTGGAATATGAATTTCCAGAGGGATTTAAACCCGTCAACATAGAGGCGTACGATGGAACAACAGACCCTGGAGTCTGGATCGAGGATTATATCCTCCACATACACATGGCTAGAGGAGATGATCTCCACGCCATAAGATATTTACCTCTTAAGCTTAAAGGGCCAGCCCGGCACTGGCTTAAAAGCCTTCCCGAAAACACAATTGGAAGTTGGGAAGAGCTCGAGGATGCTTTCCGAGCAAATTTTCAAGGGACCTATGTCCGACCCCCGGATGCAGACGATCTCAGACACATAAATTAGCAGCCCGGAGAATCAGCTCGGCAGTTCTAGAACAGATTCCTCACTAAAAAGAATCAAATAGTGGATTGTCTGGACGCCGAAGCCCTAGCGGCTTTCAGGCACAATGTCCGAGACAAATGGCTCGCCAGACACCTTGGCCAGGAAAAGCCAAGAACAATGGCCGCACTCACAAGCCTCATGACCCGCTTTTGCGCAGGAGAGGACAGCTGGTTGGCACGATGCAGCCCCAGCGACAAAAGTACATCAGAAATCAGGGATGGAAACGGGAAACCGCGACGAAATAAGGACCATCGCCGAATCAAAAGAAAAAGTCCGAAGAGCACGACAGTCAATGCCGGATTCAAAGGCTCACGGCAAAATCAGACAAAACCACCCCCTCAGGATAATAGGGAAGATCCGTCCAGCCTAAAGAGAATCCTGGACAGGATATGTCAGATACACAATACTCCTGGGAAGCCTGCTAATCATACCCACAGAGACTGTTGGGTTTTCGAACAATCCGGAAAGCTTAACGCCGAACACAAGGGGCTCGACACACCAAGCGAAGAAGAAGACGAACCCCAAAAGCAGAACACCAGGAAGCAAAAGAACTTTCCGCAAGAAGTCAAAACAGTGAACTTACTTCACATAACAAGGCGTGGGACACCCATAAAGGTCCGCACATTCAAGCCTATCCCTCAGGAGTCCCGCCACTGGTCACTAAAGCCAATCATTTTTGATCAGCTAGATTATTCTCGAAATATCAAACACACAGGCCGGACTGCCTTGATACTTAATCCAATAATAGACGGATTCCAGTTTACCAATGTCCTTATGGACGGTGGCAGTGGACTAAACCTGATATATCAGGATACAATTCACCGCATGGGCATAAACCCAGCAAGAATCCGTCACAGTAAAACCTCCTTTCAAGGGGTAGCTCCAGGCCCGGACACCCATTGTATGGGTTCTCTCCGGCTCGTAGTCATATTTGGCTCCGCCAATAACTTTCGTCGCGAAAAGCTGACTGAGGGAGTCCTGGATTAGGGGGTGTTCGGATAGCCGGACTATACCTTCAGCCGGACTCCAGGACTATGAAGATACAAGATTGAAGACTTCGTCCCGTGTCCGGAAGGTTCTTTCCTTGGCGTGGAAGGCAAGCTAAGCGTGCGGATATTCAAGATCTCCTACCAATGTAACCGACTCTGTGTAACCCTAACCATATCCGGTGTCTATATAAACCGGAGGGTTGTAGTCTGTAGGACGATCATCATAATCATCATAACCATCATAACCATCATCATACTCATAGGCTAGCTTCTAGGGTTTAGCCTCCTTGATCTCGTGGTAGATCTACTCTTGTACTACCCATATCATCAATATTAATCTAGCAGGAGTAGGGTTTTACCTCCATCGAGTGGGCCCGAACCTGGGTAAAATAAAGTGTCCCTTGTATCCTGTTACCATCCGACCTTGACGCACAGTTCGGGACCCCCTACCCGAGATCCGCCGGTTTTGACACCGACATTGGTGCTTTCATTGAGAGTTCCTCTGTGTTGTCGCCTTTAGGCCCGATGGCTCCTTTGATCATCAGCAACGATGAGGTCCAGGGTGAGACTTTTCTCCCCGGACAGATCTTCGTCTTCAGCGGCTTCGCTCTGCGCGCCAACTCGCTTGGCCATCTAGAGCAGATCGAAAGCTACGCTCCTGGCCATCAAGTCAGGTTTGGAAGCTTAAACTACACGGCAGATATCCGCGAAGACTTGATCTTCGACAGATTCGAGCCACAGCCAAGCGCGCCGCACTATCCCGAGGGGCATGATATAGCTCTGCCTCCGAACAGTGTCCTGGAGGACGCATACGCTCCGGCCCCGATCCTCGACTCGGAGCCCGCTGCGTCCTTTGAGGGTGAACGGTTGGACGTCACCTCGGAGGCTGCGATCTTAAAAGCCATTGAGCCAAACGCAAGCCCCGCACTCCGCATGGCCCATGACTCCGAGGAGCCGGATTCTTCTCGAACTTCGAGGCTCCCGCGCCCCTGCCAATCGAATCAGATTGGGCGCCTGTAATGGAGTTCACCGCCGCGGCCATCTTTCAGTGCTCACCTTTCAGTGATATCCTGAATTCTCTCAAGTCTCTCTCTTTGTCAGGAGAGCCCAAGCCGAACTATGGCCTGCGAGGTTGGGATTCGGATGACGAAGAAATTCAAAGCCCACCCACCACCCACTTAATAGCCACTGTCAACGATATAGCCGACATGCTCGACTTCGGCTCCGAAGACTTCGACGGTATGGACGACGAAGGAGGAGACGAACAAGAACCAGCACCTGTAGGGCGCTGGACGGCCACCTCATCATATAACATATACATGGTGGATGCTCCAAAAGATGGAGACGGCGATGGAACAGCGGAGGATGGCACCTCGAAAAAGCCTCCAAAACGCCGGCGTCAGCGGCGCCGCTCTAAATCCCGCCATAGCAGAAACGGTGATTCCGGCACGGGAGACAATACTACCCCGAACAGTGCCGAAGAACACCAAAACCAGCAAGATTCGGCGCAGGAAGATGGAGAAGACCGCCCTCACGAGGGAACGGCAGAGCGAGAGGTCGAGGATGATAACTACATGCCTCCCTCCGAAGACGAGGCAAGCCTCGACGACGATGAATTCGTCGTACCATCAGACCCCGCCGAACAAGAGCGCTTTCAACGCAGGCTTTTAGCCATGGCAAACAGCCTAAAGAAAAAGCAGCAATAGCTTATAGCTGATCAAGATCTGCTAGCTGACAGATGGACTGAAGTCCTTGCGGCCGAAGAGTACGAACTCGGACGCCCCTCCAAGAATTATCCCAAGCGCAGGCCATTACCCCAATCAGAGGAGGAAGCACAAGACATGGCAGATCGGCCACCTCGCGGCCGCGACAGAGAAGCCTGTAGAACATTCAAACAAACCATGCCCGCAGCCGCTTCACCAAGGCACGGGAAAACGAGCCAGACCTGCGAGACATCCTGGAGGACAAAGCAAGGCAAACAAGATCGATCTATGGATCGCGCGGACGCCCGACGGCACGTGATAATTTTCACCCCGGACATAATAAATCCGGCCGGGCCGAACACAACAGGCACAACTCCTCCGAACTGCGTCGTGACATAGCCCAGTACAGGGGCGCCGCACACCCACTATGCTTCACAGACGAAGTAATGGATCATAGAATCCCAGAGGGTTTCAAACCCGTCAATATCGAGTCGTACGATGGTACGACAGATCCGGCAGTATGGATCGATGACTATCTCCTCCACATCCACATGGCACGTGGCGATGATTTGCACGCCATCAAATATTTACCCCTTAAGCTTAAGGGACCAGCCCGGCACTGGCTTAACAGCCTCCCAGCGGACTCAATCGGCTCTTGGGAGGACCTGGAGGCCGCATTCCTCGATAACTTTCAAGGGACCTATGTGCGGCCACCAGACGCCGACGACCTAAGCCATATAATTCAGCAGCCAAAAGAATCGGCCAGACAATTCTGGACACAGTTCCTAACAAAGAAAAATCAGATAGTCGATTGTCCGGATGCAGAGGCCCTAGCGGCCTTCAAACACAACATCCGCGATGAATGGCTGGCCCGGCACCTGGGACAGGAGAAGCCGAAATCAATGGCAGCCCTCACGACACTCATGACCCGCTTTTGCGCGGGCGAAGATAGCTGGCTAGCCCGCAGCAACAACTTATTGAAGAAGCAAGGTAATTCGGATACCAAGGACAAAGGTGGCAGGTCACGACGGAACAAACAGAAACGCCGCGTTAGCAGCGACAGTAATGAAGATACGGCAGTAAATGCCGGATTCAGAGGCCATAAATCCGGTCAGCGGAAAAAGCCATTTAAAAAGAATACCCAGGGCCCGTCCAGTTTGGACCGGATACTCGACCGCTCGTGCCAGATTCATGGCAGCCCCGAAAGGCCAGCCAATCACACCAACAGGGATTGTTGGGAGTTTAAGTAGGCAGGCAAGTTAAGAGCCGAATACAAAGACAAGGGGCTGGACAGCGACGACGAGGAGGAGCCCATGCCGCCGAACAACAATGGACAGAAGGGGTTTCCCCCACAAGTGCGGATGGTGAACAGGATATACGCGACTCACATTCCCAAGCGGGAGAGGAAGCGTGCGCTACGGGACGTATACGCGATGGAGCCAGTCGCCCCAAAGTTCAACCCATGGTCCTCTTGCCCGATCACGTTCGATCGAAGGGACCACCCCACCAGCATCCGTCACGGCAGTTTCGCCGCATTGGTTCTTGACCCAATCATTGACGGATTTCACCTTACAAGAGTCCTCATGGACGGCGGCAGTAGCCTGAACCTGCTTTACCAGGATACAGTGCGGTAAATGGGCATAGATCCATCAAGGATCAAGCCCACAAGGACGACCTTTAAAGGCGTCATCCCAGGTGTAGAGGCCAATTGCATAGGCTCCATAACACTTGATGTGGTCTTCGGATCTCCAGACAACTTCCGAAGCGAAGAGTTAATCTTTGACATAGTTCCGTTCCGCAGTGACTATCATGCTCTGCTTGGACGAACCGCATTCGCTAAATTCAATGCGGTGCCGCACTACGCATATCTCAAGCTCAAGATGCCAGGCCCTCGAGGTGTAATTGTTGGGGAACGTAGTAATTTCAAAAAAATTTCCTACGCGCACGCAAGATCATGGTGATGCATAGCAACGAGAGGGGAGAGTGTCGTCTACGTACCCTCGTAGACCGAAGCGGAAGCGTTGACACAACGTAGAGGAAGTAGTCGTACGTTCTCCTCGCGATCCAACCGATCACATCACCGTTACTCCGGCACCTCCGAGTTCTTGGCACACGTTCAGCTCGATGACGATCCCCGGGCTCCGATCCAGCAAAGCGTCGAGGAAGAGTTCCGTCAGCACGACGGCGTGGTGACGATCTTGATGTGTTACCGGCGCAGGGCTTCGCCTAGGCACTGCAACGATATGATCGAGGTGGAATTTGGTGGAAGGGGGCACCGCACACGGCTAAGGAACGATCCGTAGATCAACTTGTGTGTCTTTGGGGTGCCCCCTGCCCCCGTATATAAAGGAGCAAGGGAGGGGGTGGCCGGCCTAGGGTTAGGCGCGCCAGGGTGTGGAGTCCTACTAGGTTTCCAAGTCCTAGTAGGAGTCCACCAAGAGGGGAGGAAGGGAGAAGGAATAGGAGGAGAAGGAAAGGTGGCCGGCCCCCTTTTCCCTAGTCCAATTCGGACTAGAGGGGAGGGGGGGCGCAGCAGCCTTTTTTTCTTCTTCCCACTAAAGCCCATCAAGGCCCATTACTTCTCCCGTAATCCCGTAACTCCCCGGTACCTCCGAAAATACCCGAACCACTCAGAACCCTTCCGATGTCCGAATATAGTCGTCCAATATATCAATCTTTACGTCTCGACCAATTCGAGACTCCTCGTCATGTCCCCGATCTCATCCGGGACTCCGAACTCCTTCGGTACATCAAAACTCATAAACTCATAATATAACTGTCATCGAAACCTTAAGCGTGCGGACCCTACGGTTCGAGAACAATGTAGACATGACCGAGACACGTCTCCAGTCAATAACCAATAGCGGGACCTGGATGCCCATATTGGCTCCTACATATTCTACGAAGATCTTTATCGGTCAGACCGCATAACAACATACGTTGTTCCCTTTGTCATCGGTATGTTACTTGCCCGAGATTCGATCGTCGGTATCCAATACCTAGTTCAATCTCGTTACCGGCAAGTCTCTTTACTCGTTCCGTAATACATCATCTCGCAACTAACTCATTGGTTGCAATGCTTGCAAGGCTTTATGTGATGTGCATTACGGAGAAGGCCCTGAGATACCTCTCCGACAATCGGAGTGACAAATCCTAATCTCGAAATAAGCCAACCCAACATGTACCTTCGGAGACACCTGTAGAGCACCTTTATAATCACCCAGTTACGTTGTGACGTTGGTAGCACACAAAGTGTTCCTACGGTAAACGTAAGTTGCATAATCTCATAGTTAAAGGAACATGTATAAGTCATGGATAAAAGCAATAGCAACATACTAAACGATCGGGTGCTATGCTAATGGAATGGGTCATGTCAATCAGATCATTCAACTAATGATGTGATCTCGTTAATCAAATAACAACTTTTTGTTCATGGTTAGGAAACATAACCATCTTTGATTAATGAGCTAGTCAAGTAGAGGCATACTAGTGACACTCTGTTTGTCTATGTATTCACACATGTATTATGTTTCCGGTTAATACAATTCTAGCATGAATAATAAACATTTATCATGACATGTAAGGAAATAAATAATAACTTTATTATTGCCTCTAGGGCATATTTCCTTCAGTCTCCCACTTGCACTAGAGTCAATAATCTAGATCACATCACTATGTGATTAACATCAATAGTTCACATCATCATGTGATTAACACCCATAGTTCACATCGCTATGTGACCGACACCCAAAGGGTTTACTAGATTCAGTAATCTAGTTTACATCGCTATGTAATTAACACCCAAAGAGTACTAAGGTGTGATCATGTTTTGCTTGTGAGAGAATCTTAGTCAACGGGTCTGCTACATTCAGATCCGTTATGTATTTTGCAATTTTCTATGTCTACAATGCTCTGCACGGAGCTACTTTAGCTAATTGCTCCCACTTTCAATATGTATCTAGATTGAGACTTAGAGTCATCTAGATTAGTGTCAAAACTTGCATCGACGTAACCTTTTACGACGAACCTTTTTGTCACATCCATAATCGAGAAACATATCCTTATTCCACTAAGGATAATTTTGATCGCTTGTCCAGTGATCTACTCCTAGATCACTATTGTACTCCCTTGCCAAACTCAGTGGTAGGGTATGCAATAGATCTGGTACACAGCATGGCATACTTTATAGAACCTATGGCTGAGGCATAGGGAATGACTTTCATTCTCTTTCTATCTTCTGCCGTGGTCGGGTTTTGAGTCTTACTCAATTTCACACCTTGTAATACAGGCAAGAACTCTTTCTTTGACTGTTCCATTTTGAACTACTTCAAAATCTTCTCAAGGTATGTACTTATTGAAAAACTTATCAAGCGTCTTGATCTATCTCTATAGATCTTGATGCTCAATATGTAAGCAGCTTCACCGAGGTCCTTCTTCGAAAAAATCCTTTCAAATACTCCTTTATGCTTCACAAAATAATTCTACATTATTTCCGATCAATAATATGTCATTTACATATACTTATCAGAAATGCTGTAGTGCTCCCACTCACTTTCTTGTAAATACAGGCTTCACCGCAAGTCTGTATAAAACTATATGCTTTGATCAACTTATCAAAGCGTATATTCCAACTCCGAGATGCTTGCACCAGTCCATAGATGGATCGCTGGAGCTTGCATATTTTGTTAACACCTTCAGGATCGACAAAACCTTCTAGTTGCATCGTATACAACTCTTCTTTAATAAATCCATTAAGGAATGTAGTTTTGTTTATCCATTTGCCGGATTTCATAAAATGCGGCAATTGCTAACATGATTTGGACAGACTTAAGCATAGACACGAGTGAGAAACTCTCATCGTAGTCAACACCTTGAACTTGTCGAAAACCTTTTGCGACAATTCTAGCTTTGTAGATAGTAACACTACTATCAGTGTCCGTCTTCCTCTTGAAGATCCATTTATATTCTATGGCTTGCCGATCACCGGGCAAATCCATCAAAGTCCATACTTTGTTCTCATACATGGATCATATCTCAGATTTCATGGCCTCTAACCATTTCGCGGAATCTGGGCTCATCATCGCTTCCTCATAGTTCGCAAGTTCGTCATGGTCTAGTAACATGACTTCCAGAACAGGATTACCGTACCACTCTGGTGCGGATCTCACTCTGGTTTACTTACGAGATTCGGTAGTAACTTGATCTTAAAGTTACATGATCATCATCATTAGCTTCCTCACTAATTGGTGTAGTAGTCACAAGAACAGATTTCTGTGATGAACTACTTTCCAATAAGGGAGAAGGTACAATTACCTTATCAAGTTTTCTACTTTCCTCCCACTCACTTCTTTCGAAAGAAACTCTTTCTCTAGAAAGTTTCCGAACATAGCAACAAAAGTCTTGCCTTCGGATCTGTGATAGAAGGTGTATCCAACAGTTTCCTTTGGATATCCTATGAAGACACATTTCTCCGATTTGGGTTCGAGCTTATCAGGTTGAAGCTTTTTCACATACGCATCGCAGCCCCAAACTTTAAGAAACGACAGCTTAGGTTTATTGCTAAACCATAGTTCATACGGTGTCGTCTCAACGGATTTAGATGGCGCCTCTTTTAACGTGAATGCAGCTGTCTCTAATGCATGATCCCAAAACGATATTGGTAAATCGGTAAGAAACATCATAGTTTGTACTATATCCAATAAAGTACGGTTATGACGTTCAGACACACCATTATGCTGTGGTGTTCCAGGTGGCATGAATTTTGTGAAACTATTCCACATTGTTTTAATTGAAGACCAAACTCGTAACTCAAATATTTGTCTCCGCGATCAGATCGTAGAAACCTTATTTTCTTGTCACGATGATTTTCACTTCACTCTAAAATTCTTTGAACTTTTCAAATGTTTCAGACTTATGTTTCATCAAGTAGATATACCCATATCTGCTCAAATCATCTGTGAAGGTTAGAAAATAATGATACTTGTTGCGAGCCTTAATATTCATCGGATCATATACATCAGTATGTATGATTTCCAACAAATCTGTTGCTTGCTCCATTGTTCCGGAGAACGGCGTTTTTAGTCATCTTGCCCAAGAGGCATGGTTCGCAAGCATCAAGTGATTCATAATCAAGTGATTCCAAAATCCCATCAGCATGGAGTTTCTTCATGCGCTTTACACCAATATGACCTAAACGGAAGTGCCACAAATAGGTTGCACTATCATTATTAACTTCGCATCCTTTTGGTTTCAATATCATGAATATGTGTATCACTGCGATCGAGATCCAATGAACTATTTTCATTGGTGTGTATGACCATAGAAGGTTTTATTCATGTAAACAGAACAACAATTTATTCTCTTACTTAAATGAATAGCCGTATTGCAATAAACATGATCAAATCATATTTATGCTCTACGCAAATACCAAATAACACTTATTTAGGTTCAACACTAATCCCGAAAGTATAGTGAGTGTGCGATGATGATCATATCAATCTTGGAACCACTTCCAACACACATCGTCACCTTGTCCTTTAACTAGTCTTTGTTCATTCTGCAACTCCCGTTTCGAGTTACTAAATTTTAGCAACTGAACTAGTACCAAATACTAAGGGGTTGCTATGAACACTAGTAAAGTACACATCAATAACATGTATATCAAATATACTTATGTTCACTTTGCCATCCTTCTTATCCGCCAATCACTTGGGGTAGTTCCGCTTCCAGTGACCAGTCCCTTTGCAGTAGAAGCACTTAGTCTCAGGCTTAGGACCAGATTTGGGCTTTTTCACTTGAGCAGCAACTTGCTTGCCGTTCTTCTTGAAGTTCCCCTTCTTTCCTTTTGCCCTTTTCTTGAAACTAGTGATCTTGTCAATCATCAACACTTGATGTTTTAATTTGATTTCTACCTTCGCTGATTTTAGCATCGCGAAGAGCTTGGGAATATTTTCCGTTGTCCCTTGCATATTATAGTTCATCACGAAGTTCTACTAACTTGGTGATGGTGACTAGAGAATTCTGTCAATCACTATCTTATCTGGAAGATTAACTCCCACTTGATTCAAGCGATTGTAGTACCCAGACAATCTGAGCACATGCTCACTAGTTGAGCGATTCTCCTCCATCTTTTAGCTATAGAACTTGTTGGAGACTTCATATCTCTCAACTCGGGTATTTGCCTGAAATATTAACTTCAACTCCTGGAACATCTCATATGCTCCATGACGTTCAAAACGTCTTTGAAGTCCCGATTCTAAGCAGTTAAGCATGGTGCACTAAACTATTAAGTAGTCATCATATTGAGCTAGCAAAACGTTCATAACGTCTGCATCTGCTCCTGCAATAGGTCCGTCACCTAGCGGTGCATCAAGGACATAATTCTTCTGTGCAGCAATGAGGATAAACCTCAGATCACGGATCCAATCCGCATCATTGCTACTAACATTTTTCAACACAATTTCTCTAGGAACATATCAAAATAAACACAGGGAAGCAACAATGCGAGCTATAGATCTACAACATAGATATGCTAATACTACCAGGACTAAGTTCATGATAAATTAAAGTTCAATTAATCATATTACTTAAGAACTCCCACTTAGATAGACATCTCTCTAATCCTCTAAGTGATCACTTGATCCAAATCAACTAAACCATGTTCGATCATCACGTGAGATGGAGTAGTTTCAATGGTGAACATCACTATGTTGATCATATCTACTATATGATTCACGCTCAACCTTTCGGTCTCTGTGTTCCGAGGCCATATCTGTATATGCTAGGCTCGTCAAGTTAAACCTGAGTATTCCACGTGTGCAACTGTTTTGCACCCGTTGTATTTGAACGTAGAGCCTATCACACCCGATCATCACGTGGTGTCTCAGCACGAAGAACTTTCGCAACGGTGCATACTCAGGGAGAACACTTCTTGATAATTTAGTGAGAGATCATCTTATAATGCTACCGTCAACCAAAGCAAGATAAGATGCATAAAAGGATAAACATCACATGCAATCAATATAAGTGATATGATATGGCCATCATCATCTTGTGCTTGTGATCTCCATCTTCGAAGCACCGTCATGATCACCATCGTCACCGGCGCGACACCTTGATCTTCATCGCAGCATCGTTGTCGTCTCGCCAATCTTATGCTTCCACGACTATCACTACCGTTTAGTAAAAAAGTAAAGCATTACATCGCGATTGCATTGCATACAATAAAGCGACAACCATATGGCTCCTGCCAGTTGCCGATAACTCGGTTACAAAACATGATCATCTCATACAATAAAATTTAGCATCATGTCTTGACCATATCACATCACAGCATGCCCTGCAAAAACAAGTTAGACGTCCTCTACTTTGTTGTTGCAAGTTTTACGTGGCTGCTACGGGCTTAAGCAAGAACTCATCTTACCTACGCATCAATACCACAACGATAGTTTGTCAAATAGACTCCGTTTTAACCTTCTCAAGGACCGGGCGTAGCCACACTCGGTTCAACTAAAGTTGGAGAGACAGTCTTCCGCAAGCCATCTATGTGCAAAGCACGTCGAGGGAACCGGTCTCGCGTAAGCGTACGCGTAAGGTTGGTCCGGATCGTCTCGTCCAACAATACCGCTGAACCAAAGTATGACATGCTGGTAGGCAGTATGACTTGTATCGTCCACAACTCACTTGTGTTCTACTCGTGCAAATAACATCAAACCATAAAAAACCTGGCTCGGATGCCACTGTTGGGGAACGTAGTAATTTCAAAAAAAAATTCCTACGCGCACGCAAGATCATGGTGATGCATAGCAACGAGAGGGGAGAGTGTCGTCTACGTACCCTCGTAGACCGAAGCGGAAGCGTTGACACAACGTAGAGGAAGTAGTCGTACGTTCTCCTCGCGATCCAACCGATCACTGCACCGTTACTCCGGCACCTCCGAGTTCTTGGCACACGTTCAGCTCAATGACGATCCCCGGGCTCCGATCCAGCAAAGCGTCGAGGAAGAGTTCCGTCAGCACGACGGCGTGGTGACGATCTTGATGTGTTACCGGCGCAGGGCTTCGCCTAAGCACTGCAACGATATGATCGAGGTGGAATTTGGTGGAAGGGGGCACCGCACACGGCTAAGGAACGATCCGTAGATCAACTTGTGTGTCTTTGGGGTGCCCCCTGCCCCCGTATATAAAGGAGCAAGGGAGGGGGTGGACGGCCTAGGGTTAGGCGCGCCAGGGTGTGGAGTCCTACTAGGTTTCCAAGTCCTAGTAGTAGTCCACCAAGAGGGGAGGAAGGGAGAAGGAATAGGAGGAGAAGGAAAGGTGGCCGGCCCCCTTTTCCCTAGTCCAATTCGGACTAGAGGGGAGGGGGGGCGCAGCAGCCTTTTTTTCTTCTTCCCACTAAAGCCCATCAAGGCCCATTACTTCTCCCGTAATCCCGTAACTCCCCGGTACCTCCGAAAATACCCGAACCACTCAGAACCCTTCCGATGTCCGAATATAGTCGTCCAATATATCGATCTTTACGTCTCGACCATTTCGAGACTCCTCGTCATGTCCTCGATCTCATCCGGGACTCCGAACTCCTTCGGTACATCAAAACTCATAAACTCATAATATAACTGTCATCGAAACCTTAAGCGTGCGGACCCTACGGTTCGAGAACAATGTAGACATGACCGAGACACGTCTCCAGTCAATAACCAATAGCGGGACCTGGATGTCCATATTGGCTCCTACATATTCTACGAAGATCTTTATCGGTCAGACCGCATAACAACATACGTTGTTCCCTTTGTCATCGGTATGTTACTTGCCCGAGATTCGATCGTCGGTATCCAATACCTAGTTCAATCTCGTTACCGGCAAGTCTCTTTACTCGTTCCGTAATACATCATCTCGCAACTAACTCATTGGTTGCAATGCTTGCAAGGCTTTATGTGATGTGCATTACCGAGAAGGCCCTGAGATACCTCTCCGACAATCGGAGTGACAAATCCTAATCTCGAAATAAGCCAACCCAACATGTACCTTAGGAGACACCTGTAGAGCACCTTTATAATCACCCAGTTACGTTGTGACGTTTGGTAGCACACAAAGTGTTCCTACGGTAAACGTGAGTTGCATAATCTCATAGTTAAAGGAACATGTATAAGTCATGGATAAAAGCAATAGCAACATACTAAACGATCGGGTGCTATGCTAATGGAATGGGTCATGTCAATCAGATCATTCAACTAATGATGTGATCTCGTTAATCAAATAACAACTTTTTGTTCATGGTTAGGAAACATAACCATCTTTGATTAATGAGCTAGTCAAGTAGAGGCATACTAGTGACACTCTGTTTGTCTATGTATTCACACATGTATTATGTTTCCGGTTAATACAATTCTAGCATGAATAATAAACATTTATCATGACATGTAAGGAAATAAATAATAACTTTATTATTGCCTCTAGGGCATATTTCCTTCAGTAATCACGGTCAGCGGAAACACCGAACGCTCCATCCGTACGGAGGAGCACACGGTGGCCCTCGCAGCGGAAGTGCAAAGCAGCCTCTTAAGGCAACTCTCGAGTCCGGCCGCTACAAAGCCGGACAAAGCAAAACGCGCCCGGAGTAACCCGCAGCAAGACCGACTGGCGCGTTCGGAGCAAGCGTAGCAATACGGCCCCAACCCCAGCCATCGCTACATAGCGGAGCTAGTACCTCGAGTACACAATTACGCCTTAAAATTCCATGGGCATAGGGGAAGGGGCACATCAAACGGCATGCCAACAATACGGCGTCAAACGTACTAGGGGCTGCCGGATTCTTCTTTTCTTTCAGGACTCCATACTCTGGATAAAGTGTTCGGCCTTGCTATCGTACAGACGATACAAGACCCAGGAAATCAGACAAAACAACGCTGCATCATGGAACTCTCAGGTGGTCTCTATTTCGAGCGATATATCTGTTTCTAAATTCCGCGGCCTGCGCCTGGTCAGGACATGTTAAATAGTCTAAATTTTTTATCGCACAACTTGTATCGTTCGGCTTGAATAAACAGCCTCCTTATAAATAATGCATAGCTTTTTGTCTATTTTTTGCATTATCTTCTTCTAATATACATATGTTTATTCAATAACATGATCGCACCCGTACACCATCGTACGGCAAACCATGCCAGGGGCTTCATTACCCTTCTATCTGGTGTGAGAAGTCCGTCCACTTTCACAAGTGCGGCACCCCGAACTTATAGCATTATATGCATCGGCTCCGAGTCATGATTTTGGTCATATGTTGGGTTTGCCCGGCTCCTATGTTTTGGTGCCTTACGTTCCGCTATATCGGCTAAGGTAGCACTAGGAGAACCACTGCGATTGTGCCCCAGATTAGGTGGGCGAGCACCTCAGTGGAGAAAGCTAAAGCAGACTATCATGATAAGGCGTGAGACCGGTCGCTGTTCGAGAGGTTTTTTGAGTCCTTAAAGGCTTATGCCGCTTCGAGCGAGGAGCTGGTTAAGTCCGGCCAAAGGCGTGGATAGCGCCCCAAATTCGGCCTTCCGAACTAGGGGCTTCGCCGAAATTTAAAATCATAACGTTCTATGGCTAAGTGAGAGTGTTCAAGCATTATAGTCCGATTGCCTGGTTCGTTGTGCTGAGCGCCTCCCTCGAAGGACCCAACTATGGGAACAAGAGCCCTCAGGTTTATCCCGAACACCCCAGCACTAGTGGCATGGGGGCAGAAGCCGACGACTGGCCATCTCTCAATTTTTGATAAACAGCCGCACAGAAAATAATATTTTAAATTAAACAAGCATTGCTTAGCGCATATGAACAAGTTTTCAGCGCACAGGACACAAACGAGAGAGTTTATTCAAAAATTACATCTTTAGTACATTCATCCGCGACAAGGCGGGCTCCGGCAATAACTTCCTTGTAGTAGTTCTTGGGCTTGCGATGCTCCTTCCCCTGCGGCGGCCCATCCTTCACCAGCTTCTCTCCGTCCAGCTTACCCCAGTGTACCCTTACACGGGCAAGGGCCCTCCGGGCACCTTCAATGCAGACGGAGCGCTTGACGAGTTCAAGCCGTGGACAGGCCTCCACCAGCCGCCGTACTAGCCCGAAATAGCTCCCAGGCAGGGCCTCTCCAGGCCACAGCTGAACTAATAAGCCCTTCATGGCCTGTTCGGCCGCCTTGTGGAGCTCGGCCAGCTGTTTCAGCTGATCGCTCAAGGGCACAGGGTGTCCGGCCTCAGAATACTGAGACCAGAACACACTCTCCGTCGAGCTGCCTTCTTCAGCTCGGTAGAACGCGGCAGCGGCGGATGCGCTGTGGGGAAGATCGAAGAACGCCCCTGGAGAACTCCGGATTCGAGTAAGTAATAGGTAATTTACTTTTATATTCCTACTTTGCATTGAGAATGCCTTACCCGCTGCTATCTTTTTTACATCCTCCAACTCTTGGAGGGCCTTTTGGGCTTCGGCCTTGGCACTCTTGGTGGTCTCAATAGCCGACGCGAGCTCGGATGCTTGCGTTTTTGCCTAAAGCTCCAAACCCTCATGTTTCTTCATGAGAGCTTGCAGCTCTTGCTGCACCTCGCCGACTTGGACCCCAAGCCTTTCTCGTTCGGCGCGCTCCTCGGCCGCTTTCTTCTCGGCCTCAGCCAGCGCCTGCTTCAGGGTTGCCACCTCGGTTGTGGCCCCTATAATAAGCAGTACAATCCTGTTATTTCTTTTTGCAATCAAGCCTCTCTATAGGCACCTTTTTTTAAAAAAAAGGGGTATTTCTTACCTTCCTTTTCCTCGAGCTGCCTTTTGGCAAGGCCGAGCTCTTGCTCGGACCACTCAAGGTCCTTTTTCAGGACTTCCACCTGCGCAGTCAGTGCGGCGGTGGACAGCATGGAAGCCTGCATACGCATATTTGACCTTTTATTGTTAGACTCCTGCGAAATTTACTAGATCCTCTATTCGGTTTTTCTTTTCCGAACACCGAATAGAGCATCAGGGGCTACTGTCTATGCGGTAAATAATTTAACACATTTTCTGTTTACCTCGAAGCCTGTTAGAAGGCTAGCGCAAGCTTTAGTCAGTCCGCTCTTGGCGGACTGAACCCTTTGGATTACCGTACTCATAACAATACGGTGCTCCTCTTCGATGGTGGCGCCCTCAAGCGCCGCCAGCAGATTGTCCGGCGCCTCTGGTTGGACAGAGGTCGCCGACTCAGACGGCTTACTCCTCTTGGGAGGAGTTCGCCTACTGCGTACCGGGACTGTTGAGTCCGGCGCGGTGTCCGGCACAAAGCCGGACTTGGAGCCCTGGGGGGTTTCATCCCCTTTACTCCTGGGGTCCGGAGGATTGCCTTGCGGCTCCTCCAGGACCACCTCCTCCTGCCCTGTTTGGCGGGGCGCCACTTCGGCGTCGTCCGCCCCGTTGGGGGAGACTGCGGGCGGAACAGAGTTTATGTCCGACGAATCCAGGGAGCCGCTCGACGAATCGTCGAGTCCGGCCCGGGGCGGGCTGGACAAATAACATTCGACATTAGGGTAAGCTGCGCACTTGAAGATACTATGAGTCATTCTAGTATGTAAATACTTACGATATCGCCGGACGCTTGGTTCTGTCCGGCCACTCCTCTCCGCCCTCTTCGGCGTCGAGGGAGTAGTCCGGCGGAGGGGTCTTCCTTTTCCTCGACCCCTCGGCCTCCCCGTTGGGGCGGCCTTCTTCTTCTTCGCTCCCCTCGCTGGAGGGGGAGAGCTTCCTTGTTCCTCCTCCTCGTTTTCACGAGAGGAGGGCGTCGCAGACTCGCCAGATGACGAGCTCGACACCACCATATTGCGGGCACTCTTTCGAGTCCCGGTGGTCTTCTTCTTCTTGACCTTCTTCTCCGGCACCACATATGGCGCCGGAGCCAGCAGCTTCTCTAGGAGAGCTGGGGCTTGGTCTTCGGGCAGAGGAGCCGGACAGTTGATTGGTCCGGCTATCTTCAGCCACGCCTGTCAAAGGCAAAGGGAGTTTTCAGTTCCCACATGGAGTTAATCTATAAAGAAGAGCTTAAACGAACCTGTAAAAGGTATAGATGGCTTACCTCACGAGCGTCGCGCTGCGAACTGTATCCGCGATCCTCGGAAGCGGATGTGGGGCACTCGGCGCCTTTGGTTAGCACCTTCCAGACGTCTTCATACGTCGTGTCGAAGAGCCTATTGAGGGTTTGGTGCTGCGCCGGGTCAAATTCCCACAAAGTGAAATCCTGTTCTTGGCACGGGAGGATCCGGCGGACGAGCACGACCTGGATGATATTAACATGCCGGATTGGCTTGTTCATCAGGGACTGGATACAGGTTTGCAATCCGGTCACTTCTTCTTCGTTGCCCCACGATAGGCCTGTCCCTTTCCAGGACACGAGCCGCGTGGGGGGTCCGGATCGGAACTCAGGGGCCGCAACCCATTTCGAGTCGCGTGGCTCGGTGATGTAAAACCACCCTGCCTGCCACCCCTTTAAGGTCTCCACAAAGGAGCCATTGAACCAGAGGGCGTTGGCCATCTTGCCGGCCATAGCACCTCCGCACTCCGCCTGGGTGCCGGACACCACCTTAGGCTTGACGTTAAAGGTCTTGAGCCAGAGGCCGAAGTGGGGGCGGATGTGGAGAAAGGCCTCACACACGACGATGAACGCTGAGATGTTGAGGACAAAGTTGTTGGGGAACGTAGCAGAAATTCAAAAAATTTCCTACGTGTCACCAAGATCTATCTATGGAGAAACCAACAACGAGGGGAAGGAGAGTGCATCTACATACCCTTGTAGATCGCTAAGCGAAAGCGTTCAAGTGAATGGGGTTGATGGAGTCGTACTCGTCGTGATTCAGATCACCGATGATCCTAGTGCCGAACAGACGGCACCTCCGCGTTCAACACACGTACAGCCCGGTGACGTCTCCCATGCCTTGATCCAGCAAGGAGAGAGGGAGAGGTTGAGGAAGACTCCGTCCAGCAGCAGCACAACGGCGTGGTGGTGGTGGAGGAGCATGGCAATCCTGCAGGGCTTCGCCAAGCACCACAGAAGAGGAGGAAGAACTTGGGAGAGGGGAGGGCTGCGCCAGCACAGGAGAGGAACTCGTGTGTTTGGTCAGCCCCTAGGCCTCACTATTTATAGGAGGAGGGGAGGGGCTGCGCCCCCATCTAGGGTTCCCTCCCTAGGGGTGGCGGCAGCCCCAAAACCCATCTAGGGTTGCTGCCAAGGGGGGAGAGGGGGAGGCGCACCAGGGGTGGGCCTTAGGGCCCATCTGCCCTAGGGTTTGCCCCCTTCCCCTCTAGGAGGCGCCTTGGGCCTTGGTGGGGGGGGGGGGGCGCACCAGCCCACCTGGGGCTGGTCCCCTCCCACACTTGGCCCACGCAACCTTCTGGGGCTGGTGGCCCCACTTGGTGGACCCCCGGACACCTCCGGTGGTCCCGGTACACTACCGGTGATGCCCAGAACACTTCCGGTGGCCAAAACCGTACTTCCTATATATAAATCTTTACCTCTGGACCATTCCGGAACTCCTCGTGACGTCCGGGATCTCATCTGGGACTCTGAACAACATTCGGTAACCACATACAAGCTTCCTTTATAACCCTAGCGTCATCGAACCTTAAGTGTGTAGACCCTACGGGTTCGGGAGACATGCAGACATGACCGAGACGTTCTCCAGTCAATAACCAACAGCGGGATCTAGATACCCATGTTGGCTCCCACATGTTCCACGATGATCTCATCGGATGAACCACGATGTCAAGGACTTAATCAATCCCGTATACAATTCCCTTTGTCTATCGGTACGATACTTGCCCGAGATTCGATCG
This sequence comes from Aegilops umbellulata, assembly GCA_032464435.1. Classification (NCBI taxonomy): domain Eukaryota; kingdom Viridiplantae; phylum Streptophyta; class Magnoliopsida; order Poales; family Poaceae; genus Aegilops; species Aegilops umbellulata. The sequence continues at coordinate 423,337,834 of CP136059.1, forward strand.
TCGGTATCCCGATACCTTGTTCAATCTCGTTACCGGCAAGTCTCTTTTACTCGTTCCGCAACACATCATCCCGTGATCAACTCCTTGATCACATTGTGCACATTATGATGATGTCCTACCGAGTGGGCCCAGAGATACCTCTCCGTCACACGGAGTGACAAATCCCAGTCTCGATTCGTGCCAACCCAACAGACACTTTCGGAGATACCTGTAGTGTACCTTTATAGCCACCCAGTTACGTTGTGACGTTTGGCACACCCAAAGCACTCCTACGGTATCCGGGAGTTGCACAATCTCATGGTCTAAGGAAACGATACTTGACATTAGAAAAGCTTTAGCATACGAACTACATGATCTTGTGCTAGGCTTAGGATTGGGTCTTGTCCATCACATCATTCTCCTAATGATGTGATCCCGTTATCAACGACATCCAATGTCCATGGTCAGGAAACTGTAACCATCTATTGATCAACGAGCTAGTCAACTAGAGGCTTACTAGGGACATGGTGTTATCTATGTATCCACACATGTATCTGAGTTTCCTATTAATACAATTCTAGCATGGATAATAAACGATTATCATGAACAAGGAAATATAATAATAATCAATTTATTATTGCCTCTAGGGCATATTTCCAACAGTCTCCCACTTGCACTAGAGTCAATAATCCAGTTCACATCGATATGTGATTAACACTCAAAGTCACATCCCTATGTGACTAACACCCAAGAGTTCTGGGTTTGATCATGTTATGCTTGTGAGAGAGGTTATAGTCAATGGGTCTGAACCTTTCAGATCCGTGTGTGCTTTACAAATATCTATGTCATCTCCTAGATGCAGTTACCACGCTCTATTTGGAGCTATTCCAAATAACTGTTCTACTATACGAATCCAATTCACTACTCAGAATAATTTGGATTAGTGTCAAAGATTGCATCGGCGTAACCCTTTACGACGAACTCTTTTAACACCTCCATAATTGAGAAAATTCCTTAGTCCACTAGTTACTAAGGATAACCTTGACCGTTGTCCTGTGATCCATTTCTAGATCACACTTGTACCCCTTGACTGACTCATGGTTTGGCACACTTCAGGTGCGGTACATAACATAGCATACTGTAGAGCCTACGTCTAAGCATAGGGGACGACCTTCGTCCTTTCTCTCTCTTCTGCCGTGGTCAGGTCTTGAGTCTTACTCAATACTCACACGTGTAATACAGCCAAGAACTCCTTCTTTGCTGATCTATTTTGAACTCCTTCAAAAATCTTGTCACGGTATGTATTCATTTGAAAGTACTATTAAGAGATTTTGATCTATCCTTATAGATCTTGATGCTCAATGTTCAAGTAGCTTAATCCAGGTTTTCCATTGAAACACTTTTCAAATAACCCTATATGCTTTCCAGAAATTCTACATCATTTCTGATCAACAATATGTTCACAACATATACTCATCAGAAATTCTATATTGCTCCCACTCACTTCTTTGGAAATACAAGTTTCTCATAAACTTTGTATAAACCCAAATCTTTGATCATCTCATCAAAGCATACATTCCAACTCCAAGATGCTTACTCCAGTCCTTAGAAGGATTGCTGGGGCTTTGCATACTTGTTAGCATCTTTCAGGATTGATAAAAATCTTCTGGTTGTATCACATACAACCTTTCCTCAAGAAAATCGTCGAGGAAACAATGTTTTGACATCCTATCTGCACAATTTCATAAATAATGCAGTAATCGCTAACATAATTCCAACAGACTCTTAGCATCGCTACGAGTGAGAAAGTCTCATCGCAGTCAACTCCTTGAACTTGTCGAAAAACATCTTAATGACAAGTCGAGCTTTCTTAATGGTGACATTTACCATCGTTGTCCGTCTTCCTTTTAAAATCCATCTGTACTCAACAGCCTTACGACCATCGAGCCATTCTGCCAAAGTCTACACTTTGTTTTCATACATGGATCCTCTCTCGGATTTTATGGCCTCGAGCCATTCATCGGAATCCGGGCCCACCATTGCTTCTCCATAGCTTGTAGGTTCATTGTTGTCTAGCAACATGACGTCCAAGACAGGATTACGTACCACTCTGAAGTAGTACGTATCCTTGTCATCCTACGAGGTTTGGGAGTGACTTGATTCGAAGTTTCATGATCACTATCATAAGCTTCCACTTCAATTAGTGTAGGTGCCATAGGAACAACTCCTGTGCCCTGCTACACACTTGTTGAAGTGACGGTTCAATAACCCCATCAAGTCTCCACCATCCTCCCACTCAATTCTTTCGAGAGAAACTTTTCCTCGAGAAAGGACCCGATTTGAGAAACAATCCCTATTGCTTTCGGATCTGAGACAGGAGGTATACCCAACTATTTTTGGGTGTCCTATGAAGATGCAGTTATCCGCTTTGGGTTCGAGCTTATCAGCCTGAAACTTTTTCATATAAGCGTCGCGACCCCAAACTTTTAAGAAATGACATCTTAGGTTTCTCTAAACCATAGTTCATACGGTGTCATCTTATCGGAATTACGTGGTGCCCTATTTAAAGTGAGTGTGGTTGTCTCTAATGCCTAACCCATGAACGATAGTGGTAATTCGATAAGAGACATCATGGTATGCATCATATCCAATAGGGTGCAGTTATGATGTTCGGACACACCATCACACTATGGTGTTCCAGGCGTTACTAGTCATGAAACAATTTCCACAATGTCTCAATTGTGTACCAAACTCGCAACTCAGATATTCATCTCTATGATCATATCATTGATATTTTATCCTCTTGTCACGACGATATTCAACTTCATTCTGAAATTACTTGAACCATTCAATAATTCAGACTTGTGTTTCATCAAGTAAATATGCTCAGTATCTACTTAAATCATCTGTGAAGTAAGAGCACAACGATATCCACTGCGTGCCTCAGCACTCATTGGACTGCACACATCAAAATGTGTTACTTCCAACAAGTTGCTTTCTTGTTCCATTTTACTGAAACCGAAGCTTTCAGTCATCTTGCCCATGTGGTATGATCTGCATGTCTCAAGCGATTCAAAATCAAGTGAGTCCAAACGGTCCATCTGCATGGAGTTTCTTCATGCGTATATACCAATAGACATGGTTCACATGTCTCAATCCTTTTCAAAATGAGTGAGTCCAAAGATCCATCAACATGGAGCTTCTTCATGCGTTTTATACCAATATGACTTACATGGCAGTGCCACAAGTAGGTGGTACTATCATTACTATCTTATATCTTTTGGCATGAACATGTGTATCACTATGATCGAGATTCAATAAACCATTCATTTTAGGTGCAAGACCATTGAACGTATTATTCAAATAAATAGAGTAACCATTATTCTCCTTAAATGAATAACCGTATTGCGATAGACATAATTCAATTATGTCTATGCTCAACGCAAACACCAAATAACAATTATTTAGGTTTAACACCAATCTCGATGGTAGAGGGAGCGTGTGATGCTTGATCATATCAACCTTGGAAACACTTCCAACACATCTTGTCAGCTCACCTTTAGCTAGTCTCCGTTTATTCCATAGCTTTTATTTCGAGTTACTAACACTTAGCAACCGAACCGGTATCTAATACCCTGATGCTACTAGGAGTACTAGTAAAGTACACATTCACATAATGTATATCCAATATACTTCTATCGACAGCCTTCTCATCAACCAAGTATCTAGGGTAATTCTGCTCCAGTAGCTGTTCTCCTCATTACAGAAGCACTTAGTCTCGGGTTTGGGTTCAACCTTGGGTTTCTCCACTAGAGCAGCAGCTGATTTGCCGTTTCATGAAGTATCCCTTCTTGCCCTTACCCTTCTTGAAACTAGTGGTTTCACTAACCATCAACAATTGATGCTCCTCTTGATTTCTACTTTTGCGGTGTCAAACATCGTGAATATTTCAAGGATCATCATATCTATCCCTGATATGTTATAGCTCATCACGAAGCTCTAGCAGCTTGGTGGCAATGACTTTGGAGAAACATCACTATCTTATCTGGAAGATCAACTCCCACTCGATTCAAGTGATTGTTGTACTCAGACAATTTGAGCACAAGCTCAACGATTGAGCTTTTCTCCCTTAGTTTGCAGGCTAAGAAAATCGTCGGAGGTCTTATACCTCTTGACGTGGGCACGAACCTGAAATCCCAATTTTAGCCCTCGAAACATCTCATATGTTCCGCGACATTTCAAAAATGTCTTCAGTGCCTCAATTCTAAACCATTTAACATTACCGAACTATCATGTAGTCATCAAAACGTGTATGTCCAATGTTCGCAACATCCACAGACCACGTTTGAGGTCCAGCACACCAAGCGTTGCATTAAGGATATAAGCCTTCTACTGTCCGCATAATTGCTACTATCAACTTTCAACTATATTTTCTCTAGGAACGTATCTAAACAGTAGAACTAAAGCGCGAGCTAACGACATAATTTGCAAAGATCTTTTGACTATGTTCAGGATAATTAAGTTCATCTTATGAACTCCCACTCAGATAGACATCCCTCTAGTCATCCAAGTGATTACATGATCCGAGTCAACTAGGCCGTGTCCGATCATCACGTGAGACGGACTAGTCAACGTCGGTGAACATCTTCATGTTGATCGTATCTACCATACGACTCATGCTCGACCTTTCGGTCTTGTGTGTTCCGAGGCCATGTCTGTACATGCTAGGCTCGTCAAGTCAACCTAAGTGTTTGCATGTGTTCCGAGGCCATGTCTGTACGTGCTAGGCTCGTCAACACCCGTTGTATGTGAACGTAAGACTCTATCACACCCGATCATCACGTGGTGCTTCGAAACGACGAACTTTCGCAACGGTGCACAGTTAGGGGGAACACTTTCTTGAAATTTTAATGAGGGATCATCTTATTTACTACCGTCGTTCTAAGCAAATAAGATGTATAAACATGATAAACATCACATGCAATCAAATAGTGACATGATATGGCCATCATCACTTTGCTCCTTTTGATCTCCATCTTCGGGGCTCCATGATCATCGTCGTCACCGGCATGACACCATGATCTCCATCATCGTGTCTTCATGAAGTTGTCACGTCAACTATTACTTCTACTACTATGGCTAACGCTTTAGCAATAAAGTAAAGTAATTACATGACGTTTATGTTGACACGCAGGTCATAAATAAATTAAAGACAACTCCTATGGCTCCTGCCGGTTGTCATACTCATCGACATGCAAGTCGTGATTCCTATTACAAGAACATGATCAATCTCATACATCACATATATCATTCATCACATCCTTTTGGCCATATCACATCACATGGCATACCCTGCAAAAACAAGTTAGACGTCCTCTAATTGTTGTTTGCATGTTTTACATGGCTGCTATGGGTTTCTAGCAAGAACGTTTCTTACCTACACAAAACCACAACGTGATATGTCAATTGCTATTTACCCTTCATAAGGAACCTTTTCATTGAATCCGATCCGACTAAAGTGGGAGAGACTGGCACCCGCTAGCCACCTTATGCAACTAGTGCATGTCAGTCGGTGGAACCTGTCTCACGTAAGTGTACGTGTAAGGTCGGTCCGGGCCGCTTCATCCCACAATGCCGTCGAATCAAGATTGACTAGTAACGGTAAGCATATTGAACAAAATCAACGCCCACAACTACTTTGTGTTCTACTCGTGCAAAGAATCTACGCAATAGACCTAGCTCATGATGCCACTATTGGGGAACGTAGCAGAAATTCAAAAAAATTCCTACGTGTCACCAAGATCTATCTATGGAGAAACCAGCAACGAGGGGAAGGAGAGTGCATCTACATACCCTTGTAGATCGCTAAGCGGAAGCGTTCAAGTGAACGGGGTTGATGGAGTCGTACTCGTCGTGATTCAGATCACCGATGATCCTAGTGCCGAACAGACGGCACCTCCGCGTTCAACACACGTACAGCCCGGTGACGTCTCCCATGCCTTGATCCAGCAAGGAGAGAGGGAGAGGTTGAGGAAGACTCCGTCCAGCAGCAGCACAACGGCGTGGTGGTGGTGGAGGAGCATGGCAATCCTGCAGGGCTTCGCCAAGCACCACAGAAGAGGAGGAAGAACTTGGGAGAGGGGAGGGCTGCGCCAGCACAGGAGAGGAACTCGTGTGTTTGGTCAGCCCCTAGGCCTCACTATTTATAGGAGGAGGGGAGGGGCTGCGCCCCCATCTAGGGTTCCCTCCCTAGGGGTGGCGGCAGCCCCAAAACCCATCTAGGGTTGCTGCCAAGGGGGGAGAGGGGGAGGCGCACCAGGGGTGGGCCTTAGGGCCCATCTGCCCTAGGGTTTGCCCCCTTCCCCTCTAGGAGGCGCCTTGGGCCTTGGTGGGGGGGGGGGCGCACCAGCCCACCTGGGGCTGGTCCCCTCCCACACTTGGCCCACGCAACCTTCTGGGGCTGGTGGCCCCACTTGGTGGACCCCCGGACACCTCCGGTGGTCCCGGTACACTACCGGTGATGCCCAGAACACTTCCGGTGGCCAAAACCATACTTCCTATATATAAATCTTTACCTCCGGACCATTCCGGAACTCCTCGTGACGTCCGGGATCTCATCTGGGACTCTGAACAACATTCGGTAACCACATACAAGCTTCCTTTATAACCCTAGCGTCATCGAACCTTAAGTGTGTAGACCCTACGGGTTCGGGAGACATGCAGACATGACCGAGACGTTCTCCAGTCAATAACCAACAGCGGGATCTGGATACCCATGTTGGCTCCCACATGTTCCACGATGATCTCATCGGATGAACCACGATGTCAAGGACTTAATCAATCCCGTATACAATTCCCTTTGTCTATCGGTACGATACTTGCCCGAGATTCGATCGTCGGTATCCCGATACCTTGTTCAATCTCGTTACCGGCAAGTCTCTTTTACTCGTTCCGCAACACATCATCCCGTGATCAACTCCTTGATCACATTGTGCACATTATGATGATGTCCTACCGAGTGGGCCCAGAGATACCTCTCCGTCACACGGAGTGACAAATCCCAGTCTCGATTCGTGCCAACCCAACAGACACTTTCGGAGATACCTGTAGTGTACCTTTATAGCCACCCAGTTACGTTGTGACGTTTGGCACACCCAAAGCACTCCTACGGTATCCGGGAGTTGCACAATCTCATGGTCTAAGGAAACGATACTTGACATTAGAAAAGCTTTAGCATACGAACTACATGATCTTGTGCTAGGCTTAGGATTGGGTCTTGTCCATCACATCATTCTCCTAATGATGTGATCCCGTTATCAACGACATCCAATGTCCATGGTCAGGAAACTGTAACCATCTATTGATCAACGAGCTAGTCAACTAGAGGCTTACTAGGGACATGGTGTTATCTATGTATCCACACATGTATCTGAGTTTCCTATTAATACAATTCTAGCATGGATAATAAACGATTATCATGAACAAGGAAATATAATAATAATCAATTTATTATTGCCTCTAGGGCATATTTCCAACAGTCTCCCACTTGCACTAGAGTCAATAATCCAGTTCACATCGATATGTGATTAACACTCAAAGTCACATCCCTATGTGACTAACACCCAAGAGTTCTGGGTTTGATCATGTTATGCTTGTGATAGAGGTTATAGTCAATGGGTCTGAACCTTTCAGATCCATGTGTGCTTTACAAATATCTATGTCATCTCCTAGATGCAGTTACCACGCTCTATTTGGAGCTATTCCAAATAACTGTTCTACTATACGAATCCAATTCACTACTCAGAATAATTTGGATTAGTGTCAAAGATTGCATCGGCGTAACCCTTTACGACGAACTCTTTTAACACCTCCATAATCGAGAAAATTCCTTAGTCCACTAGTTACTAAGGATAACCTTGACCGTTGTCCTGTGATCCATTTCTAGATCACACTTGTACCCCTTGACTGACTCATGGTTTGGCACACTTCAGGTGCGGTACATAACATAGCATACTGTAGAGCCTACGTCTAAGCATAGGGGACGACCTTCGTCCTTTCTCTCTCTTCTGCCGTGGTCAGGTCTTGAGTCTTACTCAATACTCACACGTGTAATACAGCCAAGAACTCCTTCTTTGCTGATCTATTTTGAACTCCTTCAAAAATCTTGTCACGGTATGTATTCATTTGAAAGTACTATTAAGCGATTTTGATCTATCCTTATAGATCTTGATGCTCAATGTTCAAGTAGCTTAATCCAGGTTTTCCATTGAAACACTTTTCAAATAACCCTATATGCTTTCCAGAAATTCTACATCATTTCTGATCAACAATATGTTCACAACATATACTCATCAGAAATTCTATATTGCTCCCACTCACTTCTTTGGAAATACAAGTTTCTCATAAACTTTGTATAAACCCAAATCTTTGATCATCTCATCAAAGCGTACATTCCAACTCCAAGATGCTTACTCCAGTCCTTAGAAGGATTGCTGGGGCTTTGCATACTTGTTAGCATCTTTCAGGATTGATAAAAATCTTCTGGTTGTATCACATACAACCTTTCCTCAAGAAAATCGTCGAGGAAACAATGTTTTGACATCCTATCTGCACAATTTCATAAATAATGCAGTAATCGCTAACATAATTCCAACAGACTCTTAGCATCGCTACGAGTGAGAAAGTCTCATCGCAGTCAACTCCTTGAACTTGTCGAAAAACATCTTAATGACAAGTCGAGCTTTCTTAATGGTGACATTTACCATCGTTGTCCGTCTTCCTTTTAAAATCCATCTGTACTCAACAGCCTTACGACCATCGAGCCATTCTGCCAAAGTCTACACTTTGTTTTCATACATGGATCCTCTCTCGGATTTTATGGCCTCGAGCCATTCATCGGAATCCGGGCCCACCATTGCTTCTCCATAGCTTGTAGGTTCATTGTTGTCTAGCAACATGACGTCCAAGACAGGATTACGTACCACTCTGAAGTAGTACGTATCCTTGTCATCCTACGAGGTTTGGGAGTGACTTGATTCGAAGTTTCATGATCACTATCATAAGCTTCCACTTCAATTAGTGTAGGTGCCATAGGAACAACTCCTGTGCCCTGCTACACACTTGTTGAAGTGACGGTTCAATAACCCCATCAAGTCTCCACCATCCTCCCACTCAATTCTTTCGAGAGAAACTTTTCCTCGAGAAAGGACCCGATTTGAGAAACAATCCCTATTGCTTTCGGATCTGAGACAGGAGGTATACCCAACTATTTTTGGGTGTCCTATGAAGATGCAGTTATCCGCTTTGGGTTCGAGCTTATCAGCCTGAAACTTTTTCATATAAGCGTCGCGACCCCAAACTTTTAAGAAATGACATCTTAGGTTTCTCTAAACCATAGTTCATATGGTGTCATCTTATCGGAATTACGTGGTGCCCTATTTAAAGTGAGTGTGGTTGTCTCTAATGCCTAACCCATGAACGATAGTGGTAATTCGATAAGAGACATCATGGTATGCATCATATCCAATAGGGTGCAGTTATGATGTTCGGACACACCATCACACTATGGTGTTCCAGGCGTTACTAGTCATGAAACAATTTCCACAATGTCTCAATTGTGTACCAAACTCGCAACTCAGATATTCATCTCTATGATCATATCATTGATATTTTATCCTCTTGTCACGACGATATTCAACTTCATTCTGAAATTACTTGAACCATTCAATAATTCAGACTTGTGTTTCATCAAGTAAATATGCTCAGTATCTACTTAAATCATCTGTGAAGTAAGAGCACAACGATATCCACTGCGTGCCTCAGCACTCATTGGACTGCACACATCAAAATGTGTTACTTCCAACAAGTTGCTTTCTTGTTCCATTTTACTGAAACCGAAGCTTTCAGTCATCTTGCCCATGTGGTATGATCTGCATGTCTCAAGCGATTCAAAATCAAGTGAGTCCAAACGGTCCATCTGCATGGAGTTTCTTCATGCGTATATACCAATAGACATGGTTCACATGTCTCAATCCTTTTCAAAATGAGTGAGTCCAAAGATCCATCAACATGGAGCTTCTTCATGCGTTTTATACCAATATGACTTACATGGCAGTGCCACAAGTAGGTGGTACTATCATTACTATCTTATATCTTTTGGCATGAACATGTGTATCACTATGATCGAGATTCAATAAACCATTCATTTTAGGTGCAAGACCATTGAACGTATTATTCAAATAAATAGAGTAACCATTATTCTCCTTAAATGAATAACCGTATTGCGATAGACATAATTCAATTATGTCTATGCTCAACGCAAACACCAAATAACAATTATTTAGGTTTAACACCAATCTCGATGGTAGAGGGAGCGTGTGATGCTTGATCATATCAACCTTGGAAACACTTCCAACACATCTTGTCAGCTCACCTTTAGCTAGTCTCCGTTTATTCCATAGCTTTTATTTCGAGTTACTAACACTTAGCAACCGAACCGGTATCTAATACCCTGATGCTACTAGGAGTACTAGTAAAGTACACATTCACATAATGTATATCCAATATACTTCTATCGACAGCCTTCTCATCTACCAAGTATCTAGGGTAATTCTGCTCCAGTAGCTGTTCTCCTCATTACAGAAGCACTTAGTCTCGAGTTTGGGTTCAACCTTGGGTTTCTCCACTAGAGCAGCAGCTGATTTGCCATTTCATGAAGTATCCCTTCTTGCCCTTACCCTTCTTGAAACTAGTGGTTTCACTAACCATCAACAATTGATGCTCCTCTTGATTTCTACTTTTGCGGTGTCAAACATCGTGAATATTTCAAGGATCATCATATCTATCCCTGATATGTTATAGCTCATCACGAAGCTCTAGCAGCTTGGTGGCAATGACTTTGGAGAAACATCACTATCTTATCTGGAAGATCAACTCCCACTCGATTCAAGTGATTGTTGTACTCAGACAATTTGAGCACAAGCTCAACGATTGAGCTTTTCTCCCTTAGTTTGCAGGCTAAGAAAATCGTCGGAGGTCTTATACCTCTTGACGTGGGCACGAACCTGAAATCCCAATTTCAGCCCTTGAAACATCTCATATGTTCCGCGACATTTCAAAAATGTCTTCAGTGCCTCAATTCTAAACCATTTAACATTACCGAACTATCATGTAGTCATCAAAACGTGTATGTCCAATGTTCGCAACATCCACAGACCACGTTTGAGGTCCAGCACACCGAGCGTTGCATTAAGGATATAAGCCTTCTACTGTCCGCATAATTGCTACTATCAACTTTCAACTATATTTTCTCTAGGAACGTATCTAAACAGTAGAACTAAAGCGCGAGCTAACGACATAATTTGCAAAGATCTTTTGACTATGTTCAGGATAATTAAGTTCATCTTATGAGCTCCCACTCAGATAGACATCCCTCTAGTCATCCAAGTGATTACATGATCCGAGTCAACTAGGCCGTGTCCGATCATCACGTGAGACGGACTAGTCAACGTCGGTGAACATCTTCATGTTGATCGTATCTACCATACGACTCATGCTCGACCTTTCGGTCTTGTGTGTTCCGAGGCCATGTCTGTACATGCTAGGCTCGTCAAGTCAACCTAAGTGTTTGCATGTGTTCCGAGGCCATGTCTGTACGTGCTAGGCTCGTCAACACCCGTTGTATGTGAACGTAAGACTCTATCACACCCGATCATCACGTGGTGCTTCGAAACGACGAACTTTCGCAACGGTGCACAGTTAGGGGGAACACTTTCTTGAAATTTTAATGAGGGATCATCTTATTTACTACCGTCGTTCTAAGCAAATAAGATGTATAAACATGATAAACATCACATGCAATCAAATAGTGACATGATATGGCCATCATCACTTTGCTCCTTTTGATCTCCATCTTCGGGGCTCCATGATCATCGTCGTCACCGGCATGACACCATGATCTCCATCATCGTGTCTTCATGAAGTTGTCACGTCAACTATTACTTCTACTACTATGGCTAACGCTTTAGCAATAAAGTAAAGTAATTACATGACGTTTATGTTGACACGCAGGTCATAAATAAATTAAAGACAACTCCTATGGCTCCTGCCGGTTGTCATACTCATCGACATGCAAGTCGTGATTCCTATTACAAGAACATGATCAATCTCATACATCACATATATCATTCATCACATCCTTTTGGCCATATCACATCACATGGCATACCCTGCAAAAACAAGTTAGACGTCCTCTAATTGTTGTTTGCATGTTTTACATGGCTGCTATGGGTTTCTAGCAAGAACGTTTCTTACCTACACAAAACCACAACGTGATATGTCAATTGCTATTTACCCTTCATAAGGAACCTTTTCATTGAATCCGATCCGACTAAAGTGGGAGAGACTGGCACCCGCTAGCCACCTTATGCAACTAGTGCATGTCAGTCGGTGGAACCTGTCTCGCGTAAGTGTACGTGTAAGGTCGGTCCGGGCCGCTTCATCCCACAATGCCGCCGAATCAAGATTGACTAGTAACGGTAAGCATATTGAACAAAATCAACGCCCACAACTACTTTGTGTTCTACTCGTGCAAAGAATCTACGCAATAGACCTAGCTCATGATGCCACTATTGGGGAACGTAGCAGAAATTCAAAAAAATTCCTACGTGTCACCAAGATCTATCTATGGAGAAACCAGCAACGAGGGGAAGGAGAGTGCATCTACATACCCTTGTAGATCGCTAAGCGGAAGCGTTCAAGTGAACGGGGTTGATGGAGTCGTACTCGTCGTGATTCAGATCACCGATGATCCTAGTGCCGAACAGACGGCACCTCCGCGTTCAACACACGTACAGCCCGGTGACGTCTCCCATGCCTTGATCCAGCAAGGAGAGAGGGAGAGGTTGAGGAAGACTCCGTCCAGCAGCAGCACAACGGCGTGGTGGTGGTGGAGGAGCGTGGCAATCCTGCAGGGCTTCGCCAAGCACCACAGAAGAGGAGGAAGAACTTGGGAGAGGGGAGGGCTGCGCCAGCACAGGAGAGGAACTCGTGTGTTTGGTCAGCCCCTAGGCCTCACTATTTATAGGAGGAGGGGAGGGGCTGCACCCCCATCTAGGGTTCCCTCCCTAGGGGTGGCGGCAGCCCCAAAACCCATCTAGGGTTGCGGCCAAGGGGGGGAGGGGGGGAGGCGCACCAGGGGTGGGCCTTAGGGCCCATCTGCCCTAGGGTTTGCCCCCTTCCCCTCTAGGAGGCGCCTTGGGCCTTGGTGGGGGGCGCACCAGCCCACCTGGGGCTGGTCCCCTCCCACACTTGGTCCACGCAACCTTCTGGGGCTGGTGGCCCCACTTGGTGGACCCCCGGACACCTCCGGTGGTCCCGGTACACTACCGGTGATGCCCAGAACACTTCCGGTGGCCAAAACCATACTTCCTATATATAAATCTTTACCTCCGGACCATTCCGGAACTCCTCGTGACGTCCGGGATCTCAACCGGGACTCCGGAAAACATTCGGTAACCACATACAAGCTTCCTTTATAACCCTAGCGTCATCGAACCTTAAGTGTGTAGACCCTACGGGTTCGGGAGACATGCAGACAAGACCGAGACGTTCTCCGGTCAATAACCAACAGCGGGATCTGGATACCCATGTTGGCTCCCACATGTTCCACGATGATCTCATCGGATGAACCACGATGTCAAGGACTTAATCAATCCCGTATACAATTCCCTTTGTCTATCGGTACGATACTTGCCCGAGATTCGATCGTCGGTATCCCGATACCTTGTTCAATCTCGTTACTTGCAAGTCTCTTTTACTCGTTCCGCAACACATCATCCCGTGATCAACTCCTTGATCACATTGTGCACATTATGATGATGTCCTACCGAGTGGGCCCAGAGATACCTCTCCGTCACACGGAGTGACAAATCCCAGTCTCGATTCGTGCCAACCCAACAGACACTTTCGGAGATACCTGTAGTGTACCTTTATAGCCACCCAGTTACGTTGTGACGTTTGGCACACCCAAAGCACTCCTACGGTATCCGGGAGTTGCACAATCTCATGGTCTAAGGAAACGATACTTGACATTAGAAAAGCTTTAGCATACGAACTACATGATCTTGTGCTAGGCTTAGGATTGGGTCTTGTCCATCACATCATTCTCCTAATGATGTGATCCCGTTATCAACGACATCCAATGTCCATGGTCAGGAAACCGTAACCATCTATTGATCAACGAGCTAGTCAACTAGAGGCTTACTAGGGACATGGTGTTATCTATGTATCCACACATGTATCTGAGTTTCCTATTAATACAATTCTAGCATGGATAATAAACGATTATCATGAACAAGGAAATATAATAATAATCAATTTATTATTGCCTCTAGGGCATATTTCCAACAAAAGTTTGGGGCCAGATCGTGGAAATCCAGGCCGTAGTAGAACATGAGCCCCCGGACAAAAGGGTGGAGTGGAAAACCCAGTCCGCGGAGGAAGTGGGTAAGAAAAACTACCCTCTCATTGGGCCTTGGGGTGGGAAGAAGCTGCCCCACCTCGGGAAGCCGGTGCGGGATGTCCTTGGACAGATATCCGGCCTTCCTAAGCTTTTTGATTTGACCCTCCGTAACGGAGGAAGCCATCCACTTGCCACCCGCTCCGGACATCGCTGGAGCAGGTTGAGGAAGAAAGAGCGGACTTGGGCGTTGGAGCTTGAGTGCGCAGGAGATGGATGGGCAAAGGAGGAAGAAGGCGTAGGTGAAAGAGGTGGATCTTTATCCCCTTATATAGGCTGATGCCGTTATGCGTCCCCACCTACCTAATAAAACTCGCTTGCCGCTCAAGCGTCGTGGTAAATGGCACGGTTGGGTTACCCACGTCCGTATTAATGAGAATCCCGTTAAAAGGGGCACACAATCTCTGCTTCGACAAGACGTGCCAAGGAAACCACCTCGTTGAACGTGCCTCGGTGGAACAACAAAAAATAATCCATACAGAAGGCTTGGTCGCAGTGTTATGACGCACTGCGGAATACGTCAACAGATTTGATTTGTGTTTGTATTATTCTCTATATGGCAATACGTGGAGACTTGTTTTGCAGAGCCGGACACTGTTTTGGGTGTTAATTATCTTCTTGAAGAACTTGGAGGAGGAACCCGCCTTGCAATGCCGAAGACAATTTGCACGCCGGACTCGTCATCATTGAAGCCTGGTTCAGGGGCTACTGAGGGAGTCCTGGATTAGGGGGTGTTCGGATAGCCGGACTATACCTTCAGCCGGACTCCAGGACTATGAAGATACAAGATTGAAGACTTCGTCCTGTGTCCGGAAGGTTCTTTCCTTGGCGTGGAAGGCAAGCTAGGCGTGCGGATATTCAAGATCTCCTACCAATATAACCGACTCTGTGTAACCCTAACCCTATCCGGTGTCTATATAAACCGGAGGGTTGTAGTCCGTAGGACGATCATCATAATCATCATAACCATCATCATACTCATAGGATAGCTTCTAGGGTTTCGCCTCCTTGATCTCGTGGTAGATCTACTCTTGTACTACCCATATCATCAATATTAATCTAGCAGGAGTAGGGTTTTACCTCCATCGAGAGGGCCCGAACCTGGGTAAAATAAAGTGTCCCTTGTCTCCTGTTACCATCCGACCTTGACGCACAGTTCGGGACCCCCTACCCGAGATCCGCCGGTTTTGACACCGACACTGACCTACCACGTAGTCCCGTTTTCAAGTCGCTATCAAGCACTAATGGGACGCGGAGTTTTCGCTCGCTTTAACGCAATACCACATTATGCATCCCTCACGCTAAAGATGCCCGGTCCTCGTGGCATCATCTCTTTAAAGGGGGCGTACTAAAATACGTCTCCTCCAAACGGAGGATTGCGCGGCCGCCTAAACAGCCGCACAATAAAATGGCCTCGCCAGCCAGAGGACTTTTTCGATGTAAGTCATTAAAGGCCACGGACCCGGACTCAACGAGTTCGGCACAAGCCCATTATCAATATAGGCTTAGTACGCCATACCAGGGGCTGTACGCAGAGACAATAAAGCTCCACTCCATTTATTTTTTACTTTTATATTTTGTTATCCTTTTTGATCCGCACGACCCTTTTTCAATTTAGTTCCTCTCTTTTACAGATGAACGTCGTACGGCGCCCGTCCAGGACACGGCACAGCGGAGACACAGGCGCAGACGTGCAGTAGGGACCCGCCCTAAAGGATTCTTTTTAGATTAAGACCCTGCGTAAACCTTTTTACTGTCTCTTGTTGCTATACATCCCCTGGTTTATTTCACTATAACCAAGGAGGAGGCTGGCGTTTTGGCATGTGGCCACGCCAGAATTCTTGCTCGTACCTGGACACAAGGGGCTTTTTTCTTTCTTAAGGGTGTTGTTCCACACACATCCACACAGACCGAACACCTTAGGGAGTGTTCGGCGTCGCGAGTTTTGGCACTATATGCATCAGCTCCGAGTCATGATTTTGGTCACATGTTGGGTTGCCCGGCTCCTGAGTTCGGCCACCTTACGTTCCGTTCTGTTGGCTAAGGTAGCACCAGGAGAACTACTGCGATTGTGCCCCGGTACGGCCGGGCGAGCACCTCAGTAGAGAAAGCCGAAAACCAACTGTCATGATGTAGCGTGAGACTGGTCGCCACTCGATGACTTATAGGAGTTTATCGAATTCCTCCGTTTTGACGAAGGGCCGCTTCCCGCTCAGGCTCACATGCGCCCCGAATTCGGGTAAACGCAGTCGCCACTAAAGGGCTACCTAAAGAGTCCCACTGTCAAGCTCCTATGGCTAAGTGAAAGTGTTAAAGCATTATAGTCCGGTTGCCTAGCCCGCTGCGCTATCACCTCCTTTGTAGGACCAAGACGTTGGGTTAAGTGTGAAAATGCGTCTTCTGCGCGCACCCCCGCACTATGTGCGTGGGGGCTGAAGCCAACGACTACAATCTTTCAGAATTTATATATTTAACGGCCGCACAGGAGGTGTTCTCAATACTTGAAGGCACAAGTCTAAAATACGCCACTACATTTTATCAAAATACTATTTTATAATTACATATGTTGTCATAACATAGCATCCTTTGACCACTGCGTCTCTATTATGCGAGCGCCTTCGAGGACTTCCTCAAAATAGTGCTCGGAAGGTATTCGGCCTTTCTCCGAATCTCGGGACGCAACAACGGTGGGCTCCATATCTACCCAGTATGTCTTGACACGGGCAAGAGCCAGCCGAGCGCCCTCTGTGCACGCTGACCTCTTTAGAGCATCGACACGGGGCACCACGTCAAGAAATTGCTGCACCAAGCTGAAATAGCTTTTCGGCTTCGATTTCCCCAGACACAGGCGATCCATGGCGTACTTCATGGCGAGTCCGGACAACCTATTCAGCTCGGCCCATTGGGCCAGGCGATCGTCCACAGCCAGTGGACGCTCTGGATTGGTGAACTGCGACCAGAAGAGCTTCTCCACTTCATTACCTTCCTTATCTTGAAAGTACCTGGTCGCATCAGCTGCACTAGGCATCAAATCCAGATAGGTGTCCTTCATGCTCCACGCTCGGTCCAACGGGGCGAACTTCGGATCACAGAATTTTCTCCGCAGCAGGAAGGGCTTTCCATCCGCAATTAGTCCGGCTTGACGTAGCCCTTCCCTTGTCGCTCTCATTGCAGAGCGGGCGTCCTTGGCGTCAGCAACGGCCTTCTCCAAGTCCGTCTGCCTTGCTCGACCTTCCTCTTCAAGAAGCTTGCAACGGTCAGTAGCACTTTTTAACCTTATGGCAATATCAGCCATCTCCTCCTTGATTCGGCAATGGGAAGCCTGTTCGGCTTTCAGCTCTTCTCGGGCTTTTCCGGCAGCCGCATCGCTTTTTCTGGCTTGTTCCTTTGCTTTGGCGAGTTCGGCCCTTAGACCTTCCACGGCAGCCGCACCATCTGCATCAAGCATACACACGGTAAGATATTGACATGAAGCTCCTCTTACTAACAATCGCCAAATAAATTCAATACCTTGAGCATCATCAAGCCGCTTGTTAACAAGCACGATGTCGGCTTCTGCCTCATCAAGTTGCCGCTTCATTTCGGCAAACTCTCGAGTCCGGCTTGTCTCAGGACAATCTGCCACCTACATACAAAGGTGCCACTTAAAGGACTTGGGATTTAGATCCTCTGCACGCTGCACACCTCTGCGACGCACAGAGTCTCAGGGGCTACTATCTACACAGGGCGCGTGTTATTACGCGCAACTAACACTAATATTCGTTATTTAAAACGTACCTCAAGGCCCGCCAATAAACTCTTGACGGCCTCATTCAGTCCGCTTTCCGCGGACGAAATCTTTTCAATCACCGTGTTCATCAACACACGATGCTCCTCTGAAACAGAGGCTCGCCCCAGCAGAACCTTTAGCTCCTCCGACCAAACACCAGATGGTGCCGGACTCGTCCCATGGCCTTCTTCGAATGCCGGACGCGGAGAACCTCGGGGGGCCGCACGGTCACCTTCTGCCTCTGGCAGATTCGGAGAAATCCTCTGCGACGACACTTTGGCGTCGCCCGCCTTGCTAGGCGATATAGAAGGAGGAGGCGTTCCGCTCTCCATCATCTCCGGAAGAAGATCCCCCGACGACGAGCTCCGCTGAGAAGGGTCGAGGTCCGAACTACAAGGTAAGGTTTCGGTTAAAACTTCTCAGATACAAATCAAGGATTTCTCTTAAAAGAACAACTCTCCTTCTACTTACGGCTCGTTGGAGGCCTGCTCCCTTTGAGGGTTTAGTTCGGCCAAGGGGCTCCCCGGCGTCGGGCCCTCTGACATGGATTCTTTCCCCCGCTTTGGAGCTATGGCTTTCGGGTCGTCAGAGGCGGCCCTTTTCTTCCCCTTGGGAGAGGAATCATCGATTCCCCCCTTTGGGATGACCTCTTTCGAAGAGGCCACGGTTTCCTTGTCCGCTCCTTCATTTCCCTCCAGAGGCGCCACCTCCAACATCCTGACTAGCACGGGATCTAGCCTGGTCTCAGGAAGGGGAGCCGGACACCGGATCAGCTTCGCCTTCGCTATCCACTCCTGCATAAAAGGAGAAGTGCTGTTAAAAAACAAGTCAATTGTGCGGATAGAAGGTCCGGGCGCGGGGTCACCTACTTTGGTATCCGAGCGGTTGCGGCTTAAACCAGCATCCTCGGTCAAATCCGGATTCACTTCTGGTGATCCGAAGAACAGTTTATACATCTCCATAGGCGTCACGCCCATGAAATTTCGGAGAGCCCGCGGCCCCTCTGGGTTGAACTCCCACTGGCGGAGGGGGCGACGTTGGCCGGGCAATGTCCGGCGAATTAGCATAACTTGTGTCACCTTGACCAGGTTGAGGTCTCCTTTCAAGAGACCCTTTATGCGGCCCTGCAGCAGGGGAACATCTTTGGGCAATCCCCGGTCTAACCCTATGTTGATCCACGATGCTAAGCGTGGTGGGGGGCCTGAGCGAAAGGCTGGAGGCGCCACCCAAGTGGGGCCCCGAGGAGAGGTGATGTAGAACCACTCCTGTTGCCATGAGCCGAGCTCCTCTTGAAAAGCGCCCTCGGGCCATGGAGCATCGGTATTTCTTTTTATAACAGCGCCTCCGCACTCTGCGTGACGCCCCTCGATTATCCTCGGTTCTACCTTGAAGGTCTTAAGCCATAATCCGAAGTGAGGGGTGATATGGAGGAACGCTTCGCACACAACAATGAACGAGGAGATATGGAGGATGGACTCCGGAGCTAGGTCATGGAATTCCAGCCCATAATAAAACATCAGCCCCCTTACGAAAGGTTCCGTTGGGAAGCCTAATCCCCGAAGGAAGTGAGAGATGAATACTATGCTCTCACCGGGCTGAGGGCTTGGGATCGCCTGTCCTTGGGCAGCCAACCTGTGCGGAATCTCGCTGGTCAGGTACCTAGCTTCCCTCAACCTTGATACGTCCTCCTCCGTAATAGAGGAGGGCATCCATTGGCCTTGACGATTGGAACCGGACATTGTCGAAGGTCCGGTGCGCCTGAAATCTGGAAGCCTGGAGTGTTGGAACTCGAGGCGATGGGCGAGCTTGTTTTGAGAGCACAAGAAGGGAGCAGGGCCTCGGTCTCTTTATAAGAGGCAGAATTGTTGGGGAACGCAGTAAATTCAAAAATTTTCCTACGCACACGCAAGATCATGGTGATGCATAGCAACGAGAGGGGAGAGTGTTTGTCTACGTACCCTCGTAGACCGAAGCGGAAGCGTTGACACAACGTAGAGGAAGTAGTCGTACGTAGAGGAAGTAGTCGTACGTTCTCCTCGCGATCCAACCGATCTAAGCACCGAACGTACGGCACCTCCGAGTTCTGCACACGTTCAGCTCGATGACGATCCCCGGGCTCCGATCCAGCAAAGCGTCGGGGAAGAGTTCCGTCAGCACGACGGCGTGGTGACGATCTTGATGTGTTACCGGCGCAGGGCTTCGCCTAAGCACTGCAACAATATGATCGAGGTGGAATTTGGTGGAAGGGGGCACCGCACACGGCTAAGGAACGATCCGTAGATCAACTTGTGTGTGTTTGGGGTGCCCCCTGCCCCCGTATATAAAGGAGTCAAGGGGGAGGGGCTGGCCGGCCAAGCCAGGGCGCGCCAGAGAGTCCTACTCCCTCTGGGAGTAGGATTCCTCCCCCCCAATCCTAGTTGGACTAGGATTGCTCCAAGGGGGAGAGAAAGAGAGAGGGGGCGCCCACCTCTCCTAGTCCTAATAGGACTAGGGAAGGGGGGAGGCGCGCAGCCCCTAGGGCTGCCCTCTCACCTTTCCTCCAAGGCCCATGTTGGCCCATTATGCTTCCGGGGGGTTCCGGTAACCCTCCCGGTATTCCGGTAAAATCCTGATTTCACCCGGAATGCATCCGATGTCCAAACATAGGCTTCCAATATATAATTCTTTATGTCTCGACCATTTCGAGACTCCTCGTCACGTCCCCGATCTCATCCGGGACTCCGAACTCCTTCGGTACATCAAAACTCATAAACTCATAATATAACTGTCATCGAAACCTTAAGCGTGCGGACCCTACGGGTTCGAGAACAATGTAGACATGACCGAGACACGTCTCCAGTCAATAACCAATAGCGGGACCTGGATGCCCATATTGGCTCCTACATATTCTACGAAGATCTTTATCGGTCAGACCGCATAACAACATACGTTTGTTCCCTTTGTCATCGGTATGTTACTTGCCCGAGATTCGATCGTCGGTATCCAATACCTAGTTCAATCTCGTTACCGGCAAGTCTCTTTTCTCGTTCCGTAATACATCATCTCGCAACTAACTCATTGGTTGCAATGCTTGCAAGGCTTATGTGATGTGTATTACCGAGAAGGCCCTGAGATACCTCTCCGACAATTGGAGTGACAAATCCTAATCTCGAAATACGCCAACCCAACATGTACCTTCGGAGACACCTGTAGAGCACCTTTATAATCACCCAGTTACGTTGTGACGTTTGGTAGCACACAAAGTGTTCCTACGGTAAACGGGAGTTGCATAATCTCATAGTTAAAGGAACATGTATAAGTCATGGATAAAAGCAATAGCAACATACTAAACGATCGGGTGCTATGCTAATGGAATGGGTCATGTCAATCAGATCATTCAACTAATGATGTGATCTCGTTAATCAAATAACAACTCTTTTTTCATGGCTAGGAAACATAACCATCTTTGATTAATGAGCTAGTCAAGTAGAGGCATACTAGTGACACTCTGTTTGTCTATGTATTCACACATGTATTATGTTTCCAGTTAATACAATTCTAGCATGAATAATAAATATTTATCATGATATAAGGAAATAAATAATAACTTTATTATTGCCTCTAGGGCATATTTCCTTCAAGAATACCAGGAGCCCTCCCCGTAACTGTCTTGGACTAGCCTTTAATTAAGGCAGGACGTGCCAACGGGCACGGTTGGGTTACCCACGTCCCTATTAATGAGAATCACGTTAAAAGGGGCACACGATCTCTGCTTCGACAAGACGTGCCAAGGAAACCGCCTCGTTGAACGTGTTGTGGTGGAACAACAAAAAATAATCCATACAGAAGGCTTGGTCGCAGTGTTATGATGCACTGCAGAATACGTCAGCAGATTTGATTTGTTTTGTATTATTCTCAATATGGCAATACGTGGAAACTTGTTTTGTAGAGCCGGACACTGTTTTGGGTGTTTATTATCTTCTTGAAGAACTTGGAGGAGGAACCCGCCTTGCAATGCCGAAGACAATTTGCGCGCCGGACTCGTCGTCATTGAAGCCTGGTTCAGGGGCTACTGAGGGAGTCCTGGATTAGGGGGTGTTCGGATAGCCGGACTATACCTTCAGCCGGACTCCAGGACTATGAAGATACAAGATTGAAGACTGCGTCCCGTGTCCGGAAGGTTCTTTCCTTGGCGTGGAAGGCAAGCTAGGCGTGCGGATATTCAAGATCTCCTACCAACGTAACCGACTCTGTGTAACCCTAACCCTATCCGGTGTCTATATAAACCGGAGGGTTGTAGTCCATAGGACAAGAAGAATAACCATCATCATACTCACAGGCTAGCTTCTAGGGCTTAGCCTCCTTGATCTCGTGGTAGATCTACTCTTGTACTACCCATATCATCAATATTAATCTAGCAGGAGTAGGGTTTTACCTCCATCGAGAGGGCCCGAACCTGGGTAAAATAAAGTGTCCCTTGTCTCCTGTTACCATCCAACCTTGACGCACAGTTCGGGACCCCCTACCCAAGATCCGCCGGTTTTGACACCGACACTTGGCTTCATCAGGCGTGCAGTAATCTTTATAAATGTCCTCGGGGATTTCAAAAGCAGTCATGACCTCAGGTTTCTTTCCTCCTTTCTGAGGCCTTTTACCGTCAGCCATTTTGTTCAACTGAGGAATTTGAACAATTGAATATTCTGAAGAAGTATGCAGTTTTTCTTCGAGGAATGTTGCAAATGAGTTAAGTTGATGAGAACCTAGTGATTCAGTAGCGGACATGTGTACCTGTGAACAGAGTATAGTTGCGAGGAATTTGGAGAGGTCATATGCGTTCTCAGAGGGTTTTTCAAAAAGAACAAGTTTGAGTAATTTGACCAGATGCGTCTTGAAGAATTTCACTAAGCGCGCTTTATCTTAGGTTCCAGAGTTGTATAGATCGAAGATCCACACAATTGAGGAATCTTGAAGAAAATGATGCTTAGGGAAATGAATCAAGAACAGATGACATGTGAGGTGTTTTGTGTGTGAAGATTTGAAGAATAAAACACCTTCGAAGATTTTGTAGAGAAACTTCAAATCAAAGAGGGCAGTAAAGGTAACTTTTAATTCCCCTGAATGAAGAACACGACAAACAGAGAGGTGAAACAGTGAAGTTCATCGGTGTAGATCTTCCACGCCCTAACTCGGCGGAGGAAGACGTCCAAGGCGGCGGCGGAGGTGAAGATTTCCGCAGTCGGCGCGAGTACGGCGGCGACGAGGTCGAGGCAGTGAAGCTCTTCCTCACCGGCGACGATGGAGTAGCGGTGGCGCTAGGGTTTGGGAAGCTCGAGCGGGAGAGAGAGTTCGAGCAGAGTAAAAGAAGTGAGGAAGGGATGAGGGGGTATTTATAGTGGCAGTGAAAAACTGTTCGCCCAAAGATTTGGGACGAACGTGCCCCTGACCCTTCTCCTTCGCACGACATGTGTCACTCACGTACTGTGAAGTGGAGATCGTGTTAGATCGTCGGTGAATAAAATAATGCATCATGGGATGCGGGACGGTTTGAGCGGCAAAACCAAAAATTTGGATAAGATTAGTTTTAAAGTTCCATTCGCAATTTCTTCAGCTGACAAGGACACAGTGAAGATATTGAACGAGTTTCAAATAAAACACACATAAAGAAATTGTGAATAGATTGGATTGAGTACAGCATAGAGGGGGAAGGGTCCGATCACATTCACTTAGCAGAACACACCAACTTGACGAAATAGCCATAAGTGAATGTTGTAGAGGACATAAAATCATATATATATATATATATATATATATATATATATATATATATATATATATATATATATATATATATATAGCCAATGAAGAAAAATGACGGAAATAGTGAAGATTTTGAAAAGTTGAAGAATTTGAACAACTGAGGAAATTCAAAAGTTGAGGAAAAACTCAAATTGAAGATTTTCAACTTTTGTGGTGGCGTGACCCACCGTATAAGAATGCTGATTTCAGACACCGCGTACAATTATCGTAGGGTTCTGAGAATCAAATTCTTCGTTAATTTCTTCACACTTAGAGTGTTATTCTTCATTGATTGAAGAAAAACGTTTCTTCATGTGTTGCACATCTAAGTCATCAATTTTGCATAAGTGTTAGGATGAGTGCCTTTTGAAAGTACATTCGAAGACTCTAAGATATTTATCTCACATCGCAACTTGCTAAATCTCTTCTCATCCAAGGGCTTGGTGAAGATATCGGCTAGCTGTTCTTTAGTCTTCACATGCTCAATAGAAATGTCGCCCTTCAATACAAGATCGCGAAGAAAATGATGACGAATCTGAATGTGTTTTGTCTTCGAGTGTTGAACTGGGTTGTGAGCAATCTTGATGGCACTCTCATTGTCACAGAGGAGAGGCACATACTTCACGTTGATGCCATAGTCCTTGAGTGTTTGCTTCATCCATAGCAGTTGAGCACAGCAAGAACCAGCAACAATGTACTCAGCTTCAGAAGTAGATAGTGATACACAGTTCTCTTTCTTCGAGGACCAACAGACCAAGGATCGTCCGAGAAAGTGACAAGTACCAGATGTTGACTTGCGGTCCACACGATCACCAGCATAGTCAGAGTGAGAATATCCAATGAGATCAAAACCCGAGCCCTTGGGATACCATAATCCTAGTGTTGGTGTGTGAGCTAGATATCGAAGAATATGCTTCACAGCCTTATGGTGTGATTCCTTCGGTGCAGCTTGAAATCGGGCACACATGCAAACACTAAGCATTATATCTGGCCTAGATGCACATAAGTACAATAAAGAACCAATCATGGAGCGGTATACCTTATGATCGAAGTCAATACCATTTTCATCAGTGCATAAGTTGACCATTTGTGGGCATAGGAATTTTGATGCCTTTGCAATCTTGCATGCCGAATTTCTTCAGGACATCCTTGAGGTATTTATCCTGAGATATGAATATGCCATTTCGCTGTTGACGAATTTGAAGACCTAAGAAGAATTTCAACTCTCCCATCATAGACATTTGATATTCTTCACTCATCATATCGGCAAATTCATCACTATAACGTTGGTCAGTACAGCCAAAGATAATATCATCAACATATATTTGGCACACAAACAGTTCACCATCATAAGATTTAGTAAAGAGAGTAGGATCGAGTGAACCGGGTGTGAAGCCTTTCTTCATGAAGAATTCCTTCAAAGTATCATACCACGCCCGTGGGGCTTACTTGAGGCCATAGAGGGCCTTATTGAGTCTGAAGACTTTGTCAGGATTCTTTGGATCTTCAAAACCTGGGGGTTGAGCAACATATACTTCTTCCTCAAGCTTACCATTGAGGAATGCACTTTTCACATCCATTTGATATAAGATGATATCATGATGGTTAGCATAAGCAAGTAATATGCGAATAGCCTCAAGTCTAGCAACAGGTGCAAAAGTTTCATCAAAATCAACTCCTTCAACCTGTGTGTAGCCTTGAGCTACTAAACGTGCCTTATTCCTCACCACAAGACCGTTTTCATCTTGCTTGTTGCGGTAGATCCATTTTGTGCCAATGATATTATGCTTGCGAGGATCTGGACGGTTGACCAGTTCCCAGACGTTGTTGAGCTTGAACTGATGTAATTCTTCTTGCATGGCCTGAATCCACTCAAGCTCCAGAAATGCTTCATCTACCTTAGTGGGCTCTGTGATAGAGACAAAAGCAAAGTGCCCACAAAAGTTAGATAAGTCTGAAGCTTTTGAGCGTGTGAGAGGACCTGGTGCTCTAATGTCATCGATGATCTTCTCCACTTGCACTTCTTTTGTAAAGCGAGAATGAGCTGGCTGTCGTTGAGGAATTTGATCAGCATTTTCTTCAGCATCAATTTCCTCGGCATTTTCTTCAGATGCATCAACTCGATGTTCTTCACGTTCTGGAATGAATTCTTCAGCAGATTCTTCAGTAGGAATAACATCTTCAGTAGCCTTGTGCTTGATAGAATCCTCAAGTGCTGGTTCATCTAACACATAAGGTAGGTACTCTATTTGCGAGCCATTAGTTTCATCGAACCGCACGTCTACAATTTCAACAATCTTGTGAAGAACATTGTTGAAGACTCTGTAGGTGTGCGAGTCCTTTCCGTAACCAAGCATAAAACATTCATGTGCTTTCGGTGCAAATTTAGAGTTGTGATGAGGATCTCTAATCCAGCATTTAGCACCGAAGACTTTGAAATAACTCACATTGGGTTTCTTGTCAGTGAGGAGTTCACACTACTAGAAAAACTGCTACTAATGGAACACCTAATTTGGCCATTAATGGCGCATCACTGATGCGCCATTACTAGCACGCCATTAGTAATTTTTACTAATGGCGCACCACTGGTGCGCCATTAGTATCTGGTATACTAATGGCGCACCACTGGTGCGCCATTAGTATAGGCCACGGTGCGCCATTAGTATGCCTCCCAGGGGCCATGTATACCCAGGTGCTTTGGCATACTAATGGCGCACGACAACGGGATGCGCCATTAGTAACTTCGGCATACTAATGGCGCACTGTTTAGTGATGCGCCATTAGTGATGCGCCATTTTGAATCTAGATCTGGATCGTGATTTTTTGCCCATTTTTTGCTCGTTTTTTTGCTCGTTTTTTGGCACGACATTATTTCAAATTTTGTTCCTGTTTTTGGATCTTGTACGTGCTTTTGTCGTGTTCTTTTGCCGGAGAGGAGTTCGCCGGAGAGGAGTTTGCCGGAGAGGAGGAGGAGGAGGAGGTCACCGGAGAGGTGCTCGCCTACATCGCCGGAGAGGAGGAGGAGGAGGTCGCTGGAGAGGAGTTCACCGGAGCATCGGAGAGGAGGAAGGAGAAACCATGAGAGGATGGGAGGAGAGGAGGGAGGAGGAGCTCACCGGAGAGGAGGGAGGAGGAGCTCACCGGAGAGAAGGGAGGAGGAGCTCACCGGAGAGGAGGGAGAAGAAACCATGAGGGGAGGGGAGGGGAGGGGAGGGGAGGGGAGGAGAGGAGGGAGGAGGAGGTCGCCGGAGAGGAGGAGGGTAGTATATGGTGGAGGAGAGAAGGGAAGATGGAGTGGAGGAGAGGAGGAGATGGAGTGTAAGAGAGGTGAAATGAAGAGATAAGGAGGAGAGGACCACAGCGAGCCATATATACGGCATACTAATGGCGCACCGCGGGCAGGTGCGCCATTAGTAACTTTTTTTTATTTTTTTGATTTATTTTGAATTTTGAAGGCGGGAAGATACTAATGGCGCACCATGGGCAGGTGCGCCATTAGTAACTTTTTTTATTTTTTTGATTTATTTTGAATTTTGAAGGCGGGAAGATACTAATGGCGATCCATGGGCAGGTGCGCCATTAGTAACTTTTTTTTATTTTTTTGACTTACTTTGAATTTTGAAGGCGGGAAGATAGTAATGGCGCACCATGGGTAGGTGCGCCATTAGTAAGTTTGAATTTTTTTGATTTTTTTTGCCTCTCCAGATCTTAAAAGCCCCGTATCTTTTTTTCTGTTAGGTTTTTGAGGATTTTGAAAATGTTAACTTTTCGAGTAGATGATTTTTCATATAAAAAACTTTTTCATCCGAGTTAGTATGCAAAAGTTATACCCATTTTTACAAATTCTCGCGAGATTTTGCAAATGAAGTCGAAATTCATATTTGCAAATTTTCCCAACAACTAGACCACATATCACATGGGAAACTTATTTTATTTTATTTTTTTGAAATTTTCATCATTTTCTTTTATTTTTTTTTAAACTGAAAAGGCGATCCACGGGGGGGTGCATTCGGTGGAAGTGGTGGCCAAGTTACTAATGGCGCACCGTGGCATGGTGCGCCATTACTAGTTTGAACTAATAATGGCGCACCACCCCCACGGTGCGCCATTAGTATTTTTGAAAAAAATCAAAAAAAAAAGTTTTACAAATTTTTTTTTACTAATGGCGCACCGTGGATGTGGTGCGCCATTACTAGTTCAACTAGTAATGGCGCACCATGCCACGGTGCGCCATTAGTAGTTTTGAAAAAAAAATAAAAAAAAATATTTTTACTAATGGCGCACCGTGGATGTGGTGCGCCATTAGTATTTGGACACTAATGGCGTACCAAGACATGGTGCGCCATTAGTATATAGTAATGGCGCACCACATGTCTGGTGCGCCATTAGTGTCAATTCCATCTATAGCCCTTTTCCTAGTAGTGTCATAGGCAGTCTTCTTGAAGAATTTGTGAAGATATACTCTGTTGATGATATGGCACGCAGTATCAATTGCATCAACCCAAAAACGACGAGGGGTTTTGTACTCATCGAGCATAGTGCGGGCCATCTCAGCAAGAGTCCTGTTCTTGCGCTCCATGATGCCATTCTGTTGAGGAGTATAAGGAGCAGATAACTCATGAGTAATACCAAGTTCATCAAGATAGTCATCGAGACCCGAATTCTTGAACTCAGTGCCATTGTCACTTCTGATGTGCTTGATCTTCACACCAAAGTTGGTTGAAGCTCTCGAGGAAAATCGTTTGAAGACTTCCTGCACTTCATGTTTGTAAGTAACAAGGTGTACCCATGTGTAGCGAGAGTAACCATCAACAATAACAAAGCCATATTGAGATGCTTCATTTGAAACAGAAGAATAATGATTAGGACCGAAGAGATCCATGTGAAGCAATTCAATGGACGAGTAGTGGTCATGATAGTCTTTGCTGGATGCTTGGCCTTGGTCATCTTTCCAGCTTCACAGGCACCGCATAAGTGATCCTTGAGGAATTTGACATGCTCAATGCCAATGACATGCTTCTTCTTTGCAAGCGTGTGCAAATTCCTCATGCCTGCATGACCAAGTCGTCGATGCCATAGCCATCCTTCTGAAGCTTTTGCAAGTAGGCACACGGCTGGTTGTGAATCTGCAGAGAAATCAACAATATACAAGTCTCCTCTCCTAAAGCCTTCGAAGACTTTGGAATTGTCAGCTTCCATAATCACAACACAACGATACTTGCCAAAGACAACAACCATATCAAGATCACAAAGCATTGAGACAGACATAAGGTTGTATCCTAAGGACTCAACAAGCATGACTTTGTCCATGTGTCGATCCTTTGTGATAGCAACCTTACCTAGACCCAATACCTGACTTTTGCTTTTGTCAGCGAAGATGATATGCTTCAGATGTGATGATGATAAGGCAGCATCCATCACTAGATTCTTGTCACCAGTCATGTGATTTGTACATCCACTATCGAGGACCAACTCAGTGGCTTTGGGTTGATCATCCTGCAGATGAATTAGTGCAACTTACGAACCTCATATACTTCACCAGTGAAGAATATGATATCACAATTCATCAGATCAATTTCATCAAGCAGTAAGACAGATAAAGCAGTGTGAGGACGTGAGAAAGGAAAATTCATTTCTTCATGATTAGCATGCGTCCTTTCAGGCAAGTTGTCAGGTCCCCAGCAAATTCTTCAGACGTCTGAGCACGTCTGGAGGCCTGACCCTGCACAAGAGATTAGTTCCTTTTCTTCACCACCCACATTTGAAGGGGTGGCAAAGAGTTCATCACTCTGCAAGCTCCATATGAGAATGGTGGCATAGAGGCCAAACCATTTCGTTTCACATAAGAGTGGTGTAACGCCCTCGATGCGGCTATAACTCCCACGTGTCGAGGCACGACTTAGAGGCATAACCGCATTGAAAGCAATATCGCAAGTGAGGTAATCTTCACACAATCCATGTAATAAATAAAGGGGAAAGGTACATAGTTGGCTTACAATCGCCACTTTCACACAAGTACATAAATAACATCCATCAAACAGGTTACACTCAAGGTCCGACTACGGTACCAAAATGAAAGAAGACTACCCCAAATGCTAAACAGATCCCCGGATCACCCAACTGGGCTCCACTACTGATCATCTGGAAAAGAAACATAGTAACGGCCACGTTCCTCATCGAACTCCCAAGTGAGCTCGGTCGCGTCATCTGCAATGACATCGTTGGTACCTGCAACTGAGGTGATAATATCTGTGAGCCACGGGGACTCAGCAATCTCACACCCGCGAGATCAAGACTATTTAAGCTTAAAGGTGGGAAAAGGATAGTGAGGTGGAGCTGCAGCAAGCGACTAGCATATGTTGACTACAGCGCAAAAGAGAGCGAGAAGAGAAGGCAAAGCACGGTCGAGAAGCTAGAAATGATCAAGAAGTGATCCTGAACAACCTACGTCAGGCATAACTCCAACAACCGTGTTCACTTCCCGGACCCCGCCGAGAAGAGACCATCACGGTTACACACGCGGTAGATGTGTTTTAGTTAAGGTCAACTTCGGGTTTTCTACAACCGGACATCAACAAATTCCCATCTGCCTCATAACCGCGGGCACGGCTTTCGAAAGATAATACCCTGCAGGGGTGTCCCAACTTAGCCCATGATAAGCTCTCACGGTCAACGAAGGATATTCCTTCTACCGGGAAGACCCGATCAATCTCGGAATCCCGGACTACAAGACATTTCAACAGCAATAAAACGAGTCCAGCAAAGCCGCCCGATTGTGCCGACAAATCCTGATAGGAGCTGCACATATCTCGGTCTCAGGGCACATCCGGATGAACACTACGTACGGCAACCGAAGATACCCCAAGTTGCCTCAGGGCGGCACCGCAAGTGGCTCTAGTTGGACCAGCAATCGAAGGAGAACTGGCCCGGGGGGGTTAAAATAAAGATGACCCTTGAGTCTGCAGAACCCAAGGGAAAAAGGCTAGGTGGCAAATGGTAAAACCAATGTTGGGCCTTGCTGGAAAAGTCTTATTCAAAGCGAACTGTCAAGGGGGTCCCATAAATCACCCAACCGTGTAAGGAACGCAAACTCCGGGAACATAACACCGGTATGACGGAAACTAGGGTGGCAAGAGTGGAACAAATCACCAGGCATAAGGCCGAGCCTTCCACCCTTTACCAAGTATATAGATGCATTAATTAAATAATAGGTATTGTGATATCCCAACAAGTAAACATGTTCCAACAAGGAACAACAAGTCCATGTTCCAACAAGGAACAAACTTCATCTTCACCTGCAACTAACAACGCTATAAGAGGGGCTGAGCAAAGCAGTAACATAGCCAAACAACGGTTTGCTAGGACATGGATGGTTAGGGGCTGACATGGCAATATAGGAGGCATGATATAGCAAGTGGTAGGTATCGCAGCATGGCATAGCAAAAGAGCGAGCAATCTAGCAAGCAAAGATAGAAGTGATTTCGAGGGTATGGTCATCTTGCCTGCAAGGTTCTCAGAGTTGTCGAAAGCTTGGTCCTCGTAAGCGTTCTCAACGGAATCCTCGGTCACGTACTCGTCTCCCGGCTCTACCCAAGACAAGAGAGCAAGCAAAGGAACCAATATCAACCACGATGCAATGCGCAAGCAACATGATGCAAAACATGGCATGATATGCGAGAGGTGATATGCAATGCGTATGCCTGCTCCGGAAGGACAAGGATGAACAGAGCATAATCTTGGCAAACCAAGCATGCCACTGGATAGATGAGGTGATTTCGGTTGAAATCGATATAAAGATCAACGGAATCGGATGCACGGTTTGCAAATGGCAAGCAATACAAGAATGACACGAAACTGCCATAAACAGCATGATGCTACTTAGCAAGCAACAAATAATTAAGCTACTGCACCCAAACATGTCAACAAAGCATATGACAGTAATCTACTCAAGATGCTTGACAAAAGATGAACACTGAGCTACGGCTAAATCACATCATAACAGGTCCAAACAATCATGGCAAAAGTGCAAACGATAACAAGTTCCCAGACTTAGTGAAATTATCAAAGTAGCAGAAACTGACATCAGGATGACATGTTCAGAGCAATGAAACAATATGCTACAGGATCAGAACATAGCAAAATAAGGCATGGAATGAATCTACACATAGCACTTGACAAAAGTCCCTTACTGGCCATAAGCCAAAAAGGATCAGAAAATAAGATTACACCCATGTCAAATAAGCAAGTTTCGTTACAGGTTTCAGACATAGCAGAAAACTGGACATGGCAGAAAACTAATAACGACTAGGCATGTTCGTGAGCTCGATGCACTCACTACAGAGCATTTCATGATTAACTAAGCATACATACATCAAGAAGTCATGGCCTAGTAACAATACATGGCAAGAATAACATCATATCATGCAAGGATCAACTACACCAAGCTTGGCAAAATCGAATAACATGTAAACAATCTGCCAGCAACATTTTGAAGCAAAAGTAGAGCTCGATTGACTCAAGCTATGGCACTCCATAATTGCAAACAAAGGCATGGATGGATAGAGTAAATACTCAAGTGAAAAACACCCTTACTGATCATGCTCAAAATATGCATGGATCTCTCAGAAACAACATGAATACATGGCATGAAAATAACAAAAGTCAGGGACTTAGTGAAATCACTAAGTCTCTGAAAACAGCAACATCAAGACACCTAGTTTGCATGCTTGTACTAGTCACCACATAGATCATAAAAATACATGGCAAAATCCTCTGGATAGGTAACATGGCATATTACAAAACTCATGTAGGACTCAACTTCATAGGAGGTACACATCAATCATGGCAAAAATGACAAAAGTGCATGTTCAGATAAGATCCAGCAATAAACATCAACTAGCCATCTTCTAACAGCATTTCGGGCATCAAGATGAACTCAAATGAAAATGATGCAATGGAACAAAATCATTTACTCTTCGAGGCGAACAATTTGACATATTATACGCGCGAAACGGATCTACGGATGCAAAGTTATGGCAGGTTAAACAGGTGATGATGATATGCAAACTTGGGACTTAGAGAAAAAAAGGGGAGAGGGAAAAAGTCAACCCTAGCACGCGGTTCGAGGGGGCGGCGGATCTGGCGGCTCGCCGGAGCTCGGAGGCGAGGAGGCGGAGAAGAGGCCGGGGCGGGCCGGATCTCGCCGGATCCGGCGCCGGCGACGTGCGGGGCGGCACGGTGGCGCGGTGGAGGCGAGGGGCGCCGCGGGGCGACGGCGGCGGAGGCCGGCGGAGCGCGGCGCGGGCCGGGCGGCTCGCGCGGGAGGCGGGCGGCGTGGCTGGTGCGGGTGGCGGCGGCGGCGGAACTCGGGCCCGCGCGGGCCTGCCTCGGGCCCCGCGGGCCGCGGCGTCGGAGGGGAGAGAGAGGCGGGGCCGGCGCTGACGTGGCGAGGGGCGGTTGGCCCGGGCGCGCCGGCGGCGGGACAGGTGGCGGCGGGGCACTGTGCGGGCGCGGATTTCGAGGAAGGATTAGGGTTAGGGTGATTCTCTCTCAGATTTGGAAGGGGAGGACGTTTTTATAGATAGGAGGAGCTAGGAGGCTCCAAACGGAGAGCGGTTTTCGCCCACGCGATCGTGATCGAACGGCGGAGGACATGGGAGTGACTTAGATGGGTTATGGGGCTGTTTTGAAGGGGTGTTGGGCTGCAACACACACGAGGCCTTCACGGTTACCCGGTTAACCGTTGGGGTACCAAACGAACTTCGATTGACCCAAAACTTGACAGGCGGTCTACCGGTGCTATACCAAGGCCACATGTCAAACCTCGGTCCATTCCGAGAATGTTTAATACCCTCTCACGAAGAAATGTAAAAGGGGACGCCGGGAGACATAGGAGCGCCGGATTGCAAAACGGACAACGGGGAAGATGCTCGGATTTATGAGACGAACACGTATGCGAATGCGATGCACATGATGACATGATATGAAATGCATGACATGACCAAAATGTAAAACGGAGAGAACCCAACCACGGAGGGAATATTATAACACATAGCCAAAAATGGCAAGAGTTGGATTACAAATATGGCAAGTTACATCGGGGGCGTTACAACACACCACCACTACGAGAGGATCTCGTCCCGAGATCTAGGACTGAAAGAACTCCGGGTACTCGGAACGTAGGTGGTCTGCACGCTCCCAGGTGGCCTCTCGGTCTGAATGATGTGACCATTTCACTTTAAGGAATTTGATTGACTTGTTGCGAGTCTTGCGCTCAGTTGTCTCAAGAATGGCAACTGGATGCTCATGATAGGACAAATCTTCTTGAAGATCAATCTCTTCGAAGTTGATGGTGCGCTCAGGCGTCTTGAAGCACTTGCGAAGCTGTGACACGTGGAAGACATCGTGCACATTTGCAAAGTTGGAGGGGAGCTCAAGTTGATAGGCGAGATCGCCTCGTTTCCCGATGATCTTGAAGGGACCGACGTATCTGGGAGCAAGTTTCCCCTTGATACCGAAGCGACGAGTTCCTTTCATTGGCGAGACACGGAGGTAAACATGGTCTCCGATCTCGAATGCCACATCACGATGTTTGCTGTCGTAATAGCTCTTCTGGCGCGACTGCGCGGCTTTGAGGTTCTCACGAATCACCTTGCACATAGCCTCAGCCTCTGAGATCAAATCATTGCCGAGCAATTGACGTTCACCGGTTTCAGACCAGTTGAGAGGAGTACGGCACTTTCTGCCATAGAGAATCTCGAATGGGGCTTTGCCCGAACTGGCTTGAAAACTGTTGTTGTAAGAGAATTCAGCATAAGGAAGACAATCCTCCCACTTCATGCCGAAAGAGATAACACAGGCTCTGAGCATATCTTCAAGAATTTGATTGACACGCTCGACTTGTCCACTAGTCTGAGGGTGGAAAGCTGAGCTGAAGCGAATGTTGGTGCCCATGGCCGTCTGAAAAGAATCCCAAAACTTGGAGGTAAAGATGCTGCCACGGTCTGAAGAGATCAATTGTGGAATGCCGTGCAAAGAGACAATTCTGGAGGTGTAGAGCTCTGCCAGCTGCGCTGCTGTGATAGACTCTTTGATAGGAAGAAAATGAGCCACTTTGGTGAGCTTGTCGATGACGACGAAGATAGCATCATTTCCACGCTTGGACTTAGGAAAACCAGTCACGAAGTCCATTTCGATATGATCAAACTTCCATTCTGGAATAGCAAGAGGTTGGAGTAGACCAGCTAGTCGTTGGTGTTCTGCTTTCACCCTTCTGCAGACATCACACTCATTCACGAATTGAGCGATCTCACGCTTCATTCGAGTCCACCAATACGACTGCTTGAGGTCATGGTACATCTTCGAACTTCCAGGATGAATTGACAGAAGAGAATTGTGCGCTTCGTTCATAATGACTTTACGGAGATCACCCTTTGGAACCACGATCCGGTCCTCGAAGAAAAGAGTATCTCTGTCATCAACTCGATAGCACTTGTATTTGGGGATGCTCTTTTCAATACCACGTTTCACCTTCTTCACCATGGTATCCAACAATTGTGCCTCACGAATTTGATCTTCCAAAGTAGGAGAGACAATGAGGTTGGCAAGAACACCTTGAGGAACAACTTGGAGATTCAACTTGCGAGAAGCCTCACATAGATCCGGTTGAAAGGGCTTGAGGATTAAGCTGTTGCAATAAGCCTTTCTGCTCAAAGCGTCTGCAACCACATTAGCCTTGCCTGGAGTATATTCAATACTCGGATTATACTCTTGAATCATTTCGACCCATCGAGTTTGCCTGAGGTTGAGATGAGGCTGAGTGAAGATATACTTGAGACTCTTGTGATCGGTGAAAATGTCCACTTTCCTTCCCAACAGGAGATGTCTCCATGTTATTAGTGCGTGGACAACTGCCGCCAACTCAAGATCGTGAGTGGGGTAGTTCCTTTCATTGGGCTTCAACTGGCGAGAGGTATAGGCAACAACCTTCTTCTCTTGCATTAACACAGCACCGAGGCCCTGGAGAGAAGCATCACAGAATACTTCATAAGGCTTGGATTCATCAGGAGGAGTCAGAACTGGAGCAGTGACAAGTTTCTCTTTGAGAGTGTTGAAAGCAACGTCACACTCAGGAGACCAGACATATTTCACATGCTTCTGGAGGAGGTTGGAAAGAGGCTTGGCAATCTTGGAGAAATTCTCAACGAATCTTCTGCAATAGCTTGCAAGTCCAAGAAAACTGCGAAGCTTCTTGACATTCTGAGGAGGATTCCAATTCAAAACTGCAGACACCCTCTCTGGATTAACAGCGATGCCCTTGGCAGAGATGATATGACCAAGATAAAGAACTTCATCAAGCCAGAATTCACATTTGGAGAACTTCGCATATAATTGATACTCTCTGAGCTTGTCGAGTACCAATCGCAAATGTTCGGCATGATCCTTCTTATTCTTGGAGAAGACCAAAATATCATCAAGATAGACCAAGACAAATTCGTTGATGTAGGGGTTGAAGATGAAATTCATCAAGCGAGTGAAATAAGGAGGAGCATTGACGAGGCCAAAAGACATGACAGTATATTCATAAGAACCAAAGCTTGTTCTGAATGCTGTCTTGGGAATATCTTCTTCACGAATGCGAATCTGATGATAGCCCATACGAAGGTCAAGCTTGGAGAACACCTTAGCACCTTTGAGTTGCTCGAATAGCTCATTGATGTTAGGAAGTGGGTACTTGTTCTTGATAGTCTTCTTGTTCAAAGGACGGTAATCAACGCAAAGTCAGTCCGTGCCATCCTTCTTCTTGACAAAAAGAACACCACAACCCCAAGGAGAAGAACTCGGTCTGATCAAACCCAGACGCTCTTGTTTATCGAGTTGAATCTTCAATTCCTTGAGCTCATCTGGTCCAAGCTTGTAAGGACGCTTGCAAACGGGTTCCGTGCCAGGCTCAAGCTCAATAATGAATTCAACTGGCCGACGGGGAGGCATACCCGGAAGCTCTTCTGGAAAAACATCTTGGTACTCACAAACAACTGGAATCTGAGAGATAGCCTCCATTTCACCCATCTCATTGAGAGAAAACAACCGAATGGTATCATCACGAGAAGCATAGATGATCACATCGTTCGAAGTGTGAGTCAATTTGATTTCCCTGGCAGCACACTCAAGCTGAGCCTTGTGCTTAGAAAGCCAGTCCATCCCGAGAATGAGATCAATATCAGAATCACCAAGAACAACTGGTTTAGACAAGAATTTGTAGTCGCCCATCTTGATAGAAACATCCGGGACACAAACATTAGATGTCATTTGCTTGCCCGGGGACACAATCTTCAACGGAATAGGAATCTTTTCGGTCACAAACACATGCTTAGCAACAAAAGGTCTCGAAATGAAAGAAAGCGATGCACCAGTATCAAATAAGACTTTGGCAGGAATATCATTAACAGGAAGATTACCCATGCTCACTTCAGAAGACTCCTCTGCTTGAGTTGCATTCAACATGTTCACCTTGGCATGCTTAGGATTATGCTTGACCACTGCATTGCTGGAAGATTTCACAGGAGGAGGAGGCGGAAGACGCCTCTGGTTGAAACACTTGTTCGCATAGTGACCCTTCTGCTGACATTTGTTACAAGTCACCTCTGAGAGCGGACGATGATAAGGAGCACTTGGCCTTGGAGCTTGATTCTGAGACTTGTTCTGATAGCCAGGGTTGGGTGGGTGGGAAGATCCACGACCACTTGAATTCTTCTGTTGATAAGGCTGACGGAACGGAGGAGGAGGAGGCAACCAGAACTTCTGTTGCTTAGCTTCCACAAGTGAAGAAGAAGAAGACTGAACTGCGTCTCTGACTCTCTTCTTAGATGCCTCACACTTGAGTTGAGCAGCTTCTTGTTTCAGTGCCATGTTGTAGAATTCATCATACTTTAATGGCTCGAAAAGCACGAGAGCAAGTTGCAGATCTTCTCTGAGACCACGCCTGAACTGGTAGATCATACTCTTCTCATCAGGAATGTCTTGCCTTGCAAAACGAGAGAGTTTCTGGAACTGAGTGTTGTATTGGTAGACAGACATGGTGCCTTGCTTGAGATTGCGGAATTCCTCACGCTTAAGCTCAACAACACTTTCTGGAATGTGGTGCGCTTTGAAATCACGACGGAAATCATCCCAAGTGATCACACGACCTCCTCTGGAATCTTTGTATTGCTGGAACCACTCAGCAGCTTGATCTTTGAGTTGAAAAGAGGCAAACTTGACAAAGTCCTCAGGTCTCACATTGCTGCACTCGAAATGCTTGCTGATGTCCATGAGCCAATCATCTGCGTCTGTGGCCTCGACACAGTAGCTGAAGGTCTTTGGCTGATTAGCAAGGAACTGGTTCAGTGAAGCGAAATGCGGCTGATTGTTGCCTTGGCCTTGATTCTCTTGATTAGCTTGCCCTTGGTTGCGATCTTGCAAGAGCTGAATCAGAATCTGAGCATTGGCATTTGTGGCAGTCATCAAGGCTTGCCAAGCTTCCGGAGGCGGAGGTGGTGGCGGAGGGTTAGCCTGATTCCCGTCATTGCGTTCCGGATTCTGACGCGTTGGTGGAGCCATCCTGAAGAGGGTGATATCCATTAGCATCTTGACAGAGATATGTTGAAGCTGAATCAAAGGAACAAAATTGCAACATATAGTCTTCACAATTAACATTCGAACAAAAATGAACGAATGAATTCCAATGTAAATCATCACACTTCCAAAATTGAGAAGCCACTTAGAACATGGTAAGGAATAAAATCAACAAGGTACGGAAGTGAACAAATACTTGGTAAGGATTACCCAATCACAAACCAAATATCTGCGGAAGAAATACTAAAGCTACAAGAATTCCCACTTATAAACTCCCGAAACTTTCTGGTTTTGCAATCAGGTGTTGGGGATACAGGGGAAGCATAATATCTCACCCAAACTAGCAAATCCTACAACCAGCTGTATCCATCCTTCAACACATAACCAAGAAACCTTCGGAAATTGTCTACCTCAACCTTCGAAAACACATCCGTTATACAAGTCATGGCAATACCCCTGCACTCGCCACAGTACTGGGCTATCAGGGTTATCTCACCAACAACTGTACAAAAGAGATTTTCGATGTCGGTCGTACTAAACTCAGGTATTCCAAAACCGCAACGATAAGATTATGACGACAACACCTCGGAGCTCAACTCCCCGGGACACTGCCACAACCCCTAAATGTCAGGAGGCAACCAAGACAATGTTGTCATCATAAAACCATCGGAACGATTGTAATATACCCGCGTGATCCTAAAAAAAAATTTAGTGAAATTTGAGAAGAGAAGAGTCAAAACTCTACGTCAGGATGCCTTACCAGAAGGTCGAAGGGACTGGGAGGTAAAAAGAATTCCTAAAATCTCCGATATATAATTCCTAAATGACTCAAAACATTTTTCTAGACACAACTCGGCCACTAAAGACGATCAAACAGTGGGGGCTCCTAAGGTCGGGGAAAGGCTCTGATACCAACTTGTAACGCCCTCGATGCGGCTATAACTCCCACGTGTCGAGGCACGACTTAGAGGCATAACCGCATTGAAAGCAATGTCGCAAGTGAGGTAATCTTCACACAATCCATGTAATAAATAAAGGGGAAAGGTACATAGTTGGCTTACAATCGCCACTTTCACACAAGTACATAAATAACATCCATCAAACAGGTTACACTCAAGGTCCGACTACGGTACCAAAATGAAAGAAGACTACCCCAAATGCTAAACAGATCCCCGGATCACCCAACTGGGCTCCACTACTGATCATTTGGAAAAGAAACATAGTAACGGCCACGTTCCTCATCGAACTCCCAAGTGAGCTCGGTCGCGTCATCTGCAATGACATCGTTGGTACCTGCAACTGAGGTGATAATATCTGTGAGCCACGGGGACTCAGCAATCTCACACCCGCGAGATCAAGACTATTTAAGCTTAAAGGTGGGAAAAGGATAGTGAGGTGGAGCTGCAGCAAGCGACTAGCATATGTTGACTACAGCGCAAAAGAGAGCGAGAAGAGAAGGCAAAGCACGGTCGAGAAGCTAGAAATGATCAAGAAGTGATCCTGAACAACCTACGTCAGGCATAACTCCAACAACCGTGTTCACTTCCCGGACCCCGCCGAGAAGAGACCATCACGGTTACACACGCGGTAGATGTGTTTTAGTTAAGGTCAACTTCGGGTTTTCTACAACCGGACATCAACAAATTCCCATCTGCCTCATAACCGCGGGCACGGCTTTCGAAAGATAATACCCTGCAGGGGTGTCCCAACTTAGCCCATGATAAGCTCTCACGGTCAACGAAGGATATTCCTTCTACCGGGAAGACCCGATCAATCTCGGAATCCCGGACTACAAGACATTTCAAC
This sequence comes from Aegilops umbellulata, assembly GCA_032464435.1. Lineage (NCBI taxonomy): Eukaryota > Viridiplantae > Streptophyta > Magnoliopsida > Poales > Poaceae > Aegilops > Aegilops umbellulata. Next base: position 423,378,294 of record CP136059.1, read on the forward strand.
AGCAATAAAACGAGTCCAGCAAAGCCGCCCGATTGTGCCGACAAATCCTGATAGGAGCTGCACATATCTCGGTCTCAGGGCACATCCGGATGAACACTACGTACGGCAACCGAAGATACCCCAAGTTGCCTCAGGGCGGCACCGCAAGTGGCTCTAGTTGGACCAGCAATCGAAGGAGAACTGGCCCGGGGGTGTTAAAATAAAGATGACCCTTGAGTCTGCAGAACCCAAGGGAAAAAGGCTAGGTGGCAAATGGTAAAACCAATGTTGGGCCTTGCTGGAAAAGTCTTATTCAAAGCGAACTGTCAAGGGGGTCCCATAAATCACCCAACCGTGTAAGGAACGCAAACTCCGGGAACATAACACCGGTATGACGGAAACTAGGGTGGCAAGAGTGGAACAAATCACCAGGCATAAGGCCGAGCCTTCCACCCTTTACCAAGTATATAGATGCATTAATTAAATAATAGGTATTGTGATATCCCAACAAGTAAACATGTTCCAACAAGGAACAACAAGTCCATGTTCCAACAAGGAACAAACTTCATCTTCACCTGCAACTAACAACGCTATAAGAGGGGCTGAGCAAAGCAGTAACATAGCCAAACAACGGTTTGCTAGGACATGGATGGTTAGGGGCTGACATGGCAATATAGGAGGCATGATATAGCAAGTGGTAGGTATCGCAGCATGGCATAGCAAAAGAGCGAGCAATCTAGCAAGCAAAGATAGAAGTGATTTCGAGGGTATGGTCATCTTGCCTGCAAGGTTCTCAGAGTTGTCGAAAGCTTGGTCCTCGTAAGCGTTCTCAACGGAATCCTCGGTCACGTACTCGTCTCCCGGCTCTACCCAAGACAAGAGAGCAAGCAAAGGAACCAATATCAACCACGATGCAATGCGCAAGCAACATGATGCAAAACATGGCATGATATGCGAGAGGTGATATGCAATGCGTATGCCTGCTCCGGAAGGACAAGGATGAACAGAGCATAATCTTGGCAAACCAAGCATGCCACTGGATAGATGAGGTGATTTCGGTTGAAATCGATATAAAGATCAACGGAATCGGATGCACGGTTTGCAAATGGCAAGCAATACAAGAATGACACGAAACTGCCATAAACAGCATGATGCTACTTAGCAAGCAACAAATAATTAAGCTACTGCACCCAAACATGTCAACAAAGCATATGACAGTAATCTACTCAAGATGCTTGACAAAAGATGAACACTGAGCTACGGCTAAATCACATCATAACAGGTCCAAACAATCATGGCAAAAGTGCAAACGATAACAAGTTCCCAGACTTAGTGAAATTATCAAAGTAGCAGAAACTGACATCAGGATGACATGTTCAGAGCAATGAAACAATATGCTACAGGATCAGAACATAGCAAAATAAGGCATGGAATGAATCTACACATAGCACTTGACAAAAGTCCCTTACTGGCCATAAGCCAAAAAGGATCAGAAAATAAGATTACACCCATGTCAAATAAGCAAGTTTCGTTACAGGTTTCAGACATAGCAGAAAACTGGACATGGCAGAAAACTAATAACGACTAGGCATGTTCGTGAGCTCGATGCACTCACTACAGAGCATTTCATGATTAACTAAGCATACATACATCAAGAAGTCATGGCCTAGTAACAATACATGGCAAGAATAACATCATATCATGCAAGGATCAACTACACCAAGCTTGGCAAAATCGAATAACATGTAAACAATCTGCCAGCAACATTTTGAAGCAAAAGTAGAGCTCGATTGACTCAAGCTATGGCACTCCATAATTGCAAACAAAGGCATGGATGGATAGAGTAAATACTCAAGTGAAAAACACCCTTACTGATCATGCTCAAAATATGCATGGATCTCTCAGAAACAACATGAATACATGGCATGAAAATAACAAAAGTCAGGGACTTAGTGAAATCACTAAGTCTCTGAAAACAGCAACATCAAGACACCTAGTTTGCATGCTTGTACTAGTCACCACATAGATCATAAAAATACATGGCAAAATCCTCTGGATAGGTAACATGGCATATTACAAAACTCATGTAGGACTCAACTTCATAGGAGGTACACATCAATCATGGCAAAAATGACAAAAGTGCATGTTCAGATAAGATCCAGCAATAAACATCAACTAGCCATCTTCTAACAGCATTTCGGGCATCAAGATGAACTCAAATGAAAATGATGCAATGGAACAAAATGATTTACTCTTCGGGGCGAACAATTTGACATATTATACGCGCGAAACGGATCTACGGATGCAAAGTTATGGCAGGTTAAACAGGTGATGATGATATGCAAACTTGGGACTTAGAGAAAAAAAGGGGAGAGGGAAAAAGTCAACCCTAGCACGCGGTTCGAGGGGGCGGCGGATCTGGCGGCTCGCCGGAGCTCGGAGGCGAGGAGGCGGAGAAGAGGCCGGGGCGGGCCGGATCTCGCCGGATCCGGCGCCGGCGACGTGCGGGGCGGCACGGTGGCGCGGTGGAGGCGAGGGGCGCCGCGGGGCGACGGCGGCGGAGGCCGGCGGAGCGCGGCGCGGGCCGGGCGGCTCGCGCGGGAGGCGGGCGGCGTGGCTGGTGCGGGTGGCGGCGGCGGCGGAACTCGGGCCCGCGCGGGCCTGCCTCGGGCCCCGCGGGCCGCGGCGTCGGAGGGGAGAGAGAGGCGGGGCCGGCGCTGACGTGGCGAGGGGCGGTTGGCCCGGGCGCGCCGGCGGCGGGACAGGTGGCGGCGGGGCACTGTGCGGGCGCGGATTTCGAGGAAGGATTAGGGTTAGGGTGATTCTCTCTCAGATTTGGAAGGGGAGGACGTTTTTATAGATAGGAGGAGCTAGGAGGCTCCAAACGGAGAGCGGTTTTCGCCCACGCGATCGTGATCGAACGGCGGAGGACATGGGAGTGACTTAGATGGGTTATGGGGCTGTTTTGAAGGGGTGTTGGGCTGCAACACACACGAGGCCTTCACGGTTACCCGGTTAACCGTTGGGGTACCAAACGAACTTCGATTGACCCAAAACTTGACAGGCGGTCTACCGGTGCTATACCAAGGCCACATGTCAAACCTCGGTCCATTCCGAGAATGTTTAATACCCTCTCACGAAGAAATGTAAAAGGGGACGCCGGGAGACATAGGAGCGCCGGATTGCAAAACGGACAACGGGGAAGATGCTCGGATTTATGAGACGAACACGTATGCGAATGCGATGCACATGATGACATGATATGAAATGCATGACATGACCAAAATGTAAAACGGAGAGAACCCAACCACGGAGGGAATATTATAACACATAGCCAAAAATGGCAAGAGTTGGATTACAAATATGGCAAGTTACATCGGGGGCGTTACAACACACCACCACTACGAGAGGATCTCGTCCCGAGATCTAGGACTGAAAGAACTCCGGGTACTCGGAACGTAGGTGGTCTTCACGCTCCCAGGTGGCCTCTCGGTCTGAATGATGTGACCATTTCACTTTAAGGAATTTGATTGACTTGTTGCGAGTCTTGCGCTCAGTTGTCTCAAGAATGGCAACTGGATGCTCATGATAGGACAAATCTTCTTGAAGATCAATCTCTTCGAAGTTGATGGTGCGCTCAGGCGTCTTGAAGCACTTGCGAAGCTGTGACACGTGGAAGACATCGTGCACATTTGCAAAGTTGGAGGGGAGCTCAAGTTGATAGGCGAGATCGCCTCGTTTCCCGATGATCTTGAAGGGACCGACGTATCTGGGAGCAAGTTTCCCCTTGATACCGAAGCGACGAGTTCCTTTCATTGGCGAGACACGGAGGTAAACATGGTCTCCGATCTCGAATGCCACATCACGATGTTTGCTGTCGTAATAGCTCTTCTGGCGCGACTGCGCGGCTTTGAGGTTCTCACGAATCACCTTGCACATAGCCTCAGCCTCTGAGATCAAATCATTGCCGAGCAATTGACGTTCACCGGTTTCAGACCAGTTGAGAGGAGTACGGCACTTTCTGCCATAGAGAATCTCGAATGGGGCTTTGCCCGAACTGGCTTGAAAACTGTTGTTGTAAGAGAATTCAGCATAAGGAAGACAATCCTCCCACTTCATGCCGAAAGAGATAACACAGGCTCTGAGCATATCTTCAAGAATTTGATTGACACGCTCGACTTGTCCACTAGTCTGAGGGTGGAAAGCTGAGCTGAAGCGAATGTTGGTGCCCATGGCCGTCTGAAAAGAATCCCAAAACTTGGAGGTAAAGATGCTGCCACGGTCTGAAGAGATCAATTGTGGAATGCCGTGCAAAGAGACAATTCTGGAGGTGTAGAGCTCTGCCAGCTGCGCTGCTGTGATAGACTCTTTGATAGGAAGAAAATGAGCCACTTTGGTGAGCTTGTCGATGACGACGAAGATAGCATCATTTCCACGCTTGGACTTAGGAAAACCAGTCACGAAGTCCATTTCGATATGATCAAACTTCCATTCTGGAATAGCAAGAGGTTGGAGTAGACCAGCTAGTCGTTGGTGTTCTGCTTTCACCCTTCTGCAGACATCACACTCATTCACGAATTGAGCGATCTCACGCTTCATTCGAGTCCACCAATACGACTGCTTGAGGTCATGGTACATCTTCGAACTTCCAGGATGAATTGACAGAAGAGAATTGTGCGCTTCGTTCATAATGACTTTACGGAGATCACCCTTTGGAACCACGATCCGGTCCTCGAAGAAAAGAGTATCTCTGTCATCAACTCGATAGCACTTGTATTTGGGGATGCTCTTTTCAATACCACGTTTCACCTTCTTCACCATGGTATCCAACAATTGTGCCTCACGAATTTGATCTTCCAAAGTAGGAGAGACAATGAGGTTGGCAAGAACACCTTGAGGAACAACTTGGAGATTCAACTTGCGAGAAGCCTCACATAGATCCGGTTGAAAGGGCTTGAGGATTAAGCTGTTGCAATAAGCCTTTCTGCTCAAAGCGTCTGCAACCACATTAGCCTTGCCTGGAGTATATTCAATACTCGGATTATACTCTTGAATCATTTCGACCCATCGAGTTTGCCTGAGGTTGAGATGAGGCTGAGTGAAGATATACTTGAGACTCTTGTGATCGGTGAAAATGTCCACTTTCCTTCCCAACAGGAGATGTCTCCATGTTATTAGTGCGTGGACAACTGCCGCCAACTCAAGATCGTGAGTGGGGTAGTTCCTTTCATTGGGCTTCAACTGGCGAGAGGTATAGGCAACAACCTTCTTCTCTTGCATTAACACAGCACCGAGGCCCTGGAGAGAAGCATCACAGAATACTTCATAAGGCTTGGATTCATCAGGAGGAGTCAGAACTGGAGCAGTGACAAGTTTCTCTTTGAGAGTGTTGAAAGCAACGTCACACTCAGGAGACCAGACATATTTCACATGCTTCTGGAGGAGGTTGGAAAGAGGCTTGGCAATCTTGGAGAAATTCTCAACGAATCTTCTGCAATAGCTTGCAAGTCCAAGAAAACTGCGAAGCTGCTTGACATTCTGAGGAGGATTCCAATTCAAAACTGCAGACACCCTCTCTGGATTAACAGCGATGCCCTTGGCAGAGATGATATGACCAAGATAAAGAACTTCATCAAGCCAGAATTCACATTTGGAGAACTTCGCATATAATTGATACTCTCTGAGCTTGTCGAGTACCAATCGCAAATGTTCGGCATGATCCTTCTTATTCTTGGAGAAGACCAAAATATCATCAAGATAGACCAAGACAAATTCGTTGATGTAGGGGTTGAAGATGAAATTCATCAAGCGAGTGAAATAAGGAGGAGCATTGACGAGGCCAAAAGACATGACAGTATATTCATAAGAACCAAAGCTTGTTCTGAATGCTGTCTTGGGAATATCTTCTTCACGAATGCGAATCTGATGATAGCCCATACGAAGGTCAAGCTTGGAGAACACCTTAGCACCTTTGAGTTGCTCGAATAGCTCATTGATGTTAGGAAGTGGGTACTTGTTCTTGATAGTCTTCTTGTTCAAAGGACGGTAATCAACGCAAAGTCGGTCCGTGCCATCCTTCTTCTTGACAAAAAGAACACCACAACCCCAAGGAGAAGAACTCGGTCTGATCAGACCCAGACGCTCTTGTTTATCGAGTTGAATCTTCAATTCCTTGAGCTCATCTGGTCCAAGCTTGTAAGGACGCTTGCAAACGGGTTCCGTGCCAGGCTCAAGCTCAATAACGAATTCAACTGGCCGACGGGGAGGCATACCCGGAAGCTCTTCTGGAAAAACATCTTGGTACTCACAAACAACTGGAATCTGAGAGATAGCCTCCATTTCACCCATCTCATTGAGAGAAAACAACCGAATGGTATCATCACGAGAAGCATAGATGATCACATCGTTCGAAGTGTGAGTCAATTTGATTTCCCTGGCAGCACACTCAAGCTGAGCCTTGTGCTTAGAAAGCCAGTCCATCCCGAGAATGAGATCAATATCAGAATCACCAAGAACAACTGGTTTAGACAAGAATTTGTAGTCGCCCATCTTGATAGAAACATCCGGGACACAAACATTAGATGTCATTTGCTTGCCCGGGGACACAATCTTCAACGGAATAGGAATCTTTTCGGTCACAAACACATGCTTAGCAACAAAAGGTCTCGAAATGAAAGAAAGCGATGCACCAGTATCAAATAAGACTTTGGCAGGAATATCATTAACAGGAAGATTACCCATGCTCACTTCAGAAGACTCCTCTGCTTGAGTTGCATTCAACATGTTCACCTTGGCATGCTTAGGATTATGCTTGACCACTGCATTGCTGGAAGATTTCACAGGAGGAGGAGGCGGAAGACGCCTCTGGTTGAAACACTTGTTCGCATAGTGACCCTTCTGCTGACATTTGTTACAAGTCACCTCTGAGAGCGGACGATGATAAGGAGCACTTGGCCTTGGAGCTTGATTCTGAGACTTGTTCTGATAGCCAGGGTTGGGTGGGTGGGAAGATCCACGACCACTTGAATTCTTCTGTTGATAAGGCTGACGGAACGGAGGAGGAGGAGGCAACCAGAACTTCTGTTGCTTAGCTTCCACAAGTGAAGAAGAAGAAGACTGAACTGCGTCTCTGACTCTCTTCTTAGATGCCTCACACTTGAGTTGAGCAGCTTCTTGTTTCAGTGCCATGTTGTAGAATTCATCATACTTTAATGGCTCGAAAAGCACGAGAGCAAGTTGCAGATCTTCTCTGAGACCACGCCTGAACTGGTAGATCATACTCTTCTCATCAGGAATGTCTTGCCTTGCAAAACGAGAGAGTTTCTGGAACTGAGTGTTGTATTGGTAGACAGACATGGTGCCTTGCTTGAGATTGCGGAATTCCTCACGCTTAAGCTCAACAACACTTTCTGGAATGTGGTGCGCTTTGAAATCACGACGGAAATCATCCCAAGTGATCACACGACCTCCTCTGGAATCTTTGTATTGCTGGAACCACTCAGCAGCTTGATCTTTGAGTTGAAAAGAGGCAAACTTGACAAAGTCCTCAGGTCTCACATTGCTGCACTCGAAATGCTTGCTGATGTCCATGAGCCAATCATCTGCGTCTGTGGCCTCGACACAGTAGCTGAAGGTCTTTGGCTGATTAGCAAGGAACTGGTTCAGTGAAGCGAAATGCGGCTGATTGTTGCCTTGGCCTTGATTCTCTTGATTAGCTTGCCCTTGGTTGCGATCTTGCAAGAGCTGAATCAGAATCTGAGCATTGGCATTTGTGGCAGTCATCAAGGCTTGCCAAGCTTCCGGAGGCGGAGGTGGTGATATCCATTAGCATCTTGACAGAGATATGTTGAAGCTGAATCAAAGGAACGAAATTGCAACATATAGTCTTCACAATTAACATTCGAACAAAAATGAACGAATGAATTCCAATGTAAATCATCACACTTCCAAAATTGAGAAGCCACTTAGAACATGGTAAGGAATAAAATCAACAAGGTACGGAAGTGAACAAATACTTGGTAAGGATTACCCAATCACAAACCAAATATCTGCGGAAGAAATACTAAAGCTACAAGAATTCCCACTTATAAACTCCCGAAACTTTCTGGTTTTGCAATCAGGTGTTGGGGATACAAGGGAAGCATAATATCTCACCCAAACTAGCAAATCCTACAACCAGCTGTATCCATCCTTCAACACATAACCAAGAAACCTTCAGAAATCGTCTACCTCAACCTTCGAAAACACATCCGTTATACAAGTCATGGCAATACCCCTGCACTCGCCACAGTACTGGGCTATCAGGGTTATCTCACCAACAACTGTACAAAAGAGATTTTCGATGTCGGTCGTACTAAACTCAGGTATTCCAAAACCGCAACGATAAGATTATGACGACAACACCTCGGAGCTCAACTCCCCGGGACACTGCCACAACCCCTAAATGTCAGGAGGCAACCAAGACAATGCTGTCATCATAAAACCATCGGAACGATTGTAATATACCCGCGTGATCCTAAAAAAAATTTTAGTGAAATTTGAGAAGAGAAGAGTCAAAACTCTACGTCAGGATGCCTTACCAGAAGGTCGAAGGGACTGGGAGGTAAAAAGAATTCCTAAAATCTCCGATATATAATTCCTAAATGACTCAAAACATTTTTCTAGACACAACTCGGCCACTAAAGACGATCAAACAGTGGGGGCTCCTAAGGTCGAGGAAAGGCTCTGATACCAACTTGTAACGCCCTCGATGCGGCTATAACTCCCACGTGTCGAGGCACGACTTAGAGGCATAACCGCATTGAAAGCAATGTCGCAAGTGAGGTAATCTTCACACAATCCATGTAATAAATAAAGGGGAAAGGTACATAGTTGGCTTACAATCGCCACTTTCACACAAGTACATAAATAACATCCATCAAACAGGTTACACTCAAGGTCCGACTACGGTACCAAAATGAAAGAAGACTACCCCAAATGCTAAACAGATCCCCGGATCACCCAACTGGGCTCCACTACTGATCATCTGGAAAAGAAACATAGTAACGGCCACGTTCCTCATCGAACTCCCAAGTGAGCTCGGTCGCGTCATCTGCAATGACATCGTTGGTACCTGCAACTTAGGTGATAATATCTGTGAGCCACGGGGACTCAGCAATCTCACACCCGCGAGATCAAGACTATTTAAGCTTAAAGGTGGGAAAAGGATAGTGAGGTGGAGCTGCAGCAAGCGACTAGCATATGTTGACTACAGCGCAAAAGAGAGCGAGAAGAGAAGGCAAAGCACGGTCGAGAAGCTAGAAATGATCAAGAAGTGATCCTGAACAACCTACGTCAGGCATAACTCCAACAACCGTGTTCACTTCCCGGACCCCGCCGAGAAGAGACCATCACGGTTACACACGCGGTAGATGTGTTTTAGTTAAGGTCAACTTCGGGTTTTCTACAACCGGACATCAACAAATTCCCATCTGCCTCATAACCGCGGGCACGGCTTTCGAAAGATAATACCCTGCAGGGGTGTCCCAACTTAGCCCATGATAAGCTCTCACGGTCAACGAAGGATATTCCTTCTACCGGGAAGACCCGATCAATCTCGGAATCCCGGACTACAAGACATTTCAACAGCAATAAAACGAGTCCAGCAAAGCCGCCCGATTGTGCCGACAAATCCTGATAGGAGCTGCACATATCTCGGTCTCAGGGCACATCCGGATGAACACTACGTACGGCAACCGAAGATACCCCAAGTTGCCTCAGGGCGGCACCGCAAGTGGCTCTAGTTGGACCAGCAATCGAAGGAGAACTGGCCCGGGGGGGTTAAAATAAAGATGACCCTTGAGTCTGCAGAACCCAAGGGAAAAAGGCTAGGTGGCAAATGGTAAAACCAATGTTGGGCCTTGCTGGAAAAGTCTTATTCAAAGCGAACTGTCAAGGGGGTCCCATAAATCACCCAACCGTGTAAGGAACGCAAACTCCGGGAACATAACACCGGTATGACGGAAACTAGGGTGGCAAGAGTGGAACAAATCACCAGGCATAAGGCCGAGCCTTCCACCCTTTACCAAGTATATAGATGCATTAATTAAATAATAGGTATTGTGATATCCCAACAAGTAAACATGTTCCAACAAGGAACAACAAGTCCATGTTCCAACAAGGAACAAACTTCATCTTCACCTGCAACTAACAACGCTATAAGAGGGGCTGAGCAAAGCAGTAACATAGCCAAACAACGGTTTGCTAGGACATGGATGGTTAGGGGCTGACATGGCAATATAGGAGGCATGATATAGCAAGTGGTAGGTATCGCAGCATGGCATAGCAAAAGAGCGAGCAATCTAGCAAGCAAAGATAGAAGTGATTTCGAGGGTATGGTCATCTTGCCTGCAAGGTTCTCAGAGTTGTCGAAAGCTTGGTCCTCGTAAGCGTTCTCAACGGAATCCTCGGTCACGTACTCGTCTCCCGGCTCTACCCAAGACAAGAGAGCAAGCAAAGGAACCAATATCAACCACGATGCAATGCGCAAGCAACATGATGCAAAACATGGCATGATATGCGAGAGGTGATATGCAATGCGTATGCCTGCTCCGGAAGGACAAGGATGAACAGAGCATAATCTTGGCAAACCAAGCATGCCACTGGATAGATGAGGTGATTTCGGTTGAAATCGATATAAAGATCAACGGAATCGGATGCACGGTTTGCAAATGGCAAGCAATACAAGAATGACACGAAACTGCCATAAACAGCATGATGCTACTTAGCAAGCAACAAATAATTAAGCTACTGCACCCAAACATGTCAACAAAGCATATGACAGTAATCTACTCAAGATGCTTGACAAAAGATGAACACTGAGCTACGGCTAAATCACATCATAACAGGTCCAAACAATCATGGCAAAAGTGCAAACGATAACAAGTTCCCAGACTTGGTGAAATTATCAAAGTAGCAGAAACTGACATCAGGATGACATGTTCAGAGCAATGAAACAATATGCTACAGGATCAGAACATAGCAAAATAAGGCATGGAATGAATCTACACATAGCACTTGACAAAAGTCCCTTACTGGCCATAAGCCAAAAAGGATCAGAAAATAAGATTACACCCATGTCAAATAAGCAAGTTTCGTTACAGGTTTCAGACATAGCAGAAAACTGGACATGGCAGAAAACTAATAACGACTAGGCATGTTCGTGAGCTCGATGCACTCACTACAGAGCATTTCATGATTAACTAAGCATACATACATCAAGAAGTCATGGCCTAGTAACAATACATGGCAAGAATAACATCATATCATGCAAGGATCAACTACACCAAGCTTGGCAAAATCGAATAACATGTAAACAATCTGCCAGCAACATTTTGAAGCAAAAGTAGAGCTCGATTGACTCAAGCTATGGCACTCCATAATTGCAAACAAAGGCATGGATGGATAGAGCAAATACTCAAGTACAAAACACCCTTACTGATCATGCTCAAAATATGCATGGATCTCTCAGAAACAACATGAATACATGGCATTAAAATAACAAAAGTCAGGGACTTAGTGAAATCACTAAGTCTCTGAAAACAGCAACATCAAGACACCTAGTTTGCATGCTTGTACTAGTCACCACATAGATCATAAAAATACATGGCAAAATCCTCTGGATAGGTAACATGGCATATTACAAAACTCATGTAGGACTCAACTTCATAGGAGGTACACATCAATCATGGCAAAAATGACAAAAGTGCATGTTCAGATAAGATCCAGCAATAAACATCAACTAGCCATCTTCTAACAGCATTTAGGGCATCAAGATGAACTCAAATGAAAATGATGCAATGGAACAAAATGATGTACTCTTCGAGGCGAACAATTTAACATATTATACGCGCGAAACGGAGCTACGGATGCAAAGTTATGGCAGGTTAAACAGGTGATGATGATATGCAAACTTGGGACTTAGAGAAAAAAAGGGGAGAGGGAAAAAGTCAACCCTAGCACGCGGTTCGAGGGGGCGGCGGATCTGGCGGCTCGCCGGAGCTCAGAGGCGAGGAGGCGGAGAAGAGGCCGGGGCGGGCCGGATCTCGCCGGATCCGGCGCCGGCGACGTGCGGGGCGGCGCGGTGGCGCGGTGGAGGCGAGGGGCGCCGCGGGGCGACGGCGGCGGAGGCCGGCGGAGCGCGGCGCGGGCCGGGCGGCTCGCGCGGGAGGCGGGCGGTGTGGCTGGTGCGGGTGGCGGCGGCTACCGCGCGGCGGCGGCGGAACTCGGGCCCGCGCGGGCCTGCCTCGGGCCCCGCGGGCCGCGGCGGCGGAGGGGAGAGAGAGGCGGGGCCGGCGCTGACGTGGCGAGGGGCGGTTGGCCTGGGCGCGCCGGCGGCGGGACAGGTGGCGGCGGGGCACTGTGCGGGCGCGGATTTCGAGGAAGGATTAGGGTTAGGGTGATTCTCTCTCAGATTTGGAAGGGGAGGACGTTTTTATAGATAGGAGGAGCTAGGAGGCTCCAAACGGAGAGCGGTTTTCGCCCACGCGATCGTGATCGAACGGCGGAGGACATGGGAGTGACTTAGATGGGTTATGGGGCTGTTTTGAAGGGGTGTTGGGCTGCAACACACACGAGGCCTTCACGGTTACCCGGTTAACCGTTGGGGTACCAAACGAACTCCGATTGACCCGAAACTTGACAGGCGGTCTACCGGTGCTATACCAAGGCCACATGTCAAACCTCGGTCCATTCCGAGAATGTTTAATACCCGCTCACGAAGAAATGTAAAAGGGGACGCCGGGAGACATAGGAGCGCCGGATTGCAAAACGGACAACGGGGAAGATGCTCGGATTTATGAGACAAACACGTATGCGAATGCGATGCACATGATGACATGATATGAAATGCATGACATGACCAAAATGTAAAACGGAGAGAACCCAACCACGGAGGGAATATTATAACACATAGCCGAAAATGGCAAGAGTTGGATTACAAATATGGCAAGTTACATCGGGGGCGTTACAAGTGGTTAGGGTAAGCATATGAATAAGCAGAGAAATTCTTCGAGGACTTATGAACATAATAATTAGAAGAATAATGCTCATATTCATAGCCCTTGGCTCTTCCCTGCGAAACAGAGTTGTTAGCATGATGATGTTTATATGAGGACTTTGATCCATGTGAGGAATTTGATCCCCTTGAGGAATATGGTCCATATGAGGACTTGGATCCATATGAAGAATTTGGTCTATATGAAGAATTTGATCTGGGGTTCCTATTCTTCACAGGTGGTGTCATGAGGACATTCACCTGAAGACTTTCAAGGCACCTTTTGGGAACCCAGATTTTCTTCATAGGGGAACCATTCCTGCAGTTAGTGCCAACATATCTAGCAAATACTTCACCATTCTGATTTTTGAACAGTTTATAGTTGGAGTCAAATGACTCATCAGAAGAATGTGAAGATTCACATGTATAGCCAGATAAATTAGATGGATCAACTGGAGGTCCCTTTGCAGCAACCCATGAGGTTTTGCGGTACTGCTCAGGCTTCCAATATGTACCATCAGCATTGAGTTTCCTCTCAAAGGCAATACCCTCTTTCCTAGGGTTCCTGTTGAGGATCTGCTTTTTAAGCACATCACAAAGAGTCTGATGCCCTTTGAGGCTTTTGTACATGCATGTCATGTACAATTTCTTCAGCCCTGCATTGTCAGTGATACTAGCAATGTCCTCAGATGAGGAATTAGTGATAGCAGAGGCAGGTGAAGAATTTGTAACATTAGAAGCATTTGAACATTCAGGTGAGGAATTAGCAGATTCTCGTTCAATGCATTTCAAACATGGAGGAACAAATTCTTCCTGAGCAGCGCTGATTTGTTGAGCAAGTAATGAATCGCGCTCCTTCTTAAGATCTTTATAACTCACTCTTAGCTTCTCAAGATCTTGCTTCTTTTGAAGAAATTCATAAGAAAGCTTCTCATGATCAGACAAGAGAGTGTTATGATGACTGTCGGTGTCAAAACCGGCGGATCTCGGGTAGGGGGTCCCGAACTGTGCGTCAAGGTCGGATGGTAACAGGAGACAAGGGACACTTTATTTTACCCAGGTTCGGGCCCTCTCGATGGAGGTAAAACCCTACTCTTGCTAGATTAATATTGATGATATGGGTAGTACAAGAGTAGATCTACCACGAGATCAAGGAGGCTAAACCCTAGAAGCTAGCCTATGGTATGATTGTGTATGATGATGGTTCTGTCCTACGGACTACAACCCTCCGGTTTATATAGACACCGGATAGGGTTAGGGTTACACAGAGTCGGTTACATTGGTAGGAGATCTTGAATATCCGCACGCCTAGCTTGCCTTCCACGCCAAGGAAAGAATCTTCCGGACACGGGACGAAGTCTTCAATCTTGTATCTTCATAGTCCAGGAGTCCGGCTGAAGGTATAGTCCGGCTATCCGAACACCCCCTAATCCAGGACTCCCTCAGTAGCCCCTGAACCAGGCTTCAATGACGACGAGTCCGGCGCGCAAATTGTCTTCGGCATTGCAAGGCGGGTTCCTCCTCCAAGTTCTTCAAGAAGATCATAAACACCAAGAATAGTGTCTGGCTCTGCAAAACAAGTTTTCCACGTATTGCCATATAGAGAATAATATTAACACAAATCAAATCTGCTGACGTATTCCGCAGTGTGTCATAACACTGCGACCAAGCCTTCTGTATGGATTATTTTCATCGCACCACCTCGGCACGTTCAACGAGGCGGTTTCCTTGGCATGTCTTGTCAAAGTAGAGATCGTGTGCCCCTTTTAGCGGGATTCTCATTAATACGGACATGGGTAACCCAACAGCGCTGTTTACCACGGCGCTTGAGAGGCAAGTGAGTTTTATTAGGTAGGTGGGACGCATAACCGCATCAGCCTATATAAGGGGATAAGGATCCACCTTTTTATACCTACGCCTTCTTCCTCCTTTGCCCATCCATCTCTCGCGCACTCGAGCTCCAACGCCTAAGTCCGCCCTTTCTCCCTCAACCTTCTCCAGCAATGTCCGGAGCAGGAGGCAAGTGGATGGCTTCCTCCGTCACGGAGGCTCAAATTAAAAAGCTTAGGAAGGTCGGATATCTGTCCAAGGACATCCCGCACCGGCTTCCTGCGGAGGGGCAGCTTCTTCCTACCCCAAGGCCCCATGAGAGGGTAGTTTTTCTCCCCCATTTCCTCCGCGGACTGGGTTTTCCACTTCACCCTTTCGTCTGGGGGCTCATGTTCTACTACGGCCTGGACTTCCACGATCTGGCCCCGAACTTTATCCTCAATATCTCGGCGTTTATCGTCGTGTGTGAGGCCTTTCTCCGCATCCACCCCCACTTCGGCCTCTGGCTCAAGACCTTCAACGTCAAGCCCAACGTGGTGTCCGGCACCCAGGCGGAGTGCGGAGGCGCTATGGTTGGCAAGATAGCCAACGTCCTCTGGTTCGATGGCTCCCTTGTGGAGTCCCTAAAGGGGTGGCAAGCTGGGTGGTTCTACATCACCGAGCCCCGCGATCCGAAATGGGTCGCGGCCCCTGAGTTCAGATCCGGACCCCCCACACGGCTCATGTCCGGGAAAGAGACATGCCTGTCGTGGGGCAACGAGGAGGAAGTGACTGGGTTGCGAACATGCATCCAGTCCCTGGTGGACAAGCCAATCCGGCTTGTCAATATAGTCCAATTCATGCTCGTTCGCCTGATCCTCCCGTGCCAAGAATGGGCTTTTACTCTGTGGGAATTCGACCCAGCGCAGCACCAAACCCTCAGCAGGCTATTCGACACGGCGTATGAAGACGTCTGGAAGGTGCTGACCAAAGGCGTTGAGTCCCCCATATCCGCCTCCGAAGATCGCGGATACAGCTCGCAGCGCAACGCTGGCGAGGTAAGCTATCTATACCTTTTACAGGTTTGTTAAGCCTTTCTTCATAGATTAACTCTATGCGGGATCTAAAAACTCCCTTTGCCTTTGACAGGAGTGGCTGAAGATAGCCGGACAAATCAACTGTCCGTCTCCTCTGCCCGAAGACCCGGCCCCAGCTCTCTTGGTGAAGCTAATGGCTCCGGCACCTTACGTGGTGCCGAAGAGGAAGGCCAAGAAGAAGAAAACCACCGGGACTCGAAAAAGTGCCCGCAACACGGTGGTGTCGGACTCGTTATCTGACGAGTCCGCAACGCCCTCCTCTCGTGAAAACGAGGAGGAGGAGCAAGGAAGCTCTCCCCCTCCAGCGAGGGGAGCAAAGAAGAAGAAGGCCGCCCCAGCGGGGGAGGCCGAGGGGTTGAGGAAAAGGAAGACCCCTCCGCCGGACTACCCCCTTGACGCCGAAGAGGGCGGAGAGGAGTGGCCGGACAGGACCAAGCGTCCGGCGACATCGTAAGTATTTACATACCAGGGTGACTCATAGTATTTTCAAGTGCGCAACTTACCCTAATGTCGAATGTTATTTGTGCAGCCCGCCCCGGGCCGGACTCGACGACTCGTCGAGCGGCTCCCTGGATTCGTCGCACATAAACTCTGTTCCGCCCGCAGTCTCCCCCAGCGGGGCGGACGACACCGAAGTGGCGCCCCGCCAAACAGGGCAGGAGGAGGTGGTCCTGGAGGAGCCGCAAGGCAATCCTCCGGACCCCAGGAGTAAAGGGGATGAAACCCCCCAGGGCTCCAAGTACGGCTTTGTGCCGGACACCGCGCCGGACTCAACAGTCCTGGTACGCGGTAGGCGAACTCCTCCTAAGAGGAGTAAGCCGTCTGAGCCGGCATCCTCTGTCCAACCAGAGGCGCCGGACAATCTACTGGCGGCGCTTGAGGGCGCCACCATCGACGAGGAGCACCGTATTGTTATGAGTACGGTAATCCAAAGGGTTCAGTCCACCAAGAGCGGACTGACTGAAGCTTGCGCTAGCCTTCTAACAGGCTTCGAGGTAAACTGAAATATGTCAAATTTATTTACCACATAGACAGTAGCCCCTGATGCTCTGTTCGGTGTTCGGAAAGAAAAGCCGGATAGAGGATCTAATAATTTTCGCAGGAGTCTAACAAAAAAGTCAAATATGCGTATGCAGGCTTCGCTGTTGTCCACCGCCGCACTGACTGCGCAGGTGGATGTCCTGGAAAAGGACCTTGAGCGGTCCGAGCAAGCGAGAAGGTAAGAAATACCCTAAAAGGAAAAAAGGTGCCTATAGAGAGGCTTGATTGCAAGAAGAAATAACAGGATTGTGCTGCTTATTGTAGGGGCCACAGCCGAGGTGGCAACCCTAAAGCAGGCGCTGGCTGAGGCCGAGAAGAAAACGGCCGAGGAGCGCGCCGAGTGAGAGAGGCTTGGGGTCCGAGCCGGCGAGGTGCAGAAGAGCTGCAAGCTCTCATGAAGAAACATGAGGGTTTGGAGCTTGAGGCGAAAACGCAAGCATCCGAGCTCGCGTCGGCCATTGAGACCACCAAGAGTGCCAAGGCCGAAGCCCAGAAGGCCCTCCAAGAGTTGGAGGATGTAAAAAAGATAGCAGCGGGTAAGGCATTCTCAATGCAAAGTAGGAATATGAAAGTGAAATACCTATTACTTACCCGAATCCGGAGTTCTCCAGGGGCGTTCTTCGATCTTCCCCGCAGCGCATCCGACGCCGCCGCGTTCTACCGAGCTGAAGAGGGCAGCTCGACGGAGAGTGTGTTCTGGTCTCAGTATTCTGAGGCCGGACACCCTGTGCCTTTGAGCGATCAGCTGAAACAGCTGGCCGAGCACCACAAGGCGGCCGAACAGGCCATGAAGGGCTTACTAGTTCGGCTGTGGCCTGGAGAGGCCCTGCCTGGGAGCTACTTCGGGCTGGTGCGGCGGCTGGTGGAGGCCTGTCCACGGCTTGAGGTCATCAAGCGCTCCGTCTGCATAGAAGGTGCCCGGAGGGCCCTTGCCCGTGTAAGGGTACACTGGGGCAAGCTGGATGGAGAGAAGCTGGTGAAGGACGGGCCGTCGCAGGGGAAGGAGCATCGCAAGCCCGAGAACTACTACAAGGAAGTTCTTGCTGGAGCTCGCCTTGTCGCGGATGAATGTACCAAAGATGTAATATTTGAATAAACTCGCTCGTTTGTATCCTGTGCGCTGAAAACTTGTTCATATGCGCTAAGCAATGCTTATTTAATTTAAAATATTGTTTTCTGTGCGGCTGTTTATCAAAAATTGAGAGATGGCCAGTCGTCGGCTTCTGCCCCCATGCCACTAGTGCTGGGGTGTTCGGGATAAACCTGAGGGCTCTTGTTCCCATAGTTGGGTCCTTCGAGGGAGGCGCTCAGCACAGCGAACCAGGCAATCGGACTATAATGCTTGAACACTCTCACTTAGCCATAGAACGTTATAATTTTAAATTTCGGCGAAGCCCCTAGTTCGGAAGGCCGAATTCGGGGCGCTATCCACGCCTTTGGCCGGACTTAACCGGCTCCTCGCTCGAAGCGGCATAAGCCTTTAAGGACTCGAAAAACCTCTCGAACAGCGACCGGTCTCACGCCTTATCATGACAGTCTGTTTTAGCTTTCTCCACTGAGGTGCTCGCCCACCTGATCTGGGGCACAATCGCAGTGGTTCTCCTAGTGCTACCTTAGCCGATATAGCGGAACGTAAGGCACCAAAACATAGGAGCCGGGCAAACCCAACATATGACCAAAATCATGACTCGGAGCCGATGCATATAACGCTATAAGTTCGGGGTGCCGCACTTGTGAAAGTGTACGGACTTCTCACGCCAGATAAAAGGGTAATAAAGCCCCTGGCGTGGTTTGCCGTACCATGGTGTACGGGTGCGATCATGTTACTGAATAAACATATATATATATATATATATATATATATATATATATATATATATATATATAAAGATGATAATGCAAAAAATAGACAAAAAGCTATGCATTGTTTATTAAGAGGTTGTTTACTCAAGCCGAACGATACAAGTTGTGCGATAAGCGAGAGATATTTTAGACTTTTAACATGTCCTGACCAGGCGCAGGCCGCGGAATTGAGAAACAGATATATCGCTCGAAATAGAGACCACCTGAGAGTTTCATAATGCGGCGTTGCTTTGTCTGCTTTCCTGGGTCTTGTATCGTCTGTGCGGCGGCGAAGCCGAACAGTTTATCCAGAGTATGGAGTCCTGAAAGTAAAAAAGGAAAATTCGGCAGCCCCTAGTACGTTTGACGCCGTATTGTAGGCATGCCGTTTAATGTGCCCCTCCCCCTGTGCCCATGGAATTTTAAGGGCGTAATTCTGTACTCTAGGTACTAGCTCCGCTATGGTGCGACGGCTGGGGTCGGGCCGTATTGCTATGCTTGCTCCGAACATGCCAAACGGTCTTGATGCAGGTTACTCCGGGCGCGCTTTGCATTGTCCGGCTTTTTAACGGCCGGAATGGAGAGTTGCCTTAAAAGGCTGCTTTGTACTTCCGCTGCGAGGGCCGCCGTGTGCTCCTCTGTACGGATGGAGCGTTCGGTGTTTCCGCTGACCGTGGTTACTCCTCGAGGGCCTGGCATCTTGAGCTTGAGATATGCGTAGTGCGGCACCGCATTAAATTTAGCGAATGCAGTTCGTCCAAGCAGGGCATGATAGCCACTGCGGAACGGGACTATATCGAAGATTAACTCTTCGCTTCGGAAGTTATCCGGAGATCCGAAGACCACATCAAGTGTTATCGAGCCTATGTAATTGGCCTCTACACCTGGGATGACGCCTTTAAAGGTCGTCCTTGTGGGCTTGATCCTTGATGGTTCTATGCCCATTTTCCGCACTGTATCCTGGTAAAGCAGGTTCAGGCTACTGCCGCCGTCCATGAGGACTCTTGTAAGGTGAAATCCGTCAACGATTGGGTCAAGAACCAATGCGGTGAAACCGCCGTGACGGATGCTAGTAGGGTGGTCCCTTCGATCGAAGGTGATCGGACAAGAGGACCATGGGTTGAACTTTGGGGCGACTGGCTCCATCGCGTATACGTCCCGTAGCGCATGCTTCCTCTCCCGCTTGGGAATGTGAGTCGCGTATATCATGTTCACCATCCGCACTTGTGGGGGAAACCCCTTCTGTCCATTGTTGTTCGGCGGCCTGGGCTCCTCCTCGTCATCGCTGTCCAGCCCCTTGTCTTTGTGCTCGGCTCTTAACTTGCCTGCCTGCTTAAACACCCA
Source organism: Aegilops umbellulata (assembly GCA_032464435.1). Classification (NCBI taxonomy): domain Eukaryota; kingdom Viridiplantae; phylum Streptophyta; class Magnoliopsida; order Poales; family Poaceae; genus Aegilops; species Aegilops umbellulata. The sequence goes on from CP136059.1 coordinate 423,398,439, forward strand.
ATAATCCCTGTTGGTGTGATTGGCTGGCCTTTCGGGGGTGCCGTGAATCTGGCACGAGCGGTCGAGTATCCGGTCCAAACTGGACGGGCCCTGGGTATTCTTTTTAAATGGCTTTTTCCGCTGACCGGATTTATGGCCTCTGAATCCGGCATTTACTGTCTTATCCTCATTACTGTCGCTGCTAACGCGGCGTTTTTGTTTATTCCGACGCGACCTGCCACCTTTGTCCTTGGTATCCGGACTACCTTGCTTTTTCGATAAGTTGTTGCTGCAAGCTAGCCAACTATCTTCGCCCGTGCAAAAGCGGGTCATGAGTGTCGTGAGGGCTGCCATTGATTTCGGCTTCTCCTGACCCAGGTGCCGGGCCAGCCACTCGTCGCGGATGTTATGTTTGAAGGCCGCTAGGGCCTCTGCATCCGGACAATCGACTATCTGATTTTTCTTCGTGAGGAACCTTGTCCAGAATTGTATGGCTGATTCTTCTGGCTGCTGAATTATGTGGCTGAGGTCGTCGGCGTCCGGTGGCCGCACATAGGTCCCTTGAAAGTTATCGAGGAATGCGGCCTCCAGGTCCTCCCAAGAGCCGATCGAGTCTGCTGGGAGGCTGTTAAGCCAATGCCGGGCTGGTCCCTTAAGCTTAAGGGGTAAATATTTGATGGCGTGCAAATCATCGCCACGTGCCATGTGGATGTGAAGGAGATAGTCCTCAATCCATACTGCCGGATCTGTCGTACCATCGTATGACTCGATATTGACGGGTTTGAAACCCTCTGGGATTCTATGATCCATTACTTCGTCTGTGAAGCATAGTGGGTGTGCGGCGCCCCTGTACTGGGCTATGTCATGATGCAGTTCGGAAGAGCTGTGCCTGTTGTGTTCGGCCCGGGCGGACTTACTGTGTCCGGAGTGAAAATCATTACGTGTCGTCGGGCGTCCGCGCGATCCATAGATCGATCTTGTTTTCCTTGCTTTATTCTCCAGGACGTCTCGCAGGTCTGGTTCGTTTTCCCGTGCCTTAGTTGAACGGCGCCGGGGCATGGGTTGTTTAGAGGTTTGACATGCCTCTCTGTCGCGGCCGCGAGGTGGCCGGTCTGCCATGTCATGAGCTTCCTCCTCTGATTGGGGTAGCGGCCTGCGCTTGGGATAATTTTTGGAGGGGCGTCCGAGTTCGTACTCTTCGGCCACAAGGACTTCAGTCCATCTGTCAGCTAGCAAATCTTGATCAGCTCTAAGCTGTTGCTACTTTTTCTTTAGGCTGTTCGCCGTGGCTAGAAGCCTGCGTTGAAAGTTCTCTTGTTCGGCGGGGTCTGATGGTACGACGAATTCATCGTCGCCGAGGCTTGCCTCGTCTTCGGAGGGAGGCATGTAATTATCATCCTCGACCTCTTGCTCTGCCGCTCTCTCGTGAGGGCTGGCTTCTTCATCTTCCTGTGCTGAATCTTGCTGGTTTTGGTGTTCTTCGGCGCTGTCCGGGGTAGTATTATCTCCCGTGCCGGAATCACCGTTTCTGCTGTGGCGGGATTTAGAGCGGCGCCGCTGACGCCGGAGTTTTGGAGGCTTTTTCGAAGTGCCGTCCTCCGCTGTTCCATCGCCATCTCCATCTTTTGGGGCATCCACCATGTATATGTCGTATGACGAGGTGGCGGTCCAGTGCCCTACGGGTGCTGGTTCTTGTTCGTCTCCACCTTCATTGTCCATGCCGTCGAATTCTTCGGAGCCGAAGTCGAGCATGTCCGATAGATCATCGACAGTGGCTATTAAGTGGGTGGTGGGTGGGTTTTGAATTTCTTCGTCGTCCGAATCCCAGCCTCGCAGGCCATAGTTCGGCCTGGGCTCTCCTGACAAAGAGAGAGACTTGAGAGAATTCAGAATATCACCGAACGGTGAGCACTGAAAGATGTCTGCGGCGGTGAACTCCATTACAGGCGCCCAATCGGATTCGATTGGCAAGGGCGCGGAAGGCTCGGAGTTCGGAGAAGAGTCCGGCTCCTTGGAGTCATGGGCCATGCGGAGTGCGGGGCTTTCGTTCGGCTCGATCGCCTTTAAGATCGCAGCCCCCGAGGTGACGTCCAACCGTTCATCCTCAAAGGACGCAGCGGGCTCCGAGTCGAGGATCGGGGCCGGAGTGTATGCGGCCTCCAGGACACTGCTCGGGGGCAGAGCTATATCATGCCCCTCGGGATAGTGCGGCATGCTTGGCTGTGGCTCGAATCCGTCGAAGATCAAGTCTCCGCGGATATCCGCCGTGTAGTTTAAGCTTCCAAACCTGACTTGATGGCCAGGGGCGTAGCTTTCGATCTGCTCCAGATGACCAAGCGAATTGGCCCGCAGAGCGAAGCCGCCAAAGACGAAGATCTGTCCGGGGAGAAAAGTCTCGCCCTGGACCTCATCGTTGCTGATGATCAAAGGAGCCATCGGGCCTAAAGGCGACGACATAGAGGAACTCTCAATGAAAGCACCAATGTCGGTGTCAAAACCGGCGGATCTCGGGTAGGGGGTCCCGAACTGTGCGTCAAGGTCGGATGGTAACATGAGACAAGGGACACTTTATTTTACCCAGGTTCGGGCCCTCTCGATGGAGGTAAAACCCTACTCCTGCTAGATTAATATTAATGATATGGGTAGTACAAGAGTAGATCTACCACGAGATCAAGGAGGCTAAACCCTAGAAGCTAGCCTATGGTACGATTGTGTATGATGATGGTTCTGTCCTACGGACTACAACCCTCCGGTTTATATAGACACTGGATAGGGTTAGGGTTACACAGAGTCGGTTACATTGGTAGGAGATCTTGAATATCCGCACGCCTAGCTTGCCTTCCACGCCAAGGAAAGAATCTTCCGGACACGGGACGAAGTCTTCAATCTTGTATCTTCATAGTCCAGGAGTCCGGCTGAAGGTATAGTCCGGCTATCCGAACACCCCCTAATCCAGGACTCCCTCAATGACCTTGAAGGTTGTCAAACCTGGTCTGAAGTCTTTGAAGAATTTTAGTTAAGGCTTTAGTGCGATCCATTTCTTCACCCAACATATCATCACTTTTGTCTAGCATGTTTTGAACCTTTTCAAAAGCCTTTTGTTGTTGCACAACAATCTTAGCAAGTTTAGAGTAGCTAGGCTTAAGATTTTCATCAGATTCATCCTCACTAGATTCAGAGGAGGCATATTTGAGTACCTTGGCACCTTTTGCCATGAAGCAACAGGTGGGAGCGTAGTCATCACTGCCTTCATCAGCCTTGTTGGTGAGATCACTTTCTTCAGAGTTGAAGATGGACTTGCTGACGAATGCGGTAGCGAGGGCTAGGCTCGCCACACCAGACTCAGAATCTTCAGATTCCTCTTCTTCCTCATTTTCTTCAGATTCAGCCTCAGAGTCCATTTCCTTGCCAATGAATGCCCGAGCCTTCTTGGAGCTGCTCTTCTTGTGAGACGAAGACTTCGAGGATTTTGATGATGAAGATTTTGAGGATTTCTTCTTTTTCTTCGCATCATCAAAACTGTAATCCTTGTATTTCTTCCTCTTTGATTCCTTTTCCCATTGAGGACAATCTTAAATGTAGTGTCCAGGCTTCTTGCACTTGTGACAAAGCCTTCTCTTGTAGTCACTGGATGAGGAATCATTGCTCTTTGAGGGTCTTCCAAAGCGACCACGTCTTGAGAACTTTTGGAATTTCTTCACGAGCAGCGCTAGATCATGACTTAGTTCTTCAGGGTCGCCAAGGCTGCTACCAGAGTCTTCATCTTCGGACTCAGATACTACATTGGCCTTCAGTGCGCGTGATCTGCCATAGCTCGATGAAGGAAATATGCCCTAGAGGCAATAATAAAGTTATTATTTATTTCCTTATTTCATGATAAATGTTTATTATTCATGCTAGAATTGTATCAACCGGAAACATGATACATGTGTGAATACATAGACAAACAGAGTGTCACTAGTATGCCTCTACTTGACTAGCTCGTTGATCAAAGATGGTTATGTTTCCTAGCCATAGACATGAGTTGTCATTTGATTAACGAGATCACATCATAGGAGAATGATGTGATTGACATGACCCATTCCGTTAGCTTAGCATTTGATCGTTTAGTATGTTGCTATTGCTTTCTTCATGACTTATACATGTTCCTATGACTATGAGATTATGCAACTCCCGTTTGCCGGAGGAACACTTTGTGTGCTACCAAACGTCACAACGTAACTGGGTGATTATAAAGGAGCTCTACAGGTGTCTCCAAAGGTAGATGTTGGGTTGGCGTATTTCGAGATTAGGATTTGTCACTCCGATTGTCGGAGAGGTATCTCTGGGCCCTCTCGGTAATGCGCATCACTTAAGCCTTGCAAGCATTGCAACTAATGAGTTAGCTGCGAGATGATGTATTACGGAACGAGTAAAGAGACTTGCCGGTAACGAGATTGAACTAGGTATTGGATACTGACGATCGCATCTCGAGCAAGTAACATACCGATGACAAAGGGAACAACGTATGTTGTTATGCGGTCTGACCGATAAAGATCTTCGTAGAATATGTAGGAACCAATATGGGCATCCAGGTCCCGCTATTGGTTATTGACCGGAGACATGTCTCGGTCATGTCTACATTGTTCTCGAACCGTAGGGTCCGCACGCTTAAGGTTTCGATGACAGTTATATTATGAGTTTATGAGTTTTGATGTACCGAAGGAGTTCGGAGTCCTGGATGAGATCGGGGACATGACGAGGAGTCTCGAAATGGTTGAGACGTAAAGATCGATATATTGGACGACTATATTCGGACATCGGAAAGGTTCTGAGTGATTCGGGTATTTTCAGGAGTACCGGGGAGTTACGGGAATACGGGGGAAGAAGTATATGGGCCTTATTGGGCTTTAGGGGAGAGGGAGAGGCAGGCCGCCCCCCCCCCCCCCATTGACTAGTCCGAATTGGACTAGGGGAAGGGGCGGCGCCCCCTCCTTCCTTCTCTTCCCTCTTCCCCTTCCTTGTCTCCTACTCCTAATACATGGAAGGACTCCTAGTTGGACTAGGAAAGGGGGAATCCTACTCTCGGTGGGAGTAGGACTCCCTAGGGCGCGCCATAGAGAGGGCCGGCCCTCCCCTCCTCCACTCCTTTATATACGGGGGCAGGGGGCACCCCATAGACACACAAGTTGATCTTCGTGATCGTTCCTTAGCCGTGTGCGGTGCCCCCCTCCACGATATTACACATCGGTCATATTGTAGCGGTGCTTAGGCGAAGCCCTGCGACCGTTGAACATCAAGATCATCACCATGCCGTCGTGCTGACGGAACTCCTCCCCGAAGCTTTGCTGGATCGGAGCCCGGGGTGCGTCATCGAGCTGTACGTGTGTCAAGAACTCGGAGGTGCCGGAGTAACGGTGCTTGGATCGGTTGGACCGGGAAGACGTACGACTACTTCCTCTACGTTGCGTCAACGCTTCCGCTTCGGTCTACGAGGGTACGTAGACAACACTCTCCCCTCTCGTTGCTATGCATCACCATGATCTTGCGTGTGCGTAGGAATTTTTTTGAAATTACTACGTTCCCCAATAGTGGCATCCGAGCCTAGGTTTTTATGGTTTGATGTTATATGCACGAGTAGAACACAAGTGAGTTGTGGGCGATATAAGTCATACTGCCTACCAGTATGTCATACTTTGGTTCGGCGGTATTGTTGGATGAAGCGGTCCGGACCGACATTACGCGTACGCTTATGCGAGACTGGTTCTACCGCCGTGCTTTGCACACAGGTGGCTGGCAGGTGTCAGTTTCTCCAACTTTAGTTGAACCGAGTGTGGCTACGCCTGGTCCTTGCGAAGGTTAAAACGGCATCAACTTGACAAACTATCGTTGTGGTTTTGATGCGTAGGTAAGATTGGTTCTTGCTTAAGCCCGTAGCAGCCACGTAAAACTTGCAACAAACAAAGTAGAGGACGTCTAACTTGTTTTTGCAGGGCATGTTGTGATGTGATATGGTCAAGACATGATGCTAAATTTTATTGTATGAGATGATCATGTTTTGTAACTGAGTTATCGGCAACTGGCAGGAGCCATATGGTTGTCGCTTTATTGTATGCAATGCAATCGCCCTGTAATGCTTTATTTTATCACTAAGCGGTAGCGATAGTCGTAGAAGCATAAGATTGGCGAGACGACAACGATGCTACGATGGAGATCAAGGTGTCGCGCCGGTGACGATGGTGATCATGACAGTGCTTCGGAGATGGAGATCACAAGCACAAGATGATGATGGCCATATCATATCACTTATATTGATTGCATGTGATGTTTATCTTTTTATGCATCTTATCTTGCTTTGATTGACGGTAGCATTATAAGATGATCTCTCACTAAATTATCAAGAAGTGTTCTCCCTGAGTATGCACCGTTGCCAAAGTTCGTCATGCCCAGACACCACGTGATGATCGGGTGTGATAAGCTCTACGTCCATCTACAACGGGTGCAAGCCAGTTTTGCACACGCAGAATACTCGAGTTATACTTGACGAGCCTAGCATATGCAGATATGGCCTCGGAACACGGAGACCAAAAGGTCGAGCGTGAATCATATAGTAGATATGATCAACATAATGATGTTCACCATTGAAGACTAATCCATTTCACGTGATGATCGGTTATGGTTTAGTTGATTTGGATCACGTGATCACTTAGAAGATTAGAGGGATGTCTATCTAAGTGAGAGTTCTTAAGTAATATGATTAATTGAACTTTAATTTATCATGAACTTAGTCCTGGTAGTATTAGCATATCTATGTTGTAGATCAATAGCTCGCGTTGTTGCTTTCATATGTTTATTTTGATATGTTCCTAGAGAAAATTGTGTTGAAAGATGTTAGTAGCAATGATGCGGATTGGATCCGTGATCTGAGGTTTATCCTCATTGCTGCACAGAAGAATTATGTCCTTGATGCACCGCTAGGTGACAGACCTATTGCAGGAGCAGATGCAGACGTTATGAACGTTTAGCTAGCTCAATATGATGACTACTTGATAGTTTAGTGCACCATGCTTAACGGCTTAGAATCGGGACTTCAAAGACGTTTTGAACGTCATGGACCATATGAGATGTTCCAGGAGTTGAAGTTAATATTTCAAGCAAATACCCGAGTTGAGAGATATGAAGTCTCCAACAAGTTCTATAGCTAAAAGATGGAGGAGAATCGTTCAACTAGTGAGCATGTGCTCAGATTGTCTGGGGTACTACAATCGCTTGAATCAAGTGGGAGTTACTCTTCCAGATAAGATAGTGATTGACAGAATTCTCTAGTCACCATCACCAAGTTAGTAGAACTTCGTGATGAACTATAATATGCAAGGGATAATAGAAACAATTCCCAAGCTCTTCGTGATGCTGAAATCGACGAAGGTAGAAATCAAGAAAAACATCAAGTGTTGATGGTTGACGAGACCACTAGTTTCAAGAAAAGGGCAAAGGGAAGAAGGGGAACTTCAAGAAGAACGGCAAGCAAGTTGCTGCTCAAGTGAAGAAGCCCAAGTCTGGTCCTAAGCCTGAGACTAAGTGCTTCTACTGCAAAGGGATTGGTCACTGGAAGCGGAAGTACCCCAAGTATTTGGTGAATAAGAAAGGATGGCAAAGTAAACAAAGGTATATTGGATATACATGTTATTGATGTGTACTTTACTAGTGTTCATAGCAACCCCCCAGTATTTGATACTAGTTCAGTTGCTAAGAATAGTAACTCGAAACAGGAGTTGCAGAATGAACAGAGACTAGTTAAGGGTGAAGTGAGGATGAGAGTTGGAAGTGGTTCCAAGATTGATATGATCATCATCGCACTCTCCCTATACTTTCGGGATTAGTGTTGAACCTAAATAAGTATTATTTGGTGTTCGCGTTGAGTATAAATATGATTTGATCATGTTTATTGCAATACGGTTATTCATTTAAGTTAGAGAACAATTGTTGTTCTGTTTACATGAATAGAACCTTCTATGGTCATACACACCAACGAAAATGGTTTGTTGGATCTCGATCGTAATAATACACATATTCATAATATTGAAGCCAAAGATGCAAAGTTAATAATGATAGTGCAACTTATTTGTGGCACTGCTGTTTAAAGTCATATTGGTGTAAAGCGCATGAAAAAACTCCATGCCGATGGGATTTTGGAATCACTTGATTATGAATCATTTGATGCTTGCGAACCATGCCTCTTGGGCAAGATGACTAAAACGCCGTTCTCCGGAACAATGAAGCAAGCAACAGATTTGTTGGAAATCATACATACTAATGTATGTGGTCCGATAAATATTAAGGCTTGCATCGGGTATCATTATTTTCTGACCTTCACAGATGATTTGAGCAGATATGGGTATATCTACTTGATGAAACACAAGTCTGAAACATTTGAAAATGTTCAAAGAGTTTCAGAGTGAAGTGGAGAATCATCGTAACAAGAAAATAAAAGTTTCTACGATATGATCGTGGAGGAGAATATTTGAGTTACGAGTTTGGTCTTCAATTAAAACAATGTGGAATAGTTTCACAAACTCATGCCACCTGGAACACCACAGCATAATGGTGTGTCCGAATGTCATAACCGTACTTTATTGGATATAGTGCAATCTATGATGTTTCTTACCGATTTACCACTATCGTTTTGGGGTTATGCATTAAAGACAGCTGCATTCACGTTAAATAGGGCACCATCTAAATCCGTTGAGACGACACTATATGAACTGTGGTTTAGCAAGAAACCAAAGTTGTCGTTTCTTAAAGTTTGGGGTTGTGATGCTTATATGAAAAAGTTTCATCCTGATAAGCTCAAACCAAAATCGGAGAAATATGTCTTCATAGGATACCCAAAGGAGATTGGTGGGTACACCTTCTATCACAGATCCGAAGGCAAGACATTCGTTGCTAAGAATGGATCCTTTCTAGAGAAGGAGTTTCTCTCGAAAGAAGTGAGTGGGAGGAAAGTAGAACTTGATGAGGTAATTGTACCTTCTCCCTTATTGGAAAGTAGTTCATCACAGAAATCTGTTCCTATGACTACTACACCAATTAGTGAGGAAGATATTGATGATGATCATGTAACTTCGGATCAAGTTACTACCGAACCTCGTAGGTCAACCAGAGTGAGATCCGCACCAGAGTGGTACGGTAATCCTATTCTGGAGGTCATATTACTTGACCATGACGAACCTACGAACTATGAGGAAGCAATGATGAGCCCAGATTCCGCGAAATGGTTTGAGGCCATGAAATCTGAGATATGATCCATGTATGAGAACAAAGTATGGACTTTGATGGATTTGCCCGATGATCGGCAAGCCATAGAAAATAAATGGATCTTCAAGAGGAAGACGGACGCTGATAGTAGTGTTACTATCTACAAAGCTAGAATTGTCGCAAAAGGTTTTCGACAAAGTTCAAAGTGTTGACTACGATGAGAGTTTCTCACTCGTATCTATGCTTAAGTTTGTCCGAATCATGTTAGCAATTGCCGCATTTTATGAAATCTGGCAAATGGATAAATAAAACTGCATTCCTTAATGGATTTCTTAAAGAAGAGTTGTATATGATGCAACCAGAAGGTTTTGTCAATCCTAAAGGTGCTAACAAAATATGCAAGCTCCAGCAATCCATCTATGGACTGGTGCAAGCATCTCGGAGTTGGAATATACGCTTTGATGAGTTGATCAAAGCATATAGTTTTATACAGACTTGCGGTGAAGCCTGTATTTACAAGAAAGTGAGTGGGAGCACTACAACATTTCTGATAAGTATATGTATGACATATTGTTGATCAGAAATAATGTAGAATTATTCTGTAAAGCACAAAGGAGTGTTTGAAAGGAGTTTTTTCAAAGAAAGACCTCGGTGAAGCTGCTTACATATTGAGTATCAAGATCTATAGAGATAGGTCAAGACGCTTGATAAGTTTTTTTCAATGAGTACATACCTTGACAAGATTTTGAAGTAGTTCAAAATGAAACAGTCAAAGAAAGAGTTCTTGCCTGTATTACAAGGTGTGAAGTTGAGTAAGACTCAAAACCCGACCACGGCAGATAGAAAGAGAATGAAAGTCATTCCCTATGCCTCAGCCATAGGTTCTATAAAATATGCCATGCTATGTACCAGATCTATTGTATACCCTACACTGTGTTAAGCGAGGGAGTACAATAGTGATCTAGGAAGTAGATCACTGGACATCGGTCAAAATTATCCTTAGTGAAATAAGGATGTGTTTCTCGATTATGGACGTGACAAAAGGGTTCTTCGTAAAAGGTTACGTCGATGCAAGTTTTGACACCAATCTAGATGACTCTAAGTCTCAATCTAGATACATATGGAAAGTGGGAGCAATTAGCTAGAGTAGCTCCGAGCAAAGTATTGTTGACATAGAAATTTGCAAAATACATACGGATCTAAATATGGCAGACCCGTTGGCTAAGATTCTCTCACAAGCAAAGCATGATCACACCTTAGTACTCTTTGGGTGTTAATCACATAGCGATGTGAACTAGATTATTGACTCTAGCAAACCCTTTAGGTGTTGGTCACATGATAATGTGAACTATGGGTATTAATCACATGGTGATGTGAACTATTGTTGTTAAATCACATGCCGATGTGAACTAGATTATTGACTCTAGTGCAAGTGGGAGAATGAAGAAAATATGCCCTAGAGGCAATAATAAAGTTATTATTTATTTCCTTATTTCATGATAAATGTTTATTATTCATGCTAGAATTGTATCAACCGGAAACATGATACATGTGTGAATACATAGACAAACAGAGTGTCACTAGTATGCCTCTACTTGACTAGCTCGTTGATCAAAGATGGTTATGTTTCCTAGCCATAGACATGAGTTGTCATTTGATTAACGAGATCACATCATTAGGAGAATGATGTGATTGACATGACCCATTCCGTTAGCTTAGCACTTGATCGTTTAGTATGTTGCTATTGCTTTCTTCATGACTTATACATGTTCCTATGACTATGAGATTATGCAACTCCCGTTTGCCGGAGGAACACTTTGTGTGCAACCAAACGTCACAACGTAACTGGGTGATTATAAAGGAGCTCTACAGGTGTCTCCAAAGGTAGATGTTGGGTTGGCGTATTTCGAGATTAGGATTTGTCACTCCGATTGTCGGAGAGGTATCTCTGGGCCCTCTCGGTAATGCACATCACTTAAGCCTTGCAAGCATTGCAACTAATGAGTTAGCTGCGAGATGATGTATTACGAAACGAGTAAAGAGACTTGCCGGTAACGAGACTGAACTAGGTATTGGATACTGACGAACGAATCTCGAGCAAGTAACATACCGATGACAAAGGGAACAACGTATGTTGTTATGCGGTCTGACCGATAAAGATCTTCGTAGAATATGTAGGAACCAATATGGGCATCCAGGTCCCGCTATTGGTTATTGACCGGAGACATGTCTCGGTCATGTCTACATTGTTCTCAAACCGTAGGGTCCGCACGCTTAAGGTTTCGATGACAGTTATATTATGAGTTTATGAGTTTTGATGTACCGAAGGAGTTCGGAGTCCCGGATGAGATCGGGGACATGACGAGGAGTCTCAAAATGGTTGAGACGTAAAGATCGATATATTGGACGACTATATTCGGACATCGGAAAGGTTCTGAGTGATTCGGGTATTTTCGGGAGTACCGGGGAGTTACGGGAATACGGGGGAAGAAGTATATGGGCCTTATTGGGCTTTAGGGGAGAGGGAGAGGCAGGCCGCGCCCCCCCCCATTGACTAGTCCGAATTGGACTAGGGGGAGGGGCGGCGCCCCCTCCTTCCTTCTCTTCCCTCTTCCCCTTCCTTGTCTCCTACTCCTAATACATGGAAGGACTCCTAGTTGGACTAGGAAAGGGGGAATCCTACTCCCGGTGGGAGTAGGACTCCCTAGGGCGCGCCATAGAGAAGGCCGGCCCTCCCCTCCTCCACTCCTTTATATACGGGGGCAGGGGGCACCCCATAGACACACAAGTTGATCTTCATGATCGTTCCTTAGCCGTGTGCGGTGCCCCCCTCCATGATATTACACCTCGGTCATATTGTAGCGGTGCTTAGGCGAAGCCCTGCGACGGTTGAACATCAAGATCGTCACCACGCCGTCGTGCTGACGGAACTCCTCCCCGAAGCTTTGCTGGATCGGAGCCAGGGGTGCGTCATCGAGCTGTACGTGTGTCAAGAACTCGGAGGTGCCGGAGTAACGGTGCTTGGATCGGTTGGAACGGGAAGACGTACGACTACTTCCTCTATGTTGCATCAACGCTTCCGCTTCGGTCTACGAGGGTACATAGACAACACTCTCCCCTCTCATTGCTATGCATCACCATGATCTTGCGTGTGCGTAGGAAATTTTTTGAAATTACTACGTTCCCCAACACTCGAACCATAGAGATATCTCTTTTCAGCAAGTTGGAACTCATGAGTAGTTAGCCTCTCGAGGATATCAGCGGGGTCAAGTGACTTGTAATCAGCACGCTCTTGTATCATCAGTGCCAGAGTATCAAATGAGGAATCAAGCGACCTCAGCAATTTCTTCACCACCTCATGGTTGGTGATGTCAGTGGCACCAAGTGCTTGAAGCTCATTTGAGATGTCAGTGAGGCGATCGAAGGTTTGCTGAACATTTTCATTGTCGAGTCTTTTGAAGCGGTTGGAGAGATTGCGAAGAACATCAACTCGAGAGTCACGCTGAGTTGAAACTCCTTCATTGACTTTGGACAGCCTATCCTAGATAAGCTTACCAGTCTCCAAAGCACTCACTCTTCCATACTGTCCTTTGCTCAGATGGCCACATATGATATTCTTCGCTTGAGAGTCGAGTTGCTTGAATCTCTTCACATCAGCAACATTCAGAGAAGGTGTGACTGAGGGAACACCATTTTCCACAACATACCAGAGATCGTTATCAATTGCCTCAAGATGCATTCGCATCTTATTCTTCCAGTAGGGGTAGTCTGTCCCATCGAAGGTAGGACACCCAGCAGAGACCTTGGTCATACCTGCGGTCGACATAACTAAAACTCCAGGCAGTTAAACCAAAATCACACAGAACAAGGGAGTACCTTGCTCTGATACCAATTGAAAGTGCGTTATATCAACTAGAGGGGGTGAATAGGCGATTTTTATGAATTCTTCACTAAGGAATTTGCTAGTGAGGAAATTCCTTAGCGAAGAACTACTTGCAGCGGAATAAGTACTCAGAAGTAAACATAACAGAAGACAAGCATAGTCATCACGATGAAATGAAAACAAGCACAGAGTACAGAAAGCGTAATCACAGGATAACACAAGATAAAGACAAACAGACTGAAGAAATTGAACTGAGGAAATTGAGAAAGCCTTCAGTCAAAGTCTTCAAACACAGATATGATAAGCGAACAGCACAATACTGAGGAAATGAAAGAGTTGAAGAAATGGAACCAGTAAGTTTGGTGAAGACAATGATTTGGTAGACCAGTTCCAACTGCTGTCTCAGTTGTACATCTGGTTGGAGCGGCTGAGTATTTAAATTCGAGGACACACAGTCCCGGACACCCAGTCCTGAGCATGCAGCTCGGGACACCAAGTCCTCACCGTATTCTCCTTGAACTAAGGACACACAGTCCTCGTCCAAGCACTCGTGGTAAGTCTTCAGGTGACTTCCGAACCTTGACAAACTCGGTCACTCGGCGGTCCATAATTCCTCTTGGATGCTCTAGACCATGGCGCCTAACCGTCTGGAAGAAGCACAGTCTTCAAAGGTAACAAGCGTCGGATCCACACAGGATCAATCTCTTCAGTGATGCTCAATCACTTTGGGTTTGTAGGTGTTTGGGTTTGGGTTTTGGATTTTCCTCACTTGATGATTTTCGCTCAAAGTCCTCGGAGGATGGGTTGCTCTCAAATGACAAGTGTCAGTTTCTCTCGGAGCAGCCAACCAGCTAGTGGTTGTAGGGGGCGGCTATTTATAGCCTAGGGAGCAGCCCGACATGATAAGACATAAATGTCCTTCAATGATATGACCGTTGGATGGATAAAATATTTTGGGACAGCTGGCGCGTAGCACAGCAACGGTCGGAAATTTGAGGTACAAATTCCTCAGGGCTATCATGTTCGTCACTGTGTAGGCAATCTGCACTGGCGAATTCCTAACTCCTCAGTCAGAACAAAGTCTTCAGTGACTAGAAGAACTACGTCTCTGTCACTGAAGAAATTTGACTGAACTGTATGAGATTTCCAATGGCTTCACTCGAAGGGATTGGTAGGTGTAGGATTTTGAGTTGAGCATCACATGGAAATTTTTCCTTAGTATTTCCTCGACCCCCTTTAACAGTACGGTGTTTCCTATGACTCAAGAAAGAGAAAATGAAACTACGAAAACAAAAGTCTTCATGCTTCATGTTCCTCAAATGAATACCAAGTCTTCAAGGTCACACCAATTTCTTCACTTTCAAAGTCTTCAGAAAGTCTTCAGAATACTAAAGTCTTTAGTCGAAGAACTTAATTTTTAGGGGTCGACTTTCATTGTAAATATCAAACTCCTCATAGACTTATAGACCTGTGTACACTCATAAACACATTAGATCCTTAACCTATAAGTCTTCAATACACCAAAATCACTAAGGGGCACTAGATGCACTTACATCACTTGCACACAAGCAGAAACACCCATACTACAAAGAGAGTACTGAGAGAGGAGTGTATGTGACAGGACCTCTTCCCCTCCCTAAGTCACATATAGTAATGGTGACAGCTTCCCCTTCTCTCTCTCCAATTGTAAAAGTTTACAAAAGAAAGAAAAAGTATAAAAGGCAAACAACGAAAAAGGGCTAAACACCAGCCCAGTCCATGGGCAAACCCCTGTCATCTTCGCACCACCACGACAAGGAATCCAGACCAAACAACGAAACAGACAGGAAAACAGACCAGACTCATGCTTTAATGGGCCGAACTGAGACAAAGACACAACGCTGCGTGAATCTTAAAGCAACAACGATCCAAAGGTTGAGGCGTCGACTGAGACTTAGTAGCTCCGTAAAACCAAACACTACTATTAGAACTGATGCATGCATGTACGTGGCGTTCACCTTTTCTCCTTTCTTATGTGCACGAGTGGATCTTATTAGAATAACTAATTTCGTGCATGCAGAAAAAGCAAAAAAGTGACATCATCATATATTCTCTTCATTTAAAAACTTCAAAAATGTTTTGTATCTCAAGACGTTGGTCCAATTGACAACTCATTTTCACATAAAAATTCCATCGCGACAAGATCTTCAAAACTAAATCTTATGTTGATATTTTCTAATGACTTTTTTGGGGGCCAAAAGTTATCACACGTGGGCTATGTAACTTATCACAGCTATGATATACTATAAGTTACCATGTTGTCTACACATAAAATACAGGGACATAAATATGGTTCTTCCATCCCGTGCATGCATTAAAGGACAAAAGCTGATGCCATCTTAGATTCTTTCTATTTTGAAATTTCAAAAAATTTGTAGGTCAAACCATCGGTTTGATTAGAAATCCTTTTTCACATGCAAGATCGCCACACAAGATCTTTGAAATTAGATCACATGTTGGTATGCTTCGATGAGTTCTTTAGGTCAAAGTTAAAACGCTGAGCTAAGTAAGTTACCACACCTGTGATGTGTATATTACCATGCTATTTGCACTAGAAGTTAACAGGGATATGTTTTAAATCATTTTTGCCACCGGGGGTCAAAGTTGTCGCGGTGTTTGTGTGTAAGTTACCACCCCTGTGGTGTGTGTATTGTCATGTTATTTACACATAAGTTACGGGGTTATGTTCTCAACGAAGTTTTTGTCGGATCAAACAATGTGAGTTATTAGCATTTTATTTACACAAAAATTACCGTGGGTATGTTTTCTACAACTTCTTCTTCGGTAAAAAGTTATCATGGGGTTTATGCATTGGCTATCATGTTTAAGTTGTGTATATTACCATGTTATTTACACACAAGTTATGTGGGAATGTTTTCAAAAACTTTTTCTGGGTAAAAGTTCTTATGTTTTTTATACCTATGTTATCAGCTTGGCCGTGTGTAAATTATCATGTTATTTATATAGAAGTTACCTATTCTGGTGTGGATGGAAAGCATGCCTATATTTCTTAGTTTCAACAGGACTTATGTTCTTCAACAACTTTTTTTTACCTTGGGTCAAAGTTATCGCGTTATTTGTGTGTAAGCTATCAGGTCTGTGGTGCGTATATTACCATGCACGGCGTTTACACATCAGTAACCGGGGGTATTTTTTTCAACAATATTTTTTCTTTGGGTCAAAGTTATCGTGATGTTTGTATGTATGTTATCAGGTTTGTGGTGTTTTATATTACCATGCTATTTATACAGAAATTATCAAAGTATGTTATTCAACAACTTTTTTCACCAGGTCAAAAGTTACTGCGGTGTTTCTACCTAAGTTATCGACTCTGTTGTGCGTAGATTTCTATGTTATTTACACAGAAGTTATTAGGGGTATTTTTTTTAGTAAATTTTCCCTCGAGGTAAAAGTTAGTTGGTTATTTGTGTGTAAGTTATGAGGTCTATGGTGGGTTATTACGATGCTAATTACACGGAAGTTACCGGTATGCTTTCAACAACTTTTTTCCTTGGGGTCAAAATTACCGCGGTTTTTTAGGTATGTCAAAATTACCCGAGTATGTTTTTAACAACTTTTTTCACTGGGTCAAAAGTTACCGCGGTGTTTATACGTAGTGATTTGTTCCAGAAAATACAGAGGAAAACCAATGATCATGTTGCATCGGGTCATGCAAATTTTTTGGAAGGAAACTACTCGGCCAAATAGTGGGATGAGAAATTCGGCATCGACCGCACGGTGCAGATCCAAGCCTGAGCGGATCGTTAGTACCTGTTGCAGAAAAATTGTGGTTCGCGAGATACAATTCTCCAAAATAGAAAGCATCATAACCTAAAACACTTTAACTATATCAAGCTTTTTTTAGGAAACTTTTGATCCATTCATCTTCAATCTTGGTAGTACAATGAATATCGAAAACAATAAAAATTAAATCTAGACCCGCAGACCACCTAGCACGACTACAAGCACTAAAGCGAGCCGAAAGTGTACCGCTGTCATCATCCCTCCATCATCAGAGCTGGGCAAAACTTGTTGTAGTAAACTGTCGGGAAGTTGTCGTGCTAAGGGCCCATAGAACTAGTGCACCTGACAGCAATCACCACCAATGAAGAGATGCGTAGATTGAAAGGATACAACTTGAAGACACACAAACATGTGCGAACGAAGATCGAGTAGATCAACCAAAGACAACCACTGACTGAATCCTACAAGATTACCTGGAGACAAAACTCCACACGCCCTCCAATGATGCTAGATACATCACCGGAACAAGGACTAGGTGGGAGAATTTTATTCCATTTTCAGGGAGCCGCCGACGTCATCTTCCTGAATGCTACACAAACCCTAACAAAAATAAAAGGAACATATAAAAATGGAGCCCTCCCCCGACAAAGGCTAGGATCCACGGCATCCCCATGGCTCTAGGGCCACCGGAGACGAGGCTTTTTGGTTCAGGAGGCAGCTGCGACTGCGTGTGCATTAACTACATCAAATTGACCCTGACCATCTAACATTGTCTTCCGTGGTGTCAGGCCACAGAGAAATAGTGGATCTCGGCTCTTACTGGCGGGAGGGCTCCTACATCAGTTTTAGGTGCTTTTTTGTGTTTGTCTAGGGTTTGTGTTCTGTTTAGGAAGACAAGACGACGGCGGCTTTCTGATGGTTGGAATAAGGTTCTCCCCGCTTATGCCCCGTTCTGGTGATGCGTCTAGCATTATCAAAGGGCGTGTGGAGATTTGTCTTTGATGGATCTTGCGGGATTCGGTCGGCATTTGTTTTCGGTGGATCCACTTGGATCCGGTCTTCGTTCATATGTGTTCCTGTGTCTTCAGGTTAGATCTTTCCGGTCTATGGTTCTCTTCATCGGCAGCGGCTGCTGTTCTAGTGCGCTGGTCCTCTCGAGCCTTAGCATGACGACTTCCCGACTGTCTACTACAAAAAGGTTTGCCTGGCTCCGATGATGGAGGGGCGATGACGGCGACGCTCCTTCGGCTCGCTCTAGTGATTTTAGTAGCTAGGTGGTCTACGGACATGGATGTAATTTTTACCTCTAGTGTTCTTTGCACTGCCTTGACAGTTGATGAATAGATCAAAAAAATTCTCGCAAAAAAATCCACCTGGGGACTTCTGATCATCATAAGCAGATGCCTAGGAAGGTAAAAAGTAATGTTAGAGACATTGCTTATAACATCAACTATTACAATATATCAAATTCAACTAGAGCAACAGAACGACAAATGACCATATGAATTTCTTCATCATCAGGGTTTGCATATTTTCCAGATCCGTCATAGAATCCTGAGCACACCAAAATGCCATCCTTGAACTACTCGAAAGACTTCACTTACTATTGGTTGTATCATTCCTACCACAACTTTAGTTTTCTTTGACTTTCCTGCTTTTCATTCCTACTTATAAAGGTTGGAGTTGATGGTGAGTTCACATGTAAGACAATACATAAACAATGCACTTCTACCCACATGTGAGATTAGCAACCTTCCAAAAGATATAATAAATAAATATTACTTCTACTCGGTGCGAGATGTACCCAAATAAACAAATACACTGCTACCGTAATATGAGAACAACTCTCTAAAAAACATACATTATAAATGCATACGACTCCAATTCAAATCATGGTCTTCAATTTAATTTCTCTATTCAACAAACAAATTATTCCTGTTCTATAGCATAGCAGAAGACACCACACATTGCAATTTCAACGTGGTCATAGACTTCGTTGTTACCTCATTGTAACTCTTGCAAACTACAATGGCCACTTAATAATCATCAATGATTACAAACATGACATTCCATTATATTTGTGTTCTCTTTTTAATCATAAACCATGCAGTAGCAGTGAGACACCATCATTCTTTTGATGATCTCCTAGGCCAGTAGTATCATCTTTTTATGGTTCTGTAGCAATGCACGCACATTGTGCTAGTTTCTGCAAAACAATCTAGTCACTTAGCCATCTAGCAATCGTATTTATAGGGTCACATGGGTCAATAATTTTTGTATCAGGAATATCAGTCAAATTGAAAAGCACATTTTTATAGTAATATTCATAGCATTCTCGCTAAAGAGCATTTTTCAGTCTCGCTAAAGATATTCCATGGATTTTTTTTAAATGATGAACTTTTTTTTGAACTCGATGTTATTTTTTTTCAAAATTGATGAACTTTTCAAATTTGTGAAATTTTTTCATATCTAATGAACCTTTTCAAGTTTGATGAATTTTATTTTCAAAATGAAAAAAAACTTTTTCCAAACTTGTGAATTTATTTTCAAATTTGATGAACTTTTTTAAAAGGTGATGAACTTTTTTTGTAAATCAATGAACTTTTCTCAAATTGGATTTTTTTTTAAAAATCCATGTTTTTGCTCGAATTTGTGTACTTCTCAAATTCACGATCTTGTTGAGTCTGTGAACTTTTTTCAATTTTGTGATTTTTTGTAAAATGATCAACCGGTGAAACGGTCCAGATCATCTGATCAACAGGTTAACTACAGAGAAATTGAAGACGAGGGACGAGCAAGCAGAGGAAGAGGCGACCAGCGAGCGAATGTGCTTTATTGGTCCGGCCCAAGTGAAGCTGTGTGATGCATTCGTGCTGGGCTGCTAAGTAAATTTATTATTACGAGGCCTCTTAATCGTTGGGCCCTGTTATCCCTGTAAACCGAACTCCGTCTTGAATAAAATGTTGGTTTACCGCTCAAAAAAAAAAAAAGCTGCCTGCATGCCTGCCGACGAGCAGGAAATGGACACGACTCCGTCCGCCCGTCCGTCGCCGTCGTCCTTTCCCTATCGCCGTCGCCCGCCGGAGCTCACACTGCACCTCTGCATTTCTCGTACGACCGGGCAAAGGAGCATGTCCATCGTTTTCGCTGCCGACCGTGCCGCGTTGAACCCCCGAACATTTCGCAGAAGACCTCCGACCGAGTGGAAGACGCCGCACCCGCACAGCACCGCCGGTATATACTTCGCTGGCACGACGCGACATGCCCTTCTCGCCGACCGTCTTCCTTTTCCAGAAATTCTCCCGCAGTGCGTGCGTGCTCTTATCCATCCGTCCGGGGGAAAAGTCGTGCCGCCACCACTTCCACGCTACGCACGTCACGTCACGGGCTCACGGAAAGAAAAATCAATTCCGCAGGCCGGAAACCGCGGCGCCGAGCGGGCGGCGACGTCACGTGCGAGCCACCCCAGCACCACCCCCCCGCACAAGAAAACGCTGCGGCCGCGCCGGCCGCTGACCCACCCCCCACTCCCGATCCCCATCCCATTCACACTGTCAGCAGCCCAGCCCACACTCCAATCAATCCTTCCTTCCTGCCGTCCTCACTCGCTCCCCCTCCTCCTCCCCCCGGCGATCGCAGGGAATTCGCCGCCGCGATCCGTCCCCGTCGCGCCCCTCGGAGCCCGCCCGCCCGCCTCCGCTGCAGCGCCAAGGTACTCGCCGCCGGCCCCTCCCCCGTCCCGTCGCTCCGGACTTACTAATTTCGTGCCGGGACAGACGAGATCCCGCCGCCAGTCCGGCTGGCCGCCTACCCGTATTTAGGGGCAGGACTTCTCCGCGTGGCCTGTAGGCTAGAGCTGCCAAGCTCAATTTAGCGTGTGCATAGGTTTTTTTTTTTACTAGTGGCAGCGCCGAACGAACTTTCCCCACCTGCTCTCTGTAGTCTGTAGTCTGTGCTACTGTAGCTTATCCAGGTCTTCAGGAATCTGCTGCTGCCTGGTGCAGCACTGCACCTCGAGCTGATCAAGGAGTGGGTGTTGTGCAGCGTGTCTCGCCCATGGCCGGCGCACGCGTCAAGAAAACCTGTCGTTGACTGCAGTGGGGGTGGACTTCTCTGTGGCTCAGTGTTTTCCGTGCCGAAATGTGATTATTACATGTTTCTATGAGATTGGGCTGGTTTAGTTACAAAAACAGGGCAGGGTCTTTGCGCTTTCCTTTTGTGATCAGCATATATATGGCTATGCGTATGGAAGGCTTGTGAACTGTGATGCTTCAGTTATACGCAGAGATTGGAGAGCTACATGTTTACTGTATTGAATGCACACGTTTGGAAAGCATCGCCGTCTCTGCTGCTACGCTCTCATTTTTCTCCCTTTTCATGTGGAGTTAGGATACACTGGTACACATATTGGCATGTTAAGGAGAAGCACTGGAGCTACTTGGTGTAGCCATTATCGGACGAGCACTACACCGTTATCCGCAACATTGTGAGGTAGGAGCACTACTTTCTAAATTTCTATCATATAGCATAATGTTATACTAGTTCATTATAACAATCTTTACTAACGACCTCTTTCCTGATTTGCGCAGTAGTTACCGAAGTTACGTCTGTAATCTGTTTCCATCCTTATTAATTCTGGACCTGGTATGTTGTCGCTCTGTTAAAAAACCCGCAAGCTTGGTTGTATGCTGTGGATTTGCTTTACTATTAGCATATTCTTTTATCAGGTGCATTCGCAAAGATGGGAGTTTACCTTAGTACCCCCAAAACTGAGAAGCTATCTGAAGATGGGGAAAATGATAAACTTAAATTTGGACTTTCATCAATGCAAGGGTGGCGTGCGAGTATGGAAGATGCTGTGAGTTTCTATTCATCACTGTTTGATGTTGCTTGATGAAAGCTTTTAGGAAGTTTTGGAAATATACAGATGTAGAATTCCTAACATGCACACGGTGAGTCTAGTTTGTTATATTCAGAAATCAGAAGTATAGTGACACTAAGGTAGGTTGGGGAACTGTGGACTGGGATACTAGGTATACATATCCAAGTGCTTATTTGTTGATAATTGGTATATTTAGCTAATCTGTGGTGCACATGAGAGAACAGAGAAGTGGTGTCTTATCACTTATGTCTTTGACTTTTGAATGTAGCAAAACCATGAGTTGAATGGTGATATTTGATTGTTTGGTTTCTCTTCTTGCAAACTTGATCTGGTGTTGACATGACTCTGCCAAGAATGATCAACTTTGGCATTATGTACTGAATATCTTTTGAAGAATACTTTTGGTTTTGTTATTGCAACAGAGCCTGGGTTGAGCCCCTCTTTGTAAAAAAACCTTTGAAGAATATTATACAAAAAACAAGCATACGCTAGAACCAACACTAAACGCAATGACAGATTTCAACAAATTAGACGCTATGATCCTTAGTTACTTGAAGCTGTAGCATAGTGCTAATAAAATCGAGGCACTGGTATTTTATCATTTTTTATTTTGCTATAGTTGTATACTTTCACTTCATTCTGAAGTCTCTAACCCTTTGAGCAACATCCCAGCATTCAGCCTTGCTAGATATCGATGAGGACACATCATTCTTCGGTGTTTTTGATGGACATGGAGGTAAGGTTACTTGCGAAGACTAGTGCCTTTTCATTGCTCATGATCTTATCCACATCATGTCAAAATGTCCGTTTACATCATCATATCACATTCTTGCCTCAGGAAAAGTGGTTGCCAAATTCTGTGCAAAATATCTACACAGGGAAGTTCTCAAAAGTGAAGTTTATTTAGCTGGTGACCTGGGAGCTGCTGTCCATGGAGCTTTCTTCAGGTATAGCAAACTGTTAGGTAGCCAGCTTGAGTACTTTTCCATTTACTCTCTACTGAGAGTTTCTTCCTAGGATGACTTGGCGGTAATTATGATTTGTTGATTCAGAATGGATGAGATGATGCGTGGTCAAAGAGGCTGGCGAGAACTACAGGCACTTGGAGATAAAATAAACCAGTTTACCGGCATGATAGAAGGGCTGATCTGGTCTCCGAGAGGCAGTGATTCAAATGATCGACATGATGATTGGGCTTTTGAGGAGGTAACGGTGCAACTTACATGAACCACATGATCAACTATTCTTTGTAGGATAAATAATCTGCATTGCAAAGTAATTTGGTGTAGCTCTTAAAATTGTTTTGTGAAGTCCAGGTGACTAATTTTCCATTTAAAGCCTTTTCTTGCTAAACCATTCATGCCTTAATCACCGGAAAGAAGCCACTACTCTCAGGTGTACTACACCCGAATTTGCAAAAGGCTGAAAAAACGTGTAACCAAATCCAAAAAATCTGAAAATTTGAAACATCAAACCTTTCAAATGTTCAAGCTTCTTGCAAAATTTCAGCCAGAAATAACATCCGTGGAGCTATCACTAAAAAAAACAAAATCAATGCTCAAAAAGTGCACAAAACTTTGAACATTGATTTTAGTTTTTTTCAGTGAGAGCTCCTTGGATGTTATTTTTGGCAGAAATTTTGCAAGATGCTCGAACATTTGATAAAGTTTGATGTCTCAATTTTTTGAATTTTTTGGATTTGCTTTGATCACGTTTTTTCAGTTTTTTGCAAACACCCGAGAGTAGAACATCCACTCTCCTTAATCATGTGTAATATATGTATGGTTCTTGACTAGACAGTTTCTGTACTGACGTCAGTAATTGTTCAAGTTGCAAATATGAGGTAGTATATGAAGAAAACTTTAAACTGAGAGGTTGCCAGTTCTTTTGGGGCTTATGGCTGGCTGTGGAAATAAGCTGCCTCCTCCCCATCTTATGCTAGAAGTTCAACCTAAAATTTTGTTTTAGGTTGTCTACTAGTTAACCCTTAATTAGTAGGCTTCTAAAATAAAATGTTAGGTTGGGCTTCTAGAATAAGCTGGGGAGGGTGCAATTTCCACATACAGACATAAGCCCCAAAAGAACTGGCCGTTAATTCAATTTCAAATGTTGTATTCTTGTAGTTGTACTGCCAGTATTTCGGCATTCCTCTGTAGTACTGTTGCATTTAAGATTTGGGCTACCCAGGCAGCCTTACGCTTACAGGATTGTTTTAACAGGGACCTCACTCTGATTTTAGCGGGCCAACCTGCGGGAGCACAGCCTGTGTTGCAATGATAAGGAATAGTCAACTTGTTGTGGCAAACGCCGGAGATTCCCGCTGTGTTATCTCAAGGAATGGCCAGGTCTGTAATGCTTATCCTTGCAGTATGTTTAACATGTGAAGTTATACACAGGAGCATCTCATTATCTGGTTGAATATACTATAGGCATACAATTTATCAAGAGATCACAAACCAGAGCTTGAAGCAGAGAGAGAACGTATATTGAAAGCAGGGGGTTACATCCAAATGGGACGAGTAAATGGAACTATAAACTTGTCAAGAGCGATTGGTAATACATTTTACCTTTTCTTTTGTTCATATCATGCACCTTAGATGATTGCTAATATATGCTAATACTTTTGCAGGAGATATGGAATTTAAACAGAATAAATTCTTGTCTCCTGATAAGCAAATGTTGACAGCAAACCCTGACGTAAACACTGTAAGCAGTTCAGCTTCTGCCATTACTTTAACTCCTGCAGCTAATTGATTGCTACCATTTTCTTGTTGCTGGTAGTTGATATGATTTAAATATTTTTGTAGGTTGAGCTTTGTGATGATGATGACTTTCTCGTTTTAGCATGTGATGGCATTTGGTAAATCCTTCTCTTAGTAGGGTTCAATAATTATATTTGCTTTGTTTGTTCTATCTCCTTAAACATTCAATGGAAGCTTCAAGTTTTCTCATATCCCAAATTCCTACTTTGTTTAAGTTATTAGCTATGAGCCTTCAACATTACAGTTGTTTTCATAAGTAAAACAATGACCATACGCTCTGATGATAAACAGGGACTGCATGTCGAGCCAACAGCTGGTCGATTTCATCCATGAGCACCTAAAGACAGTGAGTGCTGAGTTACTTCTGTAAAGTTATACTTTTACGGATAACATGGTCTTCAGCAGCACTTAAGGGATGAAACAAATGCAGGAGAGCAGCCTTTCTGCAGTGTGTGAAAAGGTGCTCGATAGATGCCTGGCTCCATCAACATTAGGTGGAGAAGGATGCGACAACATGACAATGATCCTAGTGCAGTTCAAGAAGCCAATTGGCCATGGCAAGAATGCCGGTGGTGGTGAACAATCAGCTCTTGGGGATAAGAATGTAAGTGCTGGTGAACAATCAGCGGTCGAGGATAAGAATGCTAGTGCTAGCGATGAATCAGCTGTCGAGGGCCAGAATGCTAGTGCTGGTGGACAATCAGCTGTCGAGGACAAGAATGCTAGTGCTGGGGGACAATCGCCTGGTGACATAGAACAGTCGTGAGTGAAACTGAACAACTCCACTTTGTTTTCATTATTTCTCTTTGACATCGATCATTCAGTTCCACTCAACCCTGCTGCTGCTGTCATTTTTCCTCTTCATTGTCGGTATTTGTGTTCGACATGCTAACGTGTACTTTTGTGATCAGCGCGAACGAGGAGAAGAACTCGTGATGTCATGTCGTAGCCTGGTAAACCCTGTGTACTAAACAATGACTTCTGAATCCTGGTGTGATGTTGTAGTGGGTTGAGCATGCATGGCGAAGAAATTCATGTGTAAATATCAACCGTGTGTTGAATTGTTGATACAACCAGTGGATATCCCGCATCAGTGAGGGGGGCATGCTGGTTTTTTGTGCTGTTTCTCTCTGTAACCAATCGATCTGTCTTGTCTCTTCTTTCGGTTGTGATGATATGATGCTGCTACCAAATACTCCCTCCGTCCAGAAATACTTGTCGAAGCAATGGATGTATCAAGACGTATTTTAGTTCTAGATACATCCATTTTTATCCAATCCTCTGACAAGTATTTCCGAACGGAGGGAGTATGTTGTGGAGCCGTGTTCTCCAGGGAGGTTTGAGGGTCGACGTAGCCTGACCGTACCTTTGAGTGGAAGTATTTATTGCCAGCATGTCTTACGTACTCCCTCCGTCCCATAATATAAGAATGTTTTTGACACTAGTGTAGTGTCAAAAACGCTCTTATATTATGGGACAGAGGAAGTACTTTATTAGGTTATTGAATTGAAGTACCTCCAGCTAGAGTTTCTTTCTGCCGGAACTGAGTTCTCTTTCGGTGCAGCCAGGGGTTATTGTTCACCACCACTTGGACAGATTAAGGGGCAGTGTCTATACCGGTTTTGGCCTCTTTTTTCGATAAAGGGTGGATTTTATTAACTTAAAATGCATCGTCTGAGACTTGGTTAAATCTCAGTTGACTGAGATTTATATCAATCCCTTTATTTAGATGGAAAAACTTGACCCGTGTTACCCCACAAAAAAAAACTTACCTGTGTGACAATGAACTTGATGCAGAAGAATACTTTAGTGCCAACATCCGTGCGATGTGTTGGATGTGCGACCCATCCACCGTCCGATTGTAGTGCCGGGAATGTGCTCTCTTTCGTTCCCGCAATATTGCACCGAGCAAACCACAACAGAACAAAACAAAACGTGAAAAATTATAGTTTGTCGTCTTCAGGAGTTTTTATTTATACTAGTCAATGTGTACGTGTATTGCATGTATGCGGATATTAAGTAGGATATTATTTGCGTGTTGTTATGTGATCAACATTATATTTGACATGAAATTAACTGCACGCTAAACGTGTTGAGCGCTCGACATTGAAGCAGGCTAAGTTGTTGGATTGATTTGATGGCCGAGATTAATTTGATCTGCCCCTTTGGGTCTTTTTATATTGGCAAAGATGCAAATAATAACATTAGATTAGTGATAAAAATAATTCATAATATGGTTATGTATGATCTCTTACTTACAAATGTATCAAAAAATAATGAAAATAATAATAATGATGATAAAATAAAATACAAAGATGGAAACTACATTAATTTTTAAATTAGAAGAGTATAAAATTATTTTGACTTCAACCACACTGACCTATCGCATGCTCTCGTATAGCAACCAAATCTCGACAAGGTTGCTCAACCAGAGTTCACGAATGAGCATTATCTACCATGACATAAAAATATTTACTATTTATAAATATATCGAGTAATGACAATACAAATAGTTGTAACTTGAAAAAAAATTAATTTATAAATATAGCTAATTAACTTTTCATTAATCATATGTCAGTAAGTGATAAGTAAAAAAACATTTTTAATTAAGACATCCTCTGGTCACATTGGATCATCGACATAAGGCAACCATGATGTAGGAAATGTGTAGTCGCGGAAGTCCTACGGAGTTAAGGCGCGGCGATGTCGTACACCATGGCGGACTCGTCGACGGTGCTCAAGGTGTCGAGCCGCACCCGCACACTTTTGTTAGGGTCATGGATCTCAGACGTACTTATCCACGGCCGCCGTCGTACACCACGAAATTTTGGCTAGAATGGGGCTTCGATCTCATAGAGTTAAACTCTAATTATTAAAAATAAATAATATGAGTCTAAAGATTCTGTCAATACTATTTTATTTGTTATATAACAAGGAACTATATAAATTTTGTCAATAATTAGAAATTATAAAAGTTGCATATTTATAATAAACTCTTCTACTTTTTGATAACTAATTATGTTTTACAAGAATACAAAAATTTTAAACTTAAACAATGGCGAACCAATTTTTTGCAAAACTCAAACCACATTTTGGTAGATTTAATGTTGATTTTTCAAAGTTAGTTATGCAGTTAGAAATATTTTGCTAAACCGTAGTTTGAGAGATACAAAAGGTGAAACAAAACAACATTTCCCCAGTTATCTTATTTCTTTAGTATAGTCTCTATTTGTATGCGTTTAAATTCACTTTTGTTTCTTTTTAAATACCATTTTAGAGGTTTCTCTAGGGTAATAATATAAAAATATCCTGAGATTTGTTTATACTGTAACAAGATAGAGAACTATGAAGTGTTTGCGATATGTACAACTAGTTTGTTATAGAAATATTTTGTCGTTTTTTCTTGGTTCTATGAATGATCAAATATGCTCATGCCAGGTTAAATAGCCAATTGATACGGCAATGACTATGCATGATACCCCAACCAAAAACGCCTCATAACATAATAGAAATTTTGTACCTTTTTTGTTTGGTGACCAAAGCCAACTATACCCCAAAATTTGACCCTTGTTTGGATTAATGCCACTTATTTTTGCATGCCCACACCAAATTTCCCACGGTAGTCCATTTTCTTGCGAATTTTGGCCAATCATGGGCATTGTCGACGTTAAACATGTGCATCAAATGTTGAATCGGTATGGGCCCCAGCCCATCTGTACCTATCTCTTAGGCCCAAGCCCATGAGAAATGTTAGACCTAGAAGAGGAGCTCCTCCTCCTCTGTTCTGTGTGAGCCGCCACACACCAAGAAAGACACAGCAGTAGCTGCTCCTGGTACGCTACTCCTCCAAGTACAACATGGTATCAGACCAGGCTGCAGCGGCAGCGGCGGCGCCGGTGGTGTAGTCCGGCGAGGAGGAGCTGCGGGGGCGAGCGGCGGCGAGCTAGGCGCAGCGGCTGCGGCTGGTGGCGGAGTGCAGCGAGGCGGCGCGGCCGGCTCGGGAGAGGAGGTTGTTGTGCGCGCGTGCTGCTGGAGCTGCTGCGTGCTGGAGGTGCTGCTGCTGCTGTGTGAGGCAGCGAGAGAGAGATTGAGGGGAAGAGAGGAAAGGAAGGGCAGGTCACGCATCTCACCTGACACGGCAGCAACGCTGTCAGGTCCACCGCGAGAAGCTGCAGTTTGTCTCCAAGTCTCCTTCTGCTCTCGGCTGTTGATTGCTGCGGGTTGGTAAAGGAAGGAGAGGTGACGAACTGCTGCTGGTGAGAAGAGGAGAAGAGGAGTGCTAGTGCTGCTTGCAGGTGTTGAAAGTCCTGCTGTTTTTGGTCTGCTGCTGACTGAAAGGGAAAATGGCGGAGGAAGCACTGGCGGCTGCAATGGACAAGCTTGCGGACATCATGGCCGCGAAGATGGTGGCTGCCGGTGAGAAGGCACCTGCTGATGTGGGCTCGAGCGCTGTGCAGGCAGAGATGGTGCAGAAGATTGAGCTGGCTCCAAACGAGGTGAAGTTAGAAGGTGTAGAGAACTACCTGAGGTGGTCGAGGAGAGGTAAACTCATCCTCAGAACTAAGTCACTGGAAGACTATGCTCTTGGTGAGGTGAAGGAACCAGAAGACAAGAGGGGAGCTTCATGGAAGAAATGGAATGCCACGGACAGTTTGGTGTTGAATTGGCTGCTGAGTTCTCTATCCCCTTCTGTTGCTGCTTCCGTGGAGGACCTCCCTACTGCTGCTGAGGTATGGGCAGCATTAGCTAGTATGTACTCAGGGAAGGGAAATGTCATGTTGGTCTCCAAAATTGAAGACACTGTGCATGATCTCACTCAAGGTGATAGGACTGTAATGATGCATGTTGAAGAGCTGAAACATCTTTGGGCTGATTTAGACTATCTTGCACCTCTTGTGTTGCCACATGTTGAGTGTGCAGTGATAGCTAGAAAGTGGGTTCAGGATAGGCGTGTCCTCAAATTTCTGAAGGGGCTGGACTCCATGTTTGAGAATAGAAGGGCTATCTTAATGCAACAAGCTGAGTTGCCGTCACTAAGAGATGCCATTGCTGCTATAGCACAGGAGGAGACTAGACTGAAAGCTGTGGAGCGGTCAAAGGTGGCTTCCAGACCTGCTTATCACATAATGAATAGGCCTGAGACAAGAGGCTGCCACAATTGTGGGCTGAAAGGGCATCTCAGTTACCAGTGCACAGCCCCACCGAAGAGAGACAACAAAGGCAGAGGAGGTTACAGAGGCATCTACCGAGGAGATGGCAGGGGATACTATCGTGGAAGCAACAACAGGGGCAGAGGTGCTCCAAGTAACTATAACAACTACAATCGCTACCAAGGGGAGGCCAGAGAGAATGTATCTGTCATGAGTGAGGGTCAGTCCAGTTCTTCTCATAGTCAAGACATGAGAAATGAGCAGCAGGGTCAAGACAAGAGGAACGGACAGCAAGCAGAGACAGTGTTTGGTGACTTTGCTCATTTTGTGTACTCTGATGAAGGTAAAGAAACTGCATTTGTTGATGTTCATAAGGCTGGTGTAGATTGGGTTTTAGACTCAGGGGCATCGAAACATGTAACCGGCAACGTTAGAGAGTTTGAATGCTATCAACAGTACCCCCAATCGTACAATGAAACTATCCAAACTGCAGATGGTACTGCACAACCTATTAAGGGGGTTGGGGCAGTGCAATGTACTCCAAGTATTAAGTTGGAATCAGTTTTGCATGTTCCAGCTTTCCCAGTTAGTCTAGTGTCATTGAGTGCTTTGATTGATCAGATAGATTGTGACGTAACTCTTAACAAGTACCGCTGTTTGATTCAGGAGATGGGAACTGGGAGGAGGCTTGGGGCAGGAACCAGGCATAGAGGACTATGGTACATGGATCGCCAGGGGGATGTGAAGACTGCTGGCATGGCTCTTGTTGCGACTGCGACAGAGAAGGAAGCATTAGCTATGATCCACCATTGTAGGTTTGGACATGTTTCTTTTGAGAAAATGAAGAAAACTTTCCCTGATGTAATGAATGGTTTAGATAAAACCAAGTTAAGGTGTGAGGCATGTGAGTATGCTAAACACACTCGGATATCGTATGTGAGTAAGGGGCTCAGGAGTATAGTCCCATTTGTGCTTGTTCATTCAGATGTTTGGACGTGTCCATCAACCTCGATAAATGGAATGAAATATTTTGTCACCTTCATTGATTGCAATACTCGCATGACATGGATGTATCTAATGCGACATAAAGATGAGGTGTTTGAGTGTTTCAAGGACTTCTGTGCGTATGTTAAAACTCAATTCAAGGTGCAGGTTCAAATGATAAGGACCGACAATGGGACAGAATATGTCAACAGAAGGCTGGGAGAGTTTCTATCAGACCAAGGTATTCTGCATCAGACATCTTGCCCGGACACTCCTCCCCAAAATGGCGTGGCAGAGCAGAAAAATCGGCATATCCTTGAGGTGGCGCGCTCAATCATGTACACTATGAATGTGCCAAAGTGTTTATGGGGTGAAGCCGTTCTGACTGCAACCTATCTGATCAATCGCACACCATCTATGATACTGGGTATGAAATCTCCTTGTGAACTCTTATTAGGAGAGAATAAATTTAGTGTGCCACCAAAGGTGTTTGGATGTACTTGTTTTGTCAGGGATCATAGACCTGCTGTGAACAAGCTGGATCCTCGGGCGGTGAAGTGTATCTTTATTGGCTATCCTTCTGGACAGAGAGGGTATAAGTGTTGGAGTCCTTCTGATAGGCGCACTTTCGTGAGCATGGATGTGACATTCTGGGAATCTAATCCTTACTATGGGGAAAAAACTGACTTGAGCTCGTTGTTTGAATGTCTGGACCAGCCTGTGGTTGGTCCAGAGGGGGAGGTGGTGTTGCAACCTCAAGTATCTGAAGCAAGAGGGAGAGAACAAGGAAGAGGTCAGGAAGAGGTGATGCAGCAAGCAAGACCGCCAATGGTGGGCACTATACCCGTGTTGCCGCTGTCTAGTGGAGAAGGTGAAACAGAAACGCATCAGGTTCAAGAGCAACCTGAGCAGCAGCAGGGCATAGCACAGAAGCCACTTAAAGTCTACACCCGGCGAGCCAAGGCAAATGAACCCCAGGGGGAGCAAGCAGGAAATGAGAATGTGATGCAGGGGGAGTCACACATAGAACAGGAGGACTCATCCACAGAGATGCCAATTGCGTTGAGGAAGGGAACTAGGGCTGCGGCTGCCAAACCTGTCGAGAGATATGGGTTTGAACATAATATTGGGAATTATGTGAATTATGATGATCTGTCGGCATCATATAAAGTGTTCATCGCTTCTCTTCAAGCGGTGGTTATTCCTTCAGATTGGAGAAATGCAAAGAAGGACCCTAAGTGGTGTGCTGCTATGCGAGAAGAACTAGAAGCATTGAGAAAACAGAGGACTTGGGAGTTAGCTGAGTTGCCAGCAGGAAAGAAAACAATGGGCTGCAAATGGGTTTATTCTATCAAACAGAATCCTGAAGGTAAGATTGAGAGATACAAAGCCAGACTAGTTGCAAGAGGATATAGTCAAACCTATGGGATAGACTATGACGAAACATTTGCTCCAGTAGCAAAAATGAACACTGTGAGGATATTAGTATCATGTGCAGCAAACTTTGAATGGCCTTTGCATCAATTAGATGTGAAAAATGCTTTCTTGCATGGAGAACTAAAAGAAGAAGTGTATATGGAAGTCCCCCCTGGATTGGACTCATCTAAAACTGAAGGCAAGGTGTGTAGATTGAAAAAGTCTTTGTATGGTCTGAAACAATCACCAAGAGCTTGGTTCGATAGATTCCGAAGGGCTATGTGTGAGATGGGATACAAACAATGCAATAAGGATCACACTGTCTTCTACCGGCATCAGAATAGGAAGATTGTCATCCTTGCAGTCTATGTAGATGATATAATCATAACTGGAGATGATGGGACGGAGATAGCAAGGTTAAAGGAGTGTCTTGGAAAGGCATTTGAAGTTAAGGATCTTGGTCAGATGAAGTATTTTCTGGGTATTGAGATTGCAAGATCTGCCAAAGGGATAGCCTTGTCCCACCGCAAGTACACCTTGGATCTCCTCAGTGATATGGGAATGTTAGAGTGTCGAGCTGCTACTACCCCAATTGACCAAAACCATAAGGTAACAGCACAATCTGGAGATCTAGTGGATAAGGAGAAATACCAAAGACTGGTAGGGCGTTTACTATACTTGTGTCACACAAGGCCAGACATTGCCTATGCTGTGAGCATAGTGAGTAGGTATATGCATGAGCCCAGAAGTGGACATGTGGAGGCAGCACACAGAATTCTGAAGTATTTGAAGGGAACACCAGGAAGAGGACTGTGGTTCGAAGGGAATGGCCACTTGGTAGTTGATGGGTATAGTGATGCAGACTGGGCAAGTTGCCTGGATGATCGTCGATCAACATCTGGGTATTGTGTGTTTGTGGGAGGTAACTTAGTTTCATGGAGAAGCAAGAAGCAGCCAGTTGTATCAAAATCAACAGCAGAAGCAGAATATAGAGCCATGTCTCAGGGGTTAAGTGAGATGTTGTGGGTGAGAAACCTTCTAAGGGAATTGAAATTGCTAAGAGAAGGACCTCTGAATGTCTGGTGTGACAATAGGTCTGCTATATGCATAGCTAACAACCCAGTGCAACATGACAGAACTAAGCATATAAAGATTGATCGATTCTTCATCAAAGAGAAGCTTGATGCTGGGATTATAAAGATTGAGTATGTGCACACAGGCCAACAGATAGCAGACTGCTTGACAAAAGGTTTGGCAGCAAAGGAATGCAACCTAGCTTGCGACAAGATGGGAATGATAGATATCTACCACCCATCTTGAGGGGGAGTGTTGAACCGGTATGGGCCCCAGCCCATCTGTACCTATCTCTTAGGCCCAAGCCCATGAGAAATGTTAGACCTAGAAGAGGAGCTCCTCCTCCTCTGTTCTGTGTGAGCCGCCACACACCAAGAAAGACACAGCAGTAGCTGCTCCTGGTACGCTACTCCTCCAAGTACAACAAAATGACTCCTGATGATCTTTTTCTTTCTTTTACAAAGGGTGGATTTATTGGCTCAAGATGATGTATCAAGAGGATACAAATATTCCCCTAAAAAAAAGAGGATACAAATACAGTAGGCTCACACCTGAGCTCTACACAACGAAGATGCATACAGCCAACACCAACGCACGCCCACAAAATACACATCAGAAATACCAAATCCATATAAGACAAATGCTATGTGCAGGTGAGGAAAACAAACCACAAAGCGATTAGATCCGCGGTCGAAAAACTACATCATCGATCATATCTATACCAACCATCTGATGACACCACATAGATGACGAGATTTCACCCAGAAACTGTCACCGGATCCATGGATGATTGGATCCGGTGACACTCGGGCGACCCCATCTGGGAACACCGTAATAGATAAGAGAGTAGTATGAGCATAATCATTTGCGGACCGTTGAGAAAAACATTCTTCAATAGTTCGCTTAACTTCCGGCTTGCGGTTGATATCTACGTCAATTGGCGCGACGAGTCATCTAGTGAGTATAAGACCTTGACTGTCGGGGGCTCATAATCTTGCAAAGCACGCACTTTCTTTAGGGATTGGCCGCCATGTTTGGTTAGGACAGCCCAGTGATCTTTTATTCGTCCATGCAAACATTATGATGTCTTAGTAAAACTTGCAAGCTTGCCTAAAAAAACAAACAGAAAAAGAATGGAGATGGTGGAGAGGCGGAGAAGGGACAATACAAATAAATATGACATCACTTAGATTTGCAATAACTATTTCTCATCTAAATGAGCGATGAAGGGACCCTTTATTTTTCCTAAGTACTTAAAAGTGCAGCTGCACTTTTTTGGGCTCCCGAGCGCACGCTCATAGACCGAACGATGCAAGAGACTGATTATAGACTTGGTAAATTGCCCATCCACTTATTTTATATATGGAAAGATTCTTCAACTACAGTGCGTTGATTTCTCTTCACCTCGTCCGACCAACTGTGTCAACCAGCGATGACGTAACGTGCGTTAATTCTCGTACAAGAAAATTCAAAAACTATAACTTTCACACCGCGTGTCGGAATGATGATCCGTTTTCACCGCTGGATTCCTTTTGACGAGCTTTTCAAAACTAGATCCCATGTGAATATGTTTTGATGATTTAAAAAAAACAACTTTGATGCTAGATGAGGCAATTTTAGTGCTAAACATGAGCAACTTCGATGCTAGAAGAATTGCACCATGTGTATAAGTGAATTCGCCTAGTAGCCTCCTACTTAGTTGTGTGCAATAAGTAATAGGTGGCTACATAGTTCGTTGCCTACCATACTATGAAAGTTGCTCACCGTAAAGTGGGAAGTTGTCTAACATGGTTTCTTTGTTGTCTGCCTCAGAAATCAAGTTGCCTACATCGCTACGAAGCTTCCCACGGGTGATCCGCAATTGCCTAAAATACTATGAAAGTTGTCCATCAGGGGACCTAAGTTGCCAACGCTACTGAGCGCACAGTTGTTGGCTAGTCAGGTCGCGGTGTTAGATGAGAAGTTGCATAGGGGGTTATCAGAAGTTTCATAGCAGGGCGGATCATACAACTGCCTACAAAAATTCTTAATTTTTAGTCGAGTTGCCTACAAAAATCACTGAAATCTTCAGATATAATGATGGAAAACACACATGAGTTGGCTAATCAGGTCGCGACGAGCTTTTCAAAACTAAACTCCACATGGATATGTTTCTTTAATATTTTTAAAAGCAACTTTGATGCTAGATGAGGCAACATTAGTGCTAAACAGAAGCAACGTCACTCCATTAAAAATAACTAATATTAGCAACAATAAGCATCTAACTAATGATACACAACAACTTCGAAAAAGAGGTAGATAACATCACAACTTTCCTTCTACAAGATGCAACTTTGGTGCTAAAAGCAGGCAACTTCACTACATTTTGTGTCCTAGTTAATTTTGTCTAATTTTCTCCTAACTTCCTCGCCAGTACCTCTAAGTTGCCTATTGTTCACGCTAGTATGTCGTTGTTTCTAAATTGCCTATAATACTATGAAGTCATCTACCGGTAATGCTCTTGTGTCTACTATTGCTTGTTATGGTGGGCAACATGATGGTGAATCTTGGCTGCTTCAAAGTGTTTGTATGCAACTTAGAAAACAATGATAAATAACTTCATAGTATTTTAAGCAAGTATTTTGGAAAGTTAGGAAACTATGCAGCAATTGTAGGCAACTAATTACCAATAGCAAGCAACTATATATCAATAGTAGGCAATTTATAGCATGTACAGGCAATTGAACATCAAGTGTAGGAACTGATCATCAACAATAGGCAATTGAGCAGTCATGATACGCAAGTTGGGATAATGTTATCAAAATTCACAGATACACATAGTGCAATGAATTGCTTTTGTATGTAGCACTAAAGTTGCCTTATGTTTTGTGTGATTTTTCTCATTTTTTACGCAAACCAATCTAATAGTCAGTCCTACTAGGCCAAAAAGAAAAGTTGCTTCCCTATAGCACTAAAGTTGCCTCTATAGCACACAAAATTGCTTGAAAAAAAAAGTTCATCGAAACCTACTCATATGAGATCTAGTTTTGAAGAACTCGTCGCGAGAAACCTGACGGTGAAAACGGATTTGAATTTTGATATTCTAATCAAAAGTTACATGTTTTTAAATTTTTTGATCCCCTAATAAATGCAGGTGAGATAGTTATGCGCGCGCATTCGGCTTCCTTTTTTGGTTGTCCTAGCTGGCGCGCGGGGTGATCCTTCCTTATATGGGAGAGCGCTTGCTCCCGCGTACGAGCGCACGAGCGCCAGCGAGCCAGGTCCTTATTTTTTTGACAGATAGAATACTTTACTCATCAGATCATAATAGTGATATCATTTACAAGTAAGTATTGATGTGAGATACAGACACGGTGCTTTTGGCAAATGAACAGCACCACTAGTAGGGGCACCCGGATGTTGAAAGGCCTGTCTCTTTTGAAACCCCGATTGACAGTTTGAGGACTAGTCCGGTGCATTTCTCAAATTGATGGACTAAAATGTTTTCACATGACAAATTGATGGACCCTAGGCGCAGTTACCACAGGTGCAAACATGCGAAATGCATAACGATCTAGTAGGCACATGTACAGTACAACCGACCAACTCTGTCGGACCAGTGCTTGGCACTCGTTCTTCCACCCCGTACGGTCGCACCTGTCCTCTGCTTATGGCTGTTCTAGAATCCGGTGCCGAAGCCCGTCCGCTTCATCATCTTCATAAACTCCTCCATGTCGACCTCACCATCACCTGCACGCATGATCCGATCCAGCCAGCATAGATTCAAGACTTGAACCACAAAGCCAACCAAAACGATAGCACAGAGTGAGAGAGAGAGGGATGGGCAGTGACCGTTTTCGTCGGCGGCCTGGATCATCTCCCTGACCTCGTCGAGCGTGAAGTGCTCGCCGGCCTCGATGGCCAGCCGCTGGATGTCCATGTCCGATATCTTCCCCTGCGGATGATATGATGCATTAACAGAGAGACAGAGATCGCCACAACATATCGCAAATCCAATCTCTTGGTGAGTAGTGTACGCACGTTGGCGTCCTGGTCGATGATCCGGAAGGCCTTGTGGAGCTCGTCTCTGGCGTCCCTCTCGCCCATCTTGTCCGTCATCATGTGTATGAACTCGTCCAGGTCGATGGTCCCGCTGCCGTCCTTGTCCACCTCCGCGATCATCTGCTGGATCTGCTCCGGCGTCATCTCAAACCCCAGCGCTCTGCAAATCAACAAGCATATCAAAGACATCAAGGCATACGAATTAGAAGCATATCATCGCAAACACATGAATCAAAGGCATGACGACGCAGGAATCAAGTCAAGAAGAGTAGTCAGCACCTCATCGCGACGTTGAGCTCCCTTGCATCGATGGTGCCGGAGCCGTCGGTGTCGAAGAGATCGAAGGCCTCCTTGATCTCCTTCCTCTTCTGCGCCGTCAGCCGCTTGCGCCCGCCCCTGTCCCTCCGGTAACCGGGCCGGGAGGCCTCGGCAGAAGGCTCCAGCCGCTGCCCTCTGAAATAGCTCGACTACATGCCAAACGAAAAACAGAGCTCAGCCTCAGCGTGTGGTTACTCTCCAACGGGAACGGAGTAATTGAACTCTTTCTTTCACATATATCATCGGTAATCAATCAATCAAAAGCAACAGCGAAGAAGAGCAGGAACTAATCCTATAATCCGGCAATCATAAGTAAGTTTTCCATCAGTTCATCTGCATACCATTTGCAGAGGACGAACTCCCGCCTTCGTGATTATTGGCCAGCCCGACTGGCACCTTCTTCTTCTCCTCTTCCTTATTTCTTAAGACTCTGTTTCTCGGAGAAAGTGGGAGAATGATTCTTTCCACGAGCCAGAGAGAGAGGAAAGTAGAGAGGGGAATTGTGAAGAAAGCGCTGACAGAATCATGTTCCCTCGTGTTAAAAACAGAAAGAGGATTGTTAGATTTAGAGAGCACAGGTGAGGGACTAACGTGCTTTTCCGGGTTTCGGTGGGCTGTTTCGTGTTGCAGGAAACGATAGCGCCGTGCGTGCTTCTGTCGCTTTTACGGCCCGGACACGGAACAGGCGGCCCCCAACAGGCGACTGTGACCACTGGGCAGCTCAAGACTCAAGAGTCAACAGTATATGATTTTTCTATAAAGTAGAAATGGGCTATTAATTGCTACTGTTCCCCATTTGATTCTGACGGCGACAGGTTTTTCGGATTGTAGCTGCAGCTGACTGTGAGCAAAAATCCGTATTCGCCACTTTCTAACAGGGGCCCACTCCAGAACCCTTTGCAAGATACCCGTCTTATTTTTCGCATTTTGCATCTTTAATTCATAAAAAGAATTGTCCTTAACAAAATCCGTATTTCGCAATTTTTTTCATCTTCAACGGCGAGTCTACTGGTCATAGGTGCACCGCTGTTCTAGTCTGTGTTGAGCTCTCCGGCAGCTTGAGCCTAGTTTTGATGTGGTGGTACCGTGCTCCCCATTGCTCTACTATGTAGTTCTTTTTTTTTGCGGGGTCTCTACTATGTAGTTCTTGATCGTGAGCGAGCGATGTCTGTTATCTTTCAGTTTTTTCTTCAAGCTTTTGTCTTTGTAATCAGCATCATTGTATCTTAGCCGGTTGATGGCATCATTGTATCATTGCTTCAAATTCAAAAAAGTTCAAAAAAAGTTCATGTATTCAAAAAAAGTTCACTCATTTGAGAAAAACTTTCACGGATAAAAAGTTCATCGAAATTGAGGAAGAGTTTATTGATTTTGAAAAAAAGTTCAGCGAATTTGAAATATGTTCACCAAATTTGAAAAAAAGTTCTTCAAATTTGAAAAAGGTTAATCAAATTTGAAAAAAAAAGTTCGCACATTGAAAAGAAAAAGGAAAATAAGAAAAGAAGAAGAAAAAGAAAAAAGGAACCAGAAAAAAAAGCCCAGAAACGGGCCGGCCTAGCGTCCTCCCCTCGCCCGCGCGGGGCTCCTCCCCCGGCCCACGCCCCCTCCCGTCGCCCGCGCGGGGTAGGATCGGCGTTTTTAGTCCCACCTCGGAAGCTGGGGGGCGAGGAGCGGCTTAAATAGCTACCTCCGCCCCCTGATTCGAACTCCTCTGTTACTAGCTGCATCTCTACTCTCTTGTGCCCCGTTGGACCCCGTTGCTGGGCCCGCTAGTGGGCTCGATCAGCCGCCCGAGTCGCCTTTGGGCTTGATTTGGGTACGTTCTGTAAGCTACTATGGGCCCAGCAGCGGTGGTTGGGCAATTTTTTTTTTAACTTCACTTTTTGACATTTTTTTGACAGAAAGGAGCGGCCGGAAACAGCAGCAAACAGCAAAAAAATCATCATCATGCCCAGGTAGTACAACATATATGCCCAGGTAGTAAACAGCAAACAAAATCATCATCATACCCAAGTAGTGTAACATATGCAATGTCATCTCCAAATTTATTACATAAATCTTTTGACAAAACATAAACAAATAACTTATCAAGTTTTCTTGCACACACATACGAACAGGGCCGGTCCTGACTTTTTGGAGGCCCGGGGCGAACTTAAAAAGTGGGCCTAATGCAGTGAAAAATATAAATTACATCGATATAAAGCATAATCGGCGCAAAAAAAAGAAAATACAAAGCATAACGTTTTTATGCCCTAAAAAACTCCTTTTTTATTATTACTAAAAAATATATATCGGATCTAACTTATCTGCTATCATTTTCTTTCTTCTTTCTCAAAATCATGTTTTTAGCCAACATTTTATAAGAAAGGAGTGGAAATACCTGAATTTGTCAGTGGAAAAATAGAAGAAATCCAGCTATCCAATCCCAAGCATATCGGATCTTCCCAGGATCCACATATCCTCAAATGAGGAATATGTACATAAATAGAAGATCAGTCTGGGAATCGCTAGAAAACAAAGGAAAACAGTAGTACAAAGACCAAGCGAAAAAGGACTATGCAATTACAAGATCTTTGTAGGCCTTTGACCCAACAAACTGTCCTGTTGCAACTTGCAAAGTGAATGAGCTTATGAAGTGTTGCGCTCTGCCTGTGGCCGTCCGGTAGATGAGAATACTTATATGCAAATCCATAGGGGAGTGAGATGAAGAAACTGAAAGTGTATCAAAGAAATCAACTTTAGCGGCAGTATCCATTAATTTGCTAGGCATGCTGCATGCTTCGGGAGTAGGAGCGGAACGGGGAACAAGGAGACAGGAAGAAGAAACGACGGTGGCTGGTGTTACGAGATGGATCGATTGAATCGAAACTGGGATGGTGACTTTCACAATTCACGTAACCTACTAGTTTTTTCTAGCAGAATGTAACCTAGCTGATTGGACTACATGCTTTAAGGCCCATTTTGTTCGGCTGTGTAGCATATGTGCACTGGGTTGGGCCCCCCATCGGGCTGGGCCCTAGGGCGTTGCCCTTCTTGCCCCTACCCAGGGCCGGCCCTGCATACGAATAGAAAACAACATAGGTTCGTGCGACCACTTTTATTCTTCCTACAAACCAAGCTGCATCTCTACGCCCAGTTCCTGAACAAAACATAAAGAAATGGGTGAGCAATATAGTTGGTAAAATCAAAGTAGCAACATAACAAAAATAAGAAGATAACATCTTACTTCTCGTTCAAATAACACGTAGCCTTATTATGACCTGGAGACTACACAGACTGCACAAAGGACCATTTTTCTTCTCTATAAAATCTTTTGGCCTACCATTCTTTGTAACGCCGGGGCCCCCTTTTGACCGCCCCTTCTTAGGTGCACCATTCGTCGATACTTTCTGAGGATCACCAATACCAGGCTCAACTTG
The DNA here is from genome assembly GCA_032464435.1 of Aegilops umbellulata. NCBI lineage: Eukaryota > Viridiplantae > Streptophyta > Magnoliopsida > Poales > Poaceae > Aegilops > Aegilops umbellulata. The sequence goes on from CP136059.1 coordinate 423,439,364, forward strand.
TTGCGCCTGACTTGCCTCCTTCTTCAGCATAGCATACCTTCTACTTCCTATAAGTTCCTCCTCTGATATCTTTTTCTGCGCTATTATGTTGTCCAGACACTTCATCAACTCATCGAACAAGAAGGGATCATTTGCTACAACATGAGCAGCTTCTGCGGTTTTAATGGTTATTGCACTATACCGTTCTCTCTCCAATGGCCCTGACCAACCCCATCCAAACATATCACTCTTCCTCTGCACAGGCAACCCATCTCTCGCATGTTTGGACAACCGATGAAGGACACAACACTTTGGTATTTCAGTTAAATTCAGATGATGGAGAACAAAGAGAATGTGTTTGCATGGCAGCCCTTTCCGAACCATCCTAAGACAACTGCATGTAATAGTTTCTTCTGAGTTACCTGGTTCATAAACAACATTGTACCTAAACTTGTGGTTATCCTTCCATGTCACCATGAATGTCTGACGCCGAATTCCCACGAGCGTCTCAAATATCTCCAGCTGACCCATCTTATGCAAATCATCTTGCAAGATGTAGAAATTAGCAGGTGTGAATACTTTGGCGGCATGCTCCTCAAGGGCTTTATATTCAGTAACAGACGGTGGTTCCTTCTGGAATGCCTCGCAGTCATCATACGCCTCGTTCTCACGCAGGCGAACTATAGAGTTCTCATAATGCATCACCAAATCAACAATTGTCATACCGTAGTCCAGGTGAAGGTGAAGGCAGGAGTTGAGGCTTTCACTCCTCTGGTTACTTCGCATACCAAGGAAAAAACCATCGGAAAGATATGAAGCTGCCCAAAGTCTCCTCTTCCTGTACATCCTGTCAAGCCACTCTTCAGTTCTATCCATCTTCCACTTATCATAGAAAGCTTTCCATCTCTGCTCAAAGTTTGCTTGAGAGGTGGCATAGTACAGGAGCAATCTGAACTCATCCAGTGACTTGTAATGCAGGTGCCTTTGCATATTTTTCTCGATATGCCAGGAGCAAAGACGATGAAAACATCTGAAAGGACAGTCTGAATAGCCCGGATCATTGCAGCGTCACCGTCTGTGATTATTGACTTTGGCTTCACCTGACAGTTTGCCTTCATAAATGTCTGCAGCAGCCACACGTATGTCCCTTCCGTCTCATCAGCAATGATGGCACAACCAAACACTGTGGTGCAACGGTGGTTGTTAACTCCGACAAAGGGGACGAACGGCATACCGTATCTGTTCATCTTATACGTGCTATCAAACACGACCACATCTCCGTAGTCCTGATAGTCCCTCCGCGACTGTGCATCGCACCAGAACATACTCTTCAGTCGCCCTTCCTTGGCACGCACATACTCAAAAAAAAACGCAGGGTCCTTCTCCTTCCTGCTCCTCATAATGCCAACTGCCGTCTCTGCATCACCCTTTGCAATAAGCTTCATTTTTTCTCTGCAACAAAGATTGTAAATGTCCCTCCTGATAAGCCCGCACGTATCGTACGAACCGTATCTGCTTATGAAGTTGTCCATTATAATATGCTTTCTTATCCCGGCCGCTTCCATCGCCAATATCTCCGCCCTCTGGCCATCTCCAATTCGTCTGTGTGACCACAAAAAACAAACCTCGTCGGGCCGAGCCATCGCGTGGTTGTGATCATCCATGGTTATGAACTTGCTCTGCCTTCTCCCTTCCCTGGAGCAAAGAAACTGCCGGTACCGTATCATTCCCGAGGCACCTCGTTTCACCTTCTGTTTCCTGATACTAAACCCGTGCTCTCTGGCGTGATTGTTGTAGAATATGTATGCATCCCCTTGCGACCGAAAGGTCATAGCCATGACCTTCCAATGTGTCTCAAGCATCTTCTGCTGCCTTTGAGCCTCCTCAATATCGATCTCTCCCTCATCGTGATCAACGCTAGGACCATCTGACTCCTCCTACAACATTCATTTGAAAATATATATGTCGATTACTATCATTTAAACCCTCATTTAAATCATAGTATTGATCGTTGTACAACATCAATCAACTAACCTGGCTCAAGTTATCTGCAAATGATTCTTGCCAACTATGTTGCACATTGTCAACATCCACATCTTCCTGCAAATTTGTACACAAAGATATATAGTTAGCCATGCCATACTTTGCAAATTCAAAAATAAAATCAAAATATAAGTCACTTACGTTTTCACTATTTGGGCCATGTTCATTACTATGAAAATCATCCGGAGGTAAGATATCATATGACGAGACGGAATCATTGTCGCTGCTGTCCATCATGCCCGCTAGGTTTAGATGACAAACCTTGCCCCGCGGTGTAGGCGTCGCCGGCGTTCGATGACGGCAGTTGTCCCCGCCTTGAATCTAGCAGCCGGCGATGTGCACGATGAGCCACCGGCCGGATGTTTGGCAGGATCTGCAACGGGGGGTGGGGAGAGTGGTGCGGAGGCGGCGTGGCACGTCGGGCCCTTCACGTCCGGGGGGTGGATGATGACCGTGAGATGCGGCGACACACGCCGTTGGGACGGCGACGGCGGCGTCTGACGGGGTCGGACGGCGGCGATCCGCAGCGCCGGCGATCGGATGGGGCGGGCGAGTACACGAGGCGGGCGGGCGAGTAGACGGGGTGCCTTCACGTCCAGGCGGTGGACAATGACGATGAGATGATGCGACGCACGTCGTTGGGATGGCGACGGCGGCGGCGGACGGGGTCGGAGGGCGGCGATCCGCGGCGGCGGCGATCGGATGGGGCGGCCGAGTAGACGGGGTGGGCGGGCGAGTAGATGGGGTGGGCGGGTAGATCGTGCGGGCAGTTTTTTTTTGCATGCACCCAGTCTACGTACGCCAGCTAAAACCGTATAATACGAGGTGGGCATACCCTTCTTTCGTATGACCATTCTGCCCTTCTACGTTTTGTTTTTTTTGGGGGGGGGGGGGGGGGTCTACCGAAGCAAGCCCCTTAAAAGAAACTGCCGTCTAAGGTTCTTTGGGAGTGCGTCGTGACTGCCGTCTAAGGTTCTTTGCAACTTTCTTTGTTCCTTTATTCCACTTCAAAGTTCACATAGAAAATTAGTAAAGTGCAAAGGAGTTCGAACTTTCTGCATCTACATTACACGGCTTTCTGCATCCAAATTAGTAAAAATGCACTATTAGAGTTACATGGCTTCAAGATGCCTTGATCTCAGAGCATTTTACCTAAATTTCTCTTCACCCCTACTATAAAAAAAATCATGTAGTTGATCTGCACCTTAGTTACATAAACTAATTTTTTTTCACCTCCCAAGAATATCATTGACAAAACTATATAGCTACAACTGTATCTCATTGATTCTACAGGTAGTTGCAAATATATTATATTGAATCTAAAGGGACAAATAAATAGTAGCATATATGTGCATTGCTAATGGCATTGACAAAAAGGTTCAGACTATGTAGTAGATTTGGTTAGATTCAACTAGGTACACCATTTGCAGCAAATCACAGGTGGAGCAAGTACAGAGGAGGATACCGGGCAACTATAGTAAGTAGAGAGGAGAGGCGGAGCCTCGCCGGCAAGACGACCCTTGTCACCGGTGGAGAAAGGGATGGGAGACACTAGAAATCAAAAGAGGTGAGATGAAGGAAATGAAGGGTGGGGGAGAAGATCTTGCCGGCGTAGAAACGTTGGGGAGGGACACCGGAGTAGGCTGTTATGGCCGCCGAGCTTGCGCCGGGGATGGAAGAAGAGGGTCACAGATCGGCTGCTGACTTGGGGGGAAGGGGCGAGATAGAAGGACTGCGTAGTAGCTGGTCATCATGGAGGAGAGATATCGCCCGCTCCAGCCCCTAGTCGTCGCCTAGTTCTTCCCCGTCGGCGTCAGGGCCACCGCCGCTCTCGCCCGCTCCTCCTTTTTCTTTCGAGCCGAGAAGGCTGAGACGAGTGGTTTTGTTCCACGGGAGGGGAGACGTGGGTGAAAACCCGGTGCAATCCCTGCGGTTTAGGGTGGATTTCGATGGGATATCAACCCGGCCAGCTTTAACCAAAGGCGCATATAAGGTAGGACGGGATCCTACACCGACCAGGGTTAAAACTACGTGGATTAGGCCAAAACCCCGCCGGTCCCGGCGAGCGTGGGGATTAAACGAACAAAGCCTCACGACGGGCGTGTACTTACCCCACGGTCACCTCCACATAGCATGGAATTTCGCCTCGTCCGACACTATATAATTTCTCCTCTTGGCGCCGATGGCACCAGGGAAAACTCAAGTAAGAAATAATTTTTTATTTGTTTAATAACTGATAGCTATCTAAAATGTTCTAAATAGTCAGAACATATGAAACTCACATATTTATACGAAACTCTTATACATTGAAGACTAACTATTTTAGTTAAGAGTAAATATGTTTAAATCAAACATTGGCATACACAATTTTTTCCAAAACTTGAACCACATTTAGCCAAAATTTATGTTGATTTTTCAAAGTTAGTTCTGCAGTTACAATTTTTTTGCTAAACCGAATTTTGAGAGATACAAAAAGTGAAACAAAATAACATTTCCCCGGTTATCTTACTTCTTTAGTATTCTGTGTGTTGTGTGTGTGTGTGTGTGTGTGTGTGTGTGAATTCAAATTCACTTTAGTTTCTCTTTAAACATCATTTTAGAGGCTTCGTTAGGGTAATAATCTAACAAATATCCTAAAATATCTTGAGAACAAAATTGCTCAGGTTGTCGGAACACGAACATTTTTTAAAAAGAGCAAACAAGAGACTCGAGAGTCAAGAGTCAAGAGTATATGATTGTTCTATTATTGCATACTAGAAGTACATTAATTGGCAACTGTTCGACATTTGACTCTGACCGCGACAAATTTTTTGTATTGTAGTTGCAGCTGACTGAGCAAAAAATCCGTTTTGGCCACTTTCTAATAGGGCCCACCCCATAACTCTTTGCAAGATGTCCCTTTTATTTTTCGCATTTCACATCTTTAATTGATAAAAACACAATGTCCTTAACGAAATCCGTATTTCGTATTTTGCGTCTTTAATGCCATCCGCGTGTTGTGGCGCGGCTCGGACATGGGGGAGGTTGGATCTCCCCTCTAGCATTGGCTCGGGGTAGCAGGCATCTGAGCCGACGTTTTTCTCCATGCAGCTGGGTTCCTCTTGGCCATCACATTTGCAGTCTACTGGTTGCAGGTGCACCGCTGTTCTAGTTTGTGCTGAGCTCTCCGGCTGCTTGAGCCTAGTTTTGATGTGGTGGTACCGTGCTCCCCATTGCTCTGATATGTAGTTCTTGATCGTGAGCGAGCGATGTCTGTTATCTTTCAGTTCGTTCTTCAAGCTTTTGCCTTTGTAATCAGCATCATTGTATCCTAGCCGATTGATGGCTTCATTAATTTAAAGAGGGGTTTTATGCCTTTTTCCCTAAAAAGCACATGGACCCACAGGCCGGAAACAATGTTCCAAACATGTACACTCGCTTTTGGGACAAAAATGTATTTAAACCCCAGTAGTGATGCCCAGTTGGGCGGTCATAGGATGGAGACCCGATCAGTTTAATCATGAAATTAGTCAAATACAGTTTTTATAAACGAGATGGGACATGCAAAAGCAGCTAACAGGATTGAACCCGTGAAAATCTAAATTGTTACACTGACAAGAAAGTTAATGCTGACTAGTAAGCACCTAATGAAAAAAACACCTGCGGTCATAGGATGACATGTACTCTCATAGCTTAAAAAATGATCTTATATTGTGAGACGGAGGAAGTAATTAATTAATTGTGCGACTAAATTGCACAAACTATTTTTGCCACGTCTACGTCAAACTGCACTAACTATTGGCTGTTACGCGATGCTTTTTTTCTCTGTTGAGTAGAGTAGAAAGGGGTTTCGACAAAAATGATGGTTGTTGTATTTTCAAAATACAAAAATAATAATGGTGGTTGCATTGTTTACTGCCGTTGGGTACGTTTGACATTCATAATTTACTAAAACATCCAATTCGTAGTAGATTGGCCAAAAACTAAAGTATCTAGAATTCGTTCCGTAGAGCTGAAAGTGCTACTGAAGCTGAAGCATCTATTACAAGAAACACAGACCAAAACTTGAAGTCGTTGGATCGCCAAAACTGCACGAAGAACGGATCACATCACCAAAACCTCCATGGATCCTGGTAAGGAGGAACATATTTGTCCGTCGGGGGGAGGAGGTGAAAGGATGCCACAGCCTTTTGTAGCAAAGGTCCCATCTGTGTTCCAAGAGAGGTTAAATCGTTAGTAAGTAGATGAAATTACATAAGATAGGTTCAAAGAAAAAGAAATGTTTCTGTTAAATGAAAATAATAAAAGGAACCCACAAATACTTTTTTTGTAATAACATAAGAAAAAACTATCAAAACCCGTATAGAACTTACAGATTCCCACTGCTTGCTGAGAGTGGAGGCATTTAACGAGTAGAGAAAACCTAGTGAAAAGAAAGGGGAGGGAACAAAGCCATCCTGTAAATATAAGGGACTGGAATGTCTTAAAAAAGAATGCAAAGATGAAACAATACCATCTCGCTCAGCAGTACATGCTACATTGTGCCGAAACAGATTAGGTTCTGGTGCCTGAGACAAAAAAGGTAACATGTTATCTTATATTCAGGCACAAGCCACAACCTCACATCAACCGGTCAACGCGGTGCTTCAGAAAGCATTATAATTTCAAAATTTTGCCCCTTGATCTTTCACATGTATGTTTTGTTATCAAATACTTACTATATAGATGGCAGAAAAACTTACAGATTTTGTTGGTGATTTCCGAACAATATATTCATAATACCAGTATGGCTCTCCATCAACCTACAAACAAATTTTATATATGTGCCAGATGCATATCAGCTCCAGAAGAAAAAACATGACTACAATCATCATGAGGTCATCGGCGAAAATCGCCAGAGCTTACATCTGTAGTGTGTGCATCAAGGACAGAACTCTCCGCCATTCGCTGGCTTGTTGTTACCTTCTGCAAAGGGATGTAGTTTGTCATGAGCATCTGACCTGTGACTCTGTTTTTGGCTGAACTTCGCTTTTTAGATATACCAATATATGAAAAGCATGATAAACATTAAACTAGAAATTTCTTCTGAAATTAATAATGTACGTATGTGATTGCTCTTGACACAAAGAATGATACCCTTTTGCGAGATTAAGAATGATGCCATTTTCATTTACATAGATAGAAGAAATAGTTACCAATGAAGATTTGTCAGACAGAACGCAATCAGCAACATCTTTTGCAGCCCAAGTTTTCTTGTCTTTTGAAGGTAGAAAGCGTGAACTTGGTGGCCCGATCTGCACCAAAAACTTGCTGAGCATCAGTGTGTTGTATTATTGGTCGATTTATTTTACTTTTGGGAGCTCAACTGACACGAGATCATCTACACAGTCTATTTGAACACCATCAACTTGCACTAAACCATCGACCAAATTGGAAACAGAATCTGTTGCACATAGCAAATTTTGGCATCTATTAGTACCACCATACCAGATAGTATTTTAGTAATTACCGAGACTGAGATGACGGCATTGTTGATCATGTCAAGGCGCTCCGATACGATGCGTTGCCGCGCATCAGCTGCAAAGAGTTTGTCAGCTTTGCCTCCCTTTCGAACCAGACAGGAAGACTCTGAAAAATGTGCCATTGCTATACCAGGGCTACTCACGAGATAGTGGCGCCGCAGAGGAATATCGCTCCGATTTCCTCGACTCTACCCTGGAAAACAGAGCATCAGTAAGTTCTGTCCTATGCTCGTGAAGAAGGCGGCAGAGCATGTAAAAAGAACATGTTTCATAGGAAGTTTCAGACAAGGCAGCAGAGCATGTAAACAGAACATGCTTCATAGGAAGTTTCAGACAGGGGACTGGAAAAATACCATCTGAAGGAGGTTTTCTTCCCTGGCAGCTGAACCGGGTAAAGAAAAGAGTAGGCGTTGGTCTCATCAACCAGCATGGCCATCTTCACGCCGTCGTCGTCCACCTCGGTCGCAGCAGCAGCAGCAGCACACGATTCTACTACTTGATCAGCATGACCAAAGCAGTTTCAAATCAGATAGGAAAAACAGTAGTACTATCACAAACCATCATCACAATGTGAAGATGCTCACAATGCCATCCACAACCCACGAGTAAATCCGAGAACAAGAAAATCTACAACTCAGGAGAGATCGTTGTGAGTGAGTAGCTGAGTATCCCCACCTGTAACCGGGAGGACGATGGCAAAGGAGGAGGCGAGGCCGGACAGCACGAGCTGCCTCCTCTCGAGCCCGCGGCTCCACGAATCGGGCGCGCACGAGCACGAGACCGCTCTCCTCCTGGACGGCGGAGCGCACCCTGCTGCTACACCAGCCGCGCCCTTGCTCCTACAGAGCTCCCAAGAATCAGCGCGCTCCCACGGACTAAACTGACCGTGGAACAGGGGCTGCGTGTGTGGATGGAATGACGCGTACGTACCTGGGGTGGACCGCGGAGGAGGAGCGAGGGAGGGGGGAGGCCGGGGAGAGAAGCGCCGCCGCCATGGCTCTCCGTCGCCGGCGTCCGGCCTCACTCTCGTCGAGGAAGAGCAGAGGACCAGAGCGCCTCGGCAGCGGGGAGACGTTATCCCGATAGCACGGCCCGGTTACCCGCCTACCCCAGTGACTCGTTGGCATTAACCCTGCCCCACTATCTTTCTCTGCTCATCCAGTGGCTGGACCCTGGACACCGCACAACTCTGCTTACTACTCCTATTCCACGCCTCGTCGCTGTCCACGCGGTCGCTTGCCATTGCCATGCTGCTCCGGCCAGAGCACCGCCTCCTCTCGCCGCCAGCGACCGCCCCCGCCCCCGCCCGTGCCTCCGTCTCCGCGGCGGCGACCCCCGCCGTCTCCCGCCAACCCCGCGGCGCGCTCCGGCTCCCCCGCGCGGCTTCTCCGCTGAGGGGCAAAGCGTCGAGCACCGTGCGCGCGTCGGCCGGCCCGGCGGGCATGCCGTCCGTAGCGCACCGGGAGGTGGCGCGGGCCGTGGCGGGAGAGGCGGAGGCGCGGCTGGGCGACCGGCTGCTGCCCTCGGCCGTGCCCGCCGACGTCGCCGAGTTCCGCAACGGCGACGGGACCGCCCTCGGCTCCCTCGACGTGCGCCGCGGCGCGCCCGGCTCCTCGGTACTTCCTCTCGCCCCCGAGGTCTCCCTCACAAAATACTACTACTACCCACCACGACTCAACTAGAATCGGTAGAAATTTGCTCCGTGATAACAACACACCAAAGAGAGGGGGATCGAATGAAACTTTTGCGTGGCAGCTCCATCTGAAACTTTCGTTAACATTATAAAAACTTTTTATTTCACTTGGGACGCGTGAATAGTTCGAATGAAGCATCAGAAATTGTCTTTTTTACACAAGCCACAAAAAACGTCGCTTTTCACCGAAATCTTGTGAACGCACATAAAATGTCCGGATATACACGTGGGATTTTTGTTTCGAATTTTTTAACTTTTCGAAATGTGTATTTTGACAATGGGTGCATATGAACCTAGGAGCCATTGCGAATTTCCGTTTCACTTGCTCCTTTTCTCATCATATGACAGCAGCAAGACACAACAGTTACAGTTCAAGCGTTCTTTTTTCTCTACAGATCGATCTCATGCTGCAGTCGTCGCTTCACTGCAAACTCCCAAACGGTGCGATCGACATCACGTCTCTCTTCATCAACCTAAACGCCTCGACGGACGCGCCACATTTCGTCATGGAGTTCATACAGGGCAGCCCAACTTCGATGGTCGTGCTTCTGGACCTGCTCCCACGGAAAGACCTCGCGCTCCACCCGGAGTACATCGAGAAGTACTATGAAGATACTGAGGTGGACAAGCAGCGCAAGATCATCGAAGAATTGCCGCAAAGCCGCACGTACCTTTCGCCGTCGCTCTTCGTGCGCAGCGCGTTCTCTCCCACGGCGGTGTTCTTCACCATTGACTGTGGGCAAGGAGGGGAGAGCACCTTGGAGGAGATAGTGCATGGTCATCTCGCGTCGGTTGTGAAGGCGGTTCTTCAGATCTGGCTTGATACTTGCGCCGGTGACACCTCCGAAATGGACGAGGGCGAGAGGGAGATCATGGTTAAGAGGGACCGGGCTGTAAGATCAAAGTCGATCGAGGTCGACCTGACCGCGAATTTGCCGAGGATGTTTGGCCCCGACGTGTCCGGCCGCGTCATCGCTGAAATTCGTAAGGCCTTTGGGGTGGAGGAGGCCTAGCATTCAGAAGTAGAAATGTGACTTTAGATGTGGTGATCCGCGCCAATGGGAATGTAAATAGTTATTTGGTGGAAAATGTTTCTAATCCGTAACCCGTCTTGTCAGAATCGCGAACTGAATGCTGTGATGATGATTTGGCAGCACGATGCAATATCTCCATCTTTTTGTGTGTGTATGAAACGACTCTTGCGGCCTCACATGTGGTGATCTGCAGTTTTGGGTAGCAACAGTACAGAGGTTAGGCAATGTTTCTTGGAGCTACACATTCCTTTCGCTTTCAGACTTGTCTAGGTGCCGACTGATCTGTGACTGTGAGAAGCAAACATTATCCTATCAGACTTTTCTTAACGTACTAAAACAGTATATCAGCAAAACAAGTACTGGAAAAGCATTGAGCAAAAGAGGTGCAAAGTCACTTTGTGGATGCTCCTTCACAACTGGTTGCTCAAACTTTTCCTCTTGATAGATATGTGGTTGGAAGTTCTGTACATGAGAATGTTTCTGTACTGCAAATTTGCCGCACACATTTCCTCGAAAGGCTTTCAGTTTTTTTTTTAGAGAGAGAGATAGAAATGCTTTTAGGTTGGAATGAGGCCCATCACCAACTGGGAGTAAAACTTGGGAATGAAAAAATTGAATCAATTGTCTCATTCGCTAAAGAGTGCACAAGAAGCACCTACAAGTGTCGGTACAACAGGATACAAGTGTCACCTACAGCAGGATGTGTGGCCAAAAAAAAAAAAACCTTTTCTTCCCCACGAACTTGTGACCTCATTCTATGTCTATTGAAATCTTATCTTATTTTGAGGGAAGACACCAACGAGCGTCCTGTATCCGAAAATTATCAAGGAAAACATTAACCAATACAATATCTAGAAATTATATGGAAAAGAGTAGAAAATACAATATAAGGACGACAATGCACAAAAAAAACAACACAAATTTAAATTACGCCCGACGGACATCTTAAACATGCCTCAAACGTCCGGACTGACCGGACCCCTCATATCCAGTCAAATATGGGCCGGATATGGGGGCACCCGGATACGCCCGACGCACCACGTCGGACCCAACAACTGACCCACCTAAAAATGCAGCAAATCCATCAAATCGACCTACCGGGTCCATTTGATCTCTTCCCACTTCTTCCTTCTCCTCGACGTCCGTCTTGTAGCTCCGTCGTCGCCGCGCGCGCTCCGCAGCCATTCCTAGCCTCTGCGCCGCCAGCTCCGGCAGAGCAGTTCTCTCTCCCATCCTCGCCGACGGGGGCGTCGTCGCCAGCTCTGGCAGAGCAGTTCTCTCTCCCATCCTCGCCGCCGGGGGCGTCGTCGCCAGCCCGAAAGCCACCGCGGTACGTCCAGCAACTCTCTGGCTCCGTCTTGCACTCTTTGTGTTCGACACATTGTCTGACCGGTTTTTTGTGATTTTATTATGGAAAACGATGAATTCCGATGCTTCGTCGGACAAGGAGTATGGACCGACGGAGCTTGATCAAAATGATTCAAGATGAGTTCTTTGATTCCTCGAATTCGGACGAAGAAGTGGACATGATCATGCTCATGAGTGTGCAAGAAGAAATGGACCGGCAGGTGGAGCATATTCTCAACTTCAAGTGCTCAAACAAAGGGAGAAGAGTGATCAATCGGGATAGGGTGTCCTGAGCACGACTATTGCAGAAGGATTACTTGCTCGGAACCCAACTTTCCTTGATGATCCATGGTTTCGCCGCCGTTTCCGCATGCGGAAACCATTGTTCTTGCGCATTATGGAGGGAGTGGAGGCACACGTCAAGCTCAAAAGGAATTGTTGCGGCCAACTTTCTTTCTCTGCTAAGTAGAAGTGCACGGCTGCTATGAGGATGCTTGCATTTGGTATTGCCGCAGACGCCGGATTGCTCGGTATCAACATTTGTTAATCCCGTGTGACATTGACGTGTATGATGGACGTGCATGGATTTAAGAGTCCGGATTTGAGATATATTGATGCCGGACACAAGATACGAGAGACCGGCGGGCGCTATCCACGGACGCGCTTGCGGGTGTTTAGGAGGGCCGGATTTGCCGAGTCCGGCTGTAGATGCTCTATTTTGGAGTGTCAATGATCCAGAAGGGGAACTCAGCTATACCCCAAATCAGAGTTGAGTGGCACGGCGCTAGAGCGGATCATGCTACAGTACGTACACGGGAAGACTGCTACGTTCTTCGTGCTCGTTTTCGTCCCAAGGGGGGGAGAGTCTGTGCAGAGCCAATAGCGCGTGACTGACTGTGGGCCCGCGCTCGCTGCGGGAGTATGAGCGAAGGGTCTGAACAGAATCTGAAACCGAAAGTGCCTTTCTACACCCAGGAGCAAATGCTCCTGGAGTGAACAGTAAAATCAAAAAAATAGAAAAAAAATTCAAAAAATTCTGAATTTTTTTTTGACATACTTACACAAATGTTTGTCGTGCACGCAAAAATTCATCGCGAAATCACATTGGTGGAAGCCGTGCCAAAAAAAACAAAATCGGAGGTCCAAAATGCTTTTGTAAGTAACATTTTCAGAGCATCGATTTTGTTTTTTTCGACACCTTCCACCAATGTGATTTTGTGATGAAAGTTTGCATGCACAACAAACATGTGTGAAAGTATTCCTCAAATAAATTTCAGATTTTTTTGAACTTTTTTTCAATTTTTTTGATTTTACTGTTCACACAGGAGCATTTGCTCCTGGTGTAGAAACTTCACGTCCGAAACTCTCATCCTCCCCGTCTTCCTCTTATCCTCCTCTGCTTCTCTCTTCTCCTCCCCAATTCCCCCTCAAACCCTACGATCCGTGAGTTCCCTCCGGCGGCGCCGCCGCTCCGATCGCTCGCCTCTCCATCAGCCCCAGCCCGCCGTCCGCGCCGCGGCAGCGGTCCATGGATTTCCGCTTCGGCGCCGGCGACCGCGGGCCGCCCGGCTATACTTCGTCCGTCCCAGGGCCTTCGCCGCCGCCGTTGGAGTGGCAGGCGCCGGCGCCGCCGCGAGAGCTCGTCATACGCGAGCAGGTGACGCGGCGGCTCACCGAGGAGTGGGCCAAGGACGATCCCGCCTTCGCCCGCGGCCTCAACGAGGGGTTCTTCGCCCCCGATCGCTTCATGCCGCCGCCGCCGCACGCGCCGATGCCGATGCACCCGCTCCCGCACGCGCCGCCGCCGCCGGTGCCATTCGAGGAGTTCGGGGCCTGGCAGGGGTTCGGGCGTCCCCTGCACGCGGGGTTTGGGGAAAGGACGCGGTTTCTCTTCGGGGCGAAGTGGGGGTCTACGCCGCGGCCAGGTCCGAAGCGCAAGCTCAAGCTGCTTGAGGTCGAGCCCTCCGGGAGAACCGAGGTATGTGGGCACAGACGAATCTTCCTCCGATTGTTCAGGCCTGAAGTTCTTTTCCAGATTCGGCAAGAAAAACCTCTGCTTTCCTCAGAAGTAGTACCTGCTGCATCTCTGCTGTCTCATTTCAGAGTCACTCGCACAATATCTGTTCTGAAGTTGATTTCCAGATTCGGCATTAAAAAACTGTCACCTCGCTCAGAAATTCCTCCTGTATTCCTGTTCTGTCATGTGATTTAGTCAGATGGTGTGAACTTGAGTGGAAAAGAGAGTACTCCTTTTGTAGCAAAAGGGTGACAGGTGAACAGACTGATTCTTGACACCACTGTTTCGTGAAAGTTATGAGGTTATTTTTGGTGCTAATATTGCTTACTGGGTGCATCAAGGCTCAGATCAGAGTCAGAGTTTGAAAGGATGCTGATGATTTCCCATTGATTCTACTTGTCTCCGTGCATTTATTTGATTGGTATCTTTAGCTGTAGAGGGATACTTTCAATCATGAGACATAGTTTCAACTTGCAACCATCTGAATAATCATAACATGCTATTATTTTAGAGCTACAAGATGTTACATATGCACACCTCATTAACTATTGCGTTGAATCTTAATCTCAGGCTCTTTCACCGATGGTTCCAATGATGAAGAGGAAAGCAGATGAGAGTGCTGCAACTACTGTCCCAAACAAAGTACAGAAACAAGCAGAGGACTGGAGCTGTGCACTATGCCAGGTTAGTGCACCATCTGAAGCTGGTCTAAATGAGCATCTTGGAGGAACAAAACATAAGGCGAAGTTGGCACAATGTGGCGTCAGCAAGGCGATCAAAGATGACAAAAACTGCTTGCAGACGACCACTGGGAATGAGAGCAACACAGATCCTTGTGATGCACCTAAGGAAATATGCATGCTAGTAGACAGTGCAACATGTGAAGCTGGTCTAAATGAGGATCTTGGAGAAAGAAAATATGAGGCGAAGTTGGCACAATGTGGCGTCAGCAAGGCGATCAAAGATGACAAAAACTGCTTGCAGACGACCACTGGGAATGAGAACAACACAGATCCTTGTGATGCACCTAAGAAAATATGCATGCTAGTAGATGGTGAAATGCATGAAGTTGTTCGGAAGAACAACTATCTGTGGTGTGATTGCTGCAGAGTCAGGTGTCATAGTAAAGTCATCATGGCTGGCCATCTGCGGAGCAAGAAGCACAGTAAGTTAAACAAGGTTTGGACATCGATAAACGCCGTGAGGACAAATACCGATACTAAGGAAGGTTTGCCTTCTTGTGGAAGTCAGGTAAATACAAACAGCCCTACTGAAATTCCAGCGGTAATTGAAGGCGACATAAATATGACCACCGGAGTAGATGAAAGCGGCCCTATAGAAAATGCAGTCCATAAAGAAATCCATCCGCGGAGCAAGAAGCACAGTAAATTAAACGATGGTTGGTCATCGATAAAGGCTGTGAGGACAAATACCGATACTAAGAAACAAATCCATCCGGGGAGCAAGAAGCAAGGTAAATTAAACAATGTTTGGACATCGATAAAGGCTGCGAGGACAAATACCGATACTAAGGAAGGTTTGCCTTCTTGTGGAAGTCAGGTAAATACAAACGTCCCTACTGAAATTCCAGCGGTAATTGTAGGCGACATAAATATGACCACCGAAGTAGATGAAAGCAGCCCTGTAGAAAATCTAGTCCAGAAAGAAATCACAAGAATGGCCACCATATGGGCTATGTTTTCTTGTTAAGTTTCTTTGATACTGGTAATCAAGGTAGGAATCTTATAAGTCTTCGAATCCAGTTCAACAGATCTCTTATAAGGTACTCCCTC
This sequence comes from Aegilops umbellulata, assembly GCA_032464435.1. Lineage (NCBI taxonomy): Eukaryota > Viridiplantae > Streptophyta > Magnoliopsida > Poales > Poaceae > Aegilops > Aegilops umbellulata. The sequence goes on from CP136059.1 coordinate 423,454,771, forward strand.
TGTAAAGAAATATAAGAGCGTTTAGATAACTAAAGTAGTGATCTAAACGCTCTTATATCTCTTTACGGAGGGAGTAACTTGATTACTAGTGTCTAAGCAACTTTGCAAGAGAAACATTGCTCCCTAGAAGTATGTATTCTTGTTACTCCCTGGACATGTCTTTCACGTGGAGATGACTGAATTATGGAGAATACCCAGTTTCAACTTTGCCTAAGCTGCTTGTGTGGTCCTTCTAGCCAGTTTTGATTGTCGCCCTCTGTTTACATTAATGTGAAGTAGGTGGGATGAGTTGAGCTGGTGATGAGTAGGGTTTCCCTGAGTGCTAACCTGACTCTAGTTCGTAATTTATTTAGGTCTTTTAGGTGTGGCTCAGGTTTACTTTTGCATATGTTGTGTGGAAAGCTGCTCTTTTGAGTAGTTGCAGCACTTACTCATCAGTAGCTGTTTCAAAAAGAGTGCAGTCGCCGGTTATATAATGATTAGAGGCATATATATTGTCCAAGCATCCTGATGAGAAATATCAGGCAAAAATGCTTCTAAAGCTGTAAATCCCATGAAAAATGAGGTGTAGGTTCTGACGTTTCTTGACTGACTTATAGTGCTCGATCTGTATGCATGCCAAATCTCAGCGTTAAATACAATGTTACTGGCAAGATATTTGCTACTGACATTTTGGATTAATGTGGAATATGGCCTTCCTTGGTATCATAAATGATGGTCTTTGAAACTTCTGCCCCGAGTATTCATGGAGTTTCTGACTTTAGAAAGTTTTTTGCTGGATATGCCCTCGATAGTATCGTCCATAGCAGCTTATCTCAGGTGTTGCTGGGAGAAACACAACAAATCATGGGAAATCAGAAAATGCAGTGAACACCATGGCAAGCTTGCAGCCAAGAAGCAACCCATGTTCTTTGGCCCCACTGTTTATTTCTGTTAGGCCAGAGTTGCAATGTCTCTGCATTGCTCAGCTGTTCTACCTTGTCTAGTTTGAATTGCGGATTGTTATGATTTTGTACCCCAGATAGATCTGGTGTTATATATAGCCTGGGTTCCCGTATCTTCTGAAATAATCTATACTGATGTCTGCCCTACTAGCTAGACAGATACTCCTTCCGTTCCTAAATACTTGTCTTTCTAGAGATTTCAACAAATGACCACATACGAAGCAAAATGAATGAACCTACACTCTAAAATATGTCTACATACATCCGTATGTTGTAACCATTTGAGATGGCTAGAAAGACAAGTATTTGGGAACGGAGGGAGTAGTAAGTAGCCTGTTCTACCTCTTGTCTGTGTATTACATGCGACATGAACACCGACCACATTGTGACCTTGTGAACATTACACAACATGGGTGAAAGTTATGAGGTTATTTTAGGTGGTGATACTGCTTACTGGTACATCAAGGTTCCTATCAGAATCAGAGTTTGAAAGGATGCTGATGATTTCTATTGATTCTACTTGTCTCCATGCATTTATTTGATCGGTATCTGTAGCTGTAGAGAGATACTTTCAATCATGAAACATAGTTTCATCTTGCAACCATCCGAATAAGCATAACATGCTATTATTCTAGAGCTACAGGATGTTGTTACATATGCACACATGATTAACTATTGCATTGAATGTTCATCTCATGCTCTTTCATCAAAACTGAAGGTTCCAAGTATGAAGAGGAAAGCAGATGCAAATGCTGCAACTACTGTACCAAAGAAAGTTCAGAAACTAGCCGAGGACTGGAGCTGTGCACTATGCCAGCTTAGTGCACCATCTGAAGCTGGTCTAAATGTGCATCTTGCAGGAAGAAAACACAAGGCGAAGTTGGCACAGTGTGGCGTCAGCAAGGTGATCAAAGATGACAAAAACTGCTCGCAGACGACCACTGGGAATGAGAACAGCACAGATCCTTGTGATGCACCTAAGCAAATATGCATGCTAGTAGACGGTGAAATGCATGTAGTTGTTCGGAAGAACAACTACCTGTGGTGCTATTGCTGCAGAGTCAGGTGTAATGAGAACGCCACCATGGCTTGCCATCTGCGGAGCAAGAAGCACAGTAAATTAACCAAGGTTTGGACATCGATAAATGCTGTGAGGACAAATAACGATACTAAGGAAGTTTTGCCTTCTTGTGGAAGTCAGGTAAATACAAACGGCTCTACTGAAATTCCAGCGGTAATTGAAGGCGACATAAATATGACCACCGAAGTAGATGAAAGTGGCCCTGTAGAAAATCCAGTCCAGAAAGAAATACAAAGAATGGCCACCATATGGGCAATGTTTTCTTGTTAAGTTACTTAGATACTGGTAATCATGGTAGGAATCTTGCAAGTCTACGAAACCAGTTTAACAGATGGCTTATAAGGTATATAACTTGATTACTAGTGTCTAAGCAACTTTGCAAGAGAAACATTGCTCCCTAGATGTGTTCTTGTTACTCACTGGACATGTCTTTCACATGGAGGTGACTTATTTATGTAGAATGCCCAGTTTGACTTTTGCCTAAGCTGCTTCTGTGGTACTTCTAGCCAGTTTTGATTGCGGCCCTCTGTTTACGTTAATGTGAGTAGGTGGGATGGGTTGAGCTGGTGATGAGTAGGGCTTCCCTGACTGCTATCTGACTCTAGTTCGTAATTTATTTAGGTCTTTTCGGTGTGGCTCAGGTTTTACTTTTGCATATGTTCTGTGGAAAGCTGCTTGTTTGAGTGCAGTCACCGGTGATATATAGTGATTAGAGGCATATATATTATCCAATCATCCTGATGAGTATCAGGCAAAAATGTTTCTAAAGCTGTAAATCCCATGAAAAATGAGGTGTAGGTTCCGACATTTCTTGACTGTGCTCAGGAAGGTTGTGCTCTGTATGCATGCAAATTTCAGTGTCAAATACAATGCTACTCGCAAGATATTTGGCACTGACATTTTGGATTAATGTAGAATATGGCCTTGGCCTTCCTTTGTATCATAAATGATGGTCTTTGAAACTTCTGCCCTGAGTATTCATGGAATTTGTGACTTTAGAAAGTTTTTTGCTGGATGTGCCCTCGATAGTATCGTCCACAGCAGCTTATCTCAGGTGTTGCTGGGAGAAACACAACAAATCATGGGAGATCAGAAAACCCAGTGAACAGCATGGCAAGCTTGCAGCCAAGAAGCGATCCATGTTCTGTCGTCCTGCTGTTTATTACTCTTAGGCCAGAGTTCCAATGTCTCTGCATTGCTCAGCTGTTCTACCTTCTCTAGTTTGAATTCCGGATTTTTATAATTTGTACCCCAGATAGATCTGGTGTTATATATAGCCTGGGTGTCCGTATCTTCTGAAATAATCTATACTGATGTCTGCCCTACTAGCTTGTGTTTGCTCAGAATGCACCTAGCTAGACAGATACTGTAGTAAGTAGTTCGTTACACCTCTTGTCTGTGCATTACATGCGACATGAACACCGGCCACATTCTGACCTTGTGAATGTTACAAAAAACAGGTGATAAACTGACTCAAGTTTGGAATTTATTTAGTTGTTTTAGGTGTCAGGGCTCAGGTTTGCTTCTGCATGTGTTGTGCTGAAGTTGTTCTTTCTTAGTAGTTGCAGCATGTACTCACCAATAGCTGTTTCAGAAACAGTGCACGCACCAGTAATCTAAAGAGAGTATTCCTTTTTGTAGCAAAAAGGACAGGTGAACAGACTGATTCTTGTCACCACCGTTTGGTGAAAGTTATGAGGTTATTTTTGGTGGTAATATTGCTTACTGGGTACATCAAGGCTCAGATCAGAGTCAGAGTTTGAAAGGATGCTGGTGATTTCCCATTGAGTCTACTTGTCTTCATGCATTTATTTGATTGGTATCGGTAGCTGTAGAGAGATACATTCGATCATGAGACATAGTTTCAACTTGCAATCATCCGAATAACCATATAACATGCTATTATTCTAGAGCTACGGGATGTTGTTACATATGCACACCTGATTAACTATTGCATTGAATGTTCATCTCAGGCTCTTTCATCAAATCCAAAGGTTCCAACGGTGAAGAGGAAAGCAGATGCAAATGCTGCAATTACTGTGCCAAAGAAAGTACAGAAACCAACCAATGACTGGAGCTGTGCACTATGCCAGGTTAGTCGACCATGTGAAGCTGCTCTAAATGCGCATCTTGGAGGAACAAAGCATAAGGCAAAGTTGGCACAGTGTGGCGTCAGCAAGATGATCAAAGATGGCAAAAACTGCTCGCTGACGACCACTGGGAATGGGAACAGCACAGATCCTTGTGATGCACCTAAGAAAATATGCATGCTAGTAGACGGTGCAATGCATGAAGTTGTTCGGAAGGACAAGTACCTGTGGTGTGATCACTGCAGAGTCAGTTGTGATAACTACGCCACCATGGCTTGCCATCTGCGGTGCATGAAGCAGAGTAAATTGTCCAAGGTTTGTTCATCGATAAAGGCTGTGAGGACAAATAACAATACTAAGGAAGGTTTGCCTTCTTCTTTTGGAAGTCAGGTAAATACAAACGGCTCTACTGAAATTCCAGCGGTAATTGAAGGCGACATAAATATGACCACCACAGTTTATGAAAGTGACCCTGTAGAAAATCCAGTCCAGAAAGAAATACAAAGAATGGCCACCATATGGGCAATGTTTTCTTGCTAAGTTTCTTAGATACTGGTAATCATGGTAAGAATCTTGCAAGTCTACGAATCCAGTTCAACAGATGGCTTATGAGGTATATAACTTGCTTACTAGTGTCTAAGCAATTTTTTGCAATAGAAACATATCTCCCTCGAAGCATTTGTTCTTGTTACTCCCTGGGCATGTCTTTCACATGGGGCTTATGTTGAATACCCAGTTTGAACTTTGCCGAAGCTGCTTCTGTGGTACTTCTAGCCAGTTTTGATTGTCGCCCAATGTTTATGTTAATGTGAGTAGTGGGATGGGTTGAGCTGGTGATGAGTAGGGTTTCCCTGAGTGCTAACCCGACTCTAGTTTGTAATTTCTTTAGGCCTTTTAGGTGTGGCTCAGGTTTACTTTTGCATATGTTGTGTGGAAAGCTCCTCGTTTCAGTAGGTGCAGCATGTACTCATCAGTATCTGTTTCAGAAAGAGTGTAGTCAACGATAATATATAGTGATTAGAAGCATATATGTTATCAAGCATCCTGATGAGAGAAAATGGCATATGTGAAACATCAGGCAAAAATGCAAAGCTGTAAATTCCATGAAAACGGGGTGTAGGTTCTGACGATTGTTGAATGATTTATAGTCCTCGGGAAGGCTGAGAATATATGCATGCCAAATTTAAGCGTCAAATACAATGTTACTCGCAAGATATTTGGTACTGACATTTTGGATTAATGTAGAATAAATATGGTCTGTGAAACTTCTGCCCTGAGTATTCATGGAATTTTTGACTTTAGAATGTTTGTTGCTGGATATGCCCTCGATAGTATCGTCTACAGCAGCTTATCTCAGGTGTTGCTGGGAGAAACACAACAAATCATGGGAGATCAGAAAACGCAGTGAACACCATGGCAAGCTTGCAGCCAAGAAGCAATCCATGTTCTGTGGCCCTGCTGTTTATTTCTGTTAGGCCAGAGTTGCAATGTCTCTCCATTCTGCAGCTGTTCTACCTTGTCTAGTTTGAATTCCGGATTGTTATAATTTGAACCCTAGATACATCTGGTGTTATATATAGCCTGGGTGCCCGTATCTTCTGAAATATGACCACCTCTTGTCTGTGCATTACATGCGACATGAATACCGACCGCATTGTGACCTTGTGAATGTTACACAAAACAGGTGATAAACTGACTCAAGCTTGGAATTTATTTAGTTGTTTTTGGTGTCAGGGAGAGAGTCATTGAGCACCGCTGATGAGCCATACAATGAAGCTATGGGAGAGAGTCATTGAGCACCGCTTAAGAAGAATGACAAGCGTGACCAAAAATCAGTTTGGTTTCATGCCTGGGAGGTCGACCATGGAAGCCATTTTCTTGGTACGACAACTTATGGAGAGATATAGGGAGCAAAAAAAGGACTTGCATATGGTGTTCATTGACTTGGAGAAGGCCTATGATAAGATACCGCGGAATGTCATGTGGTGGGCCTTGGAGAAACACAAAGTCCCAGCAAAGTACATTACCCTCATCAAGGACATGTACGATAATGTTGTGACAAGTGTTCGAACAAGTGATGTCGACACCGATGACTTCCCGATTAAGATAGGACTGCATCGGGGGTCAGCTTTGAGCCCTTATCTTTTTTGCATTGGTGATGGATGAGGTCACAAGGGATATACAAGGAGATATCCCATGGTGTATGCTTTTTGCGGATGATGTGGTGCTAGTTGCCGATAGTCGGACGGGGGTAAATAGGAAGTTAGAGTTATGGAGACAAACCTTGGAATCGAAAGGGTTTAGACTTAGTAGAACTAAAACCGAGTACATGATGTGCGGTTTCAGTACTACTAGGTGTGAGGAGGAGGAGGTTAGCCTTGATGACCAGGTGGTACCTCGGAAGGACACCTTTCGGTATTTGGGTCAATGTTGCAGGAGGATGGGGGTATTGATGAAGATGTGAACCATCGAATCAAAGCCGGATGGATGAAGTGGCGCCAAGCTTCTGGCATTCTCTGTGACAAGAGAGTGCCACAAAATCTAAAAGACAAGTTTTACAGGACGGCGGTTCGACCCGCAATGTTGTATGGCGCGGAGTGTTGGCCGACTAAAAGGCGACATGTTCAACAGTTAGGTGTGGCGGAGATGCGTATGTTGAGATGGATGTGTGGCCACACGAGGAAGGATCGAGTCCGGAATGATGATATATGAGATAGAGTTGGGGTAGCACCAATTGAGGAGAAGCTTGTCCAACATCGTCTGAGATGGTTTGGGCATATTCAGCGCAGGCCTCCAGAAGCTCCAGTGCATAGCGGACGGCAAAGCGCGCGGAGAATGTCAAGAGAGGGCGGGGTAGACCGAATTTGACATGGGAGGAGTCCGTTAAGAGAGACCTGAAGGATTGGAGTATCACCAAAGAGCTAGCTATGGGCAGGGGTGCGTGGAAGCTTGCTATCCATGTGCCAGAGACATGAGTTGGTTGCGAGATCTTATGGGTTTCACTTCTAGCCTACCCCAACTTGTTTGGGACTAAAGGCTTTGTTGTTGTTGTTGTTGTTGTTGTTGTTTGTTTTTGGTGTCAGGGCTCAGTTTTGCTTCTGCATATGTTGTGCTGAAGTTGTTCTTTCTTAGTAGTAGTTGCATCATGTACTCACCAATAGCTGTTCCAAAAACAGTGCATGCACCAGTAATCTACATAGGCATATAGAGCATACAAGCATCCTGATGAAGAGAAAGAAATGGTACTCCCTCTGTAAAGAAATGTAAGATAGTGATCTAAACGCTCTTATATTTGTTTACGGAGGGAGTAGATATGAAGTATCAGGTGAAAATGCTCATATAGCTGTAGCATTCCATGAAAAAAATGTGTAGGTTTGAACGTTTCTCAATTAATTTATACTGCTCGGGAAGGTTCTGTTCTGAGATTCAAATACAATGTTATTTGTGAGATATTTTGTTTGGAAATTTTGTATTGATGTGGAATATGGTATTCATAAGTATTGTAAATTGAAGTGGTCTTTGTAACTTCTGCACGGAGTATTCAAGGAATTGTGTGACTAAATTTTTTTCTTTGAGAGTGCGGCTAGGTGTATCATATTTTTATAGAAGGCAGAAAACATTCCAAGAAGACTATCCGAGCAACAAGAGTAGTACAAACTCAACCGCCATCACATACATTACAATTTACAACAACACAAAGGGCCTACCCTGAGTCAGAAAGACAAATGCGTGTGACAACCAACACCGGTTCCCTCCGAAGACAACTGAAACTCATCTACCCATGAATTCCTAAAAGAGGTTGGTGAGTAGGTGGCAGGACTTAGTCCTGACGAAGGCAAAGCATTCCTAAAGATGGAATGCAACATAGGACCTCCACAACAACGAGCACCAAAGGAATGCAACACAAGATCTCCAAATCGTGTCTGCTAACATAACGCTTCGAACTAAGGAACGACGTCGGTGATGTCGCCATCGTCAATTCAGAACCGAACCTAGGTTTTCGCATGGAGACAACAACCAAACTCAAATGTGTGTGTGTGTGTGTGGGGGGGGGGGGGGGGGGCACACCTCGACGACGCCTCCAAAGAGGGGAAGGATACTCGCATGTGGTGGCGCCGCCTGACGCTGACCGAAGATAGGCATGATTTCATTTGTAACATTGCACACCTCCATCCCCACCCACCAGATTTCGGCAACACCGTCCATGTTCGACACTTTGCCGCCACATCCGCACCTCGGCATCATAGCTGAAACGCCATGGTCCACCACACCTGTGCGAACAAAAGAGCACATAACATGTCTTCCACCTCCTGGATCCCGCTGCACTGTTATGCTCCTGGATCCCGCGCTGCTGCCACCAAGGACTCTCCCATCGCGCTCTCACCTTCCCCGTGTCCTCCTAGCCTTGCTCTGCCGCTCTGATGTGCCTTCCACCGTGCACCGCGTGAAACCCTCTACCATTGTGTGTTCCCCACTTGATGTCGTTGCTCTGCACGAAGGAGGCCTGTCGGGGCGCGACCGCCACCTTTGATGGTTGGGCGCCGCCACCAACGTCGACCCTAGCGGCGGCCAACGGAAGCACAAGGCAGCCGTTTCTTTTTTGCTAGGATTTCAGGCCTCCGGGGTTGTCCGCGCGAGCGATCCCTTGGTGGGACGCTGCAGCTAGAATGCAGCGGAGCTGGAATCGCACCCTGAAGAGCTGCAACCGCGTGCCGAAGAAGTTGGGAGCCCGGCGACGCACCGAACATTCTTTGGCTGCAACCACCGGCCCCCGGAGCTGCAACCGGGGGCTGAAGAAGCTGGAGCCCGACGACACATTGGTCTGTGTTTGTTGTGACCGTCAACGCGGTTTGCTGAAACCGGCCGCGACCATAACGACTTTTTTGCACAGCCGCCGGTGCTACGACTACGAGGACACGTTGCCGATGATTTTTCGAGATGACGATGACCCGAGGTACCCCGGCGAGCACCGACGACCTGCGATGCGAGCGCGAGGCGATGGCACTATGACCCGCTCGGGGGGTCAAGAGCCGTCCGTAAGTGCGACTTTTCTCACGGCGCTGCGGCTGCATCAGTGCGACGAGCCGTCGAGAGGCAACGCCGAGCTGGCGAGCAGTGCCGCAAAGGAATGCAGTGCTGCGATGGGGCTGGCTGGCCGGCGCTGCGCTCGGAGGAGAGCGTGCAACGATCCAACGGACGTGACGCAGTAAATCGGGCGGCTGGTAGGCGACCGACCGAAAAAGTGGGCAGGTCAGCCGGCGCCTAGCGTCACCCGACTTTCCTTTTCTCGTCTTGCACTCTGCCGCTCCAGTCGCTCGTCGCTGGATCTACTCCATGGAGTTCCGCTTCCGCGCCGGGGACCGCGGGCCGCCGGCCCCCGGAGGCTCCCCGCCGGCGCGGTTCCCCCACCCCCGCGACGGCCACACCGGCGCCGTTGCTTCGGGCACGCAAGGTAAGCACCGCCGGAAAAAAAAGCCCCGGACTTCACTCCCCGGAGCGCCCGAATCCCTGACGCCCTCCGCCCCTCCGCGCAGCAGGGCCTTCGCCTTCGCCTTCGCCTTTGCCGCGGCCGCCGCTCGACTGGGAGGCGGCGCGGCGGGAGCACCTCATCCGCGAGGAGGTGAGGCGGCGGCTCGTCGAGGAGGAGGTGCGCCGCGAGTTCGAGGCCAAGGGCGACCTCGCCTTCGCCCGCGGGGGTTGGGGGCCCGACCCGTTCCTCGCCCCCGGCTGCTTCATGCCGCCGCCGCACGCGCCGATGCCGCTGCCGATGCGCCCGCCCCCGTACGCGCCGTCGCCGCCGGTGCCTCTCGACGAGTTTGGGGCCTGGCAGTGGTTCGGGCCTCGCCGGCACGCGGGGTTTGGGGAAAGGATGCCGTTTCCCCGCGAGGAGAGGAGGTGGTCTCTGCCGCCGCAGAAGCCGAAGCATAAGCTCAAGCTGGTTGAGATCGAGCCCTCCGGGACACCCGAGGTATGTGGGCACAAGCTCAAGCTGATTGTTCAGGCAAAGTCATTATCATCGTAGTACTACGCCTGAAGTTCTTTTCCAGATTCGGCATGGAAAAACTTTTACCTGCCTCAGAAATTCATTCTGTATTTCTGTTATGTCATTTCAGAGTTCTGCACACTGTCTGTACATTTTATGTTTGTTTCACTTGTCCTATTAGATTTAACTTTAGCAGCAAATTCTTGTTCCCTCCGTATCAAGTATACGACGTTTTTTCAGTTCAAATTGAACTGCAAAAACGTCTTATATTTAGATACAGAGGAAGTAGAAGATATCTCATCAAGTCATGCATAAGTCGGCAATTCTTGATATCTAGAGGAAATATTTCTTTGCTTAGTTCAATGGAATACTAAATCTTGTTGGAGTAGACCGGGACAATTACTATGATCTAATCAGAATATTGCCCTTCCAGATAACCGTAATAGTCAACTAAAATATACTGATTTAGGCAGGCAGATGGTGTGAACTTGAGTGGCAAAGAGAGTATTCCTTTTGTAGAAAAAAGGATGACAGGTGAACATACTGATTCTTGTCAGCACTGTTTGGTGAAAGTTATGAAATTATTTTTGGCGGTGATATTGCTTACTGGGTACATCAAGCCTCAGATCAGAGTCAGAGTTTGAAAGGACGCTGATGATTTCCCACTGATACTACTTGTCTCCATTCATGCATTTGATTGGTATCCGTATCTGTAGAGACATACTTTCAGTCATGAGACATAGTTTCAACTTGCAACCATCTGAATATCCATAACATGCTATTATTCTAGAGCTGCAGGATGTTGTTAGATATGCACACCCGATTAACTATTGCATTGAATGTTCATCTCAGGCTCTTTCGCCAAAATTGAAGGTTCCAAGGCTGAAGAGGAAAACAGATTCCAATGCTGCAGCTACTGTACCAAAGAAAGTACAGAAACTAGCCAAGGACTGGAGCTGTGCTCTATGCCAGGTTAGTGCAACATGTGAAGCTGGTCTAAATGAGCATCTCGGAGGAAGAAAACATAAGTCCAAGTTGGCCCTGTGTGGCACCAGCAAGGCAATCAAAGATGACAAAAACTGCTCACAGACGACCACTGGGAATAAGAACAGTACAGATCCTTGTGATGCACCTAAGAAAGTACACATGCTAGTAGACGGTGAAATGCATGAAGTTGTTCAGAAGAACAACTATCTGTGGTGTGATCGCTGCAGAGTAAGGTGTGATAGCAACGTCATCATGGCTGGCCATCTGAGGAGCAAGAAGCACAGTAAATTAAACAAGGTTTGGACATCGATAAAGGCTGTGAGGACAAATACCGATACTAAGGAAGGTTTGCCTTCTTGTGGAAGTCAGGTAAATACAAATGACTCTACTGAAATTCCGGCGGTAATTGAAGGCGACATAATTATGACCAGTGAAGTAGATGAAAGTAGCCCTGTAGAAAATCCAGCCGGGAAAGAAATCAAAAGCATTGCCACCGAAGTAGAAATTCCAGCGGTAATTGAAGTCGATATAAATATGACCAGTGGTGTAGATGAAAGTAGCCTTGCAGAAAATCCAGCTGGGAAACAAATCACAAGCATCGCCACCGAACTAGAAAGTATAACCATGGCTACCGAAGTACATGAAAATAACCCTGTGGAAACTCCAGTTGAAACAAAGAAGGAAAGCACAGAGATGACAAATGATGTGTGACAAGTCGTGCCAAAGGAGGAGTAACAGTATACCTGCTCTTTACCCAAGCTTCTTGCTTCTACTCTTTCATTGGACATGATCTTATCGTGGAACGTATGCTTAGCTCAGTTTCATCATCAGATGTGGGGTTCTCTCTTACCATCCACATGTACTCCCTCTGTAAAGAAATATAAGAGCATTTAGATTACTACTTTAGTGATCTAAACGCTCTTATATTTCTTTACGGAGGGAGTAGTTTATAGGGTAACAATAATGCATATTGGGCAATGTTTTCTTGTTAAGTTTCTTAGATACTGGTAATCAAGGTAGGAATCTTACAAGTCTATGAATCCAGTGCCATACATGGCTTCTAAGGTATCTAACTTGATTACTAGTGTCTAAGCAACTTTCCATGAGAAGCATTGCTCCCTAGAAGTATGTGTTATTGTTACTCTTTGGACATGTCTTTGACATGGAGCTTATGTTTTTTATGTAGAATGCCCCACTTTGAACTATACCTTAGCTGCCTCTGTGGTACTTATATCCAGTTTTTATTGTCGTCCTCTGTTTACATGTAATGTGCTGAGGTGAGATGGGTTGAGCTGGTGACGAGTAGGGTTTCTCTGGGTGCTAACCTGACTCTAGTTTGTAGTTTACTTAGGTCTTTGAGGTGTCTGGGCTCAGGTTTACTTTTGCATAGGTTGTGTGAAAATTTGTTCGTTCGAGTAGTTGTAGCATGTACTCACCAATAGCAGTTTTGAAAAGAGTGTACAACCAACAATATATAGAGATTAGAGGCATATAGACTATCCAAGCATCGTAATGAAGAGGGAAAATGGCAGATATGAAATATCAGGTGAACATGTTCCTAAAGTTGTAAAATCCATTTAAATGAGGTGTAGGTTTTGACGACCCTTTGGTTGATTTATTGAGTTCGTGAAGGTTGTGGTCCATATCCATGCCAAAATTCAGTATCAAATAACATGTTACTTGCGAGATATTTGCTACTGAAAGTTTGCATTGATGTGGAATATGGCCTTCCTGGGCACCATAAATTGTTTTGGAGTTTATCTTTGAAACTTTTGCACCAAGAATCATGGAATTTGCGATTTCAGACCATTTTTGCTGGATATGCTCTCTCGACAGGTTCGTCGGCAGCAGCTTAGCATAGGTGTTGCTGGAAGAACACAGTAAATCAAGGCCCACTTCCTTGGTTTGACACGGTCCCCCATGCTTTGGTCCTGCTGTTATTTCTGTTAGGCAAGAGTTCAGCATAGAAGCAATCCATGATCTATGGTTCTGCTGTTATTTCTGTTAGTCAAGAGTTCCAGTGTCTCAGCATTGCTCAGCTGTTCTACCTGGTCCAGTTTGAATTCCGGATGTGTACCCCAAATATACCAGGTAGAACGTAGAACAGCTGAGACACCAGATGCATGTAGGGTATTCAAGCATTATGATGAAGAAATAGCAGTGAAGACACTCCTGAAAGTTGTAAAATTCATGAAAATGAGATGTAGGTTTCGATGATCCTTGGCTGATTTAGTGTTCGGGAAGGTTGCGATCCATATCCATGCCAAAAGCCTTATCAAATAAAATGTTATTTGTGAGATATTGGTAGTGAAATTTTTGCATTGTATAGATCGTAGATTATGCCTTCCCTAGGTACCATAAATTATTTTTGAAATTTTGTGACTTCAGATCATTTTTGATTGGATATGCCCATGACAGGTTTGTCCACAGGAGCTTAGCTTAGGTGTTGCCTATAAATCATGGTAGGTCAGAAACCCAGTGAACGCCATGGCAATCTTGCAGCCATGGAGCAGCAGTCTCTGATCTGTGGTCCTGCCGTGTAATTCTGTTAGGCGAGAGTTCCAGTGTCACTGCTCAGCTGTTCTACCTGGTCCAGTTGGAATTCCGGATTGTCATAATCTGTACCCCAAAAAGATGGAGTGTTACAGCCTGTGCATCTTATGAAATAATCTAGACTGGTATCTGCCCTACTAGCGCGTGTTTGCTCAGAATGTACCCCCTCCGTCCCATAATATAAGAACGTTTTTGACACTAGTGTAGTGTTAAAAACGTTCTTATATTTTGGGACACAGGGAGTACCTAGCTAGACAGATTACTCCCTCCGTCCCAAATATAAGACGTTTTTGCAAGCTAAACAACTTGCAAAAAGTCCTATATTATGGGACGGAGGGAGTAGTAAGTAAGCTTGTTCCACCTCTTGTTTGTGCATCACATGCAAACATGAACGCCGACCGCATTGTGACCCTGTGAAATGTTACACAACACAGGTTCTAAACTGACTCTGCTTTGGAATTTATTTAGTTGTTTTAGGTGTCAGGGCTCAGGTTTACTTCTGCATATGTTGTGCTGAAGTTGTTCTTTCTTAGTAGTAGTTGCATCATGTACTCACCAATAGCTATTCCAAAAAGAACTGAAGGCGTATAGAGTGTTGTAACATTCCATGAAAGAGATTTATCCCGCTGGGGAGTTGCGTTCTGTTCTGTCTCCATGCAAAAAATTCAGTATCGAATAAATTGTTACTTTGTGAGATATTCCGTACTGAAATCTTGCATTATTGTAGAATACCGTCTTTCCGGGTATCCTAAATGATTTTAGAGGTGATCTCTGAAACTTCTGCATCGAGCATTCGTGGAATTTTACGACTTCAGATCATTGCTCGATCGACAGGTTCATCCAGTGCAACTTATCTCAGGCGTTGTCGGAAAAACACGATACATCATGGGATATCAGAAAACCCAGTGAAGTGAAGGCCATGGAAAAGCTTGCGCCCAAGAAGCAACTCATGATCTGTTGTCCTGCTGTCTATTTCTGAAATAGATCCAGTGCTACTTATCGGCCTAGGTTATTTCTGAAATAGTCCGCACTGATATCTGCCCTACTGGCTTGTGTTTGGTCAGAAAGTACTCGGCTAGGCAGCATTACATGCAACATGAGCATTGACTGCACTGCACTGTGATCATGTGAATATCGCACAGCACAGGTGTTAGCTTGGGACTTCGCAGCGAGTGTTCGTGGTTGCTTCAGAATTTCGGCCGGCCACGCTGTGCTCTCCTTTGAACACGTTGGATATACGCAATTTCAGTTAATATTGTCTCTTCTGCATCTGAATTTTGAAGGTGCATAACATAAACATACAGTAGAACGCCTGCTGAGATTGGTCCGGATCATCAATACATACAGGATGCAGTTTCAGATACACATGTAAAACTAGTCTATCAGAGGTAAACAAACCACACTTGTACGTACTTCACTACAAACAGCAGATTGGAAGAAAGAAGAAGGTTACTCTGCAGTCTGGACCTGCACGGACGCCGTTGTCACCTGGATCAGCCGGCGAGGCGCTTCTTCTTGGCCTCGGCCTCGTCGGTGGCCTCCACCTGCTCCTTGGCCGCGCGCAGGTCCGCCTCCGCAGCCTCCTGCTCGCTCCTCGCCGTCGCCTTCCGCCACACGCCCACCACGCTGGCCTTCATGTGCTGCACCCACTCCTGCACGGACGCCCCCAACGACGCCGCGCCTCTCGCCACCGCCGGCGGCGGCGTCTCGCCCTCCTTCCTCCCGTCCCCCTCCATCTCACCGCCCGAGGTTCGCTAGCTAGCTTCTTCTGCCTGCGCTGTTAGTCTGTTACTACGAGAGGAAGAAGAGAGAAGAGGCAGAGGACAAGAGAAGAAGAAGCGTGCGTGTGCGCTGCACTACATAGTCGCCGGTGCCTATGATGCGCTGTCCCGGCAGCGGCATCTAGACGCGCCACGTGGGCATGGAAATATGCTCTGCTGGCGCTCTCCGGGGCCTCCACGTGGCCGGCCGACGCGCGCGTGCTTAGTGCCGAAGCAAAGGAGGGCGGCGGCGCACGCAGCACCCGTGCGCTGCGCCACGGCCGCGCGATCTGGAACGAGCGGCGAGGATTCGATGATGGGAACGAGGCGGCGTGCACCGCCCAGGCACAGGCGAAGGGGACCAAGCTGGACGACCTGCCCGAGGAGATACTCGTCGACGATATACTCGTGCTGCTGCCGCCGCTGCCGCGCCGTCCGCTCGTCGTGGCGCAGCGCCACCTCCACGCCCGAGTTCATGCTCGACCACCACCGCCTCCAGCCATCACTGCCCATCGTCGAGGGTGAAGGATGCCGCCTCGGCGTCTTCCGCGGCCCCGTGGACAGCATGGCCTGCCAACGGGTCTGGCCCAAGCTCCCGGCCGTTGGTCAATCTCCACGCTGCCGGCCATGGCTGCCTCGTGGTCTCCCAGTGCCAGCTAGGGTCGAGGTACCACATATGCAACCCGGCCACCCGCCGGATTGCTCCCATGCCACACCCTGAATACCGGCCAAGCAACACCATACACGGAGGACGGGGTGTCGACCCGTTGGTTGGGCAGCTGAGGTTGCTGCCAGCCTACCCGAGTTCGAATCCCGGCATGGACGCACAGTGCTCACAGAGGTTCTCCTATAAAGAAAAACCAACGAGGGTTAGCCCTTGGGTTGGTCTCATTTTTTTTAACACCATACTCGGTCTCTACCGACACGATGCAACCAGGGAATACAAGGTGCTATGGTTCTCAGCCGGCTGCGGCAGGAATGATACCACGCTCTACGTCCTCACATTGGGAGCCAACGATTCCAGGAACATTGGACTATCAACGGTGTCATCGCCTACGCTACAACAGGCGGTGCTCGACGCGCTCGATGGATATAACACACCGGTGCACCACCGTGGCAACCTCCACTGGAAGCCCTGGCTGCCCACGTGTCGTGTCGAGATTGTTGCTTTTGACACCGCCACTGAGTCGTTCCGATTGATGCGCAATCCGACAAATTCGCACAATTTGGATACATTGTTTGCGACTTGGAGGAGAAGCTTGCTCTCAGTACTCATGATTGCCGCTTGACATATATGGATGTCTGGGTGATGAAGGACTATGCGGCGGATATATGGGGCCTGAAGTACCGGATTGACGTGTCATCAATACATGCATCACCACCACTTAATAATTTAGCTTCCCTCAACAAGGAAAATAAAAGGAAAAAGAAGATTGGGAACCTACGTTGCTCCAACCATGAGATTTCGCAGTGGGCTGGTTATGGTCAACGAGCGTGAGCTAATGGCCAGGTTTAGTGATAAACATCTCTCGCGTTGCAACATTGAACGTAAGTGGTTAGGAATGGCAAACATTGAGGGGCAATATCATGTGGAGCTTACTCCGCATCGCTTCAAACAGAGCATTTTACCAATTAATACCGACGAGTTTGAGATGCAAGAAGATAAGAACTATGTGAGTCAGGCTACAACAACATTAGAGTATCACCGGGTCCAACATGAATCTGCTTTCTTCGGTCCAGTTAAATGCTCTAGCTCTATGATGAAGTGTGGCCAATTTAAGACCAACCGATATATTTTCATGTGGTAACGTCTGAGATCACATGGAAAATCCTACCATTTTAGTGATGAAGGTGTGGATAAGGATTTAGGATTTGTCTAATCTTTTTCATGTGGGTCACACAGTAAATGCAGAAACTTTTCCTTACTATATATTCTCTGGACATTTAATCGTGGTCTGGCTTGACGGAAAAGATGGTGCCTGCAGTTCAACATCGAACTTAGTTTTGGGAATATATCACAGTGCAGGCTCAAGTGGCACTGAATATTCACAAGCTATTGTGCATATTTCTAGAATTGGCATCTGCCAGGAAAAAGGGCATTGTTTCAGTTCTTTTCACTCATGTGCCCTTCCACCTTTTCTCATGGTTTTCCGAAAAATAATGTCATACGTACACTACACTGGTTGCACGATTCTGCATTCAGTATGCAGTTCATTGACAACAATGGTTCACTTGTTCAATTAAGCATAAAAATGTGGTTATTTGTAGCTAGAGCCTAGAGGAAACAATTATGGATTCACGTGTTCTGAAAGAGATGGCCCTCAAAGTAGATGAACGCGGCCCTGTCAAAAATCCCGTGGAAATTCACTGACATGCATATGGTCTGATAGAGGATTGGAGTAGTTTGCATTTGGACTGACATAGAATTCAGGCTATCCAGTAATTATGTTCAGTTTCAGCATCACTGTCTTACTTTTACATCTAGCACCACTACACCAATGGAGTGCCTATTTGATTTTCTCAAATGCATTTGTTCTGACAGAATTACATCGTGCATTGAACAGTAAATATATGTTGCTATGGATATGTAGCCACCCAGTGATCCGTTGCATTTTCCAAATGTGCTGCTGTAGGTTGGAATCTAATTGGACAATGAAATTATTTGACACTTGTACCATTTTTTACTGGTGTAGGTGAATGGACATTTCCAAGCCCAAGAGCATGCTGGTACTCCATGAACAGCGTCTTCTCATGCTTAAGATCATGCTCATACTTATAATTTTAACAAAGCATAAATATACCGTTCCATCGTAATTAGTCTTCCTATATTATGGACTATATTGGAGCTAGCCTTTATTTTTTGCCAATTGCTGCCTATACTGTTCAACTAGAATGTGTCTTCAGGATTTGGGTCAAATGTCATGAACTAGAGTAGAAGCTTTGGTTCCCGTGAAGTTAACACCTTGTGAACGATGAATTGAATGAGATGATCTTGTGAACCATGAGTGATTTTCCTGTTGTTGACATCTTAATTATTTGGGTTATGAGGGATTTGCTTGCATATGTATATCAATGGATAGGACATATGTGGCTACTTTTCCCACCAGTTTGTGTATTGAGTTTTAAGCAACACTTGGAATTCTCTTCATTTTTATTGCTGAAGGTTTTCTAGCAAGCAACGCTTGTGGTACACCGTCGGGGTAGGCGAGAGTTGCAGTGTCACTGCTCAGCTGTTCTACTTGCTCGAGTTTGAATTCCGGATGTCATAATCTACTAGCAAGACGCCCGTGCGTTGCACGAAACATCAAGATGCATTTGTATGAGTAGTTTATTTTGTTGGAGAAAAGGATAAACGAGGGAAGGCCTTATTTTCAAATGTGAAAAGGGGTGTGTGTATCTTATTTGCAAATAGATCTAGTGTTACAGCATGGGTATCTGCTTGAAAATAATCAATATTGATATCTACCCTACTACTACTAGCTAGCTTACTCCGAATGTTACCTAGCTAGAGAGAATATTGGTACTCAAAATGTTCCAGCTCTTGTCGTTTTAAGTAGCTGGTTCCAAGGAGGGGGACTTTTGGTCTATGGGGACATATACACCCTATATGGGAAAAAATTAGTAATTCAACAAAAAGTCAAAAATTTCTGAAAATATTTTTGAAATAAACTTGACCTTCTATTGTACCCGTGAGAAATAAAATCCACAAAAAAATATCCTTTTGACTTTTTTTAAAAAAACAAATTTTTGGCTAAAATAGTGTGAATAGTGATCTATAATAGCAAATAAATTTTGTCTTTTTTGCTGTGAGGTCAACTTTTTTTTTCATCGACATTTATATATCAGTGCAAAAGTAAGTCAAGTGTTTTGTCAAAATAGTTCTTACCTATTTTGACTTTTTATTAAAATATTAAAAAAAATCCTCATATAGGGTGCATATACAACCAGGAACCAAAGTGTATTTTCCCTAGTTCCAGCTCTTGTCGTTTAAAACCGACAGGAAGCGTATGATCCAGGATGTTGACTTTTGCGGTGGCATGACGAAGTTTTGCAGGTCGACAACCTAGCTTGGAGCTCTCTTTTGCCCATATTGATAAAAATAACGACGAAGAGGGTAATTGCTACTTGATCTTCAGTCGCAAAAAAAAAGGTCCTGGCATCTTAAAAAAAAAGGTATAGCAAAAGAGAAAAAAAGACTATTTGGAGAAGTGGGGTATCGATCCCCATACCTCTCGCATGCTAAGCGAGCGCTCTACCATCTGAGCTACATCCCCAAGAATGGTTTCTTTTGACACATAACCATATATATATAGTAGGCACTAAATACAAAGTTCAGAGATTTATTTCTGCAGGACTTGCAAAACAGAGTTCCTGCTGATATGTTCAGTCCAGTTTCTAAACTGAATCCTGTTTGGTTCATTCCATAAGGAACGAAAGCAAGCCATGTATGATCGAGGTCACCACTCACCAGGTTCTTTTAGGTGTCAGGTTTACTTCTGCATATCTTGTGCAGATGTTATTCTTTCGAGTAGTTGCAGCATGTACTCACCAATTGCGCTCCAAAGAGTTTATATACTCACCAGTAATCTCTGAAAACAGCCAAATTTTAGAACTAAATACTCCCGCTGTCCCTAAATATAAGACGTTTGAACTGAAAAAACGTCTTAGATTTAGGGACAGAGGTAGTACAATGTTACTTGTGAGAAATTTAGTACTGAAATCTTGCATTGATGTAGAATATGGCCTTCCCTGGTATTGTAAATGATTTTAAAGGTGATCTCTCAAACTTGTGCACTGAATATTCACGGAATTTTTGACTTAAGATCATCTTCGGTGGATTGCCCTCGACGGGTTCTGTCTAATGTAACTTATCTCAGTTATTGCGGGGAAACACAATAAATCATGGGAGTTCTGTTAGGCCAGAGTTCCAGTGTCTGCATTGCTCAGCTTTTCTACCTGGTCCAAGTTGAATTCCGGATTGTTATGATGTGTACCCCAAAAAGATCTAGCAGTGTTATAGACACGCTTGTGTTCTGAAACAAATCTAGACTGATAAATGTACCTCTAGGCAGCATTACATACAAAACAAGTAGCCAGTGCATTGTGAACTTGTGAGTATCATACATCACAGTTGTTAACTAACGTGGGACTTCCCTTTGGATGTTCATGGTTGCTCAGGCTAGGCTGGTGCCTCAAGAATTTCAGACCGGCTTCTTTTTAATGCGTCTGGTATATGCAATTTCAGTTAATTTTGACTGAACGTGCATAACATAGTACATAATTTGCCTGTTGACATTGGTCTGGATCATCAATACATACATGATGAAGTTTCAGATACGCGTGCAAAATTAGTCACAAACCACATTTCCTGACATCGTGTAACAAAGTTCAGATGTATTTTGTTACAAAGTTCAGATGCATTTTATTACAAACCACGTCGTAAGGCTAGAAGTACAGAACCTAACCCAAATGCAATGCATATAGCCTAGCAATCTTGCACGCAATCAAGCCGTGCCGTGGTGACCTTGATCAACCGCCGGCGAGGTGCTTCTTCTTGGCCTCGGCCTCGTCGGTGGCCTCCACCTGCGCCTTGGCCGCGCGCAGGTCCGCCTGCGCCGCCTCCTCCTCGCTCCCCGCCATCGCCTGCTGCATCGCGCCGACCACGCTGGCCTTGGCGTGCTGCAGCCCCTCCTGCACGGACACGCCAAACCACGCCGCGCCCCTCTGCGCCGCCGCCGCCGGCGTCTCGCCGTCCTTCCTCCCGTCGGCCTCCATCACCGCGCCCGTGGCTCGCGTACCTGCGCTGTGCCTACACTAGAAAAGAGAGAAGAATCGGAACAAGAGAACAGAGAGGAGAGAGAAAAGGCAGAGGACGAGAGAAGAGGCGTGTGCGCGCACGGCACTATGTCGACCGGTAGCAGCATCTAGACGCGCCACGTGGGCTTGGGAATATGCTCTGCTGGCGCTCTCTGGGGCCTCCATGTGGCCGGCCGACGCACGGCTGCTTCGGGTTCGGGGCAAAGCAAAGGAGGGCATCAGCCGCACGATCTGAAGCGATCGGCTAGATACTCGTGTTGCCGCCGTGCTTTTTGGTCGGCAAATTCGAAGGAATCATTGAGTGAAAAAGGAGCAAAAAATGACAAAAGACGAGACTTTACTAGTCTTCACTCTTGTGGTTTCCTCTTCCTCGGCTTGTATTTAATAAAAGTATGGAGGTACCAAGTCACAGAAGGACTCACAACTAAAAAGTAGCTAACTAGTCCCTTCTTTTTACAAAGAGGTCCGAAGAACTATGATGGAAAACACAGTATGTACAAGCACAACCTCACAATTGTCGAGGACGACCCACTTGGGATGACAAGACCTCTGTGACTCCATGTCGTAAGCTCCTTGGAGAAGCAGTGATGCCTCCTTTTTACCTCCTTGGTCGGGATGAAAAAGAATGACTGTCCTTGGGCCACAAGAAGTGGTGGTATGGTCAAGCCAAACAACACCCTGTTTTATAGTCGCACCAAAGCATCCCCCATGGATGACCATATCCCCATCTTGAACTCCACATTTTCCCACTTTGTGTTTGCCATGCAACAATCTAAGAAGAACGGGAACGAGTGGAACACCTGTAGAGCGTGAACCAACCGAGCTTATTGAAGGAGATTCTAGCAATGATACGCTTCACGGTAGCTATCCAGCAACTAGTACCATCAGGACTACGAGCATCCCTGAGCCACCAGCCATTGCTCGGACACGGCAACAACACACTCCCCTTGGGCAAGACATCATGTGCGACAGTGTGATGATCGAACCCTAGACCTAGACACTGTTCATGCAAGACATTGTTGAGCAATACATTTTCCCTCCTCTACTCCGGTTGGTGACACCATCGGAGAAAGCAGGGGATCGAGCCGGTGTAGGGGACTTCTTCTTGAGTCTTAACGGGCTCTCTCCTCATGATATATTGTAAGTGCACATTTTTCAAATAGGTCATTTTCAAAACTCCTTTTTATATTTTTCGACCAATTTTTTACCATCCTATTAATGAAAAATAATAGTGAACTTACAATAGCGATGCTAGAACCTAATTGTTAGAAATTAACTTATATAGAAATTATCTAGAATATAACCATAGGTTGTTCCGCATGTCTACTGCCGTCATTCATTGAAACATATAACCGAGGGTGAAAATCAACCGTCGGTTATTGCTACCCCCCGTTGCCCATTTCCAGTCATAGCCGAGAGTTTTGTTTTGACCTTCAGTCATTAGTTTATACCGTCGGGTATTACATGTAATCCCCGTGGGTATATCCATAACCATCGGATATTTCAATGGACCGTCGGGCATTAAATTGGATATCTGACGGTTGGGTTTTCCCCGTCGGTAAATGGAATACACCGTCGGCTATTACCAGTCATACATGTGAGTTGACAAAAACCGTTGGCCATTACCACCACCGTCGGCTATTACTGTCAAGGCCGCCGGCCCGTCGGCTACTAGATTTCATCGTCGGAAATATGGGGATTTCTAGTAGTGCCCTACCCTTGTCGGAGCAACCCACTCCATGACCGGTGGGTGGCCAACTCCCACAGTGGCATTGACCTCTTGGCGGCCATTCACACGTTAGCTCCCTTCTGCTCCAGGCCGTGTGCTCAGACCAATGCACCATCAGTCACTCCGGCTCCGTCTCCATATCCAGACCTAGTCATTCTAGGTTGAACTACGGGGCCGACGACACCCCCGTCTGCTGAGACGGTGGCAACCTTGGCCAAAACAGGGGGGTTACCCACACTTGAGGGTTTCCTCCGGTTCAAGGCGTCGGTAGCACGACAGGCGCTAGGATAGCGACACCGTCTTCATCCACCCCACGAGTGACGAGGAGCACTGGGATAGGGCAGCGGCCCTTGGATTGACCGACTCATCCTCTTTTGCCGCCCTGTTCCCGCCAAGGTTTTCTCCTGGTCCGACTTACGCTCCAACAACACCCGCTCTAGTATGTGCATTTTGTTTCCCGTCCTCGTAGTTGTAGTTAGGGTTTTTTGCTTACTACATACTAGGTAGGATTGGATTGGATCCGATTCGATTCAGTTCGATTCCAATCAATTCAAATCCAAACAGTTGAGGTTAGTGTTGTTTTGTTACAATGACAGTAGATTAATGCTATTATGGGGGTCTTCATGCTAGATTGATGCTAGATTGGGGTTCTTGATGGTAGATTGTTGCTAGATTGGGGTGTCTTGATGCTAGATTGGGGGTTCTTGATGCTAGATTAGTGCTATTACGTGTTGTTCTTGGCTTATTGACAATGTTCGATTGATGTTGTTAATAGTTAGGGTTTGTGCATGATCATAAGAAGAACACAATGCATGTGCATGCTCAAAATAATAGTAGGACAAATGTGCATGCTGCCAAATAGGAGTAGGCAATTTTGGGCATTGCTGATCAGTGGCATTTGCACACGGGCAGTGCTATGTTGAGTGGCAGTTGAACATAACACTGCCAGTGTGCACATGCCACTGATCAGTGTCACTTGCAAATGATCAGTGCTATGATTGGAACATAGCACCACCCAAGTGCAAATGGAACTGATCAGTCATAGTTGCAAATGATCTGAACATAGCACTAACAAGTGGCAGTTGTCAAAGACCAGTGCAATGATCTAATCATAGCACTGCCCAAGTGCAATTGCCACTGATCAGTGTCGGTTTCTAATGATCAGTGGAATGATCTGACCATGCTTTATCAGTACTAACACACATCCTCATACCTGACAAGGTGGCGAAGACGAAGTGGGACACTGCCGGTAGAGAAGCGTAGGTGGTGGCTGGCGTCGAGGATGTTGAGCACCTGATCTCGACAAGCCCGTTGCTGAAGATGGTACACTTGCCTGGTAGGGTCACTAGAGCCAGCCGCTCGAGATTGGAAGCAGATCGAGGATAGGCCATGAGGAGGGGCCATGATAGTCGCTACAGTTCCATGTGCAGATCAAGGACGAGGAGGATATCGCCATGCTCATCATCCGGACGGCCTTTACGGTGGTAATGAAGTAGTGGGTGGTCCTTGAGTCTCATCACGTCTTCAGGCTCTCGGTGAACAAGTGGTTCGAGTTCTGGGTGCAGGCCCAAACCTTCCAGGACTAGATGGTCCTCGGGAGGGGCTGGTAGTACTTCTGCCGCCGGCACATGATCGTCCCCGGTGACTTCCTTGTCCTGCGGATCTCCGGCCTAGGCTTGAAGGTGCAAATCTACAACACCAACAACTCCATCATGTGTAGGGTGAGGTGCCAGAAGTACTGCTGCCGGGGCAATATCGAGCGTTCCCTCTGGTTTGTCAGTTAGTCTAAACTTGTTAGTGTTGATCATCTGAACTTGTGGTGCAAAATTGCCTATATTTTACCCAGCATCATCACCCTGGGGTCGCACAAGGGCATGGGATACCGCTACTTTTTTAAAGCTTATCCTCTACTACGTTAGTATGCACAATTTAGCTTCTTTTATCTGTCGTGTGTTGTTAATTAGGTAGTGTTGTTCTTATGTGATGCATGTTGTGAAGTGCTGCATTTGGGTGGCCACCACATTTAAAAGGGGCGAGAAGAACAAATACGTGCACACAACCAAACAACTGTGGTTTGCATCTGCTTACCCCTGAAGAAGTGATGCATGCAAGAAACAACATGCGCTAATATGTGCACGGATGCGATGCAGGCAACCAAACAATGTGTAGATTTTTTTGCCAGTTTTCCTCAACCAGGCACAATTAGGACAAGCATGCAATGCAGGTAAAATCCATGCGAGCAACCAAACACACCCGAGATTGCTCCCCTGCCGCAGCCTGAATACCGGCCAAACAATGTCACACTTGCCTCTACTGGCACGATGCAACCGGGAAATCCATGGTGCTCTAGTACATAGGGTGCCACAGGAATGAAACCACCGTATATCCTCATAGTGTGAGAAAACGATTCCAGAACATTGGACTGTCGACGGTGTTGTCACGTTCACTACAACAGGCGGTACTTGACGCGCTGCTACAAGGTCGCTATACTGCATATAACACCATGGCAACCTGCATTGGATGCCCACGTGTCGTGCTGAGATTGTTGCTTTCGACACAATTACCGAGTCATTCCGGTTGATGCGCAATGCAGAAAATTCACCAATATGAATAAGTTGTTTGACTTAGAGGGGAAGCTTACTTTCAGTAGTCATGATATACGCTTGACATATATGGATCTCTGGGTGATGGAGGATTATGCGGCGGAAATATGGGACCCGAAGTATCGAGTGTCATCAATACAGGCATCACGACCACTTAATTTATCTTCCCTAAAGAAGGAAAATAAAATGCAAAAGAAGATGGGAACCAATGTTGCTCCAACCATGATATTTTTCAATGGGCTGGTTATGGTCAACGAGCGTGAGCTGCTGACCAGGTTTAATAAGCACCTTTGCGTTGCAACATTGATGGTGAGTGGTTGGGAATGGCAAACTAAGGAACAATATTATATTGGGTTTACACCGCATCGCTTGAAACAAAGCATTTTACCAATACTGTCAAGCGAGATGCAAGAAGATAAGAACTATGCAAGTCATGCTTTTTTTATCTTGGCTCTTATTATCGATATTGCTACTACGATATGTTGGATGGTTGCATGGTCGCAGTACCACTTACGTTATCATGATGCGGTGCTTATTATGAGTCTCGAACATTGTTGTAATGCTCTGAATTATGTAGTATCAATGTTGTTTTAACATTCTAATTTCCATGCCGAAGCCCAAATATTTGTTCAGTTTGTGCCATTAAGATGCACAAGTGGCATCAAGGGTGTTCAACCATGGAATTCCTCAAACTATTGAAAACCGGACACTTGTTCCTCTCTACCTATTTTATAAAATTTGAGTTAGTTGACATAACCACAAATCAGAAATGTACCTATTTGATACAACCAGAAAAGAGTTTGTTTGGAGTGAAGTTGGCACTTTGATTGCATCATTAGAGTATGACCGGGTATTTACGCATGTTGTTCTTCTTGTCCAATAGGAATGTGCTTTTTGGTCCAGTTAAATGGTTTAGGTCTATCAAGGGTATAAGTGCGGCCAATTTAATACCAACGGTATATTTTCATGTGGTAATGTTTGGAATCAAATGGAAAATCCTGCCATTTTAGTGATGAAGGCGTGGGTAAGGATTTAGGATTTGCCTAATCTTTTTCATGTGGTTCACACTGTAAAATGCAGAAACTTCCTCTTATTATTCTCTTGGCGAAAAAGATCATGCTAGCAGTTCAATATCGAACTTAGTTTTGGGAATATATCACAGTGCAGGCTGGTGGTCAAGTAGCACTGACAATCACAGGCTATTGTGCATAATGATAGAATTGGCTTCTACTAGGAAAAAAGGCATAGTTTCAACGAAAATTCGAATCTGAGCCTGAGCTCATCTGCACCTGTGCTCATGAAACAAATCAAAATAAATACTAGAAAAATTCAAAAAATTCCAAAAAAGATTAGGTGGTAGACAATTTGATGCGTGAGGTACTCTCCAATTTTCAAACATTTGGACTTCTGTGCAGCTCTCAGCAAAAAAGACAAATTGGAGGTCTGTAAAAATGTGTACTGTTCATATACTGTTCTGGTCTGATGTGTCTTTTTTGCTGAGAGCTGCACAGAATTCCAAATGTTTTGAAAATTGGAGCGTACCTCACGCATCAAATTGTCTACCATCCTAAATTTTTTTTAGAATTTTTTGAATTTTTATGAATTTTTTATGAATTTATTTTGACCGGGTGCAGATGCACCCGGGCACCGAAACGCCGCTCTTTAGCGAATGGTTGTATGGTTCTGCATTCAGAATGCAGTTCATCAACAAAAATGGTTGACTTGTTCAATTAATCATAAAATTATGGTTATTCGTACCCAAAGAAAACAGTTATGGTTTCACGAGTGAACCTATAAAAAATCCAGTTGACATTTCCTGACATGCATATGGTCTGATAGAGGAATGGAGTAGTTTGCATTTGGATTGACCTAGAATTCTTTGGCCTGGTTTTTCTATTCTTCCTTGATGGCTGCCTCCTGATCTGGCCGCCTGCGTCGC
This sequence comes from Aegilops umbellulata, assembly GCA_032464435.1. NCBI lineage: Eukaryota > Viridiplantae > Streptophyta > Magnoliopsida > Poales > Poaceae > Aegilops > Aegilops umbellulata. Next base: position 423,482,257 of record CP136059.1, read on the forward strand.
CGCTGTGCGTTGCCGGCCTTCCGATCTCGTTCGCTAGTGATTGCCGGCCTTCTGGTCTGGATCATGTCCATGGCTTGGTGCCTCCCGATCTGGTTGCTAGCCGGTGATTCCGGTCTTTCGATCTGGTTTGGTGTCCATGGCTGGGAGTACGATCAAGACACGTATACGGGGCTGGTGCATGGATGTTGCATACATGGCCGCTTGAGATGTGCACATGCGTGCAGAGACGACCGTTGACTAACTGCAGCCTTGCTGATTGTGGTCGCCATCGAAAGTTCTTTTTGTGAGTTTCATCTCTGCAGATCCGGTGGTTGACTTCGGCGGCGAGATGCAATCTATGGACGAAGTCTTGATGCAGAGGGATGGTTGTGCGGCGGCGATGGTCACATCGCATGTACTGCTGGGATCATGGAGAAGTGGTGGCGACAACCATGAATGACTTCGACGATGGTGCTACTTGAGCACCCGGTCTCGAGTTCCGGGGTGAAAGCCTAGGTCTGGCCCGAGTTGGGTATACCTAGCAATGGCGATGTTTTACATCGTTACCTTGTTGAGGGCATTGTTCGGAATGCTCGGACTGATTCTTCAGGGTGAAAGCCTAGATTCTAGCCTTGGGTGCCTGGATCCGGTGACGGCGACACTTGAGTGTCACTCCCTTCCTGAAGGCGTTGCTGTTGAAGAACCTCGTCGTCCGCGTGGTGTCATGAGATTGTCGATGCAGATATGGTCTTTGTTATAGTTTGCCGATCGCGGATCTGATCGCTTTGAGGCATTTTCTCTTTTTCCTCGCCTACGCATAGTTTTGGTCTTATATGACTTTGCTATTTGCCGACGTGTTTTTGTGTGCGTGCATTGGTGTTGGCTGTGTGCATCCTAGCTATGCAGAGGCCGGGTGTGTTCTCATTGTGTTTGTATCCTCTTGATGCTTCATTTGAGTCAATAAAGTCCACCCTTTATCGAAAAAAGAATTCTATAGTTTGCAGCTATAGAGCGCTCTCGTGAGAACTTCTGCAGTCTTGAGGGACGTTGTTTTAGGTTATTTTTGAATCTTGGGCCGTTAGGTGGTATTTCTAGAGCATTTTGCGGTTGTGGCTGTTGGAATTTAGTCTATTTTGGGCAGCCCAATAACTATTTCAGAAATTCCTAATAAATCCTAGAGGTCCACTTAGCCCATTTGTGCAAGGCAAGGGATACTACTAAAATTTAGTCCCACATTGCTAGTTTAGTGGGAGTTGGACCTCCTTATAAGGGAGGTTCTTTCCCCACTTGTATGAGCATGAGAACAAGAGGGATATCCACGCGCACTCCTCCGCCGCCCGCCTCGCCTCGCCTCGCCTCGCCCGATATCTAAATTTTTGCCACGCACTACGGGTATACGAAAGGTCACACGGAAGCTGAAAAGATTTTTGCGAAAGTGGACTTCGAATGCGAACGGTACAACCCTTCGGCTGCTGGCTCTTCGTTTGGCCTCCCGTCGCTGCCCTCTCGCCTCCTTCTGTTGCACCTATAAAAAGGAGGTCGCTCCTCCCAGAGAGACGCACCAGAACTACTCCTTCCCTCGCCATCGGTTCCATCTCTGAGCTGCTGCTGTCTTCCTCATCCCGGCTTGCGGCGTGCACCGCATGTCGGGACAGTAGGCCTCCAAGACCGCACCTTTTGAGTCCTGTACGTAGAGAAGGGTGATAAGGTTTTTGGGGAGCGCTCTGAGCGACTACTGGCTTCTTCATCACGGACTCCGACGACTACTTCCCCGACGACGACTTCTTCCCCGACGTCGACTACCTCAGCAACGACATGGCTGGAGAGGATGTCGACCTCAAGTCCAGTGCTTCTGCTGCTGCTGCAGTCCTGTATGTGTTCTTCCTCTTTCTGTCAGATGTCCTGCCACAGTTTCTCGTACTAGTACTTGCCCTAGATGTGTTAGGTTCTACTCCATATATGCAACATGATCTAGTGTCTGTCCTAGATGTGTTCAGTTCAAGTTCATATATGCAGATGCTATTTACTTTCTCTCCGTCAGGTTACATGACTTGCTTTATCGCGGCTATATTAGTCATGCTTTATCTAATATTTCTGTTAATAAAATCATTTGGTAAATTGCTCATATTTCCAACAATCCAAAAACCTTATTATAGGCAATTTACCCCAAGTGGTTTTGCTGCTTCCATGAGACCTCCTATGTTTGAGGGTATCCACTATAAGAGGTGGCGCGTGAGAGCAGTCTTATGGTTTCAAACCATGAGTTGCTATGACGCCACTCTTGGCAAACCTGAAGGAGAGCTTGATGCTCAATAGGCACAAGCTTTTCAGAAAATGGATACTCTGTTTAAGGCTGCTCTCTTGAGTGTTCTTGGTGAGAACATAGTTGATGCTTATGCGTCAATTGATAATGGAAAAGATATGTGGGATGCACTCGAGGCCAAGTTTGGGGTCTCGGATGCTGGCACTGAGCTGTACATAATGGAGCAATTCTATGATTACAGGATGACTGAAGAGCGCTCCGTGGTTGAGCAAGCTCATGAGATACAGTCATTTGCTAGAGAACTTGAGCACTTTAGTTGTATGCTACCGGACAAGCTTGTTGCCGGAGGTATCATCACTAAGCTTCCTCCTTCGTGGAGGAACTTTGCTACCTTGCTGAAGCATAAGAGGCAGGAGTTTTCCGTCCCGGATCTCATTGTCACTCTTGATGTGGAAGAAAAGGCGAGAGCAAAGGACACACGTGCTCGAGGTATTGAGGGAGGATCTAGTGCCAATCTGGTACAGAAGAAGAACTTCCAGCCCCACAAGTTCAAGAACAAGGGCAAGTTTGATGGTAAAGCAAAGTTTGATGGGAAGAACAAGGCTGTGCAGCACACGAACTTCAAGAAGAAGAATGACAAGAAGAAATGTGCTTGTCATGTGTGTGGCGATCCTGATCATTGGGCTCCTAGTTACCATAATCGCTATGACAAGCGTCACCCTGGGAAAGGCGGCAAGACCGCTTATGTTGTCATTGGAGACACTGGCATGAAGGATGATGGGTATGGTATATTTCCCACTATTCTTTCAGTACGTCATTCTCCTGATTGGTTGATTGACACGTGTGCTAATGTGCATGTATGCGGTGATATTTCCATGTTTTCGTCTTATCAGATAGCAGGGACTTCAACCGTGCTGATGGGCAACGGTTCAAGTGCTTCTTTTCGTGGTGTTGGCACGGTCGATCTGAAGTTTACTTCGGGGAAGATCGTGCGGCTGAAGAACGTGCATTATGTCCCCTCCGTCAATAAAAATCTTGTTAGCGGATCTCTTCTGTGTAGAGATGGCTACAAGCTTGTCTTTAAGTCGAATAAATTTGTAATACCCAAGTATGGAACCTTTTTTGGTAAAGGCTATGAGTCAGGAGGTCTGTTTCGTTTATCCTTATCAGACGTTTGCAATAAAGTTGTTAATCATATTTACAACAATAGTGAATCCAATGTGTGGCATTCACGTCTCTGTCATGTTAATTTTGGTTGCATGTCGCGACTAGCGAAGTTGAACTTAATCCCTAGTTTCACCACTGTCAAGGGATCTAAGTGTCAAGTTTGTGTGCTAGCTAAGCAACCTCGTAAGTCTCACACGACTGCGAAAACGAGAAATCTTGCACCACTAGACCTCATACATTCAGATCTATGTGAAATGAATGGTGTTTTGACAAAAGGTGGAAAGAAATATTTCATGATGTTAATTGACGACTCCACTAGATACTGCCGTGTGTATCTCCTGAAATCTAAGGAAGGCTTTGAACTTTTTCAAGATCTATAAAGCTGAAGTGGAAAACCAACTTGATCGAAAAATCAAGAGGCCGACCGTGGTGGAGAGTATTTTTCCAATGAATTTGATGCTTTTTGCGCGGAACACGGTATAATCCATGAGAGGACACCTCCCTACTCACCTCAGTCAAATGGGGTGGACCAAAGAAAGAACCGTACTCTAACTGATTTGGTTAACGCCATGTTAGACACATCGGGTCTCTCCAACGCATGGTGGGGGGAGGCGATATTGACGGCATGTCATGTCCTAAACCGAGTTCCCACAAAGAACAAAGAGATAACTCCATTCGAGGAATGGGAGAAGAAAAGGTTAAAACTCTCTTATCTACGAACGTGGTGTTGTTTGGCAAAAGTCAATGTTCCAATTCCAAAGAAGCGGAAGCTTGGACCAAAGACTGTGGATTGTGTTTTCCTGGGATATGCTTTTCATAGCATTGGCTATAAATTCTTGGTTGTAAAATCTGAGGTACCTGACATGCATATCGGTACGATCATGGAGTCGAATGATGCGACTTTCTTTGAAGTTATCTTTCCCATGAAGGATATGGCTACCTCAACTAGTGTCAGGAGATTCCTAGTTCATCGAATCAGGAACCAGTTACAATTACCGAACCTGCCATTTCGATGGAACACTTTGAAAGTCCTGTGGAGGAGAACAATGAAGTTCCTACTAGGAGCAAGAGACAGAGGACTGCAAAGTCCTTTGGTGATGATTTTCTTGTGTATCTCATAGATGACACTCCCAGTTCTATTTCAGAAGCCTATGCATCTGAAGATGCTGACTACTGGAAGGAAGCGGTTCATAGCGAGATGGATTCCATCTTGGCGAATGAAACTTGGGAGATAACTGATCGTCCTTATGGGTGCAAACCTATAGGATGCAAATGGGTATTCAAGATGAAGCTTAGGCCTGATGGTACTATTGAAAAGTACAAGGCTCGGCTCGTGGCTAAGGGTTATATCCAAAAGGAAGGTGAAGACTTCTTTGATACTTACTCACCTGTGGCTCGACTGATCACTATTCGAGTTCTACTTTCACTAGCTGCCTCGCATGGTCTTCTCGTTCATCAAATGGATGTTAAGACTGCTTTCCTAAATGGAGAGTTGGATGAGGAAATTTATATGGAACAACCAGATGGGTTTGTACTAGATGGTCAGGAAAGAAAAGTGTGCAAGTTGCTGAAGTCTTTGTACGGACTCAAGGAAGCACCCAAACAGTGGCATGAGAAGTTTGAAAGAACTTTAACAGCTGCAGGCTTTGTTGTAAACGAAGCTGAGAAATGTGTGTACTATCGCCATGGTGGGGGAGAGGGAGTTATCCTTTGCTTGTATGTTGACGACATACTGATTTTCGGAACAAATCTGAATGTTATTAAGGAGGTCAAGGATTTTCTATCTCGCTGTTTTGAGATGAAAAATTTAGGAGTGGCTGATGTCATTCTGAACATCAAGTTGTTGAGAGACGATGATGGTGGGATTACATTGCTTCAATCTCACTATGTGGAAAAGATCTTGAGTCGCTTTGGCTATAGTGACTGCAAGCACTCTCCAACACCTTATGATGCAAGTGTGTTACTTCGAAAGAATCGAAGAATTGCTAGAGATCAATTGAAATATTCTCAGATTATTGGTTCGCTTATGTACTTAGCAAGTGCTACAAGACCTGGCATCTCTTTTGCTGTTAGCAAACTGAGTCGGTTTGTCTCAAAACCAGGAGATGTACATTGGAAAGCTCTAGAGAGAGTTTTGCGTTATTTGAAAGGCATTGCAAATTATGGAATTCACTACACCAGGCACCAAAAGGTGCTTGAAGGGTATAGTGACTCAAACTGGATCTTAAATGCTGATGAGATAAAGGCCACAAGCGGTTATGTATTCACTCATGGAGGTGGCGCTGTTTCTTGGAAGTCTTGCAAGCAGACCATCTTAACAAGGTCAACAATGGAAGCAGAACTCATAGCACTAGATACAGCTACGGTCAAAGCAGATTGGCTTCGTCGGCTCTTGAATGACTTGCCGGTTGTTGAGAAACCTGTACCGGGTGTCCTTATGGACTGCGACAATCAAACTGTGATCACGAAAGTGAGCAGCTCAAAGGATAACATGAAGTCATCAAGACACGTTCAGAGAAGGTTAAAGTCTGTCAGGAAAATGGAAAACTCCGGAGTTATTGCATTGGATTACATCCAAACGTCTGAAAATCTGGTAGATCCTTTTACTAAGGGTCTATCACGTAATGTGATAGATAATGCATCGAGGGAGATGGGTATGAGACACACAATATGAGTTGTTCACAGTGGTAACCTATTCTTTGTGATCGGAGATCCCGTGAATTAGATGTGGAAGACAAGCTGTTGGTCAACTAAGAGGAGAGTATCCTTACTATTCACAATACCACATGCAATACTCTCCTAATCTGCATGGCAGGTTGATATATATCTTAATGTGTTCTAAGTGGCTCATTTAAGCAGAGATGTTATCCCGCAGAACATCTTTTGAAGAACACACCTATATGAGTTTGATTGTCAAACGTCGTAATGTATAAGAGTAGGGTTCTCTCTAGTAAACTCATGAAAGGTCACGGAGTATGACGCATAAGCTCCACCCGCGGGGAAGACCCACGGTAGCCACGTATCGGTCAAGGCTTTACGTGAAGCTAGATTCGCAGAAAATTTGCAGTTCAAGGCCCAGTCCACTGTTCAAGTTGCTTACTAGTGTAACATAGAGTTCTAGATGGAAGTTCAACTTAACAGTCTCCACTGCAGTACCGGTATATAAAAAAGTGTTTTGGAACCAAAGGCAAATTTCTGTGTGCCTCTGAGATCTGGTGGGGGATTACTGGAATTTAGTCTATTTTGGGCAGCCCAATAACTATTTCAGAAATTCCTAATAAATCCTAGAGGCCCACTTAGCCCATTTGTGCAAGGCAAGGGATACTACTAAAATTTAGTCCCACATTGCTAGTTTAGTGGGAGTTGGACCTCCTTATAAGGGAGGTTCTTTCCCCACTTGTATGAGCATGAGAACAAGAGGGATATCCACGCGCGCTCCTCCTCCGCCGCCCGCCTCGCCTCGCCTCGCCTCGCCTGGTCACGACGCGACGCGGGTTGTGGGAATGAGCCGAGCCGATATCTAAATTTTTGCCACACATTACGGGTATACGAAAGGTCACACGGAAGATGAAAAGATTTTTGTGAAAGTGGAGTTCGAATGCGAATGGTGCAGCCCTTCGGCTGCTGGCTCTTCATTTCGCTGCCCTCTCGCCTCCTTCTCTTGCGCCTATAAAAGGGAGGTAGCTCCTTCCCGAGAGACGCACCAGAAGCAGGGCCGGCCCTGAGGGAGGGCAGAGGGGGCGGCCGCCCCGGGCCCCCCAATTCCAGGGGCCCCCTCTCAGCAGGTACGTACGTACGTTAGTAGCCCAGAGTTCTCCTAAAAAAAGCTTTATGTTGTAGCAAGGCTTCAGGCCTATTACATGTACAGAAAAATTCTGATCTGGCCCAAGTTGGTTGCTGGGCTATCTAAGACGTGATACACGCACGATCTCTGATCTCTCGGAAAGAAAAACACATGCAGTATGGCTGATCGATCAGATTAGATTAGATCAGATCTTTCCCTAAAAAAAGATCAGATCAGATCTCTTGGCAAGAAAAATGCAAGCAGCACGCCGATGGATGAATTTTCCCTCGCGCTGAGCACCCTTGCCATCACCTGATCGTCACGTCGCGCCTTCGCTTCGCCTTATCACAATATCACCTACATGCGGCGCAGCAGCCAGGAACAAGTGACAAGAGCAGACGAGTGGTGCATACTATCAATCAGAAAACAATTTTAAATCCATGTTCTACAGCTCGAAGGTAACCTTTCTGGTAGTCCCTTTTCTAAATTTGTTTCTTGTTAATTAAAGTTGATGTCGAGATTTGTTTTTGATAATTAGATAATTGGATCGGATTAGTCCTTTGAAAACCACATTATTTGTGCTTAATTTTGAGACGACACAACAAGCAAATTTGTAATGTTTATGGATTTCATTCCCATCGAACCCAATTTGTTTAGTTTGGATTAATTGTTGTTGAGGTATCACAAGGTCACTGTTGATGGACAAGTACTTTCAAAGTTCAGTATATATATTTTTAGCAAATTTTATGAGATTTCTATTTTGCAAGAACTAGTCTATTTTTGTAACACCCCAGATGTAACTTGCCATATTTGTAATCCAACTCTTGCCATTTTTGGCTATGTGATATGATATTCCCTCCGTGGTTGGGTTCCCGTCACTTTGCTTTTTGTTCATGTCATGCATTTCATATCATGTCATTATGTGCTTCGCATTCGCATACGTGTTCGTCTCATGAATCCGAGCATTTTCCCCGTTGTCCGTTTTGCAATTCGGCGCTCCTATGTCCCCCGGCGTCCCCTTTTACCTTTTTTCGTGTGCGGGTATTAAACTTTCTCGGAATGGGCCGAGGTTTGCCAAGCGGCCTTGGTATAGCACCGGTAGACCGCCTGTCGGGGATATACCCCGCGGTGTAAACCGGCCGGAAGTTAACCCGGCTGGACTTGGCGATATTCGTCTGGTGACCCGCCCAGACCTGGCGGTTTACCAGCGACCCGTCGGGACGTTGTAACTCACTGGTAACCCGACGGACGGGTCAGAAGAACGACAAGACCAGGTGGCCCGTCTGGCTGTTCAGGAAGGCCGGTTCAACTATTAAGGGCCGGTTTAAGAGGAAAGGAATATTTGCCTTACAAGGAGTTAAAGCCAGGACTTGTATCCGGTTTGTATGAGAGATAGACTAGTCCTAATCCCAATAGGACTCCACATGTAAACCGCCCCTTCAGCATATATAAGGAGGGGCAGGGCTCCCCAAAGGGGGGTTAAGGAGTTATAAGCGACAAGCAAACAATAATCTCTAGGGCTAGACACAAGAGCCGGTTTACGGCGTCTCCCTCGGGATGATAATGAGATCTAGTCTCAAACAGCATGTAGGGTTATTACCGGATGATGTTTCCCGGGGCCCGAAGCTGTCTAAATCCTTGTCTTGTGTGTTGATCCGCCCTGCGTCTCTCGTCCCACTCAACCCCTCTCAAGCTACCACATAGATGCGTTGGCCTCGCGACTAAGCCCTGACACTAGGACATCTGCCGTGACAATTCCACGACAGTTGGCGCCCACTGTGGGACCTGCGCACGGTGGTGTTGAGTTCTTGAAGGGATCTCATCTAGGGATCGACGAGCTCGCGATTTCATCGGATAGAAAATTATCGGCAAGTTTGTTATTTGTGATCAAGAACATGATTAAGTTTGAAACCGGTAGTACATGGTTTGAGATCGACAGAAGCTAGGGTTCCATGCGCGCCATCGCACGTGACCTATTGATCCGCCGGTCCGAGTAAAGTTGATTTCCGCCGGAACGGCAGTGCAATCCGGCGAAACTTGAGACCGGTTCAAAGTACTTCACTGACCGATTGCCGCTTTATACGGGGGAGCCAGCGCACGTATGAGTAATCACCTACTCACGGTTCAATCATGACCAAATCAAGAGGGTACTACTTAAACTAGTACTATGCCACGTGAGATTCATCATCAACAATTCTTTTTTGGGAAAAGGGCCAGTACCACTTGAACACTACTACTAGATCAGAGGTCTTTTTACCTTGACTACTGCATCCACCCGACTGGGAAGAGATCAAGTGCTGCTGCCAGATCATCATCAGGGCAATTTTTCAAAAGGAAAATAAAAAAGGGGGAGGAGGAGACCACCGAATCAAGTCGACCCGGCCTCACCGTTGCCCCCGCGGCTGTCCGAGTCACCGTCGCTGGGTAACCCGCTTTACCAAGACGTTGGATTACCACTGCAGCCTTAAGATGCTACTCACACAGCCACCATGAGCCGGCCTTCTCCCGCCAGATCACCTCCGCCTCGTTCGTTGCGGGCTCGTCCCGCGCCTCTGCCAAATCGCCGTTGCCGGTTCACCTCCGCCTCAAGCCGGATGCTGCTTCGCCAGATTTGCTAACCCGCCGTGGTCGGCTGCTCCTCTGCTCCAGGCCTCGTCCGCACCTCGTCTCCACCAGGCCGCCCCCGGGTCATCGCCACGGTGCTCCCAGTCCTGCGCCGAGCACCCGCCTCTGCGTAGTGTTCCCGTGGCAGCGGCATGACCCGCACCGGCCCTTCTGCAAGCTGCAAGACCAGCCACAGGCCGCCCGGTTCGTCTCTGCCGTCGAGCCGCCGCCGCTCCTGAACCGCCTCCGCGGAGTCGCCTTCTGTACGAGTTTCCTGTGTCCGGCCACTGCGCTCGTTTCAAACCACCGGATCATCAGTATTCACGTACAGATCATCTGTCGTTCAGAAACATCAGGTGATATCCATCTAAATTTCTCTTATTAATACTTATTGTTTTTGTCAAAAGAACAATTACTTTGCACTGTAAATATTTTTATGCAGGATAATTACTTATGGCAAAGGTATTGTTATACCGCGGACATGGAGCGCATGCCAGTATAGTTTTGCAGTGGCGTTCTTTCGGGCCATGCTGCTCGACAGATACACATGCAAATCGCCGCCCCCGCTGTTCGGTTTACATCCGTCCAACGCATGCAGATGATTCATTGTCCGCGCCGGTTTACGAACATCACGGCCGACTCACCCGTCCGCACCGGTTTACCACAATGAGGCTGGTTCACCCGTGGTTAATTTCAGCTTTATACAGTTATCATCAACTTCATGGCGGGTTATTTCCGACCTAAACACATCAGGTGATATCCATCTAAGATATATTTTATTATCACATATCAAAGAGCAGTTTATCTTTGCCTTGGTCTGCAATACTGTTTATGCAGGACAATTGTTCATTCCAAATGAGGCGCTATGTTACGGGCACGGAGCACGCGCTAGCAATATTCTGCATCGGCGTTTCGTCCGTGTCATACCACCCGATGAATGAGCATGCGCAAGTCGCCGTCCCGGTGATCCGGTTTACATCAGCTTACCGGGACCACGCCCGCAATTAGCCCGTCCGTGCGGTTTACCGCACTTGCGATTGACTCACCCGTCTGTGCCGGCTTACAGCGTCGTAACCAACTCTCGCGATCGCACCGGTTTACAACACCGTGGCCGTCTCCCGTGACCGCGCTGGTTTGCGGCGCGGAGGACTACTTGCTCCGCACCGGTTTACAATGCCGCGACCGGTTCATCTGTCTGTTCGCATGGCTGACTTGCCAGGATTGACTTCAGTTTCACTGTGGTGATCGTCAACTCCGCGGTGGATATTTTCTGGCTAACATATCAGGACAAATTGTCTGTTGCAAAAAGGGGATTATTATATCACTGAGCTATCGGATAACCCGTGCCGGTTTATATCGCGATCCAGATTGCATCAACTCGTCAGGACCATGCGAATTACCCGATAGCGCATGCACAGGCTGCCATCCCCCGCAGTTCGGTCTACATCAACATACCGGGCCGCACCTGTCTGCGCGAGCCATTTATTGAGTATGAACAAGTCACAGCTTGGGTAGCCCGGTTTTTTCTTTCAAATTGGAGGCAAATTATCATCAACCGCCGTCTGCACTGGATGGATCAATGGGCAGGCGCACAAGTCACCGCCGCTACAATTTGGTTAACTTCAAATCACCAGTTGGAAGGAACCATTGGCCGAGTTGCTGACACGGTTCATACGGGATCATTTACAACCCGCCGCAGTCACCTCAACCTTCTGGGTATTCACATCGTGTTATCAACACCAATGATATACAAGTTATACCGGTTTATATCACGGTCAAAGATGGAGAATCTCAAGCCAACTCCTCGAGTCACCTTGAGACTTGGGGGCTACGATGATATGACGCAGCAAGTCTTGCCAGTTTCAGCCGGTTTAAGAACCCGAGGACGATGGAGGGAAAGATAACCCGATCCCGGAGGCTACTGTTATGTTGATGAAAATTTAAGGGCCGTCAGAAAATTTCCGGCTTAGAAAGTATATGACAATTACAAAATCCCGACTCAATGAAGAAGTTTCGGATCATCAGAAAGGATTCCGGTTTGAAACCTGGCTGAAGGGAAGTTAGTATCACTGAAACTCTCAAATATCCGGTTTACAATCCGGTTCAAGAGAAATCTATTCTCCCACAAAGTTCTGAAGCGCTCAGATCCGGTTTAACAATGTCCGGTTCAAAAAGGAATTAACTTCTTGCAAGTTTGAGTTTAAAGGCCGTCAGAAAATTTCCGGCTGAAAATGAAGATTCCGGTTTAAGATCCGGTTCAAGGGGAAGATGTCTCCCACAGCTTGAAGCTTTCAATATCCGGGTCAAAGATCCCGGTTCAAGAAGAATTTACCTCTTGCAAAAAAAATTACCGAAGAGGACCTGCTGCCATGATGCGCGGTTCAAACATGGGTATCCGGCCCTATTGGCTTGACATATTATTTATCACATGGAGGCTCCTGCTTTGTAAAGCGGGGTATCTATTCTTTATATCATGCGTGGTTACACGGAGTGGATTCGCTTTAGGGCAACCTCCGGTTTACCCCTTGAGGTCGCTTCACAGAAGATTAACAAAGTCAGTTGGGGACCTAGTCGACTTGAACCGTAGCTACACCTCCGGGGAGCTTGGTCATGTCTTGACGACGGTAATGCCTTCTGGCTGGCACATTTGCCACTAAGTCAGTTGGGGACCTAATCGACTTGAACCGTAGTGACACCTTATGGGAGCTCGGTCATGTCTTGATGATGGTAATGCCTTCTGATCGGCTTTTAAACAGCCAATAAGTCATTTGGGGGCTTGGTCATGTCCGAACCAATGCAATGCCACTTGATCGGCCCTAGGCCACTAAGCCACTTGGGGGCTTGGTCGAATCCGAACCAATGCAATGCCACTTGGCCGGCGTAATGCCACGAGTCTTTTGGGGACCTGGCCGACTGGCACCATCGCTACGCCTTCGGGGAGCTTGGTTGCGTCTGACCATGGTAACACCATCTGACCAGCTCAGTAGAGCCTTTCTTTTTGCAAATGGTTTTATCATTGCCTTTGCTTGAAATTTTGTTTTTATAAGTATTTCTTTTGTTGCGATTTTAAACCGACAATTCTTGAACCGGTTCGATTGTCAAATTATAAATTGACGGAACACGGTCAAATCTTAATCCGGAGGCCATCTGCCCGGTTTGATTTTCTATTACCATCATATTATGGAGTAAACCGGTGTTTATCAACCCGGCTCGGCTTTCAACTACAAGTTGTGAGTGCATGATCAAATTATAATCCGGAGATTATCTGCCCGGTTTAATTTTCTGTTACCATCCTATTATGGAGTAAACCGGTGTTTATCAACCCGGCTCGGCTTTCAAGTACAAGTTGTGAGTGCATGATCAAATTATAATCCGGAGATTATCAGCCCGGTCTGGTTTGACTACAAGTCACCAGTATATATATGGTTAATCCGGTGTTTATCACAACCCGGTACGGTTTTATCATAAATCGGCGCAATATGGAAGGAGTTATCATTACTCAAGATTGGGGTTATCACTCTTACTACAAAAACTTGGTAAACCAACGATGTGATTCAATGTCACAGGTATGATATATTTCATATTTTTAAGTGCAGCCTTGGTTATAAACCCAGGTTATATGTTGGGCATTATGACCCGTCCGACGGTAAACCGCCAGGACACTTTAAACTTGTTGTATACAGAAACAGGTTGAATAACGCATGGTGTTTATTAAACCGGCCTGGCTTTAAGACGATAAAGTTGCCAGTATATGATGAGAAATTATCCAGTGTTTATTAAACCGGTCTGGCTTTGGACTATAAGTCGCCAGTATATATTTGGATTGCGCCATTGGAATCATGCGCTTATAAATTATTGGATTATATTATTCAAATAGCCAAACTTGGCTGAATTTTCATTATGATATTAGATGAATAAAGGTTTTCATACGAGATTATATTATCTTGAATGGCCAACATGGCTGGATTTTTATTACGGTTATTAATATTATGATTAAGGTTTTCAAAGTCGCTTTAGCGCAATGGTTATCATTTTATACAATTGAAGGAATAGTCCCGAGTCGCTGCAGGCTTACAACCCGGCACTTGGGGGCTACATTATTCAAAATTGAGATTACATCAAATATGCAAGTCTCATGTTGCTGCAAGCATGCACCATGATACTTGGGGGCTAATGCAAGGTCATTTTTGCTCATCTTATTGAAGACCCAACTCATCACATCGTAATGAGCTGGCCCTTGGGGGCTACCAATTGTTCCTGTCAACTATTCAAGGTACAAAGCTTTTTATCTATTATATGGAAGGGTCTACTGCTCAGTTGGTAAAGCACAAGGCTCTTAACCTTGTGGACGTGGATTCAAGCCCCATGATGAGGGGTTACATCATATGATGTTATTTTCATTGAAGTATATATCAAAATCCCAGCTCAATATTATCTTACCAAGCCGGCCCTTGGGGGCTACACGTTGCTGTTCAAAGTTTACAAGATTATATTTACAAAGTCCTTGCTGATTATTACATAAGGACCCGGCCCTTGGGGGCTACATTGGTTGAAATTTTATGGGCATCGATCAATTACAAGTCCCAGGTTGCTGCAAGCATGACAACCCGACACTTGGGGGCTACAGGTATTATATTATTATCGAAGAAAGATTTTCAAATTCTCTGTTGAGCAAGTTAGATTGACCCGGCGTCACCAATCATTATGACCCTGTGGCTGCAACCCGGTGTCATCAATAATCATAAACCGATGTTGGCAACAATCATGAACCGGTGTCTGCAACAATCATAATCCGGGGTCATCAGTTTTTATAACCCGGCCATTTGGTAATGTTAAACCGGCAAGTTTTCAAGACCGGGATCATCTTCAAACCGGCTGAATATCAGATGAATATTTCAAGACCAATATTTCTTAAACCGGCGTTTTGGAAGCCGACTCAAGTGGATTATTTCTTCACAATATTTTTCTATGAGAAGTCAGCAAATTGAGTATGACGCTGGCTTATTGACCTGGATTTTCTAGAAGGAGGAAATGACAAGGACTTAAGGATGATCAGCATAAGTTTACCATGGATAAATCCAAGCTAAACTTGGGGGCTAATGTCGGGGATATACCCCGCGGTGTAAACCGGCCGGAAGTTGACCCGGCTGGACTTGGCGATATTCGTGTGGTGACCCGCCCAGACCTGGCGGTTTACCAGCGACCCGTCGGGACGTTGTAACTCACTGGTAACCCGACGGACGGGTCAGAAGAGCGACAAGACCAGGTGGCCCGTCTGGCGGTTCAGGAAGGCCGGTTCAACTATTAAGGGCCGGTTTAAGAGGAAAGGAATATTTGCCTTACAAGGAGTTAAAGCCAGGACTTGTATCCGGTTTGTATGAGAGATAGACTAGTCCTAATCCCAATAGGACTCCACATGTAAACGGCCCCTTCAGCATATATACGGAGGGGCAGGGCTCCCCAAAGGGGGGTTAAGGAGTTATAAGCGACAAGCAAACAATAATCTCTAGGGCTAGACACAAGAGCCGGTTTACGGCGTCTCCCTCGGGATGATAATGAGATCTAGCCTCAAACAGCATGTAGGATTATTACCGGATGATGTTTCCCGGGGCCCGAAGCTGTCTAAATCCTTGTCTTGTGTGTTGATCCGCCCTGCGTCTCTCGTCCCACTCAACCCCTCTCAAGCTACCACATAGATGAATTGGCCTCGCGACTAAGTCCTAACACTAGGACATCTGCCGTGACAATTCCACGACACCGCCTGTCAAGTTTCGGGTCAATCGGAGGTCGTTTGATACTCCAACGGTTAACCGGGTAACCGTAAAGGCCTCGTGTGTGTTGCAGCCTAAAACCCCTCCAAAACAGCCCAATAACCCATCTAAGACACTCCCATGTCCATCGCCGTTCGATCACGATCGCGTGGCCGAAAACCGCACTCCATTTGGAGCTCCCTAGCTCCTTCTACATATAAATATACCTCCCCCTCCTCCATTTGCGGATGAATCCACCCCTAAACCCTAGCCCCGCTCCTTCCGCCGCCGCCGGACGAAATCTCGCCGGGCCGGACACGTCCGCCCGCGCCATCGGGCGAATCCGGGTGTGCCACGTGGCACCGCGCCGCCGCTTCGCCGCTCCCACCGCGCCGGCCCGCCGGGGCCCAGGCGGGGCCCTCCCGGCCCGCGCGCCGCCCACCGCGCCCCGCCGCCTGGCCCGCGCCTCCGCCGCCTTGCCCCCGCGCGCTGCCTCCTCGTCCCCGCGCCAGTTCGCCGGCGCCGCCGCCGCCGTGGTGCGCCGACGCCGCCCGCGCCTCCCCGCGCACCCCGCGCCGTCCCGCGCCTCCCCGCGCACCCCGCGCCGCCGCCCGGCCTCCCGCGGCCAGATCCGGGCCGGCGCCGCCCGGATCCGGCCGGCCCCGTCCCGCCGGCGTTCCCCGACCGCCGCGCCGCCTCGTCTCCGGCGAGCCGACCCCGGCCATCCTCGATCCGCGCGGTTGACTTTTCTCCCCCCTCAAAATTCTGCTAAGTCTCAATTATTTTGCATAATTGTCGCATGTTCATCGCATCATAACTTGCTGTATATTGCTCCGTTTCGTGCGTATAATATGTCAAATTGTTCGTCTGGAAGAGTACATCATTTCATCTCATTGCATCATCCTATTTTGAGGTCATCTTGATGCCCGAAATGCTGTTGGGAGAGGGCTATGTGATGTTAGTTTCTGATTCTTATCAGAACATGCACTTTTGTCATTTTGCCATGATTGATGTGTGCACCCTATTAAGTTGAGCTCTACATGTGTTTTTTAATATGCCATGTTACCTATCTAGAGATTTATGCCATGTATTTTTGTGGTCTTTTTGGTGACTAGCACAAGCATGCAAACTAGGGTATTTAATGTTGCTGATTCCAGAGACTTAGTAATTTCACTAAGTCCCTGCCTGCTGTTATTTTTATGCCATGTGTTCATGTTGTTTCAGAGAGATCTATGCATCTTTTGAGCATGATCAGTAAGAGTGTTTTGAGCATATGGATTTGCTCTATCCACCCATGCCTTTGTTTGTATTTATGGAGTGCCATAGCTTGAGTCAATCGAGCTCTACTTTTGCTATAAAATGTTGCTGGCAGATTGTTTACATGTTATTCGATTTTGCCAAGCTTGGTGTAGTTGATCCTTTCATGCTATGATGTTATTCTTGCCATGTATAGTTCCTATGCCATGTCTTCTTGATGGATGTATGCTTAGTTTATCATGTAATGCTCTGTAGTGAGTGCATCGAGCTCACGAACATGCCTACTTGTTATCTGTTTTTGACATGTCCAGTTTTCTGCTAAGTCTGAAACCTGTAACGAAACTTGCTTAATTGACATGGGTGTTATCATATTTTCTGGTCCTTTTTGGCTTATGGTCAGTAAGGGACTTTTGTTAAGTGCTTTGAGTAGATTCCTGCAATGCCTTGTTTTGCTATGTCCTGTTCTTGTAGCATGTTGTTTGCTTGCTCTAAACATGTCATCCGGATCAGCCGGGAGTAGCTCAGTGTTCATCTTTTGTCAAGCATCTTGAGTAGATTACTGTCATATGCTTTGTTGATATGTTTGGGTGCAGTAGGTTAATTTCTTGTTGCTTGCTAAGTAGCATCATGCTGTTAATGGCAGATTATTGTCATTCTTGTATTGCTTGTCATTTGCAAACCGTGCATCCGATTCCGGTGATCTTTATATCGATTTCAACCGAAATCACCTCACCTATCCAGTGGCATACTTGGTTTTCCAAGATTATGCCTTGTTCATCTTTTCCCTCCCGGAGCACGCATAAGCATTGCATATCACATCTCGCATATCATGCCATGTTTTGCATCATGTCGTTTGTGCATTGCATCGTGATTGATGTTTGTCCTCTTTGCTTGTGTTCTTGCTTTGGGTAGAGCCGGGAGACGAGTACATGAATGAGGAACCTGTTGAGAACGCTTTCGAAGACCAAGCTTTCGACAACTCTGAGAACCTTGCAGGCAAGATGACCATACCCTCGAAATCACTTCTATCTTTGCTTGCTAGATGCTCGCTCTTTTGCTATGCCTATGCTGCGATTCCTACCACTTGCTATATCATGCCACCCATATTGCCATGTCAGCCCCTAACCATCCATGTCCTAGCAAACCGTTGATTGGCTATGTTACTGCTTTGCTCAGCCCCTCTTATAGCGTTGTTAGTTGCAGGTGAAGATGAAGTTTGTTCCTTGTTGGAACATGGACTTGTTGTTCCTTGTTGGAACATGTTTACTTGTTGGGATATCACAATATCTCTTATTTAATTAATGCATCTATATACATGGTAAAGGGTGGAAGGCTCGGCCTTATGCCTGGTGTTTTGTTCCACTCTTGCCACCCTAGTTTCCGTCATACCGGTGTTATGTTCCCGGATTTTGCGTTCCTTACACGGTTGGGTGATTTATGGGACCCCCTTGACAGTTCGCTTTGAATAAGACTCCTCCAGCAAGGCCCAACATTGGTTTTACCATTTGCCACCTAAGCCTTTTTCCCTTGGGTTCTGCAGACTCAAGGGTCACCTTTATTTTAACGCCCGGGCCAGTTCTCCTTCGATTGCTGGTCCAAACTAGAGCCACTTGCGGTGCCGCCCTGAGGCAACTTGGGGTATCCTCGGTTGCCGTACGTACTGCTCATCCGGATGTGCCCTGAGAACGAGATATGTGCAGCTCCTATCGGGATTTGTCGGCACAATCGGGCGGCTTTGCTGGACTTGTTTTATTACTGCCGAGATGTCTTGTAGTCCGGGATTCCGAGACTGATCAGGTCTTCCCGGTAGAAGGAATATCCTTCGTTGACCGTGAGAGCTTATAATGGGCTAAGTTGGGACACCCCTGCAGGGTATTATCTTTCGAAAGCCGTGCCCGCGGTTATGAGGCATATGGGAATTTGTTGATGTCCGGTTATAGAAAACCCGAAGTTGACCTTAACTAAAACACATCAACCGCGTGTGTAACCGTGATGGTCTCTTCTCAGCGGGGTCCGGGAAGTGAACACGGTGTTGGAGTAATGTTTGACGTAGGTTGTTCTAGGATCACTTCTTGATCACTTCTAGCTTCACGACCGTGCTTTGCTTCTCTTCTCGCTCTCTTTTGTGTTGTAGCCACCATATATGCTAGTCGCTTGCTGCAGCTCCACCTCACAATCCTTTCCTACCTATAAGCTTAAATATTCTTGATCTCGCGGGTGTGAGATTGCTGAGTCCCCGTGACTCACAGATTCTACCACAACAGTTGCAGGTACCAACGATGCCAGTGCAGATGACGCGACCGAGCTCACGTGGGAGTTCGATGAGGAACGTGGCCGTTACTATGTGTCTTTTCCAGATGATCAGTAGTGGAGCCCAGTTGGGGTGATCCGGGGATCTATGTAGCATTTGGGGTAGTCTTCTTTCATTTTGGTACCGTAGTCGGACCTTGAGTGTAATTTGAATGATGGATGTTTATTTATGTATTGTGTGAAGTGGCGACTGTAAGCCAACTATGTAAATCTTTCCCTTTATGTATTACATGGGTTGTGTGAAGATTACCTCACTTGCGACATTGCTTTCAATGCGGTTATGCCTCTAAGTCGTGCCTCGACACGTGGGAGCTATAGCCGCATCGAGGGCGTTACAAGTTGGTAATCAGAGCCTTCCCCGATCTTAGGAGCCCCCACTGATTGATCGTTTTTAGCGACCGAGTTGTGTCTAGAAAAATGTTTTGAGTCATCTAGGAATTATATATCGGAGAGTTTAGGAATTCTTTTTACTTCCCAGTCTCCTCATCGCTCTGGTAAGGCATCCTGACGTAGAGTTTTGACTCTTCTCTTCTCAAATTTCACTAAATTTTTTTTAGGATCACGCGGGTATCTTAGAATCGTTCCGATGGTTTTATGATGACAACATTGTCTTGGTTGCCTCCCGTCAGCAGGGGTTTTAGAGGAGGTGTCCCGGGGAGTTGAGCTCCGAGGTGTTGTCGTCATAATTTTATCGTTGCAGTTCTGGAATACCTGAGTTTAGTACGCCGACATCGAAAATCTCTTTTGTACAGTTGTTGGTGAGATAACCCTGATAGCCCAGTACTGAGGCGAGTGCGGGAGTATTGCCATGACTTGTATAACGGATGCTTTTCGAAGGTTGAGGTAGATGATTTCCGAAGGTTTCTTGGTTATGTGTTGAAGGATGGATACAGCTGGATCTAGGTATTGTTAGTTTGGGTGATATATTTTGTGTCCCCTGTATCCCCAACACCTGATTGCATAACCAGAAAGTTTCGGGAGTTTATAAGTGGGAATTCATGTAGCTCTAGTACTTCTTCCGCAGATATTTGGTTTGTGATTGGGTAATCCTTACCAAGTATTTGTTCACATCCGTACCTTGTTGATTTTATTCCATACCTTTTGACTAAGTGGCTTCTCAACTTATGGAAGTGTGATGCTTTACTTTGGAATTCATTCGTTCATTCTCGTTCGGATGTTTATTGTGAAGACTATATGTTGCAATTTCGTTCCTTTGATTCAGCTTGAATATATCTCTTTCAAGATGCTAATGGATGTCACCCTCTTTAGGATGGCTCCGCCAACGCGTCAGAATCCGGAACGCAATGAAGGAAGTCAGGCGAACCCTCCGCCACCACCTCCGCCTCCGGAGGCATGGCAAGCCTTGATGACTGCCACAAATGCCAACGCTCAGATTCTGATTCAGCTCCTGCAAGATCGCAACCAAGGGCAAGGAAATCAAGGGAATCAAGGCCAAGGCAACAATCAGCCGCACTTCGCTTCACTCAACCAGTTCCTTGCTAATCAGCCAAAGACCTTCAGCTACTGTGTCGAGGCCACAGACGCTGATGATTGGCTCATGGACATCAGCAAGCATTTCGAGTGCAGCAATGTCAGACCTGAGGACTTTGTCAAGTTTGCCTCTTTTCAACTCAAAGATCAAGCTACTGAGTGGTTCCAGCAATACAAAGATTCCAGAGGAGGTCGTGTGATTACCTGGGATGATTTCCGCCGTGACTTCAAAGCTCACCACATTCCAGAAAGTGTTGTTGAGAGTAAGCGTGAGGAATTCCGCAATCTCAAGCAAGGCAACATGTCTGTCTATCAATACAACACTCAGTTCCAGAAGCTCTCTCGTTTTGCGAGGCAAGACATCCCTGATGAGAAGAGTATGATCTACCAATTCAGGCATGGTCTCAGAGAAGATCTGCAACTTGCTCTCGTGCTTTTCGAGCCGTTAAAGTATGATGAATTCTACAACATGGCGCTGAAACAAGAAGCTGCTCAGCTCAAGTGTGAGGCATCTAAGAAGAGAGTCAGAGACACAGTTCAGTCTTCTTCTTCTTCACTTGTGGCAGCTAAGCAACAGAAGTTCTGGTTGCCTCCTCCTCCTCCGTTCCGTCAGCCTTATCAGCAGAAGAACTCAGGTGGTCGTGGATCTTCCCACCCACCCAACCCTGGCTATCAGAACAAGTCTCAGAGCCAAGCTCCAAGGACAAGTGCTCCTTACCATCGTCCGCTCTCAGAGGTGACTTGTAGCAAATGTCAGCAGAAGGGTCACTATGCGAACAAGTGCTTCAACCAAAGGCGCCTTCCGCCTCCTCCTCCTGTGAAATCTTCCAGCAATGCAGTGGTCAAGCATAATCCTAAGCACGCCAAGGTGAACATGATGAATGCAGCTCAAGCGGAGGATTCTTCAGATGTCATAATGGGTAATCTCTTAGTTAATGATATTCCTGCAAAAGTCTTATTTGATACTGGTGCATCACTTTCTTTCATTTCGAGACCTTTTGTTGCCAAG
Organism: Aegilops umbellulata; assembly: GCA_032464435.1. NCBI lineage: Eukaryota > Viridiplantae > Streptophyta > Magnoliopsida > Poales > Poaceae > Aegilops > Aegilops umbellulata. The sequence continues at coordinate 423,503,871 of CP136059.1, forward strand.
CATGAGTTTGTGACGGAAAAGATTCCTATTCCGTTGAAGATTGTGTCCCTGGGTAAGCAGATGACTTCTCGAGTTTTGGTTCCGAATGTCGGTATCAAGATGGGCGACTATAGATTTCTGGCTAAACCAGTTGTTCTTGGTGACTCTGATATTGATCTTATTCTCGGGATGGACTGGCTTTCTAAGCACAAGGCTCAGCTTGATTGTGCTGCCAGGGAAATCAAATTGACTCACTCTTCTGACGATGTGATCATCTATGCCGCTCGTGATGATACCATTCGGTTGTTTTCTCTCAATGAGAATGGTGAATTGGAGGCTATCTCTCAGATTCCAGTCGTTTGTGAGTACCAAGATGTCTTTCCAGAAGAGCTTCCGGGTATGCCTCCCCGCCGGCCAGTTGAATTCGTTATTGATCTTGAGCCTGGCACGGAACCCGTTTGCAAGCGTCCTTACAAGCTTGGACCAGATGAGTTGAAGGAATGGAAGAAGCAACTCGATAAACAAGAGCGTCTCGGTCTGATCAGACCGAGTTCTTCTCCGTAGGGTTGTGGTGTTCTTTTTGTCCGGAAGAAGGATGGCACGGACCGACTTTGCGTCGATTACCGTCCATTGAACAAGAAGACTATCAAGAACAAATACCCACTTCCCAACATCAATGAGCTATTCGAGCAACTTAAAGGTGCTAAAGTGTTCTCCAAGCTTGAACTTCGTATGGGGTATCATCAAATTCGCATTCGTGAAGAAGATATTCCCAAGACAGCATTCAGAACAAGCTTTGGTTCTTATGAATATACTGTCATGTCTTTCGGCCTTGTCAATGCTCCTCCAGCTTTCACTCGCTTGATGAATTTCATCTTCAACCCCTACATCAACGAATTTGTCTTGGTCTATCTCGATGATATTTTGGTCTTCTCCAAGAATAAGGAGGATCATGCCAAACATTTGCGATTGGTGCTCGACAAGCTCAGAGAGTATAAATTATATGCGAAGTTCTCCAAATGTGAATTTTGGCTTGATGAAGTTCTTTATCTTGGCCATATCATCTCTGCCAAGGGCATCGCTGTTAATCCTGAGAAGGTGTCTGCAGTTGTGAATTGGGAACCCCCTCAGAATGTCAAGCAGCTTTGCAGTTTTCTTGGACTTGCAAGCTATTGCCGAAGATTCGTTGAGAATTTCTCAAAGATTGCAAAGCCTCTTTCCAACCTCCTCCAGAAGCATGTGAAGTATGTCTGGTCTCCTGAGTGTGACGTGGCTTTCAACACTCTCAAAGAGAAACTCGTCACTGCTCCAGTTTTGACTCGTCCTGACGAATCCAAGCCTTATGAAGTATTCTATGATGCTTCTCTTCAGGGCCTCGGTGCCGTCTTAATGCAAGAGAAGAAGGTTTTTGCCTATACCTCTCGTCAGTTGAAGCCCAACGAAAGGAACTACCCCACTCACGATCTTGAGTTGGCGGCAGTTGTCCACGCACTAATAACATGGAGACATCTCCTGTTGGGAAGGAAAGTGGACATATTCACCGATCACAAGAGTCTCAAGTACATCTTCACTCAGCCCCACCTCAACCTTAGGCAGACTCGATGGGTCGAAATGATTCAAGAGTATAATCCGAGTATTGAATATACTCCAGACAAGGCTAATGTGATTGCAGACGCATTGAGCAGGAAGGCTTACTGCAACAGCTTAATGCTCAAGCCCTTTCAACCGGATCTTTGTGAGGCTTTCCGCAAGTTCAATCTCCAAGTTGTCCCTCAAGGTTTTCTTGCCAACCTCATTGTCTCTCCTACTTTGGAAGATCAAATTCGTGAGGCACAACTGTTGGATACCATGGTGAAGAAGGTGAAACGTGGTATTGACAAGGGCATTTCCAAATACAAGTGCTATTGTCGGTGCCAAAACTGGCGGATCTCGGGTAGGGGGTCCCGAACTGTGCGTCAAGGTCGGATGGTAACAGGAGACAGGGGACACTTTGTTTTACCCAGGTTCGGGCCCTCTCGATGGAGGTAAAACCCTACTCCTGCTTGATTAATATTGATGATATGGGTAGTACAAGAGTAGATCTACCACGAGATCAAGGGGGCTAAACCCTAGAAGCTAGCCTATGGTTGTGATTAATAATGAATAATTCTTGTCCTACGGACTAAAACCCTCCGGTTTATATAGACACCGGATAGGGTTAGGGTTACACAGAGTCGGTTGTCTTGGTAGGAGATCTTGAGTATCCGCACGCCTAGCTTGCCTTCTACGCCAAGGAAAGAACCTTCCGGACACGGGACGGAGTCTTCTAACTTGTATCTTCATAGTCCTGGAGTCCGGCTGAGAGTATAGTCCGGCTAGCCGAACACCCCCTAATCCAGGACTCCCTCAGTAGCCCCTGAACCAGGCTTCAATGACGACGAGTCCGGCGCGCAAATTGTCTTCGGCATTGCAAGGCGGGTTCCTCCTCCAAGTTTCTTCAAGAAGATAATGAACACCAAGAAATAGTGTCCGGCTCTGCAAAACAAATTTCCACGTATTGCCATATAGAGAATAATGTAAGCACAAATCAAATCTGCTGACGTATTCCGCAGTGCGTCATAACACTGCGTCCAAGCCTTCTGTATGGTTTATTTTTACTGTTCCACCGCATCACGTTCAACGAGGCAGTTTCCTTGGCACGTCTTGTCGAAGCAGAGATCGTGTGCCCCCTTTAACGGGATTCTCATTAATACGGACGTGGGTAACCCAACCATGCCTTTTTAGCACGTCCTGCCTTAATTACAGGCTAGTCCAAGACGGTCACGGGGTGGGCTCTTGGTATTCTACCTCTTTATAAAGAGACCAAGGCCCCGTTCCCTCTTCTACTCAAAGCGCGCTCACCCCTCGCCTCGAGTTCCAACACCCTAGGCTTTCAGGTTCTAGACGCACCGGATCTTCAACAATGTCCGGCTCCGACCTCCAGGGTCGATGGATGCCCTCTTCCGTCACAGAGGAGGACATATCAAAGTTGAGGGAAGCTAGGTTCATAACCAGCGAGATTTCGCATAGGCTGCCTGTCCGAGGACAGGCGATCCCGAGCCCTCAGCCCGGTGAGAGCGTAGTGTTCGTCTCCCACTTCCTTCGAGGTTTAGGCTTCCCGACGGATCCTTTTGTAAGGGGGCTGATGTTTTACTATGGGCTGGAGTTCCACAACCTGGCTTTGGAGTCCATCCTCCATATTTCTTCCTTCATAGTTTTGTGTGAAGCGTTCCTCCACGTCACCCCCCACTTCGGATTATGGCTCAAGACCTTCAAGGTAGAGCCGAAGATAATCGAGGGGCGACACGCAGAGTGCGGAGGCGCTATTATAAAAAGAATGGCCAATGCTCCGTGGCCCAAGGGCACTTTTCAAGAGGAGCTTGGTTTATGGCAACATGAGTGGTTCTATATCACCTCTCCCCAGGGCACCACCTGGGTGGCGCCTCCTGCCTTTCGCTCGGGCCCCCCACCACGTTTAACATCGTGGATCAGCACGGGGTTAGACCGAGGCCTGCCTGGAGACGTTTCTCTACTGCAGGGCCGCATAAGGGATCTCTTGAAAGGAGACCTCAACTTGGTCAAGGTGACTCAAGTTATGCTGATTCGCCGGATTCTGCCCGGCCAACGCCGCCCTCTCCGCTTGTGGGAGTTCAACCCAGAGGGGCCGCGAGTTCTCCGAAATTTCATGGGCAGGACGCCTACGGAGATGTATAAACAGTTCTTCGGACCGCGAGAATCGAGTCCGGACGTGACCGAGGATGCCGGTTTAAGCCGCAATCGCCCGGATACAAAAGTAAGTAACCCTGTGTCCGGATCTCTCATCCGCACAATTAACTTGTTTTGTTAACCACTTTATCCTTATTATGAAGGAATGGATGACGAAAGCGAAGCTGATCCGGTGTCCGGCTCCCCTCCCCGAGACCAGACTAGATCCAGTACTTATACGGATGTTGGAGGCAGCGCCTCCAGAAGGAGGCGATGGGACGGACAGGGAAACCATGGCCTCTTCGAAAGAGGCCATTCCGAAGGAGAGAGTTGACAATTCCTCTCTTCGGGGGAACAAAAGGGCCACCTCTGACAACCCGGAAGTTCGAGCTTCAAAACGGGGGAGAACATCCACGTCAGAGGACCCGAAGCCGAGAAGCCCCTCGGCCGAACTAAATCCTCAAAAGGAGCAGCCCTCCAACGAGCCGTAAGTAAAAAGGGAGTCGTTCTTTTAAGAGAAGTCCTTGATTTATGCTTCAAGAAGTTTTAACCGAAATCTTACCTTGTAGTTCGGATTCCGACCCTTCTCAGCAGAATTCATCGTCGGGGGACCTTCTTCCGGAGATGATAGAGAGCGGAACGCCTCCCCCTTCTACCCCGCCTAGCAAGGCGGGCGACGCCGAGGTGTCGTCTCAGAGGGTTACTCCGGATCAGCCAGGAGTAGGAGGTGATAATACGGCCCCCCGAGGTTCTCCGTGTCCGGCCTCCAAAGAAGGCCATGGGACAAGTCCGTCACCATCTGGTGTTTGTTCGGAGGAGCTGAAGGTTCTGCTGGGCCGAGCCTCTGTTTCAGAGGAACATCGTGTGTTAATGCACACGGTGATTGAGAGGATTTCAGCCGCAGAGAGCGGGCTGAACGAGGCCGCCAAGAGTTTATTAGCAGGCTTTGAGGTACGTTTAACAACGAACGTCAATGTTAAGTACGCATAATAAAATGCGCCCTGTGTAGATAGTAGCCCCTGAGACTCTGTGCGGCGCAAAGATGTGCGGCGCGCAGAGGATCTAATCCCCAGGTCCTTTAAATGGTACCTTTCCTGTGCAGGTGGCTAATTGTCCGGGGTCAAGCCGGACTCGAGAGTTGACCGAAATAAAACGGCAAATTCACGTGGCAGAAGCCGACATCGTGCTTGTTAACAAGCGGCTGGATGATGCTCAAGGTGTGTAAGATTATTCGGCGATTGTTAGTAAGAGTGACTTTATGTTAGTAGCTTACCATATAAATGCTTGATGCAGATGGTGCGGCGGCCATAGATGGACTTAGAGCCGAACTCGCCAAAGCCAAGGAGCAAGCCAGGAAAGGCGACGCGGCTGCCGGAAGGGCCCGTGAAGAGCTGAAAGCCGAACAGGCTTCCCATTGCCGAAGCAAAGAAAAGATGGCTGACCTTGCCGAAAAGTTTAAAAGTGCTACTGACCGTTGCAAGCTTCTGGAAGAGGAGGGTCGAGCCAGGCAGACGGACCTAGAGAAGGCCGTTGCTGACGCCAAGAATGCCCGCTCTGCTATGAGAGCGGCAAAGGAAGAGCTACGTCAAGCCGGACTGATTGCGGATGGAAAGCCCTTCCTGCTGCGAAGAAAATTTTGTGATCCGAAGTTCGCCCCATTGGACCGAGCGTGGAGCGTGAAGGACGCCTATCTGGATCTGGCGGCGAGTGCCACTGATGTGAACAGGTACTTTCAAGAGAAGAAAGATCATGAAGTGGAAAAACTCTTCTGGTCGCAGTTCGCCAATCCGGAGCGTTCACTGTCAATGGACGATCGCTTGGCCCAATGGGCCGAGCTGAATAGGCTGTCCGGACTCGCCATGAGCTACGCCATGGATCGCTTGTGTCCGGGGAAATCGAAGCCGAAGAGCTATTTTAGCTTGGTGCAGCAATTCCTTGACGTGATGCCTCGGATTGAAGCTTGAAAGAGGTCAGCTTGCACGGAGGGCGCTCGGCTGGCTCTTTCCCGTGTCAAGACATACTGGGCGGATATAGAGCCCACCGTAGTTGCGTCCAATGATTCGGATGAAAGCCGACTGCCTACCGAACACTATTTTGAGGAAGTCCTCACAGGCGCTCGTATAATAGAGATGCAGTGTTCGAAGGATGCTATCTTATGATAGCGTATGTAATCATAGATTAGTATTTATGTTGGATTTTTAGACTTGTTCCTTCAAGTATTAATAACACCTCCTGTGCGGCCGTTTTTATTTAAATTCTGAAAGATTGCAGTCGTTGGCTTCAGCCCCCTCGCACATAATGCGGGGGTGCGCGCGGAAAACACATTCACACTTAATCCAACGTCTTGGTCCTACAAAGGAGGTGACTGTGCCGCGGGCCAGGCAACCGGACTATAATGCTTTAACACTTTCACTTAGCCATAGGAGCTTGACAGTGGGACTCTTTAGGTAGCCCTGAAGTGGCCACTGCGTTTGTCCGAATTCGGGACGCATGTTTGCCTGACCGGGAAGCGGCCCTTCGTCAAAACGTAGGAGTTCGAAAAACCCCTCAGAGTCATCGAGTGGCGACCAGTCTCTTGCTATATCATGACAGTCGGTTTTCGGCTTTCTCTACTGAGGCGCTCGCCCGGCCGAACCGGGGCGCAATCGCAGTAGTTCTCCTGGAGCTACCTTAGCCGACAGAACGGAACTTAAGGCGGCCGAACACAGGAGCCGGGCAACCCAACATATGACCAAAATCATGACTCGGAGCTGATGTATATAGTGCCAAAACTCGCGACGCCGAACACTCCCTAAGGTGTTCGGTCTTTTACGGGCGTGTGTGGAATAGTGCCCCTCCTTTTTTATAAAAAAATAAGAAAAAAGCCCTTCGTGTCCAGGTACGAGCAATAATCCTGACGTGGCCACATGCCAAGACGCCAGTCTCCTCTTTGGTTATGGTGAAATAAACCAGGGGATGTATAGCAGCAAGAGACAGTAAAAAAGGTTTACGCAGGGTCTTAATCTAAGAAAGAATCCTTTTGGGCGGGTCCCTACTGCACGTCTGCGCCTGTGTCTCCGCTGTGCCGTGTCCTGGACGGGCGCCGCACGACATTCATCTGTGGAGAGAGGAACAAATCTGAAAATGGGTCGTGCAGAAAAAATGAAAAACATAATACAAAGTAAAGAAGAAGTGAGATCGAGCGTTATTGTCTCTGTGTGCGGCCCCTGGTGTGGCATAACAAACCTACGATGATGACGGGCTCCTACCGAACTCATATAGTCCGGGCTCATGGCCTTTTGTGACTTAAAGTCTTTTTGGCTGGCGAGGCCGTTTTATTATGCGGCCGTTTAAGCGGCCACACAGTCCTCCTTTTGGAGGAGGTATATTTTAGTGTGTTCCCTTTAAAGAGATGATGCGTCGAGGACCGGACATCTTTAGCGTGAGGGACGCATAATGCGGTATTGCGTTAAAGCGAGCGAAGGCTCCGCGTCCCATTAGTGCTTGATAGCGACTTGAGAATGGGACTATGTGGAAGATGAGCTTTTCGCGACGAAAATTATCGGCGGAGCCGAATATTACCGCAAGCCGGATAAAACCCATGCAGTGGGTATCCGGACCGGGTGCTACCCCTTGAAAGGAGGTTTTGCTGTGACGAATTCTTGTTGGGTTTATGCCCATGCTGCGAATTGTATCCTGATATATCAGGTTTAGTTCACTGCCCCCGTCCATAAGGACATTGGTAAACTAGAATCCGTCTATTATTGGTTTGAGTATCAAGGGAGTCCGGCCCGCGTGCTTGATATGGTGAGAATAATCAAACTGATCAAAAGTGATTGGTTTTAGAGACCAGTGGCGGGACTTCCTAAGGATAGGCTTGAATGTGCGGACCTTTATGGGTTCCGCATGCCTTGTTATGTGAAGTGAATTCACTGTTTTGACTTCTTGTGGGAAGTTCTTTTGTTTCCTGGTTTGCTGCCTTTGAGGTTCATCCTCTTCCTCACTTGGTGCGTCAAGCCCCTTGTGTTCGGCGTCAAGCCGTCCGGACTGTTTAAAAACCCAACAATCTCTGTGGGTGTGGTTAGCAACCTTCCCAGGAGTGCTGTATATCTGACATATCCTGTCCATGATTCTCTTTAGGCTGGACGGATCCTCCCTGATATCTTCAGGGGGTGTCTTTGTCTGATTTTGCCGTGAGCCTTTGAATCCGGCATTGACTGCTGTGCTCTTCGGGCTGTTTCTTTTGACTCGGCGATGATCTTTATTTCATCGTGGTTTCCCGTTTCCATCCCTAGTTTCAGATGTACTTGGGTTGCTGGGGTTGCATCGTGCCAACCAGCTGTCTTCTCCCGCGCAAAAGCGGGTCATAAGGCTTTTTAGTGCGGCCATTGTTCTAGGCTTTTCCTGGCCGAGGTGTCTGGCTAGCCATTCGTCTTGGACATTGTGCCTGAAGGCCGCTAGGGCTTCGGCGTCCGGACAGTCGACTATTTGATTCTTTTTAGTCAGGAATCTGTTCCAGAATTGTCGAGCTGATTCACCGGGCTGCTGAGTTATGTGACTGAGGTCGTCTGCATCCGGGGGACGGACGTATGTCCCTTGAAAGTTTGCTCGGAAAGCGTCCTCGAGCTCTTCCCAACTTCCAATTGTGTTTTCGGGAAGGCTTTTAAGCCAGTGCCGAGCTGGCCCTTTAAGCTTAAGGGGTAAATATTTAATGGCGTGGAGATCATCTCCTCTAGCCATATGTATATGGAGGATATAGTCCTCAATCCAGACTCCAGGGTCTGTTGTTCCATCATATGCCTCTATGTTAACGGGTTTGAATCCCTCCGGGAATTCATATTCCAGGACCTCGTCTGTGAAGCATAGAGGGTGTGCGACACCCCTGTATCTGGGTGTGCCGGATTCTGACGGTGGATTTTTTGCGTTGCTTGCGAGAGCTTGCTTTTTTGGCCCGTAGATGGACCTGGTTGGGCCATGATGCGAGTCTTTGACTGGGTCGCATGCCGTATCTAGTGCGGCGCCGTTTGCCGTTTTGTAGTGGCCAAGAGGTCGTCTATCCGTCCGTGTAGCCTTTTTGTTTTTCGAGTGTGGGGGCTCTATGGCCTCCTGGTCGAATTCGGGCTGTAGCTTTCTCTTTGGGTAGCTTTTGGTGCGGCGGCTGCTGCCGTATTTGTCTGCGGTCTTGATTACTTTGCTCCATCTTGTCTTGAGTGCATTTTCCGCCGTCTTTAGCTTTTGCTTCTGCTTTTTAAGGCTGCATGCTGTAGCCACGAGCCTTTCTTGGAGACTTTTCTGCTCCATAATTTTGTCCGGTGTGGTATCGTCCGGAGTTCTATTATGACCGGGGGAAGACTGTTCGTCCTCTCTTCCCGTGTTACCCTGTTCGGACGGCTGTTCGGAGACATGCTCGTCCTCTAGTGGGTTGTCCTGCTCTATGGCTGGATCCTGATCGAGGTGGGGTTTGGCTCGGCGTTTACGTCGCCGTTTCGAGTGCTTCTCGGAGGGTTTACTCCTCTTTTCTCCCCCTGATTCCTCATTGTTAATGTTCTTCGGTGTATCTACCATGAATACGTCATTGGGTACGGTGGATGTCCAGCGCCCTACAGGTGCTGGCTCTTGTTCATCTCCTCCTTCGTCGTCCATACCGTCGAAGTCTTCGGAGCCGAAGTCGAGCATGTCGGTTAGGTCGTCGACAGTGGCTATTAAGTGGGTGGTGGGCGGGCTTTGAATTTCTTCGTCGTCTGAATCCCAACCTCGCAGGCCATAGTTCGGCCTGGGCTCTCCTGACAAAGAGAGAGACTTGAGAGAGTTCAGTATATCACCAAAGGGTGAATGCTGAAAAATATCCGCAGGGAAGAACTCCATTATAGGCGCCCAATCCGATTCGATCGGCGGGGGCAAGGGAGTTTTGGGACTCGGGGAAGAGTCCGGCTCCTCGAAGTCATGGGCCATGCGGAGTGCGGGGCTGTCGTTCGGCTCGATCGCCTTTGAGATCGCAGCCCCTGAGGTGACGCCCAACCGTTCATCCTCAACGAACGCAACGGGCTCCGAATCGAGGGTCGGGGCCGGAGCGTGTGCGGCCTCCAGGGCACTATTCGGGGGCAGAGCTATATCATGTCCCTCGAGATGGTGCGGCACGCTTGGCTGTGGCTCGAATCCATCGAAGATCAAGTCTCCTCGGATGTCTGCCGTATAGTTTAAGCTTCCAAACCTGACCTGATGGCCAGGGGCGTAGCTTTCGATCTGCTCCAGATGGCCAAGGGAGTTGGCCCGCAGAGCGAAGCCGCCGAAGACGAAGATCTGTCCGGGGAGAAAAGTCTCACCCTGGACCTCGTCATTGCTGATGATCAAAGGAGCCATCGAACCCGAAAGCGACGACACAGAGGAACTCTCAATGAAAGCACCAATGTCGGTGTCAAAACCGGCGGATCTCGGGTAGGGGGTCCCGAACTATGCGTCAAGGTCGGATGGTAACAGGAGATAGGGGACACTTTGTTTTACCCAGGTTCGGGCCCTCTCGATGGAGGTAAAACCCTACTCCTTCTTGATTAATATTGATGATATGGGTAGTACAAGAGTAGATCTACCACGAGATCAAGGAGGCTAAACCCTAGAAGCTAGCCTATGGTTGTGGTGAATAATGAATAATTCTTGTCCTACGGACTAAAACCCTTCGGTTTATATAGACATCGGATAGGGTTAGGGTTACACAGAGTCGGTTGTCTTGGTAGGAGATCTTGAGTATCCGCACGCCTAGCTTGCCTTCTACGCCAAGGAAAGAACCTTCCGGACACGGGACGGAGTCTTCTAACTTGTATCTTCATAGTCCTGGAGTCCGGCTGAGAGTATAGTCCGGCTAGCCGAACACCCCCTAATCCAGGACTCCCTCAGCTATCGAGTTGACGACAGAGATACTCTTTTCTTCGACGACCGGATCGTGGTCCCAAAGGGTGATCTTCGTAAAGTCATTATGAACGAAGCGCACAACTCTCTTCTGTCAATTCATCCTGGAAGTACAAAGATGTACCATGACCTCAAGCAGTCGTATTGGTGGACTCGAATGAAGCGAGAGATTGCTCAATTCGTGAATGAATGTGATGTCTGCAGAAGGGTGAAAGCAGAACACCAACGACCAGCTGGTCTTCTCCAACATCTTGCTATTCCATAATGGAAGTTTGATCATATCGAAATGGACTTCGTGACTGGTTTTCCTAAGTCCAAGCGTGGAAATGATGCTATCTTCGTCGTCATCGACAAGCTCACCAAAGTGGCTCATTTTCTTCCTATCAAAGAGTCCATCACAGCAGTGCAGCTGGCAGAGCTCTACACCTCCAGAATTGTCTCCTTGCACGGCATTCCACAATTGATCTCTTCAGACCGTGGCAGCATCTTTACCTCCAAGTTTTGGGATTCTTTTCAGAAGGCCATGGGCACAAATATTCGCTTCAGCACAACTTTCCACCCTCAAACTAGTGGACAAGTCGAGCGTGTCAACCAAATTCTTGAAGATATGCTCAGAGCTTGTGTTATCTCTTTCGACATGAAGTGGGAGGATTGTCTTCCTTATGCTGAGTTTTCTTACAACAACAGTTTTCAAGCCAGCTCGGGCAAAGCCCCATTCGAGATTCTCTATGGCAGAAAGTGCCGTACTCCTCTCAACTGGTCTGAAACCGGTGAACGCCAATTGCTTGGCAACGATTTGATCTCAGAGGCTGAGGCTATGTGCAAGGTCATTCGTGAGAACCTCAAAGCCGCGCAGTTGCGCCAGAAGAGCTATTACGATAGCAAACACCGAGAATTGGCATTCGAGATCGGAGACCATGTCTACCTCCGCGTCTCTCCAATGAAAGGGACTCGTCGCTTCGGTATCAAGGGGAAACTTGCCCCTAGATACGTGGGCCCTTTCAAGATCATCGGCAAACGAGGCGATCTCGCCTATCAACTTGAGCTCCCCTCCAACTTTGCAAATGTGCACGATGTCTTCCACGTGTCACAGCTTCGCAAGTGCTTCAAGACGCCTGAGCGCACCATCAACTTCGAAGAGATTGATCTTCAAGAAGATTTGTCCTATCATGAGCATCCCGTTGCTATTCTTGAAGAAACTGAGCGCAAGACTCGCAACAAGTCAATCAAATTCCTGAAAGTGAAATGGTCACACCATTCAGACCGAGAAGCCACCTGGGAGCGCGAGGATCACCTACGTTCCGAGTATCCGGAGTTCTTTCAGTCCTAGATCTCGAGACGAGATCCTCTCGTAGTGGTGGAGTGTTGTAACACCCCAGATGTAACTTGCCATATTTGTAATCCAACTCTTGCCATTTTCAGCTATGTGATATGATATTCCCTCCGTGGTTGGGTTCCCGTCAGTTTGCTTTTTGTTCATGTCATGCATTTCATATCATGTCATCATGTGCTTCGCATTCGCATACGTGTTCGTCTCATGAATCCGAGCATTTTCCCCGTTGTCCGTTTTGCAATCCGGCGCTCCTATGTCCCCCGGCGTCCCGTTTTACCTTTTTCCGTGTGCGGGTATCAAACTTTCTTGGAATGGGCCGAGGTTTGCCAAGCGGCCTTGGTATAGCACCGGTAGACCGCCTGTCAAGTTTCGGGTCAATCGGAGGTCGTTTGATACTCCAACGGTTAACCGGGTAACCGTAAAGGCCTCGTGTGTGTTGCAGCCCAAAACCCCTCCAAAACAGCCCAATAACCCATCTAAGACACTCCCATGTCCATCGCCGTTCGATCACGATCGCGTGGCCGAAAACCGCACTCCATTTGGAGCTCCCTAGCTCCTTCTACCTATAAATATACCTACCCCTCCTCCATTTGCGGATGAATCCACCCCTAAACCCTAGCCCCGCTCCTTCCGCCGCCGCCGGACGAAATCTCGCCGGGCCGGACACGTCCGCCCGCGCCACCGTGGCACCGCGCCGCCGCTTCGCCGCTCCCACCGCGCCGGCCCGCCGGGGCCCAGGCGAGGCCCTCCCGGCCCGCGCGCCGCCCGCCGCGCCCCGCCGCCTGGCCCGCGCCTCCGCCGCCTCGCCCCCGTGCGCTGCCTCCTCGTCCCCGCGCTAGTTCGCCGGCGCCGCCGCCGCCGTGGTGCGCCGACGCCGCCCGCGCCGTCCCGCGCCTTCCAGCGCACCCCGCGCCGCCGCCCGGCCTCCCGCGGCCAGATCCGGGCCGGCCCCGTCCCGCCGGCGTTCCCCGACCGCCGCGCCGCCTCGTCTCCGGCGAGCCAACCCCGGCCATCCTCGATCCGCGCGGTTGACTTTTCTCCCCCCTCAAAATTCTGCTAAGTCCCAATTATTTTGCATAATTGTCGCATGTTCATCGCATCATAACTTGCTGTATATTGCTCCGTTACGTGCGTATAATATGTCAAATTGTTCGTCTCGAAGAGTACATCATGTCATCTCATTGCATCATCCTCTTCTGAGGTCATCTTGATTCCCTAAATGCTGTTGGGAGAGGGCTATGTGATGTTAGTTTCTGATTCTTACCAGAACATGCACTTTTGTCATTTTGCCATGATTGATGTGTGCACCCTATGAAGTTGAGCTCTACATGTGTTTTGTAATATGCCATGTTACCTATCCATAGATTTATGCCATGTATTTTTGTGGTCTTTATGATGACTAGCACAAGCATGCAAACTAGGGTACTTAATGTTGCTGATTTCAGAGACTTAGTAATTTCACCAAGTCCCAGCCTGCTGTTATTTTTATGCCATGTGTTCATGTTGTTTCAGAGAGATCTATGCATCTTTTGAGCATGATCAGTAAGATTGTTTTGAGCATATGGATTTGCTCTATCCACCCATGCCTTTGTTTGTATTTATGGAGTGCCATAGCTTGAGTCAATCGAGCTCTACTTTTGCTATAAAATGTTGCTGGCAGATTGTTTACATGTTATTCGATTTTGCCAAGCTTGGTGTAGTTGATCCTTTCATGATATGATGTTATTCTTGCCATGTCTAGTTCCTATGCCATGTATTCTTGATGGATGTATGCTTAGTTTATCATGTAATGCTCTGTAGTGAGTGCATCGAGCTCACGAACATGCCTACTTGTTATCTGTTTTTGACATGTCCAGTTTTCTGCTAAGTCTGAAACCTGTAACGAAACTTGCTTAATTGACATGGGTGTTATCATATTTTCTGGTCCTTTTTGGCTTATGGTCAGTAAGGGACTTTTGTTAAGTGCCTTGAGTAGATTCATGCCATGCATTATTTTGATATGTCCTGTTCCTATAGCATGTTGTTTCATTGCTCTAAACATGTCATCCTGATGTTAATTTCTGGCATGTTATTTTCACTAAGTCTGTGAACCTGTTATCTTTTGCACTTTTGCCATGCTTGTTTGAACCTGTTATGATGTGATTTAGCCGTAGCTCAGTGTTCATCTTTTGTCAAGCATCTTGAGTAGATTACTGTCATATGCTTTGTTGATATGTTTGGGTGCAGTAGGTTAATTTCTTGTTGCTTGCTAAGTAGCATCATGCTGTTAATGGCAGATTATTGTCATTCTTGTATTGCTTGTCATTTGCAACCGTGCATCCGATTCCGGTGATCTTTATATCGATTTCAACCGAAATCACCTCACCTATCCAGTGGCATACTTGGTTTGCCAAGATTATGCCTTGTTCATATTTTCCCTTCCGGAGCACGCATAAGCATTGCATATCACATCTCGCATATCATGCCATGTTTTGCATCATGTCGTTTGTGCATTGCATCGTGATTGATGTTTGTCCTCTTTGCTTGTGTTCTTGCTTTGGGTAGAGCCGGGAGACGAGTACGTGAACGAGGAACCTGTTGAGAACGCTTTCGAAGACCAAGCTTTCGACAACTCTGAGAACCTTGCAGGCAAGATGACCATACCCTCGAAATCACTTCTATCTTTGCTTGCTAGATGCTCGCTCTTTTGCTATGCCTATGCTGCGATTCCTACCACTTGCTATATCATGCCACCCATATTGCCATGTCAGCCCCTAACCATCCATGTCCTAGCAAACCGTTGATTGGCTATGTTACTGCTTTGCTCAGCCCCTCTTATAGCGTTGTTAGTTGCAAGTGAAGATGAAGTTTGTTCCTTGTTGGAACATGGACTTGTTGTTCCTTGTTGGAACATGTTTACTTGTTGGGATATCACAATATCTCTTATTTAATTAATGCATCTATATACTTGGTAAAGGGTGGAAGGCTCGGCCTTATGCCTGGTGTTTTGTTCCACTCTTGCCACCCTAGTTTCCGTCATACCGGTGTTATGTTCCCGGATTTTGCGTTCCTTACACGGTTGGGTGATTTATGGGACCCCCTTGACAGTTCGCTTTGAATAAGACTCCTCCAGCAAGGCCCAACATTGGTTTTACCATTTGCCACCTAAGCCTTTTTCCCTTGGGTTCTGCAGACTCAAGGGTCACCTTTATTTTAACCCCCGGGCCAGTTCTCCTTCGATTGCTGGTCCAAACTAGAGCCACTTGCGGTGCCACCCTGAGGCAACTTGGGGTATCCTCGGTTGCCGTACGTACTGCTCATCCGGATGTGCCCTGAGAACGAGATATGTGCAGCTCCTATCGGGATTTGTCGGCACAATCGGGCGGCTTTGCTGGACTTGTTTTATTACTGCCGAGATGTCTTGTAGTCCGGGATTCCGAGACTGATCGGGTCTTCCCGGTAGAAGGAATATCCTTCGTTGACCGTGAGAGCTTATAATGGGCTAAGTTGGGACACCCCTGCAGGGTATTATCTTTCGAAAGCCGTGCCCGCGGTTATGAGGCAGATGGGAATTTGTTGGTGTCCGGTTGTAGAAAACCCGAAGTTGAACTTAACTAAAACACATCAACCACGTGTGTAACCGTGATGGTCTCTTCTCGGTGGGGTCCGGGAAGTGAACACGGTGTTGGAGTAATGTTTGACGTAGGTGTTGGGGAACGTTGCAAAAAATTAAATTTTTTCCTACGGTTTCACCAAGATCCATCTATGAGTTCATCTAGCAACGAGTATTCAGATTAGATAGCATCTACATACCACTTTGTAGATCGCAACGGAAGCGTTCAAGTGAACGTGGATGAGGTAGTCGTACTCGCCGTGATCCAATTCACCGATGATCTAGTGTCGAACGGACGGCACCTCCGTGTTCAACACACGTACGGAAAGCGTGACGTCTCCTCCTTCTTGGTCCAGCAAGGGGGAAGGAGAGGTTGATGAAGATCCAGCAGCACGACGGCGTGCTGGTGGATGCAGCAGAACTCCGGCAGGGCTTCGCTAAGCAACTACGGGAGGAGGAGGAGGTGTTGCAGGGAGGAGAGGGAGGCGCCAGGGCAAAGGGTGCGCTGCCCCCCTCCCCTCCCCCCCTTTATATAGGCCTCTTGGGGGGGGCGCCGGCCCTGGGAGATCTAATCTCCCAAGGGGGGCGGCGGCCAGGGAGGTTTCCCTCCCCCCAAGCCATCTAGGAGGTGCCTTCCACCACTAGGACTCCTCCTAGATGGAAACCTAGGCGCATGGGCCCTTTGGGGCTGGTTCCCCTTGGCCCAAGCAGGCCAAGGCGCACCCCCTAAGGCCCATGTGGCCCACCAGGGCAGGTGGCCCCACCTGGTGGACCCCCGGGACCCCTTCGGTGGTCCCGGTACAATACCGATAACCCCGAAACTTGTCCCGATGGCCGAAACAACACTTCCTATATATAATTCTTTACCTCCGGACCATTCCGGAACTCCTCGTGACGTCCGGGATCTCATCCGGGACTCTGAACAACATTCGGGTTACTGCATATACATATCTTCACAACCCTAGCGTCACCGAACCTTAAGTGTGTAGACCCTACGGGTTTGGGAGACATGCAGACATGACCGAGACGGCTCTCGGGCAATAACCAACAGCGGGATCTGGATACCCATGTTGGCTCCCACATTCTCCACGATGATCTCATCGGATGAACCACGATGTCAAGGATTCAATTAATCCCGTATACGATTCCCTTTGTCAATCGGTATTTTACTTGCCCGAGATTCGATCGTCGGTATCCCAATACCTCGTTCAATCTCGTTACCGGCAAGTCACTTTTCTCGTACCGCAATGCATGATCCCGTGATCAAACACTTTGATCACATTGAGCTCATTATGATGATGCATTACCGAGAGGGCCCGGTGATACCTCTCCGTCAAGCGGAGTGACAAATCCCAGTCTCGATCCATGTCAACCCAACAGACACTTTCAGAGATACCCGTAGTATACCTTTATAGTCACCCAGTTACTTGTGACGTTTGGCACACCCAAAGCACTCCTACGGTATCCGGGAGTTACACGATCTCATGGTCTAAGGAAAGGATACTGGACATTGGAAAACTCTAGCAAACGAACTATGCGATCTTATGCTATGTTTAGGATTGGGTCTTGTCCATCACATCATTCTCCTAATGATGTGATCTCGTTATCAATGACATCCAATGTCCATAGTCAGGAAACCATGACTATCTGTCGATCAACGAGCTAGTCAACTAGAGGCTCACTAGGGACATGTTGTTGTCTGTTATTCACACATGTATTACGATTTCCGGATAACACAGTTATAGCACGAATAAAGACAATTATCATGAATAAGGAAATATAATAATAATGCTTTTATTATTGCTTCTAGGGCATATTTCCAACAGTCTCCCACTTGCACTAGAGTCAATAATCTAGTTACATTGTGATGAATCGAACACCCATAGAGTTCTGGTGCTGATCATGTTTTGCCTTAGGGAGAGGTTTAGTCAACGGATCTGCGACATTCAGATCCGTGTGTACTTTACAAATTTCTATGTCTCCATCTTGAACATTTTCACGAATGGAGTTGAAGCGACGCTTGATGTGCCTGGTCTTCTTGTGAAACCTGGGCTCCTTTGCAAGTGCAATAGCTCCAGTGTTGTCACAGAAGAGTTTGATTGGCCCCGACGCATTGGGTATGACTCCGAGGTCGGTGATGAACTCCTTCACCCAAATTGCTTCATGTGCTGCCTCCGAGGCTGCCATGTACTCCGCTTCACATGTAGATCCCGCCACGACGCTCTGCTTGCAACTGCACCAGCTTACTGCCCCACCATTCAAAATATACACGTATCCGGTTTGTGACTTAGAGTCATCCAGATCTATGTCGAAGCTAGCGTCGACGTAACCTTTTACGACGAGCTCTTCGTCACCTCCATAAACGAGAAACATTTCCTTGGTCCTTTTCAGGTACTTTAGGATATTCTTGACCGCTGTCCAGTGTTCCTTGCCGGGATTACTTTGGTACCTTCCTACCAAACTTACGGCAAGGTTTACATCAGGTCTGGTACACAGCATGGCATACATAATAGAACCTATGGCTGAGGCATAGGGGATGACGCTCATCTCTTCTATATCTTCTGCCGTGGTCGGACATTGAGCTGAGCTCAATTTCACACCTTGTAACACAGGTAAGAACCCTTTCTTAGATTGATCCATATTGAACTTCTTCAATATTTTATCAAGGTATGTGCTTTGTGAAAGACCTATGAGGCGTCTTGATCTATCTCTATAGATCTTGATGCCTAATATATAAGCAGCTTCTCCAAGGTCCTTCATTGAAAAACTCTTATTCAAGTAGGCCTTAATGCTGTCCAAGAGTTCTATATCATTTTCCATCAAAAGTATGTCGTCTACATATAATATGAGAAATGCTACAGCGCTCCCACTCACTTTCTTGTAAACACAGGCTTCTCCATAAGTCTGTGTAAACCCAAACGCTTTGATCATCTCATCAAAGCGAATGTTCCAACTCCGAGATGCTTGCACCAGCCCATAAATCGAGCGTTGGAGCTTGCACACCTTGTCAACATTCTTAGGATCGACAAAACCTTCCGGCTGCATCATATACAATTCTTCCTTAAGGAAACCATTAAGGAATGCCGTTTTGACGTCCATTTGCCATATTTCATAATCGTAGAATGCGGCAATTGCTAACATGATTCGGACGGACTTCAGCTTCGCTACCGGTGAGAAAGTCTCATCGTAATCAACCCCTTGAACTTGTCGATAACCCTTAGCGACAAGCCGAGCTTTATAGATGGTTACATTACCATCCGCGTCTGTCTTCTTCTTAAAGATCCATTTATTTTCTATGGCTCGCCGCTCAACGGGCAAGTCAGTCAAAGTCCATACTTCGTTTTCATACATGGATCCTATCTCGGATTTCATGGCTTCCAGCCATTTGTCGGAATCCGGGCCCGCCATTGCTTCCTCATAGTTCGAAGGTTCACCGTTGTCTAACAACATGATTTCCAAGACAGGGTTGCCGTACCACTCTGGTGCGGAACGTGTCCTTGTGGACCTTCGAATTTCAGTAGGAGCTTGATTAGAAGTATCTTGATCATCATCACTAATTTCCTCTCTAGTCGGCGCAGGCACCTCAGAAACGTTTTCTTGAGTTTCGCCATTTTCCGGTTCAAGAGGTAACACTTCATCAAGTTCTACTTTCCTCCCACTTACTTCTTTTGAGAGAAACTCTTTCTCTAGAAAGGATCCATTCTTGGCAACAAAGATCTTGCCTTCGGATCTGAGGTAGAAGGTATACCCAATAGTTTCTTTAGGGTATCCTATGAAGACGCATTTTTCCGACTTGGGTTCGAGCTTCTCAGGTTGAAGTTTCTTGACATAAGCATCGCATCCCCAAACTTTTAGAAACGACAGCTTAGGTTTCTTCCCAAACCATAATTCATACGGTGTCGTCTCAACGGATTTCGACGGAGCCCTATTTAAAGTGAACGCGGCAGTCTCTAAAGCATAGCCCCAAAAAGATAGCGGTAAGTCGGTAAGAGACATCATAGATCGCACCATATCTAATAGAGTGCGATTACGACGTTCGGACACACCATTACGCTGAGGTGTTCCAGGCGGCGTGAGTTGTGAAACTATTCCACATTTTCTTAAGTGCGTGCCAAATTCATGACTCAAGTATTCTCCTCCATGATCTGATCGTAGAAACTTGATCTTTCTATCACGTTGATTTTCAACCTCACTCTGAAATTCTTTGAACTTTTCAAAGGTCTCAGACTTGTGTTTCATCAAGTAGATATACCCATATCTACTCAAGTCATCAGTGAGGGTGAGAACATAATGATAGCCACCGCGAGCCTCAACACTCATTGGACCGCACACATCGGTATGTATGATTTCCAATAAGTTGGTTGCTCGCTCCATTGTTCCTGAGAACGGAGTCTTGGTCATTTTACCCATTAGGCATGGTTCGCACGTGTCAAATGATTCATAATCAAGAGACTCTAAAAGTCCATCTGCATGGAGCTTCTTCATGCGTTTGACACCTATGTGACCAAGGCGGCAGTGCCACAAATATGTGGGACTATTTTTATCAACTTTAACTCTTTTGGTATTCACACTATGAATATGTGTATCATCACGTACGAGATTCATTAAGAATAAACCATTAACCATCGGAGCATGACCATAAAACATATCTCTCATATAAATAGAACAACCATTATTCTCGGATTTAAATGAGTAGCCATCTCGAATTAAGCGAGATCCAGATACAATGTTCATGCTCAAACTTGGCACTAAATAACAATTATTGAGGGTTAAAACTAATCCCGTAGGTAAATGTAGAGGCAGCGTGCCGACGGCGATCACATCGACCTTGGAACCATTCCCGACGCGCATCGTCACCTCGTCCTTTGCCAGTCTCCGTTTATTCCGCAGCTCCTGCTTTGAGTTACAAATGTGAGCAACTGCACCGGTATCAAATACCCAAGAGCTACTACGAGTACTGGTAAGGTACACATCAATTACATGTATATCACATATACCTTTGGTTTTGCCGGCCTTCTTGTCCGCTAAGTATTTGGGGCAGTTCCGCTTCCAGTGACCACTTCCCTTGCAATAAAAACACTCAGTCTCGGGCTTGGGTCCATTCTTTGGCTTCTTCCCGGCAACTTGCTTACCGGGCGCGGCAACTTCCTTGCCGTCCTTCTTGAAGTTCTTTTTACCCTTGCCCTTCTTGAACTTAGTGGTTTTATTCACCATCAACACTTGATGCTCCTTCTTGATTTCTACCTCTGCTGATTTCAGCATAGCATATACTTCAGGAATGGTCTTTACCATCCCCTGCATATTGTAGTTCATCACAAAGCTCTTGTAGCTAGGTGGAAGCGACTGGAGGATTCTGTCAATGACCGCTTCTTCCGGGAGATTAACTTCCAGTTGAGTCATGCGGTTGTGCAACCTAGACATCTTCAGTATGTGTTCACTGACAGAACTATTTTCCTCCATCTTACAGCTAAAGAATTTGTCGGAGACTTCATATCTCTCGACCCAGGCATGAGCTTGGAAAACCATTTTCAGCTCTTCGAACATCTCATATGCTCCATGTCTCTCAAAACGCTTTTGGAGCCCCGGCTCTAAGCTGTAAAGCATGCCGCACTGAACGAGGGAGTAATCATCGCAGCGTGACTGCCAAGCGTTCATAACGTCTTGTTCTGCAGGGAGAATAGGTGCGTCACCCAGCGGTGCTCGTAGGACATAATCTTTCTTGGCAGCTATGAGGATGATCCTCAGGTTCCGGACCCAGTCCGTATAGTTGCTGCCATCGTCTTTCAGCTTGGTTTTCTCTAGGAACGCGTTGAAGTTGAGGACTACGTTGGCCATTTGATCTACAAGACATATTGTAAAATTTTAGACTAAGTTCATGATAATAAAGTTCATTTAATCAAATTATTTAATGAACTCCCACTTAGATAGACATCCCTCTTCTAGTCATCTAAGTATTACATGATCCGAGTCAACTAGGCCGTGTCCGACCATCACGTGAGACGGACTAGTCAACATCGGTGAACATCTTCATGTTGATCGTATCTTCTATACGACTCATGCTCGACCTTTCGGTCTTCTGTGTTCCGAGGCCATGTCTGTACATGCTAGGCTCGTCAAGTCAACCTAAGTGTTTTGCGTGTGTAAATCTGTCTTACACCCGTTGTATGTGAACGTTAGAATCTATCACACCCGATCATCACGTGGTGTTTCGAAACAACGAACTGTCGCAACGGTGCACAGTTAGGGTGAACACTTTCTTGAAATTATTATGAGGGATCATCTTATTTACTACCGTCGTGCTAAGTAAACAAGATGCAAAACATGATAAACATCACATGCAATCAAATAATAAACGTGACATGGTATGGCCAATATCACATAGCTCCTTTGATCTCCATCTTGGGGCTCCATGATCATCTTGTCACCGGCTTGACACCATGATCTCCATCATCATGATCTTCATCATCGTGTCTCCATGAAGTTGCTTGCCAACTATTACTTCTACTACTATGGCTAACGCGTTTAGAAATAAAGTAAAGTAATTTACATGGCGTTTCTCAATGACACGCAGGTCATACAAAAATAAAGACAACTCCTATGGCTCCTGCCGGTTGTCATACTCATCGACATGCAAGTCGTGATTCCTATTACAATAGCATGAACATCTCATACATCACATATAGATCATTCATCATTCATCACAACTTTGGCCATATCATATCACAAAGCACTTGCTGCAAAAACAAGTTAGACGTCCTCTAATTGTTGTTGCAAGTTTTATGTGGCTGAATTAGGGTTCTAGCAAGAACGTTTTCTTACCTACGTAAAAGCCACAACGTGATTTGTCAACTTCTATTTACCCTTCATAAGGACCCTTTTCATCGAATCCGCTCCAACTAAAGTGGGAGAGACAGACACCCGCCAGCCACCTTATGCAACTAGTGCATGTTAGTCGGTGGAACCGGTCTCACGTAAGCGTACGTGTAAGGTTGGTCCGGGCCGCTTCATCCCACAATACCGCTGAAGCAAGATGAGACTAGTAGCGGCAAGAAAAGTTGACAACATCTACGCCCACAACAAATTGTGTTCTACTCGCGCAAGAAGAACTACGCATAGACCTAGCTCATGATGCCACTGTTGGGGAACGTTGCAGAAAATTAAAATTTTTCCTACGGTTTCACCAAGATCCATCTATGAGTTCATCTAGCAACGAGTATTCAGATTAGATAGAATCTACATACCACTTTGTAGATCGCAACGGAAGCGTTCGAGTGAACGTGGATGAGGTAGTCGTACTCGCCGTGATCCAATTCACCGATGATCTAGTGCCGAACGGACGGCACCTCCGTGTTCAACACACGTACGGAAAGCGTGACGTCTCCTCCTTCTTGATCCAGCAAGGGGGAAGGAGAGGTTGATGAAGATCCAGCAGCACAACGGCGTGGTGGTGGATGCAGCAGAACTCCGGCAGGGCTTCGCTAAGCAACTACGGGAGGAGGAGGAGGTGTTGCAGGGAGGAGAGGGAGGCGCCAGGGCAAAGGGTGCGCTGCCCCCCTCCCCTCCCCCCTTTATATAGGCCTCTTGGGGGGGCTCCGGCCCTGGGAGATCTAAGCTCCCAAGGGGGGCGGCGGCCAGGGAGGTTTCCCTCCCCCCCAAGCCATCTAGGAGGTGCCTTCCACCACTAGGACTCCTCCTAGATGGAAACCTAGGCGCATGGGCCCTTTGGGGCTGGTTCCCCTTGGCCCAAGCAGGCCAAGGCGCACCCCCTAAGGCCCATGTGGCCCACCAGGGCAGGTGGCCCCACCTGGTGGACCCCCGGGACCCCTTCGGTGGTCCCGGTACAATACCGATAACCCCGAAACTTGTCCCGATGGCCGAAACAACACTTCCTATATATAATTCTTTACCTACGGACCATTCCGGAACTCCTCGTGACGTCCGGGATCTCATCCGGGACTCCGAACAACATTCGGGTTACTGCATATACATATCTTCACAACCCTAGCGTCACCGAACCTTAAGTGTGTAGACCCTACGGGTTTGGGAGACATGCAGACATGACCGAGACGGCTCTCGGGCAATAACCAACAGCGGGATCTGGATACCCATGTTGGCTCCCACATGCTCCACGATGATCTCATCGGATGAACCACGATGTCAAGGATTCAATTAATCCCGTATACGATTCCCTTTGTCAATCGGTATTTTACTTGCCCGAGATTCGATCGTCGGTATCCCAATACCTCGTTCAATCTCGTTACCGGCAAGTCACTTTTCTCGTACCGCAATGCATGATCCCGTGATCAAACACTTTGATCACATTGAGCTCATTATGATGATGCATTACCGAGAGGGCCCGGTGATACCTCTCCGTCAAGCTGAGTGACAAATCCCAGTCTCGATCCATGTCAACCCAATAGACACTTTCAGAGATACCCGTAGTATACCTTTATAGTCACCCAGTTACGTTGTGACGTTTGGCACACCCAAAGCACTCCTACGGTATCCGGGAGTTACACGATCTCATGGTCTAAGGAAAAGATACTTGACATTGGAAAACTCTAGCAAACGAACTATGCGATCTTATGCTATGTTTAGGATTGGGTCTTGTCCATCACATCATTCTCCTAATGATGTGATCTCGTTATCAATGACATCCAATGTCCATAGTCAGGAAACCATGACTATCTGTCGATCAACGAGCTAGTCAACTAGAGGCTCACTAGGGACATGTTGTTGTCTGTTATTCACACATGTATTACGATTTCCGGATAACACAATTATAGCACGAATAAAGACAATTATCATGAATAAGGAAATATAATAATAATGCTTTTATTATTGCCTCTAGGGCATATTTCCAACAGTAGGTTGTTCTAGGATCACTTCTTGATCACTTCTAGCTTCACGACGGTGCTTTGCTTCTCTTCTCGCTCTCTTTTGCATTGTAGCCACCATATATGCTAGTCGCTTGCTGCAGCTCCACCTCACAATCCTTTCCTACCTATAAGCTTAAATAGTCTTGGTCTCGCGGGTGTGAGATTGCTGAGTCCCCGTGACTCACACATTTGCAGGTACCAACGATGCCAGTGCAGATGACGCGACCGAGCTCACGTGGGAGTTCGATGAGGAACGTGGCCGTTACTATGTGTCTTTTCCAGATGATCAGTAGTGGAGCCCAGTTGGGGTGATCCGGGGATCTATGTAGCATTTGGGGTAGTCTTCTTTCATTTTGGTACCGTAGTCGGACCTTGAGTGTAATTTGAATGATGGATGTTTATTTATGTATTGTGTGAAGTGGCGACTGTAAGCCAACTATGTAACTCTTTCCGTTTATGTATTACATGGGTTGTGTGAAGATTACCTCACTTGCGACATTGCTTTCAATGCGGTTATGCCTCTAAGTCGTGCCTCGACACGTGGGAGCTATAGCCGCATCGAGGGCGTTACAATTTTTTAGGCGTAACCAGTTTTTGATTACAAGATGATACATGTAGATAACTTCCTGTTGAACATCCTGATTTGCTTCTTTTCTTTATTTGGTAGACTCGATCAATATTTATACGCTAGAAATTTGTATATGAGTGCTTTGGAGTTCATATTAAAATGAGAATCCAAGTTGTGCTTGTAAATTTACCTAAATGTACATAGACATTTTGAAATCAAGGGCCCCCGGTTTTACTTTCGCCCCGGGCCCCCAAAATGTCAGGACCGGCTGTGACCAGAACTACTCCTTCCCTCGCCATCGGTTCCATCTCTGAGCTGCTGCTGTCTTCCTCATCCCGGCTTGCGGCGTGCACTGCATGTCGGGACAGTAGGCCTCCAAGACCGCACCTTTTGAGTCCTGTACGTAGAGAAGGGTGATAAGGTTTTTGGGGAGCGCTCTGCGCGACTACTGGCTTCTTCATCACGGACTCCGACGACTACTTCCCCGACGACGACTTCTTCCCCGACGTCGACTACCTCAGCAACGACATGGCTGGAGAGGATGTCGACCTCAAGTCCAGTGCTTCTGCTGCTGCTGCAGTCCCGTATGTGTTCTTCCTCTTTCTGTCAGATGTCCTGCCACAGTTTCTCGTACTAGTACTTGCCCTAGATGTGTTAGGTTCTACTCCATATATGTAACATGATCTAGTGTCTGTCCTAGATGTGTTCAGTTCAAGTTCATATATGCAGATGCTATTTACTTTCTCTCCGTCAGGTTGCATGACTTGCTTTATCGCGGCTATATTAGTCATGCTTTATCTAATATTTCTGTTAATAAAATCATTTGGTAAATTGCTCATATTTCCAACAATCCAAAAACCTTATTATAGGCAATTTACCCCAAGTGGTTTTGCTGCTTCCATGAGACCTCCTATGTTTGAGGGTATCCACTATAAGAGGTGGCGTGTGAGAGCAGTCTTATGGTTTCAAACCATGAGTTGCTATGACGCCACTCTTGGCAAACCTGAAGGAGAGCTTGATGCTCAACAGGCACAAGCTTTTCAGAAAATGGATACTCTATTTAAGGCTGCTCTCTTTAGTGTTCTTGGTGAGAACATAGTTGATGCTTATGCGTCAATTGATAATGGAAAAGACATGTGGGATGCACTCGAGGCCAAGTTTGGGGTCTCGGATGCTGGCACTTAGCTGTGCATCATGGAGCAATTCTGTGATTACAGGATGACTGAAGAGCGCTCCGTGGTTGAGCAAGCTCATGAGATACAGTCATTTGCTAGAGAACTTGAGCACTTCAGTTGTATGCTATCGGACAAGTTTGTTGCCGGAGGTATCATCACTAAGCTTCCTCCTTCGTGGAGGAACTTTGCTACCTTGCTGAAGCATAAGAGGCAGGAGTTTTCCGTCCCGGATCTCATTGGCACTCTTGATGTGGAAGAAAAGGCGAGAGCAAAGGACACACGTGCTCGAGGTATTGAGGGAGGATCTAGTGCCAATCTGGTACAGAAGAAGAACTTCCAGCCCCACAAGTTCAAGAACAAGGGCAAGTTTGATGGTAAAGCAAAGTTTGATGGGAAGAACAAGGCTGTGCAGCACACGAACTTCAAGAAGAAGAATGACAAGAAGAAATGTGCTTGTCATGTGTGTGGCGATCCTGATCATTGGGCTCCTAGTTGCCCTAATCGCTATGACAAGCGTCACCCTGGGAAAGGCGGCAAGACCGCTAATGTTGTCATTGGAGACACTGGCATGAAGGATGATGGGTATGTTATATTTCCCACTATTCTTTCAGTACGTCATTCTCCTGATTGGTTGATTGACACGGGTGCTAATGTGCATGTATGCGGTGATATTTCCATGTTTTCGTCTTATCAAATCGCAGGGACTTCAACCGTGCTGATGGGCAACGGTTCAAGTGCTTCTGTTCGTGGTGTTGGCACGGTCAATCTGAAGTTTACTTCGGGGAAGATCGTGCGACTGAAGAACGTGCATTATGTCCCCTTCATCAATAAAAATCTTGTTAGCGGATCTCTTCTGTGTAGAGATGGCTACAAGCTTGTGTTTGAGTCGAATAAATTTGTAATATCCAAGTATGGAACCTTTGTTGGTAAAGGCTATGAGTCAAGAGGTTTGTTTCGTTTATCCTTATCAGACGTTTGCAATAAAGTTGTTAATCATATTTGCAACAATAGTGAATCCAATGTGTGGCATTCACGTCTCTGTCACGTTAATTTTGGTTGCATGTCGCGACTAGCGAAGTTGAACTTAATCCCTAGTTTCACCACTGTCAAGGGATCTAAGTGTCAAGTTTGTGTGCAAGCTAAGCAACCTCGTAAGTCTCACATGACTGCAAAAACGAGAAATCTTGCACCACTAGAGCTCATACATTCAGATCTATGTGAAATGAATGGTGTTTTGACAAAAGGTGGAAAGAAATATTTCATGACGTTAATTGACGTCTCCACTAGATACTGTCGTGTGTATCTCCTGAAATCTAAGAATGAGGCTTTGAACTTTTTCAAGATCTATAAAGCTAAAGTGGAAAACCAACTTGATCGAAAAATCAAGAGGCTTAGGTCCGACCGTGGTGGAGAGTATTTTTCCAATGAATTTGATGCTTTTTGTGCGGAACATGGTATAATCCATGAGAGGACGCCTCCCTACTCACCTCAGTCAAATGGGGTGGCCAAAAGAGAGAACCGTACTCTAACTGATTTGGTTAACGCCATGTTAGACACATCAGGTCTCTCCAAGGCATGGTGGGGGGAGGCGATATTGACGACATGTCATGTCCTAAACCGAGTTCCCACAAAGAACAAAGAGATAACTCCATTCGAGGAATGGGAGAAGAAAAGGTTAAAACTCTCTTATCTATGAACGTGGGGTTGTTTGGCAAAAGTCAATGTTCCAATTCCAAAGAAGCGGAAGCTTGGACCAAAGACTGTGGATTGTGTTTTCCTGGGATATGCTTTTCATAGCATTGGCTATAGATTCTTGGTTGTAAAATCTAAGGTACCTGACATGCATGTCGGTACGATCATGGAGTCGAATGATGCGACTTTCTTTGAAGATATCTTTCCCATGAAGGATATGGTTACCTCATCTAATCGCACTAGTAGAAAAAGGGTCAAACGTGAAGCACATTAGTGCCGGTTTGTATTTGAGCCGGCACTAATGTATACATTAGTGCCGGTTCCAACGGCTAGACGGGCCACTCTCATTAGTACCGGTTCGTGGCGAACCTTTTGAAGGAAATATGCCCTAGAGGCAATAATAAAGTTGTTATTTATTTCCTTATATCATGATAAATGTTTATTATTCATGCTAGAATTGTATTAACTGGAAACATAATACATGTGTGAATACATAGACAAACAGAGTGTCACTAGTATGCCTCTACTTGACTAGCTCATTAATCAAAGATGGTTATGTTTCCTAGCCATGAACAAAGAGTTGTTATTTGATTAACGAGATCACATCATTAGTTGAATGATCTGATTGACATGACCCATTCCATTAGCATAGCACCCGATCGTTTAGTATGTTGCTATTGCTTTTATCCATGACTTATACATGTTCCTTTAACTATGAGAATATGCAACTCCCATTTACCGTAGGAACACTTTGTGTGCTACCAAACGTCACAACGTAACTGGGTGATAATAAAGGTGCTCTACAAGTGTCTCCGAAGGTACATGTTGAGTTGGCATATTTCGAGATTAGGATTTGTCACTCCGATTGTCGGAGAGGTATCTCAGGGCCTTCTCGGTAATGCACATCACATAAAGCCTTGCAAGCATTGCAACCAATGAGTTAGTTGCGAGATGATGTATTACAGAACGAGAAAAGAGACTTGCCGGTAACGAGATTGAACTAGGTATTGGATACCGACGATCGAATCTCGGGCAAGTAACATACCGATGACAAAGGGAACAACGTATGTTGTTATGCGGTCTGACCGATAAAGATCTTCGTAGAATATGTAGGAGCCAATATGGGCATCCAGGTCCCGCTATTGGTTATTGACCGGAGACGTGTCTTGGTCATGTCTACATTGTTCTCGAACCGTAGGGTCCGCACGCTTAACGTTACGATGACAGTTATTATGAGTTTATGCATTTTGATGTACCGAAGGAGTTCGGAGTCCCGGATGTGATCACGGACGTGACGAGGAGTCTCGAAATGGTCGAGACATAAAGAATTATATATTGGAAGCCTATGTTTGGACATCGGATGCATTCCAGGCGAAATCAGGATTTTACCGGAATACCGGGAGGGTTACCGGAACCCCCCGGGAGCATAATGGGCCAACATGGGCCTTGGAGGAGAGGTGAAAGGGCTGCCCTCATGGGCTGTGCGCCTCCCCCCTTCCCCTAGTCCTATTAGGACTAGGAGAGGTGGGCGCCCCCTCTCTCTCTCTCCCCCTTGGAGCAATCCTAGTCCAACTAGGATTGGGGGGGGGGGGGAATCCTACTCCCAGAGGGAGTAGGACTCTCCTGGCGCACCAAACCTGGCCGGCCAGCCCCTCCCCCTTGGATCCTTTATATACGGGGGCAGGGGGCACCCCAAAGACACACAAGTTGATCTACGGATCGTTCCTTAGCCGTGTGCGGTGCCCCCTTCCACCAAATTCCACCTCGATCATATCGTTGCAGTGCTTAGGCGAAGCCCTGCGCCGGTAACACATCAAGATCGTCACCACGCCGTCGTGCTGACGGAACTCTTCCCCGACGCTTTGCTGGATCGGAGCCCGGGGATCGTCATCGAGCTGAACGTGTGCCAAGAACTCGGAGGTGCCGGAGTAACGGTGCTGTGATCGGTTGGATCGCGAGGAGAACGTACGACTACTTCCTCTACGTTGTGTCAACGCTTCCGCTTCGGTCTACGAGGGTACGTAGACAAACACTCTCCCCTCTCGTTGCTATGCATCACCATGATCTTGCGTGTGCGTAGGAATTTTTTTTGAAATTACTACGTTACCCAACAGTGGTATCAGAGCCTAGGTTTTATGGTTTGATGTTATTTGCACGAGTAGAACACAAGTGAGTTGTGGACGATACAAGTCATACTGCCTACCAGCATGTCATACTTTGGTTCAGCGGTATTGTTGGACGAGACGATCCAGACCAACCTTACGCGTACGCTTACGCGAGACCGGTTCCCTCGACGTGCTTTGCACATAGATGGCTTGCGGAAGACTGTCTCTCCAACTTTAGTTGAACCGAGTGTGGCTACGCCCGGTCCTTGAGAAGGTTAAAACGGAGTCTATTTGACAAACTATCGTTGTGGTTTTGATGCGTAGGTAAGATGAGTTCTTGCTTAAAGCCCGTAGCAGCCACGTAAAACTTGCAACAACAAAGTAGAGGACGTCTAACTTGTTTTTGCAGGGCATGTTGTGATGTGATATGGTCAAGACGTGATGCTAAATTTTATTGTATGAGATGATCATGTTTTGTAACCGAGTTATCGGCAACTGGCAGGAGCCATATGGTTGTCGCTTTATTGTATGCAATGCAATCGCGATGTAATGCTTTACTTTATTGCTAAACGGTAGTGATAGTCGTAGAAGCATAAGATTAGCGAGACGACAACGATGCTGCGATGAAGATCAAGGTGTCGCGCCGGTGACGATGGTGATCATGACGGTGCTTCGAAGATGGAGATCACAAGCACAAGATGATGATGGCCATATCATATCACTTATATTGATTGCATGTGATGTTTATCCTTTTTATGCATCTTATCTTGCTTTGATTGACGGTAGCATTATAAGATGATCTCTCACTAAATTATCAAGAAGTGTTCTCCCTGAGTATGCACCGTTGCGAAAGTTCTTCGTGCTGAGACACCACGTGATGATCGGGTGTGATAGGCTCTACGTTCAAATACAACGGGTGCAAAACAGTTGCACACGCGGAATACTCAGGTTTAACTTGACGAGCCTAGCATATACAGATATGGCCTCGGAACACAGAGACCGAAAGGTCGAGCGTGAATCATATAGTAGATATGATCAACATAAATGATGTTCACCATTGAAACTACTCCATCTCACGTGATGATCGGACATGGTTTAGTTGATTTGGATCACGTGATCACTTAGAAGATTAGAGAGATGTCTATCTAAGTGGGAGTTCTTAAGTAATATGATTAATTGAACTTTAATTTATCATGAACTTAGTACCTGATAGTATCTTGCTTGTCTATGTTGTGTAGATAGATGGCTCGTGCTGTTGTTCCGTTGAATTTTAATGCGTTCCTTGAGAAAGCAAAGTTGAAAGATGATGGTAGCAATTACACGGACTGGGTCCGTAACTTGAGGATTATCCTCATTGCTGCACAGAAGAATTACGTCCTGGAAGCACCGCTGGGTGCCAGGCCTGGTGCAAGAGCTACGCCAGATGTTTTGAACGTCTGGCAAAGCAAAGCTGATGACTACTCTATAGTTCAGTGTGCCATGCTTTACGGCTTAGAACCGGGACTTCAACGACGTTTTGAACACCATGGAGCATATGAGATGTTCCAGGAGTTGAAGTTAATATTTCAAGCAAATGCCCGGATTGAGAGATATGAAGTCTCCAATAAGTTCTATAGCTGTAAAATGGAGGAGAATGGTTCTGTCAGTGAGCATATACTCAGAATGTCTGGGTATAACAATCACTTGATTCAACTGGGAGTTAATCTTCCGGATGATTGCGTCATTGACAGAATTCTCCAATCACTGCCACCAAGCTACAAGAGCTTCGTGATGAACTATAATATGCAAGGGATGACCAAAACTATGCCCGAGCTCTTCGCGATGCTAAAAGCCGCGGAGGTAGAAATCAAAAAGGAGCATCAAGTGTTGATGGTTAACAAAACCACTAGTTTCAAGAAAAAGGGCAAAGGGAAGAAAAAGGGGAACTTCAAAAAGAACAGCAAGCAAGTTGCTACTCAAGAGAAGAAACCCAAGTCTGGACCTAAGCCTGAAACTGAGTGCTTCTATTGCAAGCAGACTGGTCACTGGAAGCGGAACTGCCCCAAGTATTTGGCGGATAAGAAGGATGGCAAGGTTAACAAAGGTATATATGATATACATGTTATTGATGTGTACCTTACTAATTCTCGCAGTAGCGCCTGGGTATTTGATACTGGTTCTGTTGCTAATATTTGCAACTCAAAACAGGGGCTACGGATTAAGCGAAGATTGGCTAAGGACGAGGTGACGATGCGCGTGGGAAATGGTTCCAAAGTCGATGTGATCGCGGTCGGCACGCTACCTCTACATCTACCTTCGGGATTAATATTAGATCTAAATAATTGTTATTTAGTACCAGCGTTGAGCATGAACATTATATCTGGATCTTGTTTGATGCGAGACGGTTATTCATTTAAATCAGAGAATAATGGTTGTTCTATTTATATGAGTAATATCTTTTATGGTCACGCGCCATTAAAGAGTGGTTTGTTCTTACTTAATCTCGATAGTAGTAATACACATATTCATAATGTTGAAGCCAAAAGATGCAGAGTTGATAATGATAGTGCAACTTATTTGTGGCACTGCCGTTTAGGTCATATCGGTGTAAAGCGCATGAAGAAACTCCATACTGATGGACTTTTGGAGTCACTTGATTATGAATCACTTGGCACTTGCGAACCGTGCCTTATGGGCAAGATGACTAAAACACCGTTCTCCGGTACTGTGGAGAGAGCAACAGATTTATTGGAAATCATACATACTGATGTATGTGGTCCAATGAATGTTGAGGCTCGTGGCGGATATCGTTATTTTCTCACCTTCACTGATGATTTAAGCAGATATGGGTATATCTATTTAATGAAACACAAGTCTGAAACATTTGAAAAGTTCAAAGAATTTCAGAGTGAAGTGGAAAATCATCGTAACAAGAAAATAAAGTTTCTACGATCTGATCGTGGAGGAGAATATTTGAGTTACGAGTTTGGTCTACATTTGAAACAATGCGGAATAGTTTCGCAACTTACGCCACCCGGAACACCACAACGTAATGGTGTGTCCGAACGTCGTAATCGTACTTTACTGGATATGGTGCGATCTATGATGTCTCTTGCCGATTTACCGCTATCTTTTTGGGGTTATGCTCTAGAGACGGCCGCATTCACGTTAAATAGGGCACCATCAAAATCCGTTGAGACGACACCTTATGAACTGTGGTTTGGCAAGAAACCAAAGTTGTCGTTTCTTAAAGTTTGGGGCTGCGATGCTTATGTGAAAAAGCTTCAACCTGATAAGCTCGAACCCAAATCGGAAAAATGTGTCTTCATAGGATACCCAAAGGAGACTATTGGGTATACCTTCTATCACAGATCCGAAGGCAAAATTTTTGTTGCTAAAATCGGAAACTTTCTAGAGAAGGAGTTTCTCTCGAAAGAAGTGAGTGGGAGGAAAGTAGAACTTCATGAGATAACAGTATCTACTCCCTTATTGAGAAGTAGTACATCACAGAAATCTGTTTCTGTGACACCTACATCAAATAGGGAAGAAGCTAATGATAATGATCATGAAACTTCAGATCAAGTTTCTACTGAACTTCGTAGATCAACCAGAGTAAGATCCGCACCAGAGTGGTACGGTAATCCTATTTTGGAAGTCATGTTACTAGACCATGATGAACCTACGAACTATGAAGAAGCGATGGTGAGCCCAGATTCCGCAAAGTGGCTTGAGGCCATGAAATCTGAGATGGGATCCATGTATGATAACAAAGTATGGACTTTGGTTGACTTGCCCAATGATCGGCAAGCAATTGAGAATAAATGGATCTTTAAGAAGAAGACTGACGCTGATGGTAATGTTACTGTCTACAAAGCTCGACTTGTCGCAAAAGGTTTTCGACAAGTTCAAGGGATTGACTACGATGAGACTTTCTCACCCGTAGCGATGCTTAAGTCTGTCCGAATCATGTTAGCAGTTGCCGCATTTTATGATTATGAAATTTGGCAGATGGATGTCAAAACTGCATTCCTGAATGGATTTCTGGAAGAAGAGTTGTATATGATGCAACCAGAAGGTTTTGTCGATCCAAAGGGAGCTAACAAAGTGTGCAAGCTCCAGCGATCCATTTATGGACTGGTGCAAGCCTCTCGGAGTTGGAATAAACGCTTTGATAGTGTGATCAAAGCATTTGGTTTTATACAGACTTTCGGAGAAGCCTGTATTTACAAGAAAGTGAGTGGGAGCTCTGTAGCATTTCTGATATTATATGTGGATGACATATTGCTGATCGGAAATAATATAGAATTTCTGGATAGCATAAAGGGATACTTGAATAAGAGTTTTTCAATGAAAGACCTCGGTGAAGCTGCTTACATATTGGGCATTAAGATCTATAGAGATAGATCAAGACGCTTAATAGGACTTTCACAAAGCACATACCTTGACAAAGTTTTGAAAAAGTTCAGAATGGATCAGGCAAAGAAAGGGTTCTTGCCTGTGGCACAAGGTGTGAAGTTGAGTAAGACTCAATGCCCGACCACCGCAGAAGATAGAGAGAAAATGAAAAATGTTCCCTATGCTTCAGCCATAGGCTCTATCATGTATGCAATGCTGTGTACCAGACCTGATGTGTGCCTTGCTATAAGTTTAGCAGGCAGGTACCAAAGTAATCCAGGAGTGGATCACTGGACAGCGGTCAAGAACATCCTTAAGTACTTGAGAAGGACTAAGGATATGTTTCTCATTTATGGAGGTGACAAAGAGCTCGTCGTAAACGGTTACGTCGATGCAAGCTTTGACACTGATCCGGACGATTCCAAATCGCAAACCGGATACGTATTTACATTAAACGGTGGAGCTGTCAGTTGGTGCAGTTCTAAACAAAGCGTCGTGGCGGGATCTACATGTGAAGCTGAGTACATAGCCGCTTCGGAAGCAGCTAACGAAGGAGTCTGGATGAAGGAGTTCATATCCGATCTAGGTGTTGTACCTAGCATATCGGGTCCAATGAAAATCTTTTGTGACAATACTGGTGCAATTGCCTTGGCAAAGGAATCCAGATTTCACAAAAGAACCAAACACATCAAGAGACGCTTCAACTCCATCCGGGATTTGGTCCAGGTGGGAGACATAGAGATATGCAAGATACATACGGATCTGAATGTTGCAGACCCGTTGACTAAGCCTCTTCCACGAGCAAAACATGATCAGCACCAAAACTCCATGGGTGTTAGAATCATTACTTTGTAATCTAGATTATTGACTCTAGTGCAAGTGGGAGACTGAAGGAAATATGCCCTAGAGGCAATAATAAAGTTGTTATTTATTTCCTTATATCATGATAAATGTTTATTATTCATGCTAGAATTGTATTAACTGGAAACATAATACATGTGTGAATACATAGACAAACAGAGTGTCACTAGTATGCCTCTACTTGACTAGCTCATTAATCAAAGATGGTTATGTTTCCTAGCCATGAACAAAGAGTTGTTATTTGATTAACGAGATCACATCATTAGTTGAATGATCTGATTGACATGACCCATTCCATTAGCATAGCACCCGATCGTTTAGTATGTTGCTATTGCTTTTATCCATGACTTATACATGTTCCTTTAACTATGAGAATATGCAACTCCCATTTACCGTAGGAACACTTTGTGTGCTACCAAACGTCACAACGTAACTGGGTGATAATAAAGGTGCTCTACAAGTGTCTCCGAAGGTACATGTTGAGTTGGCATATTTCGAGATTAGGATTTGTCACTCCGATTGTCGGAGAGGTATCTCAGGGCCTTCTCGGTAATGCACATCACATAAAGCCTTGCAAGCATTGCAACCAATGAGTTAGTTGCGAGATGATGTATTACAGAACGAGAAAAGAGACTTGCCGGTAACGAGATTGAACTAGGTATTGGATACCGACGATCGAATCTCGGGCAAGTAACATACCGATGACAAAGGGAACAACGTATGTTGTTATGCGGTCTGACCGATAAAGATCTTCGTAGAATATGTAGGAGCCAATATGGGCATCCAGGTCCCGCTATTGGTTATTGACCGGAGACGTGTCTTGGTCATGTCTACATTGTTCTCGAACCGTAGGGTCCGCACGCTTAACGTTACGATGACAGTTATTATGAGTTTATGCATTTTGATGTACCGAAGGAGTTCGGAGTCCCGGATGTGATCACGGACGTGACGAGGAGTCTCGAAATGGTCGAGACATAAAGAATTATATATTGGAAGCCTATGTTTGGACATCGGATGCATTCCAGGCGAAATCAGGATTTTACCGGAATACCGGGAGGGTTACCGGAACCCCCCGGGAGCATAATGGGCCAACATGGGCCTTGGAAGAGAGATGAAAGGGCTGCCCTCATGGGCTGTGCGCCTCCCCCCTTCCCCTAGTCCTATTAGGACTAGGAGAGGTGGGCGCCCCCTCTCTCTCTCTCCCCCTTGGAGCAATCCTAGTCCAACTAGGATTGGGGGGGGGGGAATCCTACTCCCAGAGGGAGTAGGACTCTCCTGGCGCACCAAACCTGGCCGGCCAGCCCCTCCCCCTTGGATCCTTTATATACGGGGGCAGGGGGCACCCCAAAGACACACAAGTTGATCTACGGATCGTTCCTTAGCCGTGTGCGGTGCCCCCTTCCACCAAATTCCACCTCGATCATATCGTTGCAGTGCTTAGGCGAAGCCCTGCGCCGGTAACACATCAAGATCGTCACCACGCCGTCGTGCTGACGGAACTCTTCCCCGACGCTTTGCTGGATCGGAGCCCGGGGATCGTCATCGAGCTGAACGTGTGCCAAGAACTCGGAGGTGCCGGAGTAACGGTGCTGTGATCGGTTGGATCGCGAGGAGAACGTACGACTACTTCCTCTACGTTGTGTCAACGCTTCCGCTTCGGTCTACGAGGGTACGTAGACAAACACTCTCCCCTCTCGTTGCTATGCATCACCATGATCTTGCGTGTGCGTAGGAATTTTTTTTGAAATTACTACGTTACCAAACACCTTTAGCACCGGTTCGTGCCACGAACCGGTACTAATGAGTGTGGTGGCAGGATGTTGTCAGACTGCGGCCCCTCCAGCCCCTTTAGTACCGGTTCGTGGCACGAACCGGTACTAAAGATCGCCCTACATAAACCCTTCGTCCACCCGAGCTCGCTCTGTTCTTCCCCTTTCCCCTCTCCTCTCTGTTCTTCCCCTCTCCTCTCGAGCTCATCACACATTTTGCCCAAAATTTGTCAAGATTTAAAGGCCCCCATCCATTCAAATGATCACAAAGGTTAGCAACTTTGTCCTTTCATCTCTCATTGCTAGATTAGCTCTTGCAATGCTTTATATAGTGATTAATTTGTGAGTTTAGTAATTTGGGAGGAAATATATATATGTGCTAGTATTTGATTTATATGCAATTTGAGGTCAAAAATAACACTTAGTTTGCATATGTAGGTGTGGTTTACTTAGTTCCTTCTAAATCTCCGTCGTAACCACCGTCGATCGCCCGCACCGTCCCGTCGCCGGCACCACCTTGTGGTGAGCCTCTTTGTTCATGAAATTTTATATAAAAATTGATGTTTGTGTGATTTGGATATATAGCTAGTTACTCGTATAATTATCTTACCCGTACGTTCTTTGTTATACATATAGTGCCATGGTTTTGATATCCGTCCCCGTCGGCCCTCGTCCTTGTTATGATTCGGATGTGGTATATATATTCTCTTTTAAAACTAGTTGCATTTCGTGTTTATGACAAATTATGCCCATCAAGTTGACATAGGAATTTTTTCTAGGAGGTATGAGAACTGGAAATTCCAACCGACCCTATTGTCGAGAGGTTAAATTTAGTTGAAAGAGAAAACGAGAATTTGAAAGAAAATTTGAAAAGAATTGAGGGGGAGAAGATGGAATTGGAGTTGCATGTTGCCGATGTCGTCGATGATCACAAGATCAAGATGGAGAAAATGCACTTGAAGATTAGAAAGATTAGAAAATATGCCATCGATAGTGAGGCTTGGTATCATTATGCTGTTGGATCCATTGTTACCTTAGTTGCAATCTTGATCGCATTTGTTGTTGCATTTAAATGCTTTAGCTAGAGAGTTACTTGTTTGTTGCATTTAAGTGTTGTACGAACTTTATGTATGAACTTGTATTAATTTGGTCTATTCGGTGTTGTGTAATGAAGATGAGCCGGCAATGGATGTACGATGACCGATGCTCTCCCGAGTTCATTAATGGCGTGCAAACTTTTCTGCTTGCGGCTGAGGCAAACAAGCGGGCGGATGGTTTTATGCCTTGTCCATGTGCTGTCTGTAAGAATGGTCAAAATTACTCTAAGTCAAGAACCATTCACTTCCACCTGTTTAAATCCGGTTTCGTGCCCCACTATAATGTTTGGACCAAGCACGGAGAAAGAGGGGTTATGATGGAAGACAATGAAGAAGAAGAGGACGACGACAGCTATCCTGGCCATGGGTTCCCTGAATACGATGATACAACAATGGGGGAAGAAGCTGAGCCGGTAATGCGGGAAGAAGCTGAGCCGGCAATGCGGGAAGAAGCTGAAGAAGAGGCATCAGATGAGCCCGTTGATGATCTAGGTCGGGCCATTGCCGATGCAAAGAGAAACTGCGCAAGTGATTTGGAGAAGAAGAAGTTGCAGCGCATGTTAGAGGATCACAAAAAATTGTTGTACCCGAATTGCGTAGGTGACAAGAAAAAGCTGGGCACCACACTGGAATTGCTGCAATGGAAGGCAGAGAATGGTGTATCTGACAAGGGATTTGGAAAGTTGCTGGTAATGATAAAGGATATGCTTCCAAAGGACAACGAATTGCCTGAGAGTACGTACGAAGCAAAGAAGGCTGTCTGCCCTCTAGGGTTAGAGGTGCAGAAGATACATGCATGCCCTAATGATTGCATCCTCTGCCCGGTATGTGGTGCATTGCACTATAAGATCAGCCGCGATGACCCTGGTGATGTCGAGGGCCAGCGCCCCACGAAGAAGATTCCTGCCAAGGTGATGTGGTATGCTCCTATAATACCACGGTTGAAACGTTTGTTCCAAAACAAAGAGCATGCCAAGGCGATGCAATGGCACAGATAAGACCGTAAGAAAGACGGAAAGTTGAGAGTACCCGCTGACGGGTCGCAGTGGAGAAAAATCGAAAGAAAGTACGGGAAGGAGTTTGCAGATGACGCAAGGAGCGTATCGTTTGGTCTAAGCGCAGATGGCATTAATCCTTTTGGGGAGCAGAGCAGCAACCATAGCACCTGGCCTGTGACTCTATATTTGTATAACCTTCCTCCTTGGTTGTGCATGAAGCGAAAGTTCATTATGATGCCAGTGCTCATCCAAGGCCCTAAGCAACCCGGCAACGACATTGATGTGTACCTAAGGCCATTAGTTGAAGAACTCTTACAACTGTGGAATGGAACAGGTGTACGTGCGTGGGATGAGCACATGGGGGAAGAATTTGACCTAAAGGCGTTGTTGTTCGTGACCATCAATGATTGGCCTGCTCTCAGTAACCTTTCAGGACAGACAAACAAGGGATACCGCGCATGCACGCACTGTTTGGACGATACCGACAACATATATTTGGCTTATAAGAATGTGTACCTGGGACATCGTCGATTTCTTCCGAGCAGGCATCCCGTAAGAAAGAAAGGCAACCATTTCAAAGGTGAGGCGGATCACCGGACGAAGCCTCGCCACCGTACTGGTGCTGATGTACATGATATGGTCAAGGATTTGAAGGTGGTCTTTGGAAAGGGTCCTGGTGGACAACCTGTTCCGAATGACGCTAAGGACGCGCACCCATGTGGAAGAAGAAATCTATATTTTGGGACCTGCCCTATTGGAAAGACCTCGAGGTCCGCTCCGCAATCGACGTGATGCACGTGATGAAGAATCTTTGTGTGACCCTGCTTGGCTTCTTGGGCGTGTATGGGAAGACAAAATATACACCTGAGGCATGGGAGGACCAGCAACGTATGCACGGAAAAGACAGCATACATCAGGGTCATGCAAGCTACGCTCTTACCAAAGAAGAGAAGGAAATCTTCTTTGAATGCCTGCTCAGTATTAAGGTACCGTCTGGCTTCTCGTCGGATATAAAGGGAATAATAAACATGGCAGAGAAAAAGTTCCAGAACCTAAAGTCTCATGACTGCCACGTGATTATGACGCAACTGCTTCCGTTTGCATTGAGGGGGCTTCTACCGGAAAATGTTCGATTAGCCATTGTGAAGCTATGTGCATTTCTCAATCCAATCTCTCAGAAGGTAATCGATCCAGAAATCATACCAAGGTTACAGAATGATTTGGTGCAATGTCTTGTCAATTTCGAGTTGGTGTTCCCACCATCCTTCTTCAACATCATGACGCACGTCCTAGTTCACCTATGCGAAGAGATTAACGTTTTGGGTCCTGTATTTCTACACAATATGTTCCCCTTTGAGAGGTTCATGGGAGTCTTAAAGAAATATGTTCATAACCGTGCTAGGCCAGAAGGAAGCATCTCCAAGGGCCGTCAAAATGAGGAGGTCATTGAGTTTTGTATTGACTTTATTCCTGACCTTAAGCCGATTGGTGTTCCTGAATCGCAGCATAAGGGCAGACTGGATGGAAAAGGCATGCTAGGAGGGGAACAAACAATATGTATGGACGGACATTCTCTCACTGAAGCACACTACACAGTTCTACAGAATTCTGTTGGGGAACGTAGTAATTTCAAAAAAATTCCTACGCACACGCAAGATCATGGTGATGCATAGCAACGAGAGGGGAGAGTGTTGTCTACGTACCCTCGTAGACCGAAGCGGAAGCGTTGACGCAACGTAGAGGAAGTAGTCGTACGTCTTCCCGATCCGACCGATCCAAGCACCGTTACTCCGGCACCTCCGAGTTCTTAGCACACGTTCAGCTCGATGACGATCCCCGGGCTCCGATCCAGCAAAGCTTCGGGGAGGAGTTCCGTCAGCACGACGGCGTGGTGACGATCTTGATGTACTACCGACGCAGGGCTTCGCCTAAGCACCGCGGCAATATTGACCGAGGTGGAATATGGTGGAGGGGGGCACCGCACACGGCTAAGGAACGATCACGTTGATCAATTGTGTGTCTATGGGGTGCCCCTGCCCCCGTATATAAAGGAGCAAGGGAGGGAGGAGGCCGGCCCTAGGTTTGGGCGCGCCAAGGGGAGTCCTACTCCCACCGGGAGTAGGATTCCCCCTTTCCTAGTCCAACTAGGAGTCCTTCCATGTAGTGGAAGTAGGAGAGAAGGAAAGGGAAGAGAGAAGGAGAAGGAAGGAAGGGGGCGCCCCCCCTCCCTAGTCCAATTCGGACTAGTCCAAGGGAGGGGTGCGGCCACCCTTTTGGCCCTTTCTCTCCTTTCCTGTATGGCCCAATGAGGCCCAATACGAATTCCCGTAACTCTCTGGTACTCCGAAAAATACCCGAATCACTCAGAACCTTTCCGATGTCCGAATATAGTCGTCCAATATATCGATATTTACGTCTCGACCATTTCGAGACTCCCCGTCATGTCCCCGATCTCATCCGGGACTCCGAACTCCTTCGGTACATCAAAACTCATAAACTCATTATATAACTGTCATCGAAACCTTAAGCGTGCGGACCCTACGGTTCGAGAACAATGTAGACATGACCGAGACACGTCTCCGGTCAATAACCAATAGCGGGACCTGGATGCCCATATTGGCTCCTACATATTCTACGAAGATCTTTATCGGTCAGACCGCATAACAACATACGTTGTTCCCTTTGTCATCGATATGTTACTTGCCCGAGATTCGATCGTCGGTATCCAATACCTACTTCAATCTCGTTACCGGCAAGTCTCTTTACTCGTTCCGTAATACATCATCTCACAACTAACATATTAGTTGCAATGCTTGCAAGGCTTATGTGATGTGCATTACCGAGAGGGCCCAGAGATACCTCTCCGACTATCGGAGTGACAAATCCTAATCTCGAAATACGCCAACCCAACATGTACCTTTGGAGACACCTGTAGAGCACCTTTATAATCACCCAGTTACGTTGTGACGTTTGGTAGCACACAAAGTGTTCCTCCAGTAAACGGGAGTTGCATAATCTCATAGTCATAGGAACATGTATAAGTCATGAAGAAAGCAATAGCAACATACTAAACGATCGGGTGCTAAGCTAATGGAATGGGTCATGTCAATCAGATCATTCAACTAATGATGTGACCTCGTTAATCAAATAACAAATCTTTGTCTATGGTTAGGAAACATAACCATATTTGATTAACGAGCTAGTCAAGTAGAGGCATACTAGTGACACTCTGTTTGTCTATGTATTCACACATGTATTATGTTTCCGGATAATACAATTCTAGCATGAATAATAAACATTTATCATGAAATAAGGAAATAAATAATAACTTTATTATTGCCTCTAGGGCATATTTCCTTCAGTCTCCCACTTGCACTAGAGTCAGTAATCTAGATCACATCACCATGTGATTAACATCGATAGTTCACATCATTATGTGATTAACACCCATAGTTCACATCGTCATGTGACCAACACCCAAAGGGTTTACTAGATTCGGTAATCTAGTTCACATCGCTATGTGATTAACACCCAAAGAGTACTAAGGTGTGATCATGTTTTGCTTGTGAGAGAATCTTAGTCAACGGGTCTTTCACATTCAGATCCGTTATGTATTTTGCAATTTTCTATCTCAACAATACTCTGCTCGGAGCTACTGTAGCTAATTGCTCCCACTTTCAATATGTATCTAGATTGAGACTTAGAGTCATCTAGATTAGTGTCAAAACTTGCATCGACGTAACCCTTTACGACGAACCTTTTTGTCACCTCCATAATCGAGAAACATATCCTTGTTCCACTAAGGATAATTTTGACCGCTGTCCAGTGATCTACTCCTAGATCACTATTGTACTCCCATGCCAAAATCAGTGTAGGGTATACAATAGATCTGGTACATAGCATGGCATACTTTATAGAACCTATGGCCAAGGCATAGGGAATGACTTTTATTCTCTTTCTATCTTCTGTCGTGGTCGGGTTTTGAGTCTTACTCAATTTCACACCTTGTAACACAGGCAAGAACTCTTTCTTTGACTGTTCCATTTTGAACTACTTCAAAATCTTGTCAAGGTATGTACTTATTGAAAAAACTTATCAAGCGTCTTGATCTATCTCTATAGATCTTGATGCTCAATATGTAAGCAGCTTCACCGAGGTCTTTTTTTGAAAAACTCCTTTCAAACACTCCTTTATGCTTTGCAGAATAATTCTACACTATCTCTGATCAACAATATGTCATTCACATATACTTATCAGAAATGTTGTAGTGCTCCCACTCACTTTCTTGTAAATACATGCTTCACCGTAAGTCTGTATAAAACTATATGCTTTGATCAACTTATCAAAGCGTATATTCCAACTCCGAGATGCTTGCACCAGTCCATAAATGGATCGCTGGAGCTTGCATATTTTGTTAACACCTTTAGGATCGACAAAACCTTCTGGTTGCATCATATACAACTCTTC
Organism: Aegilops umbellulata; assembly: GCA_032464435.1. Lineage (NCBI taxonomy): Eukaryota > Viridiplantae > Streptophyta > Magnoliopsida > Poales > Poaceae > Aegilops > Aegilops umbellulata. Next base: position 423,547,365 of record CP136059.1, read on the forward strand.
TTTAAAAAATCCATCAAGGAATGAAGTTTTGTTTTTATCCATTTGCCAGATTTCATAAAATGCGGCAATTGCTAACATGATTCGAACAGACTTAAGCATAGATACGAGTGAGAAACTCATATCGTAGTCAACACCTTGAACTTGTCGAAAACGTTTTGCGACAATTCTAGCTTTGTAGATAGTAACGCTACTATCAGCGTCCGTCTTCCTCTTGAAGATCCAGTTATTTTCTATGGCTTGCCGATCATCGGGCAAATCCATCAAAGTCCATACTTTGTTCTCATACATGGATCATATCTCAGATTTCATGGCCTCAAACCATTTCGCGGAATCTGGGCTCATCATCGCTTCCTCATAGTTCGCAAGTTCGTCATGGTCTAGTAACATGACTTCCAGAACAGGATTTCCGTACCACTCTGGTGCGGATCTCACTCTGGTTTACTTACGAGATTCGGTAGTAACTTGATCTAAAGTTTCATGATCATCATCATTAGCTTCCTCACTAATTGGTGTAGTAGTCACAGGAACATATTTCTGTGATGAACTACTTTCCAATAAGGGAGAAGGTACAATTACCTTATCAAGTTCTACTTTCCTCCCACTCACTTCTTTCGAGAGAAACTCCTTCTCTAGAAAGGATCCATTCTTAGCAACGAATGTCTTGCCTTCGGATCTGTGATAGAAGGTGTACCCGACAGTCTCCTTTGGGTATCTATGAAGACATATTTCTCCGATTTGGGTTTGAGCTTATCAGGATGAAAATTTTTCATATAAGCATCATAATCCCAAACTTTAAGAAACGACAACTTTGGTTTCTTGCTAAACCATAGTTCATAAGGTGTCGTTTCAACGGATTTTGACGGTGTCCTATTTAACGTGAATGCAGCCGTCTCTAAAGCATAACCCCAAAACGATAGCGGTAAATCTGTAAGAGACATCATAGATCGCACCATATCTAGTAAAGTACGATTACGATGTTCTGACACACCATTGCGTTGTGGTGTTCCGGGTGGCGTGAGTTGCGAAACTATTCCGCATTGTTTCAAATGTAGACCAAACTCATAACTCAAATATTCTCCTCCACGATCAGATCGTAGAAACTTTATTTTCTTGTTACGATGATTTTCAACTTCACTCTGAAATTCTTTGAACTTTTCAAATGTTTCAGACTTGTGTTTCATTAAGTAGACATAACCATATCTGCTTAAATCATCTGTGAAAGTGAGAAAATAACGATATCCGCCACGAGCCTCAATGTTCATTGGACCGCATACATCTGTATGTATGATCTCCAATAAATCTGTTGCTCTCTCCATAGTACCGGAGAACGGTGTTTTGGTCATCTTGCCCATGAGGCACGATTCGCAAGTGCCAAGTGATTCATAATCAAGTGGCTCCAAAAGTCCATCAGTATGGAGTTTCTTTATGCGCTTTATACCGATATGACCTAAACGGCAGTGCCACAAATAAGTTGCACTATCATTATCAACTCTGCATCTTTTGGCTTCGACACTATGAATATGTGTATCACTACGATCGAGATCCAACAAACCACTTTCGTTGGGTGTATGACCATAGAAGATTTTATTCATGTAAACAGAACAACAATTGTTCTCTAACTTAAATGAATAACCATATTGCAATAAACATGATCAAATCATATTCATGCTCAACGCAAACACCAAATAACACTTATCTAGGTTCAACACTAATCCCGAAAGTATAGGGAGTGTACGATGATGATTATATCAATCTTGGAACCACTTCCAACACACATCGTCACTTCACCCTTAACTAGTCTCTGTTTATTCTGCAACTCCCTGTTTCGAGTTACTAATCTTAGCAACTGAACTAGCATCAAATACTGAGGGGTTGCTATAAACACTAGTAAAGTACACATCAATAACATGTATATCAAATATACTTATGTTTACTTTGCCATCCTTCTTATCCGCCAATCACTTGGGGTAGTTCCGCTTCCAGTGGCCAGTCCCTTTGCAGTAGAAGCACTTAGTCTCAGGCTTAGGACCAGACTTGGGCTTCTTCACTTAAGCAGCAACTTGATTGCTGTTTTTCTTGAAGTTCCCCTTCTTCTTCCCTTTGCCCTTTTCTTGAAACTAGTGATCTTGTCAACCATCAACACTTGATGTTTTCTTGATTTCTACCTTCGTTGATTTCAGCATCACGAAGAGCTTGGGAATTACTTTCGTCATCCCTTGCATATTATAGTTCATCACGAAGTTCTACTAACTTGGTGATGGTGACTAGAGAATTCTCTCAATCACTATCTTATCTGGAAGATTAACTCCCACTTGATTCAAGCGATTGTCGTACCCAGACAATCTGAGCACATGCTCACTAGTTGAGTGATTCTCCTCCATCTTTTAGCTATAGAACTTGTTGGAGACTTCATATCTCTCAACTCTGGTATTTGCTTGAAATATTAACTTCAACTCCTGGAACATCTCGTATGGTCCATGACGTTCAAAACGTCTTTGAAGTCCCGATTCTAAGCTGTTAAGCATGGTGCACTAAACTATCAAGTAGTCATCATATTGAGCTAGCCAAACGTTCATAACGTCTGCATCTGCTCCTGCAATAGGCCTGTCACCTAGCGGTGCATCAAGGACATAATTCTTCTGTGCAGCAATGAGGATAAACCTCAGATCACGGATCCAATCCGCATCATTGCTACTAACATCTTTCAACACAATTTTCTCTAGGAACATATCAAAATAAACATATGAAAGCAACAACGCGAGCTATTGATCTACAACATAGATATGATAATACTACCAGGACTAAGTTCATGATAAATTAAAGTTCAATTAATCATATTACTTAAGAACTCCCACTTAGATAGACATCTCTCTAATCCTCTAAGTGATCACGTGATCCAAATCACCTAAACCATGTCCGATCATCACGTGAGATGGAGTAGTTTCAATGGTGAACATCACTATGTTGATCATATCTACTATATGATCCACGCTCGACCTTTCGGTCTCCGTGTTCCAAGGCCATATCTGTTATATGCTAGGCTCGTCAAGTTAAACCTGAGTATTCCGCGTGTGCAACTGTTTTGCACCCGTTGTATTTGAACGTAGAGCCTATCACACCCGATCATCACGTGGTGTCTCAGCACGAAGAACTTTCGCAACGGTGCATACTCAGGGAGAACACTATTACTATGATAATTTAGTGAGAGATCATCTTATAATGCTACCGTCAATCAAAGCAAGATAAGATGCATAAAAGATAAACATCACATGCAATCAATATATGTGACATGATATGGCCATGATCATCTTGCGCCTTTGATCTCCATTTCCAAAGTACCGTCATGATCTCTATCGTCACCGGCACGACACCGTGATCTCCATCATCTTGATCTATATCAATGTGTCGTCATGTAGTCGTCTCGCCAACTATTGCTCTTGCAACTATTGCTATCGCATAGCGATAAAGTAAAGCAATTATTTGGCACTTGCATCTTATGCAATAATGAGACAACCGTAAGGCTTCTGCCAGTTGCCGATAACTTCAACAAAACATGATCATCTCATACAACAACTTATATCTCATCACATCTTGACCATATCACATCACAACATGCCCTGCAAAAACAAGTTAGACGTCCTCTACTTTGTTGTTGCAAGTTTTACGTGGCTGCTACGGGCTTAGCAAGAACCGTTCTTACCTACGCATCAAAAACCACAACGATAGTTTGTCAAGTTGGTGTTGTTTTAACCTTTGCAAGGACCGGGCGTAGCCACACTCGGTTCAACTAAAGTTGGAGAAACTGACAACCGCCAGCCACCTGTGTGCAAAGCACGGCGGTAGAACCAGTCTCGCGTAAGCGTACGCGTAATGTCGGTCCGGGCCGCTTCATCCAACAATACCGCCGAACCAAAGTATGACATGCTGGTAAGCAGTATGACTTATATCGCCCACAACTCACTTATGTTCTACTCGTGCATATAACATCAAACCATAAAAACCTAGGCTCGGATGCCACTGTTGGGGAACGTAGTAATTTCAAAAAAATTCCTACGCACACGCAAGATCATGGTGATGCATAGCAACGAGAGGGGAGAGTGTTGTCTACGTACCCTCGTAGACCGAAGCGGAAGCGTTGACGCAACGTAGAGGAAGTAGTCGTACGTCTTCCCGATCCGACCGATCCAAGCACCGTTACTCCGGCACCTTCGAGTTCTTAGCACACGTTCAGCTCGATGACGATCCCCGGGCTCTGATCCAGCAAAGCTTCGGGGAGGAGTTCCGTCAGCACGACGGCGTGGTGACGATCTTGATGTACTACCGACGCAGGGCTTCGCCTAAGCACCGCGACAATATTGACCGAGGTGGAATATGGTGGAGGGGGGCACCGCACACGGCTAAGGAACGATCGCGTTGATCAATTGTGTGTCTATGGGATGCCCCTGCCCCTGTATATAAAGGAGCAAGGGAGGGAGGAGGCCGGCCCTAGGTTTGGGCGCGCCAAGGGGAGTCCTACTCCCACCGGGAGTAGGATTCCCCCTTTCCTAGTCCAACTAGGAGTCCTTCCATGTAGTGGAAGTAGGAGAGAAGGAAAGGGAAGAGAGAAGGAGAAGGAAGGAAGGGGGCGCCCCCCCTCCCTAGTCCAATTCGGACTAGTCCAAGGAAGGGGTGCGGCCACCCTTTTGGCCCTTTCTCTCCTTTCCCGTATGGCCCAATGAGGCCCAATACGAATTCCCGTAACTCTCTGGTACTCCGAAAAATACCCGAATCACTCAGAACCTTTCCGATGTCCGAATATAGTCGTCCAATATATCGATCTTTACGTCTCGACCATTTCGAGACTCCCCGTCATGTCCCCGATCTCATCCGGGACTCCGAACTCCTTTGGTACATCAAAACTCATAAACTCATTATATAACTGTCATCGAAACCTTAAGCGTGCGGACCCTACGGTTCGAGAACAATGTAGACATGACCGAGACACGTCTCCGGTCAATAACCAATAGCGGGACCTGGATGCCCATATTGGCTCCTACATATTCTACGAAGATCTTTATCGGTCAGACCGCATAACAACATACGTTGTTCCCTTTGTCATCGATATGTTACTTGCCCGAGATTCGATCGTCGGTATCCAATACCTAGTTCAATCTCGTTACCGGCAAGTCTCTTTACTCGTTCCGTAATACATCATCTCACAACTAACATATTAGTTGCAATGCTTGCAAGGCTTATGTGATGTGCATTACCGAGAGGGCCCAGAGATACCTCTCCGACTATCGGAGTGACAAATCCTAATCTCGAAATACGCCAACCCAACATGTACCTTTGGAGACACCTGTAGAGCACCTTTATAATCACCCAGTTACGTTGTGACGTTTGGTAGCACACAAAGTGTTCCTCCGGTAAACGGGAGTTGCATAATCTCATAGTCATAGGAACATGTATAAGTCATGAAGAAAGCAATAGCAACATACTAAACGATCGGGTGCTAAGCTAATGGAATGGGTCATGTCAATCAGATCATTCAACTAATGATGTGACCTCGTTAATCAAATAACAAATCTTTGTCTATGGTTAGGAAACATAACCATATTTGATTAACGAGCTAGTCAAGTAGAGGCATACTAGTGACACTCTGTTTGTCTATGTATTCACACATGTATTATGTTTCCGGATAATACAATTCTAGCATGAATAATAAACATTTATCATGAAATAAGGAAATAAATAATAACTTTATTATTGCCTCTAGGGCATATTTCCTACAAATTCCGCCTTGGTGGCTCCGTATATGGATGAACACAAGAATTTGCTACGCTCCAAACACCCGGAGCGGTTGGATGACTGGATTACACGTGAACAAACCAGGAGTTTCGCCAGCTGGTTGCAAGCACGTGCCATGCATGACACCTCTATTGAAGATGACCTGTACTTGCTGTCCCAGTTACCATCTTCGAATATAATGATTTCAAAGGGTACGAGATAAATGGTAATACATTTTACACGGTCGCCCAAGATAAGAAGAGCACCAACCAAAACAGTGGTGTCCGCTTTGATGCAGAAACCAAGACGGGAAAGGAAACATATTATGGTTATATACAGGACATATGGGAACTTGACTATCGACGTGGTTTGAAGTTCCCTTTGTTTCGGTGCAAATGGGTCAATATGACACAAGGCGGGGTAGCGGAAGACCCGCAGTACGGAATGACAACAGTGGATCTCAACAATCTTGCGTATGGAGACGAACCATTCGTCCTAGCCAATGATGTGGCACAGGTTTTCTATGTGAAGGACATGTCTACCAAGCCAAGAAAAAGAAAAGATAAGGAAGTGAATGCATCGTACGATGAGCCAAAGCGGCACATAGTTCTTTCTGGGAAGAGAAACATCGTGGAAGTGGATGACAAGACAGACAAGTCAGAAGATTATGAAAAGTTTGATGAAATTGCTCCATTCACAGTGAATATTGACCCGAGCATCCCGTTAAATGATGAAGATTTTCCATGGCTACAACGCAAAGGGATAACGCGAAGAAAAAGTTTCACACCCAAAGATCTGGGATGTGATCGGCTTAACTATATATCATCACTTTCTTCTGTGTTTCACACCCAGGAGGGATCTCTGTAATAGTTAGGGTAGCTAGTTATGTGTTTTGGCATTTGAAACGCGAAGAAATTTTATGTGCAAGCAAATTCTTTCATGCATTTACTGATTTTTTCAGCTAAATGACCCTGAAATTGAAAATCATTTCAAATGAACTCAGAAAAGGTTGAAAGTTGGCATGGTATCATAATTTCACCCACATAGCATGTGCAAAAAAGTAGAGAGGGTTACCGCAAAAACTGGATGCACTTCGTGTACAAAATGGACAATCTGTTTCGAAGTATCAGGGTTTCGGACGAAAACTCATCCGTTACAAAGGCATTTCATTCTTGAAATAACCTAAGCATTACCAAATTGAATATAATGATAAAACACACTAATATTAAACATAAGAAAAAAGAATCACTGAAAAATCTATTTTCAAAGTTAAGTTATTCACAAAAATAAATAAAGCAAAAAAAATAAGAAAAAAAAGCCGACCTACTGGGCCACAGCGGCCTGCATACGACTAGAAACCCAAATTCAAGTTGGGCCAGGATGCAGGCCCGCTAGCCCAATAGGCCCAACAGGGCATCGCACAAGAGGTAGGCCCAGAAGGCCTGCTTAAGAGAGGAGCTCGAGACAGCAGCGAGGCGGGGCTTATAAGCAGGTGCGAGTGCCCCTCGGCTAGCGAGGTGGGACTAAACTTGCCGCACCGCACCTGCGCCAGCGCATATCCTTTAGTACCGGTTCGTGGCACCAACCGGTACTAAAGGGGTGCCTTTAGTACCGGTTGGAGCCACCAACCGGTACTAAAGGGTGTCGCTTCCCGCCGCTTGGCCTGGCCAAAACAGGCCTTTAGTACCGGTTGGTGGCTCCAACCGGTACTAATGGTGCATCCTATATATACAACACTTGGAAAAATTTCAGTTTCCCTCTGTTTCCTCCCTCCGTCGTGCCTACCCCGATCGACGTCGTCCCCGTCGACGCCGCCGCCCCCGCCCCTCGTCGCCGACCCCGGCCGTGCGCGCCCCTCGTCGCCGCCCCGGCCGTCCCCGTCCCCGCCGTCCCCGTCGCCGCGCCCCGGCCGCCCCGTCGTCGCCGCCCCGGCCCGTCGTCGCCGCCCCGCCCCGTCGCCCCGTCGTAGCCGCCCCGTCCCTTCGCCCCGTCGTCGCCGCCACGTCCCGTCGCCGCCCCATCGTCGCCTCGCCGGTGAGCTCGCCCCGGCCGCCATGTCCAGTTCCACACACACACTACACACACACACACACACACACACACACTACACACACACAAGTGATTTAAATATTTAGTTATAGAAATATTTATAAAAATTTAGCAATTTTTCTGTTTTGTAGTTATATAAATATTAGAATTGTTATAGAAATGTTAGTTATATAATCAGGAAATTTTAGAATTAGTTTTAGTTATAGAAATAGTTATAAAAAAGTTAGAATTGTTAGAAATTTTTCTGTTTTTTAGTTATAGAAATAGTTATAAAAAAGTTAGAATTGTTAGAAATTTTTCTGTTTTTTAGTTATAGAAATAGTTATAAAAAAGTTAGAAATTTTTCTTTTTTTAGTTATAGAAATATTAGAAATGTTATAGAAATGTTAGTTATATATAGCATTGTTAGAAATGTTATACAAATGTTAGAAATTTTAGTTATCAAAATCCAATCATTAAAAAAATGTTACTTTTTGCGGGCATATAGCTACTATTTGTTGTCGACGATGCCCGGCCCGCATCCTCGCCGTCGACACGTCCGCGACGACGTCCAGCTGACCCATGTCCGGGACTGGGCTCCGCCGGGCTGGCACTGGGAGGTGCTGCCTGGAGGGGCGCGCCGCTTGATGAGGAACCCGGCCCCGGGTCCCGTCGTCGACCCTGATCTCGTTTGGTGGCGTTCGCGTGGGCCAGTTTCGGTGCGGAGGGAGCCGGCCCCGCCGGAGGTGGTACGTCGTCGTGTCAGGGAGGAGGACGAGCACGTCCATCGCTACATGGTTGCGTTAGAGGGCGGCAGGTTCTCCAATACCTGGCAGTTTCTTCAGGGATCTCACTTCAGCTATGATCCTGTGAGGGTTCCTTCTCTTTGGGTGTCCACCGCCCGCGCCGCAGGAACCGCGAGTGTCCTAGATTCTTCTGTAGTATTCGATCTTTATTAGCTACCTAGCCAGTGATGTATTCGAGATTATATATTCGAGACGATGTATTCAAGATTATATATTATTCGAGATGATGTATTCGAGATTATATCTGTTATTCGAGACGATGTATTCGAGATTATATCTATTATTCGAGACGATGTATTCGAGATTATATCTATTATTCGAGATTATACTAAATTGTTTTATATTTCTTTTGGCATAGTTAAACAAAAGCTATGGCGGACAATACCGACAGAGAGAGAGAGAGAGAGAGAACAGACCATGTTCGATATGATACGCGGGCCAGATGATGATCAGAATGAAGAAGATTTTGACGGCTCCGAATTTCTAAACAACACCGGAGAGGGTGATATGATATTCGATCGCGATTACCAAATTGATGAAGTCATGAACTACGATTATGACGATGATGAAGAACATGTTGATCCTGAAACAACAAACACCGGCGAGGTATATATATTTATATAAGCAGGAATTTGGTGATCATCACATGTTTTAATAAATGAGTTGAAGATATATTAACGAATCGATCTTTCTTCTTTCAGCCATCCGGATCGAGCAAATCTTCAGGCAAAAGTACGAAACGAGGCCCGAACAAAAAGTTGAAGGAGGGCGTAAAGTACAATATCGAGGCATTCAAACCTAATGGCGAACCATTAGCGCCTAAGAAGATTGCGGACAAGTTCGTTCGTCAGTGCGGAGTTCTTGTGAAGGACCTACTCCCGATCTCCCTTCAAGAATGGAGAAAGCCAGCAAATCCACGTCCAGATGTTACTTTTGTCGACGAGAATCAAAAACAACTACTTTGGGATACTCTCATGGAACATTTCACCCTACCAGATCATTTCACAAAAGCAGATGTGCAGAAAGTCAAGGACGCTGCTTTTAGGAAGATGGCGGTTGCATTCAAGAACTACAAGAGAACGACGTGGGAGAAGTACGTCAAGGATGGAAGGAAGACTCCAGTATTCGAGGGGATACTAGAGAATCAAAGTGCTCATTGGGACGATTTCGTGAAATTCAAGGATTCAGAATTAGCTAAGGAACGGTCGAGAATAAACAAGCAGAATGCCCAAAAAAAGGATAAGTTCCATAAGCTGGGGCCAGGTGGCTACGCGGTGGCAATGCCTAAGTGGGATAAGTCTGAGAAAGAGATGGAGGATGCAGGTGTCACTCCGGTTACTAAGAGCTGGCCCCCAGGTGCAGGACTTGGTTCTATGCGCATGGGGGGGAGTTGGACCCGAAGACAGGCAATGTTTCGACGAAGGCATGTCTGAACGGAGCCGACGATGCGATACTTGTTGCAATAGAAGAGGCTCAATCGGGGGTGTTCCAGCCCAACAAAGAGAACGACGAGCTTACGCGTGCCCTGGGAAATCCTGAACACCCGGGAAGAACACGAGGCAAGGGCGCTATTCCGTGGTATGAGGGGTTTTCGGACTGGAACGCCGACTACAGAACCCGTGCGAGAAAGAAGATTGCGGAGGAGAAGAAGAGGAAGATGGAGGAGGAGCAGAGGAAGCGGGACTATGAACGCCTTCAAGGCCTTGAAGCAAGTCAAGCGGAATTGGCAGTTAAATTCCAGCGGCAGCAGGAGCAGATCGACTCACTTAGCCAGCAAAGGGGGTCTCAGCAGCTGCAGTAGCTAGCGGATGATCCAGCATTGGATAGCACCGCCCCATCCATGCCGAGAAGCAGCGTGGGTTCCGCCCTGGGCGACGCATTGCTGGATAGAAACCCCGTGGATGACATCACGGAGAACACTAACTGCGAGGTACACTTCAAGATGAAGAACATATCCATGAAGGTGGCGGACGCCGTTGCTTTTCCAAATTCCCCCGAGGCAAGCTTCCATTGCAACCCGATTCCAGCGGGCTATGCTCGTGTCTTGGTTGATGAGGTGGTGGACCCATATTCGGAGCTACAGCTTGACATTCCTGGAGGTGACGACGAGCACACATTGGGAGAGGCCATACATCATGTCATCCTATGGAGAAAGGATTGCATCATCTTTCGAAGGCCACCGACACCGCATCACCCAACTCCTCGTCGAAGTCCGCCACCGATTCAGCAGACTCCCGCTCCTTCAAGTCCACCAACGCGTGAGGCCACTCCTCCTCCTCCAAGTCCGACAAAGTGTCAGGCCACTCCTCCTCCAAGTCCGGCACAGCTTCAGGCCAGTCCTCCCCGTGCAACTCAGCCCCGTCAGCCGTCTCCGCCGCCTCAGCAATCACAGAAGAGACACCCCGCACATATGGTGCGTAGCGGTACCAATCGAGGTCATAATACATGAAGTACAGGCGGAGGCAAGCGATATAAATATGGTCCAAACCTCGATACTCCTCTTCCCGAGAGGGCTTACGACAGGACCAAGGAGCAAACCAATGCCATAGTGCGGGCAGAAGTCGACGCCCATTTTGGACCGAAACCGCCACCGCCGCCAAGAGAGAAAGTGCCTGTGGAAGTTATTGACCACTTCATTCGTATGGCTGAACCACCAGCTCCTAAGCCTGTTGACTCAGACTATGAGCACCACATCAGGAAGTTAAATCGACAACGTCTACAGAAGGAGGCGAGCTCGAGCTCGAGCGAACAACAAGCAGCTGTCAAAAAATGCGGGAGAACCGTTGCCCACCTGGGAGAACAGTGGGCGCAACCGATCCCCCCGCTTGTTGTGCCGCCAACAACACGTGACAGTACGCGCGGCCAATATTATTGTGGGCAAACAGTTTACGTTCCCCAGGTGGGCGATGTGGTAATAACCCAGCAGCATATAACGCAGGCTGAAGAACTCAAGATCACTATTGGACAACTCCTCGAGATCGAGGACATGCCTGTGCTTACAGAGGAGGAAATAAAACGGAAATATGTCCGGGGCCAACCTTTGGTCAAGCCAGAAGATGTCAAGAAGCTCCCAACGAGAATGTATGAATTGCATCAATGGTACATGGACATGACCAAGAGATCCAATCGACAGTCCCTCATGGTGCAAGTCAACAAGGATCATTTCTACCATGAGAAACCTGGGACCGTTGAGTATTCTGAACTGTTTCAGTTATACAATCAAGACGCACTAGACAAATCTATCGTCAGTTGCTATTGTCTGTAAGTGATTTCTTTCTGTAATTTAAGTCTGAAGCTAGCTGTATTGATCCTTTTGATCAATCATTACCTGTAATTATCCTCACTATATTCTTTTCTGTGGTACTATATGCAGGATGAAGATGTATGAAATGAAAAAAGGTGGACGCTATGGCATTGGGTTCATTGACCCAAACACCGTTAATGAATTCACATGAAATATAAGCGACTATTATAAAAAGCAGGTAGAGGACAGCATGTTCGAGTTCTTGAAGCACCTCAAATACAATGAAGATATACTACTTCCTTACAACTTCAAGTGAGTCACACTTTCTTGTACTACAAATTCTCTGTTTTTGCCTACTAGCTAGCTAGCTACATGTTTTTGCTTACATATATATGCCCGCTTAATTAAGACATGCAAACGTATGTGCATGCAGATTTCACTGGATCTTGTGTATCATTAAAGTTGACGAAGGAACAGTTGAAATACTGGACTCACTACTCTCAGAAAATAAAGACTATAACATCTTGTTTGAGATAGTCAACAGGTAATTTCAATCATTATTAACTATATATCTCGGCCTATTTAGTTCGTCATTTCATGATATGAACTATTTAATAACCCCTTTATTCATTTTCTTTGTCGGCGGGCAGGGCTTGGGCAAGGTTCATCAGCGTCACGGAAGGCGAATGGAAACGACAGCTGAGATGGCTTCGACCCAGGGTAAGTAATTAAGTAGTGTGGTAGCTAGCTGCCATCTTTTTAATATTATCATGCTTGATTAATTATTATCTGATCAAATTAAATTCCATTCTCGTAAAGGCCATAAAGCAGGCGCAGGGGACTGATCTGTGTGCATACTGCATTTGCGAGAACATTCGCATGATGGCGTCCGAAAAGAGCAGATCTCAAAGACAGGAATGGGTACGCTTGTCAGAACACTATTCACAATTTGTGCACCATTATCGATATCTAGTCACACAACTAATACACATGCATATTGATCTCCTTCTTAACAGTTCACAGAGGTGCGGGTCAAGCTCCTAGATACGGAGCGCGTAGAAGCACTTCAAGAGGAAATAGCGGGATTTTTGCTCGACCAGGTCATAAATCCGAAGGGAGAATACTATTACCCGCTACCGCCCCCATCGACCAAGTCATGAACCACTTCCAATTTGTCATCGTGCTCCGAAGGCACCAATTAGACTAATGCAAACTGGCTCCGAAGGCAACATGCATATGTACGAGAAATTGTATATAGCTATATACATGCATGTGTGTATGTGTGAATTAATATGGTGTGGTTTGTGTGAGACATTGATGATATATATATATATATATATATATATATATATATATATATATATATATATATATATATACATGATTGGTTCTACTAGCTACCATATATATGCATAACGTGTACAATGTGTAGTATCGTAAAATACCAGCAAACGAAAAAGAATTAAAATGAAAAACACAAAATTAAATGAAAAAGAAATCATAAAACCAAAAAAACCCCAAACATTTTAGTACCGGTTGGTGTTACCAACCGGTACTAAAGGGCTCCCGACCCCCGGAGCTGGCTCGTGCCACGTGGTTGCCCTTTAGCACCGGTTCGTGCTGGACCGGTGCTAAAGGGGGGGGGGGGGTTAGTGCCCAAACTTTAGTGCCGGTTATGGAACCGGCACTAAAGGGCCTTACGAACCGGTGCTATTGCCCAGTTCTGCACTAGTGTCAGGAGATTCCTAGTTCATCGAATCAGGAACCAATTACAATTACCGAACCTGCCATTTCGATGGAACACTTTGAAAGTCCTGTGGAGGAGAACAATGAAGTTCCTACTAGGAGCAAGAGACAGAGGACTGCACAGTCCTTTGGTGATGATTTTCTTGTGTATCTCATAGATGACACTCCCAGTTCTATTTCACAAGCCTATGCATCTGAAGATGCTGACTACTGGAAGGAAGCGGTTCGTAGCGAGATGGATTCCATCTTGGCGAATGAAACTTGGGAGATAACTGATCGTCCTTATGACTGCAAACCTATAGGATGCAAATGGGTATTCAAGATGAAGCTTAGGCCTGATGGTACTATTGAAAAGTACAAGGCTCGGCCCGTGGCTAAGGGTTATATTCAAAAGGAAGGTGAAGACTTCTTTGATACTTACTCACCTGTGGCTCGACTGATCACTATTCGAGTTCTACTTTCACTAGCTGCCTCGCATGGTCTTCTCGTTCATCAAATGAATGTTAAGACTGCTTTCCTAAATGAAGAGTTGGATGAGGAAATTTATATGGAACAACCAGATGGGTTTGTACTAGATGGTCAGGAAAGAAAAGTGTGCAAGTTGCTGAAGTCTTTGTACGGACTCAAGGAAGCACCCAAACAGTGGCATGAGAAGTTTGAAAGAACTTTAACAGCTGCAGGCTTTGTTGTAAACGAAGCTGACAAATGTGTGTATAATCACCATAGTGAGGGCGAGGGAGTTATCTTTTGCTTGTAACGCGCACACACACATGCACTACAATAGACTGGTTTATTTGACCAGATTTCAATTGATCGTGTGATCATGTGCCAAGCTTACGAAAGGCCATGGCTGCACCATCCACTGGCCTTGGGTGTGGAAGGTAATTGATCTCTGCGTCAGGATTGAGCAACTCCCATCTAAAACAATTAGTATAAATCAATGTCTTCTTTATATCCTGACTTATCTACGTAATTACTTGAGCTAAATAGAGCTAGTATTCTACTCACTCGTAGCCGACGCAGAGATGATGCAGGATGATGGTGATCTGTAGCCTGGCGAGCATGTTGCCGGCGCAGATCCTAGGGCCACCTCCAAACACCTGGTATGTTCCTGCCTTAGCCGGTTCCTGCATTCATACATTCATCCATTGATTTCTTCCTAGCCATTACCTCATAAACTATTTTTTTGCTTTTCTTTTACTCAAATATTTGTTTGGCTACATATTCCTCTTAGACTATCACATAGTGGAGCACTTCATCCCTAGATAGTTTCTGTAACTCAAAAGAACCGCTTCTAATTTTTTCTAAAAAGTAAAAAAAAATGTATGTAGGATATGTGGTGTGAATTTTATGCACCAACCCCTTTGTTTGGACATAAGCCCATTTATGGAAATTGTGTAAAAAAAGGCAATGTAGTTAATTTCTTTAGTTTTACTTAAATAGTCAATGGTCGTATTTTGTAACCACGATTCACAAGCACATACTGCATACTGTAAATTGCTTGTATGAAGTTTTTATATTTCCAAAATCACTTTTTATGGGATATATGTTTATAATCTCATAGGCATGATTTTGTCTTTCTAGAGACAGCCTAGAGGAGAAGTGCTCCAAAATGTAGTTGCTTAGGTGGTTAAGTGAGCTTAAATAACTAAATAAGAAGAAGAAATTGAAGCAGGCCACTATTTTAGATAGTCTACTTACATCCCATCTGTTAGGATTGAAGGAGAGGGGATCCTCATAGTAATTGGGATCAGTGTGCAAGGATCTCAACCACACCAGCACAGCCCAGCCCTTCGGTATGGTATAGCCGTGGTACTCCACGTCCCTGTTCGCCACACGGTGGACCATGGGGGCAATGTTGGCCATCCTGATTGTCTCCTCGACCACCTTGGCCGTGTACTTCATCTTTGGGATGTCGATGTGGGTGATCATCAAACTCGTTGACGTCAACCCACCTTTTCTTTTGCTCATCGCTATATTTTCCTCTCGAAGCTTGGCAAGGATGACGGGGGATTTTGCGAGGTGGTAGACAGCCCACATGATGGCAATGGTAGTGGACTCGTAGCCAGCGATGACAAGGGAAACAATGTTATCCACCACCTCCTCATTACTCAACTTCTTTCCCTGCTCGTCCTTCATCTGCATCAGACCGCCCATTAGATCATCACATTCCTTGTCCACTTTCTTCCTTGCCTCCAGCTCCTCCCGGAAGACTGCGTCCAGCTTCCGGCGACTCTGCATACCATTAAATTCCTCAGGAATGAGACCAAATTCTACATTAAGGGGTCTAGAATTGCACAAAAGATTGTGTCGAACTCCAAGAGTTGATGTAGTTGCACATTTCGCATATTAAAGTTACACATATTTTTAAAAACATGACCTACCCAGCTTGTACTGGAGAAAGAATGACAGCCAGAATTTGTTTTGGTGGAATCAGAGATATACACTTCCAGAAACTTGCAAAAAGGATCGAACAAAATACCTTTCGAGCACCATGAGATGCCGTTCCTGGAAAATCAAAGGGGAATGCCCTCAGACCATCAAGCAAGTCGCCGAACCACAGATCGATCTTGTCTGTCAATGGCGATGGCTCCATGCTTATGAACATCTTGCAGATGTTGGCAAACGTCACCTGCACCCCCATTGATTTATAAAACTTGGGTTTAGTGTTGCACTGGATTAATTATGATATTACTATATGCCCAACAATTTTTTTGTGAAAATACACAACTAGGTTTTTCCCGCAAAAAAACTAATTTTCTGCAACAAATTATAAAATAAACAAAACAGAACATAATTCATACAAGGCAAATTATGCCTAAATTAACTAGGTAAGTGTCTACAGCCCAGGTGAATAACAATTTTCAAATTTTCAGTCATTTTTCGCACCCGTCAAAAGTACAGTTACACCAATAAAAAAATTGTTGCACTGGCAAAAGTGCAATTTCACCCAAAAAAAGTATTAGAGTTGCACAAGAAAGTGCAAATTCAACAAACAAAAAACTTAAAGGTGAAAGTGCAACTGCGGCAAAAAGAACAAGTGCAATTGCACAAAATAAAAGTGCAACTGCAACTGCATAAAAACAGACCAACCGCAACAAATACATAACGAACAAAGAAATGTGACTGAAACTTGACCGAAATTCCTAGTCGTTATTACTATGAACACCAGTAAACAAAGAAGTGATTGGAAAATAGTACAAAAAATCAGGCGGTGTTTTTGGCAATTCTAAAAAAGTATTGTGAATTGCGATAAAACAACACGCATGCATGGCTTAATTTTGTCAAAATATTACCTTTTTAATCTCTGTGGCGGCGACGATGGTACCCTTATCTGCCCACGTTCGCAGCGCCGCTACGACGCGCGGTTGCACAACGGAGGCGATGGTCTGTAGCGAGCTGGGCCGGTTGATGGCGGCGAGGATGAACCCACGGAGTCTGGCGTGGCTGCTGCCCTCCACGTTCACCACCGACGTGATGCCGACGAGCTCCGGCACCGGCCACCTGACGCCGAAGCTTTCGGCTGACTGGAGCACGAACTTGTTGGCCGCCGGCGAGCAGGCGATGATGCTGGGGGAGCCGAACAGGTGCGTCCTGTACATCCCCATCCCGCTGCCTTACGCGCTCTTCTTGGCGCCGATGAAGTCGTCCGGACGGCGTGCCAGCTTGAGCCTTGAAGTACCAGAGCAGCGAGAGCGTCTCGCCGAGGAAGGGGACGCACATGTGGCCGGGCGGGAGGCGCCGGCGGATGCCATTGCTCCCACGGCCGCGGTATTTGAGAGCGAAGGCGGCGCAGTACCATGCGTCGGTGGAGTGCCAGATGGCGAGGCAGATCAGCGGGACGGCGCCGAACAGGAGGTCCAGCCACCATGCCCACGCACCCACAGCTCCTTCCATTGCCACCATCTCTCCTATGTCCTAGCTTAGCTTCTAGTTCTACTCGATCGATATTACTTATCCAGGAATTGGAGATGAATAAACGAGCAGTCGAAGGCGATGTAGTATATATAACAGGTTTGCTATTTCACATCTAGATGTGAGATATTATCTCACATCTAACTCCCTCATCCTTGATTTTTTTTCTTTTAAAGTCTCCCATTGATTTGTTTTGTCCCAAAAATCACCCATAGGCTAATCTCGCGGTTGTCCGCGTACGGGATCGAGCGTGCTGTGCTCGCGCAGCCTGAAGCCTAACGTGCCTGCATCGTGGCAGCTTGGGCTGGCCCATGTGTGCGGCAGGGTGGGCTGTCTTTGTTTTTTTTTTGTTTTTTTGTCTATTTTCTAAATTGTCTCCGTTCGCTACATCCTTTGCATTTTCTGAAGCCTTTTATCTTTTCTTATTTTTTTATTTTTTCTCCCACTACAATGCTATGAATGCATATATGTCCTATGTTGCGTGCATGCATCTCCTTTGTGCGTGTATATACTGTACGATTGTTGATGCATGTCTTTTTGTTGTTGTTTTGATTTTTTTGCTCATTTAAGTAAATCATGTATCGAATTGCTAAAACTCATATAGATGAGTTTCAACGATGTTTCATCTAAGTTCCAGTCAATTTGACCCGTCGCTATTAATTTCGTGCAATTTTTTATCGGGGTTGTCTAGTCCCGCGCATCCGGTATCACTCGCCCATTGTCCATTTTGCGGCTCATCACGCCGTGCGTTTTTTTGCGGCTCGTGCAACTGGGATCACAGTTTTGTTGTTGTCCTAGTTGCAAGTCCACACTCAACTTGCGAATGGGCCCATATTTTTGTTGTTGTCCTAGTTGCAAGTCCACCCTCGACTCGCAACTCGGCATGTGTTATGTTTTTCATCTCAGTTGCAAGTCCACCCGTGAGTCGCAACTGAGCTCATAATTTTTTTATCCTAGTTACAAGTCCTACCTCGACTCGCAACTAGGCACATAGTTTGTTTTATCCCAGTTGCAAGCCCGCCCTTGACTCGCAACTGGGCCCGTGTTTGGTCTTTCATCCCGGTTGCAAGTCCATCTTTGACTCGCAACTGGACCGTAGTTTGTTTTATCCTAGTTGCAAGTCGACCATTGACTCGCAACTGGGCTCGTAGTTTGTAGTTGTCCCAGTTTTATGTGCATCCTCGAGCCGCAACTCAACTCATAGTTCTCTCAGTTGCAAGCGCACCGTCGACTCACAACTAGCCATGTCTATTGTTTTTCATCCAAGTTGCAAGTCCACCTTTGACTCGCAACTGGGCTCATAGTTTGTTTCATCCCACCCTCAATTCGTAATTACTGGTCTTGTCCCCCACTACATTTCACGCCTTCAATGCTAATGCAACTAGGCGTGGCTGGGTTGGGTTGCGAAATTGACGTTCTGGTAATTGACCTTTTTTTACAGCTGCAAGTCTACCATCGACTCGCAACTGGGGTCTGACCTTTTTTGCCCGATTTCCAAGTCCACTCTCGAGTCACAACTGAGGTCTGACCTTTTTTCCCGGTTGCAATTGCACTCTTGACTCATAACCGGGTCTCGACACTTTTTGTCCTAATTGTAAGTCTGCCCTTGAATCGCGACGGGGCTCCGGCCTTTTTTGCCCTAGTTGAAAGTCCACCCTCGATTCTTAACCAGGCCTCAATCATTTTTGTCATAGTTACAAGTTCACTCTCGACACAAAATGGGGGTAGACTTTCTTTTTCGCAAGTTGCACGGCCACCCTCGACTCGCAACTGGGGACCAAACTTTTTTGTCTGAGTTGCAAGTTCACCCTTTACTCGCAACTAGGGCACAACCTTTTTTGTCTGAGTTGCAAGTCCACCCTCGACTCGCAACTAGGGTCCAACCGTTTGTGTCCGAGTTGCATGTCCACCCTTTTTCGCAACTAGGGCCCAAACTTTTTTTTGTCCGAGTTGCAAGTCCACCCTCGACTCGCAACTGGGGCCCAACCTTTTTTGTTTGAGTTGTAAGTCCACCCTCGGCTCGCAAGTGGGGCCTGACCTTTTTAAGTCTCAATTGCGAGTCCACCCTCGATTCGCAACTAGGACCCAATCTTTTTTCTCAGTTGCAATTCCGCAGTCGACTCGCAACTGGGACTCGACCTTTTCTTTTCCCAGTTGCAACTCCACCCCTCGACTCGCAAGTATGGTCCAACCTTTTTGGTCCCAGATGCAAGTCCAAACTCGACTCGCAACTAGGGCCCAACCTTTTCCGTTCCCAGTTGAGAGTCCACCCTCGACTTCCAGTAGGGGTTCGACCTTTTTTTGTCCAAACTACAAGTCCACCCTCGTCAGCGAACAAACTGCAGAAGAGCCGACCCAAGTAGCTAGGATACATTTTTTGTTTTGTTTTCTCCATGTTTTTTGATTTATCATTTTTCTTCATTGCTTTTGCTCTGCTTTTCTTTTTCTATTTTAAAAAATGGATCTCATTTTCTATGATTTTTTTCTTTTTTCATAAATTCACAAGTTTCAATAAATGTTTCAAATATGTCAATTTGTTCATTTTTCTAAAATTGTTCGTGTTTATCAATTTTTTAGAACAAATCAAAATGTGTTCCTTTTTGTTCTCTTCTTATTTATCTATTTTCTCTATTTGGGTTTCTCTTTCTTTTTTGTTTTCTCTTGTTTGCTTTTTGTACAATGTATATAAAAAAGTTGGCTTTTAGTTCATCGTATATAAAAAAGTTCATCATGTATGAAAAAATAATGTTCACTGTATATTGAAAAAAAATGTGTGTATTTAGAAAATGAGCATCATATATTAAAGGATTGTTCACCATATATTAGAATTTTTTTGGTATTCATTAACATTTTTTATAGTTCTAAAAAAATTGTAAATTCATGAACATGTTTTTTGAAATATGTTTTGACCACACTTTGTTCCTTACAAAAAAAAATTATAAAATAATAAGAGTGAAAAAAGTAAAAATCAAAAGGCAAAAAGAAACAAAAACGTTGGTAGCCTACAAGCTAGCAATGAGAGATGTACTTGTAAATGTATAACAATCAGACGCAAAAGCTAACAAATCGACGTTTGGACTAGCGAGCAGTTTTTTTCTGAAAAAAGCTAGCGATCAGTTTTTTTACCAGTAGCTAGCAACCAGATTTTTTTAGGGAGCTAGTGGCCAGATCTGACGCTAACCGAGTTACTAACTGTTTGTGTTTATTATTATGCAAGAACAGCTCTTAGTTCTAGCGGCTATAAGTGAGTGTTTAAGAGTAGGAGGTAGGATGTTCAACACCTGGTACGTGTGCTCTATTGTTTCCTTTTTTTTTTCAGAAACTGAGCCGGATAAAAACACAAACAAACAAACAATAAAACAGCAGGTTGGCTGGATGTTCTTTGCTTTTTTAAGAAAGTGAGCCGAATAAAAAAACAAACAAACAAAAAACAGTAGCTTAGCTGGACAATTAACAAAAAAGAATGACATCATCTTAGATGTGAGATATTATCTCACATCTAGATGAGATATAGACAGACCCTATATATAAACGAGTTTGGATTCCGAGTGGCCGATCCGTTGGTGTGCGGAGGCAGATGGGAACAAAATCAAGGTAATAGCTCACGAGTTGCATGGCTGGTTATTAGTAAATTAATAGGCATTCAGCATAATACTATGGTTACGTATGTTGATGCTTACACAAGTGATGTTATATGATGTGCATATATGTGACGGATTTAGTAGTGTTTGGTGGCTCTGCTAGTTCCATTATTCCAGCGGGTGGTATATAGAGACTACCCTGCTAAGTTCCAACGCAACGTCATGGTACTTAATTAGGGGCATCTCTGATGAATATGCTGATGTGACAAACTTAGTTTAGCTTCATGCATGTCATCTCATGGACTATGTTCGCTGTCCAATCTGTGTGTATGTGTGTTGGTCGTAGCCCTCGTGAGTCATACGGTATATATCGTCAAGCAAGCCCGGCCTTGATCCTCTTCAAAAAAAGAAAAGAAAAAGCCCGGCCTTATGCCAATGTTTGCGGCACTAAAAAAGAATCCAAACTTTCTATTAGTATCTTTACGGAAAGGTTAGTTTAAGTAAAGAGACGCAAACCGCCAAACGGAGTAGTCAGGTTGCACGCAGTAATGCTACACTCACGGACCAATTTTACGGATCCTACGGATTAGTGATAGGTGGCATCTTCTAGTTGGAAATTAAGGATGTGAACTAACCTATGGTTGCATGGTTAGAGGGATTGTGGTATCCCCAGCCCATCAGGATTTAAGTCCTGGTGCTCGCATTTATTCCTGTATTTATTTCAGAATTTCCGCCGATACTCATTCAGTGAAAGGAGACATTCCGGTCAACAACGAGGTGCCTATGTTGACTTCGGAAATTTCAAGACGATATACCGGCTCGGTCTTCCGGAGGTGCTCATAGAGGTAGGATGTGCGTGTGTGTGTGAGTATATGCACATGTATATAAGCGCTTGCATCTGTACTGTGTTTAAAAAAAATTGGAGATTAAGGGGTAGGCGGGGCCCATCCCCCTAAATCGGGGAGGGGTGGGGGGAGAAATATTTAACGTTAAGGGGTCCGTAATCAGCCGTGTTTGTCCGTGTGTTTAGCATTTTCGGATTGCACGTGTGTAGCTGTCAAATTTACGCATTACAATTTTCAAAGGGATTGGGCATCGGCATTCAATTTAACAGCATCTCCACAATGTGTGTGATTCCAAATTTGTGTATAGGGGTCCCACCACAGAATAGAAAGGGGTAAAAAACTGGTGACCTCTCTCTATATTCGGAACGCTTGTCGCTCTCAAGTTTGAAGCATGGAGCACGGGAAACAAAACTGGCCACCTTTCTCCTTATTTTAATGCTTTGGGTAATTTGGCATCGCCCCATGAAGAAGCATTGAGTCCCTCTATTTTAAATTCCCAAATGGTAGAAAGTGACAGCGCGCGATGGAGTGCCCGTGAGCGGCCGAGCGACCGCCGTCTCGTTTCGTGAGAAGTGGTGGCTTCTTTTGTCGTCTTCATTTCTATATGTTTTTGCAAGACGCACCGCTCACTATTTTCTCTCCAGTCACGCGCTCGCCGATGATTACCCCTTGGAAAAAGTCTAGAACAAACCCTGAACTCGTAGAGAAAAGCTAAATCGAATCATGAATTCTTAATCCCCGAAATCAGCACACTCAATTCATTAATCCCGGTCTACGTTAAACCCTGAGACCATTCCAAACAGACTGGCCGGGATTGCAATTTTTTTTAGAAAGTAAGGAGAGCTGGTTGGTTGGGTCCCTACAAGTTGGGTCGGCCCAGTGCCCCAACTCGTCCACCTCATCAGTTGTGAGGAGGAGTCCAGCCCATCCACCATAGTCGAGGAGCCGCCCCTGTCTTCCTCTCTGCTCTGTTGACGGCAATGGCGACAGGCGGCTGATCGACTCCGGCGGCGACGATTGGGCCGGCGCGCAACAGCGAGTGACGGGCTAATGTAAGTCCCCGAAGTCCTCCTCCTACGGCGCCGCATTTTGACCTCTCTTAACAACGGAAGAGCTAGGGTTTTAGGGTGAAAAGGATCATCTTTTCAGTGGAAAAAAGTAGGTTTTTTTGTTTAGATTAGTTCCTGATCTTATTTCGTATTAGCACAAGGTAGTGATCTGTGTGTTCTTTTTTTTAGTTACATGATGGATCCAACAGAGATACTAAATGTTAGGTTTCATTTTGGAGGCAATTTCATCCGAATTGGTTCAAAATTGGACTATGTTTGGGGTGATGAGGAGAAGTCAGAGATTGAGAGAGACAAGCTCTCTTTGCAGGAGGTCAAAGGGTTTTTGAAAGATCATGTGCAGCTGAAGGAATCAATGAAAATCTACTTTCATATTCCTGACACTGAATTGGCTGATGGTTTGGTGTTCTTGGATAATGCCATAAATGTGTTAAGATGGGGGATTACAATTGTGTTGGAGATGTGGCACATATTTATGTTAGAGTACCATGGGGAAGAGGACAATGAAGAAGTAGCAATTGCAGTGATTTTGAGGATGAACTTGTGCAGTTAAGTGATGCTCCACGTGACATTGTCACTGCTGAAGCTACTGACAGTGAAGAAGAAGTGGTAGTTTGTGGAAAATGTCATGGTTGCTGATGGCACATGAGTCATTGCCCAAATCATTGCTAGTCCCGTGAAACAGAAAAGGGGAACAACTAATGTAGTTGCCAGTGAGGTAGATGCAGATGAATTTGCAGTGTCATAGATTTGCAATCCAAGTCAAGTTGGTCCTGCACAACATATGCCTGCTACTTCACATCATGTGCCTGGTACCTCACAAGCAATGTCTACTCCTGCATAAAAAATGTAGATGTTGTCAGTGAAGGTTCAGATGATGACACAGACCCTGAATATATGCCCCACAGTGAGGATAGTGATGAAGATTCAGAAGTGGTAGGGCTTATAAGGCATGCAAGAAAATTCAAGAAAAGGATGAGAGAAACAAAAAGCTGGATTGGAAGAGATACAACTGAAGCAGTTCCAATAAATTTGATTGCAGATATGGAGGAGGAGGAGCTAGAGGGAGAGAAGAAGGACTGGAAGTATGATTCATCTGATGAGGACTACACCTATGGTGAGGACTCTGATGGAGAGCCAGAGAGGATGAAGAGCCAGTTTCCTCGATTCAATAATGACACTAAAATTCCAAACTTCCAGTTGTCAATGGTCTTCAGAAGCAAGAACCAGCTTGTCAAAGCATTGAAGAGATATGGGCTAGTGACAAAAAGAAGCATTGTGTTCACAAAATCAGAGATAGATAGAGTTAGAGCCAAGTGTGCATGGCCTGGATGCCCTTGGTTGATATATGTAGCAAAAACTAGCAGGACATGCAGATTCCAAGTCATCACATATAATGATGAACATCATTGTGCCCAAACAGAGAGAATAGGCTAGTGACTGCAAAGTTTATTGCACAGAGGTATGAGCACTTCATTCTTGCCAATCCAATGTGGAAGATAGAGAGTATGAAAGCTACAGTACTGCAAGATATGTTTGCAGATGTGTCCACCTCAAAGTGCAAGCATGCAAATTAACTTGTGATGGACAAATTGCTATCTGTTCCCATAAAACTTAGGGGAAGTTGAAAAACTGGTTTTAGGGAACGCCTTTTAAGAAAACTGTTGGAGTTGCTCTAACGCACTAACTCCAAATAGATCTATTGACATGTAGGGGCCACTTGTTAGTGGGTCGTTTCTTCCTTCTCTCTATTCCGCCCAACTATTAGCCCGGGGCAATCCCGCGTGGCGACAGTCTTAAGTGGGCAAATGGGGCGGTGTTATGTCGTGGAACCAGTGGTACGCGTGCTGCACGATGGCACGACTAGGCATCAAATGGCGCGGGCAGGTGGATGGCGGCATCTGAGCTCAATTCGGTGTGGCTCGTGAATCAGAAGTTTGTCCACTCATTTTTACCTTGACGATTTTTCCAAACATGGCCAATGCTATTATGTTTTCAGAATTCTATTTTATTTCAAATTTGACTTAACCATCCATGAAACTTTCGGAAAACAATCATTTTAGCTATATAGGTTTTGTATGGCTTTCACTCAGTACTGTTTTCTGGCTTGACCACTGTGCATTTGTTTTCCTTGATGCTTGATGACTTTATGTTTATCGTTTGGAACATGCATTCCCTTAAATTAGCAACGCCCGAGTATCCTCACGGTGCATGTGGAAAATAGACCAAGACGACGAGATACTCCAAATTACGCCCGTGTGGGGTCTCACAGCCCCACGTTACTCCCATACTCCTCCTTCCACTCTGCCATTTCCGTTTTCGCCCTAGCCGGCCTCCATCGCCAATCCCGAGCGACTTCTTCCGGTCCGGCCATCCTTCCCGCCGGACCTTGTCTCCAAGAATCCCTCTCGCCGATTTAATCTGCTGGGATTTGCCATGGCACTACCGATCCCGTTCCCTAGTCCGCCGCCGGCCACCACGAAACGACGTGGCACTGTGCCCAGGGTCAGCACGTGCTGCTTCAACGACCCAGAGATGAAGCGGCGGCGGCGGGTGGCGGGGTACAAGGCGTACGCGGTGAAGGGGAAGGTGACGGCCTCGCTCCGCCGGGGGCTCCGGTGGTTCAAGCGCAAGTGCTCCGGCATCTTCCATTTCTGACGTCCCCGTCGTCGTGCGGCTCGATTTTCGGAAGGTAAAGGCCATCCTATTCTTGGATCGTGAATGGTTGATTACGCAGAATCGATCCATGAATTCAAAGAAAGGAATGGAGAAAAGATCCAGAGGTTGCAGATTACATCCGTAATCCTCCGTGAGGCTAGTAGACTGCATTCTGCAAATTGCCATATTGCTCTTGAACGATCATAAAAATGTCAGGACCGGGGTTGTTAATCCACATGTTTTTTTATTCTATATTCATAAGTGGATTTGGGTTCAGATGCAAGTGTTTTGATCAATGTTACGATCCGTTTCTTTTGTACTATATCAAGTTCGCATGCATGCGTGTTTTCATAATTATCAAAGTTTTTTCTTGGAAGAACGATCACACCTCGTCGATTTTCATTAAAAAAAAACCACCAATGTTTTACAAAGAACCACAAAAAAAGGAACTCGCTAAAACGAGGATCCGCCCATGTGCTCTGTTCATAATCTCCAGCATCATCCTATCGATCTTCGCAACTCCCTCATCCATGCTTCCGCTACCTTGGTTTCTCTTTGGTGAGATAATGACGGAAACTGAAGATAATTGCTACAGGATCATCTGGCATTTTCTTAACCAATCACCAGACCGAGTATCTGTTCTTGATGAAAGAAGTTTGGGAATCACAGACAACTTAACCAATCACCAGACCGAGTATGTTTGCTAATATTTTTGTAATAATCTTATAGCACACATTTAGCAGACAAAATGGTCTGAATTTCTAAATGACATTTGCATCTGGAACCTTAGGAATCAGGGCAATAATGCCATGATTGAATATCTAAGGCCCAAGTTGCGAGAATGGAAAGCATTGATAAGATCCAGCAGGTTGAACTTGATCTTCCAAAATTCTTGAAAAAAATCAATTGGAAGAACATCAGGGAAAACTGCATTATTATGCTTCATTCCAAAGATAGCCACAAAATGTCATCCAAAGACAATTTCTTAGTCAGCATCTTCCTGCCACCCTCATTGAACTGAGAACACTCAATACCATCAAGTCTAGTGGAGGTGATCTCAGCGGGGCCAAGCAATTTTTTGTAAAGTTATGTGTTCAATAAGATCAGTCTCTTAATTTAACTCAACCTCATCAGCAAAAGGAGAGGAAATGTAGTTCTTCGTCTTACTTCCACTGGCTTTCAGATGAAAAATGCCTTGTACTACCATCACCTTCTTTAGAATCTTTTTATGTAGATCTACATGTTATGGCGTCAGTGATGGGTTTGTCTGTGGATGCCAGGCCGGCGGCCCCGGTCGATGGGCTACCCGATTGGCTCTCGAGCGAGCTCCATTGTGGTGGTGGTTCCTTCAGCACTTGATCATGAGGGTGGCAAGGGGAGTAGCGGCAGGGGCTCTGACCTTCTCTCTTCCAGCAGAAATGGTCATGCCCTGGTTTGGACGAGCTGGTCTTTGTCGCAATGGTGACCTAGGTGTCTCATGGTGGTGCTGGTGAGTTCCTGAGCGAAAGCTTCACGCTTTGACACTGGCGCCGGCAACCCCCGCGGGTGCCGCTATATTTATGAGGACGTTGACGTGGATCTCTTCCCTGTGCCAGGTCTCCAGGAGAAAATCCATGTTTATGGATTCGGCAGCGGGACGCTTGACGCCGTCACCCTCCTGGAGGCATTGTCATGGAGTTCAAGCCTCGTCCATCGGGCCACGACAATGTATTAATCGATCTATGTTTCATATTGTAACTTCAAATTTGCTTTGTTTTTTAAGGGAAATATATTAATATCATAGAGATACCAATTACACCCAGTTTCTGCATCAATAAAAAGTCATCGAGACATCCATGATGAACACAACCCAAAAACAAAACAAAAAAAGAAAGGAAAAAATGGCCTCACCAAAGTGATCAACTCCTCTCAGCATCAGCACACGATCACCACCAAAGAAAGCACCTGAAAAATATAAAAGGCCTCCAAAAGCGACGCCTTCAAGAAGGAAACAGTGCACAAGCGTCGTCGTCGCCCTATCCAAGATCATAGGTGTTCGCCCTAGAGAAAGACCGAGCTCTCAAAACAATACTTTCAACTTGCGAGGCACAACCAATGAAGGCCAGACCTTAGATTTTCACCCTGAAAGTCATGACCCAAGGAGCACCACCAAAAATGAAATCCTCCTGTGTTGCCGCCCCCACTTGACACTGCTGCTACTGAAAGTTATCAAACACCTGGCTGACTCCATCGCCTTCAAGGCCCACTCCGCCTTACTGATCCTCTGATCTTAGTCATCAAGAGTTTCTCCGCCGCTGCTTGTGCCATGGAAATCGATATGCAGACATGTCCCATGGTGTCAACAAACAACAGAGCTTTGCGTCGCGCCCTCCTGGAGCCATGTAGGTTGATCTGGACGCGCACGACCGGATACTATTCGATCTAGATATCCTTGGGCAAGATCTTCGGCAGTAGTTCTGGAACACGTCGATGGCCAGATTGAGGAGGACCGATCATGCAGATCGTTGACGCGATGCGATGAGAGCACAAGGATCGCCACCACACCGCTACCTCCACCACGCCGACACCATCGCCCCACGACGGAGGACACCGGCCCTCGCTATCCACAACCCGCGACTCCAAGCGCCAGATCTGACGGAACCGGCACCAGCCGCCCCGCCACCTTCGCCACACAGTCGGCCTCGTGTCCACACACCGCCGCGCCTAAGGCCCGGTTGTCCGAGATGTCGCTGCAACACCATGCGAGAGCGTCGCGCTACCTGCCACTAGTGGAGGAGGGATGAGGGGCCCTGCCTCCGCCTACTCCAGCTGGGCTTCACCCAACGGCGCCCTTTGTTGGCGGCGAGGGGAGGGGGAGGCAGGGAGGAGGTGCGAGCGGCGGCTAGGGTTTTGCCCAGCCGCCTGCGGGAGCGACTTCGGCGATCTGTTTCCCGTATGTACGTCTCTCACGGTAACTTGGGTGACTTCAATGCGTCGTCTGTTACGAATAGGAAAGGAGGGTATTCTCACAATCTTGTGTCTTTCGATCGTGTACTTTGATTTATTGTGTTTTATATCTATATAAAACGGGACGAGAACCTGTTTGAAAGAGAGCAACTCAACCACAGAACCAGTCAACCCACTCGAGAAAACGTGAAAAAATATATTTTTATTTCTTATGGCTTGGTCTCTTTTTCGTGGCCTTTGTCCTTGTTTTCCAAAAGAAAAGCAAACAACAAGTTATTCTTCTCTCTCGCGGTCAACAGTCAAACCCCTCTTCCCTCATGGTCTTCTCCGTCGCGGCATAAAAAATGGCCAAGAAATGCCGGAAGCGCCGGCCCAGCTCCTCTTCCTCACTTCATCTCGACCCCGTCAGGCGGCAGCAATGGCGGAAGAGGGGAACAGCGCGGGCGGGCGCGGCGTCCGGGTGTGCGTCACCGGTGGAGCCGGGTTCATCGGCTCCTGGCTCGTCAGGAAGCTGCTCCAGGCAGGCTACACCGTCCACGCCACCCTGCGGAGCGTCGGTACGCGCGTTCCATTAATTAACTGTGCCATGGTGTTGGTGATGTGATTTGTAGCTGCGATTCGTCCACTCTGGCGCCGCCGGGCTGATCCGATCTGGTGTGGTTGGCTGCAGCGGACGAGGGGAAAGCGGGGCTGTTGCGGCGGCTCGTCCCCGGCGCCGCGCCGCCGGAGCGGCTGGTTCTGTTCGAGGCCGACCTCTACGACGCCGCCAGCTTCGCGCCGGCCATCGCCGGCTGCCAGTTCGTCTTCCTCGTCGCCACCCCCTTCGCTCACGAGGCCGCCGCCTCCAAGGTCAGTCAGTCAAACTGAAACGGAAACTCAATCTCAAACTCACATCCAGCGATTCGATCTGCTATGTGTGGCGGTAGGCTTGTAGCGTGGATAGATTCGATTGATCTGCAGCTGAATCATCCGGGATTTGAGGTTAATTCTTGAATTGTTCTGCCTGTTTCGTGAGCACATGGCTGTGCACAAATACAGTTTCAGAATTCAGAATCCAACTAGTCGATGTTGATCGGGTCATTCTGGCTGGCAGTACAAGACTTCGGCGGAAGCCGCCACAGCAGCGGCGCGCGTCATCCTCCGGCTATGCGCGGAATCTAAGACGGTGAAGCGCATCATCCACACCGCATCGGTGTCGGCCGCTTCGCCGCTGACAAAGTCCTCCACCGCCGCCTCGGCGGCGTACAGGGATTTCATCTCTGAATCTTGTTGGACTATGCTGGACGTCGATTACCCTCTTCGTAACGCGCACTTCGATGTAAGTAGTAGTGATCTTGTCCTTCAAACTAGCATGGGTTCATGATCTGTACATCAGATGCAAAATGCCAATCTTAGCACCTACAGAAGAACAAATTCATACTGACATCATGGTGATAGTGTTGGGTGCTCATCTGCAGAAGTACATAGAGTCAAAGGTCCTGTCAGAGAAGGAGCTCCTCAGCTACAACGATAGTGAGAGCCCGGCGTTCGAGGTGGTCACCCTTCCCTTGGGCCTCGTCGCGGGGGACACAGTCCTCGGCCACCTCCCGGAAACAATTGAGAGTGCCGTGGCACCGGTGACCAAGCAAGAGCCCTACTTCAT
Source organism: Aegilops umbellulata (assembly GCA_032464435.1). Lineage (NCBI taxonomy): Eukaryota > Viridiplantae > Streptophyta > Magnoliopsida > Poales > Poaceae > Aegilops > Aegilops umbellulata. Next base: position 423,577,609 of record CP136059.1, read on the forward strand.
GCTACCGAGGATCGCACAGAGGCTGTTGGGCTCAGTGTCGCTGGTGCATGTCGATGATGCCTGCGCTGCGCTCGTTTTCTGCATGGAGCAGCCATCCATCTCCGGCCGGTTCCTCTGCTCCGCCGCCTACCCGACAATCCGTGACATCCTGGACCACTACGGCAGCAAGTACCCCCATCTGGACCTCCTCAGAGAGTAAGCCCTGAATTCCTCCCCTGCAAAAAATCAAGAATTATGAATTCCTTCGTATTGTACATGGCACTCCCTCTGTAACTTAATATAAGACGTTTTCTTGACACTGTAATGGACTCTAAAAACAACTTATAAAAAGTTCCAGAGGGAGTACATTTTTTGTCGATCTCCGGATCCATTGAGTCGTCGTGAACTTGTCCTGAAATTCGATGACACCAGTGATGATGTGTTGTGCTGCTGCAATCGGCTGACTAGCTGAATTGGTGCCAGGGCTGATGAGGTAGCGAGGGTGCAACCTGAGAGGAACAAGCTTGGGGAGCTGGGTTTCAGGTACAAGTACGGGGTGGAGGAGATACTAGACGAAAGCATCGACTGTGCTGTGAGGCTGGGTTGCCTGGATGCATCCAAGCTCATGCTGCAGCAGGAGTGATGAACTCAATGGTGTGCAGGGCAAGTGATCATAGTATGCTGTTTAATTGTTCATCATTTACAGTAACACATGTACCAAAAGAAGTAAAACGACACATAAATAACAGCATGTACCAAAAGAAGTAAAACTACACATAAATAACAGAGAGGTTTTGTTATTATTTACTGGCAGCTTAAGGTTAGTTTGTTCTTCGACTTCTGCTCTGGAAATCGGTATCATCGCTGAAATCTTAGGATTTTTCTTGTAATCTAATGCACGAGTAAGACACACAAAGGAAAAATTCTTTTTCATGGCAAAAAACTAGTATTAACCAACACATTTACCAAAAACCATGCTATCTTCAACTTGTTTGTACCCGAAAAACGGAAAGCCCTGTGTACAAAAAAAAAAAACAGGAAACAGAGGCCCATGCAATACTCCCAACTCAGGACCAAAGTACCAAGGTCCTTTCTTCAGTCACAGGGAGTAGTACTGAAGTAACAAGATCCATGCAATACTCCCAACTCAGGACCAAAGTACCAAGGTCCTTTCTTCAGTCACAGGGAGTAGTACTGAAGTAACAAGATCTGGGCCGGGAAGGCCCGCCTGCATGACAAGATATGGGCCCTTCGGGCTCCATCGGAGCCCCGACCCAGATGGAGCCCGAAGGGCCCATTGTTGGCGGCGAGTATCCTCCCTCTCCTCCCCCCGCGTCGCCTCCCCGAGCGGGGCGACCGGGGGCTCTCGTCGCCCCTTCCAGCCCCCTCCCCCTCCTCCCCTTCCGCCGCCGTCGGCCTGGGCCACCGGGCCTTACCCACGTGGTGCCGGCGGCGGCGGCCCCGGCCTTTCCCCCTCGCATGGCGCCTCGGCTTGGGCGGACGGCGGCCGACGGGGGTGCTCCTCGGCGACAATGGATCCGGTGGCGGCGCGGCTCCCTGGGCGGCGCCGTGCTGGGTGGCGTGCGGGCGGTGGCGCGGCCACTTGGCGGCGGGGCGACGCGGTGGCTAGCGGCGGGCCTTCCCGGCCCAGATCTGGGCCCTTTTGGGCTTGATCTGGGTCTGGGCGGGCCTGGCCTGGTCTGCTTGCGGCGTCTCAGGCGGGTCGGGGGCGTGACTCGTGCGGGGGGTGGTAGCGACGGTGGCTCCCATTCTGCAGCGCGGCGACGGGGGCTTCGCGAGCCCGTTTCGGGCTCGGCTGGGCCGGGGGTGGCCCGGTTTGCCCCTGTGCTGCGTCCGGCCGGATCCCGCCGGGGGCGGTGGAGGATGTCCCCTCCCGCGAGGCTGCTGATGTTGCCGCTCCTGGTTCCCGGTTGCGTCGTCTTGTTTCCATCGGTCCCGTTTCGTTTGCCATGGTGAGACGGCGATGGAGACTACTCGACCGTGGTGGCGCAAGTTGGTGGGCGGTGTGTTTGGTGGCGCGCGATGGATCGTCTGGGGTCGTGGTTGGTTGGTGGTCGGGAGAAATCCTTGTCGGCAGGGCCGGCACCGACGCGGTGACGCTCGTGGGCGCCGCCGTGCCTTCCTGAAGGGCGTCGGGCTTACCCCTTCCACCTCACCCCTCGCGTACCGGGGGAAACCCTAGGACATGTCCGGGCAACAACGTCGTCATCGTCGCGATCCTTCTTGAGGGTGTTGTTTGGTATGCGGCGGTCCGGAGTGCTAGGAGCATGGTGGTTATCCGGTGGGCGCGGCGGTTGCGGGTCCTCATCGTTTTCGTTGATCCGTCGTTGTTGGCATTCTTTTCTCTTCAATTTATTTTTCTGTTTCTTTTGGGCTTGCTTGTGCTGAGGCCCCAGCATTTGTATCGTGTGGTCGTTGCTTTATAATATAAAGCGGGGGGCAACCCTTTTTCGGTAACAAGCATACACAAACTTGTGTTAACTAATAACAAGCATTACTTTAGGAGTTACGGCTTTTGGAGGAGCAGATCCAAAATAAATTTTCTACAACTAAAAATGCAATGGGTAATTTTTAAGGAAATGATGAAGTGCATTCCTGTCAGACAAAAGAATTCCTTCACTCAAAGAGCATCACCAAGACTGAACAACAGCCATCCGTTGTAATAATGATACTAGCATAATAGACACATACTCCATAGATCAGAACATTGCCTATCTGAAAGCAAATTTGGGCAAAAGGATGGAACACGACAAGTCATTATAATAGCATGCTACATAGATACTCCATAGTCTAAAACATTAGCATGATATGATTCCAGACATCTGACGGGCGGTGTAGGTGGAGGCGCATTGTGGGCAGCTTGGCCTATGGTCTGCCGCCTCTGAATTGGCCAGTGGAGGTGGCGATATGGTGGTGGAGGGGTTCTTACGATGGCGGCTTGGCCGGTTGCCTCCCGACAGGCTCAGGCGTGGGGCACTCTCCTCCCACGGATATGTTACGATGCGCGTGTGTTGGTTTAAGCGGCGACCCTCAGCGATGAGGCGGTGGTCGCGGAGCACGTCTTTAGGAGCCGAAGGCGGTGATTGCGATTGGTGCTCGGAGGCGCCGACGGCCACAAGGCATCTGAGGAACCCGATGTCATAGGGCATATGAGGAACCCGATGAGTTCGTTCGTCTTTGCAGGGAAGGTGGCCTCGTTTGGTGGGCTACCCAATCGTCTCTCCAATGGACTCTATGGTGGCGGTGGTGGCTTCAACTCTTAGTCGCGAGGGCGGTGAGTGAAGTACTGGCTTCAACTCTTGTCCGCTCTCTTCTAGTGGAAGTGGCGGCCCCCATATCTGGTTTGGACGGGCCGGTCTTCGTCGCGGTGGTGACCAAGGTGTCTGATGGTGGTGCTGGCAAGTTCGAGCGAAAACTTCTTTTTTTTAATCAAAGAAGGGCTTCCCCCTTCCGATTTTCATTAATGAAAACCAGCATCGGAACCAAAGTATTCGCCCTAGCACTACCAGGTTCAAACATCTCGCAACATAAATCCACATAACCAAACGCCAGCATAGCCTGCAGTCTGCCTAAACCCACCATCCTGGGCTTACAAAGTTCACAAGGACATCAAAAGAACAAAAAAAACTACTAAAACAACACAACAAAGTAAGAGCCACATCTTCAGCAGGAGGCAGAGTCTTCTTTTTATCCTTCCAGCCTTGCCACATTGATTCTCCACCCCTGCTTCGCTGTGTAAACTTCACTTGCTACTCGCTCTAGCAGTCTTGCTATCAGCTCCATCATCTTTTTTTCGGCTCCTTTGTCCGCAAGATAGACCAATCAACCAACCAATGAATTAGTTTGATTATAAAGAAAGGATCATTTATCCTTTTATTTTCAAAGATAATCCCATTTCTACTCTTTCAAATGGCCCAAACCAAAGCAGATATCCCCATCATTACTAGCTTCTTATCATCCCTGCTGAACTTGCCTAGCCAATCCCCAAACAATCCCTGACATTGAGGGGAGTGGTTCTAAGCCCGCAGACACATCTGACCAATCCCCACAGCAAGGATTGCTACTGAGCGAAAACTTCATATTGTATCTTAACTCTTTAGATTTGGTTTGTAACAAAGTCTGCTCACTACTTCCTCCGTTCGGAATTACTTGTCGCAGAAATGGATAACTTCATATTACTAGTTCTAGATACATTCATTTCCGAGACAAGTAATTCAGAACGGAGGGAGTACATTGTATTAGCGGGACAACAGCCTGTTTCGAAAGAGAAAAACTCAACTACAAAATCAGTCAACCGCTTCATGTGAGAAAAGAGATACTATTTTATTCTTTATGTTACGGCTTGGTCCTATTTTTCCAGGCCTCTCACCATTTTCTCCTTGTTTTTTCAAAAGAGAAGCGAAGTTATTCTTCTCTCTCGCGGTCAACAGTCAAACCGCCTTGCCCCTCAAGGTCATCTCTCTCGCGGTATAAAAATGGCCAAGAACCGCCGGAAGCGGCAGCCCAGCTCCTCCTCTTCACTTCACAGCAGGTTCATCTCCACCCCGTCAAGCAGGCGGCAGCAATGGCGGAAGAGGGGAACAACGCGGGCAGCGGCGGGCGCGGCGTCCGGGTGTGCGTCACCGGCGGCGCCGGGTTCATCGGCTCCTGGCTCGTCAGGAAGCTGCTCCAGGCAGGCTACACCGTCCACGCCACCCTGCGGAGCATCGGTACGCGCGTTCCATTAATTAACTCGGCGTAGGTGTATGGCTGCGTGTCTGACTCGTCGACTCTGGCGCCGCCGGGCTGATCCGATCTGGTTGGTGTGGTTGTGGTTGGCTGCAGGGGACGAGGCGAAAGCGGGGTTGCTGCGGCGGCTCGTCCCCGGCGCCGCGCCGCCGGAGCGGCTGGTGCTGTTCGAGGCCGACCTGTACGACGCCGCCAGCTTCGCGCCGGCCATCGCCGGCTGCCAGTTCGTCTTCCTCGTCGCCAACCCCTCCGCGCACGAGGCCGCCGCCTCCAAGGTCAGTCAGTCAAACTGAAACTGAAGTTGAAAATCCCCGCGCTTCGATCTGTCATCTGCGGTTGTAGCGTGGATAGGTTCGACTGATCTCCGGTACCAGTTCATGATCCGGTTGCTGATCACGAACTGAATCACATGGAATTTCTGAGATCAATTTGGGGAAAAGCATAGGGCTCTGCACAAATACAGTTTCAGAGTTCAGACTCTTCATTCAGAGTCCACCAGTCAATGCTGATTGGGTCATTTCGCTACCTTCTGCTGGCAGTACAAGACTTCGGCGGAAGCCGCCACGGATGGGGTGCGCGTCATCCTCCGGCTATGCGCGGAATCTAAGACGGTGAAGCGCGTCATCCACACCGCATCGGTGTCGGCTGCTTCGCCGCTGACAAAGTCCTCCAGCGCCGCGGCCGCGGTGTACAGCGATTTCATCTCTGAATCTTGTTGGACTCTGCTGGATGTGGATTACCCTCTTCGGAGCGCGCACTTCGATGTAAGTCGTAGTGTTGTCCTTCAAACTGAAGGATGGATTCATCATCTGTACATCAGATGCAAAATGCCAATCTTACCACATACAGAAGTACAAATTCATAGCAAAATCATCATGGTGACAGTGTTGGGTTATCATCTGCAGAAGTACATAGAGTCCAAGGTCCTGTCAGAGAAGGAGCTCCTGAGCTACAACGACGGCGAGAGCCCGGTGTTCGAGGTGGTCACTCTGGTGTTGGGCCTCGTCGGGGGCGACACAGTGCTCAGCTACCTCCCAGAGACGGTGGAGAGCATGGTGGCCCCGGTAACCAAGCAAGAGCACTACTTCATTCTGCCGAGGATCCTTCAGAGGCTGCTGGGCTCGGTGCCACTGGTGCACGTTGACGACGTCTGCGCCGCGCTCATCTTCTGCATGGAGCAGCCTTCCCTCTCCGGTCGGTTCCTCTGTGCCGCCGCCTACCCGACGACCCTCGACATCCTAGACCACTACAGCAGCAAGTACCCCCACCTTGAACTCCTGAGAGAGTAAGCACTGAATTCTTCCTCTGCAACAGAGAATCATTATGGATTCCATTGGTTCATCGTCAAATTTCTCATGAAATTTGGTGATATCGCGCTGCTGCAATCAGCTGACTGGCTGAATTGGTGCATGCCAGGACTGATGAAGTAGCCAGGGTGCACCCCGAGAGGAGCAAGCTTGGGGAGCTGGGCTTCAGGTACAAGTACGGGGTGGAGGAGATACTAGACGGAAGCATCGTCTGTGCTGTGAGGCTGGGTTCCCTGGATGCATCCAAGCTCATCGTCCGGCAGGAGTGACGAACTTAATGGTGTGCAGGGCAAGTGATCATAGTATGTTCTTTACTTGTTCATTATTTTACAGTACCACATGTATTACTAAAAGAAGAAAAATGATATATAAATAACAGAGATGCTTTGCTATTTACTGGCAGCTTAAGGTTAGCTTGTTCTTCGACTTTTGCTCTGGAAATCTGTACACATTCATATCGTCGACGAAATCTTTGGATTTTGCATGTAATCTAGTACATGAGTTGAACATATAAAGGCACAAATATTTATCACGGCAAAGAGCTATGAACCAGCACATTTACCATGCTCATCTTCAACTTGTTTCTACCCGAAAAATGGGAAGCCCTGGACACGAAAAATAGCAGGAAACAGAGACCCATGCAAGGTTCCAAAGTAGCAAGGTTCTTTCTTCAGTCACAGGGAGTACTGAAGTAACAAACATACACAAAACTGTGTTAATTAATAACAGGTACTCCCTCTATAAAGAAATATACTAAAGTAGTGATCTAAATGCTCTTATAATTCTTTACAGAGGGAGTATATTACTTTAGGAGTTATGCCGAATTGCACACTGAGCAACTCGGTACTGTCGGCTGTACCGGTTTACTGCTGTCAATTGAAGATGAGAAGAAACTTCCCGTGGAATCAGACCCTGACGCCTCCCATGCTTCCTGCCTGATCAGTTGGAATCAGGTGTGCCGGCCTAAAGCTCTCGGTGGCCTGGGAATCATCGATCTGCAGCGTTTCGGTAGGGCACTCCGCCTCGGATGGGCCTGGTCTGAGACTTCGAGTGGATGGACAGAAGGAGACCTTGGGTTTTTGCTGTGGCACGCCGTGTGACAGCACTGACCTAGCTCTCTTCCATGCCTCCCCCGGGATCACCACCGGAGATGGAGCGGCTGAGAGGTCTTGGCACTCCAGGTGGCTGAATGGCAATGCTCCGCGCGATATAGCTCCTCATCTTTTCCTGCTTGCTCGCAAGAAGAATATCTCTGTCGCATCTGCCATCGTCCAGGGGACTTTGATGGTTGGCCTGCGGCGCATCTCCAGTGCCTTGCAGCTTCGTCAGTTCATTGGCTTGTGGCTCCTTCTCCGTGATGTCCAACTTACTGTCGACTTGTCGAGCCCGACAAGGTCTCTTTGCGTCGGACTCCCAACCTGCAATACAGCGCTAGTTCTGCCTACCTCCAGCAATACACATGATGCTATGCGGCTACAAAGTTTCAGAAAACTGTGGAAAGCTAGAGTCGACCCTAAATGCCGTTTCTTCATGTGGCTATTACGGCTTTGGGAGAGAATCCTCACCACCGACAACCGGCAAAAAAGAGGTTGGCCAAACAATAGGGAGGGTAACCTTTGCGATAAAGAGGAAGAAACCCCAGGTCACCTGATCCTGCACTTCACCTTTGCTCGTCAGGTATGGCTACTGATCACGGACTGGCTGGCTCTGTCGGCGGCGCCCCTCCTGCAGAATGACTCCAGATGCTCCCCGGCATCTTGGTGGAATGATGTTGCCTCCCTGCTCCCCAAATACCACACTTCAGTGGCAATCTATGGTTGTTGGCACATCTGGAAAGAGCGGAAGAGGCGTGTTTTTGACGACTCCTCCTGCACTGCCGAGCAGGTTCTCTGCATGATCAAGGCAGTCATGGTAGCGGCTCATTCCTGCATCACATGGGACACCTTTGGTGAAAGTGAGCCGGAGCCAGAACCGGATTAGATTTGGCAGTCTCAGTTTTACCCTTTGGCATTTGGGAGCCACAATCCCATCTCTGTAACTGAACTTCATCTGGCAGTACACCTGAGCACCAGATATGAAACTAACAGCCTATGGAGGAAGATCCAGAATAACATTTCGACAACAAAAAATGCAATGGGTAACTTTTCGGAAGTGCATTCCTGTCAGACCACGATTGAACAACAGCGATCCGTAGTGTACTAATACTAGCATAACAGACAGATACTCACTGTTTAGAACATTAGCAAACTGAAAGTAAATTTGGGCAACAGGAGGGAACATTACAGAAGTTATGATAGTAGCATACTAGTACACAGGTACTCCATAGTTCAGAATATTAGCATGATATGATGTTCCAGATAATGGTAGTGCTGAACTGCTGATGCAACCATCCAAAATGTTCAGTTCAACCGCTAGTAGTAACAAGTACCGAGGTTCTTTCTTTGGTCATAGGGAGTACTGAAGTAACAAACATACACAAAACTGTGTTAACTAATGAAGTGCTAGATACATCAATCTTTAGGAGTTACGGTTGAATTGAACATTGAGCAGCAGAGATCAAACTAACAGCCTATGAATCGAGGTGGAGATCCAGAATAACATTTCTACAACTAAAAATGCAATGCGTAAGTTTTAAGGAAATGATGGAGTGCACTCCTCTCAGACAAAAGAATTCCTTCACTCAAAGAGCATGACCAAGACTGAACAACACCACCGTAGTAATAATATTAGCATAGTAGACATATACTCCATATATCAGGGAATTGGCAATCTGGAAGCAAATTTGGGCAAGAACACTACAAAAGTCGTCATAATAGTAGCATACTAGATAGATACTCCATAGTTTAGAACATTAGCATGATATGATGTTCCAGACATGATAACAAGCACCAAAAGATGACGGTGTGGTGCTACTGCGACCATCCAAAATGTCCGGTTCTACCACTAGTAGTAACAAGTATGCGGAGCTAAGATATACTCCAAGGGCACAACAAACCAAGGTTGAAGAGCATCCACGCATGCCCTGTGGAGAATGGAGGCTCCCCATCTTCTCGCTTCCCACGAAACGGAATTGGAGCAATGCTCTCTTGAAGACGATGCGGAGTAAGCTCCATACGGTACTGTATCTTTCTGAAGTTTGCCATTCCTACAACCTTGCCATCAACGTCGTAGTGCGACACATATTCATCACAAAACTGGACCAGCAGTTCACGGTCATTGAGCATGGTCATTCCATGGAATATTGTTGTAGTTGACTCCAGCGGGTGTTTTGTTCCCTTTTTCTTCTCCTTCATGACCCAACTTAACACAAATGGCCGTGATGCCGCCATCGCTCCCATGTCAATCTGGTACTTGAGGTCCCAGATTTCGGCCTCGTAGTCCTCCATTGCCCAGACATCCAAGGCGGTGAATCGGCAATCGTAGCTGCACAAAGCAAGCTTCCCCTCCATGTCGAACAACTTCTCGAGATGCCCGGGACTGTGCATACACCGGAACGACTCGGCTGCTGTGTCAAACACAATGATGTCTGTGCCACCTCTCGTCACGTCACAGACACCGTTAGGATTCGAGTGCATGTTGCCATGGTGGTAGACCGGCCGGTGGACGGTAGAAGCACAACTGTGCCTCTCGAAAAAAGACTTTTTTTCTTCCACAGAAGTATAGATTTGCTTTTCGTGGAGGCACATATACTTCCGCGAGAGGCACAATTGTGCCTTTAGGAAAGAGAAATGTCTAACAGCTCCCGGGTGCCTCTACACCCTCATGAACAGTAATTTCATATAAAATTGAAAAAAATGAAAAAAATCTGAAACTTTCAGGGATCAAAGAGTATCAAAGGTTTGATGTTCCTGCAAAGTTTCAGCTACAGATAACCTTCGTGGAGCCCTCACAAAAAAAATCACTGCTAAAAAAATGTACATCAACTTTGAACAATGATTTTGTTTTTTTATTGAGTGCTCTTAGAATGTTATTTTTAGCTAAAACTTTGCAAGATCGTATAAAGTTTCATGACGTTCGATGTCCCAAAGTTTCAGTTTTTTTTATTTTTTTGAATTTGTTTTGAATTTACTGTTCATAGAGGGTGTATGGGCACCCGGATGCTGAAAATCCTATCTCACAAAAGAAAAAAAATACATGTTTTTTCTTTCTTTCACAAAAAGCACAAATTTGCTTTCGCGGCAAGCACAGTCATGCCTCTCGAAAAGAAAGAGAAAAATATATTTTTGCTTTCATGAGAAGCACATTCGCGGAGGCACAAATTTACATCCGCGAGAAGCACTGAAATTTTCTCAGCGGAGGGAAAAACAGTTAGGCCTGGGGAGCAGCCATGATAGGTGTTAAATATATCCATTGATGGTGGAGCTAAATCAGCAGGTTTTATATATGGATCCCAATGTATATACTTATACCAGACAGTACAAAATAATCCTGCGTATTCTAGAAAAGCAAAATAACCGTACACATACGACTTAGAATTCTCATCAGAAAATGGTATTACTATTTCAACCAACTTGTTTATGATTTCACGTTTCAAAAGGGATTTCAAACCAAGACCAGTATGTCCTATGTGAGAATCGCTGAATCCTGATAGCGAAGTGAGCTTTGTGACTTTTAGTAGGGTTGTATCGTCCGTCTTCAACATTCATCCATAAGACTTATTTATTCGATTCATTGTATCTCGAACAGAGGTAAGTCCAGCTTCCTCCTCTTTTCTTTCTTTTTTTAGTGGCTTTCTCTTTTAGAAGTCAAAAGTCCTACCCTTTCTTGTAGCAGAGCTACGTCCTGAACGATTGTATCATGCTCTTTCGGGTGGAGGCACCTCTAATGTAATCTTCGTCCATAGGAAGGAGGACTTCCACAGAAAAACAAAAGTTGTATGCCAAAAGGATCACGCCCACGATACTCAATTGTGTCAGCCAAACCAAGCTGGTACACCATTCAGCCAGAATAAAACAAATGAAAAGAAATAGGACGTACCTCTGTCTCTAAATAAACATCTCACCTATCAAACTCAAGCAAGAATCGAACCGCTAGTTTTCTGTGGCCATGGGAACCGGCTGAGATAGTTGAATGGGCTAAGCTACTGTGAATGAAACACCCGTCCTGCTAATCCCAAACTCTAATATGCTTGACTTGGAAGTAGGCCACTCTTTCACTGTGACTGTGAGGGTCCACATAATTGTTGATACTCCTCCAGTTCCACCGCTATGTGAGTTTCTCAAACATAGTTAATTATTAACTAATTTATATTGTTCATTTCAAAATAGTTGACAGCTTATTTCCATTGACAACTTATTTTGAAGTATCAAAGAATGTGCAGAAGATGGTAGATAGAACTTACTACACCGATGCTCTGGGTTAACTTACAAGGAGAAAACTCATCTGGTTGGATTTTGTAATGATCTTGAGAATTACAATATCTACAATAGAACTCCTCAACATTATGGTCAATACGTGCCACTAGTGCACGTGTTGAACTACGGTAACTACCATGGAGATACCCTGGTAAGATTTTTTACTATTACGACATCCGTGCATCTTTTTGCATACTTCTAAAACTAGTACATCATTGCAAACTACGAAGTTATTACTATGTTTTTCAACAGAGAATCCCAGAGGATTGTGTGCCTCATTTGATGTATCAGAATGGCGGCAGCCTTCGTGTTTTGAACATATATCCAGGTCATCCTACGAATCTCAACTGTCCATACCGGATTTCTAAAAGAAGTGGAGACATGACAATCAAAGGATGGAAAAAATGTATGGACAGTCGTAATGAGCTTCTTGGAAGCAAAAGGAAGCGAGGCGCAAGAATTGGAGACAGGATGATCTCCATTCTTCATAATGGAGAGTCAGGGTCTATATTGTTTTATGCTATTTTACCTTAAGTGTGTTTAGGTCCTACGTACCTGATACTGATGATCATGTGCTAAGAACAATTACGTAGGGTTGGGTTCGATGACTATGAGGATGATGATCGTATGATTTATTATTAATAACGAGTAGAAGTTGTATGATGATGCTTGATTAATTAGTAGGACTTGTTATTATATATGATGATGTATGATGCGAGCATGCATGAATTATTATATATATATATATATATATATATATATATATATATATATATATATATATATATATATATATATATTTGCGGGTGAAATGAACATAGCAGTAGCGTAGGTAAACCAAGGATGAAGATATAAGAGAGGACACTTCTCTCTATTAGCTAGCTAATAACAACCTTTAAATAACCCCTAAACCCCTAAAACAGCCACTTTTTTTTAAAAAAAAGAAAAACCTCAGCTCCAGCCAGCTGCTGACGCGCGGAAGCCTTTTGGTCCCGGTTTGTGTCATCAACCGGGACCAAAGGCCCCCCTGCGGCCACGTGGAGGCCCATCTGTCCCGGTTCTGGTTTGAACCGGGACTAAAGGGTGAGGGTATTAGTAACGACCCTTTAGTCCCGGTTCAGGAACCGGGATTAAAGGCCCTTATGAACCGGGACAAAAGGCCGGTTTTCTACTAGTGATGGCCGAAAGGCAATTTGGCTCTCTTGCAGGTACACATATCAGAAATGTTGCATAATGTCAATTATCATATCATTCGAAATTTTATGTGATGTATTTTACTAATTCTAAATCCTTATATTTTTTTGTAGTACTTGTACTGGGAGAAGGTGCAACCGGTCGAAGGCGAATGCGCCTATAATCCCAACTTGTCCATACAACCTCTTATGAGGAACTGGACAGAAGGCGCAACCACTAGGAGAGATATGTTCGACTATGATAATGGGCGCGGCCGTGCTAACGTAAGGGTAAGTCATTGTGTTTCGTCTTTATTAAATGTTTTGTAACTTAATACTATTTATTTTTTATTCATCACATGTACTTCAATATCGCATGCAGATCGAAAATAATATCACCCAGGAGTATAGGGCTCAGGAGCCCAACGTCCCAAATAATGCGCCTACCATGAAGCCAAAAACCAAGCCTGCAACTGGAAACGCAAAGAAGTCGACGTCAGCCGCATTGTCGGAAGATTTGATGGAGCTTCTAATGAAGTGGTGCATGGACTTCATACACACCGAGATGAGGCAAATCCCTGATCAAGTAGCTGAGGTATCACACCCAAACTTTATACTTTACAGTATGTTTGCTGTTTTAAACCATCCTACCATTACTAAGTTTATATTTCTATTGCAGAGGTTGTTGGAGAAGTTGAACAAAGAAGGTGTCATGTACAAGCCGGCTGCTGCCGTGCCATCCGCGGAGAATGATCCGGACGAAGTGGATTCGTTCGAGAATGGTGCATATGAAAAGAAGGAATTCGTGTACAAGGAAGACATGGACAGTGATGGAGAGCCGATCATTGACATGACGCAGCCTGAAGTATTTATCTTTCTGTCTATAATTTTCTCGTTTAATTTTTTTTCGTCCAGAAATGTTTACACGATTTAGTTTGCGAGACAGAAAACCCAATCGAAGCTGAAAGGACACAAGGAAGCTTCACCTATTAAGCGTAATGATGTATGTGGGGGTACACCGGAAAACCCTTGGGTGGTTGGTACTTCTACTCAAGCACCTTCATCGGACATAGACATTTGTCCATCTTCTGTCGGCAAGTTCATGGCTAAGGCGAATGGAAAAAAGGGTGCAACAATCGATAAGGATGAGGAGGTTATGTCCGGTAAGCGGAAGCGGACCGTTCCCAAGAAATTTGATTCCCCCTACGCACTTGACAAGCCCGGCAGGCGTACCAGCCGTGGTCAGAGAACCTCTGGTACTAGTACTGCTACTAGAGGTCTCGTAACTAACATTCTTAATTTTTTTATTTACTATCAATGCATATGATCACCATTGTTGACGTTCATATTATTTCATGCAGCTCTATTTTCAAACAAAAATGTGCCGGAGGATGTGGCAGATGAGTTGACGCCGGAAATAATTGATGCAGCTGTTTCATTTGTCGAGTTAGTTGCTAGCACTGAGAAGAACAAGAAAAAAAAAATTACTACAGTGAAGGCCGTGGCATAACTCTGACTTCCGAAAGGATTCTACCGGTACTAGCTCATAGATGGTTGTCGGACGATGTAAGTACTACTTGCATGTCCTCTTTATAAGATGCTCAAAAATCTATGTCTCAACTCTCAACATGTAATGCGCTATATTCTATGCAGGTTATTGATGCTTATATGGGACATTTGGAGCTGCGTGTTGGTCATGATTGTTACCTCTGTCCAGCGTGGAGGTCCAAATTCCTTGTAGATCGTGCTATCGCACATGACGATCCATTGCCATCGAGCTGCAACATGGATAGTGCTCTGACCAAAGCTGGGGCAGTTAATAGAGTCACGAAAGAGTATACTGTGCGTGATAAGGTACGTAATGTTTGTGATTCATCACTACATGATAGTTCATCAAGTATTTCTTTTGATTCGTAATGTTTTTTTTTTGCACTGTAGACGTATATCGCGTTGAATATCGACAGTAGCCACTGGATGACCGTGGTCATGCACATGATCAAGAAAGAATTCCAAGCTCTCGATTCGCTCTATCCTCTGGACCTGACTGAGAGGACTGTTAAAGCACTGGTAATGTAACCAACATTTGTACCATTGCTCTTACATATTGTTTATGATTGATCTTTAACACTATCCTCTTTATAGCGAATGGCTATAGCACACGATATCCGTCAGGCAAATCTTATTACACCAGGGAAATATCCGGACGTAAGTAAGTGGCCTATCAAGGAGTATGACATACCCCAGCAAGAGGATGGGTGAGTTAATAGGACACCATGCACAATCAAACAACAACACACATGTTTGTATTGCCCATCGCTAATGTTTGCATATGTACCAGGAACTCTTGTGGCCTTTTTGTCATAGAATGTCTAGAACATTGGGACGGGGACAAAATCACCCGCAAATTTACACATGTATGCTATTATTTTGGTTTGTAGACTAGCTACTATGGTGGTGTAGCAACTTCGGTTCATGTAACCTTTATGTCATTTTTTGCAGGCCACCGTTAACGCAAGGAGAAGACGTTTCGTCGCAGAGTTGATTATGTCACCTTCAAACTCGATGGAGTGTGTGAAGAACAAAATTCGCGAAATCGTAAGCAAAACGCGCCTGAAGAATTCATGCGGCATGCAAGATTGAAGTTTTAGTGGTTTGGATTTAGTCCGGTCGAAGGTTTCAACGGCATGACTATCTTAGGGGTTCTATCATTTTTATGTAATAAACAGGGCACATGCATGTGTATTGTGTCTGTCAGACAATTCGCTCGTACAAGACAATTTGGTCATAAAATTCGCTCGGAGAAGACAAATTTGGTCGTACCAATAAAGTTTTGGCTTCACTTATCAATTGTTCTTGCTTAATATTTTTCTCCTTCTCCAATTTTTTATAATTGTATTTTTCACGGCTTCACTTATCAAGTGTTCTTGATTAATATTTTTCTCCTTCTCCAATTTTTTATAATAGTCTATTTTTCTCTTCAACTGCTCTCGTAAGTTTCATATTAAAATTTTCACAATCTTAACTTTTTTTAAAACTCTACCAAGCTTAGCATTCTGCCTTAGCTATCTGCATGTCATCATCTTGCATAATCTCCTAGTAATTCCCCCTCATCACATTATTATGAAAAGTAGTCATGGTAGATAAGTAAATATATCGAGCCATAATGTAATATTACACTCATCAAAGTCATGTCAGCTCGTTGGCTCTATCGCGTGTTATCAGGCATCATGTTTTTCTAGTTTGTTTTACAAACCCATCGTTTTTTAATTATATGCATAATTAACTTTTTCTGTACTCATCATAATGCCAGGCACGGCCCATCTAACCACGTGAGGGGCCCCACAGGCGGGCTATCTTCCCGGCAGCGCTACACTAGCCCATTTTGCCAGGTTCACATCGATCTTTCCCCTTTTCTCGTTTCGCTTTCCAAATCCCTAGCCATCCCTCTCTATTTGCGCATCCAAATCTCGACGGCGAAAGCATGACAGCGAGCTGGGCGTCGGGCGGCGGCGGCTGCGGCGAAAAGAGTGGTCGCGACCGCAAGTTAGGTCGAACCCTGGGTCCTGCAAGCAGGTGGGCCGGATTCAGTGGCACAGGAGGCAGCGGCGGCGGATCTAGTGGAACAGGGGACGGGGGTTTCGTGGGCGGCGGCGGGCCGGGAGAACCCACGGCTAGGGTTTCTTCAGTGCTACACTTTGGTGGCAAAAAGGTAAGTTCTTTACCGTTGTTCTTTACATCCTAGCATTATCGCCCATAATTCATCACCTGTGGCCATGACAAGCTTCATCTATGTGGTCATCAGGAAACTCCTAGTGGCCGTGTCTGCGTAGATGTAGACAATTTTGGCAGCGCACTCGGGGGATGTGTGTTTCAGGTTAGTCTACTGACCATGATCTTCAAACTAGTACTGCTATTGCCGTCAAGCTGCAAAGAAGTTCAGTGTTTAACGCTTGCAGCGACAAGTTCAGTTATAAAATGACTTGAATTGCTCATGATTTATTTAGGATGATATCACTTCTGAGTATGTTGAATGGGTTGATGGGAAGTGGGATAGCAAAGCAAAGTCAGTCATTAAGTATCTTGCCATGAAGAACAAGAAACTGGAGACTAAGATTACAGAATATGAAGCTGAAATTAAAAGGAATGAGAAAGAAAAGAGGGCAATGGTTAAGATGCACAAGGATATATTGCTCTATAGGGATAGGATTTTAGGATTTGGAGGTCTTCTGTATCTTGGCCTGCTTGCCATTATGATTGCTGTCATAGTTAGCAAGTAGATTGTTCATAAAGTTATTGACATCATTGTAATTGACATGATGAAATGATGCTGAATTATTTGCTATTCAGTTTATGGGCAAAGTGTAACAGAGATTGCAGCATAAATAACATGGGGCCATCATGATTGGTAGACAGTGCACTTTTGGCATGGTCAATATTTGGCAGACAATGCACTTTTGGCATGTCCTGTATTTGACAGACAATGCACTTTTGGCATGTTCTATATTTGGTATGTGATGCACATGGGCACATCACCTAGCAACACTACTAATTTATGTAGCAGACTAGTTCATTGTCTTGTTGCAACATAGGAGCAACATCTAGCAGCTTCCATGCAACACTGAAGCAAAGCAACAATACATATTCAATAATCAGAAATTTAACTGAACTTGGCACTTAGGGTGAGCAGTAGATATTCAGTTCTTCAGCCACAAAGAACCCGATCAAACCGTACCGATTGCATAACTTATATGCTTACATATAAAAGCATACCTAACCAACATCAAACCCAATGTCGGTGTCAAAACCAGCGGATCTCGGGTAGGGGGTCCCGAACTGTGCGTCAAGGCCGGATGGTAACAGGAGACAAGGGACACGATGTTTTTACCCAGGTTCGGGCCCTCTCGATGGAGGTAATACCCTATTCCTGCTTGATTAATATTGATGATATGGGTAGTACAAGAGTAGATCTATCACAAGATCAAGGAGGCTAAACCCTAGAAGCTAGCCTATGGTATGATTGTTGTGTATGGAGTTGATTGTCCTACGGACTACAACCCTCCGGTTTATATAGACACCGGATAGGGTTAGGGTTACACAGAGTCGGTTACAATGGTAGGAGATCTTTAATATCCGCATCGCCAAGCTTGCCTTCCACGCCAAGGAAAGTTCCACCCGGACACGGGACGAAGTCTTCAATCTTGTATCTTCATAGTCCAGGAGTCCGGCGAAGGTATAGTCCGGCTACCCGAACACCCCCTTATCCAGGACTCCCTCAGTAGCCCCTGAACCAGGCTTCAATGACGACGAGTCCGGCGCGCAGATTGTCTTCGGCATTGCAAGGCGGGTTCCTCCTCCAAGTCCTTCATAGAAGATTGTAAATACCAAGGATAGTGTCCGGCTCTGCAAAATAAATTTCCACATATTGCCATAGAGAGAATAATATTAACACAAATCAAATCTGCTGACGCATTCCGTAGTGCGTCATCACACTACGGCCAAGTCCTTTACGAATCGTTTTTACATTTCCACCTCAGCACGTTTTGCGAGGCGGTTTCCTTGGCACGTCTTGTCAAAGCAGAGATGAAAGCACAAGTGCTCCCCAGGTGGTTTTGGTAATTAATGTCAACATATCTCTTGTTGGACTAATACTTTTATATAGTATATTTCAGATAAGTTCAACAATGGAGTGGCATGGACTAAAGGTTGTGGGAACTCCTTCAAGATGCTAAGGACAAAGGATTGGCTAAAGCTTCAAGCTCAGGACTCTTCATTTTACACTTTTAGTGATCCAAAATCACATTGAGTCCATAGGAAAAGCCAATACTATTAAGAAGGGATGAGGTGTTGCTTAATGATCCTTTTGCTCCATGTGCTTGATGATATGCTCCAAAACCCTCAGCTACTTTCCCATTTCCACATATGACCTAAACCCAAAGTCAAACTCGGTCCTACCGATTCTTTCTATCCGGCGCTACCGAGTTTCATATGTCATAAGCCATTGCCAAACCCTAGCAAATCGGTTCTACCGATAGGGATCTCGGTCTCACCAAGATGGGATTGCAATCTCACTGTGTATGTCCATTGTCAAAATCGGTCTCACCGAGTTTAGGCAATCGGTACTACCGAGATTACAATGCAAACTCTCTGGTTAACTCATTACCAAAATCGGTCCAACCGAGTTTAGTAATCGGTCCCACCGAGTTTGCCTGACCAACTCTCTGGTTAGCTTATTACCAAAATCGGTCTCCTACGGCCACTCTTTCACTATCACTGTGAGGGTCCACATAATTGTAGGATTATATGGATATCAGTGCTTTTATTCAATTCCCGCTGGTTAGATGTGTGGGGCAGAGGGCTCGCAGTACCCCTCTTTTCTTGATACAACATTTTCTTCGCTTCGGTAACCCGTCGGTCGGTACATGCCAATCCCAGAAAATTGGGATACGACAAAGGTTCCCGTAGAGTGCTTCGAAAGGTGCCATTCCGATGCTAGACTGGTGGCAGTTGTTGTAAGCAAACTCATCTCTATGCCTATTTAGTAGGCCTGCTCATTGATGCTCTTTGGGCCGATTGTATCGGAGCGAGCCCCGACCCGGGTCGGGGGGGGGGGGGGTGGGCTTATGTTGTGTTGGCTGGGTTGCGGGCGGATAAAAGCGGACATGCATGGGGACTCGGGTCGGGGCACACAGTGTAACTAAGAGAGCCATTCCTTTTTTTTTTGAAAAGGAGGTCAACCCCCGGCCTCTTCATCGGATAGATGCATGGGGCCACTTTATTAGAACAAGTTCAACAAAACAAAAAGTCTGGTCTGCAAAGTACAGCTCACAAAAGAAGCAAAATAAAAAATAAGCAACTCAAAGCCACAACCGGCTGGACGAAAGGACATTAAGGACCTATCCTATTATGCGACCGCCATCCAAACCGGTTGAAAATAACCTATGCTACCATCTTCCACCGTTTGCACCTAGTAGCCAGCTGTTCCCTGGAGTCCGTAGGAGTGAGGAACGACCACGTACGGATCCATGTCGTAGCCCTGAAGATAACCTGCAAGAAGTTAATCATAGAAAGTCAGTTAAAAACCATATCATTCCTACAGTTCCATATAGCCCAAAGAAGTGCGCATATTTCAATCAGAATACTTAACGCAATATGGGTAGTCACTCCATTTAGCCACTTCCCAAGCAACGCGTCAATGCTAACTGGAGGGGTAATATTAAAGGCTATATGAACAGACCACCAAAGTAACTTCGCGAGAGGGCAATCAAGAAATAAGTGTTGGATTGTTTCATCGTGAACACAAAAACAACATCATGAACTGCCTACCCATCGCCGCTTTAACAAGTTATCTTTGGTAAGAATCACTTGCTTGTGTACAAACCACATACATTTTTTAATTCGCAAGGGAACCTTAACTTTCCAAATGTGTATCGATCTTGGGACTGGGCCAGAATTAATGAGTTCTAAGTACATCGATTTGACCGTAAACACTCCATTACCCGTTAGCTTCCAGTTCAATGTATCTCCTTGATCTGAGAGTTGAACGTCCATCAACCTCCTTACTAAGTGTAACCAGGAATCCCATCGTTCCCCTACTAGAGACCTCCTGAACTGGATATTCAAAGGTACCGTCTGCAAAACCGTTGCTACGTAATTCTCCTTACGTTGAGCAATATGATACAGGGAAGGATATTGGAGAGCTAGCGGTGTGTCGCCTAACCATGTATCCTCCCAAAACCTTGTTGTTGTTCCGTCCCCAACAATGAAATTCACCCTATGGAAGAACACTTCTTTCACTCTCATGAGTCTCTTCCAAAAGGGTGAATCATTAAGTCTTACGGTAACATGAGCTATAGTTTTAGAGTGCAAGTATTTATTTTTTAGGATGTGTGTCCACATACCCTCGGATTCCTGTGATAGCCTATATAACCATTTGCTCAACATGCATTTATTTTTAATCTCGAGGTTCTCGATCCCAAGACCCCCTGGTCTTTTGGTCGACAAATAATATCCCATCTTGCCAGGCGATACTTTGTCTTAACCTCATCTGACTGCCAGAAAAAACGAGATCGATAGAAGTCTAGTCTCTTGCGTACTCCTTTAGGCACCTCAAAGAAAGAAAGAAGGAACATTGGCATACTCGTGAGTACCGAATTTATCAATACTAGCCGTCCTCCATATGACATAAGCTTACCTTCCAGCAGCTTAGTTTCTTCTCGAATCGATCCTCGATACATTTCCATTCCTTATTAGTTAATTTCCTATGATGTATTCGAATGCCTAGATAGCTGAACGGTAATGACCCCAGTTCACAACCGAAAAGTTTCTTGTAGCTGTCTTGGTCACCTTTGGCTCTATCAAAGCAGAACAATTCACTCTTGTGAAAGTTGATCTTTAGACTAGATAGTTGTTCAAATAGGCATAACACTAGTTTCATTTCCTTGCCTTTGCGAGGTCATGCTCCATGAAGATAATGGTGTCCATTTAGCTATTCTTCCTACAGAGGGCACTACTGGCAAATAATAACCTTTCTACCGGCGAGAAAAAGAGACAGAGGCTCCTAGCTCGGCTCTTTTAGAACCAATTACCATCTTTCCACTGACAGCAACGAAGAGCTCCCCTTCACTAGGTATGTTTTTTTTGGATTCATAATGGTGGTCTAGCTAGGAATTGAAGGGAACTACTATAGAGTGTGGAATAAGCTACAAGGCATAACACTACGAGGTTTTCTTTAGATAACCTTAATCACACCAGCTATTCCTCATGACCAGCTAGCGGCCAGAGAAAACGAACAACCTCAAAAAAAGATTTGAGCTACCATGTTTAATTGTAATTTTATTTTCAAAGTAGAGAGTCGAATAGAGAGGCTCATAGTCTAGTCAAGTTTGCATATTCTTTAGGTCAAGGGTGCCATTTGTGGGTTAGTCAACCCCTGATCCGAGATGTATTCCACTATCTGTGGTTTTTGATCAATACATTTCATTCTACCCCTAAAAAAGATTTTTCTCAAGAAAGAAAACCTAAAAAAAGATCAGAGAAAACGAACCGGCTGCCCCTTTCCTTGGAAGAACCCTATGAAGAGGAACCCTACCGGCCGACGCCGTCGTGCCCCACTGGCCCCTTGCCGTGGTGACCCGACGACCCCGTTCGCCCTGGCCAGCTCGTCCCCTGCGAGCCCCTTCTGCTGCTGGTAGCCCAAGCCTTCCCGACTGCCCAGCCATGTCCGACGAGGGCGCATGTCAGTGACCCTAGTGAGGCTGCAGGAGTGCAGGCTGCACCGCGGTGGGCGAGGAGGTGACCCTGGCAACGCGACCTTACACATAGAGGAAGAGCGGCAGAGGCATTTTATGGCAGAAGCAGTTTCCGTCAAAGGTATCCTTCATCCAAATCCTAAAATTTCTTTCTAGATGCCACTGTATGTTTGATGATAATCTTTGATTCTTATTGCTTTCCGCTTTTCAGCATATACATGGAAATCAATTTAGACATTTAATAATTTTTGTTGCTATATAATTTTACAGGAAGACAAGATGAATAAAATATTTATTGCTTTCCACGTATAGTATGTTGCCGTTGTGACGTCGAGACCTTCTTCCCTCCGCCTGCTTCTCCCCACCGGTAGTCCGCTCGGCTGATCCATGGGCGACCCTCGTGTCACTTCCTCGTTGTGTCACTTCCTGTCCTTGGTGGCTACTTGTGGGAGTTGTGGAGGGAGTACTTTGTAAATAACATTACAAAGATTGATAGGCCTAAAATCAGAAAGTTTAGACAGACTATCCACCTTTGGAATTAATACAATCGAATTAGTGTTTGCCCCAACTGGTATTATAATTGTTTGGAAAAACACCTTAACGGCGGCATTTATTTGACCTTTCAATATACCCCAATGCCTTTGGAAGAATCTTGCCGGAAATCCATTCGGGTTTGGTGGTTTTAGTGGACCAATTTGAAACAAAGCATATGAAATCTTCTTCTCCAAAATTCATATGCATAAGCTCTTCCAATTGATTACGCGATCTCTGCAATTCTTTATTTATGCTACCAAACTTTTTCCGGCTCCAATCAACAACTCATAGTGCTGCCAAAAGCGTCCTCCACATCGCCCAAATCATGCATATGACCAGCCGCTTCCCAAGCTGTTGGACCATCGCATACAGTGCCGGATCCCTCTCCCACAAGATTTCAGACAGCCGAATTTCTTCTTACCCAGCTGCACCTCGTCGCCCTCCTCGTGCGCAATAAAGAACGACACGATCAGAACAAGGGGAAACAACATGTGATGCCGAATTGAAGGGAAATAAGTCACACCATGATGCAATGTCCCAGTTCAAACGAATCTCGACTCTGTAGCACCAACCCGTTTGTTATCGTATGTGTGAAGCACACCTGCAAAGCCAAGGTCAGTCAAAGCATAGAGCTCAAGAATGCCCCTAAAGGCCTCCATTTGTGGTTCTGCTCTCGGCGTCACTGAAAAATGCTCAAAACTCCACATGGCCTCATTAAAATCGCCGACAACTAACCATGATCGTGACGCGAATGTAAGCCACTCAGTTTGGACCACATAAGGTGCCGATCCTCCACTCTTGGCTCCCCAGAAACACAAGTTAAACGCCAAGGAATCAGAATCAGCCAACGAACCTAAGCATCAATAAACCGGTTAGATTTATCCTATATATAATTTTCAGGACTGGAATATCTTTATATAAAATTTAAGCCACTGCGATTACAACTTCTTGCAAGAAGAAAACAAACCAAACAAACCTGAGTTGGCGAAGAACCTTTCCCAGTGTTAGCAGACTCTGATTAACCTGATACCAGCTGAAGCAGGAGATCCCCTTCCTAGCATGCTCATATCCTAGCATACCTCTCAATGGGAGAGCACCTTTCATCACCTTTCTTTCCACCACATTCACAGCCTAGCCTTATTACATAGTCTACTATGTACTATCTGAATTCGTCTGCAGTATGAAGTCCAAATATCTTGAAAAATTTATTTTCCATATTTTAGCTGACATAGTATCTTAGTTGACAGATTGAACTAAACTGAAAAGAACTTTGATCACAGTTGTGACAATACAATCAGAAAAACTACAAATAGCCGAGCAACATAGATCAGGTCATCTGGCTTGTCATGCAGAGTACATTGTAGTAATTCAGATGCAATTAACAACAAGGAGATCTAATGAGTATAGACAACAGGATGTACCAATCTTTCGACAGATTAACAACGGTCACAAGTTTTTTACCGATACATTCATGCAATATTTTGTCTAAACAAAGGGATTGCACAGATCCCAGCAAGTCATGCGGTAGACCTTTTTATGAAGTAGAATATACATGATTTGATTTTTCAAGAGACAACTCTTAGAGAGATAAAATAAAATAAAACGTTGTAAGGTCAAGCAAGCAATGAGATATTACTGACTATCCGGTAGCAAAAACAGCAGCAAGGACAAGTGCGAGTTGGCACCCATCTGATGATCTGATGAAGCTCCTAGGGCTCTATTTGTTTAGAAAAGTAGCTGAGGGTGAAGGGCCATCCATGGATGATAATGGAGAATGTATCCTGATTTTGTCTAATATCCCTGAGAGAAGTCAATTGTTACATCTATTTTAATAGTGGTAAAATTTGATGCCTGGAATGCACTATAATGTCAATTTGAGGTAAGAGCACATATGGTTTACCAATTTCAGGTAAGAACATTATCTACGTGGAGAAGGTAAACTGCAACTCTAGTAGTGATAAATGATAACCTATGCAATAATAGTACTTGTTTCGGCAAAACTAGCAGGGTGACCTATGCATTGCGTGGCTAGACCGTTAGGTGCACTTCTAGTGGGGAGCTTAAATATTTGCAAATAGTGGACCCAAGGCAATGTAGTCTTTAACTTGCAAGAGAAACCATATCTCCGAACAATTTCTAGTGGTAATTAAATATTGACATTATTGGCTTCATGCAAATCTTATGATATTTTCTTCCGCTGGCTTTCTTCCTAGATTTTGTATCGAATGGTTCCGCACATGCTTTTACCAATTATATAAGTTACTTACCCATATAGGATAACATAACTATATTTTTGCGAGAAAACCTTTTAATCTATTCATTAAATATCATGACAATACAAAGAAGACCAGAAGCGAAAACATTATTTCAGTCAACCTCATCGTAGCTTGTCTATATTTAGCTTCTATGTATTGTTAAACATGGTTAAGATGAGTTATTGCACTCAAACAAATTCTTGCTTCAAACCTCCATTATTATACCAACAACAACATTTTCCTTTTTTCATATGAATTTTTTTCTTTTTTGAAAAGGGGAGTTACCCCGGCCTCTGCATCGGAACGATGCATGCGGCCCTCTTATTAAAACAAATGGATAGGTTCCAACAAGGTCTTACAAGTCTCGAACTGAAAAAAGGCTCACACAGAACCAAAAAGGCTAGAACAACAAACTAGCCATAAAGGGACGCCACAACCGGCTGGCTAAAGACAGATAGGTAAACTAATTGCCTGTCCTATTACATGACCGCCATCCAAATCGGTTGAAGATATCCCGAGCTACCATCTCCCAACGGATAGACCCAGTAACCAAATGCTTCCTGGCCTCCATCGGAGTGAGTAGCGACCACGAACGGATCAAGGCAGTGGCCCGGAAGATAACCTGCAAAAAATGTATGCATGATATTCTGTTAAAAACCAAATCATTTCTGCAATTCCAAATAGACCACAGCAACGCGCACACTCCGACACGAATTTGTCTCGCTAGGTCGGGCTCAATCCCATTAAGCCACACCCCGAATAACGCGTTAATAGAAGGAGGTGGCGTAATATTGAATGCAATGTGGACTGTCTGCCAAAGAACTTTGGCTAGCGGGCAATCAAGAAAAAGGTGCTTAATCGTCTCATCCCTATCACAGAAACTACACCTAGTAGATCCTGTCCAATTATGCTTAGTCAGGTTGTCCTTGGTTAATATAACTTGTTTATGAACAAACCACACAAACACTTTTATTTCCAAGGGAACTTTGACAGCCCAGACATGCTTAGAGGTAGGAATGAGGCTGGAGTTAATGACATCAATATACATTGATTTAACTGTGAATACTCCAGACCTAGTAAGCTGCCAGCGTAATTCATCGGGTTGTTGGGAAAGCTGAACCTCCATCAGTCTCCTAACGAGATGGAGCCATTTCTCCCAACGATTGCCCGCTAGTGACCGTCTGAATTGAATATTAAGGGGGATATATTGAAAGATCGTTGCAACGAACACCTCACGACGTTGCACAATCCGATATAACGACGGATATTGAATGGCCAAGGGTGTTGCTCCGAGCCAAGTATCCTCCCAGAAACGTGTACTAGCACCGTTGCCAATAATAAACTTTGTCCTATTAAACAAGGATTGTTTGATTTTCATCAGACCTCTCCAAAAAGGCGAATCGGTCGGCCTGACCGTCACCTGGGACAAAGTTTTGTTCTGAAGGTACTTGTTACGGAGTATTTGCGCCCACGTGGCCTCGGTCTCATGGGCTAACTTCCACAACCACTTACTAAGAAGGCATCTGTTCTTAACTTCAAGATTCTCAGTACCGAGACCTCCTTGGTCTTTCGGTCTACAGATGACATCCCATTTAGCTAACCGGTATTTTCTTTTTAATTCATCACCCTGCCAAAAGAAACGTGAGCGATAAAAATCCAGTCGTTTCCTGACACCAACTGGGACTTCGAAAAACGATAAGAGAAACACAGGCATACTTGTGAGTACCGAATTAATCAAAATCAATCGGCCTCCGTATGACACGAGCTTGCCCTTCCAGCAACTCAGTTTCTTTTCAAATCGGTCTTCGATGCATTTCCATTCTTTGTTCGTTAGCTTACGGTGGTGAATTGGTATACCTAGGTAAGAGAAAGGCAACGCCCCCAATTCACATCCAAACAATTGCCTATAGGCTTCTTGGTCATCTTTGGCTCTACCAAAGCAAAACAACTCGCTCTTGTGAAAGTTAATTTTAAGCCCGGTCAATTGTTCGAAAAGGCATAACACCATCTTCATATTTCTTGCCTTGGCCAAATCATGCTCCATAAAGATGATTGTATCATCAGCGTACTGAAGGATGGACACCCCTCCATCAACAAGATGAGGTACCAAGCCACCTACTTGACCACTCTCCTTAGCCCTGCCTATCAAAATTGCTAACATGTCAACCACAATGTTAAACAGGATAGGGGACATCGGATCTCCTTGTCTTAGGCCTTTATGTGTCTGGAAATAGTGACCAATGTCACCATTCACCTTAATTCCAACATTTCCTTTTTGCGTAAACGATTCCACCTGGCGTCGCCAAGCTTCATCGAACCCTTTCATACGCAATGCCTGCTGGAGGAATGGCCATTTGACTTTGTCATACGCTTTCTCGAAATCCACCTTAAAAATAACACCGCCTAGTTTTTTTGAATGGATTTCATGGAGCGTTTCATGAAGGACAACCACCCCTTCAAGGATGTTCCTATCCGGCATGAAAGCAGTTTGGGACTGCTGCACCACAGAATGCGCAATCTGTGTGAGCCTATTAGTCTCGACCTTGGTGAAAATTTTAAAACTAACATTGAGAAGGCAGATCGGCCTGAACTGCTCAATTCTCACAGCATCCGTTTTCTTAGGAAGCAACGTGATTGTTCCAAAATTCAAGTGAAATAAGTGAAGCTGTCCAGAGAACAGATCATTAAACATAGGTAACAAATCCCCCTTAATAATGTGCCAGCACTTTTTGTAGAACTCAGCCGGGAACCCATCCGGTCCTGGGGCCTTGTTGTTCTTCATCTGTGCAATAGCCTCAAACACCTCCTTCTCAGAGAACGGGGCAACCAAAATATCATTATCAGAAGCCAACAGTTGAGGCACATCCTCAACCCTGGACTCATCGAGGGACACATTACTATCCTTCGGAGGTCCAAATAGCTTCTTGTAATATCCGGTGATATAAGTTTTTAGGTTGTCCTGTCCTACAATCGTGCCCTCATCTTGCTCAAGCTGAAAGATTCTCTTCTTTCTATGCTTACCATTAGCAATCAGGTGAAAGAACTGAGTATTAGCGTCCCCCTGGATGACTTTTTGGACCTTAGCCCGCAAGGCCCACTTCAATTCTTCTTCACGGAGAAGTAATTTCAACCTCTTCTCTGCCTCGATTTTCACCTGGTGCTCCACTGGCTGCAACACCGTGGATTCAGCCTTTACGTCAAGGGTCTGAATAAGTGAAAGGAGCCTTTCCTTTTCAATCTTGTACACTCCACTCAGATGCATAGCCCACCCCCGTAAGAAACTTCTCAAATGCCTAATCTTATTCTGCCAACGCTTGACCGAAGTCTTTCCTCCCGCACCCTTAGCCCATTCCCGGGCAATCAGGTCCAAGAAACCTTCGCGTTCAAACCAGGCCATCTCGAAAGAAAAGGTATTTTTGTTTCCAACGTGGCTCGGCTCCCCTGAGTCGACGAACAATGGAGTATGATCGGAAATTCCACGCGAGAGGGCTTGTACGTTACAAGAGGGTACTTATGTTCCCACTCAACACTCGCGAGAACACGATCAAGCTTCTCATATGTCCGATTTGGCATAGCATTAGCCCAGGTGAACTTTCTACCAGAAAGCTCGATCTCCCTCAGATCCAAACTTTCAATAATAGTATTGAACATAAACGACCACCAGTCGTCAAAGTTATCATTATTCTTCTCCTCTCGCCTCCTAATGATATTGAAATCACCTCCAACTAAAATTGGAAGCTGCTCAGACCCACATATTCGAACGAGGTCCGCCAAAAACTCCGGTTTAAGCTTGGGCTGTGCAACATAAACGACCACCAAAAACTTTCAATAATAGTATTGAAAGTATTGAACATAAACGACCACCTGCCGTCAAAGTTATCATTATTCTTCTCCTCTCGCCTCCTAATGATATTGAAATCACCTCCAACTAAAATTGGAAGCTACTCAGACCCACATATTCGAACGAGGTCCGCCAAAAACTCCGGTTTAAGCTAGGGCTGTGCAGCACCGTATACCGCCACCAAAGCCCAATTGAAACCATCGGCTTTAGACCTGACTCGAAACTTAACCGCGAAGTCACCCATCACTACACTTCGGACTTCCAACGAATCGCATCTCACACCAAGTAAGATCCCACTCGATCTTCCTCTCGGAGGAAGACAATGCCAGTCGTACTCAACACCCCCGACCAGAGAGGCAAGAAACTGAGGCGCAAAGTTTTCACGCCCAGTTTCCGAAAGAGCAACAAAGTCTAACCGATGCTCCAACGATGCCTCAGCAAGGAACCTTCTTTTAGCCAAGTCCTTCAGACCTCTGCTATTCCAAAAGATTCCTTTCATAATTCATCATGAAATTTTTTGGTAGTCCAAATCCTAGCACTCCTACGAACCGCAGAGTCAGGGTAAATCTTCCGTTTCCACTTGCGCCTAGGTTTACTGGGTTCTTCCACCCGGTCCTCATAACCGGGCTCAGAAGCACAAGCTACTGTATGGTTGAGGGGAACATCATCCTCCTCACACTCATGGTCAGAAGGTGCTAGATCCGCACACATATTATCAAGCACTCGGACCCCCAAAGCATCAATCTCGTTATCATTCATGGGTTTCACCGCAGCCAAATTACGAATAGTCTCTAATGCCCATTCTGCCTCCAAATCTAGAAGATCATTAACCGACTTGGAAATTTCACTATCATTTGCCCCTAGCGAAACTCCTAATTGGTTTGCATTATGTATGATTTCCTCATTAGAAAAATGCAATAAAGAATTGGAAATATTGACAGACATACCAGTATTCATCTCAACATCCCGAAGCTTGGCCGCCCTCATAGCGCACCTCAGCTGAATGTCATCCACCTCCGGGTTGTCCTGGAACCGAGAGCTCATCCGAAGCCCCGCCGAGACCGGATCGGGGATCCCACCAAAGGAAATCACCTCCTCCCGCAAAACGCCTCGTGCTGCAACGTCAGCCAAACATACCTGATGAGGCGACGGAGGGCTCACATGCCCCACAGACAGGCTGCCTGGAGGGGGTAGCACGGGCGCCGCCGGCCCAGGCTCCCCTCCCGCCCTGGCTGTGAGACCGGAAGATGGTCTGACTGGCGAAGAATGAGGAGGAGTAGAGGCCACCTGCCCCATACCCGTCCCCGGCTGCACCGGAGAGGCGGCCACAGTAGCCGGCACTGCCGGAGGAAGGGCCAGGTCCGCCTGACCCGTACGGCCTCCCTCACAGCCAATCCTCATCGGCGTCACCGGTGTCTCCGGCGCCAGGCCAGGAAAAGGAGAGATCGAGGCCACCTGCCCCGGACTCCCCTCCCCAGGCCGACCCTCCGTGGCCGACGTCGTGTCCCGGCTCGAGACCACTGGGGAGGTAGGGGAAGGCGGCACCACCTGAGACTCCACCTCCGTAACCCCTCCCAAGGTCGTCTCCGAGAGCGCCCCCAACAAGGCATCTACCACAGGACCAGCCGCAGCAACAAGCTCCAAAGGCGGAAGCGAGCACTCAAAGCTATCATCAGACTCCACCCTGTCACTCCAAAGCCTGGGAGGAGCCGATGCTGGCTCAAAGGACCCAAACCTCAGCGTACTCATCGGAGCCGACGAAACCGGGGCTGACACTGCTCCGGAACCAACCTCAGGCAACTAAGCAACCGGACCCGAACCATTGGTCGTCTCACGACCCGCCTCATCAGTCGTATCCTTACGAGCACCGGCGTCACCATTCCCCTCGTGCATATCCGTATCAGTCCCAATAACTGCATCGGCAAACAACTCAGAATCCTCAAACTCAATCTCAAGAGGAAACACCTCTCCCCGATAAAACCAGTTGACCATATCCGGGACGAACTCGATATCCAGAACACCCACTAAGAGCCGAGCCACCCCATGGGCACAGGTGAAAGCCATGTCCACTTCCTCAGTCTTTCAAACCATCGTACCCAAACTAGCCACAACACGAGCATCTGTCAAAGCCTCAGACGGGCCCCCTGAAAACCGCAGCCACACCTGAGTGAGCGGCTTTCCCTTAGGCTCCACCTTCTTCCACTCGTGAAATTCCAGAATACACTGAGTACCAGGAACCCTACACAACCCAAAACTCAACAACCTCTGCAAATCGTCCACTGTTGGGAAATCAACCCTGAACACATTTTCCTCAATCTGGACGAGCTCCCACTGAAAGTCACCTGGAGCCAACTCCTGAAGTCGCTGCACAATTTGAGCCTCAGACACTACCTCGCGGGTAGCTTTCACAATTTCGGTAGTCAAGCTCTGAGTCTCAACCGGAATCTCTCTCGCCGCCGGAGACTCAAAGAACGTGAGTTCAGCACAATATACTCCGTACATCGTGAGAGAAGGAGCCTGGTCACGTAGCACCGGGCAGTCCCCCATAACGTGAGCAGTCTTACCACAGAAGGTACAAAGCTCCGCCACGCACTCAGCAATAAAGTGACCCTTCTCGCCACAACAATAACACAACATCTTTTCCTTCTTATGCGCCCACTTGGACGCTCTCTCAGACTTAGCCCTGCCTCAGCTGCAATATCAGTCTCAGGAACAACCACGTTGGCCAAAGCTGTCACGACCTCCATCGCCTGGCTTGGCAACTCGGTTGACCCCACGGGACCAACAGCCATATCCGAAACCTGCTGGTCAGCCATGACTGGTGGCGCCGGGGGGGGGGGGGTCTACGATACCGACCACGTCCACCACCATGGCCACCACGATGCCCACGGTATCCACCTCTCCGCCAGTTGTTCGGGCCATTAGCACCCTCGACAAAACCACCTGTCGGACCCAGGAATGGTCTCTCGGCAGAACCATCACTCTGCCATGCGTAGCCGCGTCCACCTCCCGTAGACGATGAACCACGGTGCTGGCCAACCCCATAAGCATCAAAACCATCATCCCCCCACTGTCCTCTGGGCGGCCCATCAGTCGCACCATCACCGGCATTCTTCCGCGTGATCGTTGTCCCCGAGGGTTTTTGCACCGAACGTGCGACGTGGTGAGGCGGTGGCGCGGCACGAAGCAACGGCGGCGCAGCACCCCGCCCCACAGCCGCATGCACCGGAGGTCGCGGGGGAGGAGCACCGCTACCCGCAGCCGCATAGACAGGCACAGGAGGCCGCGGACCAGCTCGCCCAGCCGTCGGCAACACCCCCGTACCCTGATTCGGCGGCCGGGCACCAATGCTAGCGCCCCGACCCGCGGCAGCCACAGGGACCGGAGCCGGCGGGCGGAGGCCACCACCCCGACCCGCAACATTGACCGGGGCCGGCGGACGGAGACCACCTCCCTGCCCTGCTGCAGCAAAGACCGGGACCGGCGGACGGGGGTCGAGCGCTCCAGTCTTTCGGCCAAGGCCCGAGGAATTAGCCCTGGCCGGGGCCACACCCCGACCCGCCGCCTGCACGCCATGGCCGGCCCCAGGAGCACCAGCACCATGGCCCGTTCGCGCCGCCGGCAGCGGCACCTCCGCTCCACGACCGCCGCCCGAGACCACCGGCGTCACCAGCCCGTTACGGCCCGACCCAGCCGGGTTCTTCCCCGCAGCCCCCCGACCCTCCATGGATTGAAGTGGGGGGATACGTCTGGCACGACCACCGCGATCTAAACGACGAGAAGGACGCCTTCGACAAAAAACCCTACGACGCTCGACGGAGCCAGAGGGTTCAGAGAGATCACTGCATGCCCCTCGCACGTAGTCGACCGACACACTCAATGGGTCCTCCTTGTCCAGCCCAACTGAACCCGGCCCAACTGCCGCCACTTCGCCCTGGGCCTCATACCCAGGCGAAGCTGGCCCAGTAATCACCGGTGGCCCAGCAGCGCCAATCAGGGAATTCAAACGCGCCGCCCTAGCGGCCGCGATCCCGATTGACGCCGCCGGCGCCGCCTGCTGCCGGCCAGCCGCCGTTCGGCCCCCCTTCTTCCTTCTAACAACAACCATCCACGCCTCGGGTCGAACTAAATCGAGAACAGTAAGCTTCGGGAGACTCACCTTGGGAATAGGTCCTTTCCATGGCCGAAGCGCCGATGCCGCCGTCCGTCGATGAACGACACGCCGGAGCAGCTCTAGGTTGTCCCCAGGACGCAGACCGGTCCTCGCCAGATCCTCAGGAGGGACAATTTCCTCCACCATCCCGGCCACCTCCTCCTCATCGTAGCCGGGATCAAACGCTTCGTAAATTACATCTGAAGGTGTCGGAGAGTATGCCGTCGAGCCGCCGGAGCGCCCGCCGTCTTCATCTTCATCCCCGCTCTCCTCCTCCGCTAGCGCCCAGAACCGCCCGCCCACCCTCCGGCGATCACCGGTGGTGGCCGGCGTCGAAGGGCCCCGCCGCATGTAGCACCCGCGCGGTCGCCCTCTCTTTTTTCATATGATTAATTAGCTCACTTTTTCATATAATGTGTTGGCGCTGATATGGTTTTCTTCACAGCCAATATCATCCATAATATCAAAAGTCAATCAAAACTATCATATCAGTTTAGGTTGAGTTATATAGGTTTTCTATAATTTAATTAGAATAGCACTAATTACCAAGTTACAACTAGGTTTTATTCTCCTCATATTATGTTTTCTTGTCTCACTCGCTTGTTAAAAGAGCACATGAATTTACAATTAGTTTTTATTCTCTCCCTTAAAAAATATTAGTTGTTATTCTTTGCATTTTCTTTTATCGCTCTCTTGTCATCAACTTCGCTGTATATATATGGCATATTCATGTTTATACAGGGCATATTTCATGTGCGGGAACCGAACGGAGTATCAACCACTATTCAATGCGGTGTGTACGCGGCTGGAACGGGTGACCAGGGAGGTCTTCACCCACCATGGGTGGAAGCTTAATCTCCGGATTGGCGCACCAACCCTTCGCCAAAGGCATACCGTCGGTCCTATATGATCCTACTATTGCTGATCATGGCACCTTTTTTTATCTTCTTTCAGTTTGTTTTTGTTTGGTTGTGTGCATCTTAGTTATGCAGAAGCCGGGCGATGCTCATCATGTTTTGTATCTACTTGATGCTATATTTTGAGTCAATAAAAATGCCATTTATCGGAAAAAATCTGCGGGAACGACTATCCATGGAATAGCGTCACTGCCTCGCTTGTTTTTTTCTCTCTTTTTATTTACTGCTGCCCCGTGTACTTTATTCTTTTGTTCTCCAATCTGGTGGAGGGTGACAAATTGGACTGATCAATAGGTACTGGCTGTTCGATTCAGGTGTGTTAGTGGCTGATTGGCATGTGTAGCGTCGCTACCTTATGTTGATTGATTTTCTCATACTATACTGATATAAAAACGGAAACAGAGGTGTCCGTACAACCCACGTGATGATGGTATGTGTCCTTCTTACCTACGCCATTCTGATTTACACTTCTCAATCGCCTAGACATCTACGTGACAAAGTTTGTATGTGCAAGACAATACAAGCGTGTGTCACATATTATGTGATGAAATTCTGTTAGATCTTGGCCATTATAAATTTTTTAGGACCCACAACTTGTTTCTCTATCTTTGCTAGGCTGGTTACTTAGGAACGCATGGGGCGATACATAGCCGTATTTATTTTTTGAACAGGTATATAGGAATTGGACTCTAACTCATCGCTTTGAAACATATTGGATATGGAGCCATCAATGCGTGAATACTTCTTTCTAGCAAATCACAGCCATTGTTTTGAACTGTTTTTATCTATTGTTACATCTAAGCCATTCATATTCTACCGTTTTTATAATACAATAGATAATGACACACAAGCACACACACTAATATTGCATCTGCAGCCACACGCCAACAAATTAGTGACCAGGATGATAGAACTATTCATAAGTTTCACCTTCTGATGATCCCACAAAATAAATAGTGGCAACTGACAATGTTTTAATATTGTCATTACCCCATCACAATGTTATATAATTTGTTTAATAAAAGGCAATTCAGGGAGTATAATATGTATATCTAAAGGCAATTCAGGGAGTATAATATGTATATCTAGTCTAGCTTAATTTTATTATATTTCTTCTACAAAGTCTGGAACTCATATCCCCAGCAATCAGCCAAACCTGGAGCTTCACTGGGACAAATAATGACCGTTGTTCGTTATTTTGCACAATTTCCATGAATAAGATCATAAATCCAAGTATCATAGTTCAGATTCATGTCCCGATTCTCATCCTACGGATTGCAATAAGAGATGTAAGCTATAAAGAAACTTGCAAGACAAAAATGTCATAAACTTATCACACAAATTAGAATCTGAACCTGTACTAAACTTTTGGTTAAAATCATGGCAGTTTGAAAAGAATTACAACTACAACTCATGGGCTTGAAATGCTTCTTGTGAAATAATCAGAGTGATCTGTTGTAGTTACTATAAGTACAAGTCATCCTAGTCTGTTGGCTTCAAGAAAGTCCAACGAAATGCAAGTGATCCTATGAGACCCAGCATAACATCGTTTGGTGAGACTGATGCATCAATTGCACTGTAGTGTATCTACCATAGATAAATAGCCGTCTAACATGATATTTTGTTTTTTTTATTAGTGGCTTGCAGTCTTGCACACCAAGACCTGGCATAAGGTGAGTAATTCAGTTGATTCAGCTTGTTGTTCCAAGCAATGAATATAAAAATATGCTGACGAACGGTTGATTTACCTGTAGGAGCTTGTGCGGGTGAAGGAGGGGCTCGCTTCTGAAGTGCAGCACCTAAAATCAGTGTGTACTCTTTCTGTCAGACCCCATATTTACCTTCTGGCTCTGTGTGTATCCTAAACATTTTTGCTTCAAGGACATAAAGGGAATCAGGTCTGCTATTTAGGAAGGGAAGGCAAACGCAGTAACAGCGCAAGCCTGGCAGGCACAAGAGCAAGTACTAAGACTGATGATGTACGAATGGAGAAATAAACTACAGTGCAAGCGTGAAATCTGTGATCCTTGATTAGAACCAAATCTGTGCTGGTGGATGTTCGACTTAGTACCATGGAACACACAGAAAAGTTTGTAAATACATAGTACATTAGATCCCTAATATATATAACTTGCACGTCACACTTGCTGGCCACATATCATAAAGCAGTATCAGCAAACTAAGTGAATTCAGCAAGTTTATACATTGCTTTCACATCATTACTCAAATAACTCATACAGTACATAGTCTCACTATATACACCATTTTATTGTGCCGCATATTTCATTTGAATTCGAAGCAAAAAGTGATCCGCATATTTCATTTCAATCAACTATGGTGCTCAAGGACTAATCATCTTAAAATCCTAAAATAAAAGAACTCGTTAAGCATC
This sequence comes from Aegilops umbellulata, assembly GCA_032464435.1. Lineage (NCBI taxonomy): Eukaryota > Viridiplantae > Streptophyta > Magnoliopsida > Poales > Poaceae > Aegilops > Aegilops umbellulata. Next base: position 423,613,510 of record CP136059.1, read on the forward strand.
TGACCTCGTCGTCAGCGACCGGGGGACCTGCACCTGCAGTCTGCAGAAAAAAAGAGATCAAACAATCCATATGGGCATACCGTCGAGTAGATGGTGCACCATGCACGTATCTAGAATTAGACATCCAATTATCAGCTCACTAACTACCAATAGTAAGCTAGTTACTTGAGGGAAAAAAAATTAGGACAACGACCGAGGGACATTCCCTTTCAGCCACATTTGATAATAACCAATTTTCAATAATGCACAGTATTCAATCAACGATAATTAGAGACCAGCGCGCTTGTTAGCAGGCATCATCCTTGCTAACAAACAAACATCATGTGTAAGATCAGGCGTAACTCTTGGATTACCTATAAAACAAGGCAATTTGCAATATCTGCTCATGGCATGTGTTCTATCTCAAGAAATGGAAGACTAATTATGTAGTGAGTTTCAATACCAAAAGAAAATCATAGTCAACACCACCTCTTGAAGCAATGTACATTGCAAAATGGTGTATATTGTTCGTGTAAAGAGAAACATATATGACCACATATCCTTAAGGTAGGAACTCAATTACTAATCAATACTCAGTAGTACAGGAAAACTTATTTGATAATGTTCCAAAAAAGGAAGATTCATTTATTTTCAAAGAAAGACCAGCATCAGAGTTATATAGGAAACTAGAACATCTAGCACATGTAAGCAAGGGAAACAATTATTAGGCTCATTAACCAAGAAAAGTAGGCCATTTTTTAGGGAGGCGGGGCGGGGGGGGGGGGGGGGGGTAGGGAGAGAGAGCGCACAACTTGGTTCACAGCTGAAAAACTGTTTTCTGACTTGTTCCTTTTGTTCAACTACTTCATCATTAAATGAGCTATGTCAGGCCATATCAAGCTCACCCGGATCCCAGAACATCCTGAGGAATTACATATATGTTGCATCAAATATTTTTGATTTCCAGAATGCGATAATTCATGGGTTGATCAAGAATAACATAAATAATACTTCAATGTATATATGGTGCATTACTACTATATACTTGTTCTTACCTACCTCAGCAATTTTGGGTTAGGAAAAAATCATTGGGGTTTCCCAAAACAAAACAAAACATGTGAAGTAAGAAAGAAACCATAAGAATTCAAGCCTATCAAACAATCAGGCACTTAAGTTGGCATCTCAACAATCTGACATAACAAAACCTACATTCAGCTACATTCTTCATATTTTTTCCTCTGCAAAATTAACTATGGAACACCTGTGTGTGTGTGTGTGTGTGTGTGTGTGTGTGTGTGTGTGAAAACAAACATAATCTTTATGCCAGCAGTGCATATCAGAAGATCAAAATGCGCCTCGATTTCCGTTGCATGTGCATACTATGTTATGCATATGTTCCTTGCCCGGCAGAGATCTAACATATGGCATGCATCCCGGTTCCTAAAAACAAAACAAACAGTAAGCTGGTATGCCCCCACCCAACTCCTCTTTTCTTATTATTTGTTACATGGAGAAATCTTTTGGAACAAACAAAAGCAGTGAGCAGGGGAATTAACCAAATAAGACTTACATGTCCTGCATGGTGCTCTATCATGACGGAGCACAGTTGCCTTGGCCGTGTCTCCGGCAACAATGTCATCAAGTAATAGGGGGACCTCTTCAGCAAGTTTATTTCACTAAGCTGCTGCATATATATTACAAGAAGATAATTCAACAGACCATCAAGATTAGCAGGATACTGAAACATAGAGAAGAAAAATTGCTTAATTAGGTACACACATCATTATAAGGCACTTCCCATATGTAGTTCCCCTACCATATGGGCTGTGAAGCGAACAAGGACCTGGTGAAGAAGATGCCACAGCCAGTATTACCAGTGTTAGATAGGATGGATGCTACTCTATGTACAGCATATCAAAATATTATGATTTCCGAGAGTTGAAATATCTAACAGCATTGATACAAATAAAAATGTTCACAGGTGGTTGCTGTGTTCCAATTTCTAAAATTAGAGAGCTACAACAACATAATCAGTATAACTGACACATACTCAAGCAGTTAGCTCCAATCTAGAATAAACAACATCATACAATTTCTTCTACAATTCATCAAACGATTGGTGTGCACAACCAAAACTGGCACATACAATCTCGGGAGATGTCATGGCAGTCAGCCTCTGCCACCTGCTAGGGATTTCACTGTCTGAAGCTCAAACTTACTAGAGAAGGATGGTGGGGAAGAGGTGCAGATCAAAATATGGAGGAAACGAACTGAAGACAGCAGCTCAAATCTACAGCTTGGCGTGGCCAGAACACATGACCGGGCGCCGCGGCAATCCCCCGTTGCGCCGTCCAAAGAGCCCCCGCCGGCCACACGATGCCGCGGTGCTTGCCCGAGCCCGGGCCTCCATAGCGCCGGCGTCGCAGCGTGGACGGGAGGGCTGGACCCGCGAGGCGAAGAGATCCGGCGTCGCAACCACTCGGGGATGTGGATCTCCGCCAAGGGTCGGGCCTCCTCATCGCCGTCATTTTCCGCGTGGTCGCGGTAGGAGATTGAGGAGCCACGAGGCGATGAAGCCTTCCCGCAGATAACACACGCACTATTCCTAGCCGCCGCCGCTGCCCCCATGCTGCAGGAGCCTCCTCTGCCGCGCTTCCCCTGCAGAAACCTGCGTGCACTGAGACAAGGGGAGAAGGAATGGGAGGAGGCGCCATGCACGAGCGGTAAAGGGCCCATATATATGAGTAGAGGAGGAGACGGGCACGCAAAGGAGAAGGAGATGAAGCGACTAAATGAGACAAAAAAAAAGGGCGCCAATATGCAACTAGATTTTCTCCATCGACTAATGTTCCTCCGCCGACGCTGACAATGCGGGACTACACCCTAGTCATGCGCCTTATTGTGTTTGATGTCTTCCTTCTAGTTTATTGATTTTGCTTTCCCGAAAAAAGTATGTCTGATTTTCTACTATTTTATTTCAAAAATATTTTTACATATGTGCTTAGTAGGATGCCTCTTGTGCAAAATATGCAAACCGTCATCTTCACAATATTTTAACGGAACAAATATATTTGGTTATGAAACTGATTAATCTAGATCATTATTATTGAAATTTAGAGACCACATCTACTTCAAGCAATAGTTGATTCACAAGAAATAATTTCCATTACATTACTATTCTCTTTTTCTTTAGCATCGTCAGTGTCAGTCAAATTATTGTAACCTAGCAACCATTGGTAAGGAAAATGTACTGCATATAGCTAGTAATTCCATATCCAAAAACCTCTCTCTATAAGTTTGGATTTTTCTGAAAGCATCTAGTGATATGGATAGAACATATATATATGCGCGCGCGCACACACACACACACATACACAATTGTGAATTCGAAACACAAATCATGTGACAAGATTCTAATCTAAATTCAGAACACAAATCAAGAACAAAAAGACAAATCTCATTATCAATAGTCGCTGATCGGATTAAAACCGATAATTTGATCCATCAACCATATTAACTCTAGTTTTTTTGTTTTTCTAGGGTGTTTAGATGTAAGTTTTTTCAGCCTAATAAATGCACATGTATCATAAGAATTTTTTAAAACAAGTTCAAGTAACTTTAAGATGTGCCCACAAACAATAGAGTACCATGCTGTTGGTAGGTGGATAGTATGGGTGGTTGTATCCTCAGCCCACCCGGAATGAAATGACTGGTTTGGCATCATATGTGTCTCATTAAAGCGGATTATGATTTCGCTAGTAGGTGATGTGTCGTAAACAGTGAGGTGACAGTAGTGACGTTTTTGGACATTCTGTTATTAATTTTGACAGTTGATGTCGTGATCCACCGGCGTAGTGGTTTGTTAGTGTTTTTTCTATGTTGCTCAAACACATGGAAAGGACGTTTCGGCTCACCGGTGCATTTGCTCCCGCATGAATAGTAAATTTTAAAAAATAGTAATAAACTTTAAAAACATCTATTTTTTTCTTTGTAGATGTCCGTTTTAATGTCACAAGCATGTTTGACAAATTTTATGCAAAACAGAGCAACAGTGTTTTATCAGTGAAAAAACAAATTTGTGTGTAGCGTTTGGTGTTCAATATGTTTTTTTTTGCACAGGATAAAATGCTTAACCTTTTTTACCTAAAAATTGCAGGTAGCATTTGGATGTGACTATGAGCACATCAAAACTTTGTTGGGATCTTTTTGAGATTTCAAAAATCATTTTTCATGCATAGGAGCACGTGTACCTAGGAGCCGAATTGGATTTCCAAAACATAAGTTGTATACTACGTAGTATAAAAACAAACTAGTCATTTTCCTCCTATATAACAGCCCTCTCGTCTTCACCGGTCTCCAAATCCCCGCAAAAAGAAAATCCAACTGAACACGTCCATACCAAGCAGCTCAAATCTAAGAGTAAGCCTTGAATTCTCGCCTTCAACGGTGAGTTTTCTCGAGCTTGTCAGTCTATATATCTAATGATTTTTCATCATCCATCTCATTTGCCTAACGTGAAATTCGACGACATCCATGATGATGTGTTCTCCTGCTGCAGTCGGTTGGCTGACCGAATTGGTGCCACAACTGATGAAGTAGCGAGCGTGCATCCGGAGAGGGATAATCTTGGGGAGCTGGGGTTCAGGTACGGGAAGGGGCAGATACTTTTCTCTCTGGAAACAAGAGAAGGTTATAGTACTAAATTTCCTTTGCTAGGTGTTATATTCATCACTTTAGTTACATGGACGAAACAGTAGAATTGCGGAGTTCCAGTTTCATATCATCATTGGAAGGATTATCATGAGAAGAATTATTGATGAGTCTTAGAACGGCCGAACTGAGCAAGGAAAAATCCTTAGCTAGCTATAATGAACCAATAATCAGCACACCTATCTTGCTCCAGGGGAGCGCTTTTTCAGCTCGTTTCTACCTTAAAAGTACCAAAAACACTGGTAGCAAAAAAAAAGCAGCAGCAAATTGCTACTGAAGTACATGACAGTACCAAGTTTCTCTTTAATCATATCAGCATTGAAGTAAAAATCAAGGACAATTTCAACTACAAAAACTGTGTGCTGATTACGGGGTATAATGTACACAGCTAAGCAAAAGCATAGCAAGTAGGAGTACTACTCTGATAGCTTTGACCAAATTGCATTCCAAAAAAAAAACTTAGTAGGACCGAGTGTTTGCACCAAATTTCGTTCTGAATAACAAAGATCGAAATACCTGCAGCCTTGAAAGGAGAAATACTGAATAACCATTTCAGCGACTAACACGCAAGAACAGACATACATAGATGGAAATATGTGAAACAAAAGTAAAATTTGGAGCAGCGATGAACAGTAGAAAAGGTTACAATAACATATATAGATACTCCACAGATCAGAGCATTAGGAAGATGTTCATGACATCATAAATAATAAGCTGCAGCTGATGACAGCAAACTGCTACTGCATGTCCTCAACCATCCAAAATGGCATGTCCAAATTCCAAGGATAAAACAAACCAGAAGTCGCAAACATTTAGATATGCCCTATGAATGGAGGCACTTCGTCATCTTCGTGCATATCATTGGAGGGAATTGGAATAATGCTCTCACTGAGGTAGTACTGGGTGAGCATCATGCGATATTGACTCTTCCCAATGTTCACCATACCTAAAAACTTACCATCAGTGTCGCAGCGCAGCACATGTTCTGAATTAAACCTTATCAGCAGCTCACGCTCGTTGAGCCGAACCACATCATTGAACCATTGTAGCGCTGAACGAAGTGGTGTTTTCTTTTTCTTTTTGTAAGAAGATAGATATAGTTGTCGTGATGCCTCCAACGTTGAGAGGTCAATCCGGTACTGGAAACCCCATATTCCGACCTTGTAATCCTGCATCACCCAGACATCGATGACGGTTAAACCGATATTCGAGCTGGAGTATCTGCCTCCCCAGAAAGCAAGTTCCCCCTTCATCTCAAACAACTTCTTATCAGAGTATGGCTGGGCAGGAGCGTGCATCCATCGGAATGACTCGGCTTCTGTGTCAAACACAATAATGTCTCCAATGCCTCTGGGAATTTCACCAGCACCACAAGGAGGGCACCAGTGTAGGCTACCACGGTGCTGGACTGGTGGCGGACAATAGGACCCAGGGAGCAGCCTATCCAGGAACCTATGTTCCACATAAGATGACAGGACGACTGGCATTTTCACTGTGACATGTCTCGGCTCCATAGAGCCAACCGTGATGACATATAAGTTGGATTTACCCTGACATGGAGTTGAGACCAAGAGAACCCTGTGTTCTCCGGTTAGATGGTGCCGGTAGAAACCGCTTACTTGGTTGTAGGCTTGCCCAGCTTGAGGCTGTGGTAGGAGAATATGTTTGCGGATGACTGGGTTGCAGACGTATAACCGGGATCCCCAGTTGACGATGATCAAGCCATCACAAGTACCCTCGAGGCAACTATCTGAATGGAATCTGGTGCCTGGGTTGAATGGCCAGAGCTTTTGATTGGAGGAACTGATGCCGGCCTGGCGGAAGAGGACGAAACTCGAAGGCCAGCCCTGCCCATTGATGATGGGGAGCGACGGCTGGCGGCGATGGTGTTCAAGCATGAATTCAGACCTGGAGGTGATACTGCGCCACGACTTGCTGACGGCCCGGCAGCGGCCGACGTCCTTGGACGGCAACAGGACGAGTATGCTGTCAATCAACTCCTTGGGAAGGTCCCCAAGCTGGGTGTCGCCTCTCCAGTCCGGCATGGTGCTCCGTTGGACTGAAATGAATCAGAAATATTTAGTAAGTACTCGTACAAGCCAAGAAACCAGGTGGAGTGTGGAGCGTCTGCGCACACAGCTAACTGCTCCGGCAAGCGGCTTGAATTAAGGAAACAAATAAGAAAAGTACAGGAGGAAGGCGAAGTCCGGTTTACCTGGGACTGGAGACCGGAGATCCAGCAGCGACTATGGCGGTCGAACTATGCCGGCATGGCGAGCGTGATCCGTCGCCTCTCTGCAGGAATACAGACGAGATCTGAGCCCCAGCGGAGATGAGTGAAAAACGAGGGCCGGACAGGAGAGATCTGACCGCGATCAGTTTGGGCGGAGAAGCTGCTCACCTGTGTGGCTGTGTCGGGGAAGATGGCGCTCCGGCGTGCTTGATCCCCGTCCCAGGAGAAGAAGGTCTTGGCGTAGGCGAAGACGATCTGGAAGCCAGGAGCAGATGGGTCGGACGAAGGAGGCGAACACGATCTGATGAGGCTCGAGGATGTTAGGAACGAAGAAAGAGGCGAACTTGATCTGGAAACGAAGAAAAAATTAGGGCGCTCCGGCGTGCTACAGCTTCATCGCCTTCCCAAGAGGAGAAGCTTGAGCCTAGCGGAGGCGACACAACCGGAGACCCAGGAGGAGAAGTCTTCGCCTTGTGGAGGCGGACACGATCCGGCAAGGCGCCGGCGAGATCTGGAAATGAGAAACAATTAGGGCCTCTGCAGTCTGCACTCGGCAGTTCCCAGTTGTGGGAAATCTCGCGAGATTAACTCGGCAGTGTTCTCTTATGACGAGTCTACCACTCCTTTTTTTTTTGTTTTTTTGCGGGTGAGTGTACCAATCCTTTCGATGAGCATTAATCAGTTGCCGGAATAAGAGATATTATATCAAATACTCTCCCAATTCTAAATATAGCTTTTTTAGAGATTTTAATATAGACTACATACGGACAGTGGACATTTGGCTCTTGGCCTCCATGAAGGCCTATTTTTTGAAAAATTCAAATCTCAAAAATTTTGGGTTCAAAAGAATCTACTTTTTTTTGTATAAGTAAACAAGGATGTGAGGCGTGTGTGTGTATAAAATTTCAGAATGAAATACTTTTAAATGCGACCTGTGCGAAAAAGACAAATCTAGGTGGATGAACAGTATCATGTGTTAAAAAGCCTGAGATTTCTCTTTTTTGCACAACGCTCATTTCAATGGCTTCACTTTCTCTATATATCCCTTCTGGTCCTTTTTCAAGCCTTACGGCAGTTCTATCTGATCTCCATTAATGGGTTAGAGGAGTAAAATTCTGGTTTTACTCCTCTAAACAGGACCTAACCGATCCCCAATGAAGTAAATATTATACTCAGTCGCTGTGAATATTTTTATATTTACTCCATCACTCGGCGGCCGAGTAAAAATATCTCACTCTCTGCAAGGCGGCGACGACGAGATGCAACACCGCGGCAACGAGGGTCATGACGAGGAGTTCGAATCCGGGGAGTGGCGGCGGATCGATCTTCCTCGACAGCGACGAAGACGGCAACAATCCGGACCCAATGAGCGGTGGCATGCATGTCGAGGCAAGATTGACTCGACTTCTTCCATGGACAGATTAAAGTTTAGTTTTGGTTTAAGTTTAGTTTAGGTTTATCACATCCCTAGTTCTGGTATGACCTAGGTTAGCCCTTCATGTGTGCATCATGTTTAAATTTCATTTAAATTTGAAATGGGGATTTGTGAAACCCTCAGAATTATTTCTGGAAATGACCCAGATAAAAATTGCTCCAAAAAGGTCCAAGAAAATGCTCATGTTGCTCTCTGAAAATATTGGTCAGAGGTAAAATTCTAACAAATATTTTAGGAGCTCATAAGTATTTATCTTTGGCCATTTGGAATTAATGCATAATTATTTGCATTGGATATATAAATGTTATATATATATTATATGTCCAAAAATTATGCTAGTTGATGAGGAGCTCTGGAATATAGCCACTAGCTCTTACAAAAATTGGCATAAGAAAATAAATTGATTTAGTATTTTTATTAAATCAAAACAAATGCCAGAAAATTAGAAAAGAAAACAAAAAGGGATAAACTTACCTGTGCTCACCTGAGGCCTGGCCTGGCCCAGTGGCCAACAGGCCGGCCCAACCGCCAACCGTCGTCCTCCTGGCGACGACAGAAGGCAGGGGCACGCGCCGGCGCGCGCGGCCACGCGTCCGGCCGGGGCCACGTTCCCCGCCACCTCCTGCTTCTCCCCCTCGTCGCCCTGGACGCCCGGGACGTCGCCACGACGCCCCGCGCCGCTCTCGCTCTCGCCCCGTGCTCCTCCCCTCCTCTGTCCCCCTCTCTCGCCCGCGTCGAGCGCTGCCGACGCCGCCGACAAGCACCACCGCGGCCACCACCTCCCCCTCGCCCTCTCTTCGAGCCCAGGAGCTCCGCCTCGTCGCTAGCTACCTCCTCGCCGAGCCACGCAAGCCGGAGTGCCCCGTGGAGCCGCCATCGCCATCGTCTTCGTCTCCAGCCATCCGAGATCGCCGGCGACGTTCCGGCCACCCCAAGCCTTCCCCGAGCTCGCCGACGCCTCCGCTGCCTTCGCCGTGAGCCCCTCTACCGAAACCCCCCTTCTCCACCTTGCTAACGCGCGCTCTAGCACCGTTCCCCGCCGCGGCCGTAGCTCCTCGCCGCCGTCCACGTCACCGTCGTGGCCACAGCCACCGCAGCTCGTGCCCAAGCACACCATCGTGCTCAGCGCAGCTCCAGGAGCCCGTAGCCACCCGCAGCGCCTCCTCCCGAGCTCTGTAGCACCACCCCGAGAACGCCGAGCTGTTGTCGCCGCTAAACTCGTCGCCGGCGTTACTCCGGCCACTCCCCGGCCGCGCCACCACCACGGTTGGATGCGGACGAGCGTCCGCATCCCGTAGCTATGCTCCGCGCGCCAAACCGCACCCTGTAGGCAAATCCTGCGCCGCTCCGCCGCATCTGCTGCCGCCGGCGGCTAAACGCCGGCGGGCTGACCGCTCTGACCGGCGGGGGTTGACCCCGCTGACGTGTCCGTTGACCTGGCCCCACCTGCCATTGACTCTAACCCGTCCTGTGTCACTGACCAGTGGGCCCCACTGGTCAGGTTTGACCTGGTCAGCGCCGTTGACCTGCTGACGCAGGCATGACGCAGTGCTGACGCAGATATTCTTTTTCTGGAGTTATTTTCTTAAGCAGGAAATTCCAGAAAATATCCAAAACTTCAAAAATTCATATCAATTCAACCGTAGCTCAGATTGAAATAAGTTATATATGAAAAATCATCAGAAAAATTCAATGTATCCATCTGTACCAGTTTCATGCATGACAAACCAACCTAAACCTGCTGTATAGGTGAAAACATATATATGGCCCTTATAAAGATTTTACTTGGAGTTGCATTTGAGTTCTTGGTTCAAATGGACTTCAACCAAATGAACTCTAGCTGCATTAGCTCAAACAGCATCACATATTCATGCCATGATCATGCATCATATTTTTGCATATGCTTGTATTCTGATTGTCGACACCGTTCCTTCTCGATAGGTCCTGCTCCGGAGACCGATTCCGAGTACCTGTCTGGGGAGCAGTGCCTTCCTTGTTGATCTACCAGGCAAGCAAACCCCCTTGTTCATTTCGATATGATCCCATTCTCTCGCTCCTGCTCTCTTTTATTGCATTAGGACAACAACGATTCAACTGCTACTTTATGTTGCGGTAGTTGAACCCATTCCTCTGCATGACCTGTCATTGCCACAGTAAATAGATGAAACCCACTAGCATGTGTAGGAGTTGATTGAGCCATGTTGTGTTCCTTCCATGCTATGCCTGCTATTGCTTAGAGTTGTGTCGGGTCTGATTCATTGGGAATGAATTGGAGTGATATGATATGTTCTGTTGATGAGAGTTAAGCGTGTGAACACGATTTGGTAAAGGTAGCGGTGAGAGGCCATGTAGGAGTACATGGTGGGTTGTCTCATTGGAACCGTCCTTAAGCACTGAGTTCTGTGTATGTTGTCCAATGACTAGCTACTACCACACATTGGAATGCTTAAGTGCCCCTCTCGACTTATTAACCAACTCGATCTCTGTCCAGGAGTTGCAACTAGTTTCTGGTGTTTGTAGGCAGTGTTATTTTTCTACCAAGTGGCACCCGGCAGGGTGGGCTTGGGACAGACTAGGCACACGTGGCCCGGTGTACCGAGTGGCACCCGGTTGGTGGGCTCGGGAACCCTGTACACATCGTTCGGGGCCGTGAGCGACACCCCGGCCGGATCTCCTTGCGGATGGAACCCGAATAGGCGATAAACCTGGACTAGAGTCTTGTGTGGTTAGTCAGGTCGTGGCCGACTCCCTCGCCCGGCTTCCGCTTGAAGGTTGCCGAGGTACATGACGTGTACAGGGCGATAAGTGGCGAGAGCGTGTGTGAAGAAGTACACCCCTACAGGGTTATCATGATCTATTCGAATAACCGTGTCCTCGGTTATGGACTTCTTGGATGCTTACGTGGTACATAGACAACTTGAAGTGGATACTCTAAAATGCTCAAGATAAGTGTGAGTGCTATGGATGGCCTTCTCGTAGTGAGACGGGGATGAATCCATAGTAGTGTATTGATGTGGTGATTAGTGGACTCGTGTGCGCCTTTTCAAAAGAGTTACCAACAGTCGTAGAACAGGATAGCCACAGAGTCAAAGCTGGCTTGCTGCAACTAAACCCCACATTACCTCCTTGATACCAATGCATGTATGATAGGATCTGATGTAAGTCTTGCTGAGTAGCTTTGTACTCATGGTTGCTTTATTTATGTTTTGCAGCGGAGACTTCGGTCTTTCTAGTAATTCCGCTTGGACTTCGACGAGTAGCTTGTACCTCAGCTACGATCTTGATCGGATCTTGTAGATAGTCAGGCTTCTCAGCCTTTTTCTTTTGTAGTTGTCTGTACTCAGACATGCAATGCTTCCGCTTGTTGCTTGTATGCTCTGAATGATGGGTCATGTGACCCCTGTTTGTATTTAATGCTATGTGGCTCTTCTGGGCCTTTATCTATATGAGTTTGCGTTATGTTGTGATGCCATGTTGTACATCACATACTTGCATGTTATGCGTACGTGTAACGTGTATTGCTATGTGTGGGATCCGACTATCTAGTTGTTTATCCTTGGCAGCCTTTCATATGGGGAAATGTAAGTCTAGTGCTTCTGAGCGATAGTAGTCCGCTACAGCCCGGTTCACCGGAGTCCTGCTAGCCCAGCACTACTGCTCGGAACACTTGACTGGCCGGCATGTGTTTCACGTCGTTCCTGTGTCTGTCCCTTCGGGAAATGTCACGCGGTGTTATCCGGAGTCCTTCCTAGCCTGCTACAGCCCGGGTTACCGGAGTCCTGTTAGCCCAGTGCTACAGCCCGGATAAATACGTTGATGACCGACATGCTCGATGTGATTCATGTATGCCTGTCCTCATAGGTTGGCGCCGCCTTGGGTTCACGACTAGCCATGTCGGCCCGGGTTCTCTGTCATATGGATGCTAGCGACACTATCATATACGTGAGCCAAAAGGCGCAAACGGTCCCGGGCCAGGTAAGGTGGCACCCGTGGGAATACCGTGCGTGAGGCCGCAAAGTGATATGATGTGTTACATGCTAGATCGGTGTGACTTAGGATCGGGGTCCCGACAGCTTTGGTATCAGAGCCTGACTGCCTGTAGGATTTCCAAGCCAACCTGTTCGAAGTTGAGTCTAGAAATTCTTTAGTTATATAAGGGAATTGATTGTGGAAGGGAACGTAAGGCTCTTTTTACTCCTTATATCTCATGCCCTTCTGATCTGAGTCATCCTATTATTCCAACGGGGTTAAGAAACTAGGCTTCCTCTTCTATCTATTAGGATCACGTGTTACTACTCCGTAGTCTCTTAGGATTGGTTGATGAGAGTCATATCCCAGTTCAAGTACCTCCGGTGTAGTCTGTTTAGTAATATTTCAGAACCTTGAGTGATGATGTTGAGTATGGTGCTACCCCATCGTTTGCAGGATGTCTCATTTTGAGCATTTTACTGCCGTTATGCTGCCGGAATTGTCCTAGGAATTTGGGAGATACTAAATTCTTGCGCTACCTTCTGCATCCTATAGTTGATGCTGAATCCATCCTTGTTTTCCTTGGTTACGCTCTTCAGGATGTTGCCGGATAAACGAAGTTCTATTGCTCGTAGCCGGAACCACGGAGATGGTAGGGATGAGGATCCTCCCGACCAGTCTTCGTTGGCAGAGTTCATGTTAGAGATGGAGAGGAACAAGCGTGAGTCTAACCGCTTGTTGGCGCGTATTGAGGAGAACACCGCACATCAATGCAAAGGGTCTGCAACCATTCATGACTTCATTCGCTTGCACCCACCCACCTTTCATCATTCTATTGAGCCACTCGATGAAGATGACTGGCTCCGTAGTATCACTCACAAGCTCCGTTCCGCGAACGTGGCTGAAGGAGACAAGGTCATCTATGCTGCATACCACCTGGAAGGTCCTGCTAGCCTTTGGTGGCAGAACTACGAGGCTATGCTTCCAGCTGGTCAGATACCTACCTGGAGAGATTTCACTGAAGCTTTTCGCGAGCATCACATTCCTGAAGCCCTCATCGATCGCAAGAGAGAAGAGTTCTGTTGTTTCACCCAGGGTAAGATGGCTGTTGATGCTTACAGTAGAGAGTTTGAGAACCTCGCCCGCTATGCTACAGAAGAAGTGTCCACGGACGCCAAGAAGCAGGCTAGGTTCCGGAAGGGTCTCAACCCCAAGTTGCGTCGTGATCTCCACTTGCACCATTGCATTACATTCCAGGCTCTTGTGAACAAGGCCATTAACGCAGAGACAACTCAGCTCACTTACGAGGAGTCTCGTAAGCACACCCGTGATTTGGTTTCTTCCTCCGGTTCTAGTTCGCAGAAGCGTCGGATTTGGATTCCGAACTCCGCTCTTCCACCCGGTTATACCCCGAGGCCATCTTGTGTGGCGCCTCACCCAGTTCAGCAGTATGCTCCACCCAGACCTATTGGTAGACCGCCTGCCAATGCGGGTCCACATCCAGCTTCAGGGACTTGCTTCACATGCGGAGAGCCAGGATACTATGCACGTGACTGCTCTCAAACCAGCTACGCTCCACCCCCGCCCGAGAAGTCTGTTGGCTGTGATAAGCCATCACGCAAGATGATCAGTGTCAAGTCAGCTCCCACTGAACGTGGACGTGTGCATCACGTCTCATCTAAAGACGCTCATGATGATCCGGATGTTGTTCTTGGTACACTCCTTGTCAACTGTCATCCAGCTTCGGTTCTTTTCGATACCGGAGCATCTCACTCCTTCATCTCTGAAGGCTATGCTCGTTTGCACGACATATCATTTTGTGATATGCCAACTCCACTTGAAATCTAAACTCCAGGGTCCATATGGCAAACTACCAGAATAAGCCATGGTAATGAAATCCTTGTCGACAGACTCGTATTCCTTGCGTCACTCATAGCCCTCAAGTCTACAGATATTAACATCAACTTGGGTATGGACTGGATGAAAGCTCATTATGCCAAGATTGATTGCTACACCAGGTCTGTTCAACTTACACACCCCTCTGGCAAGATAGTCACTGTCTCCACCAAAATTGCAAAGCGTCAGCTTTATTCTCTTAATGCCAGCCCTCTTCCAGACCTTGAGGATATTCCGGTAGTCCGTGACTTTCCGGATGTCTTTCCAGAAGAACTGCCAGGTGTTCCACCTGACAGAGATGTAGAGTTTGTCATAGATCTTATCCCAGGAACCGCTCCAATCTCTAGGAGACCTTACAAGATGGCACCCTTAGAACTAGCCGAGCTTAAGAAACAACTCGATGAGTCCTTGCAAAAGGGTTTCATCCGTCCTAGTTCTTCTCCTTGGGCTTGCCCCGTCCTCTTCGTCAAGAAGAAGGATGGTACGGACCGGATGGTTGTAGATTATCGTCCCGTTAATTTGGTCACGATAAAGAACAAGTATCCGCTCCCCAGCATCAACGACCTGTATGATCAGCTCGCTGGATCCTCAGTCTTTTCCAAGATGATTTGAGGTTAGGCTACCACCAAATCAAGATCAGAAACGGGGACATTCCTAAGACGGCTTTTGTCACTCGTTATGGCCAGTACGAGTACACCGTCATGTCCTTTGGTCTAACTAATGCTCCAGCTACCTTCTCCCGCTTGATGAACTCGATCTTCATGGAGTACTTAGATAAGTTCGTCGTGGTTTACCTCGATGATATTCTTATTTACTCAAAGAACGAGGAAGAGCATGCCGAACATCTTAGACTTGTGTTAGAGAAACTCAGAGAGCACCGCCTTTATGCCAAGTTCTCCAAGTGTGAATTTTGGTTGCCAGAAGTGACCTACCTGGGCCACGTGATATCTGGTAAGGGCATTGCTGTCAATCCCGAAAGAGTTCAGGCCGTTCTTGATTGGACTCCACCTGAAACAGTTAAGCAAGTTAGGAGTTTCCTTGGTCTAGCCAGTTATTGCCGCCGCTTTGTCGAAAACTTCTCCAAAGTCGCCAAACCTCTCACGGAACTTCTCAAGAAAGATAAAAAGTTTGAGTGGTCCCCACAGTGTGAGTACAGTTTTCAGGAACTGAAAAGACGCCTGACTTCTGCTCCCATACTTGTGCCACCGGATTTCACTAAAGACTTTGTTATCTACTGCGACGCCTCACGACAGGGACTAGGTTGCATTCTTATGCAGGATCGTCATGTGATTGCCTATGCATCTCGACAGTTGCATCCACATGAGGAGAATTATCCTACACATGACCTAGAGCTTGCAGCCGTAGTCTATGCACTTAAGACATGGAGACATTACCTTCTCGGTAAACGTTGCGAGATATACACCGACCACCAGAGTCTCAAGTATATCTTCACCCAACCAGATTTGAACCTTAGGCAAAGACGTTGGTTGGAGTTGATCTCAGATTACGACTTAGGGATTACTTACACCCCAGGCAAGGGAAATGTCATGGCTGATGCGCTAAGTCGTAAGTCTTATTGCAACAATCTCATGTTGCAGAAGGGCCAACCACTTCTCCATGAGGAATTCTGTAAGCTTAACCTTCACATTGCTCCTCACGGATTCCTTTCTACCTTGGTGGCGAAACCTACCCTTGAGGATCAGATCATCTCTGACCAGAAGTTTGATAGGGGTGTTATCCGCATTAAGAGAAACATTAAGAAGGGAGTTGGTGGATGTTTCTCCATGGATGATCGAGGTGTTGTTTTCTTTGAGAATCGCTTGGTGGTTCCCAAGAATCAACATCTGCGACAATTGATTCTTAAGGAGGCGCATGAATCTCCTCTCACGATTCATCCCGGTAGTACTAAGATGTATCAGGACCTACGCCAGAGGTTCTGGTGGACTAGGATGAAGAGAGAAATCGCTCAGTTCATTGCTAACTGTGACGTTTGTCGTCGCGTTAAGGCAGAGCATCAAAGGCCTGCTGGCACCCTCCAGCCTTTAGCCATTCCTGAGTGGAAATGGGATAAAGTTGGTATGGACTTCATCACCGGCTTTCCCAGGACCAAGAAAGGGAATAATGCTATCTTCGTAGTCATTGATCGTCTTTCCAAAGTGGCTCACTTCCTACCTGTTCGAGAGAGTATCACCGCTAGTCAGCTCGCTGACTTATATATTTCTCGAATAGTGTCACTTCATGGTGTTCCACTAGAGATCAATTCAGACCGTGGTAGTCTTTTCACTTCTCATTTCTGGGAGAGTTTCCAAACTGCCATGGGCACCCATCTTTCCTTCAGTACCGCTTTCCACCCTCAATCAAGTGGTCAGGTGGAAAGGGTTAACCAAATCCTCGAAGACATGCTTAGAGCTTGCGTTATCTCATTCGGTATGGATTGGGAGAAGTGCCTTCCTTTCGCCGAGTTTGCTTATAACAATAGCTACCAATCCAGTCTCAAGAAAGCTCCTTTTGAGATTCTGTATGGACGAAGATGTCGAACACCTTTGAACTGGTCAGAAACCGGTGAAAGACAATTCTTTGGATCGGATATGATCCAGGAGGCAGAAGAGCAAGTTCGCATCATTCGTGAGAATTTGAAAACAGCCCAATCTCGTCAAAAGAGCCAGTATGACCGTCGTCATAAGGAAGTGGCTTATGAAGTTGGCGACAAGGCTTACCTTCGGGTTACTCCTTTGAAGGGTACCCATCGTTTCGGTATCGACGGCAAGTTGGCTCCTCGTTACATTGGTCCTTTTCGCATTCTCGCTAAACGAGGAGAGGTTGCCTACCAGTTGGAACTACCCTCACATCTTTCTCGAGTTCATGATGTCTTCCACGTCTCTCAACTCAGGCGTTGCTTCTCGGATCCCATCCGCGGAGTGGACCACGAAACGCTTGATCTCCAAGATAACCTCACATATCGAGAGTACCCTGTTCGCATTCTTGATCAAGCAGAGCGTGTCCTCGACGTCAGAACATCAAGTTTCTCAAAGTTCAGTGGTCTCATCATTCTGAGAGAGAAGCTACATGGGAGCGTGAAGATCGTCTTCGACTGGAGTACCCCACCTTCTTCCCGTCGACCCCTGAATCTCGGGACGAGATTCTTTCAAGTGGGGGCGAGTTGTCACATCCCTAGTTCTGGTATGACCTAGGCTAGCCCTTCATGTGTGCATCATGTTTAAATTTCATTTAAATTTGAAATGGGGATTTGTGAAACCCTCAGAATTATTTCTGGAAATGACCCAGATAAAAATTGCTCCAAAAAGGTCCAAGAAAATGCTCATGTTGCTCTCTGAAAATATTGGTCAGAGGTAAAATTCTAACAAATATTTTAGGAGCTCATAAGTATTTATCTTTGGCCATTTGGAATTAATGCATAATTATTTGCATTGGATATATAAATGTTATATATATATATTATATGTCCAAAAATTATGCTAGTTGATGAGGAGCTCTGGAATATAGCCACTAGCTCTTACAAAAATTGGCATAAGAAAATAAATTGATTTAGTATTTTTATTAAATCGAAACAAATGCCAGAAAATTAGAAAAGAAAACAAAAAGGGATAAACTTACCTGTGCTCACCTGAGGCCTGGCCTGGCCCAGTGGCCAACAAGCCGGCCCAACCGCCAACCGTCGTCCTCCTGGCGACGACAGAAGGCAGGGGCACGCGCCGGCGCGCGCGGCCACGCGTCCGGCCGGGGCCACGTTCCCCGCCACCTCCTGCTTCTCCCCCTCGTCGCCCTGGACGCCCGGGACGTCGCCACGACGCCCCGCGCCGCTCTCGCTCTCGCCCCGTGCTCCTCCCCTCCTCTGTCCCCCTCTCTCGCCCGCGTCGAGCGCTGCCGACGCCGCCGACAAGCACCACCGCGGCCACCACCTCCCCCTCGCCCTCTCTTCGAGCCCAGGAGCTCCGCCTCGTCGCTAGCTACCTCCTCGCCGAGCCACGCAAGCCGGAGTGCCCCGTGGAGCCGCCATCGCCATCGTCTTCGTCTCCAGCCATCCAAGATCGCCGGCGACGTTCCGGCCACCCCAAGCCTTCCCCGAGCTCGCCGACGCCTCCGCTGCCTTCGCCGTGAGCCCCTCTACCGAAACCCCCCTTCTCCACCTTGCTAACGCGCGCTCTAGCACCGTTCCCCGCCGCGGCCGTAGCTCCTCGCCGCCGTCCACGTCACCGTCGTGGCCACAGCCACCGCAGCTCGTGCCCAAGCACACCATCGTGCTCAGCGCAGCTCCAGGAGCCCGTAGCCACCCGCAGCGCTCAAATGGACTTCAACCAAATGAACTCTAGCTGCATTAGCTCAAACAGCATCACATATTCATGCCATGATCATGCATCGTATTTTTGCATATGCTTGTATTCTGATTGTCGACACCGTTCCTTCTCGATAGGTCCTGCTCCGGAAACCGATTCCGAGTACCTGTCTGGGGAGCAGTGCCTTCCTTGTTGATCTACCAGGCAAGCAAACCCCCTTGTTCATTTCGATATGATCCCATTCTCTCGCTCCTGCTCTCTTTTATTGCATTAGGACAACAACGATTCAACTGCTACTTTATGTTGCGGTAGTTGAACCCATTCCTCTGCATGACCTATCATTGCCACAGTAAATAGATGAAACCCACTAGCATGTGTAGGAGTTGATTGAGCCATGTTGTGTTCCTACCATGCTATGCCTGCTATTGCTTAGAGTTGTGTCGGGTCTGATTCATTGGGAATGAATTGGAGTGATATGATATGTTCTGTTGATGAGAGTTAAGCGTGTGAACACGATTTGGTAAAGGTAGCGGTGAGAGGCCATGTAGGAGTACATGGTGGGTTGTCTCATTGGAACCGTCCTTAAGCACTGAGTTCTGTGTATGTTGTCCAATGACTAGCTACTACCACACATTGGAATGCTTAAGTGCCCCTCTCGACTTATTAACCAACTCGATCTCTGTCCAGGAGTTGCAACTAGTTTCTGGTGTTTGTAGGCAGTGTTATTTTTCTACCAAGTGGCACCCGGCAGGGTGGGCTTGGGACAGACTAGGCACACGTGGCCCGGTGTACCGAGTGGCACCCGGTTGGTGGGCTCGGGAACCCTGTACACATCGTTCGGGGCCGTGAGCGACACCCCGGCCGGATCTCCTTGCGGATGGAACCCGAATAGGCGATAAACCTGGACTAGAGTCTTGTGTGGTTAGTCAGGTCGTGGCCGACTCCCTCGCCCGGCTTCCGCTTGAAGGTTGCCGAGGTACATGACGTGTACAGGGCGATAAGTGGCGAGAGCGTGTGTGAAGAAGTACACCCCTGCAGGGTTATCATGATCTATTCGAATAGCCGTGTCCTCGGTTATGGACTTCTTGGATGCTTACGTGGTACATAGACAACTTGAAGTGGATACTCTAAAATGCTCAAGATAAGTGTGAGTGCTATGGATGGCCTTCTCGTAGTGAGACGGGGATGAATCCATAGTAGTGTATTGATGTGGTGATTAGTGGACTCGTGTGCGCCTTTTCAAAAGAGTTACCAACAGTCGTAGAATAGGATAGCCACAGAGTCAAAGCTGGCTTGCTGCAACTAAACCCCACATTACCTCCTTGATACCAATGCATGTATGATAGGATCTGATGTAAGTCTTGCTGAGTACCTTGTACTCATGGTTGCTTTATTTATGTTTTGCAGCGGAGACTTCGGTCTTTCTAGTAATTCCGCTTGGACTTCGACGAGTAGCTTGTACCTCAGCTACGATCTTGATCGGATCTTGTAGATAGTCAGGCTTCTCAGCCTTTTTCTTTTGTAGTTGTCTGTACTCAGACATGTAATGCTTCCGCTTGTTGCTTGTATGTTCTGAATGATGGGTCATGTGACCCCTGTTTGTATTTAATGCTATGTGGCTCTTCTGGGCCTTCATCTATATGAGTTTGCGTTATGTTGTGATGCCATGTTGTACAGCACATACTTGCATGTTATGCGTACGTGTAACGTGTATTGCTATGTGTGGGATCCGACTATCTAGTTGTTTATCCTTGGCAGCCTTTCATATGGGGAAATGTAAGTCTAGTGCTTCTGAGCGATAGTAGTCCGCTACAGCCCGGTTCACCGGAGTCCTGCTAGCCCAGCACTACTGCTCGGAACACTTGACTGGCCGGCATGTGTTTCACGTCGTTCCTGTGTCTGTCCCTTCGGGAAATGTCACGCGGTGTTATCCGGAGTCCTGCCTAGCCTGCTACAGCCTGGATTACCGGAGTCCTGTTAGCCCAGTGCTACAGCCCGGATAAATACGTTGATGACCGACATGCTCGATGTGATTCATGTATGCCTGTCCTCATAGGTTGGCGCCGCCTTGGGTTCACGACTAGCCATGTCGGTCCGGGTTCTCTGTCATATGGATGCTAGCGACACTATCATATACGTGAGCCAAAAGACGCAAACGGTCCCGGGCCAGGTAAGGTGGCACCCGTGGGAATACCGTGCGTGAGGCCGCAAAGTGATATGATGTGTTACATGCTAGATCGGTGTTACTTAGGATCGGGGTCCCGACAAGGTTTAAGTTTAGATTTCGATTGTCAAGACTAGGTAGAAGCTATGTTGGAACTTATGTTTAAATGTATGCAAATTTTGGTTGAATCTATGTTGGATTTATGCCAATTTGTGTTTATTCCGTTAAATTTAGGGGACCGGCTAGGTCCTGCGAAATCTTAGTGGAGTAAAAATACTCCACTAAGGGTTTACACCACCGGATCCTCCGCTATTTTTAGGAGATCGGTTAGAAATGCCCTCAACATACCCCCCCCCCCCCAACACTTCATTGACGTCAACTCACAGATGCCCTCGTTCGTCCTTCTGTTGGGCCAACTGGTACTTTTAATTGACGATTCATTACCGCGCCGCTCAGCCACATTGCATTGTCTTGCGCCAATATACACCCCTCTATATACCTGTAGGGGTGCATGCCTCTGTTATGATATATCAGTGCCCTCATCCGAGTCTATTCTCCTACCGTGAAAAGGAAACCTAACATTACAACATCTTCTCCACGTCATCACCGCCTCATCTCTCCAACAACTAGCGCAAGAACCATGTATAGAATTGCACCGTCAGGAAGCCAACTAATATTTGAGAAATTCTTAGTTGCTTTAAAATAATTAGGACTGGATTTTCTTTGCTAATAATTAGGTAGGAATTATACATTGTATTATCGTTTTCATGTGAACCCAAATATGAGGTATGCACCTAAGTTAAAAAAAGAGGTTGTGACCTTGTTGTCTTGCTTTTCAAAGTTTGAGGTAAATAAATTTTGCCGTCATATAAACAGTATTACTCGCAATGTTAACCAGTTTTGCAACACAGATTGAAGTAATCCTATGCTCAGCCAGCTCTATGATATGTCCTCGCGTTTATGCAAACTTATTGTAAAACGTAAATTCTACGAACTTACATTATTGTTTAATAGAAAATGGGCTTCCAAATAAAAATAAGTGGTGAGCTCTTTTAGGATGTGCCACCTTGATCGTTTAGCCGCCCCTGGATCGAGACACCATCAACATCATCATCACATATCTTCACGCGATGGTCACCGCTTGGCGCCGTAGCTCCCTCCTCCGCCCCTTGAGCTATTATTTTCACATATCCATGTACATTAGGACTTACCGGTGCCCCCATCCCAGTCTAATCTCGCCACTGTGAAAAGGACACTCTTACATTAGGCCAACTCCAGCGCGCGACCCCATCCTGTCCGAGTGCGTCCGTTTGGGGTAGAACGAACAAATAGTGCGGCCCAACGCGCGACCCCAAATAGACAAATGTCGGGATTCCGTCCGTTTTCGACCCATCTCCGGCCCAAACTTGCGCCGAGTTTGGAGTGAAATGGACATCACGCTGACGGGTGCTCCAGAGCGGCCAGTAGCCGGCCGCCAACCACCCCTGCTGCATCGAGGTGATCATCGCGGCCTCTTTGCAACAACAACCGCAAGGTGTTTGACATTTTGCCCACAAAGGTACGGACAATGGAGATGAATTTTCTTCCACCACTTCCTTTATTCATCGGACGATTCTTCATCGGATGATGAAGATCTTGTGGTGGCTGCACTGGTCGTTCACGACCACTTTGAACGGCAGCTTCCTCGGTACAGGGGGTCACTCACTGGCCATGCTCCCAACCCGAACAACAACAGGGAGAGAGGCCACGCCCTGCTCTATGCCGATTACTTTGCGAACACCCCGCTCTTCAAGCCGGATAAATCCCGTCGCCGTTTCCGTATGGCAAGGCATGTGATCAACCGTATCCGAGAGGGAGTGGTTGCTCATGACCCTTACTTCGAGTGCAAGATAGATGCCCCTGGCAAGCTTGGATTCTCCTCTTACCAGAAATGCACCGTGGCCATCCGCATGCTTGCATATGGAATTCCAGGCGATTTGGTGGGTGAGTATGTGCATATGAGTGAGTCCACATGTCTGCTGTCACTGTATAAGTTCTGCAAGGCCGTGGTGGCAGTGTTTGGCCCTAAGTACTTGAGGTAGCCAACTGCCGCTGATACACAGAGATTGTTGGCGACCAACGCAGCTAGGGCCTTTCTTGGCATGCTTGGTAGCATCGATTGTATGCACTGGGAGTGGAACTGTCCATTTGCTTGGCAGGGCCAGTACAAGGGGCATGTCAAAGCATGCACTGCCATATTAGAAGTCGTGGCTTCGCAGGATCTTTGGATATGACATTCTTTCTTCGGCATGGAAGGTTCTCACAATGATATCAACGTGCTGCAGCGTTCTCCAGTCTTTGCAAGGCTTGCAGAAGGCCACTCCCCACCTGTCAACATTAAGATCAATGACCACCAGTACAATAAGGGATACTATCTAGCTGATGGTATATATCCTCAGTGGTCAACTTTTGTGAAGACAATCTCGAACCCCCAAGGTGAGAAGAGAAAGAGATTTGCCCAAATGCAAGAGAGTGCTAGAAAGGATGTGTAACGTGCTTTTGGTGTGCTTCAATCCCGATGGGGTATCGTCCAAAACCCTGCACTGACATGGGATGAATGGACGCTTTGGGAGGTGATGACTGCTTGTGTGATCATGCACAACATGATCATCGAGGACGAGCGTGATGACAAGATCTTCGACCAAGGATTTGATTATCAAGGTGAAAATGTTGAGCCCCTGCACCAAGAACCGGCCACATTTGAACAGTTTGTCCAATTTCATCGTGAACTGCGTGATTGGCACACCCATTTGGATCTTCAAAATGACTTGGTTGAGCACGTGTGGAGTCACATTGGCAACCAATAGATGTATTGGTTCTTCATGTTCATTCAAGACAATTTCGATTTGGTTGTAAAACTATTTTATTAGAGACAATTTTGATTGGGTTGTAAAATTATTTTTATTTTCAGACAATTAATATTTGGACGTGAAAACTTGTTTTGATATGCATATATGGGCATTTTGGTCCGTGGTGGAAAGGATGGGGCCAAAGGATGCGGCCGAGCGCTGGGCGCAGGGCCACCGCATCCCAGGACAGGCCCGAACACGACCCCATTGCCCTACCCAAACGGACCGAATCCGAGCAAAGCGGACGTCCGTTTAGGGTCGTGCGGTGGAGTTGGCCTTACAACACCGTCTTCGCAGGAAGTGGCTCCATGTCAAGCTGCCTCATCTCTCCAACGACTATGTGACACTCCAAAAATTTTATTTGGTTTTTAGCAAAAACCTTGCTGGTTTTTCTCTTGTGAAATAAGGCATTTTAAAATTTTGAGAAAAACAATCCTCTTAAAAATCTTTTTCTTTGGCTAGGATGGTTATATCTGTTTTCTTCCTCAAACTTTGGGTTTTGACTTGTTAAAAACTTCTCCTCTGATTGGTCCTCTTCTCAAAGCATTTTTGGAGTTCAATCTTATTTTTTTTAAAAGAAAAACTCTATGAAAAGTTTGGATCTTCATTCTTTTGATAACCACCCATGATCTTGTATTTTTGACCATGGAGTGAAACCATTCCAAAACCTCCCATCCTCCTTGTTAACAACTCATATTCCCTGTCCCAACTCATCTAAACAAGTTTTGGATTTTATTTTGATTATTTCACCTCTCAAATCTTTTCTGACCTCTAATTTGAGCCTGACCCTTTTTCAAAGCAAGTACCCCATTGCAATTGAGATTTGACTTCAAACCAACTCTACTGGCTAGTCCTTTGGACCCACAACCCAGTACCATCTTGATCCACTCTTCTTCTTTTCAAAAATTTCAAATTTCACTCCCTGCAAGTTTGGACCAGATTTGCCAAATTTGGTGAAATTCATATCTCCACTTCTCCAAAAATTCTACAAAAATTCAGGCAACCTACTGGAGCAATGAGGAGCCACTCCACCAAAAATCAGCTCAAGGAAAAATTCCTACAAAGCAGAAACATTCTGTCGAACACCTTGCATGCACTGGTTCAGACACTTTCAGGCAAATTCAGAGTTCAGTGACGATCTTCGTCAGTTAAGTGCAGTCACGAGATCACAGTGCCCTTGGCACGTTGCTCGCCGCCTGACATGCTTGTCTGGAGCCCCGCACGCGCGCTTGGCAGCTTCCCGGCGTCGGTGGCGCCCTGGCCCGCCTGCGCCGGCGTGTCTTGCGGCGGCCGAACCACCGTAACAGCAGACAGGAAGCAGAACGGCGGCGCAACGCCGTTCAGCGCCGCCCAAGCTCCCTGGTGGCTCCGCGTGGCCCTCTCCACGCCAGCGCGCGCATGCAGCACGGTCGCTGTGGCGCGGCGTGCACAGCGCACGCTCTCTGCCGCCGACGGGTCCGCGCCGCTCCGTTCCATTGAACTCCACCTCAGCAAGCAAAACCCGACGCCGTTGGCACCTAAACAGACGCAGTGGACCTCCACGACGGCGCTCAACACCTAAACCCTCCCGACCAAGCCCTGCGCCGCCGTAATCCCTCGCCGAAGAATCCCGTTCTCGGCAACCGCCTCGGGGTGGCTATATATAGCGCCCCCGAGCCCGCTATCACTCCCGCACGGCTCCACCAACTCACCACACCCCGCCTGGCCATTGGAAGGGCCTCGAGGAGCCCTTCTTCCTCGACTCCGGCCACCTCCGTCCGCCTCGGGCTCCAGCAGCGTTCACTACGGTGAGGCCATCTCCGGCGCCCAAATCCCGTCTGCAACCTTCTTCCACACCTAGTTCTCTAACCCCCTCGTCAATTTGATCATTGCAGCCCTCTCCGGCAAGGTCCACGACCACCCGAACCGCCGTCCGCCGGAGCAAGGGCCACCGTCGACGTAGTGCTCACCGGCGACCACCACCACCACCAACCGACGCGGAATAGCTCCCTGAACACGTTGGTACTCTCCGATCTCCCTACCTCACCGTGGATCGCCGCCGGCGACCACCGCGGCTCTCGGGCGCCAGCGAGCCCCGACCCGCCTCTTTTGAATTCAAACCTGACGGGTGGGACCCGCCCGTCAGCCTCTCAGCTTGTTTTAAACGAATCGTTTTCTGAAAACGTCTTTTGCCAGAATACGCTTTCCCTCTGGGCCGGCGTAGTTGCTATCGAAACCTTTTCTGTTTTTATAATAAAAACCCTGGGAAGTTTCTGTTTCATTACAGATAAGTCCCTGGACAAAAACCCTTATATCTTTTTAACAGAAGCATATTTTTGAGTGATTCTTTTTCTGTTCTCTTCAAAATTTTGTCTAGTTTTTTATCAGATTTATTTGAAAAATATTTGCAATACTTTTTCTGCACCTCTCGGTATTCACGTTAGCGCGTATGTTCTCTCTATACCGTAGATACCGAAGAAGGTGACGGGGCCGCGAACTTCACCGAGCTTGGCTCCGACTATTCAGAACCAGGCAAGCATGTTTGAACTTTTGATATGATGAGTGTCTTGGCATGTTTTGCATTTAGTTAGTTTCATGGCATGTTGTGAGCATACCGATGAACGTGTTTGCATTATTGATGCAAGTGAGTTCGATGATCCACTCATTGTTGGATGTGAGTATGCAAGGCCATGTGTTGGCAAAAAGATGGGTAAGAAGGTAGTGCTGTAGCATGCCAGTCTTACGCCATACAAGTTAACTTCGGTACCAACCCGTATCGGTTTGGTTCCTATCCAATTCCCTTCCCTGTACTACCACACGTGTCTCGCAAGAGATATGGTTTAGTAAGTTGCAAACCACTTTCCTGGTACACACCAAAAAGGAGAGGCGGGGATGATGGTTCCATGGCCCTGGATTAAAGCCAGTCATCCGGTCAGGGGGCATGGGTGTTTCCGGTTGGGACCGAGAGGCGGGCACCCCTTAGAGCGCGCGTATATAAATTTGATCCCATGCTATTCGAGATTGTGATCTCCCCGTCTTAAAAGTTTTTCTTGGACGATGTCTAGGGTGATTCCTGGCATCGAGAGGTTGCATGGGTGTGTACTGGTTAGCTGTGTTTTCTTCTGAAATACCGTAAACGGAACTAGTCCTCGTAACTACAAGAGTCCGTTAACTGTGGGAAATTTTTGTACAAACCCTGCAGAGTCATAAATCTTCAATTTATCTTATCCATATCCAAGTTTCGTACTAACTAACAAGTGCCGGTTTTGGTGACAGATTATCCGGTGGGACACATGAGTGCTAAATCCGGTTAAATATTTAATCCTGTGAATGGACTAACCCGTTTATTTTCAAGAGTGGAATACTCCTTATGAACATTATTACCTTTCAGTACAAGCCCTTTCTGTGATGTCGCTCAGACGTCCGACTGTGGCATTTTATTATTTACTTTTAGTACAAGCCCTTTCTGTGATGTCGCTCAGACGTCCGACTGTGGCATTTTATTATTTACTTTCAGTAAAGCCCTTTCTGTGGTGTCGCTCAGAAGCCCGGCTGTGGCATTTCTTTTAAAGCCCTTTCTGTGGTGTCGCTCAGACGCCCGGCTATGGCATTTCTTTTAAAGCCCTTTCTGTGGTGTCGCTCAGACGCCCGGCTGTGGCATTTCTTTTAAAGCCCTTTCTATGGTGTCGCTCAGACGCCCGGCTGTGGCATTTCTTTTAAAGCCCTTTCTGTGGTGTCGCTCAGACGCCCGGCTGTGCCATTTCCTTTAAAGCCCTTTCTGCGGTGTCGCTCAGACGCCCGACTGTGGCATAAGCATTATTTTCTTGTTCACCTTTCGTGGCGTCACTTCAGACACTCGATTGGTTTTTCCTTTATTTTTTTTACTGTTGGGATTTCAGGCGGACTACCGCCGTTTTCCCTTTTATTTACCTTGCCTGCTAATATTTCAGTTATGCATTTGTAAATTAATCATGACGCATTCATGCATGCATTTGTTATATCTTACGTCCGAACTGTCTTGCGAGTACTTTCAAAGTACTCACTGGCTTGTTGATTTGGCCAGATGCTGACGAAGGCGATCTCATGGATGAAGAGTTCGATAGCGAGTCCGACGCCTAGAGGAGTCCCAGTCAGTCTTGTGCGACCCTGGAGTTGGTCACTGTATTATATCCGCTTCCGCTACACGAATAAATTCATCGAGCCTCACCTCGACACTCGATGAGATGCTAGTTTCAGAGTCACGCTAACCTCTCCCCACTGTGTTATTCCACCATCACTTTACCCTCGAGTCAGTAGTATGCCACCACACCGTAGTGTTATGTCCACCAATATGTATAATTATTGGTGCGCTTGTAATAATTTGTTGAGCCCCCTTAGCTCAACCCCTGTAATGTATTATATGCTACTGGCTTATTGTATCAAGAGTTTGCCTACCAGTGAGGGGGAATTTTCTCTCATACTGGACCCAAGAGATTGGTTTCTTCAATAAATATTTTTATTGGAAAAACCGGTCGTGACAAGCTTGGTACCAGAGCCAGGCTGACTATAGGAAGCCACTAGGTGTGATCGCTAATCGGTTATTAGCATGATAGAGCTTATTCATGTTTTTGCAATCGTAGTCATTTTTCTGACAGTCAGCATATATTTATGATCTGACCATTCAGGATTTTTGCCTACTTTTGTAGATGGCCGACCACAGCTGCGAGTCTCAGACCTTCGCCAATGTGCCCGATGGGTTCGTCAAGCTTCTCTCCTTCGCCGTTCAGGTTACGATGGGGCCATCTGTGCGACCAGTCGTCACTCTCTGCCAGCACAGAGCCAACAACCTTCTGACCATGCACCAGGCCGCGGTGCAGTTCAAGGGAGGGCGTGGTGAGATACGCCGCTTCCGGTTCTTAGGGAGAGCCATGCCTACGGAGAAGCATGCTATCCAGATGGCAGCCCGCGAGGCGATAGCTCGTCTCAGGGATGTCCTTCCCGCGATGAAGGCTCGTCGCTACCGCTATCTTCCATGCCATGTGCCCTACACCTGTCACTACGCATTCTCCTGCCCTAGAGGAGAACGAGACGAGGCTTTTGAGATGCTTATTGAGTATCTCCGGGCCTTGGAGGCAGCCTTCGACAACTTGGTGGACGTCTTCGTGGCCGCCCGCATGGACTCAGTCCATGGTTGTGCCGCCAACAGGAGGGAGCTCCTGCCCACCGCACCGCCACTGACTTTTGTCTCGTCCTCAGCATCCCATGCACCTGCTCGTCGCCTGCCTACCACCGAGGAGTTCAACCAAGCCATTGCGCCCACTCCAGCGCGCACTGCACCACCCTTCGCGCCTACTCCAATTCGTGTGGTTCCGCCCCTGGCACCCGCTCCATCTACTCGACGCAGCAGTACTCGTATGGAGCCTATTAGCGAGGAAGAAGTTGAGTCCCCGGCTTCGCTACGCCTCACCCTTGGCAGGGCCCAGGATGTCATCAACATATCCGACTGAGTACGCTTAGCCGCCATGCGTTGTACCGCCTTGCAAGAAGTGTTGTGAGAAGTAGCTTGTTTGCGCATCATGTAGGATCTGGAGAAGTGCACTAGCCTAAATAACATGTCAGGATTATGTACGCATATCCTGAGTGATGTATTGTATAATTATCACCGCGTGTAAGATACGTAAAGAGCAGTCTTTCTCCGTGCGCAAATCGATTTGTTTTTCCCTTGAGTAATCTTGGCTTTAAAATTTATTTGCCAACCTTGTGCATTTATGGATTTATTTTTTTGCAACCCTTCCATTTTTCTTATGGGTTTTACAAAATACATCCCCAGAGTGAAAAAAATGTCTCGTCCTTGGACACTCTCCATGCCAGCTCCACCAAAGGAAAATTATGGCAATCAACCGGGCAACAATTTTGCACAAGGGCAGTCAAGTCAATACTACGATACTCAGCCAAGCAACAATTTCACACAAGGTCAGTCAAGTCAACTGGACAGTGAAACGACACTCTCCCAAATGTGCCGCCTTTATGAGCAGAGTCAGCAACAACATCGGGAAATGATGAACCAAGTCATTAACATGGGAAATCACCATGGGCAGTATCCGCAGCATTCCAAGTTGTCTGAGCTACAGAAGACACGTCCCTCAATATTTTCTCATACTGACAAGCCACTTGAGGCCGAAGACTGGCTTCGAGATATGGAGAGAAAATTAATTATTGCAAAATGTTCAGACCCCGAGAAGGTACTTTATGCTCCGCACTATCTCACAGGAGCCGCTGCATCTTGGTGGGAAAATTTCTTGCACATGCATCCCAACGAAAATGATATAACCTGGGATGATTTCAAGGAAGGTTTCCGCGGTGCACACATTCCTAAGAGTATTATGAAAATCAAGAAAAGAGAGTTCGATGACCTCAAGCAAAGGAACATGACAGTGTCAGATTACAACGGCCAATTTACTCTGTTATCCCGCTACGCCAATGAAGAGCGTATGACAGAAAATAAGAAGATGGAAAAATTCCTTGACGGGCTAGCACCCGCGCTTAAATGCCAACTAGTTGTGCACACTTTTCCAGATTTTAAGACACTAGTGGACAATGCCATTACTCTGGAAAATGAGAGACGCAGTTTGGAAGATATCCGCAAGCGAAAGAGGGACCAGACTAACCATGCTCGCAATCACCGAAGCAAGACAGATTTTCAAAAGGGTGGGACACACAAATCATCATCCAACGTCTCACGCCCAACAAAGAATTTCCATGCTAGGGACAAGTAGTTCACATATCGCCCAGGTGTTACTTGTTACGCCTGTGGAGAAGAAGGGCATTATGCCAAGCAATGTCCCAAGCCTCGAAACTCAGCACCAAAGCCGAACAACGACAGCAATAATTCAGCGCCCAAGCGGAACAATTTCAATCCCAACAATAACCACAGGAAAGGTCATCTGAACCACGTGACCAAAGAGGAGGCACAAAATGCTCCGGATATCGTACTCGGTACGTTTCCTATCAACACAACACCTGCAATGGTTTTGTTTGATTCTGGAGCTTCTCACTCTTTTATTTCGAAAAGTTTTGCTTTGCAAAATAATTTTTCGATGCTTCCTTTGGAGAAATCCATGATCATCAAGTCCCCTGGGATTCAGCAAGTCACTCAGAGTTACTGTCAGGATGTGATTATTGAGCTCAAAGGATTGAAGTTTCACGCCAATCTCATTGTGTTGGAAAATAAAGGACTGGATGTCATCCTAGGGATGGACTGGTTAACCACCAACAAAGGTTTTATTGACTGTTTCAGTCGGACCATGATTCTCACACACCACCATGGTAAGACAATAAGAGTATCCGCCAAAGAAAGGGAAATGCCCAGGCAACCGAGATTGAACAAGGTGGATATTTCTGAATTAAGCAAGGTTCCAGTAGTGTGTGAATTTCCAGACGTATTTCCCGAAGAGCTACCAGGCATGCCACCAGACCGAGAGATAGAATTCAGCATTGAGCTAGCACCAGGAACCACCCCCACATACAAGAAGCCATACAGAATGGCACCGTCCGAGTTGGTTGAGTTGAAGAAGCAAATAAAGGAATTGCTGGACAAAGGATACATTCGAGTCAGCTCCTCACCTTGGGGATCACCAATTCTCTTTGCCAAAAAGAAAGACGGAACACTGAGATTGTGTATTGACTACCGAGCACTTAACATGGTCACAATCAAAAACAAATACCCGATGCAACGGATAAACGATTTGTTTGATCAACTTGCTCAGGCCAAGGTATTCTCGAAGATAGACTTAAGGTCAGGATACCATCAATTAAAAGTACGAACCGAGGATATCCCCAAGACAACATTCACCTCCAGATATGGACTATATGAGTTCACAGTAATGCCGTTTGGATTAACGAACGCCCCCGCATATTTTGTTCACCTCATGAACAAGGTATTTATGAAGTTTATGGACAAGTTCGTTGTGGTATTCATCGACGATATTCTGGTATACTCCAAGACGCCAGACGAGCACACGGAACACCTCAGGATTGTGCTGGGAGAACTCAGGAAACACCAATTATATGCCAAATTCAGCAAGTGCTAATTTTGGCTAAGACAAGTAGGCTTTCTAGGCCACGTATTGACCCAAGAGGGTATCGCAGTAGACCCAGAAAAAGTTAAGGCCGTACTTGGCTGGAAGTCACCAGCCAGCGTAACAGACATACGGAGTTTCTTGGGAATGGCAGGATATTACCGCAGATTTATTGAAGGATTCTCCACCATAGCCAAGCCAATGACGCAATTGCTCAAGAAAGATAAGAAGTTTGAATGGACAGAAGCCTGTGAGAAAAGTTTCCAAGAGCTAAAACGGAAATTAACGACTGCACCAGTATTAATTATGCCAGACATACACAAGAATTTTGAAGTATTTTGTGACGCGTCCAGAAAGGGACTCGGATGCGTGTTATTGCAAGAAGGCAAGGTTGTCGCATACGCTTCAAGGCAACTTCGCAAGCATGAGGAAAATTATCCCACTCATGACTTAGAAATGGCAGCGGTTATTCATGCACTCAAGGAAAGGAGGCATTTCCTACATGGAAATCGATGTGAAATATATACGGACCATAAAAGTCTCAAATATATTTTCACACAGCCAGAACTGAATTTAAGGCAACGACGCTGGTTAGAGCTAGTAAAGGATTATGATGTCGGAATCCACTACCATCCTGGAAAAGCGAATGTAGTAGCCGATGCTCTTAGTCGGAACCCCAGCGCCGACAACAACAGTCTGCCCGACTTAAGACCCGAATTCCAACAGGAATTTGCCAGACTCAACTTGTTGATGGTAGCAGAAGGCACCATAACAAACTTGAAGATACAACCCAACCTTGTGGAAAGAATCAAAGAAGCCTAGCCTGGTCACCCCAGCATTGAAGGCATCAAAAGAAAGGTGAGTATGGGCAAGGCCTCGGAATTCATCATAGACGAAGAAGGGACACTATGGTACGGAAACAGACTCCGCGTGCCAAACATAAAGGACCTCAAACAGCAAATTCTAGCTGAAGCCCACACCGCTCCATATTCGATCCACCCTGAAGGAACCAAGATGTATAAGGATATCCAGGAAAGATTTTGGTGGCACGGTATGAAGAGGGACATAGCCACCTTCATTGCATGCTGCGACTCTTGTCAACGCATAAAAGCTGAACATCAGAGACCAGCCGGACTACTACAACCCAACAAAATACCTGAGTGGAAATGGGATGAAATAGGGATGGATTTCATTGTCGGACTACCTTTATCACGACACGGGAATGATGCCATATGGGTTATCACCGACAGGTTAACTAAGGTGGCACATTTCATTCCAGTAAAGATGACCCACACCACTCAGAAGCTCGCCAGGATATATCTCTCTCGCATAGTTTGTCTGCACGGTGTCCCGAAGACTATAATATCTGACAGAGGAACACAGTTCGTCTCGAGATTCTGGGAACATTTACAACAGGCTCTAGGAACTCAACTAGCCTTCAGTACGGCATACCACCCCCAGACAGATGGACAGACAGAACGGGTAAACCAGATTTTGGAAGACATGCTGAGAGCATGTGTCCTCACCTATGGAACCAGTTGGGAAGACAGCCTGCCATATGCCGAGTTCGCGTACAACAACAGTTATCAGGCCAGCCTACAAATGGCACCATTTGAGGCTTTGTATGGACGAAGATGTCGTACCCTGTTAAATTGGTCAGAGACCGGTGACAGCCGTATCTTCGGCCCAGACATGCTCAAGGAAGCCGAGGAAAAGGTCCAGATAATCAGAGATCGACTCAAGACCGCCCAAAGCCGACAAAAGAGTTATTACGATCAGAAACATCGTGGGGTCAACTTCGAACCCGGTGAATTCGTGTACTTACGAGTGTCACCTATGAGGGGATTGCAACGATTCAAAATAAAAGGAAAGCTAGCGCCAAGATTCATCGGACCATTCTGTATAACGGCACAAAAAGGCACAGTAGCATACCAACTAGACTTACCTGAGGAACTGTCAGATATCCACAACGTGTTCCACGTATCGCAATTGGGAAAGTGCGTAAGCAACCCAGAAAAACAAGTATCCCATGAGAACATAGACGTGCAGCCAGACCTCACTTATCGGGAACACCCAGTGAAAATATTAGAGGAGTCTGAAAGGAGGACCCGACAGAAAGCCATCAAATTTTTTAAAGTCCAGTGGAGTAATCACACCGAAAGTGAAGCAACTTGGGAAAGAGAGGATTTTCTTCTAACAGAGCATCCGCACTTATTTAAGGATCGGCTGAAATCTCGGGGACGAGATTTTTCCTAAGGGGGTAGGTGTTCTCACACTCCAAAAATTTTATTTGGTTTTTAGCAAAAACCTTGCTGGTTTTTCTCTTGTGAAATAAGGCATTTTAAAATTTTGAGAAAAACAATCCTCTTAAAAATCTTTTTCTTTGGCTAGGATGGTTATATCTGTTTTCTTCCTCAAACTTTGGGTTTTGACTTGTTAAAAACTTTTCCTCTGATTGGTCCTCTTCTCAAAGTATTTTTGGAGTTCAATCTTATTTTTTTTAAAGAAAAACTCTATGAAAAGTTTGGATCTTCATTCTTTCGATAACCACCCATGATCTTGTATTTTTGACCATGGAGTGAAACCACTCCAAAACCTCCCCTCCTCCTTGTTAACAACTCATATTCCCTGTCCCAACTCATCTAAACAAGTTTTGGATTTTATTTTGATTATTTCACCTCTCAAATCTTTTCTGACCTCTAATTTGAGCCTGACCCTTTTTCAAAGCAAGTACCCCATTGCAATTGAGATTTGACTTCAAACCAACTCTACTGGCTAGTCCTTTGGACCCACAACCCAGAACCATCTTGATCCACTCTTCTTATTTTCAAAAATTTCAAATTTCACTCCCTGCAAGTTTCGACCAGATTTGCCAAATTTGGTGAAATTCATATCTCCACTTCTCCAAAAATTCTACAAAAATTCAGGCAACCTACTGGAGCAATGAGGAGCCACTCCACCAAAAATCAGCTCAAGGAAAAATTCCTACAAAGCAGAAACATTCTGTCGAACACCTTGCATGCACTGGTTCAGACACTTTCAGGCAAATTCAGAGTTCAGTGACGATCTTCGTCAGTTAAGTGCAGTCACGAGATCACAGTGCCCTTGGCACGTTGCTCGCCGCCTGGCATGCTTGTCTGGAGCCCCGCACACGCGCTTGGCAGCTTCCCGGCGTCGGTGGCGCCCTGGCCCGCCTGCGCCGGCGTGTCTTGCGGCGGCCGAACCACCGTAACAGCAGACAGGAAGCAGAACGGCGGCGCAACGCCGTTCAGCGCCGCCCAAGCTCCCTGGTGGCTCCGCGTGGCCCTCTCCACGCCAGCGCACGCATGCAGCACGGTCGCCGTGGCACGGCGTGCACAGCGCACGCTCTCTGCCGCCGACGGGTCCGCGTCGCTCCGTTCCGTTGAACTCCACCTCAGCAAGCAAAACCCGACGCCGTTGGCACCTAAACAGACGCAGTGGACCTCCACGACGGCGCTCAACTCCTAAAGCCTCCCGACCAAGCCCTGCGCCGCCGTAATCCCTCGCCGGAGAATCCCGTTCTCGGCAACCGCCTCGGGGTGGCTATATATAGCGCCCCCGAGCCCGCTCTCACTCCCGCACGGCTCCACCAACTCACCACACCCCGCCTGGCCACTGGAGGGGCCTCGAGGAGCCCTTCTTCCTCGACTCCGACCACCTCCGTCCGCCTCGGGCTCCAGCAGCGTTCACTGCGGTGAGGCCATCTCCGGTGCCCAAATCCCGTCTGCAACCTTCTTCCACACCTAGTTCTCTAACCCCCTCGTCAATTTGATCATTGCAGCCCTCTCTGGCAAGGTCCACGACCACCCGAACCGCCGTCCGCCGGAGCAAGGGCCACCGTCGACGTAGTGCTCACCGGCGACCACCACCACCACCAACCGACGCGGAATAGCTCCCTGAACATGTTGGTACTCTCCGATCTCCCTACCTCGCCATGGATCGCCGCCGGCGACCACCGCGGCTCTCGGGCGCCAGCGAGCCCCGACCCGCCTCTTTTGAATTCAAACCTGACGGGTGGGACCCGCCCGTCAGCCTCTCAGCTTGTTTTAAACGAATCGTTTTCTGAAAAAGTCTTTTGCCAGAATACGCTTTCCCTCTGGGCCGGCGTAGTTGCTATCGAAACCTTTTCTGTTTTTATAATAAAAACCCTGGGAAGTTTCTGTTTCATTACAGATAAGTCCCTGGACAAAAACCCTTATATCTTTTTAACAGAAGCATATTTTTGAGTGATTCTTTTTCTGTTCTCTTCCAAATTTTGTCTAGTTTTTTATCAGATTTATTTGAAAAATATTTGCAATACTTTTTCTGCACCTCTCGGTATTCACGTTAGCGCGTATGTTCTCTCTATACCATAAATACCGAAGAAGGTGACGGGGCCGCGAACTTCACCGAGCTAGGCTCCGACTATTCAGAACCAGGCAAGCATGTTTGAACTTTTGATATGATGAGTGTCTTGGCATGTTTTGCATTTAGTTAGTTTCATGGCATGTTGTTAGCATACCGATGAACGTGTTTTTCATGCATTATTGATGCAAGTGAGTTCGATGATCCACTCATTGTTGGATGTGAGTATGCAAGGCCATGTGTTGGCAAAAAGATGGGTAAGAAGGCAGTGTTGTAGCATGCCAGTCTTACGCCATACAAGTTAACTTCGGTACCAACCCGTATCGGTTTGGTTCCTATCCAATTCCCTTCCCTGTACTACCACACGTGTCTCGCAAGAGATATGGTTTAGTAAGTTGCAAACCACTTTCCTGGTACACACCAAAAAGGAGAGGCCGGGATGATGGTTCCATGGCCCTGGATTAAAGCCAGTCATCCGGTCAGGGGGCATGGGTGTTTCCGGTTGGGACCGAGAGGGGGGCACCCCTTAGAGCGCGCGTATATAAATTTGATCCCATGCTATTCGAGATTGTGATCTCCCCGTCTCAAAAGTTTTTCTTGGACGATGTCTAGGGTGATTCCTGGCATCGAGAGGTTGGATGGATGTGTACTGGTTAGCTGTGTTTTCTTCTGAAATACCGTAAACGGAACTAGTCCTCGTGACTACGAGAGTCCGTTAACTGTGGGAAATTTTTGTACAAACTCTGCAGAGTCATAAATCTTCAATTTATCTTATCCATATCCAAGTTTCGTACTAACTAACAAGTGCCGGTTTTGGTGACAGATTATCCGGTGGGACACATGAGTGCTAAATCCGGTTAAATATTTAATCCTGTGAATGGACTAACCCGTTTATTTTCAAGAGTGGAATACTCCTTATGAACATTATTACCTTTCAGTACAAGCCCTTTCTGTGATGTCGCCCAAACGTCCGACTGTGGCATTTTATTATTTACTTTCAGTACAAGCCCTTTCTGTGATGTCGCTCAGACGTCCGACTGTGGAATTTTATTATTTACTTTCAGTAAAGCCCTTTCTGTGGTGTCGCTCAAACGCCCGGCTGTGGCATTTCTTTTAAAGCCCTTTCTGTGGTGTCGCTCAGACGCCCGGCTGTGGCATTTCTTTTAAAGCCCTTTCTGTGGTGTCGCTCAGACGCCCGGCTGTGGCATTTCTTTTAAAGCTCTTTCTGTGGTGTCACCCAGACGCCCGGCTGTGGCATTTCTTTTAATGCCCTTTCTGTGGTGTCGCTCAGACGCCCGGCTGTGGCATTTCTTTTAAAGCCCTTTCTGCGGTGTCGCTCAGACGCCCGACTGTGGCATAAGCATTATTTTTTTGTTCACCTTTCGTGGCGTCACTCTAGACACTCGATTGGTTTTTCCTTTATTTTTTTACTGTTGGGATTTCAGGCGGACTACCGCCGTTTTCCCTTTTATTTACCTTGCCTGCTAATATTTCAGTTATGCATTGGTAAATTAATCATGACGCATTCATGCATGTATTTGTTATATCTTACGTCCGAACTGTCTTGCGAGTACTTTCAAAGTACTCACTGGCTTGTTGATTTGGCCAGATGCTGACGAAGGCGATCTCATGGATGAAGAGTTCGATAGCGAGTCCGACGCCTAGAGGAGTCCCAGTCAGTCCTGTGCGACCCTGGAGTTGGTCACTGTATTATATCCGCTTCCGCTACCCGAATAAATTCATCGAGCCTCACCTCGACGCTCGATGAGATGCTAATTTGAGAGTCACGCTAACCTCTCCCCACTGTGTTATTCCACCATCACTTTACCCTCGAGTCAGTAGTATGCCACCACACCGTAGTGTTATGTCCACCAATATGTATAATTATTGGTGCGCTTGTAATAATTTGTTGAGCCCCCTTAGCTCAACCCCTGTAATGTATTATATGCTACTGGCTTATTGTATCAAGAGTTTGTCTACCAGTGAGGGGGAATTTTCTCTCATACTGGACCCAAGAGATTGGTTTCTTCAATAAATATTTTTATTGGAAAAACCGGTCGTGACAGACTAGCTCAAGAAACATGTATAGAATGACACCGTCAGAATCCTCTCACCTCCCGTGTCGCTTCACATGGCGACACCTCGTGCAGCCAGCCTCCTCCCCCATTTCCAGTTCCCCCCGTAGCCACTGCCGCCGGCCTTCGCCATGGCCGTGGCAGCCCAGCTACCGATGGTAGTCTGGGGCGGTTGGGCAACAGATGCGACCGTGGGAGCTGCTGGGGCGGCGGCGACGGATCGTTAACGTGGGGTGACTAGGGCGATACCCCTGCATTGGGGTGGTGGCAGTAAGCTTCCTAGGTGGCAAGGATTTGGCGGAGGAGGCGCTATTCATTGGCTTTGTGGGATCCTCAAAGAAAACCTACGTCATGCACGAACATCTCCACTTGCCTTGTTGCCTCCAGGAGATCGAGGCGCAAGATTTTGTGAGCCTAGTGGTCGGGGCCATGTTGCGAGCAGGAGAGGCGTGGCAAAGGTGTGTTACTCGATGTCCACGTGGTGATTCTCCACCAACGGCGGATCCGATCTAGGCCTTATGGGTCTGTGCGGGCGTGCGGAGGGGTGTCCGCCTTCTCCTCCACTGATCAATCAATCCTTTAATTCCATCTTTTGTATCATCTAGCTATATATTGTATTTTTATATGTCAAGCTTTACTAGTTGACCCATCATTGAACAAAATACTGACATTGAATATTGTGTTTAGTTCCTTATTACATATATAGCTTCAATTTTGTATGCCTTGAAACTGGGTTTTTTGGTGGTATTTTTTGGCCCTTGGTTTCCCACTCGGTGCGTCACCCAATCTTGGCTCCGCCACATATAGTACGCCGCCGCCTGTGACGTCGAGACCTTCTTACCACCGCCTGCTCCTCCCCACCGGTAGTCCGCTCGGCTGATCCATGGGCGACCCTCGTGTCACTTCCTGGCCTTGGTGGCTACTTTTGGGAGTAGTGGAGAGAGTACTTCTGGACGGAGGGAGTACTTTGTAAATAACATTACACAGATTGATAGGCCTAAAATCAGAAAGTTTAGATAGATTGTCCACCTTTGGAATTAATACAATCGAAGTAGTGTTTGCCCCAATTGGTATTATAATTGTTTGGAAAAACTCCTTAATGGCGGCATTTACTTGACCTTTCAATATACCCCAATGCCTCTGGAAGAATCTTGTCAGAAATCCATTCAGGTCAGGTGGTTTTAGTGGACCATTTTGAAACAAAACATATGAAATATCCTTCTCCGAAATTCAGATGCATAAGCTCCTCCAATTGATTACGATATTTCTGTCATTCTTTATTTATGCTACCAAACTTTTTCTGGCTTCAGTGAACAACTCATAGTGCTGCCCAAGCGTCCTCCTGATTGCCCAAATCATGCATATGACTAGCCGCTTCCCAAGCTGTTGGACCATCACATACAGCGTCGGATCCCTCTCCCACACGATTTCAAACTGCCGAATTTCTTCTTACCGAGCTGCACCTTGTTGCCCTCCCCGTGCGCAATAAAGAACAACACGATCAGAACAAGGGGAATCAACATGTGATGCTGAATTGAAGGGAAATAAATCACACAATGATGCAACGTCCAAGTTCAAATGAACCTTGGCTCTGTAGCACCAGCCCGTTTGTTATCTCATGTGTGAAGCACACCTGCAAAGCCAAGGTTAGTCAAAACACAGAGCTCAAGAATGCCCCCTAAAGTCCTCATTTGTGGTTCTGCTCTAGGCATCACTAAAAAGTGCTCAAAACTCCACATGGCCTCATTAAAATCGCCGACAACTAACTATGATCCTGACGCGAGTGTGACGCAATCAGTTTAGACCACATAAGGTGCTGATCCCCTCCACTCTTGGCTCCCCAGAAACACAAGTTAAACGCCATAAGGAATCAGAATCAGCCATACGAACCTAAGCATCAATAAACCAGTTAGATTTATCCAACACATCCACATGCAAGGACTCATACCAGTACAAGGCTAAACCCTCACTCAATCCATCACTGTCAACACTAGTGAAACCATAGAGACCCAAACGTCCCATCCCCATTCTCGGTATGAAGATGACTGGTCATCCACAAGAAGTGTTGGGGAACGTAGCAGAAATTTAAAATTTTCCTACGTGTCACCAAGATCTATCTATGGAGAAACCAGCAACGAGGGGAAGAAGAGTGCATCTACATACCCATGTAGATCGCTAAGCGGAAGCGTTCAAGAACGCAGATGAAGGAGTCGTACTCATAGCGATTCAGATCGCGGTTGATTCCGATCTAAGCGCCGAACCACGGCGCCTCCGCGTTCAACACACGTGCAGCCCGGTGACGTCTCCCACGCCTTGATCCAGCAAGGAGAGAGGGAGAGATTGGGGAAGACTCCGTCAAGCAGCAGCACGACGGCGTGGTGGTGGTGGAGGAGCCTGGCAATCCAGCAGGGGTTCGCCAAGCACCGCAAGAGACGAGGAGGGAGAGGGGTAGGGCTGCGCCAAGAGGGATATGTTCTCATGTGTTAGGCAGCCCCAAAACCTCCACTATATATAGGGGCAAAGGGGAGGGGAGGCTCCCTAGGGTTTCCCCTAGGGAGGGGTGGCGGCCAGGGCAGATGGGATCTCCCCCTTGGGTGACTTGGCCCCCAAGCCAGGAGGTGGGAACCCTAGATGGGGCACCCCAAAACCCCTGGTCACATGGGAATAGGTGAGGGGGGCGCACAGCCCCTTAGTGGGCTGGTTTGACCCCTTCTCTTGGCCCACGAAGCCCCCCAATACTTGTCGGGGCTCCCGAAACACCTTTCGGTCATGCTGGTCATCACCCGGTACCTCCGGAACACT
The DNA here is from genome assembly GCA_032464435.1 of Aegilops umbellulata. Classification (NCBI taxonomy): domain Eukaryota; kingdom Viridiplantae; phylum Streptophyta; class Magnoliopsida; order Poales; family Poaceae; genus Aegilops; species Aegilops umbellulata. The sequence goes on from CP136059.1 coordinate 423,654,357, forward strand.
TTCGGACTCCAAAACCCTTCGTCCAATATATCAATCTTTACCTCCGGACCATTCCGGAACTCCTCATGATGTCCGGGATCTCATCCGGGACTCCGAAAAACATTCGGTAACCACGTATATCTATTCCCTATAACCCTAGCGTCACCGAACCTTAAGTGTGTAGACCCTACGGGTTCGGGAACCATGCAGACATGACCGAGACGTTCTCTGGTCAATAACCAACAGTGGGATCTGGATACCCATGTTGGCTCCCACATGTTCCACGATGATCTCATCGGATGAACCACGATGTCGAGGATTCAATCAATCCCGTATTCAATTCCCTTTGTCTAGCGGTATTGTACTTTCCCGAGATTCGATCGTCGGTATCCCGATACCTTGTTCAATCTCGTTACCGGCAAGTCTCTTTACTCGTTCCATAACACATCATCACGTGATCAACTCCTTGATCACATTTTGCACATTATGATGATGTCCTACCGAGTGGCCCCAGAGATTCCTCTCCGTCACACAGAGTGACAAATCCCAGTCTCGATTCGTGCCAACCCAACAGACACTTTCGGAGATACCCGTAGTGCACCTTTATAGCCACCCAGTTACGGTGTGACGTTTGGCACACCCAAAGTATTCCTACGGTATCCGGGAGTTACACAATCTCGTGGTCTAAGGAAATGATACTTGACATTAGAAAAGCTTTGGCATACGAACTACACGATCTTGTGCTATGCTTAGGATTGGGTCTTGTCCATCACATCATTCTTCTAATGATGTGATCCCGTTATCAATGACTTCCAATGTCCATGGTCAGGAAACCGTAACCATCTATTGATCAACGAGCTAGTCAACTAGAGGCTTACTAGGGACATGGTGTTGTCTATGTATCGACACATGTATATGAGTTTCCTATCAATACAATTCTAGCATGGATAATAAAGATTATCATGAACAAGGAAATATAATAATAACTAACTTATTATTGCCTCTAGGGCATATTTCCAACGGTCTCCCACTTGCACTAGAGTCAATAATCCAGTTCACATCGCTATGTGATTAACACTCAAGGTCACATCCCCATGTGACTAACACCCAAAGAGTCTACTAGAGTCAATAATCTAGTTCACATTACCATGTGATTAACACTCAATGAGTTCTGGGTTTGATCATGTTATGCTTGTGAGAGATGTTATAGCCAACGGGTCTGAACCTTTCAGATCCGTGTGTGCTTTACAAATCTCTATGTCATCTCCTAGATGTAGCTACCACGCTCTATTTGGAGCTATTCCAAATAACTGTTCTACTATACGAATCCAGTTTACTACTCAGAATAAATCTGGATTAGTGTCAAAGTTTGCATCGGCGTAACCCTTTACGACGAACTCTTTTACCACCTCCATAATCGAGAAAATTCCTTAGTCCACTAGTTACTAAGGATAACTTTGACCGCTGTGCTGTGATCCATTCTTGGATCACTCTTGTACCCCTTGACTGACTCATGGCAAGGCACACTTCAGGTGCGGTACACAGCATAGCATACTGTAGAGCCTACGTCTAAAGCATAGGGGACGACCTTCGTCCTTTCTCTCTATTCTGCCGCGGTCAGGTTTCGAGTCTTACTCAATGTTCACACCTTATAACACAGCCAAGAACTCTTTCTTTGCCGATCCATTCTGAACTCCTTCAAAATCTTGTCACATTATGTATTCATTTGAAAGTACTATTAAGCGTTTTGATCTATACTTATAGATCTTAATGCTCAATACTCAAGTAGCCTAATCCAGGTTTTCCATTGAAAAACACTTTTCAAATAACTCTGCATGCTTTCCAAAAATTCTACATCATTTCCGATCAACAATATGTCAACAACATATACTCATCAGAAATCTATAGTGCTCCCACTCACTTCTTTGGAAATACAAGTTTCTCATAAACTTTGTATAAACCCAAAATCTTTGATCATCATCAAAGTGTATATTCCAACTTCGAGATGCTTACTCCAGTCCTTAGAAGGATTGCTGGAGCTTCGCATGCTTGTTAGCATCTTTCAGGATTGTTAAAACCTTCTGGTTGTATCACATACAACCTTTCCTCAAGAAAATCGTGAGGAAACAATGTTTTCACATCCTATCTGCAAGATTTCACAAATAATGCAGTGGCTGCTAATATAATTCCAACAGACTCTTAGCATCGCTACGAGTGAGAAAGTCTCACCATAGTCAACTCCTTGAACTTGTCGGGAAACATCTTAACGACAAGTCGAGCTTTCTTAATGGTGACATTTACCATCATTGTTCGTCTTCCTTTTAAAATCCATCTGTACTCAACAGCCTCATGACCATCGAGCCGTTCTGCCAAAGTCTACACTTTCTTTTCATACATGGATCCTCTCTCGGATTTTATGGCCTCGAGCCATTCATCGGAATCCGGGCCCACCATCGCTTCTCCATAGCTCGTAGGTTCATTGTTGTCTAGCAACATGACTTCCAAGACAGGGTTACGTACCACTCTGAAGTAGTACGCATCCTTGTCATCCTACGAGGTTTGGGAGTGACTTGATCCGAAGTCTCATGATCAATATCATAAGCTTCCACTTCAATTGGTGTAGGTGCCACAGGAACAACTCTTTGTGCCCTGCTATACACTAGTTGAAGTGATGGTTCAATAACCTTATCAAGTCTCCACCATCCTCCCACTCAATTCTTTTGAGAGAAACTTTTCCTCGAGAAAGGACCCGATTCTAGAAACAATCCCTATTGCTTACGGATCTGAGACAGGATGTATACCCAAATGTTTTAGGTATTCTATGAAGATGCATTCATCCGCTTTGGGTTCGAGCTTATCAGCCTGAAACTTTTTCACATAAGTGTCGTAGCCCCAAACCTTTTAAGAAACGACAGCTTAGGTTTCTCTAAACCATAGTTCATACGGTGTCATCTCATCGGAATTACGTGGTGCCCTATTTAAGGTGAATGTGGTTGTCTCTAATGCCTAACCCATAAACTATCGTGGTAATTCGATAGGAGACATCATGCTATGCATCATATCCAATAGGGTGCAGTTATGATGTTCGGACACACCATCACACTATGGTGTTCCAGGCGGTACTAGTCATGAAACAATTTCCACAATGTCTCAATTGTGTACCAAACTCGCAACTCAGATATTCATCTCTATGATCATATCATAGATATTTTATCCTCTTGTCACGGCGATCTTCAACTTATTTCTGAAATTACTTGAACCATTCATTAATTCAGACTTGTGTTTCATCAAGGAAATATACTCAGTATCTACTCAAATCATCTATGAAGTAAGAGCATAACGATATCCACTGCGTGCCTCAGCACTCATTGGACTGCACACATCAAAATGTGTTACTTCCAACAAGTTGCTTTCTTGTTCCATTTACTAAAACCGAAGCTTTCAGTCATCTTGCCCATGTGGTATGATTTGCATGTCTCAAGCGATTCAAAATCAAGTGAGTCCAAACGGTCCATCTGCATGGAGTTTCTTCATGCGTATATACCAATAGACATGGTTCACATGTCTCAATCTTTTCAAAAATGAGTGAGTCCAAAGATCCATCAACATGGAGCTTCTTCATGCGTTTTATACCAATATGACTTACATGGCAGCGCCACAAGTAGGTGGTACTATCATTACTATCTTATATCTTTTGGCATGAACATGTGTATCACTGTGATCGAGATTCAATAAACCATTCATTTTAGGTGCAAGACCATTGAAGGTATTATTCAAATAAACAGAGTAACTATTATTCTCCTTAAATGAATGACCGTATGGCGACAGACATAATCCATTCATGTCTATGCTCAACGCAAACACCAAATAACAAGTATTTAGGTCTAACACCAATCTCGATGGTAGAGGGAGTATGCGATGCTTGATCACATCAAGCTTGGAAACACTTCCAACACATATCATCATCTCACCTTTAGCTAGTCTCCGTTTATTCTGTAGCTTTTATTTCAAGTTACTAACACTTAGCAACCGAACCGGTATCTAATACCCTGGTGCTACTAGGAGTACTAGTAAAGTACACATTAACATAATGTATATCCAATATACTTCTATCGACCTTGCCAGCATTCTCATCTACCAAGTATCCAGGGTAATTCTGCTCCAGTGGCTGTTCCCCTTATTACAGAAGCACTTAGGCTCGGGCTTGGGTTCAACTTTGGGTTTCTTCACTTGAGCAGCAACTGACTTGTCGTTTCATGAAGTATCCCTTTCTTGCCCTTGCCCTTCTTGAAACTAGTGGTTTTTAACTAACCATCAACAATTGATGCTCCTACTTGACTTCTACTTTCGCGGTGTCAAGCATCGCGAATATCTCAAGGATCATCATATCTATCCCTGATATGTTATAGTTCATCACGAAGCTCTCGCAGCTTGGTGGTAATGACTTTGGAGAAACATCACTATCTTATCTGGAAGATCAACTCCCACTCGATTCAAGTGATTGTTGTACTCAGACAATCTGAGCACAAGCTCAACGATTGAGCTTTTCTCCCTTAGTTTGCAGGCTAAGAAAATCGTCGAAGGTCTTATACCTCTTGACATGGACACGAGCCTGAAATCCCAATTTCAGCCCTCGAAACATCTCATATGTTCCGCGACATTTCAAAAATGTCTTCGGTGCCTCAATTCTAAACCATTTAACATTACCGAACTATCATGTAGTCATCAAAACGTGTATGTCAGATGTTCGCAACATCCACAGACCACGTTCGAGGTCCAGCACACCGAGCGGTGCATTAAGGACATAAGCCTTCTACTGTCCGCATAATTGCTACTATCAACTTTCAACAATATTTTCTCTAGGAACATATCTAAAATAGTAGAACTAAAGCACGAGCTACGACATAATTTGCAAAAACCTTTTGACTATGTTCAGGATAAACAAGTTCATCTTATGAACTCCCACTCAGATAGACATCCCTCTAGTCATCTAAGTGATTACATGATCCGAGTCAACTAGGCCGTGTCCGATCATCACGTGAGACGGACTAGTCATCATCGGTGAACATCTTCATGTTGATGGTATCTACCATACGACTCATGCTCGACCTTTCGGTCTCTTGTGTTCCGAGGCCATGTATGTACATGCTAGGCTCGTCAAGTCAACCTAAGTGTTTCGCGTGTGTAAATCTGGCTTACACCCATTGTATGTGAACGTAAGAATCTATCACACCCGATCATCACGTGGTGCTTCGAAACGACGAACTTTCGCAACGGTGCACAGTTAGGGGGAACACTTTCTTGAAATTTTAATGAGGGATCATCTTATTTACTATCGTCGTTCTAAGCAAATAAGATGTATAAACATGATAAACATCACATGCAATCAAATAGTGACATGATATGGGCAATATCATATTGCTCCTTTTGATCCCCATCTTCGGGGCTCCATGATCATCATCGTCACCGGCATGACACCATGATCTCCATCATCATGATCTCCATCATTGTGTCTCCATGAAGTTGTCTCGCCAACTTATTACTTCTACTACTATGGCTACCTGTTAGGAATAAAGTAAAGTAATTGCATGGCGTTGTTCAATGACACGCAGGTCATACAATAAATAAAGACAACTCCTATGGCTCCTGCCAGTTGTCATACTCATCGACATGGAAGTCGTGATTCCTATTACAAGAACATGATCAATCTCATACATCACATATCATTCATCACATTCTTCTTGGCCATATCATATCACATAGCATACCCTGCAAAAACAAGTTAGACGTCCTCTAATTGTTGTTTGCATGTTTTAAGTGGCTGCTATGGGTTTCTAGCAAGAACGTTTCTTACCTACGCAAAAACCACAACGTGATATGCCAATTGCTATTTACCCTTCATAAGGACCCTTTTCATCGAATCCGATCCGACTAAAGTGGGAGAGACTGGCACCCGCTAGCCACCTTATGCAACATGTGCATGTCAGTCCGTGGAACCTGTCTCACGTAAGTGTACGTGTAAGGTCGGTCCGGGCCGCTTCATCCCACAATGCCACCGAATCAAGATTGGACTAGTAATGGTAAGCATATTGAACAAAATCAACGCCCACAACAACTTGTGTTCTACTCATGCATAGAAACTACGCATAAACCTGGCTCTGATACCACTTTTGGGGAACGTAGCAGAAATTCAAAATTTTCCTACGTGCTACCAAGATCTATCTATGGAGAAACCAGCAACGAGGGGAAGGAGAGTGCATCGACATACCCTTGTAGATCGCTAAGCGGAAGCGTTCAAGAACGCTGATGAAAGAGTCGTACTCATAGCGATTCAGATCACGGTTGATTCCGATGTAAGCGCCGAACCACGGCGCCTCCGCGTTCAACACACGTGCAGCCCGGTGATGCCTCCCACGCCTTGATCCAGCAAGTAGAGAGGGAGAGGTTGGGGAAGACTCCGTCCAGCAGCAGCACGACGGCGTGGTGGTGGTGGAGGAGCGTGGCAATCCAGCAGGGGTTCGCCAAGCACCGCAAGAGACGAGGAGGGAGAGGGGTAGGGCTGCGCCAAGAGGGAGATGTTCTCATGTGTTAGGCAGCCCCAAAACCTCCACTATATATAGGGGCAAAGGGGAGGGGAGGCGCCCTAGGGTTTCCCCTAGGGGGGGCGGCGGCCAGGGCAGATGGGATCTCCCCCTTGGGTGACTTGGCCCCCAAGGCAGGAGGTGGGAACCCTAGATGGGGCACCCCAGACCCCCTGGTCACGTGGGAATAGGTGAGGGGGGCGCACAGCCCCTTAGTGGGCTGGTTTGTCCCCTTCCCTTGGCCCACGAAGCCCCCCAACACTTGTCGGGGCTCCCGAAACACATTTCGGTCATGCTGGTCATCACCCGGTACCTCCGGAACACTTCCGGACTCCAAAACCCTTCGTCCAATATATCAATCTTTACCTCCGAACCATTCCGGAACTCCTCGAGATGTCCGGGATCTCATCCGGGACTCCAAACAACATTCGGTAACCACGTATATGTATTCCCTATATCCCTAGCGTCACCGAACCTTAAGTGTGTAGACCCTACGGGTTCGGGAACCATGCAGACATGACCGAGACGTTCTCTGGTCAATAACCAACAGCGGGATCTGGATACCCATGTTGGCTCCCACATGTTCCACGATGATCTCATCGGATGAACCATGATGTCGAGGATTCAATCAATCCCGTATTCAATTCCCTTTGTCTAGCGGTATTGTACTTGCCCGAGATTCGATCGTCGGTATCCCGATACCTTGTTCAATCTCGTTACCGGCAAGTCTCTTTACTCATTCTGTAACACATCATCCCGTGATCAACTCCTTGATCACATTGTGCACATTATGATGATGTCCTACCGAGTGGGACCAGAGATACCTCTCCGTCACACAGAGTGACAAATCCCAGTCTCGATTCGTGCCAACCCAACAGACACTTTCGAAGATACTCGTAGTGCACCTTTATAGCCATCCAGTTACGTTGTGACGTTTTGCACACCCAAAGTATTCCTACAGTATCCGAGAGTTGCACAATCTCATGGCCTAAGGAAATGATACTTGACATTAGAAAAGCTTTAGCATACGAACTACACGATCTTGTGCTATGCTTAGGATTGGGTCTTGTCCATCACATCATTCTTCTAATGATGTGATCCCGTTATCAATGACATCCAATGTCCATGGTCAGGAAACCATAACCATCTATTGATCAACGAGCTAGTCAACTGGAGGCTTACTAGGGACATGGTGTTGTCTATGTATCCACACATGTATCTGAGTTTCCTATCAATACAATTCTAGCATGGATAATAAACGATTATCATGAACAAGGAAATATAATAATAACTAATTTATTATTGCCTCTAGGGCATGTTTCCAACAAGAAGCACAACAGTTAGGGAGACGTTCATATTTCACCAAAATATCTGCCGCTTGCTGTCCATCACTTGGTGGCCTTGTAACGAAGCGGGACTCTATCTTGATGGCTGCAGCGTGCGTGAGCATGCTGTTGTGCAAGAATAGGGGACGAATTGCCCACCAACAGAATTAAACTGGTTCGGCAACAGTTATTTTATGAATGAAATAAAGCATGCTTTGCTATTTTCATGTAAAAATCAAGAACAAGTGAATGCACTGGGTGTTTTACGGATAGAAGTAACTTGAGAAGGATGTACCCGAGGTTCATTATTGGTAGATGATTCTTTACCTGGGGAAAGATTTTTACATTTTTTATTACATATCGAAGGTTCCTTGCTGTGACGGAAGCTCGGAATGTGACGGTGAGGGAGTCCTGGATTAGGGGGTGTTCGGATGGCCGGACTATACCTTCAGCCGGACTCCAGGACTATGAAGATATAAGAATGAAGACTTCGTCCCGTGTCCGGCTGGGACTTTCCTTGGCGTGGAAGGCAAGCTTGGCGATGCGTCTATTCAAGATCTCCTACCATTGTAACCGACTCTGTGTAACCCTAACCCTATTCGGTGTCTATATAAACCGGAGGGTTCTAGTCCGTAGGACAACTTCATCATACGACAATCATACCATAGACTAGCTTCTAGGGTTTAGTCTCCTTGATCTCGTGGTAGATCTACTCTTGTACTACACATATCATCAATATTAATCAAGCAGGAGTAGGGTTTTACCTCCATCGAGAGGGCCCGAACCTGGGTAAAAACATCGTGTCCCTTGTCTCCTGTTACCATCCAGCCTTGACGCACAGTTCGGGACCCCCTACCCGAGATCCGCCGGTTTTGACACCGACATTGGTGCTTTCATTGAGAGTTCCTCTGTGTCGTCACTTTCGGGCTCGATGGCTCCTTCGATCATCAACGGCAATGCGGTCCAGGGTGAGACTTTTCTCCCCGGACCGATCTTCGTCTTCGGTGGCTTCGCACTGCGGGCCAATTCGCTTGGCCACCTGGAGCAGATTGAAAGCTAGGCCCTTAGCCATCAAGTCAGGTTTGGAAGCCTAAACTACACGGCGAACATCCTCGGAGATTTGATCTTCGACGGATTCGAGCCACAGCCAAGCTCGCCGCGCTCTTTCGAGAGGCATGATCTAGCTCTACCGCTGAACAGTACCCTGGAGGCCGCACAAGCGCCGGTTCCGACCCTTAATTCGGAGTCTGTTGCGCCAATCAAGGATGAGCGGTTGGACGTCACCTCGGGGGCGATGATATCAAAGGCGATCGAGCCGAACGTCAGCCCGGCGCTCTGCACAGCCCGTGACTCCGAGGAGCCGGATTCTTCTTCGAACTCCGAGCCTCCCACGCCCCTGCCGATCGAATCCGATTGGGCACCTATAATGGAGTTCACCACCGCGGACATCTTTCAGCACTCACCTTTCGGCGATATCCTGAACTCTCTAAAGTCTCTCTCTTTATCAGGAGAGCCCTGGCTGGACTACGGTCAGGAAGGATGGGATGCGGACGATGAAGAAATTCGAAACCCACCCACCACCCACTTTGTAGCCGCTGTCGACGATTTAACAGACATGCTTGACTTCGACTCCTAAGACATCAACGGTATGGACGACGATGCAGGAGATGAACAGGAACCAGCACCTGTAGGGCGCTGGAAGGCCACCTCGTCATATGACATATACATGGTGGATACTCCAAATGATGGAGATGGCGATGGAACAGCGGGGGATGACACCTCCAAGAAACAGCCAAAGCGCCGGCGTCAACGAGGCCGCTCTAAATCCCGCCACAGCAAAAACGGTGATTCCGGCACCGGAGATAATAACACTCCGGATAGCGCCGAAGAACACCCCCTCCAGCAAGATTCGACACAGGAAGATGGAGAAGCCAGCCCTCATGAGAGAGCGGCGGACCGAGAAGTCGAGGACGATAACTATATGCCTCCCTCTGAAGACGAGGCAAGCCTCGACGACGACGAATTCGTCGTACCACAGACCCCGCCGAACAAGAGCGTTTTAAACGCAGTGTTTTAGCCACGGCAAGCAGCCTCAAGAAAAAGCAGCAACAGCTTAGAGCTGATCAAGACTTGCTAGCTGATAGATGTACTAAATTCCTTGCGACCGAAGAGTACGAACTCGAACGCCCCTCCAAGAGTTACCCGAAGCGCAGGCCGCTACCCCGATCAGAGGAGGAAGCACCTGCATCACCAGCGCACCACATGGCCGACCGGCCACCTTGTGGCCGCGACAGAGAGGCCTCTCGGCCCTCCACCCAACCCATGCCCCGACGCCGATCAAAGGCACGGGAAAATGCGCTAGACCTGCGAGACGTACTGGAGGACAAGGCAAGGCAAATAAGATCGATCTACGGATCGCGCAGGCGCCCCACGGCACGTGACGGTGATCTTAATTCCAGATACAACCAATCCGGTCGGGCCGAACACAAAAGACATAGCTCTTTCAAGTTGCGTCGTGACATAGCCCAGTACAGAGGCACCACACACCCACTATGCTTCACAGATGAAGTAATGGATCATAAAATCCCAGAGGGTTTCAAACCCGTCAACATCGAATCATACGATGGCACAACAGATCCTGCGGTATGGATTGAGGATTATCTCCTTCATATCCACATGGCCCGTGGCGACGATCTACACGCCATCAAATACCTCCCGCTCAAACTTAAGGGACCGGCCCGGCATTGGCTTAACAGCTTGCCAGTAGACTCAATCGGTTCTTGGGAGGACCTGGAAGACCCATTCCTCGACAACTTCCAGGGCACTTATGTGCGACCACCGGATGCTGATGACTTAAGCCACATAATTCAGCAGCCAGAGGAATCGGCCAGGCAATTCTGGACACGGTTCCTAACAAAGAAAAACCAGATAGTCGACTGTCCGGACGCAGAGGCCCTAGCGGCCTTCAAGCATAACATCCGCGACGAGTGTCTAGCCCGGCACCTGGGAAAGGAAAAGCCGAAGTCCATGGCAGCCCTCACGACACTCATGACCCGCTTTTGCGCGGGAGAAGACAGCTGGCTAGCTCACAGTAACAACTTAACAAAGAACCCTGGTAATTCGGATACCAAGGACAAAAGTGGCAGGACACGTCGGAATAAGCAAAAGCGCCGCGTTAGCAGCGACAGCAACGAAGATACGGCAGTTAATGCCGGATTCAGAGGCTATAAATCCGGACAGCGGAAAAAGCCATTCAAAATGAATACCCAGGGCCCGTCCAGTTTGGACCGAATACTCAACCGCTTGTGCCAGATACATGGCACCCCCGAAAGGCCGTCCAATCACACCAACAGGGATTGTTGGGTGTTCAAGCAGGAAGGCAAGCTAAGAGCCGAGAATAAAGACAAGGGGCTGCGTAGCGATGACGAGGAGGAGCCCAGGACGCCGAACAATAGTGGACAGGAGGGTTTTCCCCCACAAGTGCGGACGGTGAACATGATATACGCAACCCACATTCCCAAGAGGGAGCGGAAGCGTGCGCTATGGGACGTATACGCGATGGAGCCACTCGCCCCAAAGTTCAATCCATGGTCCTCTTGCCCGATCACTTTTGATCGAAGGGACCACCCCACTAGCATCCGTCACGGCGGCTTTGCCGCATTGGTTCTTGACCCAATCATCGACGGATTTCACCTCACAAGAGTCCTCATGGACGGCGGAAGTAGCCTGAACCTGCTTTACTAGGATACAGTGCGGAAAATGGGCATAGATCCCTCGTGGATTAAGCCCACAAAAACGACCTTTAAAGGCGTCATACCAGGTGTAGAGGCCAACTGTACAGGCTCGGTAACACTTGAAGTGGTCTTCGGATCCCCGGATAATTTCCGAAGCGAAGAATTAATCTTCGATATAGTCCTTTTTCGCAGTGGCTATCACGCCCTGCTCGGGCGAACCGCATTTGCAAAGTTCAATGCGGTGCCGCACTACGCATATCTCAAGCTCAAGATGTCAGGCCCTCGAGGAGTAATCACGGTCAACGGAAACACCGAACGCTCCCTCCGCACGGAGGAGCACACGGCGGCTCTCGCAGCAGATGTACAAAGCAGCCTTCTTAGGCAGTTCTCCAGTCCGGCCGTTAAAAAGCCAGACACTGCCAAGCGCGCCCGGAGTAACCTACAACAATACCGCCTGACACGTTCAGAGCAGGCGTAGCAATGCGGCCCCAACCCCAGCCCTCGCAACATAGCAGAACCAGTGCCTCGCGTACATAACTACGCTCTCGAAATACCATGGGCGCAGGAGAAGGGGCACAATAAACGGCCAGCCCAAAATACGGCTTAAAACGTACTAGGGGCTACCGATTTTTTTTTTTAATTTCAGGACTCCATACTTCAGACGACCTGTTCGGCAATTCAGCTGCCGCACAAACGATGCAAGATCCAGGGAGGCAGACAAGCCATGCCGCATTATGGAACCCCCAGGTGGACTCTGGTACGAGCAATATACCTGTTTTGAATATAATTCCGCGGCCTGCCCCTGGCCAGGACATATTAAATAGTCCAACATCTTTCGCTTATCGCACTACTTGTATCATACTGCTCTTATAGCAGCCCTTATATAAACAATGCATAGCTTTCTGTCTATTTTTTGCATTATCTTCTTTTCATATATATGTTTATGACATGTTGCACCCGTACACTATGGTACGGCAAAATACGCCAGGGGCTTTAGTACCCATAAATACGGTGTGAGAAGTCCGTACACTTTCACAAGTGCGGCACCCCGAACTTCCGAATCATGATTTGGGTCAATAGTTGGGTTTGCCCAGCTCCTATGTTTTGGTGCCTTACGTTCCGCTATATCGGCTAAGGTAGCACTAGGAGAACCACTGCGATTGTGCCCCGGTTGAGCTGGGTTAAGCACCTCAGTGGAGAAAGCTAAAACTGACTGTCATGATGAGGCGAGAGACCGGTCGTTGTTCGAGAGGTTTTTCAAGTCCCTAAAGGCTTATGCCGCTTCGAGCGAGGAGCCGACTTTGTCCGGCCAAGGCGGGGATAGCGCCCCGAACTCGGTCTTCCGAACAAGGGCCTTCGCCAAAATTTAAAATTATAGAGTTCTATGGCTAAGTGAGAGTGTTCAAGCATTATAGTCCGATTGTCTGGTTCGTTGTGCTGAGCGGCTCCCTCGAAGGACCCAACTATGGGAAAAAGAGCGCTCGGGTTTATCTCGAACACCCTAGCACTAGTGGCATGGGGGCAGAAGCCGACGACTGGCCATGTCTCAATTTTTTGATAAACGGCCGCACAGAAAGTAATATTTTAAATTCAACAAGCATTGCTTAGCGCATATGAACAAGTTTTCAGTGCACAGGATAAACACGAGCGAGTTCATTCAAAAATTACATCCTTCGTACATTCGTCCGCCACAAGGCGGGCACCCGCAAGAACATTCTTGTAGTAGTTCTCGGGCTTGCGATGCTCCTTCCCCGGCGGCGGCCCGTCCTTCACAAACTTTTCACCGTCCAGCTTACCCCAGTGCACCCTTACACGGGCAAGGGCCCTATGGGCACCTTCGATGCAGACGGAGCACTTGATGACCTCGAGCCTTGGACAGGCCTCCACCAGCCGCCGCACCAGCCCGAAGTAGCTCCCAGGCAGGACCTCTCCGGGCCACAGCCGAACTAAGAAGCCCTTCATGGCCTGTTCGACCGCCTTGTGGAGCTCGACCAGCTATTTCAGCTGGTCGCTCAAGGGCACAGGATGTCCCGCCTCAGCATACTGAGACCAAAACACCTTCTCTGTCGAGCTGCCCTCTTCGGCGCGGTAGAATGCGGCGGCGTCGGATACGCTGCGGGGAAGATCTGCGAATGCCCCTGGAGAGCTCTGGATTCGGGTAAGTAACAAGTAATTTACTTTTATACTTCTACTTTGCATAAAGAATGCCTTACCCGCCGCTATGTTTTTCACCTCCTCCAACTCTTGGAGGGCCTTTTGGGCTTCAACCTTGGCGGACTTGGCAGTCTCAAGGGCCGCCGTGAGATCGGATGCTTGCGTCGTTAACTCAAGCTCCAAACTCTCATGTTTTTTCATGAGAGCCTGAAACTCTTGCCGCACCTCGCCGACCTGGGCCTCAAATTTATCTCGCTCGGTACGCTCCGCGGCCGCTTTACCTTCGGCCTCGGACAGCGCCTGCTTGAGGGTCGCCACCTCAGTCGTGGCCCCTACAATAAGTAGTACAATCCTGTTATTTTTTGCAATCACGTCTTTCTATAGGCACTTTTTCTATAAGGTATTTCTCACCTTCGCTCTCCTCGAGCCGCTGCTTGGCAAGGCCGAGCTCTTGCTCGGTCCGCTCGAGGCCCTGTTTCAGGGCACCCACCTCCGCAATCAGTGCGGCGGTGGCTAGCAGCGAAGCCTGCATACACATATTGACTCTTTGTTATTAGACTTCTGTGAAATTTATTGGATCCTCTATTTGGCTTTTCTTTCCAAACGCCAAACAGAGCATCAGGGGCTACTGTCTATGCGGTTATATTTTTACATATTTTTTACTCACCTCGAAGCCTGTCAGAAGGCTAGCGCAAGCTTCACTCAGTCCGCTCTTGGCGGACTGAACCTTCTGGATCACCGTACTCATAATAGTACGGTGCTCCTCGTCGATGGAGGCGCCGTCAAGCACCTCCAGCAGATTGTCCGGCACCTCCGGTTGGACGGAGGCCGCCAGCTCAGAAGGCTTGCTCCTCTTGGAAGGAGTTCGCCTACCACGGTCCGGAACTGTTGAACGTTCTGGCACGGTGTCCGGCTCAAAGCCGGACTTGGAGCCCTGGGGGGTTTTGTCCCCTTTACTCCTGGGGTCCGGGAGATCGCCTTGCGGCTCCTCCAGGACCACCTCCTCCTGCCTCGGAGCTCGTTGCGACGCCACTTTGGCGTCGTCCAGAGTGTGGGGGAAAACAGCGGGCGGAACTGAGTTCACGTCCGATGAATCCAGGGAGCCGCTCGACGACTCGTCGAGTCCGGCCCGGGGCGGTCTACATAATTACGATCGACATTAGGGAAAGCTGTGCAACAAGGGAACGTCATGAGTTATTCTGATGTCCGAACTTACGATTTTTCCGGACGCTTGGCCCTGTCTGGCCACTCCTCCCCGTCCTCTTCGGCGTCGGGGGAGTAGTCCGGCGGAGGGGTCTTCCTCTTCGTGGACCCTTCGGCCTCCCCCGTTGGGGCGGCCTTCCTTTTCTTTCCTCCCCCCGCTGGAGGGGGAGAGGTTTCTCCTTCCTCCTCCTCGTTTCCACGGGAGGAGAGCCTCTCGGACTCGTCGGAGGACGAGTACGACACCACCATATTACGGGAACTCTTTCGAGTCCCCGTGGCCTTCTTCTTCTTGGCCTTCTTCTCCGGCACCACATAAGGCGCCGGAACCAGCAGCTTTGCTAGGAGAGCAGGGGCTGGGTCTTCGGGCAGGGGAGCCGGACAGTTAATCAGTCCGGACTTCGCCTTCCAAGCCTGTCAAAGGTAAGGGAGTTTAGATCCCGCATAGAGTCAAACTATGAAAAAACTTAACATCCTGTAAAAAGTGAAAATAGCTTACCTCGCTAGCGTGACGCCGCGAGCTGCAGTCGTGGTCCTCGGAAGCGGATGTGGGTGACTCCGCGCCTTTGGTTAGCACCTTCCAGACGTCTTCATACGTCGTGTCGAAGAGCCTGCTGAGGGTTTGGTGCTACACCGGGTCGAACTCCCATAGATTGAAGCCCCGTTGTTGACACGAGAGGATCCGGCGGACGAGCATAACCTGGATTACGTTGACGAGCTTGATCGGCTTGTTCACCAGGGACTGGATGCATGTCTGCAATCCGGTCACTTCTTCCTCGTCGCCCCACGACAGGCCCGTCTCTTTCCAGGACATAAGCCTCGTGGGGGGTCCGGATCGGAACTTGGGGGCCGCGGTCCATTCCGGATCGCGTGGCTCGGTGATGTAAAACCACCCGGATTGCCACCCCTTTAGGGTCTCCACAAAGGAGCCCTCGAGCCATAGGACGTTGGGCATCTTGCCTGCCATGGCGCCTCCGCACTCCGCCTGGCTACCGCGCACCACCTTGGGCTTGACATTAAAGGTCTTGAGCCAAAGGCCGAAATGGGGGCGGATGCAGAGGAAAGCCTCGCACACGACGATAAGCGCCAAGATGTTGAGGATGAAGTTCGGGGCCAGATTGTGGAAATCCAGGCCGTAGTAGAACATGAGCCCCCGGACAAAGGGGTGGAGTGGAAAACCCAGTCCGCGGAGGAAGTGGGGAAGGAAAACTACCCTCTCATGGGGCCTTGGGGTGGGGAGAAGCTGCCCCTCCTCGGGAAGCCGGTGCGCGATGTCCTTGGACAAGTATCCGGCCTTCCTTAGCTTTTTTACATGGCCCTCCGTGACGGAGGAAACCATCCATTTGCCTCCCGCTCTGGACATTGTTGGAGAAGGTTGAGATGGGAAGTGTGGGCTTGGGCGATGGAGCTCGAGTGCGTGGAAGATGGGAAGGCAAAGGAGGAAGAAGCCGTAGGTAAAAAGGTGGATCCTTATCCCCTTATATGGGCGGATGCGGCTGTGCGTCCCCACCAGCCTAGTAAAACTCGCTTGCCTCCCAAGCGCCGTGATAAATGGCGCGGTTGGGTTGCCCACGTCCGTATTGATGAGAATTCCGTAAAGGGGGGAACATGATCTCTGCTTTGACAAGATGTGCCAAGGGAACCGCCTCACAAAACGTGCTGAGGTGGAAAAATAAAACCGATTTGAGTAAAGGACTTGGCCGTAGTGTGATGTCACGCTGCGGAATACGTCAGCAGATCGGATTTGTGTTAATATTATTCTCTCTATGGCAATATGTGGAAACTTATTTTGCAGAGCCGGACACTATTCTTGGTGTTTAAAATCTTCTTGAAGAACTTGGAGGAGGAACCCGCCTTGCAATGCCGAAGACAATTTGCGCGTCGGACTCGTCGTCATTGAAGCCTGGTTCAGGGGCTACTGAGGGAGTCCTGGATTAGGGGGTGTTCGGATGGCCGGACTATACCTTCAGTCGGACTCCAGGACTATGAAGATATAAGATTGAAGACTTCGTCCCGTGTCCAGATGGGACTTTCCTTGGCGTGGAAGGCAAGCTTGGTGATGCGGATATTCAAGATCTCCTACCACTTTAACCGACTCTGTGTAACCCTAACCCTATCCGGTGTCTATATAAACCGGAGGGTTCTAGTCCGTAGGACAACTTCATCATACGACAATCATACCATAGGCTAGCTTCTAGGGTTTAGCCTCCTTGATCTCGTGGTAGGTCTACTCTTGTACTACCCATATCATCAATATTAATCAAGCAGGAGTAGGGTTTTACCTCCATCGAGAGGGCCCGAACTGGGTAAAAACATCGTGTCCCTTGTCTCCTGTTACCATCCAGCCTTGACGCACAGTTCGGGACCCCCTACCCGAGATCCGCCGGTTTTGACACCGACAGACGACTTCATCCCTTCATGTGTGTCTCTATGCGTGTGGGCAAGGCTCTTCCAAGGCGAGCTCGACTCAGCTGGGGGCGGGGCTGAGTATCTCTCATGGTAGTTCGTGGCTATCATCTAGTCTGGCTCTATGGTGAGCTTCCCCATCTTCCGACGGTACGGAAGGCTTGACTTTTCGCCTGACGGTGTGGGCCAGGCGAAAGGTCAAGCCTATCGTCCATATTCGCCTCCCACCCCCGGCGAGCTCGGCCGCCACCCGGCTAATCCCGGCGCCGCCCACCGCCCACCGCCCACCACCGCTAGACAGACCATTCCCCGCCGGAAAAAGAGCAGAGGTTTCGCCGAGACAGCCTCTCGACCACCGTCTAGGCGATTTTTCTGGCGTTCTGGCCGCGGAGGGGCAGTGTACCGGCGGGTGTGTGCCCAACGCGCCCGCAAGGTGTTCGGCGATTTGCCTGCCTCGGCAATGGACTCGGACGACGAGGAGGCGCTCGCCGCGCTGCTACAGGAGGAAGCCGATGCCGACGTTCAGGAAGAGGAACATCTCATGGTCCTCGCCTCCCTCGCCGGCCTGCTGGCGAGCTGTGAAAAGCCGCGGCAAGGTGGCTCGGCGCTGGGGCGGATGAAAGCAAAGAACCGGCATCGTCTCGAAGCCTACCTCAGTATGCGTCAGGAGATCCGAGACCCACAAGTGCATCATCAACTGCAGCAGGATCTGGTGGAGCACCTATGGAGGATCAAGGGCGGCGCCTAGCTCGACGTGTGATGAAATATGAGTTTTTATTTGTTGAACTATATAATTTGTAATGAACTATTTGTTGTTGCACTATTGTGTTGAACTATTTGCTTTTCTGTGATGAACTATGTGATAAAAAATTATTTATGTTTAGAATTCAACGCCGAACCATGCCGAATATGGGCTGATTCTCACCGATATCGGGCCATTTTTCGCCGAAATTGGGCCGAAAAGCGGCCAGGAATGGGCAGATATCGGCGCCTGGGTGCGACCTAGGGGCGACGGCTAGATACCCAACCGCCCCCAAAACGGAAATCTGAATAAAGCACAAATCCAGCATGTGGTAGTACCAGGAAATTCCAGTAGTGAGTATGTATCTAAAAGTATCAAGAAAGCAGCTTTATTTACCTACAGCTGCTCAAGTGATGTTCTTCAGAAAGTATGCTAGACCACTATTTTGTCAGCTCAGATGATCTAACCAGACAACATCCTTCGTATATAAAACAATTTCGGAATATATCAAAAAATTTCTTTAAAAAAATGTGAACAATTTGGAAATTCCGAATACGTTTGGAAAAAGCAGTTAATTTGTGAAAATCTAAACTTTTTTAAAAAAGAATAATTTTTAAAATTATCTTTCTAAAAATGTGATGAACTTTTGGGATTCTAGGACATTTTCCAAAAAATGTAACCAATTTATAAAAATGAAAATTCCAAACTTTATAGAAAACAAGATTTCTTTTCAAAAACACGAACATTTTTTGAACAAACTCCAACCATTTGGATTTGTTAATTTGTTTTAAAGCGGGAACATTTTTTGATATCCTGTTTTTTAGTTTGTGTTTGTTTTAATAAGAATATTTTTTAGCTTCTGATTTTTTAAAAGTGCGGATATTTTTTATTTTGCAGAACGTATTTTGAAATTATAAATAAAATTGGAAAACACCAAATTCTTTTAAATTTGATCAAAAAATATATAATGGATAATTTTTGAAATTTCCAAATATCTTTCGAAAACGTTAACAATTTTAAAAAATGCAAACAGTTTTAAGAATTACTAACAAGGGCCTCCCAGGTGCGATACAGTCGCCTAGTTGGGCCAAGGCCTAAGCGTTTTTTTCTATTTTTCCTTGCTATTCCCCTTTTTTAATTCATTTTTCTCATTTTTGAACTTTATTATTCTTTTTGAAAATAGTTCTAAATTTTAAAATATTGTTTGGAATAGCAAAATAACACTTTTAAGGAAATTTCCTAAATTATGATTTTAAACTCTGTTAAGGAAATCGTTTAAACCTGGCATGAATGCATATCATGGCTACGAAGAAGATGGGAAACCTTTTTAACAGAGGAACTAAGTTGTAAATGCAGATAAAAGTTTTAGGCCATTGATCCGCAATAATCAAGTAGAGTAGTTCTTAAAAATTTCAAGGAAATTTCGTTGAAATTTCTGAAATGTCGCATATTTTAGTGGGGTTCAAAATATTTTTAACCCCAAAATTTTGAGGTAGATTCGAAATGATTTTAAAATAAGTTTAAATTATGTTATAATTCATTAAAATTAAGAGAAATTTGAAAGCTCAAAATCCGAAATAATTTTTGAAATATGCGAAATTTCTGAAATTTCGCATATTTCAGTGAAATCTAAAATTATTTTGTGTCCAATATTAAATCCTTGTTATCAATACACATAAATTAAAGAACTATTGATCGATCTCCAAATCTGCATCCCTACCTTTGCATCTGTGATTCTCTATCGACCACCAAACAACAATCTAAAAAGAAAGTAATATGGAGAAACATGCCCCTGGGAAACTCAACTGGAAGGCTCTATTTGGTCTTGCATTTTCAGTTCATTTTCTAATCTTACAAGCTCTCTTTGTAGATACTTCAGTAGTGCTTTGTCAGACATCATTACATTGACCTGTGCATTTGTAACAACCCCCTTTGCGCAAGTCGCAAACAGAAGTGTGTTCCTGGATTGCTCAATATGAGTGTGAGCAGGGTTCATGGTGCAGACAATGTCCGTTCTTGCATTAGCTCCCAAAGAGGACTGTAATATGCGTGTCAGCTTCCAGCCTATGTAATCTACGTAAGGAATACGGCCATTTCTTCCTTTGCTGCAAGAGGAACATAATAGTTCAGACTAAGGTTTAATTGGTATCATCTTGATGTTATCTATTACCATTTTCTCTTCTTTTTTTTACCCTTTGTCGAGAAAGGGTGTAATTGTTCAAAGAGCAGACAAAATGAGCTGAAAGGAGAAGCGTCAAACTGTACTACCAAATGAAATACAAAATCACTTTATCTAGTGAATACAAAAGAAATAGAAAAATTTGTGCAAACTCTGATAATTTTTAGGAAAGGAATATCTTTATATAAAATTTAAGCCACTGGGATCACAACTTCTTGCAAGGAGAAAACAAACCAAACAAACCTGACTTGGCGAAGAACCTTTCCCAGTGTAAGCAGACTTTGAGTAACCTCATACCAGCTGAAGCAGGAGATCACCTTCCTGGCATGCTCATATCCTAGCATATCTTGCTTCACTAAGAAGACTACGTTATGCTAAATCCTTGATACCTTTCAATGGGAGAGTACCTTTCATCAACTTTCTTTCCACTACATTGACAGCCTAGCCTTAGTACATAGTCGGAAGTCGCAAACATTTAGATATGCCCTATGAACGGAGGCACTTCGTCATCTTCTTGCATATCATTGGAAGGAATTGGAATAATGCTCTCACTGAGGTAGTACTGGGTGAGCATCATGCGATATTGACTCTTCCCAATGTTCACCATACATAAAAACTTACCATCAGTGTCGCAGCGCAGCACATGTTCTGAATTAAACCTTATCAGCAGCTCACACTCGTTGAGCAGAACCACATCGTTGAACCATTGTAGCGCTGAACGAAGTGGTGTTTTCTTTTTCTTTTTGTAAGAAGATAGATATAGTTGTCGTGATGCCTCCAACGTTGAGAGGTCAATCCTGTACTGGAAACCCCATATTCCGACCTTGTAATCCTGCATCACCCAGACATCGATGACGGTTAAACCGATATTCGAGCTGGAGTATCTGCCGCCCCAGAAAGCAAGTTCCCCCTTCATCTCAAACAACTTCTTATCAGAGTATGGCTGGGCAGGGGCGTGCATCCATCGGAATGACTCGGCTTCTGTGTCAAACACTATAATGTCTCCAATGCCTCTGGGAATATCACCAGCACCAAAAGGAGGGCACCTGTGTAGGCTACCATGGTGCTGGACTGGTGGTGGACAATAGGACCCAGGGAGCAGCCTAACCAGGGAGGTCTTCACCCACCATGGGTGGCAACATAATCTCCGGATTGGCGCACCAACCCCTTCGCCAAAGGCATACCGTCGGTCCTATATGATCCTACTATTGCTGATATGACACCTTTTTTTTATCTTCTTTCAGTTTGTTTTTGTCTGGTTGTGTGCATCTTAGTTATGCAGAGGCCAGGTGATGCTCATCATGTTTTGTATCTACTTGATGCTATATTTTGAGTCAATAAAAATGCCCTTTATCGAAAAAAATCTGCGGGACCGACTATCCATGGAATAGCGTCACTGCCTCGCTTGTTTTTTTTTCTCTTTTTATTTACTGTTGCCCCGTGTACGTTATTCTTTTGTTCTCCAATCTGGTGGAGGGTGACAAATTGGACTGATCAATAGGTACTGGCTGTTCGATTCAGGTGTGTTAGTGGCTGATTGGCATGTGTCGCTACGTCATGTTGATTGATTTTCTCATACTATACTGATATAAAAACAGAAACAGAGGTGTCCGTACAACCCACGTGATGATGGTATGTGTCCTTCTTCCCTACGCCATTCTGATTTACACTTCTCAATCGCCTAGACATCTACGTGACAAAGTTTGTATGTGCAAAACAATACAAGCGTGTGTCACATATTATGTGATGAAATTCTGTTAGATCTTGGCCATTATAAATTTTTTAGGACCCACAACTTGTTTCTCTATCTTTGCTAGGCTGGTTACTTAGGAACGCATGGGGCGATACATAGCCGTATTTATTTTTTGAACAGGTATATAGGAATTGGACTCTAACTCATCGCTTTGAAACATATTGGATATGGAGCCATCAATGCGTGAATACTTCTTTGTAGCAAATCACAGCCATTCTTTTGAACTGTTTTTTATCTATTGTTACATCTAAGCCATTCATATTCTATCGTTTTAATAATACAATAGATAATGACACACAAGCACACACACTAATATTGCATCTGCAGCCACACGCCAACAAATTAGTGACCAGGATGATAGAACTATTCATAAGTTTCACCTTCTGATGATCCCACAAAATAAATAGTGGCAACTGACAATGTTTTAATATTGTCATTACCCCATCACAATGTTATATAATTTGTTTAATAAAAGGCAATTCAGGGAGTATAATATGTATATCTAAAGGCAATTCAGGGAGTATAATATGTATATCTAGTCTAGCTTAATTTTATTATATTTCTTCTACAAAGTCTGGAACTCATATCCCCAGCAATCAGCCAAACCTGGAGCTTCACTGGGACAAATAATGACCGTTGTTCGTTATTTTGCACAATTTCCATGAATAAGATCATAAATCCAAGTATCATAGTTCAGATTCATGTCCCGATTCTCATCCTACGGATTGCAATAAGAGATGTAAGCTATGAAGAAACTTGCAAGACAAAAATGTCATAAACTTATCACACAAATTAGAATCTGAACCTGTACTAAACTTTTGGTTAAAATCATGGCAGTTTGAAAAGAATTACAACTACAACTCATGGGCTTGAAATGCTTCTTGTGAAATAATCAGAGTGATCTGTTGTAGTTACTATAAGTACAAGTCATCCTAGTCTGTTGGCTTCAAGAAAGTCCAACGAAATGCAAGTGATCCTATGAGACCCAGCATAACATCGTTTGGTGAGACTGATGCATCAATTGCACTGTAGTGTATCTACCATAGATAAATAGCCGTCTAACATGATATTTTGTTTTTTTTATTAGTGGCTTGCAGTCTTGCACACCAATACCTGGCATAAGGTGAGTAATTCAGTTGATTCAGCTTGTTGTTCCAAGCAATGAATATAAAAATATGCTGACGAACGGTTGATTTACCTGTAGGAGCTTGTGCGGGTGAAGGAGGGGCTCGCTTCTGAAGTGCAGCACCTAAAATCAGTGTGTACTCTTTCTGTCAGACCCCATATTTACCTTCTGGCTCTGTGTGTATCCTAAACATTTTTGCTTCAAGGACATAAAGGGAATCAGGTCTGCTATTTAGGAAGGGAAGGCAAACGCAGTAACAGCGCAAGCCTGGCAGGCACAAGAGCAAGTACTAAGACTGATGATGTACGAATGGAGAAATAAACTACAGTGCAAGCGTGAAATCTGTGATCCTTGATTAGAACCAAATCTGTGCTGGTGGATGTTCGACTTAGTACCATGGAACACACAGAAAAGTTTGTAAATACATAGTACATTAGATCCCTAATATATATAACTTGCACGTCACACTTGCTGGCCACATATCATAAAGCAGTATCAGCAAACTAAGTGAATTCAGCAAGTTTATACATTGCTTTCACATCATTACTCAAATAACTCATACAGTACATAGTCTCACTATATACACCATTTTATTGTGCTGCATATTTCATTTGAATTCGAAGCAAAAAGTGATCCGCATATTTCATTTCAATCAACTATGGTGCTCAAGGACTAATCATCTTAAAATCCTAAAATAAAAGAACTCGTTAAGCATCTGACCTTGTCGTCAGCGACTGGGGGACCTGCACCTGCAGTCTGCAGAGAAAAAGAGATCAAACAATCCATATGGGCATACCGTCGAGTAGATGGTGCACCATGCACGTATCTAGAATTAGACATCCAATTATCAACTCACTAACTACCAATAGTACGCTAGCTACTTGAGGGAAAAAAATTTAGGACAGTGACCGAGGGACATTCCCTTTCAGCCACATTTGATAATAACCAATTTTCAATAATGCACAGTATTCAATCAATGATAATTAGAGATCAGCGCGCTTGTTAGCAGGCATCATCCTTGCTAACAAACAAACATCATGTGTAAGATCAGGCATAACTCTTGGATTACCTATAAAACAAGGCAATTTGCAATATCTGCTCATGGCATGTGTTCTACCTCAAGAAATGGAAGACTAATTATGTAGTGAGTTTCAATACCAAAAGAAAATCATAGTCAACACCACCTCTTGAAGCAATGTACATTGCAAAATGGTGTATATTGTTTGTGTAAAGAGAAACATATATGATCACATATCCTTAAGGTAAGAACTCAATTACTAATCAATACTCAGTAGTACAGGAAAAATTATTTGATAATGTTCCAAAAAAGGAAGATTCATTTATTTTGAAAGAAAGACCAGCATCAGAGTTATATAGGAAACTAGAACATCTAGCACATGTAAGCAAGGGAAACAATTATTAGGCTCATTAACCAAGAAAAGTAGGCCATTTTTTAGGGAGGCGGGGCGGGGGGGGGGGGGGGGGTAGGGAGAGAGAGCGCACAACTTGGTTCACAGCTGAAAAACTGTTTTCTGACTTGTTCCTTTTGTTCAACTACTTCATCATTAAATGAGCTATGTCAGGCCATATCAAGCTCACCCGGATCCCAGAACATCCTGAGGAATTACATATATGTTGCATCAAATATTTTTGATTTCCAGAATGCGATAATTCATGGGTTGATCAAGAATAACATAAATAATACTTCAATGTATATATGGTGCATTACTACTATATACTTGTTCTTACCTACCTCAGCAATTTTGGGTTAGGAAAAAATCATTGGGGTTTCCCAAAACAAAACAAAACATGTGAAGTAAGAAAGAAACCATAAGAATTCAAGCCTATCAAACAATCAGGCACTTAAGTTGGCATCTCAACAATCTGACATAACAAAACCTACATTCAGCTACATTCTTCATATTTTTTCCTCTGCAAAATTAACTATGGAACACCTGTGTGTGTGTGTGTGTGTGTGTGTGTGTGTGTGTGTGTGTGAAAACAAACATAATCTTTATGCCAGCAGTGCATATCAGAAGATCAAAATGCGCCTCGATTTCCGTTGCATGTGCATACTATGTTATGCATATGTTCCTTGCCCGGCAGAGATCTAACATATGGCATGCATCCCGGTTCCTAAAAACAAAACAAACAGTAAGCTGGTATGCCCCCACCCAACTCCTCTTTTCTTATTATTTGTTACATGGAGAAATCTTTTGGAACAAACAAAAGCAGTGAGCAGGGGAATTAACCAAATAAGACTTACATGTCCTGCATGGTGCTCTATCATGACGGAGCACAGTTGCCTTGGCCGTGTCTCCGGCAACAATGTCATCAAGTAATAGGGGGACCTCTTCAGCAAGTTTATTTCACTAAGCTGCTGCATATATATTACAAGAAGATAATTCAACAGACCATCAAGATTAGCAGGATACTGAAACATAGAGAAGAAAAATTGCTTAATTAGGTACACACATCATTATAAGGCACTTCCCATATGTAGTTCCCCTACCATATGGGCTGTGAAGCGAACAAGGACCTGGTGAAGAAGATGCCACAGCCAGTATTACCAGTGTTAGATAGGATGGATGCTACTCTATGTACAGCATATCAAAATATTATGATTTCCGAGAGTTGAAATATCTAACAGCATTGATACAAATAAAAATGTTCACAGGTGGTTGCTGTGTTCCAATTTCTAAAATTAGAGAGCTACAACAACATAATCAGTATAACTGACACATACTCAAGCAGTTAGCTCCAATCTAGAATAAACAACATCATACAATTTCTTCTACAATTCATCAAACGATTGGTGTGCACAACCAAAACTGGCACATACAATCTCGGGAGATGTCATGGCAGTCAGCCTCTGCCACCTGCTAGGGATTTCACTGTCTGAAGCTCAAACTTACTAGAGAAGGATGGTGGGGAAGAGGTGCAGATCAAAATATGGAGGAAACGAACTGAAGACAGCAGCTCAAATCTACAGCTTGGCGTGGCCAGAACACATGACCGGGCGCCGCGGCAATCCCCCGTTGCGCCGTCCAAAGAGCCCCCGCCGGCCACACGATGCCGCGGTGCTTGCCCGAGCCCGGGCCTCCATAGCGCCGGCGTCGCAGCGTGGACGGGAGGGCTGGACCCGCGAGGCGAAGAGATCCGGCGTCGCAACCACTCGGGGATGTGGATCTCCGCCAAGGGTCGGGCCTCCTCATCGCCGTCATTTTCCGCGTGGTCGCGGTAGGAGATTGAGGAGCCACGAGGCGATGAAGCCTTCCCGCAGATAACACACGCACTATTCCTAGCCGCCGCCGCTGCCCCCATGCTGCAGGAGCCTCCTCTGCCGCGCTTCCCCTGCAGAAACCTGCGTGCACTGAGACAAGGGGAGAAGGAATGGGAGGAGGCGCCATGCACGAGCGGTAAAGGGCCCATATATATGAGTAGAGGAGGAGACGGGCACGCAAAGGAGAAGGAGATGAAGCGACTAAATGAGACAAAAAAAAAAGGGCGCCAATATGCAACTAGATTTTCTCCATCGACTAATGTTCCTCCGCCGACGCTGACAATGCGGGACTACACCCTAGTCATGCGCCTTATTGTGTTTGATGTCTTCCTTCTAGTTTATTGATTTTGCTTTCCCGAAAAAAGTATGTCTGATTTTCTACTATTTTATTTCAAAAATATTTTTACATATGTGCTTAGTAGGATGCCTCTTGTGCAAAATATGCAAACCGTCATCTTCACAATATTTTAACGGAACAAATATATTTGGTTATGAAACTGATTAATCTAGATCATTATTATTGAAATTTAGAGACCACATCTACTTCAAGCAATAGTTGACTCACAAGAAATAATTTCCATTACATTACTATTCTCTTTTTCTTTAGCATCGTCAGTGTCAGTCAAATTATTGTCACCTAGCAACCATTGGTAAGGAAAATGTACTGCATATAGCTAGTAATTCCATATCCAAAAACCTCTCTCTATAAGTTTGGATTTTTCCGAAAGTATCTAGTGATATGGATAGAACATATATATGCGCGCGCGCGCACACACACACACAATTGTGAATTCGAAACACAAATCATGTGACATGATTCTAATCTAAATTCGGAACACAAATCAAGAACAAAAAGTCAAATCTCATTATCAATAGTCGCTGATCGGATTAAAACCGATAATTTGATCCATCAACCATATTAACTCTAGTTTTTTGTTTTTTCTAGGGTGTTTAGATGTAAGTTTTTGCAGCCTAATAAATGCACATGTATCATAAGAATTTTTTAAAACAAGTTCAAGTAACTTTAAGTTTTGCCCATAAACAATAGAGTACCATGCTGTTGGTTAGGTGGATAGTATGGGTGGCTGTATCCTCAGCCCACCCGGAATTAAATGACTGGTTTGGCATCATATGTGTCTCATGAAAGCGGATTATGATTTCGCTAGTAGGTGATGTGTCATAAATAGTGAGGTGACAGTAGTGACGTTTTTGGACATTCTGTGATTAATTTTGACAGTTGATGTCGTCATCCACTGGTGTAGTGGTTTGTTAGTGTTTTTTCTATGTTGCTCAAAAATATGGAAAGGACGTTGCGGCTCACCGGTGCAAATGCTCCTGAATAGTAAATTTTAAAAAAATAGTAATAAACTTTAAAAACATCTAATTTTTTCTTTGTAGATGTCCGTTTTAATGTCACAAGCATGTTTGACAAATTTCATGCAAAACAGAGCAATAGTGTTTTATCAGTGAAAAAACAAATTTGTGTGTAGCGTTTGGTGTTCAATATGTTTCTTTTGCACAGGATAAAATGCTTAACCTTTTTTACCTAAAAATTACCGGTAGCATTTGGATGTGACTATGAGCACATCAAAATTTTGTTGGGATCTTTTTGAGATTTCAAAAATCATTTTTCATGCATAGGAGCACGTGCACCTAGGAGCCGAATTGGATTTCCAAAACATAAGTTGTATACTACGTAGTATAAAAACAAACTAGTCATTTTCCTCCTATATAACAGCCCTCTCGTCTTCACCGGTCTCCAAATCCCCGCAAAAAGAAAATCCAACTGAACACGTCCATACCAAGCAGCTCAAATCTAAGAGTAAGCCTTGAATTCTTCGCCTTCAACGGTTCGTTTTCTCGAGCTTGTCAGTCTATATATCTAATGATTTTTCATCATCCATCTCATTTGCCTAACGTGAAATTTGACGACATCCATGATGATGTGTTCTCCTGCTGCAGTCGGTTGGCTGACCGAATTGGTGCCACAACTGATGAAGTAGCGAGCGTGCATCCGGAGAGGGATAATCTTGGGGAGCTGGGGTTCAGGTACGGGAAGGGGCAGATACTTTTCTCTCTGGAAACAAGAGACGGTTATAGTACTAAATTTCCTTTGCTAGGTGTTATATTCGTCACTTTAGTTACATGGACGAAACAGTAGAATTGCGGAGTTCCAGTTTCATATCATCATTGGAAGGATTATCATGAGAAGAATTATTGATGAGTCTTCGAACGGCCGAACTGAGCAAGGAAAAATCCTTAGCTAGCTATAATGAACCAATAATCAGCAGACCTATCTTGCTCCAGGGGAGCGCATTTGCAGCTCGTTTCTACCTTAAAAGTACCAAAAACACTGGTAGCAAAAAAAAAGCAGCAGCAAATTGCTACTGAAGTACATGACAGTACCAAGTTTCTCTTTAATCATATCAGCATTGAAGTAAAAATCAAGGACAATTTCAACAACAAAAGTTGTGTGCTGATTACGGGGTATAATGTACACAGCTAAGCAAAAGCACAGCAAGTAGGAGTACTACTCTGATAGCTTTGACCAAATTGCAATCCAAAAAAAAAACTTAGTAGGACCGAGTGTTTGCACCAAATTTCGTTCTGAATAACAAAGATCGAAATAGCTGCAGCCTTGAAAGGAGAAATACTGAATAACCATTTCAGCGATTAACACGCAAGAACAGACATAGATAGATGGAAATATGTGAAACAAAAGTAAAATTTGGAGCAGTGATGAACAGTAGAAAAGGTTTCAATAACATATATAGAAACTCCACAGTTCAGAGCATTAGGAAGATGTTCATGGCATCATAAATAATAAGCTGCAGCTGATGACAGCAAACTGCTACTGCATGTCCTCAACCATCCAAAATGGCATGCCCAAATTCCAAGGACAAAACAAACCAGAAGTCGCAAACATTTAGATATGCCCTATGAATGGAGGCACTTCGTCATCTTCTTGCATATCATTGGAGGGAATTGGAATAATGCTCTCACTGAGGTAGTACTGGGTGAGCATCATGCGATATTGACTCTTCCCAATGTTCACCATACCTAAAAACCTACCATCAGTGTCGCAGCGCAGCACATGTTCTGAATTAAGCCTTATCAGCAGCTCACGCTCGTTGAGCAGAACCACATCGTTGAACCATTGTAGCGCTGAACGAAGTGGTGTTTTCTTTTTCTTTTTGTAAGAAGATAGATATAGCTGTCGTGATGCCTCCAACGTTGAGAGGTCAATCCGGTACTGGAAACCCCATATTCCGACCTTGTAATCCTGCATCACCCAGACATCGATGACGGTTAAACCGATATTCGAGCTGGAGTATCTGCCGCCCCAGAAAGCAAGTTCCCCCTTCATCTCAAACAACTTCTTATCAGAGTATGGCTCGGCAGGAGCGTGCATCCATCGGAATGACTCGGCTTCTGTGTCAAACACAATAATGTCTCCAATGCCTCTGGGAATTTCACCAGCACCACAAGGAGGGCACCAGTGTAGGCTACCACGGTGCTGGACTGGTGGCGGACAATAGGACCCAGGGAGCAGCCTAACCAGGAACCTATGTTCCACATAAGATGACAGGACGACTGGCATTTTCACTGTGACATGTCTCGGCTCCATAGAGCCAACCGTGATGACATATAAGTTGGATTTACCCTGACATGGAGTTGAGACCAAGAGAACCCTGTGTTCTCCCGTTAGATGGTGCCGGTAGAAACCGCTTACTTCGTTGTAGGCTTGCCCAGCTTGAGGCTGTGGTAGGAGAATATGTTCGCGGATGACCGGGTTGCAGACATATAACCGCGATCCCCAATTGACGATGATCAAGCCATCGCAAGTCCCCTGAAGGCAACTATCTGAATGGAATCTGGTGCCTGGGTTGAATGGCCAGAGCTTTTGATTGGAGGAACTGGTGCCGGCCTGGCGGAAGAGGACGAAACTCGAAGGCCAGCCCTGCCCATTGATGATGGGGAGCGACGGCTGGTGGCGATGGTGTTCAAGCATGAATTCAGACCTGGAGGTGATACTGCGCCACGACTTGCTGACGGCCCGGCAGCGGCCGACGTCCTTGGACGGCAACAGGACACGAGTATGCTGTCAATCAGCTCCTTTGGAAGGTCCCCGAGCTGGGTGTCGCCTCTCCAGTCCGGCATGGTGCTCCGTCGGCTGAAATGTATCAGAAAGATTTAGTAAGTACAAGCCAAGAAACCAGGTGAGGGTGGAGCGTCTGCGTCAACAGCTAACTGCTCCGGCGAACGCCTTGAATTAAGGAAACGCGTAAGAAAAGTACAGGAGGACGGCCAAGACGGGTTTACCTGGGACTGGAGACGCGCAGATCCAGCAGCGACGACGGGTCGACGGCAGTCGAGCTATGTTGGCATGGCGAGCGTGATCCGTCGCCTCTCTGCAGTAATACAGACGAGATCTGAGCGCCAACGGAGATGAGGGAAAAACGAAGAAAACGGGTCGGACAGGAGAGATCTGACCGCGACTAGTTTGGGGCTTTGGGCGGAGAAGCTGCTCACCGTACCTGTGTAGCTGTGTTGGGGAAGAAGGCGCTCCGTGCTTGATCCCCAGCAGAAGATGGTGTCGGAGTAAGGAGGCGAAGACGATCTGATGAGGCGGGTGGCAGTGAGGAGCACCGGCGAACTTGATCCGGGAGCGGAGAAAGAATTAGGGCACTCCGGCCGTGCTACTGTTTCATCGCGTTCCCAAGAGGAGAAGCTCTCGCGCAGCGGAGGCGACACGACCGGAGACCCAGGAGGAGAAGTCTTGGCCTTGGGGAGGCGGACACGATCTGATAAGGCGCCGGCGAGATCTGGAAATGAGAAACAATTAGGGCCTCTGCAGTCTGCACTCGGCAGTTCTCAGTTGTGGGATATCTCGGAGATTAACTCGGCAGTCTACTGTTTTTTTGCGGTTGAGTGTACCAATCCTGAGCATTAATCAGTTGCCGGAATTAATAAGAGAAATTATATCAAATACTCCCTCCGTTTCTAAATATAAGTCTTTCAAAGGTATTAATATAGACTACATACGGATGTATATAGATATACTTTAGTGTGTAGATTCACTCATTTTGCTCCGCATGTTCATATATTAAAATCTTAAAAAACTTATATTTACGAACGGAGGGAGTAGATAATATTTTTTGCAATGGCTTCACTTTCTCCGTATATCCCCTCTGCTCGTTTTTCAAATCCACACCACCCAAAAACCACCACGCTTGAGGCTAGAGGAATAACTTGGTACCACATCACAGGCAGGGCAAAAAAAACCACCAACTCTACGCCTAATGTGTAACACAGAGCACTGATGCGGCTCCCATGATAGTCTTCTGTTGCTGTGAAGGCGACAGTGGGCTCATAGCGAGGACTTGAC
The DNA here is from genome assembly GCA_032464435.1 of Aegilops umbellulata. Taxonomy (NCBI): domain Eukaryota; kingdom Viridiplantae; phylum Streptophyta; class Magnoliopsida; order Poales; family Poaceae; genus Aegilops; species Aegilops umbellulata. The sequence goes on from CP136059.1 coordinate 423,686,208, forward strand.
ACAGGCGTGGCCAAGGCCTCACTGTGCACCACCGCGGTGCCGCCGGTCGCCGTGCATAGCAGCACTTGTGCTCGTGCATGGCCGGGGTGCCCACGGGGTGTGACCCCGCAAGCATCTCCATATACGTCCGAGCCCGAGCAGGAGGTCCCGTGCGGAAGATGCCTCGGGTGCGGCGCGACGCCGTAGAGCTCTCCTACGGACATCCGAGACGTGTCCGCCGTCGTTGTTTGGCAGGAGGAGGTGCCGCGCCGCGGATGCCCGCCGTGCTGCCCCACTAAGCTCCTCTGCGTGCACCCACTATTTGCGGCGTCACCGTCGTCTCTGGTCATGCACGTACTCGCGGTCGACGAGCCGGACAAGCCCGCCGACTTGCACTGCCGGAAGGGTGCCGAAGCGCTCCCGCCGAGCCGTCGCGCAGTTGTCCCTTCTGCTGGAGTCTGACATGCTGGGCAGCTGGGCGGATCCTCGTCGGATCCGGGTGGAACAGGGGCTGGATGTGCGGTTGGGGTTAGATCCCACACGTTACAGTGGCTTATGGCGGCAGACATCAATTAGCTAGGGGGAGGCTTGCCCGGGTAAGGCTCCGGCGGTGGCGCGGGTTTTGGCTTGGATGTGGTCGCAGTCATGGGGAAGAAGATGGCTTCGAGGGAGAGAGAGAGAGGCCCACAGATGGGGCCTTTGGCCACCTCAGCAAATTATCCATGTAGGCATGCCACATCGGGCTGACAGGTGGGCCCAATCGGTCAGATCCACTATTTTCACGGTCAAATTCGAGCATCAGTGCTCCGCGTTACGCATTAGGCACAGTTCTAGTGTGTTTCTTTCTGCCTTCAATCTGGTACCAAGTGGTTACTCTAGCCCAAAGTGTGGTGTTTTTGGGTAAATAACTCACACCCCCTCCATAGCAGCCCTACCGCCCCCCCCCCCCCCCCCAACACACACACACACACACAAACAAATTTACTCGACGTCAACTCACGGATGCCCTGTCATTCTCTACCGTGTCGCTTTGCTACCTTGTCTTGCAACAACGTACAACCCTCTACACCTGCACGGGTGCATTCCTTTGTTATGATATATAAGTTCCCCCCATCCCAGTCTAATCTCGCCACGGTAAAAATGAAACTCTTACATTACAACATCGTCTCTGCAGGCAGCGGTTTCACGTCATAACAACCTTATCTCTTCAACAACTATCTCAAGAACCATGTATAGCTTGGTAAGCTATCAACGAAAATATTGCAATCACTGAAAATATTGCAATTCCCTCCCCTCCCCTCCTGTGTCGCTTCCCAGGGCGACACCTCGTGCCGCCAGCCTCCTCCCCCATCTCTGACACCCCTCGCCGCCGTTGCCGCCGGCCTTCGATGCGGCGACAGCGGGCCCAGCTGCCGAAGGTAGTCTGGGGCGGGTGGGCGATGGATGCGACCACGGGAGCTACTGGGGCGGCGGCCGGGAATCGTCGTTGGGGGGCGACCAGGGCAGCGCTCCTACATTGGGGTGGTGGCAGTGAGCTTCCTAGGTGGCAAGCATCTGGCAAAGGAGGCGCTATTCGTTGCCTTCAGAGGATCCTCACAGAAAACCTATGTCATGGACGGACCTCTCCACTGCCTTGTTGCCTCAGGAGATCGAGGCGCAAGATGTCGCGACCCTAGTAGCCGGAGCCATGGTGTTAGCCGGAGAGGCAAGGCAGAGGTGTGCGGCTCAACGTCCAGGCTGCGATGCTCCGACAGCGGCTGGTATGATCTGGGCCTTGTGAGTCTGTGCGGGCCTGCGGAGCGGCGACCGCCTTCTCCTTCGCTGATCTGATCGGCGTCGTGGTCGCCTACTGGATTTGCTTGAATAAGGAGACGGTCCTGAGGTTGTTCTCGTGCCAAGGCAGTTATTTGCTTGATTCCTGTCCTCCTTTGTCTGTCCATTGACGAGTCTCAGGATGCTCCGCCGGAGATATCCTTTGGGCGTACGATGCCTCTAGATTGCTTGATCAGACGGGATCCGGTCATGTGCGTCATTATTTCAGCCCGTGCGGTGTCAGGAGGGCATGGAGCGAAGCTCCATTGAATGTTGACATTGTGGGACATATCGGTCTTCCATTTCCATGGTGTAGACATTGACGGAGAATGTCATGGCGGCAGAGGTTTGAGGAATAGTAATTGCTTCGAGTCTATGAAGAATTTGCTTGGTGTATCGTGACTTCTATCGGAGGCACCGACAAATGGAGGTGGCAACACTGGAGGAGTACAAAATCTTATCTTTCAGGGTGAAAATTCAAGGTCTGACCTTAATTGGTTTTACCTAGCAATGGCCTTGTTGAAGGCATTGTTTTGAAAGTGTGGACTTTCTCCAGGGTGAAAACATAAGATCTTTGATCAGGGGACGACGATGCTACTGCATTGTTTCCTTCTTGGAGGGATCGCTTTTTGAGAATATGGACTCCGGATGTTGTCCTTGGTGGTGGTTTATGTTGCAGCTGCAAGGAATTGATCACTGTAGCTGCACTTTTGTTTTCTTCTTCTTCATCTTCTTTTTGTATGATGGTTGTTTGCATTCGTAATGTCTTTTGGACATTTGGTTGGTGCAGGCTAGGTTTAATTAGTATCTCCGCTATATTAATATATTCTATTTGTCAAAAATAGAATCATACAGTCAAGAAGGCAAAGAATATTTGCTAAATTCTCGGTTGCTTTAAAATTATCTAGTCTTGAGTTTCTTTGCTAATAATTAAGTAGGATTGATACACTGTATTATCGTTTTCATGTGAATGAAATTGGAGGCATGCACTTAGATTAAAAAAGAAAGAAGCTACGACCTTGTCACCTTGTTTTTCAAAGTTTGAGTTAAATAAACTCAGCCGTCATATAAACAGTATTGCTCACAGTCTATCTATATATCTATCTATAAATCTATATCTATCCATATCTATCTATCTATCTATCTATCTATCTATCTATACCTCTACTAATTGAAGTCTCCCTAGAAATTGCCACGTGAATTAGAAACTAGGAGCAGTTCATCTCGTGGGACTGAGTTATTATAGTAGAGATTAACCCAGATGACTCCTTTCACCCTAATTTACCCCTGTATTTCAGAATGCTATCAAATTACCAATATGTCCTGACCTCTCTTCTATCTCTCTTCATGTCACGTGGATGTCGTCCTCTCAATTTCTATCAAATTTTCTCTAGGCTTATGTTGCTGTCTTCATGGGAATCCCAACCTCCTCTTCCTGTTTTATCTCCCACGATGTAGCAGGATTGTTGGGTTAGCGATAATGACATCATATTCATGTGTGTTGAGCGGCAAAGATCTAGTGGACCTTTGATTAGGGAAGCTGCACGTGCATGTTCAGGTCAATTAGACCTTCGATTAGAGAAGCTGCACGTGCATATTCAGGTCAACACACTAAGAGGATGCCAACTCGTGGATGCACTCCTTCATCCTTTCGGGGGCCAACTGGTAATTGTAATTGCCGATTCGCTACCGCGCCGCTCCGCCACATTGCATTGTCTTGCACCAACATACACCGCTATGTACTTGTAGGGGTGCATGCCTTTGTTATGATATATTAGAGCACTCACCCTGGTCTAATCTCGCCACCTTGAAAACAAAACCTAACATTACAATACCGTCTCCTCGGGCAGCCGCTCCACGTCATCACTGCCTCATCTCTTCAACAACTACCGCAAGAACCATGTATAGAACCGCACCATCAGGAAGGCAACTAATATTTGCGAAATTCTTGGTTTCTTTAAAAGTATCTGGTCTGGAGTTGCTTTGCTAATAATTAAGTAGGATACATTGTAGTATTGTTTTCATGTGAATGGAAATTGGGAGGCATGCACCAAATTAAAAAAGAAAGAAGTTGCGACCTTGTTGTCTTAACTTTCAAAATTGAGGTAAATAAATTCAGCGGTCATATAAACTGTATTGATCACAATATTAACCAGTTTTGCAAGACAGGTTGAAGTAATCCTATGTTCAGCCAGCTCTATCATGTGTGTTGGCGTTTATGAACCTTGTTGGAAAATGTAAATTTGTACCGACTTACATTATTATTGTTTAACAGAGAGTGGGCTTCCAAAGAAATAATTGGTGAGCTGTTTTAAGATGTTCCATCTTACCTCTAATGGTAAGAATCATTTTAAATCTAGATTGTTGATTCATGACATTTATTAATGTCCATAAACCAAAGAATGCTAACAAGGTCATCTATTTGGAACGGAGGGAGTAAATGATAACACGCTAGCTAGTAGCTAATGTATAAAGTTGAGTCATCTATTTTGGAACCGAGGGAGTAAATGATAACACGCTAGTAGCTAATGTATTAATTAGGCACAACTCTTTCCATCAGAAATGATAAATATCACGCAATATGCTACAGTAATCACACATCCATGTACTTTAGGATTTATTAGTATGTTAGATTTTTAGATATACACCATAAGTCAAGATACGCTTAATTGCACATCCATGAATGACTGGTGGGCCTCAATCATTGTCCGCATTCTTGATTAGATGGTGTCTTTGTATGCAAGCCATAGACTTTACGTTGAGTATGTATTGCATGTCAGTTTGACAAGAAACTTCGTAATAGTTTGACGCAAGATGTTGGAGCAGACTACAAAACCGACTTCCCAATAGAATTGTGAGAGTTAGTTTTTCAAAAGTATGAAACCATTCCATAAAGTATTATTTTCATTTCAATAAGAATAGTTCGAGAGATTTTTAGATTTAATTCATGATGTTCTCTCAAAAGGTTAGTTTTGAGCAAACCCAAAGTAAATTACTGCTTGATACATACATTCTTTTTGCATGGTCTTCATATGATATAAGTACCAGAAGAATTTTATTTTTCAATGGTCAATAATGTGTGCTAATAGATTTATTTCTTTACATAGATTGGTTCTTGCAATTCAAGTTTAATACTAGTTCATATTGGAAAGTAATGATGTGTAGAGAACCAAAAAGCTCAATGTGCCCCCTTTTATCATCCACGAGGTAATATATAGCCGACCCATTGGATCAACATAAACGGTCGATCCAAAACAATTCGAGAGAATTTTCAATTTTATAAATAAGCACATTTTCCAAGTCAAATGACCACTTACATGTTTTACTCTTGTAATATGATAGTGACACGTCAGGCCACAATAGTTTGCAGTCAAAAAGAGCATAACTATTTAGCAATGGACCCCTTTTACTATAGCTGATCAATGGGCGGATAGCTTCTGCATTACATTGATAAGTAGAAGATAATTTCTAAATGATCGAAATCGTTTCCCGTTTCCAGGGTTGTCGGGTTCCTCTAGCTGCTCGGGAAGATTCTCGCACCGACACGGCAAGGCGGGTCCTTGGTCTGACAATCTCGTGCAGCTCGGGAGGGTTTTACGTGGCGGAAGGGATGTCCTGCAAGATGCATCTGGCAGATCAAAAACTACTTGTATCCTTGTTCGAGCAGGAAGATAAAGCGTGACGGTAGCGGGGGCGTACCAACTAGCTTAGGCACAATGACTGAAATACAAGTTTTTCTAGCATCATGCATGCGAGCGACAGAGAAGGAACACCATCTTAGCTTTTAGGATGCAAATGGGAATGTTGTTGAACCTAATGATGAATTGCCAAACATGATTTTGAATTTTAACAAATTGTGTACTTCCAAATTAAATGAACCTAATAATGATGTGCTAGAAAAAGTACATGTCAGTGTAACTATGGGTATGAAGGAAATACTCTTAGCGCCATATACAGTTGAAGAAGTAAAAAAAACACTTGGTTTAGCATCAGAGCCATGAAAGTGTCAGGATCCGATGGGTTGCACACAATATTTTATAAAAGAATCTCTTCAATGTTTGGAAACATGATTATCAATGAAGATTTCTTAGCTTTGAACAGAATGATACCATAATTTTTATGATTCCGAAGGATGAAAATATACGTAATGTACTGAGTATTGCCCAATTTGTCTCTGTAACGTAATCTATATAGTTATAAACTAACATTGGGCAAACAGACTCAAAACTATTTTGTGAGAGATCATTGTAGAATGCCAAAGTGCTTTTTTCCTGTGGCAAATTATAGCAGATGATATTCCTGTTGCTTATGTTTCCATGGACTGAATAAAGAAGAAGAATGGCAAGAAGGGTTGATGTTCGGTACAATTTGGTATGCACAACACATATGATAGAGCTGAGTTGTGCTTTTATGACCAATGATCAAGATAACAGTCTTTGATGATGGATGAATTAATATGATAATTGGATGTGTCTTGTCGCTAAGCTATTTGGTTCATTTTAATTCCACTGCAATTGAACGTTTTTCTGCCAACTAGGGATTGTAGTGGGGTTGGGGGTGGGGGGTCTCAACCCTACCTCTTTCTCATTTGCATAGAAGAACTTTCCAGCCTATTATCACATGGGGAGGCGGAGGGTTCCTTTCATAGCCATGAAAGCATATTGCGATGTCCCGTAGAACTCACAAACGCTCTTCGACGACTACTCATTATTTCTTATGAATGCTGACACAGAAAATGCAGCTAGCTTTAAAGGGGCGTTGGACCGCTATTCTAAGTCTTATGATAGCTTATTAGTGTGGAAAAATCACAGTGTTTGCAACCCTAAACAAGTGTTGGAAAGAAGGAAGAAGTCTGCACTATTTTGGAGAATATGACCGAAGAAGTTTTGGATAAATATTTGGGACTTCCCACGATGGTGGGGGACATAGGGAAGTGACTGTTTTATTCATCAAGTAAAGACAGTGTTGAGGAGAATTAGTGGATGGAAGGGAAAATTAATATCGATGGTAGGTAAAGAAGTGCAAATGAAATATGTAGATGTCTTTATTCAAGCTTCCGAAGAAACTTTGTAATGGAATCATGAGAGTCAGTTTTGAGTGAACATAATGTAAATTAATGCTCAAGAGAAATGCATTTATTTTTGCATGGTCTTCATATGATATAAGTAGCAAAATAATTTTATTGCAATGTCCAATAATGTGTACTAATGGGCTTATTTCTTTATGTAGATTGATTCTTAAGCTTAAAACTAGTTCATCAGTGGAAAGTAATGATGTAAAGACACAAAAAAAGCCACTGTGGACTCTTTTATCAATGTCACAGCGCAATACATGTCTCTCATTAAAATCCACCAGCAGCTCACGGTCATTGAGAACAACCACATTATTGACCCAATTCAACATTGAACCTGGTAGTGCTTTCTTCTTTTTCTGTTTGCAGGAAGCTAAATAAAGTTCTTCTGATGCCTCCAGCACTAGCAGGTCAATCTGGTACTTGAAGGCCCAGATTCCGGCCTCGTAATCCTGCATCACCCAGACATCCACACTGGTCAAAGGAGGCGGGCTAATCCAAAAAGCAAGCGTCCCGTTCATGTCAAACAACTTCATGGTGTTGGAACCAGGAACACCTACAAGCTCTAGATCACGGCAACAATGGCGAGAGGAGAACGAGGACTCAGGTGGTTTTGTGCTGCGTACTGCATTGCAGCTTTTCCCGTTTTCATCCCTCTTATTTGTTCTGAGATTACAAAGGAAAGGATCAACTCCACACGCGAGCAGACCGGCCGTGCCATCCCACGACGCTCGACGTGCGAGTGATGCGCGCGTGCCGCGAGCTATGTTGCATGCCATCCCATGCAACACTAACGGCTGCGCCAATCTAGCTAACAACTAACTGAAACTAGGATCGGCCTCATCGTGTACATGCACACGTGACTTGGCCGTTTATTTGCTAACTGAAGGAAAAACTAAGCTAGCTACTGAACCGGGCTAGGAAATACAGGTTCAACATTTCACCCCCTAATTCCGACGCCCGGTGCTCACCACTCCGACGCCAACCTTCTGCCTCATTTCAACAAACTTGATTCGGCCGAGCGCCTTGGTGAGGAAATCAGCAAGCTGTCCGTCCGTGCTGACGTGGTCGACGTCCACCTTGCCGTCTTCGATGCACTCACGAATGAAATGATATCGAATGTCAATGTGCTTACTTCTGTCGTGGTGCACCGGATTCTTGCTCAGAGCAATCGCCGACTTGTTGTCGACACGTAGCTTCGCCCTCGTCGGAGTGTCGCCGGTGAGCTCGCCGAGGAGCCTACACAGCCACACGCCTTGACAGGCTGCGGTTGCCGCCGCCATGTACTCAGCCTCGCAAGACGAGACGGCGACGACCTTCTGCTTGTGAGAAGTCCATGTGATCGGGCTGGAGTTGAGGAAAAAAACCACTCCCGTTGTGCTCCGCCGATCGTCAACGTCGCCGGCGTGATCGCTGTCGCTGTAGCCGACCACCTCCGGCACTGCTGCTCCTCCTTGCTTGTAGCAGCAGCCGTGGTTCAGTGTGCCACTGACGTAGCGCAGGATCTGCTTGACAGCAGCCCAGTGTGCTTCCGCCGGCGCCTCCAAATACCTGCTCACCATGCCAACAGAGAACGAAATATCTGGCCTCGTGTTGCATAGATACCGCAGGCTCCCGACGATGCTTCTGTACCATGTGGCATCCACGGGCTCGCCGGCGCCGGTCTTGCCAAGTTTCAGCCGATTCTGCATCGGCGTGTCTGCAGGGTTGCACCCCCTCATCCCTGCTGCATCCAAGATCTTGGCCGCGTACGCGCCCTGGCAGAGGGTGATCGCGCCGGCCTGCTGTTGAACTTCTATGCCAAGATAGTAGCACAGAAGCCCAAGATCGCTCATGTCAAACAGATTCTTCATCTGCTCCTTGAACGCTGCAATTTCTCCGTCGCCGGCGCCGGTAATGATAAAGTCGTCGACGTAGACACCGACAAGCAGAGTCGACGCGCCCGCACCCCTCCTGTACACCGCGTGCTCAAGAGGGCTGCGCTCGAAGCCGAGCGACACAAGCGACGCGTCGAGCTTGGCATTCCAAGCCCGTGGGGCTTGCTTCAGGCCGTACAGCGCCTTCCGTAGGCGCAACACCTTACCCGCATCGCCGCCGATGACGAAAACCGGCGGCTGGTGCACGTACACTTCTTCACGAAGATCGCCGTTCAGAAAAGCCGACTTCACGTCCATATGGTGGACCTGCCAGCCTCGATGCACCGCGAGTCCGAGCAGCAGCCGCATGGTCTCCATGCGCGCCACGGGAGCGAACACTTCGTCGTAGTCCACGCCTTGCCGCTGCACGTACCCCTTCGCCACCAGCCTTGCCTTGTGCTTCACCGTGCTGCCGGCGGCGTCCCTCTTGATCTTGTATACCCACTTGAGCCCTATAGCTCTGTGGCCGGGCGGGAGCGTGGCAAGTTCCCACGTGCCGTTGTCGCGGATCGCTGCGAGCTCGGCATCCATGGCGCGCTTCCAACACGCCTCGTCAAGTGCCTCATCAACGCTGTCCGGCTCCTCCGCAGCCATGAGACATAGCCCGATCTGCTCCTCCCTCGCCGCCGCGTCCAGCTCCGCGAGTACGTGCTTCATCTTGCGGTAGCGGGTTGGAGTGTGGTCGAGGTCGTGGCGCTCGCTGTCGTCGTCCGGCGGCGTGGCCCAACCATCCTCCACGGACATGGGCGTGCTGCCTGCTGACGCCATGGGAGGCGACCCTGCCGCCCCGGAGGATGAAGAGCTGGCGCTTACCGGTGTAGCGGAGGCCGCCGGAGAGGCTGCAGGAGAGCCAGTGCGCGCCGGCGATGACAGCTCGTTGTGCTCTTCGTCACTGTAGGTGACCACAAGGTGTTCGACCGTGGGCGCGGCGTCTCCGTTGGCCGTGGTCGCCCAGTCCCACTTCCTCTGTTCCTCAAAGGTGACGTCGCGGGTTATGATCACCCGCTTGCTGGACGGATCGTAGGCCCTGTAGGCCTTGGCGCCCTCCTCGTACCCAACGAAGATCGCCGGCGTGGAGCGGTCGGCCAACTTGTCGATGCCGGGGCCGAGCCGCTTCACGTGCGCCACGCAACCAAAGACGCGAAGATGGTGCACCGCCGGCTTCCGTTTGTGCCAAGCCTCATACGGCGTCAGTCCTTCGAGGCTGCGTGTGGGCGCACGGTTCAGGAGGTAGACCGCAGTCTTCACCGCCTCTCCCCAGAACGTTGCCGGCACCGCCATGGCCTTCAGCAAACAGCGGGCCATCTCGACCACTATCTGGTTGCGCCGCTCGACCACGCTGTTCTGTTGGGGTGTGTACGGCGTGGTGGTGCAGTGCTTGATGCCGCCGCCGTCGCAATACTCGCGAAAAGTGATCGAGTTGAACTCACCGCCCCGATCCGAGCGGAACGCCAGGAGTTTGCAGTTCGACTCGGCTTCAGCTCGTGCCTTGACTTTCTTGAAACGATCAAACGCCTCATCTTTGCTTTGCAACAGCTCAAGCCACATGTATCGTGAGCAATCATCAACGATCAGGAGGAAATACCGGTTACCTCCCGCTGTGGCCGGCTTGATCGGGCCACAAAGGTCGCTGTGAACGAGCTCCAGAGCGCGATCCGCGCGGTACGTCGTGGCCTGGGGAAACGGCCGCCGATGCTGCTTGCCCAGGGCGCACCCGTCGCACACCTAGTCGACGCGGTCGATGACAGGGATGCCGTCTGCCATGCCCAGGCGCCCCAGATCCCGCAGCGCACGGAAGTTCAGATGGCCGTAGCGACCGTGCCACAACCATGCCTCGTCCGCGCCGCGTGATAGCAGGCAGACAGGCCATCCCGCCGTCAGGTGCAGTACGTACAGGCGTCCGCCGTTGCGCTGAACGCGCGCGATGAGGCGGCCTTCGTGATCGCGAAGCCGCAACAGCCCGTGGTGGATGTTTGTCTCACACCCGAGCTCGTCCATCTGACCCAAACTGATGATATTGCTGCCAAGACGAGGTATGAAGTACACCTCTGACAGGGTCAGGTTCTCACCGTTTCGGCACTCAAAGAGGATGGTGCCCCTCCCCTCGATCTGGACGTCGTTGCCGTCGCCAAACTTCATGAGACCGCGCACGCCGACGTCGAGCTCGGAGAAGATCTCCCGGCACCCGGACATGTGGTTGCTTGCCCGGTGTCCAGGTACCAGCACATGTCGCAGCGGCCGTCGACAGGGGCGGCGCGCGCCTGGGAGCGCTCCTCATTTAGGAGAACGCGCTCGACCGGGCGCTCTGTGGTCATTGAGAGCGCGCTCACCGTGGCCAGCAGGAGGGATGTCTCCGTGTCCTCCCTTTCACCACGCGCCAGGTGTGCCTGCTCCTTGCGCTCGCGCCGTGGCTCGGTGCAGTTCTTGGAGAAGTGCTCAGGCTTGTTACAATTGTAACACTTGACCTGGGACATGTCGCGCTCTCCGTTTGGCGCGCCGTCACGCGCGCCGTTTCCACCACCGCCCTGGCCGCCACCACGACGGTTTTGCTGCTTACCGCGGCGACGGTTTGAGCCGCCGCCCTGTCCGCCAAACCCGCCTGGTCCACCGGAGCCGCCTTGACCGCCGCCCTGGCCGTTGTTCTGACCTTGGGCGCGCTGGTTCTTCCGTGCCTGCCACTGCGCCTCCGTCAACAGCAGTTGTGCCCCGCCGCCTCCACCTTGATCGTTGCTGAGGTATCGCTCCTCTGCGGAGCGCAAGCGACCGACAAGCTCCTCAACGGAGAGCGTGTTGAGGTCAAGCATCGTCTCGATGGCGAGGGCAATCTGCATGTACCGAGACGGGACGACGCGGAGGAATTTCTGAACCACTCTCACCTCATCCATGGTGTCGCCGAGCGAGCGCAGGTTGTTGACGAGCGAGGTGATCCGCATGCCGAACGCGTCGAGCATCTCGCCGTCGCGGAACGCGATCGCCTCAAACTCGGAGCGCAGCCGTTGCGTCGTGGCCTCGCGGACGCGCGCGACGCCCATGCGCATGGTCTTGATCGGGTCCCGCGCCTCCTTCGCCGTCCTCTTCACCACGATCGCACCCACCATCTCCGGCGGTATGGATCGCAGGATAGCCGCCAGCGCCGCCTTGTCGTTGGGGACGCTCGTCGGGTTTCCCTCAACCGCGTCCCACATCAAGTTGGCCTCCATGTTGATTTGCATCAGCATGGACCACTCAAAGTAGTTCGTCGGCATGAGCATTGGCCACACCGTGTTGCCGCCCGGGACGAGGCGCTCCCGCACTGTGTGCTCGCGCACGACGATCTCCTTGCCGTGCCTGCGAGTTTGACTCCGACCACGGCTGCGACCGCGGTCAGGAGTCAGCGAGCGCGCGCCACCGTCGCCACTCTTGCCAGTTGCTGCACGAGTGCCTCCCGGGGATGACGAACTAGCCATGGTCGCCGAGGAACGACGTGGCTCTGATGCCACTTGTTGGAACCAGGAACACCTACAAGCTCTAGATCACGGCAACAATGGAGAGAGGAGAACGAGGACTCAGGTGGTTTTGTGCTGCGTACTGCGTTGCAGCTTTTCCCGTTTTCATCCCTCTTATTTGTTCTGAGATTACAAAGGAAAGGATCAACTCCACACGCGAGCAGACCGGCCGTGCCATCCCACGACGCTCGACGTGCGAGTGATGCGCGCGTGCCGCGAGCTACGCTGCATGCCATCCCATGCAACACTAACGGCCGCGCCAAGCTAGCTAACAACTAACTGAAACTAGGATCGGCCTCATCGTGTGCATCGTGTACATGCACACGTGACTTGGCCGTTTATTTACTAACTGAAGGAAAAACTAAGCTAGCTACTGAACCGGGCTAGGAAATACAGGTTCAACACATGGTACTGTTATGAGAACCCAGCTGGGTGGGTGTCAGACTACGCATCCACCAGAATGATTCGGCTTCTGTGTCGAACATAATAATGTCTCTACCACCGCCCGTCATGTCTTCGGCACCGTAACGAGGATTCCAGTGCAGATTATTGTGGTGATAGACAGAAGGACACTCATAGGAGAACCTAAACAGCCCATGGAGTAACGTCTGTTCCACTGAAGGCAATGACTTTGTTGGCAGTTTGACTTTCACGTGTCTCGGTTCGTCGGATCCCACAGTGAGAATGTATAAACTGTAATTCATTGGGTGCTGCGACTCTGAGATCCAGAGCACCCTGTATTCTCCCGTTGGATGGTGCCGGAAGAAACCGATTATGGTGTTGTACAAGCCTCGCTCGATCTTAGGCTGCGGCAGGAGAGCCTGCTTGCGGTTGCGGGTGGTCGGGTTGCAGATGTAAAACTGGGATTCCCCGGAGAAGACAACAAAGCCATCGCAGGCGCCAAGCAGGTGCATCTTGAAACGGACGCCCGGGACGAATGGCCAGAGCTGTTGATTGGCGGCGCCGACGAGCGAAGCGGCATCGCGGAAGACGATGATACCAGCAGGCCGTTCACGGTCGTCAACTATGGGGAACGACGGTTGGCGGCGGCGGTGTTCGAGGGTGAACTCGGGTGTTGAGGTTGCAGCACGCCACGACGCGCGGACGACGCGGCAGCGGCCGATGTCTTTGGGTGGCAGCAGGATGAGGATCTGGTCGACGACGATCTCCTCGGGCAGGTCGTCGAGCACGGTCGCACCTCTCCTGTTCGGCATTGCAGGCGCTCCGTCGGTTCCCGTGATCAGCTAAAATAAAGGGAGCGGCTAGTGGTCAGGTGACTGATTTTAAAACTTGGGTCAGTCTTTTTTTTTTTTTTTGCAACGCAGGCCATGCAGCTCACGGAGCTGGACGTGCGTGCTGTGTTGTTCCTCCAACTAGGCTAGTTCATAGATGGGGCAGGGCTTTTGCACTACTTGGGCTTGGTGAAAGCTCTGCACTTAATGCTCCCACACAACGACAACAATACTTATATCTTAGTGCTAATGATCAATCACGTGGTTGTACGTAATCACATTCTTAATTCTAAATTAGACAAACACAAATTTAAAGGACGAATAATATTATGCACCTATGTATAGCATAATACAACATAAAAACTTCTACTTTCTCTAGTGTTCTCATCCTCTATACTAATATAGTAATGTAAAAATTAAAAACAAAAAAACAAAATAATAAAGTTTCCTAAGAAGAAAATTAGTGGCATTGGTATTAGCCTTTAAACAAAATTAAACTAATAAGGACAACACCCAATTTAAACAGAAATTACGCTTTTCCACAATATGAAAGATAAGCATATAATGGTGGGATTCTCACAAGATGGAAGTTATCTAAAAATGAATGAATCAACGACATTGCTATTACCCTTAAAGGGGAAAGCAATAAAATAAAAAAAATAAAAAAGTCAAAATAAGGAAGTTTTCTAAAGAATGAATTAGTGGCATTCATATAAACCTTTAAGAAAAAGAAAATGAAAAAAATAGAAATTTTGCACACAATTTACACATAAATTGCACTTTTCTATAATATGCAAAAACAAGCATATAATAGTGGAGTTTTCGTAAAATAAAAGTTTCCTAAGAACGAATGAATTAATGGCATTCTTATTACCATTAAAGCAGACAAAAATTGAAACACAAACTAAAACTAAATCAAAATAATGAAGTTTTCTAAGGAAGAATGAATTAGTGGCATGGTATTACAATTTAAGAAAAACAAAAAGAAATAAATACTAAAACAAAATCAAAATAATTAGTGGCTTTTGTATTACCCTTCAAGAAGAAAGAAAATGAAATCAAACTAAAACAAAATCAAACTATGAGGTTTCCTAAGAAAGAATGAATTTGTTGCATTGGTATTACCCTTTAGTAAAAAGAAATGGAAAAAATATGTAAAGCAAATAATGACAAATTTTGCACACAATTTACACATAAATTGCAATTTTCTATAGTATGCAAAAATAAGCATATAATAGAGGAATTTTCGCAAAAAGAAGTTTCCTAAGTACGAATGAATTAGATTAGACAGAAATTGAAACAAAAACTGAAATAAAATCAAAATAATGAAGGTTTTTAAGGAAGAATGAATTAGTGGCATGGTATTACTCTTTAAGAAATACGAAAAGAAATAAATACTAAAACAAAATCAAAATAATGAGGTTTTCTAGGATAGAATGAATTACTGGCTTTGGTATTGCCCTTCAAGAAGAAATAAAATGAATTCAAATTATAACAAAATCAGACGATGTGGTTTTCTAAGAAAGAATGAATTGGTGGGTTAGTTTTACCCTTTAGTAAAAAGAAAACGAAAAACTATCTGAAATAAACAATGACAAAATTTGCACACAATATACCCCAAAATTGCGCTTGTTTAAAATATGCAAGAATAAGCATGTACAGCGGAAATTTTCACCAAAAAATCTTACGCAAGAATGATCAATGGCATCGATATTACCCTTAATGAAGAAACAAAATGAAATTATAACTATATCAAATCAAAATAATAAACTTTTATAAGAAAAATGAAATAGTGTCATTGGTATTCCTTTTTAAGAAGAAAAATAATGAATTAAAAGAAAACTTGCACACAACTTCACACTAAAATTGCTTTTTTTTTGTAGTATACCAACAACAATCATATGACAATGTAGTTTTCACGCATATTGTATTGTATAGCATTTGAATGTATATATTTAGACTCACCCAAGACCCAAAAATACCTACAAAAGAAAAGAATATAATCTAACTAATAAAGAATAACAAAAAACAAAAGAAGAAACACATAAAACATATTTCTTTTAAAGAAAAACAATGTGGCAAAGGGGAGGGCTGGGTGGCATACATGGGCTTCAGCCCAGTAGCAAGTTGACTGACCCAAATATGTGGTCAGTCAAAAAACAAAATCTAAGCCAGCTCATAGTACAGTACAAATCTGAAAGCAAAAAATCAATGGCCAGAAAAATCGACTGACCAAAAGTGGTTTTTCAGGCAACTTACGTGTAGCTAATGTGTAAAATAAAAGAGCAGCAAATCAACTTTTGTCCACAATAAAGCGGAAGCGAGAGATCGCCTATCGAAACATGTGATGTACGTCGGTTGACGGGGCAACATACGGCTCCTAGCTTTTTCTCCCCAAACATTGGCCGTACAACAGGAGGATTTTGTGAACACGCTCAGGAAGGAAAAAAAAGTTATATTATGGAGCTCCCAAACTTGAAATGCATCCTGCGATTTGATACGAGAGCTTTCAAAGTGTGCGTTGCAGTCCCAAACTTGGCACGCCAACGACGATAAGGTTAACGGCTGCGCCTGCTGGCAGCCACATCAGGTTTGTTTGTCGAGCTGGCCACACAGTTAACGGCTGTTACAATGTTGTTCATACCCCCGTGGTCTATGCCATTCACACCTTTAGTCACTCATTTGGTGTCTCCGAAGTGAATGTTGTGTTGCGTGTTCATACTGCTCTGCCACCGCTCTCGCTCTCGCCCTCTTCCTCGCACAGTAGATCCACCGCCACGGCCGGTGCCGCCTGCGTGGCGTGACGCCATGCCGTTGGTGAATGACCGAGGTTCATCTCTGATGATTCGACGAGTAGAATGGTGTTGCTCTGGCTTTTCAAAATTTAGGGATTTGCCGTTTCCCTATATTGAATCGATTTGGGTGATGTTTAGATGTTGTACACGATTTCATACAGGGATTGAAGTGGACTAGCAACGGATGTGTCAGCTTGATGCCTCCATAAGCTCCCATGCGAAAAGAAGTTGGCTGATACCGGGAGGAAAGGTCTTAGGTGTGCAGGCCATATGAGTTCTTTTTACCAGTGTGTAATCAAGCCATGTGTGTAACCTGGACATGTGTAATCAACTTGGGCATGTCCGCATGTGTAATCAAGACATGTGCATGCACTTGACCAATTCTATAAAATATGTGCATGTTTGTCTGTTGATGATGCTGTAAGCTTGATTACCAAAATAGCTCATTAGTAAATTCATCAAGTACTTCAGCTGACCCATGATATACTTATGTTGATCAACTCCCAAGTCATGTATATATGAACGTGTGTATAAGCACCTGCGGAAGTTGCTTTTGTGCATCAGCAAACATTGAGAGAGAAAAACTTTGAAGGTCCTACACGTGCATTTAGCTGATCACGAGTTGTTGTGGAGAGTTTTCGCCGAGAGAGATTCATGTACGAGAAGCTGCATGTATACAAAAACATCGTGTAATTACACATAGTCAATTTTCGCTAAAACTGACCCAGGAAGAAGCTTCTCTACTGATGCTAATCAACAACATAATGATCCCGTTCAAAATAATAAAATAAATAAGACAACAACTCGACTCTGGACTTTTAGTCCGAGGAAACGTGATCCTAGACTTGTACTCAGAAGCTAGAGCTGCAGATGACGATGTCATGTGGCAACCGGGCTATCAGTGTCCTTGCTCGATGAGCACCGATGCCGCGGCGCACTGGCCTCACCTGAAAATGGAAGAAAAGGTATGTCATAATTAAGTATAGTCATAATCAAAGTGGTGTTCCTCCAAGAACTCAACAACTCACCGAATGTATCCTGGGGTGGAGCTATGCTCGGCAACTCACCAAGTATATCCTATGGTGTAGCGATACAAGCCAGGGGGCACCGCCCCCCTATTCTAGAAAATCATCTTTTTCGACAAAGCCTAGAAAGTCATCTGCAGGGCTCAGATGGAATAAATAGTGTTTTGCCCCTCAAATCTTCAGATTTTAAATTTTGATTTCCAGTAAGTATTTCTCTAGGCCTGCAAAGCTGGATGTGAGTGGCGTTGCAAATAGGGCACAACATGTTCATGGTGAGCCACCGCTTGATGCACCGTTGATGGAAAATGCGGTTGCAATCAAGCTTTTCTGGTGCCCCCTAAATGGCATGTTAGTGTACCGACGGTGAGGGGTGGGAGTGTTCCTGAAAGGTACCTGTTTCTTTTGTTTAAGGATTGGTGACTTGACACTGATTCCCTCTCTAATGTCGCTTTCTTCGGTGTGGGCGATGACTGTGTCGACCAGGAGATGCTCGTGTCGAGTGATAGCAGGTGGAATTAAATCAACTTCCTCTTCCACTGACGGATGCAATGGACAACCATCATGACCAGCGGCCTCAGGACAGAAATGGCCATGAAGATGAAGGGCAATGATCTCGCTAGAGTGGACCGGCTTACTAGATCTGTCGGCTGACTTGTCGATGGGCACCCTTCGGTGGAAGTTGTTGGCTCCCGTATGACTCGTATTGCACACACAACTGATAGTTAAAAAGGAGCGGTGACTCCATTATATAGCAGCAAGGGAGGGCCAAAGCCATAGTGTGATGTTGCCACTGGTCACAGGAGATGGTAGTAAGGGGTTGAGAGAACGAATGTGGTGTTGGCATTTGGGAAATGACCCGTTGGGGGAAGAGAAGATGGAAGGTGCTAACTATTCTCTTTTATTACAAGGGTTCTCACATAATTAAGGATACATAGGACCAATTCGCTCTCGAGGTAAAAGAAGAAGATGGAGAAGCCAATCCAAAAAAAATCCCATATGTCTCATGTTGTTGTTACGAGAACAAGTCTCAACTAAGGGGTATCCTTGGTAACATTGTCATAAGTAAAGTTAACAATGGTGATAGTGCCATGTACCAGGGGTACACCGGCAGACCGAAAGTCAGCCCACCGGGCCGGAAGTTGGCCCACCTGGGGCGTTGTCTACTTGGAGTACTAAAGTGACACATTGATGTTTTCTAAAAAGGTTAGTCATCTTGATGTAGCATGACCTAATCCTATGTTAGGAAGGAGTCAACGTGGGTTTGGTCACATGTCTGAATCGTTTGCGACTACCTCGGTACCCTCTCCCATGATCATTAATCAACATCGGTCCCAGTCGTCGGCGACTCCTTGGACTCACCTCAAGAGATCCCGGTCTTTCGTTCAAAAGTGAGGGTGGAATGATTTACGTGCTCATGAGGGTCTTATATTGGGAAGGGTGCATTGAAAAATGACCCAGATTATTCATGGTGGTGGTAGGTAGGGGGTAGGCTAGTAAAAAGTAGGTCCATGAGGCTAGTAAAAAGTAGGTCGATGAGTCCCTGCAAACTAATTTCTATATTGTTCCCAATGGTTGCTCTGCCGTCTACTAATGCATCTTCAGCTTTCTCATGGCATATCACATTGTGTGTGTTGATGACTGACAATTCACCTGGAACTTTCCCTTGGCATTTCATATTGTGTATGTTGATGGTTGGACGGCTTGTTCGTTTGTTTTCTTGGATGATGTTGCATTGAAGCAACAAGACGTTGCTTTGCTTCTATTTTTCATGTCAAGCTCATCAGAATGAATCAACACCAGTCAACTCAAAATTTTCTAATATGCAGCAGCAATGCGCCGGCCAAAACACACCTGAGTACTAGGATACAGTCCGTTGGTTAATTTGTTAGTGGGAATGGTTGTGTCTCGCTAGAGTGGATTATCATATCGGTGGTACCGTGGTAGGGGATGCACTATCGATAACCATGCAGCAACATTGACTTTGTGAATCCCGATGCCCATATATACCTCATGATTTGAATAGGTGTTGCATGAGTCCGCAATCGTGTGATAGCATGTCAGAGTGTGTATGTGTGCTCAAATCTAAGTTGCACTTCATAGCTAAGAAATTGGATGTCAGACACTTTTTCCATTTGTATAAAAAAGCCTCTCTTGGTCGCCTGTCAAAAATTAAACCTTTCCAGCTGAATAAGTGCATCCCAGTAGCTCAAATGTATGACTAAACCTTTAATCTAGTACTCCCTCCATCCCAAAATAAGTGTCGTGATTTTAATTTTATTCAGTTCAAATTTGAACTAAAACCACTAGAATTATTTTGGGACGGATGGAATAGTTGTGAGTTTCCAGTGCTAAGTGTTTAATGCAGCAACGTAATTGCATGGAGAAAGCTGAAGAACGTTTAGGCAACGACTCTCTCCGTTGCCGAGCGGGCAACGATTCTACATAAATGGTTGTGGGTTACCGTGAATTATGTGGTGTGAGGAAGGGTACTTTGTTACTTTCTGATGCAGATCGGTGTCTCTTGCCTAGCTATACGAACACACCCCTCGTGTCTGCCTAACATGAAATTCGAGGGCAACCATGATGGTGCGCTGTGCTGCTACAGTCAGCTGACTGACTGAATTGGTAACGCAATAGATGAGGTATCGAGGAACAAACTCGGGGCTACTTTAAACATGAAAGAAGGCAGGGCTCGATCATGTGTGAAGGTGCATTTCTACAGTTTGAAGACATACATGTGTTTACACTTAACATAGGAAAAATGAAACATAAATAACAAAGATGCATGATCCATTCAGTATTGTTACTGTGAGCGTATGGTCAATACCTTGTTGTTCGATTATCTGTTCCGGAAACAAGAAAAAAATCTAGTGGTGAATTTCCAGTGCAGACCACTACTGACTTTATTTGTTCAATTTCACAGTACTGCTGAAATTATTTTCCATGTTATCACTGGAATTGCTAGGTTTTGCATGTGACCTCAGGCATGAATTAGCACATGGAACAAAACACTGGCCAGTATTAAATCACCCAAACTGGTAATTTCAAAATCTTTCTGCTGTTAACATGAACCAGTACAAAACTTCTTGCTCCAGGGGGGCGCATATTCAATTTGTTTCTACTTGAAAAATGCCAAACTCTGCACGCAAAAGGAAAAAACAGCAACAAAACAGAGACCTTGATAATACTCCTCAGAAATATGCCCCAAATGAAAACGTGTTAAATCAACCAGACGCAAAATTGTGCTAAATTAAATGCCATGGCATATGCAGCCACAAGTATGACTACTGCGAAAACATGTTGACACGACGAGCAGGAGCAGTCAGATGCTATAAGCATTCTCAACAGCAAAGATCAAACTACCAGCCTTGAAAGCAGATATCCTCACCAAACATCGTTTCAACAACTAATAATGCAATAACAAACATCTAAGGATATGCCAGAGCATGTCATCGTTGGACAAAAATCACTCACCAAAGAAGATGAGCACGATGAAATCTCTCATCATAGCAGTGCTATTCTTGCTTCATAACAATGTGAACTGAAAGTAAAACTTACCTTGCTCCAGTGCACATCTTTGAAGTTGTAGGGAATACTGGGAATAAAAGCAGCAGGAAACAAGGGCCTTGGCAGTACTTCAGACACACAATCAACGCACCAAGGTTAATTCTCCAAACATAGCAGCACTACCAATCAGACAAAAAACTGTGCTAATTAAGTGTCGTAATACACGCAACTATATGCAAGTGAACACGTTTATACAAAGAGTATGTGCAACTTCGGAGTTATGACCAAATTTCATACCGAGTGGAACAAGCTGGGGGAGAGTGCAGCTTCAATTCGTTTCGATATTTAAAATGCTAAACCCTTGACGCAAAAGAAGGACAGCAGCAAGCCAGAGGCCTTAGCAATACCCCCAACATGAGGGCACTTTTCTTCAATCATAGCAGCACTGAAGTAACAATTAGACATGAATTTGTGCTAATTAAGTGACATAATGCACGCAGCTACACAGGTATGCCTGACTAAAACATGTTGACACAGAAAGCAGGAGAAACCAGGTGCTATAAATGCAATGATTGCATTCTGAACAACAAAGATCAAAGTACCAGCCTTGAAATGAGAAATACTGAATAACCATTCCAACAACTAAAAAGCAATGATTGACATCTAAGGAAATGCCAGAGTGTATCACTGTCAGACAGAAGCCTTCTCAAACAATATGACCAAGACCAATTCTAAGTAAAATTTACCTTTCTCCAGGAGAGTCCATCTTTCAACTCACTTCTACCGGAAGAAAATGTACACACAACCATAGCACCGGTTCCTCCTTCAACCTTAGCAGCAATTCAGTAACTATGAGACACATAACTATGCTAATTAAGTGTCATAATACACACATGTATCATCTATGCAAATATGCCTAAAAACATGCTCACAAAAAGCAGGCACAACTTAATACTTATAACCAAATTGCACAGTGAGAAACAGGCATCAAACTAACAGCGCACGGATGAGCCACGTGATAACAATTCGTGCATCTTAACCAAAGACAGCCGTAACAAAATTACAGTAAACTTGGGTGCCAGGGAGGCACAATAATAAATTTCTAACACACAGAACAATACTCCATAGTTTACAAAGTTACGTAGATGTTCAAGACATTACAATAAGCGTGAATAGCGTAGCTGCAAAATGACATGTTCTACTAGTAGTACTAATAAGTAAGAAGAGCTAAGAGAAAATACATGCCGTGATTCCATGGGCAAAGCAAACTGGTCAATCCGACACTTGAAGACTCATGTTTCAGCCTCATAGTCCTGCACTAGCCAGATATGAAAAGTTGTTGCCGGATACTGCTGAACCGGTTTGCTGCACATAGCCAGTGTCCCATTCATGTCGAACAACTCAGCAAAGCGGACGCGGCTCATCTGCAGTGCCTTCACGCACGGCAGAACTGCCGTACGGGCCAAAATCAACCATTCATTCACTTCCGAGAAAGGGTTTCCCCCGCTTTATATACAAAGCAATCAACCGAACCATACATGGATAGGTGCTGGGGCGGAAGCAGCACAGACACGTCCAAAAGAAATGACAGAGAAAAGCAAAAGAAACAAATGCCGAAAACGGCGGATCAACAAAACGAAGATGCCTCGCGATCGCAGCGCCCACCAGGATCTTCCACTAGACTCCAAGACTCCGAAGCGCCGGCACCTATCAACACCTCCAAGAAGGATCGCGACGATGACGACGCTGCTGCTAAGGGTTTCCCCCGGTACACGACGAGGCGAGAGGAAGGGTAGCTCCGACGCCCTCCCGGAAGGTCAGGTGGCACCCACAGGCGCCACCGCGCCGGCGTTGGCCATGCCGACAGGGGTTTCCCCCGATCCCAACCCGCACCTCGGACGCCCCGGAGCCTGCCACCAAACCAACCACCATCGTGCACCAACGCGGTCTTGAGGCCCCCACGCCGTCTCACCACGGCACCGCGAAGTGAGGATAGCACGACGAAGAATCAGAGCCGGGACTAGGGCATCAGCACCATCGGCACGCGGGAGGGCCCCACCTCCACCGTCGGCGACGGTAGCCGTCCGGACGCAATAGCGGGAGCACACCAGGCCCGTGGGCCCACCGGCCCGGCCGAGCCCTCGTGGGCTCGCAAAGCTCCCGCCTTCGCGCTGCTGCCGGCACGCCGGCGGTGCCGCCGCCCCAATCCGAGCCGCTCTTCCTCCACACCGCGCCGCAGGCAACGAGGCTACGCCCAGGGACCGGCCCGCTAGGACCCAGATGGGGCCCTAAGGGCCCAGATCTGGGCCGAGGACGCGCCGCCGGCCACCCTGCGCAACCAGGCCGCCCCGCCGCCAAAGGACGGCGCCACCACCGCGACGGGCCGCCGCCAGCCACCTCCAGGCCGTCGGGCCATCGCCAGCCGAGGGGCACCCGCCGCCACCCCTGCCCCCGGGTCAGGAGGTGCGCGCGCGGGGTAAGGGAGAGCCCGCCGCCGCCAGCCCGCCCGTCCGGCCAGATCCGGGGGCGCAGCCGCCGGCGGCGGGGGGGAGGGGCACGGGGGAGGAGGAAGGAGAGGCGAGCGGGGGGAGCCGCCCCGGCCGCCCCCCGGGGAGGCGGCGCGGGCGCGGGGTCGGGGTAGGGGAGGGGGTCGGGGGAGTGCTCCTATGATCTGATCCCATTCATTCACTTTCCATCCCATCCAACGGACTTCTGCTACCGAGCGAGAGATGCTAATAAACTAGGCGCCAAAATCACGTCTGACGTCTGGCCTTCTCGCGCCAAAAATTTCCGCGTTGCGTACCAAGGTGAGCTGCTCATCGCCGCGTAGAACCAAGTTCCTGTTAAGCTCCTGCCGCTGCCGCCGCATCAAATTCAACGGATCTGCGACGGCTGGGTCACCGGTCGAGCAGCGGCCGCCGCGTCGAATTCAAACTGCACGTACACCGTTGCGATCTAAGACAAGGAGTCAGGTTTGATCTCCATAGGTAAAAACCGAAAATCATCATCGATCCCCTAATCCACTTTTCAAAACTGATCCGATATTCTTCCTTGTACAGTTCAATGGAAAACACAAACGAGGGAGATTACCAGGCCAAAGGTAGTCTGAATACGTGAGTGAGATGCAGTATAAATACTACAGTTCTATTTTTTAGTTATTTATTTATGCGCAGCATACACTAATTTCAGTACTCTGTTATTAGAGTGCACTTCAGTTTCCCTGAGAAAACTGAAAACTGCTATATTCAGATTGTGCTTGGCACGGCTGTACCTGCAAATTTTGGTTCCTGCATGGCTGTACCTAGAGACCACTAGCAAACTTGGGGCACTTCAGACTTCAGAGGACCAGATAGAGGATGGGATGCGATGCAACTGCGGCATCTCAACCGACATGGCAGCAACAGTGGCTCGACGGTAACGCAGCGGCTGCAGCTCGACGGTGACAACGCGGAGGCGGCTCCGTTGGACGTAACGTGGCGGTGACGACGGCGGGGCAGCTTGACGGCGACGAAACTGCTGCAGCTCAATAGCAACGAGGGCACAGCGGCTTGACGATCCGCTACTTTTCTGATCCATGCAGTACGCCTCTCTCTAAGTTTTGGCGCAAGAAGATTCCGAGTATAGAGAAACAAGCAAGTTCGTTGGACCCTCCTGTTCGTTTGTTGGTGAGTAGCAGAAGTCCGTTGGATGGGATGGAAAGTGAATGAATGGTTGATTTTAGCCCGTACGGCAGTTCTGCCGTGTGTGAAGGCACTGCAGACGAGCCGCGTCCCAGCAAAGCAGCGCACCTGGGAAGGACCAGTCTACCGGCTAACAAACCCGGACGGTCCAGTTTAATCGACGACAATATGACTTCGACGCTCCTCCATTCGTTATATCCTACTGTTAAGACATTCCCCAGTTAACCTGTGGTGGTAGAGGCCACATATGAAATTATACAATCGAGGAATCGGCATGAGAGCAGCTTGCGGATGACCAGGCTGTACATGTAGAATTCGATGTATCACTCTTGCCATGTAGATTTTCAGCCTTGATTCGGGAAGAAATATTTAATATATCGACTAACACATGTATACTTGCACGTTGCCTTTGAAAAAAATACAATGAGACAAAGATAAGAGGATAAAATAGTAATAATTGAGGCTGCCACGTTGGCGCTTTTTGGTAAATTGGACAGACAACTACCAACATAATGCATTTCAGATCATATTGGATTGGAGTACCTTTTTTTGTTACCAAATTTAGTGTAGATGTGTATTTTCATAAATAGATGACCAATATAGGTGCATTTCGGATGTCTACATCAAGAAGCGAGCAGCTAACTATTTATGGTGTTCTTACAGTTAACTCTTTATATGCAATTCTTAAAGCTAATCAAGTAAAATATACTTTTATGAAATGTGGTGTCCCTATGCAACTCCAATAGGTAAGGTGTGTTTGCATCGCTATCATTCCAAAATATTATTTTAACTAGAGATAGCACAAAAGGAGCTGAATAGGGAGTGACAAATGTCTGTTACGTGCAGAAAAACGAATTTTTAGGTCATCTGTTTTTGTACCGTGCGGTGGCAAAGATTGACTGGTGTACAATAAAATGTGTTTCCTAATTGAATTTAAGGCACAAAAACGGCTGAGTTATTTAGATGGGTGCTAAGTTCGATGGTAGAAGTAGGAACTTTTAGCCATCTGGTCATTATGGAAAACCAGATATAGTATCCATTTTCAGGATAAATTTTTCTAGATTCCTCATTGATAACTTTCTCGGTCTGGAACTCATAAACCAAAGTACAGACAAATGCATCATCTACCGCCAAACAAATGTGCAGCAAGAGGTGTCTGAATTTACCACCTGGTGGGAGACAGAAGCTGCTAGAATGAGTAACTTATACGCTGTTTTTTTTTTTTACTTTAGACTTTCTATTTAGCTCTATGCAAAGAGCTGTTTCCCTAGTTAGTAAGTTCAAGCTGGCCCATAGTTTGTTTGCTAATAGTTAAGTACGGTTGAGATCAGTTTTCATGCAAATGGAATTGGAGGTTTGCACCTATTGCGCACAATATTACTTAGTTTTGTAAGACGGATTGAAGCAATCCTATGCTCATGTGTGCAAAAAAAAAATGAATGTCTTGAATTTTTCTTTAAATAGGCGCACCTCCTTAGTTGAATGATCACATTTGCTGTAAGGTAGTTTGCTTAAATTTTGGAAGCAGAGCTGCAGTTTGAGTGGATATATAAAAGCAATCCAGATGGCATAATAGTATAGCCAGTGAAGTTCACTAGGTTTTCCACATGGAAAGAAAGGTGACCATTCTTATCTTAAATCTGCCAAAGTGACTTGTAATTAAGTTATATATCTTTCAGTTTGCATACCTTATCTTAGTATTCGCTTCCACTAAGAAAACATAAAATCTGGAAACAAACAACAGCAGTAGTACCCACAACACATGACCAGAGCACTAAGTTTAATTCTCCAATCACAACAGCACTGAAGTGACAGTCAGGCAAAAAACTGTGCTGAGTGAAACATCGTAATACACATAGCTATATGCACACAAAGAGCAGGTCCAGCCTGGAGGGAGATCAAATCGCACACTGAAACTCAGAGATCAAACTAACAGCCAACGAGCACATAGCCATGTCTTAACCATGCCAAAACTAAGTATATATGGGAGGTAGGGAGGAACGGTAATAAGGAGTTTTAATACCATAGATTCATACACCATAGTCCAGAACAGTATAAAAAGTTCAAGACATAATAACAACCACCAAGTGATGACATCGCAGGTGCTACAGCATCCATCCAAAATGACATATTCTACTGGTAGTTATGACAAGTGAGAAGAGCTAAGAACAAAAGACATGCTCTAAATATCAGGGCAAAGCAAACCAGGAGCCTTGAACATTCAGATGCGCCCTGTGGAGAACGGAGCCTCCTCGTCTTAACCTTGATGCATCTCATGGGACGGAATTGGAAGAATGCTCTCCTGGAGGCGGTAATGAGCAAGCCGCATACAATGTTGATTCTTACCAATTTTAACCAAACCTAAGAATTTGCCATCAACGTCATAGTGCAACACATGTTTGCCATTGAACCTGACCAGTAGCTCACGCTCATTTAACACAGCCATATCATTGAACGACTGCACCATTGAATGAATTGGTGTTCTCTTTTTCTTTTTGTAAGAAGTTAAATAAAGTTGACGTGATGCCTCCACCGTTGACAGTTCGATCCGATACTTGAAAGCCCAGATTTGTGCCTCGTAATCTTGCATCACCCAGACATCCATAGTGGAGAAACTAGCAGGAGTCGAGCCGGCCCAGAATGCAAGCGTCCCTTTCATATCAAACAGCATGCTATTAGGGCAATGCTGGCCAGGACTGCGCATCCACCGGAATGACTCGTCTTCTGTGTCAAACACAATAATGTCTGCACATCCTCCCATGATGTCACTGGAACCAGAAAGCCACCAGTGCAGGCTGCCACGGTGGTGGACTGGTGGTGAAAAGCCGGATGAAAAGTGCACCTCATTCATTATGCTATTTTCCACAGAAGGCGATGAGACCGTTGGAATTTTTACTATGATGCGCCTTGGCTTGTCAGATTCCACTATGAGGACATATACGCTGGATTTAGACGAGTCATGTGACTGAGAGAACCAGAGCATCCTACATTCTCCAGTTGGATGGTGGCGGTAGAAACCAATCACGAAGTTGGATTGCCCTTGAGGCTGCGGTAGGATATCATACTTGCGGGTGACCGGGTTGCAGATGAAGAAATTGGGTTGCGTGTGATGGTAGATAATCAAGAAGCCATCGCAGGAGCCTTTGAGAGTGAAACTGAGATTGCCTTCCCGGACCAAGGGCCAGAGCTCTTGACTGGAGGTGCCACCACCGACGTCACCAAAGACGACATGACTGACAGCCCGCCCACGCGCATCGACAATGGGAACCAACGGCTGTCGGCAGTGGTGTTCGAGCATGAATTTGGGGGTGGATGTGGCACTGCGCCATGACGTGTTGACAACTCGACAGCGGCCGACGTCTTTGGAGGGCAATCGGATGAGTATCATGTCCATAATCTCCCCTAGCAGGTCCTCAAGCATGGTTGCGCCTTTCTTGTCTGGCATCGTGCTCTGTGTTTTGATTTTCGGTTTGAGCTTTTTTTCGCCCTAGGCCGAGATGGCCGAATTTCGGCCATTTTCAAAAATTTCGGCTGAAATTTGATCAAATTCTGACTGCAATTTGATTTAAATTTGACCAAAATTTGACAAATTTGAGCAATTTTGGCCTAAATATACTTTTCGCCTCAGGCCGAGATGGCCGAAATCCACTTTTTGCGGCCGAAAATCAAAACACAGATCGTGCTCCGTCGAGTCCAGTCAACTGAAAAGACAAGCCGAGCTTTAGTGCAAGCTGAAAACCCGCCTCCACGATTAACTCCTTCGGACCAGTTCGAATTAAAAAGACAAGCAAGTAAAATACACAAGGAAGGCGAGACGAGCTTACCCTAGGAGACAGGCCGCCACGAGCAGGAAAGTCCAGTGGAGGCGCCGGCAAGCAAAATCGGCAGCGTCGGTGTGTTCCCTCGCCTGCAGACACAAGTACAAGTGAGATTTGAGCTCAATCTGCAGGAGAAAGTATCAGACAAAAGGTCAACTGAAAAGACCAGGCAAGCTTAGTGCCAAGAGGTAAGACGCGCCTCTATGGCTAACTCCTTCTGACCAGCTCCAATTAAAAAGACAAGTAAAATACACGAGGAAGGCGAGGCGAGTTTACCCTAAGAGACAGGCCGCCCAGGCGAGGCGAGACGAGTCTAGCGGCGGCGGTGACAAGCAATATCGGCAGCGTCAGTGTGCTCCGTCGCCTGTTGACACGAATACAAGGGAGATTTCAGCGCAATCTGCAGATGGCGCAGGGCAAGAGAAAACATCGGACAAGAGATAGGGACGGCGACCAGTTTGGGCGGCGAAGCTGCTCACCTTCGTCGTGGAGGAAGGCGGCGGAGAAGGTCGACGGAGGCGGGAAGTGACCGTGGGCGGCGGGTCAAACCCTAGAGGGGCCGTGCTCCCCCGCACCCAGTCAGGGAGGGGAGCTCGACCAGGAGACGATTGCGCGAGGTGTGGACAGCGCAGCGACCTCGATCTGGAATCCACGGGGCAGGACGGCCGCGGGGAGAGGAGTGAGGAAAAATTAGGTCTTCCAAGGGAGAGGGATGGGGAATTTTCTTAGAGAGGGAGGATATTGACTCGGCCGAGTCCTTTTCTATTGTTTGAACGGCGGCTGGGTCTTTTTTCTTTCTTTCTTTGCATTTGGACTATAATTTTTTGGGCTTATAAAATCAGGCTTTTCCCCTCCAGCAACCAACTTGAAACACCCCTCTCTCTCCCATTCCGAGCATGTCGTCTTCCCCACCCGTATATAATTTTTTCAGACTTCAATCACGTTCTCCAAGTGCAGCCTTCTCGAAGGTAAGAGGAATAACGATGAAGCTCCGAGGCCGAATAGACCCGGCGATGACATGGCTGGGAGGCAAGTCCAAGCCTTGTCAAGGGCAATGGGGGAAGGAGGCTTTTCGCTCACCCCCGGTCGATTAGACGGAACACGAGCTCGAGACGGGGAATGCGGGGCAGGCAGTACCAAGGCGGGTAGTTTTTGACGAGGTTTGGATGAACTCATCAGAAGCGAGCAAGGGTGATGTTCTACATAAAAGTACATGCAGATTGAAGGTAAAAGACCAAGTGTCAGCCCTTGAATTTCAGTCCAACGGTCGCGATAGAAGTGGGGACATGGACTAACACCTATTTTTATTCCAGACGATTGATGCACAATTGCTCCTTATTCATGTGGCCTCGCCGCCCTGTCTTACGCGTTGCTAGTCATCGGGCATCTCTTGACCATCGCTGACACCAATGGCGCACAATCTTCTACTTATGCTCCAACGCAAACTACCCTTACCCCACCAATGTGCCCAAGACTATAAACTTCCAACCTTGTCTTCACCAGTAGTGGGTCTGCGTTGTCATTATTTCCGTCCCCGTCTCTTTATTAATGGCACGCGAATCATAGAGAATGACATAATACAAAAAATATGAAAAGAACGAACATATGCGATTTATTTTCCTTTTCAGCCGAGAGAATCTGGGAAGCATCTCTAGGTTTATGTATATGTATATCTATTTCATACGACCTTTAGGCCCCCATGTCGCCCATCCCTCTCGGGTGACTCAGGAGGAACCCGGCCCTAGCCGCCAGGCCGCCCATCCCCCCATCACCACAGCGGCCGCTGAAGGAGGCCAGCATGCTAAGCCCGGGCGGCGGACGACGATGGCGGCAGATCTCCTCCCTCTCACCGCACAAGGGAGGTGCGGGGCATCCTAGCCATTGGCCCCACCCCGCCCCCACCGCCCGGATCTAGGCCTCCATTGCATGGCGGTTCACTCCCAGCGGTGGCGGTGTGGTGGTGTCCGATGGCGGCTGGAGGGCCGTGGAAGGCATGTTCTGCTGCATAGGGTGGATGCATACAGGTTGGTCCACGTCTAGATCCGACTGGATTTGTCTTTGGTGGCCGGCGTGTGGTGTGGGTACATGCAGATTGAAGGTAAAAGACCAAGTGTCAGCCCTTGAATTTCAGTCCAACGGTCGCGATAGAAGTGGGGACATGGACTAACACCTATTTTTATTCCAGACGATTGATGCACAATTGCTCCTTATTCATGTGGCCTCGCCGCCCTGTCTTACGTGTTGCTAGTCATCGGGCATCTCTTGACCATCGCTGACACCAATGACGCACAATCTTCTACTTATGCTCCAACGCAAACTACCCTTACCCCAGCAATGTGCCCAAGACTATAAACTTCCAACCTTGTCTTCACCAGTAGTGGGTCTGCGTTGTCATTATTTCCATCCCCGTCTCTTTATTAATGGCACGCGAATCATAGAGAATGACATAATACAAAAAATATGAAAAGAACGAACATATGCGATTTATTTTCCTTTTCAGCCGAGAGAATCTGCGAAGCATCTCTAGGTTTATGTATATGTATATCTATTTCATACCACCTTTAGGCCCCAATGTCGCCCATCCCTCTCGGGTGACTCAGGAGGAACCCGGCCCTAGCCGCCAGGCCGCCCATCCCCCCATCACCACAGCGGCCGCTGAAGGAGGCCAGCATGCTAAGCCCGGGCGGCGGACGACGATGGCGGCAGATCTCCTCCCTGTCACCGCACAAGGAAGGTGCGGGGCATCCTAGCCATTGGCCCCACCCCGCCCCCACCGCCCGGATCTAGTCCTCCATTGCACGGCGGTTCACTCCCAGCGGTGGCGGTGTGGTGGTGTCCGATGGTGGCTGGAGGGCCGTGGAAGGCATGTTCTGCTGCATAGGGTGGATGCATACAGGTTGGTCCACGTCTAGATCCGACTGGATTTGTCTTTGGTGCCCGGCGTGTGGTGTGGGGAGAGGTGCTGGGGTCCATGAAGACGCGGGAAACTCTGGGAAAAACCCTAGATCTCCTCAGTATCGAGCGATGATGGTTCTTCTGCGTCGTATTCCCTCTTGAGGGCGTCGTTTATGGAGTTAGCTCCGGCCGGAGGGACCAACAACGATGGCATACGTCTTTATGGTGAGGCTCCGCGTGGATCCAGTCAATGGCAAGATCGGGGTTACACATTTGCCAGTAAAAATTGATCCAACTACGATCATGGTAGACGATGGCGGCGTCTCCGACATTGGTTCCTTGTCGAGGCATCGTAGTTGCAGGTTGCGTCACAATGCTTGGGTTATCCCGGGGGGGGGGGGGACCCTAGATCTGTGTCTCTTAGATCAGACGATGACGACACCTTTGGTGTCGTTCTCCCTCCTGGGGCCATCATTTTGGAGCAAGTGCTAGCTGGAGAGGGCAAGAGGTGGAGCGGTGTTGCATCTTCAGCATCGAGGCAACGGGTCTCGATGGTGTGGTACAATGAGGTCTCGGTGTTGGACGCATATTGATGGGCGTGTGCCGGAGGATGGTGCTGTCTGGCTGTGGGTCACTAGTAGAAAAAGGGCCATTTGTCCGGGTTCATAAGGGCCTTTAGTCCCGGTTCTGGAACCGGGACTAAAGGGTCGTTAGTAAAGCCCCCCCCTTTAGTCCCGGTTCTTATACAAACCGAGACTAAAGGCCCTCCACGTGGCCGTTGCGTGGAGGCCCACCTTTAGTCTCGGTTGGTGCCACCAACCGGTACTAAAGAAAATTTTATGATTTTTTTAGTTTTTTCCCGAATTTTCAAATTTCTGCATTATTTTAACCTCTAATATCTAATCAGCCCTCATCACTGCTCAATTTAACCTCTAATTTCTAATCACCCCTCATCATTCCAAATCATCTAACTTTCCGAACGTTCACCCATCCTCTCACTACCCCAGCCTGAGCACGCTTAACTTCTGGGTTCTATTCTCCCTCGTTTCCAAGTCTGCAATTGTTGTTTTCGTGACAATAGTAAGATGTCAATCCTATTAATCCTCAGGAGTTTAGCTTGAGCATGAAGTCACCCATTTCACTGTTTGAGTTTGAAACTATCGTTCTAAAAAACAATAATTATTTAGTAACAGTAATATTTCTTGAATTAGTAGTTTGACCATTGTTTGACCACAGTTTGACCATAGTTTGAACATATTTGACCAAAATTCAAAAAAATTGAAATAATTATTTAGTAACATTAATATTCTTGAATAACTATTTAGTAACACTAATACTTATTGAATAAGTAGTTTGACCAGATTTAACGAAAATTCAAAAAAAAACTAAAATTTGAGCACAACTTTTTTTTCCTTTTATAATTAGAGGATTCTAAAAATTTAAAAACAGGCCATAGGCGGTCAAAACCGGATGTGGATTTTCGTGCTGAACATTTTGATATATTATACGTTTTTTCTGACATCGTATGCAAAAGTTATAGCCGTTTTACATTTTCCCTACACTTTTTGCAAAACATGTCCAAATTTAAGTTTTTAAATTTTCCTAACTAGTAGATGTAGTAACATAACTACATCTGGAAGAATTTTAACTTTTGAAGTTTTTATCATTTTCTTTTGCTTTTTACAAAACTGAAAAGACGATACACGAGGGGGGGGGGGAGGATTTGAAAACTGAAAAGGTCTAACCTTTAGTACCGGTTGGTGCCACGAAGCGGTACTAATGCCTCAACCCCATTAGTACCGGTTCGTGCCACGAACCGGTACTAATGGGCATCACACCCTTTAGTCCCGGTTCGTGGCACCAACCGGGACTAAAGGTCCCATTTGAACCGGGAGTAATGCATGTACGGTTCCCTAACCGCTCGAACCGGGACTAATGCTCACATTAGTCCCAGTTCATAGTGCAACCAGTACTAATGCTCTTTTCTGGCCGAACCAAAGCCCCTTTTTCTACTAGTGGGTATCAACAACAGAAAGGCCTAGCAAGGTCAATGCATTGTTCACTCCTTGAAATGGCACGACAAAAGATGGCAACAGCAGATTCTAAAGTGCACGCATGCAGTGCGCGCTGAGTTTTTGCTAACCGGTTGGTGCTCTCCCTGCTCGCAAGCAGGTGGCGTGGTCAGGCCAGCGGATTACATGGTGTGTGGTAGGGCTATGTCAGTGCACATCATCAATTTTGTAAGTTTTTTTTTGAGAAGTAGGTATGGCGGCTGTTTTTGTGAAAGGCTTTGTTGAGTAATATAATAAAGATGGTTATGTGCATCGTTCCATGTAGGCAGGGGTTTATCCTCCTTTTTGAAAAAAATGTATATGTATATCACATGAAATTCATTATAGTGGGCAAACTGAAAAACTCAAAGCAGCCGGCAAATTTTGTGCTGATCTTAGAGGCAATCATTGAGCCTGAGGCTCGACAACTTCTGAATTGTGAATGCATCTGCTAAAGGCATTTTATTTCTGCAGCTTTCCATTAATTTTTAATTACAGACCACATAAAACTTTGGGCTCATGATTCCAAAAAACCATTCAACATTTACACCTACGTACACCATAATGCTCGCACAAATAAGATAACTTATATTCTGCAAGAAAAAATAATATGAAAACAAGAGGCTAAAAGAGCAATCAATGAATGCTGCATTTGAGATCATATTATGCCACTTTACCAAGTTTAGTGCTTGTGGGCATTTTCAGAAACGGGTGACCAAAATAGACCACGGTTGTGTTTTACTCTCCATTGGCATCGGCATGCTAGAGTTTGCCCCCCTTTGCCTTACAATTGATCGACAAATCACTTGAATCGAAACTGCACAATGTGGTGATCCGTATGATACTGTTTTTTTGAGTAAAGCTGCCAAATTCATTGATCAGAAGAAGTGTTACCAGAGCCCTCCGAAGAGGAAAGCACATCAAGGGCTGATGCAAAAAGAAAAGAAAGTGAAATGCCGACACCACCACAAACCCAAGCACCACCAAAACAAGACATGCACGCCCATGGAATCCATCATTGGGTCTCCAAGGTAACACCTCTAAGGAGAAAGTGATGTCGAGGACAACACCGTTACCCAATCTGGCTAAGCTAGATCTTAGGTTTTCACGCAGAGACCGCAAGCTATGAGGTATGAAGAGAAAACGAGCTCCGCGGCGATACCTCCAAGGAGGAAGACGACATACGTAGACGCCGCTACCGTCAGCACTGACCAGATCAATGCGGATTTTCATCCGAAGCTGAATCTTCCACCAAACTGAATCCGAGGCCTACCAGCGCCACTGGACAGAGCTAGGCCATGCACACACTACCAAGAACGGACTTGTCATTGCCGCTCGCAGAAACTCGGCGAACACGAGCCAACCTGGCTGAGCCGCCCTGCCGCACGCAGACTTGGCGAGCCAAACCAGATCCGGCCATCCCCTGCCTCCGTGCGCAGAACCTGGACGAGGATTCGCACCGCAGCGCATAGAAAGAGCCAAGAAATGAACCGGAGCATAGCCGGCTCGCACCGCAGCGCGCCGAAACTGGGCAAACACCGCGCCAAACTGACCGCCTCGCACCGCCGAGCTGGATCTGGTCTACCTGGAACCTACTCTGCACCACAGCCGCTGCACGGCGTCGCTACTCCAAGAGCAGGACGTGGACATGCTTGGAAAGGAGGGCCCACCAACACTTGCCGGCCACACCGAACAGCCACCACCAACGCGTCCTCGGGCAGCGAGATCGAGCGACGGGGACATCAGATCGACGACCGCGGCAAGGTCCGCACCTCATGCGCAAACCTCCGTATGATACTGTGAGCGGTAAGGTGAACAGCTTGTTACTGGAAACGACAAGAAAAAATATATCTATTTGCTAATAAGCAGTGCTAGTTGTTCAGCCCGACATGCGTGGAGAAAACTGCATAGTTTCAGAGCCCTGAATGGGTACAAGAAATCAAATCGAGATGGCGTCATCGCATAACTTGTTCCATGCCACCATTGAATTCTTCGGATTTTCATATTCAGAGAAATGTAGCCAGTGTTAAGTCAGGCCAAGCTGACACTATGGAGGTAAATACAAATATTTTATCTAGCATATCTATGTTGTTTGGTTGCTCCAGAGTCCAGACACATTCTCAACCCTTTTTTGTCAAAAAAATGAAAAGCACTAGTCGCGAAAAAAGAAAAGGAAACATAAGTACGTCAGTAATCCCAGCACAGACTAAGTACCACGGATTTCCTCAATCAAGGCAGGGAGGTAATTAAGGTAACAATGAGGCACACACTTGTAGTAATCAAGCGCTGCGATGAGCACAGCTATGCAAGTACGCATGACAAAACATGTTCACACAAATAGCAATCTGGTGAGACTTACCAAATCGCATACTGGAACATTACAGATCAAACTAACAGGCTATAGAAGAGATCCCGAATAACACAGTGTGTCATTATGTATTTCCATGAAAATAAGAGGTATTATCAGTGGTAATTTGCCCAATCCAGCAGTATAACCGTGCAGACATAAACAACTGGGATGGTTTGAACTTTTAACCAGTATCATAATTGGTCGATTTTCCATTTGATTCAATACATGAATGAACTGAAAATGAAAAGAAATATTGTTGAGTTTCGTAATTCTGTTACAAAACATTATCCAGTTAACAATGAACCATCCAACACATTTACCTTGCTCCAGGAGACGTTCAACTCGTTTCAGTCCAAAACACAGAATAAAAACATTGGCAGTTGACATGGAAAACCAGCATGAAACAAAGGACCTGGCATTACTCTCAAGTCCCAACACACGACCAAAGTGCCAAGGTTCTTTTTCAATCATAGCAGCATTCAAGCACATAAAACTGTGCTAATTAAATGCCATTGCATACATATCTACACAGGAATGCATTACACAAGCATACACACACAAAGAGCAGGCACAACTTAGGAGCAATGACCAAATTGCACAATGAACAACAGAGGTCAAACAAACAGCCTATGAACGAGACACATGGTAATATTTCAAGAGCTAACCATTTATTTGCTCAAACAGCATGACCAACAGTAAATCTCTCATCACAAAGAAACCAAAACTGGAGTAAAATTGAGCAGCAAAGACGAAGAGTAACAAAGTTATGACATCATAGATAAATACTCGATATTTCAGACCATTAATTAACGAGACGTTCAAAACATTATAATGAAGTTAGGAAAGCAGAGGTGACATGTTCTAGTGGTAGATCTAATAAGAAGAAAGAACAAAAGACATGCTCTAAATCCATGGTAGAGATAACCAGAAATCTTGAACATTCAGACACGGCCAGTGGAGAATGGAGACCCCTCATCTCCTTGAATCTCTTGCGACGGAACTGGAATAATGCTCTCTTGGAGGCTGTGCCGAGTAAGGGCCATACAATATTGACTCTTTCCTGTTGGAACCGTGGCTATACCCTTGCTCTACCTCTCTCTCTGAACTAGATCACCAGAGGAAGAACAAGGAAGGAGAAGAAAGAAGGAAAAAGACACAAGTATTTTTGTGGCGCACGTACGCCACCCGCGGCTCGAACGGCATCCTTTTCTTTCCCTGAGCACGTACTCAGCTGCCAACTACAACACGAGGAGAACGGAACTTATACATGCATGCCCAACGGCCACGACCGTTCCCGCAGCTGCCCTGCTGCCCACTTCGCGCACGCCCCGTGCTCCCAGCTCCCACGACCGCAGCGCACACACACCACGGGTCGTGACTCGGTCCAGCGCCCGGCATGGCAACACCCCCGCGCCTCCGTCTAACCGACCCGATCACACACACACAACGTGCCTCGTACAACTACGCCACAGAGCCGGCCGCGCCCGACTCGCCCGATGCGCGCCCATGCACACGCTTGGTGCACCCGACGCGGACGCCGCCATCACGGGCATGGCTTGCTGCTAACATTCACGCCCCAAGCCATGGCCCTTGAACATGTCAGACTCGTCGTCGACGTCGCGCCATGTCCGTCGCACCGCGCTGCTGCGGCCTCCGCCGAGCAGCACCCCACGTCCCGCACTCCCAGGCTCGTGTACACGACGCGCATGCACGCAGTCGCCACGGGCCGAGTCCAGCGCCCCGACGCGGTCAGTCCTCCGCTGCCTTCGCCACGCCGTCGTCGTCGTAGCCGCACTTCCCACGTCCCCGCGCTCCCGGCCCGCGCTCTCGCGCCGCACGTACACGATCCGCGCAACCAGGTCCAGCGCCTCGACGCGGTCCACTCCCGCGGTCCTGACGCGCCCGACGCGTCCGGTGCGCACCCATAACACGCACCGGTCGCACCCGGCTCGCCGCCGCGCTTATTGCCCTACACCGCTGCGTCGTCAACCGCAGCGCAACGCCTCCACGGTCGACGCGCCGAGCCGCCGCAGCCTCTGCGACACCACGCAGGTCCTCCGCGACCTCCTCGTCTCCGCGACAGCCGCTGCTCGTCGCGCGCATGGCATCACGCCACACCGCCGTGGACTCGCCGCGCGTTGCTGACGCCACACGCTCGCCGTGCGCCGTTGCCAAGACCTTCATGTCCGCCGCGCACCGCGGACGCCGTCGCGTGCCACGGCGGACCCTCGAACCTGGCTCTGATACCAATTGTTGAAACCGTGGCTATGCCCTTTCTCTACCTCTCTCTCTCTCTCTCTCTGAACTAGATCACCAGAGGAAGAAGAAGGAAGGAGAAGGAAGAAGGACAGAGACACAAGTATTTTTGTGGCGCACGTACGCCACCCGCCGCTCGAACGGCATCCTTTTCTTTCCCTGAGCACGTACTCAGCTGCCAACTACAACACGAGGAGAACGGAACTTATACATGCATGCCCAACGACCACGACCGCTCCCGCAGCTGCCCTGCTGCCCACTTCGCGCACGCCCCGTGCTCCCAGCTCCCACGACCGCAGCGCACGCACACCACGGGTCATGACTCGGTCCAGCGCCCGGCGCGGCAACACCCCCGCGCCTCCGTCTAACCGACCCGATCACACACACACAACGTGCCTCGTACACCTACGCCACAGAGCCGGCCGCGCCCGACTCGCCCGATGCGCGCCCATGCACACGCTTGGTGCACCCGACGCGGACGCCGCCATCACGGGCATGGCTTGCTGTTAACATTCACGCCCCAAGCCATGGCCCTTGAACATGTCAGACTCGTCGTCGACGTCGCGCCATGGCCGTCGCACCGCGCCGCTGTGGCCTCCGCCGAGCAGCACCCCACGTCCCGCGCTCCCAGGCTCGTGTACACGACGCGCACGCACGCAGTCGCCACGGCCCGAGTCCAGCGCCCTGACGCGGTCAGTCCTCCGCTGCCTTCGCCACGCCGTCGTCGTCGTAGCCGCACTCCCCACGTCCCCGCGCTCCCGGCCCGCGCTCTCGCGCCGCACGTACGCGATCTGCGCAACCAGGTCCAGCGCCTCGACGCGGTCCACTCCCGCGGTCCCGACGCGCCCGACGCATCCGGTGCGCACCCATAACATGCACCGGTCGCGCCCGGCTCGCCGCCGAGCTTATTGCCCTGCACCGCTGCGCCGTCAACCGCAGCGCAATGCCTCCACGGTCGTCGCGCCGAGCCGCCGCGGCCTCTGCGACACCACGCAGGTCCTCCGCGACCTCCTCGTCTCCACGACCGCCGCTGCTCGTCGCGCACACGGCATCACGCCACACCGCCATGGACTCGCCGCGCGTTGCCGACGCCACACGCTCGTCGTGCGCCGTTGCCAAGACCTTCATGTCCACCGCGCACCGCGGACGCCGCCGCGTGCCACGGCCGCCCCTCGAACCTGGCTCTGATACCAATTGTTGGAACCGTGGCTATGCCTTGCTCTACCTCTCTCTCTCTCTCTCTCTCTCTCTCTCTGAACTAGGTAACCAGAGGAAGAAGAAGGAAGGAGAAGGAAGAAGGACAGAGACACAAGTATTTTTGTGGCGCACGTACGCCACCCGCCGCTCGAACAGCATCCTTTTCTTTCCCTGAGCACGTACTCAGCTGCCAACTACAACACGAGGAGAACGGAACTTATACATGCATGCCCAATGGCCACGACCGCTCCCGCAGCTGCCCTGCTGCCCACTTCGCGCACGCCCCGTGCTCCCAGCTCCCACGCCCGCAGCGCACGAACACCACGGGGCGTGACTCGGTCCAGCGCCCGGCGCGGCAACACCCCCGCGCCTCCGTCTAACCGACCCGATCACACACACACAACGTGCCTCATACACCTACGCCACAGAGCCGGCCGCGCCCGACTCGCCCGATGCGCGCCCATGCACGCGCTTGGTGCACCCGACGCGGACGCCGCCATCACGGGCATGGCTTGCTGCTAACATTTCCAATGTTCACAATTCCTAAGAACTTGCCATCAATGTCGCAATGCAATGCATGTTTACTATTAAAAAGTATCAGCAACTCACGCTTGTTGAGCATAACCATACCATTGGACCATTGCACCACTGAATCCACCATTGATACATCAATTATGTACTTCAAATTCCAGTTTTCAGCCTCATAATCCTGCATCACACAGATATCCAAAAAGGAACGTGAGCTGCCCCGGAAAGCAAGCATCCCCTCCATGTTGAACAAATCCTCTCGGCCCCCTCATTTCACCCCCGCGGGCGACCCAGGGGGAACCCTAGCCGCCGTCCTCTCGGCCCTCCTCCCGCCCCCACCTCTCCACTTCGCCGTCCGTAGCGCCGCCGGGCAAAGCTTGGCCAGCTGGGCAGCGGAGGGGCATCTCAACCCCTTGTTCGTCGCGGCTGGCACGGAGCAGCGAGATCGGGTGGGGCGCCGGACTAGCGTGGGGTCGGGCGGCGCAGAAGGTGGGTTTCTTGGCGGCGGCGTGCGCGGCGCGGTGGCGGCGGCGTCCTGCTCGCAGCGTGGTGACGGCTGCATGGTGGGCAAGACCGGTGGTCGCGGGCGCTGCCGGATTCAGATCGAATCCAATACTTGGTCTTGGGCTTGAACGCCGTCAGCCGTCACGGGGTGGTGGTGGTCATCGCTGACCATGCAGGATCGCTGGATTCAGCGCCTGGATACCTACGATGGATTCTTCTCGATCCTCCTTCATGGTTGTTTGAGCCCCATGGCTCTCTCATCTCTGTAGGTTTTGGTTCGTTGTTCTTTGCCGGATCCGGAGCTAACGGAGGTTTGGTGGTATAGGATGGGGACCAGAGGAAACTTTGATCGGCTTGCTCGGTCCGGCATTGGCGACATCTCTCATCGCTATTACTCTCCTATCCACCTCCGAACCCCTCCCAGACGAAATTCCAAAATTCAGTCTGGATTGGACGGCGGCGGCGTCCTTCGCGTCGTACCCTCCATGGAGGCGTCGTCTTGGGAAGTTCTGTTGTTCCGTGGGAGATGCTATCACTAGTAGAAAACAGAGCTTTAGCGCCGGTTTGTAAGGGCCTTTAGTGCCGGTTGCATAACGGCACTAAAGGCTGGCACTAAAGGCCCCCCCCCCCTTTAGTACCGGTTCGGCACGAACCGGCGCTAAAGTGCCACCACGTGGCGTGAGCTCGTGCCCTGGTATGGGGGACCTTTGGTACCGGTTGGTGTTACCAACCGGTACTAAAGGTTTTTTTTTTTAAATTTTGGAAATTTTTTTTGATTTTTTTTTATTTTTAATTTTTCTGAATTATTTGATGATTTAGTCTCTAATCACCTCTCCTAACTGCTCAAGTGTGGATCACTCATTCCAAATCGCTTGACTTCCTGGCCGTCACCCATCCTCTCACTCCCCCAGCCTGAGCACGCTTAACTTCGGAGTTCTATTCCCCCTACATTCCAAGTCTGCACTCACTGGTAGAAAAAGGGCCTGTTGTCCCGGTTCGTAAGGGCCTTTTGTCCCGGTTCCTGAACTGGGACTAAAGGGTCGGTACTAATGCCCTGTCCCTTTAGTCCCGGTTCAATCCAGAACCGGGATAGATGGGCCTCCACGTGGCCTGTGCGCGGAGCCCAGGCAGGAGACCCTTTGGTCCCGGTTGGTGGCACCAACCGGGACCAATAGGCATCCACGCGTCAGCATTTCTCTGGCTGAGGTTTTTTTTGAAGGGGGGGTTGGGGGTTTTGGGGGGTTAATTTAGGTGTTTCATATATTGTGTTAGCTAGCTATAATTAATAGACAGAAGTGTCCTCTCTTATGTCCGTGCTTGGTCGACGCTACGTACTATACATACGTATAGAGAGGACTAGACACGCTAGCTAGCTAGTAAGCAAACGAAGGAACCAGAAGATCGTCATGAACATATATGCATACAGAGAGAAGTGATATCGACCACCTCTCCTTCTCCGAGAGATTGGTCGAACAACAAGTTCTCGTATATCTATCCGACACTACTGGCTACATATATACAATAATTATCTCTTACAAATATAATCATATGGACTCATGGTACACATAGTATTCTCCGTCTTCAGCGATCACGTGGTCAAGAAAGAATGCCGCCAATTCCTCTTGAATTGCTCGCATGCGAGCTGGTGCTAGGAGTTCATCCCGCTTCTGAAACATCTAATTTGAAGAAGGGGGTCAATACATGTATATATGAATGAATGAAATTCAACACAAATGATGGTAATAAAATAAAATTGTGAATGTTGTTATTTACGTACTTCATACTGTTCGTCAGTGTAGCCCCGCTCACAGGTCGTGTGGCGGATGGACTCGCAAACGTAGTATCCACAGAAATCATTCCCTTGTTCCTGCCACAACCACTTTACAAGAAATAGAGGTCAATCAGACTGATAAGCAAGAATGCCAAATGGTATTGATGAAACTAGCGCTTGAATCAATAGGAGATGCGTGGAACATGCTACTATAGTACTTACTTTCGGGTGTCTAAATTGCAGCTTCTTCGGGAGTCCTGGAGCTTTTTTGGAGAATTTTTTCCATACCCTGCCAGACAAAGAAAACAATTACTTGATATATCAGGAAATGAACAAAGTTGCTGATATGATGGATAATGATCGATTTAACTTACTTCTCGAGCATTTGAGTCATGTCCGCATAGTCCTGGGGATCTTTTTGTCTTGAGTCTAAGACGTTTACTAGTCCCTGCTCAAGCTTAATCTCTAGGAGAATATAGTGGAAACTGCACACGCATGCATAACTCATCAATTACATTACTATAACCTTGACTAATATATAAGGGAAACCGAATACGCACAAGACAGTAATACTCACTTGAAGTTGTAAGGAAAGAGTATTATATCTTTGTTTTCATTTATTACCAACGATCGTAGCAAGTTGGCATCGGTATCTGCCGCATGAAATTTAACCTGAGTTGCATCCATGAGATATGTGTTAATGAACCCAATATCACCGACTTGTCTTTTCTTCAATTCGGCGATCTTCAATCTGCATAATATAGTGAGAATGATTATAAATACA
The DNA here is from genome assembly GCA_032464435.1 of Aegilops umbellulata. NCBI lineage: Eukaryota > Viridiplantae > Streptophyta > Magnoliopsida > Poales > Poaceae > Aegilops > Aegilops umbellulata. Next base: position 423,728,864 of record CP136059.1, read on the forward strand.
TGCAATGAAAGAGCTGAGCTATATAGAGAGACTTAATGACAGAAGTAGTACTACTTACAGAGAGTAGCAGGTGACTGTTGTTTTATCGAGGTCCAATTGATTGAAAAACTGAAAGAACTCCTCAAATGGAACAGGCAACAGTTCAATTCCAATGAGGTCATGCTCCTTTTTAACTTTCACATACAAAGTACTCCTCCCCAGAGTCTCTGAAGATTTTCAAGTACCAATCATGCAATCTTCCACTACTAGGAAAAGGCCTACTAATGGCGCACCAGTTTTGCCTACTAATAGCGCATCACTGGTGCGCCATTAGTATCACGCCACTAGTATTTATTACTAATGGCGCACCACTGGTGCGCCATTAGTATCTGGTATACTAATGGCGCACCACCTAGTGTGCCATTAGTATATAACACCATGCGCCATTAGTATGCCTCCTAGGGCCATATTTAACCATGTGCTTTGGCACACTAATGGCGCATTGCGGATGGATGCGCCATTAGTATACTTGGCATACTAATGGCGCACTATGTAGTGATGCGCCATTAGTATGGATATTAGTTTTTTTTTACTTTTTTGATTTTTGCACAGGTTAAAAAATATATTATTTGACAGAATATAGACAGTAGCACACAGCAACAGGAGATTCATCGAATAAAATAGAAGATTAGTCTCCGAATACAATTCATCATATTAGTCTCCGAATTCAAAAGACCGAACAAAGATAAAACATTACAAGTCTCGAGACCGCGAGTATCGAGTTTGTCGGAAGTAATACTAATCCTAACAAGTCCTACTAATCATCATCATACAACTTCTACTCGTTATTCATAACAAGTCATACGATCATCATCTTGATTGTCATCGAACCAACCCTACTTAATTGTTCTTAGCAGATGATCATCAGTATTAGGCAGGACCTAAATACCCTATTTAAGCTAAAATAGCATAAAACAATATAGACCCTGACTCTCCATTATGGAGAATGGAGAACATCCTGTCTCCAATTCTTGCGCTTCGCTTCCTTTTGCTTCCAAGAAGCTCCTTACGACTGTCCATACATTTTTTCCATCCTTTGATTTTGATGTCTCCACTTCTTTTAGAAATCTCGTATGGACAGTTGAGATTCGTAGAATGACCTGGTTGTATGTTCAAAATATTAAGACTACCTTTCTGATACATCATATGAGGCACACAATTCTCCGGGATTATCTGTTGAAAAACATAGTAATAACTTCATAGTTAGCAATAATGTACTAGTTTTAGAAGTATGCAAAAGATGCACGGATGTCGTAATAGTAAAAATCTTACCAGGGTATCTCCATAGTAGTTACCGTAGTTGAACACATGCACTAGTGGCACGTATTTACCATAATGTTGAGGAGTTTGATTGTGGATATTGTAATTCTCAATGTCAATACAAAATCCGACCAGATGATTTTTCTCCTTGTAAGTTGTTAATTCGGAGCCATCGGTGTAGTGGGTTTTGTCTACCATCTCCCGCACATTCTTTGAACAATAAAAATAAGATGTCAATGGAAAAAAGCTGTCAACTATTTTGAAATAAACAATATAAATTAGCTAATAACTATGTTTGAGAAACTCACATAGCGGTAGAACTGGAGGCGTATCAACAAGGACCCAAATGTCCATATTGTCTTGGTTGATGTCAGGATTACCAAGATCCATGGTGATAAGCATACCCTCATCAAAACCATACATCTTTCAAAATGCTTCCCAATTTTTGCAATCAAAATGGGTTACGCTCTCAGAATTATATAGATTTACTTCAAAGTCCACATCGTGATGAGTCCTTAGGTGATTTTTCTTTGTTTCAGAAATTTCATGGTCTTCAAAATCCATCCTCTCCAAGACATAGCGTCTTGCATGGCATGGGGTAATCTATACTCGAATTGTAAAAGATGAAAATTACACATTGAAATAGTTGAAGTCATGCTTAATTATGAAAATAACACTTGTCGTCGTTGTGTACCGTTTCAACTTCGAAGGTCTCCTCGAGCTTAATGCTGAAGCGCCGATCATCGTCCAGGTGAGGCATGTCGCACAAACCTCGATCGTCGTGGCACCAGTCGCACTCCCCCGGGAGACTTTCAGCGTCCGATGATGATGACGACATATCCTACGTTCATAATTCAAAACTACATCATTTAGGGTTTGTCGACACCGAGGCATCCTAAAAGCTAAGCTTTTATCATTTAGGGTTTGTCGACGCTGAGGCACCCTAAAAGCCTAAGCTTTCATCATTTAGGTTCTTATCGACACCAAGGCACCCTAAAAGCGAAGGTTTTATCATTGAGGGTTTGTCGACGTCGAGGCATCTTAAAAGCTAAGCTTTTATATATCATTTAGGGTTTGTCAACGCCGAGGCACCCTAAAAGCCTAAGCGTACATCATTTAGGTTCTCATCGACACCGAGGCACCCTATAGAAGCCAATTTAAGATTTCATCATTTAGGGTTTATCGATGCCGAGGCACCCTAGGTTGGGCCTAATCACTTGGCACTAATCACTTGGCTCTATTGCCACCTATGTTGGGTTTATCATCTAGGGTTTATCGATGCTAAGGAGAATCCTAAGTTGGGCCTAATCACTTGGCTCTATTGCCACCTATGGTTTAATGCAGCAAGAATGGCGGGGCAGTTGATCCTACTTAACTAAGTACTACAATACCCCGACCCATGCATTAGTCGCAAGTACCCCATATGTCCTATTTTTAGCAAAGTCATGCTAAAATTAACGGAAAATTTCAGCATGACCTTTGCTGAAAATAGGACATATGGAGTACCCGAATTTGCCGGAACGGAAGTTAATCGACATTCCGGCAAACTCAAGGGCCTCTTGGGGTACCTGCAAATTCATCACGACACAATGGTCGGATGCAAAACCCAGCCACAGACCATATGGTCCTCTTCTTTCATATGGAAAAAAATCAGCTCAACTTATGTGAGCTTCCATTCCAGATATAAAAGGTCACCAAACAAAAAATCATCCAGATATAATGGTGCAGCAAAGAAACAGCTTAATCCATGCCTCATCTTATGAACACTCATTACTTCAAATACAGAAGAAGGAACAATTTATTTGTGACATAGTTACAAATGATGACAGAATAAAGCAACACCCTGCACTAGCCTAAAAACAAGTGAAGTTTCACCCATATAAGAACAACTTTATAAAATCAGAGAAGTTGCTAAATTTGTTGTATCCTTCATATACACTGGAGTACAATGCTTTATAAAGTTCCATCATCATTACAGAAAATTGACAATTGTCCATAACAGTTAATTGAAATTTTTGCCTCATAGCTTGGGTGGGTTAAGTACTAGGAGACTTTGTAATGTGCAGTACAGGTGCAGTAACAGGCTTCTGAGTTAAGAAAACATTTCTGTTTGATTTTCAAACCACACACTTACTTTCAACTATAAACAAAACTGACTTGCTGTTAATGAAACTCATGGCGGAAGTAACTACTAGCAGCATGTCATTATCGTGGCAGTCCACTATATATTTTTATGACAAAATATATCAGGGCACATTATGGCCATTTTCTTACATGATGCTAACTGTACCTAACTGATTTTTTTGACAGTAGCTCCTAACTGTACCTAACTGAATTTTTTGACAGTAGCTCCTAACTGAATTTTCTTCTTAAAGGGAAGTCTGACTTAAGTGGCAAGATGATACAACTTGCGTAACATAACAATATATGCATCTTAATATAACACCATCTCCTAACAGAAGTAGTATCCAAATCTACTAGGGGGCAAAGTAGAATTGATATTCTTTTGCTGACCTCGAGTACAAGGTATAGAAGAGGAGGTAAGAGAAGAAATAGTGACATTTCTCTTAGCAGGAGACTTTTTGTTTCTTCTAGAAACTATAGTAAATTTCTCCTCCTCTTCCACTACAGTATCATGCTAACTTGGACACAGGGAGGCGAAATTTCCATTCGAGTCATGAATATCTAAACTGTGTTCAGTTTTCTTACTAATTTGTTCCCTGGATAATTCCAATTCCTTGAGAACATGAATAAAATCAAAATTATCCAGAGGTATATCAACACCCATCATTGATGCTCTAAACATAATCTCCTTAGCTACTTAATTCCCCAACCCTAGCTACTTAATTCTCCAACCCCTTTTCTTGTCCAAAATTCTCCAACCCCTAACCCTAGAACACATCAGAAGGAAATCAAGAGGGGGAAGAGGGGGAAGCGGCTCGGGTGCTCACTGGGGAGGTCGAGGGCGACTCGGGGTAGCCAGAGCTAGTTGAGGCGGCGCGAATTCGGCGTCGAGCGGTGGTGATGGTGGCCGAGGCGGAGGAAATCGGCAGGCGTCCGAGCTCGTCCGGGTCCTCGTAGTCGAAGAGTAAGACAACGGCGGTCCTCCTGGGCAGGCTGCGCGGTGTTGGACGGCGACCACGAGGTTGACGCAGGCGGGGCCGCGGGGGGAGGGGGCGCTTGGGCGGGAGGACGTCGAGGGCGCGGGCGCGGACAGAGGGACGGCGAGGGAGGCGGCGCTCGGCTTGAGCAGGCGCGGGGGCGGCGACGGAGATGGAGGCGCGGGGGCGGCAGCGGCGTGGGGGCAGCAACGGAGACGGAGGCGCGGGGGCGGCGGCGGCGTGGGTCGGGGCAGCGGGGGGAATTAGCTAGGGGGCGAGGGAGAGGGACGAAGGGGATCTGGCGAGAGGGAGGGAATTAGCTAGGGGAGAATCTTACTAATGGCGTACTCGCGGTCGGTGCGCCATTAGTAATCTTTTTTTACATAGCAATGGCGCACCAGGGAGAGGTGCGCCATTAGTAATCTTTTTTTACATAGCAATGGCGCACCAGGCAGAGGTGCGCCATTAGTAATCTTTTATATATATATAGCAATGGCGCACCAGCCAGGCGTGCGCCATAATAATTTTTTTTTGTTGCATGTAATAATTTTTTAGAAAATGAATATGAATATGAAATAGTAATATTTTTTATAAAAACAGTAATAATTGTTGTTTAACAACAATTGTAGTCTACACTTTTTTCTTATTATTATTTTTAAAAAATGAAGAGGGGAGAGGAGACGGAGCTCACCGGGGAGCGGGGGAGGGTGCGGGGGGTGCTCGTCGGCGGTGGTGGAGCGGGGGAGGGTGCAGGGGTTCGTCGGCGGCGGCGGTGGAGCGGGGGAGGGTGCGGTGGGTCGTCGTCGGCCGTGGAGCTAGCGGGGGAGGGTGCGGGTGGGATCGAGATCGCGATGGAGGGGGAATCGAGATCGAGATGGAGGGGGATCGAGATCGAGTGTCCTCATGAATATTCAATATTTTATCATATTGAATATGAAAAAATATCATCAAATTTGAAAAAATATTCATGAATTCAAAAAGTGCCCATGAAATTTAAAAATATTCATGATATCAAAAAGTGCCCATGAAATACAACCGAGAAATGAAGACTACGATTTAAATACAGTCGATCTTAGCTAGCTATGTGTTCATAATCTTCTTGCCCTTCTTTTTCACAAATTGAGTTCTTCTGTGGAACGAACGGATTGCAACTGGAACTATCTGCGTCATCAGCACGTGACAGTCATGAGACTTCATCCCGCTGAACTTCTGCTTCGCTGGGTCTAGGTATCTGCTTATCTTCCCCTCGTAACCGTAAGGAAGTTTTATTCCTACGAGGCAGGTGAAAAACTGCTCGATCTCCTCCTGACTTAGAGTGAAGCACACGGGAGGGTAGTCATTTCCGGTTTTCTTGGCCTTTTTGCCTTTGCGACGACTTTCTGTGTCCTGCTTCGCCTCATCATCATCATCATCATCATTAGCGTGAAGCTCCTGCCTGATGCCCATTGATTTCAAGTCTGCCCTTGCTTTCGGCCCATCTTTGGTCCTCTCTGGCATGGTGAGCAGGGTACCAAGCAGACTCTCGCACACATTCTTTGTGATATGCATGGCATCAAGGCTATGAGGCACACGGTGGATCTTCCAGTACGGCAAGTCCCAGAAAACAGACCTCGTTTTCCATACCTTCAGCAGCGGCTCTGGCGCCTTTCGCTTCTTTCCCGACTCTGGCGCCTTTTGCTTCTTTCCCAGCAGTGGGCAATCTTTCCAATTTTTCAACAGCCCGTCTATTTCCTCGCCGCTCCTCGTACACGGGCGTCTTCGGAGTTCGGTTTCACCATCGAACAGATCCTTGCGTTTCCTCCACGAGTCATCGTCGCGAAGCCACCTTCGATGTCCCATGAACACGGTTTTCGAAGACCCGGGATCTCTATCTAGCTGGCGATACGTTGTGTCATCCATGCACCTGACGCATCCAGAAAATCCGTGGACCACCTGCCCCACGAGATATCCGTAACCGAGATAGTCATGCACCGTCGTGAGCAGTGCGGCTCTCATAGGGAAATATTCTTTCTCTGCGGCATCCAACGTATTGGCTGGCGTTTTCCACAACATGTCTAGCTCCTCTTTCAGCAGCCCCAGATACAGATTGATGTCGTTCCCTGGTTGTTTCGGCCCTTCAATTAGCATACTCATGTGAATGTACTTCCTCTTCATGCACAACCATGGGGGGAAGGTTGTACATCCACACAAACACAGGCCAGGTGCTATGTGTGCTTCTCTGGCTGCCAAACGGATTGACTCCATCGGTGCTCGCGCCCAGCACGATGTTCCTTGGATCCTTCCGAAATTCTGGGTGTTCAAAGTTCAACGCTTGCCACTAGCTTCCATCCTTAGGGTGATTCAGTATCTTGTCTTTTTTATTTATCTCCGGATCATTTGCGTCATCTTCTCGCTTCTTCTCCTCCCTATCCGCGTGCCAACGCAGGAGCTTTGCTACCTTAGGGTCCGCGAAATACCACTGCAGACGAGGAGTGATCAGAAAGTACCACACCACTTTTCGAGGAGCTTTCTTCCTCTTCTTGTATCGAGTGACGCCGCACACCGGACATATGGTAGACTCCGCGTGCTCGCCCCGATAAATGATGCAATTGTTCATGCACACACGGTATTTCACATGCGGTAAATCCAGAGGACACATGACTTTCTTCGCCTCCTCGAAACTAGTCGGGTACTTGTTCCCCTTGGGAAGACGTTCGTGCCAGAATTACATGTTCTCGTCGAAGCATGCGTCGGTCATTTTGTGTTTTACCTTCATCTCCAAAGCCATGAGTGTTACTTTCAGGCGGGTATCCTCGGGTCTGCATCCTTCATACAATGGAGTAACCGCGTCTATCTCCAGTTGATCCAGCTTGGCTTTCTCTCAGGCGGCAGCTCTTGCGTTATCCGTCTTCTTGAGAAGCAGCTCTTGAATATGAGGGTCCTGCACCCAGCCCATCGATGGTCCATCGTCGTATGCTCCTCTGGCATCTAGATCTTCATGATCATGCCCTTCGTCTGCTCCGGCATCTTCCTCATCATCATGTCCGGCATCTTCTACATGATGACTGTGTACAGCATCACCGTCGTGATCATGTCCTGGAGATTCTTCGTCTTCTTGCCCGCCCGAGCCGCGGTGGTTCTCTTGCTGCCCTTCCTCATTTCTTGCCTGGCCCCCATGGACGACTTCATAGTCATCTTCATCGCCTTGCCACCGATAGCCATCCATGAAACCACGCAAGAGCAGGTGGTCCCGCACCTGCCCGGAATCCGGGTCCGCAATAAGGCTCTTCAGCTTGCATCTTCGACACGGACATCTTATCTCCATCTTGTTCTTTTGAAGCATCTCGGCCTTCACGGAGCTCAAAAACCTATTCACGATGCCTTCGGTCATCGTGCGGACCATGGTCACCTGCGGGTTAGAGCAAAACGATATTTTAGAACCAAGAAAAAATTTGGCATGACTTTCCCTAAAAATAGGACCAAAAAGAATGCATAGTGCCAAAATTCTCGCCGAAACGGAAATGAATCAACATTCCGGCAAAATATTGGCAACTATCGCATTTCAAATACCGGTACCTGCAAACACAAACATATATGCAACACCACAAACATATGCAACACCACAAACATACATAGATCTAGCTAGGCCACAAAAAGTGCATGTGCACGTTGTTGGAGCGAGCTAGGGAGAAAAAAAAGTAGATCTACAACATGAAGATAGCTTTCCCCTTACTTACCTATCAAAAAAAGGTAATTTCAACACTTAATTTTGATGAATCTATGGTGCAAATGAGGTGAGGAGGAGGAGGCAGCCGACAAGCTTAGAGAAGGAGGTGGGGGGAATGAAGTGGGAAAAGTGAGTGTGTAGGTGTGGCTGTCCAAAAATATCTAGCTGGTCCCAGGTTACTAATGGCGCACCACAGAGACATGCGCCATTAGTAACCCAACACACTAATGGCGCACCACACAGACATGCACCATTAGTAGTTTTGCAAAAAAGTAAAAATAATAATTTTTATACTAATGGCGCACCGTGGCACAATGCGCCATTACTAGTTTACTAGTTTAAACTAGTAATGGCGCACTATGCAACGGTGCGCCATTAGTAGTTTTGCAAAAAAGTAAAAAAAATACAGTAGTGGCGCACTCTATGGCTCGTGCGCCATTAATAGTTCTAACTACTAATGGCGCACTCTGCCCGGATGCGCCATTAGTATGTTTGAAAAAATGAAAAAAAACATTTTGTTACTAGTGGCGCACCGCGTGCCTGGTGCGCCATTAGTGTCTTCCACACTAATGGCGCACCAACAGATGGTGCGCCATTAGTATATAGTAATGGCGCACCACATGTCTGGTGCGCCATTAGTGTCAATTCCATCTATAGCCCTTTTCCTAGTAGTGTTCGCATCATCGTTGATAGAGATCTTTCATCTTTGACGAGAGGCTTCCCGTACTCGTATCTTTGTATCTGCACCTCCATGAAATCATAATGTACATCATCGGGCAGGTAATCGCCAAGATTGCTATAACCGGGCACCATCCTCGGATCATTAGCGACGTTGTCGCTAGGCACCTTGAGCGGGGGGCACGATTGCTTTGCTTGTTCGCCGAGCTGGGCAATTTGTTTCTCAGCTTGTCGTTCTTTCAGCCTTTGATCACTGGCAGTACTTCCTGACCGCTCCGCTTCGGCAAATTCCTTTCCAATAATGCGCTCATAGTTTCCTTTCGGCGGAGACTTGGGTGGTTTTGTCAGGGCAGCCAGAGTGCGCTTCGCTTTCACCGGATCTACCTTCTCCTCCGGAGGTGGATGTTTCTTTGCTTTCACCCCTTCAAATAAGTTCCGCACTTCTTCTCGCGCGATATCGGCATTCTCCTCCGGGGTCCTCTCGTATGGTAACTTCTCTGAAGTCTTCAGAGAAGGACCGAATCTGTATGTCCTCCCGCCTCTGGCTGTACTGCTAGACGCCGGCAGAGCAGACGGAGCGGTTGTCTTCTTTACTTGCTTACGAGGCGGAGGAGAAGGACTACGACACGCCGGAGCAGCCGGAGCGGCGGCAGGTCTCTTCCGCCCTTGCTAACGAGGCGGAGAAGGAGGAGGCTGGCTGCTCGGGCGCGTCGGTGCAGGCGGAGAAGGAGGCGGAGTGCCGCCACGCGCCGGAGAAGAAGCCGGTCGAGTGCCCTGATCGTCACTCGCTGGAGGAGGAGGCGGTGGAGGAGTTGGAGTGTCCTGACTCGCCGAAGGAGGAGGCGGTCGAGGAGGCGGAGTGCCCTAACTTGCCGGAGGAGGAGGAAGAGGCGGAGGCGTCCAGTTCGGAAGGTTGATGAGCTCCTTCCGCCATTGGCACGGAGTCTTCAGAGCAGACCCCAGCCTAGTCTCCCCTTCACCGGTAGGGTGTTCAAGCTGGAGGTCCTCAAATCCCTCCGTTATTTCATCCACCATCACCCTAGCATATCCTTCTGGAATCGGCCGGCAGTGAAAAGTTGCGCCGGGTTCAGTAGGATAAACAGAGCCAACAGCCGCCTTCACCTTCAAATTCATCCATTGCGTCATAAGGTGACAATTTTGAGACTCCGTGATAGCATCCATGGGATAGCTGGCAGGAGCCGTCAAGGCATGCTCCGGCTGAAGCAGCTCGGTGGAAGCCACGCTGCTTCTCCGCTGAGATGGCGGGGTAGCTTCGGGGGAATCTTCGGAAGTACGTTCGCTGCGATTTGCTTCTCGTTCCTCTATCGCTTGTACCCTTGCTTGCAGCGCCTGCATTTGGGTCTGCTGTAATTTTTTCCTCCTCTCCTGGGATTTGTAACCGCCTGCGTCCGGAAACCCAACCTTCCATGGAATGGAGCCTGGCGTGCCTCGTGTCCGTCCAGGGTGCTCAGGATTCTCGAGGGCCATTGTGGGCTCGTCGTTCTCTCTGTCTGGAAAGAACGTCCCTTGCTGCGCTGCTTCGATATACTGCTGAAGCTTCCTGACTGGTATGTCCATTTGATCGTTCGTCCAAATGCACTTCCCTGTTACAAGGTCCAAGGTTCCGCCAGCCCCGAAGAACCAAGTCCGGCAACGGTCTGGCCAGTTAATTGTCTCTGGTTCGATCCCTTTATCAACCAGATCATTCTCAGTCTTGGCCCACTTAGGCCGGGCTATGAGGTAGCCACCTGACCCCATGCGATGGTTATCCTTCTTCTTCGCAGCATTTTGCTTGTTTTTCGCCGACATCTTCTTACTCTTTTCCGATGTCTTGTGGGCCACAAATGCGGGCCAGTGATCTCTGATCTTCTAATATCTGCCCTTGAATTCTGGTGTCTTTTTATTTTCGACAAACTTATTCAGCTCTTTCTTCCACCTCCTGAATAGTTCTGCCATCCTCTTAAGAGCAAAAGACTTGATTAATTGCTCTTTAACTGGCTTCTCTGGATCATCCTCTGGCGGTAGGGTGAAATTTGACTTCAGCTCAGTCCAAAGATCATTTTTCTGCATATCATTAACATAAGACACCTCAGGGTCTTTTGTAGCTGGCTTTAACCATTGTTGGATGCTGACCGGGATCTTATCTCTAACCAAAACCCAGCACTGAGCAACAAATGCGCTCTTTGTCCGGAGGGGTTCAATCGGTTGGCCGTCCGGCGCGATTGCTATGGTCTCAAACTTTTCATCCGAGCTCAACTTTTTCTTCGGGCCTCGTCTCCTTACCGAAGTTGTGCTCGATCCGGAGGGCTAGAAAAAAGAACAAAGACTTAATTAATATGTGTACATACCAAAATAATGAATGCATCAATTAGCTAGTCTGCAGAAGCTCAACTAATATATATACCTGGCCGGACTCGGTTCGGTCACCGGAGACGTCATCACGGTCTCCTTCTTGCACCGGCATTAGGTCATCGGAGCCATCATAATCATAGCCAGCTGCTTCTAGACCATCGGTGTCGTTGAGAAACAACGAGCAGACGGCATCACTTCCTTGTGCGATTATGTCCCCCAACAACTCTTCTTGTACTTCGTCTCGTGCGGTGTCCATAGTTTCTACAAATATTGACAACATGGCAATTATTATTCAAACATGACAGATGGATATATTATTCAAATATTGACAACAAATATTGACGATGCTTCTCTAGGGTTTGGGGTGGCCTCGACGCTGCTTCTCTACGGTTTGGGGTGGCCTCGACAACGCTTCAAGGATAAAAAAAGAAGAGGAAGAAGAAGAAAAAAAGAGGAGAAGAAAGAATAGAGGAGTCCTCTATTCTTTCTTCTCCTCTTTTTTTCTTCTTCTTCCTCTTGTTTTATCAGGAACGAGGGTCGTCGAGGGTCACCGAGCGGTAGAGGAAACCCTAAATAGCAAGTATCGTGGGTGTGAGATACATGTGACCGTCGGTGTCGGACACTGCATCCACGTCCCACAAAAAACTTTCTATGAACTAACAACTTTCTATAAATATGAACAAAATTTCTATGAACAAAATTTTCTTCTTTCTTCCTCTTCTTTCTATGAACCACAAAAATTACATATATGGAAAAAATTAATACACATATGAACAAAAAAATACATATATGAACAAAAACATGCTCTGAACAATTTTTTATACATTTTGAACATATACATACACATAGCCACATACATACACATATACATTATATATATATGAACAAAAAAATGAAGGGCGCGCAGGGGTGGCGGCACGGCAAGGCAGGGGAGGCGCGCGGCGGGGCGGCGTGCGGCGGCAGCGAAGGGCAGGGGCGGCGCGCGGCGGGGCGGCGTGCGGCGGCAGCGAAGGGCAGGAGCGGCGCGCGGCGGCCGCGCAGGGCAGGGGCGGCGCATGGCGGCAGCGCGCGAAGGGCAGGGGCGGCGGCGACGGCGGCCAGTACAAGGGACGAGGAAGGCTCAAGGACGGCGGACGGTGAAGGCGCGCTCGGGGGCGAGGGCAGGGGCGCGCGGGCTCGGGGGGCAGCTGATGGCGTCGATCTGGGCAGCCTTGTGGCGTCGATGAGCTTGGCGTCGTCAGGCGGGCCGGGGGGCAACTGGCGATGAGTTCGTCAAATTTTCCTAAGTCCTGCTTATATACACAGAGTATTGGTCCCGGTTTGTGGCACCAACCGGGACCAACGCCCTCTTTAGTCCCGGTTGGTGCCACCAACCGGGACCAAATGCCAATTTTCAGCAGCCCAAAGGGCGGGAAGCAGCGGCCTTTGGTCCCGGTTGGTGGCACCAACCGGGACTAAAGGGGGCATTGGTCACGGTTCGTGGCACCAACCGTGACCAATGCCCCCTTTAGTCCCGGTTGGTGCCACCAACCGGGACCATAGGCCTTGTGCTGCTGCGGCGTCGAAATTTTAGTCCCACCTCGCTAGTTGAGAGGGGTGCGCAGTGGTTTATAAGCCCACTGCCGCACCCCTCTCGAGCTTCTCTCCATGGCCACCACCACCAAGTTTGCGGGACTCGTCAAATTTCTCGGTTGCCTTCTCTAGTTCTTCTAAGCTAAATATCATTCTTTCAGCAATGTCTTTGTCCACCAATTGTTGTAACAACAAACCCCGATTTAGTTCGAAGTACTTCGTCTTGAGTCTCTTAGCTTGCAGACTCCTTAACTTCCGACAAATAAATATGATACAAAGCCCTAGACATATAAGACTGATGCCACCACCAATTGCTATACCCACAACAAAACCTGTCAAGTAAAATAAAAATCCTATGAATGAAGAAATTTTGGTACAATAAAAGTCTGCAATAGAGTTGATCCAACTTCATATTTGTTTCCACTTCATCAAAATACTTATTTTTAGGTTGATTTGAGTAAGAAACTAAGAATATATTATGTGGGCAAACAAAATCAAGTCTTGATTCAATATTAAGGCTCAATTAGGAATATAAAAATTAATATGATAAACTTATTATATGGAGATGTAACCACAGAACAGGCGCGAGTTGGCTAGCCGCATAAATATATTCAATAATGCGTGCAAGAACTAAGATAGTAAATATTATGTCTTGTGAAGAACACCTCAATTCTTTAGTGTTCTTCACAAGACATGATAACGGTCTTATTTTGTAGCCTTCACTCCATGGCACAACTGAAATATTTGCATCGTTGGACCACATAACAATCTAGCTATGCAATGGACATAACTTAGACCATTGCATTAATCAATACATTCTTTGGTGTGTAGGATCCTGTATTAAAATAGTTTACATTGTGAAATAGTAAGCATTGTGCCAATCCTACCAAGATTTTATACTATTTTGGTTGAGTGACATATAGAAGAATCAAATAAATCGCATTTTATTCTCGAACACCTTGAAGGTGTATCTCGATAGCATTTTAAAATTTATTATTTATTAGAAGGAGAAGAACCAGGACTCACACAACAACCTTATAGGTAATGGTCCATCCTCCAAGAGAAAAAGATTTCCCTTCTCGTTGCCTCTTCATTGTTTTATTTTATTAATATAAAATTATATGAAGCTCAGATCTCGATAATTAAATTTAAGTCATCATGTAATATCATCCTATAGTTATTTTTCCGAATTAATCTAGCGAAATGTTTCAATTAGAAATGACTGTGATGGCTTTCCACAACACACCTCCATCCAGAAATCCTCCCATCAATCAGACGGAATAAGCTCGAGATTAACCGTTTACTCCATTTATATTATGTGTTGCTCTTTTCTTTATGCCCGAGTAAATGGAGCAAGAACAGGTTCGTAAAATTACCAAGAAGGAAAACAAACTTGGTGCTACTAAAACGAAATTATCTCATTCATAAAATAATGTAGGTCAGAGAGCTAGGCAATTGTAAATCAGTCTAATTACAAACTATTTTAAGAAACATATTGTTCGTACAGGAAGCATGAGCTTGCTTTCTTTGATAATTGTATTCTAAAATTAGATTTTCGACTTTCAATTTTTAAATTTGAGGAGTAACAGGGACCAAATTTTTTCAAAGAGTCACCAGTTTGATTGTGCATTCTTAAGGTGATAATATTCCAGATTTACAACATATGTTAACTAATTTTAATATCTTTACCATATTATAGGAAGCTGCCTTAGCATAAATATGTCAATAATTATTTTTTAAAAACAAGCAAATGAGACTTACTGAATTATGTTCTGATATAGTGTTTGTGTTACTCAAGTCCAATTTGATTTTCTTTTATTTGGCAAAGCCTTGGCACTAATAGAATGAAAGGTAGTATTTGCATTGAGCTGCTACGTATTTATTTAATTATTTAGTTTTCAGAAGGGTGAATTGGTTTTTCCATCCTGCAGTTTTGCATGGGTAATGAGTGTACTAATTGGCTACTTGTATGGTCCCACGCCCACTGCTTGGAACCCCAATACCCTTGCAGTTGGAGGAAGATAGTGCCTCTCACACAAAGCAACGTAGCGGGCGTCAAGATAAGAAGAACACCGATCCTGCCGGCCAAGCACGCGGCTCATAGGTTTATGGAGTATTTTGGAGAGTTGCCAGAGTTGAACAAAAAGTAAGGGGATAAGAACAAGATGAAGGTCTACTGATATGTACAAGAAGTTACTTTCAGTACAAGCGATCGAGGCGATGCACGCTTTGGTGGGCATCGATTGTAAGTAAGATGTACATTGCAAAATTTTAGTGCAAGTTGTTTCGAAGTCTCGATGTGGATGAGATCACTTGTAAGTATGGCTGTGGTTTTGGCTGCATATGAGCCACGTCTGGTGGTTTTGGGCCCGGACACTTGTGTCTGGCTCAGCCGAGGTTCCATGATGTTTGGAGTGTGTGTGTTCGTCTAACTCCTATGCCCATGCTGTAAATTTTTGTCTTTCATGTTTGTATTTAGTTTTCTCTTTGTTTTCCTTAATTAAGTGAGAGATTTATGGTTTTCAGATCAATTTCCCTATTAACTCAATCAAATCCCTTATCTAATATAGTTGCAGAAGGTTCCATAAAGAAACGAGTACCACTGGTTCATTTGTATGCAGCTCTGATGCCCACGTCGCCCACGCCTCGGGCGACTCGGGTGGTGCTCCAAACACTAGCCACCGGGGTCTCCGTCTCCGTCCTCCCTTCCATCCGTCGCCGCCGGTGGACGCCATTAGGCTGAGTCCGGTGGCTGACGACGCTGATGGGGGTCCTCCTCCTTGTCTGGAGGGGGTGAGGCGGAACCTCCTGTTTGGGTAAGCAGTCTGACCAGTCATGCCTTATTTGCTTGCTTGCAACTAGGATATACTCGACGTCTTAGAATCTTAGTAGTTAGTAATATCATTCGAACAATGATCTTATAGGGAGAACAAAGTTTGTGCTCCCAACGTGATTCTCTCTCTAACTTTTCAAGTTACTGCTGCAAGGTATGGTATACGTTCTAAAATCTGTGTAATCCACAGATGAGACAAGACTCATCTCCCTATGACCCCGCAAAAAAAAAAGACTCATCTCCCTATGAACAAACAACAACATAGCAAGCAAATTCAAAAATAAATTTGATTATTTTTGGTATGCCAGATTCTCAAGTGCACTAGGTGTGTGGTACTTGTCATGGTGACAGGCTATTCGTGGAGCTCGTCGCAAAAAACAATCTGTCTCCGAAGTGTCTTTTCTCGAAGTTCCTTTGAGAGCTGATATTTTTTGCCATGATCTCTTCAAACGTCTTTTCATCATAAAAATTCCATGCGCCTAGTGCACGGCTGCACGCACTAGTATCTTTATGACAAAAATATTCAGTTTTTAAAATATATTTACTATTTGTTTCAATTTTATGTTTAAGGACAGAAGCCGATGAGCCCAGGCTCTGAGTCGACACTCTCTTGAAACAGGTTTTCGCCCCGATTTATAAATAAAGCCACACCTAAAAAGGTACACGGACGGACGATCCAAGGTGGTGAGAAGGCCCTCTTACAAAGCCGATCCTAAGATAACCGGCAAAGCCAAAAGAAAAAATAGGAAGAACTGAACACAACACCACATTACGCCCTAGCACACCTAAACTCCACGAGAAAGCCCTCAGGAGGGAGAACGGCGCCAAGCGTCGCCGATGTCGCGTCTGGAACGAACATAGTTTTCATCTGAAGCCCTGACACGGAGAGAAGAACCACGACAACATCTTCAGGAAAATAGCGGCACCCGCAAGCGTTGCCGTCGTCGGCGCCAAGGCGCTGAGCTTTTGATCGGCAACTCACCCGTTCCACCACAAGGTGCCTAAGACTAGCATGACGAGGTCAGGTCCCCAGATCGGAGTGCCGCCACTGAGAGGACAGAGAGGACGCCCGAGCCTTTTTCCTCGCCCATCATGTCGCCCACACGACCAAGACAGAGAGTCACCACCGCCAGGAGTTTGCCCGCTAGAGAGCCAACGATGTGGACCGCTACCCGGGGCCGCCACCCCGGCATCCATGTCCAAGCCATCACCAGCCACTCGCATCACGGACTACCGACCACGGTAGGAGGGGTAAAAGGAGTCTCCTTTCACCCCTAGCCCGGCATCAGCCACAAAGTATGGATCAACACCACCACAGTAGGTGCATCGACACCTATGCCTCCAGCCAGCCCGGGTGGACTGGGGGAGGCACAACTCCATGACTACCGACAGCCGCCGGCGTTCTTGGCCGCACGACGCCATATATGTGATCTCCGTCTCCCATCCTACCCGACGAGCATATGATGACCCGACCACCGCCAACACCCACCACACCAACCAGAGAGCGGTTTTTTGTAGGACGAGCTACACGGTACCCTTTATCAGAGCCGTTCAATCTGGACTCCTATGCATCTGGATATGTGCATAAGATTCAAAAATCAGCAGCTAGGCAGGTGCTCAACGCTTAATATTCTGGCACCGGATGGACGCCGATAGCGACGCGTAAGAAGGCTACCGTTTCTGACACCATGCAGTACTATCATGGTTACAGTACTACACAAATAAAAAACACTCTCTGGTGACCTGCTCTCTCGCTAGTTGACTTGCTGGCTATCTACAAGAAGGAATCTTTCCTCACAAAAAACTCTCTCAAGCTTGACATGCAACTGGAATCTACATCCGCATGCCGACATGCGCATGCTCTCTCTCACACACATGTTCTCTTTCACCTTCGTAAATAAAAGCTTCCTTCCACACAATTTTTTTTCTTCTCAAAATTCCAAATGTGTACATTCATCCTAATGATTTTTACTTGTTTATTGAGTCTTTTACAATGAACACTTGGTAAAGCGTGTTAAAAAGGGGACATTCTCTTTAGTTTACTGAGTGTCACACTTATTCCGAGTGTATTTGTGAAAAAACTCAATAAAGTGGGTTCCGCCGTCCATCTTCTGTCAATTGCAGTTAGAATGGACATGTGACCAACTTATACCAAGTGTCTTAATCATACTGAGCGTTAAACTATATAATATATATATATATATATACATATATATATATATATATATATATATATATATATATATATATATATATATATATATAGGGTCACGCTATTCGTCACCCTGGGTGAGGAATAATTATTCTTCACCCTCCCCTCTATTTTACCATCAATGCACCATAATTTAACGTTCCGTAAGTTTTGTTTTATTTCCGACGCAAAAAGGGATCGTAATAAAATATATAATCATCGTAAAAAATATTTTATGTTATGTAAAATTACAAACATAGAAACATAGTCTAAAATACACATAAACTGCTAATTTTCTTGTCTTATGACCTATCTTTTTTTTCTTATGTCAAATTTTACGTAGTGAATCAATAGGAATGTAACTATTTGAATTCGAAACATAATTTAATTATGAAATGATCGTAAGATTACCTCGGGTGAAGAATAACTTATTCTGCACCCTGGTTGATGAATAGTAACACTAAGGGTCGCGCTATTCGTCACCCTGAGTGAGGAATAGTTATTCTTCACCCTCCCCTCTATTTTACCATCAATGCACCGGAATTTTAGGTTCCGTAAGTTTTGTCTTATTTCCGACGCAAAAAGGGACCATAAGAAAATATATAATCATCGTAAAAAATATTTTATGTTATGTAAAATTACAAACGTAAAAACATAGTCTAAAATACAAATAAACTGCAAATTTTCTTGTCTTATGACCTATATTTTTTTTCTTATGTCAAATTTTACGTACTGAATCAATAGGAAATGGGAAAGGGAAAAATGTTTAAAAGGAAAAGGGAAAAAAGAAAGCTATATGTTTACCGAGTGACTTTTAAAACACACTCGTTAAAAAATGAGTCTCCTGTGGAGATATGTACTACTCATCATGATGGCAATAGTAGCTTTAATGTATGAACAGTGTTAACACATGCAACATTTTGATATGATATATATTTCACCACTTGCTAGTAGCTATAGTAATCACAAACATAGTTGATAATTCTCAATACTTCCTAGAATAAGCTCTAATCCATAGGAACATAGTAATCAAAATAAATATGAATAATTTTATGACAAGTAAATCATTGAGGAAAGCTTGCTGATTGTATGAGTTCCTGCTCAGCACTGTGCTGCCTGCTATTGTTGTCATTGTTGTTCCTGATTTGAGCTAATGTGCAATTTAGCTCATCTGGATACCCTTCTTCAATGTTTTTATTTGCCAGCAACAACCTTTCTAGTGTCATCTACGCTTGCCTCATGGTTGGCCTCTCTTCACCCTTCAAGTTTAGGCATGTCGATGCCAGTGTTGCGACCTCTTTTGCACCCTCCAGACACTCTGAGATGATTTGAAGATCTAATATCTCACATAGTTTATCTTGCCTTAATACCAAGTTGAACTGTGCAATAAGGCTTACGCCTTCTGAGTGCATGAAAGCATATGGTTTCTTTCTTGTGAGAAGCTCCACAAGTATGACACCAAAGCTATAAACATCACTTTTATCAGTCAACCTACTTGTTTGGTAGTACTCAGGGTCTAGGTACCCAAATGTACCTTGGATGGCAGTATTCAGTCCTGTCTGATCGATAGCGATACCTCGAGAAGCTCCAAAATCTGATACTTTAGCAGTTAAACGATGATCAAGTAGAATGTTCGCAGATTTAACATCTCTATGGATTATCGATGTTAAAGCGGAAGAGTGCAAATAGGACAAAGCACTTGCAGTTTCAAGAGCAATCCTCACTCGATCCCTCCAAGACAAGGATCTTGGGCCTTCAACATGGAGATAGTCAGAAAGAGTTCCATTTGAAATGAACTCATAAACTAATAGCGGGACTTGTGTCTCAAGGCAGCACCCAAACAACCTCACAACATTTCGATGGTTGATTTGTGAAAGGATGGCCACCTCATTTATGAAATCTTCTATTTCTCTTTGAATAGTAATTTTGGATTTCTTGATGGCAACCACATCCTTATTTGATAGTATTCCTTTGTACACAATACCATGGCCACCACCACCAAGTTTGCGGGACTCGTCAAATTTCTCGGTTGCCTTCTCTAGTTCTTCTAAGCTAAATATCATTCTTTCAGCAATGTCTTTGTCCACCAATTGTTGTAACAACAAACCCCGATTTAGTTCGAAGTACTTCGTCTTGAGTCTCTTAGCTTGCAGACTCCTTAACTTCCGACAAATAAATATGATACAAAGCCCTAGACATATAAGACTGATGCCACCACCAATTGCTATACCCACAACAAAACCTGTCAAGTAAAATAAAAATCCTATGAATGAAGAAATTTTGGTACAATAAAAGTCTGCAATAGAGTTGATCCAACTTCATATTTGTTTCCACTTCATCAAAATACTTATTTTTAGGTTGATTTGAGTAAGAAACTAAGAATATATTATGTGGGCAAACAAAATCAAGTCTTGATTCAATATTAAGGCTCAATTAGGAATATAAAAATTAATATGATAAACTTATTATATGGAGATGTAACCACAGAACAGGCGCGAGTTGGCTAGCCGCATAAATATATTCAATAATGCGTGCAAGAACTAAGATAGTAAATATTATGTCTTGTGAAGAACACCTCAATTCTTTAGTGTTCTTCACAAGACATGATAACGGTCTTATTTTGCATTATTTATTTTATTTTGTTTTTTGCTATAATTTTTAATTCTGTTTGCTTTTAGGTTAGCAAAATTATAAACTTTCTGTTAGTGCCATTAGTTTTTGGAAAATTATAAACTTTCTGTTAGTGCCATTAGTTTTCAAATTTGAATAGTTAAAATTTGAATAATGGTATTACGAGGGCCGAACCATAAGACATTAAAGCATTTTAAATGAACTCTGAAAAAGTTAAAAGTTGGCATGGTATCATAATTTCACCCACATAGCATGTGCATGTACAAAACGGACAATGGTAGCATGTTCGTGTGTTACAAAGTTGGCATGGTATCATCATAATAGTTGCGGGAGAAAGTCTTCACTTTTTCTTCGCTTGTGTCATTTGCTTATTGCGCCGTAACCATGGATAATCTTCATTGTTTATCAGGATGCTTGGGTCAGCCTTGACATTGAAGGGAGGAATTTCATGAAACTTTTCATAATCTTCAGACATGCCTGTCTTGCCGTCCACTCCCAGGATGTCCCTTTTTCCTGAAAGAACTATGTGGCGCTTTGGCTCATCGTATGATGTATTCGCTTCCTTATCTTTTCTTTTTTCTCGGTTTGGTAGACATGTCCTTCACATAGATAACCTATGCCACATCATTGGCTAGGACGAACAGTTCGTCAGTGTACCCAAGATTTTTCAGATCCATTGTTGTCATTCCATAATGTGGGTCTACCTGTACCCCGCCGCCTGACAGATTGACCCATTTGCACTTAAACAAAGGGACCTTAAAATCAGGTCCGTAGTCCAGTTCCCATATGTCCACTATGTAACCATAATATGTGTCCTTTCCGCTCTCGGTTGCTGCATCAAAGCGGACACCGCTGTTTTGTTTGGTGCTCTTTTGATCTTGGGAGATCGTGTAAAATGTATTCCCATTTATCTCGTATCCTTTGTAAGTCAATACAGTCAAAGATCGTCCCCTGGACAACAAGTACAACTCATCACAAACAGTGTTGTCACCTCTGAGACGTGTTTCCAACCAACTGTTGAAAGTCCTGATGTGTTCACGTGTAATCCAGTCGTCGCACTGCTCCGGGTGTTTGGAGCGCAGACTGTTCTTGTGTTCATCGACATACGGGGTCACCAAGGTAGAGTTCTGTAGAACTGTGTAGTGTGCTCGAGACCAAGAATATCCGTCCCTGCATATTATTGAGTCTCTTCCAAGAGTTCCTTTTCCAGTCAGTCTCCCCTCATACCGCGATTTAGGGAGACCTATCTTCTTAAGGCCAGGAATGTAGTCAACACAAAACCCGATAACATCCTCTGTTTGATGGCCCATGGAGATGCTTCCTTTTGGCCTAGCGCGGTTACGGACATATTTCTTTAGGACTCCCATGAACCTCTCAAAGGGGAACATATTGTGTAGAAATACGGGCCCCAGGATGACAATCTCGTCGACTAGATGAACTAGGACGTGCGTCATGATATTGAAGAAGGATGGTGGGAACACCAGCTCAAAACTGACAAGACATTGCGCCACATCACTCCTTAGCCTTGGTACGATTTCTGGATCGATCACCTTCTGAGAGATTGCATTGAGGAATGCACATAGCTTCACAATGGCTAATCGGACGTTTTCCGGTAGAAGCCCTCTCAATGCAACCGGAAGCAGTTGCGTCATAATCACGTGGCAGTCATGAGACTTTAGGTTCTGAAACTTTTTCTCTGGCATATTTATTATTCCCTTTATATTCGACGAGAAGCCAGTCGTGACCTTCATACTGAGCAGGCATTCAAAGAAGATTTCTTTCTCTTCTTTCGTAAGAGTGTAGCTGGCAGGACCTTTATACTACTTCGGAGGCATGCCGTCTTTTTCGTGCAAACGTTGCAGGTCCTCCCGTGCCTCAGGTGTATCTTTTGTCTTCCCATACACGCCCAAGAAGCCTAGCAGGTTCACGCAAAGGTTCTTCGTCACGTGCATCACGTCGATTGAAGAGCGGACCTGTAGGTCTTTCCAGTAGGGTAGGTCCCAAAATATAGATTTCTTCTTCCACATGGGGTGCGTGTCCCTCAATGTCATTCGGAACAGCTAGTCCACCGGGACCCTTTCCAAAGATTACGTGTAAATCATTGACCATAGCAAGTACGTGATCACCGGTACGCATGGCGGGCTTCTTCCGGTGATCTGCCTCGCCTTTGAAATGCTTGCCTTTCTTTCGACATTGATGGTTGGTCGGAAGAAATCGATGATGGCTCAGGTACACATTCTTCCTGCATTTATCCAGGTATATACTTTCAGTGTCATCTAAACAGTGCGTGCATGCGTGGTATCCTTTGTTTGTCTGTCCTGAAAGGTTACTGAGAGTGGGCCAATCGTTGATGGTCACGAACAGCAACGCCTTAAGGTTAAATTCCTCCTGTCTGTGCTCATCCCACGTACGTACACCGTTTCCATTCCACAGCTGTAAAAGTTCTTCAACTAATGGCCTTAGGTACACATCAATGTCGTTGCCGGGTTGCTTAGCGCCTTGGATGAGAACTGGCATCATAATGAACTTTCGCTTCATGCACATCCAAGGAGGAAGGTTATACATACATAGAGTCACGGGCCAGGTGCTGTGATTGCTGCTCTGCTCCCCGAAAGGATTAATGCCATCCACGCTTAAACCAAACCATACATTCCTTGGGTCCTTTGCAAACTCATCCCAGTACTTCCTCTTGATTTTTATCCACTGCGACCCGTTAGCAGGTGCTCTCAACTTCCCATCTTTCTTTTGGCTCTCATTGTGCCATCGCATCAACTTGGCATGCTCTTCATTTCCGAACAGACGTTTCAACCGTGGTATTATAGGAGCATATCACATCACCTTCGCAGGAACCCTCTTCCTGGGGGGCTCGCCGTCAACATCACCAGGGTCATCTCGTCTAATCTTATACCGCAATGCACCGCATGCCGGGCATGCGTTAAGATCCTTGTATGCACCGCGGTAGAGGATGCAGTCATTAGGGCATGCATGTATCTTCTCCACCTCCAATCCTAGAGGGCATACGACCTTCTTTGCTGCGTATGTACTGTCGGGCAATTCGTTATCCTTTGGAAGCTTCTTCTTCAATATTTTCAGTACCTTCTCAAATCCTTTGTCAGCCACAACATTCTCTACCTTCCACTGCAGTGATTCCAGTACGGTACCGAGCTTTGTGTTGTCATCTTCGCAATTGTGGTACAACCCTTTTTTGTGATCCTCTAACATGTGATCGAACTTCAGCTTCTCCTTTTGACTTTCGCATTGCGTCCTTGCATCGACAATGTCCCAGCGGAGATCATCATCATCGGGCACATCGTCTGGTTCCTCTTGATCTTCAGCAGCTTCACCCATTGCAGCATCATTGGGCACATCGTCTGGTTCCCCTTGATCTTCACCAGCTCCCACCGTTGTAGCATCACCGTATTCAGGGGGCACATAGTTGTCATCGTACTCTTCTTCTTCGCCGTCTTCCATCATAACCCCTATTTCTCTGTGCCTCGTCCAAACATTATAGTGTGGCATGAAACCCTTGTAAAGTAGGTGGGAGTGAAGGATTTTCCGGTTAGAGTAAGACCTCGTATTCCCACATTCAGTGCATGGACAACACGTAAAACCATTCTGCTTGTTTGCCTCAGCCGCATCGAGAAACTCATGCACGCCCTTAATGTACTCGCAGGTGTGTTTGTCACCGTACATCCATTGCCGGTTCATCTGCATGCATTATATATAATTAAGTGTCCAAATTAATAGAAGTTCATCATCACATTAAAACCAAAGTGCATACATAGTTCTCATCTAACAACATATAGCTCTCCAGAGCATCCAATTAATTAAACCATACATTGAAACTATGTAAAACATTTCAATGCGAAACCAATGCGATCATAATCGCAACCAAGGTAACAATTGATCCAACGGCATAATGATACCAAGCCTCGGTATGAATGGCATATTTTCTAATCTTTCTAACCTTCAAGCGCATTGCATCCATCTTGATCTTGTGATCATCGACGACATCCGCAACATGCAACTCCAATATCATCTTCTCCTCCTCAATTTTTTTTATTTTTTCCTTCAACAAATTGTTTTCTTCTTCAACTAAATTTAACCTCTCGACAATAGGGTCGGTTGGCATTTCCGATTCACATACATCCTACATAAATAAAATCTATGTCACGTTGGTCGGCATAATTTTCATAAACAATAAATGAACCAATAGTTATAAAGATAATATATATACCACATCCGAATCATAGTCAGGACGAGGGCCGACAGGGGCGGATACCAAAACCATCGCACTATATAAGATGCAATAATAAAAGTACGAAAATAATACAAGTATCTATGTAAACATACAAGTAAGAATATTTTTCCATTCAGAAAGAAGATAAGAACAAGAGGCTCACCACGGTGGTGCTGGCGATGAGCTCGGCGCGGGTGATCGACGGCGGTGAAGACGGGGACGGGGCATGACGGACTGCTAAGCCTAGACAAATATTGTGGAAAATGAAGCTTGGAGGTCGAGCTTGGAGAGGAGAAAGCTTAAGTAGTGTGGCTCGGGCATTCCATCGAACACCTTGTGTGCATAGGAGGTGAGCTAGAGCACCACCAAGCCCTCTCCCCCTCGGCCAGAAAAAAACAGAGCAGTGTGCTCTGCTCTTACGCGAGGGGGTATATATAGGCACTTCATTGGTCCCGGTTGGTGGCATGAACCGGGACTAAAGGGGAGCCTTTGGTCCCGGTTCATCCCACCAAGCGGGACCAAAAGGTCCAGATGAACCGGGACCAATGGCCCACGTGGCCCGGCCGGCCCCCTGGGCTCACGAACCGGGACCAATGCCCCCATTGGTCCCGATTCTGGACTTAACCGGGACTAATGGGCTGACCCGGCCTGGACCAAAGCCCTGTTTTCTACTAGTGACTTGTTGTTTTCCTGACAAATGTAAGCTGTCAATCCTATTAACCCTCAGCAGTTTAGCTTGAGCATTAGGTCACACGTTTCACTGTTTGAATTTGAAACTATTATTCTAAAAAACAGTAATTATTTAGTAACACTAATATTTCTTGAATAAGTTTGACCATAGTTTGACCACAGTTTGACCAGATTTGACCGAAATTTAAAAAATTGAAATAATTATTTAGTAACACTAATATTCTTGAATAATTATGTAGTAACATTAATACTTCTTGAATAAGTAGTTTGACCAGATTTAACCAAATTTTTTTAAAAAAAACTGAAATTTGACCATATCTTTTTTTCATTTTGGAATTTGAGGATTCTAAAAAATTGCAAACAGGCCGTAGGCCGTCTCCATCGGATGCGGATTTTCGTGCTGAATTTTTTGATATATTATACGATTTTTCCGACATCGTATGCAAAAATTATAGCCGTTTTACATTTTCCCTACACTTTTTGCAAAACATGTCTAAATTTAAGTTTTCAGATTTTCCTAACTAGTAGATGTAGTAATATAACTACCTCTCGAAGGATTCTATTTTTTGAAGTTTTTATCATTTTCTTTTGATTTTTACAGAACTGAAATGGTGAGGGGGGGGGGGGGTTAGAGTTTGAAAATTGCCCTATAGTGCCGGTTTGTGTCACAAACCGGTACTATAGGTCAGACCCCTTTAGTACCGGTTCGTGGCACAAACCGGTACTAAAGGTTAGCCTTTTAGTACCGTGTTGTGACACGAACCGGTACTAAAGGTGATCGTGGGGCCCCGGCCTAACGCCAGCCTGCCATCACCCCTTTAGTACCGGTTCGTGGCACGAAGCGGTACTAAAAGTTCAACACGAACCGACATTAATGCATAGCCGTTCGAACCGGCACTAATCGTATCATTAGTACCGGGCTAAAATCAAACCGGCACTAATGTGTCTCACATTAGGTCCTTTTTCTACTAGTGTATGGGTGATGGACTCCGCGTAGCTCCAGCAGCGGCGGCGGTGTGGAGGTTCCCACGAGGTGCGGCGTTGTTTCTGCCGCGTCGATGACGACGAGCATGGTCCAGCTAGATATCGATGACAAATGCGGCTGGATGGACGAGCTCGGGGCGGTGGCGCTGTCTGGCATCATGATGGCGTCGACAGCTAGCCTAGCAAGGTCTTTGCGTCGGTACCTGCTCTGAAGATGGTTAGGTGGATGACAGCAGTGGTAGCCTCGGCGAGTGCGCCGGACCGGTATGTGACCCATTCCCGGTATGTGGCTGGGATGGGGCAACCAAAATTAGATGTTAGGTTTGGGTGAGATGTCCGTTCGGTATTAGGCTCGGACATTCGGCACCTCTGCATCAAGATGGTGGCTTCAGACTTACTGATGTAATGATTTGTAAGGGCTCCGAGAATAATAATAAAATGACTGCATGCATCGCTCAGATGGTGATGCCGGTGGTAATCCTCCTTTTCTAAAAAAAATGTTGAACAAATCCCTATAATTGTACGTCTGGAGGGGACTGCCCATCCTCCGGAATAACTCAACTTGTGTGTGAAACACAATAATTTCTCGGCCCTCTCCCATAATATCACAGGTATCATAAAGACACCAGTGCAGGCTACCAAGGTGGTGGACAATATGATGAAGAGTTCATAAGAATGTTTAATATCTCCTGTTCTAGGGAAGGCGATGAGACTGTTGCCATTCTGACACTAATGTGTAGTCTCAGCTCGTCGGATCCTACTGTGTGGATATATAAGCTCGATTTAGATGATTGATATGAATTTGAGACCCACTATAGAATATTTTCCCAGAGCACCCTGTATTCTCCAGTTGGAATGTGCCGATAGAAACCAAGTAGTATGGTATTGCGGACGCCTTGCCCAAATCGAGGCTGTGGTAGGAGAGTATACTTGCAAATGACCGGGTTGCAGATGTAGAATCGAGATCCCCGGGACCGGGAGACGACGAGGAAACCATCACATGTGGCTTCAAGGCAATTCTCAAAGTGGTGTTTGTGTCCTGGGACGAAAGGCCAGAGCTGTTTACTACAGACTCCGGCACCGACGTTACGCAAGATTACGAAACTGGCGGGCCGCCCCAACCCATTGATGATTGTGAGTGACGGCTGGTGGCGGTGGTGTTCAAGCATGGATTCAGGCGTGGAGGTGGCACTGCGCCACAACGGGCTAACTGCTAGGCAGCGGCCGACGTCCTTGGGCGGCAACCGGATGAGTATCTTGTCAATGATCTCCTCAGGCAAGTCCTCAAGCACGGTCACGCCTCTTTTGTCCGGCATGATGGTCCGCTGAGTCCGATGAACTAAATAATGACAAGCGTTAGTGAATCACTTTGGTGATTAGCATAAATTAATGAAAAACTGGTAAACACACACACACACACACACACACACACACACACGTTTACGCCGGACGGCACCAATGGTAGATGCAGATTGCAGAGAAAAACGAAGAGACGAACCGAAACAAGAGAGAGAGAGACGCGCACCTGTGGCGGTGAAGAATTGGCGAAGGAGAAGTTCTCGGAGTGAAGGAGATGTTCTACTGACAAGAAGAGTGAAGAACAAAGACGTGCTCTGAATCCAAGGGCAAAGCACGCCATGATTTTGAACATTCAGAAACGCCCTGTCGAGACACGTTATTAAGTTGATTATATTTTAGTTATCTTATCCTAGTACTTGCTTGTACTTAAAAAGCGTAAAACTCTGGAAACAAACAACAGCAGGAAACAAAGGCCGTGGCGGTACCCACAACACTCACAAAAGCACCAAGGTTCATCCTCCGATCACAACAGCTGTATGGAAGTAACAGCACTGAAGGTTAATTCAGACAAAAAACAGCCAAAGCACACGACCAAAGCACCAAAATACTGTGCTAACGCACGACCAAAGCACCAAGGTTAACTCTCTAATCATAACAGCACTGAAGTAACAGTCAGGCAAAAACTGTGCTAACTGAAATGCCGTAATACAGACAGCTTTACGCAAGTATGCCTGATAAAACAAGTTCAGACAAAGAGCAAGTGCAGCCTGACGATCAAATCGCACACTGAACTTCAGAGATCAGAGTAACAGCCAAGGAGCACACATGCGCGTCTTAACCATGCCAAAACAAAAGTAAATTTGGGAGGCAAGGAGGAACAGTGATAAGGAGTTTTAATACCATAGATTGATGCACCATAGTTCAGAACATTAACAAGAAGCTCAAGACATAATAACAAGTACCAAATGATCGATGACATCGCAGGTGCTACTGCAACCATCCAAAATGACATTCTACTGGTAGTTCTGACAAGTAAGAAGAGCTAAGAAATCCCAGGGCAAAGAATGTTGGGACAAACCTGGTCCGGCGACGAACGCCGAGTATCCTCCGGCGACATGAACGCCAGACGAACGTGTCTCTCTCTCTCTCGAACGGAGGTAGAAGAAGAAGCACAACACACTGGAGTTTTTCAGGCAACGAACGCCATATGCCGCACGAACGCCGCCTCGGCCGCACGCACGACCTATTCTTTTTCTTCTGGGCACATACCACAAGCGCTGAACTAACCAGTACAACAGGTGGGGCTTTTTATACCCGATGCATATCACCTGGCCGGCAACTAACTCACGCACACACGTAGTAATCCAGCCACCACTATAGCCGGCTAACAAGCTAACAACCTGGACGCATCAGATCGCTAACCACCTTGATATGGGCCGGCTTTGTAGCCCTCGGCTGCTCACGCACGCATGCAGCGCCTGAGGACTCGCCAGCGCGTGCGTTCCGCTCGCCAACGGCCGCAGCCCTAGTGCCCTACATGGTGGACTCAGGTGCACATACACCATCACGACACACATACGCACGCTAGCCTAACAAATCTGATGTCTAACCAACCTACGTGCATGACACACACGACCTAATGAACTGACTCAATCATGATTATCCTAACAAAGAAAACCAGGAACCTCGAACATTCAGACGCGCCCTATGGAGAACGGAGGCTCCTCGTCTTATCCTTGTATATCCCACAGGACGGAATTGGAAGAATGTGTTAGGCAATCCGATCTGGTTATAGCCTGCCATATTTAGTGCTCCTATATTTGCATATAAATCGGGCCATTATGGTTAGGATTGTATTGATTTGTTTCCTTGATTATCTTGTAACCTGTCTATATATATAGATAACACGGAACCCACATGTGTGGTAAATTACTCTTGCCTTCTGTTTCCATCATGGTATCAGCCAAACGATTCTCTTCCATCCCCATCTACTTTCGCCGCCGCCCTAGGCTGCCGCGCCGCCCCTCCTCTCCACCTCCAGCCGCCGCCGTCATGTCGGACGCCGGCCCTCTCCATCCCCACGCCGCTCTTTGGGCGCAAGCCAACTCCATCCAGAACATCAAGAGCCTCATCCCAGTCACCCTCGACCTCAAGGCGTCCAACTTCTTCAAGTGGCGCCACTTCCTCACCATTGCCGTCAACCAGTTCGCCCTCGCCGATCATCTTGAACCAGCACCCCCTCCCGCTGACGCAGAGTGGCTGCGGATGGACTCCACCGTCCTTCGGTGGCTGTACGGCTCCATCAACCCCGACATCGCCGACATGGTCATGGCAGCCGGTACCACGGCTGCCGCTGTCTTCGCCGGCATCACCTCCCTCTTCCGCGACAATCAACAGGCGCGTGCGGGCTACCTCGGCCAGAAGTTCCGCAACATCGCCCAAGGCGACAAGACCGTCACCGCCTACTGCCTCGAGCAAAAAACGGTCGCTGATGCTCTTGCCGACGTCAATGCCCCGGTCTCCGATGACGCTCTGGTGTGGAACACCATCAAGGGCCTCAACGACCACTACAAGGACATCGGCAACCTTGCGCCTCTCATCAAGCCGTTCCCCACGTTCCTTGAATTTCGCAGCATGCTTCTTCTCCAGGAACTTAAGCCGTCCTCCCCGAGCTCTACGTCGCCTGCGGTCTTCTACTCCGCTCCAGCCAACGGTGGGCCTCGCGGGGCATCTGCGCCTCCACCACCACAACCGGCCGGTCTCGGTGCGCCCACCGGGTACGGTACCGGCCGCTACAAGGGGAAGAAGAAGAAGACTTGGGGCGGTGGCGCCCCCATCTTCCCCAACATGCAGAACCCCTGGACCGGTGCCATCCACATGTACCCGATGATGGGTCCTGGCGCGCCCACGCACGGTCATGCTGGCCCCGTTAGCATCCTCGGACCGGGACCCCGCCCCTCGGCGCCGCTGCATCGCCCTCCTGCTCAGGGCTACATGGCCCTGCCTGCCCCGTCACCTCCAACCCCCCAGGCAACATACCCCCAGGCGACGTACTCCTACACCGGCTACCCCACCTACGGCTCCTCCTCGCCACAGACGTGGGATCCGTCCGCACTCGCGAGCTACTTCAATACCATGAGTCTCCAGGCTCCTACGGAGTGGCTCATGGACACTGGAGCCGCTGCTCACATGTCTTCGGACGCCGGTAATTTCACCTCCCTCTCTTCATCTCCTCCACATCAACATGTCATCGTTGGTGATGGTTCTTCTATTCCTGTCACTCATTCTGGACATGTTCGTCTCCCTACCTCTCATCATCTCACTCTTCGTGATGTCCTCGTTATTCCTCGTATTGTTAAGAATTTAATCTCCGTTCGTCAATTTACCACTGACAACTATTGCTCGGTTGAATTTGACCCTTGGGATTCTCTGTGAAGGATCTCAGGACAGGGCGCGTGATTCTCAGGTGCAGTAGCTCGGGCGACCTCTATCCGCTCACTACCTCGCCGCACGCTCTCACCGCCATCACCATCGACTCCACCCTTTGGCACCGGCGCCTCGGCCACCCCGGTCATGACGCGTTGCGGCGCCTCGTCTCGTCATCCTCGCTTCCTATAAATAAAGTGCACAAGGATCCTAGTTTATGCCATGCTTGTCAACTTGGTCGTCATGTTCGTTTACCTTTTTTTGCTTCTACCACTTATACTCATAGACCGTTTGAGTTAATTCACTGTGATTTGTGGACTTCACCTATTGAGAGTGTATCTGGCTACAAATACTATCTTGTCATTTTGGATGATTTCACTAACTATGTATGCGGCAAAAATCTGAAGCTTTTGCTCTTTTGTCTAATTTTCGTATTTATGTCGCTACACAGTTCTGTCTTTCTCTCCAAGCGATCCAATGCGCCAACGGCCGCGAATTCGACAATCGCGCCCTTCAGGATCTCTCCGTCCAGCATGGGATCCTCCTACGTTTCTCATGCCCATACACCTCTCCACAAAACGGTAAAGCTAAACGCATCATTCGCACTATCAACGACGTAGTTCGTACTTTGCTTTTTCAAGCGAGCATGCCTCCAAAATTTTGGGTTGAAGCCCTCCATACGTCCACCTATCTTCTCAATAGATTACCCACCAAAGCCATTGCGGCTCCCTGTCCTTTCTTCGCTCTTTTTAGCAAAACACTAGACTACACCCTTCTTCGTACTTTTGGTTGTTTATGCTACCCCAACATTGCGTCCACTATGTCTCACAAACTGTCACACCGTTCAGTCGCCTGTGTTTTTCTTGGTTATCCATCTAACCACCACCGTGGCTATCGTTGCATCGAACTCGAAACTCGTTGCGTTATCATCTCTCGCCATGTGATTTTTGACGAAATTCGGTTCCCGTTTGCTCCTCTTTTTTCTGTCTCTAACATGCAGCAGCACGCCTCTACACCGCCCATGGATGTTGATCCGATCGACATATTCGACTCGGTCATCGTGCCACCCATGCATGTTGGGTTGCGTCCCTCTGCTGGGTCGTCTCGGTCCACTGGACAGCGCCTCGCCTCCTCACCAACAACCTCCGAGCCGGCCTCGTCACCCTCGCGCACGCCGGCCCACTCGGCACCGTCCACGCCGGTCCACTAGGCCGCACGGACGTCGGCCCCGCGCACACCGGCCCATCCGGCCTCGCCTGCGCCGGCCTCGCCTGCCTCGGTCTCGCTCGACCGCGGCCCATCTCCAGCGGCCTCTGCCGTCGACTCCGACACCGCGGCTTCTGGCTCCGCAGCCTCCGACGCAGCCTTCTCCACGCCCCATTCGTCTCCGACAACGACACCGCCGTGTTCGCCGCCCCCGGCACCTATGGTCGTCCCTCCTCCACCGGTAATGCGTCGACCTGCTGTGGCTGCTCCTCACCACATGGTGACCCGCCGCCAAGCCGGTAAGACCATCGGTCCGCGTGAGCGTCTTAACCTCCACGTCGACACCGAAGCTTCTCCATCACCGGTTCCCAAGTCTGTTCTTGGTGCTCTAAAAGACCCGAACTGGCTCGCAGCGATGACTGACGAGTACAACGCTCTCCTCGCAAACGACACGTGGGAACTTGTCCTCCCGCCAGTCAACGCCAACGTCGTCTCCGGCAAATGGGTCTTTCGGCACAAGCTCAAGCCGGATGGCACCCTCGATCGCTACAAAGCTCGATGGGTGTTGCGCGGATTCTCTCATGAACACGGCACCGACTTCGATGAGACCTTCAGCCCGGTGGTTAAACCGGCTACCATCCGGGTCATCCTCTCGGTCGCCCTCTCCTCCAACTAGAAGATTCGCCAACTCGACGTCAAGAACGCCTTTCTTCATGGGCGTCTTAACGAGGTGGTCTTTTGTCACCAGCCCACTGGCTTTGTTGACTCTGCTTGCCCTGACCATGTGTGCCGCCTCAACCGTGCACTCTATGGCCTGAAGCAAGCCCCTCGTGCGTGGTATCACCGCTTTGCGAGCTTTATCACCTCCTTCGGCTTCACCTGCTTCAAGTCGGATACATCACTATTCACTCTGCACGGTCCTATGGGGACTGCTTATCTTCTCCTCTACGTCGACGACATCATCCTCACAGCTTCTACATCGACCCTGCTTGAGCGCGTCCTTACCGCTCTCAGCGCCGAGTTTGCCATGACCGATTTGGGCGAGCTACACCACTTCCTCGGCCTTGCTGTTCGTCGTGACTCCAATGGGATGTTCCTCTCGCAGACACAGTATGCTCTCGAGATTCTCGAGCGTGCTGGCATGAGCTCCTGCCACCCTGCCTCAACACCCGTGGACACATCGCCTAAGCTGGCCGCTGCCGCCGGCTCACCTGTTGCTGATCCTTCGGAGTATCGGAGTTTAGCTGGTGCTCTTCAGTACCTGACGTTCACACGTCCTGACATCGCCTACGCCGTCCAGCAGATTTGTCTTCACATGCATGATCCCCGTGACCAGCACTTGACCTTGGTCAAGCGTGTTCTCCGCTACGTCAAGGGTACCCTGCACCACGGCCTTCAGCTCACACCCTCATCCACGGATCGCCTTGTTGCTTACACTGATGCCGACTGGGCTGGTTGTCCTGACACTCGCCGATCAACCTCTGGCTACTGTGTGTTCCTTGGCGACAACCTGGTCTCGTGGTCCTCCAAGCGTCAGCACACCGTCTCCCGCTCTAGCGCTGAGGCAGAGTATCGAGCTGTCGCTAATGCCGTCGCTGAAGCAAGTTGGCTTCGCCAACTCCTCCAGGAGCTTCACCGACCTCTCCCTGCTGCCACAGTTGTTTTTTGCGACAATGTCAGCGCCGTCTATATGTCCACGAACCCTGTTCAGCATCAGCGTACCAAGCACATCGAGATCGATCTTCACATCGTTCGAGATCGTGTTGCGCTTGGGCACATTCGAGTTCTTCATGTGCCTTCTTCCCGACAGTTCGCGGACATCTTCACCAAAGGCTTGCCATCGCCATTGTTTTTGGATTTTCGGTCCAGTCTCAGCGTCCGAGAATCTCCCGTTGTGACTGCGGGGGGCTGTTAGGCAATCCGATCTGGTTATAGCCTGCCATATTTAGTGCTCCTATATTTGCATATAAATCGGGCCATTATGGTTAGGATTGTATTGATTTGTTTCCTTGATTATCTTGTAACCTGTCTATATATATGAGATAACACGGAACCCACATGTGTGGTCAATTACTCTTGCCTTCTGTTTCCATCAGAATGCTCTCTTGGATGCGGTAATGAGTAAGCCGCATACAATATTGACTCTCTCCAATATTAACCAAACCTAACACCTTGCCATCAATGTCACAGCGCAAGACATGTTTGTCATTGAACCTGATCAGCAGCTCACGCTCATTTATCAGAGCTATATCATTGAACGACTGCAGCACTGAATCAACTGGTGTTTTCTTTTTCTTTTTCTTTTTGTGAGATCTTAAATAAAGTTTTCGTGATGCCTCCACGGTTGACAGTTCAATCCGGTATTTGAAAGACCAGATTTCAGCCTCGTAATCTTGCATCACCCAGACATCCATACTGGTGAAACTACAAGTCGAGCTGGCCCAGTAACTCAGTAAGCAAGAGTCCCTTTCATGTCGAACAACTTCTTATTAGGGCATTGTTGGGCTGGACTGCACATCCACCGGAATGACTCAGCTTCTGTGTTAAACACTATAATGTCTCCACACCCTTCCGTAATGCCACCGGCACCGTAAACAGGCCAGTGCAGGCTGCCATGGTGATGGACTGGCGTAAATTGGTAGGATGACATGCACAGCTCATTCAGTAACTTCTTTTCCATGGAAGGCGATGACCCTGCTGGCATTCTGACTATTGCATGCCTCGGCTTGTGATATCCAATTGTGAGGACGTATAAGCCTTGATAACCAGAGCACCCTATATTCTCCTGTTGGACTGTGGCAATAGAAACCAATTACGGATTTGAATTTCCCTGGAGGCTCCGGTAGTAGATCAGCCTTGCGGGTGACCGGGTTGCAGATAAGAGTATTGGGATGCTTGGCGAGGTAGATAATTAAGAATCCATCACAGGAGCCTCTGATCATATTGGCTTCCGGTAGAAAGGGCCAGAGCTCTTCATTGGAGGTGCGAGCGCCTGCGCCACCCAAGACGACATAACGCGGGCGCCGCCCCTCCCCATGGACAATAGGGAGCAATGGCTGGCGGCTGTGGTGTGTTCGAGCTTGAATTCAGGTGTGGATGTTTTTTTTTAAGGAATCACGGGGGGGGGGGGGGGATCCCCACCTGTATGTATATTACTCAAAGGCCAGAAAGGGCCATGGGGGATTACAAGGTCACGGCAAGCCGTGAGGTAAGGAACAGCAGCCAAGAGCTAGCAGCTGCCTTGTCAACCGGGTCTCTAAAACGGCTATTACAAACTTCAAGATCATTATAGATGTTCCTCACTGTGAGGATAGCAGAATGTATTTCGTCACGGAAGGCGGCCGCATTTCTGGAATCCCAGATTTTTGAAAGTATCATGAGCAGCACCTCAGGCCAAACGCGACCGTTCAGGTTATCAGGTGCCGGTAGTAGCCAAAGGTCCTGGAATCTTGTCGACGGGGAGAGGCCCAACCGTTCCCAGACCCGCAAAGCGTGAGGGCAGAGGAGGAACAGGTGTGCAATGTCTTCAGATGGGCCGCCACAGCGCGGGCAGGAGGCGTCAGGGATGATTGTTTTGTGAAACAGGTTGCACTTGGTGTTCAGTCGTCCACGGAAAAGCAACCAAGCAAATATTTTGAGATTGTGAGGGGCTCTGGACCGCCAAATCAGCACAGCGTGGTCGTCCTCAATATCTTCATGAAGTAGTAGCTGATACGCCTTCCTGGAGGAGTAACCCTTGCCATGGGTCAAGAACCGTTCGTCCGGAGCATCAGTAAGCTGAAAGTCCTGCAACAACAAAGAGAGAGCAGTGAGCTCGCGTGTAGCATTCGTGGTTAGCCTGTTCGTTAGGTTTTCTTGTACCCCATACAGCATGATAAGTACCACAGGGATCTGAATATTTGTGGAGTGGGAGTAAAGGCTTGGGAAGGCGTTAGCTAGAGGCGTGTTTTGGAGCCAGCGTTCAGGTTTTCTGCCCATTGTTTGTCAGAACGAAGGTGATAGAAAGCAGTTTTGGCAGCTGAGATTGAAAGAGTTTTGTTAGGAAAGAAGGGTTGGGGCAGCTGGCGATGCATGGCAGGCTGCACAGGTATTGCCTATCTAGCCAAGTAATCCAGGGCAGCGGTATAGTGGAGTTATTGTGGCATAGGTATTTAAAGGCGAACTTCATAAGCAAACAATCATTCTGAGAAGCAAGATCCTTGATGCCTAGACCACCAAAAGCATTAGGTTTACAAACGTTTTTCCAAGCAATAAGACATTTTGAGCCGGTGCAACTTTCTTCCGCGGCCTAGAAAAAAGCCCTACGAATTGCGTCCAAGATTTTTAAGGTCTTCTTTGGAAGTTTGAACACTGACATAAAAGTATGTGGCAAGGGAGTCGAGAACGGAAGAAATTAACACAAGCCTACCAGCCCGGTTTAGAAGCTTTGCATACCAACCAGGCAGCATGCTCCTATAGGAGGACATAATTGGTTGGAAGGGCCGTGGGGGGTAGTTTGTGCGGCGACAGAGGGAGGCCTAGATACGTTTGCGGGAAACAGGAAGTGTCTGCACCCCAAGGTTTGAGCGATCAGATCGGAGGTAGAAGTGTCTACTTTCATTGGAATGAGCGTGGTCTTGGAGAAGTTTATGCATAGGCCGGTTGCGCTGGCGAAGTCGTCCAGGATCTGCTTAAGCTTGAACGCAGCTTCAGCGGAGGCATGGGTTATAATTAACGTGTCATCCGCGTACTGAAGTACTGAAGGAGGGAGTTCTGGAAATACAGGGTGGCGGAGAAGATTTGGGTCGTCAGCAGCGGCTGTACGGATCATCTGCTGGAGGACATCGGCAACAATGATGAAAAGGTACGGCGAGATTGGATCGCCTTGCCTGAGGCCATTTTTCCATTGGATCCAGTCCCCAGGAGTGTCGTCCGGCGATACGGCTGTTTTTATGGAGGAGAGCAGGTCGCTGATCCAGTCGCAGAAACGAGGGGGGAAGCCCCGGTGCCTAAGAATTTTGAGCAAGGAATCCCAGGAAATAGAGTTGAAGGCTTTTCTAAAGTCCATCTTGATGATCATAGTGGCTGCTTTTCGTTTGTGCAGCAGATCAGGGAGTCAGCCGCGTATATGAAGTTTTCTGCTATGCATCTGCCTGATATGAAGCCCGTTTGGTCCCCATGGATGAGCAGGGGATGTTGGCTTTGAGCCTGTTTGTGTGTAGTTTAGCGATGCCTTTGATAGGGCAATTTTGGAGGGCGATTGGCCTGAAAGCGCCCGC
The DNA here is from genome assembly GCA_032464435.1 of Aegilops umbellulata. NCBI lineage: Eukaryota > Viridiplantae > Streptophyta > Magnoliopsida > Poales > Poaceae > Aegilops > Aegilops umbellulata. The sequence goes on from CP136059.1 coordinate 423,766,330, forward strand.
ACTGTTCGCGCCTTCGGTCTTTGGGAGCAAGATCATGGCAGAGCGGTTGAAACGCTCAGTCTGGGAAGCTGAGCTCGCGAATTCATGGAAAAAAGGAATGATGAGATGTTTGATATGGGGCCAGAACGATCTGTAGAAACTGCGGCCGAAACCGTCCGGGCCAGGACTGGCGTTAGGGTTCATGTGTAGAAAGGCTATCTTGGTCTCGTCGTCGGAGAAAGGGGCGTCGAGGTGTCGTAGTTGGGGAATTTGGGTTGGGTAGATATCAGACAGGCTGAAGTTCCAGGATGTGGCAGTCTGAGTGCCAAGAAGCGCTTGATAGTAATCCTTAAGCAGCTTGGCTTTTTGGTCATGAGAGAAGAAGTCGTTGCCCAAGTGACGAAGAACTGGGATTTAGTTTTGTCTGAAGCGTTGGGAGGCAGAGACGTGAAAAAACTTAGTGTTTTCATCGCCGTAGATAGCGCGCTTGACTTTTGACCTCTGGCGAAGCGCGAGCATACGATCACGAGTAGCTCTTAGCAAAGTTGATTTGAGAACAGTTCGGAGCTGCAATTCCGAAGATGTGAGGGGTCTAGATTCTTCCTTTACATTGATTAGGGTGATAATCCATTTGCAGCGCTATTCCTGGACATGAGCGGGTTTGATGGTTTTGGCCCACTGCTTTAGGCGGGAGCGACAGGTTTGAAGAGTCTGGGCCAGCAGGGCTGAGGGGGGCTGGTGGGCCGAGGCGTTTTGTTGATAGATTTGGACTACCAGCCGTTTGCATGCCGGGGTATAGGCCCAGCATCGTTCAAAACGAAAGAGGCGGGGCGGGGTACCATGGTGGAGATGGAGATGACTAGCGGGACGTGATCCGAGGTGATTCGGGCTAGCGAGGAGAGGGAGGTGTTCGGGAAGGTGGAGTTCTAGGCAAGGTTGAAGAAGGCTCTGTCGAGGCGTTCAAGGACCGGCACTTCCCTGTTGTTGGACCAGGTGAATTGTCGGTCAAGCAGAGGGAGTTCCTGGAGAGCTAGCTCGTTGATGGCCTCGTTAAACATGTCAACCTCGTGCTGATGGAAATTCGAGTTATTCTTCTCATGAGGGAAGCGAATGAGATTAAAATCACCGACGATTACCCATGGGGTCCTTTCACTGGGGGCAATGGACGGAAGCTCATCGAGGAAGGCTTGCTTCTGGGCACGGCTTGTCGGGCCATAGACGTTTGTAATGTAGAAGGCGGAGGGGAGGGAAGGAACAAGACATGTAAGCGTGGAGTAAAAGGAGTGATTAACGCACTGGGTTACTTGGATCGTGTTAGAGTTTGCGGCCGAGAGCAGTCCGCCAGCTGTACCGATGGCAGGCAGGACGGAGAAATAGTCGAGGGAGGAGGGTAGGAAGGAACAAATTTTTGAGACCGAGGGCGCTTCGAGCTTGGTTTCTTGGAGAAGTAGTAAGTTCGGCTTAACAGAGAGAAGTTCCCGCCACCGCCGTCGGCCAGGCAGGCTTTGCCTGCCGGCATCCTCCTCCGATGGTGGGGGAGAAGATGGAGAAGACGGGGGGAGACGGCTAGGGTTCCCGAGCCCCCCACCCCCCCCCCCCACCCCAAAGCGACGCAGGCGTCTGTAGGCTACGACATTTTTTAAATATATACAAATGTAGAATAAATTTAAGAAAATATCATGTTTAGGTACTTCTCTAATTTGTAGCTCCTTAAAAACAATTTTTTTTCTTCTCGAAATTCCAAATGTGTACATTCATCCTAATGATTTTTACTTGTTTATTGAGTCTTTTACAATGAACACTTGGTAAAGCATGTTAAAAAGGGGACATTCTCTTTAGTTTACTGAGTGTCACACTTATTCCGAGTGTATTTGTGAAAAAACTCAGTAAAGTGGGTTCCGCCGTCCATCTTCTGTCAATTGCAGTTAGAATGGACATGTGACCAACTTATACCAAGTGTCTTAATCATACTGAGCGTAAACTATATATATATATATATATATATAGGGATTGACTATTCGTCACCCTGGGTGAGGAATAGTTATTCTTCACCCCCCTCTATTTTACCATCAATGCACCGTAATTTTACGTTCCGTAAGTTTTGTCTTATTTTCGGCGTAAAAAGAGACCGCAAGAAAATATATAATCGTCGTAAAAAATATTTTATGTTATGTAAAATTACAAACGTAAAAACATAGTGTAAAATACACATAAACTGCAAATTTTCTTGTCTTATGACCTATATATTTAATTTTTTATGCCAAATTTTATGTAGTGAATCAATAGGAATGTAACTATTTGAATTCCAAACATAATTTAATTATGATATGATCGTAATATTACCTCAGGTGAAGAATAACTTATTCTGCGCCCTGGGTGATGAATAGTAACACTATATATATATATATATATATATATATATATATATATATATATATATATATATATATATATATATATATATATATATATATATATATATATATATATATATATATATATATAGAGAGAGAGAGAGAGAGAGAGTCGCGCTATTCGTCACCCTGGGTGAGGAATAATTATTCTTCACCCTCCCCTCTATTTTACCATAAATGCACTGTAATTTTACGTTCCGTAAGTTTTGTCTTATTTCCGACGCAAAAAGGGATCGTAATAAAATATATAATCGTCGTAAAAAATATTTTATGTTATGTAAAATTACAAACATAAAAACATAGTCTAAAATACACATAAACTGCAAATTTTCTTGTCTTATGACCTATCTTTTTTTCTTATGTCAAATTTTACGTAGTGAATCAATAGGAATGTAACTATTTGAATTCGAAACATAATTTAATTATGAAATGATCGTAAGATTACCTCGGGTGAAGAATATCTTATTCTGCACCCTGGTTGATGAATAGTAACACTAAGGGTCGCGCTATTCGTCACCCTGAGTGAGGAATAGTTATTCTTCACCCTCCCCTCTATTTTACCATCAATGCACCGGAATTTTAGGTTCCGTAAGTTTTGTCTTATTTCCGACGCAAAAAGGGACCATAAGAAAATATATAATCATCGTAAAAAATATTTTATGTTATGTAAAATTACAAACGTAAAAACATAGTCTAAAATACAAATAAACTGCAAATTTTCTTGTCTTATGACCTATATTTTTTTTCTTATGTCAAATTTTACGTACTGAATCAATAGGAAATGGGAAAGGGAAAAATGTTTAAAAGGAAAAGGAAAAAAAGAAAGCTATATGTTTACCGAGTGACTTTTAAAACACACTCGTTAAAAAATGAGTCTCCTGTGGTGATATGTACTACTCATCATGATGGCAATAGTAGCTTTAATGTATGAACAATGTTAACACATGCAACATTTTGATATGATATATATTTCACCACTTGCTAGTAGCTATAGTAATCACAAACATAGTTGATAATTCTCAATACTTCCTAGAATAAGCTCTAATCCATAGGAACATAGTAATCAAAATAAATATGAATAATTTTATGACAAGTAAATCATCGAGGAAAGCTTGCTGATTGTATGAGTTCCTGCTCAGCACTGTGCTGCCTGCTATTGTTGTCATTGTTGTTCCTGATTTGAGCTAATGTGCAATTTAGCTCATCTGGATACCCTTCTTCAATGTTTTTATTTGCCAGCAACAACCTTTCTAGTGTCATCTGCGCTTGCCTCATGGTTGGCCTCTCTTCACCCTTCAAGTTTAGGCATGTCGATGCCAGTGTTGCGACCTCTTTTGCACCCTCCAGACACTCTGAGATGATTTGAAGATCTAATATCTCACATAGTTTATCTTGCCTTAATACCAAGTTGAACTGTGCAATAAGGCTTACGCCTTCTGAGTGCATGAAAGCATATGGTTTCTTTCTTGTGAGAAGCTCCACAAGTATGACACCAAAGCTATAAACATCACTTTTATCAGTCAACCTACTTGTTTGGTAGTACTCAGGGTCTAGGTACCCAAATGTACCTTGGATGGCAGTATTCAGTCCTGTCTGATCGATAGCGATACCTCGAGAAGCTCCAAAATCTGATACTTTAGCAGTTAAACGATGATCAAGTAGAATGTTCGCAGATTTAACATCTCTATGGATTATCGATGTTAAAGCGGAAGAGTGCAAATAGGACAAAGCACTTGCAGTTTCAAGAGCAATCCTCACTCGATCCCTCCAAGACAAGGATCTTGGGCCTTCAACATGGAGATAGTCAGAAAGAGTTCCATTTGAAATGAACTCATAAACTAATAGCGGGACTTGTGTCTCAAGGCAGCACCCAAACAACCTCACGACATTTCGATGGTTGATTTGTGAAAGGATGGCCACCTCATTTATGAAATCTTCTATTTCTCTTTGAATAGTAATTTTGGATTTCTTGATGGCAACCACATCCTTATTTGATAGTATTCCTTTGTACACAATACCATGGCCACCACCACCAAGTTTGCGGGACTCGTCAAATTTCTCGGTTGCCTTCTCTAGTTCTTCTAAGCTAAATATCATTCTTTCAGCAATGTCTTTGTCCACCAATTGTTGTAACAACAAACCCCGATTTAGTTCGAAGTACTTCGTCTTGAGTCTCTTAGCTTGCAGACTCCTTAACTTCCGACAAATAAATATGATACAAAGCCCTAGACATATAAGACTGATGCCACCACCAATTGCTATACCCACAACAAAACCTGTCAAGTAAAATAAAAATCCTATGAATGAAGAAATTTTGGTACAATAAAAGTCTGCAATAGAGTTGATCCAACTTCATATTTGTTTCCACTTCATCAAAATACTTATTTTTAGGTTGATTTGAGTAAGAAACTAAGAATATATTATGTGGGCAAACAAAATCAAGTCTTGATTCAATATTAAGGCTCAATTAGGAATATAAAAATTAATATGATAAACTTATTATATGGAGATGTAACCACAGAACAGGCGCGAGTTGGCTAGCCGCATAAATATATTCAATAATGCGTGCAAGAACTAAGATAGTAAATATTATGTCTTGTGAAGAACACCTCAATTCTTTAGTGTTCTTCACAAGACATGATAACGGTCTTATTTTGCATTATTTATTTTATTTTGTTTTTTGCTATAATTTTTAATTCTGTTTGCTTTTAGGTTAGCAAAATTATAAACTTTCTGTTAGTGCCATTAGTTTTTGGAAAATTATAAACTTTCTGTTAGTGCCATTAGTTTTCAAATTTGAATAGTTAAAATTTGAATAATGGTATTACGAGGGCCGAACCATAAGACATTAAAGCATTTTAAATGAACTCTGAAAAAGTTAAAAGTTGGCATGGTATCATAATTTCACCCACATAGCATGTGCATGTACAAAACGGACAATGGTAGCATGTTCGTGTGTTACAAAGTTGGCATGGTATCATCATAATAGTTGCGGGAGAAAGTCTTCACTTTTTGTTTCAATTTTATGTTTAAGGACAGAAGCCGATGAGCCCAGGCTCTGAGTCGACACTCTCTTGAAACAGGTTTTCGCCCCGATTTATAAATAAAGCCACACCTAAAAAGGTACACGGACGGACGATCCAAGGTGGTGAGAAGGCCCTCTTACAAAGCCGATCCTAAGATAACCGGCAAAGCCAAAAGAAAAAATAGGAAGAACTGAACACAACACCACATTACGCCCTAGCACACCTAAACTCCACGAGAAAGCCCTCAGGAGGGAGAACGGCGCCAAGCGTCGCCGATGTCGCGTCTGGAACGAACATAGTTTTCATCTGAAGCCCTGACACGGAGAGAAGAACCACGACAACATCTTCAGGAAAATAGCGGCACCCGCAAGCGTTGCCGTCGTCGGCGCCAAGGCGCTGAGCTTTCGATCGGCAACTCACCCGTTCCACCACAAGGTGCCTAAGACTAGCATGACGAGGTCAGGTCCCCAGATCGGAGTGCCGCCACTGAGAGGACAGAGAGGACGCCCGAGCCTTTTTCCTCGCCCATCATGTCGCCCACACGACCAAGACAGAGAGTCACCACCGCCAGGAGTTTGCCCGCTAGAGAGCCAACGATGTGGACCGCTACCCGGGGCCGCCACCCCGGCATCCATGTCCAAGCCATCACCAGCCACTCGCATCACGGACTACCGACCACGGTAGGAGGGGTAAAAGGAGTCTCCTTTCACCCCTAGCCCGGCATCAGCCACAAAGTATGGATCAACACCACCACAGTAGGTGCATCGACACCTATGCCTCCAGCCAGCCCGGGTGGACTGGGGGAGGCACAACTCCATGACTACCGACAGCCGCCGGCGTTCTTGGCCGCACGACGCCATATATGTGATCTCCGTCTCCCATCCTACCCGACGAGCATATGATGACCCGACCACCGCCAACACCCACCACACCAACCAGAGAGCGGTTTTTTGTAGGACGAGCTACACGGTACCCTTTATCAGAGCCGTTCAATCTGGACTCCTATGCATCTGGATATGTGCATAAGATTCAAAAATCAGCAGCTAGGCAGGTGCTCAACGCTTAATATTCTGGCACCGGATGGACGCCGATAGCGACGCGTAAGAAGGCTACCGTTTCTGACACCATGCAGTACTATCATGGTTACAGTACTACACAAATAAAAAACACTCTCTGGTGACCTGCTCTCTCGCTAGTTGACTTGCTGGCTATCTACAAGAAGGAATCTTTCCTCACAAAAAACTCTCTCAAGCTTGACATGCAACTGGAATCTACATCCGCATGCCGACATGCGCATGCTCTCTCTCACACACATGTTCTCTTTCACCTTCGTAAATAAAAGCTTCCTTCCACACAAAAAAACTTCCTCACACAACAGCTCTCTCTCTCTCTTCTCTCTGATAAAAAAATCAGAGTCTTCTCTCGCTGTGACATGCTACGTGCGTCTTCAAATTTTGCAAAGAATTTTCTCTCTCTCTTTGAGTATCCACGTAGGCACTTTCTTTTCTCTTAAAGAAAATTTCTCAATGATTTTTTTCTCACTCTTAAATGCTACTCCTCTCTCTTCACTTTGCCTGTAGGGGCGCCACCCTTTTTTACTAGATTTGGCCCACTCTTTCTCTGTCTTTCACTGTTGCGGCAGAGAGCCTAGGGAGTAGGGATATGACATAACGCTGTAGCCATGCAGACAGGACAGCACCTCCTGCTAATGACACTGCATCGAACAGCTGCACTCCTCGTGATGCTTTTTCTGCACAAATCCTGAAGCAAACGGACAGTCCAGATAAGAGGTACCGCGTAGCTCGTGCTAGGAAGAAACTTTGCGTACCAAGGACCGTGATTCCCGCGGGCACCCCCTACACCGAGCCCACCATCGTCTAGCCGGAGCGAAGCTCCGAACCATCCCGGGACCAAACCTGGTCCGCCTGAGCATGAGCTCCCAATCATGGCCGTCCGGCCGCACAAGCAACCCATGTTGCCGGCAAGAACCAGGAAGAAGAGAGGCGCCACCACCACCTCGCCACTGTCCGCCAACCATCGCCGTCAAGCAGCAGCCTTTGATCCGCCGACCGATGCCACCACCATGCCACGGCCGAACCAAATTGGGATAGGGGAGACCCCTGCCACGACCAGCCCTACGCCCACCAAGGTCACCAGGAGCACCCACGACCATCCAGGGAGCAGACGACCACGAGCAGCGCCCCACACCGTGCCCAAGCCCCGATCGGATCCGCCACCGGCCTCCTGGATGTGGCCGCAGCCCACAGTCCCACACCTAACGCCGGTAGATGCCCGCACGGAGGCAGAGCCGCGATCTCCAGCCCGCGCCGCTCCTGACGCCTTGCTTGCCAAGCCGCTGCTGCCAGACCACCGAAGGCCCGCCGAGCGCGCACTGCCACGCATCCGCAACCCTGTCCTCCGCCACGCCACCAACGCGCTGGACTGACTCGTCGCCACCGCGCCCCTGGGCAGATGCGGCAGCCCACGCTGCACACACCAACGCGGGAGGGGCGAGGAAACGCCCTACACCGACAGGGCTTTGCCCAGTGGCGCTCTCCCGCTTGTGGGAGCGGGTCGGGCGAGAGCGTTCCTGATTTTCTCCTCCATGAGATTGTCATCCCCTGAATCGACACTCTACCATACTCTTAGGCCTCTTTTGGTTCATAGGATAGGATTATGGTAGGAATAGGAATCTTGTAGGAAATGAGATGACATGTATCTCAAATCCTATGAGTAGGAATAGGAAACAAGATGTCATTTGGTTGACACCAAAGGAATTTTTCCATTGAGCTTAGGCTCATTTTTATTTTCCTATGAAATGAGGATAGGAACCAATCCTATGTAGGAATAGGAATCCATTCCTATGAACCAAAGGGCTCTAAAGGAAAAAATCACTATAAGAATCCTATCCTCTAGAATTCTTATGAAATTCCTCCAAACCAAAGGAGGCCTTACATGGTTTCTTATATAGTAGTGAGTAGTGAGTATCATGATACATTTTCCTAGGTTCCCAAAATAAATAAAATTACATATCTTTTTGATACATTTTCCTATAGTGTATCATGAATTCATGATACATTTTGTATACATGCAAGTAGCTTGATGATGTTCTTCTTTCAGTTTGTTAAATTATTTCTATATTTGCCCCTGATACAATGATACCACATACAAGGCATTTACATCTAAAAACAAATTCGATGAACCAAAGTCTGGCATGGTGGGATCTACTTGAGTAATCAGTACTGAAGTTCACTTTCCTGGAGTTAAAGATATGGCCTTTACTAGATATCTATCGAAATTAGTCTTGCATGTATTTTATATATCTTGATAATTTATATTTTTGGATTGCCCTTATGAAGATTAATTTGATTTTTTTTCTTAAAAGACATACTATTTTTCAACCCTGTGAACTGGTAATTAGTACAGCAGCTGAAGTTGGTAAGATACGTGATATTTTCGTATCTAAATGGACAAAATGTGAATAAGGGTCAGCCAAAGTGCAGTTGATCTGTGCTTAATTTTAGTACCGCCTCTAAAGTATAAGGCGTATTAATTTTTCTAAAAGTCAAAAACTTCTTGCTTGATCAAGTTTGCAGAAATTATATCAATATCTACAATATATCAAATAAACAAAATTTGAAAATATACATCATGATGAATCTAATGATACTAAATACGAAGAGAAATTGTATAGTTATTGATATTTTGCTCTATAAATAAACCTGATTAATGGAAGAAGTACTACTACATAGGTACTCCAGTTCTCCATCGGATAACTGATTTTTTTTTTCAAACGCATACCTCTGGATATTGGTTCCTTTGGAACAAGCGTGGAGTGGAAGGACCATGATAGTATCTGATGGAGCTCCACGCCTGTGCCGGTGGCCGCGGAGATCCCCACCGCCACCTCCGCGGGGAGCAACGTGGTTGGGTTGAGCAACTGCGCGCTGACTTCAGCCGGTTGCATGGAGGGATGGTCATCGAAGTGCAGTCTAGCGACCAGCATCCGGGTGCTGCTGGTAAAATTGATGGACGCCGTCATGGTCCCATTCAGGCTGAAGTTGGGCAGGCTCGTCGTGTTAACCGAGTCTATGACGGAGCTCAAGTCAATCCCGATGTGGTCCATGGTTTCATGAGGGTCGAAGTTGGTGTTGCTATAGGTGTCGAACTCCACAGCGACGAACCGATTCTCGCCTACGGCGTCCCTCGTCCTACCGTTCAAAAGGCCGAAGGCTCCGCCGTACGAGCCCTGCGGCAGTTTTGACGGGTAGCTGACGAGGAAGAAAGCCATGCCGTCCCCTTTCATGCGTCCAGGCAGGAGCTTGATATTGAAGGTGAACCGTGTGACGAAGCTCGCCACCACGCCGGTGTTGTTGTCGTAGAACGGCACGGGGCGCCTGTACGACATCCGCCCCGTGCAATCTAACAATTTCGTTGCCTCGACGGCGGTGAGGTCGACCAGGCCGCCGTTCACGGTCGCGTTACCCTCAAAATGAAGGTCTTGTGGGTTGTACGAGGTCTTGTTGGTGAAGTCAAAGCTGAAGGAGATGGGTGACAACGCGGCGGCGACATGCCCAGGAGCATCAAGCCGAAAAGAGAGGAGCAAGCAGCAGGCGTAGAGAAGGAGGAGAAGCTGCGGGGTGCCGTTCCTGCGAGGAAACATAACTCTGTCTAGCTAGTGCGAAGGGGTGTTGTGAGCTTAGGAGAGTGGCCACATGCTATATATATACAGTTTTGAATTAGGGTTAATTTAAATCTGCGACACTTACTATATGCATGGATCGAAGGTAGTATTTCTTTTTTTAAGAAATTTATGGTACGCGTTGTCCAAGTCCTATACAAATGTCACCATCCAAACAGAAAGTTTCAAAGTCAAGTCAACCAACGGTCAGCATTGGAATTTCCATTCAGCGCTTCTAGTGAGTCGCAAGATGAAGAGCCTTGAAAGCCATAGTTAAGATACTCCCATCTTCTCCACATAATATCTAAGCACAAGATTGCTAGGCTACATTATGCTTATATTAGATCAAGATGCCCGCAAACGTTCCCCTAAGTGGTGATTGAATTCACATCGAACATTCAAATTAATTGTTCTTTATAAAAGCAATGCATATTTTTTAAAGTTAACTCACATTTGATATTAGAGGTGGTAGAATAATCTGATAACTACAGGAAAATGATTGTATACCGAGTGTGTCATTGTTTGCCCAGCGTTTTTCCTCGGGCACTCGGCAAACAAAGCCTTTGCCGTCTACTTTGGAAAACACACTCGGCAAATAGCTGACACTAGGTAAACACGAGGTTTGTCTAGTGTTACACTCAGCAATAGAAAAATACTATCAAAGATTGTTTTTCCATTTTTTTTCTTTCATTTAATTTACTTTCTTTCCTATTGTGTAATTTTGTCATTATTTATTTTATTGGCTAGATTTTATTATTTTATTGCCGTTTTGTTTCCCCATGTTCGTGTAACATGAAAAAGTTGGCAAAAATAAGTTGAACAGTCCTATTTGTGTTAATGAGTATATGTTTATATCTTACACAAAATAATAAGATGAATTCCAATATCAGGGGACCGAGAATTGACCCCGGAAATGGTGATTATTGGTTTTTAAATTGTAGAAAATGTAAACAAAGTCTGAAAACATGAAACTTGGCATTGTGTGATTATACGATACCTAGAGGTTGTGATAAAAATTTGAGACAGTTTCATAAAATTTGTGACGTACACTGCTTAGAAGCCAGAACCATCTCCAAGGAAGAATCATAGTTTTGAGGAGGAATGGACCAGGTGTGAAGGCGAAGTGTTAGTTGATTGATCATTTGACCTTAAATTTGTTTCTGCACTCAACATATACCATTGCATGTTCTATGCCAAAACTTGGCATTTTTAGGGCTCGTTTGGTATATTTAGGTCATTAAGTGCATTTCTAGTCATTTAATAGATATAATTGAAATTTTAATAGCAACTAGATCAAAGGTTGGGCAAAATGAGTTGAAAAATATTATTTGCATTACTAAGCCTTTTTTAATGCTAAAAAGTGCAAAGTGCAAAATATGAAAGCATGCACACTAGCAGAAAACATGACTTTGGTTCTAGCAGGATCGGAGCATTAGTCCTGGTCGCGTTACGAACCAGGACTAAAGTTTTGCCTATATATATCCTTGCCCCTGCCCGCGCTCTCCTTTGTCTTTTGGCCGTAGAAGGTGGGAGGTGTGTGTGCTACTCTGTTCTCCCTTTCTATGCACATGAGGTGTTCGATGAAATGCCCGAGCCACACTTAAAATTTCTCCTCGGTTCTTCCTCCAAGCTCCACCTGCAACGTCCATTTTCCCAATATTTGTCTAGGATTTGGCGGTGCACCAACTATCCAAGTGTTCTAAAAGGTTAGCAAGTTCATCCTTTCATCTCTCATTGCTAGTTTAGCTCATTTCATGCTCTAGAAGTAGAGTGGTTTGTGAGTTTTAGTGGAGGTGTGTATGTGGGAGTTTATTTGATTTAGATGCACAATTTGAGCTCAAATTAATTTCTTAGTTTGCGCATGTGTAGGGTGCCGTCCCATCCCCGTCCCCATCCTCACCGCCGTCGATTGCCCGCGCCGATCTCGTCGACGGCACCACCATGGTGAGCCTCTTGTTCTTATCTTTTTTAGCCAAAACAATTCTTACTTGTATGATTTAGATAGCTACTTGTATAATTTTCTTACTTGTATTTTTTTTGTTATTATATAGTTCCATGGTTTTGATATGCGCCCCCGTCGTCTCTCGTCCGGTCTATGATTCCGATGTGGTATATTATCTTTTATAACTATTTGTATCATTTAGTGTTTATGATAATTATGCGGACCAACTTGGCATAGATATTTTTATCTAGGAAGTATGTGAACCGGAAATTCCAACCGACCCTCTTGTCGAGTTGAAAAGGAAAATTATTATTTGAAAGAAAAATTGAAAAGAATTGAAGAAGAGAAGATGAAATTGGAGTGTCATGAAATTGGAGACGTGTTATTAGATAACTCCTAGAGGTTGTAGTAATAAATTGAGAAGGTTGTAAAATTTGAGATCGTACACTTCTTGGAAATCAGAATGTCTCCAAGGAAGAATAGTAATTTCGAGAGGGGATGTCTCGGGTATGAAGGCGAAGTCTTAATTCCTTCATTGTTTGACATTCAAACTTTATCTTCACTAAAAAAATACACCGTCACATGTTCCATGCAATAATTTGACATTTTCTAGTTCGTTTTGCTATATTTAAGTCATTAGTGCATTTTAGGCATTTAACATGTATAATTCACATTTGAATTACAAATACATTAAAAATTGTCAAAATGAATTTAAAATGTTTTAATGACTATGTGTAGGCCGTATCCAAAAAACTTGAAGAACTATAAATATCGTGAGGCCAAACCTCGAAGCTGAACATGGAGATTGTTGGATTTTTAAACCCAAAAGATGCAAATGAGATCGTCTCTCTCTCTCTCTCTCTCTCTCTCATTAGTAGAAAAAGGGTCAAACGTGAAGCACATTAGTGCCGGTTTAAATTTAAGCCGGCACTAATGGTACCATTAGTGCCGGTTCGAACGACTATGCATTAATGCCGGTTCGTGTTGAACCTTTAGTACTGGTTCGCGCCACGAACTGGTACTAAAGGGGTGATGGCAGGCTGGCGTCAGGCTGGGGCCCCACGATCACCTTTAGTACCGGTTCGTGGCACAAACCGGTACTAAAGGCCCTTTAGTACCGGTTTGTGCCACGAACCGGTACTAAAGGGGTCTGACCTATAGTCCCGGTTTGTGACACAAACCGGCACTATAGGGCAATTTTCAAACTCTACCCCCCCCCCCCCCGTGTGTCGCCATTTTAGTTATGAAAAAATCAAAAGAAAATGATAAAAACTTCAAAAAATAAAATCCTTCGAGAGGTAGTTATATTACTACATCTACTAGTTAGGAAACTTTGAAAACTTAAATTTGGACATGTTTTGCAAAAAGTGTAGGGAAAATGTAAAACGGCTATAACTTTTGCATATGATGTCGACAAAGCCTTCACCTTTGCCGCATTTTCTGTCAACCCTGTTATTTTTTAACCGAGATCAAATCTTTGTCAAGTTCCTGTGAAAACATACAGTGAATTCTTCGCCGACGGTCTGTAGAAAACCAATCGGCAAAAACTCGCTTTGCTGAAAAGTTGTATGCCTATTGCTGGTTGCCAAGTATAACACTCGGCGAAGCCATTGTCCAGTGTATCTGATACTCCACAAAAGCTCACTTTGCCGAAAGCTAGTATCCCTAGTGCGTGTTGCCAAGTGTAACACTCTGAGAAGTCTTTGTCGAGTGTATCTGGTACTCAACAAACAATCGGCTGCCAGTAGTGGATAACAGAACTTTCAAATCTTCTGAGCCCATGGCACAGTGACCTTATCGTAGAATTTATGAAGATGTTCTGTCAGAGGACAATGATTGGGCATGAAAAGATCTAATACCCTCAACCATCCGTCTGATTTTAGTTTATAACGAGATAATTGTCCTTGTGTTCCAATGGTGGCATAATATTTAAGTAGGTTAGACAATCATTTATCTGCCCATATTAGTGTGAGTGTGTAAAAACATGATTTTATTTTGTAATCATTTATGGGTTTACCAAAGAAAAATATATTTGATAAATCCATAAGAATTGGGGAAGTTGACGTTGTTCTTAAAGAAAACCCATGAAAAAAAAACCAGAGGTAAGAGTGAAAAAAATCCGAACAAAACCTTCCTTAAAGAGAGGAATAAGAAAATGCACGTAACGCTGAATAGAGGAGAGCGTACCACAGAACCTTCCTTAAAAAAATAGGAGAGATGGATAGAATTGTTTCCAGAATTCGCGATGCGAAAGCAAAAAGTAGTCTTATGTGTCCCTCGCTGTTTGAGCTATCCTTCATTTTCAAACGGTTAGACAATGATTTATCTGCCCATATTAGTGTGATTGTGTAAAAAATATGATTTTATTTGGTAATCATGACCAAAGAAAAAATATATTTGATAAGTCCATAAGAGTTGGGGAAGTTTTTTTTTAGAGATAAGAGTTGGGGAAGTTGACGTTGTTCTTAAAGAAAACCCTTGAGAAAAATCAGAGGTAAGAGTGAAAAATCAGAGCAAAGAGAGGAAGAAGAAAATGCACATAACGTTGGATAGATGAGAGCGGACAACATAACCTTACTTTTTTTATATAAAAAACAATAGGAGAGCTGGATAGAAGTGTTTCCAGAATTCGCCATGAAAAGCAGAAACTAGAGTTATGTTTTTACTCGCTGTTTGAGCGATCCTTCTTTTTCATACGGCTTTAGAACATGAAAAAACATTTTTTATCTAATAGTGATAGTATAGTTATACTATCTACCTTATGAACAATAATAATTAGGAGTTGGTCAGGCAAAAGAGAAAGATAATTACTATGTTAATGAAGAAAAGTTAGGCAAGGGCACCCAAGCTCTAGGGTTTCACGTGTCTCCAGCTTATGCCGCCATTGGTCTACCTTGTCTTCTGTGGTCTTAGGGCCATGAATGCACGGTGGATCCTGGCCATTGCCGACGGAAAGGCTCCCTTTTTAGATACCTTTTTGAGTTTTGTTAGGGTTTTGTCGTGCTTAGAGAGACGAGGGCGGTGACTACTCTCTCAAAATGAAATTAGGTTTGCCAGCCTAGCTCCGTCCGGTGGTGCTTCTAGCGTCATTGATAGGCGTGTGAAGGTTTGTCTCCGGAGGATCTCGCTGGATTCGGTCGGCTTTTGTCTTCGGTCGATCCACATGGATGGGGTCTCCGTTCGTGTGCGTTCATATGTTTACAGGTTGGATCCTTTCGATCTACGCTTCTTTTCATCGATGATGGATGTTGTTCTGGTGCACTTGTCCCATGGGACCTTAACACGATAAAAGAAAAGTTTGCCCGACTCTGATCAAGGAGGAGCGATGACGGTAACACACCTTTGACTCGCTCTAATGCTTGTAGTCATCGTTAGATGATCTATGACCCTGAATGTATTTTTTCTTCCCATGTTCTTATACTATCTTGATAGTTGATAAATAGATCAAAAGTTTTTTTTAAAAAAAATAGGAGTTGGCCAGAGACAAGTCCAAGGTAACGTCGCCGTCCTTGGAAAGCTACGTTCTCCGTTCGTTCATGTACCTGACTGACATCCCTTTCCTGTATACTATTCCTACTTGTCTAGGCACGTGGCTTACAGGACCGTTCCACACGGCAGTGGTTCTATCGTCCAAGGGAGGTCCTACATCCCCTCTGCATGACTGAGCGACCGACCGGTGGTCCGCGTTTCTACAGGTCTCCTTCTACGGGTCCGGCCGCGAGCATGCACTTGGCAAGTGCAAACACCGGCGTCTCTACATCAACGCCGACGTCAACAGGCACTTCCGTCCTAGCTCGCCGGTCTGTGATACGAATAGGCGGCGTGTCAAGTCAGACAGAACCATACGTGCAGCTTCGCCGTGTTTCACGTGCGTACGTACGCTCAGCGCCGACGGCAAGTTGAGAGATATGCATTCGTTGCTTTTTTGCTAGCCATGCTATGTTGATTGCGTGTAGTACATATTTCATTGGGGTGATGCCTTAAGGCCAAGATCCTCAAAGATCAGATTAACACAAAATAAATCCTGTTCAAAAGAATAACACGGATACATAGCGGTACACCGACCCTTTTCTGCAAGCCTAACACTCTGGTCCGGCGTTTTCACCTGGACAGCAAAACACCGATATCCATAGCGGTACCAGCTGGCCCACCACCACTGATCTGCTGATATGGTGAAGCCTGAAACGCCTTTGTCCCTGGTGTTTCTTAGCTAATCGAATCCCAAATCCTTTTATGTTGGCTGCCTATTCTTCAGCCTTAAGTAGCACCCGTGGTAAAATTATACCAACAGACTTTACGTGTTTTGGTTAGTTACCCTATGATTCACTACCGGAATCACTCTATATGCCGACGGCCTGTCGCCATAGGCGCAAACCCCTTCGGCATAGGGCCGTCAGTGTACATCACGTCGGCGTTTCCTAGTCAGACTGTCGGCATAGAAAAGCTATCAGAATAGCATCTTATGCCGACGACATCGTTGGCAAACAGAAACAGACGAGACGGTGGCTGATGGCGCTGTCGTCAAGTTAGACCATACAGGAGGCGACACATGACGCATCTATGCCGGCGGCAACATGATACGTCTCCAACGTATCTATAACTTTTTGATTGTTCCATACTATTATAGTATTAGTGTTGAATGTTTATTATGCTATTATATATTATTTTTTGAGACTAACTTATTAACCTAGTTCTCAATGCCAGTTGTTGTTTTTGGCTTTTCAGGTAATCAATATCAAACAGAGTCCAAATGAAGAAAATACTTTAGATTAATTTTTTTTGGATCAGAAAAGGCCGTAGAAGTTTCGAGAGAAGACTTGATGAGCCACGAGGGAGCGACAAGCTCGGGAGGCGCACCCCATGAGGGGCGCCCCCGGGCTTCTGGGCCCCTCGTGGCACCTCTTGGCCTAATTCCGCCTCTATAAATTCTTAAATGTTCCCCATACATCATAGAACCACCCGAATACTTTTTTGGTCGCCGCAAATTCCCGTTCTTCGCAGATCCCATCTAGAGGCCTTTACTGGCACTCTAGCGGAGGGGTAATCAATCACGGATGGCCTCTACATCAACCTTGTTGCCCTTCCGATGATGTGTGACTAGTTTACCACATATCTACGGCTCCATAGCTAGTAGCTAGATGGCTTCTTCTCTCTCTCTCTCTCTCATCTTCAATATAATGTTCTGCTTGATGTTCTTGAAGATCTGTTCGATGTAATCCTATTTTCGATGTGTTTGTTGGGATCCAATGAATTATCTGTTTATGATCAGATTATTCATGAATATTATTGTATCTTCTCTGAACTATTTTATGCATGTTTGTTATAACTTTGCATTTCTCTCCGATCTATCCGTCTGGTTTGGCCAACTAGATTGATTTATCTAGTTGGGGTCCTGGCTATATATTATATGCAAGTGCACTTGAAGGACACTCTGCGGTCCTGGCAACATATCAACGTATCAAGAAGCTTTTCGCATCACTACTAGGGAAAACCCTAGTAGTAGCACGGGTTTAATGCCCACTAATAGCGCGGGCTGCCGCGCTACTAATAAGGCGCTGCAGTTATTACTTAGCAGTAGCGCGTGCGACACACGCTACTGCTAAGACACATAGCCGCAGCGCTTGTTCTCTCCCGCGCTGCTGCTAATCTAGCTAGGAGCAACGTGTTTACTATCCATCGCTATTAGTATTCTTTTTTTTATTTTTTTATTTTTAGTGTATTTATACGCCGTCATACAAATTTTGATACAATACCAATTATGAGGTTTATATCATTATGTCCATAACTGTGTGCCGAAGGTGGATTAGATTCAAGTGGAGGCAATATGTGGTGCATGTCAAAAGTATACTACTAATCTAAACTTGATCTAGTTTGGACTAGTACTTTCGATGTGCACCACATGTTGCCTCCACTTGAATCTAATCCACCAGCACAAGCTATTTAATCATCATCATAGTCATTACCAGCAACAGTATTTATTTAATCACCATAGTCATAGTGTAGCACATCATCATCTTCAAACTCATTCAAGCTAGCTAATCACCACCAACACTAGATGCGGTAGCTATCTAATCACCACCAACACTAGCTAATAATAATCATCATATAGTCATTACCACCAACACTAGCTATTTAATCATCATAGTCATAGTGTAGCACATCATCATCTTCAAACTCATTTCTAGCTAGCTAATCACTCCTGCCGCTCTCTCTCAGGTAAAATAATATAGAACATGTGTAGCACTCCTCCTTCATCAAGTTGGAGCATGCAGATGAACCTGTCTCCTAATCGTGGGTTGTGCTTCTGATTGCTGCCCCCTAGTACTTCTCTGCACTCCTCCTTCACAAATTTGGTCCAGTCTTTAACTATTAAGCATTCTCGCTATTATAAATTCTGAATGCACTAAAATGCATTGTAGGATATCTTGGCTGTAAGCTAACAATACTCATGGTACCTTTACTCTCGATCCCATGAGGCACAACATTCATCGGGAGTCCCTGTTGAAAAACATCGTATAGTAATATACTTAGCAATGAAGTTTAGCTTAAAAAATAATGTATGCAAAAGATGCAATGAGGACAAATAGTAGAAATCTTACCATCTTTACTAAATAGATGTGACCGTAGTTCAGTACGAACACTATTGGTCGCACGTTTTGAGTACTAACATTTCTAAGTGCAGGAAGAAAATTTGTCTTGACAGTATGAAGATCTTCAAGCCATGAAACATAATGACTTATCTCCTCGCAGTTTAGTTCACCCCCGGGACAGTAGTAGGTCATGTCTCCCAAGCGCTGGACATGTTTGCTTGAACGAAAATAATCTGACAATAGAAATTAGTTGTCAGCTATTTTGGAATAAACAATATCAAAGATATAAATATGGTTGAGAAACTCACATAATGGTATAACTGGAGGCGTCTACACATCGATCCAGATGTCGATATTACCTTCAATATCATCTTCCGGACGAATATCAAAGGTGATAACCATATCAGGCTCAAATGCATAAGTCTTGCATAGTGCTCGCCAAGTTTTGCATCCAAAATAGGTGTAGTTGTCTGCATTGTATAATTTTGCATGGAAAATACAGCCATGCTCGGTCTTCAAGTAAACTTTCTTTACCTCTATAGTACGACTGAAACCTATCTTATCCAAGACAAAAAGTCTTGCATGGCAGGGGATACGCTAGTATAATAGTAAATAAATAAATTCTAAGTTGAAGCAAATGAAGCAGATGTCATGCTTAATTACGAAAAAAGACTTGTCGTTATGACTTACTGTATCCACTTGGAAGTTCTCGTCCAGCTTGATGCTGAAGCGCCTATCATCATCTAGGAAGATTCAGTCGCACAGGCCGCGCTCGTCTTCACATTATTTGCAAATACTGAAATCCTTTTCGTCGTCAGACATTTCCTATTTGAGCAACACAAGATATACATTTCAAAATATCTTATAGGACTCATATTGACATGAGCATTCAATAAGCAAAACCAAATCGTAAAATAAATAAGTATTCAAATTAGCATGCATTCAATAAGCAAAAGTAAATCATCTCATGCGTCCGTGCATCATCGAATATTATCACTAATACATCCCGAATAGTATTATACATATAACATCACTAATACAACTAAAACCCTAGCGTACAATGGGTATCGGCGCGGGCGGTGGACACCCACAGAGAAGGAACCGTCACAGGATCATAGCTCTAGTGAGATCCTTGGAGAACCTGCTAGGTATTGGAGAACTTGTGCTCCAACGCAAACAAGTAGCGACGGACGTGCGCGTCCTCCTCATTGACACGGTGACGCACCACCTCCACTACAAAAAAAGACACATCCGTGACATTTTGGGCCGAACGCAATTTTTTCTATCATACTTATGACACTTCTTTGACTATAATTGTGACAAAACCCGGTATCATCATAGATGTGGTGGGGTCCTACTTCTATGACAAAAAATCATGACAGAAAATGGGGTTTTCATCCTGGGCGGGCCGGAGACGCAGCTGCATGACATTCTTTGGGCCGTCCATGACGGAAAAAACCGTGGTAGAAGCGAGGGAGAGGAAAATATCGGGGTGTTCCCGGTTATGATGGGTGGTCGGGGCCGAGCGATGCGCATTTCTCTCGTACACGCACGCGCGTGGGTGCGAGGCGTTGGGCTCTAACTGAACCCGAGCGAGGCGTTGGGCTCTAACTGAACCCGAGTGATTGCACTGCAGGCTACGTGTTACTGAACCCGAGTGATCGATCGATGGCTGTTAACTGAACCCGATCGAGCGATTCCTTCGCTACTGCTGCTAACTGAAGCCCATCGATGCTGCCTCTGGATGAACAGTGAGCATTGCTGGGGGGTTTGGATGAACAGTTCCCGGTGGGGGTGGATGAATAGGACCGCATGGTGTTGCCTCTGGATGATCAAGACCCGATCGATCTAGCAGGTTGGGGCTGGATGAACAGGACCCCGTGGAGGGCAGGATGAACAGGACCACCCCGTGGAGGCCAGGACGAACAGTAGATGGTGGAGGGCTGGATGAACACTAGCCCGTGGAGGGGTGGTTGAACAGGAGCCCGTGGAAACGGCTGGTTTAACAGTAGCCGATGGAGTAGCGCGCGGTGGAGGCTGGATGAACAGGAGCCCGTGGATGAACAGTCGCAGGTGGAGGCTGGAGGAGGTCGAAGGTGGATGAACAATAGCCCGTGGAGGCTGGAGGGGTTCGACGGTGGAGATGAACAGTATCCTGTGGAGTCCCGTTTTGCGGTACGCCACACCCCTCCCGATGAACAGGACCCCCGTTTCGACCGTAGCGCTCCAACACAATTCCGCTTCCTCCGTTTTGCGGTACGCCACACCCCTCCCGATCAACAGGACCCCCGTTTCGACTGTAGGAGGTCCGCTTCCTCTGTTTTGCAGTATGCCAGACCCCTCCCGGTGAACAGGATCCCGTTTCGAACGTGGCCGGTCGAACAAAAGGTCGTTCCTCCGTTCTGCGGTACGCCGGGCCTCATTTCCATCGTTTGTTCCGTCCAAGCCCTCCCGATGAACACGACGACGCATTCCGTTCCGACCCAGCCGGTTGGCTCCCCATGAAGACGACGACGACGATGTTTCTCTGTTCCGACCCAGCCATGTACACAAGCCCTGGCCGTATGTATGCGCGAGTAGGCGTTCGAGACCCTGCCCGTATGTACGTACGTGGCCGTATTTTCTTTCTTGCACACTGGCCGTTGTACGTACGTGTACATGCTACGTGCGCGTCTCTACTACGACACGTGCACGCCTCTACATCGACCAGTATGTATGTACACGTTCGCGACCAGAATGACAACGCTACGTACACTTCGACCAGGTGGGTCCCGACTGTCAGGCACTTCCTTGCGTGCAAGATGTAGCTGGTGGGTCCCAGCAGTCAGGGGGTGAATCGTTTTTTTGCCCGGACGCAGTTCCTTGCGTGCAAAGATGTAGCTGGTGGGTCCCAGCAGTCAGGGGGAAACGTTTTTTTTTTCATGAAATGCGGTGGCCCGTCCGGTGGGTCCCCGCTGTCAGGTGGAGGAATAATTATTTTGCACGTAATAAGGAGGCACTTCCTTGCTGCGGCCGTGGACCCAGCTATCGCCTCTCCATGTACAGTCCACGTCCGATGGAAGCCGTTCCTTGACCACGTTGACCATGCCGCGACGAGAGCACCAGAGCAGGTGGACGACGGCGAGGCCTAGGAAGGGGACAACGCAGAGCCGGGGAAGACGCGGCACTGGAAGCCTGCGTGGAGAGTAGTACGAGGGTTGACTGGTTCGGCTGCAGTTTGAGGCTGCCGTCGCCGCAGGGCCTGGCCAGCGGTGGGAATAGTTGGGAGCGGTGAGGCCTCCGTGGCAGCACAGCCGGCCACGGGAGGCAGGAGCATGCGGCACGACCGGCGCTGCTTTGGGCGGCTGGAGCAAGAAGACCAGATGTTGAAGAAGCACTAAGGCCGTTGGATGGACATCGTACGGTCACTGGAGCTAGAATCGTTCATATTGACTAAGTTGACAAAGCCATTCGTCCCCGTCAACTTAGTAGGCCCACAAGTCAGCCTCCCACTATGGTGGGTCCCAGCTGGCAGGGGGTATTCATTTTTTTGTGCGCAATAAGGAGGCATTCCCTTGCGTGCGAAGATATAGTTGGTGGGTCCGACCTGTCAGCGGAGGGAACATTTTTTATGAAATACAGAGGCCCTTCCGGCGGGTCCCAGATGTCAGGTGAAGGAATCACTATTTTGCTCGTAATAAGGAGGCATTTCCTTGTGTGCGGCCGTGGACCCGGCTGTCAGCCTCTCCATGTACAATCCACTTCCGATGGATGTCGTTCATTGACCACGTTGACCACACCGCGTCGAGAGCACCAGGGCGGTGGACGACGGCGAGTCCTACGAAGGGAATGACACGGAGCCGGGGAAGACATGACAATGGCTGCCGACGCGGTGGAGAGTACGAGGGTTGATTGGTTTGGCTGCCGTCGCCGAAAAATAACAGGAGGTGTGGGTGATTAGAGGGATAGACAGGCCAGGGATGCGAGTATATGATGGGGCCGTGAAGCCTGCCCGGCAGCACAGCCGGCCACGGGAGGTGGGAGCAGGCGGTTCCGACGGTGCTGGTTTCGGTGGCTGGGGCAGGAAGATCAGAGACTAAAGAAGCACGATTGCCGTTAGATTGATATCTAACGGTCTGATGCTGGTAGAGTCGATTGTTGAGTAAGTTTCTTTTTTGATAAACCTTGTGTACGCATGAACTTAGTAGGCCCACAAGTCAGCCTCCAAATCTGTGGCAGACAACATAGAGCCCATTTGCTATTTTTTAATAATGTGCAGCCCATTTGCTAATTCTTAAGTAATTTATTACAACCCATTTTCTGCCGAGGACCACGGTCAAAAAGATCAACCTTATTTTGCATATTTCGGTGGAGTCTGAACTTTTGTAATCCCGAAATGATAAATATTTTTTTAAGAACTTATTGATTTGCCAAATAAGAATCGTTTTGTTTTTGTAAGCAAATAAGACGTGGAAGAGTTGAGTTGGTTTAAGGGAAAACCAGTGGTAAAAAAGTCAGCGCTGGGAGGGAAAACGACAACAAAAATAAGGATGTAAATATGAAAAGTGAATTTTATGTATTTTCAATATAATGATATGTGTATATGAACTAGTAAAACTATAGGTAGAGATTAGAAAACGGATGTAGGACATGCGTTTCAAGAAGAAAATAGAAATGGGTTGTGTGTTTGATTCAGTAAAAAAAGTGCCTGCGAATGTTGTAAGACAAAATATAGCTAACACTGGAGGGCCAGAGGCCAGTAGATACCTGCTGGATCTTTGTGCCCCGTTGTCGTCATGGGCTGGGCTTGTTAAAAACAAAACCAAGCATGGGCAGTCTACAACCCAGTTAAAACTTGTTCGACCTAAAAAAATAATATACGTGCTCAATAAACGAGAGAATTCTACAAGTACACACTGATAATTGGGATGCAGCAGGGATGTTGTTTTTTCATCGTGATAATAAGAGTATGCACTTGTTTCGAAAAATTTGGAGAACTAGGAATTCGAACGGCAGGTGCTTATGCTACCCATCAAATAAAAATCAGGTGCCTGAAAATTCGTTTCGAAACAAATGATTCAACTTTATATGCACGTCGACTCTCGGCATGATGGTTGGAAGCAAATGCCAAGTTTATACCAAAAGATCGTTAACAACAATACCAACTTGCGGACAACAAAGTAGTACAAGTACCAATACCAAACTAAGTTATAATCTTTTTACTCCTGGCCCTAGTGTTCGTCTGGTAGAAAATCTTGCAGAGGACCATCTCCCGCTCCTTCTCTTGCTCGAGGTCCCCGAGGTGGTACTGGTGCATTACCCAGTTGGTCCTCTGCTAGTCGAAGTTCTTGTTGGTGTGCAGCACCAGAACCTTTTTGCTGCCCATCTCCCGGCCGTTGACCATCACCGGCAAGGTATTGCCGATGTTGTGCCACATCGCGTGCATGCCACACTCCGACTGTATCTTGCGACGCGTGCATGTGCCCCTTTTGAACGCCCTGGAATTGCGCTGCAAGAAATGCTTGCTTAGGACTCTAATTATTGAATACAGGTTTTAGTGTACGTAGTTGGCATTTTCATAACATCTTTGGCATGTTGCAGTCACTTGTTCACTTTTTATTAACTGTCAAATTATAATTGCTTCATCAGGTCTGCGTCTAAAAAGAAAAATAGAGCTATAAACAAAGGAATATGTTTGTGCAAGTAGACGGCCAATCGGTGTCTTACCTGGAAATTTCACAGGATGGGTGTAGCATATGCCGTGCTCGCTGTCGATGGTTGGTATGAACAAATGATGAGAGGGTGAGATCTCGCGCTGTCAGCACTCACTTTGGCCTCAAGATGCTCGATCAGCTCCTGATCCGTGGGATCGAACTTGACGCCAGCCGGCAGCACCGGCCAATCCTTCTTCGACTTGCATGGGTTAATTCCAGTTTATATGGTACTCAATGTATGATCAATCGACTGTTTTAAGTGAATGATGAAAGATTTTGACAGATAAGTGGTACTCCAAATCTGAAGTCCAGAATACCCAAACACGCCGCCGGGATTCTTGTGTCACCTCACCCGCAGCGTGTTGTCACGTCAATTTAATGTGTGGACATGATGAATAATTTGACCGACGTATACTAGCACTGCTACTGTACTACTTACTAGTCGTATTTAGTGTCACATTTTAACCATAGGTTTAACTAACAAGTATGCACTTGAAGCCTAAGTGATATATATATATATATATATATATATATATATATATATATATATATATATATATATATATATATATATATATATATATTGCACAACATCTCCATCTTCATTATCAGTACATCCTGCGCAGGTGAGTTAGGATGCACTTGATCCCAGAAAGGTATCTATCCTTCAAACCAGAGGAGTGCTTCAAACTAACAACAGTCCAACAAAAGAGGGTCGTGCTACAGCAGCAGAATACATGGCTCAGTCTACATATCAGTACGAATCAAGTTGTGCATATTTGCTGTTGGCATGAACCACATCACCGCATGTCGGGTTTGCAAAAGCCATCCATCGCATGGAAGCTTGATGCCTTTCACACACTGAAGATTATCTCGCAACAAGCTGTGTCGACGAATCTCTGGATATGGTGATTCATGAAACCCATGGTATGATGTGTAAACACAGTCCCCCTGGCGAATGGAAGTTGCGTAGCACGGTAATCATCGTCGGTGATATGATCGATGATTGGTTGGATAATTGGATAATTGAGCCCGAGGAACATGGAGTGGTTGCTGAGGCTGCAAACCCACCTCCAATTGAATACGCCTGGCCCAACGGAGCTGGGATCTTTCTCGAACACGAAGCAGCCATAGCCATCAATGTCACGAACGCCCCCAGGCATTGTACTGCATGTGGTTTGATGAAATGGTTTGGTCAATTTGGTACGTGCAAATGAGCATCAAATGACCACCGTCAGCTGAACAAGCGATAAACCACCACCCATCGGCTGGTTCCAGGTCCTGGAATCATGAAGGCCAGCGCATTTGCGTCTGCTGCAAGAATTCAAATTGGAGACCAAAAGGACAAAAATAAACAATCATGTTTAGAGTATGTGTGGAATTAAGATTATTATAACAGTGACACATATCATAGACAGAGAATTACAATGCCGTGGTCATAATCATGCCCCAAGTTAAAAAAATAAGCCAATGGCTTTCATATTCTAGCAATATATCATGGTTCAAACATCATGTAACAATGAGAGGAAAACATATATGACAGGGCCTACTCATATTCTACCATAGCACTTACTACAGTTATCATATCAACGCTAAGCAATAACATGGGTTGTTATAAAAATCCTGGAAATGAGAGTAACATATAGCAATCATGAGGTTATACTCATAATATCTATTCTAACAATCATTAGATACCAATTGTTCTCATATCAACTCTAACAATAACATGTGTGGTCATAAAAATCTAAATGAGAGGAACATATAGCAATGATGTGGTTATAGATATACTATATATTCTAAATTTGTAACAATGAACAGGCAATCGTATTCTTAAGGTAAAGATGAGATGAGATAGAACAATTACACGATGATAGATTCCACCAGTATAGGCAACCAATCTGTGCGTCGACCGCATAAACAAAGCCATCATGCACTATAGCATCAAACAGAAGTGTTGGGTGAAGAGGATCGACGATGAGCCATAATCATGTATGGCGACCGGATTCCAGATAGACTAATCCCATGTTGAACACGGCAATGAGCTTGTAATCCATGTAGTCTTCTGATGGTGTGGGCACTTCGCCGATTACAACCTTCAGCAAACAGAGGTCGAGCCAAAAGCTCGACGCATCTCGTGCGTAGTAGGCAGGAGTGTCCGGCAGGCCGCGAGGCTCGATGGCTGCGGTATCCGAAGATGGAAGGGTGATCTCTCGCTGGGTATAGATATCCACGACACGCCACGGACTACCGGATTGGTGGATGAGGACGATCCAGTTGGCCTTTATGCCCGACCAGTAGTGGTCGCGCATGAAGTGACGAAGCTATGTACCTAGGGTAGGGACATGGAACTGTCCTAAGAGCCCTACCCAAGGACATCCCTAGAATAAGTCACCTTTCAATCGACTTGAAGGTACCCCACTCGACGGATTCAAGACACTCGACCAGGAAGCCATCACTCGACCACGAAGCCAACCACTCGACTGCCAGGAGATCTAAAGTCACTCCGCAGGCAAACGGTCGGCCATTAAGTAGTCTGTATGGTCATCATAGCACTTTATTAGGGACGTTATCAGTAACACCCAGTCTTAATGTATTTTAACCCTGCATTGCTGAGGGCGGGAGAGGTCTGGCGAACTCTATATAAGCCACCCCCTCCTCAGTAGCAGGGGTTCGCACCCCTGTTATTCACACACCTATAATCCAATCAACTGCCTCCGAGCACCGAGACGTAGGGCTGTTACTTCCTCCGCGAAGGGCCTGAACTCGTACATCCTGGTGTGTTTACAACTTCTCCATAGCTGAGATCTAGCCTCTCCATACACCCCCCTACATCACTGTCAGAGTTAGAACCACGACAGTTGGCACCCACCGTGGGGCCGGAATCTTAGCGCCTAGTTGGAGAAGTTGTGATTTTTCCGATCCCTTTGATCATGGTTTCGTGCAGAGTTTTTGTGGAGGGCCACGAGATCCGTCTCGACGCGCTCACGTTCATCGCCGACGACTCCGCTTGGCTTCAGGAGGCTCCACTCGACATCGACGCGCTCCCCGTCCGCGGTGCGACGCACTTCCACGCATGTGTTCGTGGCGTCCTCCTGCGGCAGCCGTCGACCCAGTATCGGTCGGCTCCCGTGTCGTCTCCCCGCCCTATCTCCCACCGGCGCAAGCGCTCCGGTCGGTCGAGACTTCAGAGGTGGGTGAGGCATGCCGTGGCTCGCCAGTCGGCCGCCCCACAAGTCGCGGCAATCGAGCCCGACGAATCCCTCCACGGCCTGTTCGACCTGTCGACTGGCTCCGCGGAGATCGCATCCGAGTGCGACAGCAGCGACCCAGCGGCTGAGGTTCTGGCGGTCGATGGAGCACACAGTCCTCCCGGTTTCCCTCGCACCGATGGAGGCGCGGGTGGGGGTGACCCGTCGCATCCCCATGATGAGTATCTCCCCGAACCTCTCACGTCATTGCGGCGAGAGGAGCTTCGCCGCCGGAACATGGACGCACTCCACACTCCTATCGTCGGAGAAACCCCCGAGGCCCGGGCCTTGGAGGACGCGCGCTTGGCTAACTTGGCCGAGCGCACTTGACTGGAGAATCTCCAGCGAATACTCGACGAGCAAGCGCGTCAGCGAGCTCCTGAGTCCAGTCGACATCAGCTCTTCCCGCCGACGCAGGTATATCGAACCCCAGTTCAGAATTTGGCCGCCGCGGCCCGTATAGCAGAATCGATTCAGCCCTCCCAGTCAGAGGCTGGCAGGGGCTTGTTGCAGATCAAAGCGTTGCTCCGGGCAGCGGGAAACCAGAGTTCCGCTGTTTCTTAGTTGCGGAATAGGATCCACAGTCGATCCGTTGCAACGGATACAGTCCAGTCGGCTCACAGCCCAAGATCGCCCCCGAGGCGTGAGGGATGTGGAGACCGGCACGATCAGTAGAGAAGAAATGAGCAGTATGATCACCGATTCGATCATGATGATCGACGTCGAGTGCCAACCCCTCCCCCGAGGAGTGGGTCATATGCGCCTCGACAGCGAGATGACAGACGCCCTCATAGTGTTGGGCGGAGGATTCCAGTCAACCCCAGGGACCCAGGCTTTCATGCGAGATCCATCCTCGTTCAAGGTTTGGTTGACAGGAACAGAGCTCACCGAGAAGGCCACGACAGAGATGCGCCTGCCAGCAGCAGAGTACATGTTCTGGTGCCAGAGTGTTTCGGTCGAGCCATCAGAGCCGCAGTGATTCCTCCCAACTTCAGGTTGGCGACTGGAGTCAGCAAGTTCACCGGTGAGTCTAAACCTGACACTTGGCTCGAATATTATCGAGTGGCTGTACAGATTGTCGGTGGTAATGATGAGGTGGCTATGAAGCATTTGCCTCTCATGTTAGAGGGCTCAGCCAGAGCATGGCTAAATCAGTTAGCACCCAGCAGCATCTACACTTGGGAGGACCTCTCTCGAGTGTTTGTCACAACCTTTGAGGAAACATGCAAGCGACCTGCAAGCCTTACAGAATTGCGGTCTTGCGTGCAGAAACCGAATGAAACTCTAAGGGATTACATCCAGAGGTGGATCACATTGCATCACACAGTTGAGAATGTACCAGATCATCAAGCAGTTTGTGCCTTTAAAGAAGGCGTTGAGTAAAGAGAATTGAATCTGAAGTTCGGTCGAACTGGAGAGATGTCTCTGAATCGGATGATGGAGATTGCCACCAAATACGCTAATGGTGAAGACGAAGATCGACTCCGGAGTGGCAAGCACAAGGCAGTCGCCCAAGAAACCGGAGGAAATTCTATTCGGAAATAGAAGCGGAAGGCCGAGCCAGCCGCCCCTGGGGAGGCCCTGGCTGTAACCCAGGGAAAATTCAAGGGAAAACCCAAGGGGCCCTGGAACCCCAAGAAAGTTAAGGATCAAGATGGAAATGATGTTTTGGATCTGCCATGTCACATCCACACCAAGAAAGATGAAGAGGGTAATCTTATTTACCCAAAGCATACCACTCGAAGTGTCGGCTCATGATCCAGCAGTTTCAGGGCAAGCAGTCCAAAGATAAGGAAAAAGAGTCGGACAGAGTTGAGGACAAGGAAGATAGTGACGATGGATACCCCCAAGTCAATTCCACCCTGATGATTTTTGCTGATGTCGAAAGCAAAAGTCGACTGAAAGTCATTAACCGTGAGGTGAATATGGTTGCTCCGGCAACACCCAGTTATCTGAAGTGGTCTCAGACTGCCATCACATTCGACCAGTCTGATCACCCTACGCACATTGCCACCCCTGGGAGGCAAGCTTTGGTGGTCGACCCAGTTGTCGAAGGCACTCGACTGACCAAAGTCCTGATGGATGGTGGCAGCGGCCTGAACTTACTGTATGCAGAAACATTGAAAGGGATGGGCATTCCGATGTCGAAGCTCAGTACCAGTAACATGAGCTTCCACGGAGTCATTCCCGGGAAGAAAGCCGAATCACTCAGCCAGATTGCTCTTGATGTGGTTTTCGGTGATTCAAAGAATTACCGCAAGGAAAAGTTGACATTCGAGGTTGTGGACTTCCAAAGTGCTTATCATGCTATTTTGGGCAGGCCAGCTTATGCACGCTTCATGGCTCGACCGTGTTATGTGTATCTCAAATTGAAGATGCCTGGCCCCAGAGGTGTGATCACTGTTACAGGCGATCGGAAGAAAGCAGAAGAGTGTTTTCAGAAAGGCTCAAAGATCGCTGATGCTCAGATGGCGGTGGTCGAGCTGCAAGAGTACCAGAAGACCGCTGATCTGAGTGAATTGCTACGAGCCAAGAAGCCTGCTTCAGAATCAGCTTTTCAGTCGTCCGGTGAAACAAAGCCAGTCCACATTCACCCGACCGACCCCGATGTTGCCCCGACTCACATCTCAACTACGCTCGACTCCAAATAGGAAGAAACGCTCGTCCAGCTCCTCCGTGAGAATTGGGACATCTTCACATGGAAGCCCTCTGACATGC
This sequence comes from Aegilops umbellulata, assembly GCA_032464435.1. NCBI lineage: Eukaryota > Viridiplantae > Streptophyta > Magnoliopsida > Poales > Poaceae > Aegilops > Aegilops umbellulata. The sequence continues at coordinate 423,796,621 of CP136059.1, forward strand.
CTGGAGTTCCCAGGGAGCTGGCTGAGCACCGTCTACGAGTCGACCCAAAATTCAAGCCTGTGAAAGAACATCTTCGACGGTCCGCCGTCCAAAAGAGGAAAGCTATTGGCGAGGAGGTGGCTCGGCTCTTAGCAGCGGAGTTCATCCAAGAGATTTACCACTTCGAGTGGCTCGCCAATGTTGTCATGGTCCCCAAGAAGGACAAGTCACTTCGCATGTGCATTGATTTTAAACATATCAATCGGGCCTGCCCGAAAGATCATTTTCCTCTCCCTCGCATCGACCAAATAGTCGACTCGACCGCAGGGTGCAAGCGATTATCTTTTCTAGACGCCTATTACGGGTACCATCAGATCCGTCTGTATGGACCCGACGAGATCAAAACGGCTTTCATCACTCCATTCGGATGCTTCTGTTATGTCACCATGCCGTTCGGCCTCAAGAATGCCGGAGCCACGTTCATGAGGATGATTCAGAAGTGTTTACTCACTCAAATCAGTCGGAATGTGGAGGCATACATGGATGATATTGTGGTTAAGTCGCGGAAAGATTCTGACCTGCGGATTTCCCTTGCTGAAACCTTTCCAACCTCAGGAGGTATGATATCAAACTCAATCGATCAAAGTGCACATTCGGAGTTCCAGGTGGAAAGTTACTCGGTTTTCTCATTTCCGAACAGGGAATCGACGCCAATCCTGAAAAAGTTGGTACCATACTCCGGATGAAGCGTCCTGTGCGTGTGCACAATGTCCAAAAGCTTACATGTTGCTTGGCCGCTCTAAGTCGATTCATTTCTCGTCTCGGTGAAAAGGCGTTGCCTCTGTACCGACTGATGAAGAAGTCTGACAAGTTTGAGTGGACTCCAGAAGCTGATGCAACATTTGCAGAGCTCAAAGCTCTGCTCTCCACCCAGCCGGTGCTTGCTTCCCCAATCAGTAAAGAGCCTCTGTTGCTTTACATTGCAGCCACGGGACAAGTTGTCAGTACAGTACTTACGGTCGAGCGGGAAGAAGAAGGAAAGGCCTTCAGAGTTCAGCGCCCAGTATATTATGTGTCTGAAGTTTTGACCCCTTCAAAACAAAGATATCCTCATTACCAGAAGCTTGTGTATGGGATTTATATGACCACGAAGAAGGTTGCACATTACTTCTCTGACCACTCCATTACAGTCGTCAGCGACGCCCCACTGTCAGAGATTCTGCACAACAGAGATGCAACTGGTCGAGTGGCAAAGTGGGCGATTGAACTCCTTCCCCTAGATATCAAGTTTGAAGCAAAGAAGGCTAGCAAGTCCCAAGCAATCGCAGATTTCGTCGCCGAGTGGATTGAACAGCAACTTCCGACTCAAATTCACTCGGAGCACTGGACCATGTTCTTCGATGGATCTAAGATGCTGAATGGTTCCGGTGCTGGAATAGTATCAGTCTCCCCCCGAGGAGATAAGCTCAGATACGTTCTCCAAATTCACTTCGATTCCTCCAATAATGAAGCAGAATATGAAGCACTTTTGTATGGGTTGCGCATGGCCATTTCACTCGGCGTCCGTCGCCTCATGGTCTATGGCGACTCAGATTTGGTGGTTAATCAGGTGATGAAGGAGTGGGACGTCAGAAGTCCGGCAATGACTTGTTATTGCAATGCAGTGAGAAAGTTAGAAAAGAAATTCAAGGGGTTAGAGCTTCATCACATCCCCCGACTGAAAAATCAAGCGGCTGACAATTTGGCAAAGATAGGCTCCAAGAGAGAAGCCATTCCCAGCAACGTGTTCCTGGAGCACATCCACTCACCGTCAGTCCAAGAAGATCCTTTTATAGAAGAAGCCCCGCAGCCGAAAAGTGCCACAGATCCTACTAAAGTTTAAGTTCCTGCTGTGGTCGACCTAATCATGGAAGTCTTGGCAATCACTCCCGACTGGACGATACCGTACATCACGTATATCCTAAGGAAAGAACTCCCGGAGGACAAGGAAGAGGCTCGAAAGATCGTCCGTCGATTCAAGGCCTTCACAGTCATAAAGGGACAGTTGTATAGAGAAAGCGCGACTGGAATCAGTCAGAAGTGCATAACACCAGAAGAAGGACAGATAATCCTTGATGATATCCACTCGGGGACCTGTGGTCACCATGCGTCTTCTCGGACCATTGTGGCTAAGGCATACCGAGCGGGATTTTACTGGCCAAGAGCAAATGAAATGGCAAAGAAGATAGTCGGCAAGTGTGAGGGGTGTCAGTTCTACTCCAACATGTCGCACAAGCCTGCATCAGCCCTGAAGACCATTCCGCTTGACTGGCCCTTCGCTGTTTGGGGACTGGACATGGTTGGCCCGTTGAGAATAGGCAGGAGCGGCTTCACACATGTGCTTGTGGCAGTCGACAAGTTTACCAAATGGATTGAAGCTAAACCTATCAAGAATCTTGACGCCTGCACTGCTATCAGTTTCATCAGGGAGTTAACATTCAAATATGGAGTCCCGCATAGCATCATCACCGACAATGGATCAAACTTTGATTCAGACAAATTCAGAGCCTTTTGCGCCTCACAAGGCACACGAGTCGACTACGCATCGGTCGCCCATCCCCAGTCAAATGGACAAGCTGAAAGGGCAAATGGTTTGATTCTCAAAGGACTAAAGCCTCGACTGATGCGTGATATCAAGCACGCGGCAGGTGCTTGGGTCGACGAGCTTCCGTCAGTTCTGTGGGGATTGAGGACCACCCCGAAACGGTCGACTGGAAGAACTCCATTCTTTCTGGTCTATGGAGCCGAAGCAGTCCTGCCGAGTGATCTACTTCACAACGCACCCCGAGTCGATCTTTATACCGAAGATGAAGCAGAACAAGCCCGGCAGGACGCAGTCGACCTCCTAGAAGAAGAGAGGGAAATGGCCATGATCAGGTCGACCATTTATCAGCAAGACTTGCATCGATTCCACGCCAGAAATGTGAAGAGTCGAGCCTTCCAAGAAGGAGATTTGGTCCTCCGAGTGGATCAACAGAAATCACACAAGCTTGCTCCTACTTGGGAAGGCCCCTTCATCGTCACCAGAGTCCTCCACAATCGAGCGTATCACCTCTACAATGTTGATCGCCAGATTGATGAGCCGCAAGCTTGGAATGCGGAACTGCTCCGCCCCTTTTACACTTGAGTTCTCTCTCGGATAAGATGTAATAAGAAAAGCTTCTGCAGTTCATTTTTATCAAAGACAAGAGTGTTCCAATAATTGCTGTCACTTTTGTTTGCGTACGAAATCCCCCAGTGGGTGACATAGCTGCGAATCCGTTTCGCCTAAGTCTGTGAAAGAAATCCTACCGAGTGGTGAGCTAGACACCCACTCGGGGGCTTAGCTGCAGCCCAGTGTTCGCCTAAGTGTTTAAAAATCCTACCGAGTGGAGAGCAAACCTCCCACTCGGGGGCTTAGCTACAGCCCAGTGCTCGCCTAAGTGTTTAAAAATCCTACCAAGTGGAGAGCAAACCTCCCACTCGGGGGCTTAGCTGCAGCCCAGTGCTCGCCTAAGTGTTTAAAAATCCTACCGAGTGGAGAGCAAACCTCTCACTCGGGGGCTTAGCTGCAGCCCAGTGCTCGCCTAAGTGTTTAAAAATCCTACCGAGTGGAGAGCAAACCTCCCACTCGGGGGCTTAGCTGCAGCCCAGTGCTCGCCTAAGTGTTTAAAAATCCTACCGAGTGGAGAGCAAACCTCCCACTCGGGGGCTTAGCTGCAGCCCAGTGCTCGCCTAAGTGTTTAAAAATCCTACCGAGTGGAGAGCAAACCTCCCACTCGGGGGCTTAGCTGCAGCCCAGTGCTCACCTAAGTGTTTAAAAATCCTACCGAGTGGAGAGCAAACCTCCCACTCGGGGGCTTAGCTGCAGCCCAGTGCTCGCCTAAGTGTTTAAAAATCCTACCGAGTGGAGAGCAAACCTCCCACTCGGCGGCTTAGCTGCAGCCCAGTGCTCGCCTAAGTGTTTAAAAATCCTACCGAGTGGAGAGCAAACCTCCCACTCGGGGGCTTAGCTGCAGCCCGGTGCTCGCCTAAGTGTTTAAAAATCCTACCGAGTGGAGAGCAAACCTCCCACTCGGGGACTTAGCTGCAGCCCAGTGTTCGCCTAAGTGCTTAAAAATCCTACCGAGTGGAGAGCAAACCTCCCACTCGGGGGCTTAGCTGCAGCCCAGTGCTCGCCTAAGTGTTTAAAAATCCTACCGAGTGGAGAGCAAACCTCCCACTCGGGAGCTTAGCTGCAGCCCAGTGTTCGCCTAAGTGTTTAAAAATCCTACCGAGTGGAGAGCAAACCTCCCACTCGGGGGCTTAGCTGCAGCCCAGTGCTCGCCTAAGTGTTTAAAAATCCTACCGAGTGGAGAGCAAACCTCCCACTCGGGGGCTTAGCTGCAGCCCAGTGTTCGCCTAAGTGTTTAAAAATCCTACCGAGTGGAGAGCAAACCTCCCACTCGGGGGCTTAGCTGCAGCCCAGTGCTCCCCTATGTGTTTAAAAATCCAACCGAGTGGAGAGCAAACCTCCCACTCGGGGGCTTAGCTGCAGCCCAGTGCTCGCCTAAGTTTGAAAAAATCCTAACGAGTGGAGAGCAAACCTCCCACTCGGGGGCTTAGCTGCAGTCCAAGTACTCGCCTAAGTTTAGGAAAACCTACCGAGTGGAGAGCAAACCTCACACTCGGAGGCTTAGCTGCGGCCTAGTGCTCGCCTAAGTTTGAAAAATCCTACCGAGTGGAGAGCAGACCTCCCACTCGGAGGCTTAGCTGCAGCCCAGCGCTCGCCTAAGTACGGAACACAACCCAATCCGCAAGGACGACGAGGTGCAAATTGACTGCTACCTTCACCTTTGGAGCTGCACCACAAATGCAAAGTTATTTCGAGTGAAGATCGAGCTCCACTCGACGGATCATCCATGAAGATATTCGACGATAAATCAAGTTCAGATAAGACCTAAAGGTCCAAGGCCTCAAATCAAAGTACTCGAGCCCTCGGCCCGACAGAGTTTAACGGTTACAAAATCCACTCGGCATTCCGAGGCAAATTTAAAGTGAAGCATAAAAGTGTTTCATTCCTCAAGCGGAGGACTGGAAGGGGCGACGAACTCGTCCAAGTCGATCCCGTCTGCAATAGGAGTAGCAGCAGCAATGAAAGTCTCCATGAAGTCTTCAAAGCTGTGCTTCCTGGTATTGGCAACTTGGATGGCAGCCAGCTTTTCTTCTCGTGCCTCCTTGCAATGGACGCGGAGCAGAGATAGAGCGACATCAGCACCACATCTAGCAGAACATTTCTTCCATTCCGCCACTCGACCCGGGACTTCATTCAGTCGAACAATCAGGGACTCGAGGTCGTTCTGAAGCGTCGTTCCAGGCCAGAGTGAGGTGTCGATCCGCGACATCGCAACCTTCAGCCGAGCAAGATAGTCAACAACGCTGGTAACACGAGACTCCAGTCGGAGCACGTTCATAGCAGCCTCGTCCTTCATGAGAGAATTGGCAGGATCCAAGCTTGGCTCCACTCGACTGGTTTCCTCTTCAAAGCTCTGGCAGAATTCTGCAAACACGATTCAAGAATAAGACAGTAGCCCTACACGGGCTTGGTAACTGCAAGACAGCCGGGTCGGAGTAATTACCTTCGAGCATGACGAACAGCTTCTTGGCGAGTCCACCGAGATAAGCCTCCAGATCGTTCACCTTCCCCGCTAGCTCACCCGCCTTGTCGTGCAAAACCATCTTGTCGTTCTTCAGTCGACTGACCTCTTGTAGCTGTCTTGACAGTAGTTTTCAGTCTGGAGTTCTCCTGTTCAAGAGTTCCGACCGAAGCCAATTTCTCTTCTGCGAGCTTCGTTTTGCTCAAGGCCTCCTTCTTTGCTTCGGCAAGATCTTGATCCTTCTTCTTTAGAGCTTCCTCCAGTTTATCTACAGAACGTCGAGTGAGCTCAATGTCAAGAATGGGCAAGAAAGAAAAAGTCACTCGTCAAGAATGAGAAACCTCACCAGCCATACCTTTTGCTTCTTCTCGCGCCTTCTGCAGGTTCTGTTGAGCAAGCTTCAAGTCAAGGTTGAGCTGGATCTGTTTTTTCTCCAACTCAGTATAGAGAGCCACAAGTTCATAGGATTTCTGCAAAAATCAGTCGACAGAGGTCCAAGATAAGTTGCTTCCGAGTAACCAAGAGACAATGATGGCGTTTCTAAGACTACAGCTGAATCAAAGACATTCAACAGTAGTCTCGGGGACTACACCCAGTGGGTGCACTCAGCGTGCCCCCACTGGTTTGGAAAAAAAATCGACTGCCCGCAGTCGACCGGATACAGTTTCATTCGACATGGCCCGACCAGACCGAGCGAAGAAGAACTAGAGCAACACAATATAAAGACTACAGTCGACTGCCAGCAGTCCACCGTAGTCTCGGGGACTACACCCAGTGGGTGCACTAAGCGTGCCCCCACTCGTCCAAGACTAAACGGACACACCCAGTGGGTGTACAGATTTAAAGATCTTCAGAAAAGAGATTCTTCAGACAACATACCCTAAAGAACAAGCAGTGAATCGACTGACCTGGACGTTACTCTGAAGAGCTGAACTCGCGTCATAAGCTACTTGGCTGGCTTCTCAAACCACCTTGACCTGCTCCATCATGATCCCTGCCTGGCGTATAGCTTCCTTAGCTGCACCCACTTGGTCCTCAGGGACGTGGTGTGTGGCGAAGAGCGAAGGCGGATTTGCGGTCGACGTCGAGGGCCGCACACTCGTCAGAGGAATGGCGAAAGTCACAGAAGCCCGAGTGGTATCACCACCGTCTCGAGCTACGGCCTCAGGCGCCGGAGTGGATTGTCGGGTCTCGCGAGCCGATGCTTTCCTGTTCTGCCTCACTCTCGGCAGCACTTCGTCGTCGTCAGGGAGGTTAATAACATGAGGAGGAGCTACGAGAAAAATTCAATCGACCAGAGTTATGAGAAATCGTCAGTCGATTCAAGGCAGAACATCAGTAATCATACCAGGGTTGGAAGTAACAACATCTTCCATCTCTTGATCATCGTCCTTGGTGGAGATCTCAGAAGTAGCAGCACTGCAAATTTTGAAAGACAATCAGTTGGCTCAGTGGATCGACCAAGGATCCGTCCACGGTCGACAAAGGAGAACAAGTTCTATCATTACCCAGAAATGGTGGGGACCGTCATCCTCATCTTGGGCAGAGCCTTGGGCGGCTTGGACGGCGCCGCGCGGGGGTGCTTGGGAGCTTTTTCGGTCGGCGCTGGAGAAGAGGTCCGAGGGCGCTTCGACGACTGCCCGACGGGAGCAGTCGCCTTACCACGTTCCCGCGCAGGGTCGTGTGTAAGCTTGGATCGCCTTTCCGAGCGAGGAGGTTCAGCTTCCTCCTCCTCCTCTTCGCTGGAGTCGACGTCGTCGTCTCCCTCTCCTTCGCCGTCAGATTCCCACTCCCCCTGTTCGTCTCCGCTTTCGCCTCCGCTCGCCTCCCCTTCCTCGGCCTGCTCCTGTACTCCGTTGGGTGTCGAGTACATCTCTATAGTTGCCTGGAGAACAACAGACAAGTCGAAAGTCAGTCGACCGATTCAAAGAGAGCAAATGAAGAAAGCAAGATCTCAGTCGGGAACACAAGGTCAAACCTGGTCCACTTCAAATGAGTTGTCGAGCGGAGGGACCCTCCTGGCTCCTTGGGGGTTGTCTTTGTTCCCTGTGACGCTCGACATCCACCCTTCCAGCATCCCGTCAGTGACCTCCTCTGGGTGAATCCAAGTGGTGTCCTCGAGACCCGAGTACACCCACATCGGGTGGTCACGAGCCTGGAGAGGTTGGATGCGCCTCCGAAGGAAGACCTCCAGCAAGTCCATGCCGGTCACGCCCTCTCGGACAAGCTGAATCACTCGACCAACCAGCACCTTGACTTGCGCCTTTTCCTCCGGCAGCACTTTCAGAGAGGCAGGCTTTTGAGCTCGGTCCAGAGAGAAAGGGGGAAGCCCAGTCGACTGCCCTGGGGTCACCTCGTCTTGGCAATAAAACCAGGTCGACTGCCAACCACGGACCGACTCGGGAAAAGTGATAGACAGAAAAGAGCTTTTTCCCCTCATCTGGATCGCCAGGCCCCCACACTGCTGGATCACTTGCGTCCGTTCGTCACTCGACTTGGATTTCTTTACCGATTGGGAACGGCAAGTGAAGGTGTGTTTAAAGAGTCCCCAATGAGGGCGGCAACCCAAGAAACTTTCACACAAGGAAACGAAAGCCGCAAGATACACGATGGAATTGGGAGTGAAATGGTGGAGCTGCGCTCCGAAGAAGTTCAAAAAGCTCCAGAAAAAAGGATGAGGAGGTAGAGAAAATCCGCGATCGATATGGGTGGCGAGGAGGAAAGCACTCACCATCACGAGGTTGGGGTTCGACTTCTCTCCCCGGGAGACGCGCAGCTTCATGGGGAATGACTCCCCCCTCGACCATGTCGTCAAGATCTTCCTGCCGAATCACCGACGGCATCCAGTCGCCCTGGATCCAATCCCTGGGCAGAGCAGTCCTCGAGGAAGATCCGCCCCGAGCGGACTTCTTCCCCTTCCCCTGCACCGCCGCCTTCTTCGCGCGCTCCAAAGCCGACGTCTTGTCCTTCACCATCGTCGCCGGCGAGGCTCGAACGAACCTACGGCGCTAGGGTGAGAGCGGAGGTGGTAGAGGACCTTGCGGGGGGAGGAGGAAAAGCGAGAGCACATTGTTGGGGAGCCCTGAGCCGGCAACTTATAAGGAGCCGCTTCTGAGTGGCTGACCAGTAGGCCCAGGCGATCCCGTCAAATCCCGCAACAGGCGCGCGCGTGGTACGTGGCGAAAAAGGTGGTGCGGGGATCGAGGAGCTCCCATCCTATCCCGTCTGATTACTGCGGCCGCTCCCGTCCTGCTCGCTTCCCGAAATTCAAATCCCGCAAAATCCGCGGGCTGCAGGACAACTCATCAAACTGAAGACCCCACTCGTGTCGGCACTCGGTATTTTACAAGTAAGGAAATTCGCTCGACGAGAGACAAAGAATGGATCAAGGTGACCGAAAGAAGTTGACAACGTCATCCGTGATGATTGATCCAGTACAAGACATTCATATAACGCTAAGAACCAGTCAGAAGGACCCCCAACTCCTTCCCCACTCAAACCTCGATCCATTCGGGGGCTAATGACGAAGCTATGTACCTAGGGTAGGGACATGGACCTGTCCTAAGAGCCCTAACCAAGGACATCCCTGGAAGAAGTCACCTTTCAATCGACTTGAAGGTATCCCACTCGAGGGATTCAAGACACTCGACCAGGAAGCCATCACTCGACCACGAAGCCAACCACTCGACTGCCAGGAGATCTAAAGTTACTCCGCAGACAAACGGTCGGCCATTAAGTAGTGTTTATGGTCATCATAGAACTTTATTAGGGACGTTACCAGTAACGCCCAGTCTTAATGTATTTTAACCCTGCATTACTGAGGGCGGGAGAGGTCTGGAGAACTCTATATAAGCCACCCCCTCCTCAGTAGCAGGGGTTCGCACCCCTGTTATTCACACACCTATAATCCAATCGACCGCCTCCGAGCACTGAGACATAGGGCTGTTACTTCCTCCGCGAAGGGCCTGAACTCGTACATCCTGGTGTGTTTACAACTTCTCCATAGCTGAGATCTAGCCTCTCCATACACACCCCCTACATCACTGTCAGAGTTAGAACCACGACATGAAGGGCAGGTGGACGGTTAGTGGTAGCATGTCGAGGGGCACCACGGCAACCTCCGTAGGATCGTCAAGTCGGTGTCTGGGCCACCTGCGAGGATCGGGCATCAGCAAGCAGGGTGTCATGAAAAGAGTCGGCCGGTGGCAGACGAGTAGACGGTACAAATACATCAAGCATGCGGCCAGACGGACGGTGCTGAGTAGGTCCATACAATTATAGATCTGCTCCAAGAGAACATCGGGGAGGGAATTCCAATCGCGGATCTGCGTGTCAGTCGGTTCTGCCATTGGGGTTTTCGGTGCCTGCGAGCCAGCGGGGAAGTGGATTCGGGCGAGCGAGCGAAGAAGCTTCTCCTCGTGTGGCCGAGCAGTGAGCAGGGGGATATGGTACGCGCGAGCTACCAAGGAAGATAGCGCGGGCGGGCGAGTAGCGAGCGGGGGGAAATGGTGTGTTGCCGACGATGGGGAAGAGAGGAGGAAGAAGAAGATAGGAGGAAGAAGAGTGGAAGACGGGGAATAAAGTGCATTAAATCTCAATTCTACTACTACTACCACGATATACCGTCCTTTGGAGTGTAAATAGTTACACCAATGACATGTGGGTCTACCCCAAAGGGGCCCATATGTGAGTTAATGGAGGACAGAAGCGTGCTCTACTGGAAAACATGATGGCAGTATTGAGTAAGGCTGATTTAGTAACACCAACACGCTGGTTTAGCTTATTAATTAAGTGTCCCATTTGCTGCACTGCGAAGACTAGTTGAATAGTTCTCTCTGACTGACATGGGGAATAATGGATCGCGAAGACTTCCTTTCTACATTATCCCTATGCCTCTATGCTCACTTCACTCATTTTGCTCCGTACGTAGTCAGTTGTTGAAATCTCTAGAAAGACAAATACTCCGTATTTGGGAACAGAGGGAGGATTTTACTTCGTATTTGGGAACAGAGGGAGTATCGCCATATGGAGGGAACAAAGGAAGCTTGAAATATGAACATGTGAATGGGAGGGAGTAAGCCCCATGCATGCATGCATGCAACATGCAACACTCACACATACACATGGACGCACGCAACACTCACGCACCCATGCAGCACACAACACACAACGCAACACACACGCTCATGCTCAAGTGCTCAACCTACTCCCTACGTCCGTGAAAGACTGTACATTTAGAGATTTACACATTGACCAGGGCATAATTAACACTCAAAAATTATGTGTGCATGCGACCATTGAGAGAAGAAGATTAAATGAAGGTCGTTGCATGCTGTAATTAAGGATAGACATGTGGCCTATACCTAGAGCACAAGTTGGTGCATTAGTGTATCAATATCAATTTAGATTAAAGGCTAAATGCATTGGAACTGTAGATCACTACAAGAAATATGTCAACTTATGACCTTCTGTCAGTGACCCTCGAAGAATTGGTCATAAATTTATGACCATTTTAGACCAATTGGTCAAAATTTGTTCAGGGGGCTCCAAACCCTAAACCATTGCGACCATTTTGGTCAGAAAGGTCGTAATTTCCTTACACGAAATGGTCACAAAGCAAATAGTGCTAGTCCGCTGCCTTATTTCTAGTTGTTAATGACCAATATAGATGGTCATAGCCTTGTAGATTGTGGTGGGTTGTGATGACTAGGCGCCATCTCATCAGTTTTGCCTATGTGTCATGTCCATGTGGCAGTTTTTGCCCTAGGTTGTGAAGCAACCTATATTTATATAATTCCCGAAAAAATCTCATAAATTCTTTGGGGCATATCTTCATCAAATATGTAAAAAAATCCTTCCTTGCCTAGTTCAAAACTAATTCAACAATATTCATTTTCCTATTCTGTTCACAACAACACTTTATGAAGGAAGTGCTATTTATATATTCTTGATTGCCCTCGGAATTTTTGGGCACTCTTTCCTATCCAAATCATTACCGCATGAAAAAATTCAACTCCATTTGCTTAGCAAATCTTCCTCGGCAAATTTCCAAAGTTTTTGTCCACCTAGAAGCATTGTGAAGGAAGTACCTTTTTTATATCTATAAATGACATGAAATTTATACAGTTCCTTCATATGCCTAAATTATCACCCTCCTCCAAATTGCAGCTCAGTCAAATCATCTATGTGAGCCCAGGTTCAATTTATATTTTATGGCCAAATTGGCACGTTGCAAAGCAAGTGTTATATAAACCCCTCCTATTGCCCTCAAACTTTTCGGGCACTCTTCCATACCCAAATCATTGCCACATGATAATATTCAGCTCAATTTTCCTAGTAAATCTTTCTCAGGAAATTTCCAAAGTTTCTACCTCGAGAGAAGCTTTGTGAAGTAAGTACTAGCTAGGCTTACCCAAATGATCTGAAAATTTACCATACCTATGTAACTTACCTACACCAATTTTTAGCTCATTTCATTCATCCAATCTCTCTCACTAGTTTTCCCAAGTTTTTGTCCATAGAAGAGCATTGTGAAGGAACTACTACTTTGGCATGTCAAAATGATATCAATTTTCTACAATGCTTTCATATGCCCAAATAACCATCCTCCACCAAATTTCAGCTCAATCCATTCATTATTTTGAGCCTAGCTTCAACATTCATATTTTTGTCTAGTGTGGTACTTTGCAAAGCAAGTACCACCTAGGATCCTCCTTTTGAGCTGAAAATTTGTGAATACATTCTCCTTAGTAGATGATTTTCCTCGGACAAAAGTCACGCCCATTGGCCATGTGCTTTTCCCGTACCGCTAATCAAACACTTGGTGCTTATTCATGTTTGAGCATCGATCGGTCTCCTCGTGAGAATCTTATGTTGTGATTTTCCTCCTAGCACCTACCTGGGGAGTGCCCAACCCACTAGACATGCCTAGGCCGCCCAGAACACATGGCAACGCCACGGCCACGCAGTGACCACGCGGCGGGCATGCGAGTTTACGCGCTATAGAGTTGGGGGCCTCGGCCACCGCCCAAACCTCGACGTATCGCCACCAAACCATGTATTTATGATTAAATAGGTCCTTATGTAACTAGAATTGATTTTTGGAAAAAATAAATAGCAAACTATGAGGCAGCTGCAGTTCAAATTTGACCCGCTTCTAGGAAATTTGTCTTTTTCACGAGAGGTGGATAAAAAACATTTGCACCCAACCATTTTGTCAATTGTTCATTAAATATGTCCTAGTATTTTATAAAAATGATTTGGTCCAATTTTGCAACAATTATTTGGTAGTTCCTTCACAAAAAAACCTCCTTTCGGGCACTCGAAAAATGGAAAATGGTTTTTTCGTCCAACGAAAATGAAAACTTCCTTAGTCAACATTGTTTTCCATTCCAATATGCACCCTTGTGCACAATATGAGATCATTTGAACAAACTATGCCATGAATGTGGCCATAAGATTGATCATTTGGCTTGAAAGTCATGAATCTTCACGCAAGACAACTCATTTCTGAGAACACTTTTTAAAAATAATTTCTGTATTACAAGTTTATTATTTTTCCTGGTAACTTGGTCACATATAATGACACAATGTGAAGATTTTCCAATTTTTTGATTTTTTTTTAAAAATTATTCCCGTTTCAAAATGCGGTCAAAATGGCGGGCTTGACCGTTCCTAGCTAGTTGTAGAATCTTGGAGACCTTTTCATGTTTCTCTGATTAAATAGATACTTATGTACCTAGAAATGATTTTTGGAAAAAATAAACAGCAAACTACGAGGTAGCTACAGTTCAAATTTGACCCGCTTCCAACTGAATCGGCGAAAATTTGTCTTTTTCACGAGAGGTGGATCAAAACTTTTTACACCCAACCATTTGGTCAATTATGCATTAAATATGTCCTAGTATTTTATAAAATTGATTTGGTCCAATTTTGCAACAAATATATGGTAGGTCCTCACAAAAAAACTCATTTCGGGCACTCGGAAAATGGAAAATGAATTTTCTATGCAAAGAAAATGAAAACTCCCTTAGGCCACATTGTTTGGAATTCCAAGATGCACCCTTGTGCACAATATGAGATCATTTGAACAAACTATGCCATGAATGTGGCCATAAGATTGATCATTTGGCTTGAAAACCCTGAATCTTCACGCGTGATAACTCATTTTTAAGAACACTTTTTTTAAAATAATTATCGTATTAGAAGTTTATTATTTTTCCTGGAAACTTGGTCACATATAATGACGCAATGCGAAGGTTTCCCAATTTTCTGAATTTTTTTGAATTTTTTATGCCCGTTTCAAAATGCGGTCAAAACGGCGGGCATGACCGTTCCTAGTTAGTGGTTGAATCTTGGAATTTTTTTGGTGTTTCTCTGACTAAATAGATACTTATGTACCTAGAAATGATTTTTGGAAAAAATAAAGAGCGAACTGTGAGGCAGCTGTAGTTCAATTTTGACCCGCTTCCTATTGAATCGGCGGGAATTTGTCTTTTTCACCGGAGGTGGATCAAAACTTTTGACACCCAACCATTTGATCAATTGTGAATCAAATATAGCCTAGTATCTTATAAAAATGATTTGGTCCAATTTTGCAACAAATATATGGTAGGTCCTTCACAAAAAGAACTCAATTTGGGCACTCGGAAAATGGAAAATGAATTTTCTGTGCAAAGAAAATGAAAACTCCCTTAGGCAACATTGTTTGGAATTCCAAGATGCACCCTTGTGCACAATATGAGATCATTTGAACAAACTATGCCATGAATGTGGCCATAAGATTGATCACTTGGCTTGAAAGCCATGAATCTTCACGCATGACAGCTCATTTCTGTGAACACCTTTTTAAAATAATTGCCGTATTACAAGTTTATTATTTTTCCTAGAAACTTGGTCACATATAATAACACAATGCGAAGGTTTTCCAATTTTTTGATTTTTGATTTTATTTTTTTATGCCCGTTTCAAAATGCGGTCAAAACGGCGGGCTTGAGAGTTCCTAGCTAGTGGTTGAACCTTGAAAAACTTTTGATGTTTCTCTGATTAAATAGATACTTATGTACCTAAAAATGATTTTGGGAAAAAATAAAGAGCAAACCATAAGGTAGCTGCAGTTCAAATTTGACCCGCTTCCAGCTGAACCGGCGGAAATTTATCTTTTTCACGAGAGGTGTATAGAACCTTTTGACAACCAACAATTTTGTCAATTGTACGTTAAATATGCATTAGTATTTTCTAAAAATTATGTGGTACAATTTTTCAAAAAATACATGTTAGGTTATTCACAAAAAAACCCATTTTGGGCACTCGAAAAATAGAAAATGGCTCTTTGTGCAATGAAAATGAAACCCCCCAAATCAACATTATTTGTCATCCTAAGATACATACATGTGCACAATATTGATTGATTTTAACAAACTATAAGTGGTTAATATGTTGAATGTTTGCCCTGAATAAGAGGATAAAAACAAAATATTTTTTTTACAAAACCTTAATTCCGATTGGTTGAATTCGCTATGGCATGGATTGATGACATGGCGGAGATCCGTCCATCCATACAGCCATCCACCGTCCATCCAACCCACTGATCCAGATCCTACCCTACCCTGCGCTTCTCTCCCCGATCCAACCCACCTCTCCCCCTCCCCGCCGCCTCCCCTCACCTTCTCTCCCCGATCCAGATCCACACATCGCCGCCGCCGCCCCTCATCTCCCTCGACGCCTCCCATCCCCACTGACGACCTCGATGCCCTTCTCCCCCACCAGCGCCGCCCCCATCCTCTTCCCTTCCCCTCACCTTCCCTCGCTCTCTTCCCTTGGCCGCCGCACGAGCAGGACTGCGGCGCGGCACCAGCGCCGCCACGCTAGATCCAGCGCTGGCTTACCCCCGCCCTACAGACCCGCGACAGCTCATCTCGGTGCTGTGCCAGCGTGTGCGTCATGCCGTACCGTCAGAAAAGCCTCCTTCGGCGTCCTGCGCCAAGCCTCCTCCGACTCAGGGGCGCCACCGCGAGCCTCCTCCGACTCGGGCGCCGCGAGCCGCCCTACCGGGAGCAGCGTCGATGTCCTTCCGACTCTCCTGCTCGACAATGCTATCGCCTAGGGTATTTTTTTTCTTTGCCTGTCTCAATCCTATACCATGCGGTCTGTGAACTTCAGAAGCATATGTGTAGATCAATTAGTGTAATTAGTGTATTCACTGTAGGATCTATGCCCCCCTCCCCCAGATTCACCAGGCCACGCTCCTCCCGTGGGATCCATGGCGCGGGTCACCCTAAAACAGCTGATCTGTGACAAGCGAGACCGGAAAGAGGTGTTCCTTCTCATGGTCTGTAGTGCATCTCGCATTCCACGGCGTCCTTGGCGAGATGTACGCGACATCTTCAGCACATACAACGTCATGTGGCAATGGAGATCAGAAGCTGCGGCTGTACGACCACAGTGGTGGTAAGAGAAGTACGGCCCCTTCCCTTCCTTCCTAGCTAGTAGCTGTTTTGATTTTGGTTGGTCCAATCCGATCCAATCCTGCCATGTAGTTTGGTTATAACATAGGAGAGGGACACGTACAGTTGAGTTACAGTTTGGACAGCATTTGACGCACATGTATTGGGGTATTTGGTTCACTTCTATTTGTATGTGCATTTCTTAAATTGAAAATAAAATTAGTTGGGTATTCAATTCCTACGAACCAATCTGCAAAATTTTTTATTCAACATGTACTACATCAGCAACTTAAATTTGTCTTTTTCATTTACCAAATTTTTAGAGGCTTGATAGATATCAATGTCACAAGCGAACAACTGGCTCGATTTGTTGACGCTTTTATTGCTTTACTAGGTACCAATACAATTCTTCCACAAGTGAAATAAATGTCTGAATTCAATTATACCTTTTGCTGTAGACTAGTGTTTTGACACCCAGTTAAATTGGCAGGAAGGAATGGAACCTTGGAGGAGTTGCTTGAAGTCATCATGTGGGCAGAACTAGGAATAAACAAGAAGCCGGTAAAAACTACCTTCCCTTTGTTATTGATGCTTATCATACAAAATTCATACAACCCCAATAATCTTGGGATGATGTGTTTGTCTGCAATTACTGACCGACTAATCAACATGCATGCATCTCCCCTAGGCTTATGCGGGTCAGACCAGCATTGAACAAATTAAAGTATGTTGCCAAGTGCAAGTGTGCTACTACGTACTAGTCTACTACATATGAGTGATTAGTGCGTGCAAGTGTTGTGCTTACTTATACAGTGCTACAACGTAAAAGCTTGGTGGCCCTGTACCACAAACTAGTGCGCTACTACAAAATGAACATTAATGCATGCAAGTGTTTGTGCTAGCTTAGAGTGGTACGGTTTGAGTAAATACTGTTTGTACTACAGAACTAGCGCTAGCGTGCTACTACTATACTATAGTACTAGTGAATGAGCGTTGGTGGTGTTAGTTTTTAGGTTAAAGACAATTTCTTACCTACTCAATTTATCATGTATATATGTTTTTTTATGCGAAGCCCCTGTTATTCGCGTCAACTATTGTTTATATGGTATTTACTGAAGTTATACCAAAATAATATGGTATATATTGAAACTGAACCATATTCATAATTCGTACTGTATTTACTACAACCCCTGATTTTGCTACATCATTTTTATAGTTCAGAAAATTTGGGGCTATACATTATTATGTTCAGAAAAACAAATAAGCAAACTTATGTGAATATACTACACTTGCTTCTGCTTCAAGTTTCAATATTGTGTTTCTGAACATAATAATGTTCAATACTGAAAACAAATAAGCAAACTTATGCTTTCAATAGTGAACATTATGATTCAGGTTTTATACTTTGCTAGTAGGTAGCTCATACTGCCTGCTTGCTTCTGCTTTCAATATTGTGTTCTGCATGCTTTAGTCACTGTACCCGTAGTTCTTTTTTGTAGGGAGCTATGCTTATCATCAGAAACTCTTGGTGATGATGTTATTCCTCATTTGGTTCATGTGTTGCAATTATATACCACATAATTCTACACCATGTGGTGGACTTAAGTATCTTAGTGACTTCATTTGATGTGTGTATTTGTGTTAATTTTAAGCTTATGTTGCTGTGAAAATGTACCTCACTGACCGTCTATCTATTTATTGTGTACTTCTTGCATGAGGAGGTGACTAGTGATGCGGCACGCCAAGCAGCAGTAGGGGAAGGGGATCTCCTGATCAAGGAGGCAGAGGAGTAGGGGCGTGCCCAGCCGGCAGCCCTGTCCTGCTCGTGGGGGAGGGGCAGGAGGGGTCGGCTCCTCTGCTTCCATTGCGACCGCAGCAGGTAGCTCCTCCATCTCCCTCCCCCTCTTCCCGTGCTCACTACTTCTGCTCCTAAGTTGACGAATATGTGATGCACTTGTCCCAAGGAATTTTAGAGGGATTTGTATGAACAAGTCATGTTTTTATTTTATTTTATTTAGGTTGTTAATTACCAAACAGAGAGGGAAGATGAGCTCCTGCTTGGATTTTTTTCTGCCAGCACATGATTTGTATGTATGCAATCATCATCTGATTTGATGCTACCTTGTCGTTCATGTTGTGTGCATTGATTCCCACAAACTATAACCTGATTTGATTCTACCATATCTTTTTTTCAATTGATATTTTTCTCATCCAACACTCTGACTATAAATGTGTTGTTTTAATCCTGATGATGATGTAGTAGTATAAGGTGGACATCATATTCCTCTTTTAACCCAAAATGAATAATTTTGTTTCATCATGTCCTGGTTTACCCAAGTCAGATTGTTTTTGGTTTGTACTTTGGACCCTGTGTGTTTCTCACATGAACTAGTGTTGTTGTAACATGAACTTTAGTAGGTCGCTGCTATCTAAATGTGATCATTGCAAGGAGGAACCATTGTTTGGCTTCATCCCTTACTCATTTGATCATTTTTATGGCCCATATGCATTCTACGTGTTGCCTAACTTGGCATGACGTGCACGAAAACTATTTGGGCATCCATATTCTAGCTCTTCTTAATTTTCATGCATGTTTCTTTCCAGACTTGATCTTACTACTAAATAGCTCACCTGTTGTTTTCTGTTTTCTTGATGGCAGATATTTTGAGTAAATTCAAGACGAAAGATGTTGAAAGAAGCTCCAAGACATTCTTATATAGCAAGTTCTGTAATAATAGCTCGGTTATCTGGGAATTTAATGTATCTTCTCTCTGTTTGTGAATGAAATAGTAACTATGTATGTGATTTAATGTATCTTCTCTCTGTTTGTGAATTTCATGTATGTTTTAGAATTACAATGTCTGTTTCATATGAAATAGTAATTAGGTATGTGATTTGAAAATGTGTGCGATGGAAACATGACTAATGCGACCCACTTATCAAAATAATTTGAGAACATTTGAAATTTCTGACATGTGGGACCAGTGTATGATATTATGATATTTGGGACAAATGTAAACAGTGGAAAATAAAATGGCAAAAAAAATTCATATGCTGTAAAAGGCTGCATCTTGAAATAAAAAGGCCGAATTGCTGGGCCAGGCCCATGTAGCAAAATTAATAGGAAAAATAAATATTAAAAAGGCCGAATTGTTGGGCTCGGCCCGTGTAAAATGCCGAATCGGACTGGGCTGAATCTTATGCCACGTCAGATTGCCATGCTGGATGCCTACGTGGCCCGGGGAGGTTGCTAGTGACCAAAACGCCACAGTAGACGTATTTTGGTCATAAACGTCTTCGACCATTCCAGAAGAAAGGTCGCTATAGTCAGTTTATGACGATCAGCTTTTGACCTTCTATTTTTGGTCACAAAAAGGTCGCAAATGGAAATTTGTGACCATTCAGTGACCAATAGTGGTGGTCACAAGTTGACATATTTCTTGTAGTGGATGTACTACACTCTTTGTTTTTTAACTGATTTCTTTGCTCTGCCAACTGACAGGTGGAACGCAGAAACCAGGTGACAATTTAACCATTCAACAAAGTGCCATGTCGACTATGTGGCCGGTCAGTACACTAGTAGAAAAAGGGTCAAACGTGAAGCACATTAGTGTCGGTTTGAATTTGAGCCGGCACTAATGTGTACATTAGTGCCGGTTCCAACGGCTAGCCGGGCCGCTCTCATTAGTACCGGTTCGTGGCGAACCTTTAGCACCGGTTCGTGCCACAAACCGATACTAAAGTGAGTGGTGGCAGGATGTTGTCAGTCCAGGGCCCCTCCAGCACCTTTAGTACCGGGTCGTATCACGAACCGGTACTAAAGGTAGTCCTACATAGACCCTTCATCCACCCGAGCTCGCTCTGTTCTTCCCCTTTCCCCTCTCCTCTCTGTTCTTTTCCCTCTTCCTCTCAAGCTCATCACACATTTTGCCCAAAATTTCTCAAGATTTGAAGGCCCCCATCCATTCAAATGATCACAAAGGTTAGCAACTTTGTCCTTTCATCTCTCATTGCTAGATTAGCTCGTGCAATGCTTTATATAGTGATTGATTATTGAGTTTAGTAATTTGGGAGGAATTATATATATGTGGTAGTGTTTGATTTATATGAAATTTGAGGTCAAAAATAACACTTAGTTTGCATATGTAGGTGTGGTTTACTTAGTGCCTTCTAAATCTCCGTCGTAACCACCGTCGATCGCCCGCAACGTCCCGTCGCCGGCACCACCTTGTGGTGAGCCTCTTGTTCATGAATGTTTTATATAAAAAATTGATGTTTGTGTGATTTGGATATATAGTTACTCGTATACTTATCTTACTCATACGTTGTTTGTTATACATAGTGCCATGGTTTTGATATCCGTCCACGTTGGCCCTCGTCCGGGTTATGATTCGGATGTGGTATATTCTCTTTTAAAACTATTCAATGCATTTCGTGTTTATGACAAATTATGCCCATCAAGTTGACATAGATATTTGTATGTAGGAGGTAGTTGAACCGGAAATTCCAACCGACCCTATTGTCGAGAGGTTAAATTTAGTTGAAAGAGAAAATGGGGATTTGAAGGAAAAATTGAAAAGAATTGAGGGGGAGAAGATGGAATTGGAGTTGCATGTTGCCGATGTCATCGATGATCATAAGATTAAGATGGAGAAAATGCGCTTGAAGATTAGAAAGATTAGAAAATATGCCATTCATAGTGAGGCTTGGTATCATTATGCCGTTGGATCAATTGTTACCTTAGTTGCGATCTTGATCGCATTTGTTGTTGCATCTAAATTCTTTAGCTAGAGAGTTATTTGTTTGTTGCATTTAAGTGTTGTATGATCTTTATGTATTGTATTAATTTGATGTTTTCGATTCTGTGTATTGAAGATGAGCCGGCAATGGATGTACGATGACCGATGCTCTCCCGAGTTCATTAATGGCGTGCGTACTTTTCTGCTTGCGGCTGAGGCAAACAAGCGAGCGGATGGTTTTATGCCTTGTCCATGTGCTGGCTATAAGAATTGTCACAATTACTCTACGTCAAGAACCATTCACGTCCACCTGTTTGAGTCCGGTTTCATGCCCCACTATAATGTTTGGACCAAGCATGGAGAAAGAGGGGTTATGATGGAAGAGAATGAGGAAGAAGAGGACAACGACAGCTATCCTGGCCATGGGTTCCCTGAATACGATGATACAACAATGAGGGAAGAAGCTGAGCCGATAATGCGGGAAGAAGCTGAGCCGACAATGCGGGAAGAAGCTGAAGAAGAGGAATCGGATGAGCCCGTTGATGATCTAGGTCGGGCCATTGCCGATGCAAAGAGAAACTGCGCAAGTGATTTGGAGAAGAAGAAGTTGCAGCGCATCTTAGAGGATCACAAAAAATTGTTGTACCCGAATTGCGTAGGTAACAAGAAAAAGCTAGGCACCACACTGGAATTGCTGCAATGGAAGGCAGAGAATGGTGTATCTGACAAGGGATTTGGAAAGTTGCTGGTAATGATAAAGGATATGCTTCCAAAGGACAACGAATTGCCCCAGAGTACGTACGAAGCAAAGAAGGTTGTCTACCCTCTAGGGCTAGAGGTGCAGAAGATACATGCATGCCCTAATGATTGCATCCTCTACCGCGGTGAGTACGAGGATTTGAACGCTTGCCCGGTATGCGATCCATTGTGCTATAAGATCAGCCGCGATGACCCTGGTGATGTCGAGGGCGAGCGCCCCAGAAAGAAGATTCTTTCCAACGTGATGTGGTATGCTCCTATAATACCACGGTTGAAACGTTTGTTCCAAAACAAAGTGCATGCCAAGGCGATGCGATGGCACAGAGAAGACCGTAAGAAAGACGGAAAGTTGAGAGTACCCGCTGACGGGTCGCAGTGGAGAAAAATCAAAAGAAAGTACGGGAAGGAGTTTGCAGATGACGCAAGGAACATATGGTTTGGTCTGAGCGCAGATGGCATTAATCCTTTTGGGGAGCAGAGCATCAACCATAGCACCTGGCATGTGACTCTATGTTTGTATAACCTTCCTCCTTGGTTGTGCATGAAGTGGAAGTTCATTATGATGCCAGTGCTCATCCAAGGCCCTAAGCAACCCGACAACGACATTGATGTTTACCTAAGGCCATTAGTTGAAGAACTCCTACAACTGTGGAATGTAACAGGTGTACGTGTGTGGGATGAGCACATGGGGGAAGAATTTGACCTAAAGGCGTTGCTGTTCGTGACCATCAATGATTGGCCTACTCTCAGTAACCTTTCAGGACAGACAAACAAGGGATACCGCGCATGCACGCACTGTTTGGACGGGAACAAATAATATGTATGGACGGACATTCTCTCACTGAAGCACACTACACAATTCTACAGAATTCCGCCTTGGTGGCTCCGTATATGGATGAACACCAGAATTTGCTACGCTCCAAACACCCGGAGCGGTCTGATGACTGTATTACACGTGAACAAACCAGGAGTTTCGCCAGCTGGTTGCAGACACGTACCATGCATGACACCTCTATTGAAGATGACATGTACTTGCTGTCCCAGTTACCATCTTCGAATATAATGACTTTCAAAGGGTACGAGATAAATGGTAATACATTTTACACGATCGCCCAAGATAAGAAGAGCACCAACCAAAACAGTGGTGTCCGCTTTGATGCAGAAACCAAGACGGGAAAGGAAACATATTATGGTTATATACAGGACATATGGAAACTTGACTATCGACGTGGTTTGAAGGTCCCTTTGTTTCGGGGCAAATGGGTCAATATGACACGAGGCGGGGTAACAGAAGACCCGCAGTACGGAATGACAATAGTGGATCTCAACAATCTTGCGTATGCAGACGAACCATTTGTCCTAGCCAATGATGTGGCACAGGTTTTATATGTGAAGGACATGTCTACCAAGCCAAGAAAAAGAAAAGATAAGGAAGCGAATGCATCGTACGATGAGCCAAAGCGGCACATAGTTGTTTCTGGGAAGAGAAACATCGTGGGAGTGGATGACAAGACAGACATGTCAGGAGATTATGAAAAGTTTGATGAAATTGCTCTATTCACAGTGAATATTGACCCGAGCATCCCGTTAAATGATGAAGATTTTCCATGGTTACGGCGCAAAGGGACACACGCGAAGAAAAAGTTTCACATCCAAAGATCTGGGATGTGATCGGCTTCAGTATCATCACTTTCTTCTCTGTTTCACACCCAGGAGGGAATCTCTGTAATAGTTAGGGTAGTTATGTGTTTTGGCATTTGAAACGCGAAGAAATTGTCGGAGTAAATAGCCACGGGTAGCCTAGCCGCCTTCCCCTGGCCCTCCGGAAAAATACGAGCTCGTCCGGCTCTCAAGAACCCAAGGCATGGGGCCGCCTTCCCCATGCCGGCTGTCACCTAGGCCGGCTTCGGAAGGCGGCCCAACTTTAGCCCTCATAAAGAAAACCATGGGAGGGCCGATTTCAAGCAGCCGGCTGCAAGAAGACCGACCTCAAGAGGCCGGCTCCCCTAAGGTGGTCGAGACCGTACCCTCAAAAGCTTGCATCCACCTAGCGATGATAAAGCAGGGCATGGCTACGGTGAAGCCTGCCACCCTCAAAACCTGGAGCACGACCGGCACTGTGCGGCGTATGGGTAGCCACGACCCGTCCGGCGCGGCACTGTTGCCCCGACAGCCCTGACGCCATCCACGACGGATTACCAGCGCGACCCACGGGCGGTGGGCCCCTTCTGGCAGAGAGACAC
Source organism: Aegilops umbellulata (assembly GCA_032464435.1). Taxonomy (NCBI): domain Eukaryota; kingdom Viridiplantae; phylum Streptophyta; class Magnoliopsida; order Poales; family Poaceae; genus Aegilops; species Aegilops umbellulata. The sequence continues at coordinate 423,820,440 of CP136059.1, forward strand.
CCGAAGGCGGCCACACCTCCTCCCAGTCAGGCCGAGAGAGAGTCGGCTCCCCACAGCCGGCTTGCCATCCTCCTCGGAGAAGACGCCTCGTTAAGGACACAAGACACAGTGAGGCTACAGTGATCGCCTGCCGGGCGGCAATACTGTAGCCGCGCCCACCGCGACCGATCCCGTGTCATCAGGATATCACAATAGTAACCAGCCGCCGACCAGGCCCTGAACAGTGGGGCCTGCCTGTCGACCAAGGAACCGGCAGCCGGCGGGACCCACCAGTCGGCTGGCCCCCGGCGACCAGCGCAGAAGCCGGCGAGCGCGGTCACAGGCGGCTGGGCCCGCGCCCAGCCGAATTACCATTGTACCCCCGGGGGGTAGGCCTATATAAACCCCCCGGTGCGCCCATGCAAAGGGTTGGACCCCAAGCTAGTTTTAGACACCATACGAGGAGAAGAAGCAGGCCAGCCGTGCCCTTCTTCCTCTTCCCACCAGAACAGCTCGAGGAGCGTTGTGTAGGTACTTGCTCATCTAGTGACCATGCGGAGACCCCGCAGAGCAGCAGTAGGGGTGTTATCTCCACGGAGAGCCCTGAAGCTGGGTAAAGTCCGCCGGCGTGCATGTCTTCGCCTTATCCCGTTTCCAGGCACCGACGATGTCCTACTGGCTCCCACAATGATAAGCCACCCGTTGGCATATGTCGCACCTACCACCCGACATTTGGCGCCCACCGTGGGGCCAGGTGCACCATCGTCCGGAGACCTGTTCTGGACGGGAACCCTCTTTCTCCCCAGCGAGCGTAGCCAGTTCGGCACGCCCAATGGCGCTTGCCCCGACGCGCTGCAAGGCGTCACCAGCATCTGCGCGGCGAGCAGCCTCGCCGATCTCCTCGACGAAACCCGCATCTCCGACGAGCTCGCCTCCGATGCGGGCACCGACCACCTCGCCAACCTCCTCGGCCGGCTCCATGTCTCCAGCGAGCCCGCTGCGGACCTAGAGTCGGTTGGCTCCACCGACCCGATGCCTGTCGATTTCGACATAGACTCCTATGACACCTTCCCCACCAACGTCGCGATCTACAATGACCCGCTTCCTCGGCCCGACGACCGCGATACTGTCACCACTGAGGTGATGGTCATCAGCCACGGCGGCCCGGCCGACGGGAGCACCCACGATGCCCCGCGCGCGGCGGTGCACGACTTGTCCGTCCCCCTCCCGGCTGACGCCGATGACGAAGCACTAGAGGCACGCCGCCTTGCCCTCCTCGCGGAGGGCCGGAGGCTGGCTTCCATAAGACACCTCACCGAGGCCTACCAGCGCGAAGCTGACCGCGCCGCCTTCGGCACGCCGGCCCCAGGCGGGCCAAGCCGGGCCGGCGTTGTCAGGCAACGCGGCGCCGTCCTTGCCGACGCGCTGGGAGTCGACCGCCCGGTCTATGCCACTCCGCTCGAGAACTTGCGCGCCGCCCAGGTGGCCGTAGACGAGTTGGGCGGCTTGGAGGCCGAAGACCTCCCCCACATGACCCGGCGCATTCAGCAGCTGATTGACGCGGCCGCACAGCGGCACGAAGCCGGCGCTCGCGCGGGAAGCCCTCCCCCGCGCCGAGATCACGGCGCGACGTCACGGGCGCCGACTACGAGCAACACCCGCGCGCGGCGCGAGAAAGTGCCGGCTTCCAGCCGAAGCCGGACCCGAATCTCCATCGAGCGAGACGTGGACGGCCGTCCCCGAGCCATGGAATGGCGGGGCAACCCGCCTCTGCCTTGACCTCGTGGAGAAAGATACCCCACCCCGCCGCAAGTGGCGCACCCGACTCTCAGCGGCCGACTAGGTCGCCGCGAAGGAGTCGGCGAGAATGACGCCCGCCATCGGATCGACCGCCTAGTGAGATCCCTGGCGCTGGAAGAAGAAGACGATGTTGGCCCGCCTTGTTTTGGCCCTCGCATCCACGACGAGCCCTTCCCCAAAGGGTTCTCGCTCCCAAGAGACACGCCTAAGTACAACGGCTCCGTGAAGCCGGAAGAATGGTTGATCGACTACTCCACTGCGGTCAGCATAGCAAACGGCAACCGGCACGTTGCCGTGAAGTACGTGCCCCTCATGCTGCAAGGCACGGTGCGGACCTGGCTCAACAGCCTCAAGCCTCTCAGCATCAACAGCTGGGTAGATTTCACCGAAGCTTTTGTACGCAACTTCACCAGCACCTACAAGCGGGCTCCCAAGCCCAGGCAGCTCTCCCTGTGTGTACAGGGCCCAGCCGAGTCCATGCGCGACTACCTCACGCGTTGGGCCGAGCTCCGCAATTCTTGCGAAGGGGTGCACGAGGTGCAAGCCATCGAATACTTCACTGCCGGGTGCCGAGAAGGCACCCTCCTCAAGCACAAGCTCCTCTACGACGAGCCGACCACCCTCGACGAGCTTCTGAACATAGCCGACAAATACGCCACCGCCGACTCTTCGATGAAGACCGAGCTCCGAGTAGACGCATCCAGGAAAGTGCTCAACCCGGCACCCAAGGCGCCGGTGGGGGATTCCGGCCGACGCCAGCACCCGAATGACCAGAAGCGCAAGGGCCCTGCGCCGCCTCTCGCTAGTCGGCAGGTGGCCACGGTCGAAGACACGCCGCCTGAAGGGCGGCCCGCGCCCAAGAAGCCTAAGGGCGGCCGGCCGGCTTGGCAGCCGGCTTTCTCCTACGAGCAAACTCTTGACGCACCGTGCAAGTTCCATAGCGGCGCGAAGCCGTCCAACCACACCACCCGGAAGTGCCATTGGCTCACCCGAATTTCCAAAGGCGAAGGGCTCGTGCCGCCGCCGCCGACCGGCCCGCCGCCTCCGGCTCCGCCGGCCCAGGCCGCTCGGCCCGCGGTCGGAGCCGTGCAAGACGAGTTCCCCGATGAACAAGAAACCTACGTCATCTTTACAAGCCAGCCTGAAGACCGGCGCGGTAAGCGCCGAGATCGCCAGGAAGTCGGCGTGGTCACTGCCGACCCCGCCGGACACATGCATTGGTCAGAAAGGCCCATCAGCTGGAGCCGGGCCGACCACCCAGAGGTGATGCCGTCCCCCGGCTCTTATGCGTTGGTTCTGGAAGCCACCCTCGCGACAGACAGACGCACTGCTCGCTTCTCCCGCGTACTGATAGACGGCGGGAGCAGCATCAACATCCTGTACCGTGACACCCTGGAGAAGCTAAGTGTCAAGACGAAGCAGCTCATGCCGACTCGGACGGTGTTTCACGGCATCGTACCTGGCCTGTCCTGCGCCCCCATTGGCAAAATCAAGATTGATGTACTCTTTGGGGACAAGGAGCACTTCCGCCGGGAAGCAATCTGGTTTGAAGTGGTGGATCTGGAGAGCCCCTACCACGCGTTGCTTGGCCGACCCGCCTTGGCCAAGTTCATGGCGGTTCCCCACTACGCATACCTCAAGATGAAAATACCAAGTTCCAAGGGCATCATCATCGTGGCCGGCAATTACAAGAAGTCTGCCGAGTGCGCTGCCGCTAGCAGCCGGCTGGCCGAGTCCCTTGTGATTGCTGAGGAGAGGAAGACACTGGACCGAGTCGTGGCCCTGGCCAGCAAGTAGCTGAACCAGTCCCCCGACCCCAAGGAGCATGATGCCCAAGGATCTTTCCAGTCGGCCAAAGAAACCAAGAAGATACCCCTTGACCCCGAACACCCCGAGAGGTTCGCCGTCATAGGGACAGACCTGAACAGCAAATAGGAAGGCGAGCTCGCCGATTTCCTCCGTGAGAATCGGGACATCTTTGCATGGTCTCCCAAGGACATGTCGGGTGTTCCGAAGGAATTCGCCGAGCACAAACTACACGTCCGAGAAGACGCGGAACCAGTCAAGAAGCCCCTCCGCCGACTATCAGAGGAGAAGAGAAGGATTGTAGTGGAGGAGATAGCCCGGCTTCTGGCAGCCGGCTTCATTGTGGAAGTTTTCTTCCCAGAGTGGCTTGCCAACCCGGTCCTCGTGTTGAAGAAGAACAACAAGTGGCGCATGTGTATAGACTACACAAGCCTCAACAAGGCCTGCCCCGAAGATCCCTTCGCCCTCCCCAGGATCGACCAAGTGATAGATTCCACAGCCGGATGCGAGCTGTTGAGTTTCTTGGATGCTTACTCAGGATATCACCAGATAAAGCTAGACCCGGATGACCGCCTGAAGACCGCCTTCTTCACGCCATTCGGAGCCTTCTGCTACCTGACTATGACATTCGGCTTGAGGAATGCCGGTGCCACTTTTCAGCGTTGAATGCAGAAGTGCCTCCTCAAGCAACTCGGCAAAAACGCTCACGTCTACGTGGACGACATTGTGGTGAAGACGGAGAAGCGCGGCACCTTGCTGGAAGACCTGAAAGAAACATTTGAGAACCTGCGCCAGTTCCCAATCAAGCTCAACCCCGAGAAATGCGTGTTCGGAGTGCCAGCCGGCCAGCTCCTAGGCTTCCTGGTCTCCGAACGCGGCATCGAGTGCAACCCGGTGAAGATCAAGGCCATTGAGAGAATGGCGATCCCTACCAAGCTTCGAGAAATCCAGAAGTTCACCGGATGCTTGGCCTCCTTGAACCGCTTCATCAGCCGGCTCGGAGAGAAAGCTCTCCCTCTCTACCGCCTCATGAAGAAGAGCACTCACTTCGAGTGGAATGACCAGGCCGACCAAGCTTTTCACGAGCTGAAGAAGATGCTGGCCACACCACCTGTCCTGGCGGCGCCGACTGAGAAAGAGCCCTTGCTCCTTTACATTGCCGCAACCAGCCGGGTGGTCAGCACTGTCATCGTAGTCCAGCGCCCGGAAGAAGGCCGAGCCCAGCCGGTCCAGAGGCCGGTGTATTATTTGAGGGAGGTGCTGTCCGCCTCAAAGCAGAACTACCCGCACTACCAGAAGATGTGTTATGGCGTGTACTTCACCGCCAAGAAGCTGAGGCCCTACTTTCAAGAGCATCCCATCACGGTCGTATGCACCGCTCCGCTGGCCGAGATCATAGGCAGCCGGGATGCATCCGGCCAGGTGGCGAAGTGGGCCATCGAGCTGGCCCCCTACACAATCTTCTATCAGCCCCGCACCGCCATCAAGTCCCAAGCACTAGCCGACTTCCTCCTCGACTGGGCCGAGACCCAGTACCTGCCGCCGGCTCCCGACTCCACCCATTGGCGCATGCACATCGATGGGTCCAAGATGCGCACCGGCTTGGGAGCCGGCGTCGTCCTTACCTCCCCCAAGGGCGACAAGCTCAGATACACGCTGCAGATTCACTTTGCCACCTCCAACAATGTAGCCGAGTACGAGGCGCTCATTCACGGGCTCCGGCTTGCCAAAGAACTCGGCATTCGCCGGATCCTGTGTTATGGCGACTCGGACTTGGTGGTTCAGCAATCATCCGTCGACTGGGACGCCAAGGACGCAAATATGGCAAGCTACTGCTTCCTGGTGCAGCAACTCAGTGGATACTTTGAAGGATGCGAGTTCCTCCACATACCGCGAGCCGACAATGAGCCAGCCGATGCCCTCGCTCGAATAGGCTCCACTCGGCAAGCAATTCCAACCGGCGTCGCTCTACAACGCCTCCTCAGGCCGTCCATCAAGCCGTCTCCAGAGTCCGACTCCATCTTCGTACCGCCCAACCCCGACGCAGCCGGGTCCGGCTCGAAGAACCAAACAGACGACCCGGGGACTGCAATAGTCGGCCCGGGGACTGCCACACCCGGCTCGGGGACTGCAGTAGTCGGCTCGGGGACTGCAGTACCCGGCTCGGGGACTGCACCAACACAATAGCCGGCGACTGACTCCGGCATTTCATCACCCAGCCCGCCCACCCTGGTGGCAGTAGCCACATTGGCAGTAGAAGAAATCGCAGCTCCATCATGGGCTCAGTCCATCCTCAACTTCCTAGTGAACCAAGATCTGCCGACTGACGAAACAGAGGCAAGACAAGTCCAACGTCGAGCCGGAGCATACACGATCATCAACAGAGAACTCGTCAAGCGCAGTGTCACTGGAGTCCTCCAACGGTGTGTCGAGCAAGAGAAGCGCATTGCAATCCTCAGAGACATCCACCAAGGAGAATGCGGCCACCACGCGGCCTCGAGATCACTCGTCACCAAAGCTTTCCGCCATGGTTTCTTCTCGCCGACCGCTTTGGATGACGCCAAAGAATTAGTCAAATATTGCAAAGGGTGCCAACTCTTCAGCTCCAAGCAACACATGCCGGCTTCGGCACTCAAGACCATTCCCATCACCTGGCCCTTCGCCGTGTGGGGATTGGACATGGTGGGCCCATTCAAGACGGCGCGCGGCGGCATGACGCATTTGCTCATCGCCGTCGACAAATTCACCAAGTGGATTGAGGCAAAGCCGATCAAGAAGCTGAATGGGCCGACTGCCGTGACATTCATCATAGATATAACAACTCGGTACGGCGTGCCACACAGCATCATCACTGACAACGGCACGAATTTTGCCAAAGGAGCCTTGGCACGTTTCTGCGCAGCACAAGGTATCCGGCTGGACTTAGCGTCTGTCGCCCACCCACAGTCAAACGGCCAGGTCGAGCGAGCCAACGGCCTCATCCTCTCCGGCATCTAGCCCCGACTGGTCGCGCCACTTGAGCGTTCAGCCGGCTGTTGGCTCGACGAGCTGCCGGCTGTCCTCTGGAGTCTGCGCACTACTCCAAACAGGTCAACCGGCTTCACTCCTTTCTTCCTCGTGTACGGTGCCGAGGCGATCATCCCAACCGACATCGAGTTCAACTCACCCTGGGTAACCATGTACACGGAGGCGGAGGCAGAGGAAGCACGAGAAGACGGCGTCGACCTGCTGGAAGAGGGCCGGCTGTTAGCCCTCAGCCGGTCTGCTATCTACCAGCAGGGGTTGCGCCGCTACCATAGTCGGAAGGTCAGGCCAAGATCCTTCCAGGAGGGCGATCTTGTGCTCCGGTTGATCCAGCGAACAGCCGGCCAGCACAAGCTCTCGGCCCCGTGGGAGGGCCCCTTCGTCATCAGCAGAAGTTTAGGCAACGACTCCTAATACCTGATCAACGCACAGAAGCCCAAGGCACGCAAGAGAGACGACTCCGGCAAGGAGTCGGAACGACCATGGAATGCCAAACTCCTTCGAAGATTTTACAGTTGAAATGCAGTATGTATGACGCTAACTTTTGTATTAAGTATGAGACAATAGGCCCCACGAGGAGGAGTCGGGGACTGCCATCTTTTATTCATGAACGAAAAGTATCACGCTTATGACCTTGTCATTTCATTTACTCATTTTGTCCGGCACCGGGTTCGACTAGTCGGCCCGGGGACCGACCGACTAGAGTTATATTGGAAGTCTCGCCCGCTGTCAGGCAAGTAGTGTGCCGACACCTAGGCTTAGCCCTTGCCAAAGCCGCAGTTTGAAGAACCAGCTGTTCGGCTGGCAAGGGTCAAAAGCAGGAAAGGGTGCGCACACGAAAAAATGGCTAGGGACTAACGGACCAGTATAACGAGAGCCGGTTTGCCGCCTACCGCCGACCGACTACCAGAGTAGCCGGCCGGCCGGTTTCCATCCACTCCACTTCAATCCAACAAAGCTCGAGTACTTGCCTCCCCAAAGTGGGAAGGCGGCAAAGGAAAAAGCCTAAGGATAAAAAGCATACGTGAATGGAAACCAAGCATGCACATAATAATATTTACATAAAAAGACCTCCAAGAGGCCAGCATTCAACATAGTTTGAGTACATCCCCAGTGGGTGGAACTGCGAAAGCTTAAAGTTTGTTCAAAAGACAAGAAGTAGGAAAAATATGGGCGGCAGGTCAAGCTGGCGGGGCGACTGATGAGTTGGGTTGGTCGGTGGAGACGGTTGTGTCGGCTGGAGGGGTAACCGGTTGGCGAACCTCGGCTTGGTCACCGCTTCCCACGGAGGGCGCGCTTCCGCGCGCCTCGTTGCCGGAGGCACGGTCAACCTGAGGCTGGCCGGTTGTTCCACTAGCCGGCTCGATGTTTTCACCGCCCTCTTCCTCGTCATCTTCGCCCTCGTCGCTGGAGGCGATCTCCTCGGCCGAGTCCTCGCTCTCCGCCGGGTTCAGACCGAACCACTCCTCCGGCTGGGCGATGCCATCATCATTGATTTCAGGCGCGAAGACACTGGTGTCGGTGCACTCGGCGATCGTTGAGGCACGCTGCGCGATAGCCAGCCGCACTTCCTCCAGCTCTGCGTCAGCCTCCAGCCACCAAGTGCGTAGCTGGTCGAGGTTCAACCCTGGGTACCAAGCGCGAACGAACTCCAGCGCACGTCCGGCTCCAAGACGGGCCGCCGACGCCTTCCAAGCTTCAAAATGACCAGTTGCGACCTCCAGCCAATCGGCGGTCCGGCTCGGGGTGCGAGGGATCGTCTCGCTGGGCCAGAGGGCAGCCAGCACCTGCGCCCCGGCATGTTGGAGCCGGCGAAGCATCCGGTGTGTCAGCTGCAGCCGCGCTTGGATTGCCAAGAGCTGCTCCTCCAGCGTCCGATTTGCGTCTGGCGCGATGATGACCCCCGCCTGATGGTGCGCCTCGCGGTGGGCCTCGATGGATTGGGTGGCGAAGGCGAAATAGCCGGGAAAGTAGTCTGCACAAGAAAACGGGTAGCAGCACAAGTCAGGCCTAAACCCAGGTAGCAAGAGGTGGGGGAGGAGCGAGGAAGGTGCTTACCGTCGATCAAGTCCTCGACGCGGCCGAAACCTTCATCTAGCGCTTGCCAAGTCTCAGCCCAATTCGCCGCCTTAGTCTCAAACTCCGCCTTCAGGGCGGCCTTGTTGTCCTGTGCTTTTTGCAGCGCCGCTTTGTGGCTCTCCTCCTGGCCAGCCAGCCTCTTGACCAGGCGGTCATGCTCCTGGACCAGGTCGGCGTACGAGGCGTCCTTGGTGCGTAGAGCGGCATGCGCTTCGCCGAGTTCCTTCCTCAAGTCGGCGTTGGCCCCTGAAAGCACGAAAGGCAGAAGAAAAAACCAATAAGGAAAAAGTCGTCGAGGAAGATCCGACCCGACTGCTCGGCAGTCGGCCCGAATCTCGGGGACTACACCCAGTGGGAGCGCTGACGCGCCCCCACAGGAGATAGACAAGTTCAAGCACCTACTTCGGCTGTTGACCAGGTCGTCGGTTTTCCAACTCAACTCCTGAGCCTGGGAGTTGAAGGCGGCAGCACGAGAGTTATGATATTCCTGAAAGTTCAGACAGGAAGCAAGAATAAGGTTGTCATCAAGAAAGATCCGACCCGACTGCTCAGCAGTCGGCCCGAATCTCGGGGACTACACCCAGTGGGTGCGCTGACGCGCCCCCACGGAAGAAATCAAGAAACCAACGCGGCCAAGAATAAAAAACTCACCCGGATGACGGCCCGCGTCGACAGGAACTCCTGGGTAAGCTGCTGCAACAAGGCGGCCTGCGCTTGAAGCCGGCTCCGGACCTCTCGAGTTGCCACGTTCAGCTCGCCCGTCCCCCCGCTGGGAGTCCACTCAGACGTGGCGTGCTGGCCGCCTCCAGGGCCTCCGCTGACTGGCCGGCACCCGCAACTCGGCGCGACTTCGGCGGAGCCGCGTTTCCCCCCGTGCGCTGACGCGCCACCAGCAGCACCTCGAGGCCGGCTCCGCGTGCCGGCTCACCCCCAGCCAGCTCCTCCGGCGCCGCCGACGATTGACCACCCTGGCCCGATCCGTTTGGCGCCGTCGCTGACACCCTCTCCGCGGAGACCACGAGGTCCTTCCCCCTCCCCATCAGCGGCGGATCTTGGACAATTTCCTCCGCCAGGGGCAATGCGGTGTCCGAGGCCACGTATCGGAGGGGGATGGCGAGCAGCGGAGGCTGGTTGCGTGAACCTTCCGCCTCCGTCTCCGTAGTCGCCGCCTCCACCTGGGCCTTGGCTGCCGCGTCAGCCTGCCCCTTCGCCGCCTGGGCGGCTGCCCGTTCCGCCGCTTCCCGCTCCTCCCGCGCCTCACGGGCGTTCTGCTCCGTGGCCTCCCTGAGATCGGCGGCAGGGTCCATGCGGCGGGGGCCTGAAGACCATCCAATCGGCCCAACCACGGAGCCACCCGGGCCCCGCTCAAGGGAAAGTGGCGCCCTGTTCGTCAAACAGAGAAAGGTCAGGAAAATGATCAAAACAAAAGAAAAACAATGAAAAAAGTACGTCCAAGCCTTCGACGACTTACGCTGAGACTGCCTGAGGCTGCTTCACCGCTTTGCGGAAGCGGGCCGCCTTCGCGGCCGCCTCGTCTCGTTTTGTCGCCGCGGCAGCGGCTTTAGACTTTTTCGGCCGGCTGCCGAAGAGGGTTGACGCGACTCGGCGTTTCTGTGCGCCGCTGCTGGCGGCCGGCGCGGTGGACGAGCCCGCGCCCTGATGGTCGGCCGCCGGCTGGCGACGCGGGGCGACTTCTACATCGGCATCATCCGGCCAATCTTTGAAGCTGGCGGTGAGCCCTGCGCCCTCGGGCTCGGCGTTGTCTCCCGCAGCGGCGTCTTCCATGGCGGCCGCCCCCAGATCCGGGTCATCGACGTCGTCCATCGCGCGGTCGGCATCGTACTGGCGTTCTATCCCTGCCGCCCCGGGCGGCGGCGGAAGAAGGGGGTTCTACTAGGAAGGGCCGACTGGTCAAAAGCCGGCCGTCATGAGGCCGGATATCAACAAAAGGAGAAGAAAGAGAGGCAAACTTACCACAGGCGGAGGATTGGCGCGTGAGTACGGCGCCTTGCCGTACTGCCAGTCGGTGCCGAGTTTGCAACTGGCGATGTAGTTAACCATGAGCGACACCTCCGCATGAGGCATCTCCCAGGTGCTCAGCCGGCTTGGGTCGATGCGGCCGCTCATCTGGCACATCATATGGGGCCGGCGTTGGAGAGGAAGAATCCGGCGCTCCACAAAGGCGGCCACCAAATCGGACCCGCGCAGGCCTTCCGACTGGATCATCACCCGAAGCCAGGCGATGGCGGCGTTCCCGGCAGGGGACAGGGACCTGGACCGGAAGCTCCATGAGGGCTGCCTCCCAGCCGGCGGGCCGGCTACGTAAGCCAGCAAATTGATGTTGTCTCCTCTCGGGGGTGAGCCGGCGTTCTTCACGTAGAAATACGACCTCTGCGGATAGGCGGGAACGGATTGTTCTCGCCTGACCTCCTCATGGCGATGTAGGCTCCGCAGGGGGCGGGCACGCCTGCGACGACGATGCCAAGTTTGCTCTGGAAGAATTCCCCCCAGAGCTCCAGCGTGGGGAGCACGCCCAAGAAGCCTTCACAGAGAGAGACGAAGGCCGACAGCAGCATCACCGCGCTGGGCGTGAGGTGATGCGGCTGTAGGTTGTAGAACTCGAGGAAGGAGCGCCGAAATCCACTCGCCGGAAGGCCGAAGCCGCGCAGGAAATGCGAGCGGAAGACGACCCGCTCGCCTTCCTCCGGTGCCGGCGAGATTTCCGTTTCCGGTGCCAGGCAGACCCGCACGAGGTTGGCGCCGGGCAGGCGCCGGGTCTGGCGGAGGAACTTCACATGGTCGTCGTGGACATTGGAGCCATTCCACGAGCTCGATAGTGCCATAAGGGAGAGATGATGCAGCGGTGCGGCGGCGCTGAGGCAGGAAGCTGCGGCAACGGCAAGAAGGAGAAGGAAGACGAGGGGGGACGGAGTGGGGGAGAGCATGCGAACCCTTGCCTCTCCCCCTCCCCCCTACTTATAGGCTCACGTAGCGGAGCCGAGGAGGCGCGGCGTGGGGGAACGTGGAGATCGATCATGCCCACTTTCCCCACGTCTCGCGTTTATTACGCCTTAAAAACGGCGAAGTAAAACCGCCATAGGAAGGCGAGCGGTCCACCTTTGGCCGCAGAAGATCAGCGCTCGGGCCGAGGCGAAGGAGTGGCGGGCCCGGACCTGCGGCGGCGTCCCGTCGTGCGCGTGCACTGGCAGGTTTTCGCTGCCACGTGGTCCGTGAGAGGGCTCGCGGTCAGCGTGCGGGTCAACCACCATCCCGCCTGCAGGGCACAAGAGCAAAGCTGGCTCCTCAGGGTGAGAAGCTGACCAAGCTTCTCGTCCCTCTGCCCGCCTCAAAGCACCATCAGCTTCGGGGACTACTATCAGAGTAAATAGCCACGGGTAACCTAGCCGCCTTCCCCTGGCCCTCCGGAAAAATACGAGCTCGTCCGGCTCTCAAGAACCCAAGGCATGGGGCCGCCTTCCCCATGCCGGCTGTCACCTAGGCCGGCTTCGGAAGGCGGCCCAACTTTAGCCCTCATAAAGAAAACCATGGGAGGGCCGATTTCAAGCAGCCGGCCGCAAGAAGACCGACCTCAAGAGGCCGGCTCCCCTAAGGTGGTCGAGACCGTACCCTCAAAAGCTTGCGTCCACCTAGCGATGATAAAGCAGGGCGTGGCTACGGTGAAGCCTGCCACCCTCAAAACCTGGAGCACGACCGGCACTGTGCGCCATACGGGTAGCCACGACCCGTCCGGCGCGGCAGTGTTGCCCCGACAGCCCTGACGCCATCCACGACGGATTACCAGCGCGACCCACGGGCGGTGGGCCCCTTCTGGCAGAGAGACACCCAAAGGCGGCCACACCTCCTCCCAGTCGGCCCGAGAGAGAGTCGGCTCCCCACAACCGGCTTGCCATCCTCCTCGGAGAAGACGCCCCGTTAAGGAGACAAGACACGGTGAGGCTACAGTGATCGCCCGCCGGGCGGCAGTACTGTAGCGGCGCCCACCGCGACCGAGCCCGTGTCATCAGGATATAGCAGGCCAGCCGCGCCCTTCTTCCTCTTCCCACCAGAACAGCTCGAGGAGTATTGTGTAGCTACTTGCTCATCTAGTGACCATGCAGAGACCGCGCAGAGCAGCAGTAGGGGTGTTATCTCCACGGAGAGCCCTGAAGCTGGGTAAAGTCCGCCGGCGTGCATGTCTTCGCCTTATCCCGTTTCCAGGCACCGGCGATGTCCTACTGGCTCCCACAATGATAAGCCACCCGTTGGCATATGTCGCACCTACCACCCGACAGAAATTTTATGTGCAAACAAATTCTTTCATTTATTTACTGATTTTTTCAACTAAATGACCCTGAAATTGAAAAGTATTTCAAATGAACTCAGAAAAGGTTGAAAGTTGGCATGGTATCATAATTTCATGCACATAGCATGTGCAAAAAAGTAGAGAGGGTTACCACAAAAACTAGATGCACTTCGTGTACAAAATGGACAATCTCTTTCGAAGTATCAGTGTTTCGGACGAAAACTCATCCGTTACAAAGGCATTTCATTTTTTAAATAACCTAAGCATTACCAAATTGAATATAATGATAAAACACAGTAATATTAAACATAAGAAAAAAGAATCACTGAAAAATCTATTTTCAAAGCTAAGTTATTCACAAACTAGTGATTCACACAAATTTCAAATAATTCAAAATTTAAACTATTCAAATTTGTAAACTACCGGTACTAACAGAAAGTTTGTAATTTTTTGTACCTAAAGCAAAAATATTCACAAACAAACTCTAAATACAGCAAAAAACAACTCTAAAGTAAATAAAAAAGAAAAAAAGCCCACCTACTGGGCCACAGCGGCCTGCATACGACTAGAAACCCAAATTCTAGTTGGGCTAGGATGCAGGCCCGCTAGCCCAGTAGGCCCAATAGGGCATCGCAGAAGAGGTAGGCCCAGAAGGCCTGCTTAAGAGAGGAGCTCGAGACAGCAGCGACGACGGGGCTTATAAGCAGGTGCGAGTGCCCCTCGGCTAGCGAGGTGGGACTAAACTTTTGCGCCCCTCGCCTGGCAGCGCACACCCTTTAGTACCGGGTCGTGGCTCCAACCGGTACTAATGAGGGGGGCGGTCTTTAGTAACGGTTGGAGCCACCACCCGGTACTAAAGGGGTGTCGTTCCCGCCGCTTGGCCGGGCCAAAACTAACCTTTAGTACAGGCTGGTGGCTCCAACCGGTACTAAAGGTCCATCCTATATAACTAAACACTTCAAAAATTTCAGTTTCTCATCTGCTTCTTCTCCTCTGCCCCGTCGCCCGCCGCCCCCGTCTCCATATCCCTCGTCGCCGCCCCCGTCGCCGCCCCCGTCGCCACCCCGTCCCCGTCGTTGACGTCCCGTTGTCACCGTCCCCGTTGTCCCCGTCGTCACCGCCGCCCCGTCCCGGCCCGTCCCCGTCCCCGTCATCGCCGCCCCATCCCCGTCGTCGCCACCCCGGCCCGTACGTCCCCGTACCCGTCGTCGATGCCCCGTCCCTGTCCCCGTCGTCGCCATCCCCGTCGTCGCCATGCCCGTCGCCGTCCCCGTCGCCGCCCCCCGTCGCCTCTCGCCTCACCGGTGAGCACACACACACACTACATTTTTTTAGTTTTTTAGTTATAGAAATAGTTATAAAAATGTTAGAATTTTTTCGTTTTTTAGTTATAGAAAAATTTAGTTATATAGCTCTGTTAGAAATGTTAGAATTGTTAGAAATTTTTCTGTTTTTTAGTTATAGGAATAGTTATAAAAAAGTTAGAATTGTTAGAATTTTTTTTGTTCTTTAGTTATAGAAATAATTATAAAAAGTTAGAATTTTTTCTTTTTTTAGTTATAGAATTATTAGAAATGTTATCAAATGTCCGTTATATATATATAGAAATGTTATATTTTTTCTTCTATTTTTTAGTTATAGAAATATTAGAAATGTTAGTTATATAGCATTGTTAGAAATGTTATAGGAATGTTAGTTATATAGAAATGTTAGAAATTTTAGTTATCAAAATCTAATCATTAAAAAATGTTACTTTTTGCGGGCATATAGCTAGTATTTGTTCTCGACGATGCCTAGCCCGCATCCTCGCCGTTGACCCATCCGCGACGTCGTCCGGCTGACCCATGTCCGGGACTGGGCTCCGCCGGGCTGGCACTGGGAGGTGCTCCCTGGAGGGGCGCGCCGCTTGATGAGGAACCCGGCCCCGGGTCCCGCCGTCGACCCCGATCTCGTTTGGTGGCGTTCGCGTGGGCCAGTTTCGCTGTGGAGGGAGCCGGCTATGCGGTGGGAATGCCTAAGTGGGATAAGTCTGAGAAAGAGATGTTGGATGCATGTGTCACTCCAGAAACATTGAGCTGACCCCCCAGGTGCAGGACTTGGTTCTATGCGCATGGGGGGGAGTTGGACCCGAAGACAGGCAAAGTTTCGAAGAAGGCATGTCTGGACGGATCCGAAGATAAGCTACTTGTTGCAATAGAAGAGGCTCGATCCGGGTTGTTCGAGCCCAACAGAGAGAACGACGAGCTTACGCGTGCCCTGGAAAATCCTTAACACCCGGGAAGAACATGAGGCATGGGCTCTATTCCATGGTATGAGGGGTTTTCGGACTGGAACGCCGACTACAGAACCCGTGCGAGAAAGAAGATTGCGGAGGAGAAGAAGAGGAAGATGGAGTAGGAGCAGAGGAAGCTAGACTATGAACGCCTTCAAGGCCTAGAATCAGCGCACGCGGACTTGGCAGTAAAATTCCAGCGGCAGCAGGAGCAGATCGACTCACTTAGCCAGCAAAGGGGGTCTCAGCAGCTAGCGGATGATCCACCATTGGATAGCACCGTCCCATCCATGCCGAGAAGCAGCGTGGGTTCCGCCCCGGGCGACACATTGCTGGATAGCTACCCAATGGATGACATCATGGAGAACACTAATTGCGAGCTACACTTCAAAATGAAGAACATATCCATGAAGGTGGCGGACGCCCTTGCTTTTACAAATCCCACCGAGGCAACCTTCCATTGCAACCCGATTCCAGCGGGCTATGCTCGTGTCTTGGTTGATGAGGTGGTGGACCAATATTCGGGGCTAGAGCTTGACATTCCTGGAGGTGATGATGAGCACACACTAGGAGAGACCAACCATCGTATCATCCTATGGAGAAAGGATTGCATCATCTTTCGAAGGCCACCGACACCGCGTCATCCGACTCCTCGTCGCAGTCCGCCACCGAGTCAGCAGACTCCCGCTCCTCCAAGTCCACCAACGCATCAGGCCACTCCTCCTCCAAGTCCGGCACAGCTTCAGGCCACTACTCCTCCTCCAAGTCCGGCAAAGTGTCAGGCCACTCCTCCTCCAAGTCCGGCACAGCTTCGAGACACTCCTCCTCCAAGTCCGGCACAGCTTCAGGCCACTCCTCCTCCTCCAACTCGGACACGTCAGCTGTCTTTGCCGCCTCAGCAATCACGGAAGAGAGCTGCCTCAGCTATGGTGCGTAGCGGTACAAGTCGAGGTAGTACTGGAGGTACAGGCAGAGGCAAGCGATTTCAATATGGTCCAAGCCTCGTGCCTCTTCCGCAGAGGCCTTACGACAAGTATGAGGAGGAAAATGTAGCCATATCGAAGGTGGAGGTGGAAGCCCATTTTGCACCGAAACCGCCACCGCCGCCAAGGGAGAAAGTGCCTGTGGAAAAGATTGACCACTTCATTCGTATGGCTAGAGCACCAGCTCCCAAGCCTGTTGACACAGACTATGAGCGCCACATCAAGTAGTTAAATCGAGCACGTTTACAGAAAGAGGTGAGCTCGAGCTCGAGCAAATCAGCTGGCAAAAGGAGCGGTAAAACCGTTCCCCAACTGGGAGAACAGGCGGCGCAATCAATCCCCCTGCTTGTTGCGCCAACAACACATGAGAGTAGGCACGCCGAATATTATTGTCGGCAAACCGTTAACGTTCCCGGGGTGGGCGATGTGGTAATAACCGAGGAGCATATTGCGCAGGCTAATTCGATCAGGATCATTGTTGGACAACTCCTCGATATCGAGCCCATGTCTCCGACTAGAGAGGAGAAAATAAAACGGAAATATGCCCGGGGCCAACCTTTGGTCGATGCAGAGGAGGTCAATAAGCTCCCAACGAGAATGTATGAATTGCATCAATGGTACATGGGCATTACCAAGATTTCCAATCGAGAGTCCCTCATGGTGAATGTCAACAAAGAGCATTACTACCATGAGAAACCTGTGACCGTTGAGTATTCAGAACTATTTCAGCTATACAATAAAGACGCACTTGACAAATCTATCATCAGTTGCTATAGTGATTTCTATTTGTAATTTAAGTCTCAAGCTAGCTGTAGTGATCATTTTGATCAATCATTACCTGTAATTATCCTCACTATATTCTTTTCGGTGGTATTATGTAGGATGAAGATTTATGAAATGAAAAAAGGTGGACGCTATGGCATTGGGTTCGTTGACCCAAATACCATTAATGAATACACATGGAAAATAGATCCATATGACACAAAAAGTGTAGAGGAAAGCATGCTACAGTTCTTCAAGGAACTCAAATACAATGAAGATATACTACTTCCTTACAACTTCAAGTGAGTCACACTGTCTTGTACTACAAATTCTGTTTTTCCATACTAGCTAGCTACATGTTTTTGCTTACATATGCCCGCTTAATTAAGAAATGCAAACGTGTGTGCATGCAGATTTCACTGGATCTTGTTAATCATTAAAGTTGATGAAGGAATAGTTGAAGTACTAGACTCACTACTTAAGAAAGCAAGTGACTACACCATCGTGAAGGGGATAGTCAACAGGTAATTTCAATCGTTATTAACTATATCTTGGCCTATTTAATTAGTTCGTCATTTCCTGATAACAAGTATTTAATAACCCATTTATTGATTTTCTTTGTCGGCGGGCAGGGCTTGGGCAAAGTTCATTAGGGCCACTCCAAGCCCATGGAAACAAAATCTGAAATGGTATCAACCCAAGGTAAGTAATTAAGTACTACTAGCTAGCTGCCATCTCTTTAATTATCATGCTTGATTAATTATTATCTGATCAAATTCCATTCTCGTAAAGGCCCTGAAGCAGGCGCCAGGGAATGATCTACGTGCATACTACGTTTGCGAGAACATTCAAATGATGGCGTCCAAAAGGAGCAAATCTCAAAGACATGAGTCGGTACGATATCGATTGTCAGAACACTATTCACAATTTTTACACCATTATCGTATCTAGTCACACAACTAATACACATGCATATTGATCTCCTTCTTAACAGTTCAAAGAGGTGCGGGAAAAGCTCCTAGCACAGGACCGCATAGAAGCAATTCAATAGGAAATAGCGGGATTTTTGCTCGACCAGGTCATAGATCCCAAAGGAGAATACTATTACCCGCTACCGCCCCCATGAATCACTTCCAATTGTTATCGTGCTCCGAACGCACCAATTAGCTAGGCTAATGCCACTGGCTCCGAAGGCACCAATTAGGAGAAATTGTATATATATATATACATGTGTGTATATTTGTGTGAATTAATTAATGGTGGTTGTGAGACATTCGATGATATATATATATATATATATATATATATATATATATATTATGATCGGTTCTACTAGAAATTCTATTTATATATATGCATAACGTGTACAATATGTAGTATCGTAAAATACCAGCAAACGAAAAATAATTAAATGGAAAACACAAAATTAAATGAAAAAGAAATCATAAACCCAAAACTTCCCCAATCTTTTAATACCGGTTGGTGACACAAACCGGTACTAAAGGGCTCCCTGCCCCCGAAGCTGCCTCATGCCACGTGGTTGCGCTTTAGCACCGGTTCGTGCTGAACCGGTACTAAAGGGGGGGGGCTTTAGTGCCTACACTTTAGCGCCGGCTACCAAACCGGCACTAAAGGGCCTTACAAACCGGTGCTATTGCCCGGTTCTGCACTAGTGGTAGGGTGCAATACGGTGCTCTACGATGAGCTAGTGATCGTATAATCACCGCAAAACTATATATAGTGACCGTAAAGAGCGTATTGTTACATATGTTGACCGCCAGTGTATTTTTCTCGTTTCAAATTAAGCCATATTAACCGGAAAGGACGCAGTATGGACTAGTACTGGTACTGCTTTGATGTGTCCTGTCAACTCGCCAAACGAGGAGAAGCTTTCTTACTACACCTCTCCCTTGCCCACGCGCGCGGTGGTTCGCAGGATGAGGAGAGGGTTTTGACTACATTGCGCCCTCTCCCTCTCCCTCGCCCTCGCCCTCACGGTGGATGTGCAGCAGTTCAATCGGTGTCAGATTGCCAGAAGCGTAATGTGTACTATAGTATCATCATTGTTGGACCTTCCGAAGAGGCGAAGAGCCAAGTGCAAGGTTCACACGAGTACGAATTGTTGAACCTCCCGAAGAGGCAAAGAGCCAAGCGCAAGGTTTTATAGGTGTTGTCGTCCTAGTAGGAGCGTACTACAACTATAGCGAACAATGCTACTTTATGATGCCGCCACGTCACGTATATCCAAAGCCGTGCCACCTTTTTTTCTCAAAGAGCGTGTTGGAGCCCGTGCAACAACCACACAAGTTCCACGTACACATAACACATTTACTTGTAATAAATTCTAAAGGAAAAATGCCAGTATGCCACACAAGTTCATCTCCAATGCATGTGATAAATTTCTGCACGACTAGTCTATATATATTCACAACGCTACCATTCACAATTTACCGTACTCCACTTACACGTTATAGATGGGCTACATGTCCTCCTCCAGGTTACAGTCCCAAGTGTTCTTCATGGATGGCACGGTCGATAGCGGTGGGCAACAGGAATCATTGTCGCAGCTTTCTAGCGGCATAACTCAGGGATAGCATGTCCCAACATGTCGTTCATCCGGCGGTGCGCACGGAAGACACAACCATGCTTCATGAACGGCAGGCCTTCCGTGTCGTGCACGGAAGATGGCATCCGCTTCACAATGGGGTAGTTGTCCCCGATGAAAAGCGAGTACTCTCCAAGAGTTTTCCTCGACACCCACGTAGCATCACGGGGGTCGAACTCGGCGCCGTTCATCTGGTACACGCGGCATCTCAGATCTGGACACATGGTGACATACATAGTCAAGGTCCATGCATAATAATGTGGTGCTCAAATATGGCGGTCAGTAATACTGTGCAGCAAATAGTACTACTCCGGTATAGAGGAAGTAAAATAACCGGCTTATTATATATAGCCACTGTTGGCTACATGGATGAGATAGTAAGACATGGAAAAACAAAAATGGTGGCAGCTAGTGGGTTCAAGTCTTCAAGGGCCTAGCTAGCTATACGCGTCCTCCAAGGAAAAAGTACTCCTACTAGTACATAAGTAGAGTACTAGTACAATAATGAAAGAGAAGGCGAGAGGGTTAAAAAATGGAATACCTGGGTAGATGGTGATGGTCTGATCGTGGTAGATTGTGTGACCATGTTGCACATCAGTGGTACCATGGGTAACGACTGCTAAGATAGTTGATCCCAATATGCCAAACTCAGCTACAAGGTTCCAGGTTAGACCGAATCACAGATGCAAATGCACATCTAGGATCGGTGATCTTATTTTTATCGCGGGATGACTGGTCCCTGCAAACTAATGGAGTACTGTTAGGGATGCAAATGATGGTTTGTGCATTCCATTTGTAATCTCCCATACCGTAGGATGGCAACCAGATGAAACAAGTACCCTGGCTTCTCACCGCGAAGATGCGACCTAGTTGGCACACGGCGTCTTCGAACATGTAGGGGTACAAATCTACTGCCGCCAACATGCGCCAGCCTCTGCTGTTACTGCCTCTTGCATTGATGACAATCCTTATGTCGAACACCGTGATGAGATAGTAATCGTCGTAGCTGCGTCGCTTTGTCGGTGGGTCCGCAATTGCTATCTTCTTCAATCTCATGTAGGCATCATCATACGTATTCAAGCCCAGCCAGTCCGGAAGGCCGATCCCAATGGTGGAGAAGGGGTCTACCAGAATGGCCGCACTGCTGTGTATGTTGTGCAAAATGATGGTGGTATCCGGCCGGAGGTATGCAAGCCAATCTTCGTTGGCACCGACCTAGACCTATATATAACACGGTGGGCAGTGGAGAAATTACGTGATGGAAATGGAATAACTAAGTACTACATGATCAAACTCCATTACTGACCTGCTCATCGGACAAAATCCGACTACCTCTCAACGTCGGCAACTCTAGCGGAGTCAATGTGCAACCATTGTCAGGGAGCGGTGGACTGTTCGAAGGATTGTCCCATAGAAGAAACTTCTCCTCGAGGATGCATGGAAGACCAACAAGCATGGCCTTTTCCCAAGCCATTTTAAGCACCGTCTTGAAATAGTTGGTGCAGGAAGCACCGAGTCTTGCGGCGGTGAGGACGTCGGAACGGCGTGCGATTTCTCCTAGAGGATCGTCATCCAAGGTCTCCCAGCCCCGACGAGGAGGAGAACCGCCTGGGGAATCCATGGGAGCAGCGACGAACTGCCATCTCTTCGGGGGAGGGGAACTGGCGAGGAGGAGATAAGAGCGTAGTAACCGCAGGGCCTCGTCCCTTCCAATTGTAGATCATTCCTTCCAACTGTACAAAGGGGTGAGGCTATTATTTACTACTAGTACTAGCATTATGGGACGTTATGGGATTGCATTATACTGTAAATAATAGCACGAGTAAGAAATTTTTGGCAGTAGCTAGTAGTTTTTGGCGTGGATTAAGAAATTTTTGGTATGTTTTTGCTATTTTTTGTACACACCAACTAGTGTCAAAAAACGTCTTCCATTATGTGACAGAGGAGTACGTGCTTATACTGTAGCAGTATTAGTACTACTTTCTCAACTAGTAGTGCGAGGGTACTACTAGTGCTATGTACTGTACTTCTAGTCTAGTCTGGTATAGTGCACCAGTTTTGAACTCTTGATTCTCAGGGCCAAGGAGCTACAGTTGGAAGTGGGGGTACTACTGTTCTCTAGAACCATCGCTGTACTATCAATGCAGGCAAAGTACACCTGCGTAGTGGCCTAGTGGGTACTCTCGATGCTCTATTCAGCCGCTCCTCTCATGTAGCTGGCCTACTCAGCTGCTCCTCTCACGCACACACTAGCAGCCTGTTTCTCAGCGACGGTTAGTGTAGGGGCACAACATTTGAGTTATTTCATACAGCCATACTAGGCTTTTTGCTTCCATTTGTGGAGGTGTAATGAATCTCGTCAAACTTTGTTAGTAGTTCCTTCTTTATGAATGAGATGAAGCAAAGCTTTTGTCTCCGTTTCAAAAAAACACGTCTAGAGGAATTTCTTTTATAGAAGAGCCGATAATGGAGTGAAGTCCATGCGTGCAATGCCACAAGCTACAGAGTAGTAGTAGAGCACTTTATGTATAGAGCCATATTGCACAGTTCCCAATGCCCTGCCAGGCTTTTCTGGCTCCTCGGGCTTAATTCGGAGGCGCTAGTTTAAATATGCTAGTAGCTGACAAGGAAGCTGCAAGCGAGGTGCGGCTAGGGCGAGCACACAAGCCACGAGATGCTGGGAAGGAAAACTCGTTCACATGGCTAGGCTATCCAGTGCACCTAGAATGTGGTGCCACACGTCCATTTGACTTCAAAACTCAAACTACCCATGTAAATATTGGCTCGCGGCGAAGTTACTATTTAAAAAAAAGGCTGTCGTGCAACACAACCTAGAATTTCCTTTTGTCGCTAGTAGTACATTGTTCCTTACAAGAAAGCCCTAATAATGCAAGAAACCACTAATAATGCCAATAAACTACTACCACTTGCATACGTGGCAGACTTAAGATAAGACTACCTTATCAACCATTGTACATGCTCTTACCAACCAGCCCTACTAAGAAACGACTACTCTACAAAGTGCCGTTATAGGCACGTTTCAACCCATGGCCCTGTTTGGATACATTTGTTGTCAATCTAACCCTGCCATCCAAACACCACTTTGGTTAGAGTTAGTTCAGGGTTAGAAACTAACCTCTGACTTAGAGTATCCAAACAGGGCCCGTGTCGCCCATTAAGTCAACGCCTTCTATTTAACCGGGCGTTATGACTTGTGGGACCTACATGTCAGTCGGCACAAAAATCCCTGAGTGACCTCCTACCTCCGGCCCGTCCACCTAGTCATCCTCGGCCATGGGACGCAGCTATCGCCACTGGTAGAAGGCAAGGTCAAGACCGCCGGCGGTGCGGAGCCCATCTTGCGGCAGCCCGGATGCCAGCTCCGTCCGGCGCTCGCGGCCGCTAGCTAGCCAAGATAGCTCCGTCCAGCTGCTTGTCTGCAAGGTTTGCTAGCTAGATTGGCATGGCGGCGCGGCGACTTGCTCGCACGCGCCGCGCTAAGGCCAGCCATCTGGTTCGAGCGAAGGCCAGCGCGGCGGCTTGCTCGCTCGTGAGTGATGCCCGGGCCAGCCTGCCAACCCGTGCGGAGGCCAGCACGGCGTCCGGCCCGTCCCGCGGACCGGCGACCAACTCGCTCATCACCGGCGCCACCGACGAACACGCATCAGCACTGTTTGAAGTAATGCTCAGGAAAAATAATGATTTGAGGGGGAATAACATGATAGAAGGTCAGATGTGGGTCCCTCGTGTCAACGGTCAAACAAAATGTGTTGGTTTAAGCTGCCTCGTCAGCACGGACGTGTGGGCCAACCCTGACATAAATGGGTTTAAACTAACCCAATCGGTAGGTAGTAGTTTTTGGCGTGGATTAAGAAATTTTGGGTATGTTTTTGCTATTTTTTGTACAATAGATTCTTCCTAGGGCTAGTTGAAAGTGGTAGTGTGTTGTTAAATACTCTACATATTGTAACTAGGAGTGGAAGTTAAGCTTTGGAACTCAATAAGCAAGGCTAGTTACATAGTGCATATGTGTACATGATTGAAAGTAAATATCAATCATGAGCGACTGATATCTTGATGGAAAACTCGAAACTATGGAATACTAGGGAAAAAATTGCATGGTTGGAAATACTAGCAATGTTCATGTGCGTTGCAACGAATCATAATTAGGATAATACTTATTCACAAACTTGATACAAAACACTCTAATTTTGATATACATATATCACTAGAGATATATTATGTTTCAATTAGAATATATTCCTTGGGCTGTTTTGGTGAGGTCAGGGAGGGATGTGGTTGGTTTTAAGATACTAATTATGGGTTTTTGTGCAAATTGGTAGACAGGTGGGATGTTTGTGAGAGAAGGCAACAACTTACCTCACAGTCGTTAGATGTAGATCTAATGGACACAAACGACGGATGGCAGACACACCATCATCACCAACTTAGTCTTCTGTAGGAGTACTAGCAAGATCCGTGCATTGCACGGAACATCAAGATGCATTTCTTATAAAAACACTCGTTGTGATTGACCCATGCGGGAGTAATCCCATGTGTAAAAAATAATGATATCTCGAGAAATAGGAGATAAGGTGAAGAGGAGTGGGGCATGGTGGTGATCGGTGGTCGGACTGAGCAGAGGCATGGGGATTGATGACGCCGGCAGCGGCCACCAGGCCAGTTTGTTCCAGAGGCTTCCTTTCTCAATTGCTCAACAATGAGGTTGTTGGAGATAAGGATGACCGAGGGAAGGCCTTGTCTGAAAATGTGGAGAGGGGTGCGCGTATCTTTTAGTTTAATTTCCATCAGTCAGATATAGATCGGACGGTCTATATTGCAAGATGGCACGCGTACCATCATGTCAGGACCCCGATTCTAAGTCACACCGATCTAGCATGTAACACCTTATATCACTTTGCGGCCTCATGCACGGTATTCCCACGGGTGTCGCCTTACCATGGACTGGGACCGTTTGCGCCTTTTGGCTCACGTATCTATATGACAGAGAACCCGGGCTGACATGACTAGTCGTGAACCCAAAGTGGCACTAACTTATGAGGACAGGCATACATGAAACAACATCGAGCATGTCGATCAGCAGCGTGTGAATCCGGGCTGTAGAAACTAGGCTAAGAGGACTCCGGGAACCCGGGCTGTAGCAGGCTAGGCAGGACTCCGGATGTCACCGCGCGACATTTCCCCGAAGGGACAGACACAAGAACGAAGTGAATCACATGCCAGCCAGTCTAAGTGTTCCGGGCAGTAGTGCTGGGCTAGCAGGACTCCGGTAAACCGGGCTCTAGCGGACTACCATGGCTCGGTGGAAGCACTAGACTACATTTCCCCATAAGAGAGGCTACAAAGGATAGACAACTAGGTTGTCCGATCCAACACATAGCAATACATGTTACACGTACGCATAACATGCAAGTATGTGCTGTACAACATGGCATCACAACATAACGCAAACTCATATAGATAAAGACCCAGAAGAGCCACATAGCATTAAATACAAATAGGGGTCACATGACCCATCATTCAGAGCATACAAGCAACGGAAGCATTACATGTCTGGGTACAGACATCTACAAAAGAAAAAGACTGAGAAGCCTGACTATCTACAAGACCCTCCCAAGGGCACAAGATCGTAGCTGAGGTACAAGCTACTCATCGAAGTCCAAGTAAACTAGTAAGACCGCAGTCTCCGCTGCAAAAACATAAATAAAGCAACATGAGTACAAAGGTACTCAGCAAGACTTACATCAGTTCCTATCGTACATGCATTTGTATTAAGAAGGTAATGTGGATTTTAGTTGCAGCAAGCCAGCTTTGACTCAGTGGCTATCCTGTACTACGACTGCTGGTAACTCTTTTGAGGTGGCGCACATGAGTCCACTAATCACCACATCGATACACTACTATGGATTCATTCCCGTCTCTCTACGAGACGGCCATCCATAGGACTCACACTTGTCTTGAGCATTTTAGAGTATCCACTTTAAGTTGTCTATGTACCATGTAAGCATCCAAGAAGTCCATATACGTGGACCTGGCTATTCGAATAGATCATGTTAACCCTGCAAGGGTGTACTTCTTCACACACGCTCTCGCCACTTACCGCCATGTACATGTCATGTATCTCGGCAACCTTCAAGCGGAAGCCTGGCGAGGGAGTCAGCCACCCCTAACTAACCACACAAGACTCTAGTCCAGGTTTATCGCCTATTTGGGTTCCATCCGCAAAGAGATCCGTTCGGGGTTTCACTCACGGCCCCAAACGATGTTTGCAGTGTTCCCAAGCCCACCTCGCCGGATGGATCTACGCTTGGTACACCGTGCCAATTGTGCCTAGTCTGTCCCAAGCCCACCTGGCCGGGTGCCACTTGGTAGACTACTAACACTACCTACAAACACCAGAAACTAATTGCAACTCCTAGACAGAGATCAAGTTGGTTAATAAGTTGAGAGTGGTACTTAAGCATTCCAATGCGTGGTAGTAGCTAGTCATTGGAAAAGGTACACAGAACTCAGTGCTTAAGGACGGTTCCAGTGAGACAACCCACCATGTACTCCTACATGGCCTCTCACCGCTACCTTTACCAAATCGTGTTCACACACTTAACTCTCAGCACCAAAACATATTGTAACACTCCAATTCATTCCCAATGAATCAGACCTGACACAACTCTAAGCAACAACAGGCATTGCATGGTAGGAACACAACATGGCTCAATCAACTCCTACACATGCTAGTGGGTTTCAACTATTTACTGTGGCAATGACAGGTCATGCAGAGGAATGGGTTCAATTACCGCAGCATAAAGTAGCAGTTGAATCGCTATTGTCCTAATGCAATAAAAGAGAGCAGGAGCGAGAGAGTGGGATTGTATTGGAATGAACAAGAGGGGTTTTCCTGCTTGATAAATCGACAATAGAACACTGCTCTTCAGACAGGTACTCTCGAACACTCTCCGGAGAAGGACCTATCGAGAAGAACGGTGCCGGCAATCAATACACAAGCATATGCAACAATATGATGCATGATCATGGCATGTAGATGTGATGTTGTTTCTGCTAATGCATCTAGCATTCATTTGGAGGAAGTCCATTTGAACCAAGAATTCAAATGCAACTCCAGGTTAACTCTCTTTAAAAGCCATTTATGTGTTTTCACATATACAGCAGGTATAATTTGGTTTGACTTGCATGAAACTGGTACAGATAGATAGATTGAATTTTTTTGATAATTTTTCATGTATAAATTATTTCAATCTGAGCTACGGTTGAATTTCTATGAATTTTAGAAGTTTATATCATTTTCTGGATTTTCTTGATTTATTTTTAAACCAGAAAATGATTAATTGCATCAGCATGACACTGGCATGACGTCAGCGAGTCAACAGGGGCTGACCAGGACAAACCTGACGTGTGGGGTCCACACGTCAGTGTCACAATGTTAAACGGAGGGTTTTTTACTAATCTAATTAAAATTAGTGGAGCTGGGCCCATTGTCAGTGTCTCAGGAGTTTGGTTAGGTGGTTATTAGCCTTAAGCTAATCACCTGGCAGGTCGGGCCCGCACGTCAGGCCGGCGAGGTCGTCGCCGACAACCTCTGGTCGCGGTGGAGTCCGCGCTGCAGGGCACGGGGGCGGCGGCTGAGAGCACCGGGGCGTAGCCCGTTCTCTCCCACGTCTAGTGGGGCAGGTAGGAGGAGGAGGGGTGGCCGGAGCACGCCGGAGCAGAGATAGCGGCGGCGGCCGGAGCGCGGCTTCAAACGGGAGCAGGCTACGGGGCACGGCAGGGGTTGCAGCAAGCTTTCAGGCTCCTGGGAGGTTGCTGAGCGCGGTGGCAAGCTCGGGCGCTAGCTACGGTGGCCCTGGCCACGGCGGCGACAGGGCCGGCGACGAGGCGCTCGCGGTTGCGACGGGTAGCAGGGCTACGGCACGAAATCAAGCACGGGGAAGGAGGGGAAACAAAGGAGAGCTCATAGCAGTCTCGATGGCGTCATGCGCGAGCTCGGGGGAGGCCTGGCCGAGGTGAATCGACGGCGAGGATCTCCGGGTACCGAGGTTGAAGAAAACGTTGGGGACGGTGTTGTGGTTCTTCTCCGGTTGCTTGGCTCGGCGTGGATGAAGAAGACGACGATGCGGAGCTCGGGGATTCATCAACAGGGAGTGGAGTGGCCGGTGGCCATGGCTACGGCGAGCGGCGGCTCCGGTTGCGTGCGGTGGTCGCGTGGGTGAGAGCTGGGGAGGAGGAGAGTGAGCGAGAGAGAGAGGGGAAAAGATCCAGGGGGTGCGTGGCGATGTCTGAGCGCGACGAGGAGGAGCCAGGCAGGCAGCTGGCGGCGTGGCGCGTCGCGGCGCCGTGCTCGGCCTTGCCTCTGCCAGTAGGCAGAGGTTGAAGACTAAGATGCCCCTGCTGGGCTGGGCTGGTTGGTTGGGCTGCTAGGTAAGGTCAGGTATGTTACTGACTTTGTTTTATTATTTACTGACATTTGTTTCTTCTTAAAAAAATAGTAAACTAATTTATTTTCTTATGCCAATTTTGTAGGAGCTAACGGTATTATTCCAGAGCTCCTCAACAACTAGCATAATTTTTGGAGATATATTATATATATAACATATATATATCCAAAGCAAATAATTATGCATTAATTCCAAATGGCCAAAACAAATATTTATGAGCTCCTAAAAATATTTTTTAGAATTTTACCTCTGACCAATATTTTCAGAGAGCAACATGAACATTTTCTTGGACCCTTTTGGAGCAATTTTTATCCGGGTTATTTCCAGAAATAATTTCTGAGGGTTTCCCAAATCCCCATTTCAAATTTAAATGAAATTTAAACATGATGCACACATGAAGGCTAGCCTAGGTCATGCCAGAACTAGGGATGTGACAACTCGCCCCCACTCGAAAGAATCTCGTCCCAAGATTCAGGGGTCGACGGAAAGAAAGTGGGATACTCCAGTCGAAGATGATCTTCTCGCTCCCAAGTAGCTTCTCTCTCGGAATGATGAGACCACTAAACCTTGAGAAACTTGATGTTCTGACAATGGGTAACACGCTCAGCTTGATCAAGAATGCGAACAGGGTAGTCTTGATATGTGAGGCTATCTTGGAGATCAAGCGTTTCGTGGTCCACTCCACGGATGGGATCCGAGAAGCAACGCCTGAGTTGAGAGACGTGGAAGACATCATGCACTCTGGAAAGATGTGGGGGTAGTTCCAACTGGTAGGCAACCTCTCCTCGTTTAGCGAGAATGCGAAAAGGACCAATGTAACGAGGAGCCAACTTGCCCTTGATACCGAAGAGATGGGTGCCCTTTAAAGGGGTCACCCGAAGGTAAGCTTTGTCGCCAACCTCATAAGCCACTTCCTTATGACGACGGTCATACTGGCTCTTTTGATGAGATTGGGCTGTTTTCAAATTCTCACGAATGATGCGAGCTTGCTCTTCTGCCTCCTGGATCATATCTGGTCCAAAGAATTTTCTTTCACCGGTTTCTGACCAGTTCAAAGGTGTTCGACATCTTCGTCCATAGAGAATCTCGAAAGGAGCTTTCTTGAGACTGGATTGATAGCTATTGTTATAAGCAAACTGGGCGAAAGGAAGACACTTCTCCCAATCCATAGCGAATGAGATAACACAAGCTCTAAGCATGTCTTCGAGAATTTGGTTGACCCTTTCCACCTGACCACTTCATTGAGGGTGGAAAGCGGTACTGAAGGAAAGATGGGTGCCCATAGCAGTTTGGAAACTCTCCCAGAAATGAGAAGTGAAAAGACTACCACGGTCTGAATTGATCTCTAGTGGAACACCATGAAGTGAAACTGTTCGAGAAATATATAAGTCAGCGAGCTGACTAGCGGTGATATTCTCTCGAACAGGTAGGAAGTGAGCCAGTCTGGAAAGACGATCAATGACTACGAAGATAGCATTATTCCCTCTCTTGGTCCTGGGAAAGCCGGCGATGAAGTCCATACCAATGTTATCCCATTTCCACTCAAGAATAGCTAAATACTGAAGGGTGCCAGCAGACCTTTGATGTTCTACCTTAACATGACGACAAATGTCACAGTTAGCAATGAACTCAGCGATTTCTCTCTTCATCCTAGTCCACCAGAACCTCTGGCGTAGGTCCTGATACATCTTAGTACTACCGGGATGAATCGTGAGAGGAGATTCATGAGCCTCTTTAAGGATCAGTTGTCGTAGATGTTGATTCTTGGGAACCACCAAGCGATTCTCAAAGAAAACAACACCTCGATCATCTATAGAGAAACTTCCACCAACTCCCTTTTTAATGTTTCTCTTGATGCGGATAACACCCCTATCAAACTTCTGGGCTTCTATGATATGATCCATAAGAGTAGGTTTCGCCACCAAGGTAGAAAGGAATCCGTGGGGAGCAATGTTATAGAATTCCTCATGGAGAAGTGGTTGGCCCTGCTGCAACATAAGATTGTTGCAATAGGACTTACGACTTAGCGCATCAGCCATGACATTTCCCTTGCCCGGGGTGTAGGTAATCCCTAAGTCATAATCTAAGATCAACTCCAACCAACGTCTTTGCCTAAGGTTCAAACCTGGATGGGTGAAGATATACTTGAGACTCTGGTGATCGGTGTAAATCTCGCAACGTTTACCAAGAAGGTAATGTCGCCATGTCTTAAGTGCATAGACTACGGCTGCAAGCTCTAGATCATGTGTAGGATAATTATCCTCATGTGGATGCAACTGTCGAGATGCATAGGGAAACATATGACGATCCTGCATAAGAATACAACCTAGTCCCTGTCGTGAGGCATCACAATAGATAACAAAATCCTTAGTGAAATCTGGTGGCACAAGTACGGGAGCAGAAGTCAGGCGTCTTTTCAGTTCCTGAAAACTATACTCACACTGTGGGGACCACTCAAACGTTTTATCTTTCTTGAGAAGTTCCGTGAGAGGTTTGGCCACTTCGGAGAAGTTCTCAACGAAGCGGTGACAATAACTGGCTAGACCAAGGAAACTCCTAACTTGTTTAACTGTTTCAGGTGGAGTCCAATCAAGAACGGCCTGAACTCTCTCGGGACTGACAGCAATGCCCTTACCAGAGATCACGTGGCCCAGGTAGGTCACTTCTGGCAACCAAAATTCGCACTTGGAGAACTTGGCATAAAGGCGGTGCTCTCTGAGTTTTTCTAACACAGGTCTAAGATGTTCGGCATGCTCTTCCTTGTTCTTCGAGTAAATAAGGATATCATCGAGGTAAACCACGACGAACTTATCTAAGTACTCCATGAAGATCGAGTTCATCAAGCGGGAGAATGTAGCTGGAGCGTTGGTTAGACCAAAGGACATGACGGTGTACTCGTACTGACCATAACGAGTGACAAAAGCCGTTTTAGGAATGTCCCCGTTTGTGATCTTGATTTGGTGGTAGCCTAACCTCAAATCCATCTTGCAGAAGACTGAGGATCCAGCGAGCTAATCATACAGGTCGTTGATCCTGGGGAGCGGATACTTGTTCTTTATCGTGACCAAATTAACGGGACGATAATCTACAACCATCCCGTCCGTACCATCCTTCTTCTTGACGAAGAGAACGGGGCAAGCCCAGGGAGAAGAACTAGGACAGATGAAACCCTTTTGCAAGGACTCATCAAGTTGTTTCTTTAGCTCGGCTAGCTCTAAGGGTGCCATCTTGTAAGGTCTCCTGGAAATTGGGGTGGTTCCTAGGAGAAGATCTATGACAAATTCTACATCTCTGTTAGGTGGAACACCTGCCAGTTCTTCTGGGAAGACATCCGGAAAGTCACAGACTACCGGGATATCCTCAAGGTCTAGAAGAGGGCTGGCATTAAGAGAATAAAGCTGGCGCTTTGCAATTCTGGTGGAGACAGTGACTATCTTGCCAGAGGGGTGTGTGAGCTAAACAGACCTGGTGTAACAATCAATCTTGCCATAATGAGCTTTCATCCAGTCCATACCCAAGATGATGTTAATATCTGAAGACTTAAGGGATATCAAGGAAGCTAGGAATACAAGTCTGTCAACATGTATTTCATTGCCATAACTTATCCTAGAAGTTTGCCATTTGGATCCAGGAGTTTGAATGAGTAGTGGGGAGGGCATATCACAAAATGACATGTCGTACAAACGAGCATAGCTTTCAGAAATGAAGGAATGAGATGCCCCAGTATCGAACAGAACCGATGCTGGATGACAGTTTACAAGGAGTGTACCAAGAACGACATCTGGATCATCATGAGCGTCTTTAGCTGAGACATGATGCACATGTCCATGTTCAGTGGGAGCTGACTTGGCACTGATCATCTTGTGTGATGGCTTACTACCACGGCCAACAAACTTCTCGGGCTGGGATGGTGCAACACTGGTCTAAGTGCAAATACGGGCAATGTGGCCTACCTCTCTGCACTTTTAACAAATCTTGGAGGTAGGACATGGACCCGCATTGGCAGGCGGTCCACCAATAGGCTTGGGTGGAGCATATGGCTGAACTGAGTGAGGCACCACATAAGATGCCGTCGGTGTGTAGCCGGGTGGAAGAGCAGAGTTCGGAACCCAAATCCGGCGCTTCTGGGAATTAGAACCGGAGGAAGAACCCAAATCACGGGTGTGCTTACGAGACTCCTCGTAAGTGAGCTGAGCTGTCTCTGCATTAATGGCCTTGTTCACAAGAGCCTGGAATGTATTACAATGGTGCAAGTGGAGATCACGACGCAACTTGGGGTTGAGACCCTTCCGGAACCTAGTCTGCTTCTTGGCATCCATGGACACTTCTTCTGTAGCGTAGCGGGCAAGGTTCTCAAACTCTCTACTGTGAGCATCAACAGTCATCTTACTCTGGGTGAAACTACAGAACTCTTCTCTCTTGCGATCGATGAGGGCTTGAGGAATGTGATGCTCGCGAAAGTCCTCAGTGAAATCTCTCCAGGTAGGAATCTGACCAACTGGAAGCATAGCCTCATAGTTTTGCCACCAAAGACTAGCAGGACCTTCCAGGTGATATGCAGCATAAGCGACCTTGTCACTTTCATCTACGTTCGCAAAACGCATCTTGTGTGTGATACTATGGAGCCAGTCATCTGCATCGAGTGGTTCAATGGAATGATGGAAGGTGGGTGGTTTCAGACCCATGAAATCATGGATGGTCGCTGACTCTTTGCACTGGGGTGCGGTGTTCTCCTCGATACGTGCTTACAAGCGGTTAAACTCACGCTTGTTCCTCTCCATCTCTAACATGAACTCTGCCAACGAAGACTGGTTGGGAGGATCCTCATCCCTACCATCTCCGTGGTTCAGACTATGAGTAACAGAACTTCGATTAGCTGACGACATCCTGAGAAACAAAACCAAGGACGGGATGAACATCAACTATAGGATGGAGAAGGTAGCACAAGGGAATTAGTATCTCTCAAACTCCTAGGACAATTCCGGCAGCATAACGGCGGTAAAATGCTCAAAATGAGTCATTCTACAAAAAAACGGGGTAGCACCACAAATCAACATCATCACTCAAGGTTCTGAGGTAGTACTAATGAACTACACCGGAAGTACTTGAAAACTGGAATATGACTCTGATCAACCAATCCTAAGAGACTACGGAGTAGTAACACGTGATCCTGATAGACAGAAGAGAAAACCTAGTTCCTTAACCCCGTAGGAAAGATTGGATGAGTCAGATCAGAAGGCCATGAGGTATAAGGAGTAAAAGAGCCTTACGTTCCCTTCCACAATCAATTCTCCTATATAACTAAAGAATTTCTAGACTCAACTTCGACCAGGTTGGCTTGGAAAACCTACAGGCAGTCAGGCTGTGATACCAAAGCTGTCAGGACTCCGATTCTAAGTCACACCGATCTAGCATGTAACACCTCATATCACTTTGCGGCCTCACGCACGGTATTCCCACGGGTGTCGCCTTACCATGGCCTGGGACTGATACGTCTCCAACGTATCTATAACTTTTGATTGCTCCATGCTATGTTATCTACTGTTTTGGGCAATATTGGGCTTTATTATCCACTTTTATATTATTTTTGGGACTAACCTATTAACCGGAGGCCCAGCCCAGATTTGCTGTTTTATGCCTATTTCAGTGTTTCGAAGAAAAGGAATATCAAACGGAGTCGAAACGGAACGAAATCAACTGGAGAAGTTATTTTTGGAAGGAAACCTACCGGATAGACTTGGACCCTACGTCAGAAGATGAAGGAGGTGCTCACAAGGGTAGGGGGCGCGCCCCCTGCCTCGTGCCCCCCCCTTTGGTCTACCGACGTACTCCTTTCACCCATATATACCCATGTATCCTAAAACTTCCAGAGCAGAGAATAGATCTGGAGTTCCGCCGCTGCAAGCCTCTGTAGCCACCAAAAGTCAATCGGGACCCTGTTTCGGCATCTTTCCGGAGGGGGGAACCCTCACCGGTGGCCATCTTCATCATCCCGGCGCTCTCCATGACAAGGATGGAGTTGTTCACCCTCGGGGCTGAGGGTATGTACCAGTAGCTATGTGTTTGATCTCTCTCTCTCTCGTGTTCTTGATTTGGCACGATCTTGATGTATCGCGAGCTTTGCTATTATAGTTGGATCTTATGTTGCTTCTCCCCCTCTACTCTCTTGTTATGGATTGAGTTTTCCCTTTGAAGTTATCTTATCGGATTGAGTTTTTAAAGATTTGAGAACACATGATGTATGTCTTGCTGTGCGTATCTGTGGTGACAATGGGATATCACGTGACTCAATTGATGTATGTTTTGGTGATCAACTTGCGGGTTCCGCCCGTGAACCTATGCATAGGGGTTGGCACATGTTTTCGTCGTGATTCTCCGGTAGGAACTTTGGGGAACTCTTTGAGGTTCTATGTGTTGGTTTGAATAGATGAATTGAGATTGTGTGATGCATATCGTATAATCATACCCACGGATACGTGAGGTGACATTGGAGTATGTAGGTGACATTAGGGTTTTGGTTGATTTGTGTCTTAAGGTGTTATTCTAGTACGAACTCTAGGGCTGTTTGTGACACTTATAGGAATAGCCCAACGGATTGATTGGAAAGAATAACTTTGAGGTAGTTTCGTACCCTACCATAATCTCTTCGTTTGTTCTCTGCTATTAGTGACTTTGGAGTGATTCTTTGTTGCATGTCGAGGGATAGTTATATTATCCAATTATATTATTATTGTTGAGAGGACTTCCAATACTGAAAGTATGAACCCTAGGCCTTGTTTCCTATCATTGCAATACCGTTTACACTCACTTTTATCGCTTGTTACCTTGCTGTTTTTATATTTTCAGATTACTAAAACCTATATCTACCATCCATATTGCACTTGTATCACCATCTCTTTGCCGAACTAGTGCACCTATACAATTTACCATTGTATTGGGTGTGTTGGGGACACAAGAGACTCTTTGTTATTTGGTTGCAGGGTTGTTTGAGAGAGACCATCTTCATCCTACGCCTCCCACGGATTGATAAACCTTAGGTCATCCACTTGAGGGAAATTTGCTACTGTCCTACAAACCACTGCACTTGGAGGCCCAACAACGTCTACAAGAAGTAGGTTGTGTAGTAGACATCAAGCTCTTTTCTGGCGCCGTTGCCGGGGAGGCTAGGTAAGTGAAGGTATATCTTTAGATCTTGCAGTCGAATCTTTTTGTTTCTTGTTTTAGCACTAGTCTAGTTTATAAAATAAAATTACAAAAAAATGGAGTTGAGTTTGTCTCATACGCTTCATCTTTTAAATATCTTTCGTGAATATGATGGAAAAGAAAATTGTGCCAAAGTGTTTGAAGAAGAATGCATTAAAATGTTTGGCACTAAATCTTTGAATGATGAGCATGATTGCAATGTTGTTATTATGAACTCCTTGGATATCCATGGTACTAATGATGATTGCACTAGTTATGATGAAAATGTCTCCTATAAACATGTCAATTTTTGTGTAGTGTATTGGGTTTGTAAGTATACACCAAATAGGGAAGATAGATATTGCAAGAGGCATAAGTACTTAGAAACCAAATTGTTGCAAGAAGAACTAGATGAATGTGCTGAAAATTTGTTTTTCTTAGCCATACTTGTGAACTTTGCAATGAACGCGATCACTTTAGTACCCAATGCAAATTGTTTCATGAGCTTATCGTGTCCAAAAATTGTGATGACCTGATTTCCCTTGCACATCATAATGAACTTAGTTTGCTCTTGGGTTATGAAGAAATTAAAGGGAAGAGAATACGAATGAAAGGGAAGAGACTTCCCAATATCCTCCTATTATTTCTTATGATGAATCAGGTAATGAGGAGGACACTAGTAGAAAAAGGGTCAAACGTGAAGCACATTAGTGCCGGTTTGAATTTGAGCCGGCACTAATGTGTACATTAGTGCCGGTTCCAACGGCTAGCCGGGCCACGAACCGGTACTAAAGTGAGTGGTGGCAGGATGTTGTCAGTCTGGGGCCCCTCCAGCACCTTTAGTACCGGGTCGTATCATGAACCGGTACTAAAGGTCGTCCTACATAGACCCTTCGTCCACCCGAGCTCGCTCTGTTCTTCCCCTTTCCCCTCTCCTCTCTCTGTTCTTTTCCCTCTTACTATCAAGATCATCACACATTTTGCCCAAGATTTGAAGGCCCCCATCCATTCAAATGATCACAAAGGTTAGCAACTCTTTCCTTTCATCTCTCATTGCTAGATTAGCTCGTGCAATGCTTTATATACTGATTGATTTTTGAGTTTAGTAATTTGAGAGGAATTATATATACGTGCTAGTATTTGATTTATATGCAATTTGAGGTCAAAAATAACACTTTGTTTTGCATATGTAGGTGTGGTTTACTTAGTACCTTCTATATCTCCGTCGTAACCACCGTCGATCGCTCGCAACGTCCCGTCGCAGGCACCACCTTGTGGTGAGCCTCTTGTTCATGAAGTTTTTTACAAAAAAATGATGTTTGTGTGATTTGGATATATAGTTACTCGTATAATTATCTTACCCATACATTGTTTGTTATGCATATAGTTACTCGTATATGATGTTTGTGTGATATCCGTCCCCGTCGTCCCTCGTCCGGGTTATGATTCGGATGTGGTATATTCCCTTTTAAAACTATTCATTGCATTTTGTGTTTATGACAAATTATGCCCATCAAGTTGACATAGATATTTGTATGTAGGAGGTAGTTGAACCCGAAATTCCAACCGACCCTATTGTCGAGAGGTTAAATTTAGTTGAAAGAGAAAACGAGGATTTGAAGGAAAAATTGAAAAGAATTGAGGGGGAGAAGATGGAATTGGAGTTGCATGTTGCCGATGCCGTCGATGATCACAAGATTAAGATGGAGAAAATGCGCTTGAAGATTAGAAAGATTAGAAAATATGCCATTCATAGTGAGGCTTGGTATCATTATGCTATTGGATCAATTGTTACCTTAGTTGCGATCTTGATCGCATTTGTTGTTGCATTTAAATTCTTTAGCTAGAGAGTTATTTGTTTGTTGCATTGAAGTGTTGTATGCTCTTTATGTATGAACTTTATGTATGAACTTTATGTATTGTATTAATTTGATGTTTTCGGTGCTGTGTATTGAAGATGAGCCGGCAATGGATGTACGATGACCGATGCTCTCTCGAGTTCATTAATGGCGTGCGTACTTTTCTGCTTGCGGCTGAGGCAAACAAGCAAGCGGATGGTTTATGCATTGTCCATGTGCTGGCTGTAAGAATGGTCGCAATTACTCTACGTCAAGAACCATTCACGTCCACCTGTTTGAGTCCGGTTTCATGCCCCACTATAATGTTGGACCAAGCATGGAGAAAGAGGGGTTATGATGGAAGACAATGAAGAAGAAGAGGACGACGACAGCTATCCTGGCCATGGGTTCCCTGAATACGATGATACAACAATGAGGGAAGAAGATGAGCCGGTAATGCGGGAAGAAGCTGAGCCGGCAATGCTGGAAGAAGCTGAAGAAGAGGCATCGGATGAGCCCGTTGATGATCTAGGTCGGGCCATTGCCAATGCAAAGAGAAACTGCGCAAGTGATTTGGAGAAGAAGAAGTTGCAGCGCATGTTAGAGGATCACAAAAAATTGTTGTGCCCGAATTGTGAAGGTGACAAGAAAAAGCTGGGCACCACACTGGAATTGTTGCAATGGAAGGAAGAGAATGGTGTATCTGACAAGGGATTTGGAAAGTTCCTGGTAATGATAAAGAATATGCTTCCAAAGGACAACGAATTGCCCGAGAGTACGTACCAAGCAAAGAAGGTTGTCTGCCATCTAGGGTTAGAGGTGCAGAAGATACATGCATGCCCTAATGATTGCATCCTCTAGCGTGGTGAGTATGAGGATTTGAACACTTGCCCGGTATGCGGTGCATTGCGCTATACGATCAGCCGCGATGACCCTAGTGATGTCGAGGGCGAGCGCCCCAGGAAGAAGATTCCTGCCAAGGTGATGTGGTATGCTCCTATAATACCACGGTTGAAACGTTTGTTCCAAAACAAAGAGCATGCCAAGGCGATGCGATGGCACAGAGAAGACCGTAAGAAAGACGGAAAGTTGAGAGTACCCGCTGACGGGTTGCAGTGGAGAAAAATCGAAAGGAAGTATGGGAAGGAGTTTGCAGATGACGCAAGGAACGTATGGTGTGGTCTAAGCGCAGATGGCATTAATCCTTTTGGGGAGCAGAGCAGCAACCATAGCACCTGGCCCGTGACTCTATGTTTGTATAACCTTCCTCCTTGGTTGTGCATGAAGCGGAAGTTCATTATGATGCCAATGCTCATCCAAGGCCTAAGCAACCCGGCAACGACATTGATGTGTACCTAAGGCCATTAGTTGAAGAACTCTTACAACTGTGGAATGGAACAGGTGTACGTGCGTGGGATGAGCACATGGGGGAAGAATTTGACCTAAAGGCGTTGCTGTTCGTGACCATCAATGATTGTCCTGCTCTCAGTAACCTTTCAGGACAGACAAACAAGGGATACCGTGCATGCACGCACTCTTTGGACGATATCGATAGTATATATTTGGCTAATTTTAAGAAGAATGTGTACCTGGGACATCGTCGATTTCTTCCGAGCAGGCATCCCATAAGAAAGAAAGGCAAGCATTTCAATGGTGAGGCGGATCACCGGACGAAGCCTCGCCACCGTACTGGTGCTGATGTACATGATATGGTCAAGGATTTGAAGGTGGTCTTTGGAAAGGGTCCTGGTGGACAACCTGTTCCGAATGACGCTGAGGGACGTGCACCCATGTGGAAGAAGAAATCTATATTTTGGGACCTGCCCTATTGGAAAGACCTAGAGGTCCGCTCCACAATCGACGTGATGCACGTGACGAAGAATCTTTGTGTGACCCTGCTTGGCTTCTTGGGCGTGTATGGGAAGACAAAAGATACACCTGAGGCACGGGAGGACCAGCAACATATGCACGGAAAAGACGGCATACATCAGGGTCATGCAAGCTACGCTCTTACCAAAGAAGAGAAGGAAATCTTCTTTGAATGCCTGCTTAGTATTAAGGTACCGTCTGGCTTCTCGTCGAATATAAAGGGAATAATAAACATGGCAGAGAAAAAGTTCCAGAACCTAAAGTCTCATGACTGCCACGTGATTATGACGCAACTGCTTCCGGTTGCATTGAGGGGGCTTCTACCAGAAAACGTTCGATTAGCCATTGTCAAGCTATGTGCATTTATCAATGCAATCTCTCAGAAGGTAATCGATCCAGAAATCATACCAAGGTTAGAGAATGATTTGGTGCAATGTCTTGTCAGTTTCGAGTTGGTGTTCCCACCATCCTTCTTCAACATCATGACGCACGTCCTAGTTCACCTATGCGAAGAGATTAACATTTTGGGTCCTGTATTTCTACACAATATGTTCCCCTTTGAGAGGTTCATGGGAGTCTTAAAGAAATATGTTCATAACCGTGCTAGGCCAGAAGGAAGCATCTCCAAGGGCCATGAAAATGAGGAGGTCATTGAGTTTTGTATTGACTTTATTCCTGACCTTAAGCCGATTGGTGTTCCTGAGTCGCGGCATAAGGGAAGACTGGATGGAAAAGGCACGCGAGGAGGGGAACAAATAATATGTATGGACGGACATTGTCTCACTGAAGCACACTACACAGTTCTACAGAATTCCGCCTTGGTGGCTCCGTATATGGATGAACACAAGAATTTGCTACGCTCCAAACACCTGGAGCGGTCTGATGACTGGATTACACGTGAACAAAATAGGAGTTTCGCCAGCTGGTTGCAGACACGTACCATGAATGACACCTCTATTGAAGATGACCTGTACTTGCTGTCCCAGTTACCATCTTCGAATATAATGACTTTCAAAGGGTACGAGATAAATGGTAATACATTTTACATGATCGCCCAAGATAAGAAGAGCACCAACCAAAACAGTGGTGTCCGCTTTGATGCAGAAACCAAGACCAGAAAGGAAGCATATTATGGTTATATCAGGACATATGGGAACTTGACTATCGACGTGGTTTGAAGGTCCCTTTGTTTCAGTGCAAATGGGTCAATATGACACGAGGCGGGGTAACGGAAGACCCGCAGTACGGAATGACAACAGTGGATCTCAACAATCTTGCGTATGCGGACGAACCATTCGTCCTAGCCAATGATGTCGCACAGGTTTTCTATGTGAAGGACATGTCTACCAAGCCAAGAAAAAGAAAAGATAAGGAAGCGAATGCATCGTACGATGAGCCAAAGCGGCACATAGTTCTTTCTGGGAAGAGAAACATCATGGGAGTGGATGACAAGACAGACATGTCAGAAGATTATGAAAAGTTTGATCAAATTTCTCCCTTCACAGTGAATTTTGACCCGAGCATCCCGTTAAATGATGAAGATTTTCCATGGTTACGGCGCAAAGGGACACAAGCGAAGAAAAAGTTTCACACCCAAAGATCTGGGATGTGATCGGCTTCAGTATCATCACTTTCTTCTGTGTTTCACACCCAGGAGGGAATCTCTGTAATAGTTAGGGTAGTTATATGTTTTGGCATTTGAAACGTAAAGAAATTTTATGTGCAAAAAAATTCTTTCATGCCTTTACTAATTTTTAAGCTAAATGACCCTGAAATTGAAAAGCATTTCAAATGAATTCAGAAAAGGTTGAAAGTTGGCATGGTATCATAATTTCACCCACATAGCATGTGCAAAAAAGTAGAGAGGTTTACCGCAAAAACTGGATGCACTTCGTGTACTAAATGGACAATCTCTTTCGAAGTATCAGGGTTTCGGACGAAAACTCATCCGTTACAAAAGGCATTTCATTTTTTTAAATAGCCTAAGCATTACCAAATTGAATATAATGATAAAACACACTAATATTAAAAATAAGAAAAAAGAATCACAGAAAAATCTATTCTCAAAGTTAAGTTATTCACAAACTAGTGATTCACACAAATTTCAAATAAATCAAAATTTAAACTATTCAAATTTGTAAATTACCGGTACTAATAGAAAGTTTGTAATTTTTTGTACCTAAAGCAAAAATATTCACAAAGAAACTCTCAATACAACAAAAAAACAACTCAAACAAAAATAAATAAAGCAAAAGAAATAAGAAGAAAAAGCCCACCTACTGCGCCACAACGGCCTGCATACGACTAGAAACCCAACCTGTTGTTGGGCCAGGATGCAGGCCCGCAAAGGCCCAGTAGGCCCACAGGGCAGCACAGAACATTTAGGCCCAGTAGGCCTGCTTTGGAGAGGAGCTCGAGGGAGCTACCACACTGGGGCTTATAAACCAGTGCGGACGCCCCTCGGCTAGCGAGGTGGGACTAAACATTTCGCACCGCACCTGTGCCAGCGCACCTCCTTTAGTGCCGGGTGGTAGCACCAACCGGTACTAAAGGGGGGCCTTTAGTACCGGTTGGAGCCACCACCCGGCACTAAAGGGGGTGCGGTTCCCGCCGCTTGGCCTGGCCAAAACAGGCCTTTAGTACCGGTTGGTGGCTCCAACCGGTACTAAAGTTCCATCCTATATAACTAAACACTTCAAAAATTTCAGTTTCTCCTCTGCTTCTTCTCCTCTGCCCCGTTGCCTGCCGCCCCCGTCTCCATAACCCTCGTCGCCAGCCCCGTCCCCGTCGTCGCCGCCCTGTCGTCCTCGTCCCAGTCATCCCCGTCGTCACCGCCGCGCCGTCCCGGCCCGTCCCGCGTCGTCCCCGTCCCCGTCATCGCCGCCCCGTCCCTGTCGTCGCTGCCCCGGCCCGTCCCCATC
Organism: Aegilops umbellulata; assembly: GCA_032464435.1. Lineage (NCBI taxonomy): Eukaryota > Viridiplantae > Streptophyta > Magnoliopsida > Poales > Poaceae > Aegilops > Aegilops umbellulata. The sequence continues at coordinate 423,862,334 of CP136059.1, forward strand.
GTCGCCGCCCCGGCCCTGTCCCCGTCGTCGTCATCCCCCTCGTCGCCGTCCCCGTCGTCGCCGTCCCCGTCGCCCCCCCCCCCGGGTCGCCTCTCGCCTCGCCGGTGAGCACACACACACACATATAACATTGTTAGAAATTTTTATTTTTTAGTTATAGAAATAGTTAGTTATATAGCATTGTTAGAAATGTTAGAATTGTTAGAAATTTTTCTGTTTTTAAGTTATAGAAATAGTTATAAAATAGTTAGAATTGTTAGAAATTTTTCTGTTTTTTAGTTATAGAAATAGTTATAAAAAAGTTAGAAATTTTTCTTTTTTTTAGTTATAGAAATATTAGAAATGTTATACAAATGTTAGTTATATATATAGAAATGTTATAATTTTTTTCTGTTTTTTAGTTATGGAAATATTAGAAATGTTAGTTATATAGCATTGTTAGAAATGTTATAGGAATGTTAGTTATATAGAACTATTAGAAATTTTAGTTATCAAAATCCAATCATTAAAAAAATGTTACTTTTTGCGGGCATATAGCTAGAATTTGTTCTCGACGATGCCCGGCCCGCATTCTCGCTGTCGACCCGTCCGTGACGACGTCCGGCTGACCCATGTCCGGGACTGGGCTCCGCCGGGCTGGCACTGGGAGGTGCTGCCTGGAGGGGCACGCCGCTTGATGAGGAACCCGGCCCCGGGTCCCGTCGTCGACACGGATCTCGTTTGGTGGCGTTCGCGTGGGCCAGTGTTGGTGCGGAGGGTGCCGGCCCTGCCAGAGGTGGTACGTCGCCGTGTCAGGGAGGAGGAAGAGCACGTCCATCGCTAGATGGTTGCGTTAGAGGGCGGCAGGTTCTCCAATACCTGGCAGTTTCTTCAGGGATCTCACTTCAGCTATGATCCTGTGAGGGTTCCTTCTCTTTGGGTGTCCACCGCCCGCGCCGCAGGAACCGCGAGTGTCCTAGATTCTTCTGTAGTATTTGATCTTTATTAGCTACCTAGCCAGTGATGTACTCGATATATAATATTCGAGACGATGTACTCGAGATTATATATTATTCGAGACGATGTATTCGAGATTATATCTATTATTCGAGACGATGTATTCGAGATTATATCTATTATACGAGACGACGTATTCGAGATTACATTCGATGATGCTTATTATGTACTATGATTGATTCAGTTTTTCCTTATTAATTGATTGCATCCATGCATTGTAATTTGAATATATTTCTTTTGGATTAGTTAAACAAAACCTATGGCGGACAATACCGGCAGAGAGGGAGAAGAGGCCCTGTTCAATATCATACGCAATCCTCGCGGGCCAGATGATGATCAGAACGAAGAAGATTATGATGACTCCGAATATCTAAACAACACCGGGGAGGGTGATATGATATTCGATCGCGACGATCGAATTGATCAAGTCGTGAACTATAAACATAACGAAGAAAATGTTGATCTTGAAACAACAAAGACCAGCGAGGTATATATATTTATATAAGCAGGCATCTGGTGATCATCACATGTTTTAAATGACTTGAAGATATATTAACGAATCGATCTTTCTTCTTTCAGCCATCCGGATCGAGCAAATCTTCAGGCAACAGGACGAAACGAGGCCCGAACAAAAAGTTGAAGGAGGGCGTAAAGAACAATATCGAGGCAATCAGGCCTAATGGCGAACCATTCACGCCTAAGAAGATTGCGGACAAGTTTGTTCGTCAGTGCGGAGTTCTTGTGAAGGACCAACTCCCGATCTCCCTTCAAGAATGGAGAGAGCCATCAAAGCCACGGCTAGGAGTTACTTTCGTCGACGATAGACAAAAACAGTTGCTTTGGGAAACGCTCATGGAACATTTCACCCTACAAGATCATTTCACAAATGCAGATGTGGAGAAAGTCAAGGACACTGCTCTTAGGAAGATGGCGGTTGCATTCAAGAACCACAAGATTCGTTAATGGGCCAAGTACGTCAACGGAGGAAGGAAGACTCCAGTATTCGAAGGAACACTAGAGAACCAAAGTGCTCATTGGGACGATTTGGTGAAATTCAAGGATTCGGAATTATCTAAGGAACGGTCGAGAATAAACAAGGCCAATGCCGCATAAAAGGATAAGTTCCATTAGCTGGGGCCAGGTGGCTATGCGGTGGGATTGCCTAAGTGGGATAAGTCTGAGAAAGAGATGCTGGATGCAGGTGTCACTCCAGAAACATTGAGCTGGCCCCCTAGGTGCAGGACTTGGTTCTATGCGCATGTGGGGGAGTTGGACCCGAAGACAGGCAAAGTTTCCAAGAAGGCATGTCTGGACGGAGCCGAAGATAAGCTACTTGTTGCAATAGAAGAGGCTCGATCCGGGTTGTTCGAGCCCAATAGAGAGAACGAAGAGCTTACGCGTGCCCTGGGAAATCCTGAACACCCGGGAAGAACACGAGGCATGGGCGCTATTCCGTGGTATGAGGGGTTTTCGGACTGGAACACCGACTACAGAACCCGTGCGAGAAAGAAGATTGCGGAGGAGAAGAAGAGGAAGATGGAGGAGGAGCAGAGGAAGCTAGACTATGAACGCCTTCAAGGCCTAGAATCAGCGCACGTGGACTTGGCAATCAAATTCCAGCGGCAGCAGGAGCAGATCGACTCACTTAGCCAGCAAAGGGGGTCTCAGCACCTGGTGGATGATCCACCAATGGACAGCACCGTCCCATCCATGTCGAGAAGCAGCGTGGGTTCCGCCCCGGGCGACGCATTGCTGGATAGCTACCCAGTGGATGACATCATGGAGAACACTAACTGCGAGCTACACTTCAAAATTAAGAACATATCCATGAAGGTGGCGGACGCCCTTGCTTTTACAAATCCCCCCGAGGCAACCTTCCATTGCTGCCCGATTCCAGTGGGCTATGCTCGTGTCTTGGTTGATGAGGTGGTGGACCAATATTCGAGGCTAGAGCTTGACATTCCTGGAGGTGACGATGAGCACACAATAGGAGAGGCCAACCATCGTATCATCCTATGGAGAAAGGATTGCATCAACTTTCGAAGGCCACCGACACCGCGTCATCCGACTCCTCGTCGCAGTCTGCCACCGAGTCAGCAGACTCCCGCTCCTCCAAGTCCACCAACGCGTCAGGCCACTCCTCCTCCAAGTCCGGCATAGCTTCAGGCCACTCCTCCTCCAAGTCCGGCAAAGCGTCAGGCGACTCCTCCTCCAAGTCCGGCACAGCTTCAGGACACTCCTCCTCCAAGTCCGGCACAGCTTCAGGCCACTCCTCCTCATCCAACTCAGCCACGTCAGCCGTCTTCGCCGCCTCAGCAATCACGGAAGAGAGCCGCCTCAGCTATGGTGCGTAGCGGTACAAGTCGAGGTAGTACTGCAGGTACAGGCGGAGGCAAGCGATTTCAATATGGTCCAAGCCTCGCGCCTCTCCGCAGAGGCCTTACGACAAGTCCGAGGAGGAAAATGTAGCCATATCGAAGGCCAAGGTGGAAGCCCATTTTGCACCGAAACCGCCACCGCCGCCAAGGGAGAAAGTGCCTGTGGAAAAGATTGACCACTTCATTCTTATGGCTAGACCACCAGCTCCCAAGCCAGTTGACACAGACTATGAGCGCCACCTCAGGAAGTTAAATCGAGCACGTCTATAGAAAGAGGCGAGCTCGAGCTCGAGCAAATCAGCTCGCAAAAGGAATGGTAAAACCGTTCCCCAGCTGGGAGAACAGGCTGCGCAATCAATCCCCCTGCTTGTTGTGCCAACAACACATGAGAGTAGGCGCGCCCAATATTATTGGGGGCAAACCGTTAACGTTCCCGGGGTGGGCGATGTGGTAATAACCGAGGAGCATATTGCGCAGGCTGAATCGATCGGGATCACTGTTGGACAACTCCTCGATATCGAGCCCATGTCTCCGACTAGAGAGGAGGAAATAAAACGAAAATATGCCCGGGGCCAATTTTTGGTCGAGCCAGAGGAGGTCAATAAGCTCCCAACGAGAATGTATGAATTGCATCAATGGTACATGGACATTACCAAGATTTCCAATCGAGAGTCCCTCATGGTGAATGTCAACGAGGAGCATTACTACCATAAAAAGCTGTGACCGTTGAGTATTCAAAACTTTTTCAGCTATACAATAAAGACGCACTAGACAAATCTATCGTCAGTTGCTATTGTCTGTAAGTGATTCCTTTCTGTAATTTAAGTCTCAAGCTAGCTGATCATTTTGATCAATCGTTACCTGTAATTATCCTCACTATATTCTTTTCTGTGGTATTATGCGAGATGAAGATTTATGAAATGGAAAAGGTGGACGCTATGGCATTGGGTTCGTTGACCCAAATACCATTAATGAATACACATGGAAATTAGATCCATATCACGCAAAATGTGTAGAGGAAAGCATGCTACAGTTCTTTAGGGAACTCAAATACAATGAAGATATACTACTTCCTTACAACTTCCAGTGAGTCACACTGTCTTGTACTACAATTCTGTTTTTCCCTACTAGCTATAGTTACATGTTTTTGCTTACATATGCCCGCTTAATTAAGACATGCAAATGTGTGTGCATGCCGATATCACTGGATCTTGTTAATCATTAAAGTTGATGAAGGAACAGTTGAAGTACTACCCTCGCTACTTAAGAAAGTAAGTGACTACACCATCGTGGACGGGATAGTCAACAGGTAATTTCAATAATTATTAACTATATCTCGGCCTATTTAATTAGTTCGTCATTTCCTGATAACAACTATTTAATAACCCATTTATTCATTTTCTTTGTCGGCGGGCAGGGCTTGGGCAAAGTTCATCAGGGTCACTCCAGGCCCATGGAAACAATGTCTGAAAAGGTATCGACCCAAGGTAAGTAATTAAGTAGTACTAGCTAGCTGCCATCTCTTTAATTATCATGCTTGATTAATTATTATCTGATCAAAATTCCATTCTCGTAAAGGCCCTGAAGCAGGCGCCGGGGAATGATCTATGTGCATACTATGTTTGCGAGAACATTCACTTGATGGCATCCGAAAGGAGCAAATCTCAAAGACAGGATTGGGTACGATATCGATTCTCAGAACACTATTTACAATTTTTACACCATTATCGATATCTAGTCACACAATTAATACACATGCATATTGATCTCCTTCTTAATAGTTCAAAGAGGTGCGGGACAAGCTCCTAGCACAGGACCGCATAGAAGCAATTCAAGAGGAAATAGCGGGATTTTTTCTTGACCTGGTCATAGATCCCAAAGGAGAATACTATTACCCGCTACCGCCCCCATGAACCACTTCCAATTGTTATCGTGCTCCGAAGGCACCAATTAGCTAGGCTAATGCCACTGGCTCTGAAGGCACCAATTAGGAGAAATTATATATATATATATACATGTGTGTATATATGTGTGAATTAATTAATGGTGGTTGTGAGACATTCGATGATATATATATATATATATATATATATATATATATATATATATATATATATATATATATATATATATATATATATATATACATGTGTGTATATATGTGTGAATTAATTAATGGTGGTTGTGAGACATTCGATGATATATATATATATTATGATCGGTTCTACTAGAAATTCTATTTATATATATGCATAACGTGTACAATATGTAGTATCGTAAAATACCAGCAAATGAAAAATAATTAAATGGAAAACACAAAATTAAATGAAAAAGAAATCATAAACCCAAAACGGCCCCAATCTTTTAATACCGGTCGGTGACACAAACCGGTACTAAAGGGCTCCCTGCCCCCGAAGCTGGCTCGTGCCACGTGGTTGCGCTATAGCACCGGTTCGTGTTGAACCGGTACTAAAGGGGGGGCTTTAGTGCCTACATTTTAGTGCCGGTTACCAAACCGGCACTAAAGGGCCTTACGAACCGGTGCTATTGCCCGGTTCTGCACTAGTGGGAGCCTTCTACTCAACCAATCTCATTAATAAGGAGCTCCAAAAAGAGGATTGAACCCACACATGATGTGGTGAAGAAGAAGAAAAGAAAAAGGAAGAGAGGTAAAAAGGTATCTGTCCCAAATAAAGTTGCTCCTATTATTGTTGTGCCTCATGAAAATGAAGATGATACACTTGATATTGATCTCGTTATGCCTATTGCTTGTTGTGATGATTATGATTGGGAAGACAATGATACTTCTTATGATCTTGAAAATCTTTTTGGCACTTGCTTGAAAGAATATAATAATTGCTATACTATCGGTGTTATCCATACTATTAATGATGAGAGTGATTATGCTTATGATACGAAAAGGCCCAAGCTTGGGGAAGCTATGTTTGATGAGGATGACATATTTGAGAATATAATGTTTGTTCTAAGCTTGGGGATGCTACGTTTAATGAAGATGATATTTTTAGTCTCCCAAGTTTTGATATGCAAATTGATGATGAGAACAAAGTTACTACTTATGATGATTATTGTGATGAAACTTATGCTATAAAGAGTAGTGATAATTATATTTATAAAACTTGTCATGATTATGAGTACCCTTTCTCTGAACATTACTCTTTTAATGCGGAAACAATTTATAGTATTCAAGTCTCTTATGATACTCCCACTATTCCGAATGAGAAGAATTTTGCTTATGTGGAGAGTAATAAAATTTCTATGCTAGTAGATCATGAAAAGAATGCTTTATGTGCTGGTTATATTGTTGAATTCATTCATGATGCTACTGAAAATTATTATGAGGGAGGAATATATGCTTGTAGGAATTGCAATAATATCAAGTTTCCTCTCTATGTGCTTAAAGTTTTGAAGTTATGCTTGTTTTACCTTCCTATGCAAGTTGATTCTTGTTCCCATAAGTTGTTTGCTCACAAAATCCCTATGCATAGGAAGTGGGTTAGACTTAAATATGTTAGTAATATTCTTCATGATGCTCTCTTTATGTTTCAGTTCTTATCTTTTATGCGAGCATCATTGAAATCATCATGCCTAGCTAGGGGCGTTAAACGATAGCGCTTGTTGGGAGGCAACCCAATTTTATTACTAGACAAATTCCTCAGGTCCACCGATTTATTTTCGAATTTTTTGAGTTCCATAAGTTTGCGTTAGTTACATATTACTACAGACTGTTCTGTTTTTGACAGATTCTGTTTTCGTGTATTGTTTGCTTATTTTGATGAATCTATGGCTAGTAAAATAGTTTATAAACCATAGAGAAGTTGGAATACAGTAGGTTTAACACAAATATAAATAAAGAATGAGTTCATTACAGTACCTTGAAGTGGTGTTTTGTTTTCTTTCGCTAACGGAGGTCACGAGTTTTCTCTTAATTTTTGTGTTGTGAAGTTTTCAAGTTTTGGGTAAAGATTCGATGGACTATGGAATAAGGAGTGGCAAGAGCCTAAGCTTGGGGATGCCCAAGGCACCCCAAGGTAATATTCAAGGATAACCAATCGTCTAAGCTTGGGGATGCCCCGGATGGCATCTCCTCTTTCGTCTTCGTTCATCGGTAACTTTACTTGGAGCTATATTTTTATTCACCACATGATATGTGTTTTGCTTGGAGCGTCATTTTATTTTCTTTAGCTTTTCTTGCTGTTTGAATGAAGTATCAAGATCTGAAATTATTAAATGGGAGAGTCTTCACATAGTTGCATAATTATTAAAACTACTCATTAATCTTCACTTATATCTTTCGGAGTAGTTTGTTGTTTGCTCTAGTGCTTCACTTGTATCTTTTAGAGCACGGTGGTGGATTTATTTTGAAGAAATATATGAACTCTCATGCTTCACTTATATTATTTTGAGAGTCTTAAATAGCATGGTAATTCGCTTAAATAATCCTAATATGCTAAAGCATACAAGATTTGTATCAATTCTTATGAGTGTGTTGAATACTAAGAAAAGATTGATACTTGATAATTGTTTTGAGATATGGAGATGGTGATATTAGAGTCATGCTAGTTGAGTAGTTGTTAATTTGAGAAATACTTGTGTTAAAGTTTGTGATTCCCATAGCATGCATGTATGGTGAACCGTTATGTGATGAAGCCGGAGAATGATTTATTTATTGATTGTCTTCCTTATGAGTGGCGGTCGGGGACGAGCGATGGTATTTTCCTACCAATCTATCCCCCTAGGAGCATGCGCGTAATACTTTGCTTTGATAACCTCTAGATTTTTGCAATAAGTATATGAGTTCTTTATGACTAATGTTGGGTCCATGGATTATACGCACTTCCCATCCTTCCACCATTGCTAGCCTCTCTAATACCGCGCACCTTTCGCCGGTATCATACACCCACCATATACCTTCCTCAAAACAGCCACCATACCTACCTATCATGGCATTTCCATAGCCATTCCGAGATATATTTCCATGCAACTTTCCACCGTTCCGTTTATTATGACACGCTCCATCATTGTCATATTGCTAGCAAGATCATGTAGTTGACATTGTATTCGTGGCAAAGCCACCATTCATAATTCTTTCATACATGTCACTCGTGATTCATTGCATATCCCGGTACACCGCCGGAGGCATTCATATAGAGTCATATTTTGTTCTAAGTATCGAGTTGTAATTGTTGAGTTGTAAGAAAATAAAAGTGTGATGATCATCATTTTTAGATCATTGTCCGAAGTGAGGAAAGGATGATGGAGACCATGAATCCCCCATAAGTCGGGATGAGACTCCGGATGAAAAATAAAAAAAGGCCATAAAAAAAGAGAGAAGGCGCAAATAAAAAAATAATAATAAATGAGAGAAACAGAGAGAAGGGACAATGTTACTATCCTTTTACCACACTTGTTCTTCAAAGTAGCACCATGATCTTCATGATAGAGAGTCTCCTATGTTGTCACTTTCATATACTAGCGGGAATTTTTCATTATAGAACTTGGCTTGTATATTCCAATGATGGGCTTCCTCAAAACGCCCTAGGTCTTCATGAGCAAGCGAGTTGGATGCACACCCACTTAGTTTCTTTCATTGAGCTTTCATACACTTATAGCTCTAGTGCATCTGTTGCATGGCAATCCCTACTCACTCACATTGATATCTATTGATGGGTATCTCCATAGCCCGTTGATACGCCTAGTTGATGTGAGACTATCTTCCCCTCTTTTTGTCTCCTCCACAACCACCATTCCATTCCACATATAGTGCTATATCCATGTCTCACGCTCATGTATTGCGTGAAGATTGAAAAGTTTGAGAATGTCAAAAGTATGAAACAATTGCTTGGCTTGTCATCGGGGTTGTGCATGATTTAACTATTTTGTGTGGTGAATATAGAGCATAGCCAGACTATATGATTTTGTAGGGATAACTTTCTTTTGCCATGTTATTTTGAGAAGACATAATTGCTTTGTCGGTATGCTTGAAGTATTTTTTTTATGTCAATATGAACTTTTTTCTTGAATCTTTCGGATCTGAATATTCATATCACAAGTAAGAAGAATTAAATTGAAATTATGCCAACTAGCATTCCACATCAAAAATTACCTTTTTTATCATTTACCTACTCGAGGACGAGCAGGAATTAAGCTTGGGGATGCTTGATACGTCTCCAACGTATCTATAATTTTTGATTGCTCCATGCTATGTTATCTACTGTTTTGGGCAATATTGGGCTTTATTATCCACTTTTATATCATTTTTGGAACTAACCTATTAACCGGAGGCCCAACCCAAATTTGCAGTTTTATGCCTATTTCAGTGTTTCGAAGAAAAGGAATATCGAACGGAGTCGAAACGGAACGAAATCGACTGGAGAAGTTATTTTTGGAAGGAAACCTACCGGATAGACTTGGACCCTACGTCAGAAGATGAAGGAGGTGCTCATGAGGGTAGGGGCGAGCCCACCCCCCTGGGGCACGCCCCCCTGCCTCGTGCCCCCCCCTTCGGTCCACCAACGTACTCCTTTCACCCATATATACCCACGTATCCTAAAACTTCCAGAGCAGAGAATAGATCTGGAGTTCCGCCGCCGCAAGCCTCTGAAGCCACCAAAAGTCGATCGGGACCCTGTTCCGGCATCTTGCCGGAGGGGGGAACCCTCACCGGTGGCCATCTTCATCATCCCGGTGCTCACCATGAGGAGGAGGGAGTAGTTCACCCTCGGGGCTGAGGGTATGTACCAGTAGCTATGTGTTTGATCTCTCTCTCTCTCTCTCATGTTCTTCATTTGGCACGATCTTGATGTATCACGAGCTTTGCTATTATAGTTGGATCTTATGTTGCTTCTTCCCCTCTACTCTCTTGTGATGGATTGAGTTTTCCCTTTGAAATTATCTTATCGGATTGAGTCTTTAAATATTTGAGAACACATGATGTATGTCTTGCCGGGCGTATCGGTGGTGACAATGGGATATCACGTGACTCACTTGATGTATGTTTTGGTGATCAACTTGCGGGTTCCGCCCATGAACCTATGCATAGGGGTTGGCACACGTTTTCGTCGTGATTCTCCTGTAGGAACTTTGGGGCACTCTTTGAGGTTCTATTTGTTGGTTTGAATAAATGAATTGAGATTGTGTGATGCATATCGTATAATCATGCCCACAGATACTTGAGGTGACATTGGAGTATCTAGGTGACATTTGGGTTTTGGTTGATTTGTGTCTTAAGGTGTCATTCTAGTACGAACTCTAGGGCTGTTTGTGACACTTATAGGAATAGCCCAACGGATTTATTTGAAAGAATAACTTTGAGGTGGTTTCGTACCCTACCATAATCTCTTCGTTTGTTCTCCGCTATTAGTGACTTTGGAGTGATTCTTTGTTGCATGTTGAGGGATAGTTATATGATCCAATTATGTTATTATTTTTTAGAGGACTTGCACTAGTGAAAGTATGAACCCTAGGCCTTGTCTCCTATCATTGCAATACCGTTTACACTCACTTTTATTGCTTGATACCTTGCTGTTTTTATATTTTTAGATTACTAACACCTATATCTACCATCAATATTGCACTTGTATCACCATCTCTTCGCCGAACTAGTGCACCTATACAATTTACCATTGTATTGGGTGTGTTGGGGACACAAGAGACTCTTTGTTATTTGGTTGCAGGGTTGTTTGAGAGAGACCATCTACATCCTACGCCTCCCACGGATTGGTAAACCTTAGGTCATCCACTTGAGGGAAATTTGCTACTGTCCTACAAACCTCTGCACTTGGAGGCCCAGCAACGTCTACAAGAAGTAGGTTGTGTAGTAGACATCAGGGACCGTTTGCGCCTTTTGGATCACGTATATGATAGTGTCGCTAGCATCCATATGACAGAGAACCCGGGCCGACATGACTAGTCGTGAACCCAAAGTGGCAGTAACTTATGGGGACATGCATACATGAAACAACATCGAGCATGTCGGTCAGCAGCGTGTGAATCCGGGCTGTAGCAACTGGGCTAACAGGACTCCGGGAACCCGGGCTGTAACAGGCTAGGCAGGACTCCGGATGTCACCGCGCGACATTTCCCCGAAGGGACAGACAAAGGAAAAAGTGAATCACATGCCGGCCAGTCTAAGTGTTCTGGAGCAGTAGTGCTGGGCTAGCCGGACTCCGCTAAACTGGGCTGTAGCGGACTACCATGGCTCGGTGGAAGCACTAGACTACATTTCCCCATAAGAGAGGCTACCAAGGATAGACAACTAGGTTGTCAGATCCCACACATAGCAAGACACGTTACACGTACGCATAACATGCAAGTATGTGTTGTACAACATGGCATCACAACATAACGCAAACTCATATAGATAAAGGCCTAGAAGAGCCACATAGCATTAAATACAAACAGGGGTCACATGACCCATCATTTAGAGCATACAAGCAACGGAAGCATTACATGTCTCAGTACAGACATCTACAAAAGAAAAAGACTGAGAAGCCTGACCATCTACAAGACCCTCCCAAGGGCAAAAGATCGTAGATGAGGTACAAGCTACTCGTCGAAGTCCAAGTAAACTAGTAAGACCGAAGTCTCCGCTGCAAAAACATAAATAAAGCAACATGAGTACAAAGGTACTCAGCAAGACTTGCATCAGTTCCTATCATACATGCATTTGTATCTAGAAGGTAATGTGGAGTTTAGTTGCAGCAAGCCAGCTTTGACTCAGTGGCTATCCTGTACTACGACTGCTAGTAACTCTTTTGAGGTGGCGCACACGAGTCCACTAATCACCACATCAATACACTACTATGGATTCATTCCCTTCTCTCTACGAGAAGGCCATCCATAGCACTCACACTTGTCTTGAGCATTTTAGAGTATCCACTTTAAGTTGTCTATGTACCACGTAAGCATCCAAGAAGTCCATAACTGCGGACCCGGCTATTCGAATAGATCATGTAAACCCTGCAGGGGTGTACTTCTTCACACACGCTCTCGCCACTTACCGCCATGTACACGTCATGTATCTCGGCAACCTTCAAGCGGAAGCCTGGCGAGGGAGTCGGCCACGACCTAACTAACCACACAAGACTCTAGTCTAGGTTTATCGCCTATTCGGGTTCCATCCGTAAAGAGATCCGGCCGGGGTTTCACTCACAGCCCTGAACGATGTCTACAGGGTTCCCAAGCCCACCTCGCCAGATGGATCTACGCTTGGTACACCGTGCCACTTGTGCCTAGTCTGTCCCAAGCCCACCTAGCCGGGTGCCACTTGGTAGACTACTAACACTACCTACAAACACCAGAAACTAATTGCAACTCCTGGACAGAGATCAAGTTGGTTAATAAGTCAAGAGGGGCACTTAAGCATTCCAATGCGTGGTAGTAGCAAGTCATTGGACAACATACACAGAACTCAGTGCTTAAGGACGGTTCCAGTGAGACAACCCACCATGTACTCCTACATGGCCTCTCACCGCTACCTTTACCAAATCGTGTTCACACACTTAACTCTCAGCACCAGAACATATTGTAACACACCAATTCATTCCCAATGAATCAGACCTAACACAACTCTAAGCAATAGCCGGCATGGCATGGTAGGAACACAACATGGCTCAATCAACTCCTACACATGCTAGTGGGTTTCAACTATTTACTGTGGCAATGACAGGTCATGCAGAGGAATGGGTTCAATTACCGCAGCATAAAGTAGCGTTGAATCGTTGTTGTCCTAATGCAATAAAAGAGAGCAAGAGCGAGAGAGTGGGATTGTATCTGAATAAACAAGGGGGGTTTGCTTGCCTGATAAATCGATAGTAGAACACTGCTCTTCAGACAGGTACTCTCGAACACTCTCCGGAGCAGGACCTATCGAGAAGAACGGTGCCAGCAATCAATACACAAGCATATGCAACAATATGATGCATGATCATGGCATGTAGATGTGATGTTGTTTGTGCTAATGCATCTAGCATTCATTTGGAGGAAGTCCATTTGAACCAAGAATTGAAATGCAACTCCAGGTTAACTCTCTTTAAAAGCCATTTATGTGTTTTCATATATACAGCAGGTATAACTTGGCTTAACATGCATGAAACTGGTACAGATGGATAGATTGAATTTTTCTGATAAGTTTTCATATATAAATTATTTCAATCTGAGCTACGGTTGAATTTCTATGAATTTTCGAAGTTTATATCATTTTCTGGATTTTCCTGATTTATTTTTAAAATAGAAAATGATTAATTGCGTGAGCATGATAGTGGCATGACGTCAGCGAGTCAACCGCGGCTGACCAGGTCAAACCTAACATGTGGGGTCCACACGTCAGTGTCACAGTGTTAAACGGAGGGGGTTTTACAAATCTAATTAAAATTAGTGGCGCTAGGCCCATTGTTAGTGTCTCAGGAGTTTGGTTAGGTGCTGATTAGCCTTAAGCTAATCACCTGGCAGGTCGGGCCCGCACGTCAGGCCAGCGAGGTCGTCCTTGACGACCTCTGGTCACGGCGGAGTCCGCGCAGCAGGGCACGGGGGCGGCGGCTGAGAGCACCGGGGCGTAGCCCGTGCTCTCCCGCGTCTAGTGGGGCAGGTAGGAGGAGGAAGGGTGGTCGGAGCGCGCCGGAGCAGAGATCACGGCGGCGGCCGGAGCGCGGCTTCAAAGAGGAGCAGGCTACGGGGCACGGCAGGGGTTGCCGCAAGCTGTCAGGCTCCTGGGAGGTTGCTGAGCGCGGTGGCAAGCTCGAGCGCTAGCTACGGTGGCCCTAGCCATGGCGGCGACATGGCCGGTGGCGTGGCGCTCGCGGTTTCGACGGGTAGCGGGGCTACGGCACGAAATCAAGCATGGGGAAGGAGGGGAAATGGAGGAGAGCTCACAACGGTCTCGATGGCGTCATGCGCGAGCTCGGGGGAGGCCTGGATGAGGTGAATCGACGGCGAGGATCTCCGGGTACCGAGGTTGAAGAAAACGTTGGGGACGGCGTTGTGGTTCTTCTCCGGTTGCTTAGCTCGGCGTGGATGAAGAAGACGATGATGCGGAGCTCGGGGACTCATCGGCAGGGAGTGGTGTGGCTGGTGGCCGTGGCTACGGCGAGCGGCGGCTCCGGTTGCGTGCGGTGGCCGCGTGGGTGAGTGCTGGGGAGGAGGAGAGTGAGCGAGAGAGAGGGGAAAAGAGAGAGAGAGAGGGGAAAAGATCCAGGGGGTGCGTGGCGATGTCTCAGCGCGACGAGGAGGAGCCAGGCAGGCAGCTGGCGGCATGGCGCGTCGCGGCGCCATGCTCGGCCTTGCCTCTGCTAGTAGGCAGAGGTTGAAGACTAAGATGCCCCTGCTGGGCTGGGCTGGTTGGTTGGGCTGCTAGGTAAGGTCAGGTAAGTTACTGACTTTGTTTTTTTTATTTACTGACATTTGTTTCTGCTTAAAAAAATACTAAACTAATTTATTTTCTTATGCCAATTTTTGTAGGAGCTAATGGTATTATTCCAGAGCTCCTCAACAACTAGCATAATTTTTGGACATATATTATATATATAACATATATATATCCAAAGCAAATAATTATGCATTAATTCCAAATGGCCAAAAATAAATATTTATGAGCTCCTAAAAATATTTTTTAGAATTTTACCTCTGACCAATATTTTCAGAGAGCAACATGAACATTTTCTTGGACCCTTTTGGAGCAATTTTTATTTGGGTTATTTCCAGAAATAATTTATGAGGGTTTCACAAATCCCCATTTCAAATTTAAATGAAATTTAAACATGATGCACACATGAAGGCTAGCCTAGGTCATACCAGAACTAGGGATGTGACACATCATCACCAACTCGGTTTTTTATAAGAGAAGAAATATAAGTATGGAGATACAAATGTATTATCGATACCTGTTTCCATAAACTAGCATCTACATTCTATTCAATGCCTCAGCATGTGAGGCCTTAGCACAATGACTTCTCGACTATGTAAAACAAAGGTTTTCCCGTCGCCGA
This sequence comes from Aegilops umbellulata, assembly GCA_032464435.1. Classification (NCBI taxonomy): domain Eukaryota; kingdom Viridiplantae; phylum Streptophyta; class Magnoliopsida; order Poales; family Poaceae; genus Aegilops; species Aegilops umbellulata. Next base: position 423,877,710 of record CP136059.1, read on the forward strand.
TAAGGAGGGGGTGACGGCGGCGCGCTTTTTGGCTTGCTCTAGTCCTAGTAGTCATACTAGGTGGTCTAAGCACGTGTAGATTTATTCTTTTTCATGTCTCGTGTTCGCCGTACTGCCACGACTGTTGATGAATAAACGGTAAGTTATTCACGAGGAAACCCTTGTTGAGCGTGTTTGCGAGAGAGAGAGAGAGATAGTGTGTGTGTGTGTGATATGTCTAGAGACCGAGGCAATGATAACAGATTCTTTGTGTCTATGTGTGTGGAGGATAGAGAGAGACATGTACGTGGGGCTTTGTGTTGTGTAACGTGGAGACACATATACATAATTAGAGAGTGAGTGTGCGAGATACACGTGCGGACATGGGGAGAGAAGAGGATCCAGATTAATGGGTGTTTGTGCGTGTCTGTGTGTGTTTGTGCGTGCGTTTGTGTGCGAGAGGGAGTGTGTGTATGTGGAGTAGAGAGACCACTAATGATGTAAACCTAGTATAAGGGAAGGGGGGATGGTGTGGCATGTGTAGTAGCGGGATATCCTGGGTGCGGGCGGGGGGAGCGGAGTATTTGGAAGAGACATCGATTGTGTGAGGGAGAGGGGTGTGAGAGAGAGCGCGCGAGAGAGAGAGAGAGCTAGCGACGGAGAGAGAGAGAGAGAGAGAGAGAGAGAGAGAGAGAGAGAGGAAGAAAGGGGGCGAGAGGGGGTGTTTGTGTCCATAGATGGCGTATAGATAGGGAGACAATGTTGATGTTGTTTGAAATTGGCCTATGTACGGAGACGCAAGGGAAGCGAGTCATCGTTTGTGTGTGTGATAGGGACTTCATGAGAGATCTAGAATAGATGGTGTAGAGAACAATGTGCGAGATCGAGAACGATGATACATTAGGGAGCTATGGAAAGAGTCACGACATATATGTATACAGGGAGGAGTTGGGGCGGGTCAGCATGTGAGAGAGATAGAATGAGGAGAGTGGTGCACAAGGAGACAAAGTGTGCTTGTTTTGAAGTGGGGGTGGTGTGTGAGGTGAGTGTGCGAGAACCACATAACTAGGGAGATAGACGTTTGGAGGCGACGTTTTGTGTGTATGGGAAAGATACACTCTACATAGTGCGTGTGCTTGGGAAAGAGAGATGTTGGGAGACCTAGCTAGAGAGTGGGGGAAGAGATTTGTGCATGCCCAAGAGATAAAGTGATAGAGACCTATATTGGGGTCCGGACTTTAGAAGTGAGAGGGGTGTTAGTGTGCTCATGTGTTGGTGTTTGAGGGAGAGAAGGACTTCTGTGTGGGGTGCACGAGGGGGGGTTCGCTTCAGATAAAGAGTGAGGTGTCTATATTTGAGGGACTTTACCGTAATTGAGATATACATGGTCAATAGTGTGTGCACTGAAGGTTGATTAATTTGTTTCACAATTTGGACTATGAGATAACGATACTTTTGAACATGCATGATATACTTTGATGTACCAGAATTACAAACCTAAGATTGGAATTTTGGAATTTGACTCCATCATTAGCTTTTGTGATTCATTTAAAAGGAGGTACATTTTTAAGCCGGGATTTCGTGGTTTCAAATTCATATATCAAACCTAGAGATATACACATACGGGCATGTTCAAACTTTATAATCATCCACTTTATTCATACACATATACATTTTTCTTTTGTCATCATATTTAGGATAAACACATTTGGAATTTCAATTGAATTGGACCATATGATGGTATTTGCTTGTAGTAGCTCAATGATCCATATTTGAATTGAATGGCCAATCTAAGTTACGAGTTGGATTTTCAAAACTTGCACTTTTTTGCGTGCAAAACAAACAAATTATCGGCCATGATATCATATTCGGCCGTACAACAGCAGAATATAATTTCAGGCGCCAAAACCTTTCAAACTTCCCGCTCACATCGAAATATCTCGCGCCCGAAAGTTTAGCCCTGCGATATTCCTGGTTCACGGAAAAGGGCTGCTTTGTTAACTCCATTGTTTTCCCCTCTTTGCCCCCAACATTCTTCCCCAGAGCCCCTCCCCTTCACCTCCCCGACCCCCCAACCACGGCAAGCCGCCGAATCTAGTCCTCCGATGCAGCGGTGGACCTCACACCCCGACGGATCTTCCTTCCGCACCTTGGAACCCCCAACTGCCAACTCACCACTTCACCGGAGCTGCTTCAGCGACTGGCTTGTACACCGCTCCAGATCTCCTTGACTGCCATCATGGTCCATCGCACCAGATCTGCTTAACCGGCGCCCTCATCCACCACAGTGTAGGCCCTTCACTGACTCCCTCGTCCATCCCTTCGCTGGCCCTTCATACAAGCCCTCGCCAGCCGCAACAGATCCGCCTCACTAAAAGCACTGTACAACGCGCCCGCCGAAGCCTTCGTCCACTGCACCGGACCCGCTCCACGGACACCATATTCAACTCCACCGGCCCTGCTTTACCGACGCCGCAGCCTCATCAGGTTATTTCAATCTGTACTCCTTCGGTTTTTCTCTTCACCATGCAACTATTCACTTACCACATATGAGCTTTCTTGTATGTCGACAGGCGCCGCCACTACTAGAAAAAAGGCTGTTAGTGGCGCACCTATATTGGCTATTAATGGCGCACTATAGGTGCGCCACTTTCATCACGCCACTACTAATAAATAGTACTGGCGCACGCCTAGTGCGCCACTGCTAATCTACATAACAATGGAACACCACCTGGTGTGCCATTACTATCCCAGACATTAATGGCGCAGCTTAAGTGCGCCATTAGTAGGTCCAGAAGTGCGCCCACTACAAGAAACCTGTTAATACATGATGGATTTCTCTTGACGTTCTAGGAAATCGTCACGGACGATGACAGTTTTCTCTTATCCGTCACAAAAAGTGTCATGGATCAGCAGGATGTGTGTGCCCTTAAAAAAAGTTAGCCCTTTTATGATGGACATCGATGAGCCGTCACAGAAACTGTCACAGAGCAACTTGTTGGTCTATTCGTTTTCTTTCTTTATGCACAATCTGGACCGTCACTGATGGCTCTCGCTGATGTGTCGTGTATGGTTGTTGGCCCATATGTCAGTTGAATGTGTATTCATGAACAGTAATAAATGGAGGATGCGCCAGAAATTTCGAGAGCGCGCCCGTGGACATGCAAAATTTTGAGTCGCCAACGTGGCCCATTGCAAAATTTTGGAGCCAGCCTATTTTAACCGACGGTCAATGCCCCATCTAACCTAATCCCCATTCTCTCGTCTGTTCCGTCAGCCGCCACAACTGCCCACTCCAGATTCCGACGATTCCGGCGGCTATCACCGGCGCGGTGCACACCGCCGAGCTCGCCTTGCTCGGCTCCATCCTCCCCTCCGGCAAGATTTTCCCTTCCCGGCCTCTACGGCTCGCCAATAACCCACACCCGTATGAATGTGCAAGCCGTTTATCTGGATTATGTATCATTCTAAGTAATCCTATATATGTAGCGCCGTATCCATGTGTTAGTCTGTTTGATTTTATAGATATATACATATTAAAAGGAAAATAGTATATGTGGATTTCAACCTAGTTTTGACATGTTTAACTTGCATCGATTTAAAAATTGTAGTTAGCCGTGTCTGCGCTTATGTTGATGTGAATTTTCTGATCAGTTCATGTGTCGAGAGTTGCAAAATTGGAATTAACCTTCTCTGATATGATTCCCAAAAACATCATTTTAATGCTACAGCAATAGCTCCAGAGTTGAAGATGATCTTTACCCTGGTAAGATAAGACAGAAGTATGGCTAACTGGATGTTTAGCCTGGTGTGTGAATTAAAAAGATTTAATAGATGCTAAAACATTCATATATGTAGGTCAGATTATCTTACAAATATATGTAGGTCACCGTCATAGTATTTTCTTATTGAAAAGGCAGAAAAAGTACTACGTGATAAGTACGCCGGAACTAGAAAATTGTCAGTCGTTGTGTATTGCATATATCTTTTTGTTTGGATGCCAAAATTATCTTCTTTGTGGCTCGGTTAACTTCCCTTTTTTCTGTTCAAGCCATTTTGAATGAGAATACTACCAGTTACATATAGGGTGGAAGGGGAAACAACGATTTACTGTAATTACATTGTCTTCACTTGGTTTGAAACAAGACACATATATCTATGAAAGAAACATACTTCCATGTATACTTCTTTCCATTAGTGTTTTAGAAAGTTCACTTTGTAGTTCTTCTGTTTCTTATTTCTGATTAATCAAAGTATATAAAAAAAATTCGTGTTAATGCAAGAAGATTTGTGTCAATAGTAACTCTGTATGAACTTTGTTATCCCCATGAGGATGCATCCAAGTGCCTTAGGAGTTCATATACACCAGCCTAACTAACATAATCTTGATAATATAAATTGTTCTTTTTCATGATTTCTGTCAGCTGATTTTATTGAGAGGTACGTTGGTGCTTGATTGCCTGTTAGCTTTCTTCTTAGTATATCATCTGCTGAAAGAGTAATCAATTTCCATATCTCGATTGTATAGTGGCCAAAGTAGTGATTTCATCATTGATCATCCTCTGTCTTGTATAGTACTAGAGATGTTATAGCATGGAGTCTTGGTTGATAATGGACCAGATTTTTAATCCTCACATTGCCTCCTACAGCATGGAAAATCCCATCTATGTAGTCATCCAGTTTGCACACACAGCCATGAGGTATGAGTTTGGTAAGATTACCCTTCATAAGACTTCACAAACAACCATATATTTTTGCCAAAAGTTTTGTACTTCTGAACCTGTTGAATTTGAATCAAGAGGTGTTGCACATTTCTGAACCTGCTGAATAAATCAAAAGATGTTACTCCTCTACCTGCTGAATCTAAATCGAAAGATCTCAAGAGAATTATGGTGCTACTTTTGGCAGCGTCCCGCCGTGCTCAACCTTGACTGGCCATCGTATGGCCTCTTGTGTTGTCTTCAGTCTTCATTGGTACGTATGTGTTCTATAATTACTGTAGACACATAGAGACAATGCTAGCTTTAGAGTTTCAGAGAAAAACAGAGTAAGTGGAAGCACAGAGAAGAGGTACCAGTATGTGTCTAGATTAATCATCATGGTATTCAGAGTAACTGCTAGCTTTAGAATTCAGTTTTTGTCTAGCTGAAAAGACACATATTCCATTAAGACATAATCATCATGGAATTGGTACATTCCTTTTTTACATTTTGAGAAAAGTTCCTAGAAATTCTCATCAATGCGCAATATTCAGCTGGGCTGCAGTTCTTATCGAGTTTACTGTAGTGAAAGCGTAATATAAGCGCAACGGAGTTTACTACCAAATCTATTGATCTATTCATGATCATCATTCCTTTTTTTGTGAGCTGTTGTTTCTTTTCACACTTTTGTTAATTTGTGGCATTACTTTGCATCTTGGGAGTGAAAAAATGCAGAACTTGATAACGCGGCATACTTTTCATCATGTGGCGGATATTGGTTATGGGAGCATTTTCAACAATAAAGGCATGTGTTTTGACAACATTTGCGTCGATGGGTTGATTTGCTGCTATAAATGTTGGATGACCCCTGGTTGGTGTGTGGCGGCCGAACAAGAGTGGCCTCGCTTGATGGGGCCGGTGCTTGGCTACAGAGTAGCATAGTGTTCTTCGAGACATTCTTGTAAAATTAATGTTTTTGGGTCTTCTCTTTTCGCTCCTGTACATGTGTATTTTTGGATATGTTGTAATTTTCTTTTTCTAATGACATGAGCATGTACTTTCACTCAAATCTTAATTGGTTCAAAATTTTCATGGAAAATGAGAGATGCGTGAATCTCTTGAACTGAAATGAATGGGCTTTAATTATAAATGGTTTGATTACTATATGGGCTACCACTCTTTGACTGGACTGAAATTTGGTTGGACAAAACTTAGCTGGGCTGATTGCTACATGGGCTGAAATTTGGTGGGACAAAACTTAGATGGGCTGATTACTACATGGGCTGACACATCAGATCCATGTCAGATGATGATGTGGCACATAAGTTAACGCTGTTATGAGCATTGTAGTTAGGTGTTATCCATGACGGTCAAGATCCGTCATGGTCGGTGACGGCTTTGAATGATCCGTCATGGAGTGTACTGTGATCAAATTATGACGCGGTATACTTGATGGATATTAAATCCGTCACATATACCCTTGCATGACAGATTTGCATAGGTCCATGACGGATTAAAATTGTCATGTATTAACAGGAGTCTTGTAGTGGCCACTGTTGTTACTCCAGGGGGCCATGTGTACCTTGTGCTCTGGGTTACTAATGGTGCACTTTTAGATAATACGCCACTGGTGTGTTTATTTTTGTGCGCCACTAAAGTGCAATATGGTGCGCCACTACTATGAATATTAGGAATTTTTTTTGCTTTTCTGATATTTGCACAGGTTACAAAATACATTACAGCACAGAATATAAACAGCACAACATATAAATAGCAGATTTATCGAATACAATAGAAGATTAGTCTCCGAATTCAAAATAACGAACAAAGTTAGAACATTACAAGTATCGAGACCGCGAGTAGCGAGTTTATCTTCACATTACAAGTCGATATCTAAACTACCATCACATAGAAGAGAGCTGCGGTCACGATGAGCATCATCTCGATGAAACTGGTCTTCATCCGGTTCCTCCTCCGCTCCCTCCTCTCTCCCGCTAGATAACGCGCGTATCTAGCTTCCTCCTCCGCCCTAGTGGTGTACCCTTTGTAACGGTTACCGCTGAAACGGTGAATCTGTCCCCTACACTCCTCCCAGTCATCGTAGACTCCAGGAACCTTACCCTTTTTCACGACATACGACGGCATCTCTATGCACTAGACAAACAAAACGTTAGTACCAATTCATAGACAATACATAAGCAATATATAAGTATGCAACAAAAGGATCGGAAGAGAAAAGCAACACATTAATAGCACAATTCATGGTCCTACTAATAAATAGCATCAATTACATATAAGTTGAACGACTGTCCAAACTAAAGAGACATACAAGTTCATTAAAGTTTAATTACAACATGAGCTAATCGATATTTCAGAACTACATAGCATCATTACTTTCGACTCGACTCAGGGACCGGAGAGGGATGAAGCCGTCGTCTTTCATGATGGTCATGAAATCGCGATCGTTGTCAGCCTGCATTTGTAGCGTTGTTTCTCACTGTTGGACGGTTGATATTTGAGGTAGAACTGCCCCGAGGTACGAAGGACATCTTGATGGATGATTTCCGCAAACTCCGACTGGATGCAAAAGAATTCTTGTCTGATGTCCGCGTCCTGCATTGCCGACAAGCGTGCGGCCCAATCTTTGAGATTAGTTGGTAGCAGAAGGTGATTATGATCCCGTACTATCGCCCGCATGTGATGGAGGGCGTAGTAGGCATCCTTCTGGCCGCTCGGCGGCTACTTGACGTAGGGGAACATCGTTACGTGGGTGAACACGTGCTTGTCGTACCTACAAATTGGCCTCCTGAAGGTGCCTCCAGATTTGGCGTAGCCGGGGAGAGCATCATCAAGAACTTTCTTGATATTTGTGTACTCTTTCTTCGACTGCAGCCCGAGTCAAAATACGTGGCCATGGAATATTTCGAGCTTAAGAGGATGAGTGTGCAATGTGTGTCACTGCACAAAACATGGAATGTTAGAAAAAACGAACGATCGAAATCTAAGAAATCATATGTTACGGGGCGGTGAGGGGTGATACGTCTCCAACGTATCTATCATTTTTGATTGCTCCATGCTATATTATCTACTATTTTGGACAATATTGGGCTTTATTTTCCACTTTCATATTATTTTTGGGACAAACCTATTAACCGAAGGCCCAGCCCAGAATTGATGTTTTTTTGCCTATTTCAGTGTTTCGAAGAAAAGGAATATCAAACGGAGTCGAAACGGAATGAAACCAACTGGAGAAGTTATTTTTGGAAGGAAAGCTGCCGGAAAAACTTGGAGTGCACGTCAGGACAGGAACGAGGGAGCCATGAGGCAGGGGGCGCGCCCACCCCCCTAGGGCGCGCCCTCCACCCTCGTGGGCCCCTCGTGGCTCCCCTGACGTACTTCTTCCTCCCATATATACCCATATACCCTAAAAACCTCGGGGAACAGAATAGATCGGGAGTTCCGCCACCGCAAGCCTCTATAGCCACCAAAACCCAATCGAGACCCTGTTCTGGCACCCTGCCGGAGGGGGGGACCCTCACCAGTGGCCATCTTCATCATCCCCGCGCTCTCCATGACGAGGAGGGAGTAGTTCACCCTCGGGGCTGAGGGTATGTACCAGTAGCTATGTGTTTGATCTCTCTCTCTCTCTCTCTCTCTCTCTCGTGTTCTTGATTTGGCACGATCTCGATGTATCGCGAGCTTTGCTATTATAGTTGGATCTTATGTTGCTTCTCCCCCTCTACTCTCTTGTAATGGATTGAGTTTTCCCTTTGAAGTAATCTTATCAGATTGAGTCTTGAATGATTTGAGAACACTTGATGTATGTCTTGCCGTGCATATCTGTGGTGACAATGGGATATCACGTGGCTCACTTGATGTATGTTTTGGTGATCAACTTGCGGGTTCCGCCCATGAACCTATGCATAGGGGTTGGCACACGTTTTCGTTGTGATTCTCCGGTAGGAACTTTGGGGCACTCTTTGAGGTTCTATGTGTTGGTTTGAATAGATGAATTGAGATTGTGTGATGCATATCCTATAATCATGCCCACGGATACTTGAGGTGACATTGGAGTATCCATGTGACATTAGGGTTTTGGTTGATTTGTGTCTTATGGTGTTATTCTAGTACGAACTCTAGGGCTGTTTGTGACACTTATAGGAATAGCCCAACGGATTGATTGGAAAGAATTACTTTGAGGTGGTTTCGTACCCTACCATAATCTCTTCATTTGTTCTCCGCTATTAGTGACTTTGGAGTGACTCTTTGTTGCATGTTGAGGGATAGTTATATGATCCAATTACGTTATTATTGTTGAGAGAACTTGCACTAGTGAAACTATGAACCATAGGCCTTGTTTCCTAGCATTGCAATACCGTTTATGATCACTTTTATTGCTTGCTACCTTTCTGTTTTTATATTTTTAGATTAAAAATACCTATATCTACCATCCATATTGCACTTGTATCACCATCTCTTTGCCAAACTAGTGCACCTATACAATTTACCATTGTATTGGGTGTGTTGGGGACACAAGAGACTCTTTGTTATTTGGTTGCAGGGTTGCTTGAGAGAGACCATCTTCATCCTACGCCTGCCACGGATTGATAAACCTTAGGTCATCCACTTGAGGGAAATTTGCTACTGTCCTACAAACCTCTGCACTTGGAGGCCCAACAACGTCTACAAGGAGAAGGTGAGTGCTTGAAGGTATATCTTTAGATCTTGCAATCGAATCTTTTAGTTTCTTGTTTTATCACTAGTTTAATTTATAAGAGAAAACTATAAAAAAATGAAATTGAGTTTACCTCATACGCTTCATCTATTTAATATCTTTCATGAGTATGATGGAAAGGAAAATTGTGCCAAAGTGTTAGAAGAAGAATGCATTAAATTGTTTGGCACTAAATCTTTGAATGATGAGCATGATTGCAATGTTGTTAATAGGAACTCCTTGAATATCCATAGTACCAATGATGATTGCACTAGTTATGATGAAAATGCCTCGTATAAACATGTCAATTTTTGTGGAGTGCATTGGGTTTGCATGTACACACCAAATAGGAAAGATAGATATTGCAAGAGGCATAAGTACTTGGAAACTAAATGGTTGCAAGAGAGACTCGATGTGAGTGCTGAAAATTTAAAATATCTTTTCCGTACTTGTGAACTTTGCAATGAACATGGTCATTTAAATATCAAATGCAAATTGGTTCATGATCGAATCGTGTCCAAAAATTGTGATGATTTGATTTCCCTTGCACATCATAATGAACTAAGTTTGCTTTTGGGTTATGAAGAATTGAAATGTCAAACTAAGCATATTCCAGAATATAACCTCAAGAAATTCCTTGATATTGATCAAGAAGAGATTTATATGTATTGTGCGGTGAATTGCATTGAAAATCCTTATATTGCCAATTACATAAAGAAAAGAAAGCAAATAGAAGATGAAGAGAATGCTAACGAAAGGGAAGAAACTTCCCAATATTCTCCTATTATTTCTTATGATGAATCAGGTAACGAGGAGGAGCCTTCTATTAAACCAATATCATTAATAAGAAGCTCCAAAAAGAGGATTGAACCCACACATGAGGTTAAGAAGAAGAAAAGAAAAAGGAAGAGAGGTAAAAAGGTATCTCTCCCAAATAAAGTTGCTCCTATTATTGTTGCGCCTCATGAAAATGAATCAAAAATAATTGTGGAAGATGTGCACTTGATGATTATCTTGTTATGCCTATTGCTTGTTGGGGTGATTACGATTGTGAAGATAATGATGCTTCTAATGATCTTGAATTTTTTTTGGCACTTGCTTGGAAGAATACGATAATAATGTTTGCTATACTATTGGTGCTATCCATACTATTAATGATGAGAGTGATTATGCTTCAGATACAAAAAGGCCCAAGCTTGGGGAAGCTAGGTTTGTTGAGGATGACATATTTGAGAATATATTTTCTGCAATTAATGTTTGTCCCAATCTTGGGGATGCTATGTTTAATAATGATGATATTTTTATCCTCCCAAGTTTTGATATGCAAGGTTGTTATGATGATAGCATGCCTTCTACCTATGATGATTATATTGATGAAAGTGGGTTTGGAAGAGTGTCAACTTTAGGAAGTAATGATCCCACTATTTTGGAGGATGTTGAATCTTATAATATTTATGAAAGTGGATATGGAGAGGTCATGACTTTATTTAGTGATGTATCCACTATTTCGGAAGAGGTTTCAATTGATTATGATGAGAACAAAGTTGCTACTTATGATGATTATTGTGATGAAACTTATGATATAAAGAGTAGTGATGATTATATTTATAAAACTTGTCATGATTATGAGTACCCTTTCTCTGAACATTACTCTTTTAATGTGGAAACAATTTATAGTATTCAAGTTTATTATGATACTCCCACTATTCCGAATGAGAAGAATTTTGCTTGTCGGGAGAGTAATAAGATTTCTATGCTTGTGCATCATGAAAATAATGCTTTGTGTGCTGGTTATATTGTTGAATTCATTCATGATGCTACTGAAAGTTATTATGAGGGAGGAATATATGCTTGTATGAGTTGCAATAATATCAAGTTTCCTCTCTATGTGTTGAAAGTTTTGAAGTTATGCTTGTTTTACCTTCCTATGCAAGTTGATTCTTGTTCCCATAAGTTGTTTGCTCACAAAATCCCTATGCATAGGAAGTAGGTTAGAATTATGTGCTAGTAATATTCTTCATGATGCTCTCTTTATGTTTCAATTCTTATCTTTTATGTGAGCATCATTGAAATCATCATGCCTAGCTAGGGGCATTAAACGTTAGCGCTTGTTGGGAGGCAACCCAATTTTATTTTGGTCTCTTCATTTTTTCTTCTATTTAGGAATAAATAATCCATCTAGCTTCTGGTTAGATGTGTTTTCAAGTTTTAATTAGTGTTTGTGCCAAGTAGAACCTTTGGGAAGACTTGGGTGAAGTCTTTATGATCATGCTGTAAAAACAGAAACTTTAGCGCTCACGACGTTAGCTAAAACTTTTTACTGGAGAGTGCTATTTAGTTGATTATTTTTGAAGATGATTACTAGACAAATTATTCAAGTCCACCAATTTGTTTTAGAATTTTTGGAGTTCTATAAGTTTGCATTAGTTACAGATTACTACAGACTGTTCTGTTTTTGACAGATTCTGTTTTCATTGTGTTGCTTGCTTATTTTGATGATTCTATGGCTAGTAAAATAGTTTATAAACCATAGAGAAGTTGGAATACAGTAGTTTTAACACAAATATAAGTAAATAATTAGTTCATTACAGTACCATGAAGTGGTGTTTTGTTTTCTTTCGCTAACGGAGCTCACGAGTTTTTTGTTAAGTTTTGTGTTGTGAAGTTTTCAAGTTTTGGGTAAAGATTCGATGGACTATGGAATAAGGAGTGGCAATAGCCTAATCTTGGGGATGCCCAAGGAACCCCAAGGTAATATTCAAGGATAACCAAGCGTCTAAGCTTGGGGATGCCCCAGAAGGTACCCCCTCTTTCGTCTTCGTTCATCGGTAACTTTAATTGGAGCTATATTTTTATTCACCACATGATATGTGTTTTGCTTGGAGCGTCATTTTATGTTCTTTAGCTTTTCTTTCTGTTTGAATAAAGTATCAAGATCTGAAATTCTTAAATGTTAGAGAGTCTTCACATAGTTACATAATTATACAACTACTCATTGGTCTTCACTCATATCTTTTGGAGTAGTTTGTTGTTTGCTCTAGTGCTTCACTTATATCTTTTAGAGCACGATGGTGGATTTGTTTTATAGAAACTATTGATCTCTCATACTTCACTTATATTATTTTGAGAGTCTTAAATAGCATGGTAATGTGCTTAATCCTAATATGCTAGGTATTCAAGACTAGTAAAAACTTTCTTATGAAGTGTGTTGAATACTAAGAGAAGTTTGATGCTTGATGGTTGTTTTGAGATATGGAGGTAGTAATATTAAAGTTGTGCTAGTTGAGTAGTTGTGAATTTGAGAAATACTTGTGTTGAAGTTTGCAAGTCCCGTAGCATGCACGTATGGTAAACGTTATGTAACAAATTTGAAACATGAGGTGTTCTTTGATTGTCTTCCTTATGAGTGGCGGTCGGGGACGAGCGATGGTCTTTTCCTACCAATCTATCCCCATAGGAGCATGCGCGTAGTGCTTGGTTTTTGATGGCTTGTAGATTTTTGCAATAAGTATGTGAGTTCTTTATGACTAATGTTGAGTCCATGGATTATACGCACTCTCACCCTTCCATCATTGCTAGCCTCTTCAGTACCGTGCATTTCCCTTTCTTACATTGAGAGTTGGTGCAAACTTCGCCGGTGCATCCAAACCCTGTGATATGATACGCTCTTTCACACATAAACCTCCTTATATCTTCCTCAAAACAGCCACCATACCTACCTATTATGGCATTTCCATAGCCATTCCGAGATATATTTCCATGCAACTTTCCACCATACCGTTTATCATGACACATTCATCATTGTCACATTGCTTAGCATGATCATGTAGTTGACATAGTATTTGTGGCAAAGCCACCGTTCATAATTCTTTCATACATGTCACTCTTGATTCATTGTATATCCGGTACACCACCGGAGGCATTCATATAGAGTCATACTATGTTCTAGTATCAAGTTGTAATCATTGAGTTGTAAATAAATAGAAGTGTGATAATCATAATTTAATAGAGCATTGTCCCAAAAAAAGAGAAAGGCCAAAAGAAAAAATGGCCCAAAAAAAGAGATAAAAAAGGGGCAATGCTACTATCCTTTCTTTTCCACACTAGTGCTTCAAAGTAGCACCATAATCTTCATGATAGAGGGTCTCTTGTTTTGTCACTTTCATATACTACTGGGAATTTTTCATTATAGAACTTGGCTTGTATATTCCAACAATGGGCCTCCTCAAGTTCCCTAGGTCTTCGTGAGCAAGCAAGTTGGATGCACACCCACTTAGTTTATTTTATTGAGCTTTCATACATTTATAGCTCTAGTGCATCCGTTGCATGGCAATCCCTAGTCCTTGTATTAACATCAATCGATGGGCATCTCCATAGCCCATTGATTAGCCTCGTTGATGTGAGACTTTCTCCTTTTTTGTCTTCTCCACATAACCCCCATCATCATATTCTATTCCACCCATAGTGCTATGTCCATGGCTCGCGCTCATATATTGCGTGAAAGTTTATAGGTTTGAGATTACTAAAGTATGAAACAATTGCTTGGCTTGTCATCGGGGTTGTGCATGATGAGAGCATTCTTGTGTGACGAAAATGGAGCATGACTAAACTATATGATTTTGTAGGGATGAACTTTTTGGCCATGTTATTTTGAGAAGACATAATTGCTTAGTTAGTATGCTTGAAGTATTATTACTTTTATGTCAATATGAACTTTTATCTTGAATCTTTCGGATCTGATATACATACCACAATTAATAAGAATTACATTGAAATTATGCCAAGTAGCATTCCACATCAAAAATTATCTTTTTTTATCATTTACCTACTCAAGGACGAGTAGGAATTAAGCTTGGGGATGTGTGATACGTCTCCAACGTATCTATAATTTTTGGTTGCTCCATGCTACATTATCTACTGTTTTGGACAATATTAAGCTTTATTTTCCACTTCTATATTATTTTTGGGACTAACCTATTAACCGGAGGCCCAGCCCAAAATTGTTGTTTTTTGCCTATTTCAGTGTTTCGAAGAAAAGGAATATCAAACGAAACGGAATGAAACCAACTGGAGAAGTTTTTTTGTGAAGGAAAACTACCGGAAAAACTTGGAGTGCACATCAGGAAGGCAACGAGGGAGCCACGAGGCAGGGGGCGCGCCCACCCCCCTAGGGCGCGCCCTCCACCCTCGTGGGCCCCTCGTGGCTCCCCTGACGTACTTTTTCCTTCCATATATACCCATATACCCTAAAAACTTTGAGGAATAGAATAGATCGGGAGTTCCGCCGCCGCAAGCCTCTACAGCCACCAAAACCCAATCGGGACCCTGTTCTGGCACCCTGCCGGAGGGGGGAACCCTCACCGGTGGCCATCTTCATCATCCCAGCGCTCTCCATGAAGAGTAGGGAGTAGTTCACCCTCAGGGCTGAGGGTATGTACCAGTAGCTATGTGTTTGATCTCCCTCTCTCTCGTGTTCTTGATTTGGCACGATGTTGATGTATCGTGAGCTTTGCTATTATAGTTGGGTCTTATGTTGCTTCTCCCCCTCTACTCTCTTGTAATGTATTGAGTTTTCCCTTTGAAGTAATCTTATCGGATTGAGTCTTTAATGATTTGAGAACACTTGATTTATGTCTTGCCTTGCGTATCTGTGGTGACAATGGGATATCACGTGATTCACTTGATGTACGTTTTGGTGATCAACTTGTGGGTTCCGCCCATGAACTTATGCATAGGGGTTGGCACACGTTTTCGTCTTGATTCTCTGGTAGTAACTTTGGGGCACTCTTTGAGGTTCTATATTTTGGTTGAATAGATGAATCTGAGATTGTGTGATGCATATCGTATAATCATACCCACGGATACTTGAGGTGATATTGGAGTATCTAGGTGACATTATGGTTTTTTGTTGATTTGTGTCTTAAGGTGTTATTTGATACGTCTCCATCGTATCTACTTTTCCAAACACTTTTGCCCTTGTTTTGGACTCTAACTTGTATGATTTAAATGGAACTAACCCGAACTGACGCTGTTTTCAGCGGAATTACCTTGGTGTTGTTTTATGTGCAGAAAGCAAATATTCTCGGAAAGTCCTGAAACTCCACGGAATACCTTAGAAAAAATAATAAAAAATCCTCGCCAAAGATGAAGACCAGGGGCCCCCACCCTGTCCACGAGGGTGGGCCCCCCCCTCCTGGGCGCGCCCCCTACCTCATGGGCCCCCTGGAAACCCTCTGACGCCAATTTCAACTCTATATATTCACTTTCGAAGAGAAAAAAATCAGAGAGAAGAAATCATCACGTTTTACGATACGAACCCGCTGCTAAGCCCTAAAACCTCTCGGGAGGGCTGATCTGGAGTCCGTTCGGGGCTCCGGAGAGGGGGATTCGTCGCCATCGTCATCATCAACCATCCTCCATCACCAATTTCATGATGCTCACCTCCGTGCGTGAGTAATTCGATCGTAGGCTTGCTGGATGGTGATGGGTTGGATGAGATTTATCATGTAATCGAGTTAGTTTTGTTAGGGTTTGATCCCTAGTATCCACTATGTTCTGAGATTGATGTTGCTATGACTTTGCTATGCTTAATGCTTGTCACTAAGGCCCGAGTGCCATGATTTCAGATCTGAACCTATTATTTTTTCATGAATATATGTGAGTTCTTGATCCTATCTTGCAATTCTACAGTCACCTACTATGTGTTATGATCCGGCAACCCTGAAGTGACAATAATCGGGACCACTCCCGGTGATGACCTAGTTTGAGGAGTTCATGTATTCGCTATGTGCTAATGCTTTGTTCCAGTTCTCTGTTAAAAGGAGGCCTTAATATCCCTTAGTTTCCAATAGGACCCCGCTGCCACGAGAGGGTAGGACAAAAGATGTCATGCAAGTTCTTTTCCATAAGCACGTATGATTATATACGTAATACATGCCTACATTACATTGATGAATTGGAGCTAGTTCTGTGTCACCCTATGTTATGACTGTTACATGATGAACCGCATCCGGCATAATTATCCATCACTGATCCGGTGCCTACGAGTTTTCCATATACTGGTTCTCGCTTATTTAATTTCCTGCTGCTACTGTTACAATCACTATAAAATACCAAAAACAGTACTTTTGATGTCTTTACTTTTGTTGCCGTTACCACCACTATCATATTACTTTGCTACTAAACACTTCGCTGCAGATACTAAGTTTCCAAGTGTGGTTGAATTGACAACTCAGCTGCTAATACTTGAGAATATTCTTTGGCTCCCACTGTGTCGAATCAACAAATTTGGGTTGAATACTCTACCCTCGAAAACTGTTGCGATCCCCTCTACTTGTGGGTTATCAAGACCTTTTTATGGCGCCGTTGCCGGGGAGCATAGCTCTATTCTTTGAGTAACTTGGATATATATCTGCTGGACACTATGAAGAACTTGAAAGACGCTAAGACAACAATTTATCCCTCAACTACGAGGGGAGGTAAGGAACTGCCATCTAGCTCTGCACTTGATTCACCTTCTGTTATGAGTAATATTGCGACACCTAAACCTGCTTCTGCTATTCGTTCCGATATGTCACATGTTATTGATGATGCCACTTCTACTATGCATGATACTTATGATGAAACTGCTTCTCTGCCTGACACTACTATGCCCCTTAGTGAATTTCTTGAAGAACAAATTACTATGGCTAGACAAAGAGAAATTGATGAAACTGAATACGATGATGATAGTGATGATGAAAATATGCCTGTTATTCCTGAAGGTTATCTTTTATATAAAGATTCTTCTTTAGCTATTTTAGCCTGCAAAGATAGATATGAGCTTAAAAGGTTATTGATTAAATGGAACAAAGAATCACCTAGAGACAAAATGACACCTGATCCTGCTTTTGCAACTTCACCTATATGTGTTCCTGATAAGGATTATAAATTCTCTGTTGATCCAGATATAATTACTTTGGTTGAATCTGATCCTTTTTATGGCTATGAATCTGAAACTGTTGTGGCACATCTTACTAAGTTAAATGATATAGCTGCCCTGTTCACTAATGATGAGAGATCGCGTTACTTCTATATACTCAAAATATTTCCGTTCTCATTAAAGGGTGATGCTAAGATATGGTTTAATTCTCTTGATCCTGGTTGTGTGCGTAGTCCCTAGGATATGATTTATTACTTCTCTGCTAAATATTTCCCTACTCATAAGAAACAAGCTGCTTTGAGGGAAATATACAATTTCGTGCAAATTAAAGAAGAGAGTCTCCCACAAGCTTGGGGGAGGCTTCTCAAGTTACTTAATGCTTTGCCTGATCATCCTCTTAAGAAACCTGAAATACTTGATATCTTTTATAATGGACTAACTGATGCTTCCAGAGATTACCTGGATAGTTGTGCCGGTTCTCTTTTCAGGGAAAGAACACCGGATGAAGATGAAATTCTATTGAATAATATGTTGACAAATGAAAATAATTGGGCACCTCCTGAGCCAGCTCCTACTCCAATTAATGATCCTATTCCTAAACCAACTCCGAAGAAGAGAGGTGTTCTATTCCTCAGTCCCGAAGATATGCAAGAGGCAAAGAAATCTATGAAACAAAAGTGATAAAAGCTGAAGATGTTAAGAATTTACCTCCTATTGAAGAAATACATGGTCTTAATCTACCGCCTGTTGACGAAATATACAATTTGAATCTTTTATTTATTGAAGAACCTTCCGATATCCCGACACAGGTAGTAAAGGTAAATTCTCTTCATAGATATGATGAAGCTGAAGTCCCTCCTACTAAAATTGCTAGTCCGTGCTTGGATGAGTTTGATGACTTTATGTTTAAGCAAGAAGACTTCAATGCTTATTTTGGTAGACAATTAAAAGAGAATGCTTATAAGATTAGATGCTTGGGTGATTATATGGCTAATATTAAAGGTGAACTTAAACTTGTTAGCAAACATGCTTCTATGGTCACCACTCAATTAGAACAAGTACTTAAAGCTCAAAAAGAAGTGCTTGACGAAATGAATAGTAAGAAAAATGATTATGCTGTTAGAGTGGCTACTAGAACTGGTAGAATGACTCAGGAACCTTTGTATCCTGAAGGCCACCCTAAGAGAATCGAGCAAGATTCTCAAAGAAATAATATTGATGCTCCTAGTTCCTCTAAAAAGAAGAAAAATAAAAATGATAGAACTGTGCAAACTTCTAGTGAACCTATTGCTGAACCATCTGATAATCCAAATGATATATCTATGTCTCATGCTGAAACACAATCTGTCAATGAACATGAACCTAATGAAAATACTAATGATGATGTTCATGATGATGCTCAACCTAGTAATGATAATGATGTAGAAATTGAACCTCCTGTTGATCTTGATAAGCCACAATCAAAGAATCAATGTTATGATAGACTTTGTCGCTAGGAAACATGGTAAAGAAAGGGATCCCTGGGTTCAGAAACCCATGCCTTTTCCTCCCAAGCCATCCAAGAAAAAGGATGATGAGGATTTTGAGCGCTTTGCTGAAATGATTAGGCCTATCTTTTTGCGTATGCGATTAACTGATGTGCTCAAAACAAATCCTTATGCTAAATATATGAAAGATATCGTTACTAATAAAAGAAATATATCAGAAGCTGAAATTTCCACCATGCTTGCTAGTTATACTTTTAAGGGTGGGATACCAAAGAAACTTGGAGATCCCAGAGTACCTACTATACCTTGTTCCATTAAAAGAAATTATATTAAAACTGCTTTATGTGATCTTGTAGCCGGTGTTAGTGTTATGTCTCTCTCTTTATATCGTAGACTTGACTTGAATAAGTTGACACCTATCGAAATATCTTTGCAAATGGCTGACAAATCAACTGCTATACTTGTCGGTATTTGTGAGGATGTGCCTATTGTGGTTGCAAACGTTACTATTTTAACGGACTTTGTTATTCTTGATATTCCCGAGGATGATAGTATGTCTATTATTCTTTGAAGACCTTTTCTTAATACTGCAGGGGCTGTTATTGATTGCAACAAAGGCAATGTCACTTTTCATGTTAATGATAATGAGCATACGGTAAATTTTCCGAGGAAACAACCTCATGTTCATAGTATCAACTCCATTGGAAAAATTCCATCGATTATAATTGGAGGTTTTGAATTTCCTCTTCCTACGGTCAAAAAGAAATATGATATAGTTATTATAGGGGATGTGCATATCCCCGTTGAGGTAACTTACTGTTATTCGAAATTTCTCTGGTTTCATGAATATCGGAACGAGTTTGTTAACAAGACTTGATCAACCTTGTTAGTGGATTCTTTTTGATGAGCATGAGGCGGATGAAACTAGAAGCACAAACTTCTGTACCCTCTTTATATTTTCTGTAATTAGTAGAAATAAAGTAAAAACAGTATTTTTCTGTCTGTTTCCTGGCTTATCTGTGAAATATAAAAATATCTTGAAAATAAAAGTCCTCAGAATGACATGCCAATTTATTATGATTTTTTCGGGAATATTTGAGGATTTACTGTGCAAAAATTACCACGGGAGGAGCTGCCACCTGGCCACGAGGGTGGTGGGCGCCCCCCCCCCCTATAGGGCGCGTCCCCTATCTCGTGGGCCCATGGTGGCCCTCCTCCACTTATCCCAGCACCCATCTTCTTCCTCTGTCTCACACAAACCCGAAAAACCAACTCAAGCACGAGTTCCAGCCACTTTTGCTGCGATTTTCGATCTCCTTGCTCAAAGCACCCCTTGCAAAACTGCTTGGGGAGAATGTTCCTTGGTATGTGGCTCCTCCATTGGTCCAATTAGTTTTTGTTCTAGTGTTGTATTCTTTGCAAATTTGTGCTGCATAGGTGACCATGTTCTTGAGCTTGCATGTAAAATTTCTATGGTTCCAAGTAGTTCTAATGCTTGATATAGGCTCTAGGCACTTGTAGCAGTAGTTGCTATCAGTTTTATTAAAGTAGGTTCACTTTTGTTTGAAGTTAGTAAAAATTTCAGATTTTTTCAGAAAAATGATGAAGAGAATTTTGAGGGGCTCATCGAGCCGTAGTTCAAAGGATAAACAAGATGAAGAAGCTCAGAGGCCCAAATATAATTTGCCTCGTACCGCGGAAATCCGACCGTGTGAATGGCCTTCTGATAATTTCTTGAGAGAGGCCGGGATTTACGAAGATTTCTATTCTTCGATTGATAATGTTGGCCTCACCGACTTCGGCCGCGACCAACGTCCACAGTATCTCTTACTCACAAATACTTTTGTGCAAAACTTCTACTTTTTCCCTAAAGAATCACCTCCATCAGTAGAGTTTCATTTGTATGACGTTGTGAAGAAAATGCCATTGTCTGAATTTTGCGCGGTCTGCAACATACCCCCTGAGGGCACTTTAGAGGAACCACCTAGTAAGGAGTTGGAACCATTTATTAAACTTATCTCTATGGGAGAAACCAGGAAGGTTTCTAATGCGAGGATCACTAGCATACATTTTCCTGTGTTACGCTATTTTGCCTTATTTGCTAGTCGATGCTTGATAGGTCGTGGGAACTGTGGAAACTTTAGCATTCCTGATATTATAATTTTGTTCCATGGTTTATACCGCGACAACACTGTCAGTATGGGTGGAATTATTGCTAGGCGGTTGGGTCTGGACCGTACTAAAGGCCCCATATTTGGAGGCATTTATGCTTCCCGCCTTGCCGCACACTTTAACATAGCTATTAGGCATTATGAGAAAGAAGAAAAATTGCTGCCTAATGCTTATCTAGACTATAAGAGCATGATAGCCCATGATTTTCTTGTTAAGGACAGGAATGGAGCGCTCAAATACAAGTTATACTTTGATAAACATTATCCTGAAATTATTACGTTGCCTGCTCCTTCTTTGTTTAATTTTGTAGGACCCTATCTTGTTACGTGGGCTGCCGTCCAAGCTTATAAGAATCCTGCACCAGCCACGGAACCGGAACCACAAGATGAGCCTCCACGACAATCTGTTTATTCTTGGGATCCAGAGACGACTGTCAGCCAGTGGCAGTCAGAGTCTTCTTCCTCATCACAGTATGATCCCAACTATTCCTCGTCGCAGTACGACCCCAGCTACACCTACGGGTATCCGCCAGGCTATCCCTGGCAATAGACCAACTTAGGCCAAAATCCTAAGCTTGGGGGAGTACGTATTTCTCACCGACATTACATTTATGTTCACACCCACTCATTGCTAGGTGTCGGTGTTCATACTCTTTCATTGTAATATCCAAGCTAGTTTATTTTCTTTTTCCTGCTTTCTTCTTGTGTGTTTGATAAACCTTAAGAAAACCAAAAAAATAGTAGTAGTAATTTAAAAGAAAACCCACAAATATTTCCCGTTCTTCTTTTGCTTGTTGGGAGACTTCCCGTGTAAATAGTTTTATATTCTTTTCTCTTATTTGGGGTCAGTAGGAGAAGACCATAATTAAATTGTTGTAGTGGCTCTTATATGCTTTAATGTTTATTTAACCTAGAGCCCATATTGCCTTGTCCTCACCTGTTTATTGAATGCTCGCAGATTCCAGCTTAGTCCAATGCACATGCACTCTTATTATTATTATTCACATCGTTCGGTCGTGCAAGTGAAAGGCAATTATGATGACATATATGATGGACTGACTGAGATGAGAAAAGCTGGTATGAACTCGACCTCTTTTGTTTTTTTAAATATGATGAGCCGTCGTTCCTAATTCAGCTTATTATGAATAAACATGTTTGCAATGATAATTAGATATCATAGTTGCTTGTGCCATGCTTGATTAGCTATGAGTTATAATGATTTACCTTGTATCCAACATGCTATTGAGATGATTATGATGTGGTATGATGGGGTGGTATCCTCCTTTGAATGATTTAAGTGACTTGACTTGGCACATGTCCACGCATGTAGTTGAAACAAATCAACATATCCTTCACGATATTTATGTTCATGGTGGATTATATCCTACTCATGCTTGCATCCAATGATTATTAATTTTAATGCATGTACATGGCTGTTGTCGCTCTCTAGTTGGTCGCTTCCCAGTCTTTTGCTAGCCTTCACCTGTACTAAGCGGGAATACTGCTTGTGCATCCAATCCCTTAAAACCCCAAAGTTATTCCAGATGAGTCCACTATACCTTCCTATATGCGGTATCTACCTGCCGTTCCAAGTAAGTTTGTATGTGCCAAAATCTAAACCTTCAAATAATTATTCTGTTTTGTATGCTCGAATAGCTCATGTGTCAACCAAGGCTGTCCTTATCTTCCGTGTTAGGCGGGTTATTCTCAAGAGGAGTGGACTTCGCTCCTCACTCACGAGAAAATGGCTGGCCACCGGGATGCCCAGTCCCATGCTTTATGCAAACTAAATAAAAATTAATTGCAAACAAAACTCCCCCTGGGACCTGATGTATGTTGGAGACACTCGTTGTTTCGAGCAAATCATGGATTGATGCTTGTTGGTGGAGGGGAGTATAAACTTTACCATTCTGTTTGGGAACCGCCTATAATTTGTTTAGCATGGAAGATATCGCCATCTCTTAGTTGTTACGTTGACAATGAAAGTATACCGCTCAAAATGCTATTTATCTCTATTTCAAAATCGAGCTCTGGCACCTCTACAAATCCCTGCTTCCCTCTGGGAAGGGCCTATCCATTTACTTTTATGTTGAGTCATCACCCTCTTATTAAAAAGCACTAGCTGGAGAGCACAGCTGTCATTTGCATTCATCATTGTTAATTTATATTGGGTATGACTATGATTGGATCTCTTTTACCATGAATTACAATGTCTAGTCAGTCCTTGATCTTTAAAGGTGCTCTGCATTTATGTTTTGCGGTCTCAGAAAGGGCTAGCGAGATACCATCTTGTTATATTATATTATGATTGTTTTGAGAAAGTGTTGTCATCCGAGATTTATTATTATGGCTTGCTAGTTGATTATGCTATTGATATGAGTAATTATGAGACCTGAGAATTATTACAAATGTGGTTAGTTATGATATATGCTGAAAACTGGAATGCTGGCTTGACATAGTTACAACAACAAGAGCAAACAGAGTTTGTAAAAGTTTTTCTTTCTTTCTTTCAGTTTGTCAACTGAATTGCTTGAGGACAAGCAAGAGTTTAAGCTTGGGGGAGTTGATATGTCTCCGTCGTATCTATTTTTCCAAACACTTTTGCCCTTGTTTTGGACTCTAATTTGTATGATTTGAATGGAACTAACCCGGACTGACGCTGTTTTCAGCAGAATTACCTTGGTGTTGTTTTATGTGCAGAAAGCAAATATTCTCAGAAAGTCCTGAAACTCCGCGGAATACCTTAGAAAAAATAATAAAAAATCCTCGCCAAAGATGAAGACCAGGGGGCCCACACCCTGTCCACGAGGGTGGGGGGCACCCCCCCTCCTGGGCGCGCCCCCCTACCTCGAGGGCCCCGTGGAAACCCTTTGACGCCAATTCCAACTCTATATATTCACTTTCGGAGAGAGAAAAATCAGAGAGAAGAAATCATCGCGTTTTACGATACGAAGCCGCTGCCAAGCCCTAAAACCTCTCGGGAGGGCTGATCTGGAGTCCGTTCGGGGCTCCGGAGATGGGGATTCGTCACCGTCGTCATCATCAACCATCCTCCATCACCAATTTCATGATGCTCACCAACGTGCATGAGTAATTCCATCATAGGCTTGCTGGACGGTGATGGGTTGGATGAGATTTATCATGTAATCGAGTTAGTTTTGTTAGGGTTTGATCCCTAGTATCCACTATGTTCTGAGATTGATGTTGCTATGACTTTGCTATGCTTAATGCTTGTCACTAGGGCCCGAGTGCCATGATTTCAAATCTGAACCTATTATTTTTTCATGAATATATGTGAGTTCTTGATCCTATCTTGCAAGTCTACAGTCACCTACTATGTGTTATGATCCGGCAACCCTGAAGTGACAATAATCGGGACCACTCCCGGTGATGACCTAGTTTGAGGAGTTCATGTATTCACTATGTGCTAATGCTTTGTTCCGGTTATCTGTTAAAAGGAGGCCTTAATATCCCTTTGTTTCCAATAGGACCCCGCTGCCATGGGAGGGTAGGACAAAAGATGTCATGCAAGTTCTTTTCCATAAGCACGTATGATTATATACGGAATACATGCCTACATTACATTGATGAATTGGAGCTAGTTCTGTGCCACCCTATGTTATGACTGTTACATGATGAACCGCATCCGGCATAATTATCCATCACTGATCCGGTGCCTACGAGTTTTCCATATACTGGTTCTCGCTTATTTAATTTCCTGCTGCTACTGTTACAATCACTATAAAATACCAAAAACATTACTTTTGTTGTCTTTACTTTTGTTACCGTTACCACCACTATCATATTACTTTGCTACTAAACACTTCGCTGCAAATACTAAGTTTCCAAGTGTGCTTGAATTGACAACTCAGCTGCTAATACTTGAGAATATTCTTTGGCTCCCACTGTGTCGAATCAACAAATTTGGGTTGAATACTCTACCCTCGAAAACTGTTGCGATCCCCTCTACTTGTGGGTTATCAAGACCTTTTTATGGCGTCGTTGCCGGGGAGCATAGCTCTATTCTTTGAGTAACTTGGATGTATATCTGCTGGACACTATGAAGAACTTCAAAGACGCTAAGACAACAATTTATCCCTCAACTATGAGGGGAGGTAAGGAACTGCCATCTAGCTCTGCACTTGATTCACCTTCTGTTATGAGTAATATTGCGACACCTAAACCTGCTTCTGCTATTCGTTCCGATATGTCACATGTTATTGATGATGCCACTTCTACTATGCATGATACTTATGATGAAACTGCTTCTCTGCCTGACACTACTATGCCCCTTAGTGAATTTCTTAAAGAACAAATTAGTAGGGCTAGACAAAGAGAAATTGATGAAACTGAATACGATGATGATAGTGATGATGAAAATATGCCTGTTATTCCTGAAGGTTATCTTTTTGATAAAGATTCTTCTTTAGCTATTTTAGCCTGCAAAGATAGATATGAGCTTAAAACGTTATTGATTAAATGGAACAAAGAATCACCTAGAGACAAAATGACACCTGATCCTGCTTTTGCAACTTCACCTATATGTGTTCCTGATAAGGATTATGAATTCTCTGTTGATCCAGATATAATTACTTTGGTTGAATCTGATCCTTTTTACGGCTATGAATCTGAAACTGTTGTGGCACATCTTACTAAGTTAAATGATATAGCTGCCCTGTTAACTAATGATGAGAGATCGCGTTACTTCTATATACTCAAAATATTTCCGTTCTCATTAAAGGGTGATGCTAAGATATGGTTTAATTCTCTTGATCCTGGTTGTGTGCGTAGTCCCCAGGATATGATTTATTACATCTCTGCTAAATATTTCCCTACTCATAAGAAACAAGCTGCTTTGAGGGAAATATACAATTTCGTGCAAATTAAAGAAGAGAGTCTCCCACAAGCTTGGGGGAGGCTTCTCAAGTTACTTAATGCTTTGCCTGATCATCCTCTTAAGAAACCTGAAATACTTGATATCTTTTATAATGGACTAACTGATGCTTCCAGAGATTACCTGGATAGTTGTGCCAGTTCTCTTTTCAGGGAAAGAACATCGGATGAAGCTGAAATTCTATTGAATAATATGTTGACAAATGAAAATAATTGCGCACCTCCTGAGCCAGCTCCTGCTCCAATTAATGATCCTATTCCTAAACCAACTCCGAAGAAGAGAGGTGTTCTATTCCTCAGTCCCGAAGATATGCAAGAGGCAAACAAATCTATGAAAGAAAAAGGTATTAAAGCTGAAGATGTTAAGAATTTACCTCCTATTGAAGAAATACATGGTCTTAATCTACCGCCTGTTGACGAAATATACAATTTGAATCTTTTATTTATTGAAGAACCTCCCGATATCCCGACACAGGTAGTAAAGGTAAATTCTCTTTATAGATATGATAAAGTTGAAGTCCCTCCTACTAAAATTGCTAGTCCGTGCTTGGATGAGTTTGATGACTTTATGTTTAAGCAAGAAGACTTCAATGCTTATTTTGGTAGACAATTAAAAGAGAATGCTTATAAGATTAGATGCTTGGGTGATTATATGGCTAATATCAAAGGTGAACTTAAACTTGTTAGCAAACATTCTTCTATGGTCACCACTCAATTAGAACAAGTACTTAAAACTCAAAAAGAAGTGCTTGACGAAATGAATAGTAAGAAAAATGATTATGTTGTTAGAGTGGCTACTAGAACTGGTAGAATGACTCAGGAACCTTTGTATCCTGAAGGCCACCCTAAGAGAATCGAGCAAGATTCTCAAAGAAATAATATTGATGCTCCTAGTTCCTCTAAAAAGATGAAAAATAAAAATTATAGAACTGTGCAAACTTCTAGTGAACCTATTGCTGAACCACCTGATAATCCAAATGATATATCTATGTGTGATGCTGAAACACAATCTGGTAATGAACATGAACCTAATGAAAATACTAATGATGATGTTCATGATGATGCTCAACCTAGTAATGATAATGATGTAGAAATTGAACCTGCTGTTGATCTTGATAAGCCACAATCAAAGAATCAATGTTATGATAGACTTTGTCGCTAGGAAACATGGTAAAGAAAGGGATCCCTGGGTTCAGAAACCCATGCCTTTTCCTCCCAAGCCATCCAAGAAAAAGGATGATGAGGATTTTGAGCGCTTTGCTGAAATGATTAGGCCTATCTTTTTGCGTATGCGATTAACTGATGTGCTCAAAACAAATCCTTATGCTAAATATATGAAAGATATCATTACTAATAAAAGAAAGATATCGGAAGCTGAAATTTCCATCATGCTTGCTAATTATACTTTTAAGGGTGGGATACCAAAGAAACTTGGAGATCCCAGAGTACCTACTATACCTTGTTCCATTAAAAGAAATTATATTAAAACTGCTTTATGTGATCTTGTAGCCAGTGTTAGTGTTATGTCTCTCTTTTATATTGTAGACTTGACTTGAATAAGTTGACACCTATTGAAATATCTTTGCAAATGGCTAACAAATCAACTGCTATACTTGTCGGTATTTGTGAGGATGTGCCTATTGTGGTTGCAAACGTTACTATTTTAACGGACTTTGTTATTCTTGATATTCCCGAGGATGATAGTATGTCTATTATTCTTCGAAGACCTTTTCTTAATACTGCAGGGGCTGTTATTGATTGCAAAAAAGGCAATGTCACTTTTCATGTTAATGGTAATGAGCATATGGTAAATTTTCCGAGGAAACAACCTCATGTTCATAATATCAACTCCATTGGAAAAATTCCATCGATTATAATTGGAGGTTTTGAATTTCCTCTTCCTACGGTCAAAAAGAAATATGATATACTTATTATAGGGGATGTGCATATCCCCGTTGAGGTAACTTAGTGTTATTCGAAATTTCTCTTGTTTCATGATTATCGGAACGAGTTTGTTAACAAGACTTCATCAACCTTGTTAGTGGATTCTTTTTGATGAGCATGAGGCGGATGAAACTAGAAGTGCAAACTTCTGTACCCTCTTTATATTTTCTGTAATTAGTAGAAACAAAGTAAAAACAGTATTTTTCTGTCTGTTTCCTGGCTTATCTGTGAAATATAAAAATATCTTGAAAATAAAATTCCTCAGAATGACATGCCAATTTATTATGATTTTTTCGGGAATATTTGAGGATTTACTGTGCAAAAATTACCACGGGAGGAACTGCCACCTGGCCACGAGGGTGGTGGGAGCCCCCCCCCTATAGGGCGCGTCCCCCTACCTCGTGGGCCCATGGTGGGCCTCCTCCACTTATCCCAGCACCCATCTTCTTCCTCTGTCTCACACAAACCCGAAAAACCAACTCAAGCACGAGTTCCAGCCACTTTTGCTGCAATTTTCGATCTCCTTGCTCAAAGCACCCCTTGCAAAACTGCTTGGGGAGAATGTTCCTTGGTATGTGGCTCCTCCATTGGTCCAATTAGTTTTTGTTCTAGTGTTGTATTCTTTGCAAATTTGTGCTGCATAGGTGACCATGTTCTTGAGCTTGCATGTAAAATTTCTATGGTTCCAAGTAGTTCTAATGCTTGATATAGGCTCTAGGCACTTGTAGCAGTAGTTGCTATCAGTTATATTAAAGTAGGTTCACTTTTGTTTGAAGTTACTAAAAATTTCAGATTTTTTCAGAAAAATGATGAAGAGAATTTTGAGGGGCTCATCGAGCCGTAGTTCAAAGGATAAACAAGATGAAGAAGCTCAGAGGCACAAATATAATTTGCCTCGTACCGCGGAAATCCGACCGTGTGAATGGCCTTCTGATAATTTCTTGAGAGAGGCCGGGATTTACGAAGATTTCTATTCTTCGATTGATAATGCTGGCCTCACCGACTTCGTCCGCGACCAAGGTCCACAGTATCTCTTACTCACAAATACTTTTGTGCAAAACTTCTAATTTTTCCCTAAAGAATCACCTCCATCAGTAGAGTTTCATTTGTATGACATTGTGAAGAAAATGCCATTGTCTGAATTTTGCGCGGTCTGCAACATACCCCCTGAGGGCACTTTAGAGGAACCACCCAGTAAGGAGTTGGAACCATTTATTAAACTTATCTCTATGGGAGAAACCAGGAAGGTTTCTGATGCGAGGATCACTAGCATACATATTCCTGTGTTACGCTATTTTGCTTTATTTGCTAGTCGATGCTTGATAGGTCGTGGGAACTGTGGAAACTTTAGCATTCCTGATATTATCATTTTGTTCCATGGTTTATACCGCGGCAACACTGTCAGTATGGGTGGAATTATTGCTAGGCGGTTGAGTCTGGACCGCACTAAAGGCCCCATCTTTCAAGGCATTTATGCTTCCCGCCTTGCCGCACACTTTAACATAGCTATTAGGCATTATGAGAAAGAAGAAAAATTGCTGCCTAATGCTTATCTAGACTATAAGAGCATGATAGCCCATGATTTTCTTGTTAAGGACAGGAATGGAGCGCTCAAATACAAGTTATACTTTGATAAACATTATCCTGAAATTATTACGTTGCCTGCTCCTTCTTTGTTTAATTTTGTAGGACCCTATCTTGTTACGTCGGCTGCCATCCAAGCTTACAAGAATCCTGCACCAGCCACGGAACCGGAACCACAAGATGAGCCTCCACGACAATCTGTTTATTCTTGGGATCCAGAGACGACTGTCAGCCAGTGGCAGTCAGAGTCTTCTTCTTCATCACAGTATGATCCCAACTATTCCTTGTCGCAGTACGACCCCAGCTACACCTACGGGTATCCGCCAGGCTATCCCTGGCAATAGACCAACTTAGGCCAAAATCCTAAGCTTGGGGGAGTATGTATTTCTCACCGACATTACATTTATGTTCACACCCACTCATTGCTTGGTGTCGGTGTTCATACTCTTTCATTGTAATATCCAAGCTAGTTTATTTTCTTTTTCCTGCTTTCTTCTTGTGTGTTTGATAAACCTTAAGAAAACCAAAAAAATAGTAGTAGTAATTAAAAAGAAAACCCACAAATATTTCCCGTTCTTCTTTTGCTTGTTGGGAGACTTCCCGTGTAAATAGTTTTATTTTCTTTTCTCTTCTTTGGGTTCAGTAGGAGAAGACCATAATTAAATTGTTGTAGTGGTTCTTATATGCTTTAATGTTTACTAGCAAAAGAGCCCGTGCGTTGCAACGGAAGAAAAAACATAACACACGCTTTTAACTCAACAACCATCACTCAAAACCACAATAGGTCCATCTCCTTTATTTTTGCAAGGCATCATATTTGTGTTGCCGCTTATCCTCCTTCTCACCCTCGCCGGTAATGGCCTCGGTATTCACACAAAACAACAAATAATGTGTGTTGAATATGGTTAATCCTAATGCATCTCTCGCTCCGTCTCTCCTCCCCCCCTCTCTCTCTCTCTCTCTCTCACTTTCTCTCACTCTCACGATGAGAAATCTATTGTTTTCCCCTGCAACATTTTTCAGAGGTATGCATGTGTAGTTATCGATGTTTTCTTTTCCGTATATGGTTATAGTGGGGTGTTTGTTTGCAATCCGGATCGCCGCGGGTATGAAAAAAAATGAATCTTGTGCTATAATTTATAAGTTTGCTTCCATAACAATATTTTAGAAATATTTAACAGATAAAATTAACATCATATTTAGATTCCACACATTTTTCTAATAAAATTTTATATATAATATGTTAAAATCGAAGTTACGGTTTAAAAGATACAGATAATTTAGAAAATCATTTGGTTTGACTCAAATATATTCCAAACAATATTTAAAAATACTTAATAGGTAAAAATAATCTCATATTCATACTCTACATATTTTTCTAATCAAATTTCATATATAACATGTTTAAATCGGAGTTACGGTTTAAAAGATATGGATGATTTTAAAAAGCATTTGTTTGACTTAAATATGATCCGTGGATGAATTACCTAAAACATGAGGGGGGTTTTGAAAAATGTAAAATAACGATTCGGGTGTGACTTAAATCCAGACGGCGGGTTGATTTCAAGAAAAGACAGAGACTTTTGTGTAAAATACGAAAATAATGATTCGTTTTAACTTAAAACAAGACCGCGGGTTGAATTCTCTGAAATAGAAGGACTTTCCTAAAAAATGCCATGACGGACGAAAGAAACCCAATTTGCTTTGTTATTAGGTAAATATTGAACCCAGAGCCCATATTGCCTTGTCCTCACCAGTTTATTGAATGCTCGCAGATTCCAGCTTAGTCCAATGCACGTGCACTCTTATTATTATTCACATCGTTTGGTCGTGCAAGTGAAAGGCAATTATGATGACATATATGATGGACTGACTGAGATGAGAAAAGCTGGTATGAACTCGGCCTCTTTTGTTTTTCTAAATATGATGAGCCCGTCGTTCCTAATTCAGCTTATTATGAATAAACATGTTTGCAATGATAATTAGAGATCATAGTTGCTTGTGCCATGCTTGATTAGCTATGAGTTATAATGATTTACCTTGTATCCAACATGCTATTGAGATGATTATGATGTGGTATGATGGGGTGGTATCCTCCTTTGAATGATTTAAATGACTTGACTTGGCACATGTCCACGCATGTAGTTGAAACAAATCAACATATCCTTCATGATATTTATGTTCATGGTGGATTATATCCTACTCATGCTTGCATCCTTCATGATTATCCTTCATGATTATTAATTTTAATGCATGTACATGGCTGTTGTCGCTCTCTAGTTGGTCGCTTCCCAGTCTTTTGCTAGCCTTCACCTGTACTAAGCGGGAATACTGCTTGTGCATCCAATCCCTTAAAACCCCAAAGTTATTCTAGATGAGTCCACTATACCTTCCTATATGCGGTATCTACCTGCCGTTCCAAGTAAATTTGTATGTGCCAAAATCTAAACCTTCAAATAATTATTCTATTTTGTATGCTCGAATAGCTCATGTATCAGCCAAGGCTGTCCTTATCTTCCGTGTTAGGCGGGTTATTCTCAAGAGGAGTGGACTTCGCTCCTCACTCACGAGAAAATGGCTGGTCACCGGGATGCCCAGTCCCATGCTTTATGCAAACTAAATCAAAATTAATTGCAAACAAAACTCCCCCTGGGACCAGATGTATGTTGGAGACACTCGTTGTTTCTAGCAAGTCATGGATTGATGCTTGTTGCTGGAGGGGAGTATAAACTTTACCATTCTGTTTGGGAACCGCCTATAATTTGTTTAGCATGGAAGATATCGCCATCTCTTAGTTGTTACGTTGACAATCAAAGTATACCGCTCAAAATGCAATTTATCTCTATTTCAAAATCGAGCTCTGGCACCTCTACAAATCCCTGCTTCCCTCTGCGAAGGGCCTATCCATTTACTTTTATGTTGAGTCATCACCCTCTTATTAAAAAGCACTAGCTGGAGAGCACAGCTGTCATTTGCATTCATCATTGTTAATTTATATTGGGTATGACTATGATTGGATCTCTTTTACCATGAATTACAATGTCTAGTCAGTCCTTGATCTTTAAAGGTGCTCTGCATTTATGTTTTGCGGTCTCAGAAAGGGCTAGCGAGATACTATCTTGTTATATTATATTATGATTGTTTTGAGAAAGTGTTGTCATCCGAGATTTATTATTATGGCTTGCTAGTTGATTATGCTATTGATATGAGTAATTATGAGACCTGAGAATTATTGCAAATGTGGTTAGTTATGATATATGCTGAAAACTGGAATGCTGGCTTGACATAGTTACAACAACAAGAGCAAACAGAGTTCGTAAAAGTTTTTCTTTCTTTCTTTCAGTTTGTCAACTGAATTGCTTGAGGACAAGCAAGAGTTTAAGCTTGGGGGAGTTGATACGTCTCCGTCGTATCTATTTTTCCAAACACTTGTGCCCTTGTTTTGGACTCTAACTTGTATGATTTGAATGGAACTAACCCGGACCGACGCTGTTTTCAGCAAAATTACCTTGGTGTTGTTTTATGTGCAGAAAGCAAATATTCTCGGAAAGTCCTGAAACTCCACGGAATACCTTAGAAAAAATAATAAAAAATCCTCGCCAAAGATGAAGACCAGGGGGCCCACACCCTGTCCACGAGGGTGGGGGCACCCCCCCTCCTGGGCATGCCCCCTACCTCGTGGGCCCCCTGGAAACCCTTCGACGCCAATTCCAACTCTATATATCCACTTTCGGAGAGAGAAAAATCAGAGAGAAGAAATCATCGCGTTTTACGATACGGAGCCGCCGCCAAGCCCTAAAACCTCTCGGGAGGGCTGATCTGGAGTCCGTTCGGGGCTCCGGAGATGGGGATTCGTCACCGTCGTCATCATCAACCATCCTCCATCACCAATTTCATGATGCTCACCGCCGTGCGTGAGTAATTCCATCGTAGGCTTGCTGGACGGTGATGGGTTGGATGAGATTTATCATGTAATCGAGTTAGTTTTGTTAGGGTTTGATCCATAGTATCCACTGTGTTCTGAGATTGATGTTGCTATGACTTTGCTATGCTTAATGCTTGTCACTAGGGCCCGAGTGCCATGATTTCAGATCTGAACCTATTATGTTTTCATTAATATATGTGAGTTCTTGATCCTATCTTGCAAGTCTATAGTCACCTACTATGTGTTATGATCCGGCAACCCCGAAGTGACAATAATCGGGACCACACCCGGTGATGACCTAGTTTGAGGAGTTCATGTATTCACTATGTGCTAATGCTTTGTTCCGGTTCTCTACTAAAAGGAAGCCTTAATATCCCTTAGTTTCCAATAGGACCCCGCTGCCACGGGAGGGTAGGACAAAAGATGTCATGCAAGTTCTTTTCCATAAGCACGTATGACTATATACGGAATGCATGCCTACATTACATTGATGAATTGGAGCTAGTTCTGTGTCACCCTATGTTATGACTGTTACATGATGAACCGCATCCGGCATAATTATCCATCACTGATCCGGTGCCTACGAGTTTTCCATATACTGGTTCTCGCTTATTTACTTTCCCACTGCTACTGTTACAATCACTATAAAATACCAAAAACATTACTTTTGTTGTCTTTACTTTTGTTGCCATTACCACCACTATCATATTACTTTGCTACTAAACACTTTGCTGCAGATACTAAGTTTCCAGGTGTGGTTGAATTGACAACTCAGCTACTATTACTTGATAATATTCTTTGGCTCCCCTTGTGTCGAATCAACAAATTTGGGTTGAATACTCTACCCTCGAAAACTGTTGTGATCCCCTATACTTGTGGGTTATCATTATTCTAGTACGAACTCTAGGGCTGTTTGTGACACTTATAGGAATAGCCCAACGGATTGATTGGAAAGAATAACTTTGAGGTGGTTTCGTACCCGACCAACAATAATAACTTTGGAGTGACTCTTTATTGCATGTTGAGGGAGAGTTATATGATCCAATTATGTTATTATTTTTGAGAGAACTTGCACTAGTGAAAGTATGAACCCTAGGCCTTGTTTCCTATCATCGCAATACCGTTTACGCTCACTTTTGTCGCTTGCTACCTTGCTGTTTTTATATTTTCAGATTACAAATACCTATATCTACCATCCATATTGCACTTGTATCACCATATCTTCGCCGAACTAGTGCACCTATACAATTTACCATTGAATTGGGTGTGTTGGGGACACAAGATACTCTTTGTTGTTTGGTTGCGGGGTTGCTTGAGAGAGACCATCTTCATCCTACGCCTCCCACGGATTGATAAACCTTAGGTCATCCACTTGAGGGAAATTTGCTACTGTCCTACAAACCTCTGCACTTGGAGGCCCAACAACGTCTACAAGAAGAAGGTTGCATAGTAGGCATCAGGGGATGACTTACTCGGGAAAGTAAGGCACGAGGAAGTTATCCTTATCTGGGTTCGCCAGAATGACACCTTCGAGGTATGAACTCACGACTTGTCGGTCCACAACGCTGCCCAAGATCTTGGCACGCATGTAGAAGGGGTCGACTATCATGATGTCCGAGGTCTTGTCTGTAATGATCCGCATCTTCATACTGAGCGAAAATAGCCGAATGAAGGTGTAGTGCAGCGGATGAAGGTTAAACATAGCGAAGATGTCATCAAACCGCAGGACGATCATACCCCCGATGGTGCTATCGACAAAGCCCTTGCCCTCTAGCACCTTTGCCATGAAAACCAGGTATGCCACATCATTCTCGGAGAGACGCCGCTTCTCCAAAGAAAGAACACTGTCATGCAGACACCGCATAGCAGCCGTTGCAGCATTGAGCAGATTAGTCGGTAGCATTGGCCTACCCGCCACATGCACCCTCCTTGAGATATTGCTAGGTGAAGGTGGCCCGTCCTGAGCACGGATCGTACTCGGTCCTGGCTGGCTCGCACCCTTGTTATTTTTTCTTTTCCGTCCCTTCTGCTTCTTCTGCTGTAATGGGATCGAGTTCTGCTCAGAGACCACCTTCTTGAGTGTGTTGGGGCTGATAATATTTCGCACCTTGGCTATCTGAGGCTCAGTGAAGGCGGTAGCTGGAGGCGTCTCCTGAGAACTGAACGCCAGACGATGCCTATTGCCATTGAGTTTCTCCGTGGTACCAGCTAGATCGCGATCGCCTTTTGCAGGGTTGGGTTCTTGAGAAGGAGGCCCCAAGAATTCGTCATCCTACCCATGTTCGTTGAAGTACTTATCGACGTTGGTAAATGTACCGTCGTCATCGTCCGGATCTTGTGCCATATGCATGTTCGGATCAGCTGACGGCGGTTGCGTTGCGGTGGTCTTGCCATGGCTTGGCGCTGGCACGACTGGTGGTGTTGTCTGTGGGGTGGTGTCCCCCGCCCCCAGACAAATATGGCTCTTCGGCCAAAGCATGGACCAGCTTATGCAGGCGCTGAGGGTCGTCACATCATCTTCGTTGGCCCCAGGGGGTCGATACGGAGGAAACAAGTCGCCGCAGCCCCGCAGCACCCGAACCAGTTGAAGCCTATACACGGTGGGTGGCATCGGATTACCGTGGAACACGCGGTTGCCCGGTTGAACGATTCTGGCCTTGGAACGTTGGCGGTGCCCTGCGAAAACATGTAGGGCATCAGGGATACCCAGTCAAAGGCAAGGAGATGAAGTCATCGGCCTAGAGGCTTACTTACCGTGATGGCGTCGAGCTCAGCTAATGTCGAGGCACCGCCAACGGCGGCCGTGCAAGTGACGGAGGGGTCGCTTGCTGCCGTGGTGCCGACCGGCGTATTCTTCCCACACCCGGGTGCATTAAGCTCCAATGCCGGTGCCGACGCCGGAGACACCAATGTCGCCTCCGCCGGAGACACCAATGGCGCCGGGGTGTTTTGCGAGTTGCTGCCCGTGAAGCTGGGAATCGGGGGCGGCCCCTGTTGGCCGCCCGGAATCCACGCCTGCAGCCCCTCAATCAAGGTAGGCACAATGGCGGTGATCGCCGCTCCCAGTTGGTCTCGCACTTGCTCTTCGACTATCTCCAGAATTCGCTCCACTTGTGCCTTGAGTTCTTGAACCTCGCGCTCCTGACTTTCCAGTTGGTCTTTCTCTCCTTTCGCCCAGCGTTATAGTATTCCGACCATTTTGTGGACAAGCCTTTTCCGGCCACGTGACCAGCTGACGACGGCTTACTGAACTTATCCTTGTGTTTCATTACGTTCAACACCCTATTTAAAGTGTCCCAAGGGGAGCTCTGAGACGACCCCGCGCTACTACTTTCAGTGTCCTGCGGAAGGAACGTGAACCATTTAGAAATTTGGCTTCATTAATTAGAATGCAACCATATGGCTCCAGGTAGTTAGCTTCGCTGATCGAAGGATTTGTCTCCTTGATCTTCTCATAACTATCACCTCTTAGAATCCTTCTCCTCACCGTAGCTCTCCAAGTAGCCAGGGTCGTGCTCATCTTCGTGATGGCGGCGCTGTTCACTTTATTCCCTGAGAGGCATGTGTTTGCGAATTCACCGGGGAACTTGTATCGTTCGTGCAGCTTCGTGAAGAGGAGGTTGCGCAAATTCCCTCGGTCACGATGCCTTAGGTTCTCGGTGTTGATAGAGACGGTGCTCCGGAGAATGCACCCGAGTTATCCCGCGTACCCACTGACTAATTCTTTGGGCGCCGTTGGATGCCCACTGGAGGACACTTCAGTAAATTCCTCCTTGACGGTGCCAAGCACGTTCGGGCGCCGGTCCTTCCGTTGCCTCTTCGGTTGGCTACCATCTGTGCATGTGCTGCCATCATCAGTGGTGGCATCCTCGGCGGCACCATCAGTGGTGTCATCCCCGACGCCACTAGGGCTTGTGTAGTCGGGATCGGTGTCTTCCGCGGCGTCCTCATAGCGGTGAGGTTCTTCCTCCATCTCCTGGGACAGCTCCCAGAATGCCTTGCCCGAACCGCCGGCCTCATCGTTGTTGGCCATGTTCGCTCTAAATAGGAAAAAAGGCTACTAGAGTTATTTCTTAAATGTAGTCTAGGAAAATATAATTCCACAAGTCAATATATCAGGACCCATCACATCTTCATAGACTCCATGGGGCCTCAAATGCCCTTCCTCATCTACAACTAGTTGTCCACCTCAATCGATGGTTTTCTCACATTTTTCTGATTCAAACTTGATTTCGATGGCTAGCATTGGGAAGTTCCAGTCTACTAGTAGATGGGAAAACATGAGGAGCAACTTGTAGGTTTTCTTGCTCCAGTGTGACGGGATGGAGTATATAGCGGTAGCAACTCAAAGTAGTAGCAGTAGCACCCCTATATCGTACATAGGTTTATTGTTTGCCCTGCTGCTCTTACTAGTTTTAGCTTATCAAAGTGGATGTATGTATCACATGTTTCTGAAACTAGATTTCTATTGCTGGTAGGTTATTTTGTGTATGTGCTCTAAAATAAATACAAAAATATCAGTTGATTCTATTGTAATGCATTATTAGTCTCAAAACTTCCAGTTATGTTTGCAATATTAACAGGAGTACACTACTAGTGTTAACAAATTGGGCATCTTCTAGGTCAAACTATAAATGTTGATTAATTTTTGTTTCGGTTGAGAATCGGGCACCTTCTAGGTCAAGAAAATTGGGCAGGGCCTTTGCAAATTTTCTTGACCTAGGAGTGCCCCATTCTCAACCGGAACGGAAATTAATCAAGATTTCAGGAGAAAGGGGTCATTTTAGAAGATCACAAGTAGCAGCAGCATCACAAGTTGATAAAATCACAAGTAGCAGCAACATCACAAGTAGTACAGTAGTAGCATCATCACAAGTAGTACAGCAGCAGCAGTGAATACAGTTTTTATATGGAGTTTCTGAATTTATATGCAAGTTTCTGAAATTTATGGAAGTTTCTGAATTTTATATGAAAGTTTCTAAAATTATATGAAAGTTTATGAAAGGAGAGAAAGGAGAGGTAGTACCGTAGCAATTTATGAAAGTGTCCAGTACACTAAACTCCAACTCCAGTACCAGAGGAAATGGGCAGTAGATGGGCAGCACTAGACCACCTACAACAGATGCAACAAATTACTCCTAGAATATCTTCAGCTAATTCAGCAAATTACTCCTAGAATATATATCTTCAGTTAATTCAGTAAATTAATCCTAAAATATATATCTTCAGTTAATTCAGTAAATTACTCCAGTTAAGTTAAATTACTCCAACTCCTATTTGCAAGATCACAAGTACAACAAGCAGTACTCTACTTCTATTTGCAACATCACCAGCTGCTCTGGGTACAAGAACAAGCAGTACTAACCAGCCGCTCCTTGGAGTGCAGATGCAGCTCCAGCTCCTTGACGTGCAGATGCAGCTCTAGCTCCCTGGAACCAACAAAGAAAATTGTTCAACCAAGATTTCCAGGCGAGCCAAGAATTACAAAGAGACAAGAGCCAAGAATTACAAAGACGCAAGAGCCAAGAATTGTAGAAGAGTAATCACGCTTCACCTAAATAGCAAATGTTGCTAGTTGTTGTTTGATTTGAGCAAACAACAACAAAGATTTGAGCAAACAGCAAATGCCTAATGTTGCTACTTCCTCACCTATCACTACTCTCAGAATTAATCTTTGCAACATACAACCACAATCTCAACATGGAGTATGAGGAAATAAACCTATGAATAGTGTAAACATATGACCACAATATGATGAGCAAACAGTGAGCAAGTAATCAAGAAAGTAAACAATGAACCTTGGATCTGTAAGTAAACAGATCAAGCAAGCATTCGTCTCACTTAAGCAAGCAAGTAAACAATGAGGAAATCAAGCAAGTAAACAGTGAACTATGCAAGTGAACAGATAAAGCAAATTCAGTGAACTATGCAAGTACCACATTTTAGAAACTTAGCTCATAATAAGCATTAACTGAACCCTTAAAAATAGCTAATAGAGGACTCCCAAATTGGTCCACTGCTGTTTTAGATTGGAAATTAACGATTAACAGGTTCCACTCTGTTACAGGATGAAGTAGCATTAACTGAACCCTTAAAAATATCCGAAAACTTGTCTACATTGAGTCGATTGCATACTAGGAATATAAAAAAAAGAAGTTTGCATGAAAGCTGCACAAGAGAAGATCAAGCAAATCACATCTGGGCTTAGGATTTAGTGGGGATGGGGGTGGAGAGGATGCCCACCGGTGAGTGGCGGAGTTCGTGCACTCGCCGTTAGGGCGGGTACTGCAGAAAGAGGCAGTGAGGCTTGGAGGGGTGGCGAGGCGTCGGACGGGTGGCGAGAGAGGCGGATGCATACCAGCGGTGAGGCTGATGCGGGCGCGACGAGCAGCCTTCGGCGAAGATGGGAGGCGGTGGCCGGCACTCCAATGAGGCATCGGAGCTGGTTTAGGGGCGGGGGCGGAGCCGAGTCCGAACCCGCACTGGATCCGCGTGTGGCTGCCCGGCTCGTACAGCGCCGGTGTCTCCCCGCGGCCGACGACCGATGTGCAGAGGTGGTTGTCCGGGACGGGGCGACGGCGGCGAGGCTTTCTGGGCTCTGGGGAGAGGAGAGGGCGGAGGGGCGAGGGGAAGCACGAGGGGGCAAGTGGGGAGGGGGGCCGAGGAGGCAGGGCGGCGGCGGTGTAGCGGGCGCGGGCGGATGGTAGCGTGCTCTCGCGGGGGTCATCGGGTTAGGTGTGGGGCGAGGTGGATCTGGCGAGGGAGGGAGAGAGGCCAGAGGGAGAGGGGAGCAAGTGGAGTGGGGGCAGGGTTAGCAATGGCGCACCTTTTAGGGGTACGCCCTAAACATATGTATACCAATGGCGCACCTTCCAGGGGTGCGCCATAAGCACCGTGATAGCAATGGCGCACCTTCCCCCGGTGTGCCATTATTAACTCTTTGTTTTTGGATTTTTAGTTGCATCTAATAATTTTTTAGAAAATGACCATAAATTTTAAAATGTTACGATATAAGTAGTTATTACTAATTTTCAAATACTTGCGTTGCAAAACATTTGTGAATTGGTAAAACATTTATGAATATGAAAAAATATCATCAAATTTGAAAAAATATTCATGAATTCAAAAAGTGCCCATGAAATTTAAAATATTCATGAGTTCAAAGAATATTAACAAATTCAATACTTCTTGTGAGTTAGAAAAATGTTTGCGTTTTCAAAAAATAGTTTGGAAATTTAAGCAGGAAAAGGAACACTGAAAAAAAATACCAGAATAAACATAAATAAAAATTGGTATATCAATGGCGCACCTCCTAGGGGTGCGCCAAAAATACCGTGATAGCAATGGCGCACCTCCTCCTGGTGCGCCATTACTAACTTTTTTATTTTACCAGAATAAACATAAATAAAAACAATTAATATACTAGAAGAAAACATTAATCCCCACTGTTTTGAACAAAAGAGGTTACTGGATAGAGGACTAGAACAGAAGAAATGCCATTTCCATATGTCGAAATACAATCGAGAAATGAAGACTACAATTTAAACCGTTGTGCAAAGATTTAGAATTAGATCGATGACATGGTTGAAATCAAGTGATACATGTAATAATTTAGTTGCATGTATAATTGAGCTTGCCACTGACACACACACACGCGGCCGACACGTCGTGATTCGATCTTAGCTATCTTTGCACAATCTTCTTGCCCTTCTTTTTCGCAAACGGAGTTCTTCTCTTGAACGGATGTCCTTTAGGTAGGGTGGTCCTACTTCTTCTTGTGGTGTATGGTACTTAATCCTCGTCGTCATGTTCCATCTTCGGGTCGCCGTACTTGTTGAAGTCTTGCTCATTGGCGACTCCATCCATTCCGATCATCTTCCTTTTGCCTCTCCTCACGACAACACGACTGGGCTTTGATGGGTCGGTAATGAAGAAGCATTGGTCCACTTGGGAAGCCAATACCCATGGCTCATTTTTCGCGATGACGTTTGCGCCCGCGGTGTTGTATTTGGCTTCGGGTATAACCATGGTAGTGAAATACCGGTCTTATTTTAGGACACTCTTGGCCCATCTGACACGGAACATCAGGACCTTCTCTCTAGCGTAGCTCAGCTCCTAGATATCCTCGATCCTTCCGTAGTATCTGTCCTTGTCGTTACCGGTGTAGGATTCCATCGTTACCCCGGAGTTCTGATAATCATCGCTCTTCATGTCCTTTTCCTCGGTGTAGAATGTGTAGCCGTTGATATCGCATGCCTCATAGGTCATGAGGTTGTGCTCGGCGCCCTGTGGCAAGGCGAATATGAGTTTTTCTTCCGCGGAAGAATCCTCATGTAAAGGGTACGACAGAAGCTTTTCCTTGAACCAACGCGTGAAACATGAGTTGTGATCTTTGATTATATCTCCGTCCGTCCTCTGTCGGCCTCGGTCATTGTATGTCTTCTCAATAAAGGTTTTGTGCTCTACCACCCAAGGATCGACCACGTATATGTGTTGTAGCATGACTAGGTTTTCTCTTTCAAAGTCGGCGAGTTGACCCTTGAAGT
This sequence comes from Aegilops umbellulata, assembly GCA_032464435.1. Classification (NCBI taxonomy): domain Eukaryota; kingdom Viridiplantae; phylum Streptophyta; class Magnoliopsida; order Poales; family Poaceae; genus Aegilops; species Aegilops umbellulata. The sequence goes on from CP136059.1 coordinate 423,919,574, forward strand.
CGACATGCATTTCGCGGTGACCCCATCCAGCGATCCTACCGAGGTGCCTGTTGACGGGCAGACCAACGGGGTTCTTGATGCCTAGATAATTCGTGCAGTAGGAGATGCACTCTTCGGTAATAAAGCCCTTGGCTATGCTTCCCTCTGGACGTGACATGTTGCGAACGTATCCTTTGATGACACCATTCATCCTTTCAAACGGCATCATGATGTGTAGGAACGTCGGCCCGAGTTGGATGATATCCTCCACGATATGGACCAGCAGATGCACCATAACATCAAAGAATGCGGGCGGGAAGTACATATCAAGCTCGCATAGTATCACCACGATCTCTTCCTGTAGCCTTCTGAGTTGCCTCACGCCAACCGACTTCCGAGAGATGACGTCGACAAAGTTGCATAGGCCAAATAGCGTTTCACGGACGTGTACGTCCATGATCCCACGGATTGCAACTGGAAGTATCTGCGTCATCAGTACGTGACAGTCGTGAGACTTCATCCCGCTAAACTTCTGCTTCGCTGAGTCTAGGTATCTTCTTATCTTCCCCGCGTAACCATAAGGTAGTTTTACTCCTATGAGGCAGGTGAACAACTGCTCGATCTCCTCCTGACTTAGAGGGAAGCACGCGGGATGGTAGTCATTTCCAATCTTCTTGGCCTTTTTACCTTTGCGACGACTTTCCGTGTCCTTCGCTTCATCATCATCATCATCATCATCATCATTAGCGTGAAGCTCCTCCCTGATGCCCATTGATTTCAAGTCTGCCCTTGCTTTCGGCCCATCTTTGGTCCTCTCTGGCATGTTGAGCAAGGTACCAAGCAGACTCTCGCACACGTTCTTCGTGATATGCATGACATCAAGGCTGTGAGGCACACGGAGGATCTTCCAGTACGGTAAGTCCTAGAAAACAGAACTCGTTTTCCATACCTTCAGCAGCGGCTCTGGCGCCTTTTGCTTCTTTCCCGGCTCTGGCGCCTTTTGCTTCTTTCCCGGCGGTGGGCACTCTTTCCAATTTTTCAACAGCTTGTCTATTTCCTCGCCGCTCCTCATACATGGGCGTCTTCGGGGTTCGGTTTCACCATCGAACAGATCCTTGCGTTTTCTCCATGAGTCATCATCGCGAAGCCACCTTCGATGTCCCTTGAACACGGTTTTCGAAGACCCGGGATCTCTATCTAGCTGGCGATACGTTGTGTCATCCATGCACCTGACGCATCTAGAAAATCCATGGACCACCTACCCCGCGACATATCTATAACCGAGATAGTCGTGCACCGTCGTGAGCAGTGCAACTCTCATAGGGAAATATTCTTTCTCTGCGGCGTCCCACGTATTGGCTAGCGTTTTCCACAGCGTGTCTAGCTCCTCTTTCAGTAGCCCCAAATACAGATTGATGTTGTTCCCTGGTTGTTTCGGCCCTTCAATTAGGATACTCATGTGAATGTACTACCTCTTCATGCACAACCAGGGGGAACGTTGTACATCCACACAAACACATGCCAGGTGCTATGTGTGCTTCTCTGGCTACCAAACGGATTGACTCCATCTGTGCTCGCGCCCAGCACAATGTTCCTTGGATCGTCCCCAAATTCTAGGTGTTCGAAGTTCAACGCTTGCCACTGGCTCGCATCCTTAGGGTGACTCAGCACCTTGAATTTTTTATTTATCTCCGGATCATTTCCGTCATCTTCTCACTTCTTCTCCTCCCTATCCGCGTGCCAACGCAGGAGCTTTGCTACATTAGGGTCCGCAAAATACCGCTGCAAACGAGGAGTGATCGGAAAGTACCACACCACTTTTCGAGGAGCTTTCTTCCTCTTCTTGTATCGATTGACGCCGCACACCGGACATATGGTAGACTCCGCGTGCTCGTCCCGATAAATGATGCAATTGTTCATGCACACATAGTATTTCACATGCGGTAAATCCAGAGGACACACCGTAGTTGTCTTGCTGCCCTTCCTCATTTCTTTCCCGGCCCCCATGGACGACTTCATAATCATGTTCATTACCTTGCCACCGATAGCCATCCATGAAACCACGGAAGAGCAGGTGGTCCTGCACCTATCCGGAATCCGGGTCCATAAGGCTCTTCAGCTTGCATCTTCGACACGGACATCTTATCTCCGTCTCGTTCTTTTGAAGCATCTCGGCTTTCGCGGAGCTCAAAAACCTATTCACGATGCCTTCGGTCATCGTGCGGACCATGGTCGCCTACGGGGTAGAGCAAAACGATATTTTAGAACCAAAAAAAATTTGGCATGACTTTGCCTAAAAATAGGACCAAAAAGAATGCATAGTGCCAAATTCTTGCCGAAACGGAAATGAATCAACATTCCGGCAAAATATTGGCAACTATCGCATTTCAAATACCGGTACCTGCAAACACAAACATATGCAACACCAGAAAGATATGCAACACCACAAACATACGTAGATCTAGGCCATAAAAAGTGTGTACGTTGTTGGAGGGAGAAAAAAGTAGATCTAGAACATAAAGAAAGCTTTCCCCTTACTTACCTATCAAAAAAGGAAATTTAACAACTTAATTTGGGTGAATCTATGGTGCAAATGAGGTGAGGAGGAGGAGGCAGCCGAGACCAATCTTGGTAGACGTCGAGAGAATGAAGTGGGGAAAGTGAGTGTGGTAGGTGGCTGTCCAAAATATCTAGCTGCTCCCAGGTTACCAATGGCGCACCACCTAAGAATGCAATAATGGCATACCTGTATCTGGTGCGCCACTGCTATATAACAGTGGCGCACCACATACATGGTGCGCCATTAATGTCCATATTAGCTATAGCCGTTTCCTAGTAGTGCGCAACCGTAGCACCGGAGCCGCTTCAGCGACGGTGACAGCCGGCCCAGACTCAACCGCAACACAAGCACCATCGACGATCCTTAGCAATCAAGTATGCCAACGATACCCATACGCCACCGAGAATCAGGTACTATTATCCAACGGCCGGTGCCTACGTTCACTTTCTTAGCGTAAGGACCGCACCTTTGAATTTCTTCAGGGCATCATTCAGTTTTTCATGAGACGCGTGGGCCATACTTCTGGCAGTGAACATGTTACATGTGCTAAATTACATACCAGTGCACCTATAGTTAATATGCTTTAGTTTTCTCCTAAGTATTAATGTACTTCCTAGATATCACTGCCTACTATTTTACTTCTTGCATGCTATATTTATGATAATGGTGTTGGTCTGATGCCACCTGTTGGTTCCATCAGACTACTTCATGTTCTCTATGCTTAATTACACATCAGCAAACTAGCATGTGGTTTCGCTGGTTTTTGTTCGTTTTACCCTACATGTTATGATGCTAGCTATTACATCACTGCTATGAGCCTCTGTTCATTAATTTTTTGTGTTCTTGATCTTCCCAAGTTGCATGACAAATTTGATGCTTCTATTAATTATGGAGCTGCCAACCCCATCAAGCAAAATATTTGTTCTTTTGGGGCTGGCACCTCGAACAAGCATAAAAATAGAGGGAAGAAGATATATTGTCGTGTATGCACACACCCTTCTTTCATTAGTTTAGATGAACCATTGATGATCAATTAGAACCAGTGCATGCGATTAAAATTAATTTTACCTAAATAGAGGGTGCAGAATAAACTACAACAAGTAGATTTGCAACCACGGGATGACGATATCTTCAAAGAACATTGCAACAGCAGCGAGGCTTCATAGCAACAAATGGTAAGCCAGTGTGTTTTAGTACATGTGAAATGTAATGTGTGTGGGCTGCTTTCTTGGCTTGTGCCCTCAACCTGTAATCCTACAGAATAACAAATAGTTCAGTTGTCTGCTTTGCTGTATTGCTTGATTCGAATGCCTGTTTGTTACTTGTTACGCCATACCTGAGTTGGCCAATATGTCAGCAGTGCCTGTTGTACTATCGTAAAGAAATGCATGCCTAGTTCATTTGAGTCCTTAACTTTTCCTCTGAACTTCATCACAAGACTGTCTTTGTAGTTTATATGAGGCCACACTGTTAAGTGCTTTCTCAGATTATTTCAACTGTTTAGATGCCTTGGCAACTTAAATATAGCGGTGGTACACTCCCTTTCAACTAGGGATGTCAACTGGGTCCCGTTTAATCCCGATTAAAGTCCACTAGTGGTATGATAGTTCAAAAGAGTTTTTGTTTGTTGAGGAAAATGAACTAGGGAGCTAGCAAAAACTAACTAGATGGGACTGTCAGATGTCGTTTATTTGCCACTTACATCCCTAGTTTCATCTTACCATTTTAATTTCTTTTCGGCTGATGCTGCTTTGAACCATTTAAATATAGCTTGTCATGCTCGGCAATAATTCGTATGTCATTTACCATGTAAGCTTACTGCCTGGATCATGCGATAACTATCTCTTACTTATGTCCAGCGGAAACCTTTCAGGATGCCGTTCACACTAGGACACAATGTACAACCCCAGAATCTATTTGTGGAAGTAGTGCGCCATCCATGTTACCAGATGGTAGCAGTTCATAGGCAACACCGCCGGAGAGCAGTCTGAGCACATATATTATAGTTCTTGAGGCTCTACTAGAGGCAGAAACAGATGGTGTGGCTGCCATGAATGAGGTAATCTCGATCTTGAAGCTGGAAATTATGCAATTAGCTGCACGCATTATGCAAGCAACCCAAGAATTTGAGGAAGTAAGAATGTTGCATTTGAAGAAGGAGGAGGTCCTACTGCTTCTGCTATCTGAAGCCCAGGGTAGTCCCAGTTCTTCTTTAGATAGCAGTTGAAATTGTCATTAGATTATTGTACTTGCATGTTGTGTCATGTCTCTGAATGGATTATGTTGTAAGACCCCCTATGTTGTCCATGTGTTGTAATGATCCGAATTTTTTAGGTGAGGTAATCCTAAGTACTTGTATGATTGACATAAGGTGAACTGTTTTTCGTGTGAGCATATTGTATTGGATGAAATAACTGTTTGACTCAAAGTGTATCCAAACTACTGAATTCGAAGATCACGGAATTTCTAAATCATAATCATATATAAAGGTGGAATAAATCTTTGTTGTGGTTTTGAAGAAATAAATAACAAAACATAGAATTATCTTTGGTTATTCGTAATCAAATAAAAATTGGATTTGGATTTAGTTGCCAGGGCCCAGGGCAAACATGAATGCTAATTATCCCATGTTTTGAAAGAAGCGGCTAAACACCCACTATCATTTGTGGGCTGCCCGAAGCAAGTGTTTGCGAGATGGAAATTACTGTCTACCCCTGACACTTGACATCCTTATCGACCGGATTCACACTGTTGTCGATAGGGGTAGACTAGTAACTTCAATCTGACGTGACACGATGGCCTCTGAGCCCATTCAGACATGTTGGGCGCCAAACGTGGGCGGCAAAACACATTTGATTCAAGCTCGTCGGAAAGACATGTGTCGCTCCCTCCATTTCCCCATTCATCCACGGTGGGCGGCAAAACAAACTCTCCTCGTCCGAAATCAATGTAAGCTAATATTTTAAATAGGGGCAGATGTGTAACTTCCCTCAGACGTGACACAACTGCCCTACCTGTCAGGCCCGTTCATACACCGTGGGCACCAACCATGGGCGGCAAAACACCCTCTCCTCGCCCGAAATCGTTACCGGAAAATATTTGGGAGATGCGAGATTACCGTCCTATCCCCAACCGACGTGATGTCCGAAATTTTAATTGGGGGATAAGTTCGTAACTTTCCCACATTTCAGACAAGCGCGTCCCAAAGTTTGAGATCCCCCCTCACCCTCCATTTCCCCATTCATACACCATCGGCGCCACGACAACCTCCCACTGCGGCCAGCCTCCTCCATCCGCCACCCCATCCTCCACCTTGCCGGAGCTGCTACCCCTACCTCGTCGTCCACTTCAAGAGATGGACGTCTCTCATCCACGGTGCCGGACCAGGATCCTTTCATCGCATCGTCTCACTTCATCGGCGTCGTCGTCCACTTTGCCGTTGTCGCTCCTACGACCGCCTCGTCCACGGCAACAGGATTTATCCCCAACCCGGCCTTCTGCCATCTAAAGTCTTCTTCCCCGCCACCGACAGCCATCGCACCCGCAGTACCCCCAACGTATCAGCAGGGGCCTACACGGCGTCGCAAGAGAGGTGGTACTCTGCCATATGTGCTTAAGTTATTGATCTCACCCGAAAAATAGATCTTAAATTGTTTACTGTACTTTTCTTGTTCATACCAAATCGTAGTGGCTAGTTGAATGTAAACATTGGTTGCGAAGTAGCTCTGTCCAGTTTGCACCTTCAGATCTGCCATGTCACGGTCACTATACTCGTGTCGTGCTTCCCTGCTTCGTGTCGTGCTAGCACTGCTCCTCGAGACCTCAACCCATCAAGCGAAATAACATGCCACTCATAATTCCAAACCTTACATGTTGAAATACGAATCTGATATGATGCTCATATTACTAAAATAGAGAACGTTTAATTGGTCACCTAATATTCCTATATTCGTTTCGAAAAGCATGTGTGCCACCCACTAGTCCAGCTAGTTCCACTTTCCTGATTTTACTCTTGATGCTTAGGGTTTTCCTCTTTTATCTACTCTACTATGATCTGCGTAGGTGCTTTTTGTCATACTAGCATTACTCCACCCTTCAAGCTAAACAACACAACACTAAAAATTCCAAAGCTTAGTTGTTCAAATATGATTGTGATATGATACTGATATTAGTTAACAGACACATTTAATTGGTTAGCTAAAGGTCCCACTTGAGTTTCCAAATGCATGTCGCGACATATAGAGAGACAACAAAATTACATTTCTTTGTCACTTGTTGACTGTACTTTCTTGTTCATATCAAATCTTAGTTGTTATTTCAAAGCAAATATCGGTTGCTAACTACCCTTTGCGCGGTTTGCAGCTTCAGATCTGCCATCCCACTGCCACAGTCAACACTATACTCATCATGCTTACGGTTTCCCCATTTTATGATGACCACGATTAGCCTACGTGGTTCGTGTCGTAATAGCACTGCTCCACCCATCGAGCTAAACAAGCTTAGTTGTACAAATTTAAATCTGATATTATGTTGATATTAGTAAAACTGAGAGATGTTTAATTGGTCAGCTAAATGTTCCTACTTTAGTTTCGAAATGCATGTGAGCCACATATGGAGAGACCGGAAGGAATAGTATTTCTCTGTGCGCTCTGGTTCATCATGGGTGGCCAACCTACATTGTATAGAAAGACTTGTAATATCTTCAATCTGCTTGCTCTTCTTTAAGATGATCCTCTTCTCTTGCGGTCGACTGGTCAGGTCGAGTTATTCTCCCTTGGTATATTTTGAATCTGTCAGGTCAGGTCGACTTGTTCTTCTTTACTATATGTTGAAGCTGTCATCTGCGAAGTATCATCACTTTTGGAGCCCTCATATTTTGAGTAGTAGGCCACATTATATTAATGCACACACCAAATTACAGCATTCATGGCACCTCTTAGAAGTTGCAGAGATAGCACAAATGGGTTTACAGGGAGGAAGTATTGGATTAGAATCACTTCTGCATTACAAAGATAATCTCACTTGTTTTTATGTTTTCATGCATGTCAGGTATTGAACATTATCAAAATGAATATGAGAATGGGCGCACGAGAGGAATATTGCGGAACGATCCACTAGCTAACAAACTTGGCATGGTGGAGGATGACCTATCTTATTCACCCATCAAGGTGCATGCTCTAACTTGGCAAGGTTGTATTGGTCGAACATATTTTGCATCTGACCTCTTGCATTACTTCTACTTTGTTACACCATCTGCTTAGTTTAAACATCATATAAGAGTATATGCCATACCTATCCATTTTCTGTACCTATTCCATGTGTCGTCATACTATGTTTTTCCAGTCAAATGTTGTTCTTTCATAATAGATGTCCAAAAGGAAGAGGGTGATTGCAGATCCTCAAGGAGTACAAACTAGGTATTTGGAAAATGTAGTGATACCTGTTAAATCAGATAGATCAGCAGTCACAAAAAACACAGGCCCATTTTTAATAGACTTTACCCCTACTCCAGTGGCCAAACCCCTATTAGAACTGCTGACAGCCCAGCGTTAGGTACTGTCTATGATATCAATTCAAAATTTGAACTCCTAAATTTCTGCATGTGTCTTACCTTCTCTCTTGTATGAAAACTAATTTCAGATGAATCTCCTTGCTCAAAGGATCATAGGATCTCACGACAATACTGGGCTCTGCATTGCTCTTGTCAGTACCTCTTACCCTTTATCAGCATACTTACACTCATTGCTGTTTGATTATGTAGCATCACTGTAAATGTTCACTTCTTTATCCTTCCTTTGGTTGAAATTATAAGATCTATATTTACTCTTAGATAAATGTAGAATTAACACAATGGTTATGAAGTTTTGGATTGCTCATGTAAGTACCTGTTGTCATGTACTCCCTCTGTATCGAATTAATTGTTGATCAATTGGATTTATTTAAAACTTAATAGTTCTAGATACATCCATTTGAGCGACAACTAATAACGAACGGTGGTGGTATTACTGTACATGCATCGCGACATAGTTGATTGTCTAGCATTAGTCTACATCTTATCTGTCCTGCCCTCCACTTTCTCCAAGTTATCATATCTACATTTACTCTTACCAAAATGTTGAATAAAGCCAATGCCACTGCACACGTTGATGTCTGCATTCCTCTTGTCAGTACCTTTTGCCTTGTAACGTTGTACTTAATTAATTGCTATTTTATTATGTATCATCAGTCTGCACCTGAGCTTCATTATCCTCTATTTCTTCCAATATTATTTGATCTATATTTACTCTTTGCAAAATGTAGAATAATGGCAACTCTTATAACGAATTTTGTTTGGGGAATTTATTGAATTACCTTTCCATCAACATGGAGAAGGGCTTTGTCCAACCCGTGTTAACATGTAATGTAAGTTCATCCTTCTTAAGCCTTCAAACTTTGTTCTAGTATAGATTTGGATACGCATCATTTCCTCCACTGCTGTTTACATCTGATTGTATGCTTGCAACAACTACCAGTTTTAGATTGTAGTTGTAAAAACATGTTCCTTATGCAGAACATATCCATTTATTTGCTTATATAATTGTGAAACCTGTTACGTGTCTCCTTGTTTCTCTTTTAGAGTCGTATCTCTTATGCCATGCAGAACTTTAGGAAAGATAGTGAGACAAACCATCTTGAGGACAACGAGATGACCCCAAGGTCCTGTCTTGATGAAGACAGTGAGTTGAAGCTACTCACAAGAAGGTGTGAGACAACCTCTGTGCAGTCGCTGCCTTAATTGTTGGGGAACGTAGCACAATTTTAAAATTTTCTATGCATCACTAAGATCAATCTATGGAGTCATCTAGCAACGAGGGAGATAGGAGTGCATCTACATACCCTTGTAGATCGTGCGCGGAAGCGTTCAAGAGAACGGGGTTGATGGAGTCGTACTCGTCGTGATTCAAATCACTGATGACCAAGTGCCGAACGGACAGCACCTCCGCATTCAACACATGTACGGTTGGGAAGACGTCTCCTCCTTCTTGATCCAGCAAGGGGGAAGGATAGGTTGATGAAGATCCAGCAGCACGACGGCGTGGTGGTGGATGCAGCAGGATCCCAGCAGGATCCAAGCGCAAGCGGCGAGGAGAAGTGTTACGGAGGGAGAGGGAGGCGCCAAAAGCAAAGGGGTGCGGCTGCCCTCCCTCCCCCCTCTTTATATAGGGGCCCTAGGGGGCGCTGGCCCTAGGAAATCCAATCTCCTAGGGGGGCGGCGGCCAAGGGGGTGCCTTGCCCCCAAGGCAAGGGTGGCGCCCATGGGGCCCTCCGAGATAGGTGGCCCCACACGGTGGACCCCCGGGACCCTTCCAGTGGTCCCGGTACAATACCGGTGAACCCCGAAACCTTCCTGATGGCCGAAACTACACTTCCTATATATAAATATTTACCTCCGGACCATTTCGGAACTCCTCGTGACGTCCGGGATCTCATCCGGGACTCCGAACAACTTTCGGGTTACTACATACTAATATCTCTATAACCCTAGCGTCACCGAACCTTAAGTGTGTAGACCCTACGGGATCGGGAGACATGCAGACATGACCGAGACGCCTCTCAGGTCAATAACCAACAACGGGATCTGGATAACCATGTTGGCTCCCACATGCTCCACGATGATCTCATCGGATGAACCACGATGTCGAGTATTCAATCAATCCGTATACAATTCCCTTTGTCAATCGGTACGTTACTTGCCCGAGACTCAATCGTCGGTATCCCAATACCTCGTTCAATCTCGTTACCGGCAAGTCACTTTACTCGTACCGTAATGCATGATCCCGTGATCAACCACTTGATCACATTGAGCTCATTATGATGATGCATTATCGAGTGGGCCCAGAGATACCTCTCCGTCATGCGGAGTGACAAATCCCAGTCTCGATTCGTGCCAACCCAACAGACACTTTCGGAGATACCTGTAGTGTACCTTTATAGTCACCCAGTTACGTTGTGACGTTTGGCACACCCAAAGCACTCCTACGGTATCCGGGAGTTGCATAATCTCATGGTCTAAGGAATGATACATGACATCCGGAAAAGCTACAGCAAACGAACTACACGATCTTTGAGCTATGCTTAGGATTGGGTCTTGTCCATCACATCATTCTCCTAATTATGTGATCCCGTTATCAATGAAATCCAATGTCCATAGTCAGGAAACCATGACTATCTTTTGATCAACGTGCTAGTCAACTAGAGGCTCACTAGGGACGTGTTGTGGTCTATGTATTCACACATGTATTACGATTTCCGGATAACACAATTATAGCATGAATAATAGACAATTATCATGAACAAAGAATATAATAATAACCATTCTATTATTGCCTCTAGGGCATATTTCCAACAGTCTCCCACCTGCACTAGAGTCAATAGTCTAGTTACATTGTGATGAATCGAACACCCATGCAGTTCTGGTGTTGATCATGTTTTGCTCTAGGGAGAGGTTTAGTCAATGGATCTGCCCCATTCAGGTCCGTATGTACTTTACAAATCTCTGTGTCTCCATTTTGAACACTTTCACGAATGAAGTTGAAGCGACACTTGATATGCCTGGTCTTCCTGTGAAACCTGGGCTCCTTGGCAAGGGCAATAGCTCCAGTGTTGTCACAGAAGAGAGTCATCGGGCCCGACGCATTGGGTATGACTCCTAGGTCGGTAATGAACTCCTTCACCTAGACTGCTTCTTGTGCTGCCTCCGAGGCTGCCATGTACTCTGCTTCACATGTAGATCCCGCCACAACGCTTTGCTTGCAACTGCACCAGCTTACTGCCCCACCATTCAAAATATACACGTATCCGGTTTGTGACTTAGAGTCATCCAGATCTGTGTCGAAGCTAGCATCGACGTAACCCTTTACGACGAGCTCTTCGTCACCTCCATAAACGAGAAACATATCCTTAGTCCTTTTCAGGTACTTCAGGATATTCTTGACCGCTGTCTAGTGTTCCATGCCGGGATTACTTTGGTACCTTCCTACCAAACTTACGGCAAGGTTTACATCAGGTCTGGTACACAACATAGCATACATGATAGACCCTATGGCCGAGGCATAGGGGACGACACTCATCTTTTCTCTATCTTCTGCCGTGGTCGGGCATTGAGCCATGCTCAATATCGTACCTTGCAATACAGGCAAGAACCCCTTCTTTGACTGATCCATTTTGAACTTCTTCAAAATCTTGTCAAGGTACGTACTCTGTGAAAGACCAATGAGGCGTCTCGATCTATCTCTATAGATCTTGATGCCTAATATATAAGCAGCTTCTCCAAGATCCTTCATTGAAAAACACTTGTTCAAGTAGGCCTTTATGCTTTCCAAGAATTCTATATCATTTCCCATCAACAGTATGTCATCCACATACAATATGAGAAATGCTACAGAGCTCCCACTCACTTTCTTGTAAATGCAGGCTTCTCCATAAGTCTGCGTAAACCCAAACGCTTTGATCATCTCATCAAAACAAATGTTCCAACTCCGAGATGCTTGCACCAGCCCATAAATCGAGCGTTGGAGCTTGCACACCTTGTCAGCATTCTTAGGATCGACAAAACCTTCCGGCTGCATCATATACAATTCTTCCTTAAGGAAACCATTAAGGAATGCCGTTTTGATGTCCATTTGCCATATCTCATAATCATAGAATGCAGCAATTGCTAACATGATTCGGACGGACTTCAGCTTCGCTACAGGTGAGAAAGTCTAATCGTAGTCAACCCCTTGAACTTGTCGATAACCCTTAGCGACAAGCTGAGCTTTATAGATGGTCACATTACCATCCGCGTCTGTCTTCTTCTTAAAGATCCACTTATTTTCTATGGCTCGCTGTTCAACGGGCAAGTCAGTCAAAGTCCATACTTCATTTTCATACATGGATCCTATCTCGGATTTCATGGCTTCCAGCCATTTGTCGGAATCTGGGCCCGCCATCGCTTCTTCATAGTTCAAAGGTTCACCGTTGTCTAACAACATGATTTCCAAGACAGGGTTGCCGTACCACTCTGGTGCAGAACGTGTCCTCGTGGACCTACAAAGTTCAGTAGCAACTTGATCTGAAGTTCCATGATCATCATCATCAACTTCCTCTCTAGTCGGTGCTGGCACCTCAGGAACATTTTCTTGAGCTGCGTCACTTACCGGTTCAAGAGGTAATACCTCATCAAGTTCTACTTTCCTCCCACTTATTTCTTTCGAGAGAAACTCTTTCTCTAGAAAGGACCCATTCTTGGCAACAAAGATCTTGCCTTCAGATCTGAGGTAGAAGGTATACCCAATAGTTTCTTTAGGGTATCCTATGAAGACGCATTTTTCCGATTTGGGTTCGAGCTTTTCAGGTTGAAGTTTCTTGACATAAGCATCGCATCCCCAAACTTTTAGAAACGACAGCTTAGGTTTCTTCCCGAACCATAATTCATACGGTGTCGTCTCAACGGATTTCGACGGAGCCCTATTTAAAGTGAATGCGGCAGTCTCTAAAGCATAGCCCCAAAATGACAGCGGTAGATCGGTAAGAGACATCATAGATCGCACCATATCCAATAGAGTGCGATTACGACGTTCGGACACACCATTACGCTGAGGTGTTCCAGGCGGCATGAGTTGTGAAACTATTCCAGATTTTCTTAAGTGTGTGCCAAATTCGTGACTCAAGTATTCTCCCCCACGATCTGATCGCAAGAACTTGATTTTTCTGTCACGTTGATTCTCGACCTCACTCTGAAATTCCTTGAACTTTTCAAAGGTCTCAGACTTGTGTTTCATTAAGTAGACATACCCATATCTACTCAAGTCATCAGTGAGGGTGAGAACATAACGATAGCCACCGCGAGCCTCAACACTCATTGGACCGCACACATCAGTATGTATGATTTCCAATAAGTTGGTTGCTCGCTCCATTGTTCCTGAGAACAGAGTCTTGGTCATTTTACCCATGAGGCATGGTTCGCACGTGTCTAATGATTCGTAATCAAGAGACTCCAAAATTCCATCTGCATGGAGCTTCTTCATGCGTTTGACACCTATGTGACCAAGGCGGCAGTGCCACAAGTATGTGGGACTATCATTATCAACATTACATCTTTTGGTATTCACACTATGAATATGTGTAGCATTACGCTCGAGATTCATTAAGAATAAACCATTCACCATTGGAGCATGAACATAAAACATATCTCTCATATAAATATAACAACCATTATTCTCGGATTTAAATGAGTAGCCATCTCGAATTAAACGAGATCCTAATACAATGTTCATGCTCAAAGCTGGCACTAAATAACAATTATTGAGGTTTAAAACTAATCCCGTAGGTAAATGTAGAGGCAGCATGCCGACGGCGATCACATCGACCTTGGAACCATTCCCGACGCGCATCGTCACCTCGTCCTTCGCCAGTCTCCGCTTATTCCGCAGCTCCTGCTTTGAGTTACAAATGTGAGCAACCGCACCGGTATCAAATACCCAGGAGCTACTACGAGTAAGGTACACATCAATTACATGTATATCACATATACCTTTAGTGTTGCCGGCCTTCTTATCTGCTAAGTATTTGGGGCAGTTCCGCTTCCAGTGACCACTTCCCTTGCAATAAAAACACTCAGTCTCGGGCTTGGGTCCATTCTTTGGCTTCTTCCCGGTAGCTTGCTTACTGGGTGCGGCAACTCCCTTGCCGTCCTTCTTGAAGTTCTTCTTACCCTTGCCTTTCTTGAACTTAGTGGTTTTATTCACCATCAACACTTGATATTCCTTTTTGATTTCCACCTCTGCTGATTTCAGCATTGAATATACCTCAGGAATGGTCTTTTCCATCCCCTGCATATTGAAGTTCATCACAAAGCTCTTGTAGCTCGGTGGAAGCGACTGAAGGATTCTGTCAATGACCGCGTCATCCGGGAGATTAACTCCCAGCTGAGTCAAGCGGTTATGCAACCAAGACATTTTGAGTATGTTCTCACTGACAGAACTATTTTCCTCCATATTACAATTGAAGAACTTGTCGGAGACTTCATATCTCTCGACCCGGGCATGAGCTTGGAAAACCATTTTCAGCTCTTCGAACATCTCATATGCTCCGTGTCTCTCAAAACGCTTTTGGAGCCCCGGTTCTAAGCTGTAAAGCATGCCGCACTGAACGAGGGAGTAATCATCAGCACGTGACTGCCAAGCGTTCATAATGTCTTGGTTCTCTGGGATGGGTGTGTCACCTAGCGGCGCTTCTAGGACATAATCTTTCTTGACAGCTATGAGGATGATCCTCAGGTTCCGGACCCAGTCCGTATAGTTGCTGCCATCATCTTTCAGCTTGGTTTTCTCTAGGAACGCGTTGAAGTTGAGGACAACGTGGGCCATTTGATCTACAAGACATATTGTAAAGATTTTAGACTAAGTTCATGATAATTAAGTTCATCTAATCAAATTATTTAATGAACACCCACTCAGATAGACATCCCTCCCATCATCTAAGTGAAACATGATCCGAGTTAACTAGGCCATGTCCGATCATCACGTGAGACGGACTAGTCAACATCGGTGAACATCTTCATGTTGATCGTATCTTCTATACGACTCATGCTCGACCTTTCGGTCTTCCGTGTTCCGAGGCCATGTCTGTACATGCTAGGCTCGTCAAGTCAACATAAGTGTATTGCGTGTGTAAATCTGGCTTACACCCGTTGTATTCGAACGTTAGAATCTATCACACCCGATCATCACGTGGTGCTTCGAAACAACGAACCTTCGCAACGGTGCATAGTTAGGGGGAACACTTTCTTGAAATTATTACGAGGGATCATCTTATTTAAGCTACCTTTGTTCTAAGCAAATAAGATGTAAAACATGATAAACATCACATGCAATCAAATAGTGATATGATATGGCCAATATCATTTGCTCCTTTTGATCTCCATCTTCGGGGCTTCATGATCATCGTTGTCACCGGCATGACACCATGATCTCCATCATCGTGTCTTCTTGAAGTTGTCTCGTCATCTATTACTTCTACTACTATGGCTAATGCTTTAGCAATAAAGTAAAGTAATTACATGACGTTTATGTTGACACGCAGGTCATAAATAAATAAAGACAACTCCTATGGCTCCTGTCGGTTGTCATACTCATCGACATGCAAGTCGTGGTTCCTATTACAAGAACATGATCATCCCATACATCACATATATCATTCATCACATCCTTTGGCCATATCACATCACAAAACACTTGCTGCAAAAACAAGTTAGACGTCCTCTAATTGTTGTTGCAAGTTTTTACGTCGCTGCTATAGGTTTCTAGCAAGAACGTTTTTACCTACGCCAAAACCACAACGCGAATTGCCAATTTCTATTTACCCTTCATAAGGACCCTGTTCATCGAATCCGATCCGACTAAAGTGGGAAAGACAGACACCCGCCAGCCACCTTATGCAACTAGTGCATGTCATTCGGTGGAACCGGTCTCACGTAAGCGTACGTGTAAGGTTGGTCCGGGCCGCTTCATCCCACAATGCCGCCGAATCAAGATAAGACTAATAACGGCAAGATAATTGACAATATCGACGCCCACAACTGCTTTGTGTTCTACTCGTGCATAGTAACTACGCATAGACCTAGCTCATGATGCCACTGTTGGGTAACATAGCAGAATTTTAAAATTTTCTACGCATCACCAAGATCAATCTATGGAGTCATCTAGCAACGAGGGAGATAGGATTGCATCTACATACCCTTGTAGATCGCGCGTGGAAGATTTCAAGAGAACGGGGTTGATGGAGTCGTACTCGTCGTGATTCAAATCACCGATGACCAAGTGCCGAACGGACAGCACCTCCGTGTTCAACACACGTACTGTTGGGAAGACGTCTCCTCCTTCTTGATCCAGCAAGGGGGAAGGAGAGGTTGATGAAGATCCAGCAGCATGACGGCGTGGTGGTGGATGCAGCAGGATCCCGGCAGGGCTTCGCCAAGCGTAAGCGGGGAGGAGAAGTGTTACGGAGGGAGAGGGAGGCGCCAAAAGCAAAGGGGTGCTGCTGCCCTCCCTCCCCCGTCATTATATAGGGGCCCTAGGGGGGGCGCTGGCTCTAGGAGATCCAATCTCCTAGGGGGGCGGCGGCCAAGGGGGTGCCTTGCCCCCAAGGGAAGGGTGGCGCCCCCACCCCTAGGGTTTCCAAACCTAGGCGCAGGGGGAGGCCAAAGGGGGGCGCACCAGCCCACTAGGGGCTGGTTCCCCTCCCACTTCAGCCCATGAGGCCCTCTGGGATAGGTGGCCCCACCCGGTGGACCCCTGGGACCCTTCCGGTGATCCCGGTACAATACCGGTGAACCCCGAAACCTTCCCGATGGCTGAAACAGCACTTCCTATATATAAATCTTTACCTCCGGACCATTCGGGAACTCCTCGTGACGTCCGGGAGTACGAACAACTTTCAGGTTACTGCATACTAATATCTCTACAACCCTAGCGTCACCGAACCTTAAGTGTGTAGAACCTACGGGTTCGGGAGACATGCAGACATGACCGAGACGCCTCACCGGTCAATAACCAACAGCGGGATCTGGATACCCATGTTGGCTCCCACATGCTCCACGATGATCTCATCGGATGAACCACGATGTCGAGGATTCAATCAATCCGTATACAATTCCCTTTGTCAATCGGTACGTTACTTGCCCGAGACTCGATCGTCGCTATCCCAATACCTCGTTCAATCTCGTTACCGGCAAGTCACTTTACTCGTACCGTAATGCATGATCCCGTGATCAACCACTTGATCACATTGAGCTCATTATGATGATGCATTACCGAGTGGGCCCAAAGATACCTCTCCGTCATGCGGCGTGACAAATCCCAGTCTCGATTCGTGCCAACCCAACAGACACTTTCGGAGATACCTGTAGTGTACCTTTATAGTCACCCAGTTACGTTGTGACGTTTGGCACGCCCAAAGCACTCCTACGATATCCGGGAGTTGCACAATCTCATGGTCTAAGGAATGATACTTGACATCCGGAAAAGCTACAGCAAACGAACTACACGATCTTTGAGCTATGCTTAGGATCGGGTCTTGTCCATCACATCATTCTCCTAATGATGTGATCCCGTTATCAATGACATCCAATGTCCATAGTCAGGAAACCATGACTATCTTTTGATCAACATGCTAGTCAACTAGAGGCTCACTAGGGACGTGTTGTGGTCTATGTATTCACACATGTATTACGATTTCCGGATAACACAATTATAGCATGAATAATAGACAATTATCATGAACAAAGAAATATAATAATAACCATTTTATTATTGCCTCTAGAGCATATTTCCAACATTAATCAGTTCGACTTCTTCAGTCTCAACTTAAAGCGGAAAGGCTTGCTTCAGCTCAGCTCCGACTTTAAGTCAAAGATGTAATGAAGATGTCAGGGGCCTGCCTTGCGCACTATGGTGCCATACAACTAGGGATGAAGCATCTATCGTTGACACAACTGACGTCTCATCAGCTAGTTCGGCTTCTTGCGGGGGCCCGAGCTTGCCAGGTCTAGTGCCTTCTGAAGTGCTTTCAGTTTTGTATATTCTTTTGTCGGCGCGTTTATATGCACTGGTGGCGACCTTTGATGCCCGGTGTATGTAATCCGCGGTCATGTTGCGCTTTATTATCACCGGGTAGCGAACTTTGATTCCTAATATGCCGTAATTTCTTTGTTGTATAGTCTAGGTGTATTCTTTGGTCGGTATGCTGTAATTTAGGTTGGAAGGTTCAGTGGATCACAGTGTTGTCGGTCTTCAGGCCGGCTCGTTACTCATATGGGCCAAAACGTGGGCCTATAATCATCTTGGGCCATTAGCAGGTCTAAACCTATAGTAGTCTCCCGCCTTTAACAAACCATGGGCTACATATTTACTGTAGTGACACTGGGCTTCCTACGGGCCGTAGAAACAATGGGCCTTCTGCGGTCCATAGAAACAATGGGCCTTATATGGGCCATAGAAACAATGGGCCTTCTACGTGCCATATCATCAATGGGCCTTAGACGGGCCGTATGATCGATTGGCCAAACATGGGCAAAAAAGACCGCATTATGGTCGTAAACGGGCTAGAGTTGGAGTCGTCCGTTCATGGGCCGACAATGACGGGCTGTCGTTAATAGGCCGCATTTGATGACGCTATGAAAACGTCCCAACCTATTAACAGGCCACAAATGGGCCGACTGTAACCACAGGCTGAATTTGGCCCACAAGCAGAAAATGGCAGTAACGGGCCGTAAGTAACCGAATGCTGGAAATGAGCCCAAGAATAAATGGCCCCTGAGAATGCCGAAAGATAACATGGGCTGCAAACGGCCCAATGGATTAATGGGCCGTTAATTGGTATAAAGTGATACACTGTTCATTACGGGCCAGTTGCACCACGGGCCGTTAATGGGCCAAGAGTTACAAAGCGCCTCATCTGGGCCGAAAGACGTCATGGGCCATACATGGGCCTCAACTTAAAATGGGCTGGAATCATGTTGGACGGCCCAGATGACGCTACTGGGTCAAATTCGGATAGGTCGTAACGGGCCCTAGGTTAGCGGGCTGTAAATGGGCTATATGCGAACAGGCCGTTAACAGGCTTTCCGTGGGCCGGCCCGCCACCTTTTAACCAAGTAAAACGGGCTGGCCTTTTCACAGGAATGGGCCTCTGTTGGGCCGTGCCACGTGTCGATGTATCATAGGCGCCTTCTGTCCAATGTGTGGATGACATCTGTCGCAACGATGAGCCGACACGTGTTTCCTCCAGCCAATGATGATTTTACACGTGGAAAATCCCCATTGGTCGGGGCTGTTAGCGGGTTATCGGATCCAAAATCGGTCCCGATAGCTTAACGGCGTTCCGTTACGGTGGATGCCACGTGTCGGTCACCCTTGACGAAAGAATTTCTGTGAAGCGCGATTTATCATCACGGAAGTGGACACTTCCGTGATGATAATTTTGGTAATGTCATGGAACACTTCTACGACAGCACATGTGTGACTATCTTGATTCTGTCATAAAATTGTCATGGATGTACATGCATGACAAAAAATGTGACCTACTGTGACAAACATGTATCATCACGGAAGTGTATTTTTTTTGTAGTGCTCCATGGAGTCCTCGAGCCTCTGGACCGTCACTGGCCCACGCGACCGCCACAAAGAAGGTTCGGGTCAACGACAGGCTGGCCCCTCACCAACCTGCGCCCCCTGGTAGGTAGCGCCTCGCAGTACCACCCCGGCGGAGCCCAGTCCCGAACATGTTCTGGGGGATGACAGAAACCCCCAGCACCCCCAGAAAACAACTAGGGTTTACTAAAATATTTTTAAATGAACCTGAAATGCCCTTCTAAAATGTTCACCATCTTTGCCCTGGTCTTAAACCGCTGACAAAAATGGTGCATAATTTTCTAGGTCATCTTAGGGTCACTGGATTAAATCATATGATATTTGCATTTGCGCATTAAAATACTATTAAATATTTTAAATTTCCAAATAATTCTAACCTGAAATGTTCCATGTTGGTTATATTCCATACAATGAGCATGAACAGTTTGGTGATTTTTGAAAGTGCCTACGTATTTTTAGAAAAGCTACAAACTTGCAGAAATAAAAGAAAACAGGAAATAAAAGGAAACTGGACTTACCTGGCAAAGCCACCAGCCGGCCCACCTGGCGGCCCAGCACTGTGTTGGCCCGTGCCAGCTCGCTGCTTCGTCCTCGCCAGGTAGGTAGGGAGGTGACGCCGGCATGTGTGAACTCACCACGGCGCTAGCTGCTTGCCGCTGGGGCCCTTGGACATCTGGACGACCTCCACGTCGTCTCCCTGGCCCCCTGGACACCTCCATTCTCCCCCAGCGCCTCTCCCTTGCCCTCTCCCACCATGGCCGACGCCGCCGCAGCCGCACCGCCAACGTAGACGCGCCCACCGTCACCTCCTCGTTGCCTCGCCGTGTCCAGCAGCTCCGCCGTCGTCCTCTCCATCGAGCAGGCCGAGCCTCGAGCGCTCGCTTGCCCCGAAGCCACTGCATCAACCTCGCCCGACTCCGCCACCACAAGAGATCCCCTTCGCCGTCACCGCTGCAGTAGCTCGTCCCCGGCCGCACCGTCTAGCTCATCGTTTTCACCGTGAGCTTCTGCCCCTTCCCATCCCTCTCGTTCTTGCTGTCGTCCACTGCTTTGACCGCAACAAGCTTCACCGCACGTGTCGCTGCCGGAGTTCGTCTCCGACGATGCTCCGGCCATCCAACGGGCACACCACCATGTCCAGTAACTTCACACCACCATGTAGACCCTGTAGGAGCCGGCCTTGAGCCTCCAAGATCACCACAACGAAAACTCCGAGCTCATCCGAGCTCCGGCCGCCGCCAAACTCGTCGCTGGCGTCATTTCCGGCGACCCCGAGCCCAACCACTAGCACCACCCGACGCGGCTCGCTCCCAGCTACACGTAGATGCCCTATATCGTCGGTTTGGTCGCCGGAGGAGGAATCCCGCGCTGCTCCGCCGCATCTGGCCTTGTCGACGTCATGTCGCCGGTGGGTTTGACCCATTCGACCATGTGGGCCCCGCCCCCTGGTCAAACCTATATTAGGAGTTAAACTAATACTAATTTAGTTAGTTAGCTAACTGTGACACTGACCAGTGGGTCCCACTGGTCAGGTTTGACCTAGACCGC
Organism: Aegilops umbellulata; assembly: GCA_032464435.1. Classification (NCBI taxonomy): domain Eukaryota; kingdom Viridiplantae; phylum Streptophyta; class Magnoliopsida; order Poales; family Poaceae; genus Aegilops; species Aegilops umbellulata. Next base: position 423,940,832 of record CP136059.1, read on the forward strand.
GCAGTTGACCTGCTGACGCAGTGCTGGCGCAATGCTGATGCAGTAATACATTTTCTGGACTTATTCTTATTCAGGAAATTCCTGAAAATGGTGCTAACTTCAAAAATTCAAAGAAATTAATCTGTAACTCCAAATACAAAGATTTATATATGAAAATTGATTAGAAAAATCCAATCTATCCATCTGTACTGGTTTCATGCATGTTAGAGCAACTTAACTTTTCTGTTTAGATGAAACTAGATGATGCACTTATATGAGTTTATATTTTGGGTTTGCATTTGAATCTTTGATTCAAATGAACTCAAACCACCCTGTTCAAAGCTGCATTAGCCAAAACACACTCATTTTGCCATGTCATTGCATGCATCATATTGTTGCATATTGCCATCTAATGATTGAGTTACCGATGTGATCTTCGTGGTAGGTTCTGCCTCCGAGGATATTCACGAGTATCCAGCTGAAGGGTTGTACCCCTCTACCACTCTGTCGGACAAACAAACCCCCTTTGTTCATTCCGATACAATCCCACTCTCTCGCTCCTACTCTCTTTTACTGCATTAGGACAACATCGATTCAACTGTTACATGCTGCGGTAGCTGAACCCCTTTTCCTCTGCATGACCTGTCATTGCCATAGTAAATAGATGAAACCCACTAGCATGAGTAGGAGTTGTTTGAGCCCTGATGTGCCTCCTCATTCATGCTTGTTTGTCATGCCTGCTAATGCTTAGAGTTCAGTCAGTTCTAATTCATCGGGAATGAATTGGAATGGTGATGAACATGTCCTACTATGTGTGAGCTAAGTGTGTGAACACGATTTGGTAAAGGTAGCGGTGAGAGGCCATTTAGGAGTACATCGTGGGTTGTCTCATTGAAACCATCCTCGGGAACTGAGTTCTGTGTTTGTGATCCAAGAACAGCTACTACCACGCATTGGGCCCGAAACCAATGGACCCTGTCGACTTATTAATCGCCTTGATCTCTGTCCGGGAGTTGCAACTAGTTTCTGGTGTTTGTAGGATATGTGTTGGTGGCCATGCGTAGCGCTGACCCTAGGGGTTGGCTATGATGCGGTAGATACACCATGGCCCGGTGTACCGGGCGCCCGTTTGGTGTCTCGGGAACCCTGCACACATTGTTTGGGGTTGTGAGCGAAACCCCGTCCGGATCTCCTCGCGGATGGAACCGGAATAGGCGATAAACCTGGACTAGAGACTTGTGTGGTTAGTCAGGTCATGGCCGACTCCCTCGCCAGGCTTCCTCTTAAAGGTTGCCGAGATACACGATCTGTACATGGTGGTAAGTGGCGAGAGCGTGTTTGGAGAAGTACACCCCTACAGTGTTAAAAGTGATCTATTCGAGTAGTCGTGTCCACGGTAAAGGACTTCTGGGTTTCCTGTATAGTTCATAGACAAGTGAAAGTGGATACTCTAGAATGCGCAAGATAAGCGTGAGTGCTATGGATGGCTTTCTCATAGGGAGACGGGAGCGGATTCATAGTGGTGTATTGAAATGGTGAATATGTGGACTCGTGTGCGCCACCTCAAAAGAGTTACTTGCAGTCATAGTTCAGGTTAGCCACTGAGTCAAAGCTGGCTTGCTGCAGTTAAACTCCACCACCCCCTTTGTTTATACCGATGCATATGTAGATAGTTCTGATGGAAGTCTTGCTGGGTACATTTGTACTCATGTTTGCCTATTTTATGTTTTTGCAGAGAGACGTCAATCTCGCTAGTAGTTCCGCGTGGACTTCGACGTTTAGCTTGTTACCTCAGCTACGATCTTGTACCCTTGGGAGGGTCTTGTAGATAGTCAGGCTTCTCAACTTTTTCATTTGTAGTTGTCTATACTCAGACATGATCATGCTTCCGCTTGATGCTTGTATGCTCTGTATGTTGGGTCATGGGACCCATGTTTGTAATACTTGGCTCCTCGGAGCCTAATGAATAAATACTCTGAGTCGTAGAGTCTTGTTGTGATGCCATGTTGTATTTACACATATCGAGCATATTGTGTGTATGATTGAAATGCTTCGTATGCGTGGGATCCGACAAACTAGTTGTTTATCCTTGGTAGCCTCTCTTATGGGGGAAATGTAGTCTGGCGCTTCCACTGAGCCTTGGTAGTCCGCTACAGCCCAGTTTACCAGAGTCCTGTTAGCCCAGCACTACTGCTCCGGAACACTTAGACTGGCCGGCATGTGATTCACTTCGTTCATGTGTCTGTCCCTTCGGGGAAATGTCACGCGGTGACATCTGGAGTCCTGCTAGCCTGCTACAGCCCGGGTTCCCGAAGTCTTGTTAGCCCAGTTGCTACAGCCCGGATTCACACGCTGCTGACCGACATGCTCGATGTTGTTTCATGTATGCCTGTCCCCATAAGTTAGTGCCACTTTGGGTTTACAACAAGCCATGTCGGCCTGGGTTCTCTGTCATATGGATGCTAGCGACACCATCATATACGTGAGCCAAAAGGCGCAAATGGTCCCGGACCAGGTAAGGCGACACCCGTGGGAATACTGTGCGTAAGGCCGCAAAGTGATATGAGGTGTTACATGCTAGATCAGTGTGGCTTAGAATCGGGGTCCTGACATAAAATTTGAAGAACCCTAGCTAGGCAGAGGTAGGGGAGGGGGAGGAGCACGCGTGCTCACCTCGGGTACCTGCGGCAAGGCAGGGGCAGGCGGCGTCGGGGTCGGGGTCAGCGCTCGGGCGCGCGGTGGAGGGCGGCGTCGAGGTCGGGGTCGGGGGCGGCGTCGAGGTCGGGGTCGGGAGCGGCGTTGAATCGGGGACGGGGCGGCGTCGAGGGTGTGCGAAGAGCGACGGGAGAGCACGCGGCGGCCGACGGGCGACGGCGGCGGCGACAGCGGAGGAGTTGGATTTGGGGAAGTGGCCGTGGGAAAGAACGACCGCGCGGTTAAGTCAGAAGTAGCAGTAGTGCGTTCCAGGAAGTGCGCTACTGCTAAGCTAGCTACAGCGTTTTCCTCAATACGCGCTACTGCTATTCCTTTCTCTTTTCCCCCCCTTTTTCATTTATTTTCTTCACATTTTATTTTTTCCTTTCACCTTTTTCTATTTCTTTCATTTTCATTTACTTTTCTATTTGCTTTCCATTTAATTTTATTTCCTTTAGGAGTAGCGCATTTCATCGTAAATGCGCTGCTACCAAGCAAGTAGCGGTAGCGCGGTTCTACGTAGATTGCTACTACTATGTGTAGCCTATCGGCTAAGCCGTGGGGATTTTAGTAGTAGCGCTTTTATCTTCAGGTGCGCTACTGCTACAATTGTATCTGTAGCGCCGTTTACACCAGCGCGCTACTGCTACTTAGCACCAGTGTGTTTTTTTAACACGCGCTACAGCTAAAGTTCTGTGTATAAGGTTTTCCCTAGTAGTGCATGGTCGTGGCTCAAACTATCAGCCACTGAATGTCCAGAGTTGCCATATCTATAAGCGGGCGAAGACTAAACACTGTCACAAGCCAGGGCTGCTCCAACCGCATGAGATACCTCCACATCCATGGCATACCATCAATTGCGATTTTGTAGAAGGACTACCATCTTCTCAAGGCTATTAAGTGATCCTAGTTGTGATCGACAAATTCACCAAGTTTGGACATTTTATGCCGCTTAAGCACCCGTACACAGCACTGCAAGTGGCTCAATTGTTCTTTGACCACGTCTATCGTCTTCATGGTATGCCTACTCGTATCATCTCTAACCGTGACTGTTCTGGTTTTGTCACGGCAGATGCCCTCGTGAAAGGGCTTAGGTGCAAAGGCCATGGCTATGGTGATTAGCTTAAAGGGGTTGCGAGGGACGAGAGACGCGAGTTTACCCAGGTTCGACCCCTCACGGTGGAGGTAAAAACCTACTCCTGCCTTTGTTGATATTTCTTGAGTATCAATTACAAGGGAGCGGAATCGCTTAACCTAGCTCTTGATTGATTGTAACTTAAGTTTACCCGCCGCAGGGTCTCACCTTTATATACATAGGTCAAGGCCCTGGGCTTACACTGGTAGAAAAAGGGCCTATAGTCCCGGTTCGTAAGGGCCTTTAGTCCCGGTTCCTGAACCGGGACTAAAGTGTCGGTACTAATGCCCCGACCCTTTAGTCCCGGTTCAATCCAGAACCGGGACTGATGGGCTCCACGTGGGCAGTGCGCAGAGCCCAGGAAGGAGACCCTTTGGTCCCGGTTGGTGGCACCAACCGGGACCAATTGGCATCCACGCGTCAGCATTTCTGTGGCTGGGGTTTTAGTTTTTTTTTAAGGGGGGGGGTTGGGGGGTTTTGGGGGGTTAATTTAGGTTTTTCATATATTGTGTTAGCTAGCTATAATTAATAGAGAGAAGTGTCCTCTCTTATGTCCGTGCTTGGTCGACGCTACGTACTATACATACGTATAGAGAGGACTAGACACGCTGACTAGCTAGTAAGCAAACAAAGGAAACAGAAGATCGTGATGAACATATATGCATACAGAGAGAAGTGATATCGACCACCTCTCTTTCTCCGAGAGATTGGTCGAACAACAAGTTCTCGTATATCTATCTGACACTACCGGCTACATATATACAATAATTATCTCTTACAAATATAATCATACGGACTCAGGGTCCACATAGAATTCTCCGTTTTCAGGGATCACGTGGTCAAGAAAGAATGCCGCCAATTCCTCTTGAATTGCTCGCATGCGAGCTGGTGCTAGGAGTTCATCCCGCTTCCGAAACATCTAATTGAAAGAAGGGGGTCAATACATATATATATGAATGAATGAAACTCAACACAAATGATGGTAATAAAATAAAATTGTGAATGTTGTTATTTACGTACTTCATATTGTTCTTCAGTGTAGCCCCGCTCACAGGTCGTGTGGCGGATGGACTCGCAAACATAGTATCCACAGAAATCATTCCCTTGTTCCTGCCACAACCACTTTACAAGAAATAGAGGTTAATCAAACTGATAAGCAAGAATGCCAAATGGTATTGATGAAACTAGCGCTCTAATGACTAGTAGATGCGCTTAAAATGCTACTATAGTACTTACTTTCGGGTGTCTAAATTGCAGCTCCTTCGGCAGTCCCGGAGCTTTTCTGGTGAATTTTCTCCAAACCCTGCCGGAGAAAGAAAACAATTACTTGATATATCAGCAAATGAACAAAGTTGCTGATATGGTGGATAATGATCGATTTAACTTACTTCTCGAGTATTTGAGTCATGTCTGCATAGTCCTGGGGATCTTTTCGTCTTGAGTCTAAGACGGTTACTAGTCCCTGCTCAAGCTTAATATGTAGGAGAATATAGTGGAAACTGCACACGCATGCATTACTCATCAATTACATTACTATAACCTTGACTAATATATAAGGGAAACCGAATACGCACAAGACAGTAACACTCACTTGAAGTTGTAAGGAAAGAGTATTATATCTTTGTTTTGATTTATTACCAACGATCGTAGCAAGTTGGTCTCGGTATCTGCGGCATGAAATTTAACCTGAGTTGCATCTATGAGATATGTGTTAATGAACCCAGTATCACCGACTTGTGTTTTCTTCAATTCGGCGATCTTCAATCTGCATAATATAGTGAGGATGATTATAAATACATGCAATGAAAGAGCTAAGCTATATAGAGAAACTTAATGACAGAAGTAGTACTACTTACAGACAGTAGAAGGCAACCGTTGTTTTATCGAGGGCCAATTGATTGAAAAACTGATAGAACTCCTCAAATGGAACAGGCATCAGATCAATTCCAACGAGGTCATGCTCCTTTTTAACTTTCACATACAAAGTACTCCTCCCCCCAGAGTCTCTGCAGATTTTCAAGTACCAATCATGCAATCTTCGCATCATCGTTGATAGAGATCTTTCATCTTTGACGAGAGGCTTCCCGTACTCGTATCTTTGTATCTGCACCTCCAAGAAATCATAATGTATATCGTCGGGCAGGTAATCTGCAAGATTGCTATAACCGGGCACCATCCTCGGATCATTAGCGACGTTGTGGCTAGGCACCTTGAGCGGGGGGCACGATTGCTTCGCTTGTTCGCCGAGCTGGGCAATTTGTTTCCCAGCTCGTCGTTCTTTCAGCCTTTGATCACTGACAGTACTTCCTGACCGCTCCGCTTCGGCAAATTCCTTTCCAATAATGCGGTCATAGTTTCCTTTCGGCGGAGACTTCGGTGGTTTTGTCAGGGCAGCCAGAGTGCGCTTCACTTTCACCCGATCTACCTTCTCCTCCGGAGGTGGATGTTTCTTTGCTTTCACCCCTTCAAAGAAGTTCCTCACTTCTTCTCGCGCGATCTCGACGTTCTCCTCCAGGGTCCTCTCATATGGTAACTTCTCTGGAGTCTTCAGAGAAGGACTGAATCTGTATGTCCTCCCGCCTCTGGTTGTACTGCTAGACGCCGACCGAGCAGACGGAGCGGTTGTCTTCTTTACTTGCTTAAGAGGCGGAGGAGAAGGACTACGACGCGCCGGAGCAGCTGGAACGGCGGCAGGTCTCTTCTGCCCTTGCTGACGAGGCGGAGAAGGAGGAGGCTGGCTGCTCGGCCGCGTCGGCGCAGGTGGAGAAGGAGGCGGAGTGCCGCCACGCGCCAGAGAAGGAGCCGGCCGAGGGCCCTGATCGTCACTCGCCGGAGGAGGAGGCGGTGGAGGCGGAGTGCCCTGACTTGCTGGAGGAGGAGGAGGAGGCGGAGGCGTCCAGTTCGGAAGGTTGATGAGCTCCTTCCGCCATAGGCCTGGAGTCTTCAGAGTAGACCCCAGCCGAGTCTCCCCTTCACCGGTAGGGTGGTCAAGCTGGAGGTCCTCAAATCCCTCCGTTATCTCATCCACCATCACCCTAGCATATCCTTCTGGAATCAGCCGGCAGTGAAAAGTTGTGCCGGGTTCAGTAGGATAAACAGAGCCAACAGCCACCTTGACCTTCAAATTCATCCATTGCGTCATAAGGTGGCAATTTTGAGACTCCATTATAGCATCCACGGGATAGCTAGCAGGAGCCGTCAAGGCATGCTCCAGCTGAAGCAGCTCGGTGGAAGCCACGCTGCTTCTGCGCTGAGATGGCGGGGTAGCTTCGGGGGAGGCTTCGGCAGTACATTTGCTGCGATTTGCTTCTCGTTCCTCTATCGCGTCTACCCTTGCTTGCAGCGCCTGCATTTGGGTCTGCTGCACTTTTTTCCTCCTCTCATGGGATTTGTAACCGCCTGCGTCCGGAAACCCAACCTTCCACGGAACGGAGCCTGGCGTGCCTCGTGTCCGTCCAGGGTGCTCAGGATTCCCGAGGGCCATTGTGAGCTCATCGTTCTCTCTGTCTGGAAAGAACGTCCCTTCCTGCGCTGCTTCGATATACTGCTTAAGCTTACTGACTTGTATGTCCATTTGATCGTTCGTCCAAATGCACTTCCCTGTTACAGGGTCCAAGGTTCCGCCAGCCCCGAAGAACCAAGTCCGGCAACGGTCTGGCCAGTTAATTGTCTCTGGTTCGATCCCTTTAAGAACCAGATCATTCTCAGCCTTGGACCACTTAGGCCGGGCTACGAGGTAGCCACCTGACCCCGTGCGATGGTGAAGCTTCTTCTTCGCAGCATTTTGCTTGTTTGTCGCCGACATCTTCTGACTCTTTTCCGATGTCTTGTGGGCCACAAATGCGGGCCAGTGATCTCTGATCTTCTCATATCTGCCCTTGAATTCTGGTGTCTCATTATTTTCGACAAACTTATTCAGCTCTTTCTTCCACCTCCTGAATAGTTCTGCCATCCTCTTCAGAGCAAAAGACTTTATTAATTTCTCTTTAACTGGGTTCTCTGGATTATCCTCAGGCGGTAGGGTGAAATTTGACTTCAGCTCAGTCCAAAGATCATTTTTCTGCATATCATTGACATAAGACACCTCAGGGTCTTCTGTAGCCGGCTTAAACCATTGCTGGATGCTTATCGGGATCTTGTCCCTAACCAGAACCCCGCACTGAGCAACAAATGCGCTCTTTGTCCGGAGGGGTTCAATAGGTTGGCCGTCGGGCGCGATTGCTATGATCTCAAACTTTTCATCCGAGCTCAACTTTTTCTTCGGGCCTCGTCTCTTTACCGAAGTTGTGCTCGATCCGGAGGGCTAGAAAAAAGAACAAAGACTTAATTAATATGTTACATACCAAAACAATGAATGCATCAATCAGCTAGTCAGCATAGGCTTAACTAATATATATACCTGGCCGGACTCGGTTCGGTCACCGGAGCCGTCATCACGGTCTTCTTCTTCTTGCACCGGCATTAGGTCACCGTAGCCAGCTTGTTCACCCTCTCCTTCCAGACCATCGGTTTCGTTGAGAAACAATGAGATGGCATCACTTCCTTCTGCGATTATGTCCCTCAACAACGCTTCTTTTGTTGCTTCGTCTAGGGCGGTGTCCATAGTTTCTACAAATATTTACAACATGGCAATTATTATTCAAACATGACAGATGGATATATTAGTGCCAAACGTAGAACTAGCTACCTAATCATAGTAAGCTATCGGGAGGGGGTATATATCGACAACGACGACACTACATCTATGTCCCTCGACGACCCTCGTTCCCGATAAAAAAAAGAGGAAGAAGAAGAAGAAAAAAGAGGAGAAGAAAGAATAGAGACTCCTCTATTCTTTCTTCTCCTCTTTTTTTTCTTCTTCCTCTTCTTTTTTATCCTCTTCTTCCTCTCATGTTCGAGAGGATCGGCGAGGGGTCGGGAGGTTGCCTAGTGTCAAAGGATTCAACAAAACCATGTCTTCATCATTAGGCGAAACTAACATGTGCATGATGGTACGAAGCTCTTCAAAGTTGTTCTGGAACGGAGTCCTAGATAGGATAATTCGCTTTTTGGTACAAAGTTCAGCAAGAGCCTTCCGAATATCGCTATTTGGAAGTCCTTTGCTGCATTCGTACCAAAAGGCGGATTATTCTATCCGGGACTCCATTCCAGAACAACTTTGCAGAACTTCGTACCAACATGCCATGGTTACTTCCGGCTAATGATGAAGGCATGGATTTCTTCAATACTTTGACACTAGGAAACCTCTCTCGACCCCTCGGCGATCCTCGACCCCTCGAACCCTTGAACCCCCGATAAAAATTAAGAAGAAGAAGAAGAAGAAGAAGAAGAAGAAGAAGAAGAAGAAGAAGAAGAAGAAGAAGAAGAAGAAGAAGAAGAAGAAGAAGAAGAAGAAGAAGAAGAAGAAGAAGAAGAAGAAGAAGAAGACAAAGAAGAAGAAGAAGAAGAAGAAAGAGGAGAAGAAGAAAGGAATAGCTAGAGGAGAAGAAGAACTGACAAAGTCTTCTCCTCTTTTTTTTCTTCTTCTTCCTCTTTTTTTCCTTTTCTTTTTTTCTCCTCTTCTTCCTCTTCTCTTCTTCTCCTTGTTCGGGTAAGCCCTAGTTTCCCGACCCTCGACTGCTCGATGACACTCTCGACATGCCCTCGTTCCCGATAAAAAAAAGAAGAAGAAGAAAAAAGAAGAGAAGAAAGAATAGAGGAGAAGAACTTCTTCTCCTCTATTCTTTCTTCTCCTCTTTTTATTCTTCTTCTTCCTCTTCTTTTTTTCCTCTTCTTCCTCTCCTCTTCTTCTCCCTCTTCCCCGCCTCTCTCATGAATGTTCGCCGTCCCCCCCCCCCTCGACCCCTCGACGACCCTCGTTCCCGATAAAAAAATAAGAGGAAGAAGAAGAAAAAAGAAGAGAAGAAAGAATAGAGGGGATCTTTTTTTATCCTCTTCTTCCTCTCCCCTTCTTCTCCCTCTTCTTCCCCTTCTTCCCCGCCTCTCTCATGAATGTCCGACGTTCTTGTCCCTCGACCCCCTAAACTAGTTCTTGACCCTCGACCCCCTAAACTAGATCTCGACCCTCGAACCCCTAAATATCCATATATGAACAAAAATTTCTACAAATGAAAATAACCTAAAAAAATCATATGATCATCTATGAACAAAAAAAACATCATTTGATCATCTATCATCTATGAACAAAAAATTCATCATTTGATCATCTATCATCTATGAACAAAAATATTCCTAGATACATAAAAAATTTCTACAGATGAAAATAACCTAAAAAAATCATATGATCATCTATGAACAAAAAAACATCATTTGATCATCTATCATCTATGAACAAAAAATCATCATTTGATCATCTATCAGCTATGAACAAAAATATTCCTAGATACATAAAAAATTTCTACAAATGAAAATAACCTAAAAAAATTTGCAAAGGGAGGGCGCCGGCGGTAGAACCAAGCTAAGGAGAGGTCGGCGGCGAGGATGGCGTCGGGGCAGGGGCGCGGGCGACGGCGAGGGAGGGCCGGGGCGGCGCGCGGGCGACGGCGATGGGGGTGGGCCGGGGCGGCGCGCGTCGGGGCAGGGGCGGGCCGGGGCAGGGGCCCGCGGGCGACGGCGAGGGCGCGGGCGACGGCGGGCGACGACGAGGGCGCGGGTGACGACGAGCACGGGCGAGGCGATGGCGACGGCGGGGCAGCCTGGCGGCGTCGGCGTCGGGGCGGCAACTGCGAGAGACAAGAGTGAAAATTTCCAAAGTGTGAACTTATATAGCAAAGCCTTTAGTCCCGGTTCGTGGCACAACCCGGGACTAAAGGTGGGCATTAGTCCCGGTTGGTGCCACCAACCGGGACCAAAGGCAATTTTCAACAGCCCAAAGGGCGGGAATCGGCGGCCTTTGGTCCCGGTTGGTGGCACCAACCGGGACTAAAGGGGGGCATTGGTCACGGTTGGTGCCACCAACCGTGACCAATGCCCCCTTTAGTCCCGGTTGCCACGAACCGTGACCAATGCCCCCTTTAGTCCCGGTTGGTGCCACCAACCGGGACCAATGGCCTTGTGCTGCCCCGCGCCCAAAATTTTAGTCCCACATCGCTAGCTGAAGGGCGCCGGCACTGGTTTACAAGCGCTGGTGTGCCTCCCCATTCGACCTCCTCTCTAATGCAGGCTTTCGGGCCTAAACTTGCTACTGCCTGTGGGCCTATTGGGCCTTCTGCGGGCCTGAATCCTGGCACATGTAGGGTTTCTAGTCGTATTCAGGCCGTGGAGGCCCAGTAGGAGGCATTTTTTGGTTTTTTCTTTTTTATTTCTACATTTTTTTGGTTTTTTATTTTTTTTATTTCTACTTAAAACTAAATACTTACAGTTTTTTAGTGATTTCTTTTTGCTTTTAGGTCATAAAAATTATAAACTTTCTGTTAGTGCCATTAGTTTTAAATTTTGAATAGTTTAAATTTGAATTTTTAAAAATTTGTGTGAATCACTAGTTTATGAATAACTTTACAATAAAAATAGAATTTTTTTCTATTTATTTTTTATTTATATTTACAACTAAATACTTATAGTTTTTTAGTGATGTCTTTTTGATTTTAGGTCACAAAAATTATAAACTTTCTGTTACTGCCATTAGTTTTAAATTTTGAATAGTTTAAATTTGAATTTTTAAAAATTTGTGTGAATCACTAGTTTATGAATAACTTTACTATAAAAATAGAATTTTTTTCTTATTTGCTATTTATTTTTTATTTATACTTAAAATTAAATACTTATAGTTTGATTTTAGGTCACAAAAATTATATTCTTTTTGCTATTAAAGAATATTATAGTTTTATTTTAGTTGATCATAACATAATATTTTAATTGATTGTTTTTATTTTCATAAAAGTTTTGTAGTTCATTCTGTTTGCTATTAATTCATTCTTTGAGCTAAATGACTCTGAAATTGGAAAGCATTTCAAAATGAACTCTGAAAAGGTTGAAAGTTGGCATGATATCATCATTTCACCCACATAGCATGTTCCAAAAAGTAGAGAGGGTTACGACAAAAACTTGATGCACTTCGTGTACAAAATGGACAATCACTTTCGAAGTATCAAAGTTTCGAACCATAAGACATGAAAGCATTTCAAATGAACTCTGAAAAAGTTGAAAGTTGGGATGGTATGATAATTTCACCCACATAGCATGTGCATGTACAAAACGGACAATGGTAGCATGTTCGTCTGTTACAAATTTGGCATGGTATCATCATAATAGTTGCGAAAGAAAGTCTTCACTTTTTCTTCGCTTGTGTCATTTGCTTATTGCGCCGTAACCATGGATAATCTTCATTGTTTATCAGGATGCTTGGGTCAGCCTTGACATTGAGGGGAGGAATTTCATGAAACTTTTCATAATCTTCAGACATGTCTGTCTTGCCGTCCACTCCCAGGATGTCCCTTTTTCCTGAAAGAACTATGTGGCGCTTTGGCTCATCGTATGATGTATTCGCTTCCTTATCTTTTCTTTTTCTCGGTTTGGTAGACATGTCCTTCACATAGATAACCTGTGCCACATCATTGGCTAGGACGAATGGTTCGTCAGTGTACCCAAGATTTTTCAGATCCACTGTTGTCATTCCGTGCTGTGGGTCTACCTGTACCCCGCCGCCTAACAGATTGACCCATTTGCACTTAAACAAAGGGACCTTAAAATCAAGTCGGTAGTCAAGTTCCCATATGTCCACTATGTAACCATAATATGTGTCCTTTCCGCTCTCGGTTGCTGCATCAAAGCGGACACCGCTGTTTTGGTTGGTGCTCTTTTGGTCTTGGGCGATCGTGTAAAATGTATTCCCATTTATCTCGTATCCTTTGTAAGTCAATACAGTCAAAGATGGTCCCCTAGACAACAAGTACAACTCATCACAACCAGTGTTGTCACCTCTGAGATGTGTTTCCAACCAACTGCTGAAAGTCCTGATGTGTTCACATGTAATCCAGTCGTCGCATTGCTCCGGGTGTTTGGAGCGCAGACTGTTCTTGTGTTCATCGACATACGGGGTCACCAAGGTAGAGTTCTGTAGAACTGTGTAGTGTGCTTGAGACCAAGAATATCCGTCCCTGCATATTATTGAGTCTCCTCCAAGAGTGCCTTTTCTAGTCAGTCTCCCCTCATACCGCGATTTAGGGAGACCTATCTTGTTAAGGCCAGGAATGAAGTCAACACAAAACCCGATAACATCCTCTGTTTGATGGCCCATGGAGATGCTTCCTTCTGGCCTAGCACGGTTACGGACATATTTCTTTAGGACTCCCATGAACCTCTCAAAGGGGAACATATTGTGTAGAAATACGGGCCCCAGGATGACAATCTCGTCGACTAGATGAACTAGGACGTGCGTCATGATATTGAAGAAGGATGGTGGGAACACCAGCTCAAAACTGACAAGACATTGCGCCACATCACTCCTTAGCCTTGGTAAGATTTCTGAATCGATCACCTTCTGAGAGATTGCATTGAGGAATGCACATAGCTTCACAATGGCTAATCGGACGTTTTCCGGTAGAAGCCCCCTCAATGAAACCGGAAGCAGTTGCGTCATAATCACGTGGCAGTCATGAGACTTTAGGTTCTGAAACTTTTTCTCTGGCATATTTATTATACCCTTTATATTCGACGAGAAGCCAGTCGTGACCTTCATACTGAGCAGACATTCAAAGAAGATTTCTTTCTCTTCTTTCGTAAGAGCGTAGCTGGCAGGACCTTTATACTGCTTCGGAGGCATGCCGTCTTTTTCGTGCAAATATTGCAGGTCCTCCCGTGCCTCAGGTGTATCTTTTGTCTTCCCATACATGCCCAAGAAGCCTAGCAGGTTCACGCAAAGGTTCTTCGTCACGTGCATCACGTCGATTGAGGAGCGGACCTCTAGGTCTTTCCAGTAGGGTAGGTCCCAAAATATAGATTTCTTCTTCCACATGGGTGCGTGTCCCTCAGCGTCATTCGGAACAGCTAGTCCACCGGGACCCTTTCCAAAGATTACGTAGTGTAAATCATTGACCATAGCAAGCACGTGATCACCGGTGCGCATGGCGAGCTTCTTCCGGTGATCTGCCTCGCCTTTGAAATGCTTGCCTTTCTTTCGACATTGATGGTTGGTCGGAAGAAATCGACGATGGCCCAGGTACACATTCTTCCTGCATTTGTCCAGGTATATATTTTCAGTGTCATCTAAACAGTGCGTGCATGCATGGTATCCTTTGTTTGTCTGTCCTGAAAGGTTACTGAGAGCGGGCCAATCGTTGATGGTCATGAACAGCAACGCCTTAAGGTTAAATTCCTCCTATCTGTGCTCATCCCACGTACGTACACCGTTTCCATTCCACAGCTGTAAAAGTTCTTCAACTAATGGCCTTAGGTACACATCAATTTCGTTGTCGGGTTGCTTAGGGCCTTGGATGAGAACTGGCATCATAATGAACTTCCGCTTCATGCACATCCAAGGAGGAAGGTTATACATACATAGAGTCACGGGCCAGGTGTTGTGATTGCTGCTCTCCTCCCCGAAAGGATTAATGCCATCCGCGCTTAAAGCAAACCATACATTCCTTGGGCCTTGGGTCCTTTGCAAACTCATCCCAGTACTTTCTCTCGATTTTTCTCCACTGCGACCCGTCAGCGGGTGCTCTCAACTTCCCATCTTTCTTTCGGTTCTCACTGTGCCATCGCATCAACTTGTCATGCTCTTCGTTTTTGAACAGACGTTTCAACCGTGGTATTATAGGAGCATACCACATCACCTTCGCAGGAACCCTCTTCCTGAGGGGCTCGCCGTCAACATCACCAGGGTCATCTTGTCTGATCTTATACCGCAATGCACCGCATACCGGGCATGCGTTCAGATCCTTGTATGCACCGCGGTAGAGGATGCAGTCATTAGGGCATGCATGTATCTTCTCCACCTCCAATCCTAGAGGGCATACGACCTTCTTTGTTGCGTATGTACTGTCGGACAATTCGTTATCCTTTGAAAGCTTCTTCTTCAATATTTTCAGTAGCTTCTCAAATCCTTTGTCGGCCACAGCATTCTCTGCCTTCCACTGCAGCAATTCCAGTACGATACCGAGCTTTGTGTTGCCATCTTCGCAATTGGGGTATAACCCTTTTTTGTGATCCTCTAACATGCGATCGAACTTCAGCTTCTCCTTTTGACTAATGCATTGCGTCCTTGCATCGACAATGACCCGGCGGAGATCATCATCATCGGGCACATCGTCTGGTTCCTCTTGATCTTCAGCAGCTTCACCCGTGGCAGCATCATTGGGCACATCGTCTGGTTCCTCTTGATCTTCACCAGCTCCCCCCATTGCAGCATCACCGTATTTAGGGGGCACATAGTTGTCATCGTACTCTTCTTCTTCGTCGTCTTCCATCATAACCCCTATTTCTCCGTGCCTCGTCCAAACATTATAGTGTGGCATGAAACCCTTGTAAAGCAGGTGGGAGTGAAGGATTTTCCGGTTAGAGTAAGACCTCGTATTCCCATATTCAGTGCATGGACAACACATAAAACCATTCTGCTTGTTTGCCTCAGCCGCATCGAGAAACTCATGCACGCCCTTAATGTACTCGCGGGTGAGTCTGTCACCGTACATCCATTGCCGGTTCATCTGCGTGCATTATATATAATTAAGTGTCCAAATTAATAGAAGTTCATCATCACATTAAAACCAAAGTGCATACATAGTTCTCATCTAACAACATATAGCTCTCCAGAGCATCTAATTAATTAAACCATACATTGAAACTATGTAAAACATTTCAATGCGAAAACAAATGCGATCATAATCGCAACCAAGGTAACAATTGATCCAACGGCATAATGATACCAAGCCTCGATATGAATGGCATATTTTCTAATCTTTCTAATCTTCAAGCGCATTGCATCCATCTTGATCTTGTGATCATCGACGACATCCGCAACATGCAACTCCAATATCATCTTCTCCTCCTCAATTTTTTTTATTTTTTCCTTCAACAAATTGTTTTCTTCTTCAACTAAATTTAACCTCTCGACAATAGGGTCGGTTGGCATTTCCGATTCACATACATCCTAGATAAATAAAATCTATGTCACGTTGGTCGGCATAATTTTCATAAACAATAAATGAACCAATAGTTATAAATATAATATACATACCAAATCCGAATCATAGACAGGACGAGGGCCGATGGGGGCGGATACCAAAACCATCACACTATATAAGATGCAATAATAAATGTAAGAAAATGATACAAGTATCTATCTAAACATACAAGTAAGAATATTTTTCCTTTCAGAAAGAAGATAAGAACAAGAGGCTCACCACGGTGGTGTCGGTGATGAGATCGGCGCGGGTGATCGACGGCGGTGAAGACGGGGACGGGGCGTGACAGACCGCTAAATCTAGACAAATCTCAAGGAAAATGGAGCTTGGAGGTCGAGCTTTGAGAGGAGAAAGCTTAAGTAGTGTGGCTCGGGCATTCCATCGAACACCTCATGTGCATAGGAGGTGAGCTAGAGCACCACAAAGCCCTCTCCCCCTCGGCCAGAAAAAACAGAGCACTGTGCTCTGCTCTTGCGCGAGGGGGTATATATAGGCACCTCATTGGTCCCGGTGGGTGACATGAGCCGGGACTAAAGGGGAGCCTTTGGTCCCGGTTCAAGCCACCAACCGGGACCAATGGTGGTGGGCCAGGCAGGAGGCCCATTGGTCCCGGTTCATCCCACAAACCGGGACCAAAAGGTCCAGATGAACAGGGACCAATGGCCCACGTGGCCCGGCCGGCCCCCTGGGCTCACGAACCGGGACCAATGCCCATATTGGTCCTGGTTCTAGACTGAACCGGGGCTAATGGGCTGACCCGGCCTGGACCATAGCCCTGTTTTCTACTAGTGTTACAAGAGTCCAGGTCGGATCATACAACGTGACCGACCCTGGTTCTAAGTCGCCTTGCCTTGCTAGGCAAGTCATCGTTGGGCGGCTTACACCTCCGGGTCACGCACCGTCTTCGGGTCTTGGGCCTTCATCTGGACCTCCTCGTAAGCCACCTCCAGGCTCTCAGGTAATGATTCTTGGGCCTTCTTAACTTTATTACTGAGTCGCCAACAGTGTAACCCGGCCCCTCCTGGGCGGGTCACACCGTGGGGTTATATCCCCAAAGTTAGGCCCCAGATTGATTTGAACTTATTCATGTCAATCTTCATCCTCTGGTTGGAGAGTCTTCTTCAATTCTTCTAAAGCTTCACCTTGAACAGATCTTGATGACCCGCCATAAAAAACATGACGTCATGTTATTAAATTCAGAAGAAAAAAAACCTCAGGCCATCGGTACAGGTCGGGCCGTCGGCATAGCGGTGGGCTCGGCAACCTAGCGGGCGACGGCCGTTTGACTGAGTGAGGCCTATGCCAACAGAGCTAATGGGGGTCGTCAGCATAGCTATGCCGACGTCATCGATCCGCGTGCTCTGCCACATCATCGATCTAAGCCCTCGCAGGTCCATGGGGTGCACTACTAGGAGAAAGCCTACTAGTAGCGCTTGAAATACATATAGCAGTAGCGCTGGGTCGAGCGCTACTGCTAACGCGCTACAGCTAAGTTGTAGCAGTAGCGCTGCCCTGACCAGCGCTACTGCTAAGTATGGTTAGCAGTAGCGCTGCCCTGACAAGCGCTACTGCTAAATATCTGTAGCGGTGCAGAAAGGCAAGCGGTGCTGATAATCCAGCGCTGCTGCTAGTATTCCTGCTTTCACAGATTTACACCCCCTCTATGTATTTGTGATGTATTTGTACAGGCTCTATACAGTAGTTTCATCAGATCATAATAAACATACACTACTCACATCATATCATACACATACATTAGTCTCATCATAACATCATCATCATCATCATCATCATCATCATTCAACACAAATATCATCACATCTCAAAAATAGCGATACACGAGTCATGTCATGTCTTGAATAAGTGCAGTTGCATGGTCATGGCACACACACAACATTGGTACGCGTCGGTGCATGTGCCTTAAAATTAGCTTCCCTGTGTCACTTGTAGTACACATAAAGTCCAAATGTTGTTAGAATTTAGCATCATAATAATCATAAACTATTAGAATTGTTGATAGTTTTGGTTTCAATCCAATGTCTCGATGACCAAGGCGAGAGCGCCAAGTTTTTCATATACAAGACATTCTGGAAAAATATCTTGGACGCAACATGTCGTACGGGCTTTGCAGTATGTGTAGTATAATCCAGATGATACATAGAGAATGTGCTTTCCATATCCATTGCATATGGTAAAGAGAATTAGTCCTCTTTGTTGTCATCATAAGTTTCGCTATGGAAACTATTTTGACGGATACCTCTATAGTTTAGTAGGGTACAAGTTAAACTAGGAAGCAATAAAGCATCCTGACGTTACACGAAAACCCACGGGAATAGTAAATATGACTCGAGTTGAGCCAACAAATAGCTCATCGCTTCTAGCGATTCTAAAATATCTCCTTTTTCTCAATGAGAGTGGAAACATTTCACTTCCCTGAGTATAGAGTTTGTGGTGCATATGTCCATAAGGCACATATCATCATTCATCACATTGACTCCCATAGAAATCTATATATATAGACATGAAAATTCTCAATATGAAAATCACTGTCAGATATATAGTATACATACAAATGTATTTATACCAAGGTGTTGATAGAATATATACAATATATTGTGATATACGATATATGGTGATAACAATATTTATGTCATTGTTAGAACATCGTAAATGGGCATAAATTATGTTGACCACTCAGAAGATTGAGAGACTATTCATAGTCTCCAAACATGTCGGTTGAGGCATATTTGACCACACGTTCTCTGTGGCCATAGGATCCCGTCATCACCAGTGATGTCGGGTTCAAGGTTGAAGTGAGTTTCAAACCTTTGCCCTTGAGTTCATTGTATCCCAGGAATTGCTGATACTGAATAACTAGATGTTGAGATCTAAATCTAATGCCTTATAATGTACCCCATCTGTTCCTAAATATAGGGTGTATAACTTTTGGCACGGAAATTAAAGAACACATGTGCAGGAAAAGTTTCTCAAGTTTTGGGCAAGATTACACCTGACTAATTGACATGAGAAAATAGAGGAGCTTTCCTGACATAAGGAAATGTAATCAAATCCCTTAAAAAATTATCCAAACGAGTGGTGCAACGCAATACACCTTATATTTCAGACTTTTTCTCAAAAATCTATACACCTTATATCAAGGAACGGAGGGAGTATAAGAAAACATTTTTCTGTTAGCGGTGTGATCCTGACCAGAGGTGAATCCAGGATTGCACACATTATCCCATGAGACACAAGAGCGATTATGATGTCCATGGCCTAGATAGGGTAGTGGTGGCCATCAAGGGCGAATGCCTTAAATTCTATAGCCATATGTTACCTCTATGGGTAAACCATAGATAATTAATTTATAGCCGGTAAATTAAAGACCATCATGGATGATGTTGTAATGAACTTAGCAAAATCAATGGGTATTTCAAGAAGTTATCTTGAAACAATTAGTGTGAATCTCAAATTGCTAAATATGACACCTTGAAGATAATCTCCAAAATGGAGTAGATCTCTCAGCACTAGGGAGTATAATCTGATGAAATTAGTAGATACTCACTCGTAATGTCTTTTGTCATGACTTAGTAAAATGTGTGGGACAGCACTTTGTAAAGCAATCATAATGTCGAAACGACAAAATGTAGGCTTTAGCAGTAGTCATCGATAATCTGCATAGGCAGTAGATCCATATGACTACCTTGTGATCCCAAGCATCAATTTGAAGAAATCATTTTGAATTTTGCATCTTTATTTGCAAGAAATTGAAAATCTCAATTGCAAATAGACGTATTAATATCGACATGTGTTTAACATGGAAGTAAATACATCATAGACAATATTCCGGAATACCTAGTATTCAATGGAGAAACAGTATTGCATAGATACTGAATTTATCTTGGCAAGAGTTTAAAAAATCTCAATTCCAAATGGATGTAATTAATCTCGACATGTGATAAACATGGAAATATATTACATCAACTTAAGATCTGGAATACATCTCGGTACTCAACAGATATACACTACTATTGTAATGAATAGTAATGAATGTTGCAAACTTGATGCTCAAGTGAAAAACTTGAATTGTATAGACCTTAAATTAAATGAGATGATCTCGTATTAAGTTGCAAGATAATTCAGCAGGGTGAATTAATATTTTGCGATAAAAAATTGATCTCAGTTGCAATGAGATTATTTTGCGATAAAAAATATACATTTCTCAATCACAAATCAATATTGCTGTGCGAGAAAACTTAATCTCGATTGCAAAACAATGTCATTATAGTAATAAGACATGTTATAGAGATTGCTAAAAAGAAAACATATTGAACATGCCACATAATTACCACATATTTTCTGGAATGTTAAAACTCAACAGAAAAAGGGCTAAAAAGCGGTGGCCCAACCTTATGCAAATGGGACACGCTGGGGAAGCCAAC
Source organism: Aegilops umbellulata (assembly GCA_032464435.1). Classification (NCBI taxonomy): domain Eukaryota; kingdom Viridiplantae; phylum Streptophyta; class Magnoliopsida; order Poales; family Poaceae; genus Aegilops; species Aegilops umbellulata. The sequence continues at coordinate 423,961,201 of CP136059.1, forward strand.
CTAGGGCCGGCTTGGTCAGCCAATTGGATAAGGAGCAAGCGAGATCAAGCGGGCAGTGGCCGCTCGATCCGGTGTAAGAGGAAGTGAACGCATGCCATGGTACCTTTTTTTCTTCTTTGTTTGCATCTCTCAATCAATGGGCACTCCTCTGTTTTCACTTGCTCTTCCCTGATCTTCTTTTCTGTTACCTTCCCTGATTGAGAGACTCGCCGGGCATGGCTTGCTGCGGAAGAGCCTCACCGCTGTGCCGCGAACAGGCTGTGACCATGTACGGCGCGAGGCTGCCGCTTGGAAGTGCTTCCGCCGGGCCGAGGGCCACTGCGGTAGCGGGCGCCACCACGGCGAACCAAGGGCTGTAGTCGTCAAACTCATGGGCGATGCAGTAGCCAAGAACCGTCGCGCCGATGGAATTGCTCCACTGGGAGCGTGCTGATAACATGTTTGAGATGGAACAAGAGATGAATGAATAGTAAAGTAAAACTGTTGATCTCTTTCATTAATGATTAGGCTTATACACAATCTAACAGGACGCAACAGAGGGATGCGTCCGTTCCCGAACAGCGCATCGAGGGATGCGGTTGTTGCAGAGGGGCCGTTAGGACAAGGGGAGATTTCTTTACAATTAAGTGTCTTAATTAAATCCTAACACAGAATATACATCCACCGGCACACCTTATGCTCGCACAAATACGGCAGTTTATACTCTACGACAGAAAAGATGAAGAGAAAGAGGCTAAAATATTAGCAACCAATAGATAAATACCAATTTAGTGTAGACGGACATTTTCAGAAATAGATGATCAAAATAAGCCACAATTATGTTTAACTCTTCAGTTGTACTGCCATTCTACAGTTCGTCCGATCAGTTATTCACTGATTAGGTTGCCTTTAACTGTCATCACATACTGCAATTGTAAGTTGCAAAAAAGATATTTCATCCGGACCGGACATAGATGAACCAGCAACAAAGCACGTTTGTCGTCAGGAGTTGCGACCACCAAATTGAATACTGAACATCAAGGATCAAACAACATATGGAAATATTTGAACAGCTACAAGTGTCATATCTCTGACAAAAATATTGACTCAAATAATTCCATAAAGTAAGACTGGACTTCTCATCTGAATGTGTTTTACTGTTTGTGCGTCTTAATTAACCCTGCAAACAGAAAGTAACTTTCGGCGAATGAACAGTAGAAAAGTTTAATAGTAGCATAGTTACTCCATAGTTCAGAACATTCACTTGATGTTCAAGACATAATCATAAGCACCAACTGATGACAGAGAAGGTGCTGTTGCGACCTTCCAAAATGACCAGTTCTACAAGTTTCAGTAATAATAATTTAGAGAAACTTGGAGCAAAACACATGACTCTTATAGGATAGCATAGATAGATACTCCCAAGGGCATAGCAAATCAAGAGCTGAACATCCAGGCATACTCCCAGGGTGTAGGCTCATCTTCTTTTTGCATCTCACCTTCTGGAATTGGAATAATGATCTCTTTGAGACGACGCGGAGTAAGATCCATACGATACTGTCGCTTCCCAATCTTCGCATCCTTAAGAACTTGCCATTAATGTTGCAATGCAACACGTGTTTAGCATTGAACTAAATCAGCAGCTCATTGTCGCTGAGTATACGTTAAGATACCATTTGTGCTTATGAACATATGGATGAGTAGTATATATCACTACATGAATGTCAAGAGGTTTAGCAAGTGTCAAGAAGTTTAGCAAGTGTGTTTGTCAGGCACTCGGTAAACATTTAGATTTATGTCCTTTTTCCTTTTTTAGCAAAAAATACTCAGTAACCATCGAACACTCTATGTATCTATAGTTTAACACGGTAAGATTGAGACATTCGGTATAGATTGGACATGTGTCCATTCTAACCGCAATTGAGAGAAGGCGGACAACAGAACCCACTTTACCGAGTGTTTTTTTAATTCAAGTGCACGAATTCAATATGGAGAACCACTGGTTATATATTCAAGAACTGCAGCAGAAGATTTATGATAACTGGTCTCGTGGACAGAGTTTTTTTTCCAGCGGCAACTAGATTTAACTTCAAGTTTTCGGTGGCTCAGGGCAGCATTGCGGCAGTGGGCAACTGGTCTCGTGGACGGAGTTTTTTTTTCCAGCGGCAACTAGATTTAACTTCAAGGTTTCGGCGGCTCAGGGCAGCATTGCGGCAGTGGGCCAAGTAGAAAGCTATTCTTCAACTTCTCATTGCTAACAACAAAGTTCTGTTAGGGGGGCGGCACGGGTGAAACCCTAGCCGCCGCCCCCGTCTCCCCTCTCCTCCATACACCCCGCCACCGCCGGAGGAAACCGACGGGTAAGGCCCGTTCGGTGGACGGCGGCGGCAGGCTCTCGTCCTCTCCTGCCGAGGGGACCTCCGGCCTTGCGTGGGGGCCGGCCCTAGACGGCATTGGCGCTTGGCGGAGCTCGGAAACGGGGCGGCGGCCTCAACCTTCTGGTGGTGGCATGGCTGAAGCGGCTGTGAGGGCAGCGTGACGGCCGCCTATGGATCTAGGCGGTGCTGGCCGCGGCGACTTGTGCGGCGCTGGATCAAGACTTGAAGACGGAGATGCCATCCATAGCGGCGGCGGTCACTTGCGGTATGACTATGATTTGATCTGACTCCAATATGCAGATTAGGGACATGGACGACCACGGCTGCAACTGGACAACTGAAGGGATCCTTTTCCCAAGTTCGTCATTAGCTGATGGCGAGGATGGCATGGGTCTGCCGAAGGTGGAAAGAAGTCCAGATCACCCCCTGGGGTTTCATAAACTGGCTAACCCACCCCCTCAGCTCTAAAATCAGTTAAGTAACCCCCTGAAGTCTCGAATACCAGGCAAATCACCCCTTTGCGCTGATTATAGTGGTTTCTGGGGGCGGTTTTCCTTGCATGACGTTGGACTACTACCACGTCGGCTTGATGGAAGGCGCCAGCTCAAGCTCGTCCTCGCATGTTCTCTTGTTCCTCTCCTCCCGTGTACGTCAGCATGGTAGACAGCTGAAGTTTGTCCTCCTCTGTTCCCAAGTTCCTCTCCTCTCCCCTATTCGTCAGTCCCGGGATTGCCTTCAGCGCTCGGCCTCTGCGGTAACATGGGGTCGCCAATCCCCTATTGGCAGCTTCCGTACTCGACCATGTTTGCATCTGGCCGGAGGTAAGACCATTCCGTAGTAACATTCACATGATTCCAATTTAATGCACTGATTGTTCGATCTTTCAGGCTGAGATGGATAAACTTCTACTGGATCATTGATGAAGTTGACCCTGTGTCACACTCATGCCTACTATCCTCTCCCAGAACTATTAAGTAGAAAGAAAAAAAAACATGAGCTAATATCAGGACAAAAGAAAACATCAAACTAGTATGTGATTTTTGTACTCGTTTAAAATAGCTGAAACCGTATAAGATCCGGCTAAAATTAGATTACTAGTTTTGGTAATTATTCCATATGTGTACGATCCTGTGACCATGTTTACAACCAGCCGGAGGTAATGGTAATATTAGATTACTAAATTTGGTAATTATTCCATCAGGAAATTTGATTTGCTCTTTTGTGTGCATAATTGGTAGACTGATGGATGTAAATACTTCTACTGGCTGGAAGCAAGTTGGACACACATGCTGAAGTTGTGACAGCAAGCTTCAGAGTTTGCAAAGAAGCTAGAGATTCAAGAAAAGCTAGGTGCACTAAAGTTCAGAAAATGAAGAAACTTGCAATGCTGTTCTGGCTTGTTTCAGTTGTTTTACCATTTGTCTGTGTAAAGTGTAATGGTAGTGTTGTCTTAGTTTAGTATGAGGGTGAATTAAGTAGTACTTTGGCATTGTGGCAGGTTGAGAGATAATAAAAAGTAGTGAATGTAATGTGGAACTATTGCTGAATTTTGGCTATGTCCTGCTTCTTAATTTTCCTTTTCAAATTAGCAGTATTTGGGCTGTATGATGTTGCTCATTTTCTATGTGAATTGGCAGTATTCTCAGTGTTGTATTAGCTGACCGAAACTGAGCATGCATAGGAGTCAATCGTGTACCAGAAAATATAGCATGATCCTCAGCATGCTTGAACTACAAGGTCAGTTTTATTTCACTGTAGAATCTTTGATTGGTTTGGCATTGGCTGGTTTTGCTCTGCCGGCTGCCGCCGCATCGTCAAAGGAAAGAAGGGAGACAAGGCCAAAACAGGAGGAGCAGTTAACTAGACCCACCCCATCAAGCAGACGTGGCAGGCGTCCAACGCCGCGCAAGCAAAACCACCTGCAGAAACCACTATAATCAGCGCGAGGGGGTGATTTGACTGGTATTTGAGACCTCAGGGGGTTACTTAACTGGTTTTAGAGCTTAGGGGGTGAATTAGCCGATTTGTGAAACCCCAGGGGGTGATCTGGACTTCTTTCGCCGAAGGTGCCCTTATCGTGGGTTTCGGTGGCTCCTGGCAGTCGCGTCACCGCCCGTCAACAAGCTCATAGGAGCATAGCTTTTCCCATCAGAATTGTGTATGTGAGCAATGGACAATGGTTGGAATGCCAAACATTCATACGTTCTGAGATGTGATGTTCCATGGTCCTTGTGCACGAGGATTATGCATATTCGTTGCCGAGTGGTCTAGAACACGACGCATGTGGGCGTTTGTCTGTGTTCGGCATTGTCAAGGATTGAAGGAATGAAGGGGGTGGTCCAGCGGTTGCAACAACACTTCGTGGTTGTGTTTGGTGGTGCTACTTCGGAACCGGGACTAGAGTTTCAGGGTGAAAACCCACGGTGTGTCCTTCGCCGGCCATACCTGGCAATGGCGGTATTTTGATATCGTTACCTTGTTGAAGGCATTGCATGATGTTGCTCAGTTCTTCTCTCAAGGTGAAAACTCGGGATTTAGTATTTGACTGAATCCGACAATGGTGACACTTGTGTGTCCTTATTTTCTTGAAGACGTTGCTTTTGGAAAACCTACTCGCAGCCTGTGTGTTGTCACGGTAGTGCTTGGTATCATTGTTGGTTACGGCATGCCTTAGATCTACGTTTTTTGTTTTCGTTAATTTTTTTTTGGTTGTGTGCATCCTTGATGCCTCGAGTTGCTCGTGGCCTTGAGTTGTTGCAGAGGCCGGGTGTACTTGATATTAATATATTATCCTTTGTTGAAAAAAAAAACAATGTTCTGTTGGATTAAGTCGGAGACAGCTGTGGCAGTGTAGGCATCACACCAATGCTTATTGTCGGATCGAATACCCGTGCATTTCGAGCATTCCAAAGTGTGGCCGCGCAAGCTGCGAACAGTACATCCCATAGACGGCCAAACCATCCTAACACTTCATCAGAGTGCACAAACTCCACAACACTGGCAGCATTAGCGACCCAATGTAGCACTCCAAGCTTTCACGAGATCACATCTGAAGCTGGGCAGAGATCACAACCGTCATGGGGTGCCTTGTGTTCAATCTACCTCGAAAGGCCAAATGAAGAATTACAGTCGCGGCCAAACGATTCCGCTGAAAGTCGACTTCCTCCTGGCACCCTTCTGCCTCATTGAGGACCTCGCTCCGGAAACTCGCTCCTCCGACGGCATGGATGGCGAACCCCGACGGGATCCCCCGCTCCTCCGAGCTTCTCCAGCCGCCGCGTGATGGCATCGCTCTCGACGCTGACCCGGACCGTGTCATGCGCTTCGCGCGCCCCCTCGTCCGGTTCCCGGTGTCGATCCACGTCTCTGAGTCTCAGGATTACCGCCTCCCTGCTCCTGCTCCGCCGGCGCCACCTAGCGATGAGGACGACGACGCCTCTGGTTCGCCGCCTGTCCCAGGGCCATGGCCGTGCAGGCACGAGTTCCCTCCCCGGCGTTCCTCGGGCCCCTCCCGCCGTGCTGGTCGTGGTGGCGCTGCCCGCCCGTCTAGCCGCCGCCCCCCCCCCCCCATCGGGGCTGGAAGGCGTGCTGGGCCCGCACCCCAGCGCCTCTCCTCCTCCACATGGGATCACCGCCACTCTTCGCCTAGGCCCCCCCTCCGCCACAGCTGGCACGGCCTCGTCACCTGCCCTGCCCGCTTTGGACCAGGCGGGTCCCAGAGTCGCTGCGGTTCAAACGGCACCGCTGACCGCCCAGCCCGCCAACTGCCCCGCTCCGGTGCTGCTCCTCGCTCCACCCCCTCCGGACTCGCCACGCGTCACCTCGGTTGCGCTCGCGAGGACTCCAGATCCTTCCCCCGGTCCTTGATTGGCGCTCGCGTCCCAGAGGCGGTTTTGTCGCCTCCCATGCTTGCTACGCTTTTGGCTGGCGATCCCCCTGCGCCCCTACTCTTGGCTGGCGCGCCACCAGAGGCTGCGCTGTCTCCTGTTCAGGCAGGCCCCGCCTCTGTCTGCCCCCTAGTCGGGTTACCGCGCGCGGTTGGTGGCCCCGCCTCGTCGCAGCTGGCCAATCGTGCCCCGTTGGCGGAATCCCAGGCCCGTCCCTCCGATCACAACGCCAGTCCAGCCACCTCTGTTGGCGCGGCTCCCCAGGAAGATCTCCCCCCGCCTGCTGATTTGGTGCACCCCCCCCCCCCTCGTCCTGGCTCGGTTTTGGCGGCACCTGTTTCTCCTGTTGTGGATTCGGTGGACCCCGTGGCTCCCTCCCCACCTATGCATGGACATGCCTCGCCGCCGGATCCCGAGGCCATGCACGTACCACCGCCCAGCGCTCCCTCGCTGTGTGCTCAAGCCGCTGCGCCCGCGCATCTTATGGGATTTCTCAACTCCATCAGCATCGTGGCTTCTCCGGTCCTGCCAACCCCCGGGCCCCGCCGTGGAAAGGCCGCTCCCCCCCCCCAACTTCACCCCTCGTCGGAGCACGCGCATTGCCAAGGCTGACCGGGGTCTTGATTCGGAATCCAAGGCCAAGCGTGTACTCCTCCTCCGCTTGGGTCTCATCAAGGACGACGAGCCGCTCTCTGACGAGGTCATAGTCAAGTACAACAAGCTGTTCGAGCAGCCCCTAGCTGTGGATGTGGTTCGCGCGTTCGCCGAATTCTACGGATGGCAGGTGCCCCAGTGCGTCCTCGATGGCATCATGTCGCCTCACCCCCTGCCATGCCCTTCTGCGGCATGAGTGCGACGCCCGTTGTCGCCTTCCAGACCCCCCCCCCCCCATCTTTTCTTATGGAAGACAACCTTAGATTTATTTTCTGGAACGTGCGCGGGCTCAATAATGCGGCCAAGCGCGCGGCTGTCCGGTCTGTTATTGCTTCGGCCTCCCCCTGTATTGTTTGTCTCCAGGAATCTAAACTCGCTTTGGTCTCGTCGGTGCTTGTTTGCGAGACCCTCGGCCCTGCCTTTGACAAATTCTTCTGGTTGCCCACGGAGAGCACGCGCGGCGGCATCATCTTAGCGTGGAATAGTGATCGGGTCGCCCTGTCGAACACGTCCATTGGAGATCACCACGTCTCTGTCGTAGTCACCGCCACCGCTGGTGGCGCCCACTGGTGGATCACCGGCGTTTGTGGCCCCCAGGGGGACAATGCAAAGCTGGCTTTCCTTACCGAGCTTCAACAGGTCCCATCTACTATGGCCGGGCCCTGGCTTTTGGGTGGTGATTTTAACATGATTGCCTCGGCCAGTGACAAAAGCAATGACCGCATTAATAGGCGCACGATGAACAGATTCCGACGTTTTATCTCGGATCATGGTCTCCACGACATCTACCTCCATGGGCGGCGCTACACTTTGTCCAATGAGCAGGACAACCCGACCATGGTCCGTAATGACCGTGTGCTGTGTACCTCGTCATGGGAGCTCGACCACGCTCACTGCCTCCTGCGTTGTCTAGCGTCTACGGTTTCAGATCACTCTCCCCTCCTCCTGGACTGTGCCACCCGGGCGTCCGGCAGCAGGCGCTTTCATTTCTAGCAGTACTGGCCCAGCCTTGATGGCTTTCAGCACACCGTCCAGTCGGCGTGGCACTCCACGGCCCCGGAGCTCGACCCGTTCAGGCGCATCTTTGCTCGCCTCAGGGCCACCGCGCGCAGCCTCCAAAGATGGAGCTCTCGCTTCGCCTCCAATCTTACTGCTCAGCTTGGGGTTGCCCGCGAGCTCATCGCCAAGCTTGACGAGGCTCAAGACACTCGCCGCCTCCCCCCCCCCCCCCCGAGACATAGCTCCGCCGGCAGCTCAAGCGTAAATACCTCGGGTTGGCCTCCCTCGAGCGGTCGATCGCCCGCCAGCGTGCCCGGTTGCGCTGGCTTTGGGCTGGCGAAGTTGCTGCCGCCATCTCCAAGATTCGAGCGTCTCACCGTAGCAATAAGAACCGCATCCTCGGCTTCCTTGTGGATGGGGTGCACGTGTCAGGTGAGGCGAACCTAGCCCAGGCCGCGTTCACGCACTTCTCTTCCGTTCTCGACGCCCCTGCCGCGCGTGGGTTCACCCTCGACCTGGCGGCCATTGGCCAGCGCTCCTTCAACCTCTCTACCTTGGATCGCCCGTTCTCGTCGGCGAAAAACTGGGAGGCTATCAAGCGGCTCCCTTCTGGAAAGGCACCCGGCCCCGACGGATTCACTGCCGAGTTTCTACGCTCGTGTTGGCACATAATCAAAGACGACCTTTGCGACGTCTTCGACAAGCTCTACGCGCTAAATGGCCAGGCCTTCCAACGGCTCAATGAGGCATACATCACTCTGCTTCCTAAGCGACCCGACGCCGCCTCCCTCTTTGATTATCGGCCGATCAGCCTCATCCATCTGATTGCGAAGCTCTTTGCTAAGGTTCTTTCGCTCCGATTGGCGCCGCGCCTCGGCGAACTAATCTCCACCAACCAAAGTGCCTTCATCTCGGGACGGAGCATTCATGATAACTTCCTCCTCGTCCAGCAGACCGCGAGGCAGCTGCACCAACTGAAGCAACCCCGTGTGCTACTCAAGCTGGATATCGCGCGAGCGTTCGACTCTGTCTCCTGGCCCTTCCTGCTTCAGGTGCTCCAACATATGGGATTTGGCCCGCGGTGGCGTGAGTGGATTTCCATTCTGATCTCGACTGCCTCGACGCGGGCCTGATCAATGGCACGCCGGGCCCCCCGATTCCGCACGGCCAGGGCCTTCGCCAAGGGGATCCGGTCTCCCAGATGCTGTTCGTGCTGGTCATCGACACGCTCAACGCGCTGCTCCAGTTCGCCGTTCAGTCCGGCATCATCAAGCGGCTGACGCGCAGGCATGCCCCATTTAGCGTCTCTCTCTTCACTGACGATGTGATCATCTTTTGCCACCCCGACGAATCTGAGATCTCTGCTATCAACTCTCTGCTTGAGCGCTTCGGCGCTGCCTCGGGCTTGCGCACTAATTTCGTGAAGTGCCAGGCCGCCCTCATCCAGTGCCCAGACGGCTTTGCGAGCAACGTCACCACCGCCCTCGCCTGCCCGGTGGTGCCCTTCCCCATTCGCTACCTAGGCCTTCCTCTCTCGCTCAAGAAAGTTCCTACCGCCCACCTGCTTCCCGTGATCGAGAAGCTTGGTCGCAAGCTTGCTACTTGGAAAGCTGCTCTGCTCAACCGCGGCGAGCGGCTCAACTTGGTTCGTCATGTTCTGAGCGCTATGCCTGTCCACATGCTCCTCGCCATGGCCCTCTCCCCTGCCATCCTGAAGCAGGCCAATCGTATCCTCCATGATTTCCTCTGGCATGGGAGGAAGGACGCGCACGCTGGTTCTTGCCTAGTTAGCTGGGCACGGGTTTGCCGCCCGATCGAGCTGGGGGGTCTGCGCATCCGCGACTTTCACCACACTGGCATCTCGCTTCGGACGCGTTGGCTTTGGCTCCAGGCTACTGACCACTCTCGGCCATGGGCACACTTACAGCTCCCGCGCGACCCTGAGGTGACTCAGTTTTTCCGGGCATCCACGTCGTGGATCCTTGGTGATGGCAACACCTGCCGCTTCTGGTTGGACCCGTGGCTGGACGGTCTTTCCCCCCTCGACAGCGCCCCTTCCTTGGTGGCGCTGGTTCCTCGCCGTGTCCGGCGCTCGCGTACGGTGGCCCAGGCGCTTTCCGCCCGTTGCTGGATCTCTGACATCCGAGGCCCCCTCGGTCCCGCGGCCGCGGTTGAATATGTGGAGCTCTGGCGCCGCCTCCAGACTGTCGAGCTTGTCCCGCGCCCGGACCTGCTTCGCTGGCGCTGGACTGCCAATGGCGTCTACTCTGCTTCCTCATGCTACAGCGCCCTATTTCATGGATCCACGGCCTCCGAGTTTTGGCGCCTCACCTGGGAAACTAGTGCCCCCACCTTGGTCAAATTCTTCATCTGGCTCGCATCCCTTAACCGGTGTTGGTCTGCTGATCGCTTGGCTCGGCGAGCTCTGCCACATGAGCCCGTGTGTGTCTTTTGCTGTCAGGAGCCCGAAACACTCCATCACATCTTGGTGGGGTGCGTGTTCGCGCGCATCACATGGCACGAGATCCTCTCGTGGTGTTCCCCAACGACGGTTGCGCCCGATGGCACCACCGGCTACTTTGCCTGGCTCTCCGCAGCCATGATTCCCCTCCCGGCTGCGCGCAGGCGTGGCCTGGCCACTATCGCCTCCCTCGTTGCCTGGTCCCTGTGGCGACACCGGAACGCGATCATCTTCAACAAGGTTACCCCTTCTTCCTCTTCCCTGATCGCCGCCATCAAGGACGAAGCTCGTTCATGGGCTGCTGCTGGAGCTCGAGGGCTAGCCTCGAACCGTTTTGTAACCTGACATTGTAATTGTTGGGGCTGAGCACCCCCCTACCTCTGCTCCCCCGGGTTCATAGGCTCGCCATCTGTGCGCACGAGGCTATGATTCCCACCCCTGTACCTTCTCTTTTTTCTCTCCGTCTATCAATGCAATGATACGCTTCCTTAGCGTATTCGAGAAAAAAAGAAAGTCAAAAGCTTATAAAAAGTATATGCAGTGGTAGCCCCCGAGCTGTCAATAGAGGATGTCCTTGAGTCACCTCCTCCGGATTTCAGCTGCATACTGGTTAGGTGTTGAAGCAGCAGATCAAGCTCATGGCTAGCCGAGGCAGAAAGGTTAGGGTCTAGTTAGATGCTGCAAGCATCCTGACTGAATTGCGAGGAAATAGTGCAGCTCTGGTTTCAGGCAAAAGAGAGCAGGGTAGGAAAAGTGCATGATCGCCTGCCGCACCCAGACAATTCATCAAACCAGAAGGACGTCCTCGAACCACTGCCAACCAAACATTTTGTTGAATGAATCACCATAGGAGAAGTCAGAAGAGCTACTAATGCACCTCCAAATAGGTGTGTCGTTGTTGCCACAAGCCTAACATTTTTGGTGATGAGAACCCTGGATTCTTTCTTATTGATGCAAACTGTCAAGCTAGACAAAACAAAATCCAGGTGCTAGTCAAGGACAATATTTAGCATTTCGGCACGGCAGACAAGCTGGATATTTCAACCGGGTTCTACAGCAACATTTTCGGGTGCGTAATTCCATCGCAGCCAACTATTAACTTGCCTCTGCTCTATGATCAGTTAGATTCAATTTGCCTTGCGAGCTTATCCCTGCCCTTCTCTTGGGAAGAGATTTTGCAAGCAATCAAATTATCACCCAATAACAGGAGCCAGGTGCTAGATGGTTTCACAAACAAGTTATATTAAGCAAATGCTTCACTTCTGAAAAACGATCTGATGGCTATTTTCTCAGAGTTCTACGAGAACAAAATTGATATCTCGGGAGTTAATCTATAGCACACATATCCCTACTCCCCAAGGTTGAGACTCCGCTAGAAATCACGCATTACCGCCCAATTACACTGGTCCATAGCCTCACCATGCTTCTCACAAAGGTTCTGGCTATTAGGTTGCAGCAGTTCATATCAATGCTTGTTCATTGCATGCAATCAGACTTTATCAGAGGACGTGCCATAGTGAAAAACTTTGCTTTAGCTTCGAAGCTCGAGCGATGTGCTCAGAGGCGTAAAATGCCTTTCGATCGTGCTGAAGATGGATTTCCAAGAAGCTTTTGACTCCGTCAGTTGGAGCTGCATTCTGCACTTACTAGGACAGAGGTTTTGGAGACCCTTGGGTCAACTAGATTTGGGAGAGCTTAAAAACTGGACAAACTCAAGTAATGCTAAACGGGTGCTTGGGCAAGGTGATTCCGTAAAGTTCTTTGAAAGATGAACTCTGTTTCTCATCTATATAATCCAACGTTTCTATATAATCCAACGTAAGCCCACTCAGCAAAAAAAAATCCTGAAAAGGTCGTCTTCTGTTCGATATCGTTCTAGTGCTAATTGTTCAGTCCGGCGTCTCAGTTGAGGGGAGAAAAGAGCTCCATTTTGTGTGGATACATGCAATCGGGACAACATAATCGTATAACTAGTTTCATATATCACCATTAAAATCCAAACAGATGTTTTATCCGGGGAAAGCTGAACCAAGAAGAGGCATATTTATCTGCTCCTGGAGAGCACATCCTCCGTTTCTACATGACCAAATGAAAAATAAACATAAAACTCTGGAAACAGAAAACAGCAGGAAAAAAGGACTAGCAGTACTCCCAACATACCACCAAAGCACCAAGGCTCTTTCTTCAATCATACCAGCATTAATTAATCTATCAAAAACAAAACTGTGCTAATTAACGGCCATAATACATACTATGTTGTAATCCTAATAAAACATGTTGACACACAGAGCATCTGTTAACCTCCTGAAACTTTGTTATGCCCAAATTGCATAATGGACAACAGAGATCAAATTGACAAGCTATGGAAGTGATACAGAATAACATTTCAAACACTAAAAATGCCTCCACTCAAAGAGCATGACCAGGACCAAACGCCTCAACTTGCAGTAAAAGAAAGACTGAGTTTCTAGTATTAAAAATGTCACTCGTGCATCTTAACCGCGGCGAAACTAAAGCAAATTTGGGAGGCAGGGAGGAACAGTAATGAAAGGTTCTATATCATAGATCGATACTTCATACTTCAGAACATTAAAAGGATATTCAGCACATCACAATACACACCGAATGATATCACAGTTGCTACTGCAACCATCCAAAATGGCATATTCTACTGCTGGTCTGCTAGTACTACTAAGTAAGAAGAGCTAAGAACAGAAGACATGATCTGAGCCATAGCAAAGCAAACCAGGAATCATGATCATTCAGACATGCCCTGTGGAGAATGGAGGCTCCTCGTCTTCTTGCATCTCATGGCCTGGAATTGGAACAATGCTCTCTTTGAGGCGGTGGGGGGTAAGCCACATGCGATACTGACTTTTTCCGATGTTCACAATACCTAAGAATTTGCCATCAATATCACAACGCAACACATGGTGGTGGTTAAACCTGACCAGCAGCTCACGCTTGTTTAGCACAGCCATATCATTAAACAACCGCACGGCAGAATCAAGTGGTCTTGTCCTTTTCTTTTTGAAAGAAGTTAAATAAAGTTGTCTTGATGCCTCCACCGTTGATACATCAATCCTGTACCTGAAAGCCCAGATTTCAGCCTCGTAATCCTGCATCTCCCAGACATCCATAGAAGTGTTAGAAACCGAGCGGCCCCAGAAAGCAAGTGTTCCCTCCATGTCGAACAACTTACTATGATTGCACGGCTGGGTGGGACTGCGCATCCACCGGAATGACTCTGCTTCTGTGTCAAACACAATGATATCTCCACCGCCTCCTGTAATGTCACTGGTGCCATAAGGATACCAGTGGAGGCTGCCACGGTGGTGTACAGGTGATGAACAGTATGAATAGATCAGCTTGTTCCATAACTCCTCTTCTGCGGAAGACGACAAGACTGTTGGCATTCTGACGCTGATGCGCCTTGGCCTGTCGGATCCCACTGTGAGGACATATAAGCTGGATTCAGACGTCTGATGTGACCGTGAGACCCAGAGAACCCTGTATTCTCCAGTTGGATGGTGCTGGTAGAAACCAACCATGGTATTGTCGATGCCTTGCCCAACTTGAGGCTGCGGTAAGAGAGCATGCTTGCGGGTAACCGGATTGCAGATGTAGAATTCATATCCCCAAGAAACGATAAGGAAGCCATCACAGACGGCTATGGGCTCATTCCTGGAACGGTGTTTGGAGCCTGAGAGGAAAGGCCAAAGCTGTTGATTGGAAGCACCAGCACCGGCGTCGCCCAAGACGACATGATTGGCAGGCTTTCCACACCCATCGACAATGGGGAGCGACGGCTGGCGGCGGTGGTGTTCGAGCATGAATTCAGGCGTGGATGTGGCACTGCGCCATGAAGCGTTCACAACTCGACAGTGGCCGACGTCCTTGGACGCCAACAGGACGAGTATCTTGTTGATGATCTCCTCCGGCAGGTCCTCGAACAGGGTCGCGCCTCTCCTGTCTGGCATGGTGCTCCGTCAGAGTCCAGTGAACTGAAAAGACGCGGCAAGTAACTCCTTCAGAGTTCAGACCAGCTTCTAATCTAATTTTTTTTAAAGCAAGTAAAATACAGGAAGGAGGTGAGGTGAGACGGGTTTACCCTCGGAGACTGGACGCGCCAGAGAAGGAGGGTCCGGCGGCGGCGGCGGCGAGCAACGGCGGCAACGCGGGCGTGTTCCTTCGATTCTAGGCACGAGTACACGAAAGATTTGAGCGCCAACGGTAGATGCAGAGAAAAACAAAGAGAACGCGCGAGATGCTCACCTGCTTGCTCCCGTGGGATTACGGCGTGAAGCGGAAGAGCGGCTTGGCTGAGTGAGGCGACTCAAACCCTAGGAGAGGAACTCGACCTGGAGGCCATTGCGCGAGGTGCGGACTGCGGGGAGGAGGCAAGCGAGATGGATCTGGACTGGAGTCCACGACGCCGGCCGGCCGGCCGCGAGCTCGATTCAGAGGAAAAATTAGGTCTTGCAGCGCGTGGTCCGCTCGAATGGGGATGGGGAATTTTTCACCTGGAGGATAGAGGAATGGGGATGCGGCAGTCTTTTCTTTTTCTTTTTGTCTTTTACAACAAATGCCATTGGCCCAAAGGCCCGGTTTACTGCTTTATTCAAAACGCCATGCTATTTTACAAGAAGGCCATGTTATATAATTTAATAAAATGCTACGAAAATATTGTTTTGCTTTACTTGGTCCATTGTGCAAAAATTCTAAAAAAATGTCATGTCAGTAAAAACAAAGAAATAACTTTGCCTCTGTTAATTTTTGCAAAAATGCAATCTCTTAAAAATGCCATGATAAAAAACACCATCTTTTAATAAAAAATGCAATCAATAAAAAGATGTCATCTCTTAATAATAAAAATGCCATCTCTTAATATTTATAATACTGCCATGATAATTTATTAAAAAAAGGTTTAAAATTGCGACGTGACATAATTTCCAAATTTTGTAAAATTGCCATGCTAATTTTGGGAAGAAATATGACATCATGGTTCAAAAGGAAGATAAAAGGGGGGCGCGGTCTTGGGATTCGAACCAAGGGCCTCCATGTGCAAGGGTGGCGGGTATTATTTGGAAAAAAGACCATTCATTGGGTTTTATCCTCAGCGTATCAGTTTCAAATCTGACATGGCACCGGACTTGTATTGATTCATGCAACGATGGGGAGGGGGGTCGTTGCGAAATCCCTCACAGCTGACGGTCGCCAATTATGATTTCTGAATAAAAAATTTAGAAGGTGTAGTCAATTCTTAGGCAATATTCCATTTACTTCTCCAATTTGAAGATTACCCACATGTCACTTTTCTCTTGCAAAAAAGAAATTACTTGTGACGTTTCACATGATGACATCACTATAATATACGGTTACAATCAAGATCCTCGATACATGATGAAGCTCAATGAAGCCAAACAACACTACAAGCCTCTGTCTAGCTATAGAATGTCAACTGATGTGCTACCCTATTATAATTGTGTTTAAGTTTTTGGAAATAAACACCCTCTCTTCCGAGAGAGTCTTAGTCCTAGCCGTCAAATGAGACCGTACGAGGCACACAAACGAACATGAAGATCGCTTGGATAAATGACGAGAGACCTTGCACTTATTTGTTATTAATGTGCCCGACGCCGCCTTCCACGCCATTCTCATCTTGAGAGCCACCTCCAAAGATATCAACGCGATGTAAAAGAAACTTCCCCAACCATGGACACCGTCCGGTCATGCGCTAGCTCTCGTCCATTGCTAATGCTTTAGCTTGGGGCGTATAGTTTTCTTCTCAACCTTCGATGCTCACAACCATAGCCATCACAAGTTGAATCCAAGACCCCTACCTCTCAACCTCATATTGGTCGGTAGTGGCTTCGCGTCGTCACCATCTCCGCCCCATCTTTCCAGTAGCAAAAGACGAGGAGAGAATGGTATGATAAAGAATAATAAAATGGCAGATATTTGTAAAACAAATAGTTGACTTGTTCCAACGTATAAAAATCACTTTGGATCAACCATACATACCTCATCTATTTCAAAGCAACCAATGATATAGAGTCCCCAAAATGAAAAGAAAACTACAACTAGGTCCATGCAGAATCGACCAATCGTTAACTCTGTTGTGAGCTGGCCTGGACCATATGAGTGCACTCACAATAAACTAGTCATAGAGCATATTTATCCTTCAGGGATGTATGCGATTTATAAATTATGCGTTTTTTTTGTAGATATGGAAGCCGCTCCCCATCGACAATTTGACTAGAATGCGCAAGCAAGTGACGAGTAGACTGCTCATGGCCACTTATCCTCCATTATTATTATTATGTTATCTATTGTGTGGGTTTGTGTTGTTGTTGTGCCCCCAACGCATATTTTTCATATTTTTAATTTCAAACCTTGTTGTTTAAGTTTCAGATGTGGTTCTATCATTGTTTGAGCTTTATTTATAAAGCGGGCAAGATGCCTTTTTCGATAACTCTGCTGTGAGCTTCCTCGGTTAAAAACAACCGTCATGAGCTCAAGCAGTGTCGTAGCCACCATTGCTCCCTAGCCCGAGCGGTCTGGCCTTGGTTCATGCGAATGGGAGGTTTTCAAAGCTTCAAACCATCTCGACCACCTAGAAAGAGAAGCTACGTGCAGCACTGGAGAGAGCCTGGCACCTTCCTCACCGAAAAATACCAAGAGGGAGGCATATTTGGCACCGCTCATGAACAAGGATCTACAGAACTCACTAGTTTCGGGCCTGAGCCATCGAAGTAGTGAAGAAGCCCCGAAATAAAATCCAACAACTCAACCGCAAACACCGCCTCGCTATTCAAGCTTAACAAATCTAACCTTGTTGCTCCAAAAGAGCGACATGATTCGACGTCGCCGCAGAGGACAACATCCGGTAGGAAATTGTAGCTCAGGGAATGACAGTAAGAACATCACCGTCTCCCCCACCAAAATGACGGGACACACGGCCCAACTCCACACCTTATGTATACGCCGAGGTGAAGATCCGGGGTATCCCACCCTCCTATTGTCGAGGGGGAGGGAACCCATAGTTTCGCCATCGATCATGAGCTGGAGGGGGGCGGGGATCGCCTTCAAATCGCCACTTCACACTGAAGATGGGAGGGAAGGAGGTATTAATCCAGACTAGAGGTACAAGGATTGTGTGCTAACCTTAAGAGACAATTATAGAGCCCGGGATCACTAAATAGCCTCTAAGCATTGTGGATTCATCCGCTAAAGGCATTTGATTCGGCCAACTACCCATTTTTCAAATGCAGAGCGAACAAATTTGAGGATCGGGGTCCTGGAAGAAACACTCAGAATGTACAACTACTAACACACCTTATGCTCACACAAATAAGACAATTTATGTTATACAACACAGAAAGATGAAGACAAAGAGGCTAAAATATTAGCAACCAATAGATAAATATATACCAAGTCTAGTGTATATGGACATTTTCAAAAATGGATTATCAAAATAGGACACAATTGTGTTTAACTCTTCCATGGTACTGCCATTCAGTTCGTCCGGTCAGTGATTCACTCATTAGGTTGCCTTTAACTGTCATCACATACTACAAGTTACAAAAAAGATCTTTTACCCGGACTGGACAATGATAAACCTACAACAAAGTACGTTCATCGCAGGAGTTACGACCACCAAATTGCATACTGAACAACAAGGGTCAAACAGCCAAAATATGGAAATATTTGAACAGCTAAAAGTGTCATATCACTGACAAAAGTATTGACTCAAATAATCGCATAAAGTAAGATGAACTTCTCATCTGAATGGGTGTTTGTTTGTTCGTGCGTCTTAATTAACCCTGAAAACAGAAGGTAACTTTGGGCAGAGGAGAAGTAGAAAACTTTTAATAGTAGCATAGATACTCCATAATTCAAAACATTCATTTGACGTTCAAGACATAAGCACAAACTGATGACAAAAGAGGTGTCCCTGCAACCATCCAAAATGCCCAATCTTAGAAGTGTCAGTAATAATAATTTAGAGAAACTTGGAGCAAAACACATGACTCTTATAGGATAGCAATAGCATAGATAGATAATCCCAAGGGCATAGCAAATCAAGAGCTGAACATCCATGCATACTCCCAAGGTGCAGGCTCATCTTCTTTTTCCATCTCACCTCCCGGAATGGGAATAATGCTCTCTTGAAGGCGATGCGGAGTAAGTTCCATACGACACTGTCTCTTCCCAATCTTCGCCATTCTTAAGAACTTGCCATTAATGTCGCAATGCAACACGTGTTTAGCATTGAACTGAATTAGCAGCACACGCTCGTCGAGCATAGTCATCGCGCTGATATATTCCACCGTCATCGAATCAAGTGGGTGTTTCTTTGTCTTTCCCTTTTCCTTCTTGAGACCAGAAGTTAAATCAAGTTGCCGTGATGCCTCGATCGCCGACACGTCAATCCGGAACTTGAACGTCCAATTTTCCGCCTCGTAGTCCTGCATCACCCAAACACCCATAGCAGTGCCGCGGCGGTCGACACTACACAATGCAAGATTTCCCTCCATGTCGAACAACTTGTCGAAATGGCCTGGCTGGATGGGAAGGTGCATCCACCGGAACGACTCGGCTTCCGTGTCGAACACAATGATCTCCCCCATGCCGGTGGCGCAACATCTCCGTAACCAATGCAGATTGTCGCGGTGGCGGACCGGCGGATGAACTTCGGAATAGTGGTTGTTCCGGGGCAGCCCCTGGAGCAGTGCGTGTTCCGGGGTTCTGATGCTCCTCGACTCGTTGTCTCCCACTGTGAGGACGTGCAAAGTTATTTCTCTTTTGACGGGCTCATTCCTGCACTGCAGCTTCATACACGACGACCAGAGCACCCTGTGCTCCCCCGTGCCATCGTGCCGGTAGAGGCCGAGTATGCCGTAGCGCGGCAGAGAATTTGGAGGCTGCGGCAGGGGAGCCCGCCGGCGGGTGGCCGGGTTGCAGATGTGGAACCGGCATCCCTGGGAGAAGACGAGGAGCCCGCCGCTGGCGGCGTGGAGGCAGATGCGGTCGTTGTCCGTGGCGTGCGGGAGAAAGGGCCAGAGCTGCTGGTCGGAGGAGGATCCGTCGTCGGAGTCGCCGAGCACGACGAAGCGGGAAGGGCGGCCGTCGACGATGGGGAGCGACGGCTGGCGGCGGTGGTGCTCGAGCGTGAACTCGGGCGTGGAGGTGGCGCTGCGCCATGACCTGCGCACGGCGCGGCAGCGGCCCACGTCCTTGGGCGGCAGCCGGGCGAGTATCTTGTCGACGGTGATTTCGGCGGGCAGGTCATCCAGCACGGTCGCGCCCCTCCTGTCCGGCATCGTCGTCGTCGAGTCCGGTGAACTACACGAAGCAGCGGGTCTGTCAGTACCAAGGAAAAACCAATGGAGCGGCGCCGCCGGCACTGCTGCTTCGGCCGAGACAAATACAAGGAATGAGACAGTGTCACGGTAGTTTGAGATCAGAAAAACGAAGTGAGGAACTGGAGACAGAGAGAGACGCGCGGAGCTTCTGACCTGCGTCGGGGAAGAAGGCGCTCCGGCGCCGGCGTGCTCCCCGTGGGATTGAGGCTGAGCGGCGGGAAAAGGAAGGCGAGAATTTCCGGCTCGCGGGAATGAGGAAATTGATAATGACAGGCTCGGTCGCCGGGCCGGCGGGGTCGAGCCGGTTGCTATTCTTCGGGCGCGACATCCGAGGGGTCGCTTCGGTCGCCTCGGGTAAACAACCGTATGACCATTTTCCCCCCTTGTTTTTGAGCGATTTTTTTCCTGTTTTTTGAACACCCGTATCACCATTTCATTACAACGTTTTTTGTTCCACTAAAAAAACAGCGTTTTTCCGTGGGGCTTTCGTAAGAACAACGTTGGCTTCACTGTTCAAAATCTTGGGAAACACTCCTACGTGATATAAGAAAGAAGTTCGTGAGAGTTAGGGGCTGTTTGGTTTGTGACTAATTTTGTCAAAGGTTGCCACACCTAAAGTTAGACAAGTTTGACTAACTTAGGTGAGTATTTGGTTCAAGCCACACCTTAGGCAAGCCACACTTGAGCCCCACATGGCATACACACAAAAAGTATGGCAAAATTCCCTTAGGCCTGCCAACTTGTGACACTTTTTTTGATGAACTAGGTTTAGGCAAGGTTGGCAAAAATGTGTGGCAAAGTGTGCCAATGCTAGGCTTAGAACCAAACAACCCCTTATTCTTTTCGAGAATAGTTGGTGAGAGTTTGAAAGAGGAAAAACACAAACATTTCAAAAACAAAAAGCATGATATATTGATTTTCATGATTTAGACCCGCAAAAAAAAAAAGATTTGCATGATTTAGAGAAAATGATTTTTTTAAGAATTTGAGAATTTGATGTAAGAGATATGTTGTATTTTCTTAGAATTTAGAAAAACAAATTGACTATTTTCATCAATCTTCCAATTTATTTCTCACAGAAAAATCAAGCTTTTATTATGCTCTCGGTATCAAAATTACAAGAAGGAAGAAGTAGAGCGGACCAATCTTGATCATATCGACTACATCTGAATAGCATGAGAAAAACGCCTCCGCCCCTCGCATCACCTAACCTAGGCGACACAGGCTGCATCCCTCGCCGCACTGTCGCGGGCACCCCCACCTCTAGGTCCTCCTCTCGTTGTCGTCGTCGCGCCTCCTGTGGCAAATGGGTCCTCGCGCTGGTGGACCCAGTGTCTAGTGCCGCGTCTCCTAGTGGCCCATCGGTGGCAGGTCTCGGGCGGCTACTCCCTGAGTGGTTTCCTCGCGTGTTTCGTGTGGTGCCTCGCCCCATCACCGGCAGTTGCTTGGTGCGGCATGTTCAAGATTTGTCTCCTCCTGTTCCCCCACCCTTCCTTCCTGACCTTCGGCTGCCCCGATTCCGGCATCCTCCCGGCGGCAGTGGCTCAACTTGGCCAGACCTCTCTCCTCTTGGGGTTGGTTGTGGTGGCGCCATTGGCGGCAAATCTGGCCCTCCCGTACCCAGATCTAGTCTGAGGTGCTTCTGTATCGTTGGTGGAGGTCGTTCAAGGTGGTGTACCCCACGACCTCGTTTTCGCCCTCGGCGGTGGATGTGGCTCGGCATGCCGATGGTGGCGGTGACAACACCTGTGGGTGTTGTCCTCTTCTTGAAGGCGACACTATGGCTTTGTCATATTATAAAAACATAGGGGTGTGAAAAATATGTTTATAATATGATGTTCATTTGATTGTTATAGGATTTGAATTTGTTTGACATCATCGTAGGAAAAGAATACACGATTTTTTAAGAGCTTGAAATGGATGCTAAATTTAGCATCAAATGTAGCATAAACCCATGAATCAAACAACCAGCAATGATTTGGCTATGTAGGAATGGTCTGATTTTTAATGACAAAAACCCTTCTCCTTTTCAGGTTTTATTCTGTTGTAAGCACTCGCTTCGTATCGTGGTCTATGCTTCACCGTACGGAGTACCAACCGCTGTTCAAAGCAGTGTGTACGCGATTGGTGATGGTGGCCATGGAGGTTTTTTTCCAACTTGAGTGGCAGCATAACCTCCGTATTGGTCCATCACCTCTTTCGACATAGGTATAGTGATGATCCTATTTGACTCTACTGGTGCTGGTGTGTCCATTTTTTAATCTTTTTATCTTTTTAAGACTGTTTGTGTTTGGCTGCGCCCTGTATCGAAAATAAATAAATCAAACAACCAATGTAGAAAATATTCTAGGATTCTAATCATTAAAAAAAATCCTTCCTTCTGGATGTAACTTCTGTTATTTCTGGTATTCGCTGTACTGCCGTATGATTGAAGATTAATAGATCGGAAATTTTCTTGCAAAAAAATAATAAAAATCGAAGGAGCTCCTTTAGGTGTACTTCCTCTGTCTGTGAATAAGTGTACATCTAGCTTTTGTCCTAAGTCAAAGTTTTGAAACTTTGACCAACTTTATAGAAAAAAGTGGCAGCATTTATGGCACTAATTAGTATCACTAGATTCGTTTTGAAATGTATTTTCATAATATACAAATCTGATGTCATATATATTACTACTCTTTTATAAAATTTTGACTTAGGATGAATGGTGAAAGTACAACTTGTGGACGGAGGGAGGAGGCAACTTGTGGTTGCTGTTTGGTTCAGTTAAAAAAAAAAGTAGTAGTGGTTTGTTCGGGCTGGGTCAAGTACGCCTGGCTCGGCCGGTTTGGCCTCACGGACCCAACCAGATCGAGCCACCATCAGTCCACCGCACGACTCAACAGCCACTCACCCCCGCTCCGCTCCGCTCCCCAATCGACCAAGGCCGAAGCCCTAGCTCGCCGCCGGCGGCCGCCATTCCCCTCCACCCTCCCCCCCGCACGAGCCGAGCGACGCGCGCGGCCCCCGCCCACCCCCTCCGGCGATGTCCCGGCGGCGGCCGAGGGGCGGGACGCAGCGGATGGACGCCGCGATCGACCACTTCGCCATCATGGGCTACCGCAAGGCCGACGTCCGCAGCGTCGTCAACCGGCTGCTCAGGGTCGGTCTCCCTCTCCTCTCCTTTTCCCCCGCTCTCCTCCCGCGGTTTCGTCGGCCGATCCGGGCGCCGGCGGGCGCTATGGCTGTACGGCCGTGGCTGATTCGGCCTCGTCCGTCCCTGTGCTCAGGATGTGTATGGGAGGGATGGGTGGCCGTTCCTGGAGGACAGCTGCTACTCCGTCGTGCAGGACGCGCTCTTCGAGATGCAGGAGGAGCAGGACAAGCTGCAGCTGCAGGCCGTGCAGCAGCCGCAGGAGGAGGAGGATGGGGATGCGGATGGTGGTGACGGTGGTGGTGATGATGATGATGATGATGATGAGGAGGCTCAGGTGAGCTCGCTCTTGTGCTTATTCATGTCTCGTGTTTTGATGTGAGTGCTCTGCGTGTGACATCCTACCAATTTACTACGTACTCTGCTTCAGCCTACAGACCAACGTGCTCAACGTTGTGTTGATTTAGTTGCTAACTGTTATCTCAGGCCCAAAAAAAACTAGAACTTGCTCAATAATACCTGTGAGATGCACCAATTCCTCATGTTTACTGGGGAAATAGCGAAAATCAGTTTCTGAGCCCGAGCTCAGATGATCCTGATATCTACACCGCAACCTCACCTATAGATGCATGCCATCCAGTGTATTTTGCTGCCATATTTCATTTTATTTAGCCAGCTGATGGTTCGCATTGATTGCGACGGCGTGTCGTGTTGGAGAGGCGGAACAGGCGGTACCTCGACGGATCGGTTTTGTTTCTGAAACTGATTTAGCAAACGACGAGTAGACGAGGTCAGCTAGTTGGATCACCTCTCCCTGGTAATGCATTCATCGTTTTTGTCAGCAAGCCTGACACATTATCTACACGGAAGCCTGATCATGTGGCGTATTTACACGGAAGCCTGATCATGTGTACGTCGAGTGTTCAGTCCACAGGACACAACTAAACACACAACAGATGCCGATTTACCTCATCCACTCCTTCGCTACTCACTGCTCGCACATGTGTTGTACTCCAAGCACTAGTTGCAGTCCCAATAGTGTCATCTAGACCACAGTAAACATATAATGTTCTAGTAGAACCTGTCAGTCCCAGCCCTAGCTGAATGAAGCGACCAGAAGTAAGGTTCAGATAAACCTGACGGCCCCTAGCAGAATGAGTCCAGCAGAAATAAGATTCAGATAAAAGACTGAAGCACCCAACTGGGTGAAGCAAGTACACCCAGTTTACAATTAAGCAAGCATCATTCTACAAATGATCAGGAAACATAGTTTAGGTCTAAAAGTTAGAGTACTTATCATGACTCTTGAAAGTGAGGAACAAGCGCAGAGCAATGCTCACACAAACACACTAGAAAATCCTCGTAACAATAGAACAGAAATAGTATTTCAGACTTCATTCTACAAAAATTGCAAGTTGTCCGGCAGTGCCCTTCCAGATCGCAATTCTTGCACTTTCCAAGCTTCTGTGGTTTCTTTGGTGCATCCCCTCTTTCAGGGGAAGTAGTCCATTTGTGCCCCTCGCGCCTACATATGCTGTAGAATCTGATCTGCTTATTCAGACCCTCGTATGGTGCCTTCTCTCTGCTACTTGTCGGTCTCCCGACCCCTCTTTGCTTTTCTGGAGCTGTTAGGCCATGGAAAGCACTGATGCTGGACCTAAACTGTTGAATAAAGTTAGTTACCCTTAAAACGTGGCTGCACAACATCCCAGTGTGCTCGAACTGACAACATTCACATGAGGTATTTACGTGTGCTTCCTGAAATTGTACTTATCTAATAGCATGTTCCACGCCGCCTCAAACTCATCTTCAGTTAACATGTGATTGACAACCTTATGGAATTCGGCCTGGAAATCAGACTCCTTCGTATACAGTTGCCGTAATGTCTCCTTGGCTTTCTTCAGCACATGCCATTTGGACCACCTATGCACAGTCCCCAGATAAACTTTCTTGATTGCCACCTCCATGGCTCTGTTCTGATCTGCAACCATGAATGGCAAGAGTTAGGTCCAACGTACTATTCATATATTGATCGTTCTAAAGGAACTTGAACATTCTTTTCATAAACATGGTTTGTGAAAAACTCTAGTTGACTCACCTGTCAGAATAGTCTTTGGTGCAGGCCCCCCCATCATCCGCAGGAACTCACTAAAAAACCCACTTGAAGCTCTCTACTTGTTCCTCCCTCATCAAGACACCAGCAAGTATAATGCTCTGAAAACGATTGTTAACCCCAACAAAAAGACCAAAGGTTTTCATGTAGGTTGTGTTGAATGTAACCACGTGACTAAAAAACCTGTACTGCATTCGACTGCTTCTGTTAGTCCACATGAGGTTTTTGACCTTGTTTTCTCTGCCAAAACTTTATATGTCAAACCAGGGTCATCATTGACAATGTCTGCAAACACCTCCAAAGTCTTCCTAACATCGTCTTCTGCCTGCTCACGGTTGATCTTCCCACAAATGTTCCTTAGAGTCCTCTTCGTTAATGGCACCTTCTCGATCGACCCAAAAAAACTGCCAATGATGTTGTACACCTTTCCAAGATTCACATTATTCTCCCTTAGCTGCTTTATCAAATCTTCAGTGTACACATCAATGTGCTTGTGAGACGGCCCGTGCACTTTTTCACCAATCGTCAACGACATAGAGTGGTTGTGGCTTTTTCACGGTGCTCTGTGATGTATCAACTGTTGTCTGCTGCGCTCAACAACCTAATCAAGGCCGGACACTGGCATCTGCAGGACCTACTGTTCTCTGTTTCCGGTTTGCCCTGCATGTTTTTCACCACGACAAATCGGTCAAACACTTCCCTACGCGCCATAGAATACATTACAAAAATGAAAACTCACCGAGCACCCGCACACAATCTATTGCATGCACTTTGTCCTCTCCGCGTTCAATCTGCTTTTACCATATCTAATAGCAAAGCCTATCTCCCACGAATACAGATTGTAGAAGTCGCATGCCTCACCTAACGAATCAAAATTCAGCCCGAGTACGGGCGTTATCACACTCACGACTCTTCCGCGTACTTGCAAATCGACTGCTCCATAGCAATAATTCAGGAAGGGCATGGTGTCCTGTCTGGTGGCGCACTACCCAGACGTAATCTGCGATCATGGAAACCAAAATTCAATTTTTCTTTCCTAACATTTTTTTCATTGTACGGAACAAGGCTAGCAACATGGTGCCTGTGGTTATTCCTGGGGGGTTAATATGGGTGCGGTAACGAAGTGGTCCAATTTATTCAGATTAACTATCCAGTTTTTAACTGCTAAGTTCTTACTGAATACTGTATAAGCAACGCACAAATAATGTTCAGTCAGGACAGGAGACATAAAAGATGTAATCCTACAACTCCACGTATTTCATTTCGTACCTTTTTGTCCACCCATGGGCCTGCAGATTGACTCTGTCAGGTGATGCGCAGACCTCGTCGGCGATGAATCAGGTCGTCGCCGGACTCCAGCTCGTGTACTATTGTTGTCCTCGACGCCGATTTGCTGACCACAACCATAGCCAAAGTCTGATTCTGCAGGGAGGGCAACTCCTGGTCCGCTCTTTACCAACAAGGACATAGGGACCGGATCTGGCTGCTCATGACTATTGGCGAACTCCTCGTGTAGGGGGAACATGAGAATCCAACGGCAACGGCGGCGGCCATGGCGCGTCAGTGAAAACACACTGAAAATTGCTAAAAAACTTTGCAGATCTGAAGTCTCTAACCTGTCAACGGCATCGAGGAGGAACTCCATGCCAACATCATCCATTCAAATGGCCACCGGCGCAAAACGAACGCCGCCGCAAGTAAAATGGTAGGGGGCTGGGCACCAGCGCAAATCAGGGTTCGGCAAGGGTTTCCAGAATGAACAACGACGTGCTAGATGGACCGGGGGATTTGGATGGGGCCGGGTCGCCGCCTACAGCCAATGCGCGCATGTGTATCACATAGACGTGTCTGACAGACGGCTCAGCTTTTACCCCGACGTCCTGTTCCCCTGATCTCATCCTAGCACGGTAAAAACACTAACATTCCGGTCGATGGACCAGCTACCTCACGCATCTCCGTTGTCCCACCGCTATGTCTGGGTCCCACGTACAATGCACTGTTCCGTCCCGTATTTCACCTCCCGCTTGATTTCCACAATTCAGCGTCAGATGCGTCAGGCCTCTTTTCTCGTATCCGGAGCGCGGAACGGAAGGAGAGGATATCGGGACCAGCTGGGCTCAGGCACCAAATCGCCTTGTCCACCAGTTCTTACAAACCAGGGTACATAACAGGAGAGAAAGGGAGGGAGAGGGGTGAAAAGAAAACAAAATAGGAGTGCAGAATAGGAGAACAAAGGGCAAAGAAAAAGGTGACTACCTTGGCCAGCCCGCAATCCATTCTTGAATAGACACAAGTTCCCCTTTTTAGCCCTGTTTGACCAGAGTTTAACCATGGCCGTGCATTGTTTCGCAAGTACCCCGGGGCAGGGGTAGTTATGGCATCGAAGACCCTTCGGTCCCTTGCTAGCAAGATAGATCAAATTAAAGTGATTGCAATCAGCTCCCAAGATTTTCGTTTGTCTTCAGAGTACAGAGATGAACTTTCCTCCGTCACTAAAAATGTCCGCCGGTTGATCCACATCACTCATTCGGACGCCAAGGAGTTCCCAAATATGTTTCCTTCTGCTGCATTCCAGAACCAGGTGAGACAGTTTCATGGTTGCTGCAGCCAAATGGGCAGTTGTCATTGTCGACGATTCCTTGGTTTTTCAGAATCACCCTAACTTCAATCCTGTGTTTGACAAGTAACCAGACAGAGATTTTGCATTTTTTGGGTGCCGAACAGTTCCAAATGCTACTGTTCATGAGCTCGTAGCATTTTCCAACAGAGAATGGTACCGAGTGATTCATATGAAGGGCTCGGTTGTCCAGAGACCCCTCTTGGAGACAACAGAGTTGAGGAAGAGTGCAAGTGAATGGAGCTCGTTGTCCGCCCGATCAGACGTGATATGTCGAGTGTGAATTATCCATTCTCCGCCTCTCCTACAGTCCGCAACAGAAATGTTAGGCCTGAGCGCATGAGAGTAGATGGCAGGGAATTGGATATAAAAGGGGCCGTTAGTAGGCCATTTGTCTTTCCAGAATGAAGTTGCCTCCCCATCTCCGATTTGCACACAAGTCACCTCTCTCTAACCCCTTAAGGCCCTGTTCGGTTGCATGCGAATCCGAGTGGGTTGAAGGGGTTTGAGGGGGATTTAAAGCTCTTCTAAGTCAAAATACAAACCAACCCTTGCCAATCCCCTCCAATCCTCTTGGGAAGAGGATTAACCGAACAAAGCCTAAATGAGTGCTGATTTGTGACCATGCTCTTGTATTAAGAGGGAGGCGATCACCTACATCCCTGTTATTGAAATGAATTATTCTGACCCATCTTGCCCACGGAATGTTTGACGCTGTAAGGAGGCGGTGAACAAATTTCATCAGAAGACAATCATTTTGAGTACTTAATTTTTTAATTCCAAGTCCTCCTTAAATTGATCGACAAACTTGGTCCGAAGTGACCAAGCAATCAGCTCCTTTAGTCTTCTCTTTTCCTTTCCAAAGAAACAATCTCCTTAATCTGTCAATCTCATTAACTACCCATCGAGGCAATTTGATGCATGACATAAGATAAGCAGGGATAGCTGACAGAACTGATTTTGTAAGCGTTAGGCGACTTCCCTTTTTTTTGTTGATTATCTTCACCTAGATTTGTGCGGCCATTCACTCTTAATCCCCTTGATTTTTTGGAGATTACTTTGCAGTGCTTATTAGCTTTGTTGGTCTTGTAAAAAATGTTATGTGCTTTTCACGTAAACACTTTTTTATTCATAAAAATGACAACAGTCAAGACTGCCAGCTGAAAGAAGTGAGCCAGTTGATATCTCCTATGTTTCCTTGATGCTGACATAACTGACTGATGAATTGGTGTTGTACATATTTAGCATTGCACTATGTAGTATTTTCTCACTTGGTTTTGTAATACAACTGAACATGTTGCCCGTCAGTACTGGATTTGCCTCCTAACTAATACCTTGGGATAGCAATGCTTAATTTTGGTTTCTTATTCCCTCAAGCAACAAAGCTCATGCATGTTGTCCAATTCTTACATGGGATTTGGTTGGTATTGGTAATGCAGCAACTGGAAGCAGCAATGATGGACCCACCGTCAGAAAATGCCATGCCCATTGTGATGGTTGACAGTGAGGCACAACCTTCTGAGACTGTGTTAGCTGTTGAGCAAACAGGGGAAGTGATCCCCATGATCATGGACCCACCTGCTCGCACAGCTGGGCCGCCACATCCGGCATCTACAGCAACTGGTCGCACAAGGCGTCCCTGCTATGGATGGATCTCTGAGTCTGAGAGTGACTCGGACTACGAAGAATATCTTGCAAGTCGACAGAAGCAGGTGCATGTCCCGGCCAAGTAGATGGGAGCAAGTGAAGCCACTTAACAGGTGCTGCTTCTGTCATCCGATCTTTCTTTGCTATCTTTTAAGTTGATATTGTCAGTAGCCAAATTTCCATGCGTAGCCAGAGCAAGTTCATACCACTGTTATTATTCTCATGCTTTTGGTCGAATAAAGACGCTCTAGGATTTATGCTTCCTTGGTTAAGAACAGAAAAGTTTTATTATTCAGATTGAACGGTGAAATCAAAACTTGTATGGCATTCACTTGAGTTTGAAGTTATGTTCTGGAAAACTCCTCTGTTGGAAATGCTAACCATCGTTCTCTTGCTGTGGCAGAGAGGGGGCTGATCCACGGCGAAAGGAAGCAGGGGAACTGGACTAATTTGCAGTATTAATATATTGCTAGTACTATATATATTGTTAGTATGAAGAACTGAATTTGAATGACACCGTGGCTCTAGTATATAAGTAAACCATGGGCTCTGGAGCAGACACTTGGGGTGGCAGGTGCCGCTCCCATGAAGTATGTAAGAACGACATATATGGGTGCTTCTGATTATATTTAGATACTAATGTGCTAGCGTGGCTTGGCCATCGACGTTATATGGGTGCTTCTGATTATATTTAGATACTAATGTGCCAGCGTGGCTTCGCCATTGACGTTTGTATAAATCGCGACCTTCTTGGCTTGGCCTGGCTGAATATGTCTGAATCAGTGTGGTTTGTGGTTTATCTATGCTTGAAAACGCTAGCTAGCTATTACTCCCTCCGTCCCAAAATAAGTGTCTCAACTTTGTACTAACTTTAGTGTAAAGTTGTACTAAGTTTGAGACACTTATTTTGGACGGAGGGAGTATTTTCCAAGACATAATGTGGCTCAATGTTTCCATTGCCGTGTAATTTGCTTGGCCGCAGGTTTTCTAAAAGAAGATTTCGGAAATTAGAACACACTGGAAATTGTCCCTCAGCCTTTTTCGAAGTATAAAAAAGAATGTGAGACGCTAAGGTTAAATTAACCCAACGTGGCATTCAACCGAAAAACCCCTAGAGCCATAAAAAAGAGCAGTTGGCCTGAGATGCAAAAGAGGAAAACGTGTAGTACAATGCTGGGCGAGAACAGGCGAACAGCAGTAATTAGGCCACCCGTTTGAACATGAATTGATCAAATCGTAGTTTAAGTACGAACAGGGTGCAAAAGAGGTTGCATTACCATGATATATTGAACTACTCTGGGCATTGGACAATGAATACAGTGACCGCAAAAAGGCACAGATAATACAGTAGCAAGTGTACCTAACCATTTGAACATGATTACAACAAGAAATCCCAGATGACTGCTGACATACTGACATTTTTTTTTGCGGGGGGACATACTGACATATTATTACTGAATAGCATGATGCTTATGTTTAGGCAGGGAACCAGGTGTATGCACAAAATTAAGTGTGCCAAGAGGTTGCATTTCCACGATTTATCAACGTAAAGGGTATGTGTGTATTGGGGATCCGGTTTTGTGATTAAAAGTCTGATCTACATAGTGAGCAGAGGTTCAGAAATAACACAAGAACATCTGCAGTATGATTGTATAATTTGCATGTTCATATCTAGCAAGCTGATATACCAACAAATAAAGTAAAAACAGTGATCAATATATAGGTTAAAAATATTATGCAAATGTGTGCAGTTTCATAGTTTCTTAATTTCAGCAGATAACATAAATAAGTCATAACATGTTTATTTCCTTTCTTTGCCTGGCCTGGTATATAAGATATTCATCAACTCCTATCATATTTCCTTGATATGCTTCCATGATAATAAAAACATGATGGCAAACTATTAGAGCATCTACAGCCGGTCGCCCTATATCCGTCTCATACGTCCGGGTAGTCCGTCCGGTCACTGACCGGTCACAAAATACCGACCCAAGCGGAGCTATCAAACGGGCCTCAAACGCCCGGGCTGACCGGCACCCCTCATATCCGTCCCAAATGTAAGGCGGATATGTGGCAGCCCGGGCACGCCCGGGCGCACCTACCACGTTAGCCGGGTTCACCGCTGGCCCACCCTGACCCCACAAAACCCCCCGTCCGGCAGAAAGCCTAGCTCACTCCGCTCCGCTCCGCTCCCCGACGCTCCCATTTCCCCAATCTGCCAAATCCCTAGCGTCGGCGAGCATGTCCAGCACGGGCAGCCACTCCGACGGCAGCTCCAGAGACGAGGAGGAGCTGGCGCTCTGTATCGCGCTCGAGCGCTTGCGGGTCGATACAGGCGGCAGCTCCGGGTCCGGTGCGATGCCCCATATCGCTTGTCGCGGCAGCGCCGATGCCGGCGCTGGCCATTCGTGCATCGCGCACGGATCTGCGAGGCCTGCCCGATCTGCTCCTCCCACCGAACGACCTCCTCCACCTCCGACCGCTGCTCCACGCGAGAAGCACTAGGTTCTAGTGCGCGCTCAACCGACGTCGTGGATGCGGACTCCGGAGTCGGAGGCACGAGCGGCGCCCCGCGAGAGGCAGAGGGCAAGGGAGATGGAAGGCGGGTCCGACGGGTCTATGCAACCCGCCCGCCGCCGCCGGGTGCCAGACGAGGAGGACCGTCTCTTCGAGTGGGCGTATCGCCGGTCAACGACTGAGGCGGAGACGAAGGCCCGACGGCTCCGGAGGCTCAACACCAGGCAGCTTCGGCTCGGCATTGAGCAATCCGAGCGGGAGGCGATGGATGCAGCGAGGGAGGCGGCGAGGGTGGCCAAGCTCAAGCGCAAGCAAGACCGCGTCGGCGCTTGCAAGGCTTCATCGTCATCTCCAATTCCTCCTCCGACATGGACCCCCCTCCTCCCGCGGACTCCTACAACTGCGCCGGCGATCTGAAGGGCAAAGGGTGGTGAAGATCCATCTTATTTCAAGTTTTTAGTTGTAGTTTGAACTTAGAAGGGGAGCCTTGGCGCAGTGGTAAAGCTGCTGCCTTGTGACCATGAGGTCACGGGTTTAAGTCTTGGAAACAGCCTCTTACAGAAATGTTGGGAAAGGCTGCGTACAATAGACCCAAAATGGTCGGACCCTTCCCCGAACCTTGCGCAAGCGGGAACTACATGCACCGGGCTGCCCTTTTTTTAATAGTTGTAGGTTGAACTTGTCCGCCGTATTATGTGTATTATGTGAACTTTGGCTATCTTTCGATGATTCGACTGTGATCTTTTGATGAACCAATTGTGCATTTGTATGTCCGCTCATGATCTACGTAGTTTTTATCAATATTGCATGGTTTAGTATGAATATAGGGGACAGAATATAAGATACGTGGGTGTGGAGACGTGAATATAGGGAGTGCCCGGTCAATGCCATGCGGACACGCCTGGGCGCGTCCGCAAGCGTTTGAGGGGCCGGATTTGCTAAGTCCGGTTGTAGATGCTCTTAGGCTCTAGTGCATATCCAAGCTCAAAGTACCACAAATTATTTTGAACATTTTTTATAATGTTTGAGCATTTTCGAAATTTCATGAAGATTTTCAAAAATTTAGAAACATTAAAAACACTGAATTTGTTAAATTTTTTTGAGACAATGCATTTGTTAAATTTCTGTAGCAACCAGTTTTGTAGCCATTTTTGAAAAAGGGCTCGAAACCGTCCCATCGTTCTGTTCATATAGCACGCTATACAGAAAATAGAAGAAAACCAACATAACTGATCTGGCCCACTTAGGGTCTAATACCTCGCACATCAAGGTCGCACAACTCGGCACGTTCATGGAAGCCTGGGTAGGTGGCAACCACAATGCCGAGGCTCGTGTATAAGCCGGGTATTATTTTCCTCGATAAACCGAGTGTTTCATGTAAGCCGGGCACATTTTTAGCTATACATGGCTTAACCCGTGATATGCCAAGATCTGCGTGTTCGATGTGATTTTGTACCAAAGAAAAAGATCAAAATCATATGTCGTCGTTTACTTATTTATTTTTACTTTCTCTCCTGAGTGACTAACCTCCATAAATTAATCTTGATCTTGGAAGATATTTGTTTTTCTTAAATGCAGGATATACACGGAGAAGAAGATATAAACGTTTATATCTTCTTTTTTCCTCGAAAAAAGAAAAGATATAAACGTACGCATGAGTACAACATTAGTATGCATCCGCTAGCTCATCTTTGATTTAACATACGTGCATGCATGTTGAGGTTGCCCAGGTACTACACACTAGCTAGCTGGCATGTGGTTTAGCTTCGTACGATCCATGCAAGTTAAAATGGCCTATGTATAAACATGCATGCATGCACTTTGAGTCTGCTCACGTACTAACCAATATATACTTGCACTAGATACTCTGTGGCATAGTCTTATAAACAGATGCAGGTTACACTTTAGAGGGCCGAGTCTAGGTCTATGACGTGCCCACAAGATAACATACAGTATGCGTATCTCTAATTTGAGTACCTGTATATACCGGCCAGCGAGCACGCGTATGCGTACTCGAATACCTGTTGCGATTGTTTCAGCCAGCAAACTCCGGGCATAAGTGCGAAGATGGCGATCCAACAAACCTGGCCCACCGGCAGTCGGATAGCTAGGTACGTACGAGATGGTTTTCATTTTTCTGTGTGCAGGCGTACGCGTCAAGGGAAGATAGACATCGGTGGAGCAGATAAGATTGAAGAGGCGACTGCATCTATATCTAGTCCAAGAAGATCGGGACGTTTGGCCCGTCTCTAGCCACCGGGTCGTCCACCTCTTACCTATAAATACTCACCCATGCATACAATAGCGGGGGGCGACCAGGGAGAGGCCAGCAGGGGAGGCGCCCATGCGGCGGCGTCGACGCGGAACCCAGGCAGGAGGGAGGCAGCGGCCGCGGCCAGGAAGAGACGCGCCCCTGGTGCAGCGTCGAGGGGATCGGGCGGACGCACGCGCTACGCTGGAGGTTGCGCTGGCTACGTCCCAAGCTCGGTGACGGGCCGACAGCGCACTGCGTGTGCGCTCCCCCTCGCAGCGGCGCCGTGCCGCAGGCGTCGTGGCTGCGGAGAAGAAGAAGAAGAACGCATCCGCGGCGACGACGGCAGCGAGAGCGCGTTGCCAACGATCCAACCAACGTTGGACGCGCTTCACGCGCCCACGGCGAGCAGGCACCCGACGAGAGGATGACCCCGCTGACTAATTTCTTTTGATATACATGTATTTTCGTCTATCAGGGACATATAGAAGAGATGCCAGCCGGTGCTTCAACCAGATAGAAAACTCACGTACGCATCAAGGACGACCAGGGGACGCGAAATGGCACGCAGCGGACGTGGCCAAGAGGAGACGCGCCACGCGCCGACGGTGGCGCTGGCTTCGTCCCGAGTTCGGTGACGGGCCGACTGCGACGGTGTCAACTTGCAAGGCACGTACTGCGTGTGCGCTGCCGTGAGCTGCTCGCAGCGGTGCCATGTTGGAGGCATCGTGGCGGCAGAGAAGAAGAACACGCCACGGCGACGACGGCGGAGGGAGTGCGTTGCCAACGCTCTGACGTTGGACACGCCACAGCAAGCGAGCACCCGACAAGATGAAGAACGGGCAGCAAAGCATACCCTGCTGACTAACTTCTTTTGATCTATATGTATGCTTTCGTCTAGCAGGCGGCCAAAGAGATGACACCCAGCCAGGAGGCGACGGCGCAGGCGAAATCACCCAGAAGCGGAGCCTCGCCCGAGGAGAGGCGGACGCGCCCAGTTGGAGACGCGCATCGCATGTGGTGCGGCTTCGAGCAGAGGGCCAAGACCCCGCATCGCATGTGGTGCGGCTTCAAGCAGAGGGCCAAGACCTCATGTACGAAGCATCAGGAGAAGAGAAGTCACACATAGGACGCGCCTAGGGCGGCGACAATGCGGAGGCACACACTCGGCAACAACGATGAGCGCGCCGGCAATGGGTTGCCTCCGACTGTGTCAGGCTGCCCGCAAGCAAACCGGCGCCGGCTGAGATGGAGAACAGGGAGCAGATCAAGCCCCACCAATTTATTGTACTTCTTGCCTTCCACCTTACATGTGTTGCAGCAAGAAAAGGAGGCAGAGACGCCACAAGGCCGCCGCCCTTCACAACGCACACACCCATCCATCAGGAGATCCATCCATTCATCACGCATCCATCCGTCGCCGGCGCACTCACCAGCCACCAAGCACGCATCCATCCAACTCACCAGCCAGCCATCACGCCCATCCATCCAACACACGGCAAACCCCTCACAAAACACCAGAGGCAGAACGCATCTTGCAGGAACCGCAGCCGCAACGGAGACCGGCGGCCATCCGTGCAAGGGCGGCAAGGACTTCGACGACGTGAACACCAAGCTCATTTTTCCTGATGGTGAGATGATCGTCTGATTACTGTTTGTCCTGTATCTCTCTCTGCCATCTAGCATACATGCACTACACGTAGAGTATGTGCCGGACACCGGAGACGATGATCGCGTGGTCGCCGCCGTTAAGGACGACTACACCGGACCAGAAAACTGCATCGACATCGTTGGGGTTTGTCTATGCCAGGCCTTTCCTTTTCAGGAGTTACGTTCTTGGCTGGCGATTACTCGGGAGCAGTCGGAGCTCTCCAATGACGCAGCCCAACCGCTAGCGCCGGCGCCCTTACCATGGCGGCCTTCATGGTGCTCGGTGAACAACTCATGGCGTACAGGTCGCGACGCACAGATTGCCACTAACAGGGCCACGGTGAACAGGTTCATGGCAAAGGGTACACGGGCGTACAGGTTCATGGCAAAGGGTACACGGGCGTACAGGTTTTGCACCACGCTCTTGGAGGAGACGAAGTGGTGCAACCGGAGCTCGCTAACGACGCAGCCCGAGACTCTCCTTTCCCTTCACGGTGTACAGGTCCTTGGTGGAACCAATATTCGCAACGACGGGTCTAAGATCGGTTCCTCCTTCATAAGGCCCGCATCCCCGGTGAACAGGTCAATGGCATACAGATCCTTCACCGAATCAAAGATTGCATCGACACTGTACAAGACCGGTCCCTCTTTCGAGAGGCGCACCCACCATGGCGGACAGGTCCTTGGCGTACAGGTCCATGGCATCGCCGACGCATAGGTCACGCTTTCGCGTAGTACCAGCCCAAGGCGATGCGGCCTCTGCGACACCACTTTCCACGACCCCTTTGTCTTGGCGGACCGCCGAATACTCGGCGTCTAGCCGAGACGAGGTGCCAACCACCTCGGCCACGCCCATGTGAGCGCGCGTTAGTTTTTACACTGACGCCGGTCTCCCCAAACCATTACTCCCGCAAGGCGTAGCCCCTTGAACACTCCGATAAGCAACAGGTCGTCAAGAAGTCTAAGCCGAGTGCGACCCATGCTACCCCAACACCAACTACTCCAACGCCGCCAAGACCGACGAGGCACGACGGCGAGGGCGGGCGCGGCCACCGCTAAGGCCACGCTACATGCGGCGCGTGTACCGACGAGGACACGGGCTCTGCCGCCGCCCACACACATCATCATCATCATCATCATGCATGGAGAACGCGAAGCGAAGACGACGAAGACGACCACACAGCTTAATCGGAGGTATCTCGCGGAGCAACCCGCGGGAGTAATTAACCGGGAGCCTTCCGAGGCCCCGGGAACCAGGAGACCGCAATCGCCACAGTCAGGCTGGCCGCGCTAGTAGGCCACGGAGAGCACTTTTTGTTTATGGGATCTTATAATTTTGTTTCTCCAATGAGGTTAATGAAATACTCGTTTCCCGTATCCTTTTGTTTGTGTACTACGGTACACTGGCCCGCCCACATTTTTCTTTTCTTCTTTCCTCGGCGTATGAGAGAAATACACTCCCTCTTCCCTTCGCCCGGAGGCCTAGATGTTTTTCTCGTGTCAAACAAATTGGCACGCCCGGTGGGACATAGTTCTCCTCCCATCTTTGCTGTGCAACAATGGTCGTCAAATTCGTCTTCAAGTCTTCTTCAAGAATATGCCAATTCTTGGGTGCAATTTTAATATGCCTCGTCATTGTCTGGAATTGGAGGCCAAATTCGTGTTCATGAGATGTTGCTATTGTCTGGTGGCATTCGTTGCTCCAAGGGCAAGAAGGTGACGTCTATACATATGGCGAATCTATGGAGCGGGGTGCACACTCTGTGCCCAAGTTCCCCACTAAAGGGCAAAGTCGCCGTCAACAATTAAAAGGCTTGGTAACTTGTAGATGTGTACTAAGCATTCTTTGTTGGTCCGCAAAAAAGGGAGAGCACTCAGAGGGAAGCGCTCACACAGAGGCAGCAACTACACGCGCCAGAGGGAGGCCGCGGGCACCCCGGCGACAGACCATGGGCTGCACCTCGGTGCACTCGTAGGCCGCAGACGATGCACCGACGTCCGCGATGACGACGGACGTCCGCCGGCGAGCCCAGCGAAGCCTTCTCGCCACACGCTACATCAACAATCAACACGAGCATCCGTTTTCATCATAATCAATCTTTTCTATGTTTCTTCTCTCTTTTCATCTCTCGTTTCAGCGAGGAGACCCGAAAAGGAGGAGACGCGCCCGCAGTGTGGCAGCGTCAAAGAAACCAAGGAGGACCGTGCGCTCATCCAGCCCGTAGCGGGGCCGACCGCAGATCAAGCGACGGCTTCTGTGACGATGATGGACGAGGAAGAGACAACACATAGAGGGCGCCCGGAGAGAGGCCTAGGGGGATCGCCCAGAGGGAAGCGCCCACACAAAGGCAGCGACTACATGCGCCGACGAAGGCCGCGGGCACCCGTCGACGGACCATGCGCTCGGCCTCGGTACACTTGTAGCCGGGATTGCTGCAGACGATGTGCCGTCGTCCGCAATGAAGACGGGTGTCCGTTGGCGATCCCGACGAAGCCGTCACTCATCCACGCTGCCACAAGTACATCAACAATCCTAAGCATCCTTCTTCATCAACGACATGTATAATTAATCGTCTCACTTTTCCTCTCTTTTCATCTCTCATTTCACTGAGGAGCGACGATGGAGAGCGCACCCCGGGGAAGGGAGAAGACCAAGAGGAGATGCGACCTGGCGGCAGCATCGGCAAGATCGGGACGTATGGCAGCCAGCCGAGATACACGCGCCCACCGCGGCGGCGCGTACGGCAGGTGGCTCGCTCGCGGCGCTGCAAGCACACATGCGGCAAGACCGGCGAGAGGACGTGGCGGCGGGGGCAGTGACACCCGTCTGAGCTAGACGACGTCGACGGCATCACACACGAAGCTGTTGTGTGTCAAGTCAAGCTCTTCAGAGCACTTGAGACATTTTGAGTTGCATGGTACATGCATGCAAGGGCACGTACGTGCTCTTCTCTTCAATGAGTCGTTTCTTTTTCTTTGGATTTTTAGTAGCACATCAGATCACATAAGGGGGACCAAGTTGAGACAATGCCCACGGCGGCGACGGCGAAGAGATGGAGGGGAGCCGCACCAGCTCCATGGACGTACCCCGATGTCGACGGCCAGAGAGTCCGCCCGCGGCGTCTTCTTCCATGTACTCTTCCACAGTACACATCAACCCACACAGCCAAGAGGCAGCGGCTACACATACACGCGCCAATGGAGGCCACAGGCACCACGTGTTGAGATGACGCGCCGGCGAGCGTGGCAACCTGGGCGTACCACGACGACGCAGGAGGACCGGCCGGCGGTGCCCTCTTCCATACGCATCAACGCTCTACGTCGACACCCATCCGGGAGCGAGGACTGCAGC
This sequence comes from Aegilops umbellulata, assembly GCA_032464435.1. Classification (NCBI taxonomy): domain Eukaryota; kingdom Viridiplantae; phylum Streptophyta; class Magnoliopsida; order Poales; family Poaceae; genus Aegilops; species Aegilops umbellulata. The sequence goes on from CP136059.1 coordinate 424,000,204, forward strand.
TCCATAGGCATACCACGACATCGATGAACACACGCTGGAGAGCTCGCTGGCGGTGTTTTCTTCCATGTACGCTTCCACGGTGACGACGGCAAGCCTGCTGGCGAGTAGAACGGCGTCAACTCCACCATGTCGGCGTCTGGCCCGGCGCCATCTGCACCACCACGACAATGTCGAAGCTGCCGACCTGCAGCTCGGAGTCATCTCCACGGCACCGGCGTGTGGCCCGGCGCCATCTACACCACCACAACAACGACGGAGTTGCCGACCTGCAGCCCGGAATCATCTCCACCGCGCCGGCGCATGGCCCGACGCTATCTACGACACCACGATGATGACGAAGTTGCTGGCTTACAGCCCGACGCCATTTCCACCATGCCGGCGTGCGGCCCGGAGCCATCTACACCACCACAATGAAGTCGAAGCTGCCGGCTTACAGCCCGGCGCCATCTCCACCATGTCGGCGTGTGGCCCGGAGCCATCTACACCACCATGATGATGTCGAAGCTGCCGGCTTACAGCCTGGCGCCATCTCCACCCTGCCGCATGCTATGCGGTGACACTCAAGTCTACTCCAACTTCTACATCAACACCGTTCCCCGACATCGTCCAAGCTCCGACGAGGCAAAGCCACTTCACTGACAAGTCCTTTTCCGATGAAGCTACACCTATCTTGCCGGGCACCGACGAGGCGAAGGCAAGCCACCATGTTCGACACCGACGAGGCGGACACCACCAGGCAGGAACCGACGAGGCGAAGGCCGCCCACCTGTCTGAGCTGACTAGGCCAGACATCTTCATCAGCGGACATCGACAAGCCGGAGGGATACGACTAAGGCTCGCCGGAGCGACGGACGTACCGCTCAACCCTTCTATTCCACCACCTCATCACTGATCTTCCTGAGGAGGTCTTCACCGTCGACCTCGAGGCACCATGGGAGCTCTACTTCGATGGCGCCTCTCGCATGGAGGCCGATGCTGATGGATCCCCAAGACGAAGGGAAGGCGCAAGTTTGGTGTTCAAGACGCCACAAGGAGGGGTGATGTATCACTCATTTTACCTCCTCAAATAAGAATGCTCAAATAACGAGGCAGAGTACGAGGCACTCATCTTCGGCCTTCCCCTAGCGCTCTCCATGGATGTCCGCTTTTTACGGGCCTTTGGTGACTCCCAGCTCATTGTTCGTCAAGTCAATGACATCTACGAAGTTCGCAAGCCTGAACTGGTGCCGTACTACACTGCGGCCCAGAACCTCATGGAGAAATTTCAACATGTTGAAGTGCTCCATGTCCCGCGGAGCAGAAATGCGCCTGCTGATGCCTTGGCAAAGCTAGCGGCAGCATTGGTGCTCCCGGATAATAAGACCAGGCAGGTAAATGTTGAAGAAAGGTGGCTCCTCCCAGCTGTTCTGGAGCTTATCCCGACGGAGTACGAAGTCAACTCCATCATGACGAACGCCGTGGAGGAAGACGAGTGGCTGCAACTCTTCCTCGACTACTTCAAGCATTGCAGTCTCCCCGACGACCCCGTCACGAGACGCCAACTACAATGACGAATCCCCTTTTATCTTTATGAAGAAGGTGTCCTATACAGGAGGTCTCATGGACAGGAGGTCCTACTCCGGTACGTCAATCGAGGGGAAGCCGAGAAGATCCTCCAGGAGATGCACCATGGAGTCTGCGGCGGGCACCAAGGAGGAGCTAAGATGTATCATAGCATACGTCTTGCAGGATACTACTGGCCCGGCGTCATGGCGGACTGCCTTCGGGTGGCCAGGTCATGCCACAACTGTCAAGTACATGGTGACTTCAAGCACCAACCGCCGGTCCCGCTTCACCCTACAGTTCCCTCTTGGCCATTTGACGCCTGGGGAATCGACGTCATCGGCCTCATTGACCCTCCGTCATCCGGGGGGGGGGGGCATCGTTTCATCCTCGCCGCGACGGACTACTTCTCCAAATGGGTGGAAGCCGTTCCACTAGCTAATTTTTTTAAATAATACATTTTTTTATTAAATTGCGCAAATATTACGCTAAAAAAATATTTTTCAAAAACAATACACCGTCGGCCCGCAGCGGGCCGACTGGGCCTAGTCAGCCCGCAGCGAGCCGAGTGGCAGCAGTCGGCCAGTAGCGGGCCGACAGCTGGCCCGCCTGGCACGTGTCGGCCCCCGATTGGGCTGGCCACGTCGCGAGGGGGAGAGAGGGAGCTGTCGGCGCGGGCGGGCCCCTGTCAGCCTGCCGCGGGCCGATCGGCCAGCTGCTGGCCGACAGGGCGTGGCCCCACCTGGCGCGCGGCTGGCCCGGCTCCCTGCGCTGCCTTATCCTCTCCTCCGTCTGCCTCCACGCCCAGCGCTCTTCTTCTTCTGTTCTTCCTTTCTCCTCTCTCTGTACAAAAATGCCACCAATTTCTACACCTAAATGAGCCAGTTTTTTGCAGTTTTGGCACCGTGAATGGATTCAACTTAGCTAGGGCAGCCAAAAGAGGTCTCGATCTACTGATGGGGTAGCTCGTGGTGGTTGTGGTGAGCATTTTGGTGGAGGTGGTGGTGGTGAAGTTGGGGCAGTGTGCTGGAGGTGAAGCTCGTCGTTCGTCGTTGGAAGCGGAGCACGGGCAGTTTGTTGGCGCCGTTCGTCGTTCTTCGTTCGCACGCACGCTTCAAGGGTATATTTCAGAAAACATTTTATTTTTCGTAGGTGCTCCGGTAGTATTTGTTAATATGTTTCGATGTGAAATAAATTAGGTGTGCGATTATTGTTATTTGCCCCATAGTATACGTAAATATATTTAGATGTCAACTAATTATTTATGTAAAAATGTGTAGTTGCTCCGGTGATATTCCGTACTATATGTGGATGTGAAGTATTTAGTAGTGTCAGTATTTGCAGTAGCTCCGGTAAAATCCGTATTTAGGAGTGTCAGTATTTGGAGTAGCTCCGGTAAAATCCGTAACATATTTGGAGTAGCTCCGGTAAAATCCGTAATATAGTTGTAGTTGTAGGCAGTCAAATATTAAAATCTATAAATATTTGTAGTTGCTCCGGCAAATATTTGTAATATACTTGTAGGTGTGTGAATTGTATTAGTTGCTCCGTTAATATTCTGTAATATATATAGACATGTCTAATATTTGATAGTGAATATTATTTCATTGTTGAAAAAAAATAGGTGAGCCGAGATGTCTGATGTAGTGAAGGTCAGATTTTACTACGGTCCTGGTACTGTCCAAACAACTGAGATGGGAGCAGATCTGAGTGAATTTACTCACATAGAGGTGCCAATGAGCGCACCTCAAACATGGCCAGTCAGTCAGGTGAAAGAATGGATTGCGGCAAGTTTAGGTCTTGATACTGAAACACACACCGTCGGTGTTCATGCATTATGGACACGGTCAAGTACAATAATTTACTTTTATTTGAGGCCGATAGAGCAAGACTCCGATTGGGTGCGGTGGTTACAAGGTTGTGAACAAAGGGGATGCAATCCTATTGCTTTAGTGCTTCCCGTAGTGAAGGAGGTCACTGCACATGAAGGCGAGGGTGGCTACGATCCTGGTCATAGCAGTGTAGGGAGGCAGTTATTTATGTCAAATACTGGAGATGATGGTTACGAACAAGGACAGAGCAGTCAGGTAGAAGGAGGAAATGCTTATGGTTACGAACCAGGGCAGAGTAGTCAGGTAGAAGGAGGAAATGCCGATGGTGATTACAATGGCGAGGTGGACGCTGACGAGGTAGATGGGCACATGCAGGACCAGATGGAAGAAGAAGACACTGATGTTGAAAGGGGTCATGCCCATGATTCTGACGAGTCAGATGAAGAAGAAAATGCAGAGGAGGTCCCGAATCCTGCATGGTGGAATCATGACTTCTCATCTGCAATGACCGTGAATGATGGACATGATTCAACTTGGCAATATCACCAGAACAATATTGCAACGGGTGCTATGTATCCGAACAAGCAAGCCCTGAAGGATGCAATAATTAATTGGGCAATGTCCACGCAAAGGGTTTTCACAGCTCAGGTGTCCAGTCAGAAATTCCTGACAATGGTATGCAAGAACGCAGATTGTCCCGCCAGGGTGCACGGCTTTCTCCCTAAGTATGGCACAAGTTGGGTGATAAGTGACTTAGTTAATCATACTTGTCTTATTCCCTGCATCCCTCAAGATCATGCCAACCTTTCATCCACGCTTATTGCGCGGTTGTTTTACGATGAGATAGTGCTGGGCAAAGCTATGGAAGTGAAGGTAGTCCAGACAAAAGTCTTCGCCAGGTTCAAGTACAGAATTTCTTATGGAAAGGCTTGGAGGGCTAAGCATGCGATGCTTGAGAGGAGATTTGGTTCTTATTTTGATGCATATGACTCTGTTGTCCAGCTCCTCCACACCCTGCAGCAGCGGAATCTAGGCACCTATATCGATATCCAAGACATGTTCATGCCAGAGTTCCCAACTGTGAGGGTGCTGCATCGTCTCTTCTTCTCTTTCGATGTATGCATCGAAGCTTTTAGGCATTGCCGACCGGTGATATGTGTTGACGGTACTTTCCTCACATGCAAGTACAAGGGTCAGATCCTAACAGCCATAGGTCAAGACGGCCAAAATCAAGTCGTCCCACTCGCATTTGCTTTTGTGGAGAGTGAGAACATTGAAAGTTGGACATGGTTCTTCAGGCAGTTGAAAGTATCAGTTGTGAAGGAGAAGCCCAATGTGTGCATCCTTCATGACAGGCATGCAGGTATAATCAGTGCGATAAGGACACTGACAAACCCAGGCCCTGAGGAACAAGTTCCATGGCAGGACTTGCAGAGTCGTTGGTGCATGCGCCATCTGGGGGCTGATTTCTTCTCGCAGTTTAGAAATAAGAACCTGATGAATTTGTTCAAAAAACTCTGCAAGCAGAACCAGTTATGGAAGTACAATTTGATACGCGATAGACTTAATGTGTGCACGTAGAGACACGTGAGGGACAGGAAAGCTGCAAGAGATGCAGCGGTGAGGGCACATGTTGAAGCAGTAGCTGCACAGTTGGCAACAGGAACAGCGGCCGTGGAGGAGGAGCCTGTTGGGCTATGTGACTTGCCAGGTTTTGACCCACCTGGTACTAGGAGAAGGCTTGGTAGGTCGATTAAAACCTTCGAGCAGTGGATAGAGCATGAGCCTCTGGAGAGGTGGTCTTTGCTACATGACACACATGGAGCAAGGTACGGTGTCATGACAACGAACCTCGCGGAAACATACAATTTTGTCCTCAGAGGAAACTGGGCATTGCCACTTACAGCTATCGTTGAGGGTATTTTCTATGGCACCGTCAAGTATTTCAGAGATAGACGTCAAAAAGCAGAGCAACATATCTTCAACAACCCGAATACACGGTATTGTGAAAGAGTCACAAAGTATATGGACAACAAGATGCAAAAAGCTAGGTCACACACTGTAGTCGCCATCGGTAATCAAGAAAGAAGGTTTGAGGTCCGCTTAGCCAACAACAAATTTGGATGTGCAAATGAGTTGAGGACGCATGAGGTGAAAATTGGTAATGAAGCCTGGCCAACGTGTGAGTGCACATGCAACAAACCGAAATTGCTTCACCTACCTTGCTCACATGTACTTGCTGCTTGCGGGCAGCTTGGAATGGACGCAATATCGTTTGTGTCTCCATTTTTTCTGAAAGAGTCTGTCGTCAATACCTGGACCGGTGAGCTGATGGGTTTTCGATCAATGGGTAATTTCAACACTGTTAACCCCGCTGAAAGGCGTTACATTCCAAATCTAGAGCATATGCGTACAAGTAGAGGCAGACGACAGTGTCAGCGCATCCAGAATAATATGGATGAATCTGAAGCAGGAGGTCAAACTAGGCAATGCATTCTATGCAATGAATTTGGCCATAGGGATACTAATTGTCCCACTTTCGTCACTGGGCGTGGACGAGGCAACCGGGGAAGAAGAGGAGGTAGAGGCAGTAGAGGAGTAAGGGCGAGAGGAAGAAACTAAGCTAGCAGTAGTATGTTCTGAATTTGTACTAAGTGTGGCACTATGTTCTGAATTTGTATTAAGTGTGGCACTATGTTCTGAATTTGTATTAAGTGTGGCACTATGTTCTGAATTTGTATTAAGTGTGGCACTATGTTCAGAATTTATATTAAGTGTGACACTATGTTCTGAATTTGTATTAAGTGTGGCACTATGTTCTAAATTTTTATTAAGTGTGGCACTATGTTCTGAATTTTTTATGTGCAGGAATGTCGGGAATGTGGTTGCTGAATGGGGACATTGATAGGGGTCATCGTGCTGCGATATGGTCTGAGCGCAAGCTTGAGCCTCTGGTCACTCGTCCTCCTAAGGAAAACTGGATGATACATCGAGAATGGCTTCAGCGGTACGTGCTTTGTTAATTTGCACACTGACATGCATATTAATGGGAGACACTAACCGAAATGTTCTCTGATGAAGGTTGAAATGGGCCGGCCTTTTACCTTTCGCGCGTCTTGTTGAGTCTATCCCGGGTGAGAAACACCTCGCCATCGACGGGTCCTTGCTGAGCTGCTTAGTGGACCGTTGGAGGCCAGAGACCCACACGTTTCACTTCCGATGGGGAGAGATGGCCCCTACTCTGGAGGATGTGTCACTTTTGCTCGGACTACCGTTGGCAGGTCATGCCATAGGACCGTTGGACGCACCGGCTGGTTGGGAGCGAGCTCTTACACAACGTTTTCATGGTGTTTTTCCGGATGCTCCGGATCTGGTATGGGAGCATCACGGACCTAAGTATGAGTGGTTGCTCAATTTCCGGGTAATTTTCCCTACCTCTTATCTTCAAGTTCTCGTGCATACAGTTTTACAGAAAATAATTGCGGCTTACTAAAACTTTCTCTTTGCTTAATGCAGATCCAGAACTTTCGGGCGCCGTTGACTGCGGAACAGATCACTCGGAGCCTGGAGGCCTACTTAATGTGGCTTTTCGGCAAGGTGATGTTCACGGAGAACCATGTCACCACTATTAGTGCGCTCTACATCCCTATGGCACTCGAGATAGCGAGCGCTCAGACGGCGGATGATATCAGACAGAGGAGTTGGGGTTCGGCGGTCTTAGCGGCTACATACCGAGGTATGTGCAACGGTTGCCAGCTTACATCGAGAAAGCCAGCCCTTCTTGGATGCCCTCTATTCCTACAACTGTGGTCGTGGGAGAGGTTCTCTATAGGGCGACCAGATGTACGTGTTCGTGAGCCTATGGACGCCATGTTTGATGTTGACGGCATCGACATGCCTACTTTCGGTCTGTGTTGGACACGTCGCGAGGTATGCACCGTTTTGTAGTTTAATGCAACTTTTTTCTGCACAAGAGATAGTTCGATGGTAGCGGATACTAACTTTTGTTTTCTGCAGAGACGCTTTGCTAGTGATCAGACCAGGAAGGCATACACAACATTGAACGAGCAGTTCGATGCGTACACCGGGGTCATCTGGCAGCCCTATACGGAAGCAACCATACATGCGAGATACCCTGGTGGTATATCTGTGCTATGCACAAGGGACCGAGATTACTGGATGACAAAATCAAAGATCATCTTTGATGTCTTCGTTGAGGAGATGGCACAACAGAGGGTTATGAGGCAATTTGGTCTTCTGCAGTTGGAGCTGCCTCCCCTTATAGAGAACCCGGTGCCAGCACACATCCACAGGTATTAACCAGTTTTTCAATGTTGCATTATCTTTCATAGTACTCTATTCGAAACTTTAGGTAATTGTTGAACACACACCATAATTTTAGGATGACAAGGAAGGGCATGAACAGGACAACTGCTGACTGGCTAGTTAGACTAGAGCCGTATGTTATAGAATGGGAGACAACAAACACAAATCTATGGCATGAGAATCACAATTTTGATCTCAATGAATTCAATCTCTATTTGCGGCGCTACATGACCGGAACACGGTTACGCATCGTTGAGCACTCCCACCCAGAGGAGATACCGGATCCTACTCTGTGGGATATGTACCCGAGCTATGACACTTCGGGCTCTAGGCAGTACGCGGTAAGATATATTTTCTTTAAGTAATGTTGTCACATACTTTGACGTGCAAGAGACAAACATTATTAATCGTCATGGAAATTTGCAGGCTTCCTTGACGCACGATATCTACAATGACGTGACCACCTTTGGACGATCATGTTGGAAATATGCCCTAGAGGCAATAATAAAAGGATTATTATATTTCCTTGTTCATGATAATTGTCTATTGTTCATGCTATAATTGTGTTGTTCGGAAATCATAATACATGTGTGAATACATAGACCACAATGTGTCCCTAGTAAGCCTCTAGTTGACTAGCTCGTTGATCAATAGATAGTCATGGTTTCCTGACTATGGACATGGGGATGCCATTGATAACGGGATCACATCATTAGGAGAATGATGTGATGGACAAGACCCAAACCTAAGCATAGCACAAAAGATCGTATAGTTCGTTTGCTAGAGCTTTTCTGAATGTCAAGTATCATTCCTTAGACCATGAGATTATGCAACTCCCGGATACCGTAGGAGTGCTTTGGGTGTATCAAACATCACAACGTAACTGGGTGACTATAAAGGTGCACTACAGGTATCTCCGAAAGTATCTGTTGGGTTGGCATGAATCGAGACTGGGATTTGTCACTCTGTGTGACGGAGAGGTATCTCTGGGCCCACTCGGTAAGACATCATCATAATGAGCTCAATGTGATCAAGGTGTTGTTCACGGGATGATGTATTATGGGAACGAGTAAAGAGACTTGCTGGTAACGAGATTGAACAAGGTATCGGTATACCGACGATCGAATCTCGGGCAAGTATCATACCGATAGACAAAGGGAATTGAGTACGGGATTGATTAAGTCCTCGACATCGTGGTTCATCCGATGAGATCATCGAGGAGCATGTGGGAGACAACATGGGTATCCAGATCCCGCTGTTGGTTATTGACCGGAGATCGTCTCGGCCATGTCTGCATGTCTCCCGAACCCGTAGGGTCTACACACTTAAGGTTCGGTGACACTAGGGTTGTTAAAGATATTAGTATGCAGCAAACCGAAGGTTGTTCGGAGTCCCGGATGAGATCCCGGACGTCACGAGAGGTTCCGGAGGTAAAGAATAATATATAGGAAGTGTCGTTTCGGCCATCGGGAATGATCTGGGGGTCGCCGGTATTGTACCGGGACCACCAGATGGGTCCCGGGGGTCCACCGGGTGGGGCCACCCATCCCGGAGGGCCCCGTGGGCTGAAGTGGGGAGGGAACCAGCCCATAGTGGGCTGGTGCGCCCCCCCATGGGCCTCCCCCTGCGCCTAGGGTTGGAAACACTAGGGCAAGGGGCGCCCCACATGGCTTGGGGGGCAAGCCTCCCCCCTGGCCGCCGCCCCCCCTGGAGATGGATCTCCAGGGCCGGCGCCCCCCCTAGGGGGCCTATATAAAGGGGGGGGGGGAGGGAGGGCAGCCGTACCCTGCAGCCTTGGCGCCTCCCTCTCCCCGTTACACCTCTCCCTCTCTCCATAGTTGCTTGGCGAAGCCCTGCTGGAACTCTGCTGCATCCACCACCACGCCGTCATGCTGCTGGATCTTCATCAACCTCTCCTTCCCCCTTGATGGATCAAGAAGGAGGAGACGTCATCCCGACCGTACGTGTGTTGAACGCGGAGGCCGTTCGGCACTAGGTCATCGGTGATTCGGATCACGGCGAGTACGACTCCATCATCCACGTTCTTCTTGAATGCTTCCGTTGCGATCTACAAGTGGTATGTAGATGCTCTCCTATCCCCTCGTTGCTAGAATACTCCATGGATAGATCTTGGTGATGCGTAGGAAAATTTTAATTTCTGCTACGATACCCAACAGTGATATCAGAGCTAGGTCTATGCGTAGTTTCTATGCACGAGTAGAACACAAAGTAGTTGTGGGCGTCGAATTGTCAATTCTTCTTGCCGTTACTAGTCCTATCTTGGTTCAGCGGTATTGTGGGATGAAGCGGCCCGGACCAACCTTACACGTACGCTTACGTGAGACCGGTTCCACCGACTAACATGCACTAGGTGCATAAGGTGGCTGGCGGGTGTCTGTCTCTCCCACTTTAGTTGGATCGGATTCGATGAACAGGGTCCTTATGAAGGGTAAATAGAGATTGACAATTCACGTTGTGGTTTTAACGTAGGTAAGAAACGTTCTTGCTAGCAACCTATAACAGCCACGTAAAAACTTGCAACAACAATTAGAGGACGTCTAACTTGTTTTTGCAGCAAGTGCTTTGTGATGTGATATGGCCAGAAGTTGTGATGAATCATGTATGTGATGTATGAGATGATCTTGTTATTGTAATAGGAATCACGACTTGCATGTCGATGAGTATGACAACCGGCAGGAGCCATAGGAGTTGTCTTTATTTATTTATGACCTGCGTGTCAACTTAAATCGTCATGTAATTAATTTACTTTATTGCTAAAGCGTTAGCCATAGTAGTAGAAGTAATAGTTGACGTGACAACTTCACGAAGACACGATGATGGAGATCATGGTGTCATGCCGGTGACGAAGATGAACATGGCGCCCCGAAGATGGAGATCAAAGGAGCAAAATGATATTGGCCATATCATGTCACTATTTGATTGCATGTGATGTTTATCATGTTTTTACATCTTATTTGCTTAGAACGACGGTAGCATAAATAAGATGATCCCTCATTAAAATATCAAAAATGTGTTCTCCCTAACTGTGCACCGTTGCTAAGGTTCGTCGTTCCGAAGCACCACGTGATGATCGGGTGTGATAGGTCCTTACGTTCGCATACAACGGGTGTAAGCCAGATTTACACACGCAATACACTTAGGTTGGATTGACGAGCCTAGCATGTACAAACATGGCCTCGGAACACGGAGGGCCGAAAGGTCGAACATGAGTCGTATAGAAGATACGATCAACATGGAGATGTTCACCGATGATGACTAGTCCGTCTCACGTGATGATCGGACACGGCCTAGTTGACTCGGATCATGTATCACTTATATGACTAGAGGGATGCCAAATCTGAGTGGGAGTTCATTCATTAATTTGATTAGATGAACTTAATTATCATGAACTTAGTCTAAATCTTTACAATATGTCTTGTAGATCAAATGGCCCACGGTAATGTCACCCTCAACTTCAACGCGTTCCTAGAGAAAACCAAGCTGAAAGATGATGGCAGCAATTATTCGGACTGGGTACGGAACCTGAGAATCATCCTCATAGCAGCCAAGAAAGATTATATCCTAGAAGCACCGCTAGGTGAAGCACCATTCCCAGCAAACTAGGACGTTATGAACGCCCATCAGTCACGTGCTGATGATTACTCCCTCGTTCAGTGCGGCATGCTTTACAGCTTAGAACCGGGGCTCCAAAAGCGTTTTGAGCAACACGGAGCATATGAGATGTTCGAGGAGCTGAAATTGATTTTCCAAGCTCATGCCCGGGTCGAGAGATATGATGTCTCCGACAAGTTCTTTAGCTGCAAGATGGAGGAAAATAGCTCTGTCAGTGAACACATACTCAAGATGTCTGGGTTGCACAACCGCTTGACTCAGCTGGAAGTTAATCTCCCGGATGAGGCGGTCATTGACAGAATCCTTCAGTCGCTCCCACCTAGCTACAAGAGCTTCGTGATGAACTACAATATGCAGGGGATGGAAAAGACCATTCCCGAGTTGTATTCAATGCTGAAATCTGCGGAGGTGGAGATCAAAAAGGAACATCAAGTGTTGATGGTGAATAAAACCACTAAGTTCAAGAAAGGCAAGGGTAAGAAGAACTTCAAGAAGGACGGCAAGGAGGTTGCCGCGCCTGGTAAATCAGTTGCCAGGAAGAAGTCAAAGAATGGACCCAAACCTGAATCTGAGTGCTTTTATTGCAAGGGAAATGGTCACTCGAAGCGGAATTGCCCCAAGTACTTAGCAGATAAGAAGGCCGGCAACACTAAAGGTATATGTGATATACATGTAATTGATGTGTACCTTACCAGTGCTCATAGTAGCTCCTGGGTATTTGATACCGGTGCCGTTGCTCATATTTGTAACTCAAAACAGGAGCTGCGGAATAAAAGGAGACTGGCGAAGGACGAGGTGACGATGCGCGTCGGGAATGGTTCCAGGGTCGATGTGATCGCCGTCGGCACGCTACCTCTACATTTACCTACGGGATTAGTTTTGAACCTCAATAATTGTTATTTAGTACCAAGTTTGAGCATGAACATTGTATCTGGATCTCGTTTAATGCGAGATGGCTACTCATTTAAATCCGAGAATAATGGTTGTTCTATTTATATGAGTGATATGTTTTATGGTCATGCTCCGATGGTCAATGGTTTATTCTTAATGAATCTCGTGCGTGATAATACACATATTCATAGTGTGAATACCAAAAGGTGTAAAGTTGATAACGATAGTCCCACATACTTGTGGCACTGCCGCCTTGGTCACATTGGTATCAAGCGCATGAAGAAGCTCCATGCTGATGGACTTTTGGAGTCTCTCGATTATGAATCGTTTGACACATGCGAACCATGCCTCATGGGCAAAATGACCAAGACTCCATTCTCAGGGACAATGGAGCGAGCAACCAACTTGTTGGAAATCATACATACAGATGTGTGTGGTCCAATGAGCGTTGAGGCTCGCGGAGGCTATCGTTATGTTCTCACTCTCACTGATGATTTGAGTAGATATGGGTATGTCTACTTAATGAAACACAAGTCTGAGACCTTTGAAAAGTTCAAGGAGTTTCAGAGTGAGGTTGAGAATCAACGTGACAGAAAAATAAAGTTCTTACGATCAGATCGTGGGGGAGAATATTTAAGTCACGAATTTGGCACACACTTAAGAAAATGTGGAATCGTTTCACAACTCACGCCGCCTGGAACACCTCAGCGTAATGGTGTGTCCGAACGTCGTAATCGCACTCTATTGGATATGGTGCGGTCTATGATGCCTCTTACAGATCTACCGCTATCATTTTGGGGATACGCTCTAGAGACAGCCGCATTCACTTTAAATAGGGCACCGTCTAAATCCGTTGAGACGACACCGTATGAATTATGGTTTGGGAAGAAACCTAAGCTATCATTTTTGAAAGTTTGGGGTTGCGATGTTTATGTCAAGAAACATCAACCTGAAAAACTCAAACCCAAATCGGAAAAATGTGTCTTCATAGGATATCCCAAGGAAACAGTTGGGTATACCTTCTACCTCAGATCCGAAGGCAAGATCTTTGTTGCCAAGAACGGGTCCTTTCTAGAGAAAGTGTTTCTCGCGAAAGAAGTAAGTGGGAGGAAAGTAGAGCTTGATGAAGTACTACCTCTTGAAAATCAGAGTAGCGCAGCTCAGGAAAATGTTCCTGTGGTGCCTGCACCGATTAGAAAGGAGGTTAATGATGATGATCAAGATACTTCTGATCAAGCTCCTACTGAACTTCGTAGGTCCACAAGGACGCGTTCCGCACCAGAGTGGTACAGCAACCCTGTCCTGGAAATCATGTTGTTGGAAAACGGTGAACCTTCGAACTATGAAGAAGCGATGGCGGGCCCAGATTCTGACAAATGGCTAGAAGCCATGAAATCCGAGATAGAATCCATATATGAAAACAAAGTATGGACTTGGAATGACTTGCCCGATGATCGGCGAGCCATAGAAAATAAATGGATCTTTAAGAAGAAGACAGACGCGGATGGTAATGTGACCATCTATAAAGCTCGACTTGTCGCTAAGGGTTATCGGCAAGTTCAAGGGGTTGACTACAATGAGACTTTCTCTCCCGTAGCGAAGCTGAAGTCCGTCCGAATCATGTTAGCAATTGCCGCATACTATGATTATGAGATATGGCAAATGGACGTCAAAACGGCATTCCTTAACGGATTTCTTAAGGAAGAATTGTATATGATGCAGCCGGAAGGTTTTGTCGATCCTAAAAATGCTAACAAAGTATGCAAGCTCCAGCGCTCTATCTATGGGCTGGTGCAAGCATCTCGGAGTTGGAACATTCGCTTTGATGAGATGATCAAAGCGTTTGGGTTTATGCAGACTTATGGAGAAGCCTGCGTTTACAAGAAAGTGAGTGGGAGCTTCGTAGCATTTCTCATATTATATGTGGATGACATACTATTGATGGGAAATGATATAGAATTCTTGGAAAGCATAAAGGCCTATTTGAACAAATGTTTTTCAATGAAGGACCTTGGAGAAGCTGCTTATATATTAGGCATCAAGATCTATAGAGATAGATCGAGACGCCTCATCGGTCTTTCACAAAGTACGTATCTTGACAAGATTTTGAAGAAGTTCAAAATGGATCAGTCCAAGAAGGGGTTCTTGCCTGTATTGCAAGGTGTGCGATTGAGCACGGCTCAATGCCCGACCACGACAAAAGATATAGAAGAGATGAGTGTCTTCCCCTATGCCTCAGCCATAGGGTCTATTATGTATGCCATGCTGTGTACCAGACCCAATGTAAACCTTGCCGTGAGTTTGGTAGGTAGGTACCAAAGCAATCCCAGCAAGGAACACTGGACAACGGTCAAAAACATCCAGAAGTACCTGAAAAGGACTAAGGATATGTTTCTCGTTTATGGAGGTGCCGAAGAGCTCGTCGTAAAGGGTTACGTCGACGCCAGCTTCGACACAGATCTGGATGACTCCAAGTCACAAACCGGATACATGTATATTTTGAATGGAGGGGCAGTAAGCTGGTGCAGTTGCAAGCAAAGCGTCGTGGCGGGATCTACATGTGAAGCAGAGTATATGGCAGCCTCGGAGGCAGCACAAGAAGCAGTCTGGGTGAAGGAGTTCATTACCGACCTAGGAGTCATACCCAATGCGTCGGACCCGATGACTCTCTTCTGTGACAACACTTGAGCAATTGCCCTTGCGAAGGAGCCCAGGTTTCACAGGAAGACCAGGCATATCAAGCATCGCTTCAAATCCATTCGTGAAAGTGTTCAAAATGGAGACATAGAGATTTGTAAAGTACATACGGACATGAATGTGGCAGATCCGTTGACTAAACCTCTCCCTAGAGCAAAACATGATCAACACCAAAATTCCATGGGTGTGCGATTCATCACAATGTAACTAGACTATTGTCTCTAGTGCAAGTGGGAGACTGTTGGAAATATGCCCTAGAGGCAATAATAAAAGGATTATTATATTTCCTTGTTCATGATAATTGTCTATTGTTCATGCTATAATTGTATTGTTCGGAAATCATAATACATGTGTGAATACATAGAACACAATGTGTCCCTAGTAAGCCTCTAGTTGACTAGCTCATTGATCAATAGATAGTCATGGTTTCCTGACTATGGACATGGGGATGCCATTGATAACGGGATCACATCATTAGGAGAATGATGTGATGGAAAAGGCCCAAACCTAAGCATAGCACAAAAGATCGTATAGTTCGTTTGCTAGAGCTTTTCTGAATGTCAAGTATCATTCCTTAGACCATGAGATTATGCAACTCCCGGATACCGTATGAGTGCTTTGGGTGTATCAAACGTCACAACGTAACTGGGTGACTATAAAGGTGCACTACAGGTATCTCCGAAAGTATCTGTTGGGTTGGCATGAATCGAGACTGGGATTTGTCACTCCGTGTGACGGAGAAGTATCTCTGGGCCCACTCGGTAAGACATCGTCATAATGAGCTCAATGTGATCAAGGTGTTGTTCACGGGATGATGTGTTACGGGAACGAGTAAAGAGACTTGCCGGTAACGAGATTGAACAAGGTATCGGTATACCGACGATCGAATCTCGGGCAAGTATCGTACCGGTAGACAAAGGGAATTGAGTACGGGATTGATTAAGTCCTCGACATCGTGGTTCATCCGATGAGATCATCGAGGAGCATGTGGGAGCCAACATGGGTATCCAGATCCCGCTGTTGGTTATTGACCGGAGATTATCTCGGCCATGTCTGCATGTCTCCCGAACCCGTAGGGTCTACACACTTAAGGTTCGGTGACGCTAGGATTGTTAAAGATATTAGTATGCAGCAAACCGAAGGTTGTTCAGAGTCCCGGATGAGATCCCGGACGTCATGAGAGGTTCCGGAGTGGTCCGGAGGTAAAGAATAATATATAGGAAGTGTTGTTTCGGCCATCGGGAATGATCTGGGGGTCGCCGGTATTGTACCGGGACCACCAGATGGGTCCCGGGGGTCCACCGGGTGGGGCCACCCATCCCGGAGGGCCCCGTGGGCTGAAGTAGGGAGGGAACCAACCCATAGTGGGCTGGTGCGCCCCCCATGGGCCTCCCCCTGCGCCTAGGGTTGGAAACACTAGGGCAGGGGGCGCCCCACATGGCTTGGGGGGCAAGCCTCCCCCCCTGGCCGCCGCCCCCCCTGGAGATGGATCTCCAGGGCCGGCGCCCCCCCTAGGGGGCCTATATAAAGGGGGGGGGGAGGGAGGGCAGCCGTACCCTACAGCCTTGGCGCCTCCCTCTCCCCGTTACACCTCTCCCTCTCTCCGTAGTTGCTTGGCGAAGCCATGCTGGAACTCTGCTGCATCCACCACCACGCCGTCGTGCTGCTGGATCTTCATCAACCTCTCCTTCCCCCTTGCTGGATCAAGAAGGAGGAGACGTCATCCCGACCGTACGTGTGTTGAACGCGGAGGTGCTATCCGTTCGGCACTAGGTCATCGGTGATTCGAATCACGGCGAGTACGACTCCATCATCCACGTTCTTCTTGAACGCTTCCGTTGCGATCTACAAGTGGTATGTAGATGCTCTCCTATCCCCTCGTTGCTAGAATACTCCATGGATAGATCTTGGTGATGCGTAGGAAAATTTTAATTTCTGCTACGATAGCCAACAGATCACTGTCGTCTGGACCTCTTCTTCAGCACCGTCCACTGCTACAACCCTTCTTGGAACGAATTCAGAACAAGATACGGACTGTCTACGAGGCTATCACGTGCACCCGGAGAACCGACGTTGTTCAGCAGCAGCAGCAGCAGCCGCGTCACTCCACGCACCGACATCAACCACGTCCACGTCTAGCACTTCAGCCGACAGCCAGGCCACCCCGTCCTGATCAACCTGGCAGTTCAACGTGGCAGCAACCACAACACTATGGTCCCACGTTGAGCTTCGTGTTTTCTCCACAGCCACAGCAACACGGTCCATCGTCGAGCTTCATGTTTTCTCCACAGCCACAACAGCACGGTCCCTCGTCTAGCTTCGTGTTTGAGCCAGAGCAGCCGTCACAGCCAGCAGGTATGTGTCTGCGTATTTATTGTTTTCAATATTAATTGACGCAACCTCATTCTTCATGATGAAACGTTCCATCCCGCAGGAGCCTACGGATATCAGGCGTCTATGTCGGCATCACATGATACGTGGGGGAGTGATCAACATCCCGAGGAGAACATACAGGCTCAGATGTCGCAGCACACCCAGTGGATGAACATGTATTCGACTCCTCCACCAGGCCCCACACAGGATACACAGCATGACCAGGTAGAGTCTGAGATTCCTCCTCATCACATTAGGCCACCCGACAGGTGGGGATGGTCGCCGCTTCCAGATCCGCCTCCCCGCCAGGGCAGACGTCGTCACTGACGCTTCTATCTATCAGTAGAGACATTACCATCTATTTATGTGTGAGACTTATGTCTATTCTATGTATGAGACAAATGACTATGTACTTATGTATGAGACATATGCCTACTCTATTTTAGTACTCTGTTATCCGAACTACACGATCATATTTAGATAGAACATAATGCTCATACAACAACACATTACAAACAACTGGATAGAACTACATCTAAATTAAATGGTACGTACGACTGAACTCACAACATACATCATAATAACTACATGAAGTCATCATCGTCATCCTTGATCGATGCAGAACTCTTGCCCTTCGATGATGAAGAACTCTTGCCCTTCGATGATGCAGAAACCTTGCCCTTCGATGATGAAGAACCCGAAAGCGGCGGCATGAAGATATCATCTTCATCCTCGCTCTCCTCAGTCCATAAACATGGATTATTTGCTGCAGTCCTTCTGAAAGTTTCACTCTTCGGCACCACTACCTTCTTCCACCTTTCATCCAACCTAAGAAGTTCTTTACGTACCTCCTCATAGGTCCTTTCAGGCCACCCAAACCTACGTAATTGGTGAGCCAACTCATTCATTATAGTGTCATTACCGGTGAGTTCGTCCCATGGAACTATCCTATTGTCCATCCTGAAATCGGTAGCTAGCCTCAGAAGAGTCGTGCTCATCCCAGGGTGAAAACTACGATCGAAAGGATAATGGGACATCTCAACTACACTACACTGGAATGCTTATCCACCTCTGTCTCAAGGGGGTTTTATAGGTAGAGAGGAGAAAATGGCGGGAAAGAACGACTACGGTATGGAGGGAAAGAGTTGGCGGGAAATGGGTGGCGGCAAATGGGTCGCGGGAAAGAGTTGGTGCGAACATATGGCGGGAAACGGGTGGCGGGAAAGACTTGGCGGGAGGTGTCGATCTACTGACGGGGTAGCTCGTGGTGGTCGTGGTGAGCATTTTGGTGGAGGTGGTGGTGGTGAAGTTGGGGCAGTGTGGTGGTGGTGAAGTTGGGGCAGTGTGGTGGAGGTGAAGTTTCCCGCCCCGTTTCCCGCCACCCGTTTCCCGCCAACCCTTTCCCGCCACCCGTTTCCCTCCTCCCATTTCCCGCCACCCGTTTCCCGCCAACCCTTTCCCGCCACCCGTTTCCCGCCACCTGTTTCCCTCCTCCCAGTTCCCGCCACCCGTTTCCCGCCAACCCTTTCCCGCCACCCGTTTCCCGCCACCCGTTTCCCTCCTCCCATTTCCCGCCAACCCTTTCCCGCCATACCGCAGTCGTTCTTTCCCGCCATTCTCTTCTCTCTACCTATAAAACCCCCTTCAGACGGAGCTGGATAAGCATTGCAGTGTGCTGCTGGTCAAGTTGGGGCACTGTGGGGGAGGTGAAGCTGTTGTTCGTCGTTCTTCGTTGGAGCCGGAGCACCGGCAGTTTGGTGGCCGCCGTTCGTCGTTCTTCCTTCGCACGCACGCTTCAAGGGTATATTTCAGCCCACATTTTATTTTTCGTAGGTGCTCCGGTAGTATTTGTTAATATATTTAGATGTCAACTAATTAGTGAGGATATTAAGGGGTAGGTTAGGTACTCAATGCGATTTGTGTGTTGCACATGGCTGAGGGTACTCAGTGGGTGCTTAGCCCTATTGTTCATGTCCAAGGCTTTTCTCCAAGTGTTGTGCAAGTTAGTGAAGTGGACCTCACTTTTGATTGGTTGAAGACTAAATTCATGCTGAAGCAAGGGTTGAAGGAAGACGATTTTGTGTACTACGTTAGCAGGAAGCACTCAGATGGCCCTGGGAAAGAAAATTGATTGACATAACTGATGATGGCAAGATTGAAGAAATGCTGAGCGAATGGGAATGGAAAAGGGTTGTTGAGTTGCATTGCTACAGGAAACCGAGTTATATGATGAATTTGTCATTCGAGATCCGCCTCCCCGGCAGGCCAGACGTCGTCATTGACGCTCCTATCTATCAGTAAAGACATTACCATCTATTTCTGTGTGAGACTTATGTCTATTATATGTATGAGACAAATGACTATGTACTTATGTACGAGACATATGCCTACTCTATTTTAGTACTCTGTTATCGGAACTACAAGATCATATTTAGTACTCTATGATCATATTTCTGCGGGAAACGGGTGGCGGGAAAAGCGCAGTTTGGAAATGTCGATAACTTTCAAAACAAATGTTCATCACAATGGAAAAAGGTTCCCGCCTTTCAAAAAATGCATGCAATTTTTTTGGAAAATATGAAAAGAATGTTAAACAATGTTTGCATAATGTAAAAGAAATGGTTCGTGCCACTTAAATAATGTACGTCACCTTTGCTCGAAATATTCTCGTGTTTCCAAAAAATATCCATGACATTGTAAAACATGGTACTCCCTTCATCCCATAATATAAGATGATATTACAATCAATATACTCACATATCACGTGGGTTAAAAAATGTTTAGATAGATCATGACATTTTAAGAAAATATTCGCGTGTTTCTAAAAAAAGTTTGTGAAAATTTCAGAAAAGCTATACAATTTTAAAAAATGTTGTGTGGTTTACAAAAATGGTATTTCCATTAAAAATGTATTTGAAGAGATGTTACCATGTATTCATAACGTGTTAAAATATATACTTTTAAAAAATATCATCATGTATTATTAAAAATAGGCATGCACCAGTCGGCCCACAGCAGGCCAACTGAGCATAGTCGGCCCACTGCAGGCCTATCGGCCAGCTGCGAGCCGACTGGGCCCTGTCGGCTTGCTGCAGGCAACGAAATAAATAGCGCGCTATAACCACGCTATAGCGCCGTTATAGCGTATTTGAAAGGAAACGTTATATTTTTGCAAATTCAGGCGCTACGGCGCTATTTACGTAATTAGCGTGCTACATGGCGCTATAACGTTGTAGCATGTAGCGTTATAGCGTTCAGATGATGAAAAAGTTTCAGAAAAATAGGGTCAACACAGGTAGGCTCAGTGATCTTTGTATGTTAACTTGGGTTATCAATGTTTAGAGTCGATGTAGGCCAACACAGGTTTACCTTTGTGGTTTGTGCATGGTAGATGTAGGTTCGGTGCTCAATGTTCGGAGTTTATATGTTAAACAAATTGACTAGAATTTGACATTCAGTTTAAAATTTATGCCTCCTATCTATGGCCAGATTATGTATATCTAAGTTGGTGTCTTAAGGTACTAAAATATTTTATTTCTGCATATATTTGGCATTTTTTGTAAACGCTATTTTGAAATATAGCATACTATTAGCGCGCTATAACTTGTGTAGCATTTAAAGAAGGGCCACGCTATATTTTGTAGCACGCTACTTTTTTCATTGGCTGCAGGCCGACTGGGCTTCATCTGGTGGCCGACAGCCCAATCGGCCAGCAGCAAGCTGATGGGCCACCAGTCGGCCTGCTGTGGGCTGACTGGGCTCGGTCGGCCAGCAGTGGGCCGACGGTGTATTATTTTTGAAAATTCTTTTTTCAGTGTAATATTTCTGTAATTTAATAAAAAAATGTATTATTTAAAAAAAATTAGCGTTCCACTACGGGAGGTGAAGAGGGACAACGTCATCAAGGAACTAGGATGCTTGGCCCAGTTAAAGCGATGGACCGAACCAGGGGCGCGTCCGAATCGAGCTCGCGTCCTGCCTGGGTTCGGACGAGCACGTCCCTTAAAGTTTGCCCTGCCCTCCTTAATCGCCACCTCGTCTTAACCGAGCTGCACTTCAGCTTCACGCCGACATTGTTCGCCGCGGTACAGGGTAAAACGAACACTGGTTGCTGAAGCTTCACTGAAACGGGTCTCCACAGGGCACCATGCCGGGCAAGAGAGTCGCGGCCCTGCTCGAGGACCTTCCCGAGGAGATCGTCGACCTCATACTCGTCCGGTTGCCGCCCAGGGACGTCGGCCGCTGCCGTGCCGTCTGCAGGTCGTGGCGCGGTGCCACCTCCACGCCCGAATTCATGCTCGAACACCATCGCCGCCAGCCGTCGCTCCCCATCATCAACGGGTGCGGGCGGCCTGCCAATCTCGTCGTCGTCCGTGATGCCGGCGCCAGAACCACCAATCAGCAGCTCTGGCCTTTCGTCCCAGGTCTCAAACACCGCGACGAGATTTGTCTCGAAGGCACCTGTGACGGTTTCATCATCGTCTCGTGGAGAGTTAAATTCTACATGTGCAACCCAGTCATCCGCAAGCATGCTCTCCTACCGCGGCCTCGATTTGGGAAAGACATCCACAATGCCGTAGTTGGTTTCTACCGGTATCATCCAACCGGAGAATATAGGGTGCTGTGGGTCTCAGAATCAGAACATTCGCCTGAATTCAGCTTATACGCCCTCACAGTCGGATCCGACAAGAATGACAACAGGCTCGTGGGCTTCCAACGAGCAGTTACTGATGGCGCTAAAATGTTCGAAGTCAATCCAGCATCGGGGCAGTTTGCACTGGCGTCAATTTGGTGCTAGAGCGAGTATAGAAGATGGTGAAGATATTATTATGTTCGATACAGAAGCTGAATCATTCCGGTGGATGCGTAGTCCGGCCCAACTGTATGGTAAGGAGCAGTTGTTCGACATGAAGGGAGCGCTTGCTTTCTCGGGCTTCTCAGGCGGCCTCTTGCCCCAACACCCCACTCTGGATGTGTGGATGATGCAGGATTACAAGGCCGAAAATTGGTCCTTTGAATACCGTATTGACCTACCGAGGCTGGAGGCATCACGACAACTTGATTTAATTTCTCTCAAAAGGAAAAGGAGGACACCACTTGATACAATGGTGAGGTGGTTCAGTGGAATGGTTGTGCTCAACGAGCGTGAGCTTTTGATCCACTTTAATAGTAAACATGTGTTACGTTGCGATATCAATGGCAAGTTCTTAGGAACGGTGAACATTGCAAAGAAACAATATTGTATGTTTTTTACTGAGCATTGCCTGCAAGAGAGCATAATCCCAATAATTTCGTCTCATGAGATGCAAGAAGAAGATGAGGATCCTCCATTCTCCACAAGGCATGTCTGAATGTTCAGGCTGGTGTGTTTTCCCCTTGTAGTGTCTATACATACTGTCACAAATGAGCCACAGCTCTATTCTTTGCCCCCGCAAAAAAAAAAAAGCTCTGTTCTTTGCCGCTTATTAGTTATTACTAGTCGTCAACCCGTGCGGATGCACTTGCTTGTCATGTTGGGAAGGCATTGTGATATTAATAGCTTCTTGGATACATAGACACTTAAATATGTATGAAATATTAGATATCCAGTATTTACCTATTAAATAGTAGGATTGATATTATTAAACCTTTTTTTACGATATGTCGGTGTATGTCTAAGACGGGGACGACTAACACGCGCACGCGCGTCGCAACGATCGGTTTCAGGCAAGGTGTTCGTCCTCGATGAATTAAATGCTAATCAGGCACGTTTCCTTTTTAGCGTATAAACACGCCGGCCCCCACCCCGTTGAAATCAGGGGGGCGGAGAGATTAGGGGGAGATGGTGGGCCCATGTTCCTTGCATGCGGTAAATTCACAAAGAGGTAGTGGAGGTGGTGGGTCCGCGTCCATGCAGAATCTAGTGGGTCCAGGTGCTATATGAGACTAACCTCCCGTGCATGCAGCTGATGGTGGGTCCGTACACAAAAGGAAACATGAAAAGAAGAGGGCACTTCGGGCGTTGTCTGATCGAGCGTCCCGACGCGCGCGCGTGAAGGAGCGATTCCGGTCTAAGACTGGTTAGTTCGAAGAAGAACATAAGTAAATGTTAGGCGAATTTCGGAGAAACACCCAAATTGAACGTACACTTATCATATATTCACGTTTCATGATCAAAATGTAGGGGAAACTGCATTCCCAACTATGTTTGCAAAGCAGCATAAATATATTGGAAAATAATTTCATTGTTCTGGCTTTTATGAGATATCTCTTACTCTCAAATTTATTGCTGGATCCTCATTTTTGATATCCTTATTTTACTTGGCCCCATCATATGGAAAATTAACTAAAAAATCCTTTATAATGAAAATAGTAGAGAACCATAAAATTGTTTACGGAGAAAGAATATCAGAGATACAAAGCAAAATGAAAATAACTTATTAGCAGCCATTGGGTCGTATGACTAATTGTAAACAAAATCAGGCAATAAATTGAAAACATTTGATCACCTGATGTGAACACATGCACCTCATTTATTGTATTATGTTTTCTTGCTTCGTGAATGAGCAATGACATCTTAATTAAGTTACCAGGTGATTCCACATGTTCATTTTTTTAACATCTGAAGCATAATTACGACATAAAAGCAAAGGAGGCATTAGTTTGTACGAACATAAAAGCAATGGAATCAGATATGTGAAAAATTGTCGACATAAAAGCAAAGGAGGCATTAGTTCGTACGAACTTAATTAAGAAGGCAACTATTTACCCATAGCATCCATATTCCATAGTCGATACAACCAGATGATTTTAAAACATTTAATTGATATTTGAAAAAATATATTAGTTAATTGTACTCGATATATACTAAAATAAATCAAACTGTTTTGACTCGTTATCATCATCAAGTAAAAGATTCACAAAATGCATTTACAAAAATAAATAAACTACCTAAACAAATTTTTAAAGGGCTATCTCTGAAAACAAAATGTAAGTAGCATTAGCAATGAATCAACATTACAAACCGTTTTTTCTAGAAAAAGTAGTTACCGTAGATAGGGACCAACAATCAATTAGTAAGTTACATAAACTATGATTCCTATGGTTAGATCAATTGACAAAAAAATTCTCCTTATTAATCTTTCAGTATGACCAAGCCTGAAATAAAATGGAAGCTAAAGCAACAATTTGAATCCGGAGCATAGCTAAAATGCCAGCAGTTTTGTTATCCGAAAGGGAATTTTCTGTATCAAATGACAACAAAACTGCTGCCATTTTAGCTATGCTCCGGATATCCTGAAGAGTACACATGATGGATCAAGATATGACTTCAGTTCTGTTACAAATTATCATCTAAATCTCTGTTAACTGAACAAAGCATAACAATAAATATAATGGAGATATTTAGAAAAGATTAATCTCTTTTTCATCTATCCAAAGGACAAATACTCAGTTCATATCTATTGTACTTCATGGGAAAACAAAATAACCAAAAAGGGAGAAGATGAGGTAGAATTTATAGAACAAATACAGTGAAGAGTCACCTAGTGGCTGCCCTACGCATTGGCTGTGAAGGCTCTTTTTCTCACTGGAATCAATCCACCTGTCTGCTTGCACAGCCGGCTTGTGTACATGTCCATCTGCATGTTGCTGCTGTCTAAAGTATCCATCTTCAACGAATTTAGGATTGAGCCTTGCTACATACCTACACAAAGTTGTACCTGTGCAAGTTCTGCAGCCGGCATCGGCAGAGTAATTGGTAAGGGCAATAATATACTCCCTACATTCCACAATGTAGTGCTTCCTCTATCCACGTGCTTCAACTTTGATCGTAAATTTAACTACCAAGACCGATTGCGGCGGGAGCAAAAATTATATCAATGAATTCGTATTCGAAAGAAGTTTTCAATTATATAATTTTTTCTCCCGCCGCAGTTGGTCTCGTTGGTTAAATTTATGGTCAAAGTTGGACCTCGGAAAGCGCGGGCACACTATATTTTGGAATGAAGGGTGCTTCACATCAGCTACACACGGCTGCATCAACCTATTTCCATTAGGGACTGAGATATGTACAATCTAGTGCGGCAATTGCAAACCTATGGCATATAATAGGGACACTGAAGAACCTCTGGCTTGACGGATGCACGGATCCGGATGTGTAAGTCGGCGCATCGGCGTATGGCCGTGAGTAAAACCTGTAGTTAATATTGATTAGATGGAAAGTCCTGATGGCGCTGCTGTGGAAAGAGGAGAACGGCGACGACGGCTAGACGCACGCCATGCATAGAAGAAACAGAGATGAGAAGGGCTTGACAAAGAAAAGAGGCACAGTTGGCTTGCATCACGACATTATGGGAACCATATGTTTTTTTCCTAGTTTTCTTTAAGATAGAAAATCGTTTTTTCCCGGGGGAAATAGGTTTGTCAGATCAAGGAGATGTATAAAGAAGGTAAATTGGTTGCAACCGCTCCCCAAAGGCAGGATCCAGTGTGACGTGCCGATCAAAAGCTGGGCTGTGCAACTATACGTAAGAAAGATTTTACTTTCTTTCTAAGAAAATTAGAGAAACCCAAGGGAGCAAGACTCCCTTACGTGGTAGTATTGGATAACATGTCCTAGACGTGAGCGATTGAGGGAGTTGGTTCATGGGCGATGCGTTGAGAGAGATGCATGTTTTTTTTTCTGTGAGTTGATAGAGATACGTTTTTTTTCTGTGAGTCGATCTACACCGTAATAATTCGGTCTCACCAGATTAACGGCTCGGTCCCGCCAGATTAACGGCTCGTAAAATCTAATTAACGTGGGAATTCCTAGGAAGTTCCTAGTTAGTATAGGTACAGAGGTATAGATAGATAGATACATAGATAGATATAGATAGTTATAGATTAGTACTGCTACTAGTAGAACATGCCATGTCACTTGGATGGCTGCATGCATCGCTCAGATGCAGAGGCCGGGGGTAATCCTCCTTTTCTAAAAAAATAAATCCTTGTTGATAGTTTGTTCTTTGCTGATAGCACATTCTGAGCCTTTCTTACCTTATTGGCTGATTGTTTGATCTTTGATGTTCAATATGCAATCTGGATGCAAAGTATTTTTGCAGTTTTCTGAAAATACTGTGGTTTTTGAAAAAACTTTGGTATTAAATACTTTGAGGTGTTTGGATAAAATAAATATTATAGTTTGAGATACCAAGGTATCTGTCATACTGTGGTTTTCTTTGCGGTATCTAAAAAAGAGGTCGGGACTCTTTTTTCTAAACCGAAGTGAGCGAATTCGTTGCCTGCTCGTCTACATCTATCTATTGTCTTTTCAACAGAGTGCTCCTAATTATTTGGCGTTTCAGGTTTGTTTGTTGGTTTGTCTACGGAGACAACGCGCATGTTACGTTCTTCTAGTGATCTTGCAAGCTTCTATCCGATCACTGGCTGCAAAATACACGAGTAAAGCGAGATTCAAACAAACTTGCTCGTGGAGTATATCAATTGGTCGTTGGAGCACTCGTACGCAGCAGGTCAAAGCTAGCTACACAATCGATTCTATCTGCATATAGGCGCACGTACACGCACAATTTTTTTATTTATTTTTGCCTCGGGTAGCTAGGAGGGGATTTGACGTGCATGACATGCTGCATGCATTAGGCGCCGTTTCTACATGCAGATCAGCTCCATGGGTATAGTTGAGCAAGGCACAGCGAGTCAAACATCAGTTGCCAAACTCATCGGTGGTATTGTGAAAACTGAGGAAAACCATGGTTTTTAGAAACCGAAGTATTCATTGCCTATGCATTTAAAAACTGAGGTTTTGGATTACTGTGTTTTTTCAAAAACAGTGCTGCCAAACTAAGCCTAAGTTGCACCTTCTTATAGCTCGTTGTGTCGATCTCATCAACTTTCTTGACACTTGATTATCATAGTTATGTCTGATTGTTTTTCGATAAAGGATGTTTTTATTGACTCATAATGTAGCATCAAGGGATACAATCATAATGAGTACACACTCGGCCTCTACATAACTAGTATGCACACAACCAACACTAACACACACAAATGATCACGCACGCGAGGAGCAAATTCATACAAGACCGAAGCTATGCCGAGACGGAGTGATAAAAAGAGAAATTTCTGAAGCGAATTGATGATATACGGTGGTGACCACCGGCACCCACCGTCTCTTGACACCACAAGGAATACGAGAAAGGTTCTTCAAAAGCAACGCCTCCAGGAAGGGAACGACACACAAGCACCGCCGCCGCCGGGTCCAACCACCAAAGGTCAAGCCATGGGTTTTCACCTTGAAGATCAAGTCCGAGCAAACTCTAAACAATGCCTTCGTCAGGGTAACAACACAAAGAGCGCCGCCATTGTCAGGTGCAACCAACTAGGGTCGAACCTAGGGTTTTCACCCCGGAGCTCCAGACCGGGTACTCGAGAAGTACTACCCAATCAAAGGCATCCTATGTTGTCTCCTCTACTTTCCGCAATCCCTACAACAACATACACGCAAGAGCCGCTCACCACACCACGAAGAAGCCTTTAACAGGGAAAGGATCAGCACCACCAAAATCCTGAGATTCTCTGGCGGTGGCACATCATCCTCACAAGTGGCAGCTGATGGTTGATCTGCTTCAGACGACACCACCATGTGATGCCACTAACTTCACCGTCCTCGCCCGTGCCAGCAGGACATACCGAGGGAAGGGGCACAACTGCCGTCATGCATCAACTATAGTGACACAGACCATAAACGATCCAACGCTGAAATGACAAGACGCTGCAAGGCCACAATAGAACAACGATAGCTTCGTACCGCCGGCTGCAGATCTGACTGATCCAGGCAGACATTCTTGTTTTCGCTGGATCGATGGTCGAAACCATAGTACCCCACCACCACCGTCGCCCCGCAGATGCCAGAATCAGAGGCCACTCAGCCTTGTGCCCAAGCCCGAGAAGACCATCATGACCACCGCCTTCCTGCCGGATGTCTGCAGCGTCGTCATTCGTCAACAAACTGCTCAAGGTTGGTTCCGTCATCTCTCCCACCCCCTTTCCCGTGGACGATTTCATCAACCGATTCCGGAGTGGATGCTGATTCCTGTGATTCTTTCCCTTTGGCCTCATCTGTATGTTTAGGTGTATGGGAAGGATGGGTGGTCGTTCCTGGAGGAGGGTTGCTACCTCGTGGTGCAGCAAGCACTCTTGGAGATGCAGGAGGAGGAGGAGAAGTTGCAGCTGCAGGTGTTGCCGGAGCAGCAGCTGGAGCAGTATGAGGATGATGATGGTGGTCGTGATGAGGTGGAGGAAGCTCAGCTGGTGAGAAAAGATCTTGCTCAATAATACCTGTCAGATGCAGCAATTCCTTAAGTTTTTTCTTGGGGGGCTATGAATTCGTTGACATGTTTGCCTTAACACACTTAGTTTGAGAAAAAGGTTGGTCTAGTATTACGAGGTTATTTCAACTGTCATAACTAGTTCAAAGGCCCGCGCAAATGCGTAGGAAACATTTTAACTTTTTTATAAATGGGAAAAAAGTTACGATCTCACTATCATTATTTTAAGAGTAAGTTTTTGGTGTTGTCCGTCCCATTTTCTGTTAATTTAACAAATCTCATGCCATCAAATTGTTTTTGTATCATCAAATTAGCCTTCATCTTTTAATAAAATTGTCATCATAGGGAATGCCATAATAATGGACCCATTAGCTATACATTTCACAGAACAAGATGGGAATAGCAGTTGAGCATTGCCTCATAAAATCAGTGACACTTATTTTGCAATGGAGGGAGTTTATATAGCAAAAGCACAATAGAGAGGAAAAAAGAATGATATTCTAGAAAATCTGACAAAAAATAGAGACAGCTGGCCATTATACTAAATCAGCGACACTTATTTTAGAACGGTTAGAATAATAGATATATTTCTCATCTTGTTTGGCTCTGTTTATTGAATTGCTTCATCATTATACTGCTTCATATGACTAAAGTATGAATAGAAAATTAGGACTTAGTTTATGGACCAACCATCCTAGGATTGAAACTACCTTACATCAAGCATGCCCATGTTATATTATTCTTAACATGCTTAAGTTTGCATTTGCACAGGTTGAAGTTGGTACAAACTAACAAGTTTTTTTTGGGTATTTACGAAGCAATTGGAGGACGCGCAGCAGGAGGAGGTGGAGGAGAACAATGAGCCACAAGTAAGCCCCCTCTTCAGTTTACTTGTATCAGTCTCTCATGCTTTGATCTAAATGTGTCACTTATCCATTGTTACTATTACTAACTTAGCAGCCTGCTTTCCTACTAACCAGTAAATGCAAGGCTACCATGGGCATATTTCATCGAATTGATAATCTCAATCTAGGACGGTTTGGTTCATTATGATTCCATCAAGGGATTTTTTAGCATCAACGTAGCATTCATCTTCATCGCAAAAAAAAAAAAAAAACCGTAGCCTTCATCTTCTAATAATACTGCTATCATATATGATGGACCCAACATGTTCCTAAAAAAATACGTTAACTTTTGTACCCCTTCATCTATCAAGTGATAGTCGTATTTGGAATGTGAGTGGGTATGATTTAACACCTTTATTTATTTTTTTCGCTGCTGATTGCTATTTTAGTATTCTAGCTGTACCATTACGTGATATATGGAGCAACTTTTTTGGAGCTATAATAGCATTGTAATAAAGTGACGGATCTAGGATTTGAGTATTTGACCAATATGGAGGCAATCATAGACAACATCACAATCACATTGGGTAGCAATTTTTTTCTGTCAACCACGTCACAAATACTTATTGAAGTCCTGAGGCATCATAATTCTGGCACATCGGATCAGAATTTACCAAAAGTATTATACATGTAGTTCAATAATAGTATTACACAATAGTCGCGAGCTCACACCAAGTGACAACACACGACCTCATGTCACCTGCAGCTGCCGGACTCCACTCGCTCGGTCGCCTTTGACGCCAACAGTGACATTGAGTCCATGACTTTGTTTTTCTCAATAATTCATGACCTACTTGTATTGTGCATGTTTCCATCTGTTTTTAACTCTTTATAGTGGAAGTCTCGATTTATTTATATATTGACTATAGTAGACATGGAGACTAGATGTGTGCTCTGGACTAGCTTTTGACTGCATTCTATATATTTGTGGGGGCCATATTCCCACACTTAATCTGCCCATGTTGTAATATGATATGTATTTCAAGTTAAGTGCCAATTTAAGTTATACAATGGTTAAGTGGACTTTTTTTAATTTCTGGTTGATTCCTTCACCCAGATTTTGGAGCCGTTCTCTCTTAATTCCTTGGTTTTGTGGAGAGTAGTCGTTGCAGCTTTGCTGGTCTTGTGTAAAGAACATTATTTGTTTTTCACATGCAAGCTTTATTACTCATAAAAATAGCAACAACACATGCTGAAACTAGTGGGCTGGTTGATGTGCTCCATGATTCCCTTAAGCTAGCATAATTGACTGATTAACTGCCGTCATACATTTTAGCATCGCACTGTGTAGTATTTTTTTAGTTGACTTTGTAATACAACAAAAACATGTTGACCATAACTATATACGTTATAAGAAAAACATTTATGGTGCACAAACTACTGTTACTTGTGAAAAATTAGATTTACCTCTAAACCAAGAACTCGGGTTATGAATATTTAGTTGTTGTTTCTTAATAT
The DNA here is from genome assembly GCA_032464435.1 of Aegilops umbellulata. Classification (NCBI taxonomy): domain Eukaryota; kingdom Viridiplantae; phylum Streptophyta; class Magnoliopsida; order Poales; family Poaceae; genus Aegilops; species Aegilops umbellulata. The sequence continues at coordinate 424,031,170 of CP136059.1, forward strand.
ATCTTTCGCAAGGAGTAATTTCTTCCATTTGTTTGGCTATGAATTCCTCGACATGTTTGCCTAGCTTGAGAAAATGTTGGTCCTAGTACATTAATGCTAATAGTACGAGGTTATTCCAACTGTTATAATGAGTTAAGAGGCCTGCACAAATGCGCGGGAAACATTTTAATTTTTTATTTAAAATGGAAAAACAATTATGATCCCACTATCATTATTTGAAGTGTAAGTTTTTGGTGTCATCCATCCCATTATCTTTTTATTAGGAAATAGTTCTACTGTTAAAGAAAGGAAATTGATTTGAGTATCGCATGAATCATATATAATATCATTACGTGGTTATCTGCATATTATTTCGTCTTCTTTTAAGGCATAAGGACGTGAGGACTACAATATCACTTATAACTGTTGGAAATTCTCCCGCAGGATCGATCATATCAAACTGCACGAACACACGCGCACAAAAATCCGGTAGCCAAGTGCCCTTATTGTGCCCTTATTTTTCCTCTTTATTGCTTTTCTCGTTTTCTTCTTTTTTTGGTGTTACAAATCTTGCAGCCCTGGTGTGTGTGTGTGTGTGTGTGTGTGTGTGTGTGTGTGTGTCTATATATATATAGGGATTGACTATTCGTCATCCTGGGTGAGGAATAGTTATTCTTCACCCACCTCTACTTTAACATCTATGCACCGTAATTTTACGTTTTGTAAATTTTGTCTTATTTTAGAAATAAAAAGAGAACGTAAGAAAACCTATAATCGTCATAAAAAATATTTTATGTTACATAAAATTACAAATTTAAAAACATAGTGTAAAATGTACATAAAATACAATTTTTGACCTATATTTTTGTTTTTTATGCCAAATTTTACATATTAAATCAGTATGCATGTAGCTATTTATATTTTAAATGTAATTTATTTAGGAATCGATCGTAAGATTACCTCGGTTGAAAAATAACTTATTCTGCACCCTGGATGACACGTTTAGCTGTTATAATTAATTAAAAAGATAATAACCAGATAATATGTGCATGCGAAGACTGTTCGTTTGAAATATTGTTAGCCGTCCATGTTTATAGGGATTCTGCAACTCCCTTTATTTACCTAGCGTACAAATCAATCGTCGCACGTATTAGGAAAAGTAGAAGCTCTGGGCAAGGCGATGGCTCCTATGGAGATCACGCCCTAGGTTAACACAGGACCTTCGACGACGGCGTTGGCACCAGGCATGATGACAGCGTTGGCACCAGGCATGACGACGGCGATGGCGCCGGCGACAGTGATGGTTGTGTCCATGTCGATGGCAATAGAGATGGCGCGACGACAACGGCGATGAGATGCGCCTGCCTTCCCTTACCGGCGACGGCAACAAAAATGATGAGACTCACATTTGAGGTATCTAACTCATCGTACGCACCACTTTTTATGCACGCACTTTGTATTAATCTCCATGCGTTTTATGTAATTGAATCTCACTGACTAATCCCATGAAACAGTATAATCTATCCATGCCATGGTGACCCAGATGGATGCTAGGTTCTCCAAGCACACATCAGTATGCACACGCACGCATGTGCGTGGCGACATATATCATACACACCTGTATTCTGTTTTTTGTTGATGTCCAGTTGATGCATAAGGCTCCGACGAGTACCTGAAGCTGGCGCTTCTTCTCCGATCCTTGTGCACCGGTTTGGATCTCTTCGCTTGGCGAGTACATTGTCGTCGGGACACAGGAAGCTCGGCCATGCGAGGGCTGCAATGTTAGATTGATGTTCTGTCTTTGAACAACGGATTTGACGTAGACACAACACAACCATTTGAATGGTCGGGACATGTTTTTGTACACGTTGATCGATCTCATACTTTATTTCTTTTATGGTATTGAGAATGAACTGTACTTTTTTTTCGAGTGTAATATATGAGGCTTCATTTTGTACGTCTATGTATATCGATTATATATTTTTCCAGGGACCATACCCTTTTCTGTATTATAGTATATACTCTCTGACAACATGCATAACCACGTGGCAAATGTACTCATACTCAGTGACGCACTAAAAAAAGCAGTATATAGATGTCTCGTATATCTGACTCACAGAAAATGTAGTATATACTGACTTGATGAAAATGGTGTACTAACTCACGAAGAACTCTTATATACTTTTCACAAAAAAAGTAATATATACTCACTCGTAAAACGTACATATGAGTGAGAATATATTACATTTTTTGAGTGAGTATATATACTACATTTTGTGAGTGAGTAAATATTACGAACTGAAAGTGTATACTAACTAACGAAAAACAGTATAAAAACAATATATACTCACTTAGAGAAAAAGGGTATATACTCTTTCAGTTTCTAAGTACCACTGTAGTATATACTCCTAGTCAGCTCATCTCAAAGTTGTATAAATATACCACAGATCCTTCTTTAATAAGAGAAGTACCTCACACACAAAAGTAAATAATGTGGTATGCTCCTTGGTTGCAAGCAGTATATGTTCATCCCAAATAAATTAGGATTATAGGTTCAAAATTCCAGGCCAGTGGTATACTAATAAAAAGAACGATCTGAACTAAGTAGGATAAAGCATGGATAACATCAAAACGTTCCTAACAATTAGGATGTAGGTACCCACACGGTGCAATTAGTTAGACTATTCACTATTCTGCATCGCTAGTTAGTTGCCATCCTACTGGATATATCCACCCCGCCCGTTATACCAGGTATAAAAGAGGTATATATAGGACGACCGTTTGGGACACGCCCAGGCTCCTTGCCTCGTAGCCGTTAGATGGTGTTCACCGGTGTTGATTCGCGTATTAATGGAGAACTTGATAATGTGATTTTCTATGGCATTAATTGACGGATATGGTAAGCATGCATGCATGCATGACAACCATTTATGATTTAAATTAATGGATAGTCATCAATGCGAATGTTATTGGCCTATTAATATTTAGATCATAATTCATGACATAAAATTCACGTCGGGTGTATATGTTTACAGGGGTATGTAAATTTATGGGTATGCACAGTTATGTACATTTACGGGGGTATGTACACTTATTTTACGTCAGGGATCATAATTCATGGCATAAATATTTTCATTTTCACAAAGATAGCAATATAATTTTCTTATTATATTCTTTGAGTATTATACCTCAAATACATCTTCGCTAGAGATGTACACACAAAATTCACGTCGGGGTATATATGTTTACAGGGGTATATACACTTATGGGTATGTACAGTTATGTACATTTACGGGGGTATGTACACTTATGGGGATGTGCACTTATTTTACATCAGGGTATGTACATTCCTGAATATGTATACATAAACTTCACATGGGGGTATGTAAATTTATGGGTATGTACACAAAAATTTCACGTCGAGGTATGCATTTTTTCGTAACTGCATTTTTTAGGGCGACTTGAATATGCACTTACAAATATATTGGTGCTCTCGAATTTAGCATATATCTAAATATATACATGTTTTCGCGGGGACTTGAATATGTCACATGCGTGGCTGTATTTTTTGCGGGGACGTGGGTATGCACATGGATGATATGACATGCATCTTCTTTTGAAAATGAATCAATTGATAATAAGCAAATGGCATGTGACGTTTTTGGCAAGAAATCAATTGCTGTGAAGGTCTGGTGCATGCATAGAAAATTTGGAAAGTGATCTGATTAATGTGCATGGGAAAGAAAAATCTTACCATTCTTGATCAAGGTGCCCAGGCACCTAGGTGCCCCACACATTTTACCTATATATATATATATATATATATATATATATATATATATATATAAGCATCAATTTAATATGGTTAAGTGATCTTACTCACTTAATTTATTTATTTCTAGTTGATTCCTTCACCTAGATTTGTAGAGCGAGTGGGATTACTTGTCACTGCTTTGCTGGTCTTGTGAAAAAAAAACATTATTTGATTTTCACGTAAAAGCTTGTTTTATTCGTAAAAATTTCAACAATGCTAGAAGGAACAAGTGGGTTGGTTGATGTCGTCCATGTTCCCTTAAGCTAACATAATTCATTGATTATTTGGCGTTGTACATGTTAGCATTGCACTATGTAGTATTTTCTTAGTTGGTTTTGTAATACAACATCAACTATTTCTTGAGGGATAATAACTGAATTCGAGGAGAAGGGTTTATAAGTTCCATTTATTTTTGAATGTAGGGATAATTTCTTTCGCTATCTTCTTCTGATATTGACCGTGAGTACTTATGTAATAAGAAACACTTTTATGGTGCACAAACTGTTATTACTTGTCAGAAATTAGATTTACCTCGAAACTAAGACCTCATCTTATGAATGTTTAGTTGTGGTTAATTTTGTAATGCTATAGCAACAAAGCTCATGCATATTGTCTAATTCTTACATGGGCTTGGTAGGTAATACATCCAGAAGAAGCAGTAGTGATGGATGCACCATTAGAAAATGGCATGCCCATTATGATGGTGGAGGAAATTCACCGGGTGAGTACACTCTCCACATACTCTCTTGTGTTTATCCATATCTAATACTTTGATTTAGTTGTTGTGTGTGTGTGTGCCACGGGTACCTATTTACTACTCTGTTACCCACAGTCCAATAAATTCAAGCTGGTGTTTCTTTAATTAACAACTATCATCACAAGCCAACAAAGAAATCTTGATCAATAATACATGTCAGATGATTCGTCATATTTTTTTGCAATGAATTGACCTTATTAGTTGGGAAAATGGTTGGTCCTAGTATATATGGTTGATAACATTACGTGGTTATTTAAACTATTATATTTCACATCTTGTTTGTCTATGAATTTATTGAATTGCTTCATCATTATACTGTCATATTACTATAGTGCAAATAGAAAATTAGGACATAGTTGATGGATCGGCCATCCTAGGATCAAGACTCTCCCTTAATTCAAGCATGCACATGTTATATTGGTCTTACAAAGTAACACATTTTTTTGTAGGACCTGCAGCAGGAGGTGGAGGAGAACACCGAGGCTCCGGTAAGATCCCTCTCCATTTAATTTCTTGTGTCAGTTTCTCATGCTTTTATTTAATTTTTAAATGTATCCAATGTTGCTAATTTATTAACTTGGTTTTCTACTTCCCAATAAATGCATGGTTACCATGGGAATATTTAATCTAATCGATAACATTGTTCCTAAGATTGTGTGCTTCATCCGAAGGTCATCAAATGATTTTCTAGCGTCAACTTGCCCTTCTTCTAATTATATTGTAATCATAGGAAACACCATACTGCTGTATATTCTTCATCGAACAAGATGGGAATAACACTTGAGATAAATATCAGTGTTAGTGAAGACGGTCAACATGTTCCTCAAACAAGATGGGAATAACACCATAATGTGGAATGTGTTAGCTATATTCTTCATAGAAAAAGACCACACATCCCGGGCCCAAAATATTCCCCAAACAAAAGACACTCAACTTTTGTCCCCCTTTATCTATCAAGTGATTGTGCATTTGCATGTTTTAGTGGGTAGGATTTAACATATGTTTTCTCTTTCGCTCTTGATTACTATGCTAATATCCTTGTTTTATTTCTTTGTGAAATATATTTTATGAAATATGTATAGCTTTTAGACCTTATAGCTTTAGTCCCAAGAAATTGATTTGGCCATTCAAAATTCTTTGACATGGTATTAGAGCCATGGTTATCTCCTCCATAACCCTAGATGTACCTCGACGCCGCCTCCCATCACCAACAGCTCCCTTCCATCACCAATCCACCTTTAACCGGTCCATGCTCGATTGAGCCTGTCGTTATCGTGTCCAGGTCTGACTTGAGCGCCGGACGGTTTTGGTCAGGGGAGTGTGCTTGAGTTTCAGATCCAAAGCAGAGAACTACATTGTCTTTATATTCTAAAACTCAATATTTTAGAGCCACCTTCAGTTTGAGGGTGGTTGGGAGGGGGTGTATAACTTTTAGCCCTTGTAGCTTTAGGCCCAAGACCCAGGTTGGCCTTCTCTTGTATATGTACTAGCTTTCTCTTCGAGCAAAATTGTTTTCCCCATTTGACTTTCCTTAACAATATGAAGCACCTTTTGTGGTGTTGGAATAAATACACTAATATAGGATATGAAAACTGAAGTGGAAATTGAAGATAAATAATGGTTTACATGCTGAATCTACAGATTTATGATCAATTCGATGTTTCTTCATGTTGGTTCCTTCACCTAGATTTGTACATCCATTATCTCTTAATCTCCTTGATTTTATGGAGATTACTTGTAACTGCTATGTTGATCTTGTGTAAAAATCATTGTGTTTCCACGTAAAAGCTTGGTTATTCGTAAAAATGACAACAACGCCAGCAGAAAGATGTGGTTTGGTAGATGTCTTGCATGATTCCCTTAAGTTGACATAATTGATTTATCAATTGGCATCGTACATGTTACCCACAATCAAATATATTCAAGGCAGTGTTTATTTAATTAATAATCGTCATCCTAAGCCAACAAAAAAGTCTTGATAAATAATACCTGTCAGATGTAGTAATTCGTCATATTTTCTGGCAATGAATTGCTCAATAATACCCTCCATTGTTTCGCGTGCTTGCTTAGTTGTTCTTGTCGGATCGCTACAGGTGTCATTGATTCCATGACTTGGGTTTTTCTCAATTGCTGGTGACCAAGCTGTATTGTGCGTGTTTCCGTCCGCTTCTATAGTGGATGTATCTTCATTTATTTAGATATTTACAATAGAGGATATGTCTTGATTTATTTAGATATTTACTATAGTAGACATGGAGACTAAAGGTGTGCTGAACTAGGCTTTGGACTACACTCTAAATGTTCATGGGGGCCATGGCCCAAGCTGGATCTGCCCATGTTGTAATATGATATATATGGAAAGTTAACCATTAATTTAACATGGTTAAGTGATCTTACTCATTTAGTTTCTTTATTTCTAGTTGCTTCCTTCACCTAGTTTGTAGAGCGAGTGGGATTACTTGTCACTACTTTGCTAGTCTTGTGGAAAAAACATTTTTTGATTTTCACATAAAAGCTTGTTTATTCGTAAAAATTTCAACAATGCCAAATGGAACAAGTATAGGCTGGTTGATGTCGTCCATGGTTACTTAAGCTAACATAATTCACTGGTTATTTGGCACCGTACATGTTAGCATTGCAGCATGTAGTATTTTCTTAGTTGGTTTTGTAATGCAATATCAACTATTTCTCAAGAGATAATGACTGATCGAGAAGCGGGTTAAATAGAATTTGAGGAGAAGGGTTTATAAGTTCCTTCACTCTAGGGATAATTTCTTTTGCTATCTTCTTCTGATATTGACCGTCAGTACTTACATAATAATCAAAACTTTCATGGTGCACAAACTGCTGTTACTAGTCACAAATTGGATTCTTACCTCTAAACCAAGACCTCACGTTATGAATGTTTAGTTGCGGTTTTGTAATGCTACAGCAACAAAGCTCATGCATATTGTCAAATTTCTTACATGGCTTGGTAGGTAATACAGCCAGAAGAAGCAGCAATGATGGATGCAGCGTTAGAAAATGGCATTCCCATTATGATGGTGGAGGAAATTCACCGAGTGAGTCCACTCTCCACATACTCTCTTGTGTTTATCCATGTCTCATACTTTGATTCAGTTATTGTGTGTGTTCCAAGGGTACCTATTTACTACTCTGTTACCCATAGTCCAATATATTCAAGGTGGTGTTTCTTTAATTAACAACTGTCATCACCAGCCAAGAAAGAAATCTTGCTCAATAATATCTGTCAGATGATTCGTCATATTTTTTTGGCAATGAATTAATCTTATTAGTTGTGAAAAAGGTTGGTCCTAGTATATGGTGATAACATTACGTGGTTATTTAAACTATTATATTTCCACATCTTGTTTGTCTATGAATTTATTGAATTGCATCGGCAATATAGTATATATGTCATATTACTATACTGTGAATAGAAAATTAGGACAAAGTTGATGGATCGGCCATCCTAGGATCAAGACTCTTCCTTAACTCAAGCATGCACATGTTATATTTGTCTTACAAAGTAACACATTTTTATTCTTGATATTTATAAAAAAATTTAGGACCTGCAGCAGGAGGTGGAGGAGAACAACGAGGCTCCGGTAAGATCCCTCTCCATTTACTTTCTTGTGTCAGTCCCTCATGCTTTGATTTAAGTTTTTAAATGTATCCATTGTTGGTAATTTAACAGTCTGGTTTTCTACTGCCCAATAAATGCATGGCTACCATGGGAATATTTCATCTAATCCATATCATCGATCCTAAGATGGTGTGCTTCATCCTGAGGTCATCAAATGATTTTCTAGTGTCAACTTACCCTTCTTCTAATTGTATTGTAATCGTAGGAAACTCCATACTGTTGTATATTCTTCATCGAACAAGATGGGAATAACACTTGAGATAAATATCAGTGTTAGTGAAGGCGGTCAACATGTTCCTCAAACAAGATGGAAATAACACCATAATGCGGAACCCGCGAGCTATATTCTTCATAGAAAAAGAACACACATCCTGGTCCCAACATATTCCCCAAATAAAAGACACTCAACTTTTGTCCCCCTTTATCTATCAAGTGATTGTGCATTTGCACGTTTTTGTGGGTAGGATTTAACATATGTTTTCTTTTTCGCTTTGGATTACTATGGTAATATCCTTGTTGTATTTATTTGTGAAATATGTTTTATGAAATATGTATTACTTTTAGCCCTTATAGCTATAGGCCCAAGAAATTGATTTGGCCATTGAAAATTCCTTAACATGGTATTAGAGCCATGGCTATCTCCTCCATAACCCTAGATGTACCTCGACGCCGCCTCCCATCACCACCAGTTCCCTTTCATCCCCAATCCACCTTTAACCGGTCCATGCTCAATTGAGCCTGTCCTTGTCGTGTCCAGGTCTGACTCGAGCGCCGGACGGTTTTGGTCAGGTGAGCGTGCTTGAGTTTCAAATCCAAACCAGAGAACTACATTGTCTTTATATTCGCAAACTCAATGTTTTGGAGCCACCTTGAGTTTGAGGGTGGTGGGGAGGGGGGTGTATAGCTTTTAGCCCTTGTAGCTTTAGGTCCAGGAGCCAGGTTGGCCTTCTCTTGTATATGTACTAGCTTTCCCTTTGAGTAAGATTGTTTTGCCCATTTTAGTTTCCTTAACAATATGAAGCACCTTTTGTGGTGCTGGAATAGATACGATATTATGGTATATGAAAAGTGAAGTGGAAATTGAAGATAAATAATGGTTTATATGCTGAATTTACAGATTTATGATCATTCGAGGTTTCTTCATGTTGGTTCCTTCACCTAGATTTGTACATCCATTATCTCTTAATCTCCTTGATTTTGTGGAGATTACTTGTCACCGCTTTGCTGGTCTTTTGTAAAAATCATAGTGTTTCCACGTAAAAGCTTGGTTATTCATAGAAATGACAACAATGCTAGCAGAAAGATGTGGTTTGGTAGATGTCTTGCATGATTCTCTTAAGTTGACATACTTGATTTGTTAATTGGCGTCGTACATGTTAGCATTGCACCATGTAGTATTTCTTGGTTGGTTTTGTATTACAACATTAACATGTTGACCATCAGTACATAAACATGTTGACCATCAGTATATGTTTACCATCAACATTTAAGATGCACAACTTTTCTTACATTTGACAAATTGGATTTACGTTTTAACCAAAACCTCGGGTTTATGGATGTTTACTTGTGGTTTATTAATGCTCCCGCAACAAAGCTCATTCGTATTGTCCAATTCTTACATGGGATTTGTTGGTAATACAACTAGAAGAAGCAGCAATGCTGGAAGCACCGTTAGAAAATGCAATGCCCATTGTGATAGCTTTTGTTGATGCCGAGGAGGAAACTGAGTAAGTGAGCCCACTCTCCACATACTCTCATGTTATCGATGTCTCATACTTTAGCTCAATTTATGTGTGTGCGCCATTGGTAATAGTTTACCACTCTGTTACCTACAGGCCAATATATTCATGGCGGTGTTAACAAAATATGTCTAGCTTTTAGCCCTTGTAGCTTTAGGCCCAAGACCCAGGCAGGCCTTCTCTTGTATATGTACTAGCTTTCCCTTTGAGTAAAAACATTTTGCCTATTTTGGTTTCCTTAACAATATGATGTACTTTTTGTGGTGCTAGAATAAAGATAGTAATTTGGTATATGAAAAGTGAAGTGGCGATTGAAGATATATGATCGTTTGCATGCTGAACTTACAGATTTATGATAATTCGACGTTCCTTCATGTTGATTCCTTCACCTATATTTCGACAACCAGTATCTATAAATTTCCTTGATTTCATGGAGATTACTTGTCACTGCTTTGTTGGTCTTGTGTAAAAATCATAGTGTTTCCACGTAAAAGCTTGGTTATTCGTAAAAATGACAACAACGCCAGCTCAAATAAGTGGTTTGGTTGATTTCTTGCATGATTCCCTTAAGCTAACATAATTGACTTATTAATTGGCGTCATACATCTTAGCATTGCACTGTGTAGTATTTCTCGGATTATTTTGTATTACTACATTAACATGGTGACCATCGGTACATCAACATGTTGATCAGCAGTACATGTTGACCATCAATGTTTAGGGTGCACAACTTCTCTTACATTAGAAAAATAGGATTTACCTCTAAACTAAGACCTCATGTTAAGAATGTTTAGTTGTCGTTTTGTAGTGCTGTAGCAACAAAGCTCATGCATATTGTATAATTCTTACATGGGCTTGGTAGGTAATACAACCGAACGAAGCAGCACAGATGGTTGCACCGTTAGAAAATGGCATGCCCATTATGATGGTGGAGGAAATTCACCTGGTGAGCCCACTCTCCACATACTCTCTTGTGTTTATCCATGTCTCATACTTTGATTCAGTTGTATGTGTGTGTGCCACTGGTACCTATTTACTACTCTGTTACCCACAATCCAATATATTCAAGGTGGTGTTTATTTACTTAAGAACTGTCATCCTAAGCCAAGAAAAAAAAATCTTGATCAATAATACCTGTCAGATGTAGTAATTCATTATATTTTTGGCAATGAATTGCTCAATAATACCCTCCATTATTTCGTGTGATTGCTTAGTTGTTCTTGTTTGATTGCTACCAGTGCCACTGAGTCCATGACTTGGGTTTTTCTCAATTGTTGGTGACCTAGTTGTATGGTGCGTGTTTTCGTTTGCTTATATACTGGATTTGTCTTGATTTATTATGATATTTACTTTCAAGGATATGTCTTAATTTATTTAGATATTTACTATAGTAGGCATGGAGACTAGAAGTGTGCTGGACTAGGCTTTGAACTGCACTCTAAATGTTCATGGGGGCCATGGCCCAAGCTGGATCTGTCCATGTTGTAATATGATATATATGGAAAGTTAAGCGTTAATTTAGTATTGTTAAGTGATCTTACTCGCTTAATTTCTTTATTTCTAGTTGATTACTTCACCTGGATTTGTAGACTGAGTGGGATTACTTGTTACTGCTTTGCTGGTCTTGTGGAAAAAACATTTTTTGATTTTTCACATAAAAGCTTGTTTATTCATAAAAATTCCAACAATTCCAGATGGAACAAGTGGGCTGGTTGATGTCGTCCATGATTCCTTAAGCTAACATAATTCACTTGTTATTTGGCGCCATACATGTTAGCATTATACTATGTAGATACAACCAGAAGAAGCAGCAGTGATGGATGCACCATTAGAAATGGCATGCCCATTCTGATGGTGGAGGAAATTCACCGGGTGAATCCACTCTCCACATACTCTCTTGTGTTTATCCATGTCTCATACTTTGATTTAGTTGTTGTGTGTGTGCCATGGGTACCTATTTACTACTCTGTTACCCATAGTCCAATAAATTCAAGGTGGTGTTTCTTTAATTAACAACTAACATCACAAGCCAACAAAAAAATCTTGATCAATAATACATGTCAGATGATTCATCATATGTTTTCGCAATGAATTGACCTTATTAGTTGGGAAAATGGTTGGTCCTAGTATATATGGTTGATAACATTACGTGGTTATTTAAACTATTATATTTCCACATCTTGTCTGTCTATGAATTTATTGAATTGCTTCATCATTATACTATATATGTCATATTACTATAGTGAGAATAGAAAATTAGGACATAGTTGATGGATCGGCCATCCTAGGATCAAGACTCTCCCTTAATTCAAGCATGCACATGTTATATTGGTCTTACAAAGTAACACATTTTTTTGTAGGACCTGCAGCAGGAGGTGGAGGAGAACATCGAGGCTCCGGTAAGATCCCTCTCCATTTACTTTCTTGTGTCAGTTTCTCATGCTTTTATTTAATTTTTAAATGTATCCAGTGTTGCTAATTTATCAACTTGGTTTTCTACTACCCAATAAATGCTTGGCTACCATGGGAATATTTCGTCTAATCGATAACATCGTTCCTAATTAAGATTGTGTGCCTCATCCTAAGGTCATCAAATGATTTTCTAGCGTCAACTTACCCTGCTTCTAATTATATTGTAATCATAGGAGACACCATACTGCTGTATATTCTTCATCGAACAAGATGGGAATAACACTTGAGATAAATATCAGTGTTAGTGAAGACGGTTAACATGTTCCTCAAACAAGATGGGAATAACACCATAATGTCGAATTCGTTAGCTATATTCTTCATAGAAAAAGACCACACATCCCGGGCCCAACATATTCCCCAAAAAAAGACACTCAACTTTTGCCACCCTTTATCTATCAAGTGATTGTGCATTTGCACGTTTTAGTGGGTAGGATTTAACATATGTTTTCTTTTTCGCTCTTGATTACTATGGTAATATCCTTGTTCTATTTCTTTATGAAATATGTTTTACGAAATACGTATAGTTTTTAGACCTTATAGCTTTAGTCCCAAGAAATTGATTTGGCCATTCAAAATTCTTTAACATGGTATTAGAGCCATGGTTACTCCTCCATAACCCTAGATGTACATCAATGCCACCTCCCATCACCACCAGGTCTCCTTCATCCCCAATCCACCTTTAACCGGTCTATGCTTGATTGAGCCTGTCGTTATCGTGTCCAGGTCTGACTCGAGCGCCGGACGGTTTTGGTCAGGGGAGCGTGCTTGAGTTTCGGATCCAAACCAGAGAACTACAATGTCTTTATATTCTCAAACTCAATATTTTAGAGCCACCTTCAGTTTGAGGGTTGTTGGGAGGGGGTGTATAGCTTTTAGCCCTTGTAGCTTTAGGCCCAAGACCTAGGTTGGCCTTCTCTTGTATATGTACTAGCTTTCTCTTTGAGTAATTTTTTTTGCCCATTTAACTTTCCTTAACAATATGAAGCACCTTTTGTGGTGTTGGAATAAATACGGTAACATGGGATATGAAAACTGAAGTGGAAATTGAAGATAAATAATAGTTTACATGCTGAATCTATAGATTTATGATCATTCGATGTTTCTTCATGTTGGTTCCATCACCTAGATTTGTACATCCATTATGTCTTAATCTCCTTGATTTTGTGGAGATTACTTGTAACTGCTTTGTTGATCTTGTGTACAAATCATTGTGTTTCCAGTAAAAGCTTGGTTATTCGTAACAATGACAACAACGCCAGAAAAAAGATGTGGTTTGGTAGATGTCTTGTAACGCCCGGATAATCATGCTACAGTAATCCCACGCTAATCGTGCCATGACACCTCGGTTACTGTTGCTATCCTCACAATAATTCGAAACCGTTCGAAATTCAAATTCAAATTATTGATAACAATAAAAGTTTCCAAAAATTAAAACAAAAATGTTCGGAGTGCGCCAAATAATACAAAGGTAATTATGGTGCAGCAAACACCTTTTTATAAAATGCCTAATTACTTTTAAATGAATTTAAACAGAAAAGTAATAAATAAAAGATAAGAAAACAAAACAAACCAAAACAAAAAAAAGAGAGAGAAGACCCCCGCCTGGGCCGACAGACCCAACGGGCCGGCCCAATTCACCCACCAGGCCTAGCCCAATCGGCCACTCCCCTCCATAACCCCCACCAGGGGAAACCCTAGCGCCCCACCACCCACTTCCCCCGCCACTCCCCGTCGTCAGCCCCCACCTCCCGATCCGATCTGGATCGGGGTGGGGAACGAACCACCCCGACCCCGTCGACGACCTCGCCGCTTGACACCACCCGGCGCCATCCATCGCCGCCCGGAGCAAGACCTCGCCGGCGCCTCTCCCCCGCCGGACTGCCTCCCGCTCCGCCGCGCGTCCCCGTCGGCCTCCCCGCCCTCCACCGCGCCCATGCCCTAGACCCTACGTTCCCGGTGAGGCCCCCCGGCCTCCTCTCTCTCCCCCGCGCGTGCTGGTGCTCGCCGCGTGTGCCCATGCCTCCCCGCGCTCGCCGCGCCCCTTCGGGATGGGCATCGCGCCCGAGCCGTCCCCCGCCGTTGCCTCGCCGTACGCGGCCACCCAGGGCCGCGCCCTCCTCCTATCCTCCTTGCCCCGTGCGCCACGGCCTCATCCGCGCTAGCTGCCGTCTGCCTCCCGCGCCCCGCGCTCACTGCGCCACCACACCATCAGCTCCACGCGCCCTCACATGTGCCCGCCTCGCCATGCCCTTGCTGCCCTCCACGGCACGCGCCGGCCGCGTCCCGCGCCACCGTGCTCGCTCGCGCTGACCGCGCCCCGCGCCGCCCCGCTGCTGCGCTACTGCACGACCGCATGCCCGTGCCCCGCTCCACTGCCGCTGCTCGTCGCGACCAACCGCCCTGGCCCCGCTCCCGTCTCCAGCCCCCGGTCGCCGGCGCCGCCCCGTCCCCTGCTCCGCTTGCCGCACACCGAACGTCGCCGCGCTAACCGCCTCTGCTCCTCGCGCCGATGTGCACGCGCGCACCCGTCACGAGCCGCCGCCACGCGCCGCCGTGGCCTTGCTACTGCCCCTACCGTGCCGCCTGCATCCGCCCCCTGGCCACGCACCATTGCTGCGCGCGCACATCCGTGCTTGGACGCACCCCGGCTCGTCGGCGCCCGCACGCCCCTGCTCCCGTCGCCCGGCCTCAGCCACCGCTGCCGGCCAGTCGCCACGCTCGCTGTTGTGGTTGCCGCAGCCGTCGGCGTCCCGGCGCCTTTCACTGACGTAGGCGGGCGCCCAAACGGGCGGATGCCCGCAGCGCCCGACCCGCTCGGGCTCTGCCCCGCAACCGGCGCCCGTTAAACCCCCCAGGGCCAATGACACCTCGGGCCCACCACCCCCAGAACGTTTTTTTTAAAGAATTAAAAAAATATAATAATGAAAATAAATAAATAATTAATTAACTTATTTAAATCGAATTAGATTAACCTAATCATTTAGTTAAAGCTAATTAACCCTGTTGATTACTAGGAGTCTATGACGAACGTGACCCACACGTCAGTTGACCAGTCAACACCTCTGTTGACTGATGACGTCATGCTGACGTCAGCATGCACTGTTCTGGATAATTTTGAATTAAATTAATTAAATAAATGCTAAAATTAATTTAAATCTTTTAAAATTAATATAAAATAAACCGTCGCTCGAATGGAAAAACTTTGTACATGAAAGTTGCTCAGAACGACGAAACGAACCCGGATACGCAGCCCGTTCGTCCGCCACACAATCCTAACATATCAAACTCGCAACTTTTCCCCCTCCGGCTCCTCTGCCCGAAAACACGGAACCCCGGGGATACCTCCCCGGATGTTTCCCCCCTTCACCGGTATCATCCCATACCGCGTTAGGGTACCTCTAACGCCGTTACTTGTCATGTCATGCATCACTATGCATCTGCTTGCTTAAATATTTATTGTTTCTCCCCCCTCTTCTCTCGCTAGACACCGAGACCGACGCTGCTGCTGCCCCGTTCGACTACGGAGTTGACGATCCCTCTCTCTTGCCAGAGCAACCAGGCAAGCCCCCCCCTTGATCACCAGATATCGCCTACTCTCCTCTATACTGCTTGCATTAGAGTAGTGTAGCATGTTACTGCTTTCGTTATTCCTATCCTGATGCATAGCCTGTCTTTGATAATGCTGTTGATACCTTTACCTGCAATCCTACTTGCTTAGTATACGATGCTAGTGTTCCATCAGTGGCCCTACACTCTTGTCCATCTACCATGCTATACTACTGGGCCGTGATCACTTCGGGAAGTGATCGCGGACATATACTATATACTTTACACTGTTACATTATCTGTGAAAATGTTCGGAGTTGGGGGCTGAAGTGGCAGGTGGTTCCACCCAGGTAGTGGTGGGCCTGGGTTCCCGACGGCCGCTGACTGTTACTTTGTGGCGGAGCGACAGGGCGGGTTTGAGACCACCTAGGAGAGAGGTGGGCCTGGCCCTGATCGGCGTTCGCGGATACTTAACACGCTTAACGAGATCTGGGTATTTGATCTGAGTCTGGCCATTTGGTCTATACCCACTAACCATCTACGCGGGAGTAGTTATGGGTATCCCGGCGTCGTGGTATCAGCCGAAGCACTTCTTCATGTCAGCGACGGAGCGGAGCGCGCTGGATTGGACTGGAACGCCACTAGGCTAGGTCTGCTTCCAGCCGCCCTCGCAACGTGCAGGTGTGCTCAGGCCGATGGGCCCAGACCCCTGCGCGCTTAGGTTTAGACCGGCGTGTTGACCTTTATGTTGTGCCTAGGTGGGGCTGCGACATGTTGATCTTCCGAGGCTGGGCATGACCCAAGAAAGTGTGTCCGGCCAAATGGGATCAAGCGTGTTGGGTTATGTGGTGCACCCCTGCAGGGAAGTTAATCTATTCAAATAGCCGTGTCCCTCGGTAAAAGGACGACCCAGAGTTGTACCTTGACCTTATGACAACTAAAACCGGATACTTAATAAAACACACCCTTCCAAGTGCCAGATACAACCCGGTGATGGCTCTCCAACAGGGCATCGAGGAGGGGATCGCCGGGTAGGATTATGCTATACGATGCTACTTGGAGGACTTCAGTCTACTCTCTTCTACATGCTGCAAGACCGAGGTTGCCAGAAGCGTAGTCTTCGACAGGATTAGCTATCCCCCTCTTATTCTGGCATTCTGCAGTTCAGTCCACTGATATGGCCCCTTACACATATATCCATGCATTTGTAGTGTAGCTCCTTGCTTGCGAGTACTATGGATGAGTACTCATGGTTGCCTTGTTTCCCCTTTTCTCTATCTACCTTCCCGATTGCTGCAACCAGACGATGGAGCCCAGGAGCCAGACGCCACCGTCGACGATGACTCCTTCTACACTGGAGGTGCCTACTACTACGTGCAGCCCGCTGACGACGACCAGGAGTATTTAGGAGGATCCCAGGCAGGAGGCGTGCGCCTCTTTCGATCTGTATCCCAGTTTGTGCTAGCCTTCTTAAGGCAAACTTGTTTAACTTATGTCTGTACTCAGATATTGTTGCTTCCGCTGACTCGTCTATGATCGAGCACTTGTATTCGAGCCCTCGAGGCCCCTGGCTTGTATTATGATGCTTGTATGACTTTTTTATTTGTAGAGTTGTGTTGTGATATCTTCCCGTGAGTCCCTGATCTTGATCGTACACATTTGCGTGCGTGATTAGTGTATGATTGAATCAGGGGCGTCAAAAGTTGGTATCAGAGCCGACTACCTGTAGGAATCCCCCTTCCACACTCCTTGGCCGAAGTCGAGTCTAGTCATTGAAAAACTTTTACTAACATGGCTGTGTGCCTTACGGGCCCACGTCGCCATCGGGTGGTACTAGGATCTTTTACTCCTCGACCTTTACTCTGGGACTCTGAACTCTCTTCTACTCGGGTTAAACGAATTTACTAACTCTGAAACTAGGGTCCCATGACGACATTCACCCCAAAGTTGGATAAAAGCCATAGTTATTCCTTAGTATAGTGTTTTGCACAATTTCCACACTGTCATTTGACTCCTTTGAAACATCTGGGGAGCTGTCGCGTTCTGCTATCTACCCAGCCAGGACCGTGATGCCCCAGGGTGTTGGTTGGCCAGAGGTGGGAGGCTACTCTCCCGCACTTGGTCCTCTTCTGCCACTTGAGCGTCGGGTTCAGCACCAGAGCACCCGCGGACCCCAGGTTGCCGACGTGGTGTACCCGTTGCCACACTACCAGCTTTTAGGCTACACCTACCTCCGCAGTGTCGTGTGGGACTAATGTAGAGTTGCTTGCTTATGTTAGATGCATTCACCGCGAGCCTGCGTGCTGCCTATGATGTCTTAGTCTATGTACTGAACTCTGTGTGCCGAACCCTATGCATGATCTCTTTTGTAATATGTGCTGACTATTATGTGGTATCTAACGTGCTGCATTCATTATGCATGTTTCATATTGAATGATTCTTGTCTTTGCAAATATTCTCAAATGCTGAACTACCCCTGTTATATATTAGCAGGATGGTTAGACCAGGTGGTCGTGGTCGGGGTGACAACTTCCCACCACCGCCTGAGTACATGGCTGGTATGATCCAACAGCTTGAGATGAATCGCCAGTTCATGGAGAACATGATGGCTTAGTTTCCTCGCCCCAATATGAACCAGCAGCCAAACACAGTAACTCTGCAGGATTTCATCCGCCTCAACCCAAGTGTGTATCGCAGCTCAACTCAGCCTCTGGACGCTCATGACTGGCTCCGTGACATCACCTATGAGATGGAGTTTGCTGATGTAGCCCCTGCCAGCTATGTCACGTTTGCTTCCTTCTTCCTGAAGGGACCCGCAGCTCAATGGTGGGACAGCCACAGGCATACTCTGCCAGTTGGAACAATCATCACCTGGCCAGACTTTCAAGCTGCTTTCCGTGCCCGCTTCATTCCTCAGGGAGTCATGGACCGGAAGAAGCGTGAGTTCCGCAAACTCATCCAAGGCAACAAAACTGTTGAAGCTTATTAGCGGGAGTTTCTGGACTTGTCCCGCTATGCTGAAGAGGACATTGCAACTGATGCACGCAGACAGGAGAAGTTCCGTGACGGCCTTCAAGCTGACATCAAGCTCGCACTTCTAGTGCACGACTTTGCTGATTTCGCCACCTTGGTGAACAAGGCCATCAATGTCGAAACTGGTCTACAGGAATACCAGAGCTCTCACAGGCGCAGCCGTGACACAGGCTCATCTTCGGGCCCGTCCTCGCAGAAGCGCAAGAGATGGATTCCCAACAGCATGTACCAGCCGAATGCACCTGCCCCAAGGTAGTCCTATGCTGCACCTCGTCTGCCTACTGCTCCAACTAGGCAGCCAAGGCTTCCAGCTCCACCACCACAAGCTCCTGTTCCTACTCCTGAGAATGGTTTGTGCTTCAGGTGTGGACAACCAGGGCACCGTGCTAGGGAATGCAACCAGAAACAGAATCAACTGGCCCTTCCAGCAACTGGCCGTGGAAGCAGCCAGAACCGCAACAACAATGCCAAGTCCTATGGTCGTGTTCATGCCAACCACGTTGATCTGAACGAAGCTCAAGACCAGCCTGCTACTGTGATGGGTACACTCCTCGTAAATTCAGTACCTGCATCTGTTTTATTCGATACAGGTGCATCGCATTCATTCATGTCAGAAGATTTTGCATTCATGCATGGCATTAAAAGCGAAGACATGAATGCTTCACTATTAGTACACACCCCTGCGGGCCAATGTCGAACCTCGATGATTTGCAACGACGTCCCCGTTGAAATCGAAGGACTGGAATTCCTTGTCTCTCCCATCATACTGAAGTCCTGTAGCATTGATCTCATTCTGGGAATGAATTGGTTAAAAGCGCATACGGCTTCTATCGTTTGCGCCACCAAGACCGTCCATCTACTACACCCTTCCGATGAAATAATAAGCTACAATGCTCGTCTGGTTCAGAATGCCGAGGCAAGGCTCTACGCCTTGAATGCGTTGAACGCTGCACCACTCGAGGGCATTGAAAACATCCCCGTCGTGCGTGACTTCCTCGACGTCTTTCCTGAAGAACTTCCAGGGATTCCCCCTGCTAGGGCTGTCGAATTCGTCATCGACTTGAAACCAGGCACCACTCCTATTGCCAAGCGACCCTACAAGATGCCGCCGCATGAACTCCTTGAGCTTAAGGAGGAAATCGACAAATCTCTTCAAAATGGTTTCATTCGCCCAAGTTGCTCTCCTTGGGGAGCACCTTCTCTCTTTGTCAAGAAGAAGGATGGGACAAACCGACTGGTCCAAGACTACCGTCCTATTAACCAAGCTACCATTCAGAAAAAGTATCCTCTTCCTCGGATCAATGATCTGTATGATCAACTGGCTGGTTCATCAGTGTTCTCTAAACTCGACTTGAGGTTGGGTTACCACCAGATCCGTGTTCGTGAAGAGGATATCCCAAAGACCGCCTTTGTGACTCGTTATGGTTCATACGAGTACACTGTCATGTCCTTCGGCTTAACCAATGCCCCAGCCACCTTCTCTCGCCTGATGAACTATATATTCATGGATTACCTTGACAAGTTTGTCGTGGTTTATCTGGATGATATCCTGGTATTTTCCAAGAACGAAGAAGAACATGCTGAACATCTTCGACTTGTGCTGGAAAAGCTACGAGAGCATCAGCTGTACGCCAAGTTCTCTAAATGTGAATTTTGGCTTCCTGAAGTAACCTATCTTGGACATGTCATCTCTAAGGATGGTATTGCCGTTAACCCTGAACGAGTTCAGGCTATTCTTGATTGGACTCCTCCGAAGAATGTCAAGCAAGTCAGAAGTTTTCTCGGTCTCGCCAGCTATTGCCATCGATTCGTCGAGGACTTCTCCAAGATTGCCAGGCCTCTGACTAATCTGTTGCATAAGGGCGTCAAGTTCCAATGGACAGACAAGTGTCAGGAAAGCTTCCAGGCACTCAAGGACAAGTTGACTTCTGCCCCAGTGCTAGCTCCACCTGATACAAAGAAGGACTTCATCATTTACTGCGACGCTTCCCGTCAAGGATTAGGTTGTGTCCTAATGCAAGAGCGCAGAGTGATTGCCTATGCCTCTCGTCAATTGCGCCCTCACGAAGAGAACTATCTAGTTCACGACCTCGAGCTTGCTGCTGTCATTCATGCACTGAAGCAGTGGCGGCATTACCTTCTCGGTAATCGTTGCGAGATATTCACTGACCATCAAAGTCTGAAGTATCTGTTTACTCAGCCAGATCTGAACCTCCGTCAGCAAAGATGGATGGAGACTGTAGCAGACTTTGACTTGGGTATTTCCTATACACCAGACAAGGCTAATGTAATGGTAGATGCCTTGAGCCGCAAGTCTTACTGCAACCACCTCCAGGTTCTTAAAGTTCAGCCCTCGCTTGTTGAAGATTTTAGAAAGCTGAACCTCCATATTGTTCCTCCGGGTGCACTCGCTCCCCCTCCTGAGGAGTTTCAGAAGATGAACCTCTGTGTTATTCCCCAGGGTTCCCTCTATACCCTGGCTGTCGAACCCGATCTCGTGAGCTCCATCAAGACAATACAAGGATACGACTCTGAAGTCCACAAGATTAGGCGCGACCTCATGGAAGGAAAGCCCTCATACTTCACTATTGCTGGTGATGGCGCCTTGTACTTAAAAGGCCGCCTAGTGGTGCCGTGTAAGAAGGAAAACCTGAATATGACTCGGAAAGTTATGAAAGAAGCTCATGATACGCCCCTATGTATCCATCCTGGTAGTACTAAGATGTACCAGGACATTCGTCAAAGATTCTGGTGGTATAATATGAAGCAAGACATTGCTCGCTATGTTGCCGAGTGTGACGTTTGTCGTCGTATCAAAGCAGAACATCAAAGGCCTGCTGGAACTCTGCAACCTATCTCTATTCCTGAATGGAAATGGGACCATGTTGAAATGGACTTCGTCACTGGTTTTCCCAAATCGCAGAAAGGTAATGATGCTATTCTTGTCGTCATTGACCGGCTCTCTAAAGTTGCACATTTTCTGGCGGTCAAGGAAACTATCACTGCTAGTCAGCTTGCAACTCTCTATATGTCCAGAATTGTTTCACTTCACGGTATTCCACTGGTTATCAGTTCGGATCGTGGCAGCTTATTCACTTCAAGATTCTGGGCAAGTTTCCAAGAAGCTATGGGAACTCATCTATCATTTAGTACTGCTTTTCATCCGCAGTCTCAAGGGCAAGTTGAACGTGTAAACCAAGTTCTCGAAGACATGCTTCGATCTTGTGTTATTTCCTTCTTCAAGAAATGGGAGGAATCTCTTCTGTATGCTGAGTTCTCTTATAATAATAGCTATCAAGCTAGTCTGAAGATGGCCCCCTTCGAAGTGTTATATGGACGAAAGTGCCGAACCCCTCTGAACTGGTCAGAAACTGGGGAACGTCCACTCTTTGGTCGGATATTATCCAACATGCCGAAGAACAAGTCCGCATTATTCGCGAGAATCTCAAGACTGCTCAGTCACGCCAAAAGAGTAATTATGACCGTCATCATCAAGACATGGTCTATCAACCTGGCGAAAAGGCCTATCTTCGAGTTACACCAATGAAGGGTGCACACCGCTTCGGGATCAAAGGAAAGCTAGCTCCCCGCTATATTGGTCCTTTCACTATTCTCGAGAGGCGTGGAAAAGTGGCATATCAGCTGGAGCTTCCGTCAAACCTTTCTCAGGTTCACGATGTGTTCCACGTGTCACAACTCCGACGCTGCTTCAAGGACCCAATCCGAGCAGTGGATCATGAAGTGCTCGAATTGCAACAGGACCTCTCCTATAAAGAGCATCCGGTCCGCATTCTCGACCAAGCTGAACGCCGCACACGCCAGAAGGCGATCAAGTTCCTCAAAGTCCAGTGGTCGCACCATTCTGAAGATGAAGCCACCTGGGAATGCGAGGATCGCCTGCGTGATGAATACCCCGCACTGTTTCCTTCTACCTCCTATATCTCGGGACGAGATTTCTTGTAGTGGAGGAGATTTGTAATGCCCGGATAATCATGCTACAGTAATCCCACGTTAATCGTGCCATGACACCTCGGTTACTATTGCTATCCTCGCAATAATTCGAAACCGTTCGAAATTCAAATTCAAATTATTGATAACAATAAAAGTTTCCAAAAATTAAACAAAAATGTTCGGAGTGCGCCAAATAATACAAAGGTAATTATGGTGCAGGAAACACCTTTTTATAAAATTCCTAATTACTTTTAAATGAATTTAAACAGAAAAGTAATAAATAAAAGATAAGAAAACAAAACAAACCAAAACAAAAAAAGAGAGAGAAGACCCCCCCTGGGCCGACAGACCCAACGGGCCGGCCCAATTCACCCACGAGGCCTAGCCCAATCGGCCACTCCCCTCCATAACCCCCACCAGGGGAAACCCTAGCGCCCCACCACCCACTTCCCCCCACTCCCCCTCGTCAGCCCCCACCTCTCGATCCGATCTGGATCGGGCGGGGAACGAACCACCCCGACCCCGTCGACCGACCCCGCCGCCTCGACACCACCCGGCGCCATCGATCGCCGCCCGGAGCAAGACCTCGCCGGCGCCTCTCCCCCGCCGGACTGCCTCCCGCTCCGCCGCGCATCCCCGTCGTCCTCCCCGCCCTCCACCGCGCCCATGCCCTAGAACCTACGTTCCCGGTGAGCCCCCCGGCCTCCTCTCTCTCCCCCGCGCGTGTTGGCGCTCGCCGCGTGCGCCCGTGCCTCCCCGCGCTCGCCGCGCCCCCTCTAGATGGGCATCGCGCCCGAGCCGTCCCCCGCCGTCGCCTCGCCGTACGCGGCTAGCCAGGGCCGCGCCCTCCTCCTATCCTCCTTGCCCCGTGCGCCACGGCCTCATCCGCGTTAGCTGCCGTCTGCCTCCCGCGCCCCGCGCTCACTGCGCCACCACACCATCAGCTCCACGCACCCTAGCACGCACCCGCCTCGCCATGCCCTTGCTGCCCTCCACGACACGCGCCGGCCGCGTCCCGCGCCACCGTGCGCGCTCGCGCTGACCGCGCCTCGCGCCGCCCCGCTGCTGCGCTACTGCACGATCGCACACCCGTGCCCCGCTCCACTGCCGCTGCTCGTCGCGACCAACCGCCCTGGCCCCACTCCCGTCTCCAGCCCCCTGTCGCCGGCGCCGCCCCGTCCCTTGCTCCGCTTGCCGCACACCAAACGTCGCCGCGCTAACCGCCTTTGCTCCTCGCGCCGATGTGCACGCGCGCACCCGTCACGAGCCGCAACCACGCGCCGCCGTGGCCCTGCTACTTCCCCTACCGTGTCGCCTGCATCCGCCCCCTGGCCACGCGCCGTTGCTGCGCGCGCACATCCGTGCTTGGCCGCGCCCCGGCTCGCCGGCGCTCGCACGCCCCTGCTCCCCTCGCCCGGCCTCAGCCACCGCTGGCGGCCAGTCGCCACGCTCGCTGTTGCGGTTGCCGCGGCCGTCGGCGTCCCGGCGCCTTTCACTGACGTAGGCAGGCGCCCAAACAGGCGGATGCCCGCAACGCCCGACCCGCTCGGGCTCTGCCCGCAACCGGCGCCCGTTAAACCCCCAGTGCCAATGACACCTGGGGCCCACCAGCCCCAGAACGTTTTTTTAAAGAATTAAAAAATATATATAATAATTAAAATAATTAATTAATTAATTAATTAAAGAATTAATTAACTTAATTAAATCGAATTAGATTAACCTAAACGTTTAGTTAAAGCTAATTAACCCTGTTGATTAGCAGGAGTCTATGACGAACGGGACCCACACGTCAGTTGACCGGTCAACACCTCTGTTGACTGCTAATGTCATGCTGATGTCATGCTGACATCAGCATGCACTGTTCTGGATAATGTTGAATTAAATTAATTAAATAAATGCTAAAACTAATTTAAATCTTTTAAAATTAATATAAAATAAATCGTAGCTCGGATGGAAAAACTTTGTACATGAAAATTGCTCAGAACGACGAGACGAACCCGGATACGCAGCCCGTTCGTCCGCCACACAATCCTAACATATCAAACTCGCAACTTTCCCCCCTCCGGCTCCTCTGCCCGAAAACACGGAACCCCGGGGATACCTCCCCAGATGTTTCCCCCCTTCACTGGTATCATCCCATACCGCGTTAGGGCACCTCTAACGCCGTTACTTGTCATGTCATGCATCACTATGCATCTGCTTGCTTCAATATTTATTGTTTCTCCCCCCTCTTCTCTCGCTAGACACCGAGACCGACGCTGCTGCTGCCCCGTTCGACTACGGAGTTGACGATCCCTCTCTCTTGCCACAGCAACCAGGCAAGCCCCCCCTTGATCACCAGATATCGCCTACTCTCCTCTATACTGCTTGCATTAGAGTAGTGTAGCATGTTACTGCTTTCGTTATTCCTATCCTGATGCATAGCCTGTCTTTGATACTGCTGTTGATGCCTTTACCTGCAATCCTACTTTCTTAGTATAGGATGCTAGTGTTCCATCAGTGGCCCTACACTCTTGTCCGTCTGCCATGCTATACTACTGGGCCGTGATCACTTCGGGAAGTGACCGCGGACATATACTATATACTTTACACTGTTACATTATCTGTGATACTGTTCGGAGTTGGGGGCTGAAGGGGCAGGTGGTTCCACCCAGGTAGTGGTGGGCCTGGGTTCCCGACGGCCCCTGACTGTTACTTTGTGGCGGAGTGACAGGGCAGGTTTGAGACCACGTAGGAGAGAGGTGGGCCTGGCCCTGGTCGGCGTTCGCGGATACTTAACACGCTTAACGAGATCTGGGTATTTGATCTGAGTCTGGCCATTTGGTCTATACGCACTAACCATCTACGCGGGAGTAGTTATGGGTATCCCGGCGTCGTGGTATCAGCCGAAGCACTTCTTGACGTCAGCGATGGAGCGGCGCGCGCCGGATTGGACTGGAACGCCACTAGGCTAGGTCTGCTTCCGGCCGCCCTCACAACGTGCACGTGTGCTCAGGGCGATGGGCCCAGACCCCTGCACGCTTAGGTTTAGACCGGCGTGTTGACCTCTCTGTCTTGCCTAGGTGGGGCTGCGACGTGTTGATCTTCCGAGGCCGGGCATGACCCAGGAAAGTGTGTCCGGCCAAATGGGATCAAGCGTGTTGGGTCATGTGGTGCACCCCTGCAGGGAAGTTAATCTATTCGAATAGCCGTGTCCCTCGGTAAAAGGTCGACCCGGAGTTGTACCTTGACCTTACGACAACTAGAACCGGATACTTAATAAAACACACCCTTCCAAGTGCCAGACACAACCCGGTGATGGCTCTCCAACAGGGCATCGAGGAGGGGATCGCCGGGTAGGATTATGCTATACGATGCTACTTGGAGGACTTCAGTCTACTCTCTTCTACATGCTGCAAGACCGAGGTTGCCAGAAGCGTAGTCTTCGACAGGATTAGCTATCCCCCTCTTATTCTGGCATTCTGCAGTTCAGTCCACTGATATGGCCCCTTACACATATATCCATGCATTTGTAGTGTAGCTCCTTGCTTGCGAGTACTATGGATGAGTACTCATGGTTGCCTTGTTTCCCCTTTTCTCTATCTACCTTCCCGATTGCTGCAACCAGACGATGGAGCCCAGGAGCCAGACGCCACCGTCGACGATGACTCCTTCTACACTGGAGGTGCCTACTACTAC
Organism: Aegilops umbellulata; assembly: GCA_032464435.1. Taxonomy (NCBI): domain Eukaryota; kingdom Viridiplantae; phylum Streptophyta; class Magnoliopsida; order Poales; family Poaceae; genus Aegilops; species Aegilops umbellulata. Next base: position 424,057,785 of record CP136059.1, read on the forward strand.
GTGCAGCCCGCTGACGACGACCAGGAGTAGTTAGGAGGATCCCAGGCAGGAGGCCTGCGCCTCTTTCAATCTGTATCCCAGTTTGTGCTAGCCTTCTTAAGGCAAACTTGTTTAACTTATGTCTGTACTCAGATATTGTTGCTTCCGCTGACTCGTCTATGATCGAGCACTTGTATTCGAGCCCTCGAGGCCCCTGGCTTGTATTATGATGCTTGTATGACTTTTTTATTTGTAGAGTTGTGTTGTGATATCTTCCCGTGAGTCCCTGATCTTGATCGTACACATTTGCATGCATGATTAGTGTACGATTGAATCGGGGGCGTCACATGTCTTGCATGATTCCCTTATGTTGACATAATTGATTTATCAATTGGCGTCGTACATGTTACCCACAATCCAATATATTCAAGGCAGTCTTTATTTAATTGATAACTGCCATCCTAAGCCAAGGAAAAATCTTGATAAATAATACCTGTCAGATGTAGTAATTCGTCATATTTTTTGGCAATGAATTGCTCAATAATACGCTCCATTATTTCAAGTGCTCGCTTAGTTCTTCTTGCCGGACCGCTACCGGTGCCATTGAGTCCATAACATGGGTTTTTCTCAATTGCTGGTGACCTAGTTGTATTGCGCGTGTTTCCGTCTGTTTCTATAGTGGATGTATCTTGATTTATTTAGATATTTACTATAGAGGATATGTCTTGATTTATTTAGATATTTACTATAGTAGACATGGAGACTAGAGGTGTGCTAAACTAGGCTTTGGACTGCACTCCTAATGTTCAAGGGGGCCATGGCCCAAGCTGCATCTGCCCATGTTGTAATATGATATATATGGAAAGTTAAGCATTAATTTAACATGGTTAAGTGATCTTACTCATTTGTTTTCTTTATTTCTACTTGATTCTTTCACCTAGTTTGTAGAGCGAGTGGGATTACTTGTCACTACTTTGCTAGTCTTGTGGAAAAACCATTTTTTGATTTTCACATAAAAGCTTGTTTATTCGTAAAAATTTCAACAATGCCAAATGGAACAAATGGGCTGGTTGATGTTGTCCATGGTTCCTTAAGCTAACATAATTCACTGGTTATTTGGCGCCGTACATGTTAGCATTGCAGCATGTAGTATTTTCTTAGTTGGTTTTCTAATGCAACACCAACTATTTCTCAAGAGATAATGACTGATCGAGAAGCGCGTTAAATAGAATTCGAGGAGAAGGATTTATAAGTTCCTTCACTTTAGGGATAATTTCTTTCGCTATCTTCTTCTGATATTGACCGTCAGTACTTACGTAATAATCAAAACATTCATGGAGCACAAACTGCTATTACTAGTCACAAATTGGATTCTTACCTCTAAACCAAGACCTCACGTTATGAATGTTTAGTTGTGGGTTTGTAATGCAGCAGCAAGAAAGCTCATGCATATTGTCAAATTTCTTACATGGCTTGGTAGGTAATACAGCGAGAAGAAGCAGCAGTGACGGGTGCACCATTAGAAAATGAGAAATTCACCGAGTGAGTCCACTCTCCACATACTCTCTTGTGTTTATCCATGTCTCATACTTTGATTCAGCTATTGTGTGTGTGCGAAGGGTACCTATTTACTACTCTGTTACCCATAGTCCAATATATTCAAGGTGGTGTTTCTTTAATTAACAACTTTCATCACCAGCCAACAAAGAAATCTTGCTCAATAATATCTGTCAGATGATTCATCATATTTTTTGGCAATGATGTAATCTTATTAGTTGGGAGAAAGGTTGGTCCTATTATCTGGTTGATAACCTTACGTGGTTATTTAAACTATTATATTTCCACATCTTGTTTGTCTATGAATTTATTGAATTGCATCAACAATATAGTATATATGTCATATTACTATATTGTGAATAGAAAATTAGGACAAAGTTGATGGATCGGCCATCCTAGGATCAAGACTCTTCCTTAACTCAAGCATGCACATGTTATATTTGTCTTACAAAGTAACACATTTTTATTCTTGATATTTATAAAAAAAATTAGGACCTGCAGCAGGAGGTGGAGGAGAACAACGAGGCTCCGGTAAGATCCCTTTCCATTTACTTTCTTGTGTCAGTATCTCATGCTTTGATTTAAGTTTTTAAAAGTATCCATTGTTCGTAATTTAAAAGTTTGGTTTTTTACTGCCCAATAAATGTATGGTTTCCATGGGAATATTTCATCTAATGGATAACATCGATCCTAAGATGGTGTGCTTCCTCGTGAGGTCATCAAATGATTTTCTAGTGTCAACTTACCCTTCTTCTAATTGTATTGTAATCGTAGGAAACACCATACTGCTGTATATTCTTCATCGAACAAGATGGGAATAACACTTGAGATAATTATAAGTGTTAGTGAAGGTGGTCAACATGTTCCTCAAACAAGATGGGAATAACACCATAATGCCGAACCCGTTAGCTATATTCTACATAGAAAAAGACCACACATCCCGGTCCCAACATATTCCCCAAACAAAAGACACTAAACTTTTCCCCGTTTATCTATCATGTGATTTTGCATTTGCACGTTTTTGTGGGTAGGATTTAACATATGTTTTCTTTTTCGCTTTGGATTACTATGGTAATATCCTTCTTATATTTCTTTGTGAAATATGTTTTATGAAATATGTATAACTTTTAGCCCTTATAGCTATAGGCCCAAGAAATTGATTTGGCCATTGAAAATTTCTTAACATGGTATTAGAGCCATGGCTATCTCCTCCATAACCCTAGATGTACCTCGACGCCGCCTCCCATAAACACCAGTTCGCTTTCATCCCCAATCCAGCTTTAACCGGTCCATGCTCGATTGAGCCTGTCCTTGTCGTGTCCAGGTTTGGCTCAAGCGCCGGACGGTTTTGGTCAGGTGAGCGTGCTTGAGTTTCAGATCCAAACCAGAGAACTAGATTGTCTTTATATTCCCAAACTCAATGTTTTGGAGCCACCTTGAGTTTGAGGGTGGTGGGGAGGGGGTGTATAGCTTTTAGCCCTTGTAGCTTTATGCCCAAGACCCAGGTTGGCCTTCTCTTGTATATGTACTAGCTTTCCCTTTGAGTAAGATTGTTTTGCCCATTTTAGTTTCCTTAACAATATGAAGCACCTTTTGTGGTGCTGGAATAAATACGGTAATATGGTATATGAAAAGTGAATTGGAAATTGAAGATAAATAATGGTTTACATGTTGAATTTACAGATTTATGATCATTCGATGTTTCTTCATGTTGGTTCCTTCAGCTAGATTTGTACATCCATTATCTCTTAATCTCCTTGATTTTGTGGAGATTACTTGTCACTGCTTTGCTGGTCTTGTGCAAAAATCATACTTTTTCCACGTAAAAGCTTGGCTTTTCGTAGAAATGACAACAACGTCAGCAGAAAGATGTGGTTTGGTAGATGTCTTGCATGATTCCCTTAAGTTGACATCATTGATTTATCATTGGCGTCGGACATGTTAGCATTGCACCATGTAGTATTTCTTGGTTGGTTTTGTATTACAACATCAACATGTTGACCATCAGTACATAAACATGTTGATCATCAGTATATGTTGACCATCAACGTTTAAGATGCACAACTTTTCTTACATTTGACAAATTGGATTTACATTTTAACCAAAACCTCGGGTTTATGGATGTTTACTTGTAGTTTATTAATCCTCCCTTAACAAAGCTAATTCATATTGTCCAATTTTTACATGGGATTTGTTGGTAATATAGCCAGAAGAAGCAGCAATGGTCGAAGCACCGTTAGAAAATGCAATGCCTATTTTTATAGCTCCCATTGATGCCGAGGAGGAATCTGAGTTCGTGAGCCCACTCTCCACATACTCTCATGTTTATCGATGTCTCATACTTTAGCTCAATTTATGTGTGTGCGCCAATGATAACAGTTTACCACTCTGTTACCTACAGGCCAATATATTCATGTCGGTGTTAACAAAATATGTCTAGCTTTTAGCCCTTGTAGCTTTAGGACCAAGACCCAGGCCGACCTTCTCTTGTATATGTACTAGCTTTCCCTTTGAGTAAAAACATTTTGCCTATTTTGGTTTCCTTAACAATATGATGTAGTTTTTGTGGTGCTAGAATAAAGATTGTAATATGGTATATGAAAAGTGAAGTGGCAATTGAAGATATATGATGGTTTGCATGCGGAACTTACAGATTTGATCATTCGACGTTCCTTCATGTTGATTCCTTCACCTAGATTTCGAGAACCAGTATCTATAAATTTCCTTGATTTCATGGAGATTACTTCTCACTGCTTTGCTGGTCTTTTGTAAAAATCATAGTGTTTCCACGAAAAAGCTTGGTTATTCATAAAAATGACAACAACACCAACTCAAATAAGTGGTTTGGTTGATGTCTTGCATGATTCCCTTCAGCTAACATAATTGACTTATTAATTGGCGTCATACATCTTAGCATTGCACTATGTAGTATTTCTTGGATTATTTTGTATCACTACATTAACATGTTGACCATCGATACATCAACATGTTGATCAGGAGTACATGTTGACCATCAATGTTTAGGGTGCACAACTTCTCTTACATTAGAAAAATAGGATTTACCTCTAAACTAAGACCTCATGTTAAGAATGTTTAGTTGTGGTTTTGTAATGCTGTAGCAACAAACCTCATGCATATTGTATAATTCTTACAAGGGCTTGGTAGGTAATATAACCAGATGAAGCTGCACTTATGGCTGCACCATTAGAAAATGGCATGCCCATTATGATGGTGGAGGACATTCACCTAGTGAGCCCACTCTCCACATACTCTCTTGTGTTTATCCATGTCTCATACTTTGATTCAGTTGTTTGTGTGAGTGCCACTGGTACCTATTTACTACTCTGTTACCCACAATCCAATATATTCAAGGCGGTGTTTCTTTATTAAGAACTGTCATCCTAAGCCAAGAAAAAAACTTGATCAATAATACCCGTCAGATGTAGTAATTCATTCTATTTTCTGGCAATGAATTGCTCAATAATAGCCTCCCTTGTTTCGCGTGATCGCTTAGTTGTTCTTGTTTGATCGCTACGGGTGCCATTGAGTCCATGACTTGGGTTTTTCTCAATTGTTGGTGACCTAGTTGTATTGCGTGTGTTTCCATCTTCTTATATAGTGGATTTGTCTTGATTTATTGTGATATTTACTATATAGGATATGTTAAATTTATTTAGATATTTATTATAGTAGGCATGGATACTAGAGGTGTGCTGGACTAGGCTTTGAACTGCACTCTAAATGTTCATGGGGGCCATGGCCCAAGCTGGATCTGTCCATGTTGTAATATGATATATATGGAAAGTTAAGCGTCAATTTTGTATGGTTAAGTGATCTTACTCGCTTAACTTCTTTATTTCTATTTGATTCCTTCACCTGGATTTGTAGAGCAAGTGGGATTACTTGTCACTAATTTGCTGGTCTTGTGGAAAAAACATTTTTTTATTTTTCATGTAAAAGCTTGTTTATTCATAAAAATTCCAAAAATGCCAGATGGAACAAGTGGGATGGTTGATGTCGTCCATGATTCCTTAAGCTAACATAATTCACTTGTTATTTGGCGCCATACATGTTAGCATTGCACTATGTAGTATTTTCTTAGTTGCTTTTGTAATACAACATCAACTGTTTCTCGAGGGATAATGGCTGATCGATAAGCTCAATAAACAGAATTTGAGGAGAAGGGTTTAAAAGTTCCTTTTATTTTCGACTTTACGAATAATTTCCTTCACTATCTTCTTCTGATATTGACCGTGAGTACTTACGTAATAAGAAAAACTCATGGCGCACAAACTGTTGTTACTAGTCAAAAATTGGATTTACCTCTAAACCAAGACCTCACGTTATGTATGTTTAGTTGTGGTTTTATAATGTTGAAGCAACAAAGCTCTTGCACATTGTCTAATTCTTACATGGGCTTGGTAGGTAATACAGCCATAAGAAGCAGCAGTGATGGATGCACCACTAGAAAATGGCATGCCCATTCTGATGGTGGAGGGAATTCACCGGGTGAATCCACTCTCCACATACATTCTTGTGTTAATCCATGTCTCATACTTTGATTCAGTTGTTGTGCGTGTGCCACGGGTACCTATTTACTACTCTGTTACCCACAATCCAATATATTCAAGGTGGTGTTTCTTTAAGTAATAACTGTCATCACAAGCCACCCAAGAAATCTTGCTCAATAATACCTGTCAGATGATTCGTCATATGTTTTGGCAATGAATTGATCTTATTAATTGTGAAAAAGGTTGGTCCTACTATATGGATGATAATATGAGGTGTTTAAACTATTATATTTCCGCATCTTGTTTCTCTATGAATTTATTGATTGCTTCATCACTATACTATATATGTCATATTACTATAATGTGAATAGTAAATTAGGAAAGAATTGATGGATCGTCCATCCTAGGAATAAGACTCTCCCTTAACTCAAGCTTGCACATGTTATATTTGTCTTACAAAGTAATACATATTTATTCTTGATATTTATGAACTTTTTGTAGGACCTGCACCAGGAGTTGGAGGAGAACACCAAGGCTCCGGTAAGATCCCTCTCCATTTACTTTCTTGTGTCCGTGTCTCATGCTTTGATTTAAGTGTTTAAATGTATCCATTGTTGCTAATTTAACAGTCTGATTTTCTACTGCCCAATAAATGCATGGCTACCATGGGAATCTTTCATCTAATCGATAACATCGATCCTAAGATGGTGTGCTTCATCATGAGGTCATCAAATGATTTTCTAGCGCCAACTTACCCTTCTTCTAATTATATTGTAATCATTGGAAGCACCATAATGCTAAATCTATTAGGTATATTTTTCATCGAACAAGATGGGGATAACACTTGAGATAAATATTAGTGTTAGTGAAGATGGTCAACATGTTCCTCAAACAAGCTGGGAATAACACCATAATGTCGAACCCGTTAGCTATATTCTTCGTAGAAAAAGACCATACATCCCAGGCCCAACATATTCCTCAAACAAAATACACTCAACTTTTGCCCCCCATTATCTATCAAGTGATTGTACATTTGCACATTAGTGGGTAGGATTTAACATATATTTTCTTTTTGGCTGGTGATTACTAGGGTAATATCCTTGTTATATTTCTATTATAAATATTTATAGCTTTTAGCCCTTATAGCTTTAGGCTCAAGAAATTGATTTGGCCATTCCAATTCCTTAGCATGGTATTAGAGCCATGGTTATCTCCTTCGTGACCATAGATGTACCTCGCCACCACCTCCCATCGCCACATGTTCCCTTTCATCCCCAATCCACCTTCTACCGGTCCATGCACGATTGAGCCTGTCCTTGTCGTGTCCAGGTTTGACTCGAGCGCCGGATAGTTTTGGTCATGGGAGCGCGCTTGAGTTTCATATCCAAACCAGAGAACAACATCGTCTTCATATTCTCAAACTCAATGTTTTTAGAGCCACCTTGAGTTTGAGGGTGGTGGGGAGGGGGCCTGTATAGCTTTTAGCCCTTCTAGCTCTAGGCACAAGCCCAAGGTCGGCATTCTCTTATATATCTACTAGCTTTCCCTCTGAGTAAAATCTTTTTGCCCATTTTAGTTTCCTTAACAATATGAAGCACCTTTTGTGGTGCAGGAATAAATATGGTAATATGGTATATGAAAAGTGGAGTGGAACTGAAGATAAATTATGGTTTACATGCTGAACTTACAAATTTATGATCATTCGATTTTCCTTCATTTTTGTTCCTTCAAATAGATTTTTACATCGATTATCTATTAATTTCCTTGATTTTGTGGAGATTACTTGTCACAACTTTGCTGGTCTTGTGTAAAAATCATAGTTTTTCCACGTAAAAGCTGGTTATTCATAAAAATGACAACAATGCCAGCTAAAAGAAGTGGTTTGGTAGATGTCTTGCATGATTCCCTGAAGTTGACATAATTGATTTATCAATTGGGGTCATACATGTTAGCATTGCAGTATATAGTATTTCTTGTTTAGTTTTGTATTACAACATCAACATGTTGACCATCAGTACATAAACATGTTGATCATGAGTGCATGTTGACCATCAACGTTTAGGGTGCACAACTTTTCTTACATTTGACAAATTGGATTTACCTTTTAACCAAGACCTCGGGTTTATGAATGTTTACTTGTGGTTTATTAATGCTCCCGCAACAAAGCTCATGCATATTGTCCAATTCTTACATGGGCTTGGTAGGTAATACAGCCAGAAGAAGCAGCACTGCTTGAAGCACCATTAGAAAAAGCAATGCCCATTATGATGTCTCTCATTGATGCCGAGGAGGAAACTCAGGTGGTGAGCCCGCTCTCCACATACTCTCATGTTTATCGATGTCTCATACTTTGGTTCAATTTATGTGTGTGTGCCATTGGTTACAATTTACCAATATGTTACCTACATACCAATATATTCACGGTGGTGTTACCAAAATATGTCTCGCTTTTAGCCCTTGTATCTTTAGACCCAAGACCAAGGCTGGCCTTCTCTTGTACACGTACTAGCTTTCCCTTGAGTAAAATCATTTTGACTATTTCAGTTTCCTTTACAATATGATGTACTTTTTGTTGTGCTAGAATAAAAATGGTAATATGGTATATGAAAAGTGAAGTGGCAATTGAAGATATATAATGGTTGAGAAGCTTAACTTACAGATTTATGATCATTAGATGTTCCTTCATGTTGATTCCTTCACCTAGATTTGGACAACCATTATCTATTAATTTCCTTGATTTCATGGAGATTACTTGTCACTCCTTTGTTGGTCTTGTGTAAAAATCATAGTATTCCCACGTAAAAGCTTGGTTATTCATAGAAATGACAACAATGCCAGCAGAAAGATGTGGTTTGGTAGATGTCTTGCATGATTCCCTTAAGCTAACATAACTGACTTATTAATTGGCGTCGTACATCTTAGCATTGCACTATGTAGTATTTCTCAGGTTATTTTTTATACAACATTAACATGTTGACCGTCGGTACATAAACATGTTAATCAGCAGTACATGTTGACCATCAACGTTTAGGGTGCACAACTTCTCTTACATTAGAAAAATTGGATTTACCTCTAGACTAATACCTCATGTTAAGAATGTTTAGTTGTGGTCACTTAATGTTGTAGCAACAAAGCTCATGCATATTGTCTAATTCTTACATGGGCTTGGTAGGTAATACAACCAGAAGAAGCAGAAGTGATGGTTGCACCATTAGAAAATGGCATGCCCATTATGATGGTGGAGGAAATTCACCTGGTGAGCCCACTCTCCACATACTCTCTTGTGTTTATCCATGTCTCATACTCTGATTTAGTTGTTGTGTGTGTGCCACTTGTACCTATTTGCTACCCTGTTACCGACAATCCAATATATTCAAGGCGGTGTTTCTTTAATTAAGAATTGTCATCCTAAGCCAAAAAAAAATCTTGATCAATAATACCTGTCAGATATAGTAATTCGTTATATTTTTTGGAAATGAATTGCTCAATAATACCCTCCATTGTTTCACTTGATCGCTTAGTTGTTCTTGTTTGATCGCTACTTGTTCCATTGAGTCCATGACTTGGGTTTTCTCAATTGTTGGTGACCTAGTTGTATGGCGCGTGTTTTCGTCTACTTATATAGTGGATGTGTCTTGATTTATTATGATATTTACTATAGAGGATATGTCTTGATTTATTTAGATATTTACTATAGTAGGCATGGAGACTAGAGGTGTGGTGAGTAGGCTTTGAACTGCACTCTAAATGTTCATGGGGGCCATGGCCCAAGCTGGATCAGTCCATGTTGTAATATGATGTAGATGGAAAGTTAAGGGTAAATTTAGTATGGTTAAGTGATCTTACTTGCTTAATTTCTTTATTTCTAGTTGATTCCTTCACCTATATTTGTAGAGCGAGTGGGATTACTTGTCACTGCTTTGCTGCTCTTGTGGAAAAATTATTTTTTTGACGTAAAAGCTTGTTTATTCATAAAAATTTCAACAATGCCATATGGAACAAGTGGGCTGGTTTATGTCGTCCATGATTAGTTAAGCTAACATAATTCATTGGCTTGTCATCGGTATGAATTTTCGACGAGAAGGGTTTATAAGCTCCTTTTATTTTCGACATTAGGGATAATTTCTTTCGCTATCTTCTTCTGATATTGACCATCAGTACTTACGTAATAAGAAAAACTATCATGGCACACAAACTTCTGTTACTAGTCAAAAAATGGATTTACCTCTAAACCAAGACCGCAAGTTATGAATGTTTAGTTGTGGTTTTGTAATGCTGCAGCAATAAAGCTCTTGCATATTGTCTAATTCTTACATGGGCTTGGTAGGTAAAAGAGCCAGAAGAAGCAGCAGTGATGGATGCACCATTAGAAAATGGCATGCCCATTATGATGGTGGAGGAAATTCATCGGGTGAGTCCACTCTCAACATACACATGTGTTTTTCCATATCTCATACCTTGATTTAGTTGTTGTGCGTGTGCCACGGGCACCTATTTAAATTTACTACTCTGTTACCCACAATCCAATATATTCAAGGTGTTGTTTCTTTAAGTAACAACTATCATCACAAGCCACCAAAGAAATCTTCCTCAATAATACGTGTCAGATGATACATCATATGTTTTGGCAATGAATTGATCTTATTAGTTGTGAAAAAGGTTGGTCGTACTATATGGATGATAATATTACATTTTAAAATTATTATATTTTCACATCTTTTTTGTCAATCAATTTATTGAGTTTATTGATAATTATACTATATATGTCATATTACTATAATGTGAATAGAAAATTAGGAAAGATTTGATAGATCGGCCATCCTAGGATCAAGACTCTCCCTTAACTTAAGCATGCACATGTTATATTTGTCTTATAAAGTAACACATTTTAATTCTTGATATTTATCAAATTTTTGTAGGACCTACAGCAGGAGGTGGAGGAGAACACCGAGGCTCTGGTAAGATCCCACTCCATTTACTTTCATGTGTCAGTGTCTCATGCTTTGATTTAAGTGTTTAAATGTATCCATTGTTGCTAATTTGACAATCTGGTTTTCTACTGCCCAATAAATGCATGGCTACCATGGGAATATTTCATCTAATCGATAACATGGATCCTAAGATGGTGTGCTTCATCATGAGGTCATCAAATGATTTTCTAGCGCCTCTTACCCTTCTTTTAATTATATTGCAATCAAAGGAAGCACCATAATGCTGAATTTGTTAGGTATATTTTTCATCGAACTAGATGGGAATAACACTTGAGATAAATATCAGTATTAGTGAAGACGGTCAACATGTTCCTCAAACAAGATGGGAATAACACCATAATGTCGAACCCGTTAGCTATATTCTTCGTAGAAAAGGACCACACATCCCGGGCCCAACATATTCCTCAAACAAAAGACACTCAACTTTTGTCCCCCTTTATCTATCAAGTGATTGTACATTTGCACATTAGTGGGTAGGATTTAAAATATATTTTTTCGCTGGTGATTACTATGGTAATTTCCTTGTTGTATTTCTATGTGAAATATGTTTGATGAAATATGTATAGCTTTTAGCCCTTATAGCTTTAGGCCCTGGAAATTGATTTGGCCATTCAAATTCCTTAACATGGTATGAGAGCCATGGTTATCTCCTTTGTAACCCTAGATGTACCTCGCCACCACCTACCATCACCACCAGTTCCCTTCCATCCCCAATCCACCTTTTACCCGTCCATGCTCTATTGAGCCTATCCTTGTCATGTGCAGGTTTGACTGGAGCGCCGGATGGTTTTGGTCATGGGAGCATGCTTGATTTTCAGATCCAAACAAGATAACAACATCGTTTTCATATTCTCAAACTCAATGTTTTAGAGCCACCTTGAGTTTGAGGGTGGTGGGGAGGGCGGTTGTATAGCTTTTAGCCCTTCTAGCTTTAGGCTCAAGACCCAGGTCGGCATTCTCTTGTATATGTACTAGCTTTCCCTCTGAGTAAAATTGTTTTGCCCATTTTAGTTTCCTTAACATTATGTAGCACCTTTTGTGGTGCTGGAATAAATATGGTAATATGGTATATGAAAAGTGGAGTGGAAATTGTAGATAAATAATTGCTTACATGCTGAACTTACAGATTTATGATTATTCGATGTTTCTTCATTTTGGTTCCTTCACCTAGATTTTTACATCCATTATCTATTAATTTCCTTAGTTTTGTGGAGATTACTTGTGACTGCTTTGCTAGTCTTGTGTAAAAATCATAGTGTTTCCAGGTAAAAGCTTTGTTATTCATAAAAATGACAACAATGACATCTGAAAGAAGTTGTTTGGTAGATGTCTTGCATGACTTCCTTAAGTTGACATAATTGATTTATCATTTGGGGTCATACATGTTAGCATTTCCAGCTGAAAGAAATGAGTTGGTTGATGCCTTTTATGTTTAAAGATGGCATAATTTACTGATGAATTGGCATTGTACATTTTAGCATTGCACTATTTAGTATTTTCTCAGTTGGTTTTGTAATACAGCTGAAACATGTTGACCATTAGTACTTCTGTAATAAGGAAAACATTTAGGGTGCACAAACTGCTTTTACTTGTGATAAATTGGATTTATCTATAAACCAAGACTTTGGGTTATCAATCTTTAGTTGTGGTTTCTTATTCTCTCCAGTAACAAAGCTCAAGCATATTGTCCAATTCTTATTGGTCGGTAATACAGCAACAAGAAGCAGAAATGGAGGAACCGTTAGAAGATTTCAATCCCATTGCGATGGTTGTACCACCATCTGAGGCTGTGCTAGTAGTTGAGCAGGCAGAGGAAGTGGTCCCTATGCTCGTTAACCCGCCTCCTCCCAGAGCATTGTCGCTTGATCTGGAAGCTACAGGAACTAAGTGCACATGGCCGTTCTACTACGGGTGGATCTCTGACTCTGAGAGTGATTCTAACTATGAGGAATATCTCGCACGTCTACGGCAGCAGGTGCACATCCCCAAATAGACAGGATGTAAGTGAAGCCACTTAACAGCTGCTCTTTTGGTATCCGATCTTTATTTGCTATCTTTTAAGTTGGTAGTAGCCAAATTCCTATTAATAGCAAGTAAGGTCTTTGCTTCATACTATTGTTACTGCTGTAGCTTTCGATCGAATAAAGATACTCTAGGATTTGCGCCTTCTTGGTTAAGAACACAAGCGCATCGTAACACAGATTAAATGGTAAAGGAAAAACTTCTATGACATTGATAGGAGTTTGAAATTATCGCTTGGAAAATGCTTATGATGAAGGATCCCCCTGTTAGAAATGATAACTAACCATGGTTCTCTTATTGTGACAGAGAGGGGGCTGATACAAGGCGAAAGCAGGAGAACTGGTCTAATATGTAGAATTTACAATGGCCCATGAATGAGCTCTGGAGTGATACGTCTCCAATGTATCTATAATTTTTTTATTGCTCCATGCTATATTATATTCTATTTTGGATGTTTATTGGGCTTTATTATACACTTCTATATTATTTTTGGGACTAACCTATTAACCGGAGGCCCGGCGCAAATTGCTGTTTTTTTACCTATTTTAGTGTTTCGAAGGAAAAGGATATCAAACGAAGTCCAAACGGAATGGAACCTTCGGGAACATGATTTTTGGAACAAACGCGATCCAGAGGACTTGTAGTCTACGTAAAGAAATCAATGATGAGAGCATGAGGCAGGGGGCGCGCCCACCTCCCCCAGGCGCGCCCTCCACCCTCGTGGGCCCCTCGCTGCTCCACTGACGTACTTCTTGCTCCTATATATACCCATGTTCCCTGGAAACATCATATACGGAGCCCAAACCCTATTTCCACTACCGCAACCTTCTGTACCCGTGAGATCCCATCTTGGGGCCTTTTCTGGCGCTCCGCCAGAGGGGGCATTAATCACGGAGGGCTTCTACGTCAACACCATAGCCTCTCTGATGATGTGTGAGCAGTTTACCTCAGACCTTCGGGTCTATAGGTATTAGCTAGATGGCTTCTTCTCTCTCTTTTGATCTCAATACAAAGTTCTCCTTGATCTTCTTGGAGATCTATTCGATGTAATCTTCTTTTGCGGTGTCTTTGTCGAGATTCGATGAATTGTGGGTTTATGATCAAGTTTATCTATGAACAATATTTGAATCTCCTCTGAATTCTTTTATGTATGATTGGTTATCTTTGCAAGTCTCTTTGAATCATCAGTTTGGTTTGTCCTACTAGATTGATCTTTCTTGCAATGGGAGAAGTGCTGAGCTTTGGGTTCAATCTTGCGGTGTCCTTTCCCAGTGACAGCAGGGGCAGCAAGGCACATATTGTATTGTTGCCATCGAGGATAAAAAGATGGGGTTTATATCATATTGCATGAGTTTATCCCTCTACATCATGTCATCTTGCTGAAAGCATTACTATGTTCTTATGAACTTAATACTCTAGATGCATGCTGGATAGCGGTCGATGTGTGGAGTAATAGTAAAAGATGCAGAATCGTTTCGGTCTACTTGTCACGGACGTGATGCCTATATACATGATCATACCTAGATATTCTCATAACTATGCTCAATTCTATCAATTGCTCGATAGTAATTCGTTTACCCACCGTAATACTTATGCTCTTGAGAGAAGCCACTAGTGAAACCTATGGCCCCCGGGTCTATTTTCCATCATATTAATCTCCCGTCAACAAGCTATTTCTGCCGCCGTTTATTTTGCTTTCTTAACTTTTAGTCTACGCAAGATTTGACTCCCGACAACGAGCAATTTCTGGCGCCGTTGCCGGGGAGTCTACGCACAAGTTAAGACATACCAAGTACTCATCACAAACTCTTATCCCTCGCATTACATTATTTGCCATTTGCGTCTCGTTTTCCTGTCACCCACTTCAGCCTTGCCGTTTTATTCGCCCTTTCTTTTTCGTTCGCCTTTTTTTCGCTTGCTTCTTGTTTGCTTGTGTGTTGGATTGCTTGCTTGTCACGATGGCTCAAGATAATACTAAATTGTGTGACTTTGCCAATACCAACAACAATGATTTTCTTAGCACTCCGGTTGCTCCTCTTACCGATGCTGAATCTTGTGAAATTATTGCTGCTTTGTTGAATCTCGTCATGAAAGATCAATTCGCCAGCCTTCCTAGTGAAGATGCCACTACCCATCTAAATAGCTTCGTTGATTTTTGTGATATGCAAAAGAAGAAAGATGTGGACAATGATATTGTTATATTGAAGCTATTTCCTTTGCAATATGTCTTGTCGATCAAATGGCCCACGCTAATGTCAACCTCAACTTCAACGCGTTCCTAGAGAAAACCAAGCTGAAAGATGATGGCAGCAACTAGACGGACTGGGTCCGGAACCTGAGGATCATCCTCATAGCTGTCAGGAAACAATATGTCCTAGAAGCACCGTTAGGTGAAGCACCCATCCCAGAGAACCAAGACGTTATGAACGCTTGGCAGCAGCGTGCTGATGATTACTCCCTCGTTCAGTGTGGCATGCTTTACAGCTTAGAGATGGGTCTCCAAAAGCGTTTTGTGCAACACGGAGCATATGAGATGGTCTAAGAGCTGAAAATGGTTTTCCAAGCTCATGCCCGGTTCGAGAGATATGAAGTCTCCGACAAGTTCTACAGTTGTAAAATGGAGGAAAATAGTTCTGTCAGTGAGCACATACTCAAAATGTATGGGTTGCACAACCGCTTGTCCCAGCTGGACATTAACCTCCCGGACGAGGCGGTCATTGACAGAATCCTTCAGTTGCTCCCACCTAGCTACAAGAGCTTTGTGATGAACTACAATATGCAGGGGATGGAAAAGACCATTCCTGAGGTATATTCAATGCTGAAATCAGCGGAGGTGGAAATCAAAAAGGAACATCAAGTGTTGATGGTCAATAAAACCACTAGTTTCAAGAAAGGCAAGGGTAAGAAGAACTTCAAGAAGGACGTCAAGGGAGTCGCCGCGCCCGGTAAACCAGTTGCTGGGAAGAAGCCAAAGAATGGACCCAAACCTGAGACTGAGTGCTTTTATTGCAAGGGAAAGGGACACTGGAAGCGGAACTGCCCCAAATACTTAGCAGACAAGAAGGCCGGCAACACTAAAGGTATATGTGATATACATGTAATTGATGTGTATATTACCAGTACTCGTAGTAGCTCCTGGGTATTTGATACCGGTGCGGTTGCTCATATTTGTAACTCAAAACAGGAACTGCGGAATAAACAGAGACTGGCGAAGGACGAGGTGACGATGCGCGTCGGGAATGGTTCCAAGGTCGATGTGATCGCCGTCGGCACGCTACCTCTACATTTACCTACGAGATTAGTTTTAAACCTCAATAATTGTTATTTAGTGCCAGCTTTGAGCATGAACATTGTATCTGGATCTCGTTTAATGCGAGATGGCTACTCATTTAAATTCGAGAATAATGGTTGTTCTACTTATATGAGAGATATGTTTTATGGTCATGCCCCGCTGGTGAATGGTTTATTCTTGATGAATCTCGAACGTAATGTTACACATATTCACAGTGTGAATACCAAAAGATGTAAGGTTGATAATGATAGTCCCACATACTTGTGGCACTGCGGCCTTGGTCACATAGGTGTCAAACGCATGAAGAAGCCCCATACAGATGGACTTTTGGAGTCTCTTGATTTCGAATCATTTGACACGTGCGAACCATGCCTCATGGGGAAGATGACCAAGACTCCGTTCTCCGGAACAATGGAACGAGCAACCAACTTGTTGGAAATCATACATACTGATGTGTGCGGTCCAATGAGTGTTGAGGCTCGCGGTGGCTATCGTTATGTTCTCACTCTCACTGATGACTTGAGTAGATATGGGTATGTCTACTTAATGAAACACAAGTCTGAGACATTTGAAAAGTTCAAGGAATTTTAGAGTGAGGTTGAGAATGAACGTGACAGAAAAATCAAGTTCTTACGATCAGATCGTGGGGGAGAATATTTAAGTCACGAATTTGGTATGCACTTAAGGAAATGTGGAATCGTTTCACAACTCACGCCGCCTGGAACACCTCAGCGTAACAGTGTGTCCGAACGTCGTAATCGCACTCTATTAGATATGGTGCGATCTATGATGTCACTCACTAATTCACCGCTATCATTTTGGGGATACGCTCTAGAGACAGCTACATTCACTTTAAATAGGGCACCGTCTAAATCCGTTGAGACGACACCGTATGAATTATGGTTTGGGAAGAAACCTAAGTTGTCGTTTCTAAAAGTTTGGGGATGCGATGCTTATGTCAAGAAACTTCAACCTGAAAAGCTTGAAACCAAGTCGGAAAAATGCGTCTTCATAGGTTACACTAAGGAAACCATTGGGTATACCTTCTACCTCAGATCCGAAGGCAAGATCTTTGTTGCCAAGAACGGGTCCTTTCTGGAGAGAGAGTTTCTCTCGAAAGAAGTAAGTGGGAGGAAAGTGGAACTTGATGAAGTATTGCCTCTTGAACCGGAGAGTAGCGACTAGAGAGGAGGTTAATGATGATGATCATGAAACTTCAGATCAAGTTGCTACTGAACTTCGTAGGTCCACAAGGACACGTTCCGCACCAGAGTGGTACGGCAACCCTGTCCTGGAAATCATGTTGTTTGACAACGGTGAACCTTCGAACTATGAAGGAGCAATGGCGGGCCCAGATTCCAACAAATGGCTTGAAGCCATGCAATCCGAGTTAGGATCCATGTATGAAAACAAAGTATGAACTTTGACAGACTTGCCTGATGATCGGCGAGCGATAGATAATAAATGGATCTTTAAGAAGAAGACGGACGCGGATGGTAATATTACCATCTATAAGGCTCGACTTGTCGCTAAGGGTTATCGACAAGTTCAAGGGGTTGACTACGATGAGACCTTCTCACCCGTAGCGAAGCTGAAGTCCGTCCGAATCTTGTTAGAAATTGCCGCATACTATGATTATGAGATATGGAAAATGGACGTCAAAACGGCATTCCTCAACGGTTTTCTTAAGGAAGAATTGTATATGATGCAACCGGAAGGTTTTGTCGATCCTCAGAATGCTAACAAGGTGCAAGCTCCAGCGCTCCATTTATGGGCTGGTGCAAGCATCTCGGAGTTGGAACATTCGCTTTGATGAAATGATCAAAGCGTTTGGGTTTATGCAGACTTATGGAGAAGCCTGCATTTACAAGAAAGTGAGTGGGAGCTCTGTAGCATTTCTTATATTATATGTGGATGACATACTTTTGATGGGAAATGATATAGAACTTTTGGACAACATTAAGGCCTATTTGAATAAGTGTTTTTCAATGAAGGACCTTGGAGAAGTTGCTTATATATTAGGCATCAAGATCTATAGAGATAGATCGAGACGCCTCATAGGTCTTTCACAAAGCACATACCTTGATAAGATATTGAAGAAGTTCAATATGGATCAGTCCAAAAAAGGGTTCTTGCCTGTGTTGCAAGGTATGAAATAGAGCTCAGCTCAATGTCCGACCACGGCAGAAGATAGAGAAAAGATGAGTGTCGTCCCCTATGCCTCAGCCATAGGGTCTATCATGTACGCCATGTTGTGTACCAGACCTGATGTAAACCTTGTCGTAAGTTTGGTAGGAGATACCAAAGTAATCCCGGCATTGAACACTGGACAGCGGTCGAGAATATCCTGAAGTACCTGAAAAGAACTAAGGACATGTTTCTCGTATATGGAGGTGACGAAGAGCTCGTCGTAAAGGGTTACGTCGACGCTAGCTTCGACACAGATCTGGATGACTCCAAGTCACAAACCGGATACATGTTTATTTTGAATGGTGGGGCAGTAAGCTGGTGCAGTTGCAAGCAAAGCGTCGTGGCGGGATCTACATGTGAAGCGGAGTACATGGCAGCCTCGGAGGCAGCGCATGAAGCAATCTGGATGAAGGAGTTCATCACCGACCTAGGAGTCATACCAATGCGTCGGGGCCGATCACTCTCTTCTGTGACAACACTGGAGCTATTGCCCTTGCCATGGAGCCCACGTTTCACAAGAAGACCAGGCACATCAAGCGTCGTTTCAACTCCATTCGTGAAAATGTTCAAGATGGAGAAATATATATTTGTAAAGTACATATGGATCTGAATGTCGCAGATCCGTTGACTAAACCTCTCCCTAGGGCAAAAACATGATCAACACCAGAACTCTATGGGTGTTCGATTCATCACAATGTAACTAGATTATTGACTCTAGTGCAAGTGGGAGACTGTTGGAAATATGCCCTAGAGGCAATAATAAAAGGATTATTATTATTATTATATTTCCTTGTTCATGATAATTGTCTATTGTTCATGCTATAATTGTGTTATCCGGAAATCGTAATACATGTGTGAATACAGAGGCCACAACATTGTTGGAAATATGCCCTAGAGGCAATAATAAATTGATTATTATTATATTTCCTTGTTCATGATAATCGTTTATTATCCATGCTAGAATTGTATTGATAGGAAACTCAGATACATGTGTGGATACATAGACAACACCATTTCCCTGGTAAACCTCTAGTTGACTAGCTCGTTGATCAATAGATGGTTACTGTTTCCTGACCATGGACATTGGATGTCATTGATAACGGGATCACATCATTAGAAGAATGATGTGATGGACAAGACCCAATCCTAAGCCTAGCACAAAGATCGTGTAGTTCGTATGCTAAAGCTTTTCTAAATGTCAAGTATCATTTCCTTAGACCATGAGATTGTGCAACTCCCGGATACCGTAGGAATGCTTTGGGTGTGCCAAACGTCACAACGTAACTGGGTGGCTATAAAGGTACACTACAGGTATCTCCGAAAGTGTCTGTTGGGTTGGCACGAATCGAGACTGGGATTTGTCGCTCTGTGTAAACGGAGAGGTATCTCTGGGCCCACTCGGTAGGACATCATCATAATGTGCACAATGTGATCAAGGAGTTGATCACGGGATGATGTGTTGCGGAACGAGTAAAAGAGGCTTGCCGGTAACGAGATTGAACAAGGTATTGGGATACCGATGATCGAATCTCGGGCAAGTATCGTACCGATAGACAAAGGGAATTGTATACGGGATTGATTAAGTCCTTGACATCATGGTTCATCCGATGAGATCATCGTGGAACATGTGGGAGCCCACATGGGTATCCAGATCCCGCTGTTGGTTATTGACCGGAGAACGTCTCGATCATGTCTGCATGTCTCCCGAACCTGTAGGGTCTACACACTTAAGGTTCGATGACGCTAGGGTTATAAGGGAAGTTTGTATGTGGTTACCGAATGTTGTTCGGAGTCTCGGATGAGATCCCGGACGTCATGAGGAGTTCCGGAATGGTCCGGAGGTAAAGATTTATATATAGGAAGTATGGTTTTGGCCACCGGAAGTGTTCTGGGCTTCACCGGTAGTGTACCGGGACCACGGGAGGTGTCCGGGGGTCCACCAAGTGGGGCAACCAGCACCGGAGGGCTTCATGGGCCAAATGTGGAAGGGGACCAGCCCCAGGTGGGCTTGTGCGCCCCCCCACAAGGGCCCAAGGCGCAAGGGAGAGGAGAAGGGGGCAAACCCTAGGGCAGATGGGCCCTGAGGCCCATCCTGGTGCGCCTCCCTCTCCCCCTCCCCCTTGGCCGCCTCCCTTAGATGGGATCTAGGCTGGCCGCCACCCCTAGGGGTGGAAACCCTAAAGGGGGCACAGCCCCTCCCCTTCCCCTATATATAGTTGAGGTTTGGGCTGCCCACAAAACACGAGTTCCTCTCCTCTTGATGGCGCAGCCCTGCATCTCTTCTTCCTCCTCTCCCGCAGTGCTTGGCGAAGCCCTGCAGGATTGCCACACTCCTCCACCACCACCACGCCGTTGTGCTTCTGCTGGATGGAGTCTTCCTCAACCTCTCCCTCTCTCCTTGCTGGATCAAGGCATGGGAGACGTCACCGGGCTGTACGTGTGTTGAACGCGGAGGTGCCGTCCGTTCGGCACTTGGTCATCGGAGATTTGGATCACGACGAGTACGACTCCATCAACCCCGTTAACTTGAACGCTTCCGCTTAGAGATCTACAAGGGTATGTAGATGCACTCTCTTTCCCCTCGTTGCTGGTTTCTCCATAGATAGATCTTGGTGACACGTAGGAAAATTTTAAATTTCTGCTACGTTCCCCAACAGTGGCATCATGAGCTAGGTCTATTGCGTAGATTCTATGCACGAGTAGAACACAAAGTAGTTGTGGGCGTTGATTTTGTTCAATATGCTTACCGTTACTAGTCAATCTTGATTCGGCGGCATTGTGGGATGAAGTGGCCCGGACCGACCTTACACGTACACTTACGTGAGACAGGTTCCACCGACTGACATGCACTAGTTGCATAAGGTGGCTAGCGGGTGCCAGTCTCTCCCACTTTAGTCGGATCGGATTCGATGAAAAGGGTCCTTATGAAGGGTAAATAGCAATTGACATATCACGTTGTGGTTTTGCGTAGGTAAGAAACGTTCTTGCTAGAAACCCATAGCAGCCACGTAAAACATGCAAACAACAATTGGAGGACGTCTAACTTGTTTTTGCAGGGTATGCCATGTGATGTGATATGGCCAAAGGATGTGATGTATGATATATGTGATGTATGAGATGATCATGTTCTTGTAATAGGAATCACGACTTGCATGTCGATGAGTATGACAACCGGCAGGAGCCATAGGAGTTGTCTTTAATTTATTTATGACCTGCGTGTCAACATAAACGTCATGTAATTACTTTACTTTATTGCTAAAGCGTTAGCCATAGTAGTAGAAGTAATAGTTGACGTGACAACTTCATGAAGACACGATGATGGAGATCATGATGATGGAGATCATGGTGTCATGCCGGTGACGACGATGATCATGGAGCCCCGAAGATGGAGATCAAAAGGAGCAAAGTGATGATGGCCATATCATGTCACTATTTGATTGCATGTGATGTTTATCATGTTTGTACATCTTATTTGCTTAGAACGATGGTAGTAAATAAGATGATCCCTCATTAAAATTTCAAGAAAGTGTTCCCCTAACTATGCACCGTTGCGAAAGTTCATCGTTTCGAAGCACCACGTGATGATCGGGTGTGATAGATTCTTACGTTCGAATACAATGGGTGCTGATGAGCCTAGCATGTACAGACATGGCCTCGGAACACATGCAAACACTTAGGTTGACTTGACGAGCCTAGCATGTACAGACATGGCCTCGGAACACAGAAGACCGAAAGGTCGAGCATGAGTCGTATGGTAGGTACGATCAACATGAAGATGTTCACCGACGTTGACTAGTCCGTCTCACGTGATGATCGGACACGGCCTAGTTGACTCGGATCATGTAATCACTTGATGACTAGAGGGATGTCTATCTAAGTGGGAGTTCATAAGATGAACTTAATTATCTTGAACATAGTCGAAAAGGTCTTCGCAAATTATGTCGTAGCTCGCGCTTTAGTTCTACTGTTTTAAATATGTTCCTAGAGAAAATATAGTTGAAAGTTGATAGTAGCAATTATGCGGACAGTAGAAGGCTTGTGTCCTTAATACACCGCTCGGAGTGCTGGACCTCGAACGTGGTCTGTGGATGTTGCGAACATCTGACATACACGTTTTGATGAGTACATGATAGTTCGGTAATGATAAATGGTTTAGAATTGAGGCACCGAAGACATTTTGAAATGTTGCGGAACATATGAGATGTTTCGAGGGCTGAAATTGGGATTTCAGGATCGTGCCCACGTCAAGAGGTATAAGACCTCCGACGATTTTCTTGGCCTGCAAACTAAGGGTGAAAAGCTCAATCGTTGAGCTTGTGCTCAGATTGTCTGAGTACAACAATCACTTGAATCGAGTGGGAGTTGATCTTCCAGATAAGATAGTGATGTTTTTCCAAAGTCATTGCCACCAAGCTGCTACAGCTTTGTGATGATCTATATCAGGGATGGATATGATGATCCTTGAAATATTCACGATGTTTGACACCGCGAAAGTAGAAATCAAGAAGGAGCATCAATTATTGATGGTTAGTGAAACCACTAGTTTCAAGAAGGGCAAGGGCAAGAAGGGATCCTTCATGAAATGGCAAATCAACTGCTGCTCTAGTAGAGAAACCCAAGGTTGAACCCAAACCCGAGACTAAGTGCTTCTGTAATGAGGGGAACAGCTACTGGAGCAGAATTACCCTAGATACTTGGTAGATGAGAAGGCTGTCGATAGAAGTATATTGGATATACATTATGTGAATGTGTACTTTACTAGTACTCCTAGTAGCATCAGGGTATTAGATACCGGTTCGGTTGCTAAGTGTTAGTAACTCGAAATAAAAGCTGCGGAATAAAAGGAGACTAGCTAAAGGTGAGCTGACGATATGTGTTGGAAGTGTTTCCAAGGTTGATATGATCAAGCATCGCTCGCTCCCTCTACCATCGAGATTGGTGTTAAACCTAAATAATTGTTATTTGGTGTTTGCGTTGAGCATAGACATGATTGGATTATGTCTATCGTGATACGATTATTCATTTAAGGAGAATAATTGTTACTCTATTTATTTGAATAATTCCTTCAATGGTCTTGCACCTAAAATGAATGGTTTATTGAATCTCGATCATAGTGATACACATGTTCATGCCAAAAGATAGTAATGATAGTACCACCTATTTGTGGCACTGCCATGTAAGTCATATTGGTATAAAACGCATGAAGAAGCACCATGTTGATGGATCTTTGGACTCACTCATTTTTTGAAAAGGGTTGAGTAATGTGAACCATGTCTATTGGTATATACGCATGAAGAAACTCCATGCAGATGGGCCGTTTGGACTCACTTGATTTTGAATCACTTGAGATATGCAAATCATACCACATGGGCAAGATGACTGAAAGCTTCGGTTTCAGTAAAATGGAACAAGAAAGCAACTTGTTGGAAGTAACACATTTTGATGTGTGCAGTCCAATGAGTGCTGAGGCACGCAGTGGATATCGTTATGCTCTTACTTCACAGATGATTTGAGTAGATACTGAGTATATTTGCTTGATGAAACACAAGTCTGAATTATTGAATGGTTCAAGTAATTTCAGAATGAAGTTGAAGATCTTCGTGACAAGAGGATAAAATGTCTACGATATGATCACAGAAATGAATATCTGAGTTACGAGTTTGGCACTGTGGAAATTGTTTCACAACTAATACCGCCTGGAACACCATAGTGTGATGGTGTGTCCGAACATCATAGTTGCACCCTATTGGATATGGTGCGTACCATGATGTCTCTTATCGAATTACCACTATCGTTCATGGGTTAGGCATTAGAGACAACCGCACTCACTTTAAATAGGGCACCACGTAATTCCGATGAGATGGCACGGTATGAACTATGGTTTAGAGAAACCTAAGCTGTCATTTCTTAAAAGTTTGGGGCTGCGACGCTTATATGAAAAAGTTTCAGGCTGATAAGCTCGAACCCAAAGCGGATAACTGCATCCCCATAGGACACCCAAAACAGTTGGGTATACCTCCTGTCTCAGATCCGAAAGCAATAGGGATTGTTTCTCAAATTGGGTTCTTTCTCTAGGAAAAGTTTCTCTCGAAAGAATTGAGTGGGAGGATGGTGGAGACTTGATGAGGTTATTGAACCGTCACTTCAACTAGTGTGTAGCAGGGCACAGGAGTTGTTCCTATGGCACCTACACCAATTGAAGTGGAAGCTTATGATAGTGATCATGAGACTTCGAATAAAGTCACTCCCAAACCTCGTAGGATGACAAGGATGCGTACTACTTCAGAGTGGTACGTAATCCTGTCTTGGAAGTCATGTTGCTAGACAACAATGAACCTACGAGCTATGGAGAAGCGATGGTGGGCCTGGATTCCGATGGATGGCTCGAGGCCATAAAGTCTGAGAGAGGATCCATGTATGAAAACAAAGTGTAGACTTTGGCAGAACGGCTCGATGGTCGTAAGGCTGTTGAGTACAGATGGATTTAAAAAGGAAGACGGACAATGATGGTAAATGTCACCATTAAGAAAGCTCGACTTGTCATTAAGATGTTTCCCGACAAGTTCAAGGAGTTGACTATGATGAGACTTTCTCACCCGTAGCGATGCTAAAAGTCTGTTGGAATTATGTTAGCGATTACTGCATTATTTATGAAATCGTGCAGATAAGATGTCAAAACATTGTTTCCTCGACGATTTTCTTGAGGAAAGGTTGTATGTGATGCAACCGGAAGGTTTTGTCAATCCTGAAATATGCTAATAAGTATGCAAAGCTCCAGCAATCCTTCTGAGGGCTGGAGTAAGCATCTCGGAGTTGGAATGTATACTTTGATGAGATGATCAAAGATTTTGGGTTTATACAAAGTTTATGAGAAACTTGTATTTCCAAAGAAGTGAGTGGGAGCACTATAGAATTTCTGATGAGTATATGTTGTTGACATATTGATGATCAGAAATGATGTAGAATTTCTGGAAAGCATATAGGGTTATTTGAAAATAGTTTTTCAATGGAAAACCTGGATTAAGCTACTTGAACATTGAGCATCAAGATCTATAAGGATAGATCAAAACGCTTAATGGTATTTTCAAATGAGCACATACCTTGACATGATCTTGAAGGTGTTCAAGATAGATCAGTCAAAGAAGGAAGTTCTTGTCTGAGTTGTAAGGTACGAAGTTAAGACTTAAAGCTTGACCACGGCAGAATAGAGAGAAAGGACGAAGGTCATCCCCTATGCTTAAGACATAGGCTCTACATTATGCTATGCTGTGTACCGCACCTGAAATGTGCCTTGCCATGAGTCAGTCAAGGGGTACAAGAGTGATCCAAGAATGGATCACAGGACAGCGGTCAGAGTTATCCTTAGTAACTAGTGGACTAAGGAATTTTCTCGATTATGGAGGTGGTAAAAAGAGTTCGTCGTAAAGGGTAACGCCGATGCAAACTTTGACACTAATCCAGATTATTCTGAGTAGTAAACTGGATTCGTATAGTAGAACAGTTATTTGGAATAGCTCCAAATGTAGCGTAATAGTTGCATCTACAAGATGACCTAGAAATTTGCGAAGTACATACGGATCTGAATGTTGCAGACCCGTTGACTATAACCTCTCTCACAAGCATAACATGATCAAACCCAGAACTCTTGGGTGTTAGTCACATAAGGATGTGACCTTGAGTGTTAATCACATATCAATGTGAACTAGATTATTGACTCTAGTGCAAGTGGGAGACTGTTGGAAATATGCCCTAGAGGCAATAATAAATTGATTATTATTATATTTCCTTGTTCATGATAATCGTTTATTATCCATGCTAGAATTGTATTGATAGGAAACTCAGATACATGTGTGGATACATAGACAACACCATGTCCCTGGTAAACCTCTAGTTGACTAGCTCGTTGATCAATAGATGGTTACGGTTTCCTGACCATGGACATTGGATGTCATTGATAACGGGATCACATCATTAGAAGAATGATGTGATGGACAAGACCCAATCCTAAGCCTAGCACAAAGATCGTGTAGTTCGTATGCTAAAGCTTTTCTAAATGTCAAGTATCATTTCCTTAGACCATGAGATTATGCAACTCCCGAATACCGTAGGAATGCTTTGGGTGTGCCAAACGTCACAACGTAACTGGGTGGCTATAAAGGTACACTACAGGTATCTCCAAAAGTGTCTGTTGGGTTGGCACGAATCGAGACTGGGATTTGTCGCTCCATGTAAACGAAGAGGTATCTCTGGGCCCACTCAGTAGGACATCATCATACTGTGCACAATGTGATCAAGGAGTTGATCACGGGATGATGTGTTGCGGAACGAGTAAAAGAGACTTGCCGGTAACGAGATTGAACAAGGTATTGGGATACCGATGATCGAATCTCGGGCAAGTATCGTACCGATAGACAAAGGGAATTGTATACGGGATTGATTAAGTCCTTGACATCGTGGTTCATCCGATGAGATCATCGTGAAACATGTGGGAGCCAACATGGGTATCCAGATCCCGCTGTTGGTTATTGACCGGAGAACGTCTCGGTCATGTCTGCATGTCTCCCGAACCCGTAGGGTCTACACACTTAAGGTTCGATGACGCTAGGGTTATAAGGGAAGTTTGTATGTGGTTACCGAATGTTGTTCGGAGTCCCGGATGAGATCCCGGACGTCACGAGGAGTTCCGAAATGGTCTGGAGGTAAAGATTTATATATAGGAAGTATGGTTTTGGCCACCGGAAGTGTTCTGGGCTTCACCGGTAGTGTACCGGGACCATCGGAGGTGTCCGGGGGTCCACCAAGTGGGGCCACCAGCCCCGGAGGGCTGCATGGGCCAAGTGTGGAAGGGGACCAGCCCCAGGTGGGCTGGTGCGCCCCCCCACAAGGGCCCAAGGCGCAAGGGAGAGGAGAAGGGGGCAAACCCTAGGGCAGATGGGCCCTGAGGCCCATCCTGGTGCGCCTCCCTCTCCCCGTCCCCCTTGGCCGCCTCCCTTAGATGGGATCTAGGCTGGCCGCCACCCCTAGGGGTGGAAACCCTAAAGGGGGCGCAGCCCCTCCCCTTCCCCTATATATAGTTGAGGTTAGAGCTGCCCACAAAACACGAGTTCCTCTCCTCTTGATGGCTCAGCCCTGCATCTCTTCTTCCTCCTCTCCCGCAGTGCTTGGCGAAGCCCTGCAGGATTGCCACACTCCTCCACCACCACCACGCCGTTGTGCTGCTGCTGGATGGAGTCTTCCTCAACCTCTCCCTCTCTCCTTGCTGGATCAAGGCGTGGGAGACGTCACCGGGTTGTACGTGTGTTGAACGCGAAGGTGCCGTCCGTTCGGCACTTGGTCATCGGAGATTTGGATCACGACGAGTACGACTCCATCAACCCCGTTCACTTGAACGCTTCCGCTTAGCGATCTACAAGGGTATGTAGATGCACTCTCTTTCCCCTCGTTGCTGGTTTCTCCATAGATAGATCTTGGTGACACGTAGGAAAATTTTAAATTTCTGCTACGTTCCCCAACAAACATGTCCCTAGTGAGCCTCTAGTTGACTAGCTCGTTGATCAACAGATAGTCATGGTTTCCTGACTATGGGCATTATATGTCATTGATAACGGGATCACATCATTAGGAGAATGATGTGATGGACAAGACCCAATCCTAAGCCTAGCACAAGATTGTGTAGTTCGTTTGCTAAAGCTTTTCCAATGTTAAGTATCATTTCCTTAGACCATGAGATCGTGTAACTCCCGGATGCTATAGTAGTGCTTTGGGTGTGCCAAACGTCACAACGTAACTGGGTGACTATAAAGGTATACTACAGGCATCCCCGAAAGTATCTGTTGGGTTGACACGGATCGAGACTGGGATTTGTCACTCCGTATGACGGAGAGGTATCTCTGGGCCCACTCGGTAATGCATCATCATAATGAGCTCAATGTGACCAAGTGCTTGGTCACGGGATCATGCATTATGGTACGATTAAAGTGACTTGCCGGTAACGAGATTGAACGAGGTATTGGGATACCGACGATCGAATCTCGGGCAAGTAACGTATCGATTGACAAAAGTGAATTGTATACGGGATTGATTGAATCCTCGACATCGTGGTTCATCCGATGAGATCATCGAGGAGCATGTGGGAGCCCACATGGATATCCAGATCCTGCTGTTGGTTATTGACCGGAGAGTCGTCTCGATCATGTCTGCGTGTCTCCTGAACCCGCATGGTCTACACACTT
This sequence comes from Aegilops umbellulata, assembly GCA_032464435.1. Classification (NCBI taxonomy): domain Eukaryota; kingdom Viridiplantae; phylum Streptophyta; class Magnoliopsida; order Poales; family Poaceae; genus Aegilops; species Aegilops umbellulata. Next base: position 424,086,559 of record CP136059.1, read on the forward strand.
AAGGTTCGGTGACGCTAGGGTTGTAGAGATATTAGTATGCAGTAACCTGAAAGTTGTTCGGAGTCCCGGATGAGATCCCGGATGTCACGAGGAGTTCCGTAGTAGTCCGGAGGTAAAGATTTATATATAGGAAGTTCAGTTTCGGCCATCGGGAAGGTTGCGGGGTTAATCGATATTGTACCGGGACCACCGTAAAGGGTCCCGGGGGTCCATCGGGTGGGGCCACCTATCCCGGAGGGCCCCGTGGGCTGAAGTGGGAGGGGAACCAGCCCCTGGTGGGTTGGTGCGCCCCCCTTGGGTCTCCCCCTGTGCCTAGGGTTGGAAACCCTAGGGGTGGTGGGCGCCCCACCTAACTTGGGGGGCAAGTCCCGCCCTTTGGACGCCGCCCCCCTTTGAGATGGATCTCTAGGGGCCGGCGCCCCCCTGGACCCCTATATAAAGAGGGGGAAGGGAGGGCAGCCGCACCGAAGCCCTGGAGCCTCCCTCTTCCTCCCGTAACACCTCTCCCTCTCACTGAGATTGGCGAAGCCCTGCCGAGATCCTCGCTGCATCCACCACCACACCGCCATGCTGCTGGATCTTCATCAACCTCTCCTTCCCCCTTGCTGGATCAAGAAGGAGGAGACGTCTTCCCCAACTGTACGTGTGTTGAACGCGGAGGTGCTGTCCGTTCGGCACTTGGTCATCGGTGATTTGGATCACGGCGAGTACGAATCCATCATCCCCGTTCTCTTGAACGCTTTCGCTCGCAATCTACAAGGGTATGTAGATGCACTCCTACCCCTCTCGTTGCTAGAGAACTCCATAGATTGATCTTGGTGATGCGTAGAATTTTTTTGATTTCTGCTACGTTCCCCAACAAATAGGCTAGGCTTCTAGGGTTTAGCCGTTACGATCTTGTGGTAGATCAACTCTTGTAACACTCATATTCATCAAGATCAATCAAGCAGGAAGTAGGGTATTACCCCCATAGAGAGGGCCCAAACCTGGGTAAACATCGTGTCCCCTGTATCCTGTGACCATCGACCCTAGACGCACAGTTCGGGATCCCCTACCTGAGATCCGCCGGTTTTGACACCGACATTGGTGCTTTCATTGAGAGTTCCACTGTGCCGTCGACGAAAGGTTCGATGGCCCCTTCGATCATCCATAGTGACGTTGTCCAAGTAGAAACCTTCCTCCTCGGACATATTTTCGTACTCGGCGGCTTCGTACTGCGGGCTAACTCGCTTGGCCATCTGGAGCAGATCGATAGCTATACCCCTGGCCACCAGGTCAGATTTGGAAGCTTGAACTACGTTGCGAATATCCGTGGAGACTTGACCTTAATGGGTTTGAGACCGCGGCGATCGTTCCCCCTCGCTACGATGAACATGACTTAAATCTGTCATCGGACCAGATTCAGGAAATGGTCCCTGTAACTGCTACGGCCTTAGATCCGGAGCAGATTGCACCATCCGAAGCCACAGAGTCCGCAGCGTTGGAGCCGCAAAGAGACTCAACACCTGGGAATATCTGCATCAACGGAATTCCAGACTCATTTCCAGCTATAAATTCTGAACCGCGTACGCCTGCAGACACCGAGCTGGATCGATCATCGATCTTCGAGTTCAGCGCCGCAGACGTCTTCCAACACTCAACCTTGGGCGATGTGCTAAATTAATTAAGAAACCTGTCCTTGGTGGGGAACTCACAGCCGAACTATGTCCGGTTCGAACTAGAGGCTGATGATTGGGGAATTTTGCTTCCCACCCACCACCCACTTCATAGCCAGTCTCGATGACTTAACCGACGTGCTTGATTATGGCTCCAAAGACATTGATGGTATGGACGGCGATGCCGACAAGGAGCAAGGCCAAAACCCGCCATTCACTGGACGTTGGACGGCCACCTCTTCGTACGATGTGTACATGGTTGACACACCTAAAAAAGCTAGCGGCGATGACAAAGAAGATCCAGTTGCGAATAAAACTTCTGAGACACAGTCCAAGCGCCGGCACCCTAAATGCCATTCCAAGCCACGTCGCTCAAAATATGGTAACACGGGCACCGGAGAAAATAGTACTCTGGACGACGCCAAAAACAATGAAGACCCTATTGGAGCAGCATCCAAATAGGAGGAACAAGACAACGGGCAAGTTAACCCTAATAAACAGGCCACGCCCAATGACCCATACGACGATAGTTATCGTCCACTCTCCGAGGATGAGGAGAGCCTCGGCAGCGAGGATTTCATCGTGCCTGAGGCACCCCTCGAGCAAGAGAGCTTCAAGCGCCAGCTAATAGCTACTACAAGAAGCCTGAAGAAAAAGCAGCAGCAGCTTCAAGCCGATCAAGACCTACTCATTGACAGATGGACTGATGTCCTGGCAGCCGAAGAATACGGCCTCAAGCACCCAGCCAAGAGTTACCCAAAGAGCACATTACTACCTCAGTTCGATGAGGAGGCACCAGAGCCCATACCTCCCTCGCACAATGCGGAACGACCACCACGTGGTCGGGATAGTGCGGCGGACCGACCACCCAGCGGTCGGGATAAAATGGCAACTTAGGCCGAACAACAACCCGCCCTACCGCCTCGCAAGAATAGAGACAAAACAGCTTGAGACCATACATACGACCTTCGGCAGGACCTGGACAGTAGAGAAGGACACACTAGATCAATCTACGATCGCGAGGACGCTTCCCGTCTCGGGATGACGGCTACCTATTCTGACGTGAAAAACCTAGTCAAGCCCGGGCCGATAACCGCAGACGGACTTCATCGGCGGTGCGCCGCGATGCGGCCCGATATAGAGGCGCCGCACACCCTCTCCGCTTCACAGATGAAGAACTGGATCACGAATTCCCCGAGGGATTCAAGCCCGTCAATATTGAAACATACGACTGAACAACCGATCCCGCAGTATGGATTGAAGATTTTATTCTCCACATCCATATGGCTTGAGGAGACGACCTCCACGCCGTCAAGTACCTCCCACTAAAATTAAAAGGGCCAGCTAGACACTAGCTAAATAGCCTGCCTGAAAATTCCATCGACAGTTGGGAGTACTTGGAAGAAGCCTTTCTTGACAACTTCCAAGGCACTTATGTCCGGCCACCAGACGCCGATGACTTAAGTCATATAGTTCAACAACCTGGAGAATCTTCCAGAAAATTCTGGACTAGGTTCCTAACCAAGAAGAACCAAATAGTTGACTGTCGGGATGCCGAAGCCCTAGCGGCCTTTAAACATAGCATCCGTGACGAATGGCTCGCGCGCCACCTCGGCCAAGAAAAGTCGAAGTCTATGACAGCCCTCACGGCACTCATGACCTGCTTTTGCGCGGGTGAGGATAGTTGGCTGGCTCGTAGTAAAAACACAGCTAATGAGGCAGGCCCCTCCGAGGCCAAAAACAGCACCGGCAAGCTCCGGCGCAATAAACACAAACGCCGAAGTAATGGTAATAACATCGATGACACGACAGTTCACGCCGGATTCAGTGGCTCCAAGTCCGGCCAGCGGAAGAAGACTTATAAAAGGAACAACAAGGGACCATCCAGCTTGGACCGCATACTCGATCGTCCGTGCCAGATACATGGCACCCCAGACAAACAAGCCAATCATACCAACAGAGATTGCCGGGTTTTCAAGCAAGCCAGCAAGTCAAATGCCGAGAGCAAGGAAACGGGATTGCAAAGCAAGGACGGCGACGAAAAGCCCCGGCAGCCGAACACTGGAGGACAGAAAAAGTTTCCCCCATGAGTCAAAGCGGTGAATATGATATATCCTATACACATCCCTAAAAGGGAGCGCAAGCACGCACTCAGGGATGTCTATGCGGTAGAGCCAGTCGTCCCAAAATTCAATCCATGGTCGTCACTCCCGATCACCTTTGATCGTCGAGATCATCCAACTAGTATCTGTCATGGCGGTTCGGCCGCACTGGTCCTCGACCCAATCATCGATGGGTTTCACCTTACACGAGTCCTAATGACGGGGATAGCAGCCTCAACCTGCTCTATCAGGAGGCATTAATCCCTCACGGATCAAACCTACAAAGACTACATTTAAAGGAGTCATACCAGGCGTAGAGGCCTGTTGCAGGGGCTCAATCACACTAGAGGTGGTCTTCGGTTCCCCGGACAACTTCCGAAGTGAAGAGCTAATCTTCGATATCGTCCCCTTCCGTAGTGGCTACCACGCACTGCTCGGTCGAACCGCGTTTGCTAGATTCAATGCGGTGCCACACTATGCTTATCTCAAGCTCAAGACGCCCGGTCCACGCAGCGTTATAACAGTCAATGGAAACACGGAACGCTCCCTCCGTATAGAGGAGCACACAGCCGCCCTAGCAGCAAAAGCACAGAGCGGCCTTCTCAAGCAGAACCATAATCCGGCTGCCGAGCCCCTGAACACCGTTAAGAAGGTCCGGACTACGCTGCAACAGGACAGCTCGTCTCGTTAAGAGCTCGATTAGCAATCCGTCCACCCTCCCAGCCCCCTTCATGCAGTGGCATTCGTACCACGCGTACATAACTATGCCCTCAAAACCCCATGGGTATTGACGGAGGCATAACTAGCTCTTGATCCACAGTGCGGCTCAACCAACCCTGGGATTTGCACACCTTTACTTTTCCTTTTCATTTCGGGGTTTTCTCTTTTCGAGGTCTATTCGGACGACCCACTGGCAGAACACACCAAGGAGGCAAGGAGCTCTGGCGTACAAGGGAATCCCCAGGTGGTCTCTGCTAACGATTGCTATACGTGTTTTACATACCCATCTTGCCCTTGGTCATGGCACGATAAATAGCCTTACTTGCTTATCGCATTACTTGTACAAGTACGCCTCAATGTATTAATTACACCACAATGGTAAATGAATGGTAGCGTCAGCTTATTATTTAATTTTCTCTGTCTCCTTACCTTCGTATTTATTACTCATTGCACAAGTACACTCTGGTACGTATTACTACGCCAGGGGCTTCATCACACCCCGCATTACGGCAACAAAAGTCCGAACACTTTTACAATACAGTTCGGCACCCCGAACTTATAGCATTATATGCATCGGCTCCGAATCATGTCTTTGGTCAATAGTTGGGATTACTTGTCACTAATTTGCTGGTCTTGTGGAAAAACCATTTTTTTATTTTTCACGTAAAAGCTTGTTTATTCATAAATATTCCAAAAATGCCAGATGGAACAAGTGGGATGGTTGATGTCGTCCATGATTCCTTAAGCTAACATAATTCACTTGTTATTTGGCGCCATACATGTTAGCATTGCACTATGTAGTATTTTCTTAGTTGCTTTTGTAATACATCATCAACTATTTCTCGAGGGATAATGGCTGATCGATAAGCTCGATAAACAGAATTTGAGGAGAAGGGTTTAAAAGTTCCTTTTATTTTCGACTTTACGAATAATTTCCTTCACTATCTTCTTCTGATATTGACCGTGAGTACTTACGTAATAAGAAAAACTCATGGCTCACAAACTGTTGTTACTAGTCAAAAATTGGATTTACCTCTAAACCAAGACCTCAGGTTATGTATGTTTAGTTGTGGTTTTATAATGTTGAAGCAACAAAGCTCTTGCACATTGTCTAATTCTTACATGGGCTTGGTAGGTAATACAGCCATAAGAAGCAGCAGTGATGGATGCACCACTAGAAAATGGCATGCCCATTCTGATGGTGGAGGGAATTCACCGGGTGAATCCACTCTCCACATACATTCTTGTGTTAATCCATGTCTCATACTTTGATTCAGTTGTTGTGCGTGTGCCACGGGTACCTATTTACTACTCTGTTACCCACAATCCAATATATTCAAGGTGGTGTTTCTTGAAGTAATAACTGTCATCACAAGCCACCCAAGAAATCTTGCTCAATAATACCTGTCAGATGATTCGTCATATGTTTTGGCAATGAATTGATCTTATTAATTGTGAAAAAGGTTGGTCCTACTATATGGATGATAATATGAGGTGTTTAAACTATTATATTTCCACATCTTGTTTCTCTATGAATTTTTTGAATTGCTTCATCACTATACTATATATGTCATATTACTATAATGTGAATAGTAAATTAGGAAAGAATTGATGGATCGTCCATCCTAGGAATAAGACTATCCCTTAACTCAAGCTTGCACATGTTATATTTGTCTTACAAAGTAATACATATTTATTCTTGATATTTATCAACTTTTTGTAGGACCTCCACCAGGAGGTGGAGGAGAAAACCAAGGCTCCGGTAAGATCCCTCTCCATTTACTTTCTTGTGTCTATGTCTCATGCTTTGATTTAAGTGTTTAAATGTATCCATTGTTGCTAATTTAACAGTCTGATTTTCTACTGCCCAATAAATGCATGGCTACCATGGGAATCTTTCATCTAATCGATAACATCGATCCTAAGATGGTGTGCTTCATCATGAGGTCATCAAATGATTTTCTAGCTCCAACTTACCCTTCTTCTAATAATATTGTAATCATTGGAAGCACCGTAATGCTAAATCTATTAGGTATATTTTTCATCGAACAAGATGGGGATAACACTTGAGATAAATATTAGTGTTAGTGAAGATGGTCAACATGTTCCTCAAACAAGCTGGGAATAACACCATAATGTCGAACCCGTTAGCTATATTCTTCGTAGAAAAAGACCATACATCCCAGGCCCAACATATTCCTCAAACAAAAGACACTCAACTTTTGCCCCCCATTATCTATCAAGTGATTGTACATTTGCACATTAGTGGGTAGGATTTAACATATATTTTCTTTTTGGCTGGTGATTACTAGGGTAATATCCTTGTTATATTTCTATTAGAAATATTTATAGATTTTAGCCCTTATAGCTTTAGGCTCAAGAAATTGATTTGGCCATTCAAATTCCTTAGCATGGTATTAGAGCCATGGTTATCTCCTTCGTGACCATAGATGTACCTCGCCACCACCTCCCATCACCACATGTTCCCTTTCATCCCCAATCCACCTTCTACCGGTCCATGCTCGATTGAGCCTGTCCTTGTCGTGTCCAGGTTTGACTCGAGCGCCGGATAGTTTTGGTCATGGGAGCGCGCTTGAGTTTCATATCCAAACCAGAGAACAACATTGTCTTCATATTCTCAAACTCAATGTTTTTAGAGCCACCTTGAGTTTGAGGGTGGTGGGGAGGGGGCCTGGATAGCTTTTAGCCCTTCTAGCTCTAGGCACAAGCCCAAGGTCGGCATTCTCTTATATATCTACTAGATTTCCCTCTGAGTAAAATCGTTTTTCCCATTTTAGTTTCCTTAACAATATGAAGCACCTTTTGTGGTGCAGGAATAAATATGGTAATATGGTATATGAAAAGTGGAGTGGAACTGAAGATAAATTATGGTTTACATGCTGAACTTACAGATTTATGATCATTTGATTTTCCTTCATTTTGGTTCCTTCAAATAGATTTTTACATCGATTATCCATTAATTTCCTTGATTTTGTGGAGATTACTTGTCACTACTTTGCTGGTATTGTGTAAAAATCTTAGTTTTTCCACGTAAAAGTTGGTTATTCATAAAAATGACAACAATGCCAGCTAAAAGAAGTGGTTTGGTAGATGTCTTGCATGATCCCCTGAAGTTGACATAATTGATTTATCAATTGGGGTCATACATGTTAGCATTGGAGTATATAGTATTTCTTGTTTAGTTTTGTATTACAACATCAACATGTTGACCATCAGTACATAAACATGTTGATCATGAGTGCATGTTGACCATCAACGTTTAGGGTGCACAACTTTTCTTACATTTGACAAATTGGATTTACCTTTTAACCAAGACCTCGGGTTTATGAATGTTTACTTGTGGTTTATTAATGCTCCCGCAACAAAGCTCATGTATATTGTCCAATTCTTACATGGGCTTGGTAGGTAATACAGCCAGAAGAAGCAGCACTGCTTGAAGCACCATTAGAAAAAGCAATGCCCATTGTGATGTCTCTCATTGATGCCGAGGAGGAAACTCAGGTGGTGAGCCCGCTCTCCACATACTCTCATGTTTATCGATGTCTCATACTTTGGTTCAATTTATGTGTGTGTGCCATTGGTTACAATTTACCAATATGTTACCTACATACCAATATATTCACGGTGGTGTTACCAAAATATGTCTCGCTTTTAGCCCTTGTATCTTTAGGCCCAGGACCAAGGCTGGCCTTCTCTTGTACACGTACTAGCTTTCCCTTGAGTAAAATCATTTTGACTATTTCAGTTTCCTTTACAATATGATGTACTTTTTGTTGTGCTAGAATAAAAATGGTAATATGGTATATGAAAAGTGAAGTGGCAATTGAAGATATATAATGGTTGAGAAGCTTAACTTACAGATTTATGATCATTAGATGTTCCTCCATGTTGATTCCTTCACCTAGATTTGGACAACCATTATCTATTAATTTCCTTGATTTCATGGAGATTACTTGTCACTCCTTTGTTGGTCTTGTGTAAAAATCATAGTATTCCCACGTAAGAGCTTGGTTATTCATAGAAATGACAACAATGCCAGCAGAAAGATGTGGTTTGGTAGATGTCTTGCATGATTCCCTTAAGCTAACATAACTGACTTATTAATTGGGGTCATACATCTTAGCATTGCACTATGTAGTATTTCTCGGGTTATTTTGTATTACAACATTAACATGTTGACCATCGGTACATAAACATGTTAATCAGCAGTACATGTTGACCATCAACGTTTAGGGTGCACAACTTCTCTTACATTAGAAAAATTGGATTTACCTCTAAACTAATACCTCATGTTAAGAATGTTTAGTTGTGGTCACGTAATGTTGTAGCAACAAAGCTCATGCATATTGTCTAATTCTTACATGGGCTTGGTAGGTAATACAACCAGAAGAAGCAGCAGTGATGGTTGCACCATTAGAAAATGGCATGCCCATTATGATGGTGGAGGAAATTCACCTGGTGAGCCCACTCTCCACATACTCTCTTGTGTTTATCCATGTCTCATACTCTGATTCAGTTGTTGTGTGTGTGCCACTTGTACCTATTTGCTACCCTGTTACCGACAATCCAATATATTCAAGGCGGTGTTTCTTTAATTAAGAATTGTCATCCTAAGCCAAGAAAAAATCTTGATCAATAATACCTGTCAGATGTAGTAATTCGTTATATTTTTTGGAAATGAATTGCTCAATAATACCCTCCATTGTTTCACGTGATCGCTTAGTTGTTCTTGTTTGATCGCTACTTGTTCCATTGAGTCCATGACTTGGGTTTTCTCAATTGTTGGTGACCTAGTTGTATGGCGCGTGTTTTCGTCTACTTATATAGTGGATGTGTCTTGATTTATTATGATATTTACTATAGAGGATATGTCTTGATTTATTTAGATATTTACTATAGTAGGAATGGAGACTAGAGGTGTGGTGAGTAGGCTTTGAACTGCACTCTAAATGTTCATGGGGGCCATGGCCCAAGCTGGATCAGTCCATGTTGTAATATGATGTAGATGGAAAGTTAAGGGTAAATTTAGTAGGGTTAAGTGATCTTAGTTGCTTAATTTCTTTATTTCTAGTTGATTCCTTCACCTATATTTGTAGAGCAAGTGGGATTACTTGTCACTGCTTTGCTGCTCTTGTGGAAAAATCATTTTTTAGACGTAAAAGCTTGTTTATTCATAAAAATTTCAACAATGCCATATGGAACAAGTGGGCTGGTTGATGTCGTCCATGATTAGTTAAGCTAACATAATTCATTGGCTTGTCATCGGTATGAATTTTCGACGAGAAGGGTTTATAAGCTCCTTTTATTTTCGACATTAGGGATAATTTCTTTCGCTATCTTCTTCTGATATTGACCATCAGTACTTACGTAATAAGAAAAACTATCATGGCACAAAAACTTCTGTTACTAGTCAAAAAATGGATTTACCTCTAAACCAAGACCTCAGGTTATGAATGTTTAGTTGTGGTTTTGTAATGCTGCAGCAATAAAGCTCTTGCATATTGTCTAATTCTTACATGGGCTTCGTAGGTAAAAGAGCCAGAAGAAGCAGCAGTGATGGATGCACCATTAGAAAATGGCATGCCCATTATGATGGTGGAGGAAATTCACCGGGTGAGTCCACTCTCAACGTACACTTGTGTTCTTCCATATCTCATACTTTGATTTAGTTGTTGTGCCTGTGCCACGGGCACCTATTTAAATTTACTACTCTGTTACCCACAATCCAATATATTCAAGGTGTTGTTTCTTTAAGTAACAACTATCATCACAAGCCACCAAAGAAATCTTCCTCAATAATACGTGTCAGATGATACATCATATGTTTTGGCAATGAATTGATCTTATTAGTTGTGAAAAAGGTTGGTCGTACTATATGGATGATAATATTACATTTTAAAATTATTATATTTCCACATCTTGTTTGTCTATCAATTTATTGAGTTTATTGCTAATTATACTATATATGTCATATTACTATAATGTGAATAGAAAATTAGGAAAGATTTGATGGATCGGCCATCCTAGGATCAAGACTCTCCCTTAACTTAAGCTTGCACATGTTATATTTGTCTTATAAAGTAACACATTTTTATTCTTGATATTTATCAAATTTTTGTAGGACCTACAGCAGGAGGTGGAGGAGAACACCGAGGCTCTGGTAAGATCCCACTCCATTTACTTTCCTGTGTCAGTGTCTCATGCTTTGATTTAAGTGTTTAAATGTATCCATTGTTGCTAATTTGACAATCTGGTTTTCTACTGCCCAATAAATGCATGGCTACCATGGGAATATTTCATCCAATCGATAACATTGATCCTAAGATGGTGTGCTTCATCATGAGGTCATCAAATGATTTTCTAGCGCCAACTTACCCTTCTTCTAATTATATTGCAATCAAAGGAAGCACCATAATGCTGAATCTGTTAGGTATATTTTTCATCGAACTAGATGGGAAGACGGTCAACATGTTCCTCAAACAAGATGGGAATAACACCATAATGTCGAACCCGTTAGCTATATTCTTCGTAGAAAAGGACCACACATCCCGGGCCCAACATATTCCTCAAACAAAAGACACTCAACTTTTGTCCCCCTTTATCTATCAAGTGATTGTACATTTGCACATTAGTGGGTAGGATTTAAAATATATTTTTTCGCTGGTGATTACTATGGTAATTTCCTTGTTGTATTTCTATGTGAAATATGTTTGATGAAATATGTATAGCTTTTAGCCCTTATAGCTTTAGGCCCTGGAAATTGATTTGGCCATTCAAATTCCTTAACATGGTATGAGAGCCATGGTTATCTCCTTTGTAACCCTAGATGTACCTCGCCACCACCTACCATCACCACCAGTTCCCTTCCATCCCCAATCCACCTTTTACCCGTCCATGCTCTATTGAGCCTATCCTTGTCATGTGCAGGTTTGACTCGAGCGCCGGATGGTTTTGGTCATGGGAGCACGCTTGATTTTCAGATCCAAACAAGAGAACAACATCGTTTTCATATTCTCAGACTCAATGTTTTAGAGCCACCTTGAGTTTGAGGGTGGTGGGGAGGGCGGTTGTATAGCTTTTAGCCCTTCTAGCTTTAGGCCCAAGACCCAGGTCGGCATTCTCTTGTATATGTACTAGCTTTCCCTCTGAGTAAAATTGTTTTGCCCATTTTAGTTTCCTTAACATTATGTAGCACCTTTTGTGGTGCTGGAATAAATATGGTAATATGGTATATGAAAAGTGGAGTGGAAATTGTAGATAAATAATGGCTTACATGCTGAACTTACAGATGTTTCTTCATTTTGGTTCCTTCACCTAGATTTTTACATCCATTATCTATTAATTTCCTTAATTTTGTGGAGATTACTTGTGACTGCTTTGCTAGTCTTGTGTAAAAATCATAGTGTTTCCACGTAAAAGCTTTGTTATTCATAAAAATGACAACAATGACATCTGAAAGAAGTTGTTTGGTAGATGTCTTGCATGACTTCCTTAAGTTGACATAATTGATTTATCATTTGGGGTCATACATGTTAGCATTTCCAGCTGAAAGAAATGAGTTAGTTGATGCCTTTTATGTTTAAAGATGGCATAATTTACTGATGAATTGGCATTGTACATTTTAGCATTGCACTATTTAGTATTTTCTCAGTTGGTTTTGTAATACAGCTGAAACATGTTGACCATTAGTACTTCTGTAATAAGGAAAACATTTAGGGTGCACAAACTGCTTTTACTTGTGATAAATTGGATTTATCTATAAACCAAGACTTTGGGTTATCAATCTTTAGTTGTGGTTTCTTATTATCTCCAGTAACAAAGCTCAAGCATATTGTCCAATTCTTATTGGTCGATAATACAGCAACAAGAAGCAGAAATGGAGGAACCGTTAGAAGATTTCAATCACAATGCGATGGTTGTACCACCATCTGAGGTTGTGCTAGTAGTTGAGCAGGCAGAGGAAGTGGTCCCTATGCTCGTTAACCTGCCTCTTCCCAGAGCATTGTCGCTTGATCTGGAAGCTACAGGAACTAATTGCACAAGGCCGTTCTACTACGGATGGATCTCTGACTCTGCGAGTGACTCTAACTATGAGGAATATCCCGCACGTCTACGGCAGCAGGTGCACATCCCCAAATACACAAGATGTAAGTGAAGCCACTTAACAGCTTGGTTAAGAACACAAGCGCATCGCAACACAGATTAAACGGTAAAGGAAAAACTTCTATGACATTGATAGGAGTTTGAAATTGTCGCTTGGAAAATGCTTATGATGAAGGCTCCCCCTGTTAGAAATGATAACTAACCATGGTTCTCTTATTGTGACAGAGAGGGGGCTAATACAAGGCGAAAGCAGGAGAACCGGTCTAATCTGTAGAATTTACAATGGCCCATGAATGAGCTCTGGAGTGATACGTCTCCAATGTATCTATAATTTTTTATTGTTCCATGCTATATTATATTCTATTTTGGATGTTTATTGGGCTTTATTATACACTTCTATATTATTTTTGGGACTAACCTATTAACCGGAGGCCCAGCCCAAATTGCTGTTTTTTTACCTATTTCAGTGTTTCAAAGGAAAAGGATATCAAACGAAGTCCAAACGGAATGGAACCTTCGGGAACGTGATTTTTGGAACAAACGCGATCCAGAGGACTTGTAGTCTACGTAAAGAAATCAACGAGGAGAGGACGAGGCACGGGGCGCGCCCTCCACCCTCGTGGGCCCCTTGCTGCTCCACTGACGTACTTCTTCCTTCTATATATACCCATGTTCCCTGGAAACATCATATACGGAGCCCAAACCCTATTTCCACTACCGCAACCTTCTGTACCCGTGAGATCCCATCTTGGGGCCTTTTCCGGCGCTCCGCCAGAGGGGGCATTAATCACGGAGGGATTCTATGTCAACACCATAGCCTCTCTGATGATGTGTGAGCAGTTTACCTCAGACCTTTGGGTCTATAGGTATTAGCTAGATGGCTTCTTCTCTCTCTTTGGATCTCAATACAAAGTTCTCCTTGATCTTCTTGGAGATCTATTCGCTGTAATCTTCTTTTGCGGTGTGTTTGTCGAGATTCGATGAATTGTGGGTTTATGATCAAGTTTATCTATGAACAATATTTGAATCTCCTTTGAATTCTTTTATGTATGATAGGTTATCTTTGCAAGTCTCTTAGAATTATCAGTTTGGTTTGTCCTACTAGATTGATCTTTCTTGCAATGGGAGAAGTGCTTAGCTTTGGGTTCAATCTTGTGGTGTCCTTTCCCAGTGACAACAGGGGCAGCAAGGCACGTATTGTATTGCTGCCATCGAGGATAAAAAGATGGGGTTTATATCATATTGCATGAGTTTATCCCTCTACATCATGTCATCTGGCTGAAAGCATTACTCTGTTCTTATGAACTTAATACTCTAGGTGCATGCTGGATAGCGGTCGATGTGTGTAGTAATAGTAATAGATGCAGAATCGTTTCGGTCTACTTGTCACGGACATGATGCCTATATACATGATCATACCTAGATATTCTCATAACTATGCTCGATTCTATCAATTGCTCGACAGTAATTCGTTTACCCACCGTAATACTTATGCTCTTGAGAGAAGCCACTAGTGAAACCTATGGCCCCCCGGTCTATTTTCCATCATATTAATCTCCCGTCAACAAGCTATTTCTGCTGCCGTTTATTTTGCTTTCTTAACTTTTAGTCTTTATCATAAAAATACCAAAAATATTATCTTATCATATCTATCAGATCTCACTCTCGTAAGTGACCGTGAAGGGATTGACAACCCATTTATCGCGTTGGTTGTGATGTTCTTATTTGTTTGGGTAGTTGCGTGGGACTCAAGCGTGGTCGTTTAGTGGATTGATACCTTGGTTCCCAAAAACTGAGGGAAATACTTATGCTACTTTACTGCATCACCCTTTCCTCTTCAAGGGAAAACCAGCGCAGTGCTCAAGAGGTAGCAAGAAGGATTTCTGGCGCCGTTGCCGGGGAGATTTGCGCCAAGTGAAGGCAAGATTTGACTCCCGACAACGAGCAATTTCTGGCGCCGTTGCCGGGGAGTCTACGCACAAGTTAAGACATACCAAGTACCCATCACAAACTCTTATCCCTCGCATTACATTATTTGTCATTTGCGTCTCGTTTTCCTCTCCCCCACTTCAGCCTTGCCGTTTTATTCGCCCTTTCTTTTTCGTTCGCCTCTTTTTCGCTTGCTTCTTGTTTGCTTGTGTGTTGGATTGCTTGCTTGTCACGATGGCTCAAGATAATACTAAATTGTGTGACTTTGCCAATACCAACAACAATGATTTTCTTAGCACTCCGGTTGCTCCTCTTACCGATGCTGAATCTTGTGAAATTATTGCTGCTTTGTCGAATCTCGTCATGAAAGATCAATTCGCCGGCCTTCCTAGTGAAGATGCCACTACCCATCTAAATAGCTTCGTTGATTTTTGTGATATGCAAAAGACGAAAGATGTGGACAATGATATTGTTAAATTTAAGCTATTTCCTTTTTCGCTTAGAGATCGTGCTAAAGCTTGGTTTTCGTCTTTGCCTAAAAATAGTATTGATTCATGGAATAAGTGCAAGGATGCCTTTATCTCTAAGTATTTTCCTCCCACTAAAATCATCTCTCTTAGAAACGATATCATGAAGTTTAAGCAACTTGGTCATGAACATGTTGCAAAGCTTGGGAGAGGATGAAATTAATGATACATAATTTCCCTGCACATGGTTTGAAACTTTGGATGATTATACAAAAAAATTATGCCGAATTGAATTTTGCTTATAGAAATCTTTTAGACTCAGCCGCGGGAGGCACTTTTATGGAAATCACTTTAGGAGAAGCTACTAAACTCCTAGATAATATTATGGTTAATTATTCTAAATGGCACACCGAACGATCTACTAATAAAAAAGTGCATGCGATAGAAGAAATTAATGTTTTGAGTGGAAAGAGGGATGAACTTATGAAATTATTTGCTACTAAAAGTGTTTCTTTTTATCCTAATGATATGCCTTTGTCTACTTTGATTGAGAATAATAATGAATCTATGGATGTGAATTTTTTTGGTAGGAATAATTTTGGTAACAACACGTATAGAGGGAACTTTAATCCTAGGCCGTTCCCTAGTAATTCCTATAATAATTATGGTAATTCCTACAACAATTCCTATGGAAATTTTAATAAGATGCCCTCTGAATTTGAGACTAGTGTTAAGGAGTTTATGAATTCGCAAAAGAATTTCAACGCTTTGCTTGAAGAAAAATTGCTTAAGGTTGATGAATTGGCTAGGAACGTTGATAGAATTTCTCTTGATGTTGATTCTTTGAAACATAGATCTATTCCACCTAAGCATGATATCAATGAGTCTCTCAAAGCCATGAGAATTTTCATTGATGAGTGCAAAGAAAGAACCACTAGGATGCGTGCTAAGAAAGATTGCTTTGTGAAAGCGTGTTCTTCTAGTTTCTATGAGAATAAAGATGAAGATCTAATAGTTATTGATGTGTCTCCTATTAAATATTTGTTTTGCAATATGAATCTTGATAATGATGGGACTGGAGATGAGTCAACTTTAGTTAGAAGGCGTCCCAAAAATTCGGAGTTTTTAGATCTTGATGCAAAAATTAGTAAAAGTGGGATTGAAGAGGTCAAAACTTTAGATATCAATGAACTCACTATTTTGGATTTCAAGGAATTTAATTATGATACTTTCTCTTTTATAGATTGTATTTCCTTGTTGCAATCCGTGCTAAATTATCCTCATGCTTATAGTTAAAATAAAGCTTTTACTAAACATATTGTTGACGCTTTGATGCAATCTTATGAAGAAAAACTTGAGTTGGAAGTTTCTATCCCTAGAAAACTTTATGATGAGTGGGAACCTACTATTAAAATTAGAATTAAAGATCATGAATGTTATGCTTTGTGTGATTTAGCTGCTAGTGTTTCCACGATCATGAACTTTATGAACGAAAAACTTTGTGTGATTTGCTAGGATTCTATGAATTTGATGATTGTTCTTTAAAATTGCACCTTGTGGATTCCACTATTAAGAAACCTATGGGAAGAATTAATGATGTTCTTATTGTTGCAAATAGGAACTATGTGCCTGTAAATTTCGTTGTTCTTGACATAGATTGCAATCCTTCATGTCCGATTATTCTTGGTAGACCTTTCCTTAGAACGATTGATGCAATTATTGATATGAAGGAAGGGAATATTAGATTCCAATTTCTGTTAAGGAAAGGCATGGAACACTTCCCTAGAAAGAAGATTAAATTACATTATGAATCTATTATGAGATCCACTTATGGATTGCCTACCAAAGATGGCAATACATAGATCTATCCTTGCTTTTATGCCTAGCTAGGGGCGTTAAACGATAGCGCTTGTTGGGAGGCAACCCAACTTTATTTTAGTTTTTTGCTTTTTGATTCTGTTTAGGAATAAGTATTTGATCTAGCCTCTGGTTAGATTTGTTTTTATGTTTTAGTTAGTGTTTGTGCCAAATGAAACCTATAGGATCTTCTTGGATGATAGTTATTTGATCTTGCTAAAAATTCCAGAAACTTTCTGTTCACTCATATAATTGTTAAAAATCACCAGAACATGATAAAATACTGATTCCAATTGCAGTATATCAATAAACAAATTTTCCAGGTCGTCCTATTTTGGTAGAATTTTTTGAGTTGCAGAAGTTTGCATTAGTTACAGATTACTACAGACTGTTCTGTTTTTGACAGATTCTGTTTTTCGTGTGTTGTTTGCTTATTTTGATGAATCTATGGCTAGTAAAATAGTTTATAAACCATAGATAAGTTGTAATACAATAGGTTTAACACCAATATGAATAAAGAATGAGTTCAATACAATACCTTGAAGTGGTGTTTTCTTTTCTTTCGCTAACGGAGGTCACGAGATTTTCTGTTGAGTTTTGTGTTGTGAAGTTTTCAAGTTTTGGGTAAAGATTTGATGGATTACGGAACAAGAAGTGGGAAGAGCCTAAGCTTGAGGATGCCCATGGAACCCCTAGATAATCTAAGGACACCAAAAGCCAAATCTTGGGGATGCCCCGGAAGGCATCCCCTCTTTCGTCTTCGTCCATCAGTAGCTTTACTTGGAGCTATATTTCTATTCACCACATGATATATGTTTTGCTTGGAGCGCCTTGTATGATTTGAGTCTTTGCTTTTTAGTTTACCACAATCATCCTTGCTGTACACACCTTTTGAGAGAGACACACATGATTCGGAATTTATTAGAATACTCTATGTGCTTCATCGATATCTTTTGAGCTATATAGTTTTTGCTCTAGTGCTTCACTTATATCTTTTAGAGCACAGTGGTGGATTTGTTTTATAGAAACTATTGTTCTCTCATGCTTCACTTATATTATTTTGATAGTCCTACAAAACAGCATGGTAATTTGCTTTAATTGTGAAATTATTCCTAATATGCTAGGTATTCAAGACTAGTAAATACTTTCTTATGAGTGTATTGAATACTAAGAGAAGTTTGATGCTTGAAGATTGTTTTGAGATATGGAGATAGTGATATTAAAGTTGTGCTAGTTGAGTAGTTGTGAATTTGAGAAATACTTGTGTTGAAGTTTGCAGATCCCGTAGCATGCACGTATGGTAAATGTTGTGTAACAAATTTAAAACATGAGGTGTTCATTCATTGTCCTCCTTATGAGTGGCGGTCGGGGACGAGCGGTGGTCTTTTCCTACCAATCTATCCCCCTAGGAGCATGCACGTAGTGCTTGGTTTTTGATGACTTGTAGATTTTTGCAGTAAGTATGTGAGTTCTTTATGACTAATGTTGAGTCCATGGATTATACGCACTCTTACCCTTCCATCATTGCTAGCCTCTTCGGTACCGTGCATTCCCCTTTCTCACCTTCAGAGTTGGTGCAAACTTCACCGGTGCATCCAAATCCCGTGATACGATACACTCTATCACATATAAACCTCCTTATATCTTCCCCAAAACAGCCACCATACCTACCTATTATGGCATTTCCATAGCCATTCCAAGATATATTGCCATGCAACTTTCCACCGTTCCGTTTATCATGACACGTTCATCATTGTCATATTGCCTTGCATGATCATGTAGTTGTCATCGTATTTGTGGCAAAGCCACCATGCATATTATTTCATACATGTCACTCTTGATTCATTGCCCTTCCCGGTACACCGCCGGAGTCATTCATATAGAAGTCATAATTTGTTCTAGTATCGAGTTGTAATCATTGAGTTGTAAATAAATAGAAGTGTGATGATCATACTTCATAGAGCATTGCCCCCCAAAAAGAGAAAGGCCAAAAGAAAAAAAGGCCCAAAAAAAGAAAATAAAAGAAAAAGGGGCAATGCTACTATCTTTTTTCCATAATTGTGTTTCAAAGTAGCAGAATGATCCTTATGATAGATAGTCTCTTGTTTTGTCACTTTCATATACTAGTGGGAATTTTTCGTTATAGAACTTGGCTTGTATATTCCAACAATGGGCTTCCTCAAATGCCCTAGGTCTTCGTGAGCAAGCAAGTTGGATGCACACCCACTTAGTTTCTTTTGTTGAGCTTTCATACATTTTTAGCTCTAGTGCATCTGTTCCATGGCAATCCCTACTCCTCACATTTACATCAATTGATGGGCATCTCCATAGCCTGTTGATTAGCCGCGTTGATGTGAGACTTTCTCCTCTTTGTCTTCTCCACATAACCCCCATCATTATCTTCTATTCCACCCATAGTGCTATATCCATGGCTCACGCTCATGTATTGTGTGAAAGTTGAAAAAAGTTTGAGATTACTAAAGTATGAAACAATTTCTTGGATTGTCATCGGGGTTGTGCATAATGAAAACACTCTTGTGTGACGAAAATGGAGCATGACCAAACTATATGATTTTGTAGGGATGAACTTTCTTTGGCCATGTTATTTGAGAAGACATAATTGCTTAGTTTGTATGCTTGAAGTATTATTACTTTATGTCAATATTAAACTTTTATCTTTAATCTTTCGGATCTGAATATTCATACAACAATTAAGAGGGTTACATTGAAAATTATGCTAAGTAGCATTCCACATCAAAAATTCTATTTTTATCATTTACCTACTCGAGGACGAGAAGGAATTAAGCTTGGGGATGCTTGATACGTATCCAACGTATCTATAATTTTTTATTGTTCCAAGCTATATTATATTATGTTTCGAATGTTTATTGGGCTTTATTATACACTTTTATATTATTTTTGGGACTAACCTATTAACCGGAGGCCCAGCCCAAATTACTGTTTTTTTACCTATTTCAGTGTTTTCAAGGAAAAGGATATCAAACGGAGTCCAAACAGAATGAAACCGTCGGGAACGTTATTTTTGGAACAAACGTGATCCAGAGGACTTGGAGTCTACGTAAAGCAATCAATGAGGAGAGCACGAGGCAGGGAGGCACGCCCACCTCCCCCAAGCACGCCCTCCACCCTCGTGGGCCCCTCGTTGCTCCACCGACGTACTTCTGCCTCCTATATATACCCATGTACCCTGGAAACATCATATACGGAGCCAAAACCCTATTTCCACCGCCGCAACCTTCTGTACCCGTGAGATCCCATCTTGGGGCCTTTTCCGGCGCTCTGTCGGAGGGGGCATTGATCACGGAGGGCTTCTACATCAACACCATAGCCTCTCCGATGATATTTGAGTAGCTTACCTCAGACCTTCGGGTCCATAGTTATTATCTAGATGGCTTCTTCTCTCTCTTTGGATCTCAATACAAAGTTCTCCTTAATCTTCTTGGAGATCTATTCGATGTAATCTTCTTTTGTGGTGTGTTTGTCGATATCCGATGAATTGTGGGTTGACGATCAAGTTTATCTATGAACAATATTTGAATCCCCTATGAATTCTCTTATGTATGATTGGTTATCTTTGCAAGTCTCTTCGAATTATCAGTTTGGTTTGGCCTACTAGATTGATCTTTCTTGCAATGGGAAAAGTGCTTAGCTTTGGGTTCAATCTTGCGGTGTCCTTTCCCAGTTACAGCAGGGGCAGCAAGGCACGTGTTATATTGTTGCCGTCGAGGATAAAAAGATGGGGTTTATATCATATTGCATGAGTTTCTCCCTCTACATCATGTCATCTTGCTTAAAGCATTACTCTGTCTTATGAACTTAATACTCTAGATGCATGCTGGATAGCGGTCGATGTGTGGAGTAATAGTAGTAGATGCAGAATCGTTTCGGTCTACTTGTCACAGACGTGATGCCTATATACATGATCATACCTAGTGAGGGAGTCCTGGATTATGGGGTGTTCGGATAGCCGGACTATACCTTCGGTCGGACTCCTGGACTATGAAGATACAAGATTGAAGACTTCGTCCCGTGTCCGGAAGGGACTTTACTTGGCGTGGAAGGCAATCTTGGCGATACGGATATGTAGATCTCCTACCATTGTAACTAACTCTGTGTAACCCTAGCCCTCTCCGGTGTCTATATAAACCGGAGGGTTTTAGTCCGTAGGACGAACAACAGAACAACAATCATACCATAGGCTAGCTTCTAGGGTTCAGCCTCCTTGATCTCGTGGTAGATCTACTCTTGTACTACCCATATCATCAATATTAATCAAGCAGGAGTAGGGTTTTACCTCCATCGAGAGGGCCCGAACCTGGGTACAAACATCGTGTCCCTTGTCTCCTGTTACCATCTGCCTAGACGCACAGTTCGGGACCCCCTACCCGAGATCCGCCGGTTTTGACACCGACATTGGTGCTTTAATTGAGAGTTCCTCTGTGTCGTCACTTTTAGGCCCGATGCTTCTCCGATCATCAGCAGCGATGCGGTCCAGGGTGAGACTTTTCTCCCCGGACAGATCTGCGTATTCGGCGGCATTGCACTGCGGGCCAATTCGCTTGGCCATCTAGAGCAGATCGAAAGCTACGCCCCTGGCCATCAGGTCAGATTTGGAAGTCTTAACTACACGGCTGACATCCGCGGAGACTTGATCTTCGACGGATTCAAACCACAGCTGAGCGCGCCGCACCGTCACGAAGGGCCTGATTTAGCTCTGCGCTGAACAGTGTCTTGGAGGCCGCGCCCGCATCGGCCCCGACCCTTAGTTCGGAGCCGATCGTGCCGATCGAGGACGGGTGGTTGGACGCCGCCTCGGAGGCTGAAACCTCTACGGCAATGGAGCCGAACACCAGCTCTGTCCCTTGCAAAGCCCGTGAGTCCAAGGTGCCGGACCCCTCTCTAGACTCCGAACCCCCCGCACCCTTGCCGATCAAATCCGATTGGGTGCCGATTATGGAGTTCAGCGCCGCGGACATCTTTCAGCACTCGCCTTTTGACAATATTCTAAATTCACTAAAGTCTCTCTCTTTATCAGGAGGGCCTTGGCCGGACTACGGTCAGCAAGGTTGGGATGCGGATGACGAAAAATTCAAAACCCACCCACCACCCACTTCGTAGCTATTGTCGATAATTTAAACGACGTGCTCGAATTCAACTCCGAAGACATTGACGGCATGGACGACGATGTAGGAGACGAACATGAACTGATGCCTATAAGGCACTGGAATGCCACCTCATCTCATGATGTATACATGGTGGACACACCCAAAGGAAGCGACGACGAGGAACACAGGGATGCAACGAGGGATAGTTCACTCGAAAAGCAAGCAAAGTGGCAACGTAAGCGCCGCTCCAAGTCCCACCTCGACAGAAACAACAGTGATACAACCCCAGCCATAGAGCAGGATGAGCCGGCGGATGACGAACATGCCTTGGAACAACCATCCGAATAAGGCAACTTCGACAAACAAACCGTCCCGGCGGAAACAACAGTCCAGACGACCTCACGCCAAATATGCTCATGGAACAGAAGAACCTCCACAATAGGCTCGACACCACTTCACGTAGCCTGAAAAGACAGAAGCAGAAGCTCAAAAACGCGGAAGAAGCGCTCAGAATCAGATGGAGCAAAATACTCAACACCGCAGACAAACATAGCGGCAGCTGCCACACAAAAAGCTATCCGAAGCGAAAGCTACTACCTGAATTTGACGAGGAGGCCTTAGAGCCCCCGCAATCAAGAAATAAGAAAGCCACCCGGTCGGATAGACGACCCCATGGCCAACAGGGAGTGGCAAGCGGCGCCGCACACAAGCCGACACGCGATCCACTCAAGGAATCGCGATAAAAGGAAAGCCCAGCCAGATCTATCTACGGGCCAAGAAAGCAAGCTCTAGTAAGCAATGCGGCACAACAAATATCCGAACATCACGGCACACCCAAATACAGGGGTTCCGCACACCCCCTATGTTTCACCGATGAGGTGCTGGACCATGAATTTCCAGCGGGATTCAAGCCTGTAAACATAGAGGTGTACGACGGAACAACAGACCCTGGAGTCTGGATTGAGGATTATATCCTCCATATACACATGGCCCGAGGAGTCTGGATGGTTTTGGTCATGGGAGCACGCTTGATTTTCAGATCCAAACAAGAGAACAACATCGTTTTCATATTCTCAAACTCAATGTTTTAGAGCCACCTTGAGTTTGAGGGTGGTGGGGAGGGCGGTTGTATAGCTTTTAGCCCTTCTAGCTTTAGGCCCAAGACCCAGGTCAGCATTCTCTTGTATATGTACTAGGTTTCCCTCTGAGTAAAATTGTTTTGCCCATTTTAGTTTCCTTAACATTATGTAGCACCTTTTGTGGTGCTAGAATAAATATGGTAATATGGTATATGAAAAGTGCAGTGGAAATTGTAGATAAATAATGGTTTACATGCTGAACTTACAGATTTATGATTATTCGATGTTTCTTCATTTTGGTTCCTTCACCTAGATTTTTACATCCATTATCTATTAATTTCCTTAATTTTGTGGAGATTACTTGTGACTGCTTTGCTAGTCTTGTGTAAAAATCATAGTGTTTCCACGTAAAAGCTTTGTTATTCATAAAATGATAACAATGACATCTGAAAGAAGTTGTTTGGTAGATGTCTTGCATGACTTCCTTAAGTTGACATAATTGATTTATCATTTGGGGTCATACATGTTAGCATTTCCAGCTGAAAGAAATGAGTTGGTTGATGCCTTTTATGTTTAAAGATGGCATAATTTACTGATGAATTGGCATTGTACATTATAGCATTGCACTATTTAGTATTTTCTCAGTTGGTTTTGTAATAAAGCTGAAACATGTTGACCATTAGTACTTCTGTAATAAGGAAAACATTTAGGGTGCACAAACTGCTTTTACTTGTGATAAATTGGATTTATCTATAAACCAAGACTTTGGGTTATCAATCTTTAGTTGTGGTTTCTTATTCTCTCCAGTAACAAAGCTCAAGCATATTGTCCAATTCTTATTGGTCGGTAATACAGCAACAAGAAGCAGAAATGGAGGAACCGTTAGAAGATTTCAATCCCATTGCGATGGTTGTACCACCATCTCAGGTTGTGCTAGCAGTTGAGCACGCAGAGGAAGTGGTCCCTATGCTCGTTAACCCGCCTTCTCCCAGAGCGTTGTCGCTTGATCTGGAAGCTACAGGAACTAAGTGCACAAGGCCATTCTACTATGGATGGATCTCTGACTCTGAGAGTGACTCTAACTATGAGGAATATCCCGCACGTCTACGGCAGCAGGTGCACATCCCCAAATAGACAGGATGTAAGTGAAGCCACTTAACAGCTGCTCTTTTGGTATCCGATCTTTATTTGCTATCTTTTAAGTTAGTAGTAGCCAAATTCCTATTAATAGCAAGTAAGGTCTTTGCTTCATACTATTGTTACTGCTGTAGCTGTCGATCGAATAAAGATACTCTAGGATTGGCGCCTTCTTGGTTAAGAACACAAGCGCATCGTAACACAGATTAAACGGTAAAGGAAAAACTTCTATGACATTGATAGGAGTTTGAAATTGTCGTTTGGAAAATGCTTATGATGAAGGCTCCCCCTGTTAGAAATGATAACTAACCATGGTTCTCTTATTGTGACAAAGAGGGGGCTGATACAAGGCGAAGGCAGGAGAACCGGTCTAATCTGTAGAATTTACAATGGCCCATGAATGAGCTCTGGAGTGATACGTCTCCCATGTATCTATAATTTTTTATTGTTCCATGCTATATTATATTCTATTTTGGATGTTTATTGGGCTTTATTATACACTTCTATATTATTATTGGGACTAAACTATTAACTGGAGGCCCGGCCCAAATTGTTGTTTTTTTTACCTATTTCAGTGTTTCGAAGGAAAAGGATATCAAACGAAGTCCAAACGGAATGGAACCTTCGGGAACGTGATTTTTGGAACAAACGCGATCCAGAGGACTTGTAGTCTACGTAAAGAAATCAACGAGGAGAGCATGAGGCAGGGGGCGCGCCCACCTCCCCCAGGCGCGCCCTCCACCCTCGTGGGCCCCTCGCTGCTCCACTTACGTACTTCTTCCTCCTATATATACCCATGTTCCCTGGAAACATCATATACGGAGCCCAAACCCTATTTCCACTACCGCAACCTTCTGTACCCGTGAGATCCCATCTTGGGGCCTTTTCCGGCGCTCCGCGAGAGGGGGCATTAATCACGGAGGACTTCTACGTCAACACCATAGCCTCTCTGATGATGTGTGAGCAGTTTACCTCAGACCTTTGGGTCTATAGGTATTAGCTAGATGGCTTCTTCTCTCTCTTTGGATCTCAATACAAAGTTCTCATTGATCTTCTTGGAGATCTATTCGATGTAATCTTCTTTTGCGGTATTTTTGTCGAGATTCGACGAATTGTGGGTTTATGATCAAGTTTATCTATGAACAATATTTGAATCTCCTCTGAATTCTTTTATGTATGATAGGTTATCTTTGCAAGTCTCTTTGAATTATCAGTTTGGTTTGTCCTACTAGATTGATCTTTCTTGCAATGGGAGAAGTGCTTAGCTTTGGGTTCAATCTTGCGGTGTCCTTTCCCAGTGACAGCAGGGGCAGCAAGGCACATATTGTACTGTTGCCATCGAGGATAAAAAGATGGGGTTTATATCATATTGCATGAGTTTATCCCTCTACATCATGTCATCTTGCTGAAAGCATTACTCTGTTCTTATGAACTTAATACTCTAGATGCATGCTGGATAGCGGTCGATGTGTGGAGTAATAGTAATAGATGCAGAATCGTTTCGGTCTACTTGTCACGGACGTGATGCCTATATACATGATCATACCTAGATATTCTCATAACTATGCTCAATTCTATCAATTGCTCGACAGTAATTCGTTTACCCACCGTAATACTTATGCTCTTGAGAGAAGCCACTAGTGGAACCTATGGCCCCCGGGTCTATTTTCCATCATATTAATCTCCCGTCAACAAGCTATTTCTGCCGCCGTTTATTTTGCTTTCTTAACTTTTAGTCTTTATCATAAAAATACCAAAAATATTATCTTATCATATCTATCAGATCTCACTCTCATAAGTGACCGTGAAGGGATTGACAACCCATTTATCGCGTTGGTTGTGAGGTTCTTATTTGTTTTTGTAGTTGCGTGGGACTCGAGCGAGGTCTCCTAGTGGATTGATACCTTGGTTCCCAAAAACTGAGGGAAATACTTACGCTACTTTACTGCATCACCCTTTCCTCTTCAAGGGAAAACCAGAGCAGTGCTCAAGAGGTAGCAAGAAGGATTTCTGGCGCCGTTGCCGTGGAGATTTGCGCCAAGTGAAGGCAAGATTTGACTCCCGACAACGAGCAATTTCTGGCGCCGTTGCCGGGGAGTCTACGCACAAGTTAAGACATACCAAGTACTCATCACAAACTCTTATCCCTCGCATTACATTATTTGCCATTTGCGTCTCGTTTTCCTCTCCCCCACTTCAGCCTTGCCGTTTTATTTGCCCTTTCTTTTTCGTTCGCCTATTTTTCGCTTGCTTCCAATTTGCTTGTGTGTTGGATTTCTTGCTTGTCACGATGGCTCTAGATAATACTAAATTGTGTGACTTTGCCAATACCAACAACAATGATTTTCTTAGCACTCCGGTTGCTCCTTACCGATGCTGAATCTTGTGAAATTATTGCTGCTTTGTTGAATCTCGTCATGAAAGATCAATTCGCCGGCCTTCCTTGTGAAGATGCCACTACCCATCTAAATAGCTTCGTTGATTTTTGTGATATGCAAAAGAAGAAAGATGTGGACAATGATATTGTTAAATTGAAGCTATTTCCTTTTTCGCTTAGAGATCGTGCTAAAGCTTGGTTTTCGTCTTTGCCTAAAAATAGTATTGATTCATGGAATAAGTGCAAGGATGCCTTTATCTCTAAGTATTTTCCTCCCACTAAAATCATCTCTCTTAGAAACGATATCATGAAGTTTAAGCAACTTGGTCATGAACATGTTGCAAATCTTGGGAGAGGATGAAATTAATGATACATAATTTCCCTACACATGGTTTGAAACTTTGGATGATTATACAAAAAAATTATGCCGAATTGAATTTTGCTTATAGAAATCTTTTAGACTCAGCCGCGGGAGGCACTTTTATGGAAATCACTTTAGGAGAAGCTACTAAACTCCTAGATAACATTATGGTTAATTATTCTAAATGGCACACCAAAAGATCTACTAATAAAAAAGTGCATGCGATAGAAGAAATTAATGTTTTGAGTGGAAAGAGGGATGAACT
Source organism: Aegilops umbellulata (assembly GCA_032464435.1). Lineage (NCBI taxonomy): Eukaryota > Viridiplantae > Streptophyta > Magnoliopsida > Poales > Poaceae > Aegilops > Aegilops umbellulata. Next base: position 424,113,758 of record CP136059.1, read on the forward strand.
TATGAAATTATTTGCTACTAAAAGTGTTTCTTCTGATCCTAATGGTATGCCTTTGTCTACTTTGATTGAGAATAATAATGAATCTATGGATGTGAATTTTGTTGGTAGGAATAATTTTGGTAACAACACGTATAGAGGAAACTTTAATCCTAGGCCGTTCCCTAGTAATTCCTATAATAATTATGGTAATTCCTACAACAATTCTTATGGAAATTTTAATAAGATGCCCTCTGAATTTGAGACTAGTGTTAAGGAGTTTATGAATTCGCAAAAGAATTTCAACGCTTTGCTTAAAGAAAAATTGCTTAAGGTTGATGAATTGGCTAGGAACGTTGATAGAATTTCTCTTGATGTTGATTCTTTGAAACATAGATCTACTCCACCTAACCATGATATCAATGAGTCTCTCAAAGCCATGAGAATTTTCATTGATGAGTGCAAAGAAATAACCACTAGGATGCGTGCTAAGAAAGATTGCCTTGTGAAAGCGTGTTCTTCTAGTTTCTATGAGAATAAAGATGAAGATCTAATAGTTATTGATGTGTCTCCTATTAAATATTTGTTTTGCAATATGAATCTTGATAATGATCGGACTAGAGATGAGTCAACTTTAGTTAGAAGGCGTCCCAAAAATTCAGAGTTTTTAGATCTTGATGCAAAAATTAGTAAAAGTGGGATTGAAGAGGTCAAAACTTTAGATATCAATGAACTCACTATTTTGGATTTCAAGGAATTTAATTATGATACTTTCTCTTTGATAGATTGTATTTCCTTGTTGCAATCCGTGCTAAATTCTCCTCATGCTTATAGTTAAAATAAAGCTTTTACTAAACATATTGTTGACGCTTTGATGCAATCTTATGAAGAAAAACTTGAGTTGGAAGTTTCTATCCCTAGAAAACTTTATGATGAGTGGGAACCTACTATTAAAATTAGAATTAAAGATCATGAATGTTATGCTTTGTGTGATTTAGCTGCTAGTGTTTCCACGATCATGAACTTTATGAATGAAAAACTTTGTGTGATTTGCTAGGATTCTATGAATTTGATGATTGTTCTTTAAAATTGCACCTTGTGGATTCCACTATTAAGAAACCTATGGGAAGAATTAATGATGTTCTTATTGTTGCAAATAGGAACTATGTGCCTGTAAATTTCGTTGTTCTTGACATAGATTGCAATCCTTCATGTCCGATTATTCTTGGTAGACCTTTCCTTAGAACGATTGATGCAATTATTGATATGAAGGAAGGGAATATTAGATTCCAATTTCTGTTAAGGAAAGGCATGGAACACTTCCCTAGAAAGAAGATTAAATTACATTATGAATCTATTATGAGATCCACTTATGGATTGCCTACCAAAGATGGCAATACATAGATCTATCCTTGCTTTTATGCCTAGCTAGGGGCGTTAAACGATAGCGCTTGTTGGGAGGCAACCCAACTTTATTTTAGTTTTTTGCTTTTTGATTCTGTTTAGGAATAAGTATTTGATCTAGCCTCTGGTTAGATTTGTTTTTATGTTTTAGTTAGTGTTTGTGCCAAATGAAACCTATAGGATCTTCATGGATGATAGTTATTTGATCTTGCTGAAAATTCCAGAAACTTTCTGTTCACTCATATAATTGTTAAAAATCACCAGAACATGATAAAATACTGATTCCAATTGCAGTATATCAATAAACAAATTTTCCAGGTCGTCCTATTTTGGTAGAATTTTTTGAGTTGCAGAAGTTTGCGTTAGTTACAGATTACTACAGACTGTTCTGTTTTTGACAGATTCTGTTTTTCGTGTGTTGTTTGCTTATTTTGATGAATCTATGGCTAGTAAAATAGTTTATAAACCATAGAGAAGTTGTAATACAATAGGTTTAACACCAATATGAATAAAGAATGAGTTCAATACAATACCTTGAAGTGGTGTTTTCTTTTCTTTCGCTAACGGAGGTCACGAGATTTTCTGTTGAGTTTTGTGTTGTGAAGTTTTCAAGTTTTGGGTAAAGATTTGATGGATTATGGAACAAGAAGTGGGAAGAGCCTAAGCTTGGGGATGCCCATGGAACCCCAAGATAATCTAAGGACACCAAAAAGCCAAATCTTGGGGATGCCCCGGAAGGCATCCCCTCTTTCGTCTTCGTCCATCGGTAGCTTTACTTGGAGCTATATTTCTATTCACCACATGATATATGTTTTGCTTGGAGCGCCTTGTATGATTTGAGTCTTTGCTTTTTAGTTTACCACAATCATCCTTGCTGTACACACCTTTTTAGAGAGACACACATGATTCGGAATTTATTAGAATACTCTATGTGCTTCACCGATATCTTTTGAGCTATATAGTTTTTGCTCTAGTGCTTCACTTATATCTTTTAGAGCACACTGGTGGATTTGTTTTATAGAAACTATTGTTCTCTCATGCTTCACTTATATTATTTTGATAGTCCTACAAAACAGCATGGTAATTTGCTTTAATTGTGAAATTATTCCTAATATGCTAGGTATTCAAGACTAGTAAATACTTTCTTATGAGTGTATTGAATACTAAGAGAGGTTTGATGCTTGAAGATTGTTTTGAGATATGGAGATAGTGATATTAAAGTTGTGCTAGTTGAGTAGTTGTGAATTTGAGAAATACTTGTGTTGAAGTTTGCAGATCCCGTAGCATGCACGTATGGTAAATGTTGTGTAACAAATTTAAAACATGAGGTGTTCTTTCATTGTCCTCCTTATGAGTGGCGGTCGGGGACGAGCGGTGGTCTTTTCCTACCAATCTATCCCCCTAGGAGCATGCACGTAGTGCTTAGTTTTTGATGACTTATAGATTTTTGAAGTAAGTATGTGAGTTCTTTATGACTAATGTTGAGTCCATGGATTATACGCACTCTTACCCTTCCATCATTGCTAGCCTCTTCGGTACCGTGCATTCCCCTTTCTCACCTTCAGAGTTGGTGCAAACTTCACCGGTGCATCCAAATCCCGTGATACGATACACTCTATCACATATAAACCTCCTTATATCTTCCTCAAAACAGCCACCATACCTACCTATTATGGCATTTCCATAGCCATTCCAAGATATATTGCCATGCAACTTTCCACCGTTCCGTTTATCATGACACGTTCATCATTGTCATATTGCCTTGCATGATCATGTAGTTGTCATCGTATTTGTGGCAAAGCCACCATGCATATTATTTCATACATGTCACTCTTGATTCATTGCCCTTCCCGGTACACCGCCGGAGTCATTCATATAGAAGTCATACTTTGTTCTAGTATCGAGTTGTAATCATTGAGTTGTAAATAAATAGAAGTGTGATGATCATACTTCATAGAGCATTGCCCCCAAAAAAGAGAAAGGCCAAAAGAAAAAAAGGCCCAAAAAAGAAAATAAAAGAAAAAGGGGCAATGCTACTATCTTTTTTCCATAATTGTGTTTCAAAGTAGCAGAATGATCCTTATGATAGATAGTCTCTTGTTTTGTCACTTTCATATACTAGTGGGAATTTTTCGTTATAGAACTTGGCTTGTATATTCCAACAATGGGCTTCCTCAAATGCCCTAGGTCTTCGTGAGCAAGCAAGTTGGATGCACACCCACTTAGTTTCTTTTGTTGAGCTTTCATACATTTTTAGCTCCATGGCAATCCCTACTCCTCACATTTACATCAATTGATGGGCATCTCCATAGCCCCTTGATTAGCCGCGTTGATGTGAGACGTTCTCCTTTTTGTCTTCTCCACATAACCCCCATCATTATATTCTATTCCACCCATAGTGCTATATCCATGGCTCACGCTCATGTATTGTGTGAAAGTTGAAAAAAGTTTGAGATTACTAAAGTATGAAACAATTTCTTGGATTGTCATCAAGGTTGTGCATAATGAAAACACTCTTGTGTGACGAAAATGGAGCATGACCAAACTATATGATTTTGTAGGGATGAACTTTCTTTGGCCATGTTATTTCGAGAAGACATAATTGCTTAGTTTGTATGCTTGAAGTATTATTACTTTATGTCAATCTTAAACTTTTATCTTTAATCTTTCGGATCTGAATATTCATACAACAATTAAGAGGGTTACATTGAAAATTATGCTAAGTAGCATTCCACATCAAAAATTCTGTTTTTATCATTTACCTACTCGAGGACGAGAAGGAATTAAGCTTGGGGATGCTTGATACGTATCCAACGTATCTATAATTTTTTATTCTTCCACGCTATATTATATTATGTTTTGAATGTTTATTGGGCTTTATTATACACTTTTATATTATTTTTGGGACTAACCTATTAACCGGAGGCCCAGCCCAAATTGCTGTTTTTTCTCCTATTTCAGTGTTTTCAAGGAAAAGGATATCAAACGGAGTCCAAACGGAATGGAACCTTCGGGAACGTTATTTTTGGAACAAACGTGATCCAGAGGACTTGGAGTCTACGTAAAGAAATCAATGAGGAGAGCACGAGGCAGGGAGGCACGCCCACCTCCCCCAAGCACGCCCTCCACCCTCGTGGGTCCCTCGTTGCTCCACCGACGTACTTCTGCCTCCTATATATACCCATGTACCCTGGAAACATCATATACGGAGCCAAAACCCTATTTCCACCGCCGCAACCTTCTGTACCCGTGAGATCCCATCTTGGGGCCTTTTCCGGCGCTCTGTCGGAGGGGGCATTGATCACGGAGGGCTTCTACATCAAACCATAGCCTCTCCGATGATATTTGAGTAGTTTACCTCAGACCTTCGGGTCCATAGTTATTAGCTAGATGGCTTCTTCTCTCTCTTTGGATCTCAATACAAAGTTCTCAATCTTCTTGGAGATCTATTCGATGTAATCTTCTTTTGTGGTGTGTTTGTCGAGATCCGATGAATTGTGGTTTGATGATCAAGTTTATCTATGAGCAATATTTGAATCCCCTCTGAATTCTCTTATGTATGATTGGTTATCTTTGCAAGTCTCTTCGAATTATCAGTTTGGTTTGGCCTACTAGATTGATCTTTCTTGCAATGGGAAAAGTGCTTAGCTTTGGGTTCAATCTTGCGGTGTCCTTTCCTAGTTACAGCAGGGGCAGCAAGGCACGTATTGTATTGTTGCCGTCAAGGATAGAAAGATGGGGTTTATATCATATTGCATGAGTTTATCCCTCTACATCATGTCATCTTGCTTAAAGCATTACTCTGTTCTTATGAACTTAATACTCTAGATGCATGCTGGATAGCGGTCGATGTGTGGAGTAATAGTAGTAGATGCAGAATCGTTTCGGTCTACTTGTCACAGACGTGATGCCTATATACATGATCATACCTAGTGAGGGAGTCCTGGATTATGGGGAGTTCGGATAGCCGGACTATACCTTCGGTCGGACTCCTGGACTATGAAGATACAAGATTGAAGACTTCGTCCCGTGTCCGGAAGGGACTTTACTTGGCGTGGAAGGCAATCTTGGCGATACGGATATGTAGATCTCCTACCATTGTAACCGACTCTGTGTAACCCTAGCCCTCTCCGGTGTCTATATAAACCGGAGGGTTTTAGTCCGTAGGACGAACAACAAAACAACAATCATACCATAGGCTAGCTTCTAGGGTTCAGCCTCCTTGATCTCGTGGTAGATCTACTCTTGTACTACCCATATCATAAATATTAATCAAGCAGGAGTAGGGTTTTACCTCCATCGAGAGGGCCCGAACCTGGGTAAAAACATCGTGTCCCTTTTCTCCTGTTACCATCCACCTAGACGCACAGTTTGGGACCCCCTACCCGAGATCCGCCGGTTTTGACACCGACATTGGTGCTTTCATTGAGAGTTCCTCTGTGTCGTCACTTTTAGGCCCAATGCTTCTCCGATCATTAGCAGCGATGCGGTCTAGGGTGAGACTTTTCTCCCCGGACAGATCTGCGTATTCGGCGGCATTGCACTGCGGGCCAATTCGCTTGGCCATCTGGAGCAGATCGAAAGCTACGCCCCTGGCCATCTGGTCAGATTTGGGAGTCTTAACTACACGGCTGACATCCGCGGAGACTTGATCTTCGATGGATTCAAACCACAGCCGAGCGCGTCGCACTGTCACGAAGGGCATGATTTAGCTCTGCCGCCAAACAATGTCTTGGAGGCCGCGCCCGCATCAGCCCTGACCCTTAGTTCGGAGCCGATCGTGCCGACCGAGGACGGGTGGTTGGACGCCGCCTCGGAGGCTGAAACATCTACGACAATCGAGCCGAACACCAGCTCTGTCCCTTGCAAAGCCCGTGACTCCAAGGTGCCGGACTCCTCTCCAGACTCCGAAACCCCCACACCCTTGCCGATCGAATCCGATTGGGCGCCGATTATGGAGTTCAGCACCGCGGACATCTTTCAGCACTCGCCTTTTGACGATATTCTAAATTCACTAAAGTCTCTCTCTTTATCAGGAGGGCCTCGGCCGGACTACGGTCAGCAAGGTTGGGATGCGGATGACGAAAAATTCAAAACCCACCCACCACCCACTTCGTAGCTATTGTCGATAATTTAAACGACGTGCTCGAATTCGACTCCGAAGACATTGACGGCATGGACGACGATGTAGGAGACGAACATGAACTGATGCCTATAAGGCACTGGAATGCCACCTCATCTCATGACGTATACATGGTGGACACACCAAAAGGAAGCGACGACGAGGAACACAGGGATGCAACGAGGGGTCGTTCACTCAAAAAGCAAGCAAAGTGGCAACGTAAGCGCCGCTCCAAGCCCCACCTCGACAGAAACAACAGTGATACAGCCCCAACCATAGAGCAGGATGAGCCGGCGGAGGACGAACATGCCTTGGAACAACCATCCGAACAAGGCAACTTCGACAAACAAACCGTCCCCGGCGGAAACAACAGTCCAGACGACCTCACGCCAAATATGCTCATGGAATAGAAGAACCTCCACAATAGGCTCGTCACCGGTGCACGTAGCCTGAAAAGACAGAAGCAGAAGCTCAAAAACGCGGAAGAAGCGCTCAGAATCAGATGGAGCAAAATACAGTGGCAGCTGCCACACAAAAAGCTATCCGAAGCAAAACCTACTATCTGAATTTGACGAGGAGGCCTTAGAGCCCCCGCAATCAAAAAATAAGAAAGCCACCCGGTCGGATAGACGACCCCATGGCCAACAGGGAGCGGCAAGCGGCGCCGCACACAAGCCGACACGCGATCCACTCAAGGAATCACGACAAAAGGACGGACCAGCCAGATCTATCTACGGGCCAAGAAAGCAAGCTCTAGTAAGCAATGCGGCACAACAAATATCCGAACATCACGGCACACCCAAATACAGGGGTGCCGCACACCCCCTATGTTTCACCGATGAGGTGCTGGACCATGAATTTCCAGCGGGATTCAAGCCTGTAAACATAGAGGCGTACGACGGAACAACAGACCCTGGAGTCTGGATTGAGGATTATATCCTCCATATACACATGGCCCGAGGAGTCTGGATGGTTTTGGTCATGGGAGCACGCTTGATTTTCAGATCCAAAGAAGAGAACAACATCGTTTTCATATTCTCAAACTCAATGTTTTAGAGCCACCTTGAGTTTGAGGGTGGTGGGGAGGGCGGTTGTATAGCTTTTAGCCCTTCTAGCTTTAGGCCCAAGACCCAGGTCGACATTCTCTTGTATATGTACTAGCTTTCCCTCTGAGTAAAATTGTTTTGCCCATTTTAGTTTCCTTAACATTATGTAGCACCTTTTGTGGTGCTGGAATAAATATGGTAATATGGTATATGAAAAGTGGAGTGGAAATTGTAGATAAATAATGGTTTACATGCTGAACTTACAGATTTATGATTATTCGATGTTTCTTCATTTTGGTTCCTTCACCTAGATTTTTACATCCATTATCTATTAATTTCCTTAATTTTGTGGAGATTACTTGTGACTGCTTTGCTAGTCTTGTGTAAAAATCATAGTGTTTTCACGTAAAAGCTTTGTTATTCATAAAAATAACAACAATGACATCTGAAAGAAGTTGTTTGGTAGATCTCTTGCATGACTTCCTTAAGTTGACATAATTGATTTATCATTTGGGGTCATACATGTTAGCATTTCCAGCTGAAAGAAATGAGTTGGTTGATGCCTTTTATGTTTAAAGATGGCATAATTTACTGATGAATTGGCATTGTACATTTAGCATTGCACTATTTAGTATTTTCTCAGTTGGTTTTGTAATACAGCTGAAACATGTTGACAATTAGTACGTCTGTAATAAGGAAAACATTTAGGGTGCACAAACTGCTTTTACTTGTGATAAATTGGATTTATCTATAAACCAAGACTTTGGGTTATCAATCTTTAGTTGTGGTTTCTTATTCTCTCCAGTAACAAAGCTCAAGCATATTGTCCAATTCTTATTGGTCAGTAATACAACAACAAGAAGCAGAGATGGAGGAACCATTAGAAGATTTCAATCCCATTGCGATGGTTGTACCACCATCTGAGGCTGTGCTAGCAGTTGAGCAGGCAGAGGAAATGGTCCCTATGCTCGTTAACCCGCCTTCTCCCAGAGCGTTGTCGCTTGATCTGGAAGCTACAGGAACTAAGTGCACAAGGTCGTTCTACTACGGATGGATCTCTGACTCTGAGAGTGACTCTAACTATGAGGAATATCTCGCACGTCTACGGCAGCAGGTGCACATCCCCAAATAGATAGGTTGTAAGTGAAGCCACTTAACAGCTGCTCTTTTGGTATCCGATCTTTATTTGCTATCTTTTAAGTTGGTAGTAGCCAAATTCCTATTAATAGCAAGTAAGGTCTTTGCTTCATACTATTGTTACTGCTGTAGCTTTCGATCGAATAAAGATACTCTAGGATTTGCTCCTTCTTGGTTAAGAACACAAGCGCATCGTAACACAGATTAAACGGTAAAGGAAAAACTTCTATGACATCGATAGGAGTTTGAAATTGTCGTTTGGAAAATGCTTATGATGAAGGATCCCCCTGTTAGAAATGATAACTAACCATGGTTCTCTTATTGTGACAGAGAGGGGGCTGATACAAGGCGAAAGCAGGAGAACCGGTCTAATCTATAGAATTTACAATGGCCCATGAATGAGCTCTGGAGTGATACGTCTCCAATGTATCTATAATTTTTTATTGTTCCATGCTATATTATATTCTATTTTGGATGTTTATTGGGCTTTATTATACACTTCTATATTATTTTTGGGACTAACCTATTAACCGGAGGCCCGGCCCAAATTGCTGTTTTTTACCTATTTCAGTGTTTCGAAGGAAAAGGATATCAAACGAAGTCCAAACGGAATGGAACCTTCGGTAACGTGATTTTTGGAACAAACGCGATCTAGAGGACTTGTAGTCTACGTAAAGAAATCAACGAGGAGAGCATGAGGCAGGGGGCGCGCCCACCTCCCCCAGGCGCGCCCTCCACCCTCGTGGGCCCCTCGCTGCTCCACTGACGTACTTCTTCCTCCTATATATACCCACGTTCCCTGGAAACATCATATACGGAGCCCAAACCCTATTTCCACTACCGCAACCTTCTGTACCCGTGAGATCCCATCTTGGGGCCTTTTCCGGCGCTCCGCCAGAGGGGGCATTAATCACGGAGGACTTCTACGTCAACACCATAGCCTCTCTGATGATGTGTGAGCAGTTTACCTCAGACCTTTGGGTCTATAGGTATTAGCTAGATGGCTTCTTCTCTCTCTTTGGATCTCAATACAAAGTTCTCATTGATCTTCTTGGAGATCTATTCGATATAATCTTCTTTTGCGGTGTCTTTGTCGAGATTCGACGAATTGTGGGTTTATGATCAAGTTTATCTATGAACAATATTTGAATCTCCTCTGAATTCTTTTATGTATGATAGGTTATCTTTGCAAGTCTCTTTGAATTATCAGTTTGGTTTGTCCTACTAGATTGATCTTTCTTGCAATGGGAGAAGTGCTTAGCTTTGGGTTCAATCTTGCGGTGTCCTTTCCCAGTGACAGCAGGGGCAGCAAGGCACGTATTGTATTGTTGCCATCGAGGATAAAAAGATGGGGTTTATATCATATTGCATGAGTTTATCCCTCTACATCATGTCATCTTGCTGAAAGCATTACTCTGTTCTTATGAACTTAATACTCGAGATGCATGCTGGATAGCGGTCGATGTGTGGAGTAATAGTAATAGATGCAGAATCGTTTCGGTCTACTTGTCACGGACGTGATGCCTATATACATGATCATACCTAGATATTCTCATAACTATGCTCAATTCTATCAATTGCTCGACAGTAATTCGTTTACCCACCGTAATACTTATGCTCTTGAGAGAAGCCACTAGTGGAACCTATGGCCCCCGGGTCTATTTTCCATCATATTAATCTCCCGTCAACAAGCTATTTCTGCCGCCGTTTATTTTGCTTTCTTAACTTTTAGTCTTTATCATAAAAATACCAAAAATATTATCTTATCATATCTATCAGATCTCACTCTCGTAAGTGACCGTGAAGGGATTGACAACCCATTTATCGCGTTGGTTGTGAGGTTCTTATTTGTTTGGGTAGTTGCGTGGGACTCGAGCGTGGTCTCCTAGTGGATTGATACCTTGGTTCCCAAAAACTGAGGGAAATACTTACGCTACTTTACTGCATCACCCTTTCCTCTTCAAGGGAAAACCAGCGCAGTGCTCAAGAGGTAGCAAGAAGGATTTCTGGCGCCGTTGCCGGGGAGATTTGCGCCAAGTGAAGGCAAGATTTGACTCCCGACAACGAGCAATTTCTGGCGCCGTTGCCGGGGAGTCTACGCACAAGTTAAGACATACCAAGTACTCATCACAAACTCTTATCCCTCGCGTTACATTATTTGCCATTTGCGTCTCGTTTTCCTCTCCCCCACTTCAGCCTTGTCGTTTTATTCGCCCTTTCTTTTTCGTTCGCCTCTTTTTCGATTGCTTCTTGTTTGCTTGTGTGTTGGATTGCTTGCTTGTCACGATGGCTCAAGATAATACTAAATTGTGTGACTTTGCCAATACCAACAACAATGATTTTCTTAGCACTCCGGTTGCTCCTCTTACCGATGCTGAATCTTGTGAAATTATTGCTGCTTTGTTGAATCTCGTCATGAAAGATCAATTCGCCAGCCTTCCTAGTGAAGATGCCACTACCCATCTAAATAGCTTCGTTGATTTTTGTGATATGCAAAAGAAGAAAGATGTGGACAATGATATTGTTATATTGAAGCTATTTCCTTTGCAATATGTCTTGTCGATCAAATGGCCCACGCTAATGTCAACCTCAACTTCAACGCGTTCCTAGAGAAAACCAAGCTGAAAGATGATGGCAGCAACTAGACGGACTGGGTCCGGAACCTGAGGATCATCCTCATAGCTGTCAGGAAACAATATGTCCTAGAAGCACCGTTAGGTGAAGCACCCATCCTAGAGAACCAAGACGTTATGAACGCTTGGCAGCAGCGTGCTGATGATTACTCCCTCGTTCAGTGTGGCATGCTTTACAGCTTAGAGATGGGTCTCCAAAAGCGTTTTGTGCAACACGGAGCATATGAGATGGTCTAAGAGCTGAAAATGGTTTTCCAAGCTCATGCCCAGTTCGAGAGATATGAAGTCTCCGACAAGTTCTACAGTTGTAAAATGGAGGAAAATAGTTCTGTCAGTGAGCACATACTCAAAATGTCTGGGTTGCACAACCGCTTGTCCCAGCTGGACATTAACCTCCCGGACGAGGCGGTCATTGACAGAATCCTTCAGTTGCTCCCACCTAGCTACAAGAGCTTTGTGATGAACTACAATATGCAGGGGATGGAAAAGACCATTCCTGAGGTATATTCAATGCTGAAATCAGCGGAGGTGGAAATCAAAAAGGAACATCAAGTGTTGATGGTCAATAAAACCACTAGTTTCAAGAAAGGCAAGGGTAAGAAGAACTTCAAGAAGGACGTCAAGGGAGTCGCCGCGCCCAGTAAACCAGTTGCTGGGAAGAAGCCAAAGAATGGACCCAAACCTGAGACTGAGTGCTTTTATTGCAAGGGAAAGGGACACTGGAAGCGGAACTGCCCCAAATACTTAGCAGACAAGAAGGCCGGCAACACTAAAGGTATATGTGATATACATGTAATTGATGTGTATATTACCAGTACTCGTAGTAGCTCCTGGGTATTTGATACCGGTGCGGTTGCTCATATTTGTAACTCAAAACAGGAACTGCGGAATAAACAGAGACTGGCGAAGGACGAGGTGACGATGCGCGTCGGGAATGGTTCCAAGGTCGATGTGATCGCCGTCGGCATGCTACCTCTACATTTACCTACGAGATTAGTTTTAAACCTCAATAATTGTTATTTAGTGCCAGCTTTGAGCATGAACATTGTATCTGGATCTCGTTTAATGCGAGATGGCTACTCATTTAAATTCGAGAATAATTGTTGTTCTACTTATATGAGAGATATGTTTTATGGTCATGCCCCGCTGGTGAATGGTTTATTCTTGATGAATCTCGAACGTAATGTTACACATATTCACAGTGTGAATACCAAAAGATGTAAGGTTGATAATGATAGTCCCACATACTTGTGGCACTGCGGCCTTGGTCACATAGGTGTCAAACGCATGAAGAAGCCCCATACAGATGGACTTTTGGAGTCTCTTGATTTCGAATCATTTGACACGTGCGAACCATGCCTCATGGGGAAGATGACCAAGACTCCATTCTCCGGAACAATGGAACGAGCAACCAACTTGTTGGAAATCATACATACTGATGTGTGCGGTCCAATGAGTGTTGAGGCTCGCGGTGGCTATCGTTATGTTCTCACTCTCACTGATGACTTGAGTAGATATGGGTATGTCTACTTAATGAAACACAAGTCTGAGACCTTTGAAAAGTTCAAGGAATTTTAGAGTGAGGTTGAGAATGAACGTGACAGAAAAATCAAGTTCTTACGATCAGATCGTGGGGGAGAATATTTAAGTCACGAATTTGGTATGCACTTAAGGAAATGTGGAATCGTTTCACAACTCACGCCGCCTGGAACACCTCAGCATAACAGTGTGTCTGAACGTCGTAATCGCACTCTATTAGATATGGTGCGATCTATGATGTCACTCACTAATTCACCGCTATCATTTTGGGGATACGCTCTAGAGACAGCTACATTCACTTTAAATAGGGCACCGTCTAAATCCGTTGAGACGACACCGTATGAATTATGGTTTGGGAAGAAACCTAAGTTGTCGTTTCTAAAAGTTTGGGGATGCGATGCTTATGTCAAGAAACTTCAACCTGAAAAGCTTGAACCCAAGTCGGAAAAATGCGTCTTCATAGGATACACTAAGGAAACCATTGGGTATACCTTCTACCTCAGATCCGAAGGCAAGATCTTTGTTGCCAAGAACGGGTCCTTTCTGGAGAGAGAGTTTCTCTCGAAAGAAGTAAGTGGGAGGAAAGTGGAACTTGATGAAGTATTGCCTCTTGAACCGGAGAGTAGCGACTAGAGAGGAGGTTAATGATGATGATCATGAAACTTCAGATCAAGTTGCTACTGAACTTCGTAGGACCACAAGGACACGTTCCGCACCAGAGTGGTACGGCAACCCTGTCCTGGAAATCATGTTGTTTGACAACGGTGAACCTTCGAACTATGAAGGAGAAATGGCGGGCCCAGATTCCAACAAATGGCTTGAAGCCATGCAATCCGAGATAGGATCCATGTATGAAAACAAAGTATGGACTTTGACAGACTTTCCTGATGATCGGCGAGCGATAGATAATAAATGGATCTTTAAGAAGAAGACGGACGCGGATGGTAATGTTACCATCTATAAGGCTCGACTTGTCGCTAAGGGTTATCGACAAGTTCAAGGGGTTGACTACGATGAGACCTTCTCACCCGTAGCGAAGCTGAAGTCCGTCCGAATCTTGTTAGAAATTGCCGCATACTATGATTATGAGATATGGAAAATGGACGTCAAAACGGCATTCCTCAATGGCTTTCTTAAGGAAGAATTGTATATGATGCAACTGGAAGGTTTTGTCGATCCTCAGAATGCTAACAAGGTGCAAGCTCCAGCGCTCCATTTATGGGCTGGTGCAAGCATCTCGGAGTTGGAGCATTCGCTTTGATGAAATGATCAAAGCGTTTGGGTTTATGCAGACTTATGGAGAAGCCTGCGTTTACAAGAAAGTGAGTGGGAGCTCTGTAGCATTTCTTATATTATATGTGGATGACATACTTTTGATGGGAAATGATATAGAACTTTTGGACAACATTAAGGCCTATTTGAATAAGTGTTTTTCAATGAAGGACCTTGGAGAAGTTGCTTATATATTAGGCATCAAGATCTATAGAGATAAATCGAGACGCCTCATAGGTCTTTCACAAAGAACATACCTTGATAAGATATTGAAGAAGTTCAATATGGATCAGTCCAAAAAAGGGTTCTTGCCTGTGTTGCAAGGTATGAAATAGAGCTCAGCTCAATGTCTGACCACGGCAGAAGATAGAGAAAAGATGAGTGTCGTCCCCTATGCCTCAGCCATAGGGTCTATCATGTACGCCATGTTGTGTACCAGACCTGATGTAAACCTTGTCGTAAGTTTGGTAGGAAGATACCAAAGTAATCTCGGCATTGAACACTAGACAGCGGTCGAGAATATCCTGAAGCACCTGAAAAGAACTAAGGACATGTTTCTCGTATATGGAGGTGACGAAGAGCTCGTCGTAAAGGGTTACGTCGACTCTAGCTTCGACACAGATCTGGATGACTCCAAGTCACAAACCGGATACATGTTTATTTTGAATGGTGGGGCAGTAAGCTGGTGCAGTTGCAAGAAAAGCGTCGTGGCGGGATCTAAATGTGAATCAGAGTACATGGCAGCCTCGGAGGCAGCGCATGAAGCAATCTGGATGAAGGAGTTCATCACCGACCTAGGAGTCATACCCAATGCGTCGGGGCCGATCACTCTCTTCTGTGACAACACTGGAGCTATTGCCCTTGCCAAGGAGCCCACGTTTCACAAGAAGACCAGGCACATCAAGCGTCATTTCAACTCCATTCGTGAAAATGTTCAAGATGGAGACATAGATATTTGTAAAGTACATATGGATCTGAATGTCGCAGATCCGTTGACTAAACCTCTCCCTAGGGCAAAACATGATCAACACCAGAACTCTATGGGTGTTCGATTCATCACAATGTAACTAGATTATTGACTCTAGTGCAAGTGGGAGACTGTTGGAAATATGCCCTAGAGGCAATAATAAAAGGATTATTATTATTATATTTCCTTGTTCATGATAATTGTCAATTGTTCATGCTATAATTGTGTTATCCGGAAATCGTAATACATGTGTGAATACAGAGGCCACAACATTGTTGGAAATATGCCCTAGAGGCAATAATAAATTGATTATTATTATATTTCCTTTTTCATGATAATCGTTTATTATCCATGCTAGAATTGTATTGATAGGAAACTCAGATACATGTGTGGATACATAGACAACACCATGTCCCTGGTAAACCTCTAGTTGACTAGCTCGTTGATCAATAGATGGTTACTGTTTCCTGACCATGGACATTGGATGTCATTGATAACAGGATCACATCATTAGAAGAATGATGTGATGGACAAGACCCAATCCTAAGCCTAGCACAAAGATTGTGTAGTTCGTATGCTAAAGCTTTTCTAAATGTCAAGTATCATTTCCTTAGACCATGAGATTGTGCAACTCCCGGATACCGTAGGAATGCTTTGGGTGTGCCAAACGTCACAACGTAACTGGGTGGCTATAAAGGTACACTACAGGTATCTCCGAAAGTGTCTGTTGGGTTGGCACGAATCGAGACTGGGATTTGTCGCTCTGTGTAAACGGAGAGGTATCTCTGGGCCCACTCGGTAGGACATCATCATACTGTGCACAATGTGATCAAGGAGTTGATCACGGGATGATGTGTTGCGGAACGAGTAAAAGAGACTTGCCGGTAACGAGATTGAACAAGGTATTGGGATACCGATGATCGAATCTCGGGCAAGTATCGTACCGATAGACAAAGGGAATTGTATACGGGATTGATTAAGTCCTTGACATCGTGGTTCATCCGATGAGATCATCGTGGAACATGTGGGAGCCAACATGGGTATCCAGATCCCGCTGTTGGTTATTGACCGGAGAACGTCTCGGTCATGTCTGCATGTCTCCCGAACCCGTAGGGTCTACACACTTAAGGTTCGATGACGCTAGGGTTATAAGGGAAGTTTGTATGTGGTTACCGAATGTTTTTCGGAGTCCCGGATGAGATCCCGGACGTCACGAGGAGTTCCGGAATGGTCCGTAGGTAAAAATTTATATATAGGAAGTATGGTTTTGGCCACCGGAAGTGTTCTGGGCTTCATCGGTAGTGTACCGGGACCACCGGAGTTGTCCGGGGGTCCACCAAGTGGGGCCACCAGCCCCGGAGGGCTGCATGGGCCAAGTGTGGAAGGGGACCAGCCCCAGGTGGGCTGGTGCGCCCCCCCACAAGGGCCCAACGCGCAAGGGAGAGGAGAAGGGGGCAAACCCTAGGGCAGATGGGCCCTGAGGCCCATCCTGGTGCGCCTCCCTCTCCCCCTCCCCCTTGGCCGCCTCCCTTAGATGGGATCTAGGCTGGCCGCCACCCCTAGGGGTGGAAACCCTAAAGGGGGCGCAGCCCCTCCCCTTCCCCTATATATAGTTGAGGTTAGAGCTGCCCACAAAACACGAGTTCCTCTCCTCTTGATGGCTCAGCCCTGCATCTCTTCTTCCTCCTCTCCCGCAGTGCTTGGCGAAGCCCTGCAGGATTGCCACACTCCTCCACCACCACCACGCCGTTGTGCTGCTGCTGGATGGAGTCTTCCTCAACCTCTCCCTCTCTCCTTGCTGGATCAAGGCGTGGGAGACGTCACCGTGTTGTACGTGTGTTGAACGCGGAGGTGCCGTCCGTTCGGCACTTGGTCATCGGAGATTTGGATCACGACGAGTACGACTCCATCAACCCCGTTCACTTGAACGCTTCCGCTTAGCGATCTACAAGGGTATGTAGATGCACTCTCTTTCCCCTCGTTGCTGGTTTCTCCATAGATAGATCTTGGTGACACGTAGGAAAATTTTAAATTTCTGCTACGTTCCCCAACAGTGGCATCATGAGCTAGGTCTATTGCGTAGATTCTATGCACGAGTAGAACACAAAGTAGTTGTGGGCGTTGATTTTGTTCAATATGCTTACCGTTACTAGTCAATCTTGATTCGGCGGCATTGTGGGATGAAGTGGCCCGGGCCGACCTTACACGTACACTTACGTGAGACAGGTTCCACCGACTGACATGCACTAGTTGCATAAGGTGGCTAGCGGGTGCCAGTCTCTCTCACTTTAGTCGTATCAGATTCGATGAAAAGGGTCCTTATGAAGGGTAAATAGCAATTGACATATCACGTTGTGGTTTTGCGTAGGTAAGAAACGTTCTTGCTAGAAACCCATAGCAGCCACGTAAAACATGCAAACAACAATTAGAGGACATCTAACTTGTTTTTGCAGGATATGCCATGTGATGTGATATGGCCAAAGGATGTGATATATGATATATGTGATGTATGAGATGATCATGTTCTTGTAATAGGAATCACGACTTGCATGTCGATGAGTATGACAACCGGCAGGAGCCATAGGAGTTGTCTTTAATTTATTTATGACCTGCGTGTCAACATAAACGTCATGTAATTACTTTACTTTATTGCTAAAGCGTTAGCCATAGTAGTAGAAGTAATAGTTGACGTGACAACTTCATGAAGACACGATGATGGACATCATGGTGTCATGCCGGTGACGACGATGATCATGGAGCCCCGAAGATGGAGATCAAAAGGAGCAAAGTGATGATGGCCATATCATGTCACTATTTGATTGCATGTGATGTTTATCATGTTTGTACATCTTATTTTCTTAGAACAACGGTAGTAAATAAGATGATCCCTCATTAAAATTTCAAGAAAGTGTTCCCCCTAACTGTGCACCGTTGCGAAAGTTCGTCGTTTCGAAGCACCACGTGATGATCGGGTGTGATAGATTCTTACGTTCGAATAAAACGGGTGTTGACGAGCCTAGCATGTACAGACATGGCCTCGGAACACATGCAAACACTTAGGTTGACTTGACGAGCCTAGCATGTACAGACATGGCCTCGGAACACAGAAGACCGAAAGGTCGAGCATGAGTCGTATGGTAGGTACAATCAACATGAAGATGTTCACCGACGTTGACTAGTCCGTCTCACGTGATGATCGGACACGGCCTAGTTGACTCGGATCATGTAATCACTTGGATGACTAGAGGGATGTCTATCTGAGTGGGAGTTCATAAGATGAACTTAATTATCTTGAACATAGTCGAAAAGGTCTTCGCAAATTATGTCGTAGCTCGCGCTTTAGTTCTACTGTTTTAAATATGTTCCTAGAGAAAATATAGTTGAAAGTTGATAGTAGCAATTATGCGGACAGTAGAAGGCTTGTGTCCTTAATACACCGCTCGGAGTGATGGACCTCGAACGTGGTCTGTGGATGTTGCGAACATCTGACATACACGTTTTGATGACTACATGATAGTTCGGTAATGATAAATGGTTTAGAATTGAGGCACCGAAGACATTTTGAAATGTCGCGGAACATATGAGATGTTTCGAGGGCTGAAATTGGGATTTCAGGCTCGTGCCCACGTCAAGAGGTATAAGACCTCCGACGATTTTCTTGGCCTGCAAACTAAGGGAGAAAAGCTCAACCGTTGAGCTTGTGCTCAGATTGTCTGAGTACAACAATCACTTGAATCGAGTGGGAGTTGATCTTCCAGATAAGATAGTGATGTTTTTCCAAAGTCATTGCCACCAAGCTGCTACAGCTTTGTGATGAACTATATCAGGGATGGATATGATGATCCTTGAAATATTCGCGATGTTTGACACCACGAAAGTAGAAATCAAGAAGGAGCATCAATTATTGATGGTTAATGAAACCACTAGTTTCAAGAAGGGCAAGGGCAAGAAGGGATCCTTCATGAAACGGCAAATCAGCTGCTGCTCTAGTAGAGAAACCCAAGGTTGAACCCAAACCCGAGACTAAGTGCTTCTGTAATGAGGGGAACAGCTACTGGAGCAGAATTACCCTAGATACTTGGTAGATGAGAAGGCTGACGATAGAAGTATATTGGATATACATTATGTGAATGTGTACTTTACTAGTACTCCTAGTAGCATCAGGGTATTAGATACCGGTTCGGTTGCCCAGTGTTAGTAACTCGAAATAAAAGCTGCGGAATAAAAGGAGACTAGCTAAAGGTGAGCTGACGATATGTGTTGGAAGTGTTTCCAAGGTTGATATGATCAAGCATCGCTCGATCCCTCTACCATCGAGATTGGTGTTAAACCTAAATAATTGTTATTTGGTGTTTGCGTTGAGCATAGACATGATTGGATTATGTCTATCGCGATACGATTATTCATTTAAGGAGAATAATTGTTACTCTATTTATTTGAATAATTCCTTCAATGGTCTTGCACCTAAAATGAATGGTTTATTGAATCTCGATCATAGTGATACACATGTTCATGCCAAAAGATAGTAATGATAGTACCACCTATTTGTGGCACTGCCATGTAAGTCATATTGGTATAAAACGCATGAAGAAGCACCATGTTGATGGATCTTTGGACTCACTCATTTTTTGAAAAGGGTTGAGTAATGTGAACCATGTCTATTGGTATATACGCATGAAGAAACTCCATGCAGATGGGCCGTTTGGACTCACTTGATTTTGAATCACTTGAGATATGCAAATCATACCACATGGGCAAGATGACTGAAAGCTTCGGTTTCAGTAAAATGGAACAAGAAAGCAACTTGTTGGAAGTAACACATTTTGATGTGTGCAGTCCAATGAGTGCTGAGGCACGCAGTGGATATCGTTGTGCTCTTACTTCACAGATGATTTGAGTAGATACTGAGTATATTTGCTTGATGAAACACAAGTCTGAATTATTGAATGGTTCAAGTAATTTCAGAATGAAGTTGAAGATCTTCGTGACAAGAGGATAAAATGTCTATGATATGATCACAGAAATGAATATCTGAGTTACGAGTTTGGCACTGTGGAAATTGTTTCACAACTAATACCGCCTGGAACACCATAGTGTGATGGTGTGTCCGAACATCATAGTTGCACCCTATTGGATATGGTGCGTACCATGATGTCTCTTATCGAATTACCACTATCGTTCATGGGTTAGGCATTAGAGACAACCGCAGTCACTTTAAATAGGGCACCACGTAATTCCGATGAGATGACACCGTATGAACTATGGTTTAGAGAAACCTAAGCTATCATTTCTTAAAAGTTTGGGGCTGCGACGCTTATATGAAAAAGTTTCAGGCTGATAAGCTCGAACCCAAAGCGGATAACTGCATCTTCATAGGACACCCAAAATAGTTGGGTATACCTCCTGTCTCAGATCCGAAAGCAATAGGGATTGTTTCTCAAATCGGGTTCTTTCTCGAGGAAAAGTTTCTCTCGAAAGAATTGAGTGGGAGGATGGTGGAGACTTGATGAGGTTATTGAACCGTCACTTCAACTAGTGTGTAGCAGGGCACAGGAGTTGTTCCTATGGCACCTACACCAATTGAAGTGGAAGCTTATGATAGTGATCATGAGACTTCGAATCAAGTCACTCCCAAACCTCGTAGGATGACAAGGATGCGTACTACTTCAGAGTGGTACGTAATCCTGTCTTGGAAGTCATGTTGCTAGACAACAATGAACCTACGAGCTATGGAGAAGCGATGGTGGGCCCGAATTCCGATGGATGGCTCGAGGCCATAAAATCCGAGAGAGGATCCATGTATGAAAACAAAGTGTAGACTTTGGCAGAACGGCTCGATGGTCGTAAGGCTGTTGAGTACAGATGGATTTTAAAAGGAAGACGGACAATGATGGTAAATGTCACCATTAAGAAAGATCGACTTGTCATTAAGATGTTTCCTGACAAGTTCAAGGAGTTGACTACGATGAGACTTTCTCACCCGTAGCGATGCTAAAAGTCTGTTGGAATTATGTTAGCGATTACTGCATTATTTATGAAATTGTGCAGATAAGATGTCAAAACATTGTTTCCTCGACGATTTTCTTGAGGAAAGGTTGTATGTGATGCAACCGGAAGGTTTTGTCAATCCTGAAAGATGCTAATAAGTATGCAAAGCTCCAGCAATCCTTCTGAGGGCTGGAGTAAGCATCTCGGAGGTGGAATGTATACTTTGATGAGATGATCAAAGATTTTGGGTTTATACAAAGTTTATGAGAAACTTGTATTTCCAAAGAAGTGAGTGGGAGCACTATAGAATTTCTGATGAGTATATGTTGTTGACATATTGATGATCAGAAATGATGTAGAATTTCTGGAAAGCATATAGGGTTATTTGAAAATAGTTTTTCAATGGAAAGCCTGGATTAAGCTACTTGAACATTGAGCATCAAGATCTATAAGGATAGATCAAAACGCTTAATGGTATTTTCAAATGAGCACATACCTTGACATGATCTTGAAGGTGTTCAAGATAGATCAGTCAAAGAAGGAAGTTCTTGTCTGAGTTGTAAGGTATGAAGTTAAGACTTAAAGCTTGACCACGGCAGAATAGAGAGAAAGGACGAAGGCCGTCCCCTATGCTTAAGACATAGGCTCAACATTATGCTATGCTGTGTACCGCACCTGAAATGTGCCTTGCCATGAGTCAGTCAAGGGGTACAAGAGTGATCCAAGAATGGATCACAGGACAGCGGTCAGAGTTATCCTTAGTAACTAGTGGACTAAGGAATTTTCTCAATTATGGAGGTGGTAAAAAGAGTTCGTCGTAAAGGGTTACGCCGATGCAAACTTTGACACTAATCCAGATTATTCTGAGTAGTAAACTGGATTCGTATAGTAGAACAGTTATTTGGAATAGCTCCAAATGTAGAGTAATAGTTGCATCTACAAGATGACTTAGGAATTTGTGAAGTACATACGGATCTGAATGTTGCAGACCCGTTGACTATAACCTCTCTCACAAGCATAACATGATCAAACCCAGAACTCTTGGGTGTTAGTCACATAAGGATGTGACCTTGAGTGTTAATCACATATCAATGTGAACTAGATTATTGACTCTAGTGCAAGTGGGAGACTGTTGGAAATATGCCCTAGAGGCAATAATAAATTGATTATTATTATATTTCCTTGTTCATGATAATCGTTTATTATCCATGCTAGAATTGTATTGATAGGAAACTCAGATACATGTGTGGATACATAGACAACACCATGTCCCTGGTAAACCTCTAGTTGACTAGCTCGTTGATCAATAGATGGTTACTGTTTCCTGACCATGGACATTGGATGTCATTGATAACGGGATCACATCATTAGAAGAATGATGTGATGGACAAGACCCAATCCTAAGCCTAGCACAAAGATCGTGTAGTTCGTATGCTAAAGCTTTTCTAAATGTCAAGTATCATTTCCTTAGACCATGAGATTGTGCAACTCCCGGATACCGTAGGAATGCTTTGGGTGTGCCAAACGTCACAACGTAACTGGGTGGCTATAGAGGTACACTACAGGTATCTCCGAAAGTGTCTGTTGGGTTGGCACGAATCGAGACTGGGATTTGTCGCTCCGTGTAAACGGAGAGGTATCTCTGGGCCCACTCAGTAGGACATCATCATAATGTGCACAATGTGATCAAGGAGTTGATCACGGGATGATGTGTTGCGGAACAAGTAAAAGAGACTTGCCGGTAACGAGATTGAACAAGGTATTGGGATACCGATGATCGAATCTCGGGCAAGTATCGTACCGATAGACAAAGGGAATTGTATACGGGATTGATTAAGTCCTTGACATCGTGGTTCATCCGATGAGATCATCGTGGAACATGTGGGAGCCAACATGGGTATCCAGATCCCGCTGTTGGTTATTGACCGGAGAACGTCTCGGTCATTTCTGCATGTCTCCCGAACCCGTAGGGTCTACACACTTAAGGTTCGATGATGCTAGGGTTATAAGGGAAGTTTGTATGTGGTTACCGAATGTTGTTCGGAGTCCCGGATGAGATCCCGGACGTCACGAGGAGTTCCGGAATGGTCTGGAGGTAAAGATTTATATATAGGAAGTATGGTTTTGGCCACCGGAAGTGTTCTGGGCTTCACCGGTAGTGTACTGGGACCATCAGAGGTGTCCGGGGGTCCACCAAGTGGGGCCACCAGCCCCGGAGGGCTGCATGGGCCAAGTGTGGAAGGGGACCAGCCCCAGGTGGGCTGGTGCGCCCCCCCCCCCCCCCACAAGGGCCCAAGGCGCAAGGGAGAGGAGAAGGGGGCAAACCCTAGGGCAGATGGGCCCTGAGGCCCATCCTGGTGCGCCTCCCTCTCCCCCTCCCCCTTGGCCGCCTCCCTTAGATGGGATCTAGGCTGGCCGCCACCCCTAGGGGTGGAAACCCTAAAGGGGGCGCAGCCCCTCCCCTTCCCCTATATATAGTTGAGGTTTGGGCTGCCCACAAAACACGAGTTCCTCTCCTGTTGATGGCGCGGCCCTGCATCTCTTCTTCCTCCTCTCCCGCAGTGCTTGGCGAAGCCCTGCAGGATTGCCACACTCCTCCACCACCACCACGCCGTTGTGCTGCTGCTGGATGGAGTCTTCCTCAACCTCTCCCTCTCTCCTTGCTGGATCAAGGCGTGGGAGACGTCACCGGGCTGTACGTGTGTTGAACGCGGAGGTGCCGTCCGTTCGGCACTTGGTCATCGGAGATTTGGATCACGACGAGTACGACTCCATCAACCCCGTTCACTTGAACGTTTCCGCTTAGCGATCTACAAGGGTATGTAGATGCACCCTCTTTCCCCTCGTTGCTGGTTTCTCCATAGATAGATCTTGGTGACACGTAGGAAAATTTTAAATTTCTGCTACGTTCCCCAACAAACATGTCCCTAGTGAGCCTCTAGTTGACTAGCTCGTTGATCAACAGATAGTCATGGTTTCCTGACTATGGGCATTAGATGTCATTGATAACGGGATCACATCATTAGGAGAATGATGTGATGGACAAGACCCAATCCTAAGCCTAGCACAAGATTGTGTAGTTCGTTTGCTAAAGCTTTTCCAATGTTAAGTATCATTTCCTTAGACCATGAGATCGTGTAACTCCCGGATGCTATAGTAGTGCTTTGGGTGTGCCAAACGTCACAACGTAACTGGGTGACTATAAAGGTATACTACAGGCATCCCCGAAAGTATCTGTTGGGTTGACACGGATCGAGACTGGGATTTGTCACTCCGTATGACGGAGAGGTATCTCTGGGCCCACTCGGTAATGCATCATCATAATGAGCTCATTGTGACCAAGTGCTTGGTCACGGGATCATGCATTACGGTACGATTAAAGTGACTTGCCAGTAACGAGATTGAACGAGGTATTGGGATACCGACGATCGAATCTCGGGCAAGTAACGTATCGATTGACAAAAGGGAATTGTATACGGGATTGATTGAATCCTCGACATCGTGGTTCATCCAATGAGATCATCGAGGAGCATGTGGGAGCCCACATGGGTATCCAGATCCCGCTGTTGGTTATTAACCGGAGAGTCGTCTCGGTCATGTCTGTGTGTCTCCCGAACCCGCAGGGTCTACACACTTAAGGTTCGGTGACGCTAGGGTTGTAGAGATATTAGTATGCAGTAACCCGAAAGTTGTTCGGAGTCCCGGATGAGATCTCGGATGTCACGAGGAGTTCCATAGTAGTCCGGAGGTAAAGATTTATATATAGGAAGTTCAGTTTCGGCCATCGGGAAGGTTGCGGGGTTAATCGGTATTGTACCGGGACCACCGTAAAGGGTCTCGGGGGTCCATCGGGTGGGGACACCTATCCCGGAGGGCCCCATGGGCTGAAGTGGGAGGGGAACCAGCCCCTGGTGGGTTGGTGCGCCCCCCTTGGGCCTCCCCCTGCGCCTAGGGTTGGAAACCCTAGGGGTGGGGGCGCCCCACCTAACTTGGGGGGCAAGTCCCCCCCTTTGGACGCCGCCCCCCCTTTGAGATGGATCTCTAGGGGCAGGCGCCCCCCTGGACCCCTATATAAAGAGGGGGAAGGGAGGGCAGCCGCACCGAAGCCCTGGCGCCTCCCTCTCCCTCCCGTAACACCTCTCCCTCTCACTGAGCTTGGCGAAGCCCTGCGGAGATCCTCGCTGCATCCACCACCACACCGCCATGCTGCTGGATCTTCATCAACCTCTCCTTCCCCCTTGCTGGATCAAGAAGGAGGAGACGTCTTCCCCAACTGTACGTGTGTTGAACGCGGAGGTGCTGTCCGTTCGGCACTTGGTCATCGGTGACTTGGATCACGGCGAGTACGAATCCATCATCCCCATTCTCTTGAACGCTTTCGCTCGCGATCTACAAGGGTATGTAGATGCACTCCTATCCCTCTCGTTGCTAGAGAACTCCATAGATTGATCTTGGTGATGCGTAGAATTTTTTTGATTTCTGCTACGTTCCCCAACAAATAGGCTAGGCTTCTAGGATTTAGCCATTACGATCTTGTGGTAGATCAACTCTTGTAACACTCATATTCATCAAGATCAATCAAGCAGGAAGTAGGGTATTACCCCCATAGAGAGGGCCCGAACCTGGGTAAACATCGTGTCCCCTGTCTCCTGTAACCATCGACCCTAGACGCACAGTTCGGGACCCCCTACCTGAGATCCACCGGTTTTGGCACCGACATTGGTGCTTTCATTGAGAGTTCCACTGTGCCGTCGATGAAAGGTTCGATGGCCCCTTCGATCATCCATAGTGACGCTGTCCAAGTAGAAACCTTCCACCTCGGACAGATTTTCATACTCGGCGGCTTTGTACTGCGGGCTAACTCGCTTGGCCATCTGGAGCAGATCGATAGCTATACCCCTGGCCACCAGGTCAGATTTGGAAGCTTGAACTACGTTGTGAATATCCGTGGAGACTTGACCTTAATGGGTTTGAGACCGCGGCGATCGCTCCCCCTCGCTACGATGAACATGACTTAAATCTGTCATCGGACCAGATTCAGGAAATGGTCCCTGTAACTGCTACGGCCTTAGATCCGGAGCAGATTGCACCATCCGAAGCCACAGAGTCCGCAGCGTTGGAGCCGCAAACAGACTCAACACCTGGGAATATCTGCGTCAACGGAATTCCAGACTCGTTTCCAGCTATAAATTCTGAACCGCGTACGCCTGCAGACACCGAGCTGGATCGATCATCGATCTTCGAGTTCAGCGCCGCAGACGTCTTCCAACACTCAACCTTGGGCGATGTGCTAAATTAATTAAGAAACATGTCCTTGGTGGGGAACTCACAGCCGAACTATGTCCGGTTCGAACTAGAGGCTGATGATTGGGGAATTTTGCTTCCCACCCACCACCCACTTCATAGCCAGTGTCGATAACTTAACCGACGTGCTTGATTATGGCTCCGAAGACATTGATGGTATGGACGACGATGCCGACAAGGAGCAAGGCCAAAACCCGCCATTCACTGGACGTTGGATGGCCACCTCTTCGTACGATGTGTACATGGTTGACACACCTAAAAAAGCTAGCGGCGATGACAAAGAAGATCCAGTTGCGAATAAAACTTCTGAGACACAGTCCAAGCGTCGGCACCCTAAATGCCATTCCAAGCCACGTCGCTCAAAAGATGGTAACACGGGCACCGGAGAAAATAGTACTCTGGACGACGCCAAAAACAATGAAGACCCTATTGGAGCAGCATCCGAACAGGAGGAACAAGACAACGGGCAAGTTAACCCTAATAAACAGGCCACGCCCAATGACCCATACGATGATAGTTATCGTCCACACTCCGAGGATGAGGAGAGCCTCGGCAGCGAGGATTTCATCGTGCCTGAGGCACCCCTCGAGCAAGAGCGCTTCAAGCGCCAGCTAATAGCTACTACAAGAAGCCTGAAGAAAAAGCAGCAGCAGCTTCAAGCCGATCAAGACCTACTCATTGACAGATGGACTGATGTCCTGGCAGCCGAAGAATACGGCCTCAAGCACCCAGCCAAGAGTTACCCAAAGAGCACATTACTACCTCAGTTCGATGAGGAGGCACCAGAGCCCATACCTCCCTCGCGCAATGCGGAACGACCACCACGTGGTCGGGATAGTGCGGCGGACCGACCACCCAGCGGTCGGGATAAAATGGCAACTTAGGCCGAACAACAACCCGCCCTACCGCCTCGCAAGAACAAAGACAAAACAGCTTGAGACCATACATACGACCTTCGGCAGGACCTGGACAGTAGAGAAGGACACACCAGATCAATCTACGATCGCGAGGACGCTTCCCGTCTCGGGATGACGGCTACCTATTCTGACATGAAAAAACTAGTCACGCCCGGGCCGATAACCGCAGACGGACTTCATCGGCGGTGCGCCGCGATGCGGCCCGATATAGAGGCGCCGCACACCCTCTCCGCTTCACAGATGAAGAACTGGATGACGAATTCCCCGAGGGATTCAAGCCCGTCAATATTGAAACATACGACTGAACAACCGATCCCTCAGTATGGATCGAAGATTTTATTCTCCACATCCATATGGCTCGAGGAGACGACCTCCACGCCGTCAAGTACCTCCCACTAAAATTAAAAGGGCCAGCTAGACACTGGCTAAATAGCCTGCCTGAAAATTCCATCGACAGTTGGGAGTACTTGGAAGAAGCCTTTCTTGACAACTTCCAAGGCACTTATGTCCGGCCACCAGACGCCGATGACTTAAGTCATATAGTTCAACAACCTGGAGAATCTTCCAGAAAATTCTGGACTAGGTTCCTAACCAAGAAGAACCAAATAGTTGACTGTCGGGATGCCGAAGCCCTAGCGGCCTTTAAAATAGCATCCGTGACGAATGGCTCGCGCGCCACCTCGGCCAAGAAAAGCCGAAGTCTATGACAGCCCTCACGGCACTCATGACCTGCTTTTGCGCGGGTGAGGATAGTTGGCTGGCTCGTAGTAAAAACACAGCTAACAAGGCAGGCCCCTCCGAGGCCAAAAACAGCACCGGCAAGCTCCGGCGCAATAAACACAAACGCTGAAGTAATGGTAATAACATCGATGACACGACAGTTCACGCCGGATTCAGTGGCTCCAAGTCCGGCCAGCGGAAGAAGACTTATAAAAGGAACAACGAGGGACCATCCAGCTTGGACCGCATACTCGATCGTCCGTGCCAGATACATGGCACCCCAGACAAACAAGCCAATCATACCAACAGAGATTGCTGGGTTTTCAAGCAAGCCAGCAAGTCAAATGCCGAGAGCAAGGAAATGGGATTGCGAAGCAAGGACGGCGACGAAAAGCCCCGGCAGCCGAACACTGGAGGACAGAAAAAGTTTCCCCCATGAGTCAAAGCGATGAATATGATATATCCTACACACATCCCTAAAAGGGAGCGCAAGCACGCACTCA
Organism: Aegilops umbellulata; assembly: GCA_032464435.1. Classification (NCBI taxonomy): domain Eukaryota; kingdom Viridiplantae; phylum Streptophyta; class Magnoliopsida; order Poales; family Poaceae; genus Aegilops; species Aegilops umbellulata. The sequence goes on from CP136059.1 coordinate 424,142,286, forward strand.
GGGATGTCTATGCGGTAGAGCCAGTCGTCCCAAAATTCAATCCATGGTCGTCACTCCCGATCACCTTTGATCGTCGAGATCATCCAACTAGTATCTGTCATGGCGGTTTGGCCGCACTGGTCCTCGACCCAATCATCGATGGGTTTCACCTTACACGAGTCCTAATGACGGGGATAGCAGCCTCAACCTGCTCTATCAGGAGGCATTAATCCCTCACGGATCAAACCTACAAAGACTACATTTAAAGGAGTCATACCAGGCGTAGAGGCCTGTTGCACGGGCTCAATCACGCTAGAGGTGGTCTTCGGTTCCCCGAACAACTTCCAAAGCGAAGAGCTAATCTTCGATATCGTCCCCTTCCGTAGTGGCTACCACGCACTGCTCGGTCGAACCGCGTTTGCTAGATTCAATGCGGTGCCACACTATGCTTATCTCAAGCTCAAGACGCCCGGTCCACGCAGCATCATAACAGTCAATGGAAACACGGAACGCTCCCTCCGTATAGAGGAGCACACAGCCGCCCTAGCAGCAGAAGCACAGAGCGGCCTTCTCAAGCAGAACCATAATCCGGCTGTCGAGCCCCTGAACACCGTGAAGAAGGTCCGGACTATGCTGCAACAGGACAGCTCGTCTCGTTAAGAGCTCGATTAGCAATCCGGCCTCCCTCCCAGCCCCCTTCATGCAGTGGCATTCGTACCACACGTACATAACTATGCCCTCAAAACCCCATGGGTATTGACGGAGGCATAACTAGCTCTTGATCCACAGTGCGGCTCAACCAGCCCTGGGATTTGCACACCTTTACTTTTCCTTTTCATTTCGGGGTTTTCTCTTTCTGAGGTCTATTCGGACGACCCACTGGCAGAACACACCAAGGAGGCAAGGAGCTCTGGCGTACAAGGGAATCCCCAGGTGGTCTCTGCTAACGATTGCTATACGTGTTTTACATACCCATCTCGCCCTTGGTCATGGCACGATAAATAGCCTTACTTGCTTATCGCATTACTTGTACAAGTACGCCTCAACGTATTAATTACACCACAATGGTAAATGAATGGTAGCGTCAACTTATTATTTAATTTTCTCTGTCTCCTTACCTTCGTATTTATTACTCATTGCACAAGTACACTCTGGTACGTATTACTATGCCAGGGGCTTCATCACACCCCGCATTATGGCAACAAAAGTCCGAACACTTTTACAATACAGTTCGGCACCCCAAACTTATAGCATTATATGCATCGGCTCCGAATCATGTCTTTGGTCAATAGTTGGGTTGCCCGGCTCATGTGCTTACTACCTTACGTTCCGCTATATCAGCTAGGGTAGTAAAGGGAGAACTACTGCGATTGTGTCCCAGTTCTTCCGGACGAGCACCTCAGTAGAGGAAGCCGAAAACTGACTGTCATGATGCGGCGAGAGCTGGTCAGCTGTTCGAGAGGTCTCAAATCCCTAGAGATTTTTTCCACTTTATGTGAGGAATCGGTTTTTCTCCGATTAGGCTTGTATAGCGCCCCTAGTTCGGCCTTCCGAACACCAGGGCCTTCGCCGAAATTTTCATTGTCAAACTCCTATGGCTAAGTGAGGGTGATAAAGGTCGTATAGTCTGATTGCCTTGTTCGTTGCTCTAAAATCCTCCTTTAAGGACCAAAATCTGGAGTAACGAGTGTTTTGATTTATCCCGAACACCCCCGTACTATCGACGTGGCGGCAGAAGCCGATGACTGGTCAACCCTCAGATTTTAATAAACGGCTGCACACGAGGTAAAATTTCATTACAAGCATCATATTACACACCGATCTTGTTTCATATTACAGGACATCCCGAATGTTTTCATGGGAATATCACGTGCTTCGCACATTGCTCCGCCACAGGATCCCTCCATGACTCCATCAAAATATAGCTCGGGTCAACGATGCTCCTTGCCCTCCGGCGGCCCCTCGGTCATCAGATTCTTGGCATCCAGCTTCGCCCAATGCATCTTGACGCGGGCAAATGCCATTCGTGCACCTTCAATGCAGACCGATCGCTTCACGGCTTCGAGCCGTGGGCAGACACTCATAGGACGCTTCACAAGTCTGAAACAGTTGCTGGGTATGGGCTCAGCAGGCAACAACCAGACTATTAGGTCCTTCATGGCTAGCTCGGCCGACCGGTGCAGCTCGACCAGTTGTTTCAGCTGGTCGTTAAAGGGCACCGGATGTTCTGGTCCAAGATATTGAAACCAGAATAACTTCTCCGTAGACATCCCCTCTTCGGCTCGATAAAACTCGACAGCATCTGTTATGCTGCGTGGCAGATTCGTAAACGCCACTGGAAAACACAAATTCGGGTAAGTACAAGGAATGTTTCCTTCGCATACCTGCTTTGCATAGCGAAACACCTACCCGCCGCAATCTTTTTGGCCGCCTGAATCTCCTGGAGGGCGCTCTCGGCTTCGGCTCGGGCATCCCGTGCGCTCTGGCGGGCCTTCGCAAGTTCGGACTCTTGCGTCCCAAAATCGTGCTCCAAGGAGTCGAGCTTCTCGATGGCGTCATGTAGCTCTTGCTGGGCCTTGTTAACCAGGGCCTCGTGCTTCTCACGCGCGGCGCGTTCCTTGGCCCCTTTGTCCTCAGCCTCGACAAACGCCTTCTTGAGGGCTGCCACCTTGGTCGTGGCCCCTAATAAAGTTCAGGACACTTTAGTCCGCACGAACTACTCATCCTTATTAAATGAACACACAGGTCACTGCATACCTCGGCTATCCTCTAGCTTCTTCTTCACGAGGCCAAGCTCTTCCTCGGCTCGCTCCAGTTTCTGCTTTAGTCCGGAGACCTCCGCAGTATGAGCGGTAGCAGCCTGCAGCAATGCCTGCTTATTCACATAGACACCTTATGTTAGACTCCTGCGAAATTAGTATTGATCCTTTGTTCGGCTCTTTCTTCCCGAACACCGAACAGAGCATCAGGGGCTACTGTCTACACTGTGATATTCTTCCTATAGTTACATTACTCACCTCAAAGCCTGTTAGAAGACTAGCGCAGGCTTCAGTCTATCCGCTTTTGACGAACTGAACCTTCTCGATCACCTACCCATAAGGGTACAGTGCTCATCCATGTTGAGTATGTATTTTGTATTGCACGTGTATTGGAGTTGTGTCCCACCTCCCAGTCTTGTATAATTGAGGTAGAGGCCTTCCCTTGTATTATATATACGTGCACCAGCACCCCATCAATACAACATTTATTGAATTGCAATATTTCCCGTCTATATGGTATCAGAGCCAAGAGGTCTTGAGTTCAAGACCCGTCTGGCGCAATTATATTGCAGCCCACTTTCGGTCCATGTTTAGGCCTGAGGGAGCCAAACGTGAGATGGAGTGTTCATGTATAATGTGTTGCCTAGTCTCTTCCAAAAGATCAGTCTTTTGGTTGCATTGGCTAGAGTATGCACTTCTACTTGGTATCATCTTTTTCGTTCTAACCCTAGGGTAGACGCCGCCGCCGCCGCGCCCCACCTCCTTCCTTCCGCCTCCCGCATGCGTTGCCTATGCTGGCCTGCCGCAGCCGCCGTTCCCGCGCCGCGCCGTGCCAATCCCGCTTGCGTGCCGTTCCCACGCCGCACTGATCCAGCGCCGCGCCGCTCGCTATCTAGAGTTCCCGCCTCGCCTGCATCGCCGCGCTGCTGCATCGCCAAGTTCGCGCCGCTCGCTAGCCAGCGATCCCGTCTCGCCTGCATCGCCGCGCCCCTGCATCGCCAGGTCCCCCGCCTCGCCTACTGCATCGCCTGCCGCCCGCTCGTCGCCAGCTGTGTCCCATGCCACCGCACGTCGCTCTGCGCACTCGCCACTCCCTGCAGCCGCCGCCGCCGTGCCGCGCATCCTCACGCGCGCCGCCGCCGCCACTACCCACCGCCGCCGCCGCCGCCGCGCCGCGCTTCTCCGTGCACGCCGCTGCTTCCCACTGCCGCCACCGCCGCCGCGTCGTGTTTCTCCGCGCGCGCCGCTGCCGCCGCGCAGCGCCTCCTTGCGCGCGCCGCCGCCCCTTCCTCTTCTCGCCGCTTCTAACGCCTTCCATGGACTCTCCAGGCTGCTTCACCATCTGCGGTGGAACCGCTCACCCGGCCGGGCCGATCCAGTCGCGTCCTCCCGCACCAGTCGGATGTCACACGTTGTCACCACCAGCGCCTCCCCCGCAGCACCCGCAAGGGGGAGGAGGCCGACGCAACCGGCGTGGTGGCGGTCGCCGCTGCCTGCCGCAGCAGTGGGCCCCGGATACCGGGGGGCGCCGCACTATCAGCAGGCCCTCCCCGCTGGCCACCAGGCGTTCATCGGCGCGCCCTTCCAGCCAAATGGCGCCGGCTATGGCACCTTCCTTGCGCCGCCGTCCCTCGGTGGTTATGGCCCGCCCGTCCCGGTGCCGCCCTACGGGGGCCTTCCGCCACCGCCGGTACATGTGCCATGGGACCCCACGCTCCTCGCCGCCCAGCACTCCGCGCCGTCGCTGAGTAGCTGTGTCAGTGGAGGCGACTGGTACATGGACTCAGGTTCTACTACGCACATGGCGGCTCATCCCGGTAACCTAACCTCCTCCACTCTCGTTCACACACCCACTCGTATCACTGTCGGCAACGACTCCTCCTTACCTATTGTCATATCGGTAGCACTAGCTTTCCCTCCACTTCCACACCCATCACTATGTCTAATGTTCTTGTTTCACTTGATTTAGTCACGAACCTAGTTTCAGTTCGTCGTCTTACTCGTGAGAACCCCCTTATTGTTGAATTTGACGGTGTTGGCTTTTCTGTGAAAGACGCCCGTACCCGGATGTTCCTTCACCGATGTGACAGTCCCGATGAGCTATATCCCGTGCACGCCGGCGCCTCCACATCCCCACCCCTCGCCCTTGCCGCCAGCGTTGACCTTTGGCACGCTCGCTTGGGTCACCCCAACCACACTGTCTTACGACAAATTCTTAAGAGTTTCTCTTTCTCATGTGATAAGCTCGACGAGCACTCTTGTGAGGCTTGTTGCTTAGGCAAGCACGTTCGTCTTCCCTTTAGTGCGTCTTCTTCAGTTTCCACTTTTCCGTTTCAATTACTTCATAATGATGTTTGGACATCTCCCGTTGCGAGTAACACGGGCTATCTATACTACTTGGTGATTTTAGATGATTATTCTCATTATGTGTGGACTTTTCCCCTTCGTCGTAAATCCGATGCTTTAGCCACACTCACCGCCTTTTATTCCTATGTCACCACCCAGTTCCGTCGCCCCACACTCGCACTCCAAACTGATAACGGAAAAGAGTTTGAAACGTCGCTGTTCGCACACTTCTCACCTCTCACGGCACCACCTTCCGTTTGACTTGCGCCTACACTTCCCAGCAGAACGGCCGCGCCGAGCGCATTCTCCTAACTCTTAATGACTACGTTCGCACGTTACTCTTTCACTCTAACGTACCCGCTCGGTTTTGGCCCGATGCCCTCGCTACCGCCACTCTCTTAGTTAACATTCGTCCGTGTCACCCTCGGTGGAACTACGCCCCTCACCACCTTCTCTTCGGCACACCACCGTCCTATGATGGTCTCCGCATCTTTGGGTGCCACCACGTCCACCACGCGTCCACCACGCCACACAAGCTCACACCATGATCTGTCCCATGAATGTTCCTTGGCTACCCTCCTAACACCAAAGGTTACCGGTGCTATGATCCTGTCACTCATCGTGTGTACACCTCGAGGCATGTGTACTTTGTCGAGACGGTGTTCCCTTTTTTCAAGTTCCTCCGGCTTCGGCCCCGTCGGCGCCGGCCCCTACGACCCCTCGTGGAGCGATGCGCGGCGGCAGCCCCCGGCACGATGCCCTCTGTCGTCACCACCTGGCTTCATGATTCCCACCCCCGGGGTCGAGTCTGAGCGGGCCCCCGGGTCCCCATCTCCCTCATACGAGGTTGAGCCCAGCACCCCGCCCGCCCACCCTGCAACGGGCTGGACGTCACCCTTGCCCGTCGCCTCTTCCGTCGCCGGCTCAGTCGCCGCTGCTCCCGCCGCCGTCGCGGCCCCCGCCGCCGCGGCCCCCGCCGGCCCTGCTGCCCCACCACTTGGCATGACTACCCGTGACCGAGCAGGATTGCTTCGGCCCAGCATGCGCTACTCCGTCGACGAGTATGTGTGCGCCGCCTCGACGTCGACGCCATCACCGTCCCCACCTCCGCTCACGCTGCCCTTCGGGATCCCCACTGGCTAGCTGCGATGCAGGTGGAGTTCGACACCTTACAACGCAACCGCACGTGGCTGTCGGTGGAAACGACACCTATGGGATCACAAGAATCCCTACTATGGTTGCGGGGCGCGGGGTTGTGAAAAGAGCGGATCAAACAGATAGCACACGATTCCTTTACCCAGGTTCGGGCCGCAAGGATGCGTAAAACCCTACTCCTGCTTTGGTGGCTTGTATATCTGTGTTCTTGAGCTAGCTATGGGGCGTCCAGAGCTCCAAAAAGCCGAATCCTCCTCCTGGTCCCCTGGGGCCTCCTTTTATGGGGAAAGGGGTTGCCATAGTGGCACACAAGAGGTGGAAAGGGTACAGTGATGCGAGGTTATCCCTCGCATTACATGACAAGGTGCATTCAATGCGCCTTGCTTAGGTGTCCTTGCTTTGTCGGGGGCGAGGGAGAGCCCCGTCTTGTCCGTCGCCGCTCCCTCTCGTGTCGACATGCGCCCTGGCCAGCAGTGCCCGCGATGCCATGTAGGTAGGCAGGCAGCTGAGGTGGCGCAACGGTGGGTCTCCACGAGGATCTGCATGCCGCCACGCAGGTGCCTGCCCAGCTGGTTGGGTCGGCAGCTGCATGCGAACGGTGGCGGATGTGTGACTGGCATGGGCTGATGGTGGCCCCACGGGTGTTCATGGCAAGGGCCTTTCAGGGGTCCCGGCAAGGGTCTGGTCGTGGCGCCTGCTGTCATCCCCGACAAGGCTCTTGCCCCGGGGGCCTTGTGGTCATCCTTGGCTGGGATCCCGCTAAGGATCATCGTCTTCCAAAGTGTGCATCCGATCTTGAATGTCTTCACAAAGATCCGCATACCACCACGGGGATGCCTCCCGAATCCTTGCCCCATGGGGGCAGTGGACTCAAGGGTGACCCGCTCCGTAGGTGTGGGGCGAGCTGCCACGGCAAGGGTCTTGCCGGGTCAGCTAAAGCTGCCCCTCGGCAAGGATCTTGCGGGGGGTCCGCTCTGTCCATTTTGCTCTTTGTGGTGTTGGTCTTGGCGTCGTTCCGCTTCTCTTCAGCTTCGGCCTTACCTTGGCTTACCTCCCTTGCCATGCTCGATGTGGCGGCGTCCGTGCTCAGACTGCCCGTGCACAGTTATAGGGCTACAAAAAGTGTACCCCCCTTTTTGTACACCGACAGGAGCCCCCAGGCCTGGGCCACACATAAGCGCAACACGTTGTTGGGCTAGGCCCAAAAATGGTGCGCGAGCAGGCGGGGCGGTTTTTACCGTGGTAAGTTCCTTCGCGCGCTGTACCTCCCACACTTCCCGCTCATGGCGTGGCGTGGGGAGGCGTGCGTGACGTGGGTGGCATGCGTGGGGCTGAGCTATGCGCGCATGCGTCATGTCGTGGTAAAGGGGGCGGTTCGTGCCTTCCCCATAAACGGAGGGAGGCATGGAGGCGCGGCCCAATTACTGAATGGGGCCGAGGCATCGACTTCAAGGCGTCCACTCCCCACGATCACGGGGTGGGGAGAGGTCGCCTCAGTCGTCGCCTCAGTTTTGCATGCCCGCCACGCGGCGTTCATGCGCTTGGGGTGGCGAACGGTGGAGGCGGGAAACCGGGCCGCCGCGGGCCGGGGCGGCGGGTCGGTCCCAGTTCCCTGCACCTTCCGTGTCTCGATTGGCTGAGCGGGGCGGCCGAGCCCCCACCCCGTTCCTTTATAAGGAGCGGGGAGGGATGGCGTCCCGCATTCTTTCATCTCCTCCTTCCTTTAGCTTCTGTTTCCCCTTTCATCCGCCATGGAGAGAGGGAATCCTGGTCCTTCGACGGTGGCGACGAGGGTCGCCGCTCGTCAACGCGTCCCTCCTCCTCCTGCACCTGCAGTGGCAGAGCTAGTCGCGAGGGAAAGGGGGAGAGGGCGAGGCCGTGGATGAGGCCGAGGTGCTCGGGGAAGAGGAGGACGGGGCGGCGCGCCGGCTTCGCCTCCGCTAGCAGTTCCCCTCCCCATGGAGGGCCATGTCGGAGATGACCCATGTGAGTTCTTCGTGAGGCTGCGCCGGCCGCCTCGCCGTCGCCTTCGTCTCCCGACCCCATTTGCACGGGAAATGGAGTTGGATCCGCCGGAATCGTTGCGGCTGCACATGAGGGGTTGCGGTATCAGCGGCACGCGGGTTCGCGTCGACTTCCCAGCCCCTCACGTGATGTATCTTTGTCGAGGATGGAAGTCGTTCGCTCGTATCCACCGCTTGATGGAGGTGCTCACTCTCCTTTTCAAGCTGATGGAGGGCGACCTTCTCTCCGTCAAGGTCTTCGGATGCTTCGGGACCCACGCAAGGTGCTCCGTGGAGAGCTCTTCTGATAGCAAAGACTCCTCCTCGAGCGGGAGTGACGAGGAGGACAGCGGCAGCGACGACGAGGGTAGCAGGCGGCAGGATGACGGGTCCGACTAGGTGTCGGGCGCCGCCACGTGTGGCACCAGCGACCCCATCATCCGCGTCGCTGGCTCCCTGAACTTCTCGGGTTCGTCTGCTTGGGCGGCTGGCGTTGGGAGGCGGCGGAAGAGGAAGAGGGCGGGCGGCAAGGCCGTCAACTCGGAGTACGCGGGCACCAACGCCTTCGACGCGTGCTGACGTCATGCCGCCTCGTCTTTGAGCTCTGCCTCCGGCGCTGCCATCACCATCCAACCTTCGGACGACCACCATGATGTTATCTTGGTGTCTTCTGCCACCAGTAGCTCGTCTAGGCGCCCCTTTTGCCCTTTTCGCCTCCTTGACCTGCCTCCTGAGGAGAGGGACAAGAAAGGGGTTACGTGCACCTTATCTCTTTTTAGTTTGTAAGCCTTTGGGCCTTTGCTGAATTTAAAACTTGTAATCCCATCATGCATGTTTTTCATTCCCTATGAACTGTACCTAAGTGGAATGTTTTTAATGAAAAAGGGATGCTTGTCGGGTCATTTGTTTGCGGGTAGAACCCACGCCAAGGAGTAAATCCTTGATATCTTTAAGATAAACATTTCCTTGCCCGGCAGCAGGCCTTGCCGTCTTCCCACGTCGCTCGACCTTTCTCACGCTTTTGGCGGAGGCAGGGATGAGGTGGGTTCAGGCTCCTCGTTCCATCCTTGTGCTACCGCGACTACGACTAAACCTGGCCCCAGGAACGAGTCCTAGAGCCCAGAGTTAGGGGAGCATGGTAGTTTTAGGAAGAAATGAGGTTTCACATACCTCAGTCCATAAGAGAATGCATGATAAGGGATGAAGAACTTATCTGAAGCTGTAGCCCCCGGCAACTCTGGTTTGCCGTGGGTGAATCTTTGTTCTTGAAGCCACCGGCAGTACTGGCTTGCCGAGGTCTAGAAGCTGATCTGTCCCTCTCCTCCTTCTCGTCCTCAAGTGATCCGGCAAGGATATCCATGAGTCCTGCGAACCAATGAAGACAAAAGAACGGCAAAGAGACGCACACTCGACCTCTAAGCTAGGGGTTAGCCACCGCTAAGCACTATCAACCCTAACCAAGGACGAGACTCGACCTAGCATGCATGCTATAACTTGGGGCGCCATCGTTTCATTTATTTATGCTCAGGGTCTGTGTCTGGCTTTGTACAAAGGGTTACATGCATCATCGGCAATGCTTGTACAAAAGGTGGCTTGCCGGGGGGGCCGTCAAGCCGCGCCTTACGGGTAAAACTTGCAAAGATGCTCAATGTTCCAGGAGTTACTCACCGGAACGGCATCTTCGGTCTCCAAGCGGACTGCGCCGAGCCTGGTGACTCGTATTACCCGATAAGGGCCTTCCCACTTTGGCGTCAACTTGTTGGAATTCTTGGCCGATTGAACGCGCCGAAGAACAAGGACGCCTTCCTCAAGGCTTCGGGCATGGACCTTGCGGCTATGGTAGCGGCGCAAGGCTTGCTGGTAGCATGCTGCTCTCATAGCCGCGCGAAGACGATCTTCCTCAAGGAGCATTGCGTAATTTTGCTGCAGTTGCTCTTGCTCAAGCTCATCATAAGCGAGCACTCGAGGTGACCCGTATATGAGTTCAGTGGGGATAACTGCCTCTGCCCCGTATACTAGGGGAAAGGGTGTCTGGCTGGTGGCTCGATTTGGCATCGTCCTGATCGACCAAAAAACCGCCGGCAACTCATCGATCCAGCGCCTTCCGCTCTTGTGCAGCCTGTCAAAGGTCTTGGTCTGTAGTCCTTGCAGCACTTCAGCATTTGCCCTCTCAACTTGACCATTGCTCCGCGGGTGAGCAACGGAAGCGAAACAGACTTTGCTGCCGAGGTCTTGGGTATATTGCATGAAGGTGCGGCTTGTGAACTGTGTGCCATTGTCGGTGATGACCCTGTTGGGTACGCCAAAATGGCACACTAGTCCTTTGAAGAACTTGACGGCTGACTGAGCTGTGACCTTCCTCACTGCCTCCACCTCCGGCCACTTTGTGAACTTGTCGATTGCAACGTACAAGTACTCAAAAACCCCGACAGCGCGGGGGAAAGGGCTCAGTATGTCGAGCCCCCAGACCGAGAAGGGCCAGGAGAGAAGAATGGTTTGAAGGGCTTGGGCCGGCTGATGAAGCTTCTTCGAATGGAACTGACACGCTTCACACTTGGTGACTAGTGTCGTTGCATCCTGGAGGGCGGTGGGCCAGAAGAAGCCTTGCCGAAATGCCTTGCCGGCAAGGGCCCTCGACCCAATGTGGGATCCACATATTCCTCCGTGTATCTCTGCCAACAGCTCCAGTCCTTCCTCTCGAGGGATACTCTTCAATTTCACACCGTTCGGCCTCTTCCTGTACAGGACATCATCGACGAACTGGTACATGGCAGAGCGACGGGCTACTTTTTCCGCTTCTTCCTGCTCCTCGGGAAGTTCCCCCATTTGGAGAAATCGGACGGTATGCTGCGCCCACGCTGGAGCCCGGGGCTCGACGGTGAGGACTAAAGGCATTTCCTCCGCCAGAGGAGCGGCTGTCTCGACGGCAAGAGCTTGACGCTCCGCCGGGGCCAGCCGTCCCGTGGCGGGCTCAGTGTTCCCGGCAACATCCTTGCCGGCGGCTCCGGGGAGCTCGGCGGGAAAGTACTTGACGGGCCCTGATTTCCTCCTCTTGTTCTGCTCTGTTGATGGATCAACGGATGGCTGAGTTAGGTGAAGCACAAAGGTACCTGGTTCCACAGGTAGCTTGAGTGCAGCGCATTTTGACAGGTAATCGGCGATATCGTTCTCCGCTCGGGAAACGTGTTCAGCCTGTATACCGTCGAAACGCTCTTCCAGCTTTCTCACTTCATCGATGTAGGCCTTCATCAACGAGCTCTGGTAATCCTTGTTGACTTGCTTGACGACAAGCTGCGAGTCACCCCTAACGATGAGCTTCTTGATTCCGATGTCCGCCGCGATCCTGAGACCGGCAAGCAGCCCCTCGTACTCTGCCGTGTTGTTGGTTGACGCCTCCCTGGGGAAGTGCATCTGGACCACGTACTTGAGGTGCTCTCCGGTGGGCGCGACTAGTAGTACGCCAGCCCCGGCGCCTTGCAAGGAGAAAGCCCCATCAAAGTACATGATCCAATCGCAACTTGCCTCCTTGCCGGGGAGAGCAGTCTCTTAGGATCCTTCGTTAGGTGTTGCGGTCCACTCTTCAATGAACTCTGCCAGGACTCGGCTCTGAATTGTTGAAGTGCTTTCAAACTTGAGGCCAAAGCTGGACAGCTCCAGTGCCCATTCCACAATCCTTCCCGTTGCATCCGGATTGTGCAATATTCGTTGCAAAGGGAGGCGAGTGACGACAGTGATCTCGTGTTCCTGGAAGTAATGACGCAGCTTCCTCGAGGCCATAAGAAGGCCGAAGAGCAGTTTCTGCATGCCGGAGTACCTTGATCTATCCCCCTGCAGGAGGGAATTAACAAAGTAGACTGGGTGCTATATCATTTTCTTCCTCAACAACACTTCAACTGGCCGTGTCGTCTCTGCATTAGTGGTGTCGGGCTCTGTCGCTGCCATTATGTCGTCGTCAACCTGTCTCTGCGCCACTAGTGCGGCGCTGACCACCTGGTTCATTGCCGCCAGGCATAGCAGCAACGGCTCCTGGGGCCTGGGTGCAACTAGTGTTGGCGCGGAGGAGTGGTACTTCTTCAAATCTTGTAGTGCTGCTTCGGCTTCTGGCGTCCACTCCATCGGGCCCGCCTTTTTCAGGATCTTGAAAAAGGGGAGGGCGCGCTCTGCAGACTTGGAAATGAACCTGCCCATGGTGGCGACACAACCAGCAAGCCGACGCACATCCTTGATTCGCTTGGGTGCTTCAATCTGCTCTATAGCTTTGATCTTGTCCGGATTGGCCTCTATCCCACGCTGTGACACAAAAAACCCAAGAAGCTTGCCGGACGGGACGCCGAAGATGCACTTCTCAGGGTTCAGCTTGAGGTTGATCTTGCGTAGGTTTGCAAATGTTTCTTGCAAATCTGCGATGAGGGTTGCCCTGTTCTTGGTTTTGACCACTATGTCATCCATATAGGCTTCCATATTTCTATGGAGCTGGGGTTCAAAACCAATCTGGACTGCCCTCACAAACGTCGAACCAACACTCTTCAACCCGAAAGGCATCCGTATGAAACAATATGTACCACATGGGGTGATGAATGTTGTTTTCTCTTCGTCTTCTCTCGTCATGAAAATCTGGTGGTAGCCGGAGTAGGCATCGAGGAATGACAACAGATCACACCCAGCCGTGGAGTCAACAATCTGGTCAATGCGCGGCAACGGGAAGGGGTCTTTAGGACAAGCCTTATTGATATCCGTGTAATCAATACACACCCTCCACTTCCCATTCGCCTTGTGCACTACGACCGGATTGGCCAACCACGTCGGATGGAGCACTCCTCTTACCAAACCCGCTGCCTCCAGTTTCCGGATTTCTTCTGTGATAAACTCTTGTTGTTCCAAAGCTTGCTTTCTGACCTTCTGCTTGACGGGCCGCGCATGAGGACAGACAGTAAGGTGGTACTCAATCACCTCCCTGGGAACGCCGGGGATGTCGGAAGCTTGCCAGGCAAACACATTGACATTCGCTCACAGGAAGGTGACGAGCGCGTCTTCCTATTTGTCATCGAGGGTGGAGCTTATGGTGAAAGCTCCTCCCGTGCCGTCCTCATTGACAGAAACCTTCTTGGTTCCCGGCGGAATGGCCCTGGGCTTCTTGTTCCTGCCGGTGGAGCTCTCTGGCACGTCCTCGACGGCAGCGCTACACTCGGAAGAGGAGTGCTTGCCGGAGTGGGTGTCCGAGGTCTCACCGGCCTTCTTCTTCTTCTTCCCTCCCGGGGTCCCAGCGGCAGGAGCAAGTGCCCTAGTGGCGGCAGCTGCTACAACTGCTTGCTAGTACAGTTGATCAGCGCAAATCAGCGCATCTTTCTCATCGGAAGGGATGGTGATGATCATCACAGGCCCTGGCATCTTCAGGGTGTTGTAGGCGTAGTATGGTGCCGCCATAAACTTGGCCAGCACTGGGCGGCCAAGGATCCCGTTGTAGGGCAAGGGGATCTTGTAGTTCAGGTTGCTTCCGAAAGTCACGGGCAGCGTGACCTTCCCCTTGGGTTGGCTTCTTCCCGGGTTGACCCCCTGAAATGTGCCCGTCTCTTCGAGGTCTCCATCAGGAATCTGCAGTTTCTCGATCACGGTAGGCGAGATCAAGTTCAGACCGGCCCCGCCATCGACTAGCATCTTTGTCACCTTGAGGTTGCGTATTGTTGGCGAAACCAACAATGGCAAGCACCCGACCGTAGTAGTGCGATTGGGGTGATCCTCAGTGTCAAAAATGATAGGTGTGCTGGACCACTTCAGCGGCCTTTGGGAATCAAACGACGGCTTTGCCGCTGTAATCTCTCATGCCCATTGTTTAAGCCGGCGGTGAGAAGTATGCAGCGAGGCGCCGCCGTCCACGCACATGGCCTCTGTAGCTTTCTGAAACTCTTGATCACCGGACTCGTCGTCCTCTTCGTGATCGTCGTCTTCTGGCTTCCTGTCATGGCCCCGGGCGGGCCTCTCCTGTTGCTTATCCTTGCCGCGACGGCCCGCCTGGCTGTCACGCTTCTTGTCGGACCCTTCAGCACCATCTTGGCCCTTCTCCTTGTCCCGCCTCTCATATTCAGCCCTCTGCTAATCTGCGAGGAGCTCAACCTGTCGGCAGTCTTGGAGAGCGTGGACTTTGGTGCGATGGATCTTGCAGTATAGCTTGTCGGACTTCGCTGACTTCTCGGCAGCCGCCAAGGCCCGGCAAGCGACACATCTGGCAATTTCCTTGCCGGGGTTGTCTCCCTTGGTTTTCTTGGTGGAGCCGGTGTCATCAGATCCCTCGACGGCAAGCACTGCTTTACCTTTGCGCTTCCGGTTGCGGCACCGGCCTTTCTTCGCCGGGGCGGCAGTATCCTCATCCGAGGAGTCGGTTTCCACGCCGGCATGTTCGCCGGGGTACTTCCTCCCCTCTTCAGCTTGGGCACATCTGTTGGCAAGAACATAGAGGTCTGCCACATCTTTCACCTTGTTCATTGCCATCTCATCGCGCATCTTGCGGTTACACACGTTCTGATGGAACGCGCTGATGATGGCGGCAGGATGAACATCAGGGATGTTGTACTATATCTGGCTGAACCTCTGAATATACTTGCGGAGACTCTCGCCTCCCTTCTGGGGAATGAGGTGTAGATCGCTTGCTTGGCCATGAGCTTGGTGACCGCCAGTGAAGGCGCCCACGAACTCATGGCACAAATCTGACCAGGAGGAAATGGAGTCTACCGGCAAGTGCATCAACCATGACATGGCGTTGGGTTTAAGAGCCAACGGGAAGTAATTCGCAAGCACCTTATCGTCGCGGGCTCCGGCAGCCTGCATCGTGATGGTGTAGATGCTGAGGAACTCGGACGGGTGGGTCTTGCCGCCGTACTTCTCGCCCACGTCAGGTTTGAAGGTGCGGTGAGTGGGCCACTGGAACTGCCGCAGCTCACGGGTAAATGCCGAACAGCCTACCTCGTAAGGCAGGCCTCCAGGGCTCTCCGGTGCCGGGTGGTTCACAGCAGGCCCCGATCGCCTGTCTGACTGGTGGCACGCACCGAGCCGGCGCTCAATAGTGGTTCGAGCGTCTTCATGCTCCCGATCCCGAAGGACCTGGCACTGGTCACAGTGGGTCCGCGGGTCGGACGACGCTATGGAGATTTCATCGTCCGCAACGTCGCGACGGGCACGCGCCCGTGATACTGGACGAGGAGGAGGCGAGTGCACCGTGGTCGCGGCGCCGCCAGCTTTCCTGCCACTGGTACACGGGACTCCGTCGGAGCGTCGACCCGGGGGCTCCGCCGGACTTGGTTCGTCTTTGTTGGCCACCGCAACAAGACTTTGGATGGTGGCTCTCCATTCGTCGAGTTTCCCCGTAGTGGGAGGAAAGTCGAAGAGCAACTGCGCGCGCGCCAGGGTTTCTGCTGGCGTCGGTGGGAGCAAAACCTGCACGGATCGCAACGCGCTTCGACTTCTGACCATGTCAGAAGGAGCTCTATCACGACCGCACGGTCGCATGCCATCTTCACCAGCGCCTCGGCGAGCGGGCAGGTCTTCTACATCCTGGGAGTGGCGCTCGGCGCTCTTCCCGCGGCGACGCCCGGGGTCTTCAGGGTGATTACACCGTTCGTCGTGCGCCGCTTGAGAGGAGCGCGCCGTCGGCGCCGGCGTGGGAGTCTTGGAGGCCCTCGCGCCGCCTGCGGGCGGGGCGGCAGCGATCCTGGAAGGCCCCACGCCACCCGCGGAGGGCCCGGCTCCGTCTTTGAATTTGGCGGCGTGCGGCCCATTACCAGGCGCACGAACATCGCCACCTCCCAAACTCCGGCTGCTGGGACAGTGTTGGTGTTCGCGAACAGCGCCCCAGGTCCTTTCTGCGACCGGTCCGCTGCTCGCTCGCGTCGGGACGGGATACCCGGCTTCCGACGGGCCAACCGCCACCGTCGTCTTCTTCTTGGGCGCCAGGACGATGAAGAAGCGTCGAACTAACTGCTAAAGCCGATTCTCACAAGTGTGCCCCTACCTGGCGCGCCAAAGATGTCGGTGCAAACGACACCTATGGGATCACAAGAATCCCTACTACGGTTGCGGGGCGCGGGGTTGTGAAAAGAGCGGATCAATCAGATAGCACACGATTCCTCTACCCAGGTTTGGGCCGCAAGGATGCGTAAAACCCTACTCCTGCTTTGGTGGCTAGTATATCTGTGTTCTTGAGCTAGCTATGGGGCGTCGAGAGCTCCAAAAAGCCGAATCCTCCTCCTGGTCGCCTGGGGCCTGCTTTTAAAGGTAAAGGGGTTGCCACAGTGGCACACAGGAGGTGGAAAGGGTACAGTGATGCGAGGTTATCACTTGCATTACATGACAAGGTGCATTTAATGCGCCTTGCTTAGGTGTCCTTGCTTTATCGGGGGCGAGGGAGAGCCCCGTCTTGTCCGTCCCCCTCGTGGAGCGATGCGCGGCGGCAGCCCCCGGCACGACGCCCTCTGTCGTCACCACCTGGCTTCATGACTCCCTCCCCCGGGGTCGAGTCCGAGCGGGCCCCCGGGTCCCCATCTCCATCATACGAGGTTGATCCCGGCACCCCGCCCGCCCACCCTGCAACGGGCTCGACGTCACCCTTGCCCGTCGCCTCTTCCGTCGTCGGCTCAGCCGCCGCGGCCGCCGCCGGCCCTGCTGCCCCACCACTTGGCGTGGCTGCCCATGCCCGAGCAGGATTGCTTCGGCTCAGCACGCGCTACTCCGCCGACTAGTATGTGTGCGCCGCCTCGACGTTGACGCCATCACCCGTCCCCACCTCCGCTCGTGCTACCCTTCGGGATCCCCACTGGCTAGCTGCGATGCAGGTGGAGTTCGACGCCTTACAACGCAACCGCACGTGGCTGTCAGTGGAAACGACACCTATGGGATCACAAGAATCCCTACTACGGTTTCGGGGCGTGATAAACCACAAGTATAGGGGATCGCAACAGTTTTCGAGGGTAGAGTATTCAACCCAAATTTGTTGATTCGACACAAGGGGAGCCAAAGAATATTCTCAAGTATTAGCAGCTGAGTTGTCAATTCAACCACACCTGGAAACTTAATATCTGCAGCAAAGTGTTTAGTAGCAAAGTAATATAATAGTGGTGGTAACGGTAACAAAAGTAAAGACAACAAAAGTAATGTTTTTGGTATTTTTGTAGTGATTGTAACAGTAGCAACGGAAAAGTAAATAAGCGTAAACCAGTATATGGAAAACTCGTAGGCACCGGATCAATGATGGATAATTATGCCGGATGTGTTTCATCATGTAACAGTCATAACATAGGGTGACACAGAACTAGCTCCAGTTCATCAATATAATGTAGGCATGTATTCCGTAAATAGTCATACGTGCTTATGGAAAAGAACTTGCATGCCATCTTTTGTCCTACCCTCCCGTGGCAGCGGGGTCCTATTGGAAACTAAGGGATATTAAGGCCTCCTTTTAATAGAGAACTGGAACAAAGCATTAACACATAGTGAATACATGAACTCCTCAAACTATGGTCATCATCGGGAGTGGTCCGGATTATTGTCACTTCGGGGTTGCCGGATCATAACACATAGTAGGTGACTATAGACTTACAAGATAGGATCTAGAACTCACATATATTCATGAAAACATAATAGGTTCAGATCTGAAATCATGGCACTCGGGCCCTAGTGACAAGCATTAAGCATAGCAAAGTCATAGCAACATCAATCTCAAAGTCATAGCAAAGTCACTACAAGAAATACGGTCAATTATGACTCCCCATTTTGGTCGTTGATTCGTCATTGTTATCATTTATTGACCTTTTTTTGACCAAATTATGAAGGTCAACAGTTGGCCGTTAAGAACAAACAAATGTGACCTTTTCTGAAATTTTTGTCATGGCCACCCTTGACCAAAATTAAGGTCATGAAATTTAAGACCAAAATTATGGTCATTACTAATGAGCCTAGACCACGTAGGATCTGATGTGGCCGAGCCACATGGCATCGTCCACGTGGCACATTTGATGACATGGCAAAAATGATGACGTGGATGCCATGTAGGAACGGTCCAAATCAATTGTTTTAATGGGCTGAGCCCAATAATCCAGCCCACTTCTCAAATTACTTTTGGGCCATATGCATGGGCCAAGCCCAACATATCAGCCTGTTAATAATATTCGTTCTTGGGCCAAGGCATGCAGACCATTTATTCAATCCATCATTAACTGGGCCAGCCCATTTCTATCAAACAAGTACATATTGAATATTTTTTCTATCAAAAAATTACATTGGGCCTTGAAACGGTCCAGTCCACTCACACAATTTAGTATTTTTGTTCCAGCCCACTGAAGGGTGACCAACAACCACCAATAGTGTCTCAAAAAGAAAAATTCATTGCACAATTTTGCAGTCAGCTAACACAGGAGAACATAATGACAATAATAATAGAATTCTCCTGGATTTCAATAATTTAGGCCCAGTAGTATCATTACACCACAGGTTCATAAGATGAACCAACCAAAATAACACAACTAGTAGCTTAGTATCATTACCCCATGTTCATAAGATTGCACATGTCCATATTGTTTACTAGTAACTAGTAACATAAGATGGCACCAACCAAAAAAATACAACCAGTGAAGGAATGTGTGGAGTGAAGGAATGTTCTCCACCTTCTGGCACCTCTTGTTCCATAGCACTTTCCATGTGAGACTGACATTTAAAGAAAGATGTAAACATGAGCAGACAGCAGAGTACTATGTCCATCAATATATTGCAGTTGGTTCTGAATGACTAGGAAACTTTACAAGCAAACTATTCAAGAATAGATGTCCTAGTAGCAGCAATTTAAGAAGCTAACATCATAATACTAATACAACACCTGACATTTTGAAAGAAAGGTGGGAAAATCTATACAGCACACGACGCACACCCACGTCTTATGCGGCGGCTGCCACGCGCGGCTAGCTACAGCATGGTGCACTGTTTGCTCAATATAGACTATTAGTGACTGCTACATGGGCTGGACAGCACATTCTTTTGTACATCTTTGGAATAGAATGTTGACTAAATAATAATCCAGTACATGCTACTACTAGTAGATGGTACGTGCCATGAACGTGATGTCTTGTGATCAGACTACAATCGAAGTTACACGATGCAATTCTACAGGCTTCGTGCCCATATGTCTTTAAATGAGGGGTGCTTCAGAAAAAAAAACCACAAAAGATCTTGTATATAAGCTTTTCTCTCATCAACACCAGACCGTGAGTGTGCAGGTGTATAGTGGGTTCACGATAACTCCAGAAAGACCATCTCCACGTCGTTTTGGCGCGCGGTCGCACCAAGCGAATCCCAAAAACCAGGGTCGTTGGATCAGTTGGGTTGGGTAAGAAATCAATGGCCAATAAATGCTATAGAATGTGCTGTCCAAGTTCAAAATTTTGTGTACTATAGCAGTAGACCAACTAAGTAGTAGTTATTTGAAAACTTTGTAGCAGGCAAGCAGAACAAATCATCCTTGGTAATTATATTTTGTTTTTGCAATTTACTGTTAGCTACATGAAATAAGCATGGCACCAGGTTTACTAAACAGGTAGGCATGCAAAACAAACCATTGTTGAAATTTAAATCGGACACATAGCTTAAATGGGAACACGGAGCAGAGAAGAATGTAGTATGTTTCAGGAGCACATATGTTGTTTCTTTAGTACAATGTACAGTATCAGATATTACTACCACAAGTCCTAAACATTTCATTCAGATCTTATATGAAATGTCACAAGTTTCTCCTTTCTGAAAGTCGGGAAGACAGATGCTTCAGGCAATCACTAGACAAATAATCAGAGAGCATACAACGCTCTATCTTAATTACTAGTGTCAAACGACAACGCAATGCCTGCTGGATTGCGACAGGAACTGAAATAGCCAGAGTACTGTCGCATTTCCAGTACCAAAAAGAATGTGCAATACAATTAGAAAAGGGAACATAGCGTCCATGAAACAGAGGACTGGGACAAACAAACAAACTATAACAAAACACGATTCATATACTGTACTACTTTGAACGAATCATCTATATCAGATCCGTCGAGCAGGAATTATATAATGCAATCAAGTATAACAAGGACGAGGTAAACAAGCCACATCAACACGACAGAGAATACTAGAAACTTACTATCACTTGAGTTGTCCCCTCCGCTTGGAGAGGACTACGATCTGGTCGTTGAGCGTCTTCCTGGCTGCACCCTTGGAGAGAGGGTGGTGGCAGGCGTGGCCACGGACATGGACATTAGCCGCACCAACGACCCTTGGACGCTCTCACCACCAGAGAGAAGGTGCCTTGCATACGGGCTCCTTCAGGTCTGTGAGAGCAAGAACGAGGTGGGGGTCAGTGAGCATCAAGGATGCTGCTGTTTTGGGTCAAGCTAAGTAAAAAAATCAAGGGCATAATAGATTCAAGTCAACAAAAATTAACATGTGTACCATCTTGCGCAAACTATCATAATTTATAAAAAGATACAAAACAAAATATGCAAACAGTTGTACAGTGGTTAAGTGCTCATATTTATATCATGTCAAGCATTAGCATTTAGCAACAGTGATGATCAACTACACTATTCACATATCATGAATAATTAATCCTCAAGATGCAGAACTCTTATTTACAATAGTTTGTGCTTTAAAATGTGCCATCTTGAAACATCACACTAGCAAATGATAGGAAAGATCATAGTAATTCCTGAGCATTATGGTTCATTCCTGGATGGGTTCAGTCAGATGGAAATGTATTGAGCTAAAATTCTCCACTAAAAAAGTATTGAGCTAGAAGTTAATCCTGGATGGGTTCAGTCAGATGGAAATGTCAGGCCAGGAAAGCGTGTCACCTGTAGCTTCGAGAGGACTTCGGCACCTTTCAAGCTCACAAGCTTGTTTTCGATGAGTGAGAGCCATTTTAGATTGGTGCATGCGGACAAGACCTTCAACATGTAAAAAAGTATGGACATAAGTGACAATAAGAAGATGCTCAGAGGCTCAAATGAGGATAAAAACTAGAGTTGATAGTCCCACGGAACAAATGGAACAGGTAAATCCCAATTTGAGCGCATCATCGAAGTAACTCACTATAGCATCATTGTACACACAGCTGCTTCGCTGTTATCTACGGCTGTTGCTCGCGAAAACAGTTTCTGACGGTGATAGTGGCAGCACGCCTGAGTTTCTTGCAATAACTACTAGAACAAGTCCACAGCGACAGACATGGGTACTTGCGTATATCCAATCGAAAGAGGTGAAATGCCGGGAAGAATATATCTATCTGTTTCTGTCCCGCAATCCACATCAAGGGCAGCAGCACATGTTTGGACCTAGTGCGTGTTATTTGAGATTGGGCGTGAGGAGGATGTGATGTGTTGAAGTACCTCGAGCGTTACAAGGCAGTTGTGGCCGAGGTCGAGGCGCTCCAGGTTCTTGAAGCTCCGCAGGCACGACACCTGCACGCACGCACACAACAACGGCAGAGAGAGATGAGCAAAGCTGGCGAGCCACCGTTAACCTGAAGCAGCCGAGGCGGACGAGAGGGAGGGACTTACGTCGGTGAAGGAGCGGTGGGAGAGGTCGAGAAATGTGGCGAGGCAGCCGGCAGGCGCGTCCTCCCTCGTCGTCTGCTCCAGCATCAGCCGCACCATGAGTTGATGAGGTCAAATCCGCTCCTCCGCCTTGGCCGCCGACATGGCCGCAACCGCCACCGCCATCGCAGGCGACGACGAGCACTCCCCTCCGCCTCCGCCCCCGCCCCCGAAGCTCATCTCCATGCCTCCTCCCTGGTCACCGACGCATTGCATGCGCCGATCGATCGATCTCCTGCACGCCGGAGATGGTTGCCGGCCTAGATGGCGGCGACGGAGAGGGAGTTGGGTGAGTGGGTAGGGCGGATCTGGCCGCCGGTTGAGGGGAGAGGAGGGGGATGAGACGGAGGACTGGATCGGGAGGGGGCGGCGGCGGCGAGGAGATGGGGGATCTGAGCTAGGGTTTGGGCTGCGGGTGGGGTATCTCCTTTTCAATCTTTTTTCTTTTTTTCTGTAGATAGATGGATGGATGTGGGATGGAGAGATGGATGGATGGATGGGCGCCATGTCATCGATTCGTGGGAAGAGTTTTGATTGGTTCGAAAAACCAGTGATTTAAACAGTTTTCAAGTACTAAAAATAGAGGAATTTTTTGAAGTAGCTATCAAAAATATTTTGCAAAAGGGCACCACAAAAGTTTTCACTAGAGTTAGACCACATTTTATGGATAATGACCAATTTGTATGCATTTCTGATCTTTCTAGCTATTTTCAATCATTTTTCGAGTGGCAAAAATGGGTTTTTTTTGTGAAGAACCTACCAAATATTTGTTGCAAAATTGGACTCCATCAATTTTCTAAAATACTAGTCCATATTTAATATACAATTGATCAAATGGTTGGGTGTCAAAAGCTTTTATCCACCTCTTGTGAAAAAAAGTTGCCGATTCAGCTGGAAGCGGGTCATATTTGAACTGCAGCTGCCTCATAGTTTGCTATTTATTTTTTTAAAAATCATTTCTAGGTACAAAAGTATATATTTCTTCATGCATACTCCAAAATATTTGCAAAAATCAAGCCCTAGCTACGAACGGTCATGCTCGCCATTTTGACCGCATTTTGAGACGGGCATGAAAAATTCAAAAAAAAATAAAAAAATGGAAAACCTTCGCATTGTGTCATTATATCTGGCCAAGTTACCAGGAAAAACAATAAACTTGTAATACGATAATTATTTTAAAAAATTGTTCTCAGAAACCAGCTATCATGTGTGGAGATCAATGACTTTCATGCCAAATGATCAGTCTTATGGCCATATTCATGGCATAATTTGTTCAAATGATCTCATATCATGCACAAGGGTGCATATTGGAATGGCAAACAATATTGCCTAAGGAAATTTTCATTTTCTTTGGACGAAAAATTCATTTTCCATTTTTTTCGAGTGCCCAAAATGAGTTTTTTTGTGAAGGACATACCATATATTTGTTACAAAATTGGACCAAATCAATTTTATAAAATAATAGGCCATATTTCATGCACAATTGACCAAATGGTTGGGTGCCAAAAGTTTTGATCCACCTCTGGTGAAAAAGACAAATTTTCGCCGATTCAATAGGAAGCGGGTCAAATTTAAACTGCAGTTGCCTCATAGTTTGCTCTTTATTTTTCCAAAAATCATTTATAGTTACATAAGTATCTATTTTATCAGAGAAACACCAAAACAAATTCCAAGATTCAACCACTAGATAGGAACGGTCATTCCCGCCGTCTTGACCGCATTTTGAAACTCGCATGTCCGTCGCGTGGTCACCGCGTGATCGTGGCATTGTCTTGTGTTCTGGGCAGCCTAGGCATGTCTAGTGGGTTGGACACTCCCCAGGTAGGTTCTAGGAAGAAAATTGCAATATGAGATTATCACGAGGAGACCGAACTATGCTCAAACATGAATTAGCTGCCTCATAGTTTGGTCTTTTTTTCTAAAATTCATTTATGGGTATAGAAGTTGCTATTTCATCAGAGATCCATCAAGAGTATTGCAAGATTCCATCTCTAGCTATGAACGGCCATACCCGTCAATTGAACGCATTTTGAAATTGGCATAAGAAAATAAAAACAGAAATATGTAAAATATTTGCATTGTGTCATTATATGTGACATAGTTTTCATCCTATATTTTCCGTATACGTCGAGAACAATTTTCTTTATTTCTGTTGGTTTTCATTCTACATTTTTCATATACGTCAAGAACATTTTTAATGCATGTTTAATATCTTTTAAATACTTGTTTAACTTTTTTTTTTCAAATGCTTGCTTTAACATTTTCTAAATACAAGATTGACTTTGTTCACACACATTGTATATTTTCTGTATCCATTTTTATTATACATGAGACACAGATTTTTTTATACACAATTAACAATTTCAAGTGCTTGGTTAGAACTTTTTGAATCATAGTCAACATTTTTATATACAACATTTTTTTAAATACAAGATTAATATTTTTAATACATGGTTAATATTTTTTTATTTACACATTTTAACATTTTCAAATGCTTGATTTACATTTTTATATAATTGTTTAAGATTTTTTTAAATGCTTGATTAACATTTTTAAATACATGATCAACTTTTTCCACACACATTGTATATTTTTTGTACATATGGTAATCGTTTTCTTTATACACATGTAAGATTTTCAATTGCTTGGTTAACATTTTTTCAAACATTTTTTGTGAAGTTTGTTTTCAATATATATATATATATATATATATATATATATATATATATATATATATATATATAGAATAATTTAAAGTATAAATAATAAACAAAAGTAAAAAAAAGAATGAACGAACAAAAAACAGACCAAAAAACGAGCCGCGGCCCAGTAGTTGGCCCACTCGGCGGACGAAAAATATAAAGGAAAAAAAGGTGCCCTTGTCCCACCAAGGCCCAAGCCCACTCGACACTACCCATTAAATAGGTTACGGGCGAGAATGTACCAGTGTCTTTTTTACGGTGTGGTAGTTTGTCTCCTTAGGGGAACTCGACTGGTAGCTAGTTCGAATCACGTGGTGTGGTTTCTTTTTTTGCTTTATTCACCTTTGTGGGACGGCTCCTTTTTTCTTTGGGAGTGGCCTTTTGCCGCGGTGGCCTTTCTTTTTTGCTTTATTCACCTTTGTGGGACGAGTCTTTTTTTCTCTAAGAGTGGCGTTTTGGATCTTAGATGTAGATACACCTATTATGAAATATGTATAGAAAAAATCCCATGTGTATATCTGGACATCCTATGTTCGCACACAAAAATTCGGTGAACAAGGGCATTTTTGTTGCATGTGTAAAAAAGATTAAAAATGGCTTGTGAATAGGTGTAATCAAGCATCGAAAATTGTCTTTTGACACAAGCCACAAAAAATGTCATTTTTCATCGAAACTTGGTGCACACACATATAGTGTCCGGATTTACACGCGGGGTTTTTTCTCAATTTTTTTAACTTTTTAAAATATGTATTTAGACAATGGATGCATATACACTTATGAGCCAAAATGAATTTTCGCCTTTTTTGCTTTATTCACATTTGTGGGGCGGGTCCCACATGTCATTTGTACTGTGTTAGTTGGCCCCGTCTGTAAATGTAGACCAAGTTTAGTCAACAAGTCAATCTATGGACGGACTGACGCTACAATCGACACATAAGCCAAAATGATACGACACATAGGTAAAATTGATGATGTGGACGTCCAGTCATCCATGTTACAACACCATGACCATCTGGATTGGTCGTAATCAGCTAGAAATAAGGCTGTCGACCACTTTTGTCTGCTTATGACCATTTTGTGTAAGGCAATTACGACCTTTTTGACCAAAATAGTCACTATGGTTTATGGTTTCGACTCTCCTAAACAGGCCACGACCAATTGGATCGAAATGGTCATAGATTTATGACGATTTCTTCCATGGTCACTGTCAGAAGGTCACAATTGAGCATATTTCTTGTAGTGATACTAGGGATCAAACCCTAACAAAACTAACTCGATTACATGATAAATCTCATCCAACCCATCACCGTCCAGCAAGCCTACGATGCAATCACGCGCCTGGCCTATGCACCAGTTGGATGTCTCCAACGCCTTCTTGCATGGTCATCTCGCCGAGCAGGTGTTCTGTGAGCAGCCCACTGGTTTCGCCGACGCCGAGCACCCCGACTTCGTGTGCTTGCTCTCCCGTTCTCTTTATGGATTGAAGCAGGCGCCTCGGGCTTGGTACCAGCGTATCACAGCCTTCCTGCAGTCTCTCAGATTTCGGTCGACTCGCACCGATGTTTCACTCTTCGTGTATCATCAGGGAGCTGACACTGCATACCTGCTGCTCTATGTTGACAACATCATCCTCACGGCGTCCACCCCTGACCTCCTTTAGCGGCTGACTGCTTGTCTTCGTGATGAGTTCGCCCTCAAGGACTTGGGGCCCCTGCACTACTTCCTCGGCATCGAGGTGGTCCGACGGACTAACAGCTTCTTTCTGCATCAGCAGAAGTACGCCCACGAGCTCCTAGAGCGTGCCGGTATGCTTAACAGCAAGCCGGCGCGCACCCCCGCCGTCACGAAGGCTAAGGTCTCTGCTCTTAAGGGGTCTCTTGCGTCCGATGGAGCGTTTTATCGCTCTATTGTCGGTGCTTTACAATACCTGACGCTGACTCGCCCCGACCTGCAGTACGCTGTCCAGCAGGTGTGCCTCCATATGCACGCCCCGCGTGACTCTCACTGGACTCTGGTGAAGCGTATTGTCCATTACATACGGGACACCATGTCTTTGGGACTCACCCTGACGACCTCCGCCTCCACCGACCTCGTGGCCTACTCGGATGCCGAATGGGCTGGCTTCCCCGACACGTGACGCTCTACGTCAGGCTACTGCGTCTACCTTGGGCCCTCGTTGATCTCTTGGTCATTGAAGCGGCAGCCCACGGTGTCCCGCTCCATCGCCGAGGCAGAGTATCGCGCCGTGGCTAATGCCGTGGCCGAGTGCTCTTCGATACGTCAGCTACACGATGTTCACAAGGCCACTCTTGTTTATTGCGATAACGTCAGCGTGGTCTACCTCTCTGCCAACCCGGTGCACCATCGACGGATGAAGCATATTGAGCTTGATATTCACTTTGTGCGCGAGCAGGTTGCCCTTGGTCGTGTTCGGGTTCTCCACGTGCTGACGACGCAACAGTTTGCTAATGTGATGACTAAGGGATTGCCTACTCCCGTCTTCGAGGAGTTTCGGTCCAGTCTCTGTGTCTCCGGCGACGCTTCGACTGCGAGGGGGTGTTCAGTATGTATTTTGTATTACACGTGTATTGGAGTTGTGGCCCACCTCCCAATCTTGTATAGTTGAGGTAGAGGCCTTCCCTTGTATTATATATACATGCACCAGCACCCCATCAATAAAACGTTTATTGTATTGCAATATTTCCCGTCTACAATCCACAATGGAAGCGCCTCACAGCGTTTCCAGCAGATTATCCGGTGCCTCTGGTTGGACAGAGGTCACCGGCGGAATAGGCACACCTCCTCCTTTCGGGGAAGGCCATTCGCTGGACTCCGGAGCCGTGAAGGTCTTCGGAACAGTATTCGGCTGAGGGCCAAATGGAACCCGGCCTCCATCACCAGTCCCATGGGGCCTTTTCCCTCTACGTGCCCGGCGGCCGAGGAGTCATCCTGGGACGCCACCCTGACGATCCCCGGAACCTCCCCCCGGTCTGGGAAGGTCCTTTGGGACACCACCTCGTCATCACCCTTGGGCGAGACAGAATGAGCAGGTGGCGGAGACATGCTAGCCATCTCCTTGGAGTCTAGCGAACCCTCTATCGAGGATCGCGGGGAGTCGTCATGAGCCGGACTGGAAAAACACAATTTACACATATCAATATTAAAAACCGGAAAGGCCAGACGTTTGGGTGTGCATAAGGGTTTTGGTACTTACGATGCGGCCCGCGGCTTGGTCCAGGGAGGTCGCTCCGGACTACAATCGATATCCCATGCGGAGGTATCCGCGCGGGAGCCCCTCCTTTTCTTGGGCACCTTCGCCTCCAGATCAGTGAAGGCCGCTCTCTTCTTCCTCCCCACCTCGGGTGGGGAGTCTTCTTCCTCCTCCTCCTCGTCATCATCTTCGATGGACGAAGAGTGAGTCTCGTCTTCGGACATCACGACCGAAGCGCCTTTTTGGCGAGTGCCCCTCTATGCCCCTTTGGTCGCTTTCTTGGTCGTCTTCTCCGGCACTTCATAAGGCGCTGGAAACAACATTTTCGTCAGTAATGGGAATTCTTGGTCTTCGGGCAGCGGAGCCGGACAGTTAATCCCCCCTTCTACTTCGATCCAGGCTTGAAATCATGGATAGCAAGGCTTGGGCTTTTTCCTCAAAATATGCTGGTAAAGGGTATACCTTGAAAACATGAAAGAACTTACCGAATTAGCCTGGCGCTTTAAGCTGAGCCCACGATCCTCCGTCATGGGCGGTGGCGTCTCGCCAGCCTTGAAGAGCACTTTCCAAATGTCTTCGTGCATCGTGCCGAAGAGCTCCAGTAGCGTCTGGTGCTTGGCCGGATCGTACTCCCACAGATACCAAGTCCGGCGTTGGCACGGGAGGACCCGACGAATGAGCATGACCTGGATCATGTTGGCAAGCTTGATTTTCCTGTCTATCATGTTCTGGCCGCACGTCTGGAGCCCAGTCAGCTCGTCCGAGGGACCCCAGATTAGGCCCCTCTCTTGCCAGGAGATGAGCCGCATCGGGATTCCGGATCGGAATTCGGGGGCCGCCACCCAGTTGGCGTCGCACGGCTCGGTGATGTAGAACCACCCCGACTGCCACCCCTTCACCGTCTCCACGAAGGAGCCTTCGAGCCAGGTGACGTTGGGCATCTTGCCCACCATGGCACCTCCACACTCTGCTTGCTGGCCGCTCACCACCTTCGGCTTCGCATTGAAGGTCTTCAGCCATAGGCCGAAATGAGGTGGGATGCGAAGAAAGGCCTTGCACACGACAATGAATGCCGTGATGTTGAGAATGAAGTTGGGGGCTAGGTCGTGGAAGTCTAGCCCGTAGTGAAACATCAGTCCACGGACGAACGGGTGGAGAGGGAATCCCAGACCACGGACAAAATGTGCAAGAAACACAACCCTCTCATGGGGCTCTGGAGCAGGGACGATCTGTTCTTAGGCCGGGAGTCGGTGAGCAATCTCCTTGGCCAGGTATCCGGCCTCCCGGAGCTCCTTGATGTCCTTCTTCTTGACAGAAGAGGCCATCCACTTGCCTCCACCTCCGGATCCGGACATATTCGGAGTGCTTTCTCAGACGAGGAAGAGCTAAAGCTTGGGCACGGGAGCTCAAGGACGGAAGGGCTAAGGAGGAGAAAAGGTGTGGGTGAAGAAAGGGAATCCTTATCCCCTTATAAAGGCCATGAATATCAAGCGCCTCCCCACTCGCCTTAAACTCGCCTATTCCCAAGGGCCGTGCGGACGACACGGTTGATTTACCCACACCAGCATTGACGAGAATCCTGCAGTAAGGGGACATGATCTCTGCTTCGAGAAGACGTGCCAATGGCAACCGCGTCTCGAAACGTGGAGCGGCAGACGAAAAACAGTTCAAAATTATGACCGGACAGACGTGATGTCATGTTATAAAAAGCTGTCGGCAGATTGGACTCGTGCAAGTATTATATTCTCTCTGTGGTTGTGTGTGGTACATGTTACAGGTCCGAATACTATCGTCGCATCCGAAGATTATCCTGGAGTTCGGAAAAGGGAAACCCGCCTTGCAATGCTGAAGACAATCTGCGCGCCGGACTCCTCGTCATTGAAGCCAGGTTCAGGGGCTACTGAGGGAGTCCTGGACTAAGGGGTCCTCGGGCGTCCGGCCTGTTATCCATGGGCCGGACTGGTGGGCTATGAAGACATAAAGGCCGAAGACTGTATCCGTGTCCCGATTGGACTCTCCTTGGCGTGGAAGGCAAGCTTGGCGATCAACTATGAAGATTCCTTCTTATGTAACCGACTCTATGTAACCATAGATCCCCCAGTGTCTATATAAACCGGAGGGTGTAGTCCGGAAAGGATATACTCATTACCATAGTCATAACAGGGTAGGCTTCTAGGGTTTAGCTATTAAGATCTCGTGGTAGATCAACTCTTGTAACACTCATATTCATCCAGATCAATCAAGCAGGAAGTATGGTATTACACCCATAGAGATGGCCCAAACCTGGGTAAACATCGTGTCCCCTGTCTCCTGTAACCATCGACCCTAGATGCAAAGTTCGGGACCCCCTACCCGAGATCCGCCGATTTTGACACCAACAACAGCCGCCACTGGACTTTGCTACATCATGGCTGCAACCACGACGGGTGATGACGATGCTTTTCTGCAACTGTGCTTCGTTTTGCTACTACCGGCAAAGATTTTTTGCTACATCCATGCATTTGCTTGAACCATGTACTGACGGAAAACTGGATCCCGAACACACAAGTTCCCCGGCGGTGACCACGACCAGTTGGGGGCTGTTGCAGCTGCGGCGGGAAAATGCTGGAATCATGCCCTGCAGATGCTCGAAGCAGCGACAAACAGTGCTACGAGCAACAGCGGCTAGTGTTGCATGTGTGGATGGCCGGTGGAGACGGAGTAGCGACGACTTCATCGCCCAGCTACGGCTAATGATGGATGTGGCTAGCTGCGATCTGCGGGAGGACCGGTGCCGGTGAGGTACAACCTGATGCGAGGTTAGCGGCCGGCCGGCAGGCCGC
The DNA here is from genome assembly GCA_032464435.1 of Aegilops umbellulata. Lineage (NCBI taxonomy): Eukaryota > Viridiplantae > Streptophyta > Magnoliopsida > Poales > Poaceae > Aegilops > Aegilops umbellulata. The sequence goes on from CP136059.1 coordinate 424,172,867, forward strand.
GGTGCGGGAGATAACTCCCAGAGCGGAGGAGAGGATTTTTCAGAGGGGATCTCGTGGTCTTGGTGTTGAATGACGAAGACAACACACGCGGGGCCAGGTGGCGAAATCAAGCGGTCAGGGGCGTGCGAATCGGGCGGCTGGCACGCGACCGGCCCAAATTTTGGCCGCCGCGCCGACGCAGATCAACGCCCTTTCCTTTATCCTCAACATCTTCGGTGTTGCTGCAGGCAACCCCCATTGCGTCCTGCCTCAGCCTGGACGTAGCGAGCGGGCTTTTGGGCCCGCTCGTGGACCGACCAGGACCGGACCGATCGGTCCCGGCCCGCTAGGAAAACTGGCCGGTCCGAGCTGGCAATTTCGGCCCGAAAATCGACCGGTCCGGTCCGGTCTTAGCTCGGTCCGGCTCGGAGGACCGGTGGCCCAGCCCAATTAGAGCTAATCAGGAGAGCCCATCACGCATCACATATAGATCGTGCGTGTGTGCGTGACCTAAACGCATCCCGTTCGGCTCCTTCCAGCTTCCACCAGGACGCACCGCGCCACCGCCGCTCCTTCCACCAATGGACTGGACTAGCCACCAGGACGCGCCGCCGGCCGCCGTGCCTTTGCCTCGCGCCGCCGCTCCCTTGCGCGGCTGTTCCACCCCTCTCCCCCGCGCGGCCGTGCCTCTCCGTCTCTCTCCCTCGCGCCATTGTGCTACCGCGCATCAGGTCTGCCTTCTCCGTCTCCGGCCACCGTGCTGCTGCGCCGACTACCGCTCTGATAGCCTGGGCCTACATGGCAGTGACTGTATGTCGTCAGGACCGTGAAGACCGACGGTCCGCACCGAGCTTTGCGTCTGCCGGTCCGGTCCCTGAAATTGGGACCGTTGCACTTGTCGGTCCGGTCCGGACCGGACCGCCGGCGGCCGGTCCAAACGACGGCTCGGACCGGGACCGGACCGGCCCGGACCGTGTCCACCCTGAGTCCTGCTGCACGCTTGCCACCTGGTAGCATGAGGACCTGCTCCTTGGGAGGCGCTAGCCATGCACCACACAAACTACAACCAGCTCGTGACAATGCTACAACTGCTTGCACCAGAGCGGTCACCGATGAGGCCTCGTCGACGAATGCTAAACCGTTTAACACAAAAGCTACAACCATGTTCGCCAAAGTTGCAACCCGTGTTCTCCGGAGTTGCAGCAGGAGGACGCCATCGTCGACGAATGCTACAACCGTGTGTCGTTGTCGACGAATGCTACAACCGTTTACCACAGAAGCTACAACCATGTTCGTCAGAGTTGCAACCGTATTACCACCTGTGACGACTTCTTTACTACATCATTCATGATGACGGTGTGACCTTGATGGTGGCTATGATGTTTTTTTTGCTGCAACCGACATTTGGTGGTAGCTACAACCGGTGTCGGTGGAAGCTACAATAGGCCATGGAGAGCTGCGACTGGTAGTCACCGTTGCTACAACCTAATACGGCGACAGCTGCGAGGGGGTGCTACAACCTACGAGCTGATTTGCTGGAACCGGCATCAGGTTTTTTGCTGCATAGTGGCGGAACCACATTGGCACCAACGCGACAGACCACCAAGACAGGGAGCTGCGCCAGCGAGCGGTGATGGCGACGGCGAGTTGGCGCGTGCAGCTGCAAGTATGAGGCCACGGGAGGGGAGGGGGCGATGAGGCGTTGCCGGAAATTGCAGAGCGAGAAAGAAGTAACACATGCAAGAGGGCTCATTTGTGCGATGTGCAGACTCGTGCATTGTGGGCCTGTGCGGTGACCGGCCGAAATTTTGGCCCGTCGACCGGCGCCTAGCGCGGGCCTCAATAATAAATGATGTCATACGTGCATATCTAGCCTCAAACTACAGCGAGTTTACTTTCATTTGTTATATAATCATTAGCATGTGTTTTTTATTTTTTGAAATGAGCATTGCTCAGGAGTACTCATATTTTCTCCTGATCTTTGAATTAGATGGCCGACACGGCTTTGACCGTCCTAAACGTTTATTCGAGCTCCATCCGACACGGACCAGAATACCGTGTCAAAACAAGACGAACTCCTCAATAATAAATAGGCCTGGGCGTGGACGAAGAGCAGCATCTCTTGTAAAGTTTGACCCATCGGTCCTCGGCCCTCAGGCTGCGTCGCCTAACTCGGCATCGTATCAACCGAGCTACACTTCCGCCTTCTTCCCCGACGCAGGTGACAACCAACTTCGCCGCCCCAACTGGCCGCGTTCTTGTCCTTTGTGTCGTTCTCTTATTTTCGCTCCTAGAGGCGACGGCCGGCACCGGCCAACATTGTTCGCCTCCGTACATCGTAAACCTGTTCATTATTCATTCCTCGTGTGGGTTGCTTACTTGTTTTCCTTAACTGAAGCAGCTGGTCGCCGAAGCAATTCACTAAAGCGTACGTGCGCCTTCTTTTTAGTCGACCGGACTCCACCAAAGCACCATGCCGGGTAAGAGAGGTACCACTACCTTGCTCGATCACCTTCCCGAGGACATCATCGACAGGATACTCATCCGGCTGCCGCCCAAGGACGTCGGCCGCTGCCGAGCCGTCTGCACACTGTGGCGCAGTGTCTCCTCCACGCCTGAATTTATGTCCGAACATCATCGCAGCCAGCCATCGCTCCCCATCATCGACGGGGACGGGCGGCCAGCCAGCCTTGTCGTCGTCCGTGGTGCCGGTGCGAGAACCACCAACCAACAACTTTGGCCTTTTGTACCAGGTTTCAAACACCGTGATGTGATTTTTCTTCAAGGCACCTGTGATGGTTTCATCATCGTCTCCCAGAGATTGAGACGTCAATTCTACATTTGTAATCCAGTCCTTCGCCAGCATGCTCTCCTACCGCAGCCTCCATTTGGCCCACTCATCCACAACTACGTAATTGGTTTCTACATGCACTGTCCAACTAAAGAATACAGGGTGCTCTGGGTCTCAAAAGGCTTTTTTGAATTCAGTTTATACGTCCTCACAGTTGGATCTGACAAGCCGAGGCACATCAGAGTCAGAATGCCGACAGTCTCCTCGGTTTCCATGGAATGGAAGTTACTGGAGATGCTGCTCCGTTCAGCGCCAGTTCAGCACCAGGGCAATCTTTATTGGCGTCCTCCTTACCCTTATGATGCCACGCAGATTACAGGAGATGGTGAAGACATTATTGTATTTGACACAGAAGTTGAATCATTCCGGTGGATGCGTAGTCCGACCCAAGTGAATAATTCTGGTATGTACCATGAGGGACAGTTGTTCGACATGAAGGGGACGCTTGCTTTCTCAGGATTTTTGTTAAAAAACAACAACACTCTGGATGTCTGGATGATGCAGGATTATGAAGCCGAAATTTGGACCTTTAAGTACCTGATTGACCTAACGAAAGTGGAGGCATCACAAAAATTGAAATTAACTTCTCTCGAAAGGAAGAGGAAGTCACCACTTGATAGAGTGATGATATGGTTCAATGGAATGGCTGTGCTCAACGAGCATGAGCTCTTGATCCAGTTTAATCATAAACACATGTTACACTGCGATATTGATGGCAAGTTCTTAGGAATGGTAAAGATTGGTAAGAGACAATACCGTATGATTCTTACTGGTTATTGCCTCCAAGAGAGCATAATTTCAATTCCTTCTCATGAGAAGCTACAAGAAGACAAGGATCCTCCATTCTTCACAAGCCATGTCTGATATGAATGTTCATGCCGCTTTGCTTTGCCCTTGTAATGTCTATCCTCTTTTCTTTACCCCTCATTACTTACTAATACTACTAGTAGAACATGCCATGTCATTTGGATGGTCGCAGTGGCACATTCGATTTCATCTTTGCTGATAGCACATTCTAAACTTTTATTTCATAGGCTAATTCTTTGATCTTTGCTGTTCAGTCTGCAATATCGCCCCAATTCCTAAGTAGCGCTTTCTTATAGCTCCTGATGTCACATGAAGTTTGTGCATGCTTCTTGTCACTTAATTAGCACAGATTTGCGTATAATTTTTTTGTGTCCAGGATTTTACGTTTTGGCGGCAGAAAGAAAGTTGTTAACGATGTGCACTCCTGGAGCAAGATAAATATGATGGTTCTTGGTTCATTTTTCTCCCGATAAAAAAATTGTAACTTAAATACATTGTGTCAGTTTCGCTAACTTAAGACTGGCCACATTTCTTTTCAAGTGTGAATCAACAGTGTTCCATGCAACTAATTTTTCGGAGTGAACACCTAGCACACGAAATTTACAGCACAAAAGAAACTGTTATTGCTTTTGAAAAAACAAGGTGTTAACCTTATGCTAATAATAAGTTGAATGGTTGGCATGGCGCTGTCACTTTGATGTGATTGTAACTTCTTGGTTTCTACTAAAACATACTACTTCAGTGAAAGAAAAGATTGTTTCACCCACACACACAAAAAAAAAATTGCCGATGTGTTCAGGTCTCTGTTTCAGGCAAAAGCCAAGGATGCCCTAATCGCTGAACTTGGAGTAAGATACAGGGAATTTCCGGGCGAGTTGTGGCAAGGAGGAGAGTTTTTTTTCGCGGATACGCAAAGCTTGCATATCTTTCATTGATAGCAGAGTAGAATAAGAATACAAGGACTCTGGATCCAACACACAACGGGAGACCAAGAGAGAGAGAGAAGAGGGGGAGGAGATCCCTAGGGTTAGAAACTATCACATGTGGATTACTTGGTAATGATGTTGGCCAAGCCAAAAGCACCCGCTCGCGCCCGAAGACGAGCTTCGTCCTTGATGAGCTGTATGAGATTGGTCAAGGAGGGTTGTAGTCCGTCAAAGACGCTTCCAATGCTTCTATAGAAGCCAAACCGTCAGAAGGAGGAGGGATGAGAGTCCTTTTTGGCAGAAGGATGGGGACATGGCTAGGGCATATCGCCACCACTCCGGGAAGGGGGAATTGGGGTGGGCTGGAGCAGCCGTTGAACGGCACCACACGAGCACCTCGTGCCAACGTTGGCGGGAGAAGGAGAGCAGCCGACCAAGAGGTGATGTATGCTCTCCGGTTTTTGGCCGCAGAGGGGCATCTACCCACGTGGGGTAGACCATGGCACGTGTGTCTTTTCACGGTCTAGCATCACTCTTGGGAGGCCATCCACATAAAGATAGACATGAAGAGGCGCCCATTTCCAAGTGAGCTGCCAATGCGGATTTCGCAGCGAGCCAACGAATATAGCGTGGCAGTAGGAGGTGGCAGTGTAGACTCCCAAACTAGTCCAACCCTAGACAAGCTTGCCAGGGTGCAGGGAGTATGGTATGTCGGAGCAAGTGCCATAGGTCAATGTACTGAGATGTTGCCCATCATGGACAGTGCGGATCTTGCGGCATCGATGAAGGAGATACGACGGGCAAGCTTAGTGATGCAGGGGCCGAACACCCAGTTGTCCATCCAAAAGAGACAAGACCGACCATCACCAAGATGCCAGCTGGAAGTAGACGCACGGACAATGGCCTGGACCTCCGGGTCGCTTTGAAGGGGAAGGTGGCTCGAGGACAGATTGGCTCGGTGTGTTGAAACCAAACCCATCAGGCACGCAGGGCCAGGGCGGCACGATGGAGGTCCCGAACGCCGAGGCCCCAAGGTTCAAGGGCCGGCAAACGCCGGCTGAGTTCGCACCACAGGCCAGCCTTCCCAAGGATTACAGCATCTCCAACAGTCGCGCGATATAAGCGCCGCGCTGAAAAAATACAGATTTTTGCGCGCGCAGCCGCTCCGGGCGCTCCAGCGGAGGCGCAAAAAACACGCGCGCAGCATAAGTAGTTCATCGTGCGGGGCGAAACGGCATCGCGCGCCTCTTATTCATGTGCCCGCTTCAGCGCGCTGCACCCTGTCCACCGCGCCGCTTTCGCCCCGCCCGCGCTGCCGCCGGCAAATTCGCCTGATGGACGGCCGCGCCGACATCCTCCTCACCGCTTCCTACACCCGCGACCCCTCCTCCGCCGCCGTCGGCGCAAACCCTGGCGCGGGTAGCTTTGGCGTCGCCTCCGCCGGTGCTCCTCCAAGCACCGGTCTCGCGCGCGGCCTTTTCATGGCGCCATGGACGACCTCGGCGGTGGGTCGCGTCGCGCCGGCGCCCGCCGTGAAGCCACATGCCCCCCTCTCGAAGCTCCCCAATGCGGCGCGGGCGAAGGCGGGCAAGGTGTCCGGAAAGAAGAACAAGGCGGCGGACAGCTCCTCTAGGCGGTCGAAGAAGAAACTTGCAGGGTGTGTGACGGATGCGGCGTCGACCGAAGCACCGGCGAGCTCGCTTGTTGCGCTAGGGGCTGATGCGCACAAGGTGTTCGATGAAATGCCCATAAGGTAAAATTTCACACATTTTGTTGTTGTTGTTTTTTGAATGCATACATATGGATAGCTTATTTGCTTTGTTGTATATACTTTGTAGTTTCAATGATGAGACATATATGTCAACTATGGGTGTTGGCTCCAACAATTCTCATTGGTCTCAAACCAATGATGTGCATTTCAATGATCATGAGTTTGAGGTGGACGGTGATGATGAGGGTATCGTCGATGCACCGAAAGGATGTGCGGGCAACTACACCATGGACGAAGATATCCTGCTATGAAATACATGGTTGCAAGTGTCGAGGGATGCCACCGTTGGAGGGGATCTGAATGAAGGAGCAATTTGATTTACACAAGAAAAGTGGAATTGACCGCTCGGAAAGATCTCTTCACTCCCGATGGTCGACAATCAATAGAGATTGTCAAAGGTGGGCGACCGCACTTAAGGCGGTTGACACATTAAACCCAAGTTGCACTAATGACAGAGATAGGATAAGTGCCATTTCTTTCATGATTCTACCATGTTCATCATGCTTCTTCTTGTTGTTTCAAGTGCTAACTTGTTCTTTTCTTTGTAGCTCACTATTGCACAAAACTTATTTCAAGGAGAGGAGAAGAAGACCAAGAAAGGGAATATCAAGAAAGGGAGACCATTTACCATCCCTCATTTCTATGATGCGTTGAAGGGTGATGAGAAATGGAAGCCCCGTGATGGTGTCGATGACGACAAGAGCAACAAACGCAAGCGAACTATCGATTTGGATGATGATGAGGAAGAGGCAGCAAGTGATGATGGCAAGAGAAGCCGTACACCAAACTCGGTTGCGTACTCCAAGCCAAAAAGGCCAAATGGAAGCAAGAGAGACAGAAAATAAAAGAAGAAGAGGAAATGAGATGACGAACTAAAAATGCTATGGAAGCTATTGTGAACGCAAGAAAGGAAGCGAATGAGGAGAGGAGGTTGGCGGTCGAGGAGAGGAGGGTGGCATTGGAGGAGTAGAAATTGGCCATGGAGGAGCAAACTAGATTGTTGGAATGAGAGAACTACTTGTTCTTCATGGACAAATCTACCGTCGATGAGAAGCAAAAGAAATGCATCAATCTTGCCCGTGAAGATGTCTTGGTCCAAAAAAGAGCCATGGGTGGCATGGGAGGCATCGGTGGCTTCAGAACTACCATGGGAGGCATGGGTGGCTTGGGAGCTACCATGGAGGCAATGGGAGGCATGGGTGGCTTCGGAGCTACCATGGGAGGCATGAGTTTTGCGACTCTCATGGGAGGTATGGGAGCACCTCAGGGTTACATGGGTGGACGCATGTCTTTCGGTGTGCCTCACATACCTTTGCATGATGCCTGGAGATCTTGCCAACACCTTCCGAGCTTCCCATAATGATGCGGCGCGACACAGTATGCCGAGGAAGACGAGGACAAAGATCAGGATGAAGAATCGGCGGAAGAGGAGGACGAATGATTATACTCATGGGCATGGCAATACCTCGCTTCTAGCGAGGCAACCTTCCGACTCGCTGAAGTCACGCGAGCGTATGGACCGGCCCAGTGCACGGATGGCCGCTGCCTCTTCTTTTCATATTTTTGGTTTTTTCCTTACCTTTTTTTACATTCGTTTATATTTAAAAATATTCTGGAATAAATATATTATAAATAAATATTTTACATAAAATATTTTTCAAAAATGTTAACCAAGCATTTAAAAGGTATGAAATGTACATAGAGAAAATGTTTCCCATCTATACGAAAAATGTAGGCAAAAAATATATAATGTGTGTGAAAAATTGATGTTAAAAGAAAGATGCTCAAAAAAGGTTGATCATGTATTTAAAAAGTGTTAATCGAAAAATTGGAAACAAATTAAAACAAGTATTTGAAAAATGATAATCAAGCAATTACAAATTATTAAATGTGTATTGAAAAATGCTCAGCATGTATTGAAAATATTGTAAACTTGTGCTTAGAAAATGTTAGTCAAGAATTTGAAAAACTGTACATAGAGAAAATGTTTCTCATGTATAGAAAACAAATTTGAATGTGTGTGAAAAAATTGATCATGTATTTAGAAAATGTTAATCCAAGCATTTGAAAAACTGTTAAACAAGTGTTTAAAACGTTAATCAAGCATTTAAAAAATTAAATGTCTATAGATAAATATTGACGACGTATAGGGAAAATGTTAAACTTGTATTAGGAAAAGGTAAATCTAGCATTCGAAATATGTTAAATGTGTATAAAAGAATGTAGACCATGTATTGAAAAATCATAAACTCGTATTTGAAAAGTATTAATCAACCATTTGAAAAAAGTTAACTGTGTAGACAAAAAATGTTAACCATGTAATTAAAAACTGTTAAATGTGTATACAAAAAATGTTGAGCATATAATAAAAATTGTTAATCTGGTATTTGAAATTGCAAAATCAATCTTTCAAAAATATTAAACTAATATAGAAGAAATCTTGACCATGTATTCAATAAATGTCAATTTCGTATTTGAAAAATATTAAGCATGCATAATGTATTAGATATATACCAAGAATGTGTATAGAAAAATAATGGAAACCCGAGTATAAAATAATAAGAAAACCAAAGAAAAAGAGGACAAAAAAAACCGAAGAAAAATGAAGGAAAAGGAAAGAAAGGAAAAGAAAAAACCTAGTCAAAAACAAAAAAGAAAAAAAGGAAAAAGAAAGAAGTAAAACATAGAAAAGAAAGGAAGAAAAACCGGTGAAAAACAAGAAATAAAGAAAAAAGACAGAAACCCGTGGGAAACTGGATATTTTTTACTTTTATTATTTCATTTTTTTACTTTTATTAAACTTACAAATATTCTAAGTAAATATACTACAAAAAAGATTAAGATAAAATATTTGGAAAAAATGTTAACCAAGCATTTGAAAAATGTTAAATGTACATACAAAAAATATATCCCATGTATATGAAATGTGTAGCTGAAAAGTATATAATGTGTGTGAAGGAAGTGATGCTAAAAAAAAAGATGCTCAAAAAAGTGGAACGTGTATTTACAAAATGTTAATCCAAGCATTTGAAAAAATGTTGAACAAGTATTTGAAAAATGTAATTAGGTATTTATGATATGTTAAATTTTATAGAAAAATGCTGACCATATATTCAAAAAATGTTAAACTTGTATTTAATAAATGTTAATCAAGAATTTAAAAATGTCAAATTACATAGGGAAAATGTTTCTCATGTACACAAAAAATATGTAACGTGAGTGAAAAACGCTGATCTTGTATTTATAAAATCAATCATTTGATAAACATTAAACAAGTATTTAAAAAATGTTAGTCAAGCATGTAAAAAAAAGTTAAATGTGTATAGAAAAATGTTGACCATGTATCGAAAAAAATGTTAAACTTGTATTTGAAAGATGTTAATCAAACATTTGAAATTTTGTAAATGTGTATAGAAAAAATGGTGGCCATGTATTAAAAAAATTAATCTGGTATTTGAAAAACGTTAATCAAGCCTTCGAAAAATCTAAAATGTATATAGAAAATATGTTGACAATGTATCCAATAAATGTTAATGGTGTATTTGGAAAATATTGAACATGTATTAGAAAAATTCATTAGATATATACCAAAAATGTGTATAGAAAAACAATGAAACCTGAGTAGAAAATGAAAAGAAACCAATGAAAAACCGGAAAGAAAAAACAAAACAGAAGAAAAATGAAGGAAAAAGAAAGAAACGAATAAAGCTAGTGAAAAATGAAAAAGAAAACCAAAGAAAAAAAATAAAAACTGAGAAAAGAAATGAAGAAAAACCGGTGAAAATGAGAACAGAAAAAAACACAGAGAAAACCAACCTACTCTTTTTATTTAACATTTCATGACCTACTAATTGAACATGAACCAGATGGTGGCCTAGTGGCTAGCAGTGCAACGTTGCAACCAGAAGATCACGTAGACACTCCAGGAGAGACCAAAGGAAGACTCGCTGCAAGATATAGCCTACGCATGTGGGAGCCCTCCACAACGGGCAGCTCCTGCCACGCACGCTCGGGCACAACGCGGGACCATATATTTTTTTCATTTTCCAAATATGTTTCTTTTGGGGTTTTCGGCTTTTGCTTGGCTTTACCTAGGTTTAGATGGGAAAATGATTTTTTATCCAGGATAGTTGTGTTTCTCGGGAAAAAAAAGGAAAAACACATCATGTGCTTCCATGATAAGTGCACATAATTGCTTTCGCGAAAAGCATATATTTGCAAAGGCATTGCTAGAAGCTCCTGGGTGCCGTAGCGTGCAACGACGAAGACAAAAGAAACGACCCAGGCTGGCAGTGGAGTCCACGAGTTTTGAGGTTGCACAGGCTACAAGATATTCATGTAATTGTTGTAGCAATTGAACCTTTGCTAACCTCTTTAGTACCCTTTCTGGAGGGGGGTAGCTTGAAGTAGTGCTTGACTTTTGATAGATGGAGCTTGGATTTCTTCAGATTTATTCTAGAGTTGAGGAGTCAAGCCTCAAGAATCCAAGTGTTCTCTCCCCTTTCTTCTAAAATTGTTGTTTAAATTGTGACTTGCGGTTTGCTAGAGGCCTGGAGCTCATGTCATATAATCACATATCCATGATGTATTAGTATCTTATTTGCAAATGGGAATTCACATTTTGTATATTTTTGTACTTTGATAATGATTCTCGGTGGTATATAATATGGGAGTGCAAATATTCCTTTAACCTATTATAATCGTTGGTCCCATTATACCCGGTCGCATAGGGCCCCCCGAAATGCCAGAGATGTCCCTTGACGCGATTGCTCCCAGTGGGTTTCAGGAGCAACTCCCTTTTTCCGTCCCTTTTAGTTTCTTTTGAGTGGTATTGGATGTTGTGAACTTGTTATTTCCATTAAGAAATTAATGAAAACGGGTGAACCCAGCTGGAAAAAATATATATATTAGTACTACTATTATAAAACTACTATGCCTGATGTAAGGCCATAAAGCCATATGAAAAAAGAAGAATGACTGAAACCCTTTTACATTATGAATGAAAACATAGGTTTAGTTTATATCAATTAGTGCATAAATCACTTAATGGTGCTACTATGGCAAGTGAACAAATCACATGAATGGTAGAACACAACGATAGTTCCGCGGTTAGGGAATTTCAAGACACGGCGACAATATATACACTCTTAGGATTTGTTCAAGTTTTTGATCTGATTTTCATTTAAACTAGATCAATAATTTTAGTTCGGTTTCTCACATAAACCAGATCAATATCTTTTGAAATGAGATCAACATACAAGTGGGGATTCCTCCACCACATGACAGTTTTTTTAAAAAAAAAATTCTTGGACCTCCTTTGGTTTTCAAGAATTATTTAGAAATCACATAGGTATATATGAAATCATTTGGCTTTCAGGCATGGATTCCTGTTCGTATATAGGATTGGTTCATATCCTTCACAGTTGTAAGAGGAAAACATTACCTCTGGCGTGATAGAAAAATAATCTTATTTTACGAACCAAATAACATATCATTTTACTATGGGATTTGAGATACATGTCATCTCATTTTTCTATGGCTTTACTATTCTTAGATATTCATATTCTATGTACCAAAGAAGGCCTTATAATCTACTAGGTTCTTTTTTTGAAAAAAAGTGGGGGCATAAGCATGTGTTCTCACCTCATAAGTCATAACAAGCCTCTGTGAGGTTTTACAGAATGAGGTAGATTATCCGATTTTGGAGTGAACGTATGTAATATGTGCCCGATCAATATTTGAGTGCTTGAGCAGTGGTTGATATTTCTCCCACTCATGTGCCGGTGCAGAAACAATGCCTACACTGTCCTAACCGGCTCCTAACTGGGTGGCATTGTCTGTCGACATTACGTTATTGGAAGAAACTGGTGCAACAGGTACGAGAATGGTTGTAAGGGATGACGAGGGTGCAGTTATTTCCTCAACATATAGATTTTTATTCCTCTACAATGATGTCCTTGAAGTTGAAATTAGCGCCATCTTAGAAGGCATGTCATTGAGCACGCCATGAATGGAGATGTGAATAATAATCATCCAGTCCAATATCTTGATGTCAAATGCTGACTTGACAAATCAGTCTTCGAGGGAGATCAATAAGCTCTTGGGCCTTCGTTGGTTTATTCCGCTAAAAATTGAGCGTAGTCAAAATAAAGTTGCGCATAGTTTAGCTACTATTGAACTTTTTGAAGGTAGAAATGCTTGTTGGTTGCGCCGCGTTACGGATAGTGCTTCATATCGGCAACTGTAATACTATTCCCGAGGAATAAAATGTGTAATTAATATCAGTTCCTAACCAGTAAAAATAAAGTGCACATATGAGACATGTCTGAGCTCAGCTCAGTGGCGGCGCGCATGGCAGGTGGAGGAGGAAGAGCGCGCCGGATCCTCAACTAGCATGGCGGGACTAACATTTTTTTTCTCTTTTGAGGCAAGGCGAGAGTAACTTTTTTTGCAAGTGGTAAACCAAACTTTATTGCTCATTTGCAAGCTTTACAGCGATTAGGAGACCTGTGTGTGAGGAGAAAAAAGCCCCTCGTCCCCCCCCCCCCACGTTGCCTCCCCGAGCGAGGCGACTGGGGGCTAGCTCCTCGTCGTTCCCTCCCGCGACCCCCTCTCCCCTAGCCCCCTACCGACGCTGCCGGCGTGCGCCCCGGGCTCCGCCGGCATGGTGTCGGTGGCGGCGGCGGCCCTTCCTTCACCGCCGGCTCGAGTAGTGGCGGATGGCGGCGGTGGTTTCGGCAGCGGCGGCTGCTCCGGCGGCGCGGCTCCGTGTGGCCAGGGGATGGCGGCGTGGCCTCTTGGCGGCGGGCTGGTGCAGTGGATGGTGGCGGCGCCCTCCCGGCCTAGCTCGATATCGCCTACGGTGGCTCCGGCGGGGGCAGGTGCGGGAGGGGGGGGTTGTGTAGACGCCGGTGCGCCTACTGCAGCGTGGCGACGGGCGCTTCACGAGCCCCTATTTGGGCTCGGCCGGGCCTCGAGGGCCCGGTGTGCTCCTCTCGCCGCGTCCGGTCGGTGACCGCCGACGGCGGTGGAGCTTGTCTCCTCCCGCGTGGCTGCTGTCGCTGCCGCTCCTCATTCCCGCATGCTCCCTCTCAGCCTCGTCGGTCTCGCCTCGTTGACCATGGTGAGGCGACGGAGATGATGGCAAGACCGTGGTGGCGCATGTTGCTGGACGACATGAGTGATGGAGCGCATCGGACCATTCGGGGATGTGGGTGTTTGGTGGACGGGAGAAATCCCTGTCGGCTCGTCGGCTCCGACGCGGTGACGCCCAGGGGCACCACCGTTCCTTCTTGAAGGTTGTCGGGTATTCCCCCTTCCCCACGCCCCTCCGCGTACCAGGGGAACCCTAGGACTTGTCCGGGCAGCAACGTCGTCGTCGTCGTGTTCCTTCCTGAAGGTGTTGCTTGGTATGCGGAGGTTCGAGGTGCTAGGAGCGAGGTGGTAAATCTCCGGTGGGCGCAGCGGTTGCGGGTCATCATCGTTTTTGTCGATCCGACGCTATCAACATTATTTTCTCTCGTCTTTCTCTTTTGTTTTTTTTGGGCGTGTTTGTGCTGTTTGCCCCAGCATTTGACTCTTTGTTGTATCGGGTGGTTGCTATATCTATTTAGCGGGGCGCAAGCCTATTTCGTCAGATTTACAGGGATAATGAGGCAGCCACACATGGCGTCCAGACTCTAAAGAAATAGAAAACTTAGGTAAGCTGTGATCATCCCAATTTTGACAGGCCACATGGGCCTTGAGATTTTCAGGAATTAATCTATATATGAGCCAGGCCCATATATAATTCAACATGTGTGGCTCGGCAATACTCCTGAACTCTGAATAAAGCCCCCCCCCCCCCCCCCACCCCTTAAACTGAAAAAAAGAGCAGTAGTAAGTAGTAGGGCGGCTGTGCAGTCAACTAATTTGAAATCGAATTTGACCCCCCCCCCCCCACCCACCCACCCCAAAAAAAATTAGAAATGTGCGTCACCTCCAACTCCCGAATCTAGCGAACAGATCAATCTATCGATCACTCTCCTCAACTCCAAATCCCCGATCTAGCAAGGTCAAAACCCTAGTTCGCTAACTCCGGCGGCCGCCGCCCCCCTCACGAGCGACGCGACCTCCATCCACCCCCTCAAGCGAGGCCCAACAATGGCTCCGCAGCGGAGCGAAGTGGCCCGGCGGATGGACGCCGCGATCGACCACTTCGGCCAGATGGGCTACCGCAAGGCCGATGTCTGCAGCGTCGTCAACAAACTGCTCAAGGTTGGTTCCGTCTTCTCTCCCACTCCCTTTCCCGTGTATGATTTCATCAACCGATTCGGGAGTGGATGCTGATTCCTGTGATTCTTTCCACTGGCCGCATCTGTATGTTTAGGTGTATGGGGAGGATGGGTGGTCGTCCCTGGAGGACGGTAGCTACCTCGTGGTGCAGGAAGCACTCTTGGAGATGCAGAAGGAGGAGGAGAAGTTGCAGCTGCAGGTGTTGCCGGAGCAGCAGCTGGAGCAGTATGAGGATGATGATGGTGGTCGTGATGAGGAGGAAGCTCAGCTGGTGAGAAAAAAATCCTGCACAGTAATACATGTCAGATGCAGTAATTCCTTATATTTTATGGCTAAGAATTCCTCAACTTGTTTGCCTTAACGCATTTAGTTTTGAGAAAAAGGTTGGTCTAGTATTACGAGGTTACTTCAACTGCAGGAGGAGGAGAAGTTGCAGCTGCAGGTGTTGCAGGAGCAGCAGCTGGAGCAGCATGGGGATGATTATGGTGCTGTTGATTATGAGGAGGAAGCTCAGCTGGTGAGGATACTATCTTGCTCAATAATACCTGTCTATCAGATGCAGTAATGCCTTATTTTTTGGCTATGAATTCGTCAACATGTTTGCCTTAACACATTTAGTTTGAGAAAAAGGTTAGTCCAGTATTATGAGATTATTTCAACTGTCATAACTAGTTAAGAGGGCCGCGCAAATGCGCGGGAAACATTTTAACTTCTTTTATAAATGGGAGAAAATTTATGATCTCATGATCATTATTTTAAGAGTAAGTTTTCGGTGTCATCTGTCCCATTATCTGTTAATTAGGAAATAATTCTATTGTTAGAAGAAAGGAAGGGGATCTGAATATGTGGCATGAATGATAATGTCATTTATGTGGTGGTCCTCATATTCTTTCATCTTCTTTTAGGCATGGATGTGTGAGGACTAGAATATATGATATAACATCACATATATATTCTGTAAGATTATTTTTAGTGATTCCTTGTGTTTTGTTTAACTTAGAAAATAACCTGTTAAAGATTGGTAAAGAATATGTTCCAAAATAAGTTGCCCCAAAATGGTTGCCTTTTCTTCCGAGGTGAAGGCTGGAGTGTGGGGGTTTAGTTTGGGTCAAAAGAAGATCCAATGGCTGTTGTTTAACGATTAATTGAGAGAAGTCGCACCGAGAAGATTGCTTTTTCTTCCAAGGTGAAGGCCGGAGCGTGGGGGATTTAGTTTAGGTCAAAATAAGGTCCAATGGATGTTCTTTAATGTTTAAATGAGAGAAGTCGCGCTGAGAAGATTGCTTTTTCTTCCTAGGTGAAGGCTGGAGCATGGGCGGGGGGGGGGGGGGGGTAGTTTAGGTGAAAAGAAGATCCAATGGCTGTTGTTTAACGGTTAATTGAGTATGCAGTAAATAAAGAGCCATATATCTCTAATTTCTGTTGGACTTTCTAGAATATTGTTCTTTTGCCCTTTGTGCTTTTAGTACATAATAGATTCCTCATCTTGTTTGCCTGTGAATTTATTGAATTGCTTCATCGTTATACTATCTGTTTCATATGACTAAAGTATGGACGAAAAATTAGGACTTAGTTGGTGGACCAACCATCCTAGGATTGAGACTCTACCTTGGATACATTAATCATGCCCATGTTATATTAGTCTTAACATGCTTTAGTTTGCGTTTGCGCAGGTCGAAGTGGGTACAAAGTAACACATATTTTTATTTGTGTATTTGCAGGAGCTGCTGCAGGCGGGGGTGGAGGAGGAGGGTCAGCCTCTAGTAAGCCCCCTCCCCATTTACTTATTATTATTATTATTATTATTATTATTATTATTATTATTATTATTATTATTATTATTACTACTACTACTACTACTACTACTACTACTATTACTACTACTACTACTACTACTACTACTACTACTACTATTACTATTTTTTTTGATATTTATGAGTATTTGCAGGAGCTGATGCAGGCAAAGGAGGAGGAGGATGAGCCTCTGGTAAGCTCTCTCTCCATTTAGTTTCTTGTGTGTCTCTCATGCTTTGATGCAAGTGTGTAGATGTATTCTTTGTTGCTAATTACCAGTCTGCTTTCCTTCTTTCCTTCTGACCACCAAATGCAACGCTCTACCATGGGCATATCTGATCGAATTGGCGACCTCAATCATAGGATGGTTTGGTTCATTATGATGCCATCGAATTGTTTTAGTAGGATCAAATTAGGCTTCATGTTTTAATAAAACTAGCAAATGAGCCCGTGCGTTGCAACGGGTGAAAAAAAAACACTTCCTAATCTAATAACCATGAGTCCAAACTTCAGTAGGTCTATGTTCTTTATTTCAACACATGACATTCCATCTATGTTTCTATTTTTCCTTGTTCCCATTCTCGTCGATACTGGCCTCGGTGTTCACACCATCAGAACATGTTTGAATGTTGTCAATCTTAAGAAGTCTCCCTTTCAGCATAGGATGATAAATCTATTTTCTTCTGTGAAGTTCTTAGATATCGTTTTTTCACCATCCTGGTTTTGCCGAAGTGTTCATTTTCAATTCGGAACGGCACCGGTAACGAAGGAAAGACTGATCATGCGCTATTGATTAAGGTCTCATCGCAAATATCATTTTTAAATGGTTAACAGTTAAAAATAATATCATACTCAGATTCTATATTTTTTCTAATCAAATTTCATATATAACATGTTAAATTTGGAGTTGGGGTTAAAAAGTTATGGATTTTTAAAAAATTGATTAATATGTACTGTGGGTTTATTACCAAAAGTTTGAGGGTGTTTTCAGAAAAATAGCATGACGGACCAAGAATACCTATTTTTTTATTAGTAGGTATAGATTGTCATCATAGGGAATGCCATAATGATGGACCCATTGGCTATACATTTCACAGAACAAGATGGGAATGGCAATTGAGCATTGCCTCATAAAATCAGCGACGCTTGTTTTGGGACGGAGGGAGTATATACTAAAAGCACAATAGAGAGGAAAAAAGAACAATATTCCAGAAAATCCGACAAAAAATAGAGATATTTGGCCATTATACCAAATCAGTGACACCTATTTTGGGATGGAGGGAGTAATAGATAGATTTCTCATCTTGTTTGGTTGTGAATTTATTGAAGTGCATCATCATTATAATGTTTCATATGATTAAAGCATGTATAGAAAATTAGGACTTAGTTGATAGACCAACCATCCTATGATTGAGACTACCTTGCGTAAAGCATGCCCATGCTATATTAGTGTTAACATGCTTAAATTTGCATCTGCACAGGTTGAACTTGGTACAAACTAACTGTTATAACTAGATAAGAGGCCCGCGCAAATGCGCAGGGAATATTTTATTTCTTTGTTTAAATGGAAAAAACAATTATGATCTCACAATAGTTATTTGAAGTGTAAGTTTTTGGTGTCATCCATCCCATTATCTGTTTATTAGGAAACAATTCTTTTGTTATAAGAAAGGAAATGGATCAGAGTATCGCATGACTCATATATAATGTCATTATGTGGTTGTCCTCATATTATTTCATCTTCTTTTAAGGCACATGTCTGTGAGGACTAGAATATAATATATAACCAACCATCCTAGGATTGAGACTCTACCTTACATCAAGCAAGCCGATGTTATATTAGCCTTAACATGCATTAGTTTGTTGCACATGTTGAAGTTGGTACAAACTAACACGTTTAATTATTTTTTGGTATCTATGAAGCAATTGCAGGGGCCGCTGCAGGAGGAGGTGGAGGAGAACGATGAGGCGCAAGTAAGCCCCTTCCCAGTTTACTTTCTTGTGGCAGTATCTCATGCTTGGATCTAAGTGGGTCACTTATCAATTGTTGCTAATTTAGCAGCCTGCTTTCCTACTGCCCAGTAAATGCAAGGCTACCATGAGCATATTTCATCGAATTGATAATCTCAATCCTAGAATGGTTTGGTTCATTATGATTCCATCAAATGATTTTGTATCATCATCTTGGCCTTCATCTTGTCATAATACTGCTATGATATATCATGGACCCAACATGTTCCTCAAATAAAATACATTCAACTTTTGTGCCCCTTCATTGTATTTGTGCTATGAGTAGGTATGATTTAACATGTTTCTTTTTTTGCTGCTGATTGCTATTTTGTATCCTGGTTGTACCATTATGTGATATATGAAGCAACTTTTGTGGAGCTAGAATAATATTCAATACAGTACCGGATCTAGGATTTGAGTATTTGACCAATGTGGGTGCATTCATAGACAATATCACAACGGGTAGCAAATTTTTTCTGCCAACCACGTCCAAATAGTTATTAAACTCCCCAGGCATCATAATTTTGTCATATCAGAGCAGAATTTACTAAAGTCATAATGCAAATAGGTCAACTATAGTTTTACACAATAGTTGTGCACTCGCGCCAAGCCACAATGCACGCCCTCGTGTCACCTGCAGCCTTCGAACTCTAGTACTCCACTTGCGATTACTAAGGTTCAGGTGCTTGTAGTTCCTCTTATTCAATTGATGTGAGGTTTGTGTTGGCGTGATTCCTTTGGTAAAAAATTTTGATCCTCCTTGTTGTTTGGCTATACATCATGAATTCCAATGGTGTGCTTGGGCCTTCCACTGGATTGTGTCAAGGGGATGAAAATGTTATTGCTTGCTTGGTTCCCATCATTGTTCTAGAGTGCTTTGCATCTCACCTAAGAGAAATTCATAATCGGTGAAGCAATGTTCAGAATCAATTGCATCAGTTGCAAACTTCGTCTGATGGACCTATTGGTTGTCCTGCCTCGTTGTGTGCCAGGTGATGTTGTTCCCTGAGTGTTGGACTGGAGCCTCTTTCCTTGTGATATCCAATAGCTCTTGTCTTACATCACGTCAACCTGTTTCAGATGATATTCGTGTTCATACAGCCGATGGTACTCCATGCAAGGTCACTCATAAGGGGACCTTTTCGAAATCTCGGTTTGTTGTTTTAGATGTTTTCCTTGGCTCCTAGGCTCTCAATGAACCTCTGTTGGTCAGCTGGCTGATAAGAATTACTTTACTAGATTTGATGACACCATGTGTTATGTGTCGCAAGGTTGTCAGAATCGTGATTCTGTTATACGATCCTACGACTTTACAATCCAAACTAATCCCTATGATTCTATGATTTTTAGTTCCTAGAATCTATGTTTCTACGATCCTGGTAGTGAAGATTCTACGATTTGCAATCCTACCATTGAAGTTCCGATCCTATTCAAAATCACGATTCTGACAACCTTGATGTGTCGTATCGTCTGAGCAAGAGGATCAATTAAAACTAGTCATGATCATAGAGGTCCCTCTATGTTCTTCACACCTTCCACAATTCTCCTTTCACGTCTTCTAAGTTTCCCTTTCTACTGTGATATCGAGATCCACCTC
This sequence comes from Aegilops umbellulata, assembly GCA_032464435.1. Taxonomy (NCBI): domain Eukaryota; kingdom Viridiplantae; phylum Streptophyta; class Magnoliopsida; order Poales; family Poaceae; genus Aegilops; species Aegilops umbellulata. The sequence continues at coordinate 424,192,876 of CP136059.1, forward strand.
ATGTTTTTCCTTTGCCTCATGGCATCATCGTTTAGGTCTTTTATGTGGCTCTCATTTACCAACTCTAGTCCATCAAGCTGTTTTGGGTCATGTCCCTCTAGATGTTGGATTCTAATTTAAGGGTCGTAAGCTAGGAAAACAAATACAACTTTCCTACCCTTCTAACACTAATTGTTTCGTTCATCCTTTTAATTGAGTGCACTCATATGTGTGGGCTCCTTCTCCTTTTGTTTCGAAGGGTGATCGTAAACATTATGTCATCTTTGTTGATGATCATTCTCGATAAACTTGGATATATTTCATGATTTATCGATCTTAATGATTTGTATATATTAGGCTTTTGCATGTATGGTCCATACACGGTTCTCTAGCCCTATACATGCCTTCCGTTCTGACTCAGGGGGAGGGTATTTATCTACCACTTTTTGTGAGTTTCTCTCTTTCGAGGGTACTCTTCCTCAACTTTCATGTCCTGGTGCTCATGCGTAGATTGGTGTTGCTGAGCGTAAGCATCATCATATTACCGAGACAACTCACACCCTTTTGATTTCCTTTGTCCCTACTATTTTCACAGCTATGTATCTTATAAACATCCAACCTTCGTCACGTCTTTAAGGCAAGTGTCCTGGTGAGGTTTTTGTTTGGTTGTCCTCCAACGTATGACCATCTTGGTGTTTTTGGTTGTACTTGCTATGCTTTTTTAGCGCATTGTGAGTATGCCAAGCTGACTACCCAATCTGTCGAGTGCATTTTTCTTGGATATAGCATTGAGCATAAGGGTTATCGTTTCTATGATCGCCATCCATGATCACTCCTCTCTTGAGCTTGATTCTATGTTGGGGCAGCCTGTGATCCTAGTACTTTTCAAGAGGCAGTTATGTTACGAGAGTGGAAATTGGCTATGTCTGAGGATCTTGCATCAGTTTAGAGTACTCATACATGGGATCTGGTACCATTACCTCCTCGGTGGTTCCAATCACTTGCGAATGGGTGTACAAGGTAAAGACAAAGTCTGATGGTTCTATGGAGTGCTATAAGGCTCGACTTGTTGATAGAGGTTATTAGCAGGCTCATGGAAGATACTATGATCATACTTTTGCTCTGGTTCCTCACAATATTTCTGTTCACACTCTAATTGTTGTGGTTGCATCTCGGTATTAGCAAATCGTTCAAATGGATGCAAAAATGCTTTGTTTCCTGGTGGTCTACATGCGGAAGTCTATAGGCAGCCACCTCTAGGTATTGAGCTCCATAATGGGCATGCTTGTCGCCCTCGAAAGGCCCTTTATGGGCTCAAGCAAGCCCCTCGTATTTGGTTTCAGCGGTTTGATTTTCTGGTCTAAGCTGCAGGTTTCTCTTCTAGTGAGGATGATCCTGCACTTCTCACTCATACATCGGACCATGATTGTACCTTGCTTCTTCCCTATCTGGATGATATGTTAATTACTGGAGATGATCAAAAGTATATTGCTTTTGTTAAGAAAACACTGAGTGAGCAATATAAGATGTCAGATTTGGGTTCTCTCCATTATTTTCTAGAAATTGAGGTTGATCGCGCTAATGATGGTTACTATCTCTCAACATTGCTATACTCAGGATTTGATCACATACTCAGGTCTTACTAATACACACACTTCTGCCACACCCATGGTTACTATCTCTCAACATTGCTATACTCAGGATTTGATCACATACTCGGGTCTTACTAATACACACACTTCTGCTACACCCATGCTTATTCTAACTCAACTTGGGTGAGTGAACCTATTAACCGTCGCTCTAGCCTCACTATTGTCTCTTTCTCGACACTTCTCTTCTTACATGGAAGGCCAAGAAACAAACGGATGTGTCTCGTTCTAGTGCTGAAGCTGAGCTTTGTGCCATGGCCACTATCACAACAGAGAACGTATGGCTTCGATGGCTCTTGGCTAATTATGGAGTTTCATGTAATGCACCCACACTTGTTCTTTGCGGTAGTACTACCGGTATCTAGATTGCCAGTGATCAGCCAAGCATGAACTAACCAAGCATATTGGTGTGGACGCCTTATTTACCTTGCTATCACTGTCTACAATCAACTACTCATCTTCAATATGGTCCATCAGAGCTTCAAGTGGCAGATTTCTTCACAAAGTCCCAAACCAGAGAACAACATTGTCTTCATATTCTCAAACTCAATGTTTTAGATCCACCTTCAGTTTGAGATGGTGGTGGTGGTGGTGGTGGTGGTGGTGGTGGTGGTGTGTGTGTGTGTGTGTGTGTGTGTGTGTGTGTGTGGGAGGGGGGGTTAAGAAAATATTTATAGTTGTAGCCCCTGTAGCTTTAAGCCTAAGACCCAGGCCTTCTCTTGCATATGTACTAGCTTCGAGTAAACTTTGTTTTGGCCATTTCGGTTTCCTTAACAATATGAAGCACCTTTTATGGTGCTATAATAAATATGGTAATATGCTATATGAAAAATGAAGTGGCAATTGAAGATACAGAATGGTTTACATGCTGAACTTACAGATTTATGACCGTTCGATGTTTTTTCATGTTGATTCCTTCACCTAGATTTTTACATCCATTATCTCTTAATTTCCTTGATTTTGTGGATATTATTTGTCACTGCTTTGCTGGTCCTTTGTAAAAGGCATTGTGTTTTCATGTAGAAGTTTGTTTGTTCATAAAAATGACAACGACACCAGCAGAAACAAGTGGTCTGGTAGATCTCTTGCATGATTCCCTTAAGCTAACATAACTAACTCATTAATTGGCATCGTACATGTTAGCATCATAGTATGTAGTATTTTCTCAGTTGGTTTTGTATTACAACATCAGCATGTTGACCATCAGTATCTACATCAACATGTTGATCATCAGTACACGTTGACCATCAATGTTTAGGGTGCACAGCTACTACTACATTTGACAAACTGGATTTACCTTTTAACCAAGACCTCCGGTTTATGAATGTTCATTTGTGGGTTATTAATACTCCAGCAATAAAGCTCATGCATATTGTACATTTCTTAAATGGGCTTGCTTGGTAATGCAGCCAGAAGAAGCAGCAGTGTTGGATGCACCGTCACCTCTAGAAAATGTCATGCCCATTATGATGGTTCTTGTTGATGACGAGGAGGAAAGTCAGCTGGTGAGCCACTCTCCACATACTCACAGGTTTATCGGTCTCATAATTTGGTTCAGTTTCTATGTGTGTGCCATTGGTACTGTTTACCACTCCGTTACCTGCAGACCAATATATTCAAGGCAGTGTTTTTAAAATTGGTAACTATCATCACAAGCCAAGAAAACAAATCTTGCTGAATAATACCTGTCATACTTAGTATTTCCTTATCTTTTTTGGCCATGAATTCCTCATCTTGTTTTCCTTGAGGCATTTAGTATGAGAAAAAGGTTGGTCCTAATCTCCTAGTATAAGGATTATAATATTACGAGCTTATTTCAACGGTTATAATTTCTCATCTTTTTTCTATGAATATAGCCAAGGGGACTTCACATTATATTATTTCAAATGACTAAAGTAAAAATATAAAATGAGGAGTAAGTTGATGGACCATCCACCCTAGGATTGAGACTCTCCCTTCCATCAATCATTCCCATGTTATATTAGTCATAACGTGCTCTAGTTTGCGTTTGCACATGTTCATGTGGGTACAGAATAACTGGTTTTTATTTTCAATATTTATGAAGTATTTGCAGGGGCCGGAGCAGGACGAGGAGAATGAAGAGGCTCGGGTCAGCTCCCTCTCCATTTACTTTCTTGTGTTAGTCTCTTGTTATGCAATGCGCCACTGTATTCTTGTTACTAATTTACTAGTCTGCTTCCCTACTGACCAATAAAGGCAAGGCTACCATGGGCATATTTGATCGAATTGACAACCTCAATCTTAGGATGATTAATTTATTTCATTACGATGCCATCAAATAGTTTTTATAGCATCAACTTAGCCGATGTCTTCTAAAGGGAATGCGATAATGACGAACCTGTTAGTTGTACTTTTCACAGAACAAGATGGAAATATTAGTTGAGCATTGCCTCTTACATGTAGTTGCTAGTGCTATTAGATCATACTATATCTGGACCCAACATGTTCCTCAAACGAAATTTGTACCCATTCGTCGATCAAGTGATTGTGTATCCCACCATCCGTGGGTATGATTTAACATCTTTCCTCTTTTTGCTGTTGATTAATTTTCCAATATCCTTGTTGTACTTTTATGTGATATAAAAATATTGATCATGGGCTAGACAGCCCATGACATTTCATTAAAGTGAATTGTGTGTACACACCAAGAATACGAGTCGGGTGGGTGGGCAGTTATCAACACCTGCTGACAACTGGGTGGAGCCACAAATCACTTCTTGTTTGATACATGAAGCACCTTTCATGCTAGAATATAATGGTATATGGAAAATTAACTAGCAATTGAAGTTATAGAATGGTTACCTGCTGATGTTTATTTTATTTCGTAGAGATTACTTGTCACTGCTTAGCTATTTTGTTGGTCTTGTGTAAAATATGTTATTTGCTATTCACAGAAAAAAAAACTTGTTTATTTCTTCAACATTGCCAGCTAAAAGAAGTGAGCTGGTTGATGCCTTATATGTTTATTTAAGATGACATAATTTACGGATGAATTGGCATTGTACATTTTAGCATTGCACTATTTAGTATTTTCTCAGTTGGTTTACAGCTGAAACATGTTGACCATCAGTACTTCTGTAATAATAAAAACATTTAGGGTGCACAAACTGCTTTTACTTCTGATAAATGGGATCTATCTCTAAACTAAGACTTTGGGTTATCAATCTTTAGTTGTGGTTTCTTATTCTCTCCAGTAACAAAGCTCAAGCATATTGTCCACTTCTTATTGGTTGGTAATACAGCAACAAGAAGCAGAAATGATGGAGGAACCGTTAGAAGACTTCAATCCCATTGCGATGGTTGTACCACCATCTGAGGAAGTGGTCCCTATGCTCGTTAACCCGCCTTCTCCAAGAGCGGTGTCGCTAGATCTGGCAGCTACAGGAACTAAGCGCACAAGGCCGTTCTGCTACGGATGGATCTCTGACTCCGAGAGTGATTCTGACTATGAGGAATATCACACGCGTTGATGGCAGCAGGTGCACGTCCTGAAGCTGCTCTTTTGGTATCCGATCTTTCTTTGCTATCTTTTAAGTTGGTAGGAGCCAAATTTCTATTAATAGCCAGTAAGTTCATATTTTCATACTATTGTTACTGCTCTAGCTTTTAATCGAATGAAGATACTCTAGGATTTACGCTTTTCTTGGTTAAGAACACAAGCGTATCATAACAAAGATTAAACGGTAAAAGCAAAACTTGTATGACACTGACAGGAGTTTGAAGTTGTCTTTTGGAAAATGCTTATGATGAAGGCTCCCCCTGTTGAAATGCCGACTAACCATGGTTCGCTCTTTGTGACAGAGAGGGGGCTGATACAAGGCGAAAGCAGTAGAACCGACCTAATCTGTAGAATTTACAATGGCCCATGAATTAGCTCTGCACCAGACAAGTTTGAATCATAGGCGCTTCTCCCATGAAGTATGTAAGAACAACATATATGGGTGCTTCTCATTGTAATTAGGCCGGAAGACTAATATGTTTGTAACTTTGTATGTGTGGCTTCGTCGTGGATGTTTGTTTGTATACATTGTGACTTTCTTGGATTGACCTGGCTGAATATGTCTGAATCAATGTGGTTTTTTGCTTCCCTGGACTTGAAAAAGCTATAACTATTATTCTCTAAGAGATAATGTGGCTCATGTAACTTGAAAAGGCTATATATATATATATATATATATATGTTGCTTCTGCTGGTGTTTTATATAAGAAGGTTTATGCATGCCTATGCTACAAGAAATTCATCATACTTTTCATTAGCTATATACGTTTTCGTTGTATGGCCTGGTACGTACATAAGCTATTCATCAGCCCCTATAATATTTTCTTGATATGCTTTCATGATAATAAATAATAGGGAATCAATTATAACCCGCTGGCGGGAAGAATCTTAACCCGGACGCGCTGTCACCGCTTGATCAAGCGAGATCGTGCGCTCCACAATCTATCTTTTTTTTCTTTGTTTACCTTATCTTCTAACGAATCATTCTCCGCCTCAATTTATTTTTCATCAAAACCACTTATGCCTTCTTCTAGCCACCGGCAGGGCGCTGTCAGTACCTCTACGTGCACCCAGTGCTCTCCTCGATGGACTAACCTTCTCCATTATCCTCACCATCTCCGGTGCTGGACGACGGCGTCGCGAATGCTACAACTGCGTAGCACACAAGCTACAACCAACTCGCTGCGATGCTACAGCCGCATACACTGGAGCTGCAACCAGCGAGGCAACATCGACGAATGCTAATCCGTTCACCACAAAAGCTACAAGCATACTCACCGGAGTTGTAGCCGGGGAACACCGTTGTCAACCATTGCTACAACCAGTTTGCGGTGATGCTACAACCTACGAGTTGATTTGCTGGAACCGGCAACATGTTTTGCTGCATAGGGGCGGAACCACATGGGGCACCAACGCGACATACCACCGAGCCAGGCAATTGCGCCGGAGAGCGGCGAGGGGCAACCATGAGTTGGCCCACGGAGCTGCAAGCAGGAGGCCATCGGAGGGGAGGAGGTGATGAGGCGATGCAGGAAATTGCAGCGAGAGGAATAAGGAACACATGCAAGAGGACTCAATCGTGCAGTATACATATGTGTGCATCGTGAGGATGTGCAGCGACCGGCCGAAACTTCGGCCCATCGACGGGCGCCTAGCGCGGGCCTCAGTAATATCCAGGCTCAAACTACCACGAGTAGCAAACCAACCTGTGGTTGGATGGATGCTTAGAGGGACTGTGGTATCCCAGCCCATCAGGGTTCAAGTCCTGATGCTCGCATTTATTTCTGGATTTATTTCAGGATTTCCGGCGATGCGCTTCAGTGGGAGGAGACGTTCCCGTCGGTGACAACGTGTGCGCGTGTATATGAGCGCTTGCGTATATACTGTGTTATAAAAAACTACCGTGAGTCTACTTTCAGTTTGTTATATATAATCAGCATAACAAGTGTTTACTCGATCCACAAAAAAAACAAGTGTTTACTCAGCAGTAATTGTATTTTCTCCTGATCTTTGAATTAGATGGCCGACGCGGTTTTATCTATACCTAATATTAAAGTACATAAGTCATCTATTTATATCGGTTGATTTTGTATAAATCATAAAGATTGATGGTTGAGATTTAATGGATCTACGATAACTGTTCGGACCAAAATAGGGAGCAAGCAATTTTTCACGCTAAAGTTTCTTACACCATGGGTTCGCTCGCACGCACGCTAAGATTGATGGTTTTTTATGGAACTCGAGCCATGCGTGGGCTTTTATATATGTGTTCGTTTTTTAGAAAAAAAATCTATGCGCTCATCCATTATTTTTTCTGTTCATCATTTGGTTTCAAACAAGCTGATCCCAACACATCTCTAGCAGTTTGTATGCAACATCTCCACGTCTCTTAAATACCTCTTCCAAATCAAAACAATATTCTGATAATCAGTCTTAGCGGAAGGTGGTCTGGACGCAATGGCGCTAAAGTGGGCCGTCCGGTACGCGGCCGCACCGACGCCGGCGCCATCATATTTCCATGTTCCGTCCACGCGATGGACCTCGACACCTTTTGGGTGATGGTCGCCCGCACTTGCGCCATCGCCGGCCGGAGCCTCAGCTGCATCACAACGCGATCGACGGCGATCTACGCGCCATCGCCTTCCTCCACGGCATCGTAGTCATCGCCCAGCCTACCTTCCATGAGCTCCGCCATCCCGGCCGCCGTCACACGCGGCAGCACCTTCGCCGCTAGGTACTGGTCGTTGCCGTACAGGTCTGGCGCTCCAGCAGCCGGCTAGCCAGTGATGGCCTCGAGCAGTATTAGACGTAGGATTTGTGGGAACTGGCTCAACCCTCTGGGGTGGCCTATCACATATATTTATAATGGTACATAATGTATATATTACACAGTTGGGCTACGTTACAAAGTCTAACATCCTCCCTCAATCTCAACTCACTCCTGATGCATCTAGGAGGTTGAGATTGCGCCTACAGACCTCAAACATGGGAGAAGGTAGAGGCTTGGTGAAGATGTCGGCAAGTTGATCCTTTGAGGAGATAGACTTGATCTGTAGTAGCTTCTGTGCAACACGTTCTCTCACAAAATGAAAATCAATCTCAATGTGCTTGGTTCGTGCATGGAACACCGGGTTTGTCGAAAGAAACGTAGCACCGATGTTGTCACACCAAAGAACTGGAGGATGTGACTGAGAGATTCCCAGTTCTCGAGGCAAAGACTCAATCCAGATAAGCTCAGCAGTTGCATTGGCAACTGCTTTGTACTCAGACTCTGTGCTGCTGCGAGAAACAGTGGCTTGCTTGCGCGCACTCCAGGCGATCAAATTAGGACCCAAAAATACAGCATGTCCCTCCGTGGATCGCCTGTCATCTGGACACCCAGCCCAATCAGCATCTGAGAATGCAGAGAGAACAGTTGAGGAACTTGGGCGCAGATGAAGACCATAGGAGACAGTGAGACGCACATACCGAAGAATGCGCTTCACGGCAGACCAGTGCACATCTGTAGGAGCATGAAGATACTGACATACCCTGTTAACCGCAAAGGACAGATCAGGACGGCTGATAGTCAGATACTGCAAGCCACCAACAATACTCCGATATTCCGTAGCATTCGTAGAAGAAAGAGGAGAACCAGTAGTAGCTGAGAGCTTATCCGTAGAGGACATGGGCATAGGTGACGGCTTACACTTGAGCATACCAGCACGGCGCAAGAGATCAAGGGAGTACTTTTTCTGGGTGAGAGCCAAGCTGCCACGAGACTGACGTGCAACCTCAATGCCCAGAAAGAAATGTAGTTGTCCCAAGTCCTTAACCGCAAAATCTCTGCCAAGAACAGTCACCAGAGCATCAGCAGCCATGGCAGAAGAACTGACCAGAATAATATCATCCACGTACACGAGCAAATACACAGTCAGACCGGGCCGCTGAAACAAGAACAGCGAACTGTCAGCTGTCGATGGAACAAATCCATGAGTACGAAGAGCCGACGCAAGACGAGCATGCCAGGCGCGAGGTGCCTATTTCAGTCCATAGATCGCCTTCGTCAGACGACAGAGATGATGAGGTTGATCTGGATCAACAAACCCTGGTGGCTGCCGCATGTAAACCTCCTCTTCAAGCAACCCATGGAGAAAAGCACTCTGCACATCAAGCTGTCGAAGAGACCAACCACGAGAAACGGCAAGAGTCAAAAGAAGCCGGATGGTAGTAGGTTTAACAACCGGGCTGAATGTGTCCTCGTAGTCCAGACCCTGTCGCTGCTTGAACCCTCTAGCCACGAGACGCGCCTTGTAGCGCTCAATAGACCCGTCAGCATGTCTCTTGACTTTGAAAACCCACTTCGAATCAATAATATTGACACGAGGCCGAGGAGGAACCAATGTCCATGTCTCATTATGAAGAAGAGTGTTGTACTCTTGCTCCATAGATGCCCGCCAGTGAGGAACACGCATGGCAGCCTCATAGTGGCGTGGTTCATCAGTTGGATCTGCAACAGAATGAGCAAGACAGGCAGCCAAATATGCGACAGTACCATCATGACGCTGCTTGGGTTGGACAATACCGCTGCGGCTGCGTGTATGCGGGCGATGCGGTTCAACGGGAGCAGGAGCCGGCTGCACCATCATGGGAGAGGAGGACGGCAGATCGGGCGACGAGAGTCCAGGCGAGGACGCAGGCGAGTCGACGATCGGCCCAGCCGACCCAGGTGAAAGGGGCGACAGGGACAGACGAGTGGTTGATGAAGGCGGCGATGGAGGCGAGTCCGGGCGTGGGGGCGGGGACAGAGACCGCTCGGGACGCCCAGGGGAGGGCGGCGGTGTCACGGGCCGCACTGCAGCCTTTGTGGACTGGGCCTCGGATGACACCAGCCCAGCATCAGAGACCAGCGCCGGTCCAGTTGCATGGACAGGTACGGCACCAGAGGCGGTGTCGACGCTGGGTTCATGCACGACAGGAGTTGTATCCGGAAGAAGTTCCAGGCGAGCACCACGTCCAACACCTGCACCATGGTTAGGTAACAACACAGGCGAATATGCAACATCTTCAAATTGGCCAAGCATAAGAGGAGATGAATGCATAGATGGTGGTGTGGAAGGTTGCTGCGGCATGGAAGAAAAGGGAAAAACGTTCTCATCAAAGACAACGTCACGAGATATATAGACACGATTTGTTGGCACATGAAGACACTTGTAGCCTTTATGAAGAGAGCTATAACCTAGAAACACGCATTTCTTGGACCGAAATTCAAGCTTTCTAGAATTATAGGGACCAAGATGGGGCCAACAAGCACACCCGAACACCTTAAAGAAGGTATAATCAGGGATTTCATGCAAAAGGAGCTCAATAGGAGTTTTCATATTAATGACACACGTAGGTAGACGATTAATAAGAGAACATGCTGTGGCAAAGGCATCACTCCAAAAATGAAAGGGTACAGACGCATGAGCCAGGAGTGTGAGTCCGGTCTCAACTATATGTCGATGCTTGCGCTCAATAGCGCCGTTCTGCTGATGTGTATGAGGACGTGATAAACGATGAGAGATCCCAAGCTTGTTAAAGAAAGCATTGAGGTTGCGATATTCGCCCCCCCCCCCCCAATCCGACTGAACATGAATAATCTTATGCTTGAGAAGGCGTTCTACATGCACTTGAAACTGAAGGAATATATCAAACACATCAGATTTGCGCTTAAGAAGATAAAGCCAGGTAAAGCGACTATAGGCATCAACAAAGCTAACATAATAGTTGCGACCACTCACAGAAGTTTGAGTGGGACCCCACACATCCGAAAACACAAGTTCAAGAGGACTCGTTACTTGACGAGTAGAAGAAACAAATGGTAACTAATGACTCTTGCCTTGTTGACAGGCATCACACACGGACATCTCCTTATTACTAGACTCAATAGGCAGCTCATGACGGTGAAGTATATGACGAACTATGGGAGTGGCAGGATGACCAAGGCGAGAGTGCCACTGGGACGGCGACACACGAACACTGTTGGGGAACGTTGCAGAAAATTAAAATTTTTCCTACGGTTTCACCAGGATCCATCTATGAGTTCATCTAGCAACGAGTATTCAGATTAGATAGCATCTACATACCACTTTGTAGATCGCAACGGAAGCGTTCGAGTGAATGTGGATGAGGTAGTCGTACTCGCCGTGATCCAATTCACCGATGATCTAGTGCCGAACGGACGGCACCTCCGCGTTTAACACACGTACGGAAAGCGTAACGTCTCCTCCTTCTTGATCCAGCAAGGCAAAGGAGAGGTTGGGGAAGAAGGTTCCAGCAGCAGCACGACGGCGTGGTGATGGTGGAACTGCAGTACTCCGGCTGAGCTTCGCCGTGCTCAATGGAGGAGGAGGAGGTGTTGGAGAGGGAGAGGGAGGCGCCAGGGCAATGGGTAGTCAGCCCCCCCTCCCCTCCCCCCTTTATATATCCCCTTGGGGGGCGCCGGCCCTAGGAGATGAGATCTCCTAGGGGGGGCGGCGGCCAGGGAAGGGGGGCTTGCCCCCCAAGCAAGGGGGGCGCCCCCTTTAGGGTTTTCCCTCCCCCCCAAACCCTAGGCGCATGGGCCCTTGGGGGGGAGGCGCACCAGCCCACTATGGGCTGGTTCCCTCCCTCATACAGCCCACGGGGCCCTCCGGGATAGGTGGCCCCACCCGGTGGACCCCCCGGGACCCTCCGGTGGTCCCGGTACAATACCGATAACCCCGAAACTTGTCCCGATGTCCGTATGATGACTTTCCATATATAAATCTTTACCTCCGGACCATTTCGAAACTCCTCGTGACGTCCGGGATCTCATCCGGGACTCCGAACAACATTCGGGTTACTGCACATACATATCCCTACAACCCTAGCGTCACCGAACCTTAAGTGTGTAGACCCTACGGGTTCGGGAGACATGCAGACATGACCGAGACGGCTCTCGGGCAATAACCAACAGCGGGATCTGGATACCCATGTTGGCTCCCACATGCTCCACGATGATCTCATCGGATGAACCACGATGTCAAGGATTCAATTAATCCCGTATACGATTCCCTTTGTCAATCGGTATTTTACTTGCCCGAGATTCGATCGTCGGTATCCCAATACCTCGTTCAATCTCGTTACCGGCAAGTCACTTTTCTCGTACCGTAATGCATGATCCTTGTGATCAAACACTTTGATCACCTTGAGCTCATATGATGATGCATTACCGAGAGGGCCCGGTGATACCTCTCCGTCAAGCGAAGTGACAAATCCCAGTCTCGATCCATGTCAACCCAACAGACACTTTCAGATATACCCGTAGCATACCTTTATAGTCACCCAGTTACGTTGTGACGTTTGGCATACCCAAAGCACTCCTACGGTATCCGGGAGTTACACGATCTCATGGTCTAAGGAAAGGATACTTGACATTGGAAAACTCTAGCAAACGAACTATGCGATCTTATGCTATGTTTAGGATTGGGTCTTGTCCATCACATCATTCTCCTAATGATGTGATCCCGTTATCGATGACATCCAATGTCCATAGTCAGGAAACCATGACTATCTGTCGATCAACGAGCTAGTCAACTAGAGGCTCACCAGGGACATGTTTGTTGTCTGTTACTCACACATGTATTACGATTTCCAGATAACACAATTATAGCACGAATAAAGACAATTATCATGAATAAGGAAATATAATAATAATGCTTTTATTATTGCCTCTAGGGCATATTTCCAACAAACACCACTGAAGACGCGCGGGGCGGATGGATCCTCCAAGCGGTACAAGCCATGGCTGAGACGACCACTAAGCAGAATTTCCCGGGTGGCTCGGTCCTTAACAAAAAGATTAAACGGGTGAAATTCACATAGGACATTGTTATCAAGAGTGAGTTTTGGAACAGATAACAAATTAAGAGTCACCGTGGGGACCCGTAAAACATTACGAAGATGAAGCTGCCTAGATGGATGACTAGTTAAGAGAGATGCTTGACCAACGTGAGAGATGGGCATACCTACACCGTTGGCGGTGTGAACCTTGTCGGGACCATAATATGGCTGATTGGTGGATAGCTTGGTGAGCTCGTTCGTCATATGATGCGTGGCGCTAGTGTCCATATACCACGCAGGATCAATCGGATATGACGGTGTATAGCCAGCGTCGACGTGTGTATCCTTGCTCTTAGCAGCAACATGAGCAGGAGGAGGGCCAGAATCCGCCATGGCAAACTGTCGCTCATTGCCTTTTCCATCATTCCCAATACCCAGAAAGCTCCTCTGAAATCTCTTGCGACACCGGGAGGCAAGATGCCTCTCACGCCCGCACAACTGACAGCGGATAGGGCCGCCGCCCGAGGATGGCGCTGGCGGGGTGGTGACGCAAGCAGGCGGTGAGGGCGCAGGGGTGCGCTGACCACGCGAGGCCCAGAAGGCCGCGGGCTGATCGGCGATGAAGTTGGTGGAGCGGCGAGCTTCGATGCGTTGCTCGGTGAAGAGCAGCCGAGAGAAGAGCTCATGCGGCGGAAGTGGCGGCTTGGCATTGTGGACGGCCTCGGCAAGGTTGTCGTAGTCAGCATCGAGACCCTTAATCACATAGCCAGCGAACTCCTCATCACTCAACGGTCGACCGATAGAGGTCAATGTATCCGCCAGAACCTTGAGTTTGTTGAAGTATGTTCTGGCAGAGGAGTCCAGTTTCTTGACATCATCAAGCTTGCTGCGAAGAGCCATCGCGTGAGCAGTGGAGGTCTGGGCAAACGCATGTTCCAGAGTCGTCCACGCATCCAAGGAAGACACAACGAAGAGACAAAGGCCAGCAACCCGGTCTCCAAGGGAACCCTGGATGGCGGAGAGGATTGCTTGGCCCGGTTGCATCCACAAGCGGTGCGCCGGGTTGATGGCCGGGCCATGGACGGTGTGAAGAACCTGCGGCGGACACGGCAGGGAGCCATCGACATAACCAAGGAGGGAGCGGCTGCGGAGCAGCGGTAGAACCTTGGCGCGCCAAAACAGATAGTTGTCCGGCGTGAGACGAGTCGTGATGAGATTGTCGAAGTGGAACGGCCCGGAGGTCAGGGCGGCGTCGGTAGCGGCCACCGCGGGAACCGCCGGGGGTGGGGGTGTCACACCCGCACGCTGATCGTCAGAGACCCCCGAGGCCGCCGGCAAGATGGCGAGTGTCGGGGACGAGCCAGCGGTAGCCGCGGAAGGTGCGAACATCGCGGCGGTGGAGGCCGCCAGGGTCGACGGCGCAGGAGACAGCGGGATCGGGGCAGAAAACAGCGAACCCACCGCCGTCGTGCCGAAGAAGTGCGGCGTCGGCGAGGCATCCGTGCGGGGAGGAAGGTTCAGCAGGGCGGCCAGCGTTGCGGGTATGGTCCCGGAGCTGGCCGAGCTAGACGCGGAAGCGGTCATCGCAGCGGCGGCGGCGGCGGCCCTAGGGCTGGGGGCGCGGCGGCGGCGGCGGCTGAGACGAGGTGGAGTAGGTCCTAGGGTTAGGCTGATACCATATTAGACGTAGGATTTGTGGGAACTGGTTCAACCCTCTGGGGGTGGCCTATCATATATATTTATAGTGGTACATGATGTACATATTACACAGTTGGGCTACGTTACAAAGTCTAACAAGCAGCAGCACGCGAAGCCATACACGTCGGACTTCTTGGACACGATGCCCATGCGGAGGAAGACGGGGCCCACATAGCCCGCGGCGGCGGCCGAGAAGGTGCCCTCGCAAGCCGAGCCCGGGTTGCAGAGCCGCGACCGTCGCCCTCCACGAGCACGTTGGAGGATGAGACGTCGCCGTGCACCATGGAGATGTCGTAATGGGGGTGCTCCGGCGCAATGGACACGTCATGGCGGACGGGCATGCCGTGACGCCAGGTGAGCGGCGGCGTGGTGGAGTGGAGCTGGTCAGCCAGGCTGCCGCCAGGCATGTACTCCAGCACCAGCGCTCCCCACGTCGCACAACACTAGCGCACCACAGCGCATGCTGCTGTCCCGTTGTAAAACCCTGTTGTCCTCGCCCCATCCCATGCACCGCGTGATCCGATCTAGCGATGACGTGGTCGCCATCTGCGTTTTTCTCGGGTCACCTGTCCGTGCCTCTAGCTGGTCTCACATGTATGTCAGTACGTCATCATGGGCACGCGCAGATAAGGAGCGGCTAAGAGCTGGACTATAAGACTCCACGAGGGAAACGAGCCACTAGAGGCAAGAGGGGCACGTCATTGGTACGTGATTGTCTGAAATTTAAACACATGGACAAATTTTCGGTCATTAGATTTTGTTTAGCCACGGTATTGCGCCCACGCCCTTACCTAGCTTGCCAGGAGGGAACACCATCTGCCAAGTATACAAAAATTTTAGAATTGATAACGATTGTAACATCTGATGGAATGACCAAACTCCTGCCATGTCCCGTCCGGCTTCTAAGTACTTCCATCGAACTCCGCCCTCAGTGTGCCTTCCATCCCCAACGATGTTCCGCGGCCCAGTTCCTCGATCTGATCAATCCTGTGCAAAAACGGGTAGGAATATGCGGGGAGGTGTATGGACCAGATGCACAGTGTGAATCTCGTATGGCGGCCATCGTGTCCATTTCCATCATATAAGTGTTTTAAAGTTTTGATTTCGAAATATTCCTTTGCGTGGGCGCAATGAAGGGTGTGACATGCGGTGGCGAGCTCATTGACGTGGGATTGACCATGTTCGGGAGCTTTGTGCTCAGGCGAACACCACTATCATCGTCGGTGAGGATGGCAAGGAGGATAGACACTAAAGGTGGCATGACGTGTTGAAATATATGACATGGACCTGTTGATAGTTTTGTGTTATGCTTATTGTGCAAGAGGTAAGATAAATTATTTCTCCGTTACAACGCACGGGCATATTTACTAGTATGGTCCTAAAAATTTCTTTCGAGCTCCGTCCGAAACGGACTAGAATACCTTGTAAAAACAAGACGAACTCCTCATCAACAATAAATATGCCTGGGAGTGGACGAAGAGAAACGTTCCTTGTAAAGTTTGACCCATCGGTTCTGGGCCCCAAGCCTGCGTCGCCTAACTCGCCGTCGTCTCAACCGAGCTGCACTTCCGCGCTTCCCGCCGAGACCCTTCTCCGCCCAGGTGACGACCAACTTCGCCGCCCCAACTGGCCGCGTTCTTGTCCTCAGTGTTCTCTTATTTTTGTTCCTAGAAGCGACTGCCGACCGACATTATTCATTCCTCGCTTACTTGTTTTGCGTAACTGAAGCAGCTGGTCTCCCAAGCAATTCACTAAAGTGTACGTGCGCCTTCTTTTTAGTTGACCGGACTCCAACAAGCACCATGCCGGGCAAGAGAGGCACGACCTTGCTCGATCACCTTCCCGAGGACATCATCGACAGGATACTCATCCGGTTGCCGCCCAAGGACGTCAGCCGCTGCCGTGCCGCCTGCACATTGGGGCGCAGTGTCACCTCCACGCCTGAATTTATGTCCGAACATCATCGCAGCCAGCCATCGCTCCCAATCATCGACCGGGACGAGCGGCCAGCCAGCCTTGTCGTCGTCCGCGGTGCCGGTGCGAAAACCACCAATCAACAGCTCTGGCCTTTCGTACCGGGTTTCAAACACCGTGAAGTGATTTGTCTTCAAGGCACCTGTGATGGTTTCATCATCGTCTTCGGAAGATTGAGACGTCAATTCAACATCTGCAACCCAGTTATTCGCCAGCATCCTCTCCTACCGCAGCCTCCATTTGGGCAACTCATCTACAACTACGTAATTGGTTTCTACATGCACTGTCCAACTAAAGAATATAGGGTGCTCTGGGTCTCAAAATGCCTTTTTGAATTCAGTTTATACGTCGTCACAGTTGGATCAGACAAGCCGAGGCACATCAGAGTCAGAATGCCAACAGTCTCCTCGGCTTCCATGGAATGGAAGTTACTGGAGATGCTGCTCTGTTCAGCGCCAGTTCAGCACCATGGCAATGTTTATTGGCGTCCTCCTTACCCTTATTATGCCACGCAGATTACAGGACATGGTGAAGACATTATTCCGGTATGTACGTAGAAGTTGAATCATTCCGGTGGATGCGTAGTCCGGCCCAACTGAATCATTCCGGTATGTACTATGCGGGACAGTTGTTCGACATGAAGGGGGCGCTTGCTTTCTCCTGCTTTTTGTTCAAAAACAACACCACTGTAGATGTCTCTGATGATGCAGGATTATGAGGCCGAAATTTGGACCTTTAAGTACCGGATTGACCTAACGAAAGTGGAGGCATCAAAAAAATTGAAATTAACTTCTCTCGAAAAGAAGAGGAAGCCACCACATCATACAGTGGTGATATGGTTCAATGAAATGGCTGTGCTCAACGAGCATGAGCTTTTGATCCAGTTTAATCATAAACACATGTTACACTGTGATATTGATGGCAAGTTCTTAGGAATGGTAAATATTGGAAAGAGACAATATCGTTTGATTCTTACTGGTTATTGCCTCCAAGAGAGCATGATTCCAATTCCGTCTCATGAGATGCTACAAGAAGACGAGGACCCTCCATTGTTCACAAGCCATGTCTGAACTGAATGTTCATGCCGCTTCACTTTGCCCTTGCAATGTCTATCCTCTTTTCTTTACCCCTCATTACTTAGTAATACTGGTAGTAGAACATGCCATGTCATTTGGACGGTCGCAGTAGCACATTAGATTTCATCTTTGCTGATAGCACATTCTTTGTTGTTCAGTATGCAATCGCCCCAACTCCTAAGTACCGCTTTCTTATAGCTCCTGATGTCACATTAACTTTGTGCAAACATGTTTCTTATCACTTAATTAGCACAGATTTGTGTCCTGGGTTTTACATTTTGGGGGAGAAAGAAAGATGTTAAGGATGTGCACTCATGGAGCAAGATAAATATGATGGTTTAACTTAAATACATTGTGTCAGTTTCGGTAATTTAAGACTTGCCACATTTCTTTTCAAGTATGCGTCTGCAATGTTCCCATGTAACTAATTTTCCGAAAGGAACACCTAGCACACTAAATTTATTGCATGAAAGAAACTGTTATCACTTTTGAGAACATGGTTTAACCTTACACTAATAATAAATTGAATGGCTGGCGTGGCGCTGTCACTTTAATGTGTTTGTAACTTATTGGTTTCTTCTAAACCATTCTACTTAAGTGAAAGAAAAATTGTTTCACCCGCAAAAAGTAAACAAAAGATTGTTGCCGATGTGTTCAGGTCTCTGTTTGAGGCAAAAGCCAAGGATGCCCTAATCGCTAAACTGGATGTAAGATACAGGGAATTTCCTGGCGAGTTGTGGCGAGGAGTGTTTTTTTCGCGAATATGCAAAGCTTGCATATCTTTCATTGATGGAAGAGTCGAATAAGAATACAATGACTCCGGATCCAACACACAACGGGAGGCCGAGAGAGAGAAGAAGGGGGGGGGAGGGCCCTAGGGTTACATACTACCGCATGTGGATGTCTTGGTAATGATGTTGGCCAAGCCAAAAGCACCCACTCGCTCCCAAAGACGAGCTTCATCCTTGATGAGCTGTAGGAGATTGGTCAAGGCGTGTTGTAGTCCGTCGAAGACGCTTCCAATGCTTCTATAGAAGCCAACCTGTCAGAAGGAGGAGGGATGAGAGCCCTTTTGGGCAGGAGGATGGGGACATGGCTAGGGTATCTCGCCACCACTCCAGGAAGGGGAAGTTCGGTTGGGGTGGAGCAGCCGTTGAACGACACCACACGAGCACCTCGTGCCAAACTTGGCGGGAGAAGGAGCAGCCGAACAAGAGGTGATGTATGCTCTCCGGTTCTTCTTGGTCGCAGAGGGGCATCTATCCAAGTGGGGTAGACCATGGCGTGCGAGTCTTTCTGCGGTCCAACAACACTCTTGGGAGGCCGGCCACATGAAGAGGCGCCCATCTTTTCCAAGTGAGCTGCCAATGTGGATCTGGCGGCGAGCCAACGAACATGGCAGGGTAGCAGGAGGCGATAATGTAGACTCCAGAACTAGTCCAACGTCAGACAAGCTTGCCAGGGTGCAGGGAGTATGGTATGTCGGAGCAAGTGTCATAGGTCGATGTACTGAACCATGGCTACATTGCCTAGGGCACCATGGATTCCTTCGACCCAAGCTCGGAGAGGTAGCCCGTCATGGACAGTGTGGATCTTGCGGCAGCGAGGAGGGACCATCATGTAAGTAAGAGGGTCAAGCTGAGCGATGCAGCGGCTGGACACCCAGTGGTCCATCCAGAAGAGATAGGATCGGCCATCACTGAGATGCCAGGAAGTAGACACACGGACAGCCTGAACCCCCAGCCACACATGGCGTCCAGAC
This sequence comes from Aegilops umbellulata, assembly GCA_032464435.1. Lineage (NCBI taxonomy): Eukaryota > Viridiplantae > Streptophyta > Magnoliopsida > Poales > Poaceae > Aegilops > Aegilops umbellulata. Next base: position 424,212,358 of record CP136059.1, read on the forward strand.
TCTAAGGAACAAGAAAACTTAGCTCTTTTTTTTTGAGAATCAAGAAAACTTAGCTAAGTTGTGATCATCCCAATCACTACTGGAAACAACGGCTTTGCCGAGTGCCGTAAACACTCGGCAAAGGCTTAAAAAAACTCGGCAAAACCTTTGCCGGGTGTTGCACTCGGCAAAGGACACTTGGCATAGAGCCTTTCGGCAAATAGAATTTCGCCGAGAACCAACCATCGCGCACTCGGCAACGCCTTTGCCGAGCGTTTTTTGTCGTACTCGGCAAATATTGGGACTCGGTGAAACATAACTAACGGATAGCAGAAACAGCAAAAATTGGTACAGTTGCACTCTGCAAAGGTGATGGCTTTCCCGAGTTGTACACTCGGTAAAGATGTTCAGCAAAATTTTAAAAAAACTTCGCCGTTGACGGCGACCGCGATTCATGCCTGCGAGTTACAGTGGCCACCAGCTCGCGAGTCACCACTCGTCTGAGCAATGCGCTCTCCTCTACCAAGCTAGCCGGTCCGCTGCTTGTGTGCTAGCTTGGCCGGTCCGTTGTTGGCTTGCCGGAGAGTGTGGGTGCTGCTGCTCAGCAAGAAGACTCGTCTGTGCGAGATGAGCCTGGCCACCGCTCTTGGTGGCGCCGTCGACGACGCATGTGGCTCGTGGCCTCCGTGGTTGTTGGCGCCGCCGCTCGCCGACGTGTGGTTGGTGAGCTGTTGCCTTCCCGCCGTGTGCTGTGCTGTGTGCATCTGCTGCTGCTGCCGCTGCTGCTTGCAGCTGCCTCGCATCTGCTGCTTCGCTGCTACCTGCATGAGGGAGCTTGGTGGCCGGCCGCCAGCGTACGTGCTGCTAGCTGCTGCTACTTTGCTGCTCGAGAGATGGCATGTGGGCGAGCCAGAGAACGAACGGTGCACACCTGAAGCTGGAGGTGCTCAAGCACTACGCCGGCAGGCTGCTGCAGCTGCTCGAGTCCTCGGCCGGTGTGCTTCAAGTTCTCCATGGCTGCGTGCCTGTGTATGGGTGTGTGGATGTGTGTGATGGTGAGAGAGATGAAAGGGACAAAAGATAAGGTGTGTGTGTGTGGCTGTGCGTAGCATGCATGTGTGTTTGTGTTTGTTTGTGAGAGAGACGTGTGTGGTTCTGATGCATGGAGATTGAGCAGGAGATACGAGATGTGTGGTTGTGTGCTTGCCATGTCATTGATCCGTGGCACAGGCTTCCAACCAATCAGAGACACGCATACTTTACCGAGTGTTGGTCTCGGAAAAGACCTGGTTAAAAAAATCAGCATAAAGTCATTTAAATTGTGGAAGTAGCTAAAAATCTAAAAAATATATAAAACGTGGGAATTAAGCATAATATAAGGTCTACTTACTATGAAAGTTGGAGTGGTACCGTTTTGCACCTTGTTTTTTGCACTTAAATTACTTCACAAAAAATACCATTTTTGACACTTAAAAAATGAAAAATAATTTTGTTTTACGGAAAAGTTGGAAACTCTATTTGACAACATTGTTTGTAATGGCAATATGCACCTGTATGTTTAATTTGGTCATATTATAATAAATTATGCGGTGGATATGGCCATCACCTTGGTCATTTAACTTCAAAGTCATGAAAGTTCAGACGCGATAGCCCATTTTGTGAAGGATCTTTTTTTCAAATTAGTTATATTGAAAGTTTGGCATTTTTCCTCGCAACTAGTGCACATAAAAAGACTCCATGCGAAAGGATTGCATTTTTTTAACTTGTATTATTTTTCTTTTATTTTTTCTAAAACAGGATCAAAATGGTCGACATGGCTATTCATCACAAGGGGTTGAATCTCACAAAAATCTAAGTGGTTCTCCCATATAATGACTACTTGTGTATCTAAAAATATTTTTGCTAATTTTTATGACTGAGCTATCACACACTTGCAGTTCAATTTTGAATTACTTTCGGATATTGACATAAAGTCATTTAAATGTGCGAAAGTAGCTACAAAACTAGAAAATCCATGAAACATGGGAATTGTGCATATAATATGGTCTACTTACTGTGATAATTATGGTGGTGACATTTTGCACCCTGATTTTTGTACTTGCTTCACGAAAAACACCCATTTTTGACACTTAGAAAATGAAAATTAATTTTTTTGTACAAAAAAGTAGGAAACTCTATTTGGCAACATTGTTTGTAATGTGAAGATGAACCTATGTGTCCAATTTGGGGATATTATAATAAACAATGTAATGAATATGACCATCACCTTGGTACTTTGACTTGAAAGCCATGAATGTTCATACACGATAGCCCATTTTGTGAAGGATATTTTTTTCAAATTTATTATATTGAAAGTTTGGTATTTTTCCTCGCAACTAGTACACATTATAGGACTCCATGCGAAAGGATTGCATTTTTTAAACTTGTATACTTTTTCTTTCATTTTTTCCAACACGGGGTCAAAATGGTCAACATGGCTATTCATCACAAGGGGTTGAATCTCACAAAACTCTAAGTGGTTCTCCCATATAATGACTACCTGTGTATCTAAAAATATTTTTTGCTAATTTTTATGACTGAGCTATCACACACTTGCAGTTCAATTTTGAATTACTTTCGGGAAATTGACATAAAGTCATTTAAATGTGCGAAAGTAGCTAAAAACTAGAAAATCCATGAAACTTGGGAATTGTGCATAAAATATGGTCTACTTACTGTGATAATTATGGTGGTGCCATTTTGCACCCTGATTTTTGTAGTTGCTTCACAAAAAGCACCGAGTTTTGACACTTCGAAAATGCAAATTGACTTTTTTGTGCAAAAGAGTAGGAAACTCTATTTAGCAACATTGTTTGTAATGTTAAGATGCACCTATGTGTCTAGTTAATTAGGAAACATTATAATAAACTATGCAATGAATATGGCCATCACCTTGGTCATTTGAGACTATATTGATATTGAGCATGCCAAAAAGTGTAATTAATATGGCTTAAATGAAGAAAAAAATCAACTTGAAAATTCTCCGTCTCGTCAAAATGAACAAATTTGATTTTTGGACCATCTTCATCCGAGGTCATATGCAACCTGTAAAGCCAAAACCATGTAGTTTAGCGAAGACCCCCTTTTGCCGAGTGTGACACTCGGTAAAGACCCCCTTTTACTGAGTGTGACACTCGGTAAAGACTAGTTTGCCGTGTTTTGTTGTTTTACCGAGTGTTTTATCCACAACACTCAGCAAAGTGCCTGTTTGCCGTGTTCCGCGTTTTTGCCGAGTTGGGTACTCGGCAAAGATACTATTGCCGAGTGCCCGATATAATGCACTCGGCAAAGAGCCTAACACTTGGCATATAGGAAAATTCGAGTAGTGAATTATGACAGCCCACATGGGCCTTGAGATTTTCAGAAATTAATTTATATGTATGAGCCCTAGGCCCATCTATAATTCAACATGTGTGGCTCGGCAAATACTTCTGAACCTCTATGAAACTGAAAAAAAGCAGGGGAGAGGGCGGCTGTGCATACAACTACTTTGAAATTGAATTTGACCCCCTAAAAAATTTACAAATGCACCTCACCACCAACTCCCGAATCTGGCAAACAGATCAATCTATCGATCACTCTCCTCAACTCCAAATCCCCGATCTAGCAAGGTCAAAACCCTAGTTCGCTAACTCCGGCGGCCGCCGCTCCCCTCACGAGCGACGCGGCCTCCATCCACCCCCTCAAGCGTGGCCCGGCGGATGGACGCCGCGATCGACCACTTCGGCCAGATGGGCTACCGCAAGGCGGATGTCTGCAGCGTCGTCAACAAACTGCTCAAGGTTGGTTCCGTCATCTCTCCCACCCCCTTTCCCGTGGACGATTTCATCAATCGATTCGGGAGTGGATGCTGATTCCTGTGATTCTTTCCTATGGCTCATCTGTATGTTTAGGTGTATGGGAAGGATGGGTGGTCGTTCCTGGAGGACGGTCGCTACCTTGTGGTGCAGGAAGCACTCTTGGAGATGCAGGTGGAGGAGGAGAAGTTGCAGCTGCAGGTGTTGCTGGAGCAGCAGCTGGAGCAGTACGAGGATGATGATGGTGGTCGTGATGAGGAGGACGAAGCTCAGCTGGTGAGAAAAGATCTTGCTCAATAATACCTGTCAGATGCAGTAATTCCTTATGTTTTTTTTTTGTGGTTATGAATTCATCGACATGTTTGCCTTAACACACTTAGTTTGAGAAAAAGGTTGGTCTAGTATTACGAGGTTATTTCAACTGTCATAACTAGTTAAGATGCCGGCGCAAATGTGTGGGAAACATTTTAACTTTTTTATAAATGGGAAAAAGTTATGATCTCACTATCATTAATTTAAGAGTAAGTCTTTGGTGTCGTCCGTCCCATTGTCTGTTAATATAACAAAGCTCATGCCATCAGATTGCTTTTTATCATCAAATTAGCCTTCATCTTTTAATAAAATTGTCATCATAGGGAATTCCATTATAATGGACCCATTAGCTATACATTTCACAGAACAAAATGGGATAGCAGTTGAGCAATGCCTCATAAAATCAGTGACACTTATTTTGCAATGGAGGGAGTATATATATAGCAAAAGCACAATAGAGAGGAAAAAAGAACGATATTCTAGAAAATCTGACAAAAAATAGAGACATCTGGCCATTATACTAAATCAGCGACACTTATTTTAGAACGGTTGGAATAATAGATATATTTCATCTTGTTTGGCTATGAATTTATTAAATTGCTTGATCATTATACTGTTTCATATGACTAAAGTATAAATAGAAAATTAGGACTTAGTTTATGGACCAACCATCCTAGGATTGAGACTACCTTACATCAAGCATGCCCATGTTATATTATTATGGTACAAACTAACAAGTTTTTTTTGGTATTTACGAAGCAATTGGAGGAGGCGCAGCAGGAGGAGGTGGAGGAGAAGAATGAGGCACAGGTAAGCCCCCTCTTCAGTTTACTTGTATCAGTGTCTCATGCTTTGATCTAAATGTGTCACTTATCCATTGTTACTATTACTAACTTAGCAGCCTGCTTTCCTACTGACCAGTAAAGGCAAGGTTCAATCGAATTGTCACTTGTCCATTGTTACAATGAGGCGTATTTCATCGAATTGATAATCTTAATCCTAGGATGGTTTGGTTCATTATGATTCCATCAAGGGATTTTTGTAGCATCAACGTAGCCTTCATCTTCATCGGAAAAAAGACGTAGCCTTCATCTTCTAAAAATACTGCTATCATATATGATGGACCCAACATGTTCCTAAAAAAATACATTAACTTTTGTACCCCCTTCATCTATCAAGTGATTGTCATATTTGGAATGTGAGTGGGTATGATTTAACATGTTTTTTTTTGCTGCTGATTGCTATTTTAGTATTCTAGCTGTACCATTATGTGATATATGAAGCAACATTTTTGGAGCTAGAATAGCATTGTAATAAAGTGACGGATCTAGGATTTGAGTATTTGACCAATATGGAGGCAATCATAGACAACATCACAATCACAATCACAATAGGTAACATTTTTTTTCTGTCAACCACGTCACAAATACTTATTGAAGTCCTGAGGCATCATAATCTGGCATACCGGATCAGAATTTACCAAAAGTATTATACCTATAGTTCAACAATAGTATTACACAATAGTCGTGAGCTCACACCAAGCGACAAGACACGGCCTGATGTCACCTTTGACGACAACAGTGACATTGAGTCCATGACTTTGTTTTTCTCAATTGTTCATGACCTAGTTGTATTGTGCATGTTTCCATCTGTTTTTAACTTTTTATAGTGGAAGTATCTCGATTGATTTATATATTGACTATAGTAGACATGGAGACTAGATGTGTGCTGGACTAGGTTTTGACTGCATTCTAAATATTTGTGGGGGTCATATTCCCATACTTAATCTGCCCATGTTGTAATATGATATGTATTTCAAGTTAAGCGCCAATTTAAGTTATAAAATGGTTAAGTAGTCTTTTTTTAATTTCTGGTTGATTTCTTCACCCAGATTTTTAGAGTCGTTCTATCTTAATTCCTTGGTTTCGTGGACAGTAGTCGTCGCAGCTTTGCTGGTCTTGTGTAAAGAACATTATTTGATTTTCACATGAAAGCTTGATTACTCATAAAAATAGCAACAATACATGTTGAAACTAGTGGGCTGGTTGATGTGTTCCATGATTCCCTCAAGCTAGCATAATTGACTGATTAACTAGCGTCATACATGTTAGCATTGCACTGTGTAGTATTTTGTCAGTTGATTTTGTAATACAACAAGAACATGTTGACCATCATACATACGTAATAAGAAAAACATTTATGATTCACAAACTGCTGTTACTTGTGAAAAATTGGATTTACCTCTAAACCAAGAACTCGGGTTATGAATGTTTAGTTGTGGTTTCTTAATGTATCTTTCGGAAGGAGTAATTCCTTCCATTTGTTTGGCTATGAATTCCTCGACATGTTTGCCTTAACACATTTAGTTTGAGAAACATGTTGGTCCTAGTACATGAATGCTAATAGTGCGAGGTTATTTCAACTATTATAACAAGTAAGAGGCCCGCGCAAATGCGCGGGAAACATTTTATTTTTTTGTTTAAAATGGAAAAACAATTATGATCCCACTATCATTATTTGAAGTGTAAGATTTTGATGTCATCCATCCCATTATCTGATTATTAGGAAATAATTCTACTGTTTTTTTAGCAACAAACAGTGGGGAAGACCCCCATTGTAATTCTCATTTTCATTATAAATGGGATAGTTACAGATGGATATACAAAGTGGAACATGAAGAAAAGGTAAAAAATCTACAAATGGTCTAGCCAGCTTTGCATGCCCTCCTTCAAACCAGGTTTTGCCTTCTTTATGATCATGCTGAAGTGCTTCTTGAACATGGTTAAGCAGTAGGCCATATTCTTAACCTTGTGATCAAAGATGATGCTATTTCTGTGCTTCCAAAGACTCCAACAGCCAGCTATTAGGCACTCTTTAAAACAACCAAAGTTATCTTGTTTCTGACCTTCTATGAGCATTTCCATCAAGTTATGATCAGTATCCCATTGATAGCCTATGCTCATCCAGAAATTTTGGCTGAAATCACAGCTAAAAAAAAGATGCATTAGATGTTCATTAGGTTCATCATCACATAATTCACACTTACTTGTCTCTATGTAAAAATTCTTCCTGCCTAGCAAATCTCTAGTGTTCAACCTATCTTGCAAGAGAAGCCAAAAGAAGAATTTGTGCCTTGGAAGAGTGTAAGACTTCCATATCCACTGATATGGTTTAGGAGCATCAACAGGGTTTCCCATATATTCAAGATATATTCTCTTATTAGAATACTTTGATCCTCCCCCTTGGAAATTCCATGTATCTGGAGCATTCTGGTTATCTCTGCTATTGATCATCAATCTAAGATTATTACTTTGTTGGACTGCAATTGTGGACATAGGCAGGTGAAAGTCATAAAATTCATTATCTTCCATGTTTGCTGGCAGATGCAATAGTGATATCAAGATATTTTGCATAAGAATATAGCTGGGGCATTGATTGTGAGAGAATATGTGAACACCATTTATCTTACCATAACTTGATTGTATTGCCATATCCAGCAATGCATACTGTCATATCCTTGAAATCTTGCAGGATGGAGCAACAGTCTCTCCACCAGAAGGATCCCACCTTTATAGGGAAACTAGGCACTTCATCATTGTCATAATAATTGTTCTAGATAAGGTTGACCCAAGGGATATCATGCTTGTTGCAGAATTTGAAAAGAAATTTTGTAAGTAGCATTTTGTTTTGTATTCTGAGATCCAGAACCCCCAGACCCCCTGCTTTTTTGGGAAAACAAACATTGTCCCATTTGACAAGGAAGTTGCCTTTTTTATTGATGTCTTTGCCATACCATAGGAAATTTCTACCAGACTTTTCAAAATGGTCCAAAATGGTGAGGGGTACTCTGATGGAGCACATAGCAAAGATTGGCGGTGCTGCAACAATGGACTTGAGATGCACAAGTCTCCCAGAGTAAGACATCAAGGTAGCAATGCCAGAAAGCCTATGATCAAGTCTTGACACCATGGGCATCAAATCAGAAAATTTAGGCCTTGTAGATCCCATTGGAAGACCAAGATAAGTAAATGGCATGGCTTCTTTTTTGCAGTTGAAGGTATTTGCTAGGTCCTGTGCTTTATCATCAGAGATGTTGATAGGTATCATAGAGGATTTACTGAAATTTACAACAAGACCAGTGAATTTGGAAAATTTGTCAAGAATCTCAATAAAATTTCTGATTTGTGTCACATCAGCTGGCAGGATGACTAAGGTATCATCAGCATACTGTGTTATGGGGTAGCTCTCAGTAAAGTTGGTCTCAATAGGCAAAGATAGATGGCCATTCCTCCATGCTTCATTAACCATGATTTGTAATAGTTCTCCAACCATCACATATAGTAAGGGGGAGAAATGATCTCCTTGTCTGACTCCACACTTACATTGTATGCACTTACCAGGCACACCATTTAGTATGACAGAGGTTGTGGCAGTAGATAGGATAGATGTGACCCATCTAATCCATTTGTTGCTAAATCCCAGATGCTTCATCATGAATAGGATGGCCTTATGGTTGACCTTGTCAAAAGACTTAACAAAGTCAATCTTAAAGATGATGATTTCTTTCTTGCACTTGTGGCACATATGTATGTACTCAAAACTCCAAGCAAGGCAGTCTTGTATGTTCCTTGTCTTGATAAAGCCATATTGATTCTTGCTAATTCTAGATATAATAATCTGTTGGGCTCTGTTAGCAAGCAGTTTGGTAAGTATTTTAATAGGCATACTAACAAGAGATATAGGCCTATAATCATCAGGAGTTTCTGGATTATCATTCTTAGGTATCAAAGTTATGTAGGCAGTGTTACAGGTGCAAGAGATACACTTTCATTATAGAAATCACTGATGAACTTGTAGAAATATTGCTTGATGATGTGCCAGCATTTCTTCATAAATAGGCCATTAAAGCCATCAGGGCCAGGTGATTTATCATTGGGCATTTTATTGATGATATCATCAATTTCTTCTTTGGAAAAAGGTCTATCAAGCTCATGTAGATCATCTTCCATAACAAGATGTGATATGTCAAAATTTTGTGTGCAATTTGTTTCAGTGCCAATCCTATTCTTGAAAGATGCCCAAATTTTAGCAACTTTATGATCATGGTCAAATACTTGCTGATCATCAATAGTCTTGAGATAAGTCATGTAGTTGTGCCTAAACACATAGGTGGCAATGGCATGAAAGAATTTAGTGTTTTCATCTCCAAGGTTTGCCCATCTGATGTTAGCCCTAATTCTCCAGTAAATTCTTTTAGCCTCCAGTAACTTGTTTGTGTGTTTGATGAGCAAAACCCTGAAATTCCTTTCAATCCTAGTCAGGGGTCTTTGTTCCTCAAGACCATCCATTAGCTTCACATAAAAACAGCAATTATCAATTATTTTGTTCAATTGGGATTATTGTTTACTCCATGCTTTCAGACCCCTCCTGATAGCTTTAAACTTGGCATTTAGATTTTTAGCAGAGTCGGAGAAGTGAGTGGAATTTAACCAGTGTTTCTCCACAGTCTCAAGAAATCCACTAAATTCAGTCGAATATTCTTCAAATCTGAATATCTGGCTTTTGGGGATGTTGCTGTCAATTTGAATTTTGATAGGCACATGGTCAGATGTAATTTTTGCCAATGGTACAGCCATAGTGGATGGATGAGCAGTAGTCCAGTAGGGGCTGGTAAATATCCAATCTAACTTTTCCAAAAGTGGTTGATCTTGTTTATTACTCCATGTAAAAGATCTTCCTTTGAGGGGGATTTCAACCAGGTCCAGATTGACAATAATATTGTTAAAGGTCATCATACTGGCAGGATCACCACCTGGTTTATTCCTATTTTCAGGGCTTCTAATGAAATTGAAGTCACCAAGAATCATCCATAGCTTAGACTGTTGCATATTCAGATTCATAAGCCAGTTAATGAATTCCAATTTCCCTTCAGTATAGTTGGGCCCATAAACATTAGTGAGGAACCAACATGAGTTATCCAGATTAGATGTAAACTCAATGGTGATCTGATAATAGTTTTGGGAAATTACTTTGCCCTTCATAATGTTTCCATTCCAGATAGTAATCTAAGAAAGGAAATTGATCTAAGTATCGCATGAATCATATATAATATCATTACGTGGTTTTCCGCGTATTATTTCATCTTCTTTTAAGCCACAAGGACGTGAGGACTACAATATCACATATAACATCAAATATGTATTCTGTAAAATTATTTTCAGTGATCCATTGTGTTTTTTAACTTACAGGATTAACCACCCATCCTACGATTGAGACTCTACCTTACATCATGCATGCCGATGTTAAATTAGTCTTAACATGCATTAGTTTGTTGCACAGGTTGAAGTTAGTACAAACTAACACGTTTTTATTTTTTGGAATTTGTGAAGCAATTGCAGGGACCACAGCATTAGGAGGCCGAGGAGAATGATTAGGTGCAGGTAAGTCCCCTGTCCGTTTATTTTCTTGGACCAGTCTCTCATGCTTTGATCTAAGGGTGTCACTTATCCATTGTTCCTAATTTAACAGTCTGCATTCCTACTGCCCAGTAAATGCAAGACTACCATGAGCATATTTCATCGAATTGATAATCTCAATCCTAGATTGGTTTGGTTCATTATGATTCCATCAAATGATTTTGTATCGTCAACTTGGCCTTCATCTTCTCATAATACTGCTATCATATATCATGGACCCAACATGTCCCTCAAATAAAATACATTCAACTTTTGTACCCCCTTCATTGTATTCGCGCTATGAATAGGTATGCTTTAACATGTTTCTTTTTTTGCTGCTGATTGCTATTTTGTATCCTGGCTATACCATTATGTGATATATGAAGCAACTTCTGTGGACCTCGAAAAATTATTTGATTATCCCGAAAAAACTTATTTATTCATAAAATTTGCAACAATACCAGCTGAAACAAGTGGGCTGATTAATGTCGTCCACCATTCCATTAAGCTTCCATTCCATTAAGCTGACATATTTAACTGGTTATCTGGCATCGTACATGTTAGCATTGCACTATGTAGTATTTTCTTAGTTGGTTTTGTAATACAAAATCAAACTATTTCCCGAGGGATATTGGGGAGAAGGGTTTATATGTTTCTTTTATTTTCGACTTTAGGGATAATTTATTTCGCTATCTTCTTCTGATATTGACCGTCGGTACTTAAGTAATAAGAAAAACTTTTATGGTGCACAAACTACTGTTACTTGTCACAAATTGGATTTACCTCTAAACTAAGACCTCATGTTATGAATGTTTAGTTGTGGTTTTGTAATGCTGCAGCAACAAAGCTCATGTATATTGTCTAATTCTTACATGGGCTTGGTACGTAATACAACCAGAAGAATCAACAGTGATGGATGCACTGTTAGAAAATGGCATGCCCATTATGATGGTGGCGGAAATTCACCTGGTGAGCCCACTCTCCACATACTCTCTTGTGTTTTATCCATGTCCCATACTTGGATTCAGTTGTTGTGTGTGTGCCACTGGTACCTATTTACTACTCTGTTACCCACATTCCAATATATTCAAGGCGGTGTTTCTTTAATTAATAACTATGATCCTAAGCCAAGAAAAAATCTTGATCAATAATACATGTCAGATGTAGTAATTCATTATATTTTTTGGCAATGAATTGCTGAATAATAACCTCCATTGTTTCGTGTGCTCACTTAGGTGCTCTTGTCGGATCACTACCAGTGCCATTGAGTCCATGACTTGTGTTTTTCTCAATTGTTGATGACCTAGTTGTATTGTGCGTGTTTCCGACTGCTTCTATAGTGGATGTTTCTTGATTTATTTAGATATTTACTAGAGAGGATATGTCATGATTTATTTTGATATTCACTATCGTAGACATGGAGACTAGAGGTGCGCTGGACTAGGCTTTGGACTGCACTCTAAATTTTCATGGGGGCCATGGCCCACGCTGGATCTGCCCATCTTATAATATGATATATATGGAAAGTTAAGCGTCAATTTAATATGGTTAAGTGATCTTACTCGCTTAATTTCTTTATTTCTAGTTGACTCCTTCACCTGTATTTATAGAGCGAGTGGGATTACTTATCACTGCTTTGCTGGTCATGTGGAAAAAACATTATTGGATTTTCACCTAAAAGCTTGTTTATTCATTTAAATTTCAACAATGTCAGATGAAACAAGTGGGCTCGTTGATGTCTTCCATGATTCCTTAAGCTAACATAATTCACTGGTTATTTGACGCTGTACATGTTAGCATTGCACTATATATGTAGTATTTTCATAGTTGGTTTTGTCATACAACATCAACTATTTCTCGGGGGATAATGACTGATCGAGAAGCTCGATAAACAGAATTCGAGGAGAAGGGTTTATAATTTCCTTTTATTTTCGACTTTAGGGATAATTTCTCTCACTATCTTCTTATGATATTGACCGTTAGAACTTACGTAATCAGAAAAACATCCATGGTGCGCAAATTAGATTTACCTCTAAACCAAGACCTCACGTTATGAACGTTTATTTGTGGTTTCGTCATGCTGCAGCAGCAAAGTTCATGCATATTGTCTAATTTATACATGGTCTTGGTAGGTAATATAGCTAGAAGAAGCAGTAGTGATGGATACAATATTAGAAAATGGCATGCCCATTATGATGGTGCAGGAAATTCACCTGGTGAGTCCACTCTCCACATACCCTCTTGTTTAACCATGTCTCATACTTTGATTCAGTTGTTGTGTGTGTGTGCCACGGATACCTATTTACTACTCTGTTACCCACAGTCCAATATATTGAAGGTGGTGTTTCTTTAATTAACAACTGTCATCACAAGCCAACATAGAAATGTTGCCAAATATCACCTGTCAGATGATTCGTCATATTTTTTGGCAATGAATTGATCTTATTAGTTGGGAAAAAGGTGGGTCCTAGTATATGGATGATAACATTAAATGGTTATTTAAACTGTTATATTTCCACATTTTTATTCTCGATATTTATCAATTTTTTGTAGGACCTGCAGCAGGAGGTGGAGGAGAACACCGATGCTCCTGTAAGATCCCTCTGCATTTACTTTCTTCTGTCAGTGTCTCATGCTTTGATTTAAGTGTTTACTTGTATCCAGTGTTGCTAGTTTAACAATCTGGTTTTCTACTACCCAATAAATGCATGGCTACCATGGGAATATTTCATCTAATCGATAACATTGATCCGAAGATGGTATGCATCATCATGAGGTCATCAAATGATTTTCTAGTGTCAACTTACCCTTATTCTAATTATATTGTAATCATAGGAAACACCATAATATTGAATCTGTTAGGTATATTCTTCATCGAACAAGATGGGAATCTTGAGTTAAATATCAATGTTACTGAAGACGGTCAACATGTTCCTCAAACAAGATGTCGAACCATTAGGTATATTCTTCGTAGAAAAAGACAACACATCCTGGCCCAATATATTCCTCAAACAAAAGACACTCAACTTATGTCCCCCTTTATCTATCAAGTGATTGTAAATTTGCACGTTACTGGGTAGGATATAGCATATGTTTTCTTTTTTGCTGTTGATTACTATGGTAATATCCTTGTTGTATTTCTAAGTTAAATATGTTTTATGAAATATGTATAGCTTTTAGCCCTTATAGCTTTAGGCACAAGATATTGATTTGTCCATTCAAAATACCTTAACATTGTATTAGAACCATGGTTATCTCCTCCGTTACCCTAGATGTACCTCGCTGCCGCCTCCCTTCACCATTAGTTCCCTTTCATCCGCAATCCACCTTTCACCAATCCATGCTAGATTGAGCCTGTCCTTGTCATGTCCAGGTCTAGATCGAGCGACGAATGGTTTTGGTCAGGGGAGCACGCTTGAGTTTCAGATCCAAACCAGAGAACAACACCGTCTTCATATTCTCAAACTCAATGTTTTAAGGCCACCTTGAGTTTGAGGGTGGTGGGGAGGGGGTGTATAGCTTTTAGCCCTTGTAGCTTTAGGCCCAAGATCCAGGTTGGCCTTCTCTTGTATATGTACTAGCTTTCCCTTTGAGTAAAATCATTTTGTCCATTTCAGTTTCCTTAACAATATGAAGCACCTTTGTGGTGCTGGATTAATACAGTAATATGGTATATGAAAAGTGAACTGGAAATTGAAGATAAATAATGGTTTACATGCTGAACTGACAGATTTATGATCATTTGATGTTTCCTCATGTTGGTTCCTTCACCTAGATTTGTACATCCATTATTTCTTAATTTCCCTGATTTTGTGGAGATTACTTGTCACTGCTTTGCTGGTCTTGTGTAAAAATCATAGTGTTTCCACGTAAAAGCTTGGTTATTCATAAAAATGACAACAACGTCAGCTGAAAGAAGTGGTTTGGTTGATGTCTTGCATGATCCCATTAAGCTAACATAATTGACTTATTAATTGGCGTCGTACATGTTAGGATTGCACTGTGTAGTATTTCTCTGGTTGTTTTGTATTACAACATTAACATGTTGACCATCGGTACATAACCATGTTGATCAGCAGTACATGTTGACCAATGTTTAGTTGTGGTTTTATTATGCTGCAGCAACAAAGCACATGCATATTGTCTGATTCATACATGGGCTTGGTAGGAAATACAACCACAAGAAGCGGCAGTGATGGATGCACCATTCGAAAATGGCATGCCCATTATGATGGTGGGGGAAATTCACCAGGTGAAACCACTCTCCACATACTGTTGTGTTTATCCATGTCCCATACTTCGATTCAGTTGTTGTGTGTGTGCCACTGGTACCAATTTATTACTCTGTTACCCACAATCTAATATATTCAAGGCGGTATTTCTTTAATTAAGAACTGTCATCCTAAGCAAAGAAAAATATCTTGATCAATAATACCTGTTAGATGTAATAATTCGTTATATTTTTCGGCAATGAATTGCTCAACAATACCCTCCATTGTTTCGCTAGCTCACTTAGTTGCTCTTGTTGGATCGCCACCGGTGCCATTGAGTCCATGACTTGGGGTTTTCTCAATTGCTGGTGACCTAGTTGTATTACGCGTGTTTCCGTCTGCTTCTATAGTGGATGTGTCTTGATTTATTTAGATATTTACTAGAGGATTTCTTTGATTTATTTAGATATTTACTATAGTAGACATGGAGACTAGAGGTGTGCCGGACTAGGCTTTGGAATACACTCTAAATGTTCATGGGGGCCATGGCCCAAGCTGGATCTGCCCATGTTGTAATATGATATATGTTTGGAAAGTTAAGCGTCAATTTAATTTCTTTATTTCTACTTGATTCGTTCAGCTAGATTTGTCGAGCGAGTGTGATTACTCTGTCACTGCTTTGCTGGTCTTGTGGAAAAAACATTATTTGATTTTCACGTAAAAGCTTGTTTATTCATAAAATTTCAACAATGCCAGATGGAACAAGTGAGTTGGTTGATATCGTCCATGATTTCTTGAGCTAACATGATTCGCTGGTTATTTTGTGCCGTACATGTTAGCATTACACTATGTAGTATTTTCTTAGTTTGTTTTGTAATACAACATCAACTATTTCTCGAGGGATAATGACTGATCGAGAAGCTCGATAAACATAATTCGAGGAGAAGGGTTTATAAGTACCTTTTATTTTTGACTTTAGGAATAATTTCTTTCGCTATCTTCTTCTGATATTGACCGTGAGTACTTATGTAATAAGAAAAACTTTCATGGTGCACAAAATGCTATTACTAGTCACAAATTGGATTTACCTCTAAAGCAAGACCTCGCGTTATGAATGTTTGTTTGTGATTTTCTAATGCTGCAGCAACAAAGCTCATGCATGTTGGCTAATTCTTACATGGGTTTTGTAGGTAATATAGCCAGAAGAAGCAGTAGTGATGGATGCACCATTAGAAAATGGCATGCTCATTATGATGATGGAGAAAATTCATAGGGTGAGTCCACTCTCCACATACTCTTGTGTGTTTATCCATGTCTCATACTTTGATTCAGTTGTTGTGTGTGTGCCATGGGTACCTATTTTACTACTCTGTCACCCACATTCCAATATATTCAAGGTGGTGTTTCTTTAATTAACAACGGTCATCACAAGCCAACAAAGAAATCTTGCTCAATAATACCTGTCAGATGATTCGCCATATTTTTTGGCAATGAATCGATCTTATTAGTTGGGAAAAAGGTTGGTCCAAGTATATGGTTGATAACATTACATGGTTATCTAAACTGTTATATTTCCACATGTTTTTTTCTATGAATTTATTGAATTGTTTCATCATTATACTATATATGTCATATTACTATAATGTGAATAGAAAATTAGGTTTGATGGATCGACCATCCTAGGATCAAGACTCTCCCTTAACTCAAGCATGCACATGTTATATTTTTCTTACAAAGTAACACATTCAAATTCTTGATATTTATCAATATTTTGTAGGACCTGCAGCAGGAGGTGGAGGAGAACACCGAGGCTCCGGTAAGATCCCTCTCCATTTACTTTCTTGTGTCAGTGTCTCATGCTTTGATTTAAGTGTCTAAATGTATCCATTGTTGCAAATTTAACAGTCTTGTTTTCTACTGCCCAATAAATGCATGGATACCATGGGAATAATTCATCTAAACGATAACATCGATCCTAAGATGGTGTGCTTCATAATGAGGTTATCAAATGATTTTATAGCGTCAACTTACCCTTGTTCTAATTATATTGTAATCATAGAAAACACCATAATGCTGAATCTGTTAGGTATATTCTTCATCGAACAAGATGGGAATAACACTTGAGAGAAATATCAGTGTTAGTGAAGACGGTCAACTAGTTCCTCAAACAAGATGGGAATGACACCATAATGTCGAGTTCGTTAGCTATATTCTTCGTAGAAAAAGACCACACATCCCGGGCCCAACATATTCCTCAAACAAAAGACACTCAACTTTTGCCCCCCCCCCTTTATCTCCCAAGTGATTGTGCATTTGCACGTTAGTGGGTAGGATTTAACATATGTTATCTTTTTTGTTGTTGATTACTATGGTAATATACTTATTGTACTTCTATGTGAAATATGTTTTATGAAATATGTATCGATTTTAGCCCTTATAGCTTTAGGCCCAAGAAATTGATTTGGCCATTCAAAATTTCTTAACATGGTATTAGAGCCATGGATATCTCCTTCGTAACCCTAGATGTACCTCGCAGTTGCCTCCCATCTCATCACCAGTTCTCTTTCATCCCCAATCCACCTTTCACTCGTTTATGCTCGATTGAGCATGTCCTTGTCGTGTCCAGGTCTGACTCCAGCGCCGGGAGGTTTTGGTCTGGGGAGCGCCCTTGAGTTTCAGATCCAAACCAGAGAACAACATCATCTTCATATTCTCAAACTCAATGTTGTAGAGCCACCTTGAGTCTGAGGGTGGTGGGGAGGGGTTGTAAAGCTTTTAGCCCTTTTAGCTTTAGGCCCAAGTCCTAGGTCGGCCTTCTCTTGTATATGTACTAGCTTTCGCTTTGAATAAAATCCTTTTGCCCACTGTAGTTTCTTTAACAATATGAAGCACCTTTTGTGGTCCTGGAATAAATATGGTAATATGGTATATGAAACGTGAACTGGAAATTGAAGATAAATAATGGTTTACATGCTAAACTTACAAATTTATGATCATTCGATGTTTCTTCATGTTGGTTCCTTCACCTAGATTTGTACATCCATTATCTCTTAGTTTCCTCGATTTTGTGGTGATTACTTGTCACTCCTTAGCTAGTCTTATGTAAAAAGCATAGTATTTCCACGCAAAAGCTTGGTTATTCATCGAAATAACAACAATGCTAGTAGAAAGAAGTGGTTTGGTAGATGTCTTGCATGATTCCCTTAAGTTAACATAATTGATTTATCAATTGCCGTCATACATGTTAGCATTGCACTATGTAGTATTTCTCGGTTGCTTTTGTATTACAACATCAACATGTTGACCATCAGTCCATAAACATGTTGATCATCAGTGCATGTTGACCATCAACATTTAGGGTGCAGAAATTTTCTTACATTTAACAAATTGGATTTACCTTTTAACCAAGACCTTGGCTTTATGAATGTTTACTTGTGGTTTATTAATTCCCCCGCAACAAAGGTCATGCATGTTGTCCAATTCTTACATGGGCTTTGTTGGTAATACCGCCAGAAGAAGCACCATTAGAAAATGCAGTGCCCATTGTGGTTGCTCTCGTTTATGCCGAGGAGGAAACTCACTTGGTGAGCCCACTCTTCGCATACTCTCATGTTTATCGATGTCTCATACTTTGGTTCAATTTATGTGTGTGTGCCATTGGTTACAATTTACCACTCTGTTACCTACAGACCAATATACTCAAGGCAGTGTTAAGAAAATATGTATAGCTTTTAACCCTTGTAGCTTTAGGACCAAGACCCCGGCCGGCCTTCTCTTGTATATGTACTAGCTTTCCCTTTAAGTAAAATCATTTTGCCCATTTGGGTTTCCTTAACAATATGAAGCACTTTTTTTGGTGCTCGAATAAAAATGGTAATATGGTATATGAAAAGTGAAGTACCAGTTGAAGATATATAATGGTTTATATGCTGAACTTACAGATTTATGACCACTCGATGTTCCTTCATGTTGATTCCTTCACCTAGATTTTTACAACCATTATCTCTTAATTTCCTTGATTTCGCGGAGATTACTTGTCATTGCCTTTGCTGGTCTTCTGTAAAATCTAGTGTTTCCACGTAAAAGCTTGGTTATTCATAAAAATGACAACAACGCCAGCTGAAAGAACTGGTTTGGTTGATGTCTTGCATGATTCCATTAAGCTAACATAATTGACTTATTAATTGGCGTCGTACATCATAGCATTGCACTATGTAGTATTTCTCGGGTTATGTTGTATTACAGCATTAACATGTTGACCATCGGTACATAAACATGTTGGTTAGCAGTACATGTTGACCATAAACGTTTGGGGTGCTCAACTTCTCTTACATTAGAAAAATTGGACTTTCTTTAACTAAGAATACTCATCCTAAGCCAAACAAAAATTTGATCAATAATACGTGTCAGATGTAGTAATTCGTTATATTTTTTGGCAATGAATTGCTCAATAATACCCTCCAATGTTTCGCATGCTCGCTTAGTTGTTCTTATGGGATCGCTACCGGTGCCATTGAGTCCATGACTTGGGTCTTTCTGAATTGTTGGTGGCGTAGTTGTATTGCGCGTGTTTCCGTCTGCTTCTATAGTGGATGTGTCTTGATTTATGTTGATATTAACTATAGAGGATATGTCTTGATTTATTTAGATATTTACTATAGTAGACATGGAGACTAGAGGTGTGATGGACTAGGCTTTGGACTGCACTCTAAATGTTCATGGGGGCCATGGCCAAGGCTGGATCTGCCCATGTGGTAATATGATATGCATGGAAAGTTAAGCGTCAATTTAATATGGTTAAGTGATCTTACTCGCTTAATTTCTGTATTTCTAGTTGATTCCTTCTCCTAGATTTGTAGAGCGAGTGGGACTACTTGTCACTGCTTTGCTGGTCTTGTGGAAAAAACATAATTTGATTTTCACGTAAAAGCTTGTTTTTTCATAAAAATTTCAACAATGCTAGATGGAACAAGTGGGCTTAACTGTTGTTACTTGTCACAAATTGGATTTACCTCTAAACCTAGATCTCATGTTATGAATGTTTAGTTGTGGTTTTGTAATGCTGCAGCAACAAAGGTCGTGCATATTTTCTAATTCTAACATGGGCTTGGTAGGTAATACAGCTAGAAGAAGCAGCAGTGATGGATGCACCATTAGAAAATAGCATGCCCATGATGATGGTGGAGGAAATTCACCGGGTGAGTCCACTCTCCACATACGCTCTTGTGTTTATCCATGTCTCATACTTTGATTCAGTTGTTGTGTGTGCGCCACGAGTACCTATTTACTACTCCCTCCGTTCCAAAATAGATGACCCAGCTTTGTACTAAAGTTAGTACAAAGTTGGGTCATCTATTTTGGAACGGAGGGAGTACTTGTTACCCATAGTCCAATATATTCAAGGTAGTGTTTCTTTAATTAACAACTGTCATCACAAGCCAAGAAAGAAATCTTGCTCAATAATACCTGTCAGATGATTCGTCATATTTTTTTCGGCAATGAATTGATCTTATTAGTTGGGAAAAAGGTTGGTCCTAGTATATGGATGATAACATTTCGTGGTTATTTAAATGGTTATATTTCAACATCTTGTTTGTTTATTAATTTATTGAATTGCTTCATCACTATACTATATACTATAGTGCGAATAGAAAATTAGGACAGAGTTGATGGATCGGCCATCCTAGGATCAAGACTCTCCCTTAACTCAAGCATGGACATGTTATATTTGTATTACAGAGTAATATTCCTGATATTTGCGAATTTTTTGTAGGACCTGCAGCAGGAGGTGGAGGAGAACACCGAGGCTCCGGTAAGATCCCTCTCCATTTACTTTCTTGTGTCAGTGTCTCATGCTTTGATTTAAGTGTCTAAATATATCCATTGTTGCAAATTTAACAGTCTGGTTTTCTACTGCCCAATAAATGCATGGATACCATGGGAATAATTCATCTAAACGATAACATCGATCCTAAGATGGTGTGCTTCATAATGAGGTTATCAGATGATTTTCTAGCGTCAACTTACCCTTGGTCTAATTATATTGTAATCGTAGGAAACACCATAATGCTGAATCTGTTAGGTATATTCTTCATCGAACAAGATGGGAATAACACTTGACATAAATATCAGTGTTAGTGAAGACGGTCAACATGTTCCTCAAACAAGATGGGAATGACACCATAATGTCAAACCCGTTAGCTATATTCTTCGTACGAAAGGACCACACATCCCCGGACCAACATATTCCTCAAACAAAAGACACGCAACTTTTGTGCCCCTTTATATATCAAATGATTGTGCATTTCCACATTAGTGGGTAGGATTTAACATATATTTTCTTTTTTGCTATTGATTACTATGGTAATATCCTTGTTGTATTTCTATGTGGAATATGTTTTATGAAATATGTATAGCTTTTAGCCCTTATAGCTTTAGGCACAAGAAGTTGATTTGGCCATCCAAAATTCCTTTAAATGGTATTACAGCCATGGTTATATCCTCCGTAACCCTAGATGTACCTCGCCGCCGCCTACCATCACCACCAGTTCCCTTTCATCCCCAATCCACCTTTCACCGGTCCATGCTCGAATCAACCTGTGCTTGATGGGTCCATGTCTGACTCGAGCATCGGACAGTTTTGGTCACGGGAGCGCGCTTGAGTTTCAGATCCAAACCAGAGAACAACATCGTCTTCATATTCTCAAACTCAATGTTTTAGAGCCACCTTGAGTTTGAGGATAGTGGGGACGGGGTTGTATAGCTTTTAGCCCTTGTAGCTTTAGGACCAAGACCTAGGTCGGTCTTCTCTTGTATATATACTAGCTTTCACTTTGAGTAAATTTATTTTGCCCATTTTAGTTTCAATATGGTAATATGGTATATGAAAAGTGAACTGGAAATTGAAGATAAATAATGGTTTACATGCTGAACTTACAGATTTATGATCATTCGATGTTTCTTCATGTTGGTTCCTTCACCTAGATTTGTACATCCATTATCACTTAATTTCCTTGATTTTGTGGTGATTACTTGTCACTGGTTTGCTGGTCTTATGTAAAAATCATAGTGTTTCCACGCAAAAGCTTGGTTAATTATCAAAATGACAACAATGCCAGCAGAAAGATGTGGTTTGGTAGATGTCTTGCATGATTCCCTTAAATTTACATAATTGATTTATCAATTGGCGTCGTACATGTTAGCATCGCACTATGTAGTATTTCTCGGTTGGTTTTGTATTACAACATCAACATGTTGACCTTCAGTACATAAACACGTTGATCATCAGTGCATGTTGACCATCAACATTTAGGGTGCACAACTTTTCATACATTTAACAAACTGGATTTACCTTTTAACCAAGACCTCGGGTTTATGAATGTTTACTTGTGGTTTATTAATGCCCCCGCAACAAAGCTCATGCATGTTGTCCAGTTCTTACATGAGCTTTGTCGGTACTACGGCCAGAAGAAGCAGCAGTGCTGGAAGCACCTTTAGGAAATGCAATGCCCATTGGGGTGGCTCTCGTTGATGTCGAGGAGGACACTCAGTTGGTGAGCCCACTCTTAGCATACACTCATGTTTATCGATGTCTCATACTTTGGTTCAATTTATGTGTGTGTGCCATTGGTTAAAATTTACCACCCTATTACCTACAGACCAATATATTCACGGCGGTGTTAAGAAAATATGTATAGCTTTTAGCCCTTGTACCTTTAGGCCCAAGACCCCGGCCGACCTTCTCTTGTATATGTACTAGCTTTCCCTTTAAGTAAAATCATTCTGCCCATTTCGGTTTCCTTAACAATATGAAGCACTTTTTGTGGTGCTAGAATTAAAATGGTAATATGGTATATGAAAAGTGGACTACCAATTGAAGATATATAATGGTTACATGCTGAACTTACAGATTTATGATCATTTGATGTTCCTTCATGTTGATTCCTTCACCTAGATTTTTACGACATGATCTCTTAATTTCCTTGATTTCGTGGAGGTTACTTGTCACTTCTTTGCTGGTCTTCTGTAAAAATCATAGTGTTTCCACGTAAAAGCTTGGTTATTCTTAAAAATGACAACAACACAAGCTGAAAGAACCGGTTTTGTTGATGTCTTGCATGATTCCCTTAAGCTAACATAATTGACTTATTAATTGGCGTCGTACATCATAGCATTGCACTATGTAGTATTTCTCGGGTTATTTTGTGTTACAACATTAACATGTTGACCATCGATACATAAACATGTTGATCAGCAATACATGTTGACCATCAACGTTTGGGGTGCACAACTTCTTTGACATTAGAAAAATCGGAGTTACCTCTGAACTAATACCTCATGTTATGAATGTTTAGTTGTGGTTTTGTATTGCGGCAGCAACATAGCTCGTGCATATTGTCTAATTCTTACATGGGCTTGGTAGGTAATACGACCAGAAGAAGCCATAGTGATGGATGCACCGTTAGAAAAATGGCATGCCCATTATGATGGTGGAGGAAATTCACCTGGTAAGCCCACTCTCCACATACTCCCTTGTGTTTATCCATGTCTCATACTTTGATTCAGTTGTTGTGTGTGTGCCACTGGGACATATTTACTACTCTATTACCCACAATACAGTATATTCAAGGCAGTGTTTCTTTAATTAAGAATTGTCATCCTAAGCCAAGAAAAAAATCTTGATCTATAATACCTGTTAGATTTAGTAATTCATTATATTTTTTGGCAATGAATTGCTCAATAATACCCTCTATTGTTTTGCGTGCTCGCTTAGTTGTACTTGTTGGATCTCTACCGGTGCCATTGAGTCCATGACTTGGGTTTTTCTCAATTATTGGTGACCTAGTTGTATTGCGCGTGTTTCCGTCTACTTCTATAGTGGATGTGTCTTGATTTATGTAGATATTTACTATAGAGGATACGTCTTGATTTGTTTACATATTTACTATAGTAGACATGGAGACTAGTGGTGTGATGGACTAGGCTTTGGACTGCACTCTAAATGTTCATGGGAGCCATGGCCCAAGCTGGATCTGCCCATGTGGTAATATGATGTGTATGGAAAGTTAAGCGTCAATTTAATATGGTCAAGTGATCTTACTCTCTTAATTTCTTTATTTCTAGTTAATTCCTTCACCTAGATTTGTAGAGCGAGTGGGATTACCTGTCACTCCTTTGGTGGTCTTGTGGAAAAAACATTATTTGATTTTCACGTAAAAGCTTGTTTATTCATAAAAATTTCAACAAAACTAGATGGAACAAGTGGGCTGAACTATTGTTACTTGTCACAAATTGGATTTACCTCTAGACCTAGACCTCATGTTCTGAATGTTTAGTTGTGGTTTTGTAATGCTGCAGCAACAAAGGTCATGCATATTTTCTAATTCTTACATGGGCTAGGTAGGTAATACAACCAGAAGAAGCAGCAGTGATGGATGCACCCTTTGAAAATGGCATGCCCATTATGATGGTGGAGGAAATTCACCGGGTGAGTCCACTCTCCACACACGCTCTTGTGTTTGTCCATGTCTCATACTTTGATTCAGTTGTTGTGTGTGCGCCACGGGTACCTATTTACTACTCTGTTACCCATAGTCCAATATATTCAAGGTGGTGTTTCTTTAATTAACAACTGTCATCACAAGCCAACAAAGAAATCTTGCTCAATAATACCTGTCAGATGATTCGTCATATTTTTTCACCAATGAATTGATCTTATTAGTTGGGAAAAAGGTTAGTCTGAGTATATGGATGATAACACTTCGTGGTTATTTAAACTGTTATATTTCAACATCTTGTTTGTCTATGAATTTATTGAATTGCTTCATCACCATACTATATACTATAGTGCGAATAGAAAATTCGGACAGAGTTGATGGATCGGCCATCCTAGGATCAAGACTCTCCCTTAACTCAAGCATGGGCATGTTATATTTGTATTACAAAGTAATATTCTCGATATTTGTCAATTTTTTGTAGGACCTGCAGCACGAGGTGGACGAGAACACCGAGGCTCCGGTAAGATCCCTCTCCATTTACTTTCTTGTGTCAGTGTCTCATGCTTTGATTTAAGTGTTTAAATGTCTCCATTGTTGCTAATTTAACATTCTGGTTTTCTACTTCCCAATAAATGCATGGATACCATGGGAATATTTCATCTAATGGATAACATCGATGCTAAGATGGTGTGCTTCATAATGAGGTTATCAAATGATTTTCTAGCATCAACTTACCCTTATTCTAATTATATTGTAATCATAGGAAACACCATAATGCTGAATTTGTTAGGTATATTCTTTATCGAACAAGATGGGAATAACACTTGAGAAAAATATCAGTGTTAGTGAAGACGGTCAACATGTTTGTCAAACAAGATGGGAATGACAACATAATGTCGAGTTAGTTAGCTATATTCTTCGTAGAAAAAGACCACACATCCCGGGCCCAACATATTCCTCAAACAAAAGACACTCAACTTTTGTCCCCTTTATCTATCAAATGATTGTGCGTTTGCACATTAGTGGGTAGGATTTTACATATATCTTCTTTTGTGTTGTTGATTACCATGGTAATATCCTTGTTGTATTTCTATGTGCAATATGTTTTATGAAATATGTATAGCTTTTAGCACTTATAGCTTTAGGCCCAAGAAGTTGATTTGGCCATTCAAAATTCTTTAAAATGGTATTAGAGTCGTTGTTATCTCCTCTGTAACCCTATATGTACCTCGCCGCCGCCTCCCATCACCACCAGCTCCTTTTCATCCCCAATCCACCTTTCACAGGTCTGACTTTAGCGTCGGACGGTTTTGGTCATAGGAGCGCACTTGAGTTTCAGATCCAAACCAGAAAACAACATCGTCTTCATATTCTCAAACACAATGTTTTAGAGCCACCTTGAGTTTAAGGGTGGTGGGGAGGGGGGTTGTATAGCTTTTAGCCCTTGTAGCTTTAGGCCCAAGACCCAGTTCGGTCTTCTCTTGTATATGTACTAGCTTTCACTTTGAGTAAAATCGTTTGGCCATTTTAGTTTCAATATGAAGCACCTTTTCTGGTGCTGGCGTAAATAAGGTAATATGGTATATGAAAAGTGAACTCGAAATTGAAGATAAATAATGGTTTGCATGCCGAACTTTCAGATTTATGATAATTCAATGTTTATTCATGTTGGTTCCTTCACCTAGATTTGCACATCCGTTATCTCTTAATTTCCTTGATTTTGTGGCGATTACTTGTCACTAGTTTGCTGGTCTTGTGTAAAAAGCATAGTGTTTCCACGCAAAAGCTTGGTTATTCATCAAAATGACACCAACGACAACAGAAAGATGTGGTTTGATAGATGTCTTGCATGATTCCCTTAAGTTGACATAATTTATTTATCAATTGGCGTTGTACATGTTAGCATTGCACTATGTAGTATTTTTCGGTTGGTTTTGTATTACAACATCAACATGTTGACCATCAGTACATAAACATGTTGATCATCAGTGCATGTTGACCATCAACATTTACGGTGCACAACTTTTCATACATTTAACAAACTGGATTTACCTTTTAACCAGGACCTCGGGTTTATGAATGTTTACTTGTGGTTTATTAATGCCCCCACAACAAAGCTCATGCATGTTGTCCAATTATTTCATGGGCTTTGTTGGTACTACAGCCAGAAGAAGCAGTAGTGCTGGAAGCACCTTTAGAAAATGCAATGCCCATTGTGGTGGCTCTCATTGGTGCCGAGGAGGACACTCAGTTGGTGAGCCCACTCTTAGCATACACTCATGTTTATCGACGTCTCATACTTTGGTTCAATTTATGTGTGTGCGCCATTGGTTAAAATTTACCACCCTATTACCTACAGACCAATATATTCAAGGCGGTGTTAAGAAAATATGTATAGCTTTTAGCCCTTGTACCTTTAGGCCCAAGACCCCGGCCGACCTTCTCTTGTATATGTACTAGCTTTCCCTTTAAGTAAAATCATTCTGCCCATTTCGGTTTCCTTAACAATATGAAGCACTTTTTGTGGTGCTAGAATAAAAATGGTAATATGGTATATGAAAAGTGGACTACCAATTGAAGATATATAATGGTCACATGCTGAACTTACAGATTTATGATCATTCGATGTTCCTTCATGTTGATTCCTTCACCTAGATTTTTACAACATGATCTCTTAATTTCCTTGATTTCGTGGAGGTTACTTGTCACTTCTTTGCTGGTCTTCTATAAAAATCATAGTGTTTCCACGTAAAAGCTTGGTTATTCTTAAAAATGACAACAACACCAGCTGAAAGAACCAGTTTTGTTGATGTCTTGCATGATTCCCTTAAGCTAACATAATTGACTTATTAATTGGCGTCGAACATCATAGCATTGCACTATGTAGTATTTCTCGGGTTATTTTGTGTTACAACATTAACATGTTGACCATCGGTACATAAACATGTTGATCAGCAGTACATGGTGACCATCAACGTTTGGGGTGCACAACTTCTTTGACATTAGAAAAATCGGAGTTACCTCTGAACTAATACCTCATGTTATGAATGTTTAGTTGTGGTTTTGTAATGCGGCAGCAACATAGCTCATGCATATTGTCTAATTCTTACATGGGCTTGGTAGGTAATATGACCAGAAGAAGCCATAGTGATGGATGCACCATTAGAAAAATGGCATGCCCATTATGATGGTGGAGGAAATTCACCTGGTAAGCCCACTCTCCACATACTCCCTTGTGTTTATCCATGTCTCATACTTTGATTCAGTTGTTGTGTGTGTGCCACTGGGACATATTTACTACTCTGTTACCCACAATACAGTATATTCAAGGCAGTGTTTCTTTAATTAAGAATTGTCATCCTAAGCCAAGAAAAAAATCTTGATCTATAATACCTGTTAGATTTAGTAATTCATTATATTTTTTTGGCAATGAATTGCTCAATAATACCCTCCATTGTTCTGCGTGCTCGCTTAGTTGTTCTTGTTGGATCGCTACCGGTGCCATTGAGTCCATGACTTGGGTTTTTCTCAATTATTGGTGACCTAGTTGTATTGCGCGTGTTTCCATCTGCTTCTATAGTGGATGTGTCTTGATTTATGTAGATATTTACTATAGAGGATATGTCTTGATTTATTTACATATTTTTTATAGTAGACATGGAGACTAGTGGTGTGATGGACTAGGCTTTGGACTGCACTCTAAATGTTCATGGGAGCCATGGCCCAAGCTGGATCTGCCCATGTGGTAATATGATGTGTATGGAAAGTTAAGCGTCAATTTAATATGGTCAAGTGATCTTACTCTCTTAATTTCTTTATTTCTAGTTAATTCCTTCACCTAGATTTGTAGAGCGAGTGGGATTACCTGTCACTCCTTTGGTGGTCTTGTGGAAAAAACATTATTTGATTTTCACGTAAAAGCTTGTTTATTCATAAAAATTTCAACAAAACTAGATGGAACAAGTGGGCTGAACTATTGTTACTTGTCACAAATTGGATTTACCTCTAGACCTAGACCTCATGTTCTGAATGTTTAGTTGTGGTTTTGTAATGCTGCAGCAACAAAGGTCATGCATATTTTCTAATTCTTACATGGGCTAGGTAGGTAATACAACCAGAAGAAGCAGCAGTGATGGATGCACCCTTTGAAAATGGCATGCCCATTATGATGGTGGAGGAAATTCACCGGGTGAGTCCACTCTCCACACACGCTCTTGTGTTTGTCCATGTCTCATACTTTGATTCAGTTGTTGTGTGTGCGCCACGGGTACCTATTTACTACTCTGTTACCCATAGTCCAATATATTCAAGGTGGTGTTTCTTTAATTAACAACTGTCATCACAAGCCAACAAAGAAATCTTGCTCAATAATACCTGTCAGATGATTCGTCATATTTTTTCACCAATGAATTGATCTTATTAGTTGGGAAAAAGGTTAGTCTGAGTATATGGATGATAACACTTCGTGGTTATTTAAACTGTTATATTTCAACATCTTGTTTGTCTATGAATTTATTGAATTGCTTCATCACCATACTATATACTATAGTGCGAATAGAAAATTCGGACAGAGTTGATGGATCGGCCATCCTAGGATCAAGACTCTCCCTTAACTCAAGCATGGGCATGTTATATTTGTATTACAAAGTAATATTCTCGATATTTGTCAATTTTTTGTAGGACCTGCAGCACGAGGTGGACGAGAACACCGAGGCTCCGGTAAGATCCCTCTCCATTTACTTTCTTGTGTCAGTGTCTCATGCTTTGATTTAAGTGTTTAAATGTCTCCATTGTTGCTAATTTAACATTCTGGTTTTCTACTTCCCAATAAATGCATGGATACCATGGGAATATTTCATCTAATGGATAACATCGATGCTAAGATGGTGTGCTTCATAATGAGGTTATCAAATGATTTTCTAGCATCAACTTACCCTTATTCTAATTATATTGTAATCATAGGAAACACCATAATGCTGAATTTGTTAGGTATATTCTTTATCGAACAAGATGGGAATAACACTTGAGAAAAATATCAGTGTTAGTGAAGACGGTCAACATGTTTGTCAAACAAGATGGGAATGACAACATAATGTCGAGTTAGTTAGCTATATTCTTCGTAGAAAAAGACCACACATCCCGGGCCCAACATATTCCTCAAACAAAAGACACTCAACTTTTGTCCCCTTTATCTATCAAATGATTGTGCGTTTGCACATTAGTGGGTAGGATTTTACATATATCTTCTTTTGTGTTGTTGATTACCATGGTAATATCCTTGTTGTATTTCTATGTGCAATATGTTTTATGAAATATGTATAGCTTTTAGCACTTATAGCTTTAGGCCCAAGAAGTTGATTTGGCCATTCAAAATTCTTTAAAATGGTATTAGAGTCGTTGTTATCTCCTCTGTAACCCTATATGTACCTCGCCGCCGCCTCCCATCACCACCAGCTCCTTTTCATCCCCAATCCACCTTTCACAGGTCTGACTTTAGCGTCGGACGGTTTTGGTCATAGGAGCGCACTTGAGTTTCAGATCCAAACCAGAAAACAACATCGTCTTCATATTCTCAAACACAATGTTTTAGAGCCACCTTGAGTTTAAGGGTGGTGGGGAGGGGGGTTGTATAGCTTTTAGCCCTTGTAGCTTTAGGCCCAAGACCCAGTTCGGTCTTCTCTTGTATATGTACTAGCTTTCACTTTGAGTAAAATCGTTTGGCCATTTTAGTTTCAATATGAAGCACCTTTTCTGGTGCTGGCGTAAATAAGGTAATATGGTATATGAAAAGTGAACTCGAAATTGAAGATAAATAATGGTTTGCATGCCGAACTTTCAGATTTATGATAATTCAATGTTTATTCATGTTGGTTCCTTCACCTAGATTTGCACATCCGTTATCTCTTAATTTCCTTGATTTTGTGGCGATTACTTGTCACTAGTTTGCTGGTCTTGTGTAAAAAGCATAGTGTTTCCACGCAAAAGCTTGGTTATTCATCAAAATGACACCAACGACAACAGAAAGATGTGGTTTGATAGATGTCTTGCATGATTCCCTTAAGTTGACATAATTTATTTATCAATTGGCGTTGTACATGTTAGCATTGCACTATGTAGTATTTTTCGGTTGGTTTTGTATTACAACATCAACATGTTGACCATCAGTACATAAACATGTTGATCATCAGTGCATGTTGACCATCAACATTTACGGTGCACAACTTTTCATACATTTAACAAACTGGATTTACCTTTTAACCAGGACCTCGGGTTTATGAATGTTTACTTGTGGTTTATTAATGCCCCCACAACAAAGCTCATGCATGTTGTCCAATTCTTTCATGGGCTTTGTTGGTACTACAGCCAGAAGAAGCAGTAGTGCTGGAAGCACCTTTAGAAAATGCAATGCCCATTGTGGTGGCTCTCATTGGTGCCGAGGAGGACACTCAGTTGGTGAGCCCACTCTTAGCATACACTCATGTTTATCGACGTCTCATACTTTGGTTCAATTTATGTGTGTGCGCCATTGGTTAAAATTTACCACCCTATTACCTACAGACCAATATATTCAAGGCGGTGTTAAGAAAATATGTATAGCTTTTAGCCCTTGTACCTTTAGGCCCAAGACCCCGGCCGACCTTCTCTTGTATATGTACTAGCTTTCCCTTTAAGTAAAATCATTCTGCCCATTTCGGTTTCCTTAACAATATGAAGCACTTTTTGTGGTGCTAGAATAAAAATGGTAATATGGTATATGAAAAGTGGACTACCAATTGAAGATATATAATGGTCACATGCTGAACTTACAGATTTATGATCATTCGATGTTCCTTCATGTTGATTCCTTCACCTAGATTTTTACAACATGATCTCTTAATTTCCTTGATTTCGTGGAGGTTACTTGTCACTTCTTTGCTGGTCTTCTATAAAAATCATAGTGTTTCCACGTAAAAGCTTGGTTATTCTTAAAAATGACAACAACACCAGCTGAAAGAACCGGTTTTGTTGATGTCTTGCATGATTCCCTTAAGCTAACATAATTGACTTATTAATTGGCGTCGAACATCATAGCATTGCACTATGTAGTATTTCTCGGGTTATTTTGTGTTACAACATTAACATGTTGACCATCGGTACATAAACATGTTGATCAGCAGTACATGGTGACCATCAACGTTTGGGGTGCACAACTTCTTTGACATTAGAAAAATCGGAGTTACCTCTGAACTAATACCTCATGTTATGAATGTTTAGTTGTGGTTTTGTAATGCGGCAGCAACATAGCTCATGCATATTGTCTAATTCTTACATGGGCTTGGTAGGTAATATGACCAGAAGAAGCCATAGTGATGGATGCACCATTAGAAAAATGGCATGCCCATTATGATGGTGGAGGAAATTCACCTGGTAAGCCCACTCTCCACATACTCCCTTGTGTTTATCCATGTCTCATACTTTGATTCAGTTGTTGTGTGTGTGCCACTGGGACATATTTACTACTCTGTTACCCACAATACAGTATATTCAAGGCAGTGTTTCTTTAATTAAGAATTGTCATCCTAAGCCAAGAAAAAAATCTTGATCTATAATACCTGTTAGATTTAGTAATTCATTATATTTTTTTGGCAATGAATTGCTCAATAATACCCTCCATTGTTCTGCGTGCTCGCTTAGTTGTTCTTGTTGGATCGCTACCGGTGCCATTGAGTCCATGACTTGGGTTTTTCTCAATTATTGGTGACCTAGTTGTATTGCGCGTGTTTCCATCTGCTTCTATAGTGGATGTGTCTTGATTTATGTAGATATTTACTATAGAGGATATGTCTTGATTTATTTACATATTTTTTATAGTAGACATGGAGACTAGTGGTGTGATGGACTAGGCTTTGGACTGCACTCTAAATGTTCATGGGAGCCATGGCCCAAGCTGGATCTGCCCATGTGGTAATATGATGTGTATGGAAAGTTAAGCGTCAATTTAATATGGTCAAGTGATCTTACTCTCTTAATTTCTTTATTTCTAGTTAATTCCTTCACCTAGATTTGTAGAGCGAGTGGGATTACCTGTCACTCCTTTGGTGGTCTTGTGGAAAAAACATTATTTGATTTTCACGTAAAAGCTTGTTTATTCATAAAAATTTCAACAAAACTAGATGGAACAAGTGGGCTGAACTATTGTTACTTGTCACAAATTGGATTTACCTCTAGACCTAGACCTCATGTTCTGAATGTTTAGTTGTGGTTTTGTAATGCTGCAGCAACAAAGGTCATGCATATTTTCTAATTCTTACATGGGCTAGGTAGGTAATACAACCAGAAGAAGCAGCAGTGATGGATGCACCCTTTGAAAATGGCATGCCCATTATGATGGTGGAGGAAATTCACCGGGTGAGTCCACTCTCCACACACGCTCTTGTGTTTGTCCATGTCTCATACTTTGATTCAGTTGTTGTGTGTGCGCCACGGGTACCTATTTACTACTCTGTTACCCATAGTCCAATATATTCAAGGTGGTGTTTCTTTAATTAACAACTGTCATCACAAGCCAACAAAGAAATCTTGCTCAATAATACCTGTCAGATGATTCGTCATATTTTTTCACCAATGAATTGATCTTATTAGTTGGGAAAAAGGTTAGTCTGAGTATATGGATGATAACACTTCGTGGTTATTTAAACTGTTATATTTCAACATCTTGTTTGTCTATGAATTTATTGAATTGCTTCATCACCATACTATATACTATAGTGCGAATAGAAAATTCGGACAGAGTTGATGGATCGGCCATCCTAGGATCAAGACTCTCCCTTAACTCAAGCATGGGCATGTTATATTTGTATTACAAAGTAATATTCTCGATATTTGTCAATTTTTTGTAGGACCTGCAGCACGAGGTGGACGAGAACACCGAGGCTCCGGTAAGATCCCTCTCCATTTACTTTCTTGTGTCAGTGTCTCATGCTTTGATTTAAGTGTTTAAATGTCTCCATTGTTGCTAATTTAACATTCTGGTTTTCTACTTCCCAATAAATGCATGGATACCATGGGAATATTTCATCTAATGGATAACATCGATGCTAAGATGGTGTGCTTCATAATGAGGTTATCAAATGATTTTCTAGCATCAACTTACCCTTATTCTAATTATATTGTAATCATAGGAAACACCATAATGCTGAATTTGTTAGGTATATTCTTTATCGAACAAGATGGGAATAACACTTGAGAAAAATATCAGTGTTAGTGAAGACGGTCAACATGTTTGTCAAACAAGATGGGAATGACAACATAATGTCGAGTTAGTTAGCTATATTCTTCGTAGAAAAAGACCACACATCCCGGGCCCAACATATTCCTCAAACAAAAGACACTCAACTTTTGTCCCCTTTATCTATCAAATGATTGTGCGTTTGCACATTAGTGGGTAGGATTTTACATATATCTTCTTTTGTGTTGTTGATTACCATGGTAATATCCTTGTTGTATTTCTATGTGCAATATGTTTTATGAAATATGTATAGCTTTTAGCACTTATAGCTTTAGGCCCAAGAAGTTGATTTGGCCATTCAAAATTCTTTAAAATGGTATTAGAGTCGTTGTTATCTCCTCTGTAACCCTATATGTACCTCGCCGCCGCCTCCCATCACCACCAGCTCCTTTTCATCCCCAATCCACCTTTCACAGGTCTGACTTTAGCGTCGGACGGTTTTGGTCATAGGAGCGCACTTGAGTTTCAGATCCAAACCAGAAAACAACATCGTCTTCATATTCTCAAACACAATGTTTTAGAGCCACCTTGAGTTTAAGGGTGGTGGGGAGGGGGGTTGTATAGCTTTTAGCCCTTGTAGCTTTAGGCCCAAGACCCAGTTCGGTCTTCTCTTGTATATGTACTAGCTTTCACTTTGAGTAAAATCGTTTGGCCATTTTAGTTTCAATATGAAGCACCTTTTCTGGTGCTGGCGTAAATAAGGTAATATGGTATATGAAAAGTGAACTCGAAATTGAAGATAAATAATGGTTTGCATGCCGAACTTTCAGATTTATGATAATTCAATGTTTATTCATGTTGGTTCCTTCACCTAGATTTGCACATCCGTTATCTCTTAATTTCCTTGATTTTGTGGCGATTACTTGTCACTAGTTTGCTGGTCTTGTGTAAAAAGCATAGTGTTTCCACGCAAAAGCTTGGTTATTCATCAAAATGACACCAACGACAACAGAAAGATGTGGTTTGATAGATGTCTTGCATGATTCCCTTAAGTTGACATAATTTATTTATCAATTGGCGTTGTACATGTTAGCATTGCACTATGTAGTATTTTTCGGTTGGTTTTGTATTACAACATCAACATGTTGACCATCAGTACATAAACATGTTGATCATCAGTGCATGTTGACCATCAACATTTACGGTGCACAACTTTTCATACATTTAACAAACTGGATTTACCTTTTAACCAGGACCTCGGGTTTATGAATGTTTACTTGTGGTTTATTAATGCCCCCACAACAAAGCTCATGCATGTTGTCCAATTCTTTCATGGGCTTTGTTGGTACTACAGCCAGAAGAAGCAGTAGTGCTGGAAGCACCTTTAGAAAATGCAATGCCCATTGTGGTGGCTCTCATTGGTGCCGAGGAGGACACTCAGTTGGTGAGCCCACTCTTAGCATACACTCATGTTTATCGACGTCTCATACTTTGGTTCAATTTATGTGTGTGCGCCATTGGTTAAAATTTACCACCCTATTACCTACAGACCAATATATTCAAGGCGGTGTTAAGAAAATATGTATAGCTTTTAGCCCTTGTACCTTTAGGCCCAA
Source organism: Aegilops umbellulata (assembly GCA_032464435.1). Taxonomy (NCBI): domain Eukaryota; kingdom Viridiplantae; phylum Streptophyta; class Magnoliopsida; order Poales; family Poaceae; genus Aegilops; species Aegilops umbellulata. Next base: position 424,247,472 of record CP136059.1, read on the forward strand.
GACCCCGGCCGACCTTCTCTTGTATATGTACTAGCTTTCCCTTTAAGTAAAATCATTCTGCCCATTTCGGTTTCCTTAACAATATGAAGCACTTTTTGTGGTGCTAGAATAAAAATGGTAATATGGTATATGAAAAGTGGACTACCAATTGAAGATATATAATGGTCACATGCTGAACTTACAGATTTATGATCATTCGATGTTCCTTCATGTTGATTCCTTCACCTAGATTTTTACAACATGATCTCTTAATTTCCTTGATTTCGTGGAGGTTACTTGTCACTTCTTTGCTGGTCTTCTATAAAAATCATAGTGTTTCCACGTAAAAGCTTGGTTATTCTTAAAAATGACAACAACACCAGCTGAAAGAACCGGTTTTGTTGATGTCTTGCATGATTCCCTTAAGCTAACATAATTGACTTATTAATTGGCGTCGAACATCATAGCATTGCACTATGTAGTATTTCTCGGGTTATTTTGTGTTACAACATTAACATGTTGACCATCGGTACATAAACATGTTGATCAGCAGTACATGGTGACCATCAACGTTTGGGGTGCACAACTTCTTTGACATTAGAAAAATCGGAGTTACCTCTGAACTAATACCTCATGTTATGAATGTTTAGTTGTGGTTTTGTAATGCGGCAGCAACATAGCTCATGCATATTGTCTAATTCTTACATGGGCTTGGTAGGTAATATGACCAGAAGAAGCCATAGTGATGGATGCACCATTAGAAAAATGGCATGCCCATTATGATGGTGGAGGAAATTCACCTGGTAAGCCCACTCTCCACATACTCCCTTGTGTTTATCCATGTCTCATACTTTGATTCAGTTGTTGTGTGTGTGCCACTGGGACATATTTACTACTCTGTTACCCACAATACAGTATATTCAAGGCAGTGTTTCTTTAATTAAGAATTGTCATCCTAAGCCAAGAAAAAAATCTTGATCTATAATACCTGTTAGATTTAGTAATTCATTATATTTTTTTGGCAATGAATTGCTCAATAATACCCTCCATTGTTCTGCGTGCTCGCTTAGTTGTTCTTGTTGGATCGCTACCGGTGCCATTGAGTCCATGACTTGGGTTTTTCTCAATTATTGGTGACCTAGTTGTATTGCGCGTGTTTCCATCTGCTTCTATAGTGGATGTGTCTTGATTTATGTAGATATTTACTATAGAGGATATGTCTTGATTTATTTACATATTTTTTATAGTAGACATGGAGACTAGTGGTGTGATGGACTAGGCTTTGGACTGCACTCTAAATGTTCATGGGAGCCATGGCCCAAGCTGGATCTGCCCATGTGGTAATATGATGTGTATGGAAAGTTAAGCGTCAATTTAATATGGTCAAGTGATCTTACTCTCTTAATTTCTTTATTTCTAGTTAATTCCTTCACCTAGATTTGTAGAGCGAGTGGGATTACCTGTCACTCCTTTGGTGGTCTTGTGGAAAAAACATTATTTGATTTTCACGTAAAAGCTTGTTTATTCATAAAAATTTCAACAAAACTAGATGGAACAAGTGGGCTGAACTATTGTTACTTGTCACAAATTGGATTTACCTCTAGACCTAGACCTCATGTTCTGAATGTTTAGTTGTGGTTTTGTAATGCTGCAGCAACAAAGGTCATGCATATTTTCTAATTCTTACATGGGCTAGGTAGGTAATACAACCAGAAGAAGCAGCAGTGATGGATGCACCCTTTGAAAATGGCATGCCCATTATGATGGTGGAGGAAATTCACCGGGTGAGTCCACTCTCCACACACGCTCTTGTGTTTGTCCATGTCTCATACTTTGATTCAGTTGTTGTGTGTGCGCCACGGGTACCTATTTACTACTCTGTTACCCATAGTCCAATATATTCAAGGTGGTGTTTCTTTAATTAACAACTGTCATCACAAGCCAACAAAGAAATCTTGCTCAATAATACCTGTCAGATGATTCGTCATATTTTTTCACCAATGAATTGATCTTATTAGTTGGGAAAAAGGTTAGTCTGAGTATATGGATGATAACACTTCGTGGTTATTTAAACTGTTATATTTCAACATCTTGTTTGTCTATGAATTTATTGAATTGCTTCATCACCATACTATATACTATAGTGCGAATAGAAAATTCGGACAGAGTTGATGGATCGGCCATCCTAGGATCAAGACTCTCCCTTAACTCAAGCATGGGCATGTTATATTTGTATTACAAAGTAATATTCTCGATATTTGTCAATTTTTTGTAGGACCTGCAGCACGAGGTGGACGAGAACACCGAGGCTCCGGTAAGATCCCTCTCCATTTACTTTCTTGTGTCAGTGTCTCATGCTTTGATTTAAGTGTTTAAATGTCTCCATTGTTGCTAATTTAACATTCTGGTTTTCTACTTCCCAATAAATGCATGGATACCATGGGAATATTTCATCTAATGGATAACATCGATGCTAAGATGGTGTGCTTCATAATGAGGTTATCAAATGATTTTCTAGCATCAACTTACCCTTATTCTAATTATATTGTAATCATAGGAAACACCATAATGCTGAATTTGTTAGGTATATTCTTTATCGAACAAGATGGGAATAACACTTGAGAAAAATATCAGTGTTAGTGAAGACGGTCAACATGTTTGTCAAACAAGATGGGAATGACAACATAATGTCGAGTTAGTTAGCTATATTCTTCGTAGAAAAAGACCACACATCCCGGGCCCAACATATTCCTCAAACAAAAGACACTCAACTTTTGTCCCCTTTATCTATCAAATGATTGTGCGTTTGCACATTAGTGGGTAGGATTTTACATATATCTTCTTTTGTGTTGTTGATTACCATGGTAATATCCTTGTTGTATTTCTATGTGCAATATGTTTTATGAAATATGTATAGCTTTTAGCACTTATAGCTTTAGGCCCAAGAAGTTGATTTGGCCATTCAAAATTCTTTAAAATGGTATTAGAGTCGTTGTTATCTCCTCTGTAACCCTATATGTACCTCGCCGCCGCCTCCCATCACCACCAGCTCCTTTTCATCCCCAATCCACCTTTCACAGGTCTGACTTTAGCGTCGGACGGTTTTGGTCATAGGAGCGCACTTGAGTTTCAGATCCAAACCAGAAAACAACATCGTCTTCATATTCTCAAACACAATGTTTTAGAGCCACCTTGAGTTTAAGGGTGGTGGGGAGGGGGGTTGTATAGCTTTTAGCCCTTGTAGCTTTAGGCCCAAGACCCAGTTCGGTCTTCTCTTGTATATGTACTAGCTTTCACTTTGAGTAAAATCGTTTGGCCATTTTAGTTTCAATATGAAGCACCTTTTCTGGTGCTGGCGTAAATAAGGTAATATGGTATATGAAAAGTGAACTCGAAATTGAAGATAAATAATGGTTTGCATGCCGAACTTTCAGATTTATGATAATTCAATGTTTATTCATGTTGGTTCCTTCACCTAGATTTGCACATCCGTTATCTCTTAATTTCCTTGATTTTGTGGCGATTACTTGTCACTAGTTTGCTGGTCTTGTGTAAAAAGCATAGTGTTTCCACGCAAAAGCTTGGTTATTCATCAAAATGACACCAACGACAACAGAAAGATGTGGTTTGATAGATGTCTTGCATGATTCCCTTAAGTTGACATAATTTATTTATCAATTGGCGTTGTACATGTTAGCATTGCACTATGTAGTATTTTTCGGTTGGTTTTGTATTACAACATCAACATGTTGACCATCAGTACATAAACATGTTGATCATCAGTGCATGTTGACCATCAACATTTACGGTGCACAACTTTTCATACATTTAACAAACTGGATTTACCTTTTAACCAGGACCTCGGGTTTATGAATGTTTACTTGTGGTTTATTAATGCCCCCACAACAAAGCTCATGCATGTTGTCCAATTCTTTCATGGGCTTTGTTGGTACTACAGCCAGAAGAAGCAGTAGTGCTGGAAGCACCTTTAGAAAATGCAATGCCCATTGTGGTGGCTCTCATTGGTGCCGAGGAGGACACTCAGTTGGTGAGCCCACTCTTAGCATACACTCATGTTTATCGACGTCTCATACTTTGGTTCAATTTATGTGTGTGCGCCATTGGTTAAAATTTACCACCCTATTACCTACAGACCAATATATTCAAGGCGGTGTTAAGAAAATATGTATAGCTTTTAGCCCTTGTACCTTTAGGCCCAAGACCCCGGCCGACCTTCTCTTGTATATGTACTAGCTTTCCCTTTAAGTAAAATCATTCTGCCCATTTCGGTTTCCTTAACAATATGAAGCACTTTTTGTGGTGCTAGAATAAAAATGGTAATATGGTATATGAAAAGTGGACTACCAATTGAAGATATATAATGGTCACATGCTGAACTTACAGATTTATGATCATTCGATGTTCCTTCATGTTGATTCCTTCACCTAGATTTTTACAACATGATCTCTTAATTTCCTTGATTTCGTGGAGGTTACTTGTCACTTCTTTGCTGGTCTTCTATAAAAATCATAGTGTTTCCACGTAAAAGCTTGGTTATTCTTAAAAATGACAACAACACCAGCTGAAAGAACCGGTTTTGTTGATGTCTTGCATGATTCCCTTAAGCTAACATAATTGACTTATTAATTGGCGTCGAACATCATAGCATTGCACTATGTAGTATTTCTCGGGTTATTTTGTGTTACAACATTAACATGTTGACCATCGGTACATAAACATGTTGATCAGCAGTACATGGTGACCATCAACGTTTGGGGTGCACAACTTCTTTGACATTAGAAAAATCGGAGTTACCTCTGAACTAATACCTCATGTTATGAATGTTTAGTTGTGGTTTTGTAATGCGGCAGCAACATAGCTCATGCATATTGTCTAATTCTTACATGGGCTTGGTAGGTAATATGACCAGAAGAAGCCATAGTGATGGATGCACCATTAGAAAAATGGCATGCCCATTATGATGGTGGAGGAAATTCACCTGGTAAGCCCACTCTCCACATACTCCCTTGTGTTTATCCATGTCTCATACTTTGATTCAGTTGTTGTGTGTGTGCCACTGGGACATATTTACTACTCTGTTACCCACAATACAGTATATTCAAGGCAGTGTTTCTTTAATTAAGAATTGTCATCCTAAGCCAAGAAAAAAATCTTGATCTATAATACCTGTTAGATTTAGTAATTCATTATATTTTTTTGGCAATGAATTGCTCAATAATACCCTCCATTGTTCTGCGTGCTCGCTTAGTTGTTCTTGTTGGATCGCTACCGGTGCCATTGAGTCCATGACTTGGGTTTTTCTCAATTATTGGTGACCTAGTTGTATTGCGCGTGTTTCCATCTGCTTCTATAGTGGATGTGTCTTGATTTATGTAGATATTTACTATAGAGGATATGTCTTGATTTATTTACATATTTTTTATAGTAGACATGGAGACTAGTGGTGTGATGGACTAGGCTTTGGACTGCACTCTAAATGTTCATGGGAGCCATGGCCCAAGCTGGATCTGCCCATGTGGTAATATGATGTGTATGGAAAGTTAAGCGTCAATTTAATATGGTCAAGTGATCTTACTCTCTTAATTTCTTTATTTCTAGTTAATTCCTTCACCTAGATTTGTAGAGCGAGTGGGATTACCTGTCACTCCTTTGGTGGTCTTGTGGAAAAAACATTATTTGATTTTCACGTAAAAGCTTGTTTATTCATAAAAATTTCAACAAAACTAGATGGAACAAGTGGGCTGAACTATTGTTACTTGTCACAAATTGGATTTACCTCTAGACCTAGACCTCATGTTCTGAATGTTTAGTTGTGGTTTTGTAATGCTGCAGCAACAAAGGTCATGCATATTTTCTAATTCTTACATGGGCTAGGTAGGTAATACAACCAGAAGAAGCAGCAGTGATGGATGCACCCTTTGAAAATGGCATGCCCATTATGATGGTGGAGGAAATTCACCGGGTGAGTCCACTCTCCACACACGCTCTTGTGTTTGTCCATGTCTCATACTTTGATTCAGTTGTTGTGTGTGCGCCACGGGTACCTATTTACTACTCTGTTACCCATAGTCCAATATATTCAAGGTGGTGTTTCTTTAATTAACAACTGTCATCACAAGCCAACAAAGAAATCTTGCTCAATAATACCTGTCAGATGATTCGTCATATTTTTTCACCAATGAATTGATCTTATTAGTTGGGAAAAAGGTTAGTCTGAGTATATGGATGATAACACTTCGTGGTTATTTAAACTGTTATATTTCAACATCTTGTTAGTCTGAGTATATTGCACTATGTAGTATTTTTCGGTTGGTTTTGTATTACAACATCAACATGTTGACCATCAGTACATAAACATGTTGATCATCAGTGCATGTTGACCATCAACATTTACGGTGCACAACTTTTCATACATTTAACAAACTGGATTTACCTTTTAACCAAGACCTCGGGTTTATGAATGTTTACTTGTGGTTTATTAATGCCCCCACAACAAAGCTCATGCATGTTGTCCAATTCTTTCATGGGCTTTGTTGGTACTACAGCCAGAAGAAGCAGCAGTGCTGGAAGCACCTTTAGAAAATGCAATGCCCATTGTGGTGGCTCTCATTGGTGCCGAGGAGGACACTCAGTTGGTGAGCCCACTCTTAGCATACACTCATGTTTATCGACGTCTCATACTTTGGTTCAATTTATGTGTGTGTGTGTGTGTGCCATTGGTTACAATTTACCACCCTGTTACCTACAGACCAATATATTCAAGGCGGTGTTAACAAAATATGTATAGCTTTTAGCCCTTGTAGCTTTAGGCCCAAGACCCAGGCCGGCCTTCTCTTGTATATGTACTAGCTTTCCCTTTAAGTAAAATTATTCTGCCCATTTCGGTTTCCTTAACAATATGAAGCACTTTTAGTGGTGCTAGAATAAAAATGGTAATATGGTATATGAAAAGTGAAGTACCAATTGAAGATATATAATGGTTTACATGCTAAACATACAGATTTATGACCACTCGATGTTCCTTCATGTTGATTCCTTCACCTAGATTTTTACAACCATTATCTCTTAATTTCCTTGATTTCATGGAGATTACTTGTCACTGCTTTGCTGGTCTTCTATAAAAATCATAGTGTTTCCACGTAAAAGCTTGGTTATTCATAAATATGACAACAACGCCAACTGAAAGAACCGGTTTTGTTGATGTCTTGCATGATTCCCCTAAGCTAACATAATTGATTTATTAATTGGCGTCGTACATATTAGCATTGCACTATGTAGTATTTCTCGGGTTATTTTGTATTACAACATTAACATGTTGACCATCGGTACATAAACATGTTGATCAGCAATACATGTTGACCATGAACGTTTGGGGTGCACAACTTCTCTTACATTTGAAAAATTGGACTTACGTCTAAACTAAGACCTCATGTTATGATTGTTTAGTTGTGGTTTTGTAATGCTGCAGCAACAAAGCTCATGCATATTGTCTAATTCTTACATGGTCTTGGTAGGTAATACGACCGGAAGAAGCAGCAGTGATGGATGCACCGTTAGAAAATGGCATGCCCATTATGATGGTGGAGGAAATTCAAATGGTGAACCCACTCTCCACATACTCTGTTGTGTTTATCCATGTCTCATACTTTGATTCAGTTGTTGTGTGTGTGCCACTGGTATTTATTTACTACTATGTTACCCACAATCCAATATATTCGAGGCAGTGTTTCTTTAATGAAGAATTGTCATCCTAAGCCAAGAAAAAAATCTTGATCAATAATACATGTCAGATGTAGTAATTCGTTATTTTTTTTTGGTAATGAATTGCTCAATAATACCCTCCATTGTTTTACCTGCTCGCTTAGTTGTTCTTGTTGGATTTCTACCGGTGCCATTGAGTCCATGAGTTGGGTTTTTCTCAATTGTTGCTGACCTAGTTGTATTGCACGTGTTCCGTCTGCTTCTAAAGTGGATGTGTCTTGATTTATGTAGATATTAACTATAGAGAATATGTCTTGATTTATTTAGATATTTACTATAGTAGACATGGAGACTAGAGGTGTGTTGGACTAGGCTTTGGATTGCACTCTAAATGTTCATGGGGGCCACGGCCCAAGCTGGATCTGCCCATGTGGTAATATGATACGTATGGAAAGTTAAGCGTCAATTTAATATGGTTAAGTGATCTACTCGCTTAATTTGTTTATTTCTAGTTCATTCCTTCACCTAGATTTGTAGAGTGAGTGGGATTACTTGTCACTCCTTTGCTGGTCTTGTGGAAAAAACATTATTTGATTTTCACGTAAGAGCTTGTTTATTTATAAAAATTTCAACAATGCTTGATGTGACAAGTGGGCTGGTTTATGTCGTCCATGATTCCTTAAGCTAACAAAATTCAATGGTTATTTTGCGCCGTATATGTAAGCATTGCAGTATGTATTATTTTCTTAGTTGGTTTTGTAATACAACATCAACTATTTCTCGAGGGATAATGACTAATCGAGAAGCTCGATAAACAGAATTCGAGGAGAAGGGTTTATAAGTTCTTTTTATTTTCGACTTTAGGGATAATTTCTTTTGTTATCTTCTTCTGATCACTACTAGGGAAAAGCCTAGCAGCAGCGCGGGTTTTAGGTACATTAGTAGCGCGGGGACCGGCGCTACTAATAAGGCGCTACAGCTAACACTTAGCAGCAGCGCGTGGGCGCCCGCGCTGCTGGTATACAAGTGTAGCAGCAGCGTGCTTCGTGCAAGCTCGCTACTGCTAATAGCTCTAGCGTGCTTGGGTTGGACGCGCTACTGCTACTGTCACGCTGCTGCTAACTTTCTCCACTCGCTACTGCTTATTTTAGTAGTTTTTGTTTTTTTTTTTGCATATTTGTTTTGTATTTGAATAGACTTTATACAAGAATCTTTAGCAGATACAAATGTCATCATGATACACATACAAATGGCTGCGAGGCCACAAATGTAATCATATAGCATATACATACAAATAGTCTCATCATAATCATCATCCAACACAAAGTGGTATCGTGTCATCATCTTGAAAATAGCGATACAAGTCTCGATTACTTGCAACTACATCGTCATCCATCTAAACAATGATATACGCGAGAAGAGCTATCACTTTGAGTGAGAGCGGAACTATGCAGTACATGAGTTCGTATCCCTCTCTCGCATTAGCGTGAACCTAAACTAAGTACTACTGCCTGTCGCTCGAAAACCGGAAACCGGTACACCTGGGTCTGACACTCCGGCCACTCGTCGTATATATACTCCTGGGGTAGCACTTCTTCGCCATCGATGATCTATGCACCTGCATCGTCACATGGGTCGATGATATGCAACATATATAGTTGATCAACAGAAAGAGACAGACTTGGCAAAAATAGAAGCAACATATCATAAGCATAAATAACAAAGTTGATCGTACTCAAAATGCCCTAACTAGAGTGATCGTCGCTAGTCGAGGAGGACGGTTTAATTACATCACAAATAAAGTTTTGTCGTGCATAACTCAAAGTTTCGTCATACAGAAAGTATGGACTAAACGGACACATTGTCATATATCGACAATCACTCCAACATGTCGTGCCATCCATCCAAGTCAGGGAGATAGTCCCCGAGCCTAGTGAAAGGCTTCAGGTCGAGACGCTGAGAGGCTACCCATGTTCGAACGTCTTCCCGCGACATTTGTCCTTCTTCGTAGAACATCCCTGTTTTTCCGACGACCTCCTTCATGATGATTTGGGCAAGTTCGCGCTAGATGTGATAGAACTCAGCTCGAAGTCGATGATCCTCGATATCTCCTACGTTCTTTGCCCATTGCAGAATATGGGCATCGCCGGATTTAGCTTACATGCGAAGGTTCTGGTGATCCCGTCTGTACTCCAGCATGTGGTGTAGGACATAGAATCCATCATTAAGAGAATCGCTCGGTTGCTGGATGCAGCAGAAGTTTGTCTTATGGCCGAACGCGGGCCTGCCGTCCCATCTCTTCTTGTCCTTGACCTCTTCACCCCGTGCGTCGTAGTGATAGATAGCACTGTCGAGAACATCCTTTATGTGGGTGTACTAAATTTCGGCATGACCTTTGCTAAAAAGTGGACAAATCGAGAACCTGAATTTTGTCGGACTGGAAATGAATCAACATTCCGGCAAAACATAGGCCACTCGGCTTCATTCCCTGGAAACAATGAAAGGCCATGTCGGTGTCAAAACCGGCGGATCTCGGGTAGGGGGTCCCGAACTGTGCGTCTAGGTGGATGGTAATAGGAGACAAGGGACACGATGTTTTTACCCAGGTTTGGGCCCTCTCGATGGAGGTAAAACCCTACTCCTGCTTGATTAATATTGATGATATGGGTAGTACAAGAGTAGATCTACCACGAAATCAGAAAGGCTAAACCCTAGAAGCTAGCCTATGGTATGATTGTTCTTCGTTCTACGGACTAAAACCCTCCATTTTATATAGACACCGGAGAGGGCTAGGGTTACACAGAGTCGGTTACAATGGGAGGAGATCTAAATATCCGTATTGCCAAGCTTGCCTTCCATGCCAAGGAAAGTCCCATCCGGACACGGGAAGAAGTCTTCAATCTTGTATCTTCATAGTCCAAGAGTCCGGCCAAAGGTTAATAGTCCGGCTATCCGGACACCCCCTAATCTAGGACTCCCTCAGTAGCCCCTGAACCAGGCTTCAATGACGACGAGTCCGGCGCGCAAATTGTCTTCGGCATTGCAAGGCGGGTTCCTCCTCCGAATACTTCATAGAAGATTTTGAACACAAGGATAGTGTCCGGCTCTGCAAAATAAGTTCCACATACCACCATAGAGAGAATATTATTTACACAAATCCAATCTGCTGACGTATTCTGTAGCGTGTCACCACACCTCAGCCAAGCCTTTATTCGACTCGTTTTTACTGTCCCACTACAGCGCGTTTAGCGAGGCGGTTTCCTTGGCACGTCTTGTCGAAGCAGAGATCGTGTTCCCTTTATTTACGGGATTCTCATCAATGCGGACGTGGGTAACCCAGTCGTGCCCGTTGGTATGTTTCCTCGATCAAAGGCGAGTCTCGAACGGTCACGGGGAGGGCTCTTGGTATTCAACCCCTTATAAAGAGACCAAGGCCTTACTCCTCTCCTTTAATCTCAATCGAGTTCGCCCTTCGCCTCGAGTTCCAGCACCCAAGGCCCTAGATTTCAGGCGCTTCGGACCTTCGATGATGTCCGGTTTTGACCTTCAAGGCCGATGGATGCCTTCCTCCATCACGGAGGAGGACGTGCTAAAGCTGAGAGAGGCCAGGTTCTTGACCGGCGAAATCTCGCATAGGCTGCCTGCTCAAGGGCAGGACATTCCCACTCCCAAGCCTGGTGAGAGCGTGGTGTTTGTGTCTCACTTCTTTCGAGGGCTAGGCTTCCCGACGGATCCCTTCGTGAGGGGGCTCATGTTTTATTATGGGCTGGAATTTCACGACTTGGCTCCGGAGTCCATCCTCCATATCTCATCGTTCATTATCGTGTGTGAAGCCTTCCTCCATATTACTCCTCACTTAGGACTGTGGCTTAAGACTTTTGAAGTAGAGCTAAAGATGATCGAGGGACAGCACGCGGAGTGCTGAGGCGCTGTTATAAGCAAGAATGCCGAAGCTCCATGGCCCGAGGGCTCTTTTCAAGAGGAGTCCAGCTTATGGCAACAAGAGTGGTTTTATATCATAGTTCCCAGGGGCACCAAATGGGTGGCGCCACCCGCTTTCCGCTCGGGCCCCCCACCACGGCTAGCGTCATGGGTCAATAAGGGGCTGGACTGGGGGCCGGCAAAGGACGTACCCCTGCTACAGGGCCGCATCCGAGATCTCCTAGAAAGGGACATCAGTCTGGTCGTGGTGACGCAGGTTATGCTAATTCACCGAGTTCTGCCAAGCAAACGTCGCCCCCTCCGCCTATGGGAGTTCAACCCGGAGGGACCGCGAGCTCTCCAACATTTTCTGGGCATGACGCCCGTGGAGATGTACAAATTGTTCTTCGGACCACAAGTAGTGTGTCCGGATACTACGGAGGACGCAGGTCTGAGCTGCAATCGTTCGGATACTCAAGTAAGTAGCCCTGTGCTCGGACACACCCTTCGTTCCTTTATCACAACATTACCCTCAAAAGAGTCGTTCCTGAAACAGCAGTGGGTAGCGAAGGCGAAGTTAATCAGGTGTCCGGCCCCCCTTCCTGAGACCTCGCCGAATCCCGTGTTGACCAGGATGCTGGAGATCGTGCCTTTGGAAGAGAACGAAGGGGGGGACAAGGGAGCTACCGCCTCCTCGAAGGAGGCCATTAAGAAAGGAGGAATTGAAAATTCCTCTACCCAGGGGAAGAAGAGGACCGCCTCTGAAGACCCGGAGACCATGGTCTCAAAGCGGGGGAAGAAATCTTAGCCAGAGGGTCCTATGCCGGGGGATACCTCGGTCGTACTGTGCCCCCAAGGGGATCTGCCCTCCACCGAGCCGTAAGTAGAGAGGGGAGGTTTAAAATGATAGGGATCCTTATTTTATCTCTGAGGAAAATAACTGATTTTTTTACCTTGTAGTTCGGATCTCAGCCCTTCTCAGCAGAGGTCATCTTCGGGGGATCTTCTTCCGGAGATGATGGAGACCGGAACGCCTCCGCCAGCCGTTCCGCCTTACGAGGCGGGCGAGCCCGAGGTGTCGTCGCGGAAGGTTTCTCTTAATCCGGCAAGGCCGGAAGGCAGTCATAGGTCCCCCCAAAGCTCTCCAAGTCCGGCCTTTGAGAAAAGCCAGCGGACGAGTCCGGCATCGCCTGGTGCGCGATCGGAGGAGCTGAGGGTTCTGCTAGGGCGAGTGTCTATCTCAGAGGAGCACCGTGGGTTGATGGGTACGATGATTGAAAGGATTTCGTCCGCAGAAAGCGGGTTGCATGAGGCCGTCAGGAGTTTACTGACAAGCTTTGAGGTACGCGAAGTGATGTACCGTTTGACAGTTCCGCATATATAAGATGCGCCCTATATAGATAGTAGCCCCTGAGACTCTGTGTGTTGCCGAAGGCGGCAGCACGCAGAGGATCATAGTCCCAGGTATAAATTTGCCGCCTTTCTATGCAGGTGGCGAGGTGTCCGGTGGCTAGCTGGACTGATGAATTTGCCAAGCTAAAGCGGCAGCTTGATGTGGCAGGTGCCGACATCGCGCTTGTCAACAAGCGGCTTGACGAGGCACAAGGTATGTAATTTCTCCGGAAACACCTGGTAAGAGGAGCTTGATGCCAGTATCTTACAATGTGTGTGCTTAATACAGATGGTGCTGCCGCTGTGGAGAACCTTCGGGCAGAGCTTGCCCGAGCCAAGGAGCAAGCCAGAAAAAGCGATGCGGCTGCCCTAAAGGCGGTTGAGGAGTTGAAAGCCGAACAGGCTGCTCACTGCCAAAGCAAGAAGGAAATGGCCGAGATGGCCATGAAGTTAAAGGTCGCTGCTGACTGCTGCAAACTTCTTGAAAAAGAAGATCAGGTGGAGCGGACAGACCTGGAAAAGGCCACTACGGCGGCCAAGGATGCTCGCTCTGCGATGAGAGATATGAAGGAGGAGCTACGTCAAGCCGGAGATATCGTGGCTGGAAAGCCCTTTATGCTGCGGATGGAGTTCGGGGATCCGAAATATGCTCCGTTTGATCGGATGTGGAGTATGGCAGACACTTATCTGGATTTCGCGGCGAGTGCCGCAGACGCGGCCGAACACTTCCCAGATGAAGAGGATCGCGAAGTGGAAAAGCTCTTCTGGTCGCAGTTCCATAATCCCGAGCGTCCGCTTTCATTAACCGATCATTTGGCCGAATGGGCCGAGCTGAATAGGTTATCCGGACGCGCCATGAAGTATGTCGTGGATCATCTGTGGCCGGAAAGGCCAACGCCGAACAGTTATTTTAGCTTGGTGCAGCAGTTCCTTGGTGCAGTGCCGCATATCAATGCGATGAAGAGGTCAGCATGCATAGAGGGTGCGCGGATGGCCCTTGCCCGTGTCAAAACATACTGGGCGGAGATGGAGGCCACCGCTGTTGCCTCCCAAAACTCAGACGGAAGCCGAGTACCTGCCGAGCACTATTTTCAGGAAGTTCTACAAGGCGCTCGTTTAATAAAGACGCAGTGCTCGAAGGATACTATGTTTGAATAACATGTATTAGTGGAAAACAATGTTTTGATGGAATGTAAAAGCTTTTTATACTTGTGCCTTCAAGAATTTAAAATACCTCCTGTGCAGTCGTTAATGTATATGTGTATATAACCTGAAAGATGGCAGTCGTCGGCTTCAGCCCCCACGCATATAATGCGGGGGTGTTCGCAGAAGGCGCATTTTCACACTTGATCCAACGTCTTGGTCCTTGGAGGAGGTGATAGCGCAGCGAACTAGGCAACCGGACTATAATGCTTTATCACTTTCACTTGACCATAGGAGTTTGACAGTGAGGCTACTATATAGCCCCTAGTGGCGCCGCGCTCGCCCGAACTCGGGGCGCGTGTGTGCCTGGCCGGGAAACGGCCCTTCATTAATGTGGAGGAATCCGGAAGATTCCGATAGGTCATCGAGTGGTTGACCAGTCTCACGCTATATCATGACAATCAATTTTCGGCTTTCTCTACCGAGGTGCTCGCCTGGCTGAAACGGGGCACAATCGCAGTAGTTCTCCTGGTGCCGCCTTAGCCGATAGAGCGGAACATAAGGCAACAAAACACAGGAGCCAAGCAAACCCAACATTTGACCAAATACATGATTCGGAGCTGGTGCATATAAGGCCAAACTCGCGACGCTGAACACTCCCTAAGGTATTCGGTATTTAAGAAAATGCGTTGAGCAACGCCCCTGGTGATAAGCCCTTAGTGTCCAGGTACGCGCAAAGTTCTGATGTGGCCACATGCCAAGACGCCAGCCTCCTCCACGGTTATACAGAGAATCCGGGGGATGTGTATCAACAAGAGACAGTAAAAAAGGTTTACGCAGGGTCTTAATCTAAAAAGAATCCTTGGAACGGGTCCCTACTGCACGTCTGCCCATGTGTCTCCGTTGTGCCGTATCCTGGACGGGTGAAGCACGGTGTTCATCTGTAAAAGAGAGGAACTTAGTTGAAAAAGTCGTGCGAAGTGTACGTTATACTAAATAAACAAAGTATAATTCAAACAATGAGTAAAATTGAGCCTTATTGTCTCTTGTTTTACATGCGCGGAGCCCCCTGTAATGGGGTGTTCAGCTATTAAGCCTTTATCAATTGTATGTTTATGCCGGACTCGTCTAGCCGCGTCCGTGGTCTTAACGACCTATTTAGGTGCTTTGATTGGCGAAGCTGCTTTAGTGTGTGGCTGTCAAGGCAGCCGCACAGTCTTCCGCGTGGGGGGTACACTCAATGTCTCCCGTTAGTGATATGATGCCCCGTGGACCGGGCATCTTAAGCGTGAGAGACGCATAATATGGTATTGCGTTAAAGCGGGCGAAAGCTTCGCGTCCCAGTAGTGCTTGATAGTCATTTGAAAATGGGGCGATGTGGAAGGTTAGCTTTTCGCGGCGGAAGTTATCGGGGGAGCCGAACATAACTTCTAGTAGGATAGATCCCGTACAACGGGCATCCGGGCCTGGCGTTACTCCTTGAAAGGACGTGTTGCTATGGCAAAATTTTGTTGGGTCTATCCCCATTTTGCGGATTGTGTCCTGATATAGCAGGTTTAGACCACTGCCGCCATCCATCAGGACATGTGTAAAGTGGAGTCCGTCGATTATCGGATCTAATATCAAGGTAGTCCAGCCTGCATTCCGGATACTTCTAGAGTAATCCTGATGGTCGAAGGTGATAGGTTTTAACAACCAGTGGCGAGACTCCTTTGGGATAGGCCGCATGGCGCGTATCTCTATGGGCGTCGTTCTATTTTTCCCTTTAGTCACGTGAAGTAAGTTTACTGTTTTGACTTCTTGTGGGAAATTATTTTGTATCCCGATGCTCTGCTTGTGGGGTTCGTCATCGTCCTCACTTGGTGTGTCGAGCCCCTTGTCTTCGGCGTTGTGTTTGCCGGATTGCTTAAAGACCCAACAATCTCTATGGGTGTGGTTTGCAGGCTTCCCGGGGGTACTGTGAATTTGACATATCTTGTCCAGGATTTGTTCAGGGGAGATACCTCATCCCTGTTATCCTTGAGGGGCAACTTTTTCTGATTCTGCAGAGAGCTTTTGAATCCGGCGTTCACTGTCGTGCTCTTCGGGTTGTTTCCCTTATTCCGGCGTTGGTCCTTGCTGCGTCGTGGTTTCCCATTTCCATCCCTAACTTTGGATCTATTCGGGTCGCTGGTGTTGCATCTTGCCAACCAGCTGTCCTCTACTGCGCAAAAGCGGGTCATGAGGCTTGTTAATGCCGCCATTGTTCTTGGCTTTTCCTGGCCGAGGTGTCTGGCGAGCCATTCGTCTCGAACGCTGTGTTTGAAAGCTACTAAGGCTTCGGTGTCCGGACAGTCGACTATCTAGTTCTTTTTAGTAAGAAATATGTTCCAGAGTTTTCGGGCTGACTCTCCGGGCTGTTGAGTTATATGGCTTAAATCGTCTGCGTCGGGAGGTCGGACATAGGTCCCTTGAAAATTTGCCCGAAAAGCATCCTCAAGCTCTTCGCAACTTCCAATGGTGTTTTCGGGAAGGCTTTTAAGCCAATGTCGGGCTGGCCCTTTGAGCTTGAGGGGTAAGTATTTAATGGCGTGGAGATCATCTCCTCTGGCCATGTGTATGTGGAGGATATAATCCTCAATCCAGACTCCAGGGTCTGTTGTTCCGTCGTATGCCTCTATGTTTACGGGTTTGAATCCCGCTGGAAATTCATGGTCCAGCACCTCATCGGTGAAACATAGGGGGTGTGCGGCACCCCTGTATTTGGGTGTGCCGTGGTGTTCGGATATTTGTTGCACTGCATTGCTTACTAGAGCTTGCTTTCTTGGCCCGTAGACAGACTTGGCTCGGCCATCCTTTTGATGCGAATCCTTGGGTGGATCGCGTGCTGGTTTGTGTGCGGCGCCATTTGCCGCTCTATGTTGACCATGGGGTTGTCTATCCGACCGGGTGGCTTCCTTATTTTTTGATTTTGGGGGCTCTAGGGCTTCCTCATCAAATTCGGGCAGTAGCTTTCGCTTTGGGTAGCTCTTTATGTGGCGACTATCGCCGTATTTATCTGCGGTGTTGAGTACTTTGCTCCATCTGATTCTAAGTGCATCTTCCGCGGTTTTGAGCTTCCGCTTCTGCTTTTTCAGGCTACGCGCGGTGGCGACGAGCCTTTTGTCGAGGTTCTTCTGCTCCAGGAACTTGTCCGGCGTGAGGTCGTCCGGACTGTTATCTTCGCTGGGGACAGGTTGTGCGGTTTGTTTATCCAAGTTGCCTTGTTCGGACGGTTACTCGATGCCATGTTCGTCGTCCGTCGGCTCGCCCTGCTCTGTGGCTGGGTCTGTATGGCCATTGTCTCTGTCGAGGCGGGGCTTGGAGCGGTGCTTACGCCGCCGCTTTAACTGCTTTTCGAGGGAAAGATCCTTCGTTGCGTCATCCCGTTCTTCCTCGTCGTTTCCTTTGGGTGTGTCCACCATGTATACATCGTAGGATGGGGTGGCTGTCAAGTGCCCTATAGGCGCTGGTTCATGTTCGTCTCCTACATCATCGTCCATACCGTTGATGTCTTCGGAGTCGTAGTCGAGCATGTCGGTTAAATCATCGACAGTGGCTACGAAGTGGGTGGTGGGTGGGCTTCGAATTTCTTCTTCATCCACATTCCAACCTTGCTGACCATAGTCCGGCCAAGACTCTCCTCACAAAGAGAGAGACTTTAGTGAATTTAGAATGTCGCCGAAGGGGCGAGTGCTGAAAGATGTCCGCGGCGGTGAACTCCATGATCGGCGCCCAATCGGATTCGATTGGCAGGGGCGCAGAGGGGTCGGAGTCCGGAAAGGAGTCCGGCACCTTGGAGTCACGGGCTTTGCAGAGAATAAGGCTGGTGTTCGGCTCGATTGCCGTAGAGATTACAGCCCCCGAGGCGGTGTCCAGCCACCCGTCCTCGATTGGCGCAGTTGGCTCCGAGCTAAGGGACGGAGCGGATACGGATGCGGCCTCCAAGGCACTGTTCGGCGGCAGAGCTAGATCATGCCCATCGTGACAGTGCGGCGCGCTCGGCTGTGGCTCGAATCTGCTGAAGATCAAGTCTCCGCGGATGTCGGCCATGTAGTTCAAACTTCCAAATATGACCTGATGTCCAGGGGCGTAGCTTTCAATCTGCTCCAGATGGCCAAGCGAATTGGCCCGCAGTGCAAAGTCACCGAATACGAAGATCTGTCCGGGGAGAAAGGTCTCACCCTGGACCGCATTGTTGTTGGTGATCGGAGGAGCCATCGGGCCTAAAGGTGATGACACAGAGTAACTCTCAATGAAAGCACCAATGTCGGTGTCAAAACCGGCGGATCTCGGGTAAGGGGTCCCGAACTATGCGTCTAGGCGGATGGTAATAGGAGACAAGGGACACGATGTTTTTACCCAGGTTCGGGCCCTCTCTATGGAGGTAAAACCCTACTCCTACTTGATTAATATTGATGATATGGGTAGTACAAGAGTAGATGTACCACGAGATCAGAAAGGCTAAACCCTACAAGCTAGCCTATGATATGATTGTTCTTCGTCCTATGGACTAAAACCCTCCGGTTTATATAGACACCGGAGAGGGCTAGGGTTACACAGAGTCGGTTACAATGGGAGGAGATCTAAATATCCGTATCGCCAAGCTTGACTTCCACGCCAAGGAAAGTCCCATCCGGACACGGGACAAAGTCTTCAATCTTGTATCTTAATAGTCCAAGAGTCCGGCTATCCGGACACCCCCTAATCCAGGAGTCCCTCAGGCCACTTGGGCACAATCAAACCACCTCAATGTCGATTATGATCAACTAGTCGTCAACCCGTGCGCCTGCACGGGCTAGGAGCTACTATGTTTCAAATAATTTTTGAAACTAAAAACATTAGATCCCCGTGGTTTAAGTATGTAAATGAAACTGATTAGAAGGAGGGCCGCACATGTCTCTTTCTCAAAGCAGAATAAAAGCATACTTTCAAGGTATTAAAAAATATTCACTATAGTAGTATACATACTCCATGATGGTACATCTATTATAATTGTTTGATTCTATGGATACAATTTAAGCATAGTCAGATTTCTATAGATTCATCGATATAGAGATGGCATCATTGATTAATTTGTGCCTTCTTTGAATGAAAACATAACTGAAAAAAAGTATGCAAGGAAACACAGTCAACATAACTATTGTATCGAAAAATATTTCAAATTCCATGGATAAGTATAGTTTTAGACTGAATACATATTCAAATATGTATCAACCAACACCATTGAACATACCAATAAGCGGTATATACCATACTATAAGAAAACATCCCACAATGAAAATGCTTCTGATCTATTTCTTGGTCTTTTGAAAAAAAATAACTGTGAAAATGTAGCTAATGTGGCTAATTTTTTTTAAATAATACACTTTTCTAAATAAATTTGAAAAATATTACGCCGTCTTGATTTTTTTCAAAAATAATACAGCTTCGGCTTGTGCCAAGCCGATTGGCTTCTGTCGGCCACGGGCAAGACGATAAGGCGCAATCGGCCTGCGCGAAGCCGAGTAAGGCCCAATCAGCCATGGCTAAGCCGATTAGTGGCTGCCCCACCCGACGCGCGGCCAGTTGGCCAGGCCTGCATGCAGTCGGCCACGCCAAAGCCGATAACTGGCTATATGCATGCAAATGTGTACGTTGTGTACGTTTACAAAGCTAGGCAACTTACTACCAGTGTACGCCGAGTGAAATCTTCCAATTTTGTACAACTTCGGCTATTTAATTTTCTCCTTCCAAAGCCAGCTCTCCTCCCTCTCGCACTAGCCCGCCGTGCGTCACTCCAGTGCCGGCGTCCACCCCCTCCCCCCCCCCCTCCCGCCGCTTGTCACTCCGACGGTGTCGGCCACCTCCCCTTCCCCTTCCTCCGCGGCCCTGCCATGGTGACCAGCCCGAACTCGGTGGCGGCTCCGTCTCGCAGGGCTGGTGACCGTCCGATGGTGTCCGGCCTGGGTATCTCCTCCTGCTCAGAGTCGTCCGACGGCCTCGATGTGCAGGAGGTCTCGTCGCGGGCGCTCGCGGTCCCCTCTGCGGTCGCGGCTCCGACGGGTGCCGCCGTGGCGGGCGGTGGCGGTCGGCCTTGGGTTCCCGTCCAGCCTTCCAAGAGATCGCTCTGGAGGCGGCGTCACGCGGGAGATCGGGCTCCCCAGCCACGGCTTCCTTCCTCTCCCGCCAGGCGCGAGGCCTCCCTAGACATGGATGGGCTCTGCTTCCGGTGCCTCCGGGAGGGCCATCATCGTCAGGACTGCACCAAAGACAATGTTTGCATCAGATGCGGCGAAGAAGGCCATGGTTCTAGGGATTGCAAGCGCCCGCGCAGTCCGTCATCCGAGGTGGAGCTTCGTCGCCTCGCCATCGCCAAGGTCGCACGCAGGGCGGCCGGCGGCAGGGCCTAGTCCGGCACCCCACTCCCGCCGCCACCGCTGCAGGAGGCCGGTGACGCGGTGGATCCGTGGCCCCGTCTCGCTGCTCCTCGCCCGCTCCCGCCGGCCCCGAGGTTGATGCTGTCGCTGGACACGACCATGGACCATTCCGAGCTATGTGTGGTCAGGCGCACCCGATCCATGGATGATCTTGACAGGCGGCTCCAGTCTGCTCTGGTGGTGTACGCGGGTGGAGCGCGCCGCGACCTTTCCCCGGAGTTCATCCTCGACGCGTTGCTCTCCAAGGCAGACATTGAGGCAGAGTGGGTGTCGATTCACCGCTTCAGGCTAGAGGATTTCATCGTCATCTTTGCGAGACAGGAGCACAAGAACAGGGTTAGTGTGATGCCGGCAGTTGAGCATAGAGGGGTACGGCTATTCTTCAGGCCTTGGAACCGCCAAGCTCAGGCGGTGCACGCCGCGTTTAAGTTCAAGGTCAGGCTGGTGATCGAAGGTATTCGTGTGCACGCATGGGACAGGGAAGTGGTGGAGTACCTACTTCGTTCTTCCTGCCTGGTGGACATGCTGGAGCCAGAGACGAGCTCGAGGGCTGACTTGTCAGCATTCAAGCTCTCTGCTTGGACGGCGCAGCCGGAGGAAATCCCTTCGCTCAGGTGGCTGGCGGTTCCTGAACCGGGCATGCGCTCGCCGCTCATGGAGCCGACAATGCTGCAATACAAAGTCCTCATCCACATCGACGAGGTCTCAGACTACACCGCGGCTGAGGAGCCGGCGTTCCTGGGCGTCTCTTCCGGCAGCGGCCAGAGCGGCATCCCTGACTCCAGCGGCAGTGGAGGTATGGGGGGCGGGCGGGGAGCCAGTTCCGCTCACAGAGATTGGAGGTTTGGCGTTCATGAAGACAGAGGCCAGTTTGTCGCCAGCCATTGCGGCGTGGACGCCGGCCTCAGCGCGGCAAGCAGTCCGGTGCAGAGGAGCGGGGAGATGGGCTGGAGGTTGCCATGCATGCCGCTGTCATCGGCACCGGCACCGGCCCCGGCCAGCTGGCCCAGCATGGTGCGGGACAGGATCACGGTCAGGCGGCGTCAGGAAGCTTCAGTGCCCGTGCGGCGAGATGACGGTGGCGGCGACGAGGTGACGACGTTGGGAGAAGGTGTGTCGGCACCGGCTGCTGGCAGAGGCACCAACAAATGGACGGTGGTAGACGGACGAAAAACGGACACGTGTCCATTTGGATCGGCACGTTTGACCGATTTTTTGTTCGCCGTGACCCAAACATGAACGAAATGGGTCGGCGTGTTTGAGTTGCTCTAATATATTGCAAACTGGAGCACTCAGCTGACTTGGGACTCCCATCCGAGCGTACGTACGTGTGTGTAGCTAGCTAGCTGTTGGTTGATCTTGATTAGTATAACTAGCTTTTGCACGTAACGAATGCATGCATGTGCGTTTGAACTTGCATGCACACTTATCGGCTTCGCCGAAGCCGATAGACTGGCCTCTGGGCGTTACTCACCATGGCCGACTGCATGCGGACCGGCCGACTGGCCGTGCGTCGGGTGGCCCACCCACTAATCGGCTTAGCCGTGGCCGACTCGGCCCTACTCGGCTTCGCGCAGGCCGACTGGGCCTTATCGGCTTCCTACACGTCGAAATTGTATTATTTTTGAAAAAAATCAAAATGACGTAATATTTCCCAAATTTATTAAAAAAAGTGTATTATTTAAAAAATTAGCGCTAATGTGTGCGATCACTTGATAACTAATACTTTTTTGACCCATATAAGAAAACAATTCGTGTGTCTATCACCAATTGTTTCTCAGAATTGTATTACCAAAAATGAAGGAAACAAAGAAATGAAAAGGAGACAACTGGAGACATATTTAAAAAAAATCAGTGAAACGAATAAAATAGCAGAATAAAAATAGAAGTTAGATTATACGTTCTCAAATTTAAATCAAGGAATGGTAATCATACATAACTGCCTTAACCAAAAAAACCATTGATATGCACACACGTCTGAATCTGGCACTTATAATTTTTGGATTGATATTAATGGGCCATTATTATTTTAAAATTTATAATAGAGAAAAAAGATCTCAGATTTATTATATGACAACCATGCAATAGAATAATAAATAGGTATACAAATCTCTATATGTTTTGCAGATAAACAAAGTGCTTTTAAAAGATCTTTTTTGTGGGGATCTTCTAAAAGATCTTGACCATCAAATTTAAAGGAAAGAGGGCATGTTTTTTTTCTGGTTATTCAGAACTAAGACGTGGGTGTTTTTTCTTTGCAGCTACCTTAGACGTGGGTGTTTTTTCTTTGCAGCTACCTTAGACGTGGGCGTTGTGGATTTTATTTTTTTGTACGTGTGAGCTGTTAACTCCTAGAATATCTCCTATCCTCCATGATCTCAAGATATTTTAGCGTTGGAGAGAGAGGACGCTAAATGTTAAAACAAATTATTTTTGACTCCTTATTTTGGACGTGAGGCTTCAAGTCCCTTTTTATGTAGGCTTTTGCTTTTTCCAAACTGATATTTGGACTCACTTTCTACGTGCGGCTTCAAGAGTTATTGTCTGTGTGTGCTTTTTTTAACACCTATCTTTGCGGGTTTTTTAAGGAAAGATGGCATGCAGTTTTTTTGTTTTTCAGAACATAGAGGTGGGCGTCTGGGATCTATTTTTTGCGCGTGTAGGCTGAATCCTAGCACGTTCTAATATATCTTGACCACCAAATTTTAAGGAAGGAGGCATGTTTTCTTTACAGAGCCTAGACCTCTGTGTTTTTCCTTTGCAACTAACTTAGATGTGGGCGTTGAGAGTCTTTTTTTTATCTATATTCTATCTATCTATCTATCTATCTATCTATCTATCTATCTATCTATCTATCTATCTATACCTATTGTTAGACTGTGTCTTATCTGTATTTCAGTGTGTGCGTGTGCGCTTATGGCCCATGTGGCCCATGTGGCCATGTAACCCTGCAGCCTATATATGTGCTGCCCCCTTGTACAGGAAACCCTAACTTCAATAGAATACAATACCAGACCATCTTTCTATCCCAGCCGCCACCCCTCTCTCCCCTGATTCTACATGGTGTCAGAGCTTGGGTTCCCAATCCCAGCAGTGGTGATGGTGGTTGGCTGGTTGTGCTTGCTGGCGATTGTCTGAGAGGAGAAGGCTTGTGTGGAAGAAGGAGAGGTGGAATCCCAGATCTGAGGAGAGGAGGTAGTAGAGAGTTGAAAGTGGGGAGCAGTGGTTGCTGGAGGTTGCTAGTGGTGTGATTCAAGATTGGAAAGATGGGGGACAACCAGGGGTTGGTAAAGGCGTTGGAGAAGCTAGCTGAGCTCATCACTGTCAAGGCAGAGGGTGTGGCTTCCCCAGGTGCGCTTGTTCCTCAGCCTGAGGTGATACAGAAAATAGAAATGATGCCAAATGAAATCAAGATGGAAGGGGTCACAAACTACCTAAGCTGGTCCAGAAGGGCATTGCTAATATTGAGGACAAAGGGGCTGGAAGGCTATGTCAGAGGGGAAGTAGATGAACCGGCGAACAGGCCAAGTGAAGAGTGGAAGAAGTGGAGTGTCATTGACTCTCTGGTGGTGGCATGGCTGCTGAACTCCTTGACCCCATTCATTGCAGTAGCCGTGGAGACTCTTCCCCATGCAGCAGAGGTATGGAAAACCCTGGAAACATTGTACTCCGGGAAAGGGAACATAATGCTTATGGCGCAGATTGAGGATAGAGTAAATGAGCTAAAACAAGGGGATAAGTCGGTGATGGAGTATGTAGCAGAATTGCAGCATTTGTGGGCTGACTTAGACCACTATGATCCACTGGAGTTACCACATTCAGAATGTATAGTTGCTACTAAGAAGTGGGTAGAGCGTAGGAGAGTGATGAAATTCTTGAAGGGACTTAGCTCAGAATTTGAAGGAAGGCGTGCTGGGTTGTTTCATCAGCCAAAGCTCCCCTCGCTTGAGGAGGCAGTTGCAGCAATGGCACAGGAGGAGGTCAGGTTGAAGTTGACCAGGACTGGAGAAGCGAATGCATCTCGCTCAGCATTTACTGTGTCTGAATGGAAGGAGACAAGAGAGTGCTTCAACTGTGGAGAGAAAGGTCACATAAGCATCAATTGCACATCACAACGCAGAGAAATACGTGGTAGGGGAAGAGGTTACAGCCGAGGTGGATACCGGGGAGTTAGAGGCAGAGGTAACTCGAGGGGTTCGAATTATTCCAGTGGCTTCAAAGCAAACTTGGCTAACTTGGCAACGCAAGAAGAAGGGACGTCAACAACCTCTCAAGGGGAGTCGAAGAGTAGAAGCCAGGAGGACAACACCTTTGGGAGCTTTGCCCACTTTGTCTACACAGGGGAAGGTAACTTTGCAAATGCATCTATATCCACACATGATTTCCTTCCAGATTGGATATTAGATTCTGGAGCATCCAAGCATGTTGCGGGTACCTCAACTGAGTTTGAATCATATACTCAGTACCCAATTACACATTGTGAAACAATACAAACTGTTGATGGCACCTCACAACCGATTAAAGGAGTTGGATCAGTTCAATGTACACCCACTATTAAATTATCTGATGTATTACATGTTCCAGCTTTTCATGTGAACTTGCTTTCTCTAAGTGCTTTGATTGATCAGATAGATTGCCGAATAACTCTTGATAAGAAAATATGTTTGATTCAGGAGAGGATGACTGGAAGGAAACTTGGGACAGGAACCAGGCGTAGTGGATTGTGGTATATGGATCGTGATGTGTATAGGTCTGGTGCTAGTCCTATTTTGGCTGTACTAGTTGGAGTAAGTGAGACAATGGCGATGATCCATCACTGTCGCATGGGGCATATGGCTTTTGATAAGATGAGTAAGATGTTTCCTGATGTAATGCGTGGAGTAGACAAGAGTAAGCTTGTGTGTGATGCATGTGAATATGCAAAGCACACAAGAATCTCATATTTGAGTAAGGGGCTAAGGAGTATATCCCCGTTTATGCTGATTCACTCTGATGTGTGGACATGTCCTGTTGTTTCTGTTAGTGGAATGAAATATTTTGTGACATTTATAGACTGCCACACTCGCATGACTTGGGTGTACCTCATGCGACATAAAGATGAGGTATTCCAATGTTTTCAGGAGTTTTATGCCTATGTGCGAAACCAATTTAATGTGCAGGTACAGGTGATCAGATCTGACAATGGAACTGAATATGTAAACAAGCAATTTGGAGGTTTCCTGTCAGCACAAGGCATAATGCACCAAACATCATGTCCAGATACCCCTGCTCAGAATGGAGTTGCAGAAAGGAAAAACCGACACATTTTAGAAGTGGCTCGATCACTTATGTTCACTATGAATGTGCCAAAATTCTTGTGGAGTGAAGCTGTCATGACTGCAATGTTCCTGATCAACCGGATGCCTTTAAAAATGCTTGGTATGAAGTCCCCATGTGAGATGCTATTTGGGGAGAACAAATTCTCAGTTCCTCCAAAGTTATTTGGGTGCACCTGCTTCGTTAGAGATCACAGACCAGCAGTGGGAAAGCTGGATCCACGAGCTGTAAAATGCATATTTGTTGGATATCCTGCAGGGCAGCGAGGCTATAAGTGTTGGAGTCCTGCTGAAAGGTGCACATTTGTAAGTATGGATGTCACCTTTCGAGAATCTGAGCCTTTCTATGGTGAGAAGACAGATCTCAGCACTTTATTCGAAGAACTTGACCACTCACAATCTATGCAGGGTGGTCAAGAGGGGGAGTGCAACTTGAGTGGTGAGTGCAGCACCAATGGCGACAAGGAGCAGCCAATACCAACCCCGAAAATAGTGGGATCCTTCATTCCAGTTGTAGTTGATGGGGCTGAACAGCAGAGGTGGCAGAGACCAAATGAGGAAAGGAATCCTCAGGTGTATACAAGAAGGAAGAGAGTTGTGGAGGAACAAGTGCATGAGGAGCAGTCAAAAGAAACTATGGAACAGGGGGAGCAGTCAGAAGAAACTCAAGCGACAGGAAGCTCATCTGAAGTGGAGTCATATGAGAATTCAAGTACTGAAGAAGCATCACCTAACCTGCCAATTGCTCTCAAGAAGGAAGTAGCAAGGAAAACTTTGAGCATGACATCAGTAATTATGTCACCTATGAAGCCCTATCACCTTCATTTAGAGCATTTGTCGCATCACTTCAAGCCGTGATTGTTCCTAAAGACTGGAAAGAAGCAAGACAAGATCCAAAGTGGTGTGAAGCCATGAGGGAAGAGTTGGAGGCCCTGAGAAAGAACAAAACATGGGAGCTAGCGAATCTTCCATATGGGAAGAAGGCAGTCAGTTGTAAGTGGATCTTCACAGTGAAGCAGAATCCTGAGGGTAAGGTTGAGCGTTACAAGGCAAGACTAGTAGCCAGAGGGTACAGCCAAACGTATGGTATTGATTATGATGAAACATTCGCCCAAGTTGCAAAGATGAATACAGTGAGGATTCTAATCTCATGTGCAGCTAACTTTGGATGGCCACTACACCAACTTGATTTAAAAATGCCTTTTTACATGGAGATCTACAAGAGGAAGTCTACATGGAAATTCCTCCTGGACTTTCTACACCTGGGACTGTTGGGAAGGTTTGTAGATTGAGAAAATCTCTCTACGGTTTGAAGCAATCGCCAAGGGCTTGGTTTGACCGGTTCAGGCAAGCAGTTTGCAGTATGAAGTATAAACAATGCAATGGAGATCACACTGTTTTCTATAAACATTCCAAGCAA
This sequence comes from Aegilops umbellulata, assembly GCA_032464435.1. Classification (NCBI taxonomy): domain Eukaryota; kingdom Viridiplantae; phylum Streptophyta; class Magnoliopsida; order Poales; family Poaceae; genus Aegilops; species Aegilops umbellulata. Next base: position 424,274,801 of record CP136059.1, read on the forward strand.
CAGATTACTATTCTTGCAATATATGTGGATGACATCATAATAACGGGAGACAATGAAGAGGAGATTGGAAGACTAAAGAAATGCCTAGGCAAAGCATTTGAAGTTAAGGATCTTGGTCAGCTAAAATATTTCCTGGGTATCGAAGTTGCAAGATCAAAGAGGGGAATAGCCCTGTCTCAGCGGAAGTATACCTTAGAGCTCCTAAGTGATATGGGAATGCTTGGATGTAGAGCAGCCCCAACTCCCATTGAACAAAATCACAAATTGACAGCACAGATGGGTGAACAAGTTAACAAAGCAAAATATCAACAATTGGTTGGCAAACTTCTGTACTTGTGTCACACTAGACCAGATATTACATATGCAGTAAGTGTAGTAAGTAGATATATGCATGACCCCAGAAGTGGACACCTTGATGCAGTCTATAGAATCATGAGGTATCTAAAGGGCAGCCCTGGTATGGGACTCTGGTTCAAGAGTAATGGCCATTTGAATGTTGACGGTTATAGCGATGCTGATTGGGCTAGCTGTCTTGATGATAGACGATCAACCTCTGGCTATTGTGTGTTTGTTGGTGGAAATTTGGTATCATGGAGAAGCAAAAAACAACCGGTGGTGTCAAAATCAACTGCAGAAGCTAAGTATAGGGCAATGTCTCAAGGGCTGAGTGAGATGTTATGGGTAAGAGGCCTTCTGCTTGAGCTGAAAGTGCTCAGACAAGATCCTCTGAATGTGTGGTGTGACAACAAATCTGCAATCAGCATTGCTAATAATCCAGTGCAACATGACAAAACAAAACATGTGGAGATAGACAGATTCTTTATCAAAGAGAAACTGGATGCAGGAATCATCAAGATAACTCATGTGAGCTCTAGACAACAAGTCGCCGATTGTCTGACAAAAGGTTTGGGAACCAGGGAGAGCAATCTTGCTTGTGACAAGATGGGCATGATAGATATCTATCATCCCTCTTGAGGGGGAGTGTTGGGCTGTGTCTTATCTGTATTTCAGTGTGTGTGTGCGCGCTTATGGCCCATGTGGCCCATGTAACCCTGCAGCCTATATATGTGCTGCCCCCTTGTACAGGAAACCCTAACTCCAATAGAATACAATACCAGACCATCTTTCTATCCCAGCCGCCACCCCTCTCTCCCCTGATTCTACACCTATACTAATTGCGGCATAGATTAATTCACGGAAAAAAAACACAGGATCCCTCTCGCAAGACCTCTCTCCCATGACCCAGTCTCCGTAATCTTCCCCTGGAGTTCGAAACCGTACCTACTATCGATCTCTCCCCAACCTAGGTCACCCAGCCGCCATCGTCTTCTATAAAAATTGGCTCTAGGCGTCATCCTCCTCCTATTCTATCTTCCATCCTCTAATGAGATCTATTTGCTAACCCATTATCTTTTGCATGATTTGCGTTTGCAGCCACAAAGATTAATCACATGCATGCTCCATTAGGAGGCTCTGCACGTGTATATTCAAGTCCATCGAGCTATAGCCTTCTAAGTGTGCATCTCGCCGGGCTGAACGAGCTTCGTACATGATCGCCGCAGAAGGATTCGCCATCGCTCACAGGCAGAAGCTGCAGGCCAGCACAACGATAACCGTCGGAAGGATTCGCCGTCGTTCACAGGCAGAAGCTGCAGGCCACGTCTTCTATAAAAACTAGATGATACCCCGCTCGTTGCTGCGGGACTTCATAAGCACATGATCTACAACTTTAAAGTTAAATCATGACTGTGATGATATACTGGAAACAGAATTGGACCATAGACAGAGTGATGGAGTGCACTTTGTGACGATAGCAGACAACATTACAGCAGCTACTCATGAAATTTATTACATATGGTGGCCAGTAGAAATTCTTGATGAGTTGGCACAATATGCATGTTTTTAAAAACAATAAGTGAGCGATCTAGAACCTGAGGTGCAATCCTGTGCCCTGGCAAGTGCTTGTAGATGAGGTTTTTTCTTGATATGCCTCATAGATATAAACCTAAGAAGATATGACAGTAAAATAAAATGCTACATACAGATTAGTTGCATATCTCTCTTCTTGTTCGCTGGCTTGCACCTGTATAGTCAAATCTAGATCAAATATAATATGATGTTTGAGAGGCTGACAAAAAAGAAAAAGGAGTGGATATAACATTAGGTTAGATGGTTCTCACACCTAGAGACAGGTGCAACCGAGCCGATGAGAAGATCAGAAGCCAACGCGTGCTGACTTGGGATAAATTTAGTGATGGCACCTGGTAATAATTCTGAACATAAAATATGTCTTGAGTTGCAAAGACAATGGTAAGCATCAGAATAAATTGTTGGATGCATAGAAATATGTATATTTTGATTCAGAACATCAATTCATTGGAAGAAGCGATGGGCCTAAATATACTGATGTAAATAAAAGATTATAAATACAATTTATTGAAAACTATATCAACATAGGCAGACATATAACTTGCAAATCACCAATAAAAATGCCCCTATATGCCATGCATAAATGTAAAACTTCATAAGAAAAAGACCACTTTTTCGTAAATAGATTACTTTCTAGTAGATGTTTGCTCATCATACGTAAAACCAGAAAATTGTTAACCTCTCCAGATCTAAGAATCAGATCCAGAACATACCTTGTTTTACACATTCTATGGATCATTTGCTAGGATAGACAGTGGCATGCGCAGCCTATGAAAGCGGCATAGGATATGACCAATGATCAATGGACAAACTTCTTGTCGACGTAGATAAATAATACTTTACACAAACAAACAGAATGCAAAAAACCTGAATTCCTGGATATGAAGAAAAGAACTTGTTGATTGCATTAGTTACAAAGACATCGACAGATATGTAAATTTTAGTGGGCATAATGATCTTAACTACCCTTTCTTTTTTATATACCTAAATGGTGGACGGTTGGGCCCTGTATTCAGAAGCAACACACATGTATGTTTCAAGTGTGAGACCGTTAGTAATAAGTTGTTACCAAAGACATACAACATTTCAGAGGCAGTAGATTGCCAGGAAGCGTACGTACCAAATCTCGTAGGATAGTTGTAGAAACCACAATTGAATGAGGAGGAATCCTATACAACAATTTAGTACCAAATTGTTGTCAGAATAATAAAGCACTCTCAAGAAAGAATTGTTGAAGTGTGAGGAACCAGAAGTTTGACAATCGTGTATCACCCTTGCTATTGGCGAGTGAAATATGAGAAAATCCGATGGAAAATCAGTAGATGATTGGTATAAATATTTTGGGGAAATCAAGAAAAATAGGTGATCTTTTAATACCTTGAATTAATTTCATTGGGATGTAGTTTCTGTGTTGTTTCAAGGTAATCTTTCTCTGCAAAGCCGATTTAATCCTGCAAAAAAATTATATGAGATGAGTAATTACGGGGCATCAAAACAGTACGAATACACACACACACACACACAAAGAGAGAGAGAGAGAGAGAGAGAGAGAGAGAGAGAGAGAGAGAGAGATCTGGGAATCAGATCGGGTAACAGTTGTTCTGATGGCAGATTAGAATCAGATTCAGCCCTCGTCCATCATCCTTGCCATGAGACTATGGGCTCCCATGAGTGCTGAATCTGTTGGACAACTCACGAACTCCAGCGTTGTGCCCACGTGCGACGGCAGCGAGGAGGGCCTTGAGGGGGGCGGTCGACCAGGCTATCTGGCGGCAGGCGAGGAGGGCCGGCGACAGCCAAAGTCGCCGCATGGGCGGGGTGGCGCCAGGGAGAAGGTTGTCATGGAGATTTGAAGAAAAAGCGAGCAACGATGGGGGATCCCGTGGGGCACGAAGCAGAGATCTGAGAACTGGAGAACCAAGCGGCATGCCATCGGGCGATTTGATGGGGACTCGGTTGGGGAAATAAATTGAAGTGGAGGTGAGATCGGGCCCTAGCGTAATGGGCCTTTGGCAGAAAATGAAGCGGTGTGTGCTGAAGAAACGAAGCGGCGAAATAAAAAAGCGTCAACTAATGGGTTGGGAAGGCTGATTGAATGAAAAAAATTTAAAGCTCACATTGCTGACGTGGAGTGATGAGACATGGGTAGATTGCTGAGGTGGCTAGATGATGATGTGGATGGGTTGCATGTTGAGAGAAAATAGATAGTAGTGGGGATCAACTTCTTAAGAATGTAAGATTGGCTCTAGGCGTCATCCTCCTCCTATTCTATCTTCCATCCTCTAATGAGATCTATTTGCTAACCCGTTATCTTTTGCATGATTTGCGTTTGCAGCCACAAAGATTAATCACGTGCATGCTCCATTAGGAGGCTCTGCACGTGTATATTCAAGTCCATCGAGCTATAGCCTTCTAAGTGTGCATCTCGCCGGGCTGGACGAGCTTCGTACATGATCGCCGCAGAAGGATTCGCCATCGCTCACAGGCAGAAGCTGCAGGCCAGCACGACGATAACCGTCGGAAGGATTCGCCGTCGTTCACAGGCAGAAGCTGCAGGCCAGCGCGATCAAGAATCTGTTGCCATTAATTGTTTCTCACGTGCAGGTGCTAGCTGCCGGAATAAATTCATCTCTCAATACCTGTACGGCTGTGGGTACGTACATAAATACTGGCGCATCTAGCTGGAATCGATCAACTTACTTGAGAAGTCTGCTTGGCTATCTGTACGTGTGTTCGTTCGTGCCATGTGAGTCACAAATTGCAACCTGTGTTGATAACTCCTGTCCTACTCCTCTCCTTATATAACTGCAAAAATCTGACTCTCTTCTCCAACTTAACCCGGTTGATACAGAGATGCACCAGTGCGTGCAGGAGCCAAGTCCTATTTATTGGGACGTACAAGACCACCCTGAGCTCATCTAGCCGCCGGAGACAAGCAATACTTTGCCGAATTCAATAGTAACAGCAGCATCGTTTGGTCCAGCGAAGACATTGTCTATGTCTATTGATGTGATTGACATTCAGGTACTCTATCCCCAATAGATGCACTGTTCTATCTATGTGGCTGTTTATGAATGGTCATGTATGTCTCATGCTTATGTATTTCTGTACCGATGGTGTGCTGGACTGCTATTTTCTTAAAGATGCTAATATTGTCCATTAGATCTTTCTCTTTATTTTTTTCTTTCCAAGATAATTGGTATGGTTGATTGCATCACCAAAGCATGTAAGTCATGAACTGATTAAAAGTGGAACAAGTCGTGGGTTTCTAAGTCCCATTTATTATTCAGATAATATATTATAAAGTTGTACAGTTGCTACATACGCACATGTACATGCTATTTATGCATGTTATCTTCCAATTAAAAGCATAGCAAGTTGACATCAAGTAGGTCATGCTAGGGCGAGCGTTTGTCATGACAAGTAGACTTAGCTTCCTAACCACCAAGCATTTGTTTTGTTGTTAGCAAGAACAGGACACAGAATCCTTAAGGGCCCTTTGGCGGATAACCATGCCTATGGCTTCAGAGTTCTAGAGCAAGATATGTAATTCAGTTTTTTTTAATAGGCAACCATGAAAAAAAGTAGCACCTTCAATTCGAAATTATTGTGAGTTTTTATGATCTTTTACCAAGAGTAACATGATGGGCAAACTTCCTTGAGCAATGTAAAGTATAAAGTAGTGATCTAACTGGTGTTATATTTATTTACAAAGGTAGTATATCATAAATTAAGTTACTTATCTGAAAGGGTGGCCTCCTAAACTTCCTTTAGCAATGTGCAGTGTAAGGTCACCCACGTGCAACTTGATTGCATGAATGCCAAAAATAAAATTACAACTAGGTGGGAGGCAATGTAGATTCTAAGTATTCCTAAGTGCAACATGATTTTTTTACATAGGAACCAAACGCCTCTGAATTATGAGGTTCCCGCACACACAACCTAGAATATTAAGTACAAACTACTGTGTGTTATAACCCTTATCAATGTCCCACACAGGCTGCATTTGAAGTCATGAACCGATTATAAGTGGAACATGTCTTGGGTTCTAACTTACCAATTATTATTCAGATGATATAATGTGTAGCTGGACAATTGCTACATCTGCAGATATACATGCTAAACTGTGCATGTTCTCTTCCAATTGACAACATTTGACAATATAGAAAATAAATAAATCTCCATACACTACAGCTTCTATACTAATATTTGAGCTCACGTCAGAAACTCTTGAAGGAAATTTGTGTTTCTTTTATCCCATAAGAAGTATATTGGGAAAGATATTCACTTGAATAGGTGTGGAATTCTGCCTTTACGTAGTAGTTTAGTTGTAGGTTCATCAACAGCTGGAGTGCGTACAAAATAAATGTTGGAACTAAATTGGTATTTTCCATTTTAGGCAACACTGCTATTTGAAATGATTTAGTGCATAGTCATCACTGGATTAGGTTGAACCGAAGCACTTATGTGGCTATAAGGCTCAACTATATTTAATTTGTTAGCCCAACAAGTTGATCGTCAAGTAGGTCCTGCTAGAGCGTTTGTCGTGATCAAGTACACCAATTTTAATACAGTATACATTTTAGTACTTGGCTCTCTTTGGCAGAGAATCATAAAAAAAATTACTTTCCAATGCAATACTCTGGACGTACTCTACTACAAGTTCATAAGAACCACACGGTTCTGAATTATGAGGATCTCACACAAACATCCTAGAATATTAACTACTGACTATTGCGTGTTATAACTCTCATGAATGTCCCACACACCAGCTTGCACATCATTTTTTGTGTTCAACTGGTAACCGATCCGCCATTGAATGTCATAAATTTTTCCCCATTGATTCCCACATGCTTGGATGTGGAATTACATTGTCCTTCCCATTATTTTTCTGAAGGGCACACTCACTATCGTACCTATGAAGTTGAACCTGATTGTTCTTTTTCACTCAAATAAGCTTTGTAGTTATGCATCAGTTTTCATTGATTTTGACAATGTGGTATGCCTTTGGCGTGGTATAATTAGTCGTTTTTTATTGAGCCATAGGCCGAAGTGGGGGGATGCGGAGGAACACCTCACACATGACGATAAACGCCGAGATGTTGAGGAATGAATTTGGGGCTAGATCATGGAAACCTAGCCCGTAGTAGTACACGAGTCCGCAGACGAAAGGGTGGAGAGGAAACCCTAGCCCGCGAAGGAAGTGGGGAATGAATACTACCCTCTCATTGGGCTCTGGTGTGGGAACAATCTGCTTTTGGGCAGGGAGACGATGGGTGATTTCCTTGGCTAAATACCCCGCCCCTCGGAGTTCTTTGATGTGCTCCTCCGTGACGGAGGAGGCCATCCACTTGCCCTGGTGCTCTAGATTCGGACATGGTTGGAGCGTTTGTTGGGGACATAAATGGCTGAAGCTTGGGCCCTGGAGCTCGAGGGCGGATGGGCTGAGGAAGAAGAAGGTGTGGGGTGAAAAGGTGGATTCTTATCTCTATTCTTATAAAAAACCGAGTTGGTGATGATGGTGTGCCTGCCATCTTGCAATATAGACCGTCTGATCTATATCTGACGGATAGAAAGCAAACTATGATAATTTTTCAAAAAGATACCCGCACCTCTCTCCACATTTGCAGATAAGGCCTTCCCTCGTTCATCCTTATCTCCCACAATTTTATTGTTGAGTAATTAAAAAAGGAAGCCTCTGGAACAATCTGGCATGATGGCCGTTGCCGGCGTCGTCCATCCCCATGCCTCCGCTCAGTCCGACCACCAATCACCACCACGCCCCACTCCTCCTCACCATATCTCTCCTCTTTCTCGAGATATCATTAGTTTTTACACATGGGATTATTCCCGCATGGCTCAATCACAATAGGTGTTTTGTAAAAAAATGCATCTTGATGTTCCGTGCAATGCACGGGCATCTTGCTAGTCTCCTTATAAATGCAGTGAATATAGAGTGTCCCCCCACGAGCCTTAAAACTCTCCTATTCCCAAGGGGTCATGCGGGCGGCACGGTAGGATTGCCCAAGCCCGTATTGATGAGAATCCCGTGATAAGAGGACACGATCTCTGTTTTGACAAGATGTGTCACCGGTGGTTGTGTCTCGAAACGCAAAACGGATTGAAAAGTGATTCGAAATAATAAAGAGGCCAGATGTAGCGTCTCGCCAGTGAAAACTATCAGTGAAGACATATTGTGTTTTTGATTAAATATTATAGCCCTTGTGGCAGTAAAGTTGTAACTGTTAAACAGATCTGGACATAGTTTTTGTTTATCAACTACTTTAAACTATTCGGAGGAGGAACCCGCCTTGCAATGCCGAAGACAATCTGCGCGCTGGACACATCATCATTGAAGCCTGGTTCAGGGGCTACTGAGGGAGTCCTGGCTTAGGGGGTCCTCAGGCGTCTGGGCTATGTGACATGGGTCGGACGAATGGGCCGCGAAGATACAAGATAGAAGGCTTTTCCCCGTGTCCGGATGGGACTCTCCTTTGCGTGGATGGCAAGCTTGGCGTTCGGCTATGAAGATTCATTTCTCTGTAAACCGACTCTGTACAACCCTAGCCCCCTCCGGTGTCTATATAAACCGGAGTGTTTAGTCCGTAGAGGCAATCATAATCATACAGGCTAGACATCTAGGGTTTAGCCATTACGATCTTGTGGTAGATCAATTCTTGTAACCCCTATACTCATCAAAGTCAATCAAGCAGGACGTAGGGTTTTACCTCCAGCAAGAGGGCCCGAACCTGGGTAAACACCGTGTCCCCTGCCTCCTGTTACCTTCGATCCTTAGACACACAGTTCGGTACCCCCTACCCGAGATCTGCCGGTTTTGACACCGACACAGCTCCCCCCGCTGACCCGCTCGAACTACACTGAGTGGGCGCTTGTCATGCGAGTGCGGCTGCAGGCGCAAGGCCTATGGGAGGTGGTCGAGCATGGCGCGTCATCGACTACCGCGACGATCGTGAAGCTTTGGGCATCATCCTCCAGGCTGTGCCGCCGGAGATGTTGCGCTCCTTGGCTGCAAAGGACTCAGCGAAGGAGGCTTGGGACGCCGTCAAGACCTTGAGGATGGGGTCCGAGCGCGTCCGCGAAGCCCGGGCGCAGACGCGTCGACTGGAGTTCGAGAATCTCCGGTTCAAGGATGGCAAGAGGATGGAGGAGTTCGCTGTCCGCCTCGCCGGCATCGTCAACGACCTCGAGGCCCTAGGCGACGGCATCACCGAGCACAAGGCAGTGCTCAAGTTTCTCCGTTGTGTGCCGCAGCGCTACCGTCAGCTCGCCCACTCCATCCAGTCGCTACTCGACCTCAACACGTTGACGGTTGAAGAGCTCACGGGTCACTTCTTGACCGAGGAGGAGAGCTTCGACATGGACAAGGCAGGCAGCAGCAACGGTGGCACTCAGCTGCTCCTCACGGAGCAGGAGTGGTTTGCTCGCTCCAAGAAACGCGGCGGTGCTGGCAAGAGGAGGAGCAACTTCGACATCCGCAAAGTCCGCTGCTACAACTGCGAAGACTATGGGCATTTCTCGAGGGATTGCACAGCGCCCAGAAAGGAGCAGGCCCACCTCGCCGCCGCGACCACTAACGACAAGCCGGGGCTGCTTTGAAGATCGACATGGAGGTGTTAGAATAAACGACAACAAGGTTAAGGGGGTGATTGATAGAGTTTACCTTGTTGTCTAGGTATCCATCATGTTTATTTCGTCGCATTAGTTCGTTCATGCATGTAGTTAAGTTGAAGGCTAGAGGCTGCGGCAGTGAGCGTGCTCGTAGAAAGTGTGGAGACGAGTACACATGCAAGCTAATATTGCCTAGTTAGTTAGTTGAGTTAGCATCAGATGATCAGTAGCATGCACGTCGTGTAGTTTGCATGGATATGGTTGTTAGCAACATGCGCGTACAGCTCCGTGGAGTCAGAGCGGCCGAGTCCGGCGGCAGATCAGCGTGGAGCTAGAAGCGGACGCATTCAGTTGAGACGTGCGTCAAGTGTGCCGTTGTGGGCAAGCTCAAGTCTGTTGAAAACATGGATCTGACTCAAGCCTGTACATGCAAGAATAATCGGATCAAGTAGCTGGCTTGCCCGTCGCGTCTGCATGCAACGTAGTGGGGTTAGTGGGTGCGTCTGTGTTGTGTGGGTCTGGTACTTAAACCCATGTACTCAGTTCATTTCCGTTGAGAAGAAACAGAGAAAAGGCACAAGTGTGTGCGGTGCCGCAAACCTCCCTGTGTGCTCTTCTTCTATCTCCAGACCTGTGTGTGTGCTTCTTCCTCCTCAGGCTGCGCCAACATCATCGACGGGATACTCATCCGGTTGCACATTGCGGTGCAGTGTCACCTCCATGTCTGAATTTATGTCCGACCATCATCGCAGCCAGCCATCGCTCCCCATCATCGATGGGGACGGTCGGCCAACCAGCCTTGTGGTCGTCCGTGGTGCCGTTGCGAGAACCACCAATCAACAGCTCTGGCCTTTCATACCGGGTTTCAAACACCGTGAAGTGATTTGTCTTCAAGGCACCTGTGATGGTTTCATCATCGTCTTCGGAAGATTGAGACGTCAATTCAACATCTGCAACCCAGTTATTCGCCAGCATGCTCTCCTACCGCAGCCTCCATTTGGGCAACTCATGTACAACTACGTGCTTGGTTTCTACATGCACTATCCAACTAAAGAATACAGGGTGCTTTGGGTGTCAAACTAACTTTTTGAATTCAGTTTATACGTCCTCACAGTTGGATCTGATAAGCCGAGGCACATCAGTGTCAGAATGCCAACAGTCTCCTCGGCTTCCATGGAATGGAAGTTACTGGAGATGCTGCTCCGTTCACCGTCAGTTCAGCACCAGGGCAATCTTTATTGGCGTCCTCGTTATCCTTATGATGCCACGCAGATTACAGGAGATGGCGAAGACATTATTATATTTAACACAGAAGTTGAATCATTCCGATGGATGCGTGGTCCGGCCCAACCGAATCATTCGGGTACGTACCATGCTGGACAGTTGTTCGACATGAAGGGGGTGCTTGCTTTCTCGGGCTTTTTGTTCAAAAACAACACCACTTTGGATGTCTGGGTGATGCAGAATTATGAGGCCAAATTTGGACCTTTAAGTACCCGGTTGACCTAACGAAAGTGGAGGCATCAAAAAAGTTGAAATTAACTTCTCTCAAAAGGAAGAGGATGTCACCACTTGATACAGTGGTGATACGGTTCAATGACATGGCTGTGCTCAACGAGCATGAACTTTTGATCCAGTTTAATCATGAACACGTGTTACGCTGTGATATCGATGGCAAGTTCTTAGGAATGGTAAAGATCGGAAAGAGACAATATCGGATGATTCTTTCTGGTTATTACCTCAAAGAGAGCATAATTCCAATTCCGTCTCATGAGATGCTACAAGAAGACAAGGACCCTCCATTCTTCACAAGCCATAGCTGAACTGAATGTTCATGCCGATTTGCATTGCCCTTGCAATGTCTATCCATTGTATCATAAACGAGCCGTGCCTCTTTTATTTACCCCTCATTACTTACTAATACTGCTAGTAGAACATGCCATGTCATTTGGATGGTCGTAGTAGCACATTTGATTTCATCTTTGCTGCTAGCACATTCTAAACTTTTCTTTCATAGGCTAATTGTTGATCTTTGTTGTTCAGTATGCAATCTTGCCCCAACTCCTAAGTAGCGCTTTCTTATAGCTCCTGGTATCACATCAACTTTGTGCAAACATGTTTCTTGTCAGTTAATTAGCACAGATTTGTCCAGGGTTTACGTTCTGGCGGTAGAAAGAAATTTGTTAAGGATTTGCACTCCTGGAGAAAGATAAATACGATGGTTCATGGTTCATTTTTCTCCTGATAAAAAAATTGTAACTTAATTACATTGTGTCAGTTTTGGAAATTTAAGGCTGGTCACATTGCTTTTCAAGTATGAATCAGCAATATTCTCCATGTAACTAATTTTTCGGAACGAACACCAGGGACACAAAATTTACAGCACGAAAGAAACTATTAACGCTTTTGAAAAAACAAGGTGTTAACCTTGCGCTAATAATAAGTTGAATGTCTGGCGTGGTGATGTCACTTTGATGTGATTGTAACTTCTTGGTTTCTGCTAAATCATTCTACTTCAGCGAAAGAAAATATTGTTTCACCCGCAAAAAAAAAACTAAACAAAAGATTGTTGCCGATGTATTCTGGTCTCTGTTTGAGGCAAAAGCCAAGGATGCCCGGCTAATCGCTAAACTTGGAGTAAGATACAGGGAATTTCCAGGCGGGTTGTGGAAAGGAGGAGAGTTTTTTTTTTTTGGCGAATACGCAAAGCTTGCATATCTTTCATTGATAGAAGAGTAGAATAAGAATACAAGGACTCTGGATCCAACACACGACATGAGGCCGGGAGAGAGGGGGGAGGAGGGCCTTAGGGTTACAAACTACCACATGTGGATTATTTGGTAATTATGTTGGCCAAGCCAAAAGCACTCGCTCGCGCCCAAAGACGAGCTTCGTCCTTGATGCATGAGATGTAGGCGATTGGTCAAGGAGGGTTCTAGTCGGTCAAAGATGCTTCCGATGCTTCTATAGAAGTCAAGCCGTCAGAAGGAGGAGGGATGAGAGCCCTTTTCAGCTGGAGGATGGGGACATGACTAGCGTATCTTGCCACCACTCCTACAAGGGCGAGTTGGGGCGGGTGGAGCAGTCGTTGAACGGCACCATGCGAGCACCTTGTGCCAAAGTTGGCGGGAGAAGGAGCAGCTGACCAAGAGGTGATGTATGCTCTTCGGTTCTTGGTCGCAAAGGGGCATCTATCCGCGTGGGGTAGACCATGGCACTCAAGTCTTTCCATGTTCTAGCATCACTCTTGGGAGGCCAGCCACATGAAGATCTTAAAACGAAGAGGCGCCCAAATTTTCCAAGTGAGCTGCCAATGTGGATCTGGCAGCGAGCCAACGAACATGGCGGGGTAGCAGGAGGCGGCAATGTAGACTCCGGAACTAGTCCAACGATAGACAAGCTTGCCAGCGGGCAGGGAGTATGGTATGTCGGAGCAAGTGTCATAGGTTGATGTACTAAACCATGGCGGCAGGGCCTAGGGCACCGTGGATATCTTCGAACCAAGTTCGGAGATGTAGCCCCCGTCATGGACAGTGCGGATCCTGCGGCACCGACAAGGGACCATCGTGTAGATAAGAGGGGCACACTCAGCGATGCGGCGGCCGGACACTCGGTGGTCCGTACAGAAGAGACGGGATCAGCCATCAGCGGGAAGCCAGGAAGTAGATGCACGGACAATGGCCTAGACCTTCCGTCACGTGGAAGGGGAAGGTGATTCCAAAGATGGTTTGGGTCGGTGTGTTGAAGCTAAATCCATCGGGCACACGCAGGGCCAGCCCGGAAGTCCCGAACGGCGAGGCCCCCAAGATTCAAGGGCCGGCAAACGGAAGAGGCCGGCTAACCTTACTTGCAAATCCTCCCCGCAAAAAAAAAACCTTACTTGCAAATCCTAAAAAAAAAAAGTTAACCTTACTTGCCAAGTGTGTGTACGCTCGCGGCCGGGTTGGTAGAAGAAACCGTACGCAGAAACGTGGAGCACCCGTCGGTCGGAACAGGGTCAGGGAGGATGTATACCGACCGACCGAGCCGCTCCCTGACAAGCCAAGGTCGCTCCTGTTCCTGTCGCCTTGGGCTAGCCAGCGCCGGTCGTCGGTACAGTGCCTTTTGTCTCCGACCGGGTGATCGATGCGGCCCTGAAAGGCCGGCCGGAACGGAAGCTTCCCGCTGCCGTACATTTGTAGGGACGGCGACGGGTTTGCATCGACTCGTCTCCGGCCAGCTCGTACCGAGGTCCCTGCCAAGGATAAGGCACGAGATTTCTTATCCTACCGTCGCTGGCTGACAGTGGCTGATTGTTCTGCGAACCAGGGAAGGCTGGAGATTCAAGACGCATATGGTGTGCTGAATGGATGAAGGCTGCTGTGGTTTCTAGAGTTGTTTTGGCTTCTTCTTCTTTTTTTGGAGGGGAGTATGTCGTTTTTGCTGTTACTTTCCTCTCTTTAAACATTTGTTGGGTTTTTTTTTTGAGGGAAAACCTTCGTTGGGTTTTGGTGCTGACAGGTCGCCCCATTTCGCAAAAAAAGAAACAGGCCTTCGCCCAATGGTGAGTCCTTCAATGAATAGACTGCAATTTTTATTATTTCTTATACTGTCATGATTAAAGATGAATAGATTGAAAGTTTTTTTCAAGAAAAAAAATCCACGGCCACCCGCAGCGGGTTATCTGATAGTGCATCAACTCGCTTCTCCCCTTTCCAGTCACTTTTTTTTTCTTTTGAGTGGTATTGAATGCTCCAAAGTGGTTGTTTCGGTTAAGAAACTAATAAAAAGGAGTGTGAGCTCGGCTAGAAAAGTAATAATATCGTAGTACTACTATTATAAAACTACTATGCCTACTGTAAAGTCACAAACTCATATGAAAAATAAGAATAACTCAAATCTTTTACACACTGAATGGAAACATAGGATTAATTTGCTATCAGTTAGTAGATAATTCAATTAAATGATGCAACTCATTCCATTTCTGTATACAAGGCCACTTCATATTTTTTATATTTTCGTAACATATAACTCATATTTTGTTGACCAAAATTGTAAGTCAAATTTGACATGAAAAAGGCCTTGTAAACAGTAATGAACATAGTAATACGTTGTGGCAGGGGAATAAATCAAATGAATGGTAACACATGATGGTATCGCTGCAGCTAGGGAATTTCAAGACACAATGATAGTAGATACTCTTAGCATCTATTCAGATTTTCCATCTGATTTTTCACGTAAACTGGATCAATGATTTTTTTAGGTTTCTCACATAAACCATATCAATATCTTTTTGAAATGAGATCAATATAAAAATGGGGATTCCTCCACCCCATGAATACTTTTTCCAAAAAAAACTCTTGGACCTCCTTTGGTTTACGGGGATTCCTCCATGTGGTGACTACCTTTTATGAAATGGATTCCTATTCGTACATAGCATTGGTTCATATTCTTAACATTTTTAAGAAAAAAACATTACCTTGGACCTAATAGAAAAATAATCTTATGTTATGAACCAAATGACATGTCATTTATTATAGGATTTGAGATACATGTCATCTCATTTTCTATGACTTTTCAATTCCAATGATATTCCTACTCTATGAGGAAATGAGGCCTTATATTCTAAGAGTTTTTTTTTTAAGTAAAGTGGGGGAATAAGCACGTTTTCTTGCCTGGGTTTGGTTTTACAGAATCATGAGGTAGACCGGTTTTGGAGCGAAGGTATGTAATATGTGCTTGGTCAATTGTTGAGTGTCGGAGCGGTGGTTGATATTTCTCCCACTCATGTGCCGGTACAGAAACAATGCCTACACTGGCCTAAGTCGGCTCCTGATTGGGTGGCATTGTTCGTCAACGTGTCGTTCATGGAAGAAACCAGTGCAACAGGTACGGGAATGATTCTAAGGGACATCGAGGGTACAATGATTTCCTCACCATCCATTTTTATATCTCTACAATGATGCCCTTGAAGCTGAAATTTGCGCCATCTTAGAAGGCATCTCATTGAGCACACAATGATCCAAGATTGCAATAATCATCCAGTCCAATATCTCAATGTCAAATGCTGCCTTGACAGATCAGTCATCGGGGAAGATCTGGCACTTCGTGGGGTTATTCTCATTAAAAATTGAGCGTAGTAAAAATAGAGCTGCTCATAATCTAACTAATATTGAACGTTCTAAAGTTCAAAAAAAAATATTGAACATTCTGAAAGTAGCACCGCTTATTGGTTGCGCCGTGTTACCGATAGTGCTTCTGATTTTGTATCGGCAGACTATAATACTATTCCTGAGGAATAAAACCCACTCTTTCTTCAAAAAAAATTGTTGAGTGCTGAAAAATGAACAACACGTCTTTTGCTCCACGTGAAATATTTCCATTTTCTCCCATAACAGCAAAAACAGCTCCTCTGCTATGAAAATCCAGTCAAAACAGCTCCTCTGCTAGGAATAGTAGGCACGCGGCGTGCGGCAACGGAACGGAACGGATATGGACGCCGCGGTGTCCCCTTCTCCCTCTCCCAAGTTTTTTGTCTGCACCGAAACGTGCGAGCAATGGCAACGTGGGAAACACCGGCGAGCCTGCCAACCGTCGCGCAAACGTGCCGCTCCTTCCGGCGAGCCGGAATCCAACCAACCGCAACCGCCTCCTCCTCCCTACATAACCCCACGCGCCACCACGCGGCAGCCTCATCCATTCCAAGTTCCCAACCACACACCATTCCAGCTCCTCACGCGGTCAACAGAGGAAGCAACACATCCGGATCCGAAATCTCCGAGCCTCCCACAGCTCCGCCGCGGCTCATCCCGATCGACCTTGCGACTCCGTTTCTTGCCGCGCGTGCGCGCACAGCACATCCATGGCCGTCGCCGGAGGAGGGGTGGCGCTGAGCCTGCGCGGCCCGTCGGCCTCCGCGTCGCCGGCGGTGGGGCGGCTGCGTAGGGTGTCGTCGTCGCCGGCGGTGAGGTGCGGGGCGACGCGGGAAAGGATGCCGGCGGCGGCCCCGTACGGGGTGCTGGAGGAGGACCACTACCGGACGCTGAGGCTGAGGCCGGGCGCCACCAGGGGCGAGGTCAAGAAGGCCTTCCACCGCCTCGCGCTGCAGTACCACCCGGACGTCGTGCGCGGGGGCGGCGGGGGCGGACACCAAGACGACGCCATCGACTTCGAGCGGATCAACGCGGCGTACCAGACGGTGATGCGCAACATGCAGGAGGCGGAGGCGACGCTCGAGTACTGGCGCCGCCGCTACGGCCTCGCCGACGAGGACCTCGACCGCTACCGCCACTACCTCGCCGCCGACGACGAGGACGACTGGTTCTCCGACTTCTGAAATCTCAAGGGCCGCTTTGCCATGGCAGAGGCAGCAGCGCTGTAAATAATTTGTGAAACGTCGCTCTCTGCTTCTCTCCTCTATTTTATTGTGGAGACGCAGAAATTCAGGGTTCTGACAATTGTAATTGGAACATTTTCAATTTCCTTGTCAATACAATAAAACATAGCAGGAATTATTCTAAATTGTGGCTCATGATTAACGCCTCTTCCCTTTTTGGATTTTCAAGGAAGGGGTCGCCTCTTTCGTTCTCAGTGATAGTGCCACTGACTACTGAATGCGTGTAGGTGAAATAGTTTGGTTTTTTTACTGTAAAAAGTCTATCAATTTCCAGTTCTTGCAGATGAAATGCTAGCAACTGCGTTCATCCTCCCTGGATGGAGTATTTAACCAAAAACTATCACATTTGCCGGAAACGTGACGGAAAACTACCACCCTATGTTTTTATGCGAAAAACTACCAAATTTTTTCTAAGCCGTGGCAAAAAACTACCAACTCGCGAAATCGCTCGCTTCGCCCGCGCTAACCCCTATTCTGACTGGTTGGGCCCACCAACAGTTGCCACGCGGGCTAACGGACGCCCGGCGCGCGCTGACGGCCGTTCCGCTGTCGGAACGGCGGCTATCGGTGGGCCAATAAGTGAGAGCGAGCGAGCTCAGGCACTCGCTCATTCTCTTCCTCCTCGCTCGCTCTCACTCGTCCTCATCCTCTCCCCTCTCCCTGGTGCTCTGAGCAAGGTCAGCCTATCGCCGTCGCCGCCGCGGCCATTGCTGCCGGTAGAAGTTGAGGATGCCATCCTGGAATGACGAGGAGAGCTCGGACGAGGACATCAACATGGTTTCAATGGATCCTCAACTCTTTGTAAGTGCATAATGGTGGAACAGAGTTAGGGTTAGGGTTAGTTCATCCAAGTTGGAGATTCCAAGTTGCTTTTGGTTTGATTCGAAGTTTCTTTTGCAGGAAACCCCTGACAGCGTGGTGGAACCATCTTTCTGTGGTTCTTACACTGAATCTGAGCCGATGTGCATGATGCATCATCAGAGGCCGAAGAAGATGGTGGCTTTTGAAGGTGCTTTGACTGGGAGGCGATTCTTGGGTTGCCCTGTGCAGCAGGTATTAAATCTTGAACGCTAACTTGTTTTGCTGCTGGAGATGTGTGATGTGTTTTGCTGCTGGAGATGTGTGGTGCAGCATGTGGTGCAGAGATGTGTGCTGTAGTTTAGAACTGAATTGAATACATGACTGAACCTGAGAACACCTACATGCAGAGATCTTTAGTGTACTGTGAAATGGATGTATTAGTTAGGTGTTACTGAATATAGTTGTTAACTGTAAAAGAACAGAGTTAAATGAATTTATATCTACTGCTAAATATAGCTGTTAACTGAATTTATCTCTGATGCTAAGTCAGGTGTTGTGTGCTTACTATGAAAGAATTGTAGGTGTGAACTTTGGTTATCTGTACTAAGTTTGTTACAAAGTGATTTGTGCTTAATTATAAATAATTGCTTCTGTAGGATGTAGGTGTGAACTGTAGGGTTGTGGAGTGGGTGGATGGTCCTTGGCCAGAGATTCTACAAAGGTGCCTAACAAGGATTTGGGACATGTACCATGAGCAGAACTTGGGGAGGGTGAATGACAAACAAGCCCATGAGAAAGAGGTGGGCAAGCTACAGAAGGAAATTGATTTCCTGTCAAACAACTACAGCCAATTGGTGGAAGATGTATCCAAACTTTTTGACTATCAAGATGGCAAGATGTCTCATGACATGGACTATACCAGTCAGGCAATCAATGAACTAGCTAAGAAGAAGAAACAACTTGAGGACCAGGCAAAGATTGAGTTAAGTATGGAAAAGCTTAAGCTTGCCAAGGAGCAAAGGTGCATTCTTCAAAGCCAAGCAAATATCATTCAGAACAAGAGGAAGGCCATGAAGGAACTGAAGGGGGACAGGGACCTACTTAAGCAAGAGAAGAAGAAGCTGGAGTATCTGATTGCTGATCTGCTCAATGCTAGGCATGCCAGCAAAGATAAGCTGGAGAGGATCAAGGCAATTATGAATGAGTGAAGTGCTTGGTATGTGGGTTAAGTAATTAGTAGGCCTATATATATAGCCGGCCTTGGAATGTCATGCATGTTAGGTGTATATTTTGGGAAAGTTCCATGTGCTTTCAGAATGTTATGAGGGAGGGAGGTACTGTTATGGTTTAAGAACTAGTTGGTTTTATCTATGATGTAATGACTATTATGTTAAGACCTACTATGCTAAGTGAGTACTAATGCTAAGTTAAGTAAGTAAGAATGTTTTATCTATGATGAGGCTGCTTTACTCTGCATATATCATGTGTGGATAACTGACAATAGTGACATAGTTGGAAGTGGCAAGTAGCAAGTAACATATATAGCACGTAGCTTAGATAGTGTGACAAATAATTTAACATATGTAGCAAGTAGCAAGTAGCAAGTAACATATATAGATAGTCTGACATAGATAGATAGTACTGCCATTCATAGTCTGACATAGAAAGCAACTAGTAGTAGATAGTGCCTGACATAGATAGCAACTAGTAGTAGATAGTGCCTGACAAAGATAGCAACTAGTACTAGTAGATAGTGCCTGACGAAACTGAACCTAGGAACTTACTGAACTTGCGGAAGTTTAGGACTGACGAAACTGAATATTTTTGCACTGAAAGGCAGCACTTCACTCCTCCTTCTTCAGCATCTTCAGGTGCTGGGAGCGGCGCACTGCAGTCACGGCCGCCCTCTTCTTCTTGCCCGGTGCCGGCTCCACCACATCTTCCTCGCCGCCATCTTGTTCTTGCTTCACGACGACGCCGTCTGGGAGATCGACCTCCGGCAGCGCATCCACGTGGATTGGTAGGTTCATGTCCCCCTCCACGGCGTCGAGGACGGGAGCCAGCAGCGGCACTTCAGGCTCGTCGTCGGAGAGGACGACGACCTCATCCACCTCGTCGTCAGATTCATCAGACGAATCGTCCTCATCATCTTCACTGGACTCATCGTCAGAGGACTCGTCGTCTGAAGACTCGCCAAAGTCGTTAGAGGGCCCAAGGACCCATGGATTGCGCCTCTCCTAGTAGGCGTTGTTGATTGGGGCTGGGAGCGCGAGGACGGCGTCGGTGACGTGGTCCGCGGCGGCCAGCAGCGTTGTGGATGAGAGGTACATCCACCATCGGGCGCGCTACATGGGGTCGGGGGAGCGCTGCACCTCGCGCATCGCCCACAGCAGAATGGTCGGCGGCGGGACGCTGCGGCCGGCAGGGAAGGCGCGCTGCTTTTCAACAGCTGTCATCACCTTGACGAGGCCACGGGCGTGGTTCCTCAGCATCGCCAGACTGGGGAACCAGCGCGCGATCTCCCTGTACTGCGCGCGCATCTCCTGGTTGTTGCCGGCGAGAGCTTCGATGGCCAGCTGCCAGTCCATGGCGACGGCGGTGGCGGTGGTTGTCGGCGGCGATTTCGACAGGAGAGAGGGGGAAGCGGAGTGGGCGGTGCGAGCGGCGAGTGGGCGAGTGAGCAGAGAGCGTGGTGGGTGGACACGTAATAAAGTCATAGAATCCGAAACGGCTGGGTTACTCAACGCACGCTCACCACGATGGCGGCTGCAACGCACGCTGAACAGACGACGTGGTGGGCAGCATATAATAAGTTTGGCCGATGCTAGTCAAACAAATCACTAGCACTAGCCCATTGGTATTGAACGCATGGTTACAACCAACTGGTCTTGGGTTTGAGCCCCAGGCCAGACATTTTTTTTTGCATATTTTTTTTCTAAAATGAATTTGTCAGTCACTTCTGAACTGTAGAAACGGCAAAGTAAAACAAAAAAACAAATTAAAACAATTAAAACATGCACCTAAACTGCACAAATGGCAAAGTAAAACAAATAAAACAAATCACTAGCACTTAACCCATTGGTATTGGGCACAAATAAGTAGCAACCATACATTCAACATTGCACACAAGTTCACATGTTTGAATTTAAGCAGTCTAGTAGCAGAGCACAAACTTAGTACTATACAATCAAACTAAGTAGCAGAACACAAACTTAGTAACAGAGTTTCAATGGTTTCCACTAGCACTAAAATATAGTGCAAACTTGCTAGGGTGTTTCCTCTTCCTCTTGCCTGATAATATCCCTGGTTCTGCAGTGGATGCTCTTGGTGCATTGAATGTTCTTGTTGATGCTGATCCTCTTGGATCTCTTGTTGATGCTGATCCTGTTGGAGGTGCTGGTGAAGACCTGGTTGCTCCTGCAGAAACAGTTGATGCTGAAGCTCTCTTATCTGCTGCTGTTTTTCTATTCCTCACTGCTTTAGGAGGTGGAGCAGATGAGGCTGGCATCTGTGAAATTTGGTGTTGATGTGGTGGTTCTGGAGGTGGGTGACTCGCACTAGAGGAACCCCTAAAAATTTCTCTATTCTCCTATATGACAGAATTAAGATAGTTAGTACATAGAGCAGACCTAAAATAATTAAACAACTATTAACTAAGCAAAGAATGCAACATTTTTAAATGACCTGGTGTAAGTTCTTTCTCATCTAAAGTCTTGGGTTTAGAGATTTCCCACAGTAAGTAAATCTATGGCCCTGTAGACCACAATTGTTGCATGTAATTGTTCCCATCCTCCTTGTGTCTTTTGGTGCAGGCACCTCAAACTGGCCCTTTCTCCTAGCTGTTTGTTTCTTCCCTGCTTTTTCTTTGAACACTGGTGGCTCAATATCCTGAGTATGGGTGTCAAGCCAGAATCCAGGACCAGGGACAGGGTACACTATGTCTTTGTATGCTTCAATATATAGTGGTTTTTTGAAAAATCCATGCACATAGTCCTCTGGGTGCATGTGAATCTTGCTCATTGCTGCTATTGCATGACTGCATGTCACACCTGTCATGTCCCACCTCCTGCAGTCACATGAGTTAGTAGCTAGGTTGACACAGTACTGATTTTCCTTACTAGACACTTGCCAAATGTCAGGACCAGCCTTATGTGCCTCACAAAATTTGGCATACTTCTTATTCTCCTCTAGTTTCTCTGAATAGTTGGGTGTGATCATCCACCTGTTGTTCTCTGTTTTTCCCTGGTCTTCTGCCTTTTGATCATCTGCTTAGTCCTTATTCCTTCAAACATAGTTCTAATTGGTTTGGCCCTAACATCAGGGATCATTTTGTTGAAAACCTCACTAAGGTTGTTCACAACAAGATCAGTTTTGCAATTGTAATCCATTGAAGACCTACACCAAGTCTCCTTTGGAATTTTTGTAAGCCACTTCCAGGCATCCTCACACTCTGCTTTAAGCTCCGCCATTGCTAATTCATGGCCATGTTTGGTGAATGAGTAGCTAGCCTGATCTACTAGCTTTTTTAGTTCTGCTCCTCTGAAACCAGCTGACTGAAAATTTGCATAGATGTGCCTGAGGCAGTATCTCTGAGGGGAATCAGGGAACACCTCATTTATAGCCTTAAGAAGACCCTGATTGTAAATTAATAACCATGGTCATGAACAAAAACAAATAAAGCCAGTAATAACTATATTTATCTAAACTACTGGCTAAGATAGGTTGCATACCTTTTGCCTGTCAGAACTAATGGTGTAGGTTCCAAATTTGCTTCCACTTCCAATGCAACATCTTAGCTGGGTTAAGAACCATGTCCAACTTTCTGAATCTTCCTTATCAACCACACCAAAGGCTATGGGGTAGATGTTGTTGTTGCCATCTCTTCCTGTGGCTGCAAGAATTTGTTGTCCAGTGGTTAGCTTGATGAAGCAACCATCAAGCCCTGCATCCATACCCAAATTAGCTACCAAAAAATTACAACAAGATATTTTGAACAAAATGCAGTTATATATTTACCTATAAAGGGCATGCAACCATTAAGAAATCCTTGCTTTGATGCATGCAAGCAGTAGAACATGTACTTAAATCTAGGAGTTGGGGCAGGGTTTTCTGGGTCCTCAAATGTTGTAACTACACACCTGCTACCAGGGTTTGTGTCAAGAACTGCTTGTAGGTAGTCCCTCAGTCTATAGTACTGCTCCTTCTGGTCACCTTGTACAACCTTAATAGCCTTCCTCCTTGCCCTATAGGCCACACTCTTTGATACATCAACTGAAAACTTGACTTTGCTGTTTTTAATAAGTGAATCCACAGGTGCTCTAGGATCTGCTCTAAGAGAAGGCTCAACTGCTTTGGAAAGCCACTTAGTAGTAACCTTTGTGTTCTCTGCTGATGCTGGACAAGTGTGCTCCATGTTACACTTCTTAATGCAAAATGTTCTTTCATGAGCTATCCTGGAGGCACACATGTAAAATTCACATCCATGCTCTCTCTCTGAACACCAAACAATAATTCTCGTTGGAGTGTTCCTGTGGTAGTGAAAAGACCTCAAAGTCCTTATATGAAAATCTCTTAATGCTTCTCTGAACTGGTAAACAGAATCAAAACACAAGCTCTTGCACAAGAGTAAATGTGAATTGGGAATTGAAGGGTCAAAATATACCCTTTCCTTCATCTTTTTCTTACTACTCTTTGTCTTTGGCTTCTTCATGATGTATGGTAGTTCAATTTCATCTTCTTCTTCCTCATCACTTATGCTTGCACCACCAGCAAAACAAAACTCATCTGCTTCAGGAAACCAATCTTCAAAACGTTTTTTCTCTACCTCATTGTGACATCTGCTAGTTGGCCCAGGGTTCTTCACATATTTCACAATAGCAGTACTTTGCAATGTTGTTTCCTCTTCAGAGGCACACTCTATTTCCATTTGTTGAACAACTTCAGCACTCCCATCTGAATGAACTGAATCATCAGAACAAAATTCAGACACTTCAGTGTCTCCTTCAAAGTGGTTCAAATCTGCCTCTCTTTGAATCATGCTCCTCTCAAGCTGAGCTTTTCTATCATCTATCTCATTCTGAAGCTCAGATTGCTCCACAACCTTTTGCACACAGCAACTCTCTTGAGTGTTCATGTAATTCTGAATAGCCTGTGTACTTATTGCAGGTTCAACATCTCTCACAACCCTTATGTTCACAACATTGACATGATTAAAAAACTCCAACATTTCATGAACACTAGCTTCATTACCTAAATACTTTACTCTTTCAGATCCAATTTCCTCCTCCTTCACATAGTACATGTAATCACTCTGCCCATACCCTTCACTAGCAATGAGTGATTGTAGAGTAACAAAAGATATATCTGACTCATATATACCCCTTTTCACAGGGTTTCTTCCTTCTACATGAAACCATATCTCCCACTTCTTGTCAGCAAAACTGCAGAAATAGGTGCTCATGAATTCAATTGAAAATGACAGAGCTACAAGTGCAATACAGTTTACTACACATGTCCAACAAGCTCTAACAAACACATCTTACTAATTTGCCAGATTGAAGCAGCTAACCAATTCATGAGCAGCTAACCTATTTGACAGATTGAAGCAGCACTACTAGGAAAAGGCCTACTAATGGCGCACCAGTTTTGCCTACTAATGGCGCATCACTGGTGCGCCATTACTAGCACGCCATTAGTAATTTTTACTAATGGCGCACCACTGGTGCGCCATTAGTATCTGGTATACTAATGGCGCGCCACTGGTGCGCCATTAGTATCTGGTATACTAATGGCGCGCCACTGGTGCGCCATTAGTATAGGCCACGATGCGCCATTAGTATAGGCCACTGGTGCGCCATTAGTATAGGCCACGGTGCGCCATTAGTATTTTTGAATTTTGAAGGCGGGAAAATAGTAGTGGCGCACCGTCTAACCCCCACCGTGCGCCATTGCTATTTTTGAATTTTGAATTTGGATCTGGATCGTGATTTTTTTGCCCATTTTTTGCTAGTTTTTTTTGCTCGTTTTTTGGCACGATATTATTTCAAATTTTGTTCCTGTTTTTGGATCTTGCCGTGTTCTTTTGCCGGAGAGGAGTTCGCCGGAGAGGAGGAGGAGGAGGTCACCGGAGAGGCGCTCGCCTACATCGCCGGAGAGGAGGAGGAGGTCGCCAGAGAGGAGTTCACCGAAGCATCGGAGAGGAGGAAGGAGAAACCATGAGGGAATGGGAGGAGAGGAGGGAGGAGGAGCTCACCGGAGAGGAGGGAGGAGAAACCGTGAGGGGAGGGGAGGGGAGGAGAGGAGGGAGGAGGAGGTTCCCGGAGAGGAGGAGGTCGCCGGAGAGGAGGAGGAGGTCGCCGGAGAGGAGAAGGAGGTCGCCGGAGAGGAGAAGGAGGTCGCCGGAGAGGTCGCCGGAGAGGAGGAGGTAGTATGGTGGAGGATAGAAGGGAAGATGGAGTGGAGGAGAGGAGGAGATGGAGTCGAGGAGAGGAGAGGAGGAGATGGAGTGGAGGAGAGGAGGAGATGGAGTGGAGGAGGTGCGCCCAGCCATATATACGACATAGTAATGGCGCACCGTGGCCAGGTGCGCCATTACTAACTTTTTTTTTAATTTTTTTGATTTATTTTGAATTTTGAAGGCGGGAAGATACTAATGATGCACCATGGGCAGGTGCGCCATTAGTAACTTTTTTTATTTTTTTGATTTATTTTGAATTTTGAAGGCGGGAAGATACTAATGGCGCACCATGGGCAGGTGCACCATTAGTAACTCTTTTTTTTATTTTTTTGACTTATTTTGAATTTTGAAGGCGGGAAGATACTAATGGCGCACCATGGGCAGGTGCGCCATTAGTAAGTTTGAATTTTTTTTGAATTTTTTTGCCTCTCGAGATCTTAAAAGCCCCGTATCTTTTTTTCTGTTAGGTTTTTGAGGATTTTGAAAATGTTTAACGGGGTCCCCCGGTTAAATTCGGATGTAACTTTTCGAGTAGATGATTTTTCATATAAAAAACTTTTTCATCCGAGTTAGTATGCAAAAGTTATGCCCAATTTTACAAATTCTCGAGAGATTTTGCAAATGAAGTCGAAATTCATATTTGCAAATTTTCCCAACAACTAGACCACATATCACATGGGAAACTTATTTTCTTTTATTTTTTTTGACATTTTCATCATTTTCTTTTATTTCTTTAAAGCTGAAAAGGCGATCAGGGGGTGCATTCTGTGAAAGTGGTGGCAAAGTTACTAATGGCGCACCGTGGCATGGTGCGCCATTACTAGTTCAACTAGTAATGGCGCACCACTCCCACGGTGCGCCATTAGTAGTTTTGAAAAAAAATTAAAAAAAATTTACTAATGGTGCACCATGGATATGGTGCGCCATTACTAGTTCAACTAGTAATGGCGCACTACTCCCACGTGCGCCATTAGTAGTTTTGAAAAAATTTGAAAAAAAAAATTTACTAACGGCGCACCGTGGATGTGGTGCGCCATTAGTATTTGGACACTAATGGCGTACCAACACATGGTGCGCCATTAGTATATAGTGATGGCGCACCACATGTCTGGTGCGCCATTAGTGTCAATTCCATCTATAGCCCTTTTCCTAGTAGTGCAGCTAACCTAGCAGATGATATTTCCATACCTGCAACCCATTGGCGATGACTGGGCAAGCTGTGCCTCCTGCTGCTGCGAGCCGGCCTGTGTCGAGAAGCTGGTGCTCCCCAACAAATTGTCGACTGAGCCCGCAGCATCCAAACTTGTGCCACCGCCGCCAGCGTCGTCGCCGCCGCCCCCACCACCCATATCGCCGACGCCCCTCTCCGGAACCACCGCCGCCATCGTCGTCGCCGCCGCCACCTAGTTCAGAGAGAGGGAGAGGACGGAGAGAGTGCAGCGAGAGGGGAAAGGATCAGATCATGACCCGCACCCGACCGACAGCCGCCGATCCGACAGCGGACGGGCCGTTAACGGCCGTCAGCGCGCGCCGGCCGTCCGTTAGCCCGCGTGGCAACTGTTGGCGGGCCCAACCGGTCAGAATAGGGGTTAGCGCGGGCGAAGCGAGCGATTTCGCGAGTTGGTAGTTTTTTGCCACGGCTTAGGAAAAATTTGGTAGTTTTTCGCCCAAAAATGTAGAGTGCTAGTTTTCCGTCACGTTTCCGGCAAATGTGGTAGTTTTTGGTTAAATACTCCCCTGGATGTTTGATCTTCCCTGCATTTTCCAGTTAAAAAGACATGAACTTCCGGTTCTGGCCACTGGATGTTTGATCCTCGTTGGATTTCCTTCTGAAGCAACTGCTCTCTCCTATTCTTCTTAGCCTCCTAATCATGCAAGCGGACTAGCTGAGCAAGGACTGTAATTGCCCATATCTTATCTACCCACTTTGTGTTCTACGGGCGATAAACAAGGCGCACGACGCATCAGGTACCAAAAATTTGCTTTTAAAATGTTTGTCATGTGCTGCTGCACGGGTAGAAGATCTCAGGACCGCGGCTTGGTTTAGATCCGAGAAGATATGTTCTTCAAGTGCTATATCCATGTTGATTAGCCTTGATGCAATATTAGGTATAGTTGTCACTCACTGATCCATGCCTGGTAAGGTCACTGATTCATGCCAATATCACAACAATTCAAATGTTTCAGTTTCAATTACAACAATCATAGCAATTGAAATTGCAAGTTCAACACAATCTTACGTATGTCAATTTCAATACACTCTCACATATTTTAGTTTTAGAGAACTTCAATTAAAAAACAAATATTTCAATGCCAGGTCACATATTTCAATGTCAAATCACATATCGATTTACACAACCTGTCACGTATCACATATTAGAAATTGCAATTTCACAACATATCACCTCTTTTACTTTCCCAATGTCACAACAATTCAAATTTCAGTTTCAATTTCAATGATCAGACCAACTGAAGTTGCAACAATACAAATAAGTTTCATGTCCCTTTTTGTCACTCGGATTGAGCCCCACAAGATCGAATCCATCACAAAGCACCTCTCCCATAGCAACAAAAATCAATCTAGTTGGCCAAAGCAAATCAATAGATCGGAGAGAAATACAAAGCTATAGTAATCATGCATAAAAGGGTTCAAAGAAAACTCAAATAATATTCATGGATAATCTAGTCATAGACTCACAATTCATTGGATCTCAACAAACACACCGCAAAAAGTGATTACATCGAATAGAATTCCAAGAACATCGAGGAGAACATTGTATTGAAGACCAAAAAGAGCGAGAGACGTCTAGCTACTAATTATGGACCCGTAGGTCTGTGGTAAACTACTCACACATCATCGGAAGGGTAGCAAGATTGATGTAGAGCCCCTCCATGATTGATTCCTCCTCCGGCACGGCAGAGTGCCGGAGAAAGCCTCCAGATGCGATCTCGTCCACAGGAACTTGCGGCGGCGGAAAAAGTATTTTGACTGGCTCTCTATTGGTTTCCCGATTTTAGAGAATTTATAGTGACGGAGTTAGGTCAAACGGAGCCACATGGGCCCCATGAGCCACCGAGGCGCACCCTGGTGCCTCGTGGGCCACTGCTCCATCTTCTGGTCCTCTCCTGAAACTTCCAGGGTCTCTTATGTCCAGAAAAAAAATTCAAAAAGTTTCGTGGTATTTGGACTTCGCTTGGTACTGATATTCTGAAAAACCAAAAACAGCAACTGGCACTAAGCACTAAGTTAATAGGTATGAGATATAATTGCTTGTAAATGCATATAAAATATTTAAGATTGATACTATACGTTGGAGACATGTTAGCTCTCTACAAGGTGGACCTACTAGGTGTGAAGTACCTGGTGCGGCGCCACCATCTAGAGAATCATGATAAGTGGTGTCAGATGGTATATGAAATCACGCTTAGCATCTACAAATCTAAATAAATTACAAAAAAGTGTTTTACAGAATATAACATCAACAATATTATAGGCTGGACTGGGGCAATTGCCCCCCCCACCCCCCCCCCCCCCCCCCCCGCTCTTCAGCATGTTGTATTTATTCAATAGTTATTTATGATTGGGCGCATAAATCTTATAATCATTATTTGCATGGACAACATCATCTTGCCCCTTCACACT
Organism: Aegilops umbellulata; assembly: GCA_032464435.1. NCBI lineage: Eukaryota > Viridiplantae > Streptophyta > Magnoliopsida > Poales > Poaceae > Aegilops > Aegilops umbellulata. The sequence continues at coordinate 424,303,634 of CP136059.1, forward strand.
CCATGCCTGAGGGCCAACCCCGCATGCCTGCCGTTCCATGGGCGTGCGCGGGTAGCCGGTTTTTGCTGTCGTTGTCAAGCATAGACACCGGACGCCCCAGTTAAGCGATGTCAGCACAGGAATGCATACATTTAGTTCATGGTAATATAAGTTCCTATACTTATGAATTGTATAGAAAAGACAGAATTCTAATACTTGACATGGAGAAGAAATCAAAAGGACATATATTGAAACCTTACTCCAATTCTAACGGGGGAGATCACATCCTGCATCTAGCAAAACATCTTGCATGGATGAGTTGTGGGCGCATTGGATAAGGACGCGTCGCCCAAAGGCACGCTGCACTGGTGCCTTTAGCCACAGACAAGGACGAGGCGAGCAGGAGGATTAGTAGGCGATGACGCCCATAAAAATTCATATGAATACAACTGTGTTAAGTGTACGATCGATGCACACATATTCAAATGGGTCATACAGGTTTCAATAGTGGATGATGCCCTTAACTATGAAGGAGTATGGACCGATCTCCATCATTGATTTGTGTGTGTGTGGGGGGGGGGGGGGGGTTGTACCTTAGCGTAAGTGTTTTGATATTAATGCTTTTTAAAATAATTGTCATGATATGTAATATATATTGATGAAGTATTTATGTCACAATGTTATAGTTGTTAGATCCATTGTACCTCATTCGCGCTAGGACCTCCATAATTGGCTGGCCCTGACTACCATCACACAAACCTATATACGCATGATCTGGAAGTGGTTCGTCTGGGCGACCGCAACACGGTTGCGTACGAGAAGGCAACGTAAATTTTACACATTCTTAGTGTGATGTGATGCACATTCTTACTCCACTTGTTGTGGAGTGTGGCATCAAAGTACTCGAGGCCCGACTGGGCGATAGCAGAAATCTGAAGCTGCATCAAGCGGATAGTGGTGGTCGGGCAGCCAATGGTTCTGACATTGATGCCGAAGAGAGCACCATCATCAAGTGTGGATTTCCAATACTGCATAAAGTTTGCATCAAGATCCATGTTGTCTTTATATAGAAATTTTATCTTTTTTGTTTCTTCCAAACAAGAGAACATTTGACATTGAAACTTTGCAGGTCAACGAGACACAAGTGTCATTTTGTGCAAAAAAATGTTTTTTTGGTGAATCACAAATTTGTCAAATTACAAATTCTGAATAAGTTGCATCAATTTAAATATGTTTGTTGCACCAAAAAAATCAAACGCATTTCTGCATATGGTAGTATTTGTGTGATGTTGGTTTGCAAAGTTTCAAGTTTAAATGTTTTTTCATTTGCGAGAAACGGAAAAGAGAAGTTTGCTCGCATGAACTTTGATGCAAGAATGTACGGTGAGGGGATAGAAAGGGTAACTATATGGCAGTAGAATCACAACTTTCCCCCATCGGAAACCTAACTGGGTTGTCAGCTCCTGAGAAGCGGTGGAAGGTAGGAGGACAACCAGTAGCAGGGACAAAGCCACCCGGTTTTGCAGCATTTGCAGACAAGCTGGACACAAGAGCACGACGTGCCCGGACAGAGGTGACATGCCGAAGAAACCGAGGAAGGAACCTCAATGCACCAACTGTGGCGCAGGTGGGCACCAGTGGTACACATGAGGTAACCAAAATATCATGCTTCATGTAGTTCCTCCCTGCTGAATACAAATCCGTCTCGAGGGGACAGTAATTCAGGTAGCTGTTGTATTATGTGTGCATCCGGTGTGTTTGGAGCAATTCCGCTACACCTATGTACTGCTCCATACGGGATCAACGGGTGAGCTTTGGTGGAACTGTTTGATTGGAATGGATGGAAATTAGGAGAGGGGACCCATGCAGTTGAATTCAACGGCTAGGTAGTTAGGAGGGTTTCAAAGCATTTCAGTAAATCACACGTAGGTGTAGCATTTTTGTTCTGCCCCTGTATCAATGAATTTCCTGATCATGTGTACATTTTAGGTAACTGTGTTGTGAGCTACGTTGAGTGGATACTTGGATACATATCAGATACGTGATATGGGGATACGTCCAATAAGACAATCTAAATCTATTTGTAAGAACGCTATGCAGTAGCCCCCCTCCCACAAAAAAACCATGCATTTTCAAAAAATATTATCTTCCAAACAGTTAAGACATAAAAAAAGTAAGGAAATTTCATGATACTTGAGAGAGACATCATTTTGTTGTTGTTTTCTTTCAATCAAGTTTTTTCTTAATCAACATCACCAACATTACCGTGGACACCGGTGGCGGTGGATCTGGGGTTCTCCCAGCCCAGATCCGTTTGCTGCGGTCGGTGGCGGCTCGGACGCCGGTGGCTCACTTCGTCGGCGTAACTGAGGCAGGCCGGAGGTCGCGGTGGAGGTGGTGTGGTGGTGGCAGGGTCGATCCGGGCAGGGCTGTGGTGCCCTGTTCATGATTTGGTTCGTGTGGTGGCGGTGGATGTGGTGCTACGAGATGCGCGCTCTCCTCCCGTTGCGGTGGTCGGCCCGTTCGAGAAACTCCAGTGGACATAGGGATTCGTGGTCAGGGGTTGGGAGAAATCCCTGCTTCGCGTTGTCCGAGGCTGACAACGGCGACGCCCGCGGGCGTCGTCCCCTTCTTGAAGGCGTTGTCTTGACCCCGACCTGATTCCCTTCCTCATGCTCAGGGGAAACCCTTGGTCCGACCTTCGGACCAGGCGATGGCGGCGTCATGGCGGCGTTTCCTTCTTGGAGGCATCGTCTTATTGCTCGAGGAGTCCCGTTGGTGCGGCTTGAGTCGGTGTCGGCAACTGCTCTGGGCGTGAGCCTCAAGGCGCAATGTACATCAACGCTGGTGATCTCTCGACGACGCCTTCTCTAGGTCTGCCTGGGCCCTGCCTTCCACCTGCCGACTTCTTCTTGGCACAAATGGGTGGGGGTACGTTGGTTTGTGCTGCCCTCGGGTCTCGGTCATGTTGTAGAGATCTTCGGCGTTGGTTGTGACACGGCTTGGTAGCTCTGTGATTTGCCTCATGGCCATCGGCTTGGGCTTAATCTAGGGGATGCATGTTTCGTAGTTCGCGTGGGGTGTGTGTGGCTGCTAATCCTCATGATTGGCGTTGTAATGGCCGAAAGGCGTTGTACCCGGCTTCTTTGCCGCTTCTTCTCTAATGCGATGATACGCATGCTTATGCGTATTCGAGAAAAAAACATTTTTATCTAAATAATTCTCACTTCAGGATTTGTGAGATCTTTTTGGGGTTTTCTAGAACTTTTCACTTAATTGGAATCGATTATTTTGGTCAGATGTTTATCTTTCCAATATTTTTAAATTTTATTACATTTCCAATATTTACAAAAAAACAAAAGGAAGTACATTTTCCTTGGACTTAAAAAATCTGACCTTTGTTTCTCACCTTTCTTAATTGGTGTGGAAATAATGTAGCCATCATGACATCAATTTGAACCTTTAAAGTTCTGGAAAATTGTAAAAGGAAAACAGTCCCATAGGTAACACTTGTATCTAGTACACCCTCCGTCCCATAATATAAGAGCATTTTTTACACTAAGAGCATTGTAAAAAACGTTCTTATATTATGGGCGGAGGGAGTATGTGGCAAAAAATCAAATGAAAAATCATAAGAGACGACGATAAAAAAGATAAATATTTGGCACTACATAGTATCCAGTGTAAGTTGGGCTTTGTATTTGGCCCATTATCAGCATTAATGCCAATTTGTCACTTTTATTTTCAGTTAAATTTTAAATTTTGACTTGAACATTTTATATCATGTATTGATGTTTTTTTTCTATATTGCATATAGTTTTTAAATTTGGAACTTCTAAAAAATTAAATCAGAGCCATATGCACGAGAAGTTCTGATGCACCAGATGGTGAAGAGTTGTATTTATCCGATTTTACAGAATAAATAAGTAAATCATCTAGTTTTGGAGTTGAGGTTTGTAATATTGAAACTACCATTATGCTCCCGGGTGCAAATGCAGCCAGGTGAACAGTAAATCCTGAAACTATAAAAAAAATCTGATTTTTTTTGTTGACAAACATTCTTGAGTATTCTCCCTAACATTTAAATTTTCGTGAAGTGGTCACATTCGTGATGCTTTGGGTAGAAAAAACAAAAGTGGCACCCCAAAAAACTTCAAAAAAGAGCTTTTTTTTAGAGTATCGATTTTGTGTTTTGGCCCTGAGCACATCGAATGTTGTTTCCTCACAAAATTTTACACAGAAGTAGAACATTCAAACATGTGTGTTGTAAAAGATAAAATTCAGAATTTTTAGATATTTTTTCTATTTTTTTCGAATTGTACTGTTCATCAAGGTGCGCGTGCATCCGGGAAGGCGGGAACAGAGAAACTCCATGTCGTTTGTAATATGTATGTACTTATATACTACTTGGTCGTATGTTGAGTGTTGAAAACTGAAAAAACACATCTTTCACTTCAAAAACTTCACGTGAAAGCATTATTTTCTTTTTCCCCAGAAGAACCAAAAACAAATCCAGTCAAAACGGGGGTTTTGAAAAACAAAACCGGAACGGATAGTGACGCCGCGGTGTCTCTCCCTCGCCAAGTTTCCTCCGTGCCAAAACGTGCGAGCAATGGCAACGTGGGAAACTCCGGCAAAGCAACCGTGCGTAGCCCGGACGCGCCGCTCCTTCCGGCGAGCCGACCGCCTCCTCCTCCACCCTATAAATTCCACGCGCCACCACGAGGCAGCCTCATCCGTTCCAAGCCCCAACCATTCCAGCTCCACCACGCGGTCAACAGCGCGAACACATCGGGAGATCCAAAGATCCCACAGCTCCATCCCCACTCGCCCCGATCCATTCATTTCACCTTCTCGTGATCTCTTGGCGCGTGTGGGTACAGCCATCAGGCATCAGCCATGGCTGCCGGAGGAGGAGTGGTGCTCAACCTGCGCGTCCCGTCGGCGTCGGTGGCGCCGGCGCGGCGGTGTGGGACGGCGTCGTCGTCGGTGAGATGCGGGAGCGCGCGCGGGGCGGCGCCGGCGAGGCATACGGGCGGGGCGCTGGAGGAGGACCACTACCGGACGCTGAGGCTGGCGCCTGGGGCCACGAGGGGCGAGGTCAAGAGGGCCTTCCACCGCCTCGCGCTGCAGCACCACCCGGACGTCGCGCGCCAAGGAAACAGCGACAGCGTGGGCTTCGAGCGGATCAACGCGGCGTACCACAGGGTGATGCGCAACATGCGGGAGGCGGAGGCGAGGCTCGAGTACTGGCGCCGCCGCTACGGCCTCGCCGACGAGGACCTCGACCGCTACCGCCACTACCTCAACGACGACGACGAGGACGACTGGTTCTCCGACTTCTGAATTCCCAAGGGCCGCGGCGGTTCCTGCCATGGCGGAGGCAGCACTGTAAATAATTTGTGAAATGTGGCTTTCTGCTTCTCTCCCCTGTTTTTTCTGGAGGAGAGCTTAGAGACGCAGAAATTCAGGTTCTAGAGATTGTAATTTGAACTTTCTTATTTTCATTGTGAATACAAGAAAACATAGCAGGAATTAACCTAAATTTGCCTCATGATTAACGCCTCTTCCCTTTGGATTTCCATGGAAGGGGCGCCTCTTTCGTTCTCAGTGATAGACTGTATAGTGCCACCGAGGAGTTGATCCAAATTGAGGCTCAGGAACGCCCCTTATCCTTGGATTTCCATGGACGGATCGCTTCATTCGTTTTCAGTGATAATGTCACTGACGATGACACTTGCCGGTGAAATGGTTCAGTTTTTTACTGTAAAAAAATGCCAGCCATTTGTTTTGCTTGATCCTGCTTGCATTTTTCCTTTGCATCTATCACCTGCTGCTGCATGGGTAGAAGATCTTCTGGCACACTTGTTGATCTAGATCCGAGAAGGTATGTTATTCAAAGGTGCATCTTTGTTAATGTTAGTGATACTACTGATTGCCACGTCGATCAGTCATGATGCAGAGCTCACAAACTATTCAATTCTCGTCCTCCAAGTTCACGTCAAATGTTTAATCCCAATGGCATGCCAAGAGCCTTGATCCACACACTTCATTTCCCTGTCAGCATCTCGCGTCCGAGACGTGTCGTTTCATGAGAACATCATTATTCATCTGTGCTTTTCTATCAGTCGGTGGCGAGACACGGTCAGAGGACGCTGAAAAAAACGGATTCTTTTTGTGTTTTCTATCTACCGGCACCGGATTAAACAAATTGTCACTCGCTTTCTGACGGTGCCTGCTTGTCTCATTCAAGGATCCATCACGCCTCTTGACTTTCATATTAAAAAGTTTCTTGCCGCTTAATATATACTGGAATTTTAGTTGTGTTATATCTAAAGGTGTACTACTAGTACTGTATTAGATTATCACGGGATTATTCGCAAAAAAAAAGATTATCACGGGATTGCTGTTTAAGCATTTTGAACACGGCCGGCCACCTTTCTCTACTGCCTAACCGGTCGTGTTCTTCGCCCCGTGGTTCCTTGCTAAAGTGAGCTGCAACCGACATGAACACCTACCAACAGTCTTCAAAAGGTTGACACCGACCCGTGAATGGTAGCTAGCTAACATGTGGAAACTGTTACATGTCAACTTTCTAGGTAAACCGTGACACTTTTGCGCATTATTGTCAAAAATCATGAAAATTTGGGTGTGCCCCTTGTAGATTTTCTTTTGCTTCTATACTGACTTTATAGGAAAGCAAGAAGAATTTTGTGGGTTTTGTAAGGGGAAAAGTACCGTGACGACGCACTGCTAATCGTTGATGTCATGGTTAAACAAATATACATCGCTCCCTGAAAAAAAAATGCACAACCGCGCCCAAAATAAAAAAAGGACATAACACGTCATTCATCATAATATGTCTTCGTCTAAAACTATGACTATTGCCAACTAAAAAAAGATGTATATTAAGCACTGTGCTGTGTACTTCTTTTCTTTCACTGCTATTGATAGAAACTGTGACTAGATTTTATTTTTATTTTTGCAAGGAATGTACCCCTCCCTCCAATCCTTATTAATCATCGCTAATTTAGCACAAGAGGGGGTAACTAGATTTTTTTAAGAAGACACTAAAAACCTATTTTTTCTTAAAAAATCATGTGCTCTTATTTTCAATCAAGAAATATATTTATTTATTTAAATATTTATACCAAATTTGAGAAGGAAGAACTATTGTACTACACACATAGACACAATCATTATAGCAAAGAGAATATAAAAATGTGAAATGATAAACAAGAAAAACGCACCTCCGGAAAGGGCTCACAAGAGGTTGATAATGAATTGGGTTTCTGAAGAAAAATATTTAATTGTAAATTTGAAAAAAAAAATTGCGAGGAAACTTCTGATCTATTCATCATGTCATGGCGGTATAAAGAATACAAAAATAATTAAAATTATACCCATGTCCGTATACCATCTAGGGACGACTACAAGCACAAGAGCGAGCCGAAGGCACGCCACCATCATCTTACTTTGTAGGTTTTTGGATATACGATCCAAGGCATTGTATCTGAAATTTTTATCAAGTTTGAATAATGTTACAGGATATCTAAAAATGAAAATTTCGAAGATGTGGTTGAGATTCTAACAATTCTCTGCCAAACAAAAACAAATCTCTCTCAAAAAAACCAAGAGATTCTCTGAAGGACTAGTTCGGTAGTTCCTACCGCCAAGCCCCATGGCGGTAGGCTATGTAAGCCTACCACCGAGCCCCCTCACGGTAGGAAAAAGGGCCATATTTCAAAAAAATATCAAACAGGGTCAGATCCCGAATTTAGACCACAAAATGGTCAAAACACGAAATTTGGCCTCGGGTGGGAGAGATGATTTTCTATCATGCACGGGACCTCCCATGCATCCCATCATTTTTTATTATTGTTGTATGGGACCTCCACATCATCTATAGTGTTTTTTCATGTAATATACAATAACATATTCTTCTCTACTTGTTTAGTTTCATTCAGATAAATAAATGTGCAATATATATTGAAATAAAAGTTTGATTTACACCATGTGTGTAGAATTGTGTTTTTCTGACAAGATATTTAAAACTAGACCGATATTTAATATATTTTTAGAAATTATTATTTTGACAACTAAATCACCATCCAAATTCATTAATTCCATGTGAAAAATTCAATAATACTTCATTCTGTTTCACAAAAAAACTCATAGTTTTGTATAGTGTTTCACCTTTTTAACCATGATTCAGAATTTCAATTTAAAAAAAAATTGAAGTATATTCAAAAGTGGTCTCGTTTTAAAGATCTTGTCATCGTAAACACAAATATGCAACACAGATTGTTAATTGGATTTTTTATTCAAAAGACAAAATAGACATGGGAGAATTGCTTTTCTCGTGTCGGGTGGTATATGAAGTCATAACCAACATTTACATACCTAAGTAAATAACAAAAATGTGAATATAATACCACTAGTATTATAGGGTGGAACGGGGGCAGTTGCCCCCCCCCCCCCCTCTTCCCACTTCATCATGTTGTATTTATTCAATAGTTACTTTTGGTTGAGCGCACATATCTTATAATCATTATCTGCATGGACACCCTCAACCCGTCCCTTCACCCTCCACGCCCGATGGCCACCCCACATGGACTGCCCTTGCATGGGCGTGTACCAGCAGTCGGTTTTCGCATTTGTCATCAACCAACAACGTTGGACGCCCCAGTTAAGCAATGTCAACATAGGAATAATACACATATTTAGCCCATGACAATACAAGTTCCTGTACTTATGAATTGCATAGAAAAAGACAGAATTCTACTACTTGACATGGAGAAGAAGTCACAAGCACATATGTTGAAACCTTACTCTAATTCTACCGGGGAAGATCTCATACAGCATCTAGCAAATCGGATGAGTTGTGGGCGCGGTGGAAAGGGCGCGCCACCCAAAGGCACGCCGATGCGCCGGTGTCGTTAGCCGCCGACAAGGATGGGGCGAGCAGGAGGAGTAGTAGGCGATGACACCCATACAAATTCATACGAATACAACCGTATTAAGTGTATGATGCACATGGATTCAAATAGGTCATGCAGTTTCCAATAGGGTTAGACTTGAAAAATATTTGTTAATGACCATCATGCCCTTAATTATGAAGGAGTATAGAACGATCTCTGCCGTTGATTTGTGTAGGGGATGTACTTTAGCCGAAGTGTTTTGATATTAATGCTTTATAATAAATTCATGATATGTAATATATTGATGAAGTATTTATGTCACTTTGTTATAGTTGGTAGGTCCATTGTATCTCGTTCGTGCTAGAACCTCCATAATAGGCTGGCCCTGACTACCTTCACACAAACCTGTATACACATGCTCTGGAAGTGGTTCGTCTAGGCGACCGCTTGTTATGGTTCGTGGTTGTGTACGAGAAGGCAATGGAAATATTACGGAGTGTGATGCACATTCTCCACTTATTGTGGAGTGTGACGGGAAAGTACTCGAGGCCCGATTGGACGATAGTAGAACTATGAAGCTGCATCAAGCAGATAGTGGTGGTCGGGTAGTCAATGGTTCTACCATTATGTCCAAGGGAGCACCATCATTGAGTGTGCATTTTACATACTCCGATCTTCTATATAGGCCATCAAGTTTGCATCAAGATATGTGTTGTCTTTATATAGAATTTTCTTTGTTTCTTCCAAACAAGAGAGCATTTGACCTTGAAACTTTGCAGGTCAAAGATAGACAAGTGTCATTCTATGCATAAAATGTTTTCGACTTTTCTGGTAAATCACAAGTTTGTCAAATTACAAATTTTGAATAAGTTGCATCATTTTAAAATACTTCTATTGCACCAAAAAATTCAAAAGTGTTTCTACATATAGTGGTACTTGTGTGATGTTGATTTGCAAAGCTTCAAGTTCAAATGTTTTTTTATTTGCGAGAAACGAAAAAGAAGAAGTTTGCCCGCATAAACTCTGATGCCAAAATGGACGGTGAGGGGATAGAAAGTGTAACTATATAGCAGTAGAATCACAACTTTCCCCCATATGAAACCTAATTGGGTTGTCAGCTCCCGAGAAGCAGCGGAAGCTAGGAGGGCAACCAGTCGCAGGGCCAAGCCCACATACGATGACTAGATCGCAAAGAACAGGAAGAGGAAGTGCTTTATAAGATGCAGCATTTGCAGACAAGCTAGACACAAGAGCAGCGGGAAGCAAACGCACCCTGTTTTGCAGCATTTGCAGACAAGCTGGACACAAGAGCACAACGTTCCCGGACAGAGGAGACATGCCAAAAAACCCAAGGAAGGGGCCACAATGCATTTGTTCAGCCCCTGTATCAACAATTTTCCTAATCATATGTACAATTGCAATAGATAAGTTGAGTTAACCTGGATATATATTAGATACGTGGTACAGCCAATAACACAATTTTAATCCATTTGTAAGAACAATATGGAGTAGACCCCCGACCCCTCCCCCCCCCCCCCCCCAAAAAAAAACCATGCACTTTCAAAAAAGAATTTACAATGGTTTTGGAAGATATTTGTGTGTCGTTTCCTAGAACACTTGGGCATATCATTCAAACTGTTAGGGCATAAGAAAGTAAGGAAATTTCATGATACTTGAGAGATACAACATGTTGTTGTTGTTTTCTTTAAATCAAGCTTCTCTAAATCATAAAATCAACATTAAGAACAATATTATCTACATAATTCTCAGTTCACGATTTGAGAGATCTTTTGAGAGTTTTCTGGAACATCTCGCATAATTGGAATCGATTACTTTGGTCAGATGTTTATATCTCCTATATTTTAAAATTTACATTACATTTTCAATATTTATAAAAAACAAAAGGAAGCAAATTTTCCTTGGACTTAAAAACAAATCAGACCTTTGTTTTTTCATATTTTCTTAAATGGTGTGGAAATAATCTAGTCGTCATGACGCCAGTTTAAACCTTAATAGTCATGGAAAATTCTAAAAGGAAAACAATCCCATAGGTAACACATGTATTTATAAAAAACAAAAGAAAGTAATTAAATTTTCCTTGGACTTGAAAAGAAATCTGACCTTTGTTTTTTCATATTTTCTTAAATGGTGTGGAAATAATGTAGCTGTCATGATGTCAGTTTAAACCTTAATAGTTATGGAAAATTCTAAAAGGAAGACAATCCCATAGGCAACACATGTATTTATATAAAAACAAAAGGACGTAAATTTCCTTGGACTTAAAACCAAATCTGACCCTTGTTTTTTCATATTTTCTTAAATGGTGTGGAAATAATGTAGCCATGATGACGTCAGTTTAAACCTTAACAGTTATGGAAAATTCTAAAAGGAAAACAATCCCATAGGTAACACATGTATCTACCATTTGGCAAAAAAATCAAATGAAAATTCATAACACACGTCGATAAAAAGATAAATATTTGGCACTACAAAGAATCCAGTGGAAGTTGGGCTTTGAATTTGGCCCATTATCACCATCGATGCCAATTTGTTATTTTATTTTATTTTTATTTCAAATTTTGACTTGAAATTTTTATAATATATATTCATGATTTTCTCTATATTTCATGTATTTTTAAAAGTTGGAACTTCTAAAAATTTAAACTGGATCCATATGCACCAGAAGTCCAGATGCACCAGACGGGGGGAGAGTAGTATTTAGCCGGTTATACATAATATAAAGAAGCAAATCGTTCCGATTTGGAGTTGAGGTTTGTATATCGAAAGTGCCATTCTGCTCCTAGGTGTAAATCAGATTTTCTAGATTTTGTTTAGTGTCTTTCGATAATATACTACTTGGTCGTATGTTGAGTGTTGAAAACTGAAAAAACACATCTTTCACTTCAAAAACTTCACATGAAAGCATTATTTTCTTTTTCCTCAAGAACGGCGAAAACCAGCTCCCTTCCTACGGGGTATCTCAATCCAGTCAAAACGAGGGATGGAAAACCGGAACGGATAGTGACGCCGCGGTGTCTCTCCCTCGCCAAGTTTCCTCCGTGCCAAAACGTGCGAGCAATGGCAACGTGGGAAACTCCGGCAAGACAAGACAACCGTGTCCCCGATGTGCCGCTCCTTCCGGCGAGCCGACCGCCTCCTCCCCCACCCTATAAATCCCACGCGCCACCACGCGGCAGCCTCATCCGTTGCAAGTTCCAACCGCACCAGTCCAGCTCCACCACGCGGTCAATAGCGGGAACACATCGGGAGATCCGAAGATCCCACACAGCTCCATCCCCACTCGTTTCCATCGATTGATCTCGCCGTCTCGTGATCTCTTGGCGCGTGCAACCATGGCCGCCGGAGGAGGAGCAGTGCTCAACCTGCGCGTCCCGTCGACATCAGTAGCGCCGGCGAGGCGGTGTGGGACGGCGTCGTCGTCGGTGAGATGCGGGAGCACGCGCGGGGCGGCGCCGGCGAGGCATACGGGCGGGGCGCTGGAGGATGACCACTACCGGACGCTGAGGCTGGCACCGGGGGCTACCAGGGGCGAGGTCAAGAGGGCATTCCACCGGCTCGCGCTGCAGTACCACCCGGACGTCGTGCGCCGGCAGCACGGCGGCGACGTGGGCCAAGAAAACAGCATCGACTTCGAGCGGATCAACGCGGCGTACCAGAGGGTGATGCGCAACATGCGGGAGGCGGAGGCGACGCTCGAGTACTGGCGCCGCCGCTACGGCCTCGCCGACGAGGACCTCGACCGCTACCGCCACTACCTCAACGACGACGAGGAGGACGACTGGTTCGCCGACCTCTGAAATCTTCTGCTTCTTCGCTGCCGTGCTGCGACAGAGGCGCTGTAAATTCGTACGTCGTGCATGGCTGTGTGCTTCTCCCCTGTTTTATTGTGGGAAAGGAACAGATGCAGAGATTCTAGGGTTCTAACAAACTGTACTCAGGTTAAAAAAAAAGTTTGTACTCGATTGAAACATTTTATTTCCATTGTAAATATAAGGGGAAAACACCAGAGAAATTGATCCAAGTTGTGGCTCAGGAACGCCTCTTATCTTCGGATTTCCGTGGAAGGAACGCTTCTTTCGCTTTCAGTGATAATGGCACTGACTGATGACACTTGCTGGTGAAATGGTTCAGTTCTTCACTGTAAAAGTTGGCAGCCATTTGTTTTGCTTAATCCTGCTTACACTTTTCTTCTACATATGGTACACCAAAAAAAAAAGTATCCTTGACCTGCAGATGGCAGCCATGGATGCGGCTTGCTCTCCACGCGGGGGGCAGCCGTGGGCGGGTTGGAAGGGCCCCTTGTCCCGCTGTCAGCGTTGATGGGTGCTGTCAGTCGAGTTGGCAAGCTCCATGGCTATTCTGTGGCGGCCATGGATACGGTTCCTCTCATCCGGGAGGGCCGTGACTTGGGGTTGGCCGTCTTCCCTTGTCTTCGTCAGTGTTCTTATTGTTCGTGCTCAGGTGCCCCTTCATGTGTCTCTGCTGTGGCGACGCGTACGCGACTACACCGGTGGCATACAGGTGTTGTGGCGTCGTCTCGGCTCACGTAACCTTTCGATTGCGCCCCACGACATAGGTGGCGTCGTGGCGTTGGGCAGTCTCGGGTGCGCGGCGCCTTTCGATTACGTCGACGGTGCAGTGTCATGTTTTGGTCTACTAGGTGATGTTCTTCGGCCTTGTCGGTGGCACACAGGTGCCGTGGTGTCGTCTCGGCTTGTGTGTCCTTTCGATTGCACCCCACGGCACAGGTGGTGTCGCGGCGTTCTGTACTCTCGGATGCGCGACGCCTTTTGATTGCATCAATGGCACAGTGTCCTGGCTTGGTCTCGGCTGGCCAATGGCGTTCGACGACTTTGGCAGTGCTCTTGTTGTGTTGTCTGTTCTTTCCCTCTTTGTTTCTCCCCTGTTTTATGTGTTGTTTGCGTGTGTCTTTTTCTTTATCTCTTCTCCTCATGTGCACCCCCCCCCCCTAATTTCTGGTTCACTTGAACCTATCTTGCAATAGGCTGAAGAGCTTTCAAATGCTTTTAAAATGTGTATCACGTGCCGCTACATTGGCAGAAGAAGAAGATCCTCTGCAACGCTTGTTGATCCAGATCTGAGAAGGTAGTATGATATTTAAAGATGCATCTTTGTTAACGTTATCAATAGTACTCCCTCCGTGAACTAATGTAAGAGCATTTAGAATACTTAGGGCTCCTTTGATTCAAAGGAATTCTATAGGATTTATGGAGGATTGAAATTCTTAGGAATTTTTCCTATGGGATTTTTTGCACTACAATTCATAAGAAATCTAACATCCACTTCAACTTTTTTTTTGCAATTCTTTTGTTTTTCTTATGCCATTAAACACTCCTTGCTAATCTTCAAGTGAGCACGCCACTCTAACCCTATACTTTTCCTATTCCTAGGTTTTTAAAATCCTGCAAATCAAAGAGGTCCTAAAGTAATGACCTAAACACTCTTATATTAATTTACAAAGAAAGTATTGATCAGTCATGATGCAGGGCGCGCAAATTATTCAGTTATCGTCCTCCAAGTTCAGGACGAGACTTGAGCCACACAGTGTTTAAATGCCAATTCCATGCCAAGAGCCTTGAGCCACACAGTCCATTATGTCGAGCCATTTCCCGCGTGAGAAAATTATTCACCTTTGCTCTTTATCAGAGGCTTTCGTTCACACTGAAGTTGTCGGTGGCGAGACACGGTCAGAGGACGCTATTGCCGCCGGATTAAACAAACTGTCGCTCGCTTTCTTCTGACGGTGCCTGCTACTGCTAGTTTGTTTCGTTCAAGGATTCGTCACGTCTCCTGACTATCATAATACAGTTTCACGGTCTTGATCTATACAACTTTAGTTAATCCTTATTTAAAGATGTGGTAAAACATTTCTTTTGTTTACTCATTTTGAAGACGGCCGTCTGCTTTCCTGCCTAACCTGTCATGTTCTCTGCCCCATGTGTTTCCCTGCTAAAGTAACCTGTAACCGACATGAACAGCTACCAACAGTCTTCAAAAAGTTGACAGCGAGCCGTGAATGGTAGCTGGCCACATGTGACATGTCAACTTGCTCGGTAAACCGTGACACTTTTGCGCGTTATTGTCAGATTATGACAATTTGGGTGCCCCTTTTATTTTTTTCTTCTATATGCTGACTTTTTAGGAGCACATAGAGGATTTTGTAAGGGGAAAAGTATCGTGACAAGCGGTTGCTAACCGTTGTTGTCATGGTTAAACAAATATGCATCGCTCACGAAAAACTAAAAAAAAAAGAAATAAGAAAAATGCACCCCCCCCCCAACACACACACACAAGAAGACATCACACATCGCTCGTCATAGTTCTGTGCATACAACAACTCCTATACAATTTTATATGACACAACAAATCAAACCATTTTTTAACACAATACAACCAAAGACCATTGATGCATGGAACTTAAGCTTTGCCTTAGACTGACGGAACAAAGCTAAGAAGTAGGCTGAATGAAAAAAGGAAAGGGACAAGGGTGCAACAACTGACCATTCGATTTATTATCGTACCCATGTCGGACCTGTAGGGATCGTATGCACAACAGTTTCGTTCATCATAACAAAACAGAAGACATCGTTTTGGACGTACACATATTATGCAATGTCCTAGTACTTCTTTTCATTCACTGTTATTTCACATACAAAATGTGACTAGATTTTTTGGCAAGGAAGTTAACTAGAATTCTTTTAGGAATACGACACTAAAAACACAATCTCCTTAAAAAACATATGCTCTTATTTTCAATCAAGAAATAATACTTGATTTATATGTTTATACCAAATTTCAGGAGTATAACAAAATGTGAAATGATAAACAAGAAAAGGGCAACTCTGGAAAGGTGTAGCTCCATGTTGATTTTACACAAAGGTTGATAACGAGTTGAGTTCCTGGATAGAAAGTAAGGAAATTATTTTATTGTAGTTATTAGTTATAGCAGTTATTTCGTACTCCCTCCGTTCACAAATACATGATGTTTTGACTTTTTTATTTACGAATCAAATGTATATAGACACGTTTTAATGTATTTGCTCACTCATTTCAGTCCACATGTAGTTCATACTAAAATATCCAAACCATGTTACATTTGTGAAAGGAGGGAGTAGGTTTTTGGATCTACAATCCAAATCATTGTTTTATCGAGTTTGAATAAAGTTATAGGATATTAATAGAAAAATCTACTGTAACAAAATTTGCTTATGTGTGTGGTTGGGATTCTCTCAATTCTCTGCCAAACAAAAACAAATCTCTCAAAAAACAATAATAGATTCTCTGACGAAGAGGATCCAGCAGCACGCGAGCGCATTGAACTCCACACAACCCAACTGCCAGCGCGTGCCGCAACGCACCGCACGAACCGCCCTCCAAACCAAATCCCGGATTCCCCAGGGGCCCATCCGCGAAAAGACCCCACAGCCGGGAGGGAGGAGCCCATCCCGTCCCGAACCAATCACACCCCTCGGCGGCGGGCGGCGCGGCGCGGCGCCGGCCATGGCGGACGCCGTCAAGCAGCCGCTCCTCCACCACCACCAGCCCTACGCGTACCCGTCTTACGCCGCGTCGGCCTCCTCCCCGGCGCTCCCCTCCGTGCCCCACTCCGGGACCGCCACCCCCACCCCCGGCGGCGGGGGCGGCGCCGCGGCCGCCTCCTTCGCGGGGGGCCGCCGCTTCCCGGGCGGCCTCGACGTGCCCAACCTCAAGAAGCGCGGCGGCGGCACGCGCAGCTGGATCCGCGTCGAGGCCGCCACGGCCTCCGTGCAGACGCTGGAGGTCGACAAGGCCACCATGATGCGCCGCTGCGAGCTCCCCGCCCGCGACCTCCGCCTCCTCGACCCGCTCTTCGTCTACCCCTCCACCGTCCTCGGCCGCGAGCGCGCCATCGTCGTCAACCTCGAGCAGATCCGCTGCGTCATCACCGCCGACGAGGTGCTCCTCCTCAACTCCCTCGACAGCTACGTCTTCCAGTACGCCGCCGAGCTGCAGCGCCGCCTCCTCCAGCGCGCCGAGGGCGACGAGCTCCCCTTCGAGTTCCGCGCCCTCGAGCTCGCCCTCGAGGCCGCCTGCTCCTTCCTCGACGCCCAGGTACCCACGCCCTCCACAGCCTCCTTGGGTTCCCCCCTCTGAAATCACAGTATATACTTCAGTTGTGATTAGTTAGTCATGGTACGATGATCCCATAATTATTGTAGTGTAAATTTTCTGCAATACTGCGGTTTAGTTTGATCATAGAATTGGAGTGGGCTAAGTTCATCTGAATGTCTAATACTAGATACTAAGGGATGTAATGGTGGGCACACACTAAATTTGGGTCAGTGCCTCTGATCCCCAAGAAACGAAGAATGTTTGGCCACTTTGGGGAAAGGGAATGGAAGTTTCCAGGTGGGAGTTTATTGGGGGATTATGCTTCAGGAAATCGGTTATTAGTCCCAAACCCATGATTGGTGTGTGTGTGTGTTGGGAATTTGAGGGAAGTTCTATCCCATTTGAATTAACAGGGGACCAGGGAAGAAGTACGGGAGAACTGGCCTCCTTAATTCCCTTTCCCCTTCCCTCCTCAACTCCCTTGCCTCCTTAATTTCCTTTCCCCTTCCCTTATCAACTCCCTTGCCCTAACCAAACAATGGATTATAGGTTTGCTCCTCGGTGTCAGTTGGATCAAAATTATCACTGATAGTTGCATTTTTGTCTCCTGCTTCCCTTTGGAGGTACACTAAGGAATTTAATGAATAGTTAGCGTCAGTCTGCTACATCTGTAATTAGAGATTCAGGTCGTGGTATTTATTTTCCTTATGAAATTTCAATATCGGTGGTGCATTATACTTTAGGAAGGGGATGAAAGTCTAAGCTGATTTAAAATTGGATGAGAAATATAGGCCTAAGAAGAAAAGTTATACCAACATAGATCTTTGAATGGAAAAGGCTCACTCTGTAGGTGTTTAGAGGTGACCGTTTCTTCTTTAAGAAGTCACTGCCTTCCTATGTGCATATTCTTTCCTTCTGCAGGTGTTCTCTTTGATGCCTTTCCCCCTTGATAACCAGTGCAATGATTCTTTCTCTGTTAAAATATTATTATCAATCTCCAATAATTTAATAGATTCTAAGCTCACCAGAAATATTTGTTCAGAAATCGGATCATCTATCTCATATGCTTATACGGTTATACCTAAACCCTCTCTAACGTGGTATTCTTGTGCCAGATGTTTGCTGTTTGGTTATAGTTATAATTGCATACTTCTATTTGGGATTTGTTATGAGGCTACTTTCTGGGACTGGAGAGTGGAGACACCATCTGTAATGGGAAAAAAAATAACTGTTTGAACTGTGAAATGAGGTTATACAGAAATATTTAACACCGACACTACTATTTGACTTTCCTTTTGCTAGACCAGCCAATGTTGTTCTTATGTTCGAAAAATAAGCAGTTCATTTTTTAATCTTGATATTGGGTAAGCTGACATTACCTAGCTGCAAGAGAACTGGAGCAGATTTAGGCTTTGCTTGACATAGTGATTTTCTTAATAGCACTTTCAACCTAGTCTTTTTCTACTCCCTTCGTATCAAAATATAACACGTTTTTGCAGTTGAATTTAAACGCAAAAACTTCTTATATTTTGGTACAGAGGTAGTAGTATATAGATCAGCTTAGGCTTTGCTTGACATAGTGATTTTCTTAATAGCACTTTCAACCTAGTCTTTTTCTACTCCCTTCGTATCAAAATATAACACGTTTTTGCAGTTGAATTTAAACGCAAAAACTTCTTATATTTTGGTACAGAGGTAGTAGTATATAGATCAGCTTAGGCTTTGCTTGACATAGTGATTTTCTTAATAGCACTTTCAACCTAGTCTTTTTCTACTCCCTTCATATCAAAATATAACACGTTTTTGCAGTTGAATTTAAACGCAAAAACTTCTTATATTTTGGTACAGAGGTAGTAGTATATAGATCAGCTTAGGCTTTGCTTGACATAGTGATTTTCTTAATAGCACTTTCAACCTACTCCGTCTCCGTCTGTCTCAAAATATAGGACCTGTGTCAAAAACGTCTTATATTTTGAGACAGAGGGAGTAGTATTTTTCTAGTATATAGATATAGATCAGCTGACAACTGTCTGTTGGGAATATAACAGTGAACTTTTACTAGAGTTGGTAAATATTCTTCACAAATCAGAACTACATAATAACACAGTTTAATGCCAGTGAGGGCACAACAATCCTAAGCAGAGACTACCTGTGTACTGCTGGCTCCACTGTAGTTTGGGATGTATTATGGAAATTATGCTTTTGGTTTGAAAAATAGCAGTCAATAATTAGTAAATGGATGCAAGAGTACCTTGTTCATAGTTTATTTAAAAGGCTGATAACCAGCACATTGAAAGCTTTAATTATTGACAGAAATATCTTGTAAAGGCTTCATACAAGAACCATCACCTGAACATGATTATGTACCAATGTCTGCACTGATTCTCTAGCTTTTCTAGTTGAAGAAAGTGACAAAGGTTACAAGTTGTACAGTTCATGCTCTTTGATATACTTCACAGACAGCTCTTGCTAACTAATGTGCTATTAATCTTTACTATTTAGCTATGAAAATATAATTTGTACTCCCTCCGTAAAGAAATATAAGATCATTTAGATCATTACCTTAGTGATCTAAACGCTCTTATATTTCTTTACAGACGGAGTATCTCTGAAGGCCGGCAGCCTCTTACCTCATCAAGTTCATTTGAAATAATATTTATTGCACCAAAGCATGATGATCTCCTTGCTATTTGTTCAAACTGGAGCATGTCTGAATCTGCATTTTCTACCTTTCTCAGGCAGCAGAATTGGAAATTGAAGCATATCCCTTACTGGATGAGCTAACATCAAAAATTAGTACTCTAAATCTGGAACGTGTTCGGCGGCTAAAAAGTAGACTAGTTGCTCTGACCAGAAGAGTCCAGAAGGTAAGTTTGCATTCTGATTGGAATCCTGCTTCTCTTTTTCTTCAGATAATCTGTTTCTAAGTATTGATCTGCTATATAATTGCCATTGCATCTTGCAATAGGTCAGGGATGAAATAGAACAGCTAATGGATGATGACGGAGATATGGCTGAGATGTATCTTACCGAGAAAAAGATGAGGATGGAATCATCATCCGTGTTTGGTGATCAATCATTGGCGACCTTCAACGCGGCAGCCGCTGGGACTTCAGTTTCAGCTCCTGTGTCTCCAGTCTCTTCACCCACAGAATCACGGAAATTGGAGAAAACCTACAGCTTGTGTAGAAGTAGACATGATAGTGTAAAGAGCTCAGATAACTCAGTGACTGAACATATTGAGGAGCTTGAAATGTTACTGGAAGCATATTTTGTAGTCATCGACAGCACTCTTAACAAGCTGACCTCGGTAATGAGTCACCTTTATTCAAAATTACACGATATCTTGTTTTTTTTTTCTATAACTTGGAGTTGAAGGTGTATGATTAATTTTTTCCTTCTTTCAGCTGAAGGAGTATATTGATGACACCGAAGATTTTATCAACATTCAGCTGGTACATCAACATATCTTGCACTCTTCTCATTCAAGTTACCAGCACATACTGCCTGCTATTCTGAACTAACTGAATTATCTTGAGTTTCCTGTTCCCACGAGAATGCACGTAGGATCTATGCATTTCAGATGCTGCTGCCTGCTGGTCTCCATACTAATCGAGCTAATCTTGACTCTCCTGTTCCCAGGACAACGTGCGGAATCAGCTGATCCAGTTCGAGCTTTTGCTAACAACCGCAACGTTTGTCGTTGCCATTTTCGGAGTGGTCGCGGGGGTATTCGGGATGAACTTCGAGACCGACGTTTTCAGCATTCAGAACGCATTCCAGTGGGTGCTGATCATTACCGGTGTGGTTGGCGCTTTCATCTTTTGCTTCTTCGTCTGGTTCTTCAAGTACAAGAGACTGATGCCCCTGTAGATATAAGCTCCCCTCAATATGCGGACTCAACCTTCTATTCTGTATTAAGGTACTTGATCAAAAAGCCCTGAATCCATGTAAATCAACATTCTTTCAGGGGCTTGCGGTGTACCTACTACAAAATCAAATGAAAACATATTTTTTTCCTTACTCTGCTGTAAATGGGTTATTATAGAAATAGTTTTTTTTGCGGTGATTATAGAAATAGTTCTGAAGTCTTAACCATCCATCCTTCCAAATATTTTGCCTATTAATAAAACAGGTATTTGTTGGGGTGGTTATAGATATAAAATTCTTGTATGGATATAATTTTAGGACTCCACTAGAAACCAGATTGGATTTTTTATCATGCCAAATCAAATGTTTTTCTATGGCAAAGGATGCAAGTTTAGTTTACAAGCATGGCAAATCTGTCCCGGCTCATTTATTTATTTTTGCCGGGAAATTACCCTGCTCGCCAACTAAATTTGTCATAAAAAACGTTCGGTTTGCCAGCTTAAAAATCCGACGTAAGCTCTAGTTCATTGGTAATTTTAGCAGAGTATGTTGGTTATATATATATATGGCTTTCTTCCAATTCCATATGGGAAAACTAGTTTTACTAGTACTTGTAGCTTATGTAATTTGTGCTCCGGCCAGTTCATCGGTATGTAGCTCTAGTTCATTCCCGAGACAAACGCAGCACCAGCTAGCTCGAGGGTATGCTGACGCTGAGTCACCTGCTGGAGGGTACGCTGGCGCTGCGTCCCACAACGTGGCAGTGGCACCGCTCGACGCGTCCTCCCATGCGTTCCAGTGGCCGCTTAACGTGCCCACTTAAGGCCCCTCTCGCCCTTCTCCGAGGGCACATCTCAGCAGTGGCAAACCAGTAAACAGGAGAGCTTGGCCGTAGTTTGCAACTAGGCTGAGGGAAGAGGAGGAGCGTCGTCCACCATGTGGCCGGAGATGAAGGCGTGGGCCTCCATGGCCGACGACCCGCTGAAGCGTGCGTCGTCATCGGCGACGAGCCCGTCAAGCCCCTTGCGCCGCTTCAGCCCCACCACGATGGCTGTCGGCGGCCTCCTTGCCGTCGGTACAGTCAGCTACTTCATGTTCATGGGCAAGGACGACAGGCAGCGCGAGCGCGACAGGCACAACGAGCGCCTGGCTCACCGCACCTGAGAAGTCGCCGCCCTCGCCGGAGGGAGGCGAACGCCGTCTAGCTTAGCATATTAGCCACCGCCGCATAATAATAAAATCCTCCCCCTTCCGTGTACGGTGTATAAATCGCGTGTGCTCTGTTTATGTACTCTTTTATCAGTGAAACATGCATAAATTTCACTGAGCATATATGGTCTCTTCTGTACTGAACATGGTTAATTCTCTGAACTTAACTACCGCACGAATTCAGAGAGCTGTATGTAGTTTACTGTAACATGATACACGTACACTGAGTCACTGACATATCAGAAGTTCACCCGTCCGCCTAAGATAACGCCCGAAGAAGCAGAGCCTAGTTGCCTGCTAGTACTAACTACTAAACCAACCATGCCATGACATGCTAGCTAAGAAGCTGTCTAGTAGATCTTGACGGAGGAGTATGCTAGCTAAGAAGCTGTCTAGTCGATCTTGACGGAGGAGTATGCTAGCTAAGAAGCTGTCTAGTCGATCTTGACGGAGGAGTATATGAGCCTGGTGAACCAGAAGCAAGCATAGAAGCCAATGGTGCCTGTGAGGACGAAGAAGGCGTAGGAGGCGATGAGCATGTGCCCGAAGTAGAGCGCGCCGGAGACCACCTTGGTGGTGGTCATGTCCAGCTTGGTGAAGAAGTAGAAGGCGGCGTAGAGGAAGAGGTAGAGCGGTAGTGCCCTGAGGAGCCTGCCGTCACGTACGACCTCTAGGTTCCTCAGGTCCGTGTCTATATGAGGTAGAGCGGTAGTGCCCTGAGGGGTCTGCATCTGTGACCGATATACACAGCAGGTGATTCCGTGATATACACAGCAGGTGAGTGAATGAACTCTGTGACCGATCTCTGAACATTTCTGCACTTGATCTTGCAAAGATCTGTCTCACATGTTGATGCGGTAGTGGTCGTCAATCTTCTCCTTGCCGTCGTTGGCCCCCCCCCCGGGTGAGCATGACCCTGCAGGCGATCTGGCACAGCCTGGCTCCCTCATCTCGAACTGCAAACGAACTCATCACAAATTCAGAGAATTTGCATAGAAATGTTGGGACTATAACGTGTTCAGTAAGTGAGAGCAGAGCAGGTACTGACGACGTATGGGGAGTTGTCGATGCGCTCGCCGAGGTTCTCGGCGCTGTCGACAATGGCGGCGGGGCGGCAGAAGGGCAGCGAGTAGTAGGAGTAGGGCAGCTGCGTCCTGGTGGAGCTCACCTTGACGGCCAGCGGGTCCCTCCCGTCCCGCGGAAGTCGGCGGGGGCAACGCCGGGCAGGTAGAACCTGCGCACGACCGTGCCGACGCCGGGCAGGTGCGAACGTGTCTTCACATTTGAACACTTCACCATTGCTACTAGATCAGACCATCAGACGTTCAATACGACTTCTGCTGGCCCAACTGTGGACTGTTACCTAATCCCCGTACCCACGGCAATCTATGCTTATATTCCTCCTAAGGCCATGTTCGGTTAATCCCCTTGCCACAGGGGATTGAGGAGGTTTGAGAAGGTTTTTGACTTGCAAGGGATTTAATGCCCTTCAATCCCTTCCAAACCTCTTCAAACCCTGCCTAAACGAACAAGGACTAAAGCGATCATCATAGTTTCAACATAGTGTTACCTTAGGTAGCGTGATCTATCATCCTCTAGTATAAGATTCAGCTGCCACCTGCACCTGCACTCACAAGCCTTTCAATTGCTTCTCACCAGACTTCTAGCTTAGAGCAATCCCGCAAAACGCCGGCCCGCAAAACGCGTTTGCAGTTCGCGCAAAACCGTTTTTGCAGGTCGGCGAGGGCTAGCACAGATGCAGACCCCTCAAACGGACCCGTAAAAAAATATATTCACGGAATATGTTTTTTTACGGGTCGACTATGCGGGTTTTGCTCGGGCAACAGCGGAACGACCCGCAATCAGAAAAACTGCAAATCTGAAATTTGTCACATGGCTTCACAAACAAGTTCAAATTCAAATGACATAAACAGTTTGCGCGCGAATAAAAGCGAAGTTCATTACGCAAAAGAGGGCATGTAAAGGTATGCTAGCATGTCCGACATCATCTCGGGGGTCGATCTTCACTCGGCGCCATGGAGTCCATCTTGAAGTTCATCGGCGCCACCGTAGCCACCTCCGTCGCTTGTTCCAACTCCCGCATGAAATCATCCACATTGCCACCGTATAGAGCAGAGAAAACATCACCAAAACTAGCAGACGGACCAGCCAAGGCGACCATTCTCCTTTTCAAGATCTCTCTCCTTGTCATATCATGTCATGTTTTGGTGACGTCGTCCATGTCATTGCGGTTCATTGACATGATCTTGTTCTCTTCGGCGAGCAACAATAACAGCGATTTGTTTTCAGAGGCGCGTACTTTTCTCTCCTCAATGGCAGCTCTGCGCAACCCCTCTTCCTTGAGCATTTGCCATTTTTCTTACTTCTCTTTTGCCTTCTTTTCGGTCAACTCTTTCTTGATCTCCAACGACTTCAACAACATTAACTCGTTTGATTGCACCATGGCATCAATCTTCTCCCTCAAACTCGATGCTTCTTACTTTCGCTTTATCTTCTCTCTAGTCTTCTTGTCGTCATCGGGCTTGTTCACATTTCTTGGGCCATCCTCATCCTCATCTTCATCCATGTTTGTAAGTGAGCCTCTCTTTGATGGGGACTCTTTGTCGATCAACTTCCACTTGTCGCATTTTTTGCGCAACTCTTAACAATGCTCTAATTTGAAGAATCTGCCTTCCGAAGCTTCCATGTCCTTGTATCTATGTTGAGCAATCTTGTCCTACACAATGCGAACAAGGTGTTGCAATCATTTTTCATGATACATAATGATGATGCACAACTTGAACAAAGGCAAAGCAAATTCACATAGTCGGACTCCACGGTGCCACTTGGAGGTGCATTGCGTACTTGCTCCAAGCAAGCTGCACATAGGCTTGATGTTCTCCCAACGACCTTGAAGCGACCGAAATGTGCGCGGAGTCTTGTTGGGGTAGTTTTTCATAATGTGGAAGTATTGATCTTCGATCCTTTGCCAATATCTCTTGGCGGTTTGATTAGTACCCGTGCATGCATCAAGAGACACCGCACTCCATGCTTTGATCAAAGCTTGATCTTCCAAGATGGTGTAGTTCTTCGATCTTTGGCTTTTCCCAGCTTTTGCTTGTGAATTCTCAAACGCTTCCGCTTCGATCTCAGCCAAGTCGTCTGCATAACCATGGTCGTCCACGACGTACTTTGTTTCATTGTAGTCGAAAGGTTCGAAAGGGGCTTGATCAATGTCAACCGCATTCGTGTCCAACAAGTTCACGAACTCGGTTGTCGCATTGTTCGAACCACCTCTATACCGAACGATAACAAGTCACGAGCTATCAAAAAACAATGGCGAAAATGAAACAGAATCACCAAAGTCCGAAGAGATATACCTTCCGACCATTTCGTCGAACACCTCGCTCGCGGGGGGAGCGGCACCGTTGAACGGCATCGCCGGAGCACCTCCTTGCGGGGGGATGGAGTGAGAGGTTGAAGAAGATTTGTTCCTTGAAGTCGGAACCTTCCTCCGCTTTGCGCCCGCGGCCTTGCCGGCCTTCTCCACCGCCGGCCGGGATCGCACAGCGGCATTGCCGCCCGGAGCGCGGGCCATCGCGGCGGTGGCAGCCGGATTCCCGCCTTGCACAAGCACGTTGCCCTGCCGCTTGCGGGCAGGCGTGGCGTGTGCTTGGGCGACGCCGGCGGGGCCTACATCAAGCTCGAGGGGAAGGGGTGTGCGCGACCTCGACGGTGACGGGGGCAACATGGGGTTGTCCATGGCGGCGAGGGACGACAGGGGAGGAGCAGCCGGAGCTTTCGGAGGGGGGGGGGCAATGGTGGCGGAGGGTGCGGGAAGCGGGAAAAGGGGCGCGGAAATGTCCCTCCCGCCAAATCTCGCGCCGGATGGGGTTGAGCTCGGGTCGGCCTCCCAGCCCGTGAAGATAGATGTTGGGGGAGAAGATTTGCCGCGCCCCGAAATTTTTTTTGCGGGCAGGGGCGTTTTGCGGGGTCTGCTCGTGCAGATTTTTCGGCCCCGACCCGCAATTTGGCAGTTATTTTGCGGGTCGGGGCGTTTTGCGGGGTCTTCTAGAGTTGCTCTTAGAGCATCTCCAACAACCGCGTCAAACTAGCGCCGCGCCGCAAAATTGCCCGTTTTAGCGCGCGCGCAACCGGTATACTGGCTCCAGCGGGCGCGCAAAAACCGCGCGCGCGGCATATCTAGTTCAGCGCGCGGGCCAAAACTTCATCGCGCGCCGCTTATTTGCTGCGCTTGCTCTCGCGCGCTCGCTCGCAACTCACCCCCTCCAGCCGCGGCGCCGCCGCAGCCCGCGCCATCCGACGACCATTCCGGCGCTTCCCCGGCCTATCCCCGCGCCGCGGCGGCTTCCTCCGCCTCCCTCTAGTCACCGCCGCCCCTCGCGCGCGTCCGTCCTCTGACGAACAGCGCCCGGGCGCTTGCTGCCGCTCACGCCCACAAGGTGTTTGACAAAACACCTGCAAGGTATGTATTGCTCAAACTTCATGAATTTGGTGCATGTTGATTGTAGTTTATTTATAGCACAGTATTGAACATTGTAGATGAGTTCGTCGTATGATTCTTCCGAAGAAGAATTAGATATGGAAGAGGAGGAGGATCTTGCAATGATCCTAGCTATGCACATCAATAAAAAAACCAAGCACGGTGGTTCGGTTATGGGTCGGCAGAAAATTTGGAGGGATAGGATTGATGCCCATAACAGATTGAAGATGCACTATTTCGTGGAGAATCCCACATACCCGGAGTCGTACTTTCGTCGCCGGTTTAGAATGAGCACCGAGTTGTTCAGGCGCATTGTAGAGAAACTAGCGAGCCATGATCGGTTTTTTCAGCAAAGGAGGAATGCCGCCGGAGAGCTCGGGCATAGCACCTTTCAGAAGGTGACAGTCGCTTTGCGTATGTTGGCATACGGTATCCCGGCTGATTTAATTGATGATCACTTGGCTATGGGTGAGAGCCAAGCCATCATGTGTGTCAAGCGCTTCACAGTCGGAATTGTGCAAGTGTTTAGCCAGGAGTATTTAAGATCTCCCAATGCTGAAGACGTCGCAAGGCTATTGGAGATGAACAAAGCTCGCGGCTTTCCTGGTATGCTTGACTCAATAGATTGAATGCATTGGAGTTGGAAGAATTGTCCAAAGGCATGGCATGGGCAATTCCACGGCCAAAAAAAAGGGTTCCACTATAATTCTTGAAGCGGTGGCTGATCAAGAGACTTGGATTTGGCATGCATTCTTTGGAATGCCTGGATCTTTGAATGACATCAATGTTGTCAACCGGTTTCCGCTGTTGAACAAGATTGCAAATGGTGATTTGCCACCGTTGCAGTTCGTAGCAAATGGCCGTACATATAACTATGGCTATTATCTAGCGGATGACATCTATCCAAAGTGGCAAACTTTTGTGAAGCCGTTGAAAAATCCAGAAGGTAAGAAAAATCTTGATTTCCACAATGCTCAGGTGGCGGCTAGAAAAAATGTGGAGATAGCTTTGGGGATTTTGCCAGCCCAATTTGCTATTGTGAGAGGACCGGCTAGATTTTGGTATCAAAAAAATGCTTTGGTACATCATGAACGCTTGTGTGATCATGCACAACATGATCATGGAGAATGAGCATGGCAAAGATGTAGACTACTCTCAGTATGAGCTCTTGGGACATCCCGTGCGAGTGCGACGGAAGGCTGAAAGGGTGGCCCGTTTTGTTGCCTCCTATCACGCCATTCGACGTCCCGTAGCGCATAACGATCTTCAGAAGGATCTCATTGAGGAGTAGTGGGCATGAAATGGACGACAAAGAGCATCATGATTTGTCCGTTCGATACTGTATTGTTGAACTATTTGTTGTGTTTATTGCACTATTTGTTGTATTGAACGATAAACTATTTGTTTCAGTTGTAATAACGAAATTAAACTATTTATTTCGATTTATTGTTGTATGTGTTTGATTTTTTTGCTTCTGTTTTGGAAATACATATGTTGTTTGTGCGAGAGTCGCTTGCGTTGCATTTTTACGCACTGCTGGAGCTGCACGTGCGCGCTACATTTTAGCGTGGCTGCTGGAGCCAGCGCTGTATGCCGCGCCAAATCAGACGATGGGTGCGCGACAAAGTATTTTTTAACGCGCGGCGCGTTCGGCGGCTGTTGGAGATGCTCTTAGTGCCTTTTCTTGTCTCGCGTTAATGGGCGAGTCAAACTAGTCGATGTAGAAATGGCA
This sequence comes from Aegilops umbellulata, assembly GCA_032464435.1. Lineage (NCBI taxonomy): Eukaryota > Viridiplantae > Streptophyta > Magnoliopsida > Poales > Poaceae > Aegilops > Aegilops umbellulata. The sequence goes on from CP136059.1 coordinate 424,331,982, forward strand.
GCGATACAAAGTTCCTGTGCCATCACATCATCTCATGTAAGCAGAGATCACTAACTGGCTAGTTTTTTTTGTGTACTAAGTACTAACTGGCCAGTGGACGAGAACCATCTGAGGCCAACTTCAGTGCACGACCCTAAATGGACGTTTGTTTTGCGTGGATTTTGTCCATTTGGGTATGGTAATTGGGTCGTGTCCGGGTAATTTTTAGGATGCGGTGGCCGTGCGCCCAACGCGCAGACGCATCCTGTCCGCGTACATTTTCTTTGCAAGCCTATATCTTTTTTCATCATTGATTTTTGATACATGAAAATACATCACCAAATTTTGACTAGAAAAGTAAAATCAAAGAAAAGAAGAACCACAAGAATGCATTCTAAAAGATATCTTACTTCCATAACTGCTCCTGTAAGTTGGATTAGTGCCTTCTCGATGCATTCTTTGTTGATCTGTAGAGGAGGCTCGATCGTGTGTGATTCTTTTTTCTTCGAGTGTAAAGAAGTAGATGTTATTTCCTCACACGTAGACTCATGTCTAGTCTCTATTCTAGCAACAAATGCACTAGTCTCATCTCTAGCCTCTATACTAGCTAAAAGTGCACGAACATCTACTAAATTGCGCTCTATCAATATATCGATGTACTCTTCTTCCAAATACCAAAACTTGCATCCATTCTACACAATAAAATTTTAAGTTAGCACCGAGTCCGGCCGACCGCCATTCATGTATCTGCCTGCAGACCACCGACGGTGTAGATCCGAGTGGCTAGAGGAGGAGCCAGTACCTGCATGCGGCCTTGCTGGGGCCTTCCGACCCGGTGCCCGGCCAGTTCATGGCATGACGCGGCCTCCCACAGCCAGGCTAGCTCAAGCTCGACCCGATCCGCTCCAAATTCGGCCGCCGGGTGCGCATATCTGGTGGCCGTGGGTGCGTAGCTCGAGGGCATCGAGGAAAAGGGGGCTGGGCAAGCGCGGTCCGAGCTGCACAACTGCAATGACAGCGCACGACGATGGCAGCGGCGGCGAGGGGCAAGAGTGGAGGGGTGCGGCTGGAGGAGGGGGAGGGTGGGAGGGGCGGATAGAAAAAGGGATCCTTGTGCCACTGACGGCCGGGCCAGTGGAGGACAAGCGCACACGGCCCGCCCGTCCACGCGCTGTCCGTTTCACCCCAAAAGCGGCCCAAACTTGGGTCGGGGATGGGTTGAAAGCAAACAGAAAACGGACAAAAATCCATTTGCGTCCATGCGTTGGGTCGTATGCTATGTCCATTTTATCCTAAAGGGATGCACCCAAATAGGATGGGGTCGCGCGATGGAGTTGGCGTGAGACCAGCCAGCACCTTCAAACGTAGTGGGCTATTTTAGTGAACCTTGGACACTTGGACAAAGGCCCTCAATTACTTCTTCGTCCTTTTGGTTGCTGCTTCTACGTGTCCTATCCCGATAATCTGGAAAGAGGAAAGTATCGTTTTCCCCCTCAAATCCTATCTGATGGATCGATTTCCCCCCAAAGTCTAAAACCGGATCAATCAGCCCCTAAACTCTCCAAAACCGGACCAATTCTCCCCCATGGTGGTTTTGACTAGTCTCCTTGCTGACTGGACAGTGCTGACTGGACATATGCAACTTTCCCCAATTTTTAATTGCAATGCCTAGCTCTATCGCCGCCCCCTCGCCGCATAGCACTCTGTCGCCGCCCCCCTCGCCACGGAGCACTCTGTCGCCGTCCCCCTGTCGCCCCCTCGCCGCCCCCTCGCCGTCCCCTCGCCGTCCACTCGCCGCGGTCCATGGCGTCTGCTAGCTCGTCAAGCAGTCATCGGTCGCCGTAGTCCATGGCCTTCTCAGGGCAGTCGCCGGTGCCATATCGGGAGCCACCGATGGCGTACTCTCCTGAGAAGGTGTGCCACTGCAACGTCAAGGTTCCGAGGTGGATTTCGTGGAGCATTGCCAACCCCGGTCGTCGATACTACAACTGCAGCCAGTCTCTGGTAAATCGATCTGTGCCCGCCGTTTTTGTTTGTTGTTTCGTTGAGCAGCAAAGTTATAGTCTTCGCGCGATTCTTTTGGCGAAATTGCACAAATTTTTGAATAGGGATATGACTGTCGGTACTTCAAGTGGCATGATGATCCCCTGGATCAGTTTGTCAGTACGCTACTAGGTGACCTGCGAGATGTTGTGAATCGGCTGAAGACAGAGGTTAGGAAGCCCATGACCGAGAAATCACAGCTGGAGCATGCTCTCATGGATGCCAAGTGCAGCATTGGTGATGCTGATGTTTATGTGCTGGATTTGAAAGCGCAGCATGCTCAACAAATGGATGTTCTTGCCAAGGAATTTCAGAGAAGCAAAAAGATGTACAAATTTGCCATTTTTTCTGCATTGTGTGTGTTGTTATCATGGCTTTGAAGATGTGATGTACTATGTAGGATGCAGTGTCTTAGTGATCCACCTATGTAAGCTCGAGTGAACAAATGTATTTGAGTTTAAAATTTCAAAAGAGGAAGTCTGAACTTGTGTCTGAATTTAATTGAACTTTTGTTTGTCTGAATTTTTCTGAAGCGTTGTCTAAAGTTAGCTGAACCCACCGCTTTGACAGCCACCAATTTAAGGTCAGCGCTCGCCCAGACAGCACTCGCCCACCCACACTCATCCACTCGCCGTTCCCCATTCTCATCCACTCCCTTCGCCTCTCGCCCACCCACTCCCATCGCTTCTCGACGTCGGCGATGGCACCCAAGAAAAAGACTGCAAGAGATGTTCGCCGTGCTCAAGAGCGGTGGGAGGAAACTGTGAGCAGGTTCTGCAAGGGGGATTCAGAGAAAAGGGCCGATGTGGAGGAGATCTGCAACAGATTTCCGAGCTTGCAGATGTGCGTGGACCATGCTAGGGGCCTCATCGCTGTGGCAACTGATGTTGAGAAGAAGACAATGTTCCCCGACGGCCGCCCATTCCAGCTATCTTTGTTTTCCTTTGGGCTATGAATGAGGCGAGAAGTCACCAGATCCGCGTCAGCGTGCCAGCTGGTATGAGTACCGCTCCCGCTGTCGCCCCCTCCACCTCCAGTTGAAGGTCTCGTCGGCGTCGTGGTCGCTGTACCAGCTGCAGTGAAGCAGGTTATTGTGCACTCTGACAACGACGGAGAGTGCAGTGAACATGTGGAGGAGGACAGCGAGCAGGAGCAGGTGGTGCTGGATGTGGAGGACAGCGAGCTGGAGCAGGTGGTGCTGGATGTGGAGGACATCGAGCAGGAGCAGGTGGTGGTGGATGTGGAGGACGACCGCGAGGGGAGGTGGCGCCTGCCGACGACGACGTGTACGTGGTGGCGCCGGCGATCCCGCAGCTCGGCGACAGGAGCATGCCAATCGAGGCGGAGACTTACATCCGCGTCGGCATTCGCTACTCCGACCGCATCAAGAAGATGAAGGACGTGCAGAAGTGAAGATAGAGAAATGTACTGCAGTTAAGTTTCTATTTAAGTGTCTAGTTCATTATGCACTGAGAGTTTCTATGTTAGGTACTGGAGAAATGCAGTTAAGTTTCTATGTTAGGTACTGGAGAAATGCAGTTAAGTTTGTAGTTCACTACTGGAGAAGTGCAGTTATGTATGCACTGTCGGAGTTTCTAGTTAAGTACTGAACAAATGCAGTGATCAAATGTACTGAAGATGTTCAAGCATAAATGTTTTCAACTCTGTTGTCCTCTTTGTTTCAATCCAAAAAATTATACTAGCAGAAATTGTGCCTCAAATGAACAGAAGCATAAATTTAGGACAAGTGTAGCACAAATGTTGTATGTAGCACAAATTTAGCACATTATCACAAATTTTGTAATCAAATGGATGGCCCTTTCTTAGCATTTAGTGCCTCCTTGTATGCAGCAAGGTTGAACACACAATGTTGTGGAAGTCTAGGTTGAGAGCTTGGTTGTGAGCTCTGTTGAGAGCTTGGCTGTGAGCTTTGTTGAGAGCTTGGCTGTGAGCTTTGTTGAGATGTAGGTTCATTGATCCTCAAGGTTCCTGGTTTTCTTCTAGCTTCCAACTTCTTTGGCCTAGGTTGCAAAGCCACTGCCTTGCCTTTTATATCAGCAACCTGCAAACAAGTTTTCATTAGTATAAACAAAAAGCAACCAAGTTTTCATTAGTAGAAACAAAAAGCAACCAAGTTTTCATTAGTACTAACAAGTGTCATCTTAACCTGCTTTTCAAGCATATCTTTCTGAGTCTGAAGAGCATCAAAAGCCTCTTTGTCTTGCTTCTTTTGTTTTGCAGCTTCTCTGACCAAATGGGCATTTCCATGATCTTTAGTTGCATCATTGTTCTTACAGCTTGATCTATTATGTCCTTGCCTTTTGCAAGAACTACAAGTGATCTTGCCACCTACTTTGCTCATCTTAGTACCCTTAGGTTTTTCTCCTTCCTCTCTCCTCCTTTCTGTTTTAGGCCTTCCAGGCAAGCTAATGTGACCATGTGGTTGTGGCTTTGGATTTGTTGAAATAGGCCAACTCTGCTCTCCCTCCAAAGGTTGTAAGCAATGATCATATATCTTTTTGTACACATCTATGGAGTAACAAGGAGCAATATAATCATCAATTTTCTGTCCTGTTTTATAGGTAGCACTAATGGCATGGCAGCAGGGTAAACCTGACAACTGCCAATATCTACATGAGCAAGTCCAAAGCTGCAAGTTAACAATAAATTTGAATTTCTCATGCTCTTGCACTTCAAATCCATCTTTCCCATTCCACAACACATGACAGAAACCTGATCTCCTTATGTTTTGCTTTAGTTTTTTGAAAATGTTGGGACATATAGTTCCTTTCCAGTTAACTGACTTCCCTCTATTTTCTTGTACCCTCACCATAATTTTGCACCTGATCCACTCAAGCATTGAGACAATAGTAAGGTACCTAGCTAACAGGATGTAGTTGTTGAAAGATTCACACATGTTGTTATCAACTGAATCACAATTAGACCCCAGCTTCATGTAGGCCCTACTCCAATGTACTGAATCAGTGTTCATCATATCTTTTGCACCCTCAACAGTAAATTGTGCTAGCCTTGCCCTGTTGTAGTTTAAAATCACTCTGTTTGGTGATTTTGCACATCTCCAAAACCTTTTCTGAAGAACATGGTCTGGGTGTTTTTTCTTCCAATTAGCATATATGTGTCTTGCACACATTCTATGCTCAGCTTTAGGAAAAATGTCCTCCATTGCCCCTATAAGTCCCTTTTGCTGATCTGACATAAATACATATCCATCTCCTTGATTGCTTATTTTCAAGTCCTGGTTTATTTTGGCAAGAAACCAGAACCATGACTCATAATTTTCTTTCTCCACAACAGCCCAAGCAATAGGATACATCTGGTTATTTGCATCTCTTCCTATAGCACACAACATCTGTCCATAGCAAGCACCTTTGAAAAAACAACCATCAAGGCCAATAACTTTTCTACAGCCTGCCAAGAAACCTTTCTTCAATGCATCAAAACACATGTAAAACCTTTGAAATACATATGACCCATCCTTTTCATTTTGGTCCAACTTCACTGCTACTGTGCTTCCAGGATTAGTTCTCAGGAGCTCTAACTGATAATTAAATAATTTGGAGTACTCTCCTTTAGTGGAATGCAATAGTTTCTGCATGACCATTCTCTTTGCCTTCTTGCACTGTGCAACTATCACATCAGCAAATAAGTCCTCAATTACAGTTTTTCTCAAATCTTCTAACTTCCAACTTGGATTTGCTCTTATAAGCCTGCCATATTTTGTAGCAATAACAGTTGATGTGACCAGTTTGTTATCTCTTCTTGGAATGCAATGGTGCTCATCTACAAAGGTAGTCACCTGTAGCCACTTATTCCTAGTAGTTTTAGAAGCATAGATCATCCAGTTGCAGCCAGGCCAAGTACACTTTGCACCAACTTTATGATTTTCATCCTTTGTGAAAGCAATATGCACATGCTTCTTAATGCCATATTTTATTAGAGCTTTCTTCATTTGATGTCTTCCTCTAAAAACCATTCCTATCTCAAATGTAGGAATTTTTGATTTGCTGTCATATTTTTTCCATTCACTTTTCCTTCTCACTAGCTGTGTGGCCCCCTCACCATCACTTTCCTCATCAAAGAGCAGTCATCATCTGATGACACAACATCATCTTCTATGCCATCCAGCATCTCATCACCAGACAATCCTTCAATCACATTATTATCTTTGATGACAGGCCCCACAACATCCCCTAATTTCTTTGCTCTCTTCTGCCTCCTAATTTCCCTTGCTAATTTCCTTAATTGCTCTGCCTCTGATTCTTCAGCAGAACTGTGCTCTGACAAAGGCTGGTAGTCAATGTCACATCATCACCTTCTTCTCCTTCTTTTACATTTTCATGTAATACTTCATTAGCACGTGTTCCAATTTCAACATGATGTGTAGATGTATACTCAAATTCAGAAGTAGCTACTAGGTTCTTTCTTTCAATAAATTGTGGCATTGTTCCTCTCTGTGGTGTACCTGCTGCTGCTTTGGTCTTTGCAGATTTTTCTTTATTTCCTACTGGAGCTGAAGAAGATGCACCTGGACATGAAGAAGATGCACCTTGGGCTGCACCTGGAGTTGGTGGAGGAGCACATGCACCTTGAGCTGCACCTGAAGATGTAGTTGCTGAAACTGGAGCTGCAAGAGGTACTTTTCTTCTCTTAGCTGTAACTCTACTTGCTCTACTTTTCTTAATCTTCACCGGACTCTCAAATGTAGTAAGAAAGTCATTAGCCTCACTTATTATCCTCAAATTTTCTTCCTCTGCAGCTGTCCTTTTCACTATACAACAACTTCTGGCTCTGCTCTTTTTTCCGCTAAAGCTGCTACATTTGATAAAAACATTGATGACCCACAAGTATAGGGGATCTATCATAGTCCTTTCGATAAGTAAGCGTGTCGAACCCAACGAGGAGCAGAAGGAAATGATAAGCGGTTTTCAGCAAGGTATTCTCTGCAAGTACTGAAATAAGTGGTAACAGATAGTTTTGTGATAGGATAATTTGCAACGAGCAACAAGTACCAAAAATAAATAAAGTGCAGCAAGGTGGCCCAATCCTTTTTGTAGCAAAGGACAAGCCTGGACAAACTCTTATAATAGGAAAAGCGCTCCCGAGGATACATGTGAATATCGTCAAGCTAGTTTTCATCACGTTCATATGATTCGCGTTCGGTACTTTGATAATTTGATATGTGGGTGGACCGGTGCTTGGGTGCTGTTCTTACTTGAACAAGCATCCCACTTATGATTAACCTCTATTGCAAGCATCCACAACTACAACAAAAGTATTAAGGTAAACCTAACCATAGCATGAAACATATGGATCCAAATCAGCCCCTTACGAAGCAACGCATAAACTAGGGTTTAACCTTCTGTCACTCTAGCAACCCATCATCTACTTATTACTTCCCAATGCCTTCCTCTAGGCCCAAATAATGGTGAAGTGTTATGTAGTCGACGTTCACATAACACCACTAGAGGCTGGACAACATACATCTCATCAAAATATCGAACGAATACCAAATTCACATGACTACTAATAGCAAGACTTCTCCCATGTCCTCAGGAACAAACGTAACTATTTACAAAGCATATTCATGTTCATAATCAGAGGGGTAATAATATGCATAAAGGATCTGAACATATGATCTTCCACCGAATAAACCAACTAGCATCAACTACAAGGAGTAATCAACACTACTAGCAACCTACTAGTACCAATCCCGGACTTGGAGACAAGAATTGGATACAAGAGATGAACTAGGGTTTTGAGATGAGATGGTGATGGTGAAGATGTTGATGGAGATTGCCCTCTCCAGATGAGAGGAGCGTTGGTGATGACGATGGCGATGATTTCCCGCACCCGGAGGGAAGTGTCTCCAGCAGAACAGCTCTGCTGGAGCCCTAGATTGGTTCCGCCTCGTGGCGGCGGAGTCTCGTCCCGAAAGGTTGCTTATCAATTTTTCCTCGATGAAAGACCTCATATAGCAGAAGACGGGCATCGGAGGGTCAACAGGGAGCCCACGAGGTAGGGGGCGCGCGCCCCACCCTCGTGGACAGGTGGGCCCCCCTCTGGTGAGCTTCTTCCGCTGGATATTTTTTATATATTCTGAAAATCACTTCCGTGGAGTTTCAGGACTTTTGGAGTTGCGCAGAATAGGTCTCTAATATTTGCTCCTTTTCCAGCCCAGAATTCCAGCTGCCGGCATTCTCCCTCCTTATGTAAACCTTGTAAAATAAGAGAGAATAGCCATAAGTATTGTGACATAATGTGTAATAACATCCCATAATGCAATAAATATCGATATAAAAGCATTATGCAAAGTGGACGTATCAACTCCCCCAAGCTTAGACCTCGCTTGTCCTCAAGCGGAAGCCGATAATGATAAATATGTCCCCATGTTTAGAGGTAGAGGTGTCGATAAAGATAAAATATGGACATGAAGGCATCATGATTATTCTCATAACAACAACATATATAGATATTGTCATATGATTCCTTATGCTCAAGTAATAATCCATTCACAATGCAGAGTACGAATCATAAAATTTATTGAGAACCAACAAACCATAATCTTAGTCATTGAAGCAACTGCAATTTATCATAACATCAGAAAGAGTCTATGTCAGAGCTTAAAAGCAAGTCCTGTTGGGGAACGTTGCAGAAAATTAAAATTTTTCCTACGGTTTCACCAAGATCCATCTATGAGTTCATCTAGCAACGAGTATTCCGATTAGATAGCATCTACATACCACTTTGTAGATCGCAACGGAAGCGTTCGAGTGAACGTGGATGAGGTAGTCATACTTGCCGTGATCCAATTCACCGATGATCTAGTACCGAACGGACGGCACCTCCGCGTTCAACACACGTACGGGACGGGAGACGTCTCCTCCTTCTTGATCCAGCAAGGGGGAGGAGAGGTTGAGGAAGATCCAGCACGACGGTGTGGTGGTGGATGCAGCAGAACTCCGGCAGGGCTTCGCTAAGCAACTACGGGAGGAGGAGGAGGTGTTGCAGGGAGGAGGGAGTGCCAGGGCAATAGGGTTTTTTTGCTCCTCCTTTTCCCCACTATATATAGGGCCAAAGGAGAGGGGGAGGCGCAGCCCTTGCCCCTTCCTCCAAGGAAGGGTGCGGCCAAGGGTGGGGAGGAGTCCATCCTCCCCAAGGCACCTCGGAGGTGCCTTCCCCTTGTAGGACTCTCCCCCTTTTTTTCTCTCTTGGCGCATGGGCCTCTTGGGGCTGGTGCCCTTGGCCCATATAGGCCAAGGCGCACCCCTACAGCCCATGTGTCCCCCCCGGGGCAGGTGGACCCCCCCGGTGGACCCCCGGGACCCCTCCGGTGGTCCCGGTACAATACCGATAACACCGAAACTTGTCCCGATGGCCAAAATAGCACTTCCTATATATAATTCTTTACCTCCGGACCATTCCGGAACTCCTCGTGACGTCCGGGATCTCATCCGGGACTCCGAACAACATTCGGGTTACTGCACATACATATCTTCACAACCCTAGCGTCACCGAACCTTAAGTGTGTAGACCCTACGGGTTCGGGAGACATGCAGTCATGACCGAGACGACTCTCGGGCAATAACCAACAGCGGGATCTGGATACCCATGTTGGCTCCCACATACTCCACGATGATCTCATCGGATGAACCACGATGTCGAGGATTCAATTAATCCCGTATACGATTCCCTTTGTCAATCGGTATTTTACTTGCCCGAGATTCGATCATCGGTATACCAATACCTCGTTCAATCTCGTTACCGGCAAGTCACTTTTCTCGTTACCGTAATGCATGATCCCGTGATCAAACACTTTGATCACCTTGAGCTCATTGTGATGATGCATAACCGAGAGGGCCCGATGATACCTCTCCGTCAAGCGGAGTGACAAATCCCAGTCTCGATCCATGTCAACCCAACAGACACTTTCAGAGATACCCGTAGTATACCTTTATAGTCACCCAGTTACGTTGTGACGTTTGGCACACCTAAAGCACTCCTACGGTATCCGGGAGTTACACGATCTCATGGTCTAAGGAAAGGATACTTGACATTGGATAACTCTAGCAAACGAACTATGCGATCTTATGCTATGTTTAGGATTGGGTCTTGTCCATCACATCATTCTCCTAATGATGTGATCCCGTTATCAATGACATCCAATGTCCATAGTCAGGAAACCATGACTATCTGTCGATCAACGAGCTAGTCAACTAGAGGCTCACTAGGGACATGTTGTTGTCTGTTATTCACACATGTATTACGATTTCCGGTTAACACAATTATAGCACGAATAAAGACAATTATCATGAATAAGGAAATATAATAATAATGCTTTTATTATTGCCTCTAGGGCATATTTCCAACAGTCTCCCACTTGCACTAGAGTCAATAATCTAGTTACATCGTGATGAATCGAACACCCATAGAGTTCTGGTGCTGATCATGTTTTGCCTTAGGGAGAGGTTTAGTCAACGGATCTGCGACATTCAGATCCGTGTGCACTTTACAAATATCTATGTCTCCATCTTGAACATTTTCATGAATGGAGTTGAAGCGACGCTTGATGTGCCTAGTCTTCTTGTGAAACCTGGGCTCCTTTGCAAGTGCAATAGCTCCAGTGTTGTCACAGAAGAGCTTGATTGGCCCCGACGCATTGGGTATGACTCCGAGGTCGGTGATGAACTCCTTCACCCATATTGCTTCATGTGCCGCCTCCGAGGCTACCATGTACTCTGCTTCACATGTAGATCCCGCCACGACGCTTTGCTTGCAACTGCACCAGCTTACTGCCCCACCATTCAAAATATACACGTATCCGGTTTGTGACTTAGAGTCATCCAGATCTGTGTCGAAGCTAGCGTCGACGTAACCTTTTACGACGAGCTCTTCGTCACCTCCATAAACGAGAAACATTTCCTTAGTCCTTTTCAGGTACTTCAGGATATTCTTGACTGCTGTCCAGTGTTCCTTGCCGGGATTACTTTGGTACCTTCCTACCAAACTTACGGCAAGGTTTACATCAGGTCTGGTACACAGCATGGCATACATAATAGAACCTATGGTTGAGGCATAGGGGATGACACTCATCTCTTCTATATCTTCTGCCGTGGTCGGACATTGAGCTGAGCTCAATTTCACACCTTGTAACACAGGTAAGAACCCCTTCTTAGATTGATCCATATTGAACTTCTTCAATATCTTATCAAGGTACGTGCTTTGTGAAAGACCTATGAGGCGTCTCGATCTATCTCTATAGATCTTGATGCCTAATATATAAGCAGCTTCTCCAAGGTCCTTCATTGAAAAACTCTTATTCAAGTAGGCCTTGATGCTGTCCAAGAGTTCTATATCATTTCCCATCAAAAGTATGTCGTCTACATATAATATGAGAAATGCTACAGAGCTCCCACTCACTTTCTTGTAAACACAGGCTTCTCCATAAGTCTGTGTGAACCCAAACGCTTTGATCATCTCATCAAAGCGAATGTTCCAACTCCGAGATGCTTGCACCAGCCCATAAATCGAGCGTTGGAGCTTGCACACCTTGTCAGCATTCTTAGGATTGACAAAACCTTCCGGCTGCATCATATACAATTCTTCCTTAAGGAAACCATTAAGGAATGCCGTTTTGACGTCCATTTGCCATATCTCATAATCATAGTATGCGGCAATTGCTAACATGATTCGGACGGACTTCAGCTTCGCTACCGGTGAGAAAGTCTCATCGTAGTCAACCCCTTGAACTTGTCGATAACCCTTAGCGACAAGTCGAGCTTTATAGATGGTCACATTACCATCCGCGTCTGTCTTCTTCTTAAAGATCCATTTATTTTCTATGGCTCGCCGTTCAACGGGCAAGTCAGTCAAAGTCCATACTTCGTTTTCATACATGGATCCTATCTCGGATTTCATGGCTTCCAGCCATTTGTCGGAATCCGGGCCCGCCATTGCTTCCTCATAGTTCGAAGGTTCACCGTTGTCTAACAACATGATTTCCAAGACAGGGTTACCGTACCACTCTGGTGCGGAACGTGTCCTTGTGGACCTTCGAATTTCAGTAGGAGCTTGATCAGAAGCATCTAGATCATCATCATTAATTTCCTCTCTAGTCGGTGCAGGCACCTCAGAAACGTTTTCTTGAGTTTCGCCATTTTCCGGTTCAAGAGGTAATACTTCATCAAGTTCTACTTTCCTCCCACTTACTTCTTTCGAGAGAAACTCTTTCTCTAGAAAGGATCCATTCTTGGCAACAAAGATCTTGCCTTCGGATCTGAGGTAGAAGGTATACCCAACAGTTTCTTTTGGGTATCCTATGAAGACGCATTTTTCCGACTTGGGTTCGAGCTTCTTAGGTTGAAGTTTCTTGACATAAGCATCGCATCCCCAAACTTTTAGAAACGACAACTTAGGTTTCTTCCCAAACCATAATTCATACGGTGTCATCTCAACGGATTTCGACGGAGCCCTATTTAAAGTGAATGCGGCAGTCTCTAAAGCATAGCCCCAAAAAGATAGCGGTAAATCGGTAAGAGACATCATAGATCACACCATATCTAATAGAGTGCGATTACGACGTTCGGACACACCATTACGCTGAGGTGTTCCAGGCGGCGTGAGTTGTGAAACTATTCCACACTTTCTTAAGTGTGTGCCAAATTCATGACTCAAGTATTCTCCTCCACGATCTGATCGTAGAAACTTGATCTTTCTATCACGTTGATTTTCAACCTCACTCTGAAATTCCTTGAACTTTTCAAAGGTCTCAGACTTGTGTTTCATTAAGTAGATATACCCATATCTACTCAAGTCATCAGTGAGGGTGAGAACATAACGATATCCACCGCGAGCCTCAACACTCATTGGACCGCACACATCGGTATGTATGATTTCCAATAAGTTGGTTGCTCGCTCCATTGTTCCTGAGAACGGAGTCTTGGTCATTTTACCCATGAGGCATGGTTCGCACGTGTCAAATGATTCATAATCAAGAGACTCTAAAAGTCCATCTGCATGGAGCTTCTTCATGCGTTTGACACCTATGTGACCAAGGCGGCAGTGCCACAAATATGTGGGACTATTGTCATCAACTCTAACTCTTTTGGTACTCACACTATGAATATGTGTATCATCACGTACGAGATCCATCAAGAATAAACCATTAACCATCTGAGCATGACCATAAAACATATCTCTCATATAAATAGAACAACCATTATTCTCGGATTTAAATGAGTAGCCATCTCGAATTAAGCGAGATCCAGATACAATGTTCATGCTCAAACTTGGCACTAAATAACAATTATTGAGGTTTAAAACTAATCCCGTAGGTAAATGTAGAGGCAGCGTGCCGACGGCGATCACATCGACCTTGGAACCATTCCCGACGCGCATCATCACCTCGTCCTTTGCCAGTCTCCGTTTATTCCGCAGCTCCTGCTTTGAGTTACAAATGTGAGCAACTGCACCGGTATCAAATACCCAAGAGCTACTACGAGTACTGGTAAGGTACACATCAATTACATGTATATCACATATACCTTTGGTTTTTCCGGCCTTCTTGTCCGCTAAGTATTTGGGGCAGTTCCGCTTCCAGTGACCACTTCCCTTGCAATAAAAGCACTCAGTTTCGGGCTTGGGTCCATTCTTTTGCTTCTTCCCGGCAACTTGTTTACCGGGCGTGGCAACTTCCTTGCCGTCCTTCTTGAAGTTCTTTTTACCCTTGCCCTTCTTGAACTTAGTGGTTTTATTCACCATCAACACTTGATGCTCCTTCTTGATTTCTACCTCTGCAGATCTCAGCATAGCATATACCTCAGGAATGGTCTTTACCATCCCCTGCATATTGTAGTTCATCACAATGCTCTTGTAGCTAGGTGGAAGCGACTGGAGGATTCTGTCAATGACCGCTTCATCCGGGAGATTAACTTCCAGTTGAGTCAAGCGGTTGTGCAACCCAGACATTTTGAGTATGTGTTCACTGACAGAACCATTTTCCTCCATCTTACAGCTAAAGAATTTATCGGAGACTTCATATCTCTCGACCCGGGCATGAGCTTGGAAAACCATTTTCAGCTCTTCGAACATCTCATATGCTCCATGTCTCTCAAAACGCTTTTGGAGCCCCGGCTCTAAGCTGTAAAGCATGCCGCACTGAACGAGGGAGTAATCATCGCAGCGTGACTGCCAAGCGTTCATAACGTCTTGTTCTGCAGGGAGAATAGGTGCGTCACCCAGCGGTGCTCGTAGGACATAATCTTTCTTGGCAGCTATGAGGATAATCCTCAGGTTCCGGACCCAGTCCGTATAGTTGCTACCATCGTCTTTCAGCTTGGTTTTCTCTAGGAACGCGTTGAAGTTGAGGACTACGTTGGCCATTTGATCTACAAGACATATTGTAAATATTTAGACTAAGTTCATGATAATAAAGTTCATTTAATCAAATTATTTAATGAACTCCCACTTAGATAGACATCCATCTTCTAGTCATCTAAGTATTACATGATCCGAGTCAACTAGGCCGTGTCCGATCATCACGTGAGATGGACTAGCCAACATCGGTGAACATCTTCATGTTGATCGTATCTTCTATACGACTCATGCTCGACCTTTCGGTCTTCTGTGTTCCGAGGCCATGTCTGTACATGCTAGGCTCGTCAAGTCAACCTAAGTGTTTTGCGTGTGTAAATCTGTCTTACACCCGTTGTATGCGAACGTAAGGACCTATCACACCCGATCATCACGTGGTGCTTCGGAACGACGAACTTTAGCAACGGTGCACAGTTAGGGTGAACACTTACTTGAAATTATTATGAGGGATCATCTTATTTACTACCGTCGTCCTAAGTAAACAAGATGCAAAACATGATAAACATCACATGCAATCAAATAATAAACGTGACATGATATGGCCAATATCACATAGCTCCTTCGATCTTTATCTTGGGGCTCCATGATCATCTTGTCACCGGCTTGACACCATGATCTTCATCATTATGATCTTCATCATCGTGTCTCCATGAAGTTGCTCGCCAACTATTACTTCTACTACTATGGCTAACGCGTTTAGCAATAAAGTAAAGTAACTTACATGGCGATTCTCAATGACACGCAGGTCATACAAAAATAAAGACAACTCCTATGGCTCCTGCCGGTTGTCATACTCATCGACATGCAAGTCGTGATTCCTATTACAATAGCATGAACATCTCATACATCACATATAGATCATTCATCATACATCACAACTTTGGCCATATCATATCACAAAGCACTTGCTGCAAAAACAAGTTAGACGTCCTCTAATTGTTGTTGCAAGTTTTACGTGGCTGAATTAGGGTTCTAGCAAGAACGTTTTCTTACCTACGTTCAAACCACAACGTGATTTGTCAATCTCTATTTACCCTTCATAAGGACCCTGTTCATCGAATCCGATCCAACTAAAGTAGGAGAGACAGACACCCGCCAGCCACCTTATGCAACTAGTGCATGTTAGTCGGTGGAACCGGTCTCACGTAAGCGTACGTGTAAGGTTGGTCCGGGCCGCTTCATCCCACAATACCGCTGAATCAAGATTGACTAGTAACGGCAAGAAGAATTGACAACATCTACGCCCACAACAAATTGTGTTCTACTCGCGCAAGAAGAACTACGCATAAACCTGGCTCTGATACCACTATTGGGGAACGTTGCAGAAAATTAAAATTTTTCCTACGGTTTCACCAAGATCCATCTATGAGTTCATCTAGCAACGAGTATTCAGATTAGATAGCATCTACATACCACTTTGTAGATCGCAACGGAAGCGTTCGAGTGAACGTGGATGAGGTAGTCGTACTTGCCGTGATCCAATTCACCGATGATCTAGTACCGAACGGACGGCACCTCCGCGTTCAACACACGTACGGGACGGGAGACGTCTCCTCCTTCTTGATCCAGCAAGGGGGAGGAGAGGTTGAGGAAGATCCAGCACGACGGTGTGGTGGTGGATGCAGCAGAACTCCGGCAGGGCTTCGCTAAGCAACTACGGGAGGAGGAGGAGGTGTTGCAGGGAGGAGGGAGTGCCAGGGCAATAGGGTTTTTTTGCTCCTCCTTTTCCCCACTATATATAGGTCCAAAGGAGAGGGGGAGGCGCAGCCCTTGCCCCTTCCTCCAAGGAAGGGTGCGGCCAAGGGTGGGGAGGAGTCCATCCTCCCCAAGGCACCTCGGAGGTGCCTTCCCCTTGTAGGACTCTCCCCCTTTTTTTCTCTCTTGGCGCATGGGCCTCTTGGGGCTGGTGCCCTTGGCCCATATAGGCCAAGGCGCACCCCTAAAGCCCATGTGGCCCCCCCGGGGCAGGTGGACCCCCCCGGTGGACCCCCGGGACCCCTCCGGTGGTCCCGGTACAATACCGATAACACCGAAACTTGTCCCGATGGCCAAAATAGCACTTCCTATATATAATTCTTTACCTCCGGACCATTCCGGAACTCCTCGTGACGTCCGGGATCTCATCCGGGACTCCGAACAACATTCGGGTTACTGCACATACATATCTTCACAACCCTAGCGTCACCGAACCTTAAGTGTGTAGACCCTACGGGTTCGGGAGACATGCAGTCATGACCGAGACGGCTCTCGGGCAATAACCAACAGCGGGATCTGGATACCCATGTTGGCTCCCACATACTCCACGATGATCTCATCGGATGAACCACGATGTCGAGGATTCAATTAATCCCGTATACGATTCCCTTTGTCAATCGGTATTTTACTTGCCCGAGATTCGATCGTCGGTATACCAATACCTCGTTCAATCTCGTTACCGGCAAGTCACTTTTCTCGTTACCGTAATGCATGATCCCGTGATCAAACACTTCGATCACCTTGAGCTCATTGTGATGATGCATTACCGAGAGGGCCCGGTGATACCTCTCCGTCAAGCGGAGTGACAAATCCCAGTCTCGATCCATGTCAACCCAACAGACACTTTCAGAGATACCCGTAGTATACCTTTATAGTCACCCAGTTACGTTGTGACGTTTGGCACACCCAAAGCACTCCTACGGTATCCGGGAGTTACACGATCTCATGGTCTAAGGAAAGGATACTTGACATTGGATAACTCTAGCAAACGAACTATGCGATCTTATGCTATGTTTAGGATTGGGTCTTGTCCATCACATCATTCTCCTAATGATGTGATCCCGTTATCGATGACATCCAATGTCCATAGTCAGGAAACCATGACTATCTGTCGATCAACGAGCTAGTCAACTAGAGGCTCACTAGGGACATGTTGTTGTCTGTTATTCACACATGTATTACGATTTCCGGTTAACACAATTATAGCACGAATAAAGACAATTATCATGAATAAGGAAATATAATAATAATGCTTTTATTATTGCCTCTAGGGCATATTTCCAACAAGTCCACATACTCAAATATCATCTAGTCCTTCATAATTGCTAACACTCACGCAATAATTGTGGTTACAGAGTTTTAATCGGACATAGAGAAAGATAGGGGCTTAGGGCATCTCCAGTCGCGCCCCCAACAGGCCCCCCCCAGGCCACTTTTTCGGCGCCGACGCCGAAAAAACGGCCCAGTCTCGCCCCAGGACGCCGAAAATCACCGGTTCGGACCTTTTTTCCGCCCGGCGGTCACAGGCCGAACCCGGCGCGCCGGGGAGCCGTTGGGGGCTCCGGCGCTAGGGAAAAGCACGCCTGGCCCACACCGACAGGGGAAAAGTCAAGGTTTTCTTCCCCCGACTCGCCTCGCACCCCCCGCGCCCTCGGCCACCACTAGCTATATCCCGGCGACGGCCGCCGCCCTACTCCGCTAGATAGCCATTCCCCGCCGGAAAATAGCAGCGCTTCGCCACGGCAGCCCCTCCCACAACAGCTGGGCATTTCCGGCCGCGGAGGCGCGGTTTAACGGCGGGTACACGCCCACCGAGCGCAAGGTGTTCGGCGTTTTGCCTGTCTCGGTGATGGACTCGGATGAGGAGGAAGAGCTCGCCGCGCTGCTGGAGGAGGAAGCCGCGGCCGACGTCCAGGAAGAAGAGCATCTGATGGTGCTCGCCGCCCTCGCCCAGCTGCTGGCGAGCAGTGAAAAGCCGCGGCGAGGTGGCTCGGCGCCGGGGCGGGTGAAAGCAAAGAACCGGCATCGTCTGCAAGGCTACCGCATGCTCTACTCCGACTACTTCGCCGATGCTCCACTTCATGGCGAGAGAACATTTCGGCGCCGTTATCGGATGAGCCGAAAGCTCTTCCTCAGGATTGTGAATTCCATCCGGGAGTTCGACAACTACTTCAAGTGCAAGATGGATTGCACTGGCGCTCTTGGATTCACCTCCATCCAGAAGTGCACGACAGCGATGAGGATGCTTGCATATGGAGCTCCCAATGATTCACTCGACGACTATGGGCGCATGGCCGAGTCCACTAGCATAGAGTGTTTCTACAAGTTCTATCGGGCAGTGGTGGCAGTGTTTGGGCCACAATACTTGAGAACACCCAATGCGGAAGACACTGCTCGGATCCTAGCCCAGAATGCAGCAAGAGGATTTCCTGGGATGCTTGGAAGCATCGACTGCATGCATTGGAAATGGAAGAACTGCCCATTTGGTTGGCAGGGGATGTACAAAGGCGCCAAAGGCGGTTGCAGTGTGGTGCTTGAGGCGGTAGCCACACAGGACCTCTGGATTTGGCACTCCTTCTTTGGTATGCCAGGAACTCACAATGACATCAACGTGCTGCAGTGCTCTCCTGTTTTTGCCAAGCTCGTTGAGGGCCATTCTCCTCCGGTGAACTTCGAGATCAATGGGCACCAATACAACAAGGGGTACTATCTAGCTAACGACATCTATCCGAGATGGTCGACATTTGTGAAGACGATCTCAAACCCTGTGGCAGGAGGCAAGAACGCCTGGTTTGCGAAGCTTCAGGAGGCTTGCAGGAAGGATGTCGAGCGGGCATTTGGTGTGCTCCAATCTCGATTTGCTGTTGTTCGGTACCCCGCTCAGACCTGGTCCAAAGATCAAATGTGGGAGATTATGACTTGTTGTGTCATCTTGTATAACATGATCATCGAGAGCGAGCAAGAAGACCCAGTTTCTGACACTAAACCATACTACAGGCAGGGTCCTCTAGCCGAAGTTGATCACCAGCTACCGGCAACGTGGACTGCCTATCTCAGTATGCGTCAGGAGATCCGAGACCCACAGGTGCATCATCAACTGCAGAAAGATCTGATTGAGCACCTATGGAGGCTCAAAGGGGACGCATGTGATGAAATACGAGTTTTTATTTGTTGAACTATATAATTTGTATTGAACTATTTGTTGTTGTACTATTTTGTTGAAGTATTTGATTTTTCTGTGATTGAAATATGTGATAAGAAATAATTGAACGCCGAGACACGGCGAAACCACGACGAATATGGGCCTATTCTCGCCCATATGGGCCGTTTATTTGCCGAAATTGGGCTGCAAAGTGGGCCAATTTCGGCGCCTGGGGGCGACGACTGGGCGCAAAACCGCCCCCAGTGCCGAGTGTATCGCCGGCTCGCCCCCAGGGGGCGATTTTTATGCGTCCTGGGGGGGCCAACGGCTGGAGATGCCCTTAGAGCATCTCTAGCCGCGCCCCCAACAGGCCCTCCCCAGGTGTTTTTGCCGAGCCGGCGCCGAAAAGATGGCCCAGTCGCGCCCCCAAAACTGGTGCCAGCGGACCCAGGACGAACCCGACGCCCTGGGGGGCGCCTGGGGAGCCGGCACAAGCGAAAAGGGCGCGTGGGTCCGCCCTGTCGGCGAGTCGAGGGCCTCTTCCCGCCGTTTCTTGCCGCTTTCCCCCCACTTACCTCCCGCTCGCTCGCCTTCCTCCCGCCATTCTCTTCCTTCCTCCCGCCAAACTGCCTCCCGCTCGCCTTCCAGTCGGCCGCCATGCCATCGAAGAAGTATGTCGTCCCACGCGCGGCGGCAACTGCAACCGGCACTGTGGCCCAGCCGAAGCAGAGGAAGCCGAGGGCGCCGCCGTCCAAGCCACCGGGCATGCCAAATGCCGAGTGGAGGGCGGAAGTTCAGCGACGCGAGGCTGTCACCGCCGACCGGCGGAACAGGGCCATCGCCAAGAAGGCCCGGGACAACGCGGCGCGCGTGGTTGCGGCTGCCTCATCGGCTGACCAGGCGGGGATGATGAATCCACCCGGCAGCCACACCCGGTACGCGCCCTGGGGACAGCAAGGCATCGGTTCTCCGCAGCTATGGGGATCACCCTCGCCGAGCTACGCCGACGGCGACGCGCACGGTGGGTTCAACCCAAACGTGACCTTCCCCCATGGACACCCGGCCCAGCGCACACCCTCGCCGGCCTTCGCCGGCGTGCAGTACCCTCCATACAACTACTCGCCGCCCGCCTATGCGTCCTCATCGACGCCCCCTTTCCGCTGTGGCCCGCTGCCCTTCTCGCACCTCGGCGACACTGACGAGACCGAAGCCGACATGGACGACATCATCGCGGCAGGTTCGACCGCGGCCGCCGCGTCTCTCGGGTTCGTCACCCAGGACGAGACGGTGGATCTCAGCAGCGGCATGGATGGCGAGCTCGGCTACCTCTACGGATTTGTGGCGTCTTTTGTGATGAGCGGGAACGACCAAGTTCGAAATTTCCGCATCCTGGGGCCGGCGCCTGGGGGCGTGAATGGGAGCTAGGTCGCCCCCAGGGGCCGAGCTAGCACCGGTTCGCCCCCAGGCCGCTCTTTTTAGGCGCCCTGGGGGGCCGAACGGCTGGAGATGCTCTTATAGTTTCGCCCCACAACCTTTTACCTCAAGGGTAATGTCAACAATAATAACTCATGCTCCCCTACATCCAATTAGGTACATATGTCAGGATCTTTCCAACATACTGTGCTTGCCAAAGGATAAAATGAAAAAGGAAAGGTGAAGATCACCATGACTCTTGCATAAGGTAGAAGATAATAGTAACAGATAGGCCCTTCGCAGAGGGAAGCAGAGGTTGCCATGCGCTTTTGGGTTGGATGCACAAAATCTTAATGCGAAAGAACATCACTTTATATTGCCCCTTGTGATATGAACCTTTATTATGCAGTCCGTCGCTTTTATTACTTCCACATCACAAGATCGTATAAAGCTTATTTCTCCTACACCAATCAATCATACATATTTAGAGCAATTTTTATTGCTTTGCACCGATGACAACTTACTTGAAGGATCTTACTCAATCCATGGGTAGATATGGTGGACTCTCATGGCAAAACTGGTTTAAGGGTTTTTGGAAGCACAAGTAGTATCTCTACTTGGTGCTGAGAATTTGGCTAGCATGAGGGGGAAAGGCAAGCTCAACATGTTGGAGGATCCA
Organism: Aegilops umbellulata; assembly: GCA_032464435.1. Taxonomy (NCBI): domain Eukaryota; kingdom Viridiplantae; phylum Streptophyta; class Magnoliopsida; order Poales; family Poaceae; genus Aegilops; species Aegilops umbellulata. The sequence continues at coordinate 424,353,383 of CP136059.1, forward strand.
TGACAACATACTTTATCTCAGATATAAGAAAACATAACTCATCACGTTGTCTTCCTTGTCCAACATCAACTCTTTAGCATGTCATATTTTAATGAGTGCTCCCAATCATAAAAGATCTCAATGATAATATATTTATATGTGATACCTCTCTTTCCTTATTACTTCCTATTAATTGCAACGATGACCAAAGCTATGTCTGCCAACTCCCAACAACTTTTAATCATCATACTCTTTCTATGTGAAGTCATTACTCTCAATAAGATCAATACGAACTCTTTGTTTTTTTAGTCTTTTTCTCTTTTCTTTTATTCACTCAAGATCATGGCAAAACAATCAAGCCCTTGACTCAACACTAATCTTTAGTATATAAAGCTCACAGACTCGATTACATAGAGAGATCATAAAGCAAAACTTAAAACTAGATCATGCCATAAACTTTATTCTACTAGATCAAGATACTACTAATAGGATCGAACTAAGAAAAACGGTAAGGATAGGAGTGTGGTGATGATACGATACCGAGGCACCTCCCCCAAGCTTGGCAGTTGCCAAGGGGAGTGCCCATACCCATGTGATTATATCTCCTTTGTTGTCGGTGAAGATGATGGAGGTGTTGTCGATGATGCGGGCTTGTCATCCATCTTCGAAGGCATAGGCTCACCATCGTAGAAAGATGATCGAGTCTCCGGGATCCTCAGATCTACAGCCAAACTCATCTTTTTGAATCTATATTCATACTCACAGTTTTGGGTTTGCAGGTCATAGATTTGGGCTTGAAGGTGCTCGATCTTCTCATGAAGCTTGAAGATGGCCTCCCCGATGTTGTCGGCATCCAACTCCGCGGTCATCATGTGGTTGGAGTTGAGTCCACGTTCCACCATCCCCTGACACTTGAAAACTTGTTGCTCCACTGCTTCGAGCCTTGTCTCCGCGCTTCCGGTCCCCTTTGGTCCCTCTTCATCGCGGATGTGCAGCAACCCATCACGCAACTCAATGGTTTGAGGGTGTCGCAGCACCTCTGCGAGGTAAGGGTTGATGACCTTCTCGAAGAACTTGTCCTTGGAAGCACTTGGGGACGTCATGATAATCTAGATCTGTCAGAAAACAGCTCGAAACAAGAACAGAGGAGATTTGCGTGATACGGGTGTCAAAACCTTCGGGAGAATATATAATGAATTTTTACCGACCAAAATACGTATCGTGCAAGAAAACGGAGCCCGGAAGGCACACGAGGTGCTCATGAGGTAGGGGGGCGCGCCCAGGGGGTAGGGCGCGCCCTCCACCCTCGTGGAGCCCTCGTGTCCTTCCCAGACTGCTACTTATTTTTCTATTTTTCTAAATATTCCAAAACGGAGAAATATTGCCTTAAAAATTGTTTTGGAGTCGGTTTACTTACCGTACAACATACCTATTCCTTTTCGGAGTCTGAAATAGTCTGGAAAGTGTCCCTTATGTGTTCCTCCGGGGTTACGGTTTCAATAACATTGGTGTCAACATTTATGGGATTACCTGAGATATAATGTTTGATTCTTTGACCATTTACCACCTTCGGATTTGTGCCTTCGAAGTTGTTGATTTTTATGGCACCGGAACGATAGACCTCCTTGATAACGTATGGGCCTTCCCATTTAGAGAGAAGTTTTCCTGCAAAAAATCTTAAACGAGAGTTGCATAGCAATACATAATCACCTACATTAAACTCATGCTTTTGTATCCTTTTATCATGCCATCTTTTAACTTTTTCTTTAAACAACTTGGCATTTTCATAAGCTTGGGTTCTTCATTCATCAAGTGAGCTAATATCAAATAACCTCTTTTCACCGTCAAGTTTGAAATCATAGTTGAGCTCTTTAATAGCCCAATATGCCTTATGTTCTAGTTCGAGAGGTAAGTGACATGCTTTTCCATAAACCATTTTATATGGAGACATACCCATAGGATTTTTATATGCAGTTCTATAAGCCCATAATGCATCATCAAGTTTCTTAGACCAATTCTTTCTAGACCTATTGACAGTCTTTTGCAAAATTAATTTGAGCTCTCTATTACTCAATTCTACTTGACCACTGGACTGTGGGTGATAAGGAGATGCAATTCTATGATTAACATCATACTTAGCAAGCATTTTATGGAAAGCACCATGAATAAAATGTGAACCACCATCAGTCATTAAATATCTAGGGACTCCAAACCTCAGAAAAATAACTTCTTTAAGCATTTTAATAGAAGTGTTATGATCAACACTACTAGTTGGAATAGCTCCTACCCACTTAGTAGCGTAATCAACAACAACTAAAATATGTGTATAACCATTGGAGGCAGGAAAAGGTCCCATATAATCAAAGCCCCAAACATCAAACGGTTCAATAACAAGTGAATAATTCATAGGCATTTCTTGAGCTCTACTAATATAACCAATTCTTTGACATTCATCGCAAGATAGGACAAACTTACGGGCATCCTTGAAGAGAGTAGGCCAATAGAAACCGGATTGCAATACCTTATGTGCAGTTCTATCTCCAGCGTGGTGTCCTCCATAAGCTTCGGAATGACACTTGCGTAGGATCTGTTCCTGTTCGTGCTCAGGTACACAACGTATAATAACACCATCTACTCCTTTATAAAGATGTGGGTCATCCCAAAAGTAATGCCTCAAATCATAGAAGAACTTTTTCTTTTGCTGGTATGTGAAACTAGGTGGTATAAATTTAGCAACAATATAATTAGCATAATCAGCATACCATGGAGTACTATGAGATGTATTTTTGACATTTAATTGCTCACCAGGAAAGCTATCATCAATAGGTAGTGGGTCATCAAGAACATTTTCTAACCTAGACAAGTTGTCTGCAACGGGGTTCTCAGCTCCCTTTCTATCAACAATATGCAAATCAAATTCTTGTAGCAAGAGAACCCATCTAATAAGTCTAGGTTTAGCATCTTTCTTTTCCATCAGGTATTTAATAGCAGCATGATCAATGTGAATAGTTACTTTAGAATCAACAATATAAGGCTGAACTTATCACAAGCAAATACAACTGCTAAGAGTTCCTTTTCAGTAGTAGCATCATTTCTTTGAGCATTGTCTAGAGTCTTACTAGCATAGTGGATAACATTTAATTTCTTATCAACTCTTTGCCCTAGAACAGCACCTACAACATAATCACTAGCATCACACATAATTTCAAAGGGTAAATTCCAATCAGGTGGCTGAACAATAGGTGCAGAGATCAATGCTTTCTTTAGTATTTCAAATGCTTCTACGCAATCATCATCAAAGACAAATGGTATATCTTTTTGTAATAAATTAGTCAGAGGCCGGGAAATTTTTGAGAAGTCCTTAATGAACCTCCTATAAAATCCGGCGTGACCAAGGAAACTTCTTATACCTTTGATGTCCTTGGGACATGGCATCTTTTCAATAGCATCAACCTTGGCTTTATCAACTTCAATACCTCTTTCAGAAACTTTATGCCCCAAGACAATACCTTCATTAACCATAAATTGGCACTTTTCCCAATTCAAGACAAGATTAGTTTCTTCACATCTCTGCAAAACTCGATCAAGATTGCTCAAGCAATCATCAAATGAGGATCCATAGACAGAAAAGTCGTCCATGAAAACCTCACAAATATTTTCACAAAAGTCAGAGAATATAGCCATCATGCATCTTTGAAAGGTAGCAGGTGCATTACATAAACCAAAAGGCATACGTCTGTAAGCAAAAGTACCAAAAGGGCATGTAAAAGTAGTATTTGATTGATCTTTAGCTGACACAGGTATTTGAGAGAAACCAGAGTAACCATCTAGAAAGCAATAGTGTGTATGTTTGCATAATCTTTCTAGCATTTGATCAATAAAAGGTAAGGGGTAATGATCCTTTTTAGTAGCCTTATTTAATTTGCGGAAATCAATTACCATCCTATAACCTGTAATAATTCTTTGTGGATTCAATTCATCTTTATCATTAGGAACAACAGTAATACCTCCCTTCTTAGGGACACAATGAACAGAACTTACCCACTGACTATCAGCAACGGGATAAATTATACCTGCCTCCAAAAGCTTTAGTATTTCTTTTCTTACCACTTCTTTCATTTTAGGATTCAAACGTCGTTGAGGATCACAGACTGGTGTGGCATCTGCTTCCAAATTTATTTTATGTTGACATAGAGTGGGACTAATTCCCTTAACATCATCAAGAGTATATCCAATAGCAGCACGGTGCTTCTTCAGAGTTTTCAATAATCTTTCTTCTTCATGCTCTGAAAGGTTAGCACTAATAATAACAGGATATATCTTCTTTTCATGAAGATAAGCATATTTAAGGTTATCAGGCAATGGTTTAAGCTCAAACACGGGATCACCCTTAGGTGGAGGAGGATCCCCTAGGATTTCAACAGGCAAATTGTGTTTCAGAATAGGTTCCTGCTTAAGAATACTTCATCTATTTCCCTTCTTTCATTCATAAACATATCATTTTCATGGTCTAACAAATATTGTTCTAAAGGATCACTAGGAGGTATGGCAATAGAAGCAAGACCAATAATTTCATCCTTACTAGGCAATTCTTCTTCACGGTGTTGTTTACTAAATTTAGAGAAATTAAACTCATGAATCATATCATCCAAGCCAATAGTAACAACATTCTTTTCGCAGTCTATCTTAGCATTGACAGTGTTCAAGAAGGGTCTACCAAATATAATGGGACAAAAGCTATCTTGTGGGGAACTGAGAACAAGAAAATCAGCAGGATATTTAGTTTTCCCACACAAGACTTCAACATCTCTAACAATTCCCATTGCTGATATAGTATCTCTATTGGCAAGTTTAATTGTGACATCAATATCTTCTAACTCAGAAGGTGCAATTTTATGCTTAATTTCTCTATACAAGTCATAAGGTATAACACTAGCACTAGCACCCATATCACATAAGCCATGATAACAATGATCTCCTATTTTAACATAAATAACAGGCACGCCTACCACAGGTCTATGTTTATCTTTAGCACAAGGTTTGGCAATTCTAGCAGTTTCACCGCAGAACTTAATAACATGCCCATCAATATTATCGGACAAGAGATCTTTAACAATAGCAACATTAGGTTCAACTTTAACTTGCTTAGGAGGTGTATAAGTTCTAATATTGCTTTTACGAACCACAGTTGAAGCTTTAGCATGATCCTTTATTCTAATAGGGAAAGGTGGTTTCTCAACATAAGAAGTAGGAACAATAGGATCATTATAAGTGACAGTCTTTTCTTCAACTTTAATTGGTGCAGCTACTTTTACTTCTATGGGAGGATGATATTTAAACCACTTCTCCTTAGGGAGATCAACATAAGTAGCAAAAGAATCACAGAAAGAAGCTACTATCTCAAAGTCAAGTCCATATTTAGTGCTAAACTTACAGAAAATATCGGTATCCATAAAAGATTTAACACAATCAAACTTAGGTGTCATACCTGACTCCTTACCTTCGTCGTGATCCTAATCTTCAGAGTTGCGTTTAATTCTATCCAATAAATCCCATTTAAATTCAATAGTATTCATCATAAAAGAGCCAGCACAAGAAGTATCGAGCATGGTGCGATTGTTTTCAAAAAGCCGAGCATAAAAGTTTTGAATAATTGTTTCTCTTGGGAGCTCATGATTGGGGCATGAATATGACATTGATTTAAGCCTCCCCAAGCTTGAGCGATGCTTTCTCCTTCACGAGGCCAAAATTATATATATAATTGCGATCCCGATGAACAAGATGCATAGGATAATACTTTTGATGAAATTCCAATTTCAATCTTCTATAGTTCCACGATCTCGTATCATCACATAGTCTATACCATGTCAATGCATCTCCCTTCAAAGATAAAGGGAAGACCTTCTTCTTAGCAACATCATCGGGTATACCTGCACGCTTAAATAATCCACAAACTTCATCCACATATATTAGGTGCTCATCAGGATGCTTTGTTCCATCTCCTGAAAAATGATTAGCTAGCAGTTTTTCTATCATACCCGAAGGAAATTCAAAGGGAACATTTTCATATTCAATACGTTCAGTAGGTTGAGGAGCAACTCTTTGCTCTACTAGTCGGGGTGAAGATACCCCGAACAAGCCCCTCAGAGGATTACTTTCCATAGTAACTGTTGGGGAACGTAGTAATTTCAAAAAAATTCCTACGCACACACAAGATCATGGTGATTCATAGCAACGAGAGGGGAGAGTGTTCTCTACGTACCCTCGTAGACCGAAGCGGAAGCGTTGACACAACGTAGAGGAAGTAGTCGTACGTCTTCCCGGTCCAACCGATCCAAGCACCGTTACTCCGGCACCTCCGAGTTCTTGGCACACGTTCAGCTCGATGACGCTCCCCGGGCTCCGATCCAGCAAAGCTTGGGGGAGGAGTTCTGTCAGCACGACGGCGTGGTGACGATCTTGATGTTCAACTGTCGCAGGGCTTCGCTTAAGCACCGCTACAATATGATCGAGGTGTAATATCATGGAGGGGGGCACCGCACACGGCTAAGGAACGATCACGAAGATCAACTTGTGTGTCCTAGGGTGCCCCCTGCCCCCGTATATAAAGGAGTGGAGGAGGGGAGGGCCGGCCCTCTCTATGGCGCGCCCTAGGGAGTCCTACTCCCACCGGGAGTAGGATTCCCCTTTTCCTAGTCCAACTAGGAGTCCTTCCATGTAGTAGGAGTAGGAGACAAGGAAGGGGAAAGGAGAAGGGAAGGAAGGAGGGGGCGCAGCCCCTCCCCCTAGTCCAATTCGGACTAGGCCTTGGGGGGGGGGGGCGCGGCCTGCCCTAGGCAGCCCCTCTCTCTTTCCCGTATGGCCCAATAAGGCCCAATACTTTTCTCCCGTATTCCCGTAACTCCCCGGTACTCCGAAAAATACCCGAACCACTCAGAACCTTTCCGATGTCCGAATATAGTCGTCCAATATATCGATCTTTACATCTCGACCATTTTGAGACTCCTCGTCATGTCCCCGATCTCATTCGGGACTCCGAACTCCTTCGGTACATCAAAACTCATAAACTCATAATATAACTGTCATCGAAACCTTAAGCGTGCGGACCCTACAGTTCGAGAACAATGTAGACATGACCGAGACACGTCTCCGGTCAATAACCAATAGCGGAACCTGGATGCTCATATTGGCTCCTACATATTCTACGAAGATCTTTATCGGTCAGACCGCATAACAACATACGTTGTTCCATTTGTCATCGGTATGTTACTTGCCCGAGATTCGATCGTCGGTATCTCAATACCTAGTTCAATCTCGTTACCTGCAAGTCTCTTTACTCGTTCCGTAATACATCATCTCGTAACTAACTCATTAGTTGCAATGCTTGCAAGGCTTGTGTGATGTGCATTACCGAGAGGGCCCAGAGATACCTCTCCGACAATCGGAGTGACAAATCCTAATCTCGAAATACGCCAACCCAACATCTACCTTTGGAGACACCTGTAGAGCTCCTTTATAATCACCCAGTTATGTTGTGACGTTTGGTAGCACACAAAGTGTTCCTCCGGCAAACGGGAGTTGCATAATCTCATAGTCATAGGAACATGTATAAGTCATGAAGAAAGCAATAGCAACATACTAAACGATCGGGTGCTAAGCTAACGAATGGGTCATGTCAATCACATCATTCTCCTAATGATGTGATCCCGTTAATCAAATGACAACTCATGTCTATGGCTAGGAAACTTAACCATCTTTGATCAATGAGCTAGTCAAGTAGAGGCATACTAGTGACACTCTGTTTGTCTATGTATTCACACATGTATTATGTTTCCGGTTAATACAATTCTAGCATGAATAATAAACATTTATCATGAAATAAGGAAATAAATAATAACTTTATTATTGCCTCTAGGGCATATTTCCTTCAGTAACAAGTGATAGTAAATTTCAGCACACTATATAAATTTTTTCTTACCAAATTCCACCTACCAAAGGTGCTTCACTCCCCGGCAACGGCGCTAGAAAAGAGTCTTGATGACCCACAAGTATAGGGGATCTATCGTAGTCCTTTCAATAAGTATCAGGTTGAAACTTTTTCACATAAGCATCGCAGCCCCAAACTTAAAAAAATGACAACTTTGGTTTCTTGCCAAACCACAATTCATAAGGTGTCATCTCAACGGATTTAGATGGTGCCCTTTTTAACGTGAATGCAGCTGTCTCTAATGCATAACCCCAAAACTATAATGGTAAATCGGTAAGAAACATCATAGATTGTACTATATCCAATAAAGTACGGTTATGACGTTCGGACACACCATTATGCTGTGGTGTTCCAGGTGGCGTGAGTAGTGAAACTATTTCACATTGTTTTAACTGAAGACTAAACTCGTAACTCAAATACTCTTCTCCACGATCAGATCGTAGAAACTTTATTTTCTTGTTACGATGATTTTCCACTTCACTCTGAAATTATATGAACTTTCCAAATGTTTCAGACTTCTTATATCATTAAGTAGATATACCCATATCTGCTCAAATCATCTGTGAAGGTCAGAAAATAATGATACCCGCTGCAAGCCTTAATATTCATCGGACCACATACATCAGTATGTATGATTTCCAACAAATCTGTTGCTTGCTCCATTGTTCCGGAGAACGGCGTTTTAGTCATCTTGCCCAAGAGACATGGTTCGCAAGCATCAAGTGATTCATAATCAAGTGATTCCAAAATCCCATCAGCATGGAGTTTCTTCATGTGCTTTACACCAATATGACTTAAACGGTAGTGCCACAAATAAGTTGCACTATCATTATTAACTTTGCATCTTTTGGCTTCAATATTATGAATATGTGTATCACTACAATTGAGATCCAGTGAACCATTTTCATTGGGTGTGTAACCATATAAGGTTTTATTCATGTAAACAGAACAACAATTTATTCTCTTACTTAAATGAATAACCGTATTGCAATAAACATGATCAAATCATATTCATGCTCAACGCAAACACCAAATAACACTTATTTAGGTTCAACACTAATCTCAAAAGTAAAGGGAGTGTGCGATGATGATCATATCAATCTTGGAACTACTTCCAGCACACATCGTCACTTCACCCTTAACTAGTTTATGTTCATTCTGCAACTCCCGTTTCGAGTTTACTACTCTTAGCAACTGAACCAGTATCAAATGCCGAGGGGTTGCTATAAACACTAGTAAAGTACACATCAATAACATGTATATCCAATATACCTTTGTTCACTTTGCCATCCTTCTTATCCACCAATTACTTGGGGTAGTTCCGCTTCTAGTGACCAGTCCCTTTGTAGTAGAAGCACTCAGTCTCAGGCTTAGGTCCAGACTTGGGCTTATTCACTTGAGCAGCAACTTGCTTGCCATTCTTTTTGAAGTTCCCCTTCTTCCCTTTGCCCTTTTCTTGAAACTAGTGGTCTTGTTAACCATCAACACTTGATGTTTTTCTTGATTTCTACCTTCGTCGATTTCAGCATCACGAAGAGCTTGGGAATTACTTTCGTCATCCCTTGCATATTATAGTTCATCACGAAGTTCTACTAACTTGGTGATGGTGACTAGAGAATTCTGTCAATCACTATTTTATCTGGAAGATTAACTCCCACTTGATTCAAGCGATTGTAGTACCCAGACAATCTGAGCACATGCTCACTGCTTGAGCTATTCTCCTCCATCTTTTAGCTATAGAACTTGTTGGAGACTTCATATCTCTCAACTCAGGTATTTGCTTGAAATATTAACTTCAACTCCTGGAACATCTCATATGGTCCATGACGTTCAAAACGTCTTTGAAGTCCCGATTCTAAGCCGCTAAGCATGGTGCACTAAACTATCAAGTAGTCATTATATTTAGCTAGCCAAACGTTCATAACGTCTGCATCTACTCCTGCAATAGGTCTGTCACCTAGCGGTGCATCAAGGACATAATTCTTCTGTGCAGCAATGAGGATAAACCTCAGATCACGGATCCAATCCGCATCATTGCTACTAACATCTTTTCAACACAATTTTCTCTAGGAACATATCAAAATAAAACAGGGGAGCTAAACGCAAGCTATTGATCTACAACATAGATATGCTAATACTACTAGGACTAAGTTCATGATAAATTTAAGTTCAATTAATCATATTACTTAAAAACTCCCACTTAGATAGACATCCCTCTAATCCTCTAAGTGATCACGTGATCCAAATCAACTAAACCATAACCGATCGTCACGTGAAATGGATTAGTTTTCAATGGTGAACATCATTATGTTGATCATATCTACTATATGATTCACGCTCGACCTTTTGGTCTCCGTGTTCCGAGGCCATATCTGCATATGCTAGGCTCGTCAAGTTTAACCCGAGTATTCTGCGTGTGCAAAACTGGCTTGCACCCGTTGTAGATGGACGTAGAGCTTATCACACCCGATCATCACGTGGTGTCTGGGCACGACGAACTTTGGCAACGGTGCATACTCAGGGAGAACACTTCTTGATAATTAGTGAGAGATCATCTTAAAATGCTACCGTCAATCAAAGCAAGATAAGATGCATAAAAGATAAACATCACATGCAATCAATATAAGTGATATGATATGGCCATCATCATCTTGTGCTTGTGATCTCCATCTCCGAAGCACCATCACGATCACCATCGTCACCGGCGCGACACCTTGATCTCTATCGTAGCATCGTTGTCGTCTCGCCAATCTTATGCTTCTACGACTATCGCTACCGCTTAGTGATAAAGTAAAGCATTATAGGGCGATTGCATTGCATACAATAAAGGGACAACCATATGGCTCCTGCCAGTTGCCGATAACTCGGTTACAAAACATGATCATCTCATACAATAAAATTTAGCATCATGTCTTGACCATATCACATCACATCATGCCCTGCAAAAACAAGTTAAACGTCCTCTACTTTGTGGTTGCAAGTTTTACGTGGCTGCTACGGGCTTAAGAAAGAACCAATCTCACCTACACATCAAAACCACAATGATAGTTTGTCAAGTTGGTGTTGTTTTAACCATCGCAAGGACCGGGCGTAGCCACACTCGGTTCAACTAAAGTTGGAGAAACTGACACCCGCCAGCCACATGTGTGCAAAGCACGGCGGTAGAACCAGTCTCGCGTAAGCGTACGCGTAATGTCGGTCGGGCCGCTTCATCCAACAATACCGCCGAACCAAAGTATGACATGCTAGTAAGCAGTATGACTTATATCGCCCACAACTCACTTGTGTTCTACTCGTGCATATAACATCAAACCATAAAACGTAGGCTCGGATGCCACTGTTGGGGAACGTAGTAATTTCAAAAAAATTCCTACGCACACACAAGATCATGGCGATGCATAGCAACGAGAGGGGAGAGTGTTGTCTACGTACCCTCGTAGACCGAAGCGGAAGCGTTGATACAACGTAGAGGAAGTAGTCGTACGTCTTCCCGGTCCAACCGATCCAAGCACCGTTACTCCGGCACCTCTGAGTTCTTTGCACACGTTCAGCTCGATGACGCTCCCCGGGCTCCGATCCAGCAAAGCTTCGGGGAGGAGTTCTGTCAGCACGACGGCGTGGTGACGATCTTGATGTTCAGCTGTCGCAGGGCTTCGCCTAAGCACCGCTACAATATGATCGAGGTGTAATATCGTGTAGGGGGGCACCGCACACGGTTAAGGAACGATCACGAAGATCAACTTGTGTGTCCTAGGGTGCCCCCTGCCCCCGTATATAAAGGAGTGGAGGAGGGGAGGGCCGGCCCTCTCTATGGCGCGCCCTAGGGAGTCCTAATCCCACCGGGAGTAGGATTCCCCTTTTCCTAGTCCAACTAGGAGTCCTTCCATGTAGTAGGAGTAGGAGACAAGGAAGGGGAAAGGAGAAGGGAAGGAAGGAGGGGGCGCAGCCCCTCCCCCTAGTCCAATTCGGACTAGGCCTTGGGGGGCGCGCGGCCTGCCCTAGGCAGCCCCTCTCTCTTTCCCGTATGCCCCAATACTTTTCCCCCGTATTCCCGTAACTCCCCGGTACTCCGAAAAATACCCGAACCACTCAGAACCTTTCCGATGTCCGAATATAGTCGTCCAATATATCGATCTTTACGTCTCGAGCATTTCGAGACTCCTCGTCATGTCCCCGATGTCATTCGGGACTCCGAACTCCTTTGGTACATCAAAACTCATAAACTGATAATATAACTGTCATCGAAACATTAAGCGTGCGGACCCTACGGTTCGAGAACAATGTAGACATGACCGAGACACGTCTCCGGTCAATAACCAATAGCGGAACCTGGATGCTCATATTGGCTCCTACATATTCTACGAAGATCTTTATCAGTCAAACCGCATAACAACATACGTTGTTCCATTTGTCATCGGTATGTTACTTGCCCGAGATTCGATCGTCGGTATCTCAATACCTAGTTCAATCTTGTTACCGGCAAGTCTCTTTACTCGTTCCGTAATACATCATCTCGTAACTAACTCATTAGTTGCAATGCTTGCAAGGCTTATGTGATGTGCATTACCGAGAGGGCCCAGAGATACCTCTCCGACAATCGGAGTGACAAATCCTAATCTCGAAATACGTCAAACCAACATCTACCTTTGGAGACACCTGTAGAGCTCCTTTATAATCACGCAGTTACGTTGTGACGTTTGGTAGCACACAAAGTGTTCCTCCGGCAAACTGGAGTTGCATAATCTCATAGTCATAGGAACATGTATAAGTCATGAAGAAAGCAATAGCAACATAGTAAACGATCGGGTGCTAAGCTAACAAATGGGTCATGTCAATCACATCATTCTCCTAATGATGTGATCCCGTTAATCAAATGACAACTCATGTCTATGGCTAGGAAACTTAACCATCTTTGATCAACGAGCTAGTCAAGTAGAGGCATACTAGTGACACTCTGTTTGTCTATGTATTCATACATGTATTATGTTTCCGGTTAATACAATTCTAGCATGAATAATAAACATTTATCATGAAATAAGGAAATAAATAATAACTTTATTATTTCCTCTAGGGCATATTTCCTTCAGTAACAAGTGACAGTAAATTTCAGCACACTATATAAATTTTTCCTTACCAAATTCCACCTACCAAAGGTGCTTCACTCCCCGGCAACGGCGCCAGAAAAGAGTCTTGATGACCCACAAGTATAGGGGATCTATCGTAGTCCTTTCAATAAGTAAGAGTGTCGAACCCAACGAGGAGCAGAAGGAAATGATAAGCGGTTTTCAGCAAGGTATTCTCTGCAAGTACTGAAATAAGTGGTAACAGATAGTTTTGTGATAGGATAATTTGTAACGAGAAACAAGTAACAAAAGTAATAAAGTGCAGCAAGGTGGCCCAATCCTTTTTGTATCAAAGGACAAGCCTGGACAAACTCTTATAATAGGAAAAGCGCTCCCGAGGACACATGGGAATATCGTCAAGCTAGTTTTCATCACGTTCATATGATTCGCGTTCGGTACTTTGATAATTTGATATGTGGGTGGACCGGTGCTTGGGTGCTGTTCTTACTTGAACAAGCATCCCACTTATGATTAACCTCTATTGCAAGCATCCGCAACTACAACAAAAGTATTAAGGTAAACCTAACCATAGCATGAAACATATGGATCCAAATCAGCCCCTTACGAAGCAACGCATAAACTAGGGTTTAAGCTCCTGTCACTCTAGCAACCCATCATCTACTTATTACTTCCCAATGCCTTCCTCTAGGCCCAAATAATGGTGAAGTGTTATGTAGTCGACGTTCACATAACACCACTAGAGGCTGGACAACATACATCTCATCAAAATATCGAACGAATACCAAATTCACATGACTACTAATAGCAAGACTTCTCCCATGTCCTCAGGAACAAACGTAACTACTCACAAAGCATATTCATGTTCATAATCAGAGGGGTAATAATATGCATAAAGGATATGAACATATGATCTTCCACCGAATAAACCAACTAGCATCAACTACAAGGAGTAATCAACACTACTAGCAACCTACTAGTACCAATCCCAGACTTGGAGACAAGAATTGGATACAAGAGATGAACTAGGGTTTTGAGATGATATGGTGATGGTGAAGATGTTGATGGAGATTGCCCTCTCCCGATGAGAGGAGCGTTGGTGATGATGGTGGCGATCATTTCCCCACCCGGAGGGAAGTGTCCCCGGCAGAACAGCTCTGCTGGAGCCCTAGATTTGTTCCGCCAAGGTTCCGCCTCGTGGCGGCGGAGTCTCGTCCCAAAAGGTTGCTTATCAATTTTTCCTCGATGAAAGACCTCATATAGCAGAAGATGGGCATCGGAGGGCCAACAGGGGGCCCATGAGGTAGGGGGCGCGCCCAGGGGGGTAGGGCGCGCCCCCCACCCTCGTGGACAGGCGGGCCCGCCTCTGGTGAACTTTTTCCACTGGATATTTTTTATATATTCTGAAAATCACGTCCGTGGAATTTCAGGACTTTTGGAGTTGCGCATAATAGGTCTCTAATATTTGCTCCTTTTCCAGCCGAGAATTCCAGCTGCCGGCATTCTCCCTCCTTATGTAAACCTTGTAAAACAAGAGAGAGAATAGCCATAAGTATTGTGACATAATGTGTAATAACATCCCATAATGCAATAAATATTGATATAAAAGCATGATGCAAAATGGACGTATCAAACATCTCATCGACCATGTCTGTCTCCACAGCATCCACATTTACCAATGCAAATCTGCTACCTTTATGCTTGGAATATGTTTCAGAAACTACCACTGGCACATCATCTACTCTGTTTTGCAACTGCTTTACTGCTTGTTCACACAACTGCACTTCCTCCACATAGATCTCTGCACATGACCCAATAGGTGTTGCATTCTCCATCTTCTCCACACTTGAATCATCAAAAATAAATCGCAAACCCTCACTCAGTTTTTCCCTGGAACAAGCCAGTGCATCTTGTAACTATAATCCCCCCTACAATGTCCTCTTTCTACATGATACATGTCCTGAGCATAAGACAACAAAAGCTCAAACTTTAGTTTTTTCCTATCCACCGAAAAAGTAATCATCAGACCTCCGTTGTATACAAGCAATCCATCCACTATCTCAAATTTGCTAAAATAATGTAGTGGCACATAAAATATTTCATCTTCATCTGCTTCGACAACACCTGCCCAAAAAAACAATCTTTACCTCATTACTTAGCTCAGGACCTGCCCATAAAATCAGACCCACTACTAGGAAAAGGCCTTCTAATGGCGCACTGGTTTTGCCTACTAATGGCGCATTACCAGTGCGCCATTAGTAGCACGCCACTAGTATATCTTACTAATGGCGCACCACAGGTGCGCCATTAGTATCTGGTATACTAATGGCGCACCAGTTGGTGCGCCATTAGTATGTAACAGCATGCGCCATTAGTGTGCCTCCCGGGGGGCCATACGTAAGCATGGCTTTGTCATACTAATGGCGCATTCTCCGTTGATGCGCCATTAGTATCCTTTGGCATACTAATGGCGCACCTGGTGGTGATGCGCCATTAGTATGAATATTTGGTTTATTTTTTTTCCTTTTCTGATTTTTGCGCAGGTTACAAAATATATTTGTTAGACAGAATATAAAATATATTATTAGACAGAATATAGACAGCAGCACACAGCAACATCAGATTCATCGAATACAATAGAAGATTAGTCTCCGAATACAATTCATCATATTAGTCTCCGAATTCAAAAGACCGAACAAAGATAAAACATTACAAGTCTCAAGACCGCGAGTATCGAGTTTGTCTTCACATTACAAGTCGATATCGATCATCTAAACTACCATCACATAGAAGAGAGTTGTGGTCATCACGATGAGCATCATCGCGATCAAACTGGTCTTCATCTGGTTCCTCCAACGCTCCCTCCTCTCTCCCGCTAGATAGCGGGCGTATCTAGATTCGGCCTCCGCCCTAGTGGTGTACCCTTTGTAACTGTTACCGCTAAAACGGTGAACCTATCTCCGACACTCCTCCCAGTCGTCGTAGACTCCGGGAACCTTACCCTTGTACACGACATACGACGACATCTCTATGCACAAGCCAAACAACAGACAATACATAAGCAATATGTAAGTATGCAACAAAAGGATCGGAAGAGAAAAGCAAGACATTAATAGCACGATTCATGGTCCTACTAATAAATAGCATCGATTACATCTAAGTTGAACAACTGTCCGAACCAAAGAGACATACGAATTCATTAAAGTTTAATTACAACATGAGCCAATCAATGTTTCAGAACTACACATCACTACTTTCGACTCGACTCATCGGACAAGAGCGTGGGTGAAGCCGCCGTCTGTCGTGATGGTAATGAAATCGCGGGCGTTGTCACCCTGCATTTGTAGCGTTCCGTCTATCTCACTGTTGGACGGTTGATATCTGAGGAAGAACTGCCCCGAGGTATGAAGAACATCTTGATGGATGATGTCCGCAAACTCCGTCTGGATGCGAAAGAATTCTTGTATGAGGTCCGCGTCCTGGATTGCCAACAAGCTCGCGGCCCAATCTTTGAGATTATCTGGTAGCAGAAGGTGATGATGGTCCCTTACGATCGCCCGCATGTGATGGAGGGCGTAGTAGGCATCCTTCTGACCGACAGGCGGCTGCTTGATGCAGCAGAACTTCGTATTGTGTGAGAACATGTGCTTGCCGTACTTACGAACTGCCCTGGTGAAGGTGCCTCCAGAATTGGCGTAGCCGGGGAGAACATCATAAAGAACTTTCTTGACATTTGTGTAGTCTATCTTGGAGTTACGGTTCGGGTCTAAATGCGTGGCCATGGAATATTTCGGGCTTAAGAGGATGAGTGTGCAATGTGTGTCACTGCATAAAACACGGAATGTTAGAAAAAAAAGAACGATCGAAATCTAAGAAATCATATGTTCCGGGGCGGTTAAGGGATGACTTACTCGGGAAAGTAAGGCACAAGGAAGTTTTCCTTATCTGCGTTTGCCAGAATGACGCCTTCGAGGTGTGAACTCGCAACTTGGCGGTCCCCAGCGCTGCTCAAGTGCTTGGCACGCATGTAGAAGGGGTCGACTATCACGATGTCCGGGGTCTTGTCTCTAATGATCCGCATCTGCATACTCAGCGAAAACAGCCGAACGAAGGTGTAGTGCAGCGGATGAAGGTTAAACATAGCAAAGATGTCATCAAACCGCAGGACGATCGTACGCCCGATGTCGCCATCCACAAAGCCCTTGCCCTCTGGCACCTTGGCCACGAAAACCGGGTATGCCACATCCTTCTCTCTGAGACGCCGCTACTCCAAAGAAAGAACACTGTCGTGCAGACTCCGCATAGCACCGATTGCAGCATTTAGCATATTTTGCGGTAGCATCGCCCTACCCGCCACATGCACCCTCCTCGAGATATCCTTAGGTGAAGGTGGCCCGTCCTGAGCACGGATCGAACTCAGTGCCGGCTGGCTCGCACCGGCGCCCTTGTTAGTCTTTCGTTTCCGTCCCTTCTTCTTGATCTCCTATAAGGGGACCGAGTTCTGCTCACAGACCGCCTTCTTGAGCGTGTTGGGGCTGATAATATTTCACACCTCAGCTATCTGAGGCTCGGTGAAGGCGGGAGCTGGAGGCATGTCCTGAGAACTGAACGCCAGACGACGCCTGTTGCAATTGGATTTCCCCGCCGTACCAGCTAGATCGCGGTCGTCTTGGTTGGGTTCTTGAGAAAGAGGCCCGCAGAACTCGTCAGCGTACCCATGTTCGACAAAGTACTTATAAACTTTGGTAAATGTACCGTCGTCGTTGTTGTCGCCGTACGGATCCTGTGCCATAGGGCTATCCGGATCCTATGCCATAGGGATGTCCGGCAGGTCCGGTAGCGTTGCGGCGTTCTTGCCATGGCTTGGCGCCGGCACGACTGGCGGTCTTGTCTGTGGGGTGGTGTCCCCCGCCCCCAAACGAATCTGGCTCTTCGGCCAAAGCAGGGGCCAGTTTACGCAGGTGCTGAGGGTCATCTCATCTTCTTCGTCGGCCCCAGCGGGTCGAATCGGAGGTAACAGCTCGTTGCAGCCTGGCAGCACCCGAACCACTTCAACCCTATACATTGTGGGTGGCATCGGATTACCGTGGAACATGGGGTTGCCCGGTTGAACGATTCTGCCCTTGGCGACATCGACCAACGCGGCGTCCACGAATTGCAGAAGAGTGCAAGGAACGTCACGGTGCCCTGCGAAAACATGTACAGGGCGTCAGGGATGGACAGTCAAAGGCAAGGAGATGAAGTCATCGGCCGAGAGGCTTAGTTACCGTGATGCCGTCGAGCTCGGATAATGTCGAGGCACCGCCAACGGCGGGCGTGCAACTGACGGAGGGGGCGCTTGCTGGCGAGATGCCGGCCGGCGTACACCCGGGTGCATTAAGCTCCAATGCCCGTGCCGGCGCCGGAGACACGAATACCGCCTCCGCCGGAGACACCAATGGCGCCACCGCCGGAGACACCAATGGCGCCGCCTGCGCGCTGTGCGAGTTGCCGGCCGTGAAGCTGGGAACCGGGGGAGGCCCCTGTTTGCCGCCCGCAATCCATGTCGTCGGCCCATGAATCAACGTAGGCACCATGGCGTTGAGCGTCGTTCCAAGTTGTTGTTGCACTTCCTCTTGGACAAGCTCCGGAATCCGCGCCACTTGTGCCTTGAGTTGTTCAACCTCGCGCGTCTGGCTTTCCGAGCTGGTCTTTTTCTCTTTCTGCACACCAGCGGTATAGTATGACCCCCATTTTGTGGACAAGCCTTTGCCGGCCACACGACCAACTGACGTCGGCTTAGTGAGCTTATCCTTGTTTTTCATTACGTTCAACGCCCTATTTAAAGGGGTGTCGAAAGGGGAGCTCTGAGACGACCCCGCGCTACTGCTTTCAGTGTCCTGCGAAAGGAACGTGAACCATTTAGAAATATTGGAGATTAATTAGAGTGCAACCATATGGAGCTAATTACGCGGGGGTGTATTCCTTACCAGAAGAAGCTCAAGCGCCCTGGTCTTCGGATCCGTGGTAAGCTCCTTTGTTATCGGGTCCTCCTTGTACCGGGCCCTGACATAGTTCCTGGTCTGCTTGTCACCGCTGTATTTCTCGAAGCGGGGCGGTAGGCCTTGCTCGGCACGCTCCGCGTCCTCCTTGTCCCATATAGGCTCCGCCACTCTGTAACCGCCGGGACCGAGTTTGTGTTCCCCTAAGTTCAACTCCCGCAGTTCTTTCCCCCACTGACTTGATTCGGAGGTTGCGAGGTTGTCGCACTTGATCTTGAACTCCTTGTAGTCATCTTCGCTCATCAAAGGATATTTCGCCTTGATTTTGTCATAACTATCACCTTTATCAATCATTCTCTTCACCGCGCTTCTCCAAGTAGACAGGGTCGTGCTCATCTTCGTGAGGGCGGCACTGTTCACTTTATTCCCTGAGAGGCGTGTGTTTTCAAATTCGGCGGGGAACTTGTATCGTTCGTGCAGCTTGGTGAAGAGGAGGTTGCGCAAATTCCCTCGGTCCTTATGCCTAAGGTTCTCGGTGTTGATTGAGACGGTGCTCCGGAGAATGCACCCGAGCTGAAGCGAGTACCCCTTGACTATATGTTTGGGCTCCGTTGGATTCCCGTCGGAGTCCACTTCAGAGGTTCTTCCTATGATCTACCCTACACCTCCACGAGTTGCCTGCCATGGCAGCAAAATTGGGTGCAGTAGATGACTTCTAAGCGCAGCTCTGATTTCTCCTAAACTCATATCATGCAGTAGATGACTTCGACGGGAAAGAAAGGGGGCGGTTGACTCACCATCGGGCGGCGTGGAGGCCGGCGGCATGGTTGACGCCATGGCGGCGTGGGCGGACGCCATGCCGGCGTGCTTGACGCCATCGCGGCAAGGTTGGGCGTCGTCGTCCAGGCACAGTGAGATTGGTCGAGGCACAGGGACCGAAATCACCTGAATTGGGGGCTGATTGGTCGATCGGCTCCCCCAATCGATGAAAACACCTAAAATCTGCCAAGTCAGCACTGTCCAGTCAGCAAGGAGACTAGTTAAAACCACCTAAATCTGGTCCAAAACCACCATGGGGGAGAATTGATCCGGTTTTGGAGAGTTTAGGGGCTGATTGATCCGGTTTTAGACTTTGGGGGGAAATCGGTCCACCAGACATGATTTGAGGGGGAAAACGATACTTTCCTCATCTGGAAAACAATTAGGGGCCGCGTGTACTTGGGCCGGATTAGGGGCCCTCGTTAAATCCTCTCTGCTTGAAGGGAGGCCCAGATTGGCATCATTAACATGGGCTGGACCTCTTAGCACTAGGTGCACGTTCAACATACTGTAGCGAACTAATGCAGCATGGCGAACCAGGTTATTCTTGCTTGAAGGGAGGCCCAGATTGGCATCATTAACATGGGCTGGACCTCTTAGCACTAGGTGCACGTTCAACATACTGTAGCGAACTAATGCAGCATGGCGAACCAGGTTATTCTTGCTTGAAGGGAGGCCCAGATTGGCATCATTAACATGGGCTGGACCTCTTAGCACTAGGTGCACGTTCAACATACTGTAGCGAACTAATGCAGCATGGCGAACCAGGTTACTCTATCGAACATCTTTCAAAAATTTGAAAACATTTTTGAATCACAAACAATTATGAAAGTGCGAACATTATTTTAAATTTTGAAATAAAAATATCAAACCACATACGTTTCAATATTTCAAACATCTTTTGGAAGCCACAAATATTTCTTTGTCAAACATTTTTTAAATTAAGAACTTAAGAAACACGAGCAAAGTTTAAGTTTTCGAAATTTTTATGAATATATGATTTTTTAAAATTGCAAACATTTAGAAAAAATGCGAAGAAAATCAAAAGTTTTGGTTGTTTTTAAATAAAAACATGACCATTTTTTAAGAAAATCCAAACAATCATTTTAATTTATTAATATTTTTTGGAATTTCGAAAAAAACAAGTAAAATAAAAAAATCACTTAAGAAAGATGCAAAAACGAAACAAACATTAATTTTAAAAAAATGAAAGCTTCTAGAATGTTCATAAAACCGGTAGAAAACTAGGCTTTCTTTTTTTACATAATACATTTTTAGATAATTTTCAGAAATAATACACATTTGTAGGATAGGTACTAATCGGCCACGCCATAGCTGATAGGTTCTAATCGGCCACACTGCAGCTGAGGGTGTATTATTTTTTTAAACTTCCTACAAATGTGTACTATTTCTGAAAATTATTTAAGAAAATGTATTATTTGATTTTTTTAGCGAAAACTAGACAGCAAAACCGAAAAATGTTGCACTATGCTGGGGAAAATGGGCTGGCCTATCAGGAGCGCTCCCCTCGGTCATCTGTGCGAGAGGGCAGTTGCCTATTTGACCCTTTTTCATCAAAAATGACGCCCAGGCGACGCCCAAATGCACATAGGCTTTCTACAAGGTAATGTAGGTGCCCTGTAGCAAGAGCGACCATTCCTAAGGATTGATAGTGAGTTTTAGCGGTTTTGTTTTGATTCTTCTGTGTTGCTTGTATTTTTTGCCGGCCAGTTTTAGTCCCTTTTTTATCTTTCCTTTTTTTTTTCATTTCCTTTCCTTGAAAGAATATTCACTAGTTTGAGAACATTCTTTGAAATTCATGAATATTTTTGAAATATATGAACATTTTTTAGATTTTTTATGAACGTTCTATATTAGATGAACATTGAGAAATATATAAATTTTCGAAATATTTTAGAAATTGGTTACATCTTAGAAATACACGACCATTTTGTAATATTGGTGATTTCTTTAGTTTTTCTCCTTTTTAAAATTCTCAAAACATTTTTTATTTTTTGGGAATATTTTAATAAAATTTTCATACACTTTGTAATTCACGAACATTTTTAAATCTTGCAATTATCTGCAGCTGGTTATTTGGGAGATAATCAGAAGACCAAAAGGGAAATGCTGATTGCCAAAGTGGGCCGGCCCAGTCACAGGTTGGCCAATGGGTTGGGCCTGCCCCGGCTCATCATCGGGTAATTTTGCTGTTAGCATTATAGGCAAGTTTGGTTGGTCATGGCCATATACACAACCTTTTGCCACCCCTCAAAAAAAAAACACAACCTTTTGCCAAACTTTTCCCACAAGTTTGGCAGCGGCTAATTTTGCTGTTAGCATGCTATATGTTTGAGCAGCCTGCTCTAGTACCTGTCAAGAATGTTAATTTTGCCAAATCCTGTAACAATTTTGGCCACCGGTTTCTTCAACCTGGCAAAGTATTTTTTTTAGAAAAGGGGAATACCCCCGGCCTCTGCATTTGGACGATGCATACGACTAATTTATTAATTATTAACATAAGACCTTACAAAGTCGTACAACAGTAAGACCAAAGCCACCATCTAAGCAACCTCTGTCGCTACTCCTATCTATCTGATGAAGGGGCGCTGATGGTCTGGGCCTAATACCAAACAGACCTCGCAGCCAAACCTAACATCTAAGACCTGAGGTCCTAACCAGGACGCCTGCCGGGTATGGGCACCCACCAGTCCGGCTTGCTCCTCAATCAGGACGCCTGCCGGGTATGAGGCCGCCACAGCCACCTGCCACATATCCATCTTCAGAGCTGTACTGCTGCATCGGCCTTGCCCGGTCTCGCTGCCGCCGACGCCACCACGACGCCAGACAGCGTCGACCTCCTGCGCGTGTCCGTCATCACACATCTGACATCAGGCCTCCGCTGCTCCATGCCGCCAAGAGCCGTCGCCAAGAATATGTAGAACGAAACACCGCTCCACCGAAAGGGAGGCAGCACACCCCACCCCTCACCTGCAGACCCTCCCATCCGATCCCAATGTCCTTGGCGTCGCCTCCAGGAAGTTTACGGTGCACGGGGCGCTGCCGACGCCCGACCCGCATTGGATCTTGGGCTTTCGCCCGGACATGGGTCGGAGTGGAGAGATGGTGTCCTCAGCAGCGCCCCCAAGGAGGAAAGTGGCGCCAAAAGGCGGCGTCGCCGCTGTCGGCCAGCCAAGGCGGCCCAGGTTTCCCTCGGACACCGATCTGCTCCACCAGAACACACCGGAGGTGGATCCGGCAAGATGCAAAGCCAAACCGGGGACTGGGAAGGGATGCATGGAAGGAAGGGGGGTAATACCTCCAGATCAGGCACGGGAAGATCCGCGCCGCGCTCGGCCACCACCTGCGGCTCGCCGTCCTCACGGCCGACCCCCGGGCACGCCGCACGCCACACCAGCAGGGGCCGCTGCCCCTGGATCCGATGGCCTCCGCGAGAGAGGAGCACCGAAGACCCCGCCGCCACCTTCCCCGGCGCCCCCGCGGGCTTTCTCGGCGGTCGTCTCCGGTGGCGGCGAGGGGGTTGGGGGGTGGCGGCGGGGAAAACCCTAGACTCCCCCGAGTCGCCCTAGGGGCGACACGACACCTTGCAAAGTATGGCTATGAATAAAACCAGCCAAAAGAAGTTAGAGAAGCTGGCTTCATTTAGCTTCATTGGATATTGGCCCCCATCTCATGCCATGGACATGCACTTCTACACATTATATAACCCATTGTGAAAAAGGGAAGTCCTTTCTCACGCATATAGTCGCTGGGAATTACTCATTTACTGTAAAAAGAATCGCGCTTTTCCCTGTTCGCCGATGCACTTGAAATATTGCATTGCCTAAATTCCAAGTTAATACTAATCCATTTTTCCTGCTAAAAATTGAACCATTCGTCCCTCCAGCATTGCCTTTGTACATCCATGTACTGACGTCATATATCCAAGGCTGGAAACATGCCTAAACAGTAAATACTTCTGCCTTATCCTCTAGCTAGACTCTCCTTTTCTGGTCCATCATGCATGTGCATGTCCAGGCTCCAGAGACTGGCACAGTAGCAAGATTTTTCTTGAACTTCCAAATCATACACAACTCTGGCAAGCATCATTGCACCAAATCATGTCCTAATTAAGCATGCCATGAAAGTACGTAAGTAGTGGCAATAGTTTATGTGTACTAACTAACTAACCTGTACTGTGTCCTTATCCTTTCAAGAATGTGCAGTGGAAATGTTATCCGGTCCCTAAGCATCCGTAATCACATGCAAGCCATGCATGCCTACAAAGGAGGTCCAGATAGCTAGCTATAGCTACAAAGTTTGATACAGTTTTGCTGTATGTCTTCATGAACTTCTAAGCAAATATACATAATATGTTTAAGTACCTTAAATGATTAGCCGGTGGCTTCGAGCGAGACGAATTTCTCAGATTATTTGTATTTATAAATAGCTTCCCACTCACTAGCCAAGACTAAAGTATCATTATCCCCTTCTTTTTGACAATGTCAAATGCTCATGTCCTAGTTAATTATTGGAGTGCATATGTACACATATTAATTGCATGTCTGAAATACAAGCACTGGCTGTATCATATTTGCAACAGATATCTATACAATTTATATAGAGACTGCGTCAGTTAATTCGGAACAGAGGTAGTACTTCTTTTGAAATAGATGGGGTTCTTGATGTCTCACAGGCTATGATATGCCCACCTTCGACCATTTCTTTTTACAAATGTGCACGTAATGTTTTATAAAAAAACGTGGAACACTTTTATAAACAGCCATATTAATTGGTACCATTCGCAGCTAACCAAGCTAAGCCATTTCTAATTGAGAAATTAAGAATTCGCCGCAAAAGCAAAGACAAATCAGTTCAATCACGGACTTTCTAAAAGGACATCTAATACAAATCAGCAGAGGAAGTATATATATAGAATCAAATTTCTCAATAGAAATTTATTGATTTTATCTCATGTGTATCCATGTATGATGCATCTGCACGATGCACCATATTTCATCTGCCGTGACTACTTTTCGTTGTAGGAATCAGTCTAAAAAGAAGGCCTAGCTAGTTAATTACTAATTAACTAGGTTATTCCAATTTGGTCTAGCTATTTCTAATCTCCAGAATCCTACAGCCTTTAACCCCTGATCAAGGCCACAAGATACCCTTGTCATCCAATGGCATGGGTGATTCCCTTTTGGTCTTTTGAGAAGGATGGGCGTACGATCATGACATGAGAGCTCCAAGTATCTATATGCAAACTATGCAGCTGCGTGATTGATGCATATATTAGACTAATTACAAAGGCAAGTTCACTTTGATGTGGACACGTTTCTAGACGCGAGAGGATGAGCACTGGGTGAGCAATACATGAATGGACACATGGCTAGGCAAGTAGGCAGTATCTCCATATGTAGCATTTTTTGATATTATGCCTTTTGATTTACCTACTACTTTTGTAGTACACTAAAGGTGAGCACCTTTCTTTGGGATTTAGTAATTTAACCTGACCATAAAGCTAGATCAGTGTACCTATCCAGTGAGACCATTATTAGCGTTTGTAATGAAGGGTGGACTAATCAATGGACACTCATTGGTACACATTAGTAGTTTTAGTGGCACGCAAGCTTGTGATTGAAGACATGAAGGTAATGCCTTGTAATTGTTTGATAAATATGTATACTGAAAGACATAATTAGTTACGAAATAAAGCCATCTAGCATTTAGTAATTTCTCTAACGAAGAAAAATCCACTTTTAGTGCACGTCTGCACATTTTCGATAGCATTTCCCTGTTAAAAAGTTGTAGCCACACTTCAGCGCCTAATTGTTACATTGTGCCATGTTTTATCACAATTAACAACCCAATCAAACAAAATCAGGGGAAATGTTAAATAGGGTAAAAACATGGCACAATGTAACAATGTTGGAGGTGAAAAACTTTAAAGGCCTCGTTTAAAAAACAGTAGGAATAGGAAAAACACAAAGTTGGAACATCTTGTCCATTCAAATCATATAGGATTCGAGTTTGTTTGATTGCATCACATGAAAAAAAAAAGGTTTTTTCCCAAGAGGTTGGAGTGGATGCTAGATTTCATATGGAAAGTAGTACAAATGATTCCTTAGGGGAAAATCATATAGGATTTAATCCTAGAAATCAAACGACCTATGTATGAAAAATTCTTAAGGACATGGTTGCACACAGTAGAGTCATATGAGATGACTCGCAAACAAAAGTCATATGAGACATGTAGGATGCTAAATTTTGTAATTGAAAGTAATTACTGATATATGTAGTGCATATATAATGTAATATAAGCTTAGCATTGGGTGCTAAGGCTGCGGTGGAGACTAAACCTCTTTTGTTTGCGTCAACTAATTCCTCTGGTCTTTAGATTCCGCTTGGCACCTATGGATGCAAGCCCGTACGTAGCACGCTCGTATAATTTTTAAACCGGTGGGCGTGGTTAGACCGAAGCTACTAGCCGGATGCGCATGCATGCAAAGCAAAGCAAAGGGAAACTGGCCGGTCGGCATGCATGGCGAGCCAATCTCACGCTGAAACATCGCCTCCAAGAGTACCGTCGCCTCGAACCACCCTTTAACAAAGGCTTAACTAAGCTTGCATGCGCTGCCCACCGCATCATTAGCCCGTAAATTAACGCCGGTTCGGGATCGATACGTATCGGGTCGAGTGTGTGTATGTGTGGTCCGTCCATGCATTGTATTGTACTTATGTCTAAAGATCGATCGGTCTGTGGTTAGTTAATGAGTTGTTCTAGTCGGCCGTACGTCACAATCCGGCCATCCTCTCTGGCACGCCGAGTACGGAGTGGTATAAAATGGAGGAGGAGATGTTGAGTATTGTTGTAGCTTGCTGTGCATTCGAGGTCACGTTGTTGATCGAAAAAGCAAAAAGAAAGTGCAATCCTTCTCTGGATCATATGACAATTTGTGTAGCCTGAGTCTAGCAAGCAAGCTCGAACCAAATAGAAGCTTTCTCTTTGCTCATGTACGTACGCAATGCATTTTAATTTGGAGCACAAGCCGATAGTGACCTGGAGTAATGTAAGGGATCTATATATGCATGTACATAGAGTTCCCGGAAAAGCAAAAGTTGTATGGGACAATAGCTTAATTGGTTGCACCGTCATCTCTTCCTATGCTGATGCATATCGTCTAGGCACTACACTCTCTACTTACTGTGCAAATAGTTGAAGAATATCTGGTGAATCTAGCTAGCTTAGCCTTAGCCCTAGCTAGCTTCATGATCATGTAAGTATAATGGGTGAGACCGAGTGGGGCAAGAAGATGCAGTCAAGTACTCCACTCCACTGCACACCAGCTGGGTGTGGTGTGCTGCGTCAGTCTAGTCAAGCAGCAGCTGCTGATCGAGCTGAGCCCGCCAACTTGCACTAGCCCGTTGCTTTTTGAAACAAGGCCTGACAGACGCGGCCCCACCGGGATGTACCTGCGTCGACTGCGTGCGTGACAAACTGGTCAAACCTCGCCTCCCTTCCCTCTCAAGTCTCACCCGATGGACACTGGATAGACACAAGTCGGTCGCTTCTGCGTGTCATGTCACAGAGCTGTACCACTTAACAACTGTGCGGTTCTGCTAAATCCAAGCCCCTCGTGTATTTCTTCCCACGTCTAGTCGACCAGTCCACTTTGTGAACCCTCCCATACAAGAGCATCTACAGTCAGTCAGGCGTCCCAAATCGTCTCAAACGCCCCGGTGGGCTAACGGGTCACAAAAAATCTACCCAACCGGACGCCTCAGACAAACCTCAAACGCTCGGACTGACCACCATTCCTCATATTCAGTTCAAATATAAGGCGGATATAAAGCAGCCCGGGCACGCCCAGGCACGTCTGCCTGACAAGCCCGACCCACTATCGACCCTATGGCCATCCCACAAAAAATCCCATCCGGCTCATCGCTCTAAATCCTAGCTCACTCACACTTTCCTCTCTCGCTCCGTCCTCACCTCTTCCCGCATCGATTATAATCGAATCCGGCGCAATGTCGAGCTCCGGCAGCCGCTCCAACTCCGAGCTGGATCCAGACTTTGAGTTGGCCCTCCGCATCCCCTTGGAGCGGTCCAAGGTGGAGACCGGGGGCAGCTCCGGATCTGTAGCGTCGGCGAAGACGCAGCTCCCCCGCCGGTGCAGCTCGGACGCCGGCGCTGACCCCTCCCGACCCGTGCACAGCTCCGATAGGCCTACGCAATCCGCGCCTCTCCTACGCCATCCCCTGCCCGCGCCGGCTGCTGCTTCCCCATGTGGGCAGTGGTGGGTGCTTGTGCCCACCCCGCTGGCCAGAACGTGCACATTGAAATCAGAGGCGCGCTCCGGATTGCCATTGAGCAGTTCGAGCGCGAGTTTATGTGAATTATGTGAACTTTGGCGATCTTTTGGAGATCCATTGATGATATTTTGGTGATTAGAATGTGCCTTCTATGTCCAGTTCTATGTCTGTTTGATGATCTATGCTGTTTAGTTCTACATTGCATGCTTAGTATGGATATGAGGTACCGGATTAGATTCACGGATGTGGACGACGGAATTTAAGGAGTGCCCGGTCAGTGTCTGCAGACGCGTCCATGGGCGTTTGAGGGACCGGATTTGCAGGTCGCGGCGGTAGATGCTCTAAGGCTCATAAATGAGTAAGATCTTGGCACACGACGGTGTAAGAGATCAACCGATGTGCAAAACGATGATTTTAGTTGTTAAGATTACTTACGGATTTAAATACTCATGCATACCATAATAGCATCTTCAATAGATGATGTAGATGTATAAGTAACTAATTTTAACATCTCCGAGGCCTAAAAACCACAACTCCAACACATGATGTAGATGTAAAAAAAATTACATCACCTTCTCCGTGATGATGTAAAACAGCAGGTCGCACACGAACACCCAACTGTCTAAACTGAAAGCTTCACCTGCCTGCCCGCCGCCGCCAATTTTTGACCAGAAACGCCGCGGCCGCCGCCGGCCCGTCCATCCCTGATCCCACCGCCCATCACTGTCGTAGCCGCTGCAGCCGTCGCCGATTCGATTCCGCCCCGCCGACGACTGCGTGAACGATTTGGATATTCGCCGGAGCTCCGGCAGCGGTAATGGCTGTAGAAGCTCTCGGCCACCTACTGGTAGCAGCTACCAGCCACCAGAGCTAAAAAGGGGCAGCCGCTCGACCACCACAACCGACCGAGCTGAGGGTTTCTCGGTTGTTGCTGCCGTCAGCCGCCGCCGCTCGCGGAGTCCTCCGGCAGCCACGCGGCTATCTGCAGCAGCCCCCACCCGCCAGCTGCAGTCTAGAGCCTTCGCGCATGCTTCGACCATCGCCAGCCGATTTCTTCCACCTTGTCCACAACGTGTTTGAGCAATGTCCTCCAAGGTAAAAAATCATGCAAACTAGGAGTTTTTCTAACCGGGCATGAAGATGTAGTTTGACGGTGACTTCCGCGTCATAGATGAGCTCGTGATCGAGACTCCACTTTCGTGGACGATTCCTCGTCGAATGAGGAGTTTGATTTGACCGAAGAAGAGGACATTGCTATGCTAGTGGCGATGCATAATAGGAATAAGTTCGAGCACGGCGGTTCCGTGTTTGGCCATGAGTTCATGCGGAGAGAACGGGTTGAGACGCACGAGAGGTTGATGCACAAATATTTTGGTACACCACCCGTTTCCATAGAGGTACTTTCGTGGCTAGTTCATGATGTCCAAAGATGTGTTCATCCACATATGCAATTCCGTGAAGTAGCATGATCGATCCTTCCAGAGAGAATGAATTGTTCCAGTTTGCATGGAAATAGCACCGAGTAGAAGGTCACTGCCACTTTGCGCATGATGGCCTATGGTGTTTCGGCATATTACATTGATGATAATTTGGTGATGGCAGAGAGCACTTCTATCTTTTATGTCAAACAATTGGCAAATACTATGGTAGAAGTGTTTGTTCCATATTACTTGAGACCACCCAAGGTTGAGGACACTCAGAGGCTTTTGGAGATGAATAAACTCCGGGTTTTCCAGGTATGCTTGGTTCCATCGATTGCATGCACTAAAAGTGGAAGAATTGTAATAAAGCATGGCATGAACAGTTCAAGGGACGCTCGAAGGATGCCACCATAATACTTGAGGCTGTTGCCGATAAGAAACATGCATTTGACATTCATATTTTGGGACGCCTGGGTCTTGCAACAATATCAATGTGCTCGACCGGTCACTTCTTTTTCCCAAGTTAGCCAATCGAGAAGCTCCACTGGTGACCTTTGAAGTAAATGACCGCAGATACAACTATGGATGCTACCTTGTGGATGGGATCTACCCAAGGTGGAGTGCTTTTGTCAAGCCAACCAAACCTTTGGGGCAGGTAAGAAAGAACTCTACTTTCACAATGCTCAACCAACACCTAGGAAAGATGTTGAGTGGGCATTTGGAATTTTTCAATCTCAATTTGCTATTGTACGAGGAATGTCTAGATTCTGAGATAAAAAAAACTTTGGTACATCATGACTGCTTGTGTGATGATGCATAGCATGATCATTGAGAATGACCATGGAAAGGATTTGGATTACACCTTCTATGATTCATGGGCATACACGTTATGCCAATGAGAAAAAAGGAGCGAATCAGACGTTTCATGAAGGTGTACAACGAAATTAGAGATTCCGATACACACAATGAACTTCAAAAAGACTTGATGGAGGAGTACAGAAAATGGCATGCATGGCGAAAGCAGGGGCGGATCCAGCCCAGCCCAGCGCCCCGGGCCCCCTTCGTGAACTACAATACTTTTGCTACAGTATACAAAGGAACTGGGCCTCACGCCCCGGGCCTGAGGCCTAGATCCGCCACTGGGCGAAAGAACCGCCTAGTTTCATTAATTGTTAGTTCTATTGTGCAAGAACTTTGTTGTATTTGTGTTACATTTGATGTTGTGGATTTGATGAATTACGTAATAATTGGATATTGTGGGTAGTTGAAACATTAAGTTTTAATTGGGGACGCTTTTATTTCAAATTGTGCGGCTAGGGTGCTATGTACAGCGGCCGAACTGCCACTGTACAATGGCTGGCGCGCGGCCATTAGCTGTTTTTAGATCATAAAAAATTATAACTGTTGGAGTTGGAACTTTTTTAGAGATGTAAAAAGTAATTTTTGATGATATAAATTATACAACACCCATTTTTACATCTTTAAATTTACATTATCTATTAGAGATGCTCTAAATAAGACATGACATAAATGTATAGATCGCAGGGACGACAAGCACTAAATATGACGAAACAAGATAGCTATGGTACGTGCCCCCGTGCTTCCTTCCAAACCTCTCCGGCACTAGGATCTCCAGCTTGTTGGGCCAGCGTCATTCATGTCGTGGATCCACACGCCGTACGTACGTACTCACCAGCACCTGTACGTGCCACTGCAGCCAGACGTACGATGACTAGCATTTGGATTGATATGCTACAATGAATAAAAACTGGCGCTGCTGCTTGACGTACACCTCCATTCAAAAGTTGGAGCTGCACCTGTACGACCACTGCCGCGCGTACGTGCGTCGACTATTTACTGTTTGCCTTGAGCTCCATGCCACACGTAGCCAGTTTGTGTACGTACGTACGTGCGTGCGTGCATGTGGGGGTGCCACTGCTGGAGATAGACTGTGCATGTGGATGTGAATAATAAAAGCCCGACCAAACTTCTTTTCCTCTGGTGCTGCATTCAAGCCAGTGGCCCAAAACGCATGAGATTTGGCCGCCACAAGTTGTAGCCTTGTAGGGCCGCAAGTACGCACGACCGAAACGGTGCACTGTTGCACTTGCACTGCACCCTCTCTCGTGGCAACGAGACCATCCACATGCCCACGCCCAGAGAAAAGGAGATAGGGAGAGCAGCGCACAGCTCGCTGGAGATGGACATGCACGGCCGACCTGCTGGCTGCTGCTGTGCCGAGCCGTCCACGAAATCTATCTATCTGCGGCAGAGCGAGGGAGGGAGGCGGCAAGAGCACGTGAAGGATGAATTCGTGCAGCCAGCCGCGGCGTCTAGCTCTATCCATGGACGTACGCGACTGGCAGCTGGCTGCATGCATGCATGCATGGAGACGACGGAGCCAGCGGCGGTGTGCCGTGCGCGCGCGTGCCTGGTGTCAGCGAGCGACAGTCCGCCGGGCAAGGAGAAAAGTTGCCGCCGCGCGCCACGACGACGACGACGACGGCGACCCGAGCTGAGCCGGCCAGACGATCGCCTGCATGCTGCCGCCGCTCAATCCCATCCTCCATCCCTCCAGTCCAGACGATCACCTGCTGCCGCCATCTACCCATCCATCCGTCTACAGAGCTCTCGTGCGCGCATGCGGCCGGTGGCTCGTACAGTCTCCATCCTTAAAACCACGTCCATTTATATCTACCCCCGGCCGCACAGTGCTCGCGGTGGCGCGCGTCTGCTCACGCGTCCCGGCCTCGATCGACCTATCGATCGGCAGCTGCAGGCCGTCAGCCATGGCCGGCTCCGCTTTGGACGCGCTGTTCCCGAGGAAGGCCGGCAGCCGTCACTGTGGCTGACACTGGCTTATCCCATCCCTGTCCGCCGCACTGTTCTCTCTTCACTGTTCGGCCGTGTTATTACTGGTACTCGCTTCACTGGAGCGTGTCAGCGCGTGTACGTGGGTCAAGCTGCTCGTATGCATGGATGAATATGTGTTGTTCGCTACATATAGGCCCTTGTAAAGTGCTCCAATCCATCCATCCATCGCTTCATGCTATGGACTGCTAGCTCCGGGATAGGGTCACCAAGGAGGACACCTCGCAAGAACGTGTATGTGCACTGGATTCGGCCGTGCTCCATCAACTTTTGAATGGAAAAGTTACTGCCTTATTTTAGTTGAAAGGAGAAGTTACTGCTAGGATGCTGACATGTTTACAAAGGGAATCTTGTATTTTATTAAAATCAAGCCATGCCCCCAGTTTATTGGGATTATGGTATGGAACTAAGTTGCTGATACAAAACAAAGTTTCAGCAAGTTTTTGGATGTGAAACTATGCATCATCAAGCTTGGCCAACTTGACATGATGTTTTTTATCACCTAAGAACTTCGAGGTTTGCTCTTTTTAGAAAAAATCAATATGCACACACTACACTGTGGAGAGGAGGCAGTACTTTTAAGCATTTTGTATACTCCTCCAATTTTTACAAGAAAAAAATGGACAGTTGGAAATGATCTCAATTTTTACAATTTGTGGCTCGTTTTACCATTTGAGTAACTGTTATTTATTCATGGTTATTTCTTCATAGGAGATTATAAAATAAGTTCAACGCAACACTATCCAATCTTCAACCACAAACCTAAGCCTAATAATGTGTACAAAAGGTTGTTCTTTCTAGAAAGTTTGAGCCAATGGGAAATTTCTGATGGAATATATGAATCACCGAAAAGAATTAAGAGGTATAACAACACGTGTCACAACCCATGTAGGTAAATTTCTTACACATAAACCATAATTTTTAAATATAAATCTGACGATCCAAAGATACCCCAAAAGTATCAATATTATAATTTTTTATCTGGTTAAGAAAGGACTATTTGGGTGTTACTATTTTCGCGAAATAGTGACAGTCTCACTGGGAAAAATGTTTCTTAGGTTTCATGTTGTTGCTACAGTATTCGGCTTCCAAGGACTTGATGTAGTGTAGTGAGAGTTGCAAGGTCGTGGGTGTGATAGGTGCCAAAGATGCATGACACATATCATCGTGTTGTAACGACAAGGATGTAGTAGGGTCCATGTCTCTATGTTTTAACTGTCTTAGTACTTGGATTATTGGCTAGCACACACGGTAAAAGATGAAGTACCAAGAACAACACCATTTTATTACATAATGAATGGATCCAGAGTTTCAGTATTATACCATAAAATAAAATAAAAACTCAAAAGTCCCTCAAAGTCATAGGGAAATTGAGTGCAAACTTGACCCTAAATGGACCTTCTTTAGTCGTCGTTGATAGTGTCTGCAACATGACAAGTTGCAGGTAAGCACATGGAACGCACTTGCAAGTTACACCAAAATGATAACATAATTAGAATTATATGCAAAGGAATGTCAAAGAGTGACTAAGACTATTTGCATAAAGGTAGTTTCATAGGGTGCTTATATAAGGGTATTGTCTTGCGCGAGGAGCAGGAATCAGATCAAATTTTGAACGAATTTAGTTACGCTTTCAACTAGAACATTCTGTTTGTTGATATTTGGGGATTTGCATGCAGAGCAAGAAGAAGCTGGCATGGGCCTGGGTTGTGAGCAAAAGGGAAAAGGAGTGCGGTGGCTGACAAGGGGTCCGAGCTCAGAAGAATGCCGGAACATGCGTTAGTTGGGCCTATGCTGACAAGGACGAGCAAGCTTTGGGTGAAGTTATCAGGCCACTCAATTCCACCATGGAAAAATAGAGTAATATAAAATATTTTTATCCATAAGTTTATAAATGGCATAATAATGTATTATTATTCTTTAATATCTATAAAAAATAGAAATATATATAGAGCATAGAAAAATATGTCCATCCCAATTGCAAAATTTAATTTTTTTCAAACCTTAATATGTAACATACCAATCCCCTAAAATAATTTTAGGGCTTTGATAATTTTGCTAACCATTTTTATGACCTGAAATGCATAAAGTTAATATTTAAAGCATTTCTAATTAACTCAATATTGTGAACAAGTCATATTATATTCTCTCTTTTTCTTTCCTTTGGATTTTTTGAAATAGTCCTAAATATTACATAGTCCAAGTGTGCTTATAAATCCTTATCTAAATGTTCGGAACTTAATAATTTGAGAAGTCATAATATCTCCTCTCACTTCTTTGCACATCCAATTGGAAAATATCCAAATGGCTCAAAAGAGAATCAAATGAGACCAACTAAATAATTTCCTTGACTTTATGGAAGTCGTTTTATCCCCTTTCTTTTGAAAAAAAAAAACAGTAGCTCCCGAAAAAAAACTTGAACTTGAATTAGTTTATTATTTTGGATGGTTAGGTTTGTCCACTCCTTAGATAGGTGTCAAACTAGATTGAGAAAACTTTGAACAAGTCCTCCAAGAGGTTTTACTTTGTATTGTATGCAAAGGAATGTCAAAGAGTGACTAAGTCTGTTTGCATAAAGCCAGTTTCATAGGGTGCTTATATAGGGGTACTGTCTTGTGCGAGGAGCACGAATCAGATCAAAATTTGAACAAATTTAGTTATGGTTCAACCAAAACATTCTGTTTGTTGGGGATTTACATGCAGAGCAAGAAGAAGCTGGCATGGGCCTGGGTTTTCAGTGAAAGGGAAAAGGAGTGCGGTTGCTGAGAAGGGGTCTGAGCTCAGGAGAATGCGGGAAAATGCGTCGGTTGTGCATGTGCTAACAAGGATGAGAAAGCTTTGGGTGAAGTTATCAGGCCAAACAATTCCGCCCAGGGAAAAAATAGAGTAATATAAAATAATTTATTATCCAAAATATATCTAGAAATTTGTAAATTCCATAATAATTGCATGATTTATTCTCAAATATCCATAAAAATGAGCCTTGAAAAATATGTCCAGCCCAATTGCAAAAGTAATAACTATTTTATTTTTAAAAAACTTAGTACGTAACTTACTAATTCCTATAAAATACTTTTAGGGCTTTGATAATTCCGCTAAACATTTTTTACGACCAGAAATACATAAAGTTATTTAAAGCGTTTCAAACTCAATATTTTGAACAGGTCATATTATCTTCTCTCTTTTCCTTTTCTTTGGATTTTTGGAAATAGTCCTAAATATTACATAGTCCAAGTATGCTTACAAATCATTATTTAAATGTTCCCAACATAATAATTTGAGAACTCATAATATCTCCTCTCACTTCTTTTCACATCACATTTGGAAAATATCCAAATGGCTCAGAAGAGAATCAAATGAGTCCAACTAAATAATTTCCTTGACATTAGGAAAGTCATTTTATTCCCTTTCTTTTGGAAAAAAATTAGTACCTCTCTAAAAAAGATTGAACTTGAATCGGTTTATTTATTTTGGATAGTCTGGTTTGTCCATTCCTTAGATAGGTGTCAAAACTAGATTGAGAAAACTTTTAACAAGTCCTCTAAAAGGTTTTACTTACTATTATATGCAAAGAAATGTCAAAGAGTGAATAAGTCTGTTTGCATGAAGCCAGTTTCATAGGGTGCTTATATAGGGGTACTTTCTTGCGCGAGGAGCACGGACCAGATCAGATTTTGAACGACTTTAGTTACGCTTGCAACCAGAACGTTATGTTTGTTGAGATTTTGGAGTTTGCATGCAGAGTAAGGCTGGAACGGGTCTTAGTTGTTAGTGAAATGGACAAGGAGTGCGGCGACTGACAAGGGGTCCAAGCTTAGGAGAATGCGGGAACGTGCGTCGGTTTGGCCTTTGTTGACAAGGATGAGCAAGCTTTGGGTGAAGTTATCGGGCGAAACAATTCTGCCCATGGGAAAATAGAGTAATGTAAAATAATTTCTCATCTAAAATATATCCAAAAATTTATAAATGGCATAATAATCGCATGATTTATCCTTAAATATTCATAAAAACTAGAAATACATATAGAGTAGAAAAATATGTGCAACCCAATTGCAAAAATAAAAAATAATTTATTTAAAAAAACTTAATATGTAACTTACTAATTCCCCCCTAAAATACTTTCGGGCCTTTGATAATTCCAATAAACGTTTTTCACGACTAGGAATGCATAAAGTTAATATTAAAGCATTCACATCTCAATATTTTGAACAAGTCATATTATCTTCTCTCTTTTTCTTTTCTTTGGATTTTAGAAAATTTTCCTAAATATTACATAGTCCAAGTATGCTTATAAATCCTTCTTTAAATGGTCCCAACTTAATAATTTGAGAAGTCATAATATCTCCTCTCTTTTCTTTGCATGCCAATTGGAAAATGTCCAAATGGCTCAAAAGAGAATCAAATAAGTCCAACTAAATAATTTCCTTGACTTTAGGAGACTCATTTTATTCCCTTTCTTTTGGAAAAAAGTATTAGCTCATAAAAAAGTTTGAACTTTAATCTGTTTATTTATTTTGGACAATAAGGTTTGCCCACTTCTTAAATAGGTGTCAAAACTAGATTGAGG
This sequence comes from Aegilops umbellulata, assembly GCA_032464435.1. Taxonomy (NCBI): domain Eukaryota; kingdom Viridiplantae; phylum Streptophyta; class Magnoliopsida; order Poales; family Poaceae; genus Aegilops; species Aegilops umbellulata. Next base: position 424,390,405 of record CP136059.1, read on the forward strand.
AAACTTCAACAAGTCCTCTAAAAGGTTTGAGATCCTTAAGAAACATTATCTTAATAATATGTAATAACATTCTAGTTTTTCAATCTGGCCTTTAGAATTAAAACAAGCTGGTATGAGGTCTTGTCGTTATGTCTATATATTTGTGCTTGGGATCGTCGTGATCTTAATTTATTCTCTGGAAGACAGTCGTTAAGATGTGCTTGGGATGTGATGATGTGTCCAAATTATGTATTGACCGTTGTGCGACTTGCATCAAGAATCAGTTGTCCAACCGTAGACCGTTACCGTCTCACGGGTTCTCGTCGGTTATTAAGAATAAAAATTTGTACAAAAATATTGGGTGTTCAATGACTACGCCTTCATTGATCCCCAATGATTGACTTTCCGGTATCATGCTAAACCTTTCTATCACTGGTGTTCAAAATTGTGTGTCACGTTCTCCTTGCTCCATACCTCCTCCTCGATCGATCTTTGGGGTCTTGGGTACCTGTAGGGCCACAGATTGAGAAACAGGGAAGAGACAACTCTGTTGCAATCAATCACATAAATGATGTTAATTATTCAAAGTCATTTCATCGATCCCTTGTACAATTACGTTGGATTGCAAGGCTATGCGTAAACCAATTGCCTTACCGAATTACTCCCAAATGACAATCGAATCGCAAGAAGAAATCATTGAAGAAGACATAAATAGGAATGATTTATTGATAATATGCCTTACAATGGTTCTCGGATGAAAGGATCGACATGGCAGACAGGAGGAGGGGGGATTGAATAGGCAACTACCAATTTTTAGCTTTTTCTTAACAAATTAGGTTTAGCAACACATAGGTTGTCTAGAAATGCAACTAGGTGGACAACCTATATGATGCTAGCAACAACAACACAAGCAAGCAAGCAAGAGATACAACACAAGTAAAGCTTGCACATAGTAAAGGGAGGAAGTAACCACAAGTGGAGCCAGTGGAGACAAGGATGTGTTACCGAAGTTCCTTCCCTTTGAGGGGAAGTATGTCTCCATTGGAGCGGTGTGGAGGCACAATGCTCCCCAAGAAGCCACTAGGGCCACCGTATTCTCCTCACGCCCTCGCACAATGCAAGATGCTATGATTCCACTAGTGGTGCCCTTGAAGGCGGCAATCGGACCTTTACAACCAAGGTTAGGGCAATCTCCACAACTGAATTGGAGGCTCCGAACAACACCATGAAGCTTCACCACAATGGAATGTGGCTTCGAGGTTACCTCAACCGTCTAGGGTGCTCAAACACCCAAGAGTAACAAGATCCGCAAGGGATTAGTGGAGGATTCAAATTTCTCTTGGTGGAAGTGTAGATCTAGGCCTTTGACACGTCTCCGTCGTATCTACTTTTCCAAACACTTTTGCCCTTGTTTTGGACTCTAACTTGCATGATTTGAGTGGAACTAACCCGGACTAACACTGTTTTCAGCAGACTTTCCATGGTGTTATTTATGTGCAGAAACAAACGTTCTCGGAATGACTTGAAACTCCACGGAACTTATTTTTGGAAAATATAAAAAATACTGGAAGAAGAATCCACGTCAGGGGGGCCTCCACCTGTCCACGAGGGTGGGGGCGCGCCCCCTGCCTCGTGGGCCCCCTGACGCTCCACCGACCTCAACTCCAACTCCATATGTTCATGTTCGGGGAGAAAAAATCAGAGAGAAGGATTCATCGCGTTTTACAATACGGAGCCGCCGCCAAGCCCTAAGACCTCTCGGGAGGGCTGATCTGAAGTCCGTTCGGGGCTCCGAAGAGGGGAATCCGTCGCCATCGTCATCATCAACTATCCTCCATCACCAATTTCATGATTCTCACCGCCGTGCGTGAGTAATTCCATCATAGGATTGCTAGACGGGATGAGATCTATCATGTAATCGAGTTAGTTTTGTTAGGGTTTGATCCCTAGTATCCACTATGTTCTGAGATTGATGTTGCTATGACTTTGCTATGCTTAATGCTTGTCACTAGGGCCCGAGTGCCATGATTTCAGATCTGAACCTATTATGTTTTCATGAACATATGTGAGTTCTTGATCCTATCTTGCAAGTCTATAGTCACCTACTATGTGTTATGATCCGGCAACCCCGAAGTGACAATAATCGGGACCACTCCCGGTGATGACCATAGTTTGAGGAGTTCATGTATTCATTATGTGTTAATGCTTTGGTCTGGTACTCTATTAAAAGGAGGCCTTAATATCCCTTAGTTTCCATTAGGATCCCGCTTCTACGGGAGGGTAGGACAAAAGATGTCATGCAAGTTTCTGTGTCACCCTATGTTATGACTGTTACATGATGAACCGCATCTGGCATAATTCTCCATCACCGATCCAATGCCTATGAGCTTTTCACATACTGTTCTTCGCTTATTTACGTTCTTCGCTTATTTACTTTTCCGTTGCTACTGTTACAATCACTACAAAACCCAAAAATATTACTTTTGCTATCGTTACCGTTACTTCCATATTACTTTGCTACTAAATACTTTGCTGCAGATACTAAGTTATCCAGGTGTGGTTGAATTGACAACTCAACTGCTAATACTTGAGAATATTCTTTGGCTCCCCTTGTGTCGAATCAACAAATTTGGGTTGAATACTCTACCCTCGAAAACTGTTGCGATCCCCTATACTTGTGGGTGATCAACCTTCTAAACCAACCTCGAGGAAATCAACAAGTTTGATTGGCTAGGGAGAGAGATCAGGCAAGAATGAGCTGTTGAGCACCAATGGAGCTTAGGGGAGGAAGAGGTGAGTCCACTTGTATGGCAGACTGTTATGCCCCTTCAGCCCGTGCAAAAGCGGTAGTACTGCTCGGGCTAGAAGTACTTCCGCTAGCACGAAAGTTCCAGCAATGGCGTTCAATTGAACAAGTCAGGGAGGTGGTAGTACTGCCAGAGCGGTACTACCGTGTACTGTTGAGCAACCAGTGGGATTAGCGGTGCTAGAGAAGGAGAGTGCGGTAGTGCCACCCAGATACTACTGTTGGCTACTGCGGATGTACTTCCGCTAGAAGGACAGAGCAGTCTAGAGGACTAAAAGTAAGTGGTACTCCTAGCGGTAGAGGAGGGACCGTAGTTCCGTCGGGGCGGTACTACCGCTTCCATAGGGGCGGCACTTCCGCTTAACAGATAGATGTCCGGTAAATATGCGGTAGTGGGGTGGTAGACAGACCCGTAGTACCGCCTGAGCGATACTACCGCGTTGAACTACCGCCCTACTACCACTCATTTACAGAGCACTAAAATAGGCGGAAGTCCTAGTAGCACTGAACTGCGGCAGTATCGCTGCAGCGGTACTACCGCTTATGTGCCTCAAGACAACCCATGCACAAAGAAGGACAAGCTCCAGTGCCGGGAAGGAAAGAGGGTGCAAAAAGACTACGTACGTGTTGGTTCCACCCAAACCTTTCCAAAGGGGATCCCCTCTTAATAGTACGATGATCCTATAACTCAAATCCACCAAAAATGAAACATAAGAAAACAACCATCTTCGCAATATCTCCGAGGGGTACGAATCATCTTGTGCCATATGATAGATTCTCTGAAATGCTCAATGCACATGATTAATCCGTAAAAGTATTGCCATCAATCACCAAAACCACTAAGGGAGAAATATGCCCTAACAGTCTCCCCCTTTTTGGTGGATTGATGACAACACGGGATTTGCACAACGATAGAACAAAATAATATGCAACCCCAACATCTGCAAAATTTAGACGCCCCCTAGATGTGTGCACTAATTAAGTATGCCTTTGGAATGCAAATCACACATACTAGGATCAAGCCCCCGTAATACTTTATAGACCGGCAACACTTGCATCAACAATACATGAGAGTTAAGCATGTATGCAAGGAAATAGGGTGTGAGCATAAAGGTAGGGCTCACGATAGATAACATCTCACAAGCTAATAAGGTACTTGACATGAAGACAAGGTTAGGGTAGCATATGTCTCACACCATATGATAGCTACTTAAGGTTACACACACAAACTAAGGCAAATCAAACAAGAAAGAGTTCATGAGAGAACAAGAGCAACGACAAATAAGACACACTCGTGACTCGGCAAATCCCTGAGCTCTCTCCCCTTTGGCATCGAGACACCAAAAGGGCCAAGAGCACTAAACTGGTCCAAGGTGGTAGAGATGCTCCAGAACATCACCATATGATAGGTACTTAAGCTTCCACACACAAACTAAAGCGAAGCAGACCAGAAAGAGTTCACGAGAGAATGAAAGCAATGATAAAGAAGACACACTTGTGACTCGGCAAATCCCTAAGATCTCTCCACCTTTGGCATCGAGACACCAAAAGGGCAAAGAGCACTAAACTGGTCCAAGGTGGTAGAGATGCTCCAAAACATCATTAGTACTCCTCATGTTCATCAGACTCCTCGTGCTCATCAGACTCTTCCACTACCTCAGGAAAACGCTCGACCTCCGGATCTGAACACTGGCAATGCTGCGAGGTCCATGTCTCCTCATCTGTGATCCTCTCCTTAGAGCCACTATCAACCTCCAGGCCTAGGTGCCTCTTCATGATCTTGTCACGCGAGCAAGCTTTCTTCTCAGCCATGTGAGCCCTATATTGTCCCTTGGCCTGTATGTAGGAGAGCTTCTTCATATTTGACTTGAGCTTGGATGCCCAAGAGGGTTCTTTTTCGGGAGAGGGAACAAACTCATAATCAGGCTCAGGATCATCATCAGAGTCAATGGGGGGCAATCTCCTCGTTGGTGGCAGTAGGTGCAGTACCCCAGTTCTCCTTCTGCCTCAGCTCCAGAACACCATGGGACACCATATGCTTAGTGGGAAGGCACTCCTCTTGGAATTCAGCAGCCCATGTCTTGTCAATCAACTTAAATAGGCAGGGGCCATAAATGGGCACCTTCTAGTCAAGCATAGCAGAACGAAGCTCACGCCACATAATATGAGAGATATCCAAAGTAGAGTTCCTGCCCTTCTCCTTGATGCACAACAGAAGCATATCCACCAGATATGAGTGTACCTAATCCAGGCTGCCAATGCAAGGGAAAAGGGTGTTGCAAAAGATGTGGCGCATGATGTCCAAGAACTGAATAAGGTTAGTGCCAGTGGCACCCTTGGCAGTAGTTACAGTCCTGGAGTAACGAATTAGCTTAGACTTGTGCTGAGAAGTTGTCTCCTTGTGAGGTCGGAGACCAACAGGGTTGTCTTCTCCCTCATCAGCAATGCCCATACAATCCATGAATGTCTTCCATTCAACCTTCAGTCTCCTCCCACCAGTCATCCAAGACATGGATCTAACCCCATCAGAATGGAGGTGAATAGTGACATAGAGTTGAGCCGCAATCTCGGGATGGAAATCCTTGTTGAAGATGATGATCGGAATGAGACCCCATTGCTGACAAAGTGCAAGAGCTTCTCCAAAGTAGGCATGATCTTTCTCCATGTGAGGGGTGTCGATAGACTTGACAGTCACAAACAGGTTCTTCTTGCCCTTCAGAATGTCCACATAGATCAGTGATTGCTCCTTGGTCTAGAACGGACGACCAATAAGAGCCTCATCCTGAGGATCGTGATATGGGTTGCCAAGACGGAAAGCAAAAAACTGCTTGTGAGGCATCTCATCCGGAGGGGTAGTCTTCTCCTTTTGCTTATTAGCGGTCTTCTTCACTTGTTACCTTGGAGGCCCACTGGAACTGGCTCGAGCCTCATCTAAGGTACGACAACGCTTGGAGCCACCATAACGATATGGGTTCTTGCGACATGCTTGATGAGCTAGCGGAGCTACCACCACCTGGAATCCGCAACACAGAGCAAGGAAAAAGTAGGTGTAAAGCCATTGCATAAGCCAAGAGACAAAAGATGAGCATAGATGACAGTGTAGAAATTCTGAAACATCAGGTCATAGCAGTAGTACCGCTCCCAGCAGCGGTGTACCGCCGTAGACAAGTGGTAGTACCGCTGGAGACGAATGGTAGTACCAACAAGCGGTGTTACAATGCACAACCCAGCAGTAGTACTGCCCACCCTACAGGGGTACAACCGTGGCGTGGATCTGGTAGTACAGGTGAAGTGGAAGTTCAAACTTTCAGTAAAGCAGAACTATACTCCTATCTAGCAGTCATCCCGCATCCTACTCATGCCTAGATTTAGCCAAAAATCTACGAACACCAGATGCATTGTCCTAGAACCAAGATTCAAAAAATAGAACCGTATGATACGTCTCCAACGTATCTATAATTTTTTATTGTTCCATGTTGTTATATTATCATTCTTGGATGTTTTACAATCATTTTATAGCAACCTTATATCTTTTTTTGGGACTAACCTATTGACATAGTGCCTAGTGTCAGTTGCTATTTTTTGCTATTTTTTACTTCGCATAATATCCCTATCAAACAGAGTCCAAGCACAGCAAAAAAAATTGGAGATTTTTTTGGACCAGAAGACAACTTGGGAGCCAATGAAGCACCAGAGGGGAGGCCCATGGGACCCACAGGACACAGGGCACGCCAGAGGGCCCTGGCGTGCTCTGATGGGTTGTGGGCCCACGGAGGTCCTCTCCACTACCTCTCAGCTCTGTAAATACCCAAATATTCCAGAAACCCTAGGGGAGTCGACAATACAAAATTCCAGCCACCGCAAGTTCCAGAACCACGAGATCCAATCTAGAGCCCTATTCCGACACTCTGCCGAAGGGGAACACGATCACGAAGGGGTTCATCATCCTCATTGGTGCTCCTCCGATGATGCGTAAGTAGTTCACCATAGACCAACGGGTCCGCAGGCAGTAGCTAGATGTCTTATTCTCTCTTTTTGATTCTCAATACAATGTTCTCTTAGATATCTATTTGGTGTAATGAATTTTATGGTGTGTTTGTTGGGATCTGATGAAGTTCGAGTTTATGATCAGATCTATATCCATGTATATTATTTGACTCTTCTTTGATCTCTTAAATGCATGATTATTTATAGCCTCGTATTTCTTCTTCAAATCTTTGGTTTAGTTAGGCCAACTAGATCGATTTTTCTTGCAATGGGAAGAGGTGCTTTGTGATGTGTTCGATCTTGCAGTGTCCTCACCCAGTGACAGAAGGGGTAGCGAGGCACGCATGTATCATTGCTATTAAGGATAAAAATATGGGGTCTATAGCTACATGAATAGATCTTGTCTACATTATGACATCGTTATTATTGCATTACTCCATTTCTCCATGAACTTAATACACTAGATGCATGCTGGATAGCAGTCGATGTGTGGAGTAATAGTAGTAGATGAAGAATCGTTTCGGTCTACTAATCTTGGACGTGATGCCTATATTCATGATCATTGCCTTGGATATCGTCATAATTTTTTGTTCTTCTATCAATTTCCAACGGTAATTTGTTTACCCACCGTATGCTATTTTCTCGAGAAAAGCCACTAGTGAAATCTATGGCCCCCAGGTCTATCTTTTATCATATTGTTTTCAGATCTATCTTTTATCATATTTGTTTTCAGATCTATTATTCCAAAAACCAAAAAATACCTTGCTGCACTTTTTCTTTACTTATTTTATTTCGTGTTCTACCCAGATCTATTTATCCAATCTCATACTATCTAATTATCTCTTTTATCATGGAGGGATTGACAACCCCTGTTACGCGTCAGGTTGCAAGTATTTGTTCTTTGTGTGCAGGTACCGTTTACATAGTGTTGCTTCGTTCTCCTACTAGATTGATACCTTGGTTTCACAACTGAGGGAAATACTTACCATAGTTGTGCTGCATCATCCCTTCCTCTTTGGGGAAATACCAACGCAGTCTCAAGCCAAGTCAAAGGAATTTCTGGCGCCGTTGCCGGGGAGACATCATCAACATCTATCAGGTTCCTAATCACAAATCGCATCTCCTTGCAATTTACATTATTTGCCATTTGCCTCTCGTTTTCATCTCCCCCGCTTCACAAAAAAATTGCCTTCTTGATTTTCCTTCTTTTTCATTCGCCTTTTTCTCGTCAGATCTATTTTTTGCTTGCAATTTTGTTTGTGTAGTCATGATGTCTCAAGAAAATACCAAATTGTGTGATTTTTCCAATACCAATAATAATGATTCTATTAGTACTCTGATTGCTCCTCCCGCATGATATAAATTCCGCTTTGTTGAATCTTGTTATGAAAGATCAATTTTCTGGTACTCCTGTTGAGGATGCCGCATCCCATGTAAACAAATTCATAGAATTGTGATATGCAAAAGAAAATTGATGTGGACAATGGTATTGTGAAGTTAAAATTATTTCCTTCCGCTGTGCGGGATCGTGCAAAAATTTCCACCCAAGGTTGATGATATGTCTAGAATCACTGATAGAATTTCCCATGATGTAGGAAATCTCAAGATTAAAAGATTTCCATCCAAGGTTGATGTCAATGAATCAATTAAAGCCTTAGATATTCCTATGGATGAAAGTAAGAAAAGAACCGCTATGCTTAGAGCTAAAAGAGAATTTTTAGAAAGAGCGTTTTCTACTGATTGCTTTCATAGAAATGATGAAGATATCAAAATGATTGGTGTTTCTTCTATTGATTCTTTGTTTAGTAAGATTGAAATTAATGATAAAGGTACTGAAGAAGAGTCAACTTTAGCTAGAAGGCGTCTCAAAGATTCGTAGCGTGAAAATCTTGATGATTTTTTTTTGCTAAAAGTGGGTTTGGAGAGGTCAAAACTTTAACTAGTGATGTGTCCACTCTTTTGGATTAAAAATATTTTGATTATGATAGTTGCTCTTTGATTGAATGTATTTATTTGTTGCAATACATGATAAATTTATCCCATGCCTATGAACAAAATAAAGCTTTTACTAAACATATTGTGGATTCCATGATGAAACCTTTAGAAGAAAAATTGGAGTTAGAGATTTCAATTCCTAGAAAATTATATGATGAATGGGAACCTACCATTAAAGTCAAGATCAAAAATTATGAGTGCTTTGCTTTATGTGATTTGGGTGCTAGTGTTTCCACAATTCCGAAATATCTTTGTGATGTGCTTGGTCTTACCAATATTGAAGAATGTTCTCTTAATGTGAATGGAAAGTTAATGCTTTATTTGAGCTGAAAGGAAAAGTTATTGCTAGGATGCTGACATGTTTACAATCGAAATCTTGTGTTTTATTTAAATTAACCCATACTCATGTTTATTGGCATTTCACTATGAGTTTTAGCAAGTTTTTTATATGAAACTATGCATCAGCAAGTTTTCAGCCAATTTTGACATGTTTTTTATCACCTAAAAAACTACGAGGTTTGACTCTTAGAAAAATCAATATGCGCTATGGAATGGATACATTATCTGCAATCGCTACAACCTAATCATTATGCCGATGTAGTGATACACAAAGCTTTTATGTATTCATGAAATAAAATAATATAAAATAAAATGGAGGTAGTACTGTTTGATCGTTATTTTATTATTAGACAATTGGAAACTATCTCATTATTTGAAATTTGGCTCGTCTTACCATTTGAGTAACTAGTTTTTTTATTCATAGTTATTTTCATAGGAGATTATATAAATGAGTTCATGGTAACACTAGCCAATGGAAAATTTCTTACGTAATATATAAATCTCCAAAAGAGTTAAAAGGTATAACTACATGTATCACAACCCGTGTAGGTAAATTTCTTAAACATAAACCATAGGTTTTTAATATAAATCCGATGACCCAAAGAAACCCTGAAGTACAAATATTAGAATTTATTGTTCGATTAAGAAAGGACTATCTGGGTGTTACTATTTTCACGAACTAGCGATATATAGTCTCACTGGGAAAAGGTTTCTTATGTTTCATGTTGTTGCTAAAATATTCAACATTACCCAACCTTCATGTAGTGTGGTCAGAGTTGCAAAGTCGTGGCTGTGATAGGTGTCAATGATGCATGACATATATCATCATGTTGTAACAACAATGACCTTGTAGAGTCCATGTCTTAGTGCTTTAACTCTAGTAGTCATGGATCATTGGGTAGCACACACAATACAATATGAAGAACCAAGAACAAGAATATTTTTTCGAATATCTGGAAACAGAGAAACATAAAATATTTTGATGGTGTCCCCCTCCTTAAATGCTTGGGCAAATCTCTTTAGGGAAGCCTTGAGCGAGCTTAAGTTTAGGGTCCCCTCTGACTTGCCTAAGTTCCTAGACTATTTTCTTAATTCCATAGTAACTTGACTTGTATGTACACTGAAATCTACCCTTACCCCTGCTTTGCAAATGCCCATGGACTTGTAAATATTTTCTTTATTTAATATTATAACAGTGGGAGCCCCATGTTCTCTTTTTACCAAAAAAAACAAGAACATTTCTATTACATAAAGAATGGTTCCAGAGTTTAAGTATTGCATAACAAAATTAAACAAATAATAACACAGAAGTCCCTCAAGGCCAAATGGAAATTGAGTGCAGACTTCACACTAAATATGTTTTCTTTATTCTTTGTTGATATAGTCCGCAACATGACAATTTGCAGGTAAGTTAATGGAATGCACTTGCAAGTTACACCAAAATAATAACAAACTTAGTATTATATGCAAAGAAATGTAAAATGGTGGCTAAGTCTTTTTGCTTAAAGCCAGTTTATATAAGGGGCACGAATCAGATTGAATTTTGAATGTATTTGGTTAGGTTTCAGCTAGAAGGCGTTTTGTCGTTAAGATTTGCGGATTTCAATGTGGAGGAAGAAGAAGCGGGCGTGTGCCCGGGTTCTAAGTGAAAGTGAAATGGAATGGGTGACTAGCAAGGGGTCAGAGCGCAGAGGAGTGCGGGAACGTGTGTCGACTGGGTCTGTGTTAGTAAGGCCAAGTACGCTTTAAGTGAAGTTATCGGGTCAGTCAATTATGCCCATGGAAAATATGATAACGAAAAATAATTTCCTATTTAAAATTTATCCAAGAATACATACATATCAAAACAATTTCAATATCAATTCCTAAATATCTATAAAAAAGCATAAAAATAGAAATGCCTATATGGAGCCGATAAAAATATTTCTAGCCCAATTATTCAGTTTTAAAATTCCTTTTTCATTTTTACAAATTTACTATATAACTTATTAGCTCCCACAAGATACTTTTAGTGTTTTGATGATTCCTATAAATTGTTTTGAAGACCCAAAATGCATGAACGTGATATTTAAAGCATTTCCATCTCAATATTGTTAACAAGTCATATTATCTTTTCTCTTTTCTTTTCCTTTCCTTTGGATTTGTGGAGCTAGCCCTTTTCTTGATTTAAATGTTCCCTGCTTAATAATTGGAGAATTCATATTATATCCTCTCACTTTATTGCACATCGAATTGGCAAATATTCAAATGGCTGAAAGAAAAAACAATTAAGTCCAAATGAATAATTTGCTTGACATTACGGAAGTCATTTTATACACTCTCATGTAGGAATTGATTTAGTGACTCTAAGACCAAAGTCTGAACTTTACTCAATTTACATATTTTGGATAGTCAAGTTTGTCCACTCCTTAGAAAGGTGTCAAAACTTAATTGAGAAAACCTACAACAAGTCCTCCAAACGGTTACAAATATTTGAGAAAATTGAACTTAATAATATTTGAACATTCAAAATTTTGGAAACTTTTAGGGTCTTACACATGTGCCCCTCCCCCAAGCGTGTTTGCTTTGTTTATCAATCTCGTAGGTTTGTCGTGCTCTAGGCCTAGTTGGCACTTTGGAATTTCGCCTAATTTTACTTACCTTATTTCTAGATTATTCCATCTGATTCAAATATATAGTTTCTATTTTGTTCGAAAAGCATACTTCATAAAGTTTGACTAAGCTTACATAGAAAATATAATCATCAATAATAAAAACAAATGAAATATAAAATATATTTCACAATGTATCTAATGATATTTATTTAGTATGAAATATGTAGATAATTTTCTCTATAAAATTGATAAACTTTACAAATCATGACAGTTCGACAAAAAATTATATGCATTATAGTCTCATGGTATGAGTAGTAAACAAAATGAGGTTTAGTTAAAAAGAGAATAAGAAATAGAAACTGGTTGTCGAGTAAGAAATAAATGTTGGATGCAAATAGTGGCAATGTACCATGGGGAAATCTTTGGCAGATCAAAATGACTGTTCATTGATCTATAAGGAAATTACATAACGCACCAAATATTTTGGACAATTTTGCACAAACTACCTACTCTACGAGTTTGTTGTATGGAACACCGATGTAATAAGTTATAAATAGCTCAAATCCTCTATCATTTAACTTGGTTGACATGATTTCTGACATTTGGATCCTTCTTATAACTTCACATGTGGCAAAAATATATGTCACATGAGAAATTTCGAAGTTCTGGTTCGCTATTCAAAATTCTGGAAAAATATAAAGAACTTGTAAATCATATATGTACCCCTTGTTGTTTTGGAATTTCTTGGATTATTTGGACCACATGTTTTAGAGTAAATGATTTTATATTCAATTGGCTCATTCAAATTTTTGGTTGCAATTTTAAAATTTTATGAAATATAGGGAAAATCTATAGGCGGAACTCGATTATTAGAAATTGTGTCAACCAAGCTAAACGGTCGATCCGATCTAGCTATGATGGATTACACCAATAGTTGTCGTTCTCTACACCAAACACATGAAGCCGATAGTCAATCTCAATAGTTGGTAGTTTGTGCGATTTCTTCGAGACATATTTGTCCATTCATATCTCACTGTATAGGATCATGCAGTGCATAAAAAAACATTGGCCATACATACGAACGTACCGATGTGGTCTCACCAGAAAGGATATACATAATCAAGCGGCGACCACATTAGCTGAGCTATGTCGAAGTCAGGGGCAATGCCCCCAGCCCTGGACCACTCTGTGAAGATTTTGTTTTTGGAGGGGCTTGCAAAAAATATATTATTTTTACCCTAAATGCTCTTTTTTGCCATTTGCACCCATCCCCCGGCAATAATTCCTAGATCCGCCTCCGGGCGACCACGCCACCTAAGAGGTAGCTAACAGATAACACAATATGAGTGGTTAGCAATCAAACAGGCCCTCTCTCCATGTTACTCCAATTTTTTAATGTAAATTTGACTGCTAGGATGCTGAAATATTTATACAAAGAGCCTTGTATTATATTAAAATCTTTCAATTCCATAGTCCAGCTTTTAGGGTTTTCCATGAAACTAAGTTTCTCGTAGAAAATTAAGTTTCATCAAGTCTTTAAATATGAAAACATGTTGCATCAAGTTTGTAGATACGGAGCTTGATTAAATTCATGTAACTTCTAGATGAGATAGCATCCCTGGCAGAGGTAGACAAAAACTAGGGAGGTAAAAAGATGAGTGTTGGGGCGGGAGGCGAATTTTTTTCTAATATAAAATCTCCCTGGTTTTTTTCAGAACTTGGTCCAAGGTTGCAGGGGGAGGGGGATAGCATGTCGGGTTTATTATTCCTAATGATATGGACTATGACCTCATGTTGATAAAAGTATAAGGTTGTTTTAAAAATAGCAGCAAACAAAACCCGAAGAGGTAGAGTGTGGTTTGTTTTTTCAAAATAAACAAGTTATTTTGGCAAATATGCTAGTATAACCTAACTTATTCATAAATTTTGCATGCTGTTGATTTAGTTTGTAACAAAACTACACGTATGTCTAGGTTATTGCTCTCAAATATGTGAATACAAATTAAAGGAAAATATCGGCAGTAGAGTGCTCCATTCGCTCAGAAATAATACAATATAAATTAAACATACAATACATATTTCAAATTTTGATCAATAGGGCATACATGCATTATGATGTATGCATTGAGCATGCAAAAATCTAATTATTATGTCTATTTTACACAATAATTTGAACCTCTATTTTCTCTTAATAGTTTTAGGTATAGTACACGAAAAAACTGGACAATTGGAAACAATGTCATTTCTGACCATTGTCTCATTGTACTATTCGAGTAGCCAATTTTTTATACATGGTTATTTTGCATAAGATATTATAAAATGATTTCAGTGCAACACTGTCCAATCATCAATCACAAAAGTAAGCTTAAAACTTAACACAAAATGTTGCGTCATTACTACATTTAAAAAACAAATATTTTAAAAGTTGAGTCGACGGAAAATTTCTTTGGAATATACACCACAAAAGTAATTCTCCAAAAGAATAGAATTAAGAGGTATAATTCCACGAATCACAACCGACATTACAAAATGTCTTAAGCATAAATTCCATTTTTCTAAACAAAAATCCTCTGAACCAAATAAGCCCCAAATTTAGAAATATTACATCTCTTTTTGTTTCACCATTTCAAAATAATGGAATAGGTGGGTGTTACCATTTTCATGAAATAACTGAAGTCTCACTGGGAAAATGTGTCTTGGGTTGTCTATTGGTGCTAGAATATTTGGTGTTCTAGGGCCTTAATCAAGTTTATGGGGAAAAGTATCAAAAGAACAATACTAAAATAATATAATATAAACCCACTATCCATTAATACATTCTATTTTGGTCTTTTTAAGCGAAACCGTGTAAAGTTTGTCAAAATTACAAAGAAAATTATTGACATCTAGAATACCAAATGAATACCATTAGATTTTAACGCAATATATTTAGTATTTGTAGATTTATATCATTTTTCTATGAAGTTGATCAAAGTTTGTGAAGCTTGACCTTTGCGACTACCAATGTGCACTATATTATGAGACAGGCGGGGTATTATTTTGTATTGTATATGTAGATAAGTTTCTTTATAAACTTGATAACCTTTACAAAGCTTGATTTTTTGAAAGTATGTACTATACTTACTAATCATTCCAAAGTTTTGTTTCAAAATTTTGAACATCTCAATAAAAATGTAAAATAAATCCAGTAAAATCCTACATGTAGCCTGGATTGTTCTAGGAAAACTTCAAATCATTTGGTACACATGTTTTGGAGGAAATGATTTTTTTCCACTCACTCATTTTTTTAAGAAAATGCTAAAATCACAAGCAGGACCCACCCGAGCTTTGCTACATCTACGTAAAGATTTTTACATAATCTACGTAAAAGATGAGCTGGCCTGATTTGGTTGGAGGGGAAATAGGCCCAGGCCCACCCCGTGAAAATCAGGAGGGCGATTAGTTTAGCGTTAAGGAAAGAATGTAGCTCTACGTAGCTGGTTTCGTAAGTCTAGCATTTTTTAACCCACCCACAGGAAATCTTGTCAACCGAGCTAAACGATACTAGCTTAAAACTAGCTGCAATGGATTACAAATTGTTTTTTTACGAGAGAAATTTCCAATCTATTCATCAATCATGGCAGTACAGAGAACACAAGAGGTAATAAAAATTACAACCAGGTCTATGGACCATCTAGCGACGACTACAAGCCCTGGAGCGAGCCGAAGTGGCCGATGTCATTGCCCTCCATCATCGGAACCGGGCAAACCTTGTTGTAGTAGACAGTCGGGAAGTCGTCATCCTAAGGCCCCAAAGGACCAGCACACTAGAGCAGCAACCATCGCCGATGAAGAGAGTTGTAGATCGGAAAGATCAAACCTGAAACCATACAAACGAAGACGAACAAAAACTGGATCCAAATAAATCCATCGAAGACCAACACCGACCGAACCCCATGAGATCCGACAGAGACACACCTCCACACATTCTTCGACAATGCTATTTGCACCATCGGGACGGGGATAGGAAATGGAAGACATTATTGCTACCGAGGGATATCGCCGCTGCCACACAGCCCCAACCAAAACGTTCAACCTAGCAAAAACGAGAACGGGTCCCTCCTGCCGGCGGAGGGCCGAGATCCTCCGCGCCTCCACAGGCCAATGGCCATTGGAGGTGGGGCAGATCCGCGGCGGCGCCAACAGGTGAAGGAAAGAGACTTTTTTTGAGGAGGAGGAAAGCAGTCAATGTGACTACGGATTACTACACCAATTGTTGGTGCTCTGTGTAACAAAACTCGTCGAGTAACTAGTCAATGTAAAACTGAGCCAAAAGTTGGTGGTCTCCGCGATTTCCTCGAGATGTCTATCTATCCATGCATATCCCACTGTGCAGAGAGAATCAGGTGGCGCACAGAACCAAAACAGTGGTCGTACTACGTACGAACGTACCGCTGGGGTCTCGCCAGAAAAGGAGATACGCGATCCAGCGGCGACCACACTGTTTGCGGCTTCACAGCACTGCACACCGCATGCGGCACACAGTTTCTTGATCCTTCCCTCTGCCCGGGCCTCGCCATTTACCCACCATGCATTTTTACTGGCATGTGCATGTGTGGCGGACGTACCACGACAGGACTTGGCGCCACCTCAGAGGTGGCTGACAGGTGGCAGGGGACGAGTGGCCGGCTGGCGGACATGTGTGCGTGCATGCGTGCTGATTGGACGGTCTGGATTGGCGCCACGCTCTTGGACCGGCTCGCCATGCATTGTACTCCAGCTGCTAGTACGTACGTGCTCTTTAGCTTATTAGCTGGTCAAGCTAATAGCTGGTGTAGCGCTCGTATGAACTAGGGTCGTGTCGTACGTGAGCGCACGCAATGAAAGCTCCTTGTCCACAAGTGTTCGTCGACGAGCAAACACGTCGCCTGATTAGGGGCGACATGACCGGCACGGTCGCCACATATAGAGGTGGTTAAAGCTGCTGGTAAACTCAAGTCAATACAACCTAGCTAGCTATAGGTATAGATATATGCGGTGCATGTGTACGTCCGTCCATCAGTCCCATGCATGCAGCATGCAGCAGCTGGCAGGCAGTACGTGCGGAGCGTACCGACCGACGGGCGGGCGGACGGTGCAACATGCAATGAACGCCAATAGTTAACTAACAGTGGCTTTGTTTAGTGCCGGCAATCAGGGCTTGCCGGCAATAGTTAACTAAACTGTCAAGGAGCCATTAGGCAGGAAACCTAGCCTGTTCATACCCTGTCGAGTGACTCATGACCCGGGTCTCTCGTCTCTCCTACAAAGCATATATAATGTACTCCTACTTGGGTCGCAAAAAGTACTATGTTTGGCAAATGCAACTAGATTTGACTTGCTCGTCCACGTACGCGTCTGCCCGGAATATTCACACGCCAAGGTCAGCAATTACGCCGGAAATGCTTGGCAGCTGACCCCCGAGAAGCATGCATGCATGGTTAGTAGACCACAAACTTTCGACCCATATGACGCACAATTATTGATATACAAATAGCCAAACGACGCCACACTCTAGAGGACTCTATAAACTATGCATGGCAAGGTCGGCAGGCACGCAAGTGAGCGAGGCATGCAAGCTAGGCAGGTAGGCGCTCTACTATACTCCTATAGGCCGGTACCTTGGACTATTCAGCAGTCAGGCAGCATCGCTAAACAAGCAAGACATCGCTAACCAATGCACACATATAGTATATTTTTGTGTCAAGCGAAGAGGTGCTTTTGGTTGTGAACTAATTTTAAACCACAGTTTGGTCGTTGACGGCTCCCGAGAGAAGCATGCAACGCAGTGCCCTCTAGGCTCTTGCAAGCTGTCAAGGGTTGGACTATTCATCCGATACAATAGCACTAATCCAAGTACTCTGAACTAAACATTGGGTGATGCACTGATGGTTGCTTTTGTAGGCAGCAGTTCTCTGCTAGCTTTAGGTGTTCTTCCAATTTCAGCTGGCGAACTTTTTTTCCGGAACGAGGAAAAAGATTTGCATGTGGATTAATAAAGAAGAATTTTGTCTGGTTATTTAGGAAAACAGGGCTAAGACCACCATAAGCAAGTTTTGTAACCTGTGATAGATTATTAAAACTCTATATGTAATTTCTGGTTTCTATTAAAAGAAATCGGAGAGAGAGAAACCCTCTCTTCAATAAAAAAAACAGTCCAAACTAAACGTCACTATTCAATGTGTATACTTGCGTCAATCAGACATGTACTTTTTGGACCCCCACCCCTTCTCTCTCTCTCTCTCTCTCTCTCTCTCTCTCTCTCTCTCTCTCTCTCTCTCTCTCTCCTTTCCATATGTCTTTGCATGCTTGCATTAATCTATGCCAAGCGAACACAATCTTTCTTACAAAAAGCAAAGCATGCATTAGCTAGGAAAGTTGCAAGGCCACCCGTCATCGGTTGGAAAGCAGCCGCGAAAGCTCGCGAGAGTCAAAAGAACGTGTGTCGTCGATGCACACCAAGAAGCAACCGCATTGCACTTGAGACACCGATTAGTCAAGTTAATTTGTTTTAGCGACTAGTTAATCCCCTGGTTACTTGACTAACTTGGTCCACACTCCACATTTGACTCCACCCTGCATAGCATAATTTACCTATTTTGGGATCGCTTGCTACTATAAAATTTAGCTTAGGTACCTACCCCTAGCTACTGCTAGATGCCATCACATTGCTAAACAATTGTGTTGCTTGTGGCCGCGTTGTTTGTGCAAAGTTCTTGACCGTTGAACAGGGCTTAATTTATGTATAAATGGAGTTCAATTAGCGCGGCTTTCTAACTAAACCGGCCAGACATATACACTGAGAGCTCAGCTAGCACGTCACAAGCAAATTCTTTGCAATGATGTGTAAAGAGTGCGAGTACATAGATTAATGTCCAAGGAAACATCCTTGTCATTCCTCTAAATATGTTTAAGCATAACAAAACGAATAGACCAGTGGAGTTCTTTTTGGACCAAACATATAAACAACTGAAGTCTGTTTTTTAGCTGTACGCTGATTATGACAGTGACTTAATTGACAACGACTGATTGAAGCATATTAACTACAATCTCCACTAGCCATTGATGGAGAGAAGCCAAGAAATTGCTCAAGCACGCTAATTAAACACAACTTAACACAAGTCCTCGTTATCATGGACCAGTCCGTGGTTGTTGCTGGCGTACTCTCTAGTTAGTAAAAAATATCATTACTACCACTAAGATTTTCTTCTAGCATCTACTCCCTCCATTTCATATTAATCAAAGTTCTAGCTTTGAACCAAATCTTAATTCTTTCCATTTGATCCAGTCTACTGAAAAATGTGCTAATACCACAACATCAAATATATAATACAAAAATATATATTATGATGAACTAAGTTGGTGTCATAGATGTTGATATATCTTCCTACAGACCTGGTCAAAGTTTAAGAAGTTTTGACTTAGGACAAAGCTAGAAATTAGATTAATTTGAAATGGAGGAAATATAATATCATATGTTTCCATGTACTGGTAGAAAGTCAAATAAATAAAAAGTGCAGAGGAAAGGAACAGAAGGATTGGACGTTGCTAAATATGCCTGTGGTTCTATCTCCATGTGACTGGCTCAGAACGGTACCTAATCAATTGTTGCCGTGCTGCCAAAACTATACATATCGATCTAGAGAAGTCTACGTGGCATCAACGGAAGGCATGATACCGGAACAGTAAACAACAAAAGAGCTCTTTCTGAACAGAAGCACATGCTAATAATGCAGGTATGCATCTTTGGGATATGCGCATACAACACTGAAGTAGAACTTTCTTGTTAGTTCTTTCCTTTTGCATCCCTACCCCCACAATGGGACTTATCGTAGGCAGGTGCAAATAATAATTGACTCATATGTGGCTTCGTTTTTTTATGAACATGTCAATACAAAATCATACAACTGCAGAATTTTGAAACATATTTTTGAGAGAAAATTGAAGCACCTTCACGTATTATTTTCGTTTGATCAATCCAACATTTTTTATTTACATATAATCCAAGCTAAGGAATAAGTTCGCCAGCTCAATCTACGATGTCATTTATTTTGGAGAGGGCATGGTAATTATTGGTAATATTATGCTGTTAATGAATCATCAAACCCCGGCTTTATTTCTGATACTCGGTATTTTTAGCAATTTTCTTTCTAGACCAGATTAACGGTTTTGATATTATGCTGCTTCTTTGATGGTATGGTTTTAAGTTGTTTAATCTAGCTATCTATTGATTAGTTTGGCCTGCTGGTGAGAGGAAGCATGCTCTAACAGATCACATATCCGAAACTGCGGTTTGCATGGAATATATGTTTGGATACCCTAGAATCAGTTGGTTCTTCCCTATCTATCCTAGTTTGCATCGGTACACACAATAATATATAAGTAGAACAGTTTAACGATATAAGTTAGCTTCGCTTACAAACATTGATCGAATCTTACTTGTTTAAAGGAGTCTGGCATGCTTTATGTTAGTATATAAGATAGCTAGCTAGAGGTTGATTTGGCGCCTTTAATTAACTGTCATTAGTGACATATCCCATTGATTAGTAGCATAAGTGAAACTAGAACCATGGTCTCTATGGCTAATTAGGCTCCCATTTGGTCACAATTACATTTGGGAGACGGAGATGAAACTAACAAAAGAGAATCTTGTCGATGTTTAATTTGCGTCGATCTTGTATACGACAGTAGACTTGCTAAAAACTTTGGTGAATAGGCTAGGAGGACCATGTTGATTGACTTTGGAGAGAGTGATGATACATGATGTACCCAAGTTAGGCCCAGAGGTGGATAACAAGTTAACAGACCTAGTTCCATCTAGTTGGCCTTCTATATTTTCTCGTAAACATTACAGTAGTGTTCATGACTAATGTAGCAAAAGGCTAAACTTATACCAACAAGTATGGTGGTGTGGCGTTTTTGGACAATGTTGTAAGTTTATCCTTAAAGGAAATGGTTCAGATGAGCATAACAATACCAACTATGTTAAGATGTGAGATCCCCCAACACAACGCAAATTCTTTGGCTCAAGTTTTTCAACACGGTTGTTAAGTATCAAATATTTTTATGAAGATTCTAGTTAGGCTCTTCTTATGACATATGCAAGTTTGTATTTCTAGCTCTCACCCCCTAAAAGTCTATCATATATATTAAAACTAAATCATGCACAAGTAAATTCCAACTCTTATACAAGTATTAGTGAATCTCAAAGATTTTAAAATGTCCACTCTGATGATGTTTACTCTAAAACATATAGATGAAGCACGTAGCTTGAATTAAAAGCAATATCCATGCAACTCTCTGATTACAACGGTTACTTGCATATGTGATGTTATCTTTAATCAAAGAAAACAAGAATGGCGCTCCAAGAACTTATACATAGGTTTAAAGAAGGCATAATAATAAACTTGAGGAGAGAGATGCTTTGGCATCCTCAAGTTTAGAGCTTCAGAAATTTTGGAATCAAATGAGCAGGTATTGGCATCCCCAAGCTTGAATTATTTCTTGTCCTTGTTTTTCCTCTTGCCATCAATGTCTCGCCTAAATCTTAATAACTTCATTCTTAACAAAACTTCAACGGATTTGTGAGCAGGTTAGTCCGTAAAACAATAACATCCAAGCATTCCTTTTCGGCAAAAAATCATAGTACTCATAGTTATCAATTTCTAGAGAATATACCAACATAAATGAGTCCTTATGATCCAATAATAATCCAAAAAATAGCATATATAGATCTTAAAAAAAGTCAAGCAATATTCTATCTAAACGGCGCAACCAACAAAGATGTAATTTATAACAAAACTTAGATTGGTCAGAAAATTCAGGAAACATTAGCACATATATAGAACTTACAAATTGCATAATGTGTAAATTATTTGTGATTTTGTCACGTTCCAGAAAAGAGTTCTAATTTCTGCAAGAGCGCCAAACTATAGAAACTGCACAACACAATTGTGACTTGTAATCTAATGATGCCAATGGTAATCTTTGGCACGTTATAATAAAGAAAATAGTATAATAATTCATTGCTAATGTACCATAGCAATTTGTACTCGCGCAAAAATAAAATAAAAGATAAATCTGGGTGTGTCCCATAAGCGCTTTGGTAATGCCTTTGAGCTGGCGCTGTTGTTTTGATGGTCAAGTTTATCATTAGAACTTCCCAAGGGGTAATTTAATCTCACTTTAGTATCATGAGGTTTAATTATTCTTTTCCTTGGGAAGTGTTCCATTAATTTATCATGGGAAACTGGAATTTGATGTTTCTATCTTTTTTTATCTGTTACAACACCTAACATTTTGTAGAATGGCCTTCAAAGAATAATTGGACAAAGAAAATGACTTCCTATGTCTATGACAATAAAATCAAGAGGAACATAATTCATATCGACACTTATAAGAACATAATTAGTTCTTCTAGATGGTTTCTTTGTAGTTGACAAGGCAATGTTCTTATAAGATGGAAGTGCAAGATAATTGATTACCACTAAATGCAAGTTAGGTGTTGTAGTATAAGTATGGAATATAGAATAAAGCGAGTCTAGAGTAGGGGGTGGTAGATGTTGCAGAATTGTCCCTAGGAAATTGTCAGCGATACTAGACCGATTATCATGCATTACAAGTTTATATTTGGGAGAGGCCTACGCTAAAAATGTCCACATTTCTCATGACTAAAACATTACCAAGCATTTGTGAGTACTAAGAATTTATTAATATAAAATCCAACCATAGCATTAAGGTGTATGGGTCCTGTTTATCACATATGCAATAACTTAATATATGTCCCTTCGGCTATAAATCCTAAGAAAATTTATAACACCTTGCTAACGCTAAACTTTGATCCACATACGATGTGTGCTCATATGTTGGGGACCAAAGGACAACACCATATAATGACATGCAACTCATATAATCAAATAGATCACCAATCAGTATAGGACAAGACATCTATTCACACATAATAGCAATGCAACAAATCACTGGATAATAATTAATCACATCAAAAAACCATGTTCGGTTAGACGATTACATGGATTATGATGTATGACCACTATATAGAATGAGGTAAATGTGGAGATGGTGTTGAATTTGACGGAGGGGTTGGAGATGATGGCGGTTCCCCTAACGACTCTATGGTGCCATCGGAAGAAAGAGGGAGAGAAGGAGACTCCACCCTTCTTCTTCTTCCTTCGCCTTCTCCTTAGATGGGATAAGTTTTCCGCCTCTGATCCTGGGTGTTTATGGCCACCAGAGGGTCAGAACCCCCCGCCCCCCCCCCCCAGATTGGATCTCTTCTTGGGTATTTTTTATCTACTAAAATCTGAGTCCTGTTACCGTTTGATGTCTCCGTAGAGTTTTATCTACTAAACTCTAATTTTTTTAAATAAATATAATAGGATGGTTCCACAACTTCCAGAGCAATCTTGCTACCAAAGGGCGCCTCCACATACCCCACACAGTATGAGGTTGAGACCAGGGGCGCATGAGAGGATCATGTGGTCGCCCTGGAGGGCCCCTGTAGGTGGACCCAAGACCATTGGAAGCTCATGGTGATGAAACTTAATGACTTATTTTTCTTTGATTTTTTTTGTCTAAGAAAAAACTTTTTTTAATATATAAAAACACTAGAAAACAATATCTCGCCTTAATTAGCAGTGGAGAATATGTCATTACAATAAAAATATTTCAAAACCTTATATAAATGATGTTAATATAGCATATGAATACTTCCAAAATTATAGACATATTTGAGACATATCAGCATCCCAAGCTTAATCGATGCTCATCCTCGAGCGTGTAGGTGAGAACAAGACTAATTTGTGAAGTGTGAATGCTATAATAGAGCAAAAGTATGATCAGTATGATCACATAGAGAATGAAGTGACATATTTTAATAACAAGAAGCGTCATTCCATCAAATTCAACATAACATAAAGCGATAATGAAGTGTCTCATACGTCTCCAACGTATCTATAATTTTTTATTGTTCCATGCTATTATAGTATCAATCTTGGATGTTTTATATACATTTACAAGCAATTTTATATCATTTTTGGGACTAATCAACTAACTTTGTGCTCAATGCTAGCTACTATTTTTTGCTTGTTTTGACTTTGCAGAATATCAGTACCAAACGAAGTCCAAATGCCACGAAAGTTTATGAAGATTTTTTTCTGGCAATAAGAGACCCTAGAAGCTTCGAAAGGAAACATGAAGACGAATGAGTGGCCCAGTAGGCACCAGGGCCCACCCTGGTGCATAGTGGGACCCACGAGCCTCCGTTTGACCTAACTTTGCCTCCATAAATTCCCAAAAATCAGAACCACGAGATACCATCTAGAGGCCTTTACAACACTCTGTCGGAGGAGGGATTCGATCATAGAGGGGGCTCTTCATCACCCTTGTTGCCCTCCGATGATGCGTGAGTAGTTTACCACAGACCTACGGGTCCATAGTTAGTAGCTAGATGGCTTCTTCTCTCTCGATGTTCTTCAATACAATGTTCTCTTTGATGTTCTTGGAGTTCTATCCGGTGTAATTCTTTTTTGCGGTGTGTTTATTGGGATCCGATGAATTGAGAGTTTATGATCAGACCTATCCATGAATATTATTTTGGTTTTCTTTGAACTCTTTTATGCATGATTAATATAGCCTTGTATTTCTTCTCCGATTTATTGGTTTGGTTTGGCCAACTAGATTGATTTATCTTGCCATGGGAATAGGTGCTTTGTAATGGGTTCGATCTTGCGATGCTCAATCCTAGTGACAGAAAGGGACATGACATGTATGTATCGTTGCTATTAAGGGTAACAAGATGGGGTTTATTCATGCGTGTGTTTATCTTGTCTACATCATGTCATCTTGCTTAACGCATTACTCCATTTTTCCATGAACTTAATACACTAGATGCATGCTAAATAGTGGTTGATGTGTGGAGTAATAGTAGTAGATGCAGAATCATTTTGTTCTACTAATCTTGGATGTGATGCCTATGTATGATCATTGTCTTGAATATTGTCATAATTATTAGCTTTTTCTATCAACTGCCCAATAGTAATTTGTTTACCTACCATATGCTATTTTCTCGAGAGAAGCCTTTAATGAAAACTATGCCCCACGGGTCTATCTTTTATCATATATTAAAACTAAAAATACCTTGTTGTAATTTTCTTTTATTTATTTTATCTTGTATTTTTGTCGGATCTATCTATCAAAACCTATGCAACTTAATCTTGCTCGTAACCGTTGAGGGATTGACAACCCCTCTACGCATTGGGTTGCAAGTATTTGTTGTTTGTGTCCAGGTGTTGTTTACATAGTGTTTTTTGGTTCTCCTACTGGATTGATAACCTTGGTTTCATAACTGAGTGAAATACTTATCTCTACTGTACTACATCATCCTCTCCTCTTCGAAGAAATCCCAACGCAGTGTCTCGTAAATCTTACAAACTACACTACAAACATAAAGCAGTGCATATACATCAATGAAGTAAAGACGATGACTAGGTAACCCAACATGAAGAGAACCATCATATGTATGTGTTACCCAACAAATTACTATTAATAAGAATTCATACAATGCTAAGAGTGATCCCATTCTCAATAGATGGTGCTTAAGGAAAGATGGAATTGGCTCAACATAAAAAGTAACATGGTTAGGCCTTTGCAGAGAGAAGGGATTGCCATGCGCTTTTCTTTTTGTTATTATCTTTCTTCCTTTTTTGCGCTCAAACCTTTAGTGCATTGGAACTTTGTTTTCCTTTTCCCCTTTTGATTGTGCCCATTTGCATTATTATTATGGTTTTCCACCCTACCACAATTTCGTGGAAAACATCAGTTCCAAGTCAATAAAAATTCAAACTCCTCTTTTAGGTAACATTGTTACCAACACCACTGACAATTTTCTTGTAATGACCTTAATAATTCATGAATTGATAGGTATAGTGGACACCTTATGGAATGAGCTCTGGCTCTGGGATTTTGGATGCACACACATAATTCATGCTTAGTACAAGAAAAGTCTAGCAAAAGAATGGGAGAAACCACCTAGTGAGCATACAAACCACAATTATGCATTCTTGAATACTAACATTATTAACAAAACATAAACATGATGATGACCTACAAACTTGAATATCACCAAGGCTAAATTGGAATTTATCAAACATGTGTAACCATGTGCCAAGGTCAATCAATTGTTCTCCAATAGGAGGTACTTACCACCACAACATGATAGGTTTAACTTAATCTTACAACTAATGTTTTTTTTCATTGGTATATAAGTCTCTATTTGATTAAATATTTGGGCTATCATAGTTTCGCATATATTCCGATAAATTAAGGAGGGATGCGTGTTTAGTCCTCAATACTTATATATTTTTAAGTGCATGGTAATCATATCATTCATAAGTTTACTCTAAGGATATAAGTGAAGCACAAGAGTAGTAGTATAATAAGTTATTCCAACAAATATAAGTGAATATCAAAGAGTAGTAGATCCAATATGACAGTGCTCTCAAAGATAAAGATAATCACTCCATTGATCCAAACAAAAACGAAGAAAAGCAAAAAAGAAATGTTTTTTTGTTGTTTTGCTTTTATAAAGAAACACCAAGAGAGAATAGAAGTAAATAAGAAGCATAAAACCAAAGGCAAAGAAAACTAAAGAACAAGAAACAGAAAATATTTGGGGGTTCCTATTTTTCAAAGAAAAGAAAATAAAAACTAGAGAAGAACCAAATGAAAAAACAAATAAAAATAAAAAGGAAAATAGAGTCAAGAAAATATTTAGTTTCTTTCGAAAAAAATAACCAAATGAATAAGAAAGAAAATATGTTTGTCATTTTCTAAAGCCTAGGTGCAAATGAAAACCAAAAGAAGAACAAATAATATCTTTTTTCTTGCGAAGACAAAAGAAGCAAACAAGAACCAAATAAAAAGGAAAAAAAATTAGGCATGCACTCCTTGAGGTGTTGACTCTCGGTGTGGTGTGCTAGTCTCACATGTGTGTTCCTTCATCGGTCCACCGTGAAAAAGATAGAGGATGTCACTTCCATCATCCTTGGAATGGGCCTAGGGCCACCAACTCAATCTCTAGGTCCACCTCAAAGGGAATGCGACACATACCCCTAGGAACTTGTGGAGCCTTCTACTGGATGACATGTTCTCTAAGCTTTTGATACCCTCACCTCCACGATTGCTCAACATTCTAGTTGGGTTCACCTTTTGCACATTCCTGGCCCGATACCATAAGGATAAGAGTCTGACAACTAGAGGTTTCAATGGCCTCTAAGCTTGCTTGAGGTTGGTCCCAATTTCCTTGAGACTTTCAAATGCGAGTTTAAGTTGTACCGCCTCAGATGCCTCCATTGGGCCTCTAACTAGCGCGCTCGGTCTCTATGGGATGGGCCTTAGAATTAGGCCACATTACAGGTCTGATATAACCACTTGACTAGGGGATCACCCCAATGAGGTCCTTAGACCACCAAGATAGTCAAGATTTTTTAGGAGGAGAGGTCATTCTGGTTCACCATGACGTGTGGATAATGAACCCAAGAAGTCAGAACCCTTGCTTTCTCTCCAAGTTTTAACCACTCATATCTACTTGTTCACTTTTGCGAACATCTCCTATAGAGATGCTAGGGTTTTTGTATATATGAGTGGAAGCAAAATTGAATGTAAGTAAAGGGATTGAGAGAAATAGATCACAAACACAATTGACGCATCGATGTTTCCTTGAGGTTGGGATAGTTTACGCTATCCTACTCGTTGGTGGTGGTTCTGACACAAAGTTCTAAGGCTTGCTATCAAAGCCTCGGCAACGTCGTCACAAAGAGCTCACAAAGCTTATGCCTAGCTATACCACCATGCTTGTTAACATAAAAGTCAAAGTCTCACTAGGGTAGATCTTCACATAATGTGGTGATCTCCTAGCTTCACAAACTTCTTGGTTACTTCACACCTTCAGGCTTCCCAACCGCAACCAGCCTACCTAGGAGACACATGATACGTCCATTTTGCATCATGTTTTCCTACTGTTATTTATAATGTTGTTATGCATAATAATGCTTTTTGGAGTAATTCTAATGCCTTTTCTCTCATAATATGAAAGGTTTATACACGTGTCGGTCATCAACACACAACCTTCAAAAGTAACAAGGCAGAGGTTGCTTGGCGAGGAATCTCTTGCTTGTGCTTAAAAAGATATTACCCTCCACACTCAAATTAATTCACATATGATGGATCCATGTGTTAGAGAGTTTGGGTGTGTATGGAATATAGGATTGGATAATATAGAGGCGAAGAGTTCAGAGGCTTTGCATTAGGGTTGGTGTGGAATGCCCTTCGAAATTTAGAACAAGACTTGATAGGTGTTGAGTAGAATAGTGGGATGTGTATTTATAGGTTGGACCTAGAAATCAGAGTGTTATACATTTTTATGTACAACCCAAAGAATCCAAGTGTTTCCCTAGAGGAATCGGACCAAACTAAAAGTAGCACCATCCAACATACTTGGAGGACCCGACTAAATTTCGTTCAGAGGGTTTGAACGGCGATAGACCCAAGGATTACGCTATTGGATGCTCCTCAAAGTGTTCTGGTAAATCTCACTCAGAGGGATAGAACATCACGTTGATTTAGGTTGGATGAATCTGAGGATCTATACAAAAGTCTCTCGGAGGAACCGAACATGAGTCGATGGTTTTCGTACCATCCTCAGATGATCGAACAACTCACACTTGGAGGTTCCAGTCAGTAGGCAATCTCTCTTGAAGGTAGTCAGTGGTTCCACATATATGCATGGAGTGGAGTTGGAGGGTCGGAACAGTTCAAGACACAAGGAGATGGGCTAGGAAAAATGAGACTTTTGGAGTTTGATCTCTAAGCACTTTGCAAGGAAATCTTCACCTTACAATATTGATATCCCCTATTGATAGTACCAGTATACCTAAGGACTCAAAGTGATCTTTGATCACTAAATTTTATGAAATTGTCCTTAATAATCTTGCCAAATCTTAAGCCTTGAATCCTAAGGAGTCAAAGCCATCTTCGATACATACTATGTTTTGGGCGTAAGTTGACCATCATGTAGAGAAAATGGTAGTCCATTTAGTTGTCATGAATAACTAAAACCCTCTCAGGGGGTCATCCATCTTAGACCTAGCTAGGTTGAGCCTCGAAGGTGGGTAACAACCATACTTCTTGTGTTCTATCTGTTGGGGAACGTAGCAGAAATTTAAAATTTTCCTACGTGTCACCAAGATCTATCTATGGAGAAACCAACAACGAGGGGAAAGAGAGTGCATCTACATACCCTTGTAGATCGCTAAGCGGAAGCGTTCAAGTGAACGGGGTTGATGGAGTCGTACTCGTCGTGATCCAAATCACCGATGACCAAGTGCCGAACGGACGGCACCTCCGCGTTCAACACACGTACAGCCCGGTGACGTCTCCCATGCCTTGATCCAGCAAGGAGAGAGGGAGAGGTTGAGGAAGACTCCGTCCAGCAGCAGCACAACGGTGTGGTG
This sequence comes from Aegilops umbellulata, assembly GCA_032464435.1. Classification (NCBI taxonomy): domain Eukaryota; kingdom Viridiplantae; phylum Streptophyta; class Magnoliopsida; order Poales; family Poaceae; genus Aegilops; species Aegilops umbellulata. Next base: position 424,419,651 of record CP136059.1, read on the forward strand.
GTGGTGGAGGAGCGTGGTACTCCAGCAGGGCTTCGCCAAGCACGTGACGGAGGAGGAGAGGTGTTGGGGAGGGGAGGGGCTGCGCCTTAGATCAGGTGTGAAGTCCTCCATCTCCCCCACTATATATAGGAGGGCCAAGGGGGGGCGCCGGCCCTAGGAGATCCAATCTCCTAGGGGGGGCGGCGGCCAAGGGAGGTTTCCCTCCCCCCAAGGCACCTAGGGGGTGCCTTCCCCTTGTGGGACTCTTCCTTTAGGGTTTCCCCCACACTAGGTGCATGGGACCTAGGGGAAAGTGGCGCCCCAGCCCACTTTGGGCTGGATCCCTTCCCACTTCAGCCCATGGGACCCTCCGGGATAGGTGGCCCCACCCGGTGGTCCCCCGGGACCCTTCCGGTGGTCCCAGTACAATACCGATGACCCCGAAACTTGTCCCGATAGCCGAAATAGGACTTCCTATATATAAATCTTTACCTCCGGACCATTCCGGAACTCCTCGTGATGTCCGGGATCTCATCCGGGACTCCGAACAACATTCGGTAACCACATACAAACTTCCTTTATAACCCTAGCATCAACCTTAAGTGTGTAGACCCTACGGGTTCGGGAGACATGCAGACATGACCGAGACGTTCTCCGGTCAATAACCAACAGCGGGATCTGGATACCCATGTTGGCTCCCACATGTTCCACGATGATCTCATCGGATGAACCACGATGTCAAGGACTTAATCAATCCCGTATACAATTCCCTTTGTCTATCGGTACGATACTTGCCCGAGATTCGATCATCGGTATCCCGATACCTTGTTCAATCTCGTTACCGGCAAGTCTCTTTTACTCGTTCCGCAACACATCATCCCGTGATCAACTCCTTGATCACATTTTGCACATTATGATGATGTCCTACCGAGTGGGCCCAGAGATACCTCTCCGTCACACGGAGTGACAAATCCCAGTCTTGATTCATGCCAACCCAACAGACACTTTCGGAGATACCTGTAGTGTACCTTTATAGCCACCCAGTTATGTTGTGACGTTTGGCACACCCAAAGCATTCCTACGGTATCCGGGAGTTGCACAATCTCATGGTCTAAGGAAATGATACTTGACATTAGAAAAGCTTTAGCATACGAACTACACGATCTTGTGCTAGGCTTAGGATTGGGTCTTGTCCATCACATCATTCTTCTAATGATGTGATCCCGTTATCAATGACATCCAATGTCCATGGTCAGGAAACCGTAACCATCTATTGATCAACGAGCTAGTCAACTAGAGGCTTACTAGGGACATGGTGTTGTCTATGTATCCACACATGTATCTGAGTTTCCTATCAATATAATTCTAGCATGGATAATAAACGATTATCATGAACAAGGAAATATAATAATAACTAATTTATTATTGCCTCTAGGGCATATTTCCAACAGTCTCCCACTTGCACTAGAGTCAATAATCCAGTTCACATCGTTATGTGATTGCAATGATTCCAACACCCATGGGGTTTGATCATATCTCGCTTGTGAGAGAGGTTACTAGTCAACGGGTCTGAATCTTTCAGATCCGTGTGTGCTTTACAAATATCTATGTCATCTCCTAGATGCATCTACCACGCTCTATTTGGAGCTATTCCAAATAACTGTTCTACTATACGAATCCAGTTTACTACTCAGAATAATCTGGATTAGTGTCAAAGCTTGCATCGGCGTAACCCTTTACGACGAACTCTTTTACCACCTCCATAATTGAGAAAATTCCTCAGTCCACTAGTTACCAAGGATAACTTTGACCGCTGTCCTATGATCCATTCCTGGATCACTCTTGTACCCCTTGACTGACTCATGGCAAGGCACACTTCAGGTGCGGTACACAGCATAGCATACTGTAGAGCCTACGTCTAAGCATAGGGGACGACCTTCGTCCTTTCTCTCTCTTCTGTCGTGGTCAGGTCTTGAGTCTTACTCAATACTCACACGTGTAATACAGCCAAGAACTCCTTCTTTGCTGATCTATTTTGAACTCCTTCAAAATCTTGTCACGGTATGTATTCATTTGAAAGTACTATTAAGCGTCTTGATCTATCCTTATAGATCTTGATGCTCAATGTTTAAGTAGCTTAATCCAGGTTTTCCATTGAAAAAAAACACTTTTCAAATAACCCTATATGCTTTCCAAAAATTCTACATCATTTCTGATCAACAATATGTCAACAACATATACTCATCAGAAATTCTATAGTGCTCCCACTCACTTCTTTGGAAATACAAGTTTCTTATAAACTTTGTATAAACCCAAATTCTTTGATCATCTCATCAAAGTGTACATTCCAACTCCGAGATGCTTACTCCAGTCCTTAGAAGGATTGCTGGAGCTTTGCATACTTGTTAGCATCTTTCAGGATCGACAAAATCTTATGGTTATATCACATACAACCTTTCCTCAAGAACAAGGAAACAATATTTTGACATCCCATCTACAAGATTTCATAAATAATGCAGTACCTGCTAATTCCAACAGACTCTTAGCATCGCTACGTACGAGTGAGAAAGTCTCATCGTAGTCAACTCCTTGAACTTGTCGGGAAACATCTTAACGACAAGTCAAGCTTTCTTAATGGTGACATTTACCATCATTGTCCGTCTTCCTTTTAAAATCCATCTGTACTCAACAGCCTCACGACCATCGAGCCGTTCTGCCAAAGTCTACACTTTGTTTTCATACATGGATTCTCTCTCGGATTTTATGGCCTCGGGCCATTCATCGGAATCCGGGCCCACCATCGCTTCTCCATAGCTCGTAGGTTCATTGTTGTCTAGCAACATGACGTCCAAGACAGGATTACGTACCACTCTGAAGTAGTACGCATCCTTGTCATCCTACGAGGTTTTGGAGTGACTTGATCCGAAGTCTCATGATCACTATCATAAGCTTCCACTTCAATTGGTGTAGGTGCCATAGGAACAACTCATGTGCCCTGCTACACACTAGTTGAAGTGACGGTTCAATAACCTCATCAAGTCTCCACCATCCTCCCACTCAATTCTTTCGAGAGAAACTTTTCCTCGAGAAAGGACCCGATTTGAGAAACAATCCCTATTGCTTTCGGATCTGAGACAGGAGGTATACCCAACTGTTTTGGGTGTCCTATGAAGATGCAGTTATCCGCTTTGGGTTCGAGCTTATCAGCCTGAAACTTTTTCACATAAGCGTCGCAGCCCCAAACTTTTAAGAAATGACAGCTTAGGTTTCTCTAAACCATATTTCATACGGTGTCATCTCATCGGAATTACGTGGTGCCCTATTTAAAGTGAGTGCGGTTGTCTCTAATGCCTAACCCATGAACGATAGTGGTAATTCGATAAGAGACATCATGGTACGCACCATATCCAATAGGGTGCAACTATGATGTTCGGACACACCATCACACTATGGTGTTCCAGGCGGTATTAGTTGTGAAACAATTTCCACAATGTCTCAATTGTGTACCAAACTCGCAACTCAGATATTCATCTCTATGATCATATCATAGATATTTTATCCTCTTGTCACGACGATCTTCAGCTTCATTCTGAAATTACTTGAACCATTCAATAATCCATACTTGTGTTTCATCAAGTAAATATGCTCAGTATCTACTCAAATCATTTGTGAAGTAAGAGCATAACGATATCCACTGCTTGCCTCAACACTCATTGGACTGCACACATCAAAATGTGTTACTTCCAACAAGTTGCTTTCTTGTTCCATTTTACTGAAACCGAAGCTTTCAGTCATCTTGCCCATGTGGTATGATTTGCATGTCTCAAGCGATTCAAAATCAAGTGAATCCAGACGGTCCATCTGCATGGAGTTTCTTCATGCGTATATACCAATAGACATGGTTCACATCACTCAATCCTTCTTCAAAAATGAGTGAGTCCAAAGATCCATCAACATGGAGCTTCTTCATGCGTTTTATACCAATATGACTTACATGGCAGTGCCACAAGTAGGTGGTACTATCATTACTATCTTATATCTTTTGGCATGAACATGTGTATCAATATGATCGAGATTCAATAAACCATTCATTTTAGGTGCAAGACCATTGAAGGTATTATTCAAATAAATAGAGTAACCATTATTCTCCTTAAATGAATAACCGTATTGCGATAGACATAATTCAATCATGTCTATGCTCAACGCAAACACCAAATAACAATTATTTAGGTTTAACACCAATCTCGATGGTAGAGGGAGCGTGCGATGCTTGATCACATCAACCTTGGAAACACTTCCAACACATCTCGTCAGCTCACCTTTAGCTAGTCTCCGTTTATTCCGTAGCTTTTATTTCGAGTTACTAACACTTAGCAAACGAACCGGTATCTAATACCCTGATGCTACTAGGAGTACTAGTAAAGTACACATTCTCATAATGTATATCCAGTATACTTCTATCGACAGCCTTCTCATCTACCAAGTATCTAGGGTAATTCTTCTCTAGTGGCTGTTCCCCTTATTACAGAAGCACTCAGTCTCGGGTTTCGGTTCAACCTTGGGTTTCTCCACTAGAGCAGCAGCTGATTTGCCGTTTCATGAAGTATCCCTTCTTGCCCTTGCCCTTCTTGAAACTAGTGGTTTTACTAACCATCAACAATTGATGCTCCTTCTTGATTTCTACTTTCGCGGTGTCAAACATCGCGAATATTTCAAGGATCATCATATCTATCCCTGATATGTTATAGTTCATTACGAAGCTCTAGCAGCTTGGTGGCAATGACTTTGGTGAAACATCACTATCTTATCTGGAAGATCAACTCCCACTCGATTCAAGTGATTGTTGTACTCAGACAATCTGAGCACAAGCTCAACGATTGAGCTTTTCTCCCTTAGTTTGCAGGCCAAGAAAATCGTCGGAGGTCTTATACCTCTTGACGTGGGCACGAGCCTGAAATCCCAATTTCAGCCCTCGAAACGTCTCATATGTTCCGCGACATTTCAAAAATGTCTTCGGTGCCTCAATTCTAAACCATTTAACATTACCGAACTATCATGTAGTCATCAACACGTGTATGTCAGATGTTCGCAACATCCACAGACCACGTTCGAGGTCCAGCACACCGAGCGGTGCATTAAGGACATAAGCCTTGTACTGTCCGCATAATTGCTACTGTCAACTTTCAACTATATTTTCTCTAGGATCGTATCTAACACAGTAGAACTAAAGCGTAAGCTATAACATAATTTGCAAAGTTCTTTTGACTATGTTCAGGATAAACAAGTTCATCTTATGAACTCCCACTCGGATAGACATCCCTCTAGTCATCTAAGTGATTACATGATCCGAGTCAACTAGGCCGTGTCCGATCATCACGTGAGACGGACTAGTCATCATCGGTGAACATCTTCATGTTGATCGTATCTACCATACGACTCATGCTCGACCTTTCGGTCTCTTGTGTTCCGAGGCCATGTTTGTACATGCTAGGCTCGTCAAGTCAACCTAAGTGTTTCGCGTGTGTAAATCTGGCTTACACCCGTTGTATGTGAACATAAGAATCTATCACACCCGATCATCACGTGGTGCTTCTAAACGACGAACTTTCGCAACGGTGCACAGTTAGGGGGAACACTCTCTTGAAATTTTAATGAGGGATCACCTTATTTACTACCGTTGTTCTAAGCAAATAAGATGTATAAACATGATAAACATCACATGCAATCAAATAGTGACATGATATGGCCAATATCATATTGCTCCTTTTGATCTCCATCTTCGGGGCTCCATGATCATCATCGTCACCGGCATGACACCATGATCTCCATCATCGTGTCTTCATGAAGTTGTCTCGCCAACTATTACTTCTACTACTACGGCTAACGGTTAGCAATAAAGTAAAGTAATTACATGACGTTTATGTTGACACGCAGGTCATAAATAAATTAAGACAACTCCTATGGCTCCTGCCGGTTGTCATACTCATCGACATTCAAGTCGTGATTCCTATTACAAGAACATGATCAATCTCATACATCACATATATTACTCATCACATCCTTTTGGCCATATCACATCACATGGCATACCCTGAAAAAACAAGTTAGACGTCCTCTAATTGTTGTTTGCATGTTTTACGTGGCTGCTATGGGTTTCTAGCAAGAACGTTTCTTACCTACGCAAAACCACAACGTGATATGTCAATTGCTATTTACCCTTCATAAGGACCCTTTTCATCGAATCCGATCCGACTAAAGTGGGAGAGACTGGCACCCGCTAGCCACCTTATGCAACTAGTGCATGTTAGTCGGTGGAACCTGTCTCACGTAAGTGTACGTGTAAGGTCGGTCCGGGCCGCTTCATCCCACAATGCCGCTGAATCAAGATTGGACTAGTAACGGTAAGCATATTGAACAAAATCAACGCCCACAACTACTTTGTGTTCTACTCGTGCAAAGAATTTACGCAATAGACCTAGCTCATGATGCCACTGTTGGGGAACGTAGCAGAAATTTAAAATTTTCCTACGTGTCACCAAGATCTATCTATGGAGAAACCAGCAACGAGGGGAAAGAGAGTGCATCTACATACCCTTGTAGATCGCTAAGCGGAAGCGTTTAAATGAACGGGGTTGATGGAGTCGTACTCGTCGTGATCCAAATCACCGATGACCAAGTGCCGAACGAACGGCACCTCCGCGTTCAACACACGTACAGCCCGGTGACGTCTCTCATGCCTTGATCCAGCAAGGAGAGAGGGAGAGGTTGAGGAAGACTCCGTCCAGCAGCAGCACAACGTCGTGGTGGTGGTGGAGGAGCGTGGTACTCCAGCAGGGCTTCGCCAAGCACGTGACGGAGGAGGAGAGGTGTTGGGGAGGGGAGGGGCTGCGCCTTAGATCAGGTGTGAAGTCCTCCATCTCCCCCACTATATATAGGAGGGCCAAGGGGGGGCGCCGGCCCTAGGAGATCCAATCTCCTAGGGGGGCGGCGGCCAAGGGAGGTTTCCCTCCCCCCAAGGCACCTAGGGGGTGCCTTCCCCTTGTGGGACTCTTCCTTTAGGGTTTCCCCCACACTAGGCGCATGGGCCCTAGGGGAAAGTGACGCCCCAGCCCACTTTGGGCTGGATCCCTTCCCACTTCAGCCCATGGGACCCTCCGGGATAGGTGGCCCCACCCGGTGGTCCCCCGGGACCCTTCCGGTGGTCCCAGTACAATACCGATGACCCCGAAACTTGTCCCGATAGCCGAAATAGGACTTCCTATATATAAATCTTTACCTCCGGACCATTCCGGAACTCCTCGTGACGTCCGGGATCTCATCCGGGACTCCGAACAACATTCGGTAACCACATACAAACTTCCTTTATAACCCTAGCGTCATCGAACCTTAAGTGTGTAGACCCTACGGGTTCGGGAGACATGCAGACATGACCGAGACGTTCTCCGGTCAATAACCAACAGCGGGATCTGGATACCCATGTTGGCTCCCACATGTTCCACGATGATCTCATCGGATGAACCACGATGTCAAGGACTTAATCAATCCCGTATACGATTCCCTTTGTCTATCGGTACGATACTTGCCCGAGATTCGATCGTCGGTATCCTGATACCTTGTTCAATCTCGTTACCGGCAAGTCTCTTTTACTCGTTCCGCAACACATCATCCCGTGATCAACTCCTTGATCACATTGTGCACATTATGATGATGTCCTATCGAGTGGGCCCAGAGATACCTCTCCCTCACACGGAGTGACAAATCCCAGTCTTGATTCATGCCAACTCAACAGACACTTTCGGAGATACTTGTAGTGTACCTTTATAGCCACCCAGTTATGTTGTGACGTTTGGCACACCCAAAGCATTCCTACGGTATCCGGGAGTTGCACAATCTCATGGTCTAAGGAAATGATACTTGACATTAGAAAAGCTTTAGCATACGAACTACACGATCTTGTGCTAGGCTTAGGATTGGGTCTTGTCCATCACATCATTCTTCTAATGATGTGATCCTGTTATCAATGACATCCAATGTCCATGGTGAGGAAACCGTAACCATCTATTGATCAACGAGCTAGTCAACTAGAGGCTTACTAGGGACATGGTGTTGTCTATGTATCCACACATGTATCTGAGTTTCCTATCAATATAATTCTAGCATGGATAATAAACGATTATCATGAACAAGGAAATATAATAATAACTAATTTATTATTGCCTCTAGGGCATATTTCCAACACTATCCTTATTCTCTCAAAGTCTTACAAATGGCTAACCTAACATTGGTGAGCACGGTGGTATGGTGCTTTTTTGGGTAGAAGTCATTCTTTGATGGCCTTCGGTTCCTTTTGTATGTTCCTTGTCTTCGGTGCTTTTTTGTTTGTTTTGATCCGGTTTCATAGTTTCTACACCATCCACTCCCCCCTCCCAATAATAATAATAATAATAATAATAATAATAATAATAATAATAATAATAATAATAATAATAATACATCCGTTCCGTTTAAACTCTAGATTCCTTGTAATACCTTTATCTAGCAGGGGGGTCGGTCCATTGTACAACATGGGTCGAATATTGTAGTAGATCCCTTTTACTCATACACGGATACGTACCATACCTTGTTCATGTATGATACTTATACACATTATTATCAATGTCTCTACCCTACTACACGATTGTACACGTAGACTCACTCTGGATCGATAAGATCTACTCCCTCCATCCCAAAATAAGCGTTTCAAGTAAAATTAGTACAAAGTTGAGACACTTATTTTGGAACCGAGGGAGTATTTCTTTAGCTTCGGATATGTCAGGAAAATATCTAAATTTAGCTACTTATAAACCATACGCACACGGTTTTCCCGTGCACATTCCCGGCCGTAATGATCAAAATAGGCCGGTTATATGAAATTGTTGGAAGTAAATTAATTTTCCTTCAAAAGGCGGCATTGTTCTCTCTTTGCACCGATCGATCACACTACTTGTTCTCCCCGGCCCCACGTCCCAGTGTCGGAAGGCTAAAAGCTAGTGGGGATTGAACCCAAGGGTCATCCCTAAGCCCCTCCCCTTCGTCTCCCCGCAGTATAAATATGGCGCCGCACCCCTCATCGGAGCAGACGCAGAAGCAGCAGCAGCAGCAGCAGCAGACAGCCATTGAGAAGGCAGAAGAGGCGAGCATGGCGGGGAAGGTGGGCATGGAGAGGGTGGCGGTGGAGGTCACCGTGAGGGAGCTGGACGTGGAGCGGGACCTGCCGGCGGTGGAGGAGCTGGAGCGCCGGTGCGAGGTCGGCCTCTCCGGCAACCAGGCCGACGGCAAGAAGAAGAAGAGGAAGAGCATGTCGCTGTGCGTGGAGCAGATCGGCGACCCGCTGGCCAGGGTCCGCCACGCGCCGGAGCACGTCATGCTGGTACGTAGCAGTAACTATTAACTAACTAATCGCCTTCCTTGATCATGATCCATAGATTAATGCAGGCATGCTTGACCCCTGCTGTAGCTAGCTAGTAGCACTAGCTCCTGCGTATATAATTGGCTCGTGATCGATGTGCATGCGGTGTAATTAAGATCGGTAACTACTCGTTAAGTAACTAACTTGTGATCGATCCATGGATGTCTTGTGTGTATAGGTTGCTGAGTGCGGGGAGGAGATGGTCGGCGTCATCAAGGCCTGCATCAAGATGGTCAGCCGAGGCAGCAGCGTCGGGTCTTCTTCTTCCTCCGGCTCGGTGGCGAAGCAGCAGAAGCCGGCGGCGGCGTACGTGAAGGTGGCCTTCATCCTCGGCCTCAGGGTCTCCCCTTCCCACAGGTGCTTTTGCTTCCCTCGATCTTTTCGCACGGCCATGGCCACCTTCACGTACTGGTGGAAGTTTCTTATTTCGAGCCGCCGCCGTTTTATTTCTTGCTTGCTTACAAGTGCGCTTTCTCTTCTTGCCTAATCGCAACTGGTGGAAGTTTCTTATTTCGAGCAATGGCGGGCTGACGGCGGCTGCGTTTTGTTTTGGGTTGTGTTACAGGCGGCTGGGGATCGCGACGGCGCTGGTGAAGGCGGCGGAGGAGTGGAGCCGTAAGCGGGGCGCGGCGCACGCGTCCATGGCGACCACGGTGTCCAACAAGGCGTCGCTGGCGCTCTTCACCGGCCGGTTCGGGTACAAGCAGTTCCGGCGGCCGGTTCTCCTGGGCCGCCCCGTGCACGCGCGGTGGCTGCCGGTCACGAGCCGCCACCGCGTGCTCCAGCTGCCGCCGACGCTGGCGGCCGCGGCCTACGCGCGGCTCCTCCCGGCGCGGGACACCGAGTTCCTCCCCGCCGACCTGCCGGCGCTCCTCGCCCACAAGCTCACCCTCGGCACCTTCGTGGCCATCGAGAGCTCCGACGGCCACACCGCCGGGGCCGACGCGCCGTCGCCATCGTACGCCGTGCTGAGCGTCTGGGACCAGACCCGGTCGCTCCGCCTGCGCGTGGACGGCGCGCCGGCGCTGCTCCGGCACTCGCTCGCCGCGCTCCGGGCGCTGGACCGCGCCGCGCCGTGGCTGCGCGTGCCCTCCGTGCCGGACATCTTCCGCCCCTTCGGCGCCTACCTCATCTACGGCGTCCGCATGTCGGGGCCGGAGGGCCCGGCCCTGCTCCGCACGCTCTGCAGCCACGCCCACAACATGGCCCGCAACAACCCGGCCTGCGGCGTCGTGGCCGCCGACCTCAGCCCCGACGACCCGGCCGCGGCCGCCATCCCGAGCTGGCGCCGCTTCTCCTGCGACGAGGACGTCTGGTGCATCAAGAACCTCTCCGACAGCAATGCCACCCCATCCTCCTCCTCCTCCTCCGACTGGCCGGCGACAGCGCCGCCGGGCAGCGTGCTCTTCGTCGACCCCCGCGAGTTCTGACGTAGCCGGCGCAATGCCATTGGCATGCGCGGCGCAGGCAGGAGCAGGCAGAGTCGTCCTCTGCCCAATTTTGACAGACGTGTACATTGCACCGGGTGGCAATTACCCTGCCTTGCCACCCGCGGCATCAACTCCCCCAGGCTTAATTATTCAGTTGTGGTACTCCAGTAGAAAAAAGAACTAGCTTAACTTGATTTAGTTTGCTTTTCAAGAGCAATGCATGGCCAGCTACTTTGTCTCTGTTAAATTGTTCTTCGGGCATACTGCATAAATGGCAGAATGTATCGATGTTTTTCATCGTTAAATCGCAGCAAAAACATTGCATCTTTTTCGAATGAAAAGGCAGCGCTCCTGTCAATTTTCTCGAAGAAGATCGAAATATGAGTAACCAACGGCGATCGAAAACAATGTAGAATGGGCCGATAACAAGAGCTATATCATTCTTCAACCACCTCTCAATAGTTGGATTGGCTCATTCTTCATCTCAATTATTTTGAATCGCTTAACCTCCTAAGCCATCACTATCGTTCTAGAAGCACTTCTCCCTCAAGAGTTCCGTTAACGCGAAAATAGCTTATGGAAATTCAATTTTCAAAAAGTTATCCGGAAATCACATACTCCCTCCGATCCATCATATTACTTGCCGCAGCTTTAGCACAACTTTAGATCGGAAGGGAGTATGTATCATTCAAAACTATGGATCGGTAAGACCTGTGTGAAAGAGGTGACATGTTTACCACACGGGTCGCGAATAGGCATATTTTGAACCAAATTTTATGTTCGCGCATGCTTCTTTCTGTAATAAACAAAATCATGTGTTCCTTTAATATTAAAAATCTTTTAAACTTTATTACATAAACTTCCTAGGACTAGTCCGAGGGGCAAAATGCTTCTAAGATATGAATATGATAGTTTAGGGTGCGATTGGCCGAGTCCAACGAATTCGAAAACAAAAGCAAGCCAAGTCATTGGACTATTTCAGATTGTGCCTCTGCATAAGAACAACACAGGATTGCATCTTGTGCTAGTGGACACTTCACTAGAGATAAGAGGACCCAATTAACTAGCCGAATAACCATTTGGGTTCTGTGATGATCTACACAAGACAGTGACATACCAAGATGCCCATCATACACTCACCTCACAGCAAATCTAAACTAAGAACATCAAAAAGACACATTCAACTGCGCGTTAATTAATCAAAGCACTCCTAGCTAGCTAGCTTGACAGTGGTTAAAAGAGAACAATGAGGATTCACCCGGCTAAGTAACACATGACATCAGACAAATCTACCTTTGACTAATCAACCAGACCGCTGGAAAGAGGTGATGCTGGACTTGACTGGCCACTAGGCCGGTCCGAGTCCCATCTAGTAACAATTAAGAAACTTAACCACCCCTCCTACCTACCTGGTCTTGCACACATTCATATATATCCCAGTTGCAAGAGGCAGATCTTCTTTATTCCTGCGCAAGATCAAACAAATATTCCAAGATCACGCGGAAATCTCCGCGCCGCGCCAATGACGAGCTCTACGTACTAACTTTCAGTTCATCAAGGAGGAGTTGATGATGATGATGATGCCATGATGATGGTGGCCTGATGGTGATGATCTGATCAATGCCTGGTCCACTTGGAGATGAACCAATGAGCGAAGTTCTCCTCGTATCGATCCGAATATGGAATAGCATTATCAAGGAGCTCACTCACCTGCAGGATGGTCCAGGGCACCTCCATGGACCTGTCTACGGCAAAAAGGTGTGTGAAAATAACTTAGGTTTATGGGAAATGCATAAGGAATTGAAGCAATTGATGGTCCTGGGCTCCCAGCCAATCGATGAACCTAGGCGAAAGATAATCAACGGAGTAATGTATGCAACAGTGGAGGCTTTTGTAAAGTGAAGGTGTTTTTCCTCGAGCTGCAGCCATTCAGGAGGAAGGAGGAGAGTAAGAAATGTCCTGTTCATCATATGCTAGGGTTCTTCCTTCCAGCTTTGGTCCCCAGCAAATTACAAAACCCAGGAGGGGTGTACATGGCCACCTCACTGACCGCCGCTCGCTTTCTGCGGCGCCGCGGGCAATTAGGCGGGCGGTGCGGAGATTAGAAGCCGGGGTTTAAGGGTAATGCACTGTATGAAACGTGGGAATTGAAACCATCTCTTTGTGATTCTTGGCTTCCTGACATCTTCCCTGAAAGGAGTTTAGAGGAACTGAATTAGAATGTAGAAATATGATAGTGGGACAGATCAGTATGTCATTCACTCAACCTCATAGAATCCTCTCTTTTTACAGCATTCTTATAGAATCCTTCTAGCTTTGCCTAACAGAATAAATAGCTCAAGCCTATGTGTGAAGAAAATGGCATGCACCTAGAACTAACAAACATAAATAATATTGCAATTGCAATTAAATAAAAGAAAAACAGAACTGGTGATCTTGTCAAAAGGAACCAGACACATAAATCGCCTTCGACAATCAGGCAGCGGGTGCGTGAAGAATGAACCGACCAAAGAAAGGGCAAAATTCCTAATAGAATATCAAAGATATGTTGGAAAGAATATGAAAAGGACAAAACAAAAGGAATATTTGAACCCTTTTCAATGTGACATAGTTTTCCTTATGCTCTTTCAAAAGAAAAATCTAATGTCATTACCAGACAGGAACACCTAAACTAAATTTTCTTAGACCAGCAGGAGGAACATTCCCTTCTGGTATGCATGGTTTTCTAAAGGAAGCCACTTCAGTTGCTGCATCAGAAATGCACTAGGGAGCTAAGATGACAAGAGATCTATGTCTGCACTCAAACGATTTTTTTCAGGTGCGTTGAACAAGAATCTGTGGAGGGTTGCAAGAACTGTGAAAAGGCAGCTGCACCACACCACTTGTGCAGTATATGTATAGTGCCAATGAGGAATCAGATGCAGAGATCACACTTGCAGGGCACTGTTCAAAGCAGCAGTACTAAATGTCTCATCTCACTGTATATTGTATACAACTTGTTATAGAACAAAATTTGTAACAGACTGGATTCCTGTGTGATGATGATGCCAATGGACACTTATCAGTGGATTGGCATGACATAATGTCTCTGTTTCTTTTCTTTCTTTTTTTGAGGGAAAAATAACATCTCTGTTAACAGAGCAGGGATATCTCTGTTCAGAAATGAGAGGCATCAGATGCACAGATTCCTGTCCAAAGTTGTTGTTGGTTCTAACTGTTTATAAATGACTACCATCTTAGAATTGGATTCACAACTGTGATGAAGAGTGGAATCCTATTTGATTGATGCCAATAGATGCTTTGCACAGGATAGTCATAGAAAAGGCCTTTAGTTCTCTGTAACCCGATCTCAACTTATAACAACCTTAAAAACCTTATGAGTTATGATCAACCAATTTCACTGCTATACTACTGGTGATCACATGGAGTTGCTACAATCAACCATAAGAATGAGATCTTGTTAAGAAAAGATTGTAGAAGATATGATTCAGAGCAACCAGAAATCAGATGACAACTGATAAGCATATAGTTCAAACAATTCCATCCAAGTACAGATGACAGCTGACTTCACAAATGCGTCAATTACATGGCACTTCAATCAACCGGCAAATACAAAGATCAAGGTCTGCAACAAGTTCTGGTAGAAATGGCCTATACGGTCCACGTCGAGGTTGCATCTACTGACCGCCCCTCAGAGCAAGCACAAGATGGAGCACTGAACCACCTTCGATGTTGTAGTCCTTAGCAGTTTTGTCATCAGCGAGTTGCTTCCCAGCATAGATGAGCCTACACATGAGACAGATTTATTAAGATAAAGTGAATGCAAATGAACGCGAAGCTTGAAACACAAGCTTAAATGTAGATTTTTCCAGCATCATTCATATTCAGGGGCATCAAGAGTACCTCTGTTGAACAGGTGGAATACCCTCTTTCTCCTCAACACGTTCCTTGATTCTATCGATTGTGTCAGTGGGCTCAATATCAATCTCGATTTCCTTCCCAGTAAGTGTCTTCACTTTGATCATAGTTCCACCCCTGAGCCTCAGGACCAAATGGAGCGTCGACTCTTTCTGAATGTTGTAATCAGCTAATGTTCGCCCATCTTCCAACTGCTTTCCAGCAAAAATTAGCCTTTGCTGATCTGGGGGAATGCCCTCCTTGTCCTGAAGTAAATAAACCAAAGTATGTCAGTTACTCAGTTGCGTTTTTGTTATGAGGAACTCTGTTGTATTTTAGTGATGCAGTTCTCTATAAAGGATAAGCAGGAGCATGGAAACAACTCTCCATTCAAGTTCAATTCAACACTTGGCATTGAGATCTTATACAAAGAAACTCAAGAGCAAATACTTCATGGCAAAAGACAAATTCAATGAAAAGTCAGGACAATAGCTCAGCTATCACTCACTCCTACTTAAGAAAAGAATAGGCATCCCCTCTTTCGCTCCTCAGGTATTTCCCTCCCCTCCCCCTCCCTGTTTTGAAGTTCTCTTCCCTCCCACCTCTGGTTCTTCTACCACCGGTTTTCCTTGAAAACCGCCGTAACTGCCACCACACTTATGGACTACCAAAGAAAACAGATTTTATTTTTGGTAGTCAAATAAGTGTTGATTCAGTTGGCAGATAAAGTCCATTTTTGGTACAGAATCACATTGATAAAATGGCAGGTAATGAAATCAATAAAATGGCAGGTAAATCACTGTGATTGCGAACAAAATATGTGTGCTTCCGTTGCAACGCACGTGCAATTACATACTGCTAGTATAAAAGGCACGTGTGTGATATTAAGCTTTTTTTTAAAGCGGCGTAATATTAAGTTATACACCAAAAGTGGATCATGAGTTAGACCGTCCATTTAGCATATCAAAGGGTGAAATTCAAAGTTGATCTCTTGTCCCAAAATATGCCATATGTAAACAAGCCAAGCACGAGCAAATACACCAAGAGCTTGGCTCGAGCTCGATTCACAGTACAAGCCTAAAGAAAAGCTCAAGCCTAATCTCAGCTCAGCCATGGCTAGGACAAGCTTGAGCTCAGCTGGTGTAAGCTCTGGCACCCAAAAATATTAATGTTAAATTACCACGGGCGGCTGCGGGCCGTAGCCATCCAGGCACTCAACCGCACTGTCCATTCCGCAGGTCATTCTTTAAAGCATGCATTCCTGCGCCAACCTACTAACAGGAGAGCTGCTGCTAAATGAGTCCGTCTTTGGCTGAAGCCACAATTGACTGGCCAATGCAGGGCCAACATTTGGAGGCTGGCATTTACAGAAATGGGTCTTAGGGTGGCGTGAATGGGCCTGATAGAAAATGAAAGGGGTGCAAGGGACAGGCCTGCAGCCATGCTCGGTGCCTTGGTTTTTTCTTTCTTTTGCTTGGTCTATGCGAACTCGTCTCATCGGTAGCTTAAGCTGAACTTATAACCAGCCCTCCTCAAAGCAATTTGACAAGCTCAAAGATTGTGCACATCCATACATGCAGTTAATACTATGTGTTAAAAACATTATTTAAAAAAATCAACCGTTGCATTGCCTATTGCTTCATGTAAATTTGTGAACAACATTCGTAGTTTATCAAGATTTCTCGCATGCATCAAGTAGTTTGTGTTAAGGGATCTAGAAAATAGAGATTTTTCAGAACACTGCCAAGCAAACACCTTCTGCTCAATAACTTTCTCTAACCGATATCTTGGGTTCAATCAGTTCGATTGATCAATAATGGTGTACGCAATATCAAAACTACATTAGTATCCAAAAACCACAGCCTACTTGTAATCATATAAACACATCCTAATGCTGGCCAAGCTTCCCTCAAACAGCACTAAAGTAAAGCCTTCGCCGCGGCGATGTTCCAGTGAACAATACCACATTCCAGGGCCATATTAGCCGCATAGTTGGTTCCCCCGATTTCTTCAATCACTACGTCGCGCGCTGCGGTTAGCACGGAAACGCAATCCACAGCACACCAGAGCAACGGCAGCGGGCAGTTTGCAAGCACCTAGACTAATTTCGCTTGCGCATCACCGAAGTCCGGCGAAACGCGCTCCCCCGTCCTAAAACAAGATCCCCGGAGCCACCTGCCGCGGAACCGCCCCGATCCTAACCGCCGTGATAAACTAATCTCAGCCGCTCCGGCGTCTAAGGGGGCGCGATTCGCCGCGGACTGGAAGGGAGGGGAGGGGATGGGAGGGGGGGATCGGACCTGGATCTTGGCCTTGACGTTGTCGATGGTGTCGCTGCTCTCGACCTCGAGCGTGATGGTCTTGCCGGTCAGCGTCTTGACGAAGATCTGCATCTTCGGACCCCCTCCGCCTCTCCCCCTCTCCGCGGGTGGATCGATGGATCCGCTAGGGTTTTGCGCGGAGACGGAGACGGAGCGGAGGTTTAGGTTGTTGGTGATGATTGATGATTGGGGACGACGACGGTGATGATGATTGAGGGAGGCTGCGGCCGTCTGTTTTTTGCGTATATAATAGGGCCCGCTGAGGTGAGCCCAGGTCGGACGGGCGTGGGCTGGGTCCGACTCGGTAGAGAGGTTTGGTCACGAGAAAAGCCTGGCCTACACGACAAATACATACCTGAACTTTTTGAAAATTTTGTATACAATGTAAAGAAATGTTTTCCATAGTAAAAAAATTCTTCGTTCCATTAAAAAATACTAGTTTGTGCAAATATAAATAGATATTCCCCGCATTGCGAAAAAAATGTTTGTATGTGACATTAAAAAAACAATTATATCATGTAAGGAAATGTTCACGTAGTTTTAGAAAAAAGGTTTCTACATATATTTGGAAACATATTGACCATGTATTCAAGAAAGTGTTCAAAACATGTATTTAACGAAAAATGTATATAGTGTATTTGAAAAAAGTTCAGCGTGTATCAATTTTCGTTTTTACGTGTAGACTAAAAAATCTAGATTGTGTAAAAAAATATAGCCGTGTGGTAAGAAGAGAAAACTAATAAAAACCTACATATAAAACGAAAAATAAAGGGAAAATAACTGAAGAAAAAACAGGGAAAAAACTGTGAAAAGCAGGAAAACCAAATTATGATGAAGAAAGAAAGAAAAACCAAATAAAATCGGTGAAGAATTAAAAAACGAAAGAAAAGTAAATAAAACCAACTAAACCCAACCCAGAAAGTGAATACAGACAAAAAGCAAAACCCATATGGAAAAAACCAGCCCAAAACAATTAAAAACCAGCCACAGAAAACACACCAAAAAACCCGCAATAACTGCTACAGTAGTGGCTGCCCCAGTCGTGTTGCGCCTGAGGCGAGGGGAGCATACATTGTGCTACAAGGGAGATATAGCTCCTATGAGAAAAAGAGTCAAACAATCCGAAAGATGTACCATGTGCTATGAGAATATGCTGGGGCTTAGAAGAACCGGTCACGTTTTCTCAAAAAAAAAAGGAAAAGAAGAACCTATCACTTTCGGAAATGAAAGAGTGGGAGGAAGAAAAGAGATGCACAGCGCCGGCAACTTTGGCTTTGCTTTGTTGTTTTTGCTTGAGGGGAAAGACATCTTTCAAAAATGTACTCATCTTACTTGAAATTTGCCGACTCGAAGGCCAAAGGAAGAAACCGAGTCGCAAAGTACTACTCAGAAAGCTCTAAAAAAAGGCTTCTAATTTCTCATCACAAGTAAAATGGCGCAATTTTATCAAATTTGAAGAAAACGATTTTTTTTCAATAAATTCCATCAAAATTTACAGGGCCGTAGTAGAGCCGGACTGAGGTCCAGTGACTTCACTTGGTGAAGTCACGTTGCAACTTTAGGCTCTTCATCTCCATCCAAAACAGATCCAATGGTCCATATCACACAAAGGCAAAAGCCCTCAGCACTTAGCAGTTTTGGACGAGTGCAAGCTGCAGAAAAGAGTTCGCCGGAATCTGCTCCGCTCTCCCGCGCCGCGCCGGCGTCTCGGACAGGGAGACGGCGCTGCTCCGCCGCATCGGAGAGGAAGGGGAATCGCACCACACCACAACATCTGGGAGAGAGAGCAAGGGACTCGCGCCGGCCGCCGCACCGGAGAGGAGCCGCGCGGCCGCGCCGACCGCCGCATTGAAGAGGAAAAGGAGCCGCGCGGCCGCACCGTCGCTAGAGGAGAGGGAGGGGTGGGCTGCCGTCGGAGGAGTGGGAGGGCCACTTGTGTCGTCGTCGCCGTCGGACCTCTGCCATCCCGCATCCGGCCGAGGTAATGTGTCCCCGATTCATACACATACAGTAAGAGTTAGGTATGTACAGAGCAGTTCATGTACAACTTCAGTTTGAGTTGCTTGGGTGCAGAATGGTAGTCAGTTTGGTTACTCATGATGCATGTACAATACAAATTGCTTGGAATAGTTTGCACGTACACTCATGATGAAATTTTGTCCTCAGATTTTAGACTTTCATTTGGAATTTCTGAAATTGAGTGCTCTCTATTGTGCTATTTGACATAATTCAGTGTTGTGCTTCACAATTGACTATTGTGAGATGGCAGAAATTGGTAAGGGAATACCTCAAGTTGGTATGAGATTCAGAAATGTGGATGAGGCTTGGGCATTTTGGGTTGCACATGGGGGTCACACAGGCTTTGATGTGAGAAGGAGATATGCAAACAAAAGCAGACTTGATGGTCAGGTTGGTTCATGTAGATTTGTTTGTTCCAACGAGGGTCATCGACGAAAAGGGCAAACTAATCATGCACCAAAGCGTTTTAGAGCTGAAACAAGAACCAATTGCCAAGCTCGTATGTCTTTTCAATTGGATCGAGAGGCCGGAAATTATGAAGTAACCGAGGTTGTGCTGGAACACAACCACTTGTTGCAATTGCCACAAACTCGCCACTTGATGGTATCCCAAAGAAAGATTTCAGAAAGACAAGCTTTTGAAATTGAAACCGCCGATGATTCCGGCATTATGCCACAAGCTACACATGAGTTTGCTTCTCGTCAAGTTGGTGGACCGATTAACCTTGGATATACTTGTCGTGACCAAAAAAACCATTTGCGAACCAAGCGACAAAGGGAGTTGGCTTTTGGACAAGCTGGAAGTATGTTGAAATATTTTCATGACAAAACTGCTGACAATCCATCATTCCAATATGCACTACAGTTGGATTGTGAGGAGGACATAACCAACATATTCTGGGCTGATGCTAAAATGATCCTTGACTATGCACACTTTGGTGATGTTGTCACATTTGACACTACTTTTGGCACAAACAAAGAGTATAGGCCATTTGGTGTTTTTCTTGGGCTCAATCAGTTCAGAGAAACTACTATTTTCGGTGCTGCCTTGCTGTTTGATGAAACAAAGGACTCATTTATATGGCTATTTGAGACTTTTCTAGGTGCACATAATGGAAGACAACCTAGAACTATTTATACGGATCAAGATGTGGCAATGGGAAAAGCTATAGAGAAAGTATTCACGGAATCATATCACGGGTTGTGCACCTTTCACATTATGATGAATGCTGTCAAACATTTATCTCCAGTCAAGGGTGAAGAGAAAGATGTAGGAGAGGTTGAAGAGGAAGATGAAGGGGAGGTGGAAGAGGAATCTCATATTCTCTCTGATTTTAGTGCTTGTATGTTTGGCTATGAGGAAAAGGCAACATTTCAAGAAGCATTTGACAACATGGGACATAAAGTGCATAAGCAAACTTGGTTAGATAGTATCTACAAGGTGAAAGAAAAATGGGCTGAATGTTATATGAGAGATGTCTTCAGTTTGGGAGTGAGAAGTACACAACTAAGTGACAGTTTCAACAATGCGTTGAAGAACCATTTGAAATTTGATTTCCATATTGTCCGATTCTTGAAGCATTTTGAGAGAACGGTTGAAGTAAAAAGAAGAAAGGAATTGGAATCTGAATATGAGGCAAGAAAAAATTTGCCAAGAATCAAAATGTGCACTCCGATGTTGATGCAAGCAAGCAAAGTGTACACTCCCACTATTTTTGAAGCTTTCCAAAGTGAATATGAAAGATCCATGGCTGCTTCCACTATAGTGTTGGATGAAAATAACAAATTTGCTGTTGCTATTGGGAGGTTGCATGGTGATTTGACTTATGAGGAGGAGGAGGAGCGCATAGTGATTGGTGATCCTTTGAACCAAACAGCTTCATGTAGTTGTCAAATGTTCAAAAGGGCGGGAATATTGTGTGGACATAGTTTGAAAGTTCTTGATTTGATGAATGAAAGACATTGCCAACACATTATGTCCTAAAGAGATGGACTAGAGATGCACGCAATGGAAGTATACAAGATAGGCAAGGAAGGAAAGTGGTAGAAAATCCAAAATTGAAAGCTCAACTTTGGTACAAAGATACGTCTCATAAATTTCATGATATGGCATATAAAATAGCCAACTCTCCTGAATGTCGTTTGTTGCTAAAAAATGCACTTGATTCTCTTTGGCCACAACTAGAGGATAAACTCAATGCATCAACTACTAGTGCTACGAATGGACGTTCCATTGACCAAGAAAATGTTGATCCAAATGTGCATCAAGCCAATGACTTTCTTAGTTTTGCAAAACTGAAGAAAAAGGAGGTTTCATCTAAAAATTTAAGGAGAAAGCAAACTTGGTTTGATAAGTTACGCAAGGGGGCGAAAGCAACCTAAATCAACGGCAACAACAAAAAAAGAAGCAAAGGTCAGCTGCAATATGTATGTACTATCTGTTCTTATTCATTCCTAAACTAACAAAATGATTTTTCATTTACATTGGCAGCAACAACAACAAAAGAAAAAAGACAGTGTGCAGCCTCAAGTGCAAGTGGAGAATGATGGCACAAACAAAGGAGGGAATCCCATAGGAGAAAGTGAGAAGCGTCAAGAATACGATGCAATCGACAGCTTTACCAAGCTTTTGACAACTTCACGAGTTGACGATGATATCTTCATGATGATCTGATCTAGTATCTTCAAAGTTGCTAGGTAGTATTTTGGACAGGGTTAACTACAGTATTTTGGGGATTAACCAGTCTGTTTTGGCCTAAGTGAAATGGCCGGCTTTTGTGTACTTGAATGATTACTCGACATTGGCATTTCTTGCTGTAGCATTTGGATGTTCTATGATGCAACCTTTCAATGTCAAATGCCACTCTATAATCTGTTTCATGAGTATTGTCAGTCAAAAATATGTATGTGCATGTATGATCTTTTTAGTTCAGCTAAGTGGAAGGTATAACCAAATGACAACCTTGCTTCATGTATGTTGAAACGGCTATAGACCTATAGTCTATATATATTCAGAAATGAAGATTAGATAGTTGGCATGTAATCTGTTTTAACTCAATCCTACGATGAGTCTTCTGTCGCTGCTGGGCTGCAAAACTGACCAAGTGCTGAGGGCTTTTGCCTTTGTGTGATATGGACCATTGGATCTGTTTTGGATGGAGATGAAGAGCCTAAAGTTGCAACGTGGTGAAGTCACCGGATCTCAGTCCAGTAGGGCCATAGCGGGATGACTTGGCTGGCTCCCTTGGATTCTCTCTGGGCCCCACTCCCCACTGCGCAGCTCCGTTCACACCGCGCGCTGCCGCCGCACAGAGAGAGAGAGAGAGAGAGAGCGCCATGGCTCCTCCGCCTTGTCGCCGCCGGCGCCTCCTCCTGCTCCCGCTCCTCCTGGCCGTCGCCGCGCTGCGGGGAGCGGCGCCGGCCGCGGGCGCCGCGGAGTCGTGCAAGGCGTGGCTGGTGCAGTCCATCCCCACCGACATGCCCCAGCTCCGCCGCGTCCCGGGGGTCCTCGCCACAGGTACCCAGCGGCTCTCCCCTACCCCCTCGATTCAGCGCGACTGTTCTCCCCGTGGATCCATGCGGTTTGGCTCCTGGGGCTCCGGTTCCTCGATTGCCACGCCATTCCTCATCGATGTAGGATAAGGCGTTCCGAACGCTGAAAAATGCCTGAATTCTGCAAGATGGCATTTCGCTTCAGCTTGTTATGAATAAAAATGCGGTCTGTGAATAAGCAACCTATTCGATGGATGGGTTTGCCTTGTCTGGTCAATTCGCCGTGGCCATTGCAAATTCTGTTTGCAGGTGCCGGGAGGATTCAGTTATTGGTGTATGGGTGTTGTTGTTTGGTTTCAGCAGAGCTCGGCGCTTCTCGCCGCGCGGTAGCATGAGTGTTGTTGACAACATGTGTGATGTGTGTGTATGTGTCTTCATTAAAATTGCTCCTCGTCCGACTTCACGCGAAAAAAGTTGTGGAGGATTGGAATGGAGTTTCTCTGTTTGTGTTACTTTCCTTGTTGATAGGTTGATACATGACTAGCTGACTTTTGTTCTTGCTGCCTATCCGCAGCGGACGTGCTCCAGTGGCTCTCGGGGAACACGACAGAGAGCCTTGACATCCTTGCGCAATACTGGCAGTTCATAGCACACCCGAAGAACCCAAAGTCAGGGGAATACGGGTTTTCCGAGAGCGACATGGCGAAGTTTGGGGCAGACGAGGGGCTCCGGGTTTACAAGGCACTGGAGAAAGCAGCAGATCGTAAGGTCAAAATCAGGCAAGGGTTGATGTCAACATTTCGAGTGTTGGTTGTTGCCATTACAGTGATGATTTCTGTGCCATAGCAAGTTAGTTGTCCTGATTATATTAGTGCAAGCAACATAGGTAGTGCATGCCAGTGATAATGCTGGTTTTGGCACTGTGCAGTTAACCGCCATGGAATCAATCAAGCAAAAGAAGTTGGAGAACAATAAGAAGTAAACATAGTATGTATGTACAGAAGTCTAATTGGTTTTTTGACAACTGTAGCATCTTTTCAGGATCGCGCAGCATGCTGGATTTGCTCCTGATTTCGACCAAGAGAGTGCTAACCTCGCTGCAGGAAGGCCAAATGTTCAGAATGTAACCGTACTTTTTGAGGATTGGTGGGGATCCGGCGTTCTGCATGCAAAAGTCTGGATATCCGACAACAAGGATGTGTATATTGGATCTGCAAACAATGATTGGAAGTCCCTTACCCAGGTATACTGCAAAATAAACTACCGGTAGATGAAGTGTGACTATACTTACATTGTACTGGTTTATAAAATAGTGCTGAAAAAAACAAGTTTGTTAAGTTGAATCTGTTTTGATACCAGTGTGTCTTCTTATTGCAGGTGAAGGAGCTGGGGATATATTTTGTTGGTTGTCCACAGATAGCAAAAACTGTTGAAGTGTATTTTCAAAATCTTTGGACACTTTCAACGCTCAATTCAACTACTTACACCAAAATTGCCTGGGATAAGCAGTGGCAGACTTATAGAAAGGTGCCATGCTGGTCACATTTTCTACAACCCGAAGAAAGATGCAGGTTTGTAGCCTTCTCTGTAATTGATAATTAGTTACTACTCAGTATAAAACCTAAACAAAAATAAACTATCACCTACATGATAACATATTGTCCATAATTTGCTGATGGTTGTACTTTGTATGTTGTGTACCTGTGCTAACATTTTGGTCAAATTGCTGACAGCATTTATTCATGTTCCTTTTATATTCACCATCGCTGTAGTGTGCAAATTGTTGTTTGATGTTAAATGGATACAATATTTACTGGTATTTGCTTGAAGGCATGCTATGGTTTAATAAATTTCTCTAAACTGTATTAGTACGCAAAAGTACTCTAATTTTTCTGAGCCCTGAGTTGAATAATAGAAATATGCTCATGATATGCATCAGGTCACCTCTGCCACTTTCTGTTGATGTCCCTTATGTCGACGGCTATCCATCACTTGCCAATCCTGAACTTCTTGACGTTTTAATTGAAACCCCTGGGCTCAAGAGATCCACTAAAGAACACCACTTGAGCTATCTTTCGTTTGCTCCACCTGAGGTAATGTCATGTATTGTCCTCCTTCTGAAGAGAAAGGAAATATCTTTCATTTTTTCGCACTAACTCATACAATTTTCAGTCACTTGGTGCTGTAGTAACTACCTATCCTCTAGCACACTGTCATACGCTTGAATTTTTAATGCACATACCATTTTCAAAATTTATTTTCTTGGTTGCCTGGCTGCCTCACATAATCAGCCTTAAGGAAGAAAACGAGAATGTCTGCTACAACAGTTGGCAAGTGTGTAAAACATTCATTTCAAGCTCTATGATTCAATTGGCGTTACAACTTATAAAGATCCATTTCCAGTTCACGTGGCATTTTATCATGCTATGTGAAATTAAAACTCTCAGGTCATTTTTCCAAGATAATCTTGCAAGTTGTAACACATGTTCTGATGCTGATTCAAATTGTTCATGTTTTGCAGCTGTCATTTGACAAGTTCCAGGCAGATGAGCAAGGTTGGGTCGACACCATCAAATCTGTGAATTCTGGGGGAATGGTGAGGATAAGTACTATGGATTGGCTTGGACAATCGCAATATGCTTCTCAAACTGTGTTCTGGCCATCTTTGTCATCAGCAATATCAGAGGTATTTAAGCTGCCTTTGTTATGCCAATCATGCGGGCAACACAGGGCCTCCTGTAGTTTCAGTAAAATTGGATACTTGGATATAATCCTAGTTATTCTGCAAGGTTGCATTTAATGTGCGGCATCAAATGTATAGATCAACTGAACAAAATCGGCGTTATCATGACTACATGAGCACCGTAATCAGTACTATCCAGTTGGCAATTTGTCATAGATTCAACACCAAGGCTGCTAACGCCAGTACTTTGTGGAATTGTATCTAATCGCTCTAGTTAAGCAGCCTAGTGCCATTTTTTCTCAAAAAATTCTCTCGTACATTTTATCTGTACTTATCAATTCTGAATTCATGTACTGATTGGAGATAAATTGACCATTGATAGGTAATATTCTCCAAGAATGCAACCGTGAGGCTGCTCGTAGCCTACTGGACACACTTCATCCCGAGCACTGAGAAATACTTGAAGAGCCTCCTATACTCAAACATCCTCTGCGCATCTTCGAAATACAACCACTGTGGTGGCAAGGTTGAGGTCAAGTACTACCTGGTTCCTGGGTACAACGAGACTGGGCCGGCATTGGCTCAGGACGCCCCGACGGGGAACCGTTACCCCGACTTCACCCGGGTGAACCATGGCAAGTACGCCGTCAGCGATGTGAGGGCGAACATCGGCACCAGCAACCTCATCTGGGATTACTTCTACACGACGGCCGGAGTGAGCTTCGGAACGTACGACCCCTCCATCGTGTCGCAGCTGCAAGACGTCTTCGATGCGGATTGGGATTCTCCCTACACCATGCCGGTTAAACCTCTGGAGGCCTCCAGGTGATCAGATCAGTTCACTCATTTTTCTCCACCTGTTTTCAGGAAAGAACACCAGGCCTTGTCATTTCTGCGGACCTGATGAAGGCGACGGTTTAACAAAAAAAGCGACGTGTTCGTTTTCTTTGCTTAGTCAGGTAACTCGTATTTTTCTTGTTTGCTTAGTACTGCATTGTAGTGCCTTGTAACTGTCGTCCCATAGCAAATCGTGGCTCTGAACTAGAAACTTAGAAAGTATATATTTAGCTGTGAGCTTCACATATGTTGCTTCTGAATGAATTGCCGTGAGCTTCTTCAATCTGCTTGTCCTCTCATATTTGGTATAGAAAGGAAAAGAAACTTGAGTATAAATAAAAAATATAAGAAACAGGAAAAAGTCAAGTGCGTCAACCGCTTTGTTGAACGACCATTAGAGTTTACTGTATATGATAGTACGATGTGACTTGATTCTGTGTAATCTAATGGCCTTTTAAGTAGAAAATTTCAACGACAACACCATCAATCAATCCGTGGGCTCTCCAGTTCCTTTTGTGTGATACATCATGCAATATTTGGGCTCTAAATTTGACCTTGACAACTAACTAACCACTACCCCCCCACTAAATCCTGTTCCCTATTTCATGATGCTCCTCATGGTTCCTCCTTCCCAAGCACCATGGCCAAGCAAATGGGCTCTCGCACCGCCCTAGTCCTGGCGTCGTTGCTATGCCTCTCCCACGCGCCGCGCGGGGCCTTCTCGCTCTCCTTCAGCCTAGACTTCTCCGACGCCGGCACCAGCTCGTCGATTGTCCTCGCCGGAGACGCACTCATCAGCCCACCGGCACTCCAGCTGATGAAAAACAGCCGGGCGTCGTACCGGTACAAGGTGCCGCTGTGGAACGGCGCCACCGGCGAGATGGCTAGCTTCGCCACCGCCTTCTCCTTCCGGATCACCCCAGAGAAGGACAGCCTGGCGCCGCGAAAGACAGGCGACGGGATGGTCTTCTTCCTCGGGCATTTCCCGTCAGTAGCCCCGGACAGCAGCAGCTCCGGCGGGCTCGGCCTCCTCCCAGACTTCGCTGATGGGACAGGCGAGAGCCGGATCGTGGCGGTAGAGTTCGACGCTTTCCTCAACCATGTGGGCATCAACGTCAACTCCGCGGCGTCTGAGCAGACGACGGCTATATGGTCAGGCAAGAACCTCACGTCGTCCAGTGTCATGGAAGCCACCGTGAAGTACCACAACGGCTCCAGGACGCTGGCCGTTGCTCTCCTCATCGACGGTGCTCTGTACCAGGTCAATGCAACCGTTGACCTGCGCAGAATCCTACCGGAGGAGGTCGCCGTCGGCTTCTCGAGGGCGAATGGCGCCGCCGCAGGGCTGCACCGGAACCGGATACTGTCCTGGTCGTTCAGCTCCACTCTGCCGGAGTCGAAGCGGGAAGCACCTCGGCCTGCCGAACCTCCTCTTCCAACCAGCAGCTACGACCACAAGAGGATAGCATTCGTCCTACTATTCCTAGCAACGATCACGACGAGGTGTGTCCGAATAGGATTTCAGTTTCGATTCAAGGCATCACCGGGCCGTGTTACCTTGGCTGTCCTAGCCTAGTAGTACTATTTTACATTTACATGCATATAAAGAAGGGTGTGGCAAGAACTCAGTCGATTGGGACTTAGAAAAATCTTAGTTAAGTGACATCAGCATAGTTGTGCTACCACCAGCGGCATGGCTGGATGCTGCAAAGGGTGACGACAAATATTGCAACAGTACTGCAAGCAATGATAATTGACACTGCAACCGTTGTGACTACACGCCGCAACCGTCAATGGCAGATGTAAAAATGACCAGTCAGACGACATGCTACAAATGACAAGGGTCGATGTTGCAACCGCTGAGATGACCTGCTACAAACAGCAATGACGATTGGTGCAACCGGTAGGAAGACATGTTGCAAAAGGTTGGACGAAATACCGCGATGCTTAGTCTAGCACGAATCTCCATGCATAAGATCCAACACCTATGCAGTTAACTAAGACTTGGTTAAATCTCAGTCGACTGACTTTTAGCAAGCCCATATAAAGAACTGCTATAAAAAATCCACGAGAAATAGAGAAAGAAACAACGAAAAGCCCCCACTCACCCGTCTGATTTCCTTGGCTTCGCCAGCCGCCTTTAGCGCATGATGTGTGTCCTTGTGGGCCTGCCAATCACCTCGCTCATAGCCTTATCTCTTCACCGAGGCTTTTCTCCACACGTCTTTCTAGTGCGTCTCATTCCCCTTTCCCATCTCTCGTCACGTCGAGGAGAGGCCTCCCATGAACACCAACAATCGCCAGGCTGAGGCACACACTGTTGTAAACCAAAAGGGCGACAACCATCGCCTGCTGCATACCTAACTCGCTGCAACATCCGCCATTGCTGATATCCCGAGGGCCACAACATCATCGATGTTGTGGCCACAACATGGGCGATGAGGGATGTAGCAGATGGAGGAATGGATTTCGCGGCGAAGGCAGCCGCTACACTCGATGTAGCCCTAATGGGATGGAGGCAACCATAGAGGGGATTATGTTGCGGCTGTAAGAGCGCGTGTTGCAAATATTATCCTGGATGGCGGGCGTCAACATCAGTAGCCTTTGCAACATGTTTTTGATGTGAACGCGGCTTTGCAACATAGGTGTTGTTGTAACGGGGGGAGACGGGCGAGCGGCTTTGTTTTACCCCATTCAACGATGGATGAGGCGGCCGATAGCTGGGAGCTATTAGCCGGTTGACACGTAGCACTCGCCATATTTAAAGGTACATCACTCTCGACATACTGAATTGTGTGGATCAAGTTTTTTGGCATGTCGTAAGCATTAATCATTGATATGAACTCGGGAGGATGAGAATTGAATAGTTTGTGAGCACATAAGGAGGTAGTATTATTAATCAATGAGTGACCACTACACTTGATCCTGAATCATGACCGATCAACATGACAATGTCGTTATAGTATTATAACCCCCCAAAAATGCATTTTGAGTAACATATCTTCTCAGATGTAAATCGAGCCGCGTTCCAGAAATCCTGTACCCATGTAGTCTGACAGCACATGACAAGCATTTCAGCGGCAATTTTCATGCATCAGATAAGCTTGCACAAGGCAGAGTGAGTTTGAGGAGAAGAGAATAGTTGCTGTGGAAGAAAACGGAAGGAGGATGAGGCAAAACAAATGGCTGACATTTTACACTAGTCGGGGCCAGTGTGGCACTATCACTGAAAATGAAGGAGGTGTCCCTTCCTTGGAAATCCAAAGGGAAGACGGAAGAGGCGTTAGTCATGAGCCACAATTTAGATTATTTCCTGCTATATTATTTGTTATATTCACAATGAAAATAAGAATGTTCGAATTACAATCTTTAGAACCCTGAATTTCTGCCTCTCTATCTCTCTTCCACAATAAAACAGGGGAGAGAAGCAGAGAGACGCAGTGCTGCCTTCGCCATGGCAGGAATCGCCGCGGCCCTTGAGATTTCAGAAGTCGGAGAACCATTCGTCCTCGTCGTCATCGTTGAGGTAGTGGTGGTAGCGGTCAAGGTCCTTGTCGGCGAGGCCGTAGCGGCGGCGCCAGTACTCGAGCCTCGCCTCCGCCTCCCGCATGTTGCGCATCACCCTCTGGTACGCCGCGTTGATCCGCTCGAAGTCGATGGTGTTTTCTTGGCGCGCGACGTCCGGGTGGTACTGCAGCGCGAGGCGGTGGAAGGCCCTCTTGACCTCGCCCCTGGTGGCCCCCGGCACCAGCCGCAGCGTCCGGTAGTGGTCCTCCTCCAGCCCCTCGCCCGCCGGCTCGCCGGCGCCGCCCCGCGCGTGCTCCCGCATCTCACCGATGACGACGCCGTCCCACACCACCGCGCCGGCGCTACTGATGCCGAGGGACTGTTAGAATAAATCCGAGCTATACAGTCGATCATCAAAGAACCAAGCAATCACACCAGGCACGACACCGAGATTTGTTAACGAGGTTCACCGATATGGCTACATCTCCGGAGCCTGACTATGAGTGCTCCTCCCATGACTCCGCTATAATACCGCACCCGGTCGCCCTGGACACCGGCACATGCCGCCGGCTTCCCCTGCGTTACATCGTGTGTCTATCCTCGCTATATAAGAGAGGCCTAGGATATAAGTGTCTTACTTGGACATGACTCCATATCCTATCTAAACACAATGCAACTACAAGTCCAACTGTAACCTACCTTGTACGGATTCGTCCATGCGTCAAACTTTCATGTACATCGGACTTGAGCTTATCCCATGAGTACCGCTGCTACTCCAATGACTCCATATGACTCCACCTGCAACTTGTAGTCCCTCCTTTTCTTGACCACAGTCAACAGTCGAGCAAAATTAAGTTCCTTGTTACTCTAATTTGTGCTCCCAACTTTCAGAGTATCAGTCCAACACCATCACACACTGATCACTGACCTGCGTGAAAATAAACAACTCACATATTGGGTGTCGCACATAAGAGTTATCTGAACTCAACATCACCGCTCCTTTCTTGACCGCCTGTCTGAAACTTGAAGGAATTTCACCATTGCTTGTAGTCATCCCGAGTCAAATTCGTAGTTGTCTCACCACATGTATGACCACAGAGCCCTGGCCGTCTCCTTGTTCCGTGCTAACCGCACACCTCGCCGCTATTACCGCGTCGAGTTTCCGCTGTACTGGTCGAGTCTCAAGGGTCGCGAACCCACACCACTCAACCCCCACTGCAGAGTACCACCGATCATCACCGATCGATGACGAGTTTCGCGCTTTCATCAGACCGCTAGGCTCCAGTCCGAACTACGTGTCCCTCGCTTTTTCCCACTGAATAGGCTTCGACTCTCCGAGCTCTTACGCCGTAGCCCCTCAATCAGCTCCACCTTCAACATGACTTCATGGTAGATGCTCAGTCCACCCCGCGCCCCGTCAACTTCAACACTACTAGGAAAAGGCCTACTAATGGCGCACCGGTTTTGCGTCATTAGTATCTGGTATACTAATGGCGCACCAAGCCGCGCGCCATTAGTTTTGCCCATGGTGCGCCAGTAGTGTCTGCTATACTAATGGCGCCCCACATGATAGTGCGTCATTAGTAACAATTTTTTTATTTTTTTTTCTTAATCTCAGGTCACTATTTCACCTATGAGATATCCAACACATATATATACAACAAGCATCCATATAACATACATAGCCAACACACAAGTTCCATCATATATACATACATAGCCAACACATAGTTCCATCGTTACATATTACAAAAGTATCACATTGTTCATCCAACATCGTTATCCATCAATTCACAAAAGTTTCAGTTCTCATGCATTGTTCTTCTCCTTCTCCTTCCTCAGCTTGATGCGCCAAGAGCGGCGAGGCGGTGGAGGCAGTGGGATGTAGTCTTCTACCTCAATTGGCGTGGTCACGTCGCCCAGCTGTGGGATCGCCGGCGCCACCATCGGTGCGTGGTCATTGTCAGGCACCACCACCATCGCGAGGCCACCTTCAGGCACGACCATCGCTAGGTCATCCTCAGCCACCTCCATCTCTTGCCCATGGTCAGCCACCACCATCTCTTGCCCTTGGTCAGCCACCACCATCTCTTACCCTTGGTCAGCCACCACCATCTCTTGCCCTTGGTCAGCCACCACCAGCGCTAGGTCATCCTCAGCCTGATGCCCATCATCATCCTGCAGCTCCTCATCCCCACTCTACTCCTCTTCTCCCGCACTCCAGTCCGGATCATCCTTCTTGTTGTCTATGCTGCTGCCAGAATCGCTGCTGCTTTCGCTACAGCTAGAATCGCTGCTGCTTTCGCTACAGCCATGGTCGCTGCTGCTTTGGCTGTAGCCATTGTCGCTGCTGCTGCTCCCATTACCTGTCTAAATGCAACAATGACCGTTAACAATCGATGTGAGACAAAGCCAAATGTAGAGGAATAAGAAGAGGCAGAACGTACCGGCATCATAATCTTCAGCGTAGCGCATGCGACACATAGTCGCGTTGAACACCTTCACGATGAGCGTGGTGGCGTCGTCGTACCTGAAGAGAAGGAAGTACCCCAGCCGCAAGTCGTAGGCATGGTAGAACTTCTCCCACCCACGAGACAAGTACATGTGGCCCTCCTTGATCACCAACTCCACATCCCACAGCCTGCGAAACCCGCTGCCGGCCTGTCGCACCTTCACATTATTTGGCGGATCTTCACCCATCAACATGTTCTTAAAACTGTCAGGCAGCCTCTGCAGTTTGGGACAATGAGTGATGTAGGCAAACAACAGATATCATAATGAGATGGGTGAAGGGGAGATCTCTCGTTTTATATACCTGCGTCATGGATGATACTGAAGTCCCAAGTATGATAGTGAAGAACTCGGAAGCATCCAACTCGTACTGCGGTGTCGCAGAGCGGCGGTGGCTGCTTCCCGCCATCTCTGATAAGCAGCAGAAGAGATATTTTTATGATACAAGAAGAAAGCAGCCACAACTACAGTAAAAACAAGCAACTACACACACATGAGTTGTAAAATATCCCTGCTATTCTTTTTTACATAAATAGTTGGCACTAATCACGGAAAAGTTCAGCATGACCTTTGCTGAAAATAGGACATATGGAGTACCCGAATTTGCCGGAACGGAAGTTAATCGACATTCTGGCAATCTCAAGGGCCTCTCGGGGTACCTGCAAATTCATCACGACACAATGGTCGGAGACAAAACCCAGCAAACTAGCAAGATGATCATCATATTTGCAAGTCATTACTTGTCAAATAAAGAAGAAGGAACAATTTATTTGTGACATAGTTACAAATGATGACAGAATAATAAAGCAACACCCTGCACTAGCCTAAAAACAAGTGAAGTTTCACCCCTATAAGAACAACTTTATAAAATCAGAGAAGTTGCTATTTTTTTTGTATCCTTCATATACACTGGAGTACAATTAATGCTTTATAATGTTCCATCATCATTACAGAAAATTGACAATTGTCCATAACAGTTAACTGAAAAGCAGTACTCACTAGATCTATCCATCACCCTAGAAAAAAATGCACTCCTAGTACATGGCTACTACTATTTTTCTGCTGCTAGGAAAAACATCACTCATTGGAAATGAAAATCTCAGTACCAGCATTTTGAACTTTGAAATGAAATACAGTAGTAGTATTAGTAGTATATGGAGTAGTATCTTGTCTGTGTGCTATCTGAAGCAGAGCATGGAAGCAAGTTTTGAGCATCGAAATTTCCAATAGCCCGTTGCAACAACTATTTGTGCAGAGATAAGCATGAACAGAGACAATAACTACAGGATTTGTTTGATGATATCTTTTTTATACACTTACTAAAACAAGTGTGATACCAATTGGATCATTGTTCACTGTAATCTTTTCTTTTGAACTGAAAAGGGAGGTCAGTTTTTTCAGAGAGAAAATAAATTTGCAGATTCAACTATTGATACTATGAACTTTTGATTTGAAAGAACATGATCTTGTCAAATGCAGCAAGCAGAAACAGAGCAATCTTTTTTTCTATCGAAACAAAAGAAACAAGTTTGTCAACCACATCCTTCTTTTGAACAGTTTTTTAAAAAAAAGCATTGATTCAAAAGTGACGAGCAAAAGTTAGAAAAGCAAATACTCTGGCAATGTTGCATCATTCCTCCAAGACCAAAGGATTTATATCAATCGTGTTTTTTAGCGTATCAATCGGGTTTGCAGACCTAAGCGGACGCATCAGAACTTGTGTCTGCCCAAACCAGACTGTGTGAGACCACTTTCCCTGAATGCCCAACCAGGAGAAAAAAAATCAACCACTAATTACAATGCACGTTGATTGCAACCACTAAAGCCTCAACATTCTACCACAAAAAATGAATGGAAGACTCGATGTCAGGAGCAGGTCCCCCGGTTAGCTTCACTCAATCTGGTAACCTCATACAGTCATACCATACCATGCTATCTAGCCCGTGATTCCTACCAAACAAATCAGACACTTTGGTGAACGATGCTACAAACGACAGGAAAGGAACAAATTCAGTGATCATCATTCCAAAGTGTTACAAATAATATATAGCTAGGAATCAAACCCTAGAACACATCAGAAGGTAGCCTAGGGGGAAGGAGGGGAAGGGGGAGAGGTGAGGAATCACCTGTGGGATAACGGCAGGCTGCCGTAGGAGGGCGCCGACGTCGAGCAGGCGGCGGGCGGCGGCGCGTCGAGGAGGACGCGGCGCATCAAGGAGGCGGCGGTGCCTTCTTGCTTCCCCGAGCCCTTCCTCGAAGACGGTGATGGGGGCGCGGGCAGGGGCTGTCGACGACGACGACAGAGGGCAGGGCAGGAGCTGAAGTGGTGGGGGGCGCGGGGGCGACGGAGACGCGGGGGCGGCGGCGGCGTGGGTCGGGGCAGCGGGCGGAAGTGGAACTGGCGAGAGGGAGGGACGAAGGGGTCTGGCTAGTTAGGGGGGAAGATTACTAATGGCGCACCATCTAGCGGTGCGCCATTAGAAATCTTTTTTTAGATAGCAATGGCGCACGCACGAGAGGTGCGCCATTAGAAATCTTTTTTTAGATAGCAATGGCGCACCTCCAGACCGGTGCGCCATTAGTATGTTTATTTTTTTAAATGAATATGAATATGAAACAGTAATTTTTTTTATAAAAACAGTAATAAGTGTTGTTTAACAACAATTGTAGTCTACACTTTATTATTATTATTTTTTAGAAAATGAATATGAATATGAAACAGTAATAATTTTTTTATAAAAACAGTAAATAATTTTTTAAAAAATATCATCAAATTTGTTATTTGAAAATATCATCGGCGGCGGCGGTGGAGCCGGGGAGGGTGCGGTGGGTCGTCGGCAGCGGTGGAGCGGGGGAGGGTGTGGGGGGTGCTCGTCGGCGATGGTGGAGCGGGGGTGCGGGGGGCCGGTGCTCGTCGGCGGCGGTGGAGCGGGGGAGGGTGCAGTGGGTCGGCGGCGGCGGCGGAGCTAGCGGGAGAGGGTGCGGGGGGTGCTCGTCGGCGGCGGTGGAGCGGGGGAGGGTGCGGGGGGTGCTCGTCGGCGGCGGTGGAGCGGGGGAGGGTGCGGTGGGTCGTCGGCCGCGGTAGAGCTAGCGGGAGAGGGTGCGGGTGGGATCGAGATCGAGATGAAGGGGGATAGCGATCGAGATGGAGGGGGATCGAGATCGAGATGAAGGGGGGAATCGAGATCGAGATGGATGGGGGAATCCTCATGTAAATGATACGACAGTAATGGCGCATTATGAAACGATGCGCCATTAGTAGTTTTGCAAAACAAAGAATAAATTTTTTTACAGTAATGGCGCACTGTCTGTTTGGTGCGCCATTACTAGTTAGAACTAGTAATGGCGCACTTCGACCTGATGCGCCATTAGTATGTATGGAAAAATGGAAAAAAAAATTAACACTAGTGGCGCACCTTTTTTCTGGTGCGCCATTAGTGTCTTCCACACTAATGGCGTATCACAAGCAGGTGCGCCATTAGTATATACTAGTGGCGCACTGCTTCCATGGTGCGCCATTAGTATCAATCCTATCTATAGCCCTTTTCCTAGTAGTGCAAGCACTCATGTGCACCGTCTTGAATCAACCCCGCGCCATAGCCATGTCGAAGCCACACAAGCACTCGGGCCTGTGTCACGTGGTTCCACGCCCCAGAAGTCGGCCACCATCAGCATCATGCTCCTATGTCATTATCGCTGAAATCACCGCCGTCTTCTACTTTGACCGACATCCATGTCAGTCCATCAGATTGTCCAGTCCGACCCAGCCGAAATAACCCGACTGCAATCATGCTCCACCCTGCGTCGTGTCCGCCCGCACTCCATGCCTTGCTTGACGCCTTGTGTATGCATGATCCGCACGACACACTGTCCTCGTCTTCACATACTCTTCGAGCCTTCTCCGCAAACTTGACAGAAAAAAACTTCCATGCAAACTTGACCCGAAGAATTCTTTGCACAACTATTTTTCCTCGTCACTATTTGCCTGTGCTTCACCATGCACCTCTAGCAGCAAAGATATGAAGAATTCCATCTCCTGGTTGCCCACGTACACAAACACAGTCATATCATGTGAAGCCTAAGACACTCATGCCTCCTTTTTTCCAACAAAATCTCGCTTGTACGCTCAGCTCCGCGATCATCGTCTCCAGCAAACCAGCAACACTGCCCGTTGACTGGGCCTTCCTGCGCTTCGGCCAGTTCCCCCACTGCCCACGCCATGGGCTTGCGAGCCTACTCTCTGAGCCAGCGCACCATGTGCCTTGCGGGCCGTTCCCGTGCGTCCTCCCAGCCGCGTCTGCTACAACTCGCAGATGATCGCCTATTGCTGCACGCAAGTGCTATTGCCTCCCGATTCTGCATGTCGCTGATGTAATCCACGCCAACACGATTTCGCTCTAGACCAGCCACATAATCATGACGCTGAATTTGATTCTCCCGTCCGGTCTTCTAGCTTCCGCGAACGAAAAATTCGTCGGCTCCCACGTATACAATTCGACATCGAATCCATCCTCTAAATCCATAACCTCCTGATAACCTAACCTGGCTCATGATACCACTTATTAGAATAAATTCAAGGCATACAATCGATCATTCAAGGACCAAGCAATCACACGAGGCACGACACCGAGATTTGTTAACGAGGTTCACCGATATGGCTACATTTCCGGGGACTGACTATGGGCGCTCCTTCTCATGACACCGCTATAATACCGCACCGGTCGCCCTGGACACCAGCACATGCCGCCGGCTTTCCTTGCGTTTCGATGCTATTATGTTGGCATATGTTACATCGTGTGTCTACCTTCGCTATATAAGAGAGGTTTAGGATACAAGTGTCCTACTTGAACACGACTCCATATCCTATCTAAACGCAATACAATTATAAGTCCAACTGTAACCTACCTTGTACACTATATTCGACACAACTCCAACAGGGACGCGCAGGTTGAGCACCACTCCTTCGGCGGCCATGATTGTATGTACCCATACTGCCGTGCCGGCGCCACTGATGCCGACGGGACGCGCAGGTTGAGCACCACTCCTCCGGCGGCCATGGTTGTATGTACCCACACGCGCCAAGAGATCACGAGACGGCGAGATCGATGTTAGATCGAGTTGTGTGATGGAGTTCGTCGGAGCTTCGGTTCTCCCGATGCATGCGTTCGCGCTGTTGACCGCGTGGCGGAGCTGGAATGGTGCGGTTGGAACTTGGAACGGATGTGGCTGCCGCGTGGTGGCGCGTGGGATTTATAGGGCGGAGGAGGATGCGGTTGGCTCGCCGGAAGGAGCGGCCACACACGGTTGTTTTGCCGCAGTGGAGTTTCCCACGTTGACGTTGGCATTGCTGGGTTTGATAATGGCCGCTGGGATGTTCAGTCGCCTCTCAGTTTGATAATGGCCGCTGGGATGTTCAGTTGCACCCTAACCTCTCAACAACTGCGGTTCGGGAGCTACATCGTCTAAACTCTTTTCTGCTGGATGTGCTGCCCACTACGGCACACCTAGACCTCCGTCAAACCACCATCTATAACCGAGAGGTCAGTACAACGTATATTTATGGGTTGCTGAATTTCAAAGGTATGTCTTGCACGTTTGCGCATTGGATCTGGGATCCTATCATCCCTCTCCAAGATTGAATTTTTCTATGGCTCGCTTTTTGGGGGCGCCTCAACACACGGGACAATATGACAAAGAAGGGAGAACCGAAGCTCCACTGAATCCATCAGTCACATAGTTCTGCGCTGCGCGCCGGCTGATGCAGTTTGGAGCAAGTTGAATATGGCCAGTCATGCCTCCAGCTCCCCGGACATTCTGGAGTTTGTGCAACAACTACATTTCTGCTGGCCTTCTGCTAGGAAAGTGCATGTTCTTTTTGCTGCCTGTGCTGTCACTTTATGGCACGCCAGAAATGACAGGGTTTTTCACCTCAACTGCTGGTCACCTTCTTACACCAGAGAATGTGCTGTCCAACTCTTATCCCTTTGGATGAATAGGGCTACGCGCACAAGGGATAAAGAGTCTATAGTTTTCTGGGTGCACCAACTTAGTTCCTAGCATAGATACTTAACAGATGCCATGTAATCTCTTCTAACACCCCACCCCCTCCGTTTTTCTTTTCCAAGGCAACTTATGGCCTCTGCAACATGGTGCGTAACATAAGTTTCATATAATTGACCTTTTCGGTCATCAGGCTGTCGCCTGTCTTGAAATGCATAAGGTAGAATGTAATCTACCTTTTATTTAAAAAAAAAACGTTGGCATTGCTCGCACGTTTTGGCACGGAAGAAACGAAACTTGGCGTGGGGGAGACGCCCCGGCATCACTTTCCGTTCCGTTTCCGCACCCCCGGTTTTTTGACTGGGAGATACTCCATAGGAAGGATGGCAGCTGTATTTGGCTGTGTTCTGTAGCCGTTGTTGTTGATGGAGCGATGTCGTTGACTACAATGTTGGTGATGACCTGATGTTGGCAGTGTTGAAGATGACGATGGGTAGCGCCGCCTGACTTGGACGAAAGACAACCCGTGGCAACAAACTTGAGCAGGCGCCATAGTGCTTCTCCAAAACCTAATTCATCCGCTCATGGTGCAGGATCACAAGCATGAACGTTTTCGAAGACGTGCTCTCCCGCACGTCAGTGCATGTCGATGTTCTGGATGAAATAGAATACGGTGACGGCGCAAGTTGTGAGATGAGGCAAAATCCTAAGCCATCACACATAGCACGGTAATATAGCATATGATGATCACAATCTCATTCTGTTATCGAAGTTATCCATTAGGAGCTGAATTTATCCCTGCAGAAGATGCCGGTTCCGGTAAATGCGTAGGTCGAGATTTTTGACTGAGTCCACAAAACTACAATTAAGTTACCCGCTCCGTAAATACAAATTCGAATTGCTTTGAGCGAATTATATTCATGCAACATTCAAGGATTTTCAGGCTTTGCCCAAACCCAACATTGCCGTGAGCGATGTATGGGTATTGCAACGTGGGTCTTGAGGGCCTTACAAAGCCCAATCAACGTGGGGACTTACAAATCCTAAATCAAAGTGGCAGGCCCATTTCACACCCATCGGCGAGCCGACGCCGCAAACTCTGTTTTCCGTCGGGGAGCGACGCGGCGGCGACTCTGTACGGTCACCCGTCGGTGCAAGCCCAGGCAGGCTCATGCCCGCTTCCCCCATGTGGCGACGTCGGAGTGGGCAGCACAGCGTGTGAAGCAGCAGTGACTCCCAGGTCCCCTCCCCCCCCACGCAGAAATGTCGGAGCACGCGGCAGCTCCACGGGGTGCCTGATAAGGTTCACCCCTCAGCTCATCAGTCCCAACTCCCAACTCAACTTGGGGTTTCAATGGTGACCGACGGACTGAGAAAATGAAGTCATTTTTAATGAATTGGTAGGCTCGTCATGTCGTCCTTCACCGGCGTGTCTATCGGCGACGGTGAGCAGTGCTGTTACGAGGCGCCGGCCGTGGTGGACGCCGGCGGTGCGGACAGCGGCTACCACTTGCTCTGGTCCGGGGATACTCACGTACCAAACAAGAGTTGTCCACCGTCGAGAGCATCACCTCCGATGTTTTCCTCGTAGGAGGCCATTGCTGGTACATCGAGTACTACCCCAACGGTGAAAACCAAGACTGCGGTGACTTCATCTCTCTATGTTACCAATTACGACAACAATCTCACAGAGCCCCTAGAGACCAAGTTTGGTTTCAGCTTCATCGACCAGGTTGAGAAGCAGACGCCAATGCACATTCTTGCGGCTGGTAAGACTTGTAGATTCACCGATGGCAATTGTTCCTGGGGCACTGACAAGTTTGTGAGAAGAGATGCAGTGAGTTTGGTCCATGGATGAACACCTACCATTCTCTGTTATGGTACAAGTTAGGATTTAACATTGCTCTCAAGTGTGATTATATCAACAACAACTTGACAGAGAGTTTTAACAACAAGATGAAGTAGTTTATAAACTTTCCTGTGCATGACATGGTTGACCAAATAAGGATCATGATCATGCATTTGTGGGAATTGAGAAGAAGAAATAGTGATTGTCTGCAAGGGATAAGCTTCCTGTAGTGGTACAGCAGGTGCTCAACAGGAGCAGAAATGTTGCACGTTTTTCTATTAATAATTCTACAATGTGGGATGCTGAAGTTAGAGATTCCAAGACTGTAAGAGGCATATTGTTAACACTGAAATGCATGACTACACTTGCCTCGAGCGGCAACACACTTGGAAACCATGTGAGCATGCCATGCTTTTCTTGGCCTCCCATGCGAATATAAACATGCACCAGTGCGAATATAAACATGCACCGATATTTCCATGAATATTACTCAGTAGTAAGATTCAATCTCACGTATGAAGTACCAATTCCATCAGTTACAGATCAATCTCATTGACCTGAAGTGGAAATCGAATTTTCCATATGTCCTCCCTTAACAAAAAGAAAGGCTGACATGCCTAAGGAGGTTTCATTCAAGGCATCATTTGAGAAAGGTGAGAGTAGTAAGAAGGGAGAGAAAGATGCAAAGCCTAAAAGTTCCCAAAAAGGTAACAAAAATAAGTTGTGCCAGAAACATGGGCATGGAAAAGGATCTCCAAAATGTCATTACACTCCTAAAAGGCCAAAGTATGTTCATGTTTGTGATGTTTTTGATATGGCTACGTTTTTCAATTACTAACCAAATGACATGCTTTGTTTGTCAGGAGGAAGCGTGCAGGCCAGCCCCTGGATGCTGAAACATTGCAAACTGAAGCTAATCTAGTTGTTGTGCTAGAAATTGAAACTATTACAGCTAGACCAGTGAAGAAAACTAAGAGCATTAGTGAACTTTGTGCTGTGAAATCAAAAGCAAGATGTCGTAAGAAGAAGAAGAAGTGAAAACTATTAGTCTATGAGTCTCATTTTGTGTGATGTAATGCTACTTGTATTTTGATGTGCGTTGTACTTTGAAAACTATGTGCCATGTTCTAAATTTTGGCCAGATTTCAAATTTGAGTTGGCTTTCAATTTTGTACTTTGATGAGTATTGATGTTCTAGTGCATTCTCAACTTTTATGAACGTTAGGTGATCAATCCGACCACTTTTCAGAAGTAAAACTCATATTCATGAAAAATATGCTCCAAATGAGCTTCAAAGCTAGGGTAAACAACCCTATTTCTAAGTATTTTTTTTCGAACATCTGTAAATGAGCTAAAAAAATCCTTGATATCTAATGTGCAAATATAGGGTCGATGCCCAATATGGGATCGTTTGGACAAACTATGCCATGGTTAACCCTAAACCCTAACTCATTCCCCTTGAAGACCATGCAACCTTGTATGCGATAGCTAAGTTTTATGAAGGGAATTTAATGAAAATGTCCATAGTCGTGGTTTCTTATTTTTCCTAGCAACTTAGTAACATAAAATGGTGATGTTCGAAAGTTTCATTTTTTTTAATTTGTGATGCTCAACCCTAACCATTGAAACCCTTTGAAAACCCCGCACCATCAGGGTCGTTGGATCGTTGTTTGAGGACAGTTTGGATCAGGCACTAGGGTTAGCCATGGTCTATCTGTGAGATGAGGTCTGATTGCATGGATTCAGACGGGTATTTCGTGGCTGCTTGGCATGGAGAAGTGATACGTCTCCAACGTATCTATAGTTTTTGATTGTTCCATGCAATTATATTATCCATCTAGGATCTTTTATATGCATTTATATGCTATTTTATATGATTTTTGGGACTAACCTATTAACCCAGAGCCCAGTGACAGTTTCTGTTTTTTCCTTGTTTTTGAGTATCGCAGAAAAGGAAACCCAAACAGAGTCCAATTGACCTGAAATTCAACGGAGATTGTTTTTGGACCAGAAGAAGCCTACGGAGCATCGGAGATGGGCCAGAAGAGTCCCGAGGCCACCACGAGGGTGGGGGGCGCGCCCTACCCCCTGGGTGCGCCCCCTACCTCGTGGTCGCCTTGTAGACCCCCCTGACTTGTTCCCGACGCCAACACCTCTTATATATACCCAAACTTCCAGAAAGAAACCTAGATCGGGAGTTCCGCCACCGCAAGCTTCTGAAGCCATCAAAAACCAATCTAGAACCGTTCCGGCACCCTGCTGGAGGGGGGATCCATCACCGGTGGCCATCTTCATCATCCCGGCGCTCTCCATGACGAGGAGAGAGTAGTTCACCCTCGAGGCTGAGGGTATGTACCAGTAGCTATGTGTTTGATCTCTCTCTCTCTCTCTCTCATGTTCTTGATTTGGCGCGATCTTGATGTATCACGAGCTTTGCTATTATAGTTGGATCTTATGATGTTTCTCCCCCTCTACTCTCTTGTAATAGATTGAGTTTTCCCTTTGAAGTTATCTTATCGGATTGAGTCTTTAAGGATTTGAGAACACCTGATGTATGTCTTGCATGTGCTTATCTGTGGTGACATTGGGATATCACGTGATCTACTTGATGTATGTTTTGGTGATCAACTTGCGGGTTCCGTGACCTCGTGAACTTATGCATAGGGGTTGGTACACGTTTTCGTCTTGACTCTCCGGTAGAAACTTTGGGGCACTCTTTGAAGTTCTATGTGTTGGTTGAATAGATGAATCTAAGATTGTGTGATGCATATCGTATAACCATACCCACGGATACTTGAGGTGTCATTGGAGTATCTAGGTGACATTAGGGTTTTGGTTGATTTGTATCTTAAGGTGTTATTCTAGTACGAACTCTATGATAGATCGATCAGAAAGGATAACTTTGAGGTGGTTTCATACCCTACAATAATCTCTTCGTTTGTTCTCCTCTATTAGTGACTTTGGAGTGACTCTTTGTTGCATGTTGAGGGATAGTTATATGATCCAATTATGTTATTATTGTTGAGAGAGCTTGCACTAGTGAAAGTAGGAACCCTAGGCCTTGTTTCCTAGCATTGCAATACCGTTTACGCTCACTTTTATCATTAGTTACCTTGCTGTTTTTATATTTTCAGATTATAAAAACCTATATCTACCATCCATATTGCACTTGTATCACCATCTCTTCACCGAACTAGTGCACCTATACAATTTACCATTGTATTGGGTGTGTTGGGGACACAAGAGACTCTTTGTTATTTGGTTGCAGGGTTGTTTGAGAGAGACCATCTTCAACCTACGCCTCCCACGGATTGATAAACCTTAGGTCATCCACTTGAGGGAAATTTGCTACTGTCCTACAAACCTCTGCACTTGGAGGCCCAACAACGTCTACAAGAAGAAGGTTGTGTAGTAGACATCAAGCTAGTTTCTGGCGCCGTTGCCGGGGAGGTGAGTGCTTGGAGGTATATCTTTAGATCTTGCAATCGAATCTTTTTGTTTCTTGTTTTATCACTAGTTTATAAAAGAAAACTACAAAAAATGGAATTGAGGGTGCCTCATATGCTTCATCCTTTTAATATCTTTCATGAAAATAAGGATTCCGATAATTGTGCTCAATTGCTCCGATAATTGTGCTCAATTGCTAGAGGAAGAATGCATTAGGGTGTTTGGCACTAAATATTTGAATGATGAGCATGATTGCAATGTTGTCAGTATGAATTCTTTGAATATCCATAGTACTAATGATGATTGTACTATTCATGATGAAAATGTCTCTTATGAGCATGTCAATTTTTGTGGAGTGCATAGAGTTTGCAAGTACACACCAAATAGGGAAGATAGATTTTGCAAGAGGCATAAGTATTTAGAAACTAAATGGTTGCAAGAGAGGCTAGATGCTTGTTCTGAAAATTTAAAATTTCTTTGCCATCCTTGTGAACTTTGCAATGAACGTGATAATCTAAATCCCCAATGCAAATTGTTTCATGATCGTATCGTGTCTAAAAATTGTGATGACTTGATTTCCCTTGCACATCATAATGAACATAGTTTGCTTTTGGGTTATGAAGAAATGAAATGTATAACTAAAGATATGCCAGAATTTGTCCTTGATAAAGTTCTTGATTTTGATCTAGAAGAATTTTTTATGTATTGTGTGGTGAATTGCATTGAAAATCCTTATGTTGCCAATTACATAAAGAAATTAAAACAAATAGAAGATGAAGAGAATACTAATGAAAGGGAAGAGATTTCCCAATATCCTCCTGTTCTTTCTTATGATGAATCAGGTGACGAGGAGGAGCTTTCTATTCAATCAGTCTCATTAATAAGGAGCTCCAAAAAGAGGATTAAACCCACACATGATGTGAAGAAGAAAAAGAAAAGACGGAGAAGCAAAGGTAAAAAGGTATCCCTCCCAAATGATATTGCTCCTATTACTCATTGTGATGATGATAATTGCTATACTATTGGTGCTATCCATACTATTAATAATGAGAGTGATTATGCTTATGATATGAAAAGGCCCAAGCTTGGGGATGCTATGTTTGATGAGAATGACATGTTTGAGAATATATTTGCTGCAATTAATGTTTGTCGCAAGCTTGGGGATGCTATGTTTAATGAAGATGATATTTTTAGCCTCCCAAGTTTTGATGAGCAAATTTATTAAGATGATAGCACGCCTCCTATTTATGATGGTTATATTGATGAAAGTGGGTTTGGAAGAGTGTCAACTTTAGGAAGTAATGATCCCACTATTTTGGAGGATGTTGAATCTTATTGTGATAAATATGAAAGTGGATTTGGAGAGGTCATGACTTTATTTAGTAATGATTCCTCTATCTTGGAAGAGGTTTCAATCGATTATGATGAGAACAAAGTTGTTACTTATGATAATTATTGTGATGATAC
The DNA here is from genome assembly GCA_032464435.1 of Aegilops umbellulata. Classification (NCBI taxonomy): domain Eukaryota; kingdom Viridiplantae; phylum Streptophyta; class Magnoliopsida; order Poales; family Poaceae; genus Aegilops; species Aegilops umbellulata. Next base: position 424,464,537 of record CP136059.1, read on the forward strand.
GTATGCTATAAAAAGTAGTGATGATTATATTTATAAAACTTGTCATGATTATGATTACCATTTTTCTGAACTTTATTCTTTCAATGTGGAAACAATTTATAGTATTCGAGTTTCTTATGACACTCCCACTATTATTCATGAGAAGAAATTTGCTTATGTGGAGAGTAATAAAAATTCTATGCTTGTAGATCATGAAAAGAATGCTTTATGTGATGGTTATATTGTTGAATTCATTCATGATTCTACTAAATATTATTATGAGGGAGGAACATATGCTTGTAGGAATTGAAGTTTCCTCTCTATGTGCTTAAAGTCTTGAAGTTATGCTTGTTTTGCCTTCCTATGCTAGTTGATTATTGTTCCCATAAGTTGTTTGCTCACAAAATCCCTATGAATAGGAAGTGGGTTAGACTTAAATGTGCTAGTCATATTCTTCGTGATGCTTTCTTTATGTTTCAATTCTTATCTTTTATGTGAGCATCATTGAAATCATCATGCCTAGCTAGGGGCGTTAAACGTTAGCGCTTGTAGGGAGGCAACCCAATTTTATTTTTGTTTATGACAGTGCTAACTTCCTGTCGGCAGGAATTCTGCAACAGATCCGCACGCTGTCCAAATGAGTGCATGTGTGATGCCTCCACATTATTTCACTTCCTTCTACATGTGTGTATCATTCCCTCTTGATTAGAGTAACTAATTACATGCATGTAGTAAAAGACAGAATTGATGATGTCATCAAAGATTCTTCCCAATGAGAAAATTCAAAATGTTTTGTATCTCAAACCGTCGCTCCGATTGAAAACCCGTCTTTACATAAAAGATTCGTCGCTAAGAGACCTTCGAAACTAGATCCCATATTGATATGTTCCGATGACTTCTTTTGGATCAAAAGTTATCAGGCCTAGGCTAAGTATGTTATCACATCTCTCGTTTATAAGTTACCATCTTGTTTATAGAGAAATCACCAGGGCATATAAATGGTCACCGGCCTTCTCCCCACGTGCAAATGAACTAGAGCACATAATTGCTGATGTCATCCTAGATTCCTCCCTATTTCAAAACTTTAAAATGTTTTGTATCTCAAATTGTCGGTTTCATCGAAAACCCCGTTTTCACATAAAAGATTTGTTGCGACGAGACCTTCAAAACTAGATCCCATATTGATATGTTCCAATGACTTATTACGGTCAAAAGTTACCACTTCTGGGCTAAGTTATCATGCATGTGCGACATATGTTACCATGTTGTTTACACAGATATCACGGGGGCATAAACATGGTTTCTCTAACCTTCTTATCAGGTGGTCGGGTTAAAGTTACCGCAGTGTTTGTGCATGAGTTATCACATATACAATGTGTATAGTACCAAACTATTTACACAAATGTTATCGGGGGTATGTTTTTAAACAACTCCTCACCGGAGTTATCAGGACTTAGGCACATAAGTTATCATGCCTCCAATGTGTGATTATCATGCTATTCGCACAAAAGTGGCGTGGAGGATACATCAACCCCTCCCCTCATGCCAAAAGTAATCATGACCGAGGTACATAAGTTATTAGGTCTGCTTTTGTGAGTTACCATGTTATTCGCATAAAAGTTACCAGGGTGATATTTCATCAACCACCCTGCCCCTTGGGCGTCAAAGTTACCGAGGGCATATTTCATCATCCCCCTCCCGGCGCGAAAATTACCATGAGGGTGCACATAAGTTATCATATCTTCGGGACATAAAAAATATCATGTTATTTGCACAGAAGTTATCGTGGTATGTTTAAACAACTCCCCCCATCTCCATCCCCGTAGTCAAAGTTATTAGGACTAGGGTACAACTGTTATCTGGATTGTAGTGTGTAAGTTACCATGCTATTCACGCAAAAGTTACTGGGGGTATATTTCATCAACCCCCGCCCCAGGACCGGGTTACATAAATTATCAGGTCCGCGATGTGTGAGTTACCATGCTAGTAACATCAAAGTTACCGTGGGTATATTCCATCACCCACTTGCCAAAGTTATCCGGACCGAGGCACATAAGTTATCGGGTGTGCGATGTGTGAGCTACCATGCTATTCACATAAAAGCTACTAGGGGATATTTCATAAACCACCCTACCCCCGTGCCAAAGTTACCAGGACCAGGGTACATATGTAATATGTTATCAGGTCGGTGATGTGTAAGTTACCATGCTATTCACATAAAAGTTACTGGGGGGTATATTTCATCAAGTCTGTACGTCAGCTATCAACTCTGTTGTGCATATATTATCATGCGTTCTACACAGGAGTTATCAAGGGTGTATAATCCAACAAGTTTAGCCCCGTGGTAAAAAAAATTATCGTAGTATTTGTATGGAGTTATCAACTCTGTTGTGCGTATGTTACCATGTTATTTACATAGAAAATTACCGGGATATGTTTTTGAAGAACTTAATTTTGCAGGATAATTGTTATCACGGTGTTTTGCACGTAAATTATTAAGTCTATGATACGTACTAAATTACCATACTATTTACACAAAAGTTTCTTAAAAAAAGTAGTGAGGTGTAGGTACGGGCGCAGCCGTGCAGGCATGGTAGAAAGGAAGCGGCACAGGTCAAGGTGCGGTGACAGTGCGGCTCGTTTCGCACGCATGGCGGCACACTCACGAGAGACTCGGCGCGTGTACGCGATCATCTTAACTCAGCATGCAACTAGAAAAATTGACCGAGCCCACGCGCGCCAAGTCGCCGAAACAGATCTCGATCAGCATGGTCTGACCTGACGTCATGATTGTATGAATACGCCCCAAGCTCCGCGCAATATCTATCTATCAGCCAAATAATTTCGTTTCAAATATACCCGTGCATCATCAACGAAAGGATCACGTACGTGTATGCACATGCATGCCTGCCTCCAAAACATCTTCATTCAGGTATACTTTATTTTTCCATGAATTCAATTTCGTACAGTGGTGGGCTGCTGGCATGCTTCATGCATGCATTGCTAGCTAATTACCCATGCACGTAATTAACGAAGCACTCATGCATGGCGTTGATGCAATTGCAAACTAGGCTGGGACCACGGGATCACTATGAATCGGGGGTCAATGAATGCTTAGCAGGCTAGGAGACCACGGGACCACGCGGACTAAACAACAATTCTGAAGGGAGAGACCGACCGACATGCATGCATGAGGCGGAGGACCACGGGAGCGACAACGACAGCATGCAGAATGACCACCGCCCGATCATGATCCAACGTTGCCTGGTGTCGTCTGGATCTGTTGCAAATGGCCGGTCGGTAGGATTTTAGCTTTTCCATTTTGTTTATTTCTTTTTGGTTCTGTTTAGTAATAAATATTTGATCTATCCTCTGGTTAGATGTGTTTTCATGTTTTAATTAGTGTTTGTGCCAAGTAGAACCTTTGCGAAGACTTGGGTGAAGTCTTTTTGATCTTGCTGCAAAAAACAGAAACTCTAGCGCTCACGAGATTAGCTACAAATTTTTACTGGAGAGTGATTTTAGTTTGATTCTTTTTGAGATGATTAATAGGAAAATTACTCAGGTCCACCAATTTATTTTAGAATTTTTGTAGTTCCAGAAGTATACGTTTGATACAGATTACTACAGACTGTTCTGTTTTTGACAGATTCTGTTTTCTATGTGTTGTTTGCTTATTTTGTTGAATCTACGAGTAGTATCGGAGGGTATGAACCATAGAGAAGTTGGAATACATTAGGTTTGACACCAATATAAATAAATAATGATTTCATTACAGTATCTTGAAGTGGTGTTTTGTTTTCTTTCGCTAACGGAGCTCACGAGATTTTCTGTTAAGTTTTGTGTTGTGAAGTTTTCATGTTTTGGGTAAAGATTCGATGAACTATGGAATAAGGAGTGGCAAGAGCCTAAGCTTGGGGATGCCCAAGGCAGCCCAAGGTAATATTCAAGGACAACCAAGATCCTAATCTTGGGGATGCCCCGGAGGGCATCCCCTCTTTCGTCTTCGTTCATCGTTAACTTTACTTGGAACTATATTTTTATTCACCACATGATATGTGTTTTCCTTGGAGCGTCATTTTATTTTCTTTATTTTTTATTGTTGTTTGAATAATATTCCAAGATCTGAAATTCTTAAATGTTAGAGAGTCTTCACATAGTTGTAGAATTATTCAACTGCTCATTGATCTTCACTTATATCTTTCGGAGTAGTTTTTCATTTGCTCTAGTGCTTCACTTATATCCTTTTAGAGCACACGGTGGTTTTATTTTGAAGAAATAGATGAACTCTCATGCTTCACTTATATTATTTTGAGAGTCTTTTAGAACAACATGGTAATTTGCTTTGGTTATGAATTTAGTCCTAATATGATGGGCATCCAATGAGTGCATGTGTGATGCCTCCACATTATTTCACTTCCTTCTACATGTGCGTATCATTCCCTCTTGATTAGAGTAACTAATTACATGCATGTAGTAAAAGACAGAATTGATGATGTCATCAAAGATTCTTCCCAATGAGAAAATTCAAAATGTTTTGTATCTCAAACCGTCGCTCCGATTGAAAACCCGTCTTTACATAAAAGATTCGTCGCTAAGAGACCTTCGAAACTAGATCCCATATTGATATGTTCCGACGACTTTTTTTGGATCAAAAGTTATCAGGCCTAGGCTAAGTATGTTATCACATCTCTCATTTATAAGTTACCATCTTGTTTATAGAGAAATCACCAGGGCATATAAATGGTCAACCGGCCCTCTCCCCACGTGCAAATGAACTAGATCACATAATTGCTGATGTCATCCTAGATTCCTCCCTATTTTAAAACTTTAAAATGTTTTGTATCTCAAATTGTCGGTTTGATCGAAAACCCCATTTTCACATAAAAGATTTGTTGCGACGAGACCTTCAAAACTAGATCCCATATTGATATGTTCCAATGACTTATTACGGTCAAAACTTACCACTTCTGGGCTAAGTTATCATGCATGTGCGACATATGTTACCATGTTGTTTACACAGATATCACGGGGGCATAAACATGGTTTCTCTAACCTTCTTATCAGGTGGTCGGGTTAAAGTTACCGCAGTGTTTGTGCATGAGTTATCACATATACAATGTGTATAGTACCAAACTATTTACACAAATGTTATCGGGGGTATGTTTTTAAACAACTCCTCACCGGAGTTATCAGTACTTAGGCACATAAGTTATCATGCCTCCAATGTGTGATTATCATGCTATTCGCACAAAAGTTGCGTGGAGGATACATCAACCCCTCCCCTCATGCCAAAAGTAATCATGACCGAGGTACATAAGTTACTAGGTCTGCTTTTGTGAGTTACCATGTTATTCGCATAAAAGTTACCAGGGTGATATTTCATCAACCACCCTGCCCCTTGGGCGTCAAAGTTACCGAGGGCATATTTCATCACCCCCCTCCCGGCGGGAAAATTACCATGAGGGTGCACATAAGTTATCATATCTTCGGGACATAAAAAATATCATGTTATTTGCACAGAAGTTATCGTGGTATGTTTAAACAACTCCCCCCATCTCCATCCCCGTAGTCAAAGTTATTAGGACTAGGGTACAACTGTTATCTGGATTGTAGTGTGTAAGTTACCATGCTATTCACGCAAAAGTTACTGGGGGTATATTTCATCAACCCTCGCCCCAGGACCGGGTTACATAAATTATCAGGTCCGCGATGTGTGAGTTACCATGCTAGTAACATCAAAGTTACCGTGGGTATATTCCATCACCCACTTGCCAAAGTTATCCGGACCGAGGCACATAAGTTATCGGGTGTGCGATGTGTGAGCTACCATGCTATTCACATAAAAGCTACTAGGGGATATTTCATAAACCACCCTACCCCCGTGCCAAAGTTACCAGGACCAGGGTACATATGTAATATGTTATCAGGTCGGTGATGTGTAAGTTACCATGCTATTCACATAAAAGTTACTGGGGGGTATATTTCATCAAGTCTGTACGTCAGCTATCAACTCTGTTGTGCATATATTATCATGCGTTCTACACAGGAGTTATCAAGGGTGTATAATCCAACAAGTTTAGCCCGGTGGTAAAAAAATTATCGTAGTATTTGTATGGAGTTATCAACTCTGTTGTGCGTATGTTACCATGTTATTTACATAGAAAATTACAGGGATATGTTTTTGAAGAACTTAATTTTGCAGGATAATTGTTATCACGGTGTTTTGCACGTAAATTATTAAGTCTATGATACGTACTAAATTACCATACTATTTACACAAAAGTTTCTTAAAAAAAGTAGTGAGGTGTAGGTACGGGCGCAGCCGTGCAGGCATGGTAGAAAGGAAGCGGCACAGGTTGAGGTGCGGTGACAGTGCGGCTCGTTTCGCACGCATGGCGGCACACTCACGAGAGACTCGGCGCGTGTACGCGATCATCTTAACTCAGCATGCAACTAGAAAAATTGACCGAGCCCACGCGCGCCAAGTCGCCGAAACAGATCTCGATCAGCATGGTCTGACCTGACGTCATGCATCTATGAATACGCCCCAAGCTCCGCGCAATATCTATCTATCAGCCAAATAATTTCGTTTCAAATATACCCGTGCATCATTAACGAAAGGATCACGTACGTGTATGCACATGCATGCCTGCCTCCAAAACATCTTCATTCAGGTATACTTTATTTTTCCATGAATTCAATTTCATACAGTGGTGGGCTGCTGGCATGCTTCATGCATGCATTGCTAGCTAATTACCCATGCACGTAATTAACGAAGCACTCATGCATGGCGTTGATGCAATTGCAAACTAGGCTGGGACCACGGGATCACTATGAATCGGGGGTCAATGAATGCTTAGCAGGCTAGGAGACCACGGGACCATGCGGACTAAACAACAATTCTGAAGGCAGAGACCGACAGCGACATGCATGCATGAGGCGGAGGACCACGGGAGCAACAACGATAGCATGCAGAATGACCACCGCCCGATCATGATCCAACGTTGCCTGGTGTCGTCTGGATCTGTTGCAAATGGCCGGTCGGCAGGATTTTAGCTTTTCCATTTTGTTTATTGCTTTTTAGTTCTGTTTAGTAATAAATATTTGATCTGTCCTCTGGTTAGATGTGTTTTCATGTTTTAATTAGTGTTTGTGCCAAGTAGAACCTTTGCAAAGACTTGGGTGAAGTCTTTTTGATCTTGCTGCAAAAAACAGAAACTCTAGCGCTCACGAGATTAGCTACAAATTTTTACTGGAGAGAGATTTTAGGTTGATTCTTTTTGAGATGATTAATAGGCAAATTACTCAGGTCCACCAATTTATTTTAGAATTTTTGTAGTTCCAGAAGTATACGTTTGATACAGATTACTACAGGCTGTTCTGTTTTTGACAGATTCTGTTTTCTATGTGTTGTTTGCTTATTTTGATGAATCTACGAGTAGTATCGGAGGGTATGAACCATAGAGAAGTTGGAATACAGTAGGTTTAACACCAATATAAATAAAGAATGATTTCATTACAGTACCTTGAAGTGGTATTTTGTTTTCTTTCGCTAACGGAGCTCACGAGATTTTCTGTTAAGTTTTGTGTTGTGAAGTTTTCATGTTTTGGGTAAAGATTCGATGGACTATGGAATAAGGAGTGGCAAGAGCCTAAGCTTGGGGATGCCCAAGGCAGCCCAAGGTAATATTCAAGGACAACCAAGAGCCTAATCTTGGGGATGCCCCGGAGGGCATCCCCTCTTTCGTCTTCGTTCATCGTTAACTTTACTTGGAACTATATTTTTATTCACCACATGATATGTGTTTTCCTTGGAGCGTCATTTTATTTTCTTTAGTTTTTATTGTTGTTTCAATAATATTCCAAGATCTGAAATTCTTAAATGTTAGAGAGTCTTCACGTAGTTGCAGAATTATTCAACTGCTCATTGATCTTCACTTATATCTTTCGGAGTAGTTTTTCATTTGCTCTAGTGCTTCACTTATATCCTTTTAGAGCACGCGGTGGTTTTATTTTGAAGAAATAGATGAACTCTCATGCTTCACTTATATTATTTTGAGAGTCTTTTAGAACAGCATGGTAATTTGCTTTGGTTATGAATTTAGTCCTAATATGATGGGCATCCAATGAGTGCATGTGTGATGCCTCCACATTATTTCACTTCCTTCTACATGTGCGTATCATTCCCTCTTGATTAGAGTAACTAATTACATGCATGTAGTAAAAGACAGAATTGATGATGTCATCAAAGATTCTTCCCAATGAGAAAATTCAAAATGTTTTGTATCTCAAACCGTCGCTCCGATTGAAAACCCGTCTTTACATAAAAGATTCGTCGCTAAGAGACCTTCGAAACTAGATCCCATATTGATATGTTCCGACGACTTTTTTTGGATCAAAAGTTATCAGGCCTAGGCTAAGTATGTTATCACATCTCTCGTTTATAAGTTACCATCTTGTTTATAGAGAAATCACCAGGGCATATAAATGGTCAACCGGCCTTCTCCCCACGTGCAAATGAACTAGATCACATAATTGCTGATGTCATCCTAGATTCCTCCCTATTTCAAAACTTTAAAATGTTTTGTATCTCAAATTGTCGGTTTGATCGAAAACCCCATTTTCACATAAAGGATTTGTTGCGACGAGACCTTCAAAACTAGGTCCCATATTGATATGTTCCAATGACTTATTACGGTCAAAAGTTACCACTTCTGGGCTAAGTTATCATGCATGTGCGACATATGTTACCATGTTGTTTACACAGATATCACGGGGGCATAAATATGGTTTCTCTAACCTTCCTATCAGGTGGTCGGGTTAAAGTTACCGCAGTGTTTGTGCATGAGTTATCACATATACAATGTGTATAGTACCAAACTATTTACACAAATGTTATCGGGGGTATGTTTTTAAACAACTCCTCACCGGAGTTATCAGGACTTAGGCACATAAGTTATCATGCCTCCAATGTGTGATTATCATGCTATTCGCACAAAAGTGGCGTGGAGGATACATCAACCCCTCCCCTCATGCCAAAAGTAATCATGACCGAGGTACATAAGTTATTAGGTCTGCTTTTGTGAGTTACCATGTTATTCGCATAAAAGTTACCAGGGTGATATTTCATCAACCACCCTGCCCCTTGGGCGTCAAAGTTACCGAGGGCATATTTCATCATCCCCCTCCCGGCGCGAAAATTACCATGAGGGTGCACATAAGTTATCATATCTTCGGGACATAAAAAATATCATGTTATTTGCACAGAAGTTATCGTGGTATGTTTAAACAACTCCCCCCATCTCCATCCCCGTAGTCAAAGTTATTAGGACTAGGGTACAACTGTTATCTGGATTGTAGTGTGTAAGTTACCATGCTATTCACGCAAAAGTTACTGGGGGTATATTTCATCAACCCCCGCCCCAGGACCGGGTTACATAAATTATCAGGTCCGCGATGTGTGAGTTACCATGCTAGTAACATCAAAGTTACCGTGGGTATATTCCATCACCCACTTGCCAAAGTTATCCGGACCGAGGCACATAAGTTATCGGGTGTGCGATGTGTGAGCTACCATGCTATTCACATAAAAGCTACTAGGGGATATTTCATAAACCACCCTACCCCCGTGCCAAAGTTACCAGGACCAGGGTACATATGTAATATGTTATCAGGTCGGTGATGTGTAAGTTTGATTAGTTGTGAATTTGAGAAATACTTGTGTTGAAGCTTGCAAGTCTCGTAGCATGCACGTATGGTAAACGTTGTGTAACAAATTTGAAACATGAGGTGTTCTTTGATTGTCATCCTTATGAGTGGCGGTCGGGGATGAGCGATGGTCTTTCCCTACCAATCTATCCCCCTAGGAGCATGCGCGTAATGCTTGGTTCTTGATTACTTGTAGATTTTTTCAATAAGTATGTGAGTTCTCTATGACTAATGTTGAGTCCATGGATTATACGCACTCTCACCTTTCCATCATTGCTAGCCTCTTTGGTACCTTGCATTGCCCTTTCTCACCTCGAGAGTTGGTGCAAACTTTGCCGGTGCATCCAAACCCCATGATATGATACGCTCTATCACACATAAACCTCCTTATATCTTCCTCAAAACAGCCACCATACCTACCTATTATGGCATTTCCATAGCCATTCCAAGATATATTGCCATGCAACTTTCCACCGTTCCGTTATTATGTCAGGCATCATGATTGTCATATTGCCTTGCATGATCATGTAGATGACATCGTATTTGTGGAAAAGCCACCTTCATAATTCTTTCATACATGTCACTCTTCATTCATTGCACATCCCGGTACACCGCCGGAGGCATTCACATAGAGTCATATTTTGTTCTAAGTATCGAGTTGTAATTCTTGAGTTGTAAGTAAATAAAAGTGTGATGATCTTCATTATTAGAGCATTGTCCCATGTGAGGAAAGGATGATGGAGACTATGATTCCCCCACAAGTCGGGATGAGACTCTAGACGAAGAAAAAAAAGTAAAAAAAAAAGAGAAAGGCCAAATAAAAAAGGAAGACCCAAAAAACAAAAAAAAGAGAGAAAAAGAGAGAAGGGACAATGCTACTATCCTTTTACCACACTTGTGCTTCAAAGTAGCACCATGATCTTTATGATAGAAAGTCTCTTGTTTTGTCACTTTCATATACTAGTGGGAATTTTTCATTATAGAACTTGGCTTGTATATTCCAACAATGGGCTTCCTCAAATGCCCTAGGTCTTCGTGAGCAAGCAAGTTGGATGCACACCCACTTAATTTCTTTTGTTGAGCTTTCATACATTTATAGCTCTAGTGCATCCGTTGCATGGCAATCCCTACTCCTTGCATTGACATAAATTGATGGGCATCTCCCTAGCTCGTTGATTAGCCGCATCAATGTGAGACTTTCTCCTTTTTTGTCTTCTCCACACAACCCCCATCATTATACTCTATTCCACTCATAGTGCTATGTCCATGGCTCATGCTCATGTATTGCGTGAAAGTTGAAAAAGTTTGAGAATATTAAACTATGAAACAATTGCTTGGCTTGTCATCGGGATTGTGCATGATGGGAGCATTTTGTGTGACGAAAATGAAGTATAGCCAAACTATATGATCTTGTAGGGATGAGCATTCTTTGGTCATGTTATTTTGAGAAGACATAATTGCTTAGTTAGTATGCTTGAAGTTTTATTATTTTTATGTCAATATTAAACTTTTATCTTGAATCTTTCGGATCTGAACATTCATGCCACAATAAAGAAAATTACATTGAGAAAATATGCTAGGTAGCATTCCACATCAAAATTCCGTTTTTATCATTTACCTACGCGAGGACGAGCAAGAATTAAGCTTGGTGATGCTTGATACGTCTCCAACGTATCTATAATTTTTTTATTGTTCCATGCTATTATATTATCCATCTAGGATGTTTTATATGCATTTATATGCTATTTTATATGATTTATGGGACTAACCTATTAACCCAGAGCCCAGTGTCAGTTTCTGTTTTTTTCCTTGTTTTTGAGTATCGCAAAAAGGAAAACCAAACGAAGTCCAATTGACCTGAAATTCAACGGAGATTGTTTTTGGACCAGAAGAAGCCCACGGAACATCAGAGATGGGCCACAAGAGTCCCGAGGCCACCACGAGGGTGGGGGCTCGCCCTACCCCCCTAGGCGCGCCCCCTACCTCGTGGCCGCCTCAGAGACCCCCCTAACTTGTTCCCGATGCCAACACCTCTTATATATACCCAAACTTCCAGAAAGAAACCTAGATCAGGAGTTTCGCTGCCGCAAGCCTCTGTCGCCACCGAAAACCAATCCAGACCTGTTCCGGCACCCAGTTGGAGGGGGGATCCATCCCTGGTGGCCATCTTCATCATCCCGGCGCTCTCCATGACGAGGAGGGAGTAGTTCACCCTCGGGGCTGAGGGTATGTACCAGTAGCTATGTGTTTGATCTCTCTCTCTCTCTCTCTCGTGTTCTTGATTTGGCGCGATCTTGATGTATCGCAAGCTTTGCTATTATAGTTGGATCTTATGATGTTTCTCCTCCTCTACTCTCTTGTATAGGATTGAGTTTTCCCTTTGAAGTTATCTTATCGGATTGAGTCTTTAAGGATTTGAAAACACTTGATGTATGTCTTGCATGTGCTTATCTGTGGTGACAATGGGATATCACGTGATCTACTTGATGTATGTTTTGGTGATCAATTTGCGGGTTCCGTGACCTCGTGAACTTATGCATAGGGGTTGGCACACGTTTTCGTCTTGACTCTCCGGTAGAAACTTTGGGGCACTCTTTGAAGTTCTATGTGTTGGTTGAATAGATGAATCTGAGATTGTGTGATGCATATCGTATAATCATACCCATGGAAACTTGAGGTGACATTGGAGTATCTAGGTGACATTATGGTTTTGGTTGATTTGTATCTTAAGGTGTTATTCTAGTACGAACTCTATGATAGATCGATCAGAAAGGATAACTTTGAGGTGGTTTCGTACCCTACAATAATCTGTTCGTTTGTTCCCCACTATTAGTGACTTTGGAGTGACTCTTTGTTGCATGTTGAGGGATAGTTATATGATCCAATTATGTTGTTATTGTTGAGAGAACTTGCACTAGTGAAAGTATGAACCCTAGGCCTTGTTTCCTAGCATTGCAATACCGTTTACGCTCACTTTCATCATTAGTTACCTTGCTGTTTTTATATTTTCAGATTACAAAAACCTATATCAACCATCCATATTGCACTTGTATCACCATCTCTTCGCCGAACTAGTTCACTTATACAATTTACTATTGTATTGGGTGTGTTTGGGACACAAGAGACTCTTTGCTATTTGGTTGCAAGGTTGTTTGAGAGAGACCATCTTCAACCTACGCCTCCCACGGATTGATAAACCTTAGGTCATCCACTTGAGGGAAATTTGCTACTATCCTACAAACCTCTGCACCTGGAGGCCCAACAACGTCTACAAGAATAAGGTTGTGTAGTAGACATCAAGAAGGAGCGACGTGTGTGGCCCACCTGGCAGCGGTACAACAGAGACAAGCGATAACGATCGTGGTCCGCGGCCTGGACATCCTTTTTGATACACATTTTTCGGGGCGGCGCCCTCATCGGACCAATGGGCCGTCGTACAAAGGCCACTGTCTCAGCCTACCATGCATGCGCGCAGCCATCCCGTTGCCATGCATGCACGTGCAGACACCTGACGCAGCTTTGTCGCATCAGGTCAATTAGTGCAGCCTTGATTCAGAAAACGTGACACAACTTTACCGATCGACACACCTTGATTCAGTGTGAAATCGCATAGGGCTCCGGTGGGCTATTATTGCCATTACAAGCGAAGGCATTGCTCCAATGAAAGCAATCAAACCAATGTTGGGGATATCACTTATTGGGAACTTATTGGTCGACCCATGATAAGGGGTAAATCGGCCAGTTTATCGGCATATCGGCCGATTTATCGCCATATCGGCTGATTTCTCGGACGATTTATCTTATCGGTCAGACAACGGTAAGCGATAAATCGGCCGATTTATCGGAATATCGGAAGATATCTTGAACAGTGAATCAAACAGGTGCATCTCACCGTGGCTATTGCCATTACAAGAAAGTGAGTGGGAGCTCTGTAGCATTTCTAATATTACATGTGGATGACATATTGTTGATTGGAAATGATATAGAATTTCTGGCTAGCATAAAAGGATACTTGAATAAGAATTTTTCAATAAAAGACCTCGGTGAAGCTGCTTATATATTGGGCATCAAGATCTATAGAGATAGATCAAGACGCTTAATTAGACTTTCACAAAGCACATACCTTGATAAAGTTTTGAAGAAGTTCAAAATGGATCAGTCAAAGAAAGGGTTCTTGCCTGTGTTACAAGGTGTGAAGTTGAGTCAGACTCAATGCCCGACCACTGCAGAAAATAGAGAGAAAATGAAAGTCATTCCCTATGCCTCAGCCATAGGTTCTATCATGTATGCAATGCTTTGTACCAGACCTGATGTGTGCCTTGCTACAAGTTTAGCAGGGAGGTACCAAAGTAATCCAGGAGTGGATCACTGGACAACGGCCAAGAACATTGCTACCTCTTGAGCACTGCGTTAGATTTCGCCAAAGAGGAGAGGATGATGCGGCAAAGTAGCGTAAGTATTTCCCCCAGTTTTTGAGAACCAATGTATCAATCCAGTAGGAGGGTACGCTCAAGTCCCTCGTACCTGCACAAAACGATAGCTACTCGCAACCAACACGATTAGGGGTTGTCAATCCCTTCAGGGTCACTTACGAGAGTGAGATCTGATAGAGATGATAGATAATATTTTTGGTATTTTTGGTATAGAGATGCAAAGTGAAAAGTAAAAAGCAAAGTAAAAAGCAAAGCAAGATTAAAGTGATGGTGATTGATATGATGAGAATAGACCCGGGGGCCATAGGTTTCACTAGTGGCTTCTCTCAAGAGCATAAGTATTCTACGGTGGGTGAACAAATTACTGTTGAGCAATTGACAGAATTGAGCATAGTTATGAGAATATCTAGGTATGATCATGTATATAGGCATCACGTCTGAGACAAGTAGACCGACTCCTGCCTGCATCTACTGCTATTACTCCACTCATCGACTGCTATCCAACATGCATCTAGAGTATTAAGTTAAAAACAGAGTAACACTTTAAGCAAGATGACATGATGTAGAGGGATAGTTTCATGCAATATGATAAAAACCCCATCTTGTTATCCTCGATGGCAACAATGCAATACGTGCCTTGCTGCCCCTTCTGTCAATTGGAAAGGACACCGCAAGATTGAACCGAAAGCTAAGCACTTCTCCCATGGCAAGAAAAAGCAATCTAGTAGGCCAAACCAAACTGATAATTTGAAGAGACTTGCAAAGATAACCAAACATACATAAAAGAATTCAGAGAATATTCAAATATTATTCATAGATAGACTTGATCATAAACCCACAATTCATCGGTCTCAACAAACACACCGCAAAAAGAAGATTACATCGAATAGATGTCCACGAGAGAGGAGGAGAACATTGTACTGAGATACAAAGAGAGAGAAGAAGCCAACTAGCTAATAACTATGGACCCGAAGGTCTGAGGTGAACTACTCACACTTCATCGGAGAGGCTATGATGATGTAGAAGCCCTCCGTGATGATGGCCCTCTCCGGCGGAGCTCCGGAACAGGCCCCAAGATGGGATCTCGTGGATACTGAAAGTTGCGGCGATGGAATTAGGTTTTTGGCTCCGTATCTGATCGTTTGGGGGTACGTAGGTATATATAGGAGGAAGGAGTACGTTGGTGGAGCAACAGGGGGCCCACGAGGTAGGGGGCGCACCCTAGGAGGGGGCGCGCCCCCTCCCTCGTGACCACCTCTCTTGTCCCTTGGAGTAGGGTCCAAGTCTCCTGGATCACGTTCGGTGAGAAAATCACATTCCTGAAGGTTTTATTCTGTTTGGACTCCGTTTGATATTCTGTTTCTCCGAAACTCTGAAATAGGCAAAAAACAACAATTCTGGGCTGGGCCTCTGGTTAATAGGTTAGTCCCGAAAATAATATAAAATGGAAAATAAAGCCCAATATAGTCCAAAATAGTAGATAATATAGCATGGAGCAATCAAAAATTATAGATACGTTGGAGACGTATCAAACATCCTGAAATACGTGAAAAGGACTAAGGATATGTTTCTCGTTTATGGAGGTGACAAAGAGCTTGTCGTAAATGGTTACGTCGACGCTAGCTTTGACACTGATCCGGATGACTCTAAGTCGCAGACCGGATATGTATTTATATTGAATGGTGGAGCTGTCAGTTGGTGGAGTTCCAAGCAAAGCGTCGTGGCGGGATCTACGTGTGAAGAGGAGTACATAGCTACTTCAGAAGCAGGATGAAGGAGTTCATATCTGATCTAGGTGTAATACCTAGTGCATTGGGTCCAATGAAAATCTTTTGTGACAATACTGGAGCAATTGCCTTAGCGAAGGAATCCAGATTTCACAAGAGAACCAAACACATCAGGAGACGCTTCAACTCCATCCGCGATCAAGTCAAGGAGGGAGACATAGAGATTTGCAAAATACATATGGATCTGAATGTTGCAAACCCGTTGACTAAGCCTCTGCCACGAGTAAAACATGATCAGCACCAAGACTCCATGGGTGTTAGACTCATTACAATGTAATCTAGATTATTGACTCTAGTGCAAGTGGGAGACTGAAGGAAATATGCCCTAGAGGTAATAATAAAGTTGTTATTTATATTTCCTTATATCATGATAAATGTTTGTTTGTTCATGCTAGAATTGTATTAATCGGAAGCTTGATACATGTGTGAATACATAGACAAAACAAAGTGTCCCTCGTATGCCTCTACTTGACTAGCTCGTTAATCAAACATGGTTAAGTTTCCTGACCATAGATATGTGTTGTCATTTGATGAACGGGATCACATCACTAGTAGAAAATGGGGCATTGGTCCAGCCAGAAAAGAGCATTAATCCCGGTTGCATTACGAACCGGGACTAATGTGAGCATTAGTCACGGTTCAAGTGGTGAGGGCACCATACAGGCATTACTCCCGGTTCAAATGGGACCTTTAGTCCTGGTTCGTGGCACGAACCGGTACTAAAGGGTGCGATGCCCATTAGTACTGGTTCGTGGCATGAACCGGTACTAAAGGTCTCAACCGCATTAGTGTCCCTAGTATGTCCGGAAAGTTAGTTGATTTGGAATGGTGAGGGGTGATTAGAGATTAAATTGAGCAGTGATGAGGGATGATTAGAGATTAGAGGTTAAAATAATTCATAAATTTGAAAATTAAAAAAAATTAAAAAAAATTTCAAAAGAAAATTTCAAAAAAAAAATCCTAAAATTTCCTTTAGTACCGGTTGGTGTTACCAACCGGGACTAAAGATGGACCTCCAGGCAGCAGCCATGTGGAGGGCCTTTAGTCCCGGTTCGTATAAGAACCGGGACTAAAGGGGGAAGCTTTAGTAACGAACCTTTAGTCCCGGTTCCAGAACCGGGACTAAAGGCCCTTATGAACCGGGACTAAAGGCCCTTTTTCTACTAGTGCATCATTAGGAGAATGATGTGATGGACAAGACCCATCCGTTAGCTTAGCATAATGATCGTTAAGTTTTATTGCTATTGCTTTCTTCATGACTTATACATATTCCTCTGACTATGAGATTATGCAACTCCCGAATATTGGAGGAACACCTTGTGTGCTATAAAACGTCACAACATAACTGGGTGATTATAAAGATGCTCTGCAGGTGTCTCCGAAGGTGTTTTTTGGGTTGGCATAGATCAAGATTAGGATTTGTCACTCCGAGTATCGGCGAGGTATCTCTGGGCCCTCTCGGTAATACACATCATGATAAGCCCTGCAAGCAATGTGACTAATGAGTTAGTTACGGGATGCTGCATTACAGAACGAGTAAAGAGACTTGTCGGGAATGAGATTGAACTAGGTATGAAGATACCGATGATCGAATCTCGGGCAAGTAACATACCGATGACAAAGGGAATAATGTATATTGTCATTGCGGTTTGACCGATAAAGATCATCGTAGAATGTGTAGGAACCAATATGAGTATCCAGGTACCGTTGTTTGTTATTGACCGGAGATGTGTCTCGGTCATGTCTACATAGTTCTCGAACCCGTAGGGTCTGCATGCTTAACGTTCGATGACGATTTGTATTATGAGTTATGTGTTTTGGTGACCGAAGATTGTTCGGGCTCCCAGATGAGATCACAGACATGACGAGGAGTCTCGAAATGGATGAGAGGTAAAGATTGCTATATTGGACGATGGTATTTGGACACCGGAATGGTTTCGGAATGGTACGGGTATTTTTCGAAGTACCGAGAGGTTACCGAAACCCCTCGGGGAAGTATTGGGCCTACATGGGCCATAGGGGAGAGAGAGGGGAGCCCGCAAGGGGTGGCGCAAGCCCCCCTCCAAGGGAGTCCGAATTGGATAAGGAGGAGGGGGCGCGGCCCCCTTTCCCTCTCCCTCTCCCTCTCCTTCCCTTTTCCCCCTCCAAAAGAAAGGAAGGGGGGGCGACTAGGATTGGGAGTCCTAGTCGGTTTACCCCTATGGCGCGCCCCTTGAGGCCGGCCTCTGATACGTCTCCAACGCATCTATAATTTTTTATTGTTTCATGTTGTTATATTATCAATCTTGGATGTTTTATAATCATTTTATAGTCATTTTATATCATTTTTTGATACTAACCTATTGACATAGTGCCAAGTGCCAGTTGTTGTTTTTTCCATGTTTTTTACATTGCAGAAAATCAATACCAGACGGAGTCCAAATGCCACGAAACTCCACGAAGATTTTTTATGGGCCAGAACGAACACAACGGGCCCTGACTGCGCCTGGGCGGTGCCCCGAGGGGGCACAACCCACCAGGGCACGCCATGAGGCCCAGGCGCGCCCTGGTGGGTTGTGCCCACCTCGGGCGCCCAGTTATAGAAAGGGAACCGACACGTATGTATCGTTGCTAGGATAAAACATGGGGTCTATCTCTACATAGATAGATCTTATCTACATCATGTCATCTTCTTATTGCATTACACCGTTTCTCCATGAACATAATACACTAGATGCATGCTGCATAGCGGTCGATGTGTGGAGTAATAGTAGTAGATGCAGACAGGAGTCGGTCTAATAATCTTGGACGTGATGCCTATATAATGATCATTGCCTGGATATCATCATTATTATTCGAAGTTCTATCAATTGCCCAACAGTAATTTGTTTACCTACCGTTTGCTATTTTTTTCGAGAGAAGCCACTACTGAAACCTACGGCCCCGGGGTCTTCCTTCTCATATATTTGCCTTTGCGATCTACTTTTCTCTTGCATTTATTTTCAGATCTATTAAACCAAAAATACAAAAATACCTTGCTGTGTTTATTTCTATTTATTTTATTTGCGATCTATCTTTCAATCTACTACAAATTTATCTCATGTCCGTTTACCTATCTTGAGGCGCCGTACCCCGGAAGGGATTGACAACCCCTTTAACACGTCGGGTTGCGAGGATTTGTTATTTGTGTGCAGCGGTTGTTTACATTGAGTTGCTTGGTTCTCCTACTAGTTCGATAACCTTGGTTTCATATCTGAGGGAAATACCTACCGCCGTTGTGCTGCATCATCCCTTCCTCTTTGGGTAAATACCGACGTAGCTTCAAGCGACATCAAAAGGAATTTTTGGCGTCGTTGCTGGGGAGGATCTTCAACATATACCAGATGATGGCCTAACTCTTAAGATTGGACGTACATGCAATCTGGATGCTAAAACTTTTATCTTGGGGCTGGGAAACGTTATGGGAAAAGAACGTATCCAGGAATTTTTAATTGTGTTGGGAATCTAAGTCTTGACGATTCTCCGATACTTGAAACTACTAGACTTATGCGGATGCTATTTCAGCACTAGTTCTGAAACTTGAAAGTAAATGTATTCGTACCCATCCTACCTTGCAAAGATTGTTTTTTAGCTCCCCATTATAAAGAATCCTAGGGCTAAAAAGTTGGCCACTCTTGTTCTTATGAATGAGTTTGACTACATAATACGGGAAGCTAGGGAAATGTTTGACTTTGATGGTATGAATCGTGAAAACGTGTGATAGCTGAAATTCTTTACAATAGTGACCATGCTTTAAGACATTTGCTTGGGGACAATAAAATATTTGATGAGAATTTTAAAATGGAAGTCCCAGTTCTAGATATAATCCAACAAGTTTTCAATAATGTTAATCAACATCACTCTTGGATTGTTGCGGGAAATCAAAAGGGGTATGATGAAAACCAACTTAGGATTGCTAAGGCCTCTATAGATAACATGTTTTATGTTGTGTTTACAAAGCCTTGATGTCTAGTACACAACCTTCTTCTTGTAGACGTTGTTGGGACTCCAAGTGCAGTGGTTTGTAGGACATTAGAAAATTTCCCTCAAGTGGATGACCTAAGGTTTATCAATCCGTGGGAGGCGTAGGATGAAGATGGTCTCTCTCAAGCAACCCTGCAACCAAATAACAAAGAGTCTCTTGTGTCCCCAACACACCCAATACAATGGTAAATTGTATAGGTGCACTAGTTCGGCGAAGAGATGGTGCTACAAGCAATATGGATGGTAGCTATAGGTTTTTGTAATCTGAAAATGTAAAAACAGCAAGGTAGCAAGCGATAAAAGTGAGCGTAAACGGCATTGCAATGCTAGGAAACAAGGCCTAGGGTTCATACTTTCACTAGTGCAAGTTCTCTCAACAATAATAACATAATTGGATCACATAACTATCCCTCAACATGCAACAAAGAGTCACTCCAAAGTCACTAATAGCGGAGAACAAACGAAGAGATTATGGTAGGGTACGAAACCAGCTCAAAGTTATTCTTTGCAATCAATGCATTGGGCTATTCCTATAAGTGTCACAAACAGCCCTAGAGTTCGTACTAGAATAACACCTTAAGACACAAACCAACCAAAACCCTAATGTCACCTAGATACTCCAATGTCACCTCCAGTATCCGTGGGTATGATCATACGATATGCATCACACAATCTCAGATTCATCTATTCAACCAACACATACAACCTCAAAGAGTGCCCCAAAGTTTCTACTGGAGAATCAAGACGAAAACGTGTGCCAACCCCTATGCATAGGTTCATGGGCGGAACTCGCAAGTTGATCACCAAAACATACATCAAGTGAATCACGTGATATCCCATTGTCACCACAGATACGCACGACAAGACATACATCGAGTGTTCTCAAATCATTAAAGACTCAATCTGATAAGATAACTTCAAAGGGAAAACTCAATCCATTACAAGAGAGTAGAGGGGGAGAAGCAACTTAAGATCCAACTATAATAGCAAAGCTCGCGATACATCAAGATCATGCCAAATAAGAATACGAGAGAGAGAGAGAGAGAGAGAGAGAGAGAGAGATCAAACACATAGCTATTGGTACATACCCTCAGCCCCGAGGATGAACTACTCCCTCCTCGTCATGGAGAGCGCCGGGATGATGAAGATGGCCACCGGTGAGGGTTCCCCCCTCCGGCAGGGTGCTGGAACAGGGTCCCGATTGGTTTTTGGTGGCTACAGAGGCTTGCGGTGGCGGAACTCCCGATCTATTCTTTTCTTCGGAAGTTTTAGGGTATGTGGGTATATATGGGTGAAAGAAGTACGTCGGTGGAGCTTCGAGGGGACCACAAGGAAGGGGGCGCGCCCTAGGGGGGGCGCCCCTACCCTCGTGGCCACCTCCCTTCTTTCCTAATGTGCACTCCAAGCTTCCTTCCAAAAATAACTTCTCCAGTTGATTTCGTTCCTTTTCGACTCCGTTTGATATTCCTTTTCTTCGAAACACTGAAATAGGCAAAAAACAACAATTCTAGGATGGGCCTCCGGTTAATAGGTTAGTCCCAAAAATAGTATAAAAGTGGATAATAAAGCCCAATATTGTCCACAACAGTAGATAATATAGCATGGAGCAATAAAAAATTATAGATATGTTGGAGACGTATCAAGCATCCCCAAGCTTAATTCCTGCTCGTCCTCGAGTAGGTAAATGATAAAAAAGATAATTTTTTATGTGGAATGCTATTTGGCATAATTTCAATGTAATTCTTCTCAATTGTGGTACGAATATTCAGATCATAAGATTCAAGACAAAAGTTTAATATTGACATAAAAATAATAATACTTCAAGCATACTAACAAAGCAATCATGTCTTCTCGAAAAAACATGGCCAAAGCAAGCTATCCCTACAAAATCATATAGTCTGGCTATGCTCTATCTTCACCACAAAAAATATTTGAATCATGCACAACCCCGATGACAAGCCACGCAATTGTTTCATACTTTTGATGTTCTCAAACCTTTTGAATCTTCACGCAATACATGAGCGTGAGCCATGGACATAGCACTATTGGTGGAATAGAATGGTGGTTGTGGAGAAGACAAAAAGTAGAAGATAGTCTCACATCAACTAGGCGTATCAACGGGCTATGGAGATGCCCATCAATAGATATTAATGTGAGTGAGTAGGGATTGCCATGCAACGGATGCACTAGAGCTATAAGTTAAAGCTCAACAAAAGAAACTAAGTGGGTGTGCATCCAACTCACTTGCTCATGAAGACCTAGGGCATTTTGAGGAAGCCCATCATTCGAATATACAAGCCAACTTCTATAATGAAAAATTCCCACTAGTATATGGAAGTGACAACATAGGAGACTCTCTATCATGAAGATCATGGTGCTACTTTAAAGCACAAGTGTGGTAAAAGGATAGTAGCATTGTCCCTTCTCTCTTTTTCTATCATTTTTTTATTATTTTTTATTTGGGCCTTTTTCTATTTTTTATGGCCTTTTTTTATTTTTTTATTTTTCGTCTGGAGTCTCATCCCGACTTGTGGGGGAATCATAGTCTCCATCATCCTTTCCTCACTGGGACAATGCTCTAATAATGATGATCATCACACTTTTATTTACTTACAACTCAAGAATTATAACTCGATACTTACAACAAAAACATGACTCTATATGAATGCCTCCGGCGGTGTACCAGGATGTGCAATGACTCATGAGTGACATGTATGAAATAATTATGAATGGTGGCTTTGCCACAAATACGATGTCAACTACATGATCATGCAAAGAAATATGATAATGATGGAGCGTGTCATAATAAATGGAACGGTGGAAAGTTGCATGGCAATATATCTCGGAATGGCTGTTTTGAGGAAGGTATATGGTGGGTGTATGATACTGGCGAAAGGTGCGCGGTATTAGAGAGGCTAGCAATGATGGAAGGATGAGAGTGCGTATAATCCATGGACTCAACATTAGTCATAAAGAACTCACATACTTATTGTAAAAATCTATTAGTTATTGAAACAAAGTACTATGCGCGTGCTCCTAGGGGGATAGATTGGTAGGAAAAGACCATCGCTCGTCCCCGACCGCCACTCATAAGGAAGACAATCAATAAATAAATCATGCTCCGACTTCATCACATAACGGTTCACCATACGTGCATGCTACGGGAACCACAAACTTTAACACAAGTATTTCTCAAATTCACAACTACTCAACTAGCATGACTCTAATATCACCATCTTCATATCTCAAAACAATTATCAAGCATCAAACTTTCCTTAGTATTCAACACACTCAAAAGAAAGTTTTACAGATCTTGAAAACCAAGCATATTAGGATTATTTAAGCAATTTACCATGCTATTTAAGACTCTCAAAATAATATAAGTGAAGCATGAGAGATCAATAGTTTCTATAAAACAAATCCACCACCGTGATCTAAAAGAAGTGAAGCACTAGAGCAAACGACAAACTACTCCGAAATATATAAGTGATTATCAATGAGTAGTTGAATAAATATGTAACTGTGTGAAGATTCTCCCATTTTAAGAATTTCAGATCTTGGTACTTTATTCAAACAGCAAGCAAGAACAAAATAAAACTACATGACGCTCCAAGCAAAACACATATCATGTGGTGAATAAAAATATAGCTCCAAGTAAAGTTACCGATGAACGAAGACGAAAGAGGGGATGCCATTCGGGGAATCCCCAAGCTTAGGCTCTTGGTTATCCTTCAATATTACCTTGGGGTGCCTTGGGCATCCCCAATCTTAGGCTCTTGCCACTCCTTATTCCATAGTCCATCGAATCTTTACCCAAAACATGAAAACTTCACAACACAAAACTTAACAGAAAACTTGTGAGCTCCGTTAGCGAAAGAAAACAAAACACCACTTCAAGGTACTGTAATGAACTCATTCTTTATTTGTATTGGTGTTACACCTACTTTATTCCAACTTCTCTATGGTTTATAAACTATTTTACTAGCCATAGAATCATCAAAATAAGCAAACAACACACGAAAAACAGAATCTGTCAAAAACAGAACAGTCTGTAGCAATCTGTAACTAACGCAAACTTCTGGAACTCCAAAAATTCTAAAATAAATTGGAGGACCTGACGAATTTGTATAGTAATCATATGCAAAAATAATCAACTAAATATCGCTCTCCAGTAAAAAGTTCTAGCTAATCTCGTGAGCGCTAAAGTTTCTGTTTTTTACAGCATGATCACGAAGACTTCACCCAAGTCTTCTCAAAGGTTCCACTTGGCACAAACACTAATTAAAACACAGAACCACATCTGAACAGAAGCTAGATGGATTATTTATTACTAAACAGAACCAAAAAGTAAGAAACTAAAATAAAATTGGGTTGCCTCTCAACAAGCGCTAACGTTTAACGCCCCTAGCCAGGCATGATGATTTCAATGATGCTCACATAAAAAATATGAATTGAAACATAAAGAGAGCATCATGAAGAATATGACTAGCACATTTAAGTCTAAACCACTTCCTATGCATAGGGATTTTGTGGGCAAACAACTTATGGAAACAATAATTAACTTGCATAGGAAGGTAAAACAAGCATAACTTTAAAACTTTAAGCACATAGAGAGGAAACTTGATATTATTGCAATTCCTACAAGCATAAATTCCTCCCTCATAACAATTTTCAGTAGCATCATGAATGAATTCAACAATATAACTATCACCTAAAGCATTCTTTTCATGATCTACAAGCATAGAAATTTTATTACTCCCCACATAAGCAAAATTATTCTCATTCGGAATAGTGGGAGTATCATAAGAGACTTGAATACTATAAATTGTTTCCACATTAAAAGAGTAATGTTCAAAGAAAGGGAACTCATAATCATGACAATATTTATAAATATAATCATCACTACTCTTTATAGCATAAGTTTTATCACAATAATCATCATAAGTAGCAACTGTGTTCTCATCATAATCGATTGAAACCTCTTCCGAAATAGTGGATACATCACTAAATAAAGTCATGACCTCTCCAAATCCACTTTCATAACTATTATAAGATTAAACATCCTCCAATATTGTGGGATCACTACTTCCTAAAGTTGACACTCTTCCAAACCCACTTTCATAAATATAATCATCATAGGTAAAAGGCATGCTATCATCATAACAACTTTGCATATCAAAACTTGAGAGGCTAAAAATATCATCTTCATTAAACATAGCATTCCCAAGCTTGGGACAAACATTAGTTGCAGCAAATATATTCTCAAATATGCCATTCTCATCAAACATAGCTTCCCCAAGCTTGGGCCTTTTCATATCATAAGCATAATCACTCTCATCATTAATATCATGGATAGCACCAATAGTATAGCAATTATTATATTCTTCCAAGCAAGTGCCAAAAGGATTTTCAAGATCATAAGAAGTATAATTATCTTCCCAATCATAATCATCACAACAAGCAATAGGCATAACGAGATCATCATCAAGTGTATCATCTTCCACAATTATTTTTGATTCATTTTCATGAGGCACAACAATAATAGGAGCAACCTTATTTGGGAGAGATACCTTTTTAAATCTCTTACTTTTTCTTTTCTTCTTCTTCACCACATCATGTGTGGGTTCAATCCTCTTTTTGGAGCTCCTTATTAATGAGAGTGGTTGAGTAGAAGGCTCCTCCTCGTTACCTGATTCATCATAAGAAATAGTAGCAGGATATTGGGAAGTCTCTTCCCTTTCATTAGTATTCTCTTCATCCTCTATTTGTTTTCTTTTCTTTATGTAATTGTAAATATAAGGATTTTCAATGCAATTCACCGCACAATACATATAAATTTCTTCTAGATTAAAATGAAGAAATTCACCGCACAATACATATGAAGGATTTTCAGTGCCGCTTACCTAGCCTCCCCGGCAACGGCGCCAGAAACTGCTTGATGTCTACTACACAACCTTCTTCTTGTAGATGTTGTTGGGCCTCCAAATGCAGAGGTTTGTAGGACAGTAGCAAATTTCCCTCAAGTGGATGACCTAAGGTTTATCAATCCGTGGGAGGCGTAGGATAAAGATGGTCTCTCTCAAGCAACCCTGCAACCAAATAACAAAGAGTCTCTTGTGTCCCCAACACACCCAATACAATGGTAAATTGTATAGGTGCACTAGTTCGGCGAAGAGATGGTGCTACAAGCAATATGTATGGTTGCTATAGGTTTTTGTAATCTGAAAATATAAAAACAGCAAGGCAGCAAGCGATAAAAGTGAGCGTAAACGGTATTGCAATGCTAGGAAACAAGGCCTAGGGTTCATAATTTCACTAGTGCAAGTTCTCTCAACAATAATAACATAATTGGATCACATAACTATCCCTCAACATGCAACAAAGAGTCACTCCAAAGTCACTAATAGCGGAGACAAACGAAGAGATTATGGTAGGGTACGAAACCACCTCAAAGTTATTCTTTCCAATCAATCCGTTGGGCTATTCCTATAAGTGTCACAAACAGCCCTAGAGTTCGTACTAGAATAACACCTTAAGACACAAGTCAACCAAAACCCTAATGTCACCTAGATACTTGATACGTCCATTTTGCATCATGCTTTTATATTGATATTTATCGCATTATGGGCTGCTATTTCACATTATGTCACAATACTTATGGCTATTGTCTCTTATTTTACAAGGTTTACATAAGGAGGGAGAATGCCTGCAGCTGGAATTCTGGGCTGGAAAAGGAGCAAATATTAGAGACATATTCTGCACAACTCCAAAAGTCCTGAAACTCCATGGAATATCTTACAATAAACAATGAAAAATACCTGCCATAGATGAAGGCCAGGGGGCCCACACCCTGTCCACGAGGGTGGGGGGCGCCCCCCTAGGGCGCGCCCCCTACCTCGTGGGCCCCCTGGTGGCTCTCCGATGCCCATCTTCTGCTATATGAAGTCTTTCGTCATGGAAAGAACAAGAAGCAACCTTTCGGGACGAGACTCCGCCGCCACGAGGCGGAACCAATCTAAGGCTCCGACAGAGCTGTTCTGCCGGGCATACTTCCCTCCGGGAGGGGGAAATCATCGCCATCGTTATCACCAACGCTCCTCTCATCGGGAGAGGGCAAGCTCCATCAACATCTTCACCAGCACCATCTCATCTCCAGACCCTAGTTCATCTCTTGTATCCAATTCTTGTCTCCAAGTCCGGGATTGGTGCTAGTAGGTTGCTAGTAGTGTTAATTACTCCTTGTAGTTGATGCTAGTTGGTTTACTTGGTGGAAGATCATATGTTCAGATCCTTTATGCATATCATTACCCCTCTGATTATGAACATGAATATGCTTTGTGAGTAGTTATGTTTGTTCCTGAGGACAAGGGAGAAGTCTTGGTATTAGTAGTTGATACGTCTCCAATGTATCTATAATTTTTTATTGCTCCATGCTAAATTATCTACTGTTTTGGACTATATTGGGCTTTATTTTCCACTTTTATATTATTTTTGGGACTAACCTATTAACCGGAGGCCCAGCCCAGAATTGCTGTTTTTGCCTATTTCAGTGTTTCGGAGAAACAGAATATTAAAAGGAGTCCAAACGAAATAAAACCTTCGGGAACGTGATTTTCTCACCGAACGTGATCCAGGAGACTTGGACCCTACTCCAAGGAGTCAAAGAGGCGGTCAGGAGGGTGGGGCGCGCGCCCCCTAGGGCGTGCCGCCCTGCCTCGTGGGCCCCTCTATGCTCCACCGACGTGCTCCTTCCTCCTATATATACCTACGTACCATAAACGATCAGATACGGAGCCAAAAACCTAATTCCACCGCCGCAACCTTCTGTATCCATGAGATCCCATCTTGGGGCCTGTTCCGGAGCTCCGTCGGAGAGGGCCATCATCACGGAGGGCTTCTACATCATCCTAGCCCCTCCAATGAAGTGTGAGTAGTTCACCTCAGACCTACGGATCCATAGTTATTAGATAGTTGGCTTCTTCTCTCTTTTTGGATCTCAATACAATGTTCTCCCCCTCTCTCGTGGAGATCTATTCGATGTAATCTTCTTTTTGCGGTCTGTTTGTTGAGACCGATGAATTGTGGGTTTATGATCAAGTCTATCTATGAATAATATTTGAATCTTCTCTGAATTCTTTTATGTATGATTGGTTATCTTTGCAAGTCTCTTCAAACTATCAGTTTGGTTTGGCCTACTAGATTGGTTTTTCTTGCCATGGGAGAAGTGCTTAGATTTGTGTTCAATATTGCGGTGTCCTTTCCCAGTGACAGAAGGGGCAGCAAGGCACGTATAGTATTGTTGCCATCGAGGATAACAAGATGGGGTTTTTATCATATTTCATGAAACTATCCCTCTATATCATGTCATCTTGCTTAAAGCGTTAATCTGTTTTTAACTTAATACTCTAGATGCATGCTGGATAGCGGTCGATGAGTGGAGTAATAGTAGTAGATGTAGGCAAGAGTCGGTCTACTTGTCTCGGACGTGATGCCTATATACATGATCATACCTAGATATTCTCATAACTATGCTCAATTCTGTCAATTGCTCAACAGTAATTTGTTCACCCACCGTAGAATACTTATGCTCTTGAGAGAAGCCACTAGTGAAACATATGCCCCCGGGTCTATTCTCATCATATCAATCTCCATCACTTTAATCTTGCTTTGCTTTTTTACTTTGCCGTTTACTTTTTACTTTGCATCTCTATATCAAAAATACCAAAAATATTATCTATCATCTCCATCAGATCTCACTCTCGTAAGTGACCGTGAAGGGATTGACAACCCCTAATCGCGTTGGGTGCGAGGAGCTGTTGTTTTTGTGCAGGTACGAGGGACTTGCGTGTAGCCTCCTACTGGATTGATACCTTGGTTCTCAAAAACCGAGGGAAATACCTATGCTACTTTGCTGCGTCATCCTCTCCTCTTCTGGGAAAACCAACGCAGTGCCCAAGAGGTAGCAAGAAGGATTTTTGGCACCGTTGCCGGGGAGTCTACGCAAAAATTCAACATACCAAGTACCCATCACAATCCCTATCTCCCGCATTACATTAGTTGCCATTTGCCTCTTGTTTTCCTCTCCCCCACTTCACCCTTGCCGTTTTATTCGCCCTCTCTTTCCCAATCTCCTCCTCTTTTCCCGTTTGCCTTTTTTTTCTCGCTTGCCTTTTGTTTGATCGTGTGTTGGATTGCTTGTTTGTCACGTTGGCTCTACCAAGATCTGGTGATATTCATCTTAAAAGGTTAGAGGAGATCGAAAACAACGTCAGGAAGTTTATGGTCTTGCAATTTGAGCATAACAATTTCTCTATATCAAAAATACTAAAAAAGTTTTATGAGTTATATGAAGAAAGAGCTCGATGAAATGTCTAAAGAATTTGATGGTATAAGATCCCAAATTGTTCGTCTTAAAAAATTAACTGCTGAAATTTTGGATATGCAAGCTACCTTAGTCAATAAGATGGCCGCTAAACCGGATTCCTATGAAAATCAAGATGAAGATCTAAAAGTTATTGATGTGTCCCCTATTAAATCTTTGTTTTGCAATATTAATCTTGATGAAAATGAATATGATCTTCCTTTACCTAGAAGGCGTTACAAAAATTCGGAGTATTTAGATCTTGATGATGAAATTGATAAAAGTGGGATTGAAAGAAATTAAAATCTAGATGTTGCTAAACCCACTATATTGGATTTCAAGGAATTTAATTATTAAAGTTGCTCTTTAATTGATTGTATTTCCTTGTTGCAATCCGTGCTAAATTCTCCTCATGCTTATAGTCAAAATAAGGCCTTTACCGAACATATTGTTGATGCCTTGATGCAATCTTATGAAGAAAAACTTGAGTTGAAGGTCTCTATCCCTAGAAAGCTCTATGATGAGTGGGAACCTACTATTAAAATTAAAATTAAAGATTATGAGTTCTATGCTTTGTGTGATTTGGGTGCTAGTGTCTCCACTATCCCCAAAACCTTGTGTGATTTGCTAGATTTTCGTGAATTTGATGATTGCTCTCTAAACTTGCATCTTGCGGATTCCACTATTAAAAAACCTATGGGAAAAATTAATGATGTTCTTATTGTTGCAAATAGGAATTATGTGCCCGTAGATTTTATTGTTCTTGATATAGATTGCAATCCTTCTTGCCCTATTATTCTCGGTAGACCTTTCCTTAGAACGGTTGGTGCAATTATTGATATGAAGGAAGGGAATATTAGATTTCAATTTCCATTAAAAAAGGGCATGGAACACTTCCCTATAAGGAAAGTAAAATTTCCATATGAATCAATCACGAGAGCCACTTATGGATTGCCTATCAAAGATGGCAATACCTAGATCTATTCTCGCTCTTATGCCTAGCTAGGGGCGTTAAACGATAGCGCTTGTTGGGAGGCAACCCAATTTTATTTTAGTTTTTTTTGTTTTCTTCTGTTTAGGAATAAATAATCCATCTAACTTCTGTTTAGATGTGGTTTTGTGTTTTAATTAGTGTTTGTGCCAAGGTAGATTTTTTGGAGTTCCAGAAGTTTGCCTTAGTTACAGATTACTGGGGACTGTTCTATTTTTGACAGATTCTGTTTTTCGCGTGTTGTTTGCTTATTTTGATGAATCTATGGCTATTAAAATAGTTTATAATCCATATATAAGTTGGAATACAGTAGGATAAACACCAACATAAATAAATAATGAGTTCATTACAGTACCTTGAAGTGGTCTTTTGTTTTCTTTCTCTAACGGAGCTCACGAGATTTCTGTTGAGTTTTGTGTTGTGAAGTTTTCAAGTTTTGGGTAAATTCTCTTGATGGATTGTGGAACAAGGAGTGGTAAGAGCCTAAGCTTGGGGATGCCCATGGCACCCCCAAGATAATCCAAGGACACCAAAAAGTCAAAGCTTGGGGATGCCCCGGAAGGCATCCCCTCTTTCGTCTACTTCCATCGGTAATTTTACTTGGAGCTATATTTTTATTCACCACATGATATGTGTTTTGCTTGGAGCGTCTTGTATTATTTGTGTCTTTTTTTGTTAGTGTGCCACAATCATCCTTCCTGTACACACCTTTTGAGAGAGCCATATATGAATTGGAATTTGATAGAATACTCTATGTGCTTCACTTATATCTTTTGAGCTTGATAGTTTTGCTCTATGTGCTTCACTTATATCTTTTGAGCATTATAATTTTGCTCTAGTGCTTCACTTAGATCTTCTAGAGAATGGTAGTGGATTTGTTTTAAAGAAACTATTGATCTCTCATGCTTCACTTAGATCATTTTGAGAGTCGTTAATAACATGGTAATTTGCTTAATATTAATATGCTTGGTATTCAAGATTTGTGAAACTTTCTTTTGAGTGTGTTGAATACTAAGAAAAGATTGGAGCTTGATAATTGTTTTGAGATATGAAGATGGTGATATTAGAGTCATGCTAGTTGAGTAGTTGTGAATTTAAAGAATACTTGCGTTAAAGTTTGTGATTCCCGTAGCATGCACGTATGGTGAACTGTTATGTGATGAAGTCGGAGCATGATTTATTTATTGATTGTCTTCCTTATGAGTGGCGGTCGGGGACGAGTGATGGTTTTTTCCTACCAATCTACCCCCCTAGGAGCATACGTGTAATACTTTTCTTTGATAACTTCTAGATTTTTGCAATAAGTATATGAGTTCTTTATGACTAATGTTGAGTCCATGGATTATGCGCACTTTTCCCTTCCTTCCACCATTGCCAGCCTCTCTAATACTGCGCACTTTTCGCCGGTATCATACATCCACCATATATCTTCCTCAAAACAGCCACCATACCTACCTATCATGGCATTTCCATGGCCATTCCGAGATATATTGCCATGCAACTCTCCACTGTTCCGTTTATTATGACACGCTCCATCATTGTCATATTGCTAGCATGATCATGTAGTTGACATCGTATTTGTGGCAAAGCCACCGTTCATAATTCTTTCATACATGTCACTCTTGATTCATTGCACATCCCGATACACCGCCGGAGGCATTCATATAGAGTCATACTTTGTTCTAAGAATCGAGTTGTAATTGTTGAGTTGTAAGCAAAATAAAAGTGTGATGATCATCATTTTTTAGAGCATTGTCCCAAGTGAGGAAAGGATGATGGAGACTATGATTCCTCCACAAGTCGGGATGAGACTCCGGACGAAAAATAAAAAATAAAAATAAAAGAGGCCACAAAAAAAAGAGAAAAGGCCCAAATAAAAAATAAAAAAATGAGAGAAAAAGAGAGAAGGGACAATGTTACTATCCTTTACCACACTTGTGCTACAAAGTAGCACCAAGATCTTCATGATAGAGAGTCTCCTATGATATCACTTTCATTTACTAGTGGGAATTTTTCATTATAGAACTTGGGCTTGTATATTCCAATGATGGGCTTCCTCAAAATGCCCTAGGTCTTCGTGAGCAAGCGAGTTGGATGCACACCCACTTAGTTTCTTTTGTTGAGCTTTCATATACTTATAGCTCTAGTGCATTCGTTGCATGGAAATCCCTACTCACTCACATTGATATCTATTAATGGGCATCTCCATAGCCTGTTGATACGCCTAGTTGATGTGAGACTATCTTCCCCTCTTTTTGTCTTCTCCACAACCACCATTCTATTCCATATATAGTGCTATATCCATGGCTCATGCTCATGTATTGCATGAAGATTTAAAAAGTTTTGAAAATGTTAAAGTATGAAACAATTGCTTGGCTTGTCATCGGGGCCGGGTTGTGCATGATTTAAATACTTTGTGTGGTGAAGATAGAGCATAGCTAGACTATATGATTTTGTAGGGATAACTTTCTTTGGCCATGTTATTTTGAGAAGACATAATTGCTTTGTTAGTATGCTTGAAGTATTATTATTTTTTATGTCAATATTAACTTTTGTCTTGAATCTTTCGAATCTGAATATTCATAGCACAATTAAGAAGATTTGCATTGAAATTCTGCCAAGTAGCACTCCGCATAAAAAATTCTCTTTTTATCATTTACCTACTCGAGGACGAGCAGGAATTAAGCTTGGGGATGCCTGATACATCTCCAACGTATCTATAATTTTTGATTGCTCCATGCTATATTATCTACTGTTTTGGACTATATTGGGCTTTATTTTCCACTTTTATATTATTTTTGGGACTAACCTATTAACCGGAGGCCCAGCCCAGAATTGCTGTTTTTTGCCTATTCCAGTGTTTCGGAGAAACAAGATATCAAACAGAGGCCAAACGGAATAAAACCTTCGAGAACGTCATTTTGTCACCGAACGTGATCCAGGAGACTTGGACCCTACTCCTAGGAGTCAAAGAGGTGGTCACGAGGGTGGGGAGCGCGCCCCCCTAGGGCGCGCCCCCTGCCTCGTGGGCCCCTCGGTGCTCCACCGACGTACTCCTTCCTCCTATATATACCTACGTACCCCAAACGATCATATACGGAGCCAAAAACCTAATTCCACCGCCGCAACCTTCTGTATCCACGAGATCCCGTCTTGGAGCCTGTTCCGGAGCTCTGCCGGAGAGGACCATCATCACAGAGGGCTCCTACATCATCCTAGCCCCTCCAATGAAGTGTGAGTAGTTCACCTCAGACCTACAGGTCCATAGTTATTAGCTAGTTGGCTTCTTCTCTCTTTTTGGATCTCAATACAATGTTCTCCCCCTCTCTCGTGGAGATCTATTCGATGTAATCTTCTTTTTGCGGTGTGTTTGTTGAGATCGATGAATTGTGGGTTTATGATCAAGTCTATCTATGAATAATATTTGAATCTTCTCTGAATTCTTTTATGTATGATTGGTTATCTTTGCAAGTCTCTTCGAACTATCAGTTTGGTTTGGCCTACTAGATTGGTTTTTCTTGCCATGGGAGAAGTGCTTAGCTTTGGGTTCAATCTTGCGGTGTCCTTTCCCAGTGACGGAAGGGACAACAAGGCACGTATAGTATTGTTGCCATCGAGGATAACAAGATGGGGTTTTTATCATATTGCATGAAACTATCCCTCTACATCATGTCATCTTGCTTAAAGCGTTAATCTGTTTTTAACTTAATACTCTAGATGCATGCTGGATAGCGGTCGATGAGTGGAGTAATAGTAGTAGATGCAGGCAGGAGTCGGTCTACTTGTATCGGACGTGATGCCTATATACATGATCATACCTAGATATTCTCATAACTATGCTCAATTCTGTCAATTGCTCAACAATAATTTGTTCACCCACCGTAGAATACTTATGCTCTTGAGATAAGCCACTAGTGAAACCTATGGCCCCTGGGTCTATTCTCATCATATCAATCTCCATCACTTTAATCTTGGTTTGCTTTTTTACTTTGCCTTTTACTTTTTACTTTGCATCTCTATATAAAAAATACCAAAAATATTATCTATCATCTCTATCAGATCTCACTCTCGTAAGTGACCGTGAAGGGATTGACAACCCCTAATCGCGTTGGTTGCGACGAGATATTGTTTTTGTGTAGGTACGAGGGACTTGCGTGTAGCCTCCTACTGGATTGATACCTTGGTTCTCAAAAACTGAGGGAAATACTTATGCTACTTTGCTGCATCATCCTCTCCTCTTTAGAGAAAACCAACGCAGTGCTCAAGAGGTAGCAGTAATCATGTGAATTTGGTATTCGTTTGATATTTTGATGAGATGTATGTTGTCTAGCCTCTAGTGGTGTTATGTGAACATCGACTACATAACACTTCACCATTATTTGGGCCTAGAGGAAGTCATTGGGAAGTAATAAGTAGATGATGGGTTGCTACAGTCACTACAAGAATTGTGTTAATCCATGATAGATACAAGCTGTCATAGGTGTGTGCAAAATCGTCGTGGTAGGTCACGCATGACGGAACTGAAATCCGTCATGTATATCGCGTCATAATTTGACCACCATAAACTGCATGACGGATCTCTAGAACCGTCACAGATCCATGAAGGTTTTTGACCGTCATGTATAGCAGTGAAGGGCACTTAACTGGCGTGATGATAACGACGTTAACGTGCCTACCATGTCATCATATGACGTGGCACCCTACACAGATATGACATGGCGGCCCATGAGGAGGTCGGCCCAACTAGGATTATGACCCACTAATGTCTGTTGCAGGCCATGTGCATCAGTTTTGGTCAGACAATTTTAGTTGTGGCAAGTGTGGCAATCAGCCCAGTTAGCACTTTGGGCCTCTAATTTCAGCTCGACCCATACACCTATATCCCACTAATTTAGTCCGAACAAGTAGCACATTTTTCAGTCCATCGCTCCATGAAATCAAGGATTACAAAGCATACAGGAACCCATGAGAAGGATCCAGATTGTCTAAAACAAAGGAAACTTGAGTTTAAAAAAACAGAGCTACACGCATCTGGAACTTCTGCACAGAAGCCCCTGCAAGAAAGAAACACTGACGACCTTGTAGGTCCTTGTGCCAGCCGCCACACGCCGATCTGGAAACTTGCTGCCGTCAGGACACCAGCCATAAAAGAGATCCGCACCAACATAACAAAAATTCGAGACGACACCAACGCATGTAGCAACCGCCCGTGTTATGCGTCGCTGCACTCGCCGGTGGTCCTCTATAAATCATATCTTCATGGTGGAAGAAGTCGAGGCTCCGGTGTCCTGGACGGCGGCGCTCCTCGCCACATTAGCTCGCGTCCACGCCCCCGCTGTACACTGCACGCTGGTGGAGAGAGGTAACGAGCATGGCTACGCCCCTGTACCATGGATGCCCCGGCGAGCTCGAGCACCCAAGCGGGTACAGTGCTGGCCGGCGACAGCGCACTCGTGGACGTGCCTCACCATGGCCCTACTCGACTACTGGATGCTGGATCTTGCAAGGAGGGCAGGTGGGAGTGCCCGTGGCCAATGTGTAGAGTGGGAGGGCCGTGGTCGCGCCGTGATCCGCGTACAGTTGCAACGGGCGCGCGGATCTCGACCGGATCTGGCCGTGGGAGAGCACACTACGGCGGCGCAGTGGGAGTGCAGGGGATGTGGCCGATTGAGGGGTAGCTGCGCACGACGGGAAGTCGCCGGTGGGGGGAGGATGTCTGCTCGACGGCGACGAGCCGGAAAGGAGTAGGTGGGTACGACGATCTGGCTGCGTGAGAGGGAGGAGGTGGGTGGTGCGGGGGATCGAGGAATCTGGAAGGATCGGTGAGGAGAATACATGTGCGCGTGGGTGGGCTGAAAAATCAAGGAGGGGCTGGGGGTGTTTGCTAGCCGTCGGATTTCAGAGGAGCGGACAGTTTGGATCTGCGATCCGTGGGACGGTTTGGTTAGCCAATCACAAGGCGAGTTTGCCCTCACACTGGATTGCCACATCAGCAGGAGCAGTTCCGTTCCTTGGAAAAAATAGCAGCAACAGGCCGTGACGGTTTGGACTTTGGGCAATGTTTTTTTACATCAAACGCTGGACAATGTAAATTAAAGAAACAAAAGCTCAGCCCGTCAAATCTTTTTTGTATCATCTGATCCTCACCGGCCATGATGGTTTAAAGAAGAAGTTAGAGTGTGTTCACTCCATCTACTAGATGAAATTAACAAATTATATTCATGATTTAAAAAAATCATATTTTTTTCAAGTAAACATAACTTAATTTTTGGAGTCACATACTATTATGTAGAGTTGTTTTTTACATGTGCGAAGCTTTATGTCCGCAATGAAGGAAATATGCCCTAGAGGCAATAATAAAGTTATTATTTATTTCCTTATATCATGATAAATGTTTATTATTCATGCTAGAATTGTATTAACCGGAAACATAATACATGTGTGAATACATAGACAAACAGAGTGTCACTAGTATGCCTCTACTTGACTAGCTCATTAATCAAAGATGGTTATGTTTCCTAGCCATGAACAAAGAGTTGTTATTTGATTAACGAGATCACATCATTAGTTGAATGATCTGATTGACATGACCCATTCCATTAACATAGCACCCGATCGTTTAGTATGTTGCTATTGCTTTTATCCATGACTTATACATGTTCCTTTAACTATGAGATTATGCAACTCCCATTTACCATAGGAACACTTTGTGTGCTACCAAACGTCACAACATAACTGGGTGATTATAAAGGTGCTCTATAGGTGTCTCCGAAGGTACATATTGGGTTGGCGTATTTCGAGATTAGGATTTGTCACTCCGATTATCGGAGAGGTATCTCAGGGCCTTCTCGGTAATGCACATCACATAAAGCCTTGCAAGCATTGCAACCAATGAGTTAGTTG
Source organism: Aegilops umbellulata (assembly GCA_032464435.1). NCBI lineage: Eukaryota > Viridiplantae > Streptophyta > Magnoliopsida > Poales > Poaceae > Aegilops > Aegilops umbellulata. The sequence goes on from CP136059.1 coordinate 424,501,704, forward strand.
CGAGATGATGTATTACAGAACGAGTAAAGAGACTTGCCGGTAACGAGATTGAACTAGGTATTGGATACCGACGATCGAATCTCGGGCAAGTAACATACCGATGACAAAGGGAACAACGTATGTTGTTATGCGGTCTGACCGATAAAGATCTTCGTAGAATATGTAGGAGACAATATGGGAATCCAGGTCCCGCTATTGGTTATTGACCGGAGACGTGTCTCGGTCATGTCTACATTGTTCTCGAACCGTAGGGTCCGCACGCTTAACGTTACGATGACAGTTATTATGAGTTTATGCATTTTGATGTACCGAAGGAGTTCGGAGTCCCGGATGTGATCACGGACATGACGAGGAGTCTCGAAATGGTCGAGACGTAAAGAATGATATATTGGAAGCCTATGTTTGGACATCGGATGCATTCCAGGTGAAATCAGGATTTTACCGGAATACCGGGAGGGTTACCGGAACCCCCCGGGAGCATAATGGGCCAACATGGGCCTTGGAGGAGAGGTGAGAGGGCTGCCCTAGGGGCTGCGCGCCTCCCCCCCCTTCCCCTAGTCCTATTAGGACTAGGAGAGGTGGGCGCCCCCTCTCTCTCTCTCTCCCCCTTGGAGAATCCTAGTCCAACTAGGATTGGGGGGGGGGGGAATCCTACTCCCAGAGGGAGTAGGACTCTCCTGGCGCACCAGAGTTGGCCGGCCAGCCCCTCCCCCTTGGCTCCTTTATATACAGGGGCAGGGGGCACCCCAAAGACACACAAGTTGATCTACGGATCGTTCCTTAGCCGTGTGCAACAACAAAGTAGAGGACGTCTAACTTGTTTTTGCAGGGCATGTTGTGATGTGATATGGTCAAGACGTGATGCTAAATTTTATTGTATGAGATGATCATGTTTTGTAACCGAGTTATCGGCAACTGGTAGGAGCCATATGGTTGTCGCTTTATTGTATGCAATGCAATCGCGATGTAATGCTTTACTTTATTACTAAGCGGTAGTGATAGTCGTGGAAGCATAAGATTGGCGAGACGACAACGATGCTGTGATGAAGATCAAGGTGTCGCGCCGGTGACGATGGTGATCATGACGGTGCTTCGAAGATGGAGATCACAAGCACAAGATGATGATGGCCATATCATATCACTTATATTGATTGCATGTGATGTTTATCCTTTTATGCATCTTATCTTGCTTTGATTGACGGTAGCATTATAAGATGATCTCTCACTAATTATCAAGAAGTGTTCTCCCTGAGTATGCACCGTTGCGAAAGTTCTTCGTGCTGGGACACCACGTGATGATCGGGTGTGATAGGCTCTACGTTCAAATACAACGGGTGCAAAACAGTTGCACACGCGGAATACTCAGGTTATACTTGACGAGCCTAGCATATAACAGATATGGCCTCGGAACACGGAGACCGAAAGGTCGAGCGTGAATCATATAGTAGATATGATCAACATAGTGATGTTCACCATTGAAACTACTCCATCTCACGTGATGATCGGACATGGTTTAATTGATTTGGATCACGTGATCACTTAGAGGATTAGAGGGATGTCTATCTAAGTGGGAGTTCTTAAGTAATATGATTAATTGAACTTAAATTTATCATGAACTTAGTACCTGATAGTATCTTGCTTGTCTATGTTGTGTAGATAGATGGCTCGTGCTGTTGTTCCGTTGAATTTTAATGCGTTCCTTGAGAAAGCAAAGTTGAAAGATGATGGTAGCAATTACACGGACTGGGTCCGTAACTTGAGGATTATCCTCATTGCTGCACAGAAGAATTACGTCCTGGAAGCACCGCTGGGTGCCAGGCCTGGTGCAAGAGCTACGCCAGATGTTGTGAACGTCTGGCAAAGCAAAGCTGATGACTACTCTATAGTTCAGTGTGCCATGCTTTACGGCTTAGAACCGGGACTTCAACGACGTTTTGAACACCATGGAGCATATGAGATGTTCCAGGAGTTGAAGTTAATATTTCAAGCAAATGCCCGGATTGAGAGATATGAAGTCTCCAATAAGTTCTATAGCTGTAAAATGGAGGAGAACGGTTCTGTCAGTGAGCATATACTCAGAATGTCTGGGTATAACAATCACTTGATTCAACTGGGAGTTAATCTTCCGGATGATTGCGTCATTGACAGAATTCTCCAATCACTGCCACCAAGCTACAAGAGCTTCGTGATGAACTATAATATGCAAGGGATGACCAAAACTATGCCCGAGCTCTTCGCGATGCTAAAAGCCGCGGAGGTAGAAATCAAAAAGGAGCATCAAGTGTTGATGGTTAAACAAACCACTAGTTTCAAGAAAAAGGGCAAAGGGAAGAAAAAGGGGAACTTCAAAAATAAAAGCAAGCAAGTTGCTACTCAAGAGAAGAAACCCAAGTCTGGACCTAAGCCTGAAACTGAGTGCTTCTATTGCAAGCAGACTGGTCACTGGAAGCGGAACTGCCCCAAGTATTTGGCGGATAAGAAGGATGGCAAGGTTAACAAAGGTATATATGATATACATGTTATTGATGTGTACCGTACTAATTCTCGCAGTAGCACCTGGGTATTTGACACTGGTTCTGTTGCTAATATTTGCAACTCAAAACAGGGGCTACGGATTAAGCGAAGATTGGCTAAGGACGAGGTGACGATGCGCGTGGGAAATGGTTCCAAAGTCGATGTGATCGCGGTCGGCACGCTACCTCTACATCTACCTTCGGGATTAATATTAGATCTAAATAATTGTTATTTAGTACCAGCGTTGAGCATGAACATTATATATGGATCTTGTTTGATGCGAGACGGTTATTCATTTAAATCAGAGAATAATGGTTGTTCTATTTATATGAGTAATATCTTTTATGGTCATGCACCATTAAAGAATGGTTTGTTCTTACTTAATCTCGATAGTAGTAATACACATATTCATAATGTTGAAGCCAAAAGATGCAGAGTTGATAATGATAGTGCAACTTATTTGTGGCACTGCCGTTTAGGTCATATCGGTGTAAAACGCATGAAGAAACTCCATACTGATGGACTTTTGGAGTCACTTGATTATGAATCACTTGGCACTTGCGAACCGTGCCTTATGGGCAAGATGACTAAAACACCGTTCTCCGGTACTATGGAGAGAGCAACAGATTTATTGGAAATCATACATACTGATGTATGTGGTCCAATGAATGTTGAGGCTCGTGGCGGATATCGTTATTTTATCACCTTCACTGATGATTTAAGCAGATATGGGTATATCTACTTAATGAAACACAAGTCTGAAACATTTGAAAAGTTCAAAGAATTTCAGAGTGAAGTGGAAAATCATCGTAACAAGAAAATAAAGTTTCTACGATCTGATCGTGGAGGAGAATATTTGAGTTATGAGTTTGGTCTACATTTGAAGCAATGCGGAATAGTTTCGCAACTCACGCCACCCGGAACACCACAACGTAATGGTGTGTCCGAACGTCGTAATCGTACTTTACTGTCTCTTACCGATTTACCGCTATCTTTTTGGGGTTATGCTCTAGAGACGGCCGCATTCACGTTAAATAGGGCACCATCAAAATCCGTTGAGACGACGCCTTATGAACTGTGGTTTGGCAAGAAACCAAAGTTGTCGTTTCTTAAAGTTTGGGGCTGCGATGCTTATGTGAAAAAGCTTCAACCTGATAAGCTCGAACCCAAATCGGAAAAATGTGTCTTCATAGGATACCCAAAGGAGACTATTGGGTATACCTTCTATCACAGATCCGAAGGCAAAATTTTTGTTGCTAAAGTCGGAAACTTTCTAGAGAAGGAGTTTCTCTCGAAAGAAGTGAGTGGGAGGAAAGTAGAACTTGATGAGATAACAGTATCTACTCCCTTATTAAGAAGTAGTACATCACAGAAATCTGTTTCTGTGACACCTACATCAAATAGGGAGGAAGCTAATGATAATGATCATGAAACTTCAGATCAAGTTTCTACTGAACTTCGTAGATCAACCAGAGTAAGATCCGCACCAGAGTGGTACGGTAATCCTATTTTGGAAGTCATGTTACTAGACCATGATGAACCTACGAACTATGAAGAAGCGATGGTGAGCCCAGATTCCGCAAAGTGGCTTGAGGCCATGAAATCTGAGATGGGATCCATGTATGAGAACAAAGTATGGACTTTGGTTGACTTGCCCGATGATCGGCAAGCAATTGAGAATAAATGGATTTTTAAGAAGAAGACTGATGCTGATGGTAATGTTGCTGTCTATAAAGCTCGACTTGTTGCAAAAGGTTTTCGACAAGTTCAAGGGATTGACTATGATGAGACTTTCTCACCCGTAGCGATGCTTAAGTCTGTCCGAATCATGTTAGCAGTTGCCGCATTTTATGATTATGAAATTTGGCAAATGGATGTCAAAACTGCATTCCTGAATGGATTTCTGGAAGAAGAGTTGTATATGATGCAACCGGAAGGTTTTGTCGATCCGAAGGGAGCTAACAAAGTGTGCAAGCTCCAGCGATCCATTTATGGACTGGTGCAAGCCTCTCGGAGTTGGAATAAACGTTTTGATAGTGTGATCAAAGCATTTGGTTTTATACAGACTTTTGGTGAAGCCTGTATTTACAAGAAAGTGAGTGGGAGCTCTGTAGCATTTCTGATATTATATGTGGATGACATATTACTGATCGGAAATAATATAGAATTTCTGGATAGCATAAAGGGATACTTGAATAAGAGTTTTTCAATGAAAGACCTCGGTGAAGCTGCTTACATATTGGGCATTAAGATCTATAGAGATAGATCAAGACGCTTAATAGGACTTTCACAAAGCACATACCTTGACAAAGTTTTGAAAAAGTTCAAGATGGATCAGGCAAAGAAAGGGTTCTTGCCTGTGGCACAAGGTGTGAAGTTGAGTAAGACTCAATGCCAGACCACCGCAGAAGATAGAGAGAAAATGAAAAAGGTTCCCTATGCTTCAGCCATAGGCTCTATCATGTATGCAATGCTGTGTACCAGACCTGATGTGTGCCTTGCTGTAAGTTTAGCAGGCAGGTACCAAAGTAATCCAGGAGTGGATCACTGGACAGCGGTCAAAAACATCCTTAAGTACTTGAGAAGGACTAAGGATATGTTTCTCATTTATGGAGGTGACAAAGAGCTCGTCGTAAACGGTTACGTCGATGCAAGCTTTGACACTGATCCGGACGATTCCAAATCGCAAACCGGATACGTATTTACATTAAACGGTGGAGCTGTCAGTTGGTGCAGTTCTAAACAAAGCGTCGTGGCGGGATCTACATGTGAAGCTGAGTACATAGCCGCTTCGGAAGCAGCTAATGAAGGAGTCTGGATGAAGGAGTTCATATCCGATCTAGGTGTTGTACCTAGCGTATCGGGTCCAATGAAAATCTTTTGTGACAATACTGGTGCAATTGCCTTGGCAAAGGAATCCAGATTTCACAAAAGAACCAAACACATCAAAAGACGCTTCAACTCCATCCGGGATTTGGTCCAGGTGGGAGACATAGAGATATGCAAGATACATACGGATCTGAATGTTGCAGACCCGTTGACTAAGCCTCTTCCACGAGCAAAACATGATCAGCACCAAAACTCCATGGGTGTTAGAATCATTACTTTGTAATCTAGATTATTGACTCTAGTGCAAGTGGGAGACTGAAGGAAATATGCCCTAGAGGCAATAATAAAGTTATTATTTATTTCCTTATATCATGATAAATGTTTATTATTCATGCTAGAATTGTATTAACCGGAAACATAATACATGTGTGAATACATAGACAAACAGAGTGTCACTAGTATGCCTCTACTTGACTAGCTCATTAATCAAAGATGGTTATGTTTCCTAGCCATGAACAAAGAGTTGTTATTTGATTAACGAGATCACATCATTAGTTGAATGATTTGATTGACATGACCCATTCCATTAACATAGCACCCGATCGTTTAGTATGTTGCTATTGCTTTTATCCATGACTTATACATGTTCCTTTAACTATGAGATTATGCAACTCCCATTTACCATAGGAACACTTTGTGTGCTACCAAACGTCACAACGTAACTGGGTGATTATAAAGGTGCTCTACAGGTGTCTCCGAAGGTACATATTGGGTTGGCGTATTTCGAGATTAGGATTTGTCACTCCGATTGTCGGAGAGGTATCTCAGGGCCTTCTCGGTAATGCACATCACATAAAGCCTTGCAAGCATTGCAACCAATGAGTTAGTTGCGAGATGATGTATTACAGAACGAGTAAAGAGACTTGCCGGTAACGAGATTGAACTAGGTATTGGATACCGACGATCGAATCTCGGGCAAGTAACATACCGATGACAAAGGGAACAACGTATGTTGTTATGCGGTCTGACCGATAAAGATCTTCGTAGAATATGTAGGAGCCAATATGGGCATCCAGGTCCCGCTATTGGTTATTGACCGGAGACGTGTCTCGGTCATGTCTACATTGTTCTCGAACCGTAGGGTCCGCACGCTTAACGTTACGATGACAGTTATTATGAGTTTATGCATTTTGATGTACCGAAGGAGTTCGGAGTCCCGGATGTGATCACGGACATGACGAGGAGTCTCGAAATGGTCGAGACGTAAAGAATGATATATTGGAAGCCTATGTTTGGACATCGGATGCATTCCAGGTGAAATCAGGATTTTACCGGAATACCGGGAGGGTTACCGGAACCCCCCGGGAGCATAATGGGCCAACATGGGCCTTGGAGGAGAGGTGAGAGGGCTGCCCTAGGGGCTGCGCGCCTCCCCCCTTCCCCTAGTCCTATTAGGACTAGGAGAGGTGGGCGCCCCCCTCTCTCTCTCTCCCCCTTGGAGAATCCTAGTCCAACTAGGATTGGGGGGGGGGGGGAATCCTACTCCCAGAGGGAGTAGGACTCTCCTGGCGCACCAGAGTTGGCCGGCCAGCCCCTCCCCCTTGGCTCCTTTATATACAGGGGCAGGGGGCACCCCAAAGACACACAAGTTGATCTACGGATTGTTCCTTAGCCGTGTGCGGTGCCCCCTTCCACCAAATTCCACCTCGATCATATCGTTGCAGTGCTTAGGCGAAGCCCTGCGCCGGTAACACATCAAGATCGTCACCACGCCGTCATGCTGACGGAACTCTTCCTCGACGCTTTGCTGGATCGGAGCCCGGGGATCGTCATCGAGCTGAACGTGTGCCAAGAACTCGGAGGTGCCGGAGTAACGGTGCTGTGATCGGTTGGATCGCGAGGAGAACGTACGACTACTTCCTCTATGTTGTGTCAACGCTTCCACTTCGGTCTACGAGGGTACGTGGACAACACTCTCCCCTCTCGTTGCTATGCATCACCATGATCTTGCGTGTGCGTAGGAATTTTTTTGAAATTACTACGTTACCCAACACGCAATTCATCACACCATGATTTCTTGACTAATTGGTATTGGACTATTCAAGTAGGCGAGGGATGGATCGATGGCGTAAATTTGTTTTTTTGCCTAAAACTTATATTGTAGGTGTATTACCAAAACGAAAATACTGAATGCTCCTTTAGTTACACTGGTAGTGTAGTTGTCGCACGCTACTCTTTTTTACCGATGAGTTATTGGGATCAAGTCTTGGTCGCATTTTTATATTAATAATTAAAATATACAGTCTCCACGAAAAAACAAAGGCCACATAGGCTTCCCGAAGTTTCTAGGCACATTGTATCTTGCTTATCGATGACGATTTCCATGACGGATGCGGGAAAACCATCATCAACTATGACAGATTTTCAAAACGTCACCCAAAATCCGTCACGGATTAACAGGTTTCTTGTAGTGAGTGACAGAAGCTTAAACCCTAGTTTATGCGTTGCTTCGTAAGGGGCTGATTTGGATCCATATGTTTCATGCTATGGTTAGGTTTACCTTAATACTTTTGTTGTAGTTTCGGATGCTTGCAATATAGGTTAATCATTAGTGGGATGCTTGTTCAAGTAAGAACAGCACCCAAGCACCTATCCACCCACGTTTCAAATTATCAAAGTACCGAACGCGAATGATATGAACGTGATGAAAACTAGGTTGACGATATTCCCATGTGTCCTCGGGAGTGCTTTTCCTTATATAAGAGTTTGTCCAGGCTTGTCCTCTGCTACAAAAAGGATTGGGCCACCTTACTGCACTTTATTTACTTTTCTTACTTGTTGCTTGTTACAAATTTTCCTATCACAAAACTATCTGTTACCACTTATTTCACTACTTGCAGAGAATACCTTGCTGAAAACCGCTTGTCATTTCCTTCTGCTCCTCGTTGGGTTCGACACTCTTACTTATCGAAAGGACTATGATAGATCCCCTATACTTGTGGGTCATCAAGACTCTTTTCTGGCGCCGTTGACGGGGAGTGAAGCGCCTTTGGTAGGTGGAATTTGGTAAGGAAAAATTTATATAGTGTGCTAAAATTTACCGTCACTTGTTACTATGGAAAGTAATCCTCTGAGGGGCTTTTTCGGGGTATCTTCACCCCGTCCAGTAGAGCAAAGAGTTGCTCCTCAACCTACTGAACCTATTGAAAATGAAACTCCTTTTGAATTTCCTTCGGTTATGATAGAAAAACTGCTAGCTAACCCTTTTACAGGAGATGGAATAAAGCATCCTGATGAGCACTTAATATATGTGGATGAAGTTTGTGGATTATTTAAGCTTGCAGGTATACCCGATGATGTTGCTAATAAGAAGGTCTTCCCTTTATCTTTGGAGGGAGACACATTGACATGGTATAGGCTATGTGATGATACGAGATCATGGAACTATAGAAGATTGAAATTGGAATTTCATCAAAAGTATTACCATATGCATCTTGTTCATCGTGATCGCAATTATATATATAATTTTTGGCCTCGCGAAGGAGAAAGCATCGCTCAAGCTCGGGGGAGGCTTAAATCAATGTTATATTCATGCCCCAATCATGATCTCCCAAGAGAAACAATTATTCAAAATCTTTATGCTCGGCTTTCTGAAAACAATCGCACCATGCTCGATACTTCCTGTGTTGGTTCTTTTACGATGAAGACTATTGAATTTAAATGGGATTTATTGGATAGAATTAAAGGCAACTCTGAAGATTGGGATCTCGACGAAGGTAAGGAGTTAGGTATGACACCTATATTTGATTGTGTTAAATCTTTTATGGGTACCGATATTTTCTGTAAGTTTAGCACTAAATATGGACTTGACTCTGAGATAGTAGCTTATTTCTGTGAATCTTTTGCTACTTATGTTGATCTCCGTAAGGAGAAGTGGTTTAAATATCATCCTCCCATAGAAGTAAAAGTAGCTGCACCTATTAAAGTTGAAGAGAAGACTGTCACTTATAATCATCCTATTGTTCCTACTTCTTATGTTGAGAAACCACCTTTCCCTGTTAGAATAAAGGATCATGCTAAAGCTTCAACTGTGGTTCGTAAAAGCAATATTAGAACTTATACACCTCCTGAGCAAGTTAAAGTAGAACCTAATATTGCTATTGTTAAAGATCTCTTGTCTGATAATATTGATGGGCATGTTATTCAGTTCTGCGGTGAAACTGCTAGAATTGCTAAACCTTGTGCTAAAGATAAACATAGACCTGTGGTAGGCGTGCCTGTTATTTATGTTAAAATAGGATATCATTGTTATCATGGCTTATGTGATATGGGTGCTAGTGCTAGTGCAATACCCATTGACTTATACAAAGAAATTATGCATGATATTGCACCTACTGAGTTAGAAGAAATTGATGTCACAATTAAGCTTGCCAATAGAGATACTATTTCACCAATTGGGATTGTTAGAGATGTTGAAGTTTTGTGTGGGAAAATTAAATATCCTGCTGATTTCCTTGTTCTTGGTTCCCCACAAGATAGTTTTTGTCCCATTATATTTGGTAGACCCTTCTTGAACACTGTTAATGCTAGGGTAGACTGCGGAAAGAATGTTGTTACTATTGGCTTGGATGATATGGTTCATGAGTTTAATTTCTCTAAATTTATTAAACAACACCGTGAAGAAGAATTAACTAGTAAGGATGAAATTATTGGTCTTGCTTCTATTGCCGTACCTCCTAGTGATCCTTTAGAACATCATTTGCTAGACCATGAAAATGATATGTTCATGAATGAAAGAAGGGAAATAGATGAAGTATTCTTTAAGCAAGAACCTATTCTGAAACACAATTTGCCTGTTGAAATCCTAGGGGATCCTCCTCCGCCTAAGGGTGATCCCGTGTTTGAGCTTAAACCGTTGCCTAATAATCTTAAATATGCTTATCTTGATGAAAAGAAGATATATCCTGTTATTGTTAGTGCTAACCTTTCAGAGAATGAAGAAGAAAGACAAATGAAAACTCTGAAGAAACATCGTGCTGCTATTGGATATACTCTTGATGATCTTAAGGGCATTAGTCCCACTCTATGTCAGCATAAAATAAATTTGGAAGCAGATGCCAAACCAGTTCGTGATCCTCAACGACGTCTGAATCCTAAATTGAAAGAACTGGTAAGAAAATAAATACTAAAGCTTCTAGAGGCGGGTATAATTTATCCCGTTGCTGATAGTGAGTGGGTGAGTCCAGTCCATTGTGTCCCTAAGAAGGGAGGTATTACTGTTGTTCCTAATGATAAAGATGAATTGATCCTGCAAAGAATTATTACAGGTTATAGGATGGTAATTGATTTCTGCAAATTAAATAAGGCTACTAAGAAAGATCATTACCCCTTACCTTTTATTGATCAAATGCTAGAAAGATTATGCAAACATACACATTACTGCTTTCTAGATGGTTATTCTGGTTTCTCTCAAATACCTGTGTCAGCTAAAGATCAATCAAAGACTACTTTTACATGCCCTTTTGGTACTTTTGCTTATAGACGTATGCCTTTTGGCTTATGTAATGCACCTGCCACCTTTCAAAGATGCATGGTGGCTATATTCTCTGACTTTTATGAAAAAATTTGTGAGGTTTTCATGGATGACTTTTCCGTCTATGGATCCTCTTTTGACGATTGCTTGAGCAATCTTGATCGAGTTTTGCAAAGATGTGAAGAAACTAATCTTGTCTTGGATTGGGAAAAGTGCCACTTTATGGTTAATGAAGGTATTGTCTTGGGGCATAAAGTTTCTGAAAGAGGTATTGAAGTTGATAAAGCCAAGGTTGATGCTATTGGAAAGATGCCATGTCCCAAGGACATCAAAGGTATAAGAAGTTTCCTTGGTCATGCCGGATTTTATAGGAGGTTCATTAAGGACTTCTCAAAAATTTCTCGGCCTCTCACTAATTTATTGCAAAAAGATATACCATTTTTCTTTGATGATGATTGTGTAGAAGCGTTTGAAATACTTAAGAAAGCATTAGTCTCTGCACCTGTTGTTCAGCCACCTGATTGGAATTTACCCTTTGAAATTATGTGTGATGCTAGTGATTATGTTGTAGGTGTTGTTCTAGGGAAAAGAGTTGATAAGAAATTAAATGTTATCCGTTGTGCTAGTAAGACTCTAGACAATGCTCAAAGAAATTATGCTACTACTGAAAAAGAACTTTTAGCAGTTGTATTTGCTTGTGATAAGTTCAGACCTTATATTGTTGATTCTAAAGTAACTATTCACACCGATCATGCTGCTATTAAATATCTTATGGAGAAGAAAGATGCTAAACCTAGACTTATTAGATGGGTTCTCTTGCTACAAGAATTTGATTTGCGTATTGTCGATAGAAAAGGAGCTGAGAACCCCGTTGCAGACAACTTGTCTAGGTTAGAAAATGTTCTTGATGACCCACTACCTATTGATGATAGCTTTCCTAATGAACAATTAAATGTTATATGTACTTCTCGTAGTACTCCTTGGTATGCTAATTATGCTAATTACATTTTTGCTAAGTTCATACCACCTAGTTTCACATACCAACAAAAGAAAAAGTTCTTCTATGGTTTGAGACATTACTTTTGGGATGACCCACATCTTTATAAAGAAGGAGTAGATGGTGTTATTAGACGTTGTGTACCTGAGCATGAACAGGAACAGATCCTACGCAAGTGCCACTCCGAAGCTTATGGAGGACACCACGCGGGAGACATAACTGCACATAAGGTATTGCAATCCGGTTTTTATTGGCCTACTCTCTTCAAGGATGCCCGTAAGTTTGTCTTGTCATGTGATGAATGTCAAAGAATTGGTAATATTAGTAGACGTCAAGAAATGCCTATGAATTATTCACTTGTTATTGAACCATTTGATGTTTGGGGCTTTGATTATATGGGACCTTTTCCTGCCTCTAATGGATGCACACATATTATAGTTGTTGTTGATTACGTTACTAAGTGGGTAGAAGCTATTCCAACTAGTAGTGCTGATCATAACACTTCTATTAAAATGCTTAAAGAAGTTATTTTTCTGAGGTTTGGAGTCCCTAGATATTTAATGACTGATGGTGGTTCACATTTTATTCATGGTGCTTTCCGTAAAATGCTTGCTAAGTATGACGTTAATCATAGAATTGCATCTCCTTATCACCCTCAGTCTAGTGGTCAAGTAGAGCTGAGTAATAGAGAGCTCATATTAATTCTGCAAAAGACGGTCAATAGGTCTAGAAAGAATTGGTCTAAGAAACTTGATGATGCATTGTGGGCCTATAGAACTGCATATAAAAATCCTATGGGTATGTCTACGTATAAAATGGTTTATGGAAAAGCATGTCACTTACCTCTCGAACTAGAACATAAGGCATATTGGGCTATTAAAGAGCTCAATTATGATTTCAAACTTGCCGGTGAGAAGAGGTTATTTGATATTAGCTCACTTGATGAATGGAGAACCCAAGCTTATGAAAATGCCAAGTTGTTTAAAGAAAAAGTTAAAAGATGGCATGATAAAAGAATACAAAAGCGTGAGTTTAACGTAGGTGATTATGTATTGCTATACAACTCTCATTTAAGATTTTTTGCAGGAAAACTTCTCTCTAAATGGGAAGGCCCCTACGTTATCGAGAAGGTCTATCGTTCCAGTGCCATAAAAATCAACAACTTCGAAGGCACAAATCTAAAGGTGGTAAACGGTCAAAGAATTAAACATTATATCTCAGGTAATCCCATAAACATTGAAACCAATATTATTGAAACCGTAACCCCGGAGGAATACATAAGGGACACTTTCCTGAACGTTTCAGACTCCGAAAAGGAATAGGTATGTGGTACGGTAAGTAAACCGACTCCAAAACAATTTTTAAGGCAATATTTCTCCGTTTTGGAATATTTAGAAAAATAGAAAAATAAGTAACAGTCCGGGAAGGACACGAGGGCCCCACGAGGGTGGTGGGCGCGCCCTACCCCCCTGGGCGCTCCCCCCTACCTCGTGAGCACCTCGTGTGCCTTCCGGACTCCATTTTCTTGCATGATACGTATTTTGGTCGGTAAAAATTCACTATATATTCTCCTGAAGGTTTTGACTCCAGTATCACGCAAATATCCTCTGTTTTCGTTTCAAGTTGTCCTATTGCAGATTAGATCAACATGTCATCTCAAGATTCAGAGGAGGATTGCCTAGTTTCTTACCGGCCTTTAGATAAAAACATATTCAAGGATACCTATCCATATATATGGTACCCCAATGAGGAAGATGAAGATGAACCAGTTCCCCCTCGCTTCAAGCAAGAAAGCAAAGAGGCATTATGCAAAAGGATAATAAAGCTTGAGATCGAGAATGATGAGTTGAGCATTGATAATTTCACCCTCAGACGCAAGTTGGAGAAAGAGAAGGACAAGCCTGCATCATCGACAACACCTCCACCTTCTTCACCAACAAAGGAGACATAATCACATGGGTATGGGCACTCCCCTTGGCAACTGCCAAGCTTGGGGGAGGTGCCCCGGTATCATATCACCATCACAACTCCTATTTTTACCGTTTTTATTAGTTTTATCCTATTAGTAGTATCTCGATCTAGTAGAATAAAGTTTATGGCATGGTCTAGTTTTAGGTTTTGCTTTATGATCTCTCTATGTAATCGGGTCCGTGAGCTATATAATAAAGATTATTGTTGATTCAAGGGCTTGATAATTTTGGCATGATCTTGAGTGAATAAAGAGAAGAAGAAAAATAATAAAAAGAAACAAAGAGTTCATATTGATCTTATTTAGAGTAATGGCTTCATATAGAAAGAGTATGATGATTAAAAGTTGTTGGGAGTTGGCAGACATAGCTTTGGTCATCGTTGCAATTAATAGGAAGTAATAAGGAAAGAGAGGTTTCACATATAGATATATTATCATTGACATCTTTTATGATTGGGAGCACTCATTAAAATATGACATGCTAAAGAGTTGATGTTGGACAAGGAAGACAACATGATGAGTTATGTTTTCTTATATCTGAGATAAAGTATGTTGTCATGGATCCTCTAACATGTTGAGCTTGCCTTTCCCCCTCATGCTAGCCAAACTCTCAGCACCAAGTAGAGATACTACTTGTGCTTCCAAATACCCTTAAACCAGTTTTGCCATGAGAGTCCACCATATCTACCTATGGATTGAGTAAGATCCTTCAAGTAAGTTGTCATCGGTGCAAAGCAATAAAAAATGCTCTAAATATGTATGATTGATTGGTGTGGGAGAAATAAGCTTTATACGATCTTGTGATGTGGAAGTAATAAAAGCGACGGGCTGCATAATAAAGGTTCATATCACAAGGGGCAATATAAAGTGACGTTCTTTCGCATTGAGAATTTTGTGCATCCAACCACAAAAGCGCATGGCAACCTCTGCTTCCCTCTGCGAAGGGCCTATCTTTTATTATTATCTTCTACCTTATGCAAGAGTCGTGGTGATCTTCACCTTTCCTTTTTCACTTTATCCTTTGGCAAGCCCAGCATGTTGGAAAGAACCTGATATATATATCTAATTGGATGTAGGGGAGCATGAGTTATTATTGTTGACATTACCCTTGAGGTAAAAGGTTGTGGGGCGAAACTATAAGCCCCTATCTTTCTCTGTGTCCGACTAAAACTCCGTAACCACAAGTATTGCATGAGTGTTAGCAATTATGAAGGACTAGATGATAGTTGAGTATGTGGACTTGCTTTTTAGCTCTGACATAGACTCTTTCTGATGTTATGATAAATTGCAATTGCTTCAATAAATGAGGTTATAGTTTGCTGGTTCTCAATAAGGTTTCTGATTCATACTTTTGCATTGTGAGTAGATCATCACTTGAACATAAGTAATCATATGACAATATCTATATATGTTGCTGTTATCAGAATAATCATGATGCCTTCATGTCCATATTTTATTTTTATCGACGCCTCTACCTCTAAACATGAGGACATATTTATCGGTATCGGCTTTTGCTTGAGGACAAGCGAGGTCTAAGCTTGGGGGAGTTGATACGTCCATTTTGCATCATGCTTTTATATCGATATTTATCGCATTATGGGCTGCTATTTCACATTATGTCACAATACTTATGGCTAGTCTCTCTTATTTTACAAGGTTTACATAAGGAGGGAGAATGCCGACAGCTGGAATTCTGGGCTGGAAAAGGAGCAAATATTAGAGACCTATTCTACGCAACTCATAAAGTCCTGAAACTCCACGGAATATCTTACAATAAATAATGAAAAATACCTACCAAAGATGAAGGCCAGGGGGCCCACACCCTGTCCACGAGGGTGGGGGGCGCCCCCCCTAGGGCGCGCCCCCCTACTTCGTGGGCCCCCTGGTGGCTCTCCGATGCCCATCTTCTGCTATATGAAGTCTTTCGTCGAGGAAAAAACAAGAAGCAACCTTTCGGGACGAGACTCCGCCGCCATGAGGCGGATGTGACGCCCGGATAATTAGGCTACAGTAATTCCACGCTAATGATGCCACGTCACCTTGGTTACTGTTATTAATCTCGCGATGGTTCAAAAAACGGTTCGAATTCAAATTTTAAAATCAAGTCAAAAAATTAAAGTTTTCAAAAGTCAAAACTAAAATGTACTTAATGTGACAAATAAATCATGGATATTATTGGTGGAGTAACAACATCTTTATAAAATATTTAAATACCCTAAAGTGATTAAAACAACATCAAAACAATTAGTTATACTCCTAATATATTTTATCAAATACTAAACTATTTTTTATTCTGAGGTAAAACTTCTTAGAACAGTGGATTAATTTGACACACTATTTTTGGAGTTATTTTCATATTTTACTAAACCAAAAATATAGTGCAACTAAAATAAAACAGAAAAGAATAATAAAAAAACAACAACAACAAAAGAAAAATAAAGCCCCCCTCGCTGGGCCTCGGCCCAGCTGGCCACGGGGCTAGCCAGGCCGCCCAGCCGGCCCACCCCACCCTTCATATTCCCTTATCGACTGAAACCCTAGCGCACCCCCGCTCCCCCACTTGCTCTCTACCCCCACGTCGCCACTCCCTCTTCCCCTCCCGATCCAATCTGGATCAGGGTGAAACCCCCACTCCCCTCGCTCCTCGCACCCTTCCCTGGCCGAACTAGTTTGAGCACGACGCCGCAACCCCGCCGCTTGACGTCGCCGGCACCAACCCGTCGTCCCCTGCGCCCCATCGCCAGCGCCGCTCGTCGCCCATCGACATCGACGCCCACGACGCAGCGGCCACCGTCGCCTTCCTCTCCCTCACGGGATCTCCTCGCCGGGCGCCAACAAGCCCCGCCGCCCCCTCAAGACCAGGCGCCACCCCACCTCGTCTCCGTCGTCGGCGTGAACCAGGTCAAGCCGGAGCGCTCCGGAGCCGTCTCCCTCGATCCATCCCCTCCGACCACGTCGGCTCGTCGTCCTCGCAAGACCTCCTCGTCCTCCCCCCCGAGTCGCTCCCCGCGCCCTGTTGCCCAGACCCTACTCCCCATGCGAGCACGCCTCCCCCCTCTCTGTCCCCGTGCTCACCGCGCCGCACAAGCGCTCACTGCACTGCTCTTGCGGTCCCTTGTAACCCCGCACAACCTCCCTGGTCGCGGCTCCTTGCAGCCGCCCACGCCTTCGCGCCCCCCAGCGCCTCGCCCACTCGCGGCCTCGCCGCTGCCGTCGCGTGCCCACCATTCCTGCTGCCCGCGTCGCACGTTGCGGCCTCGCGGCCCCGCCCGGGTTCGCCCCGCTCCGGCCCCTTGCCCCGCCAGCCGTGGTGGCCTCACCGCGATGGCCGCCCGCACCCGCGTCCCCTCGTTCGGGCGGTTACGCCCGCCCAGATGCGCCCCGCGCCCGATCCGCTAAGGCCCCCGGGGCCAATTACAAGTGGGCCCCTGCCCAGAACGTTTTAATAAAAAAATTATAAAATAATAATATTAATAATTAAATTAATCAATTAATTAACTAAATTAATTAAGTTAATTAAGCCTACTCAATTAGTCTAAATTGACCTGTTAGTCTAACTAAGCAGTAATTAGTTAACCTAACCATAATTAACTAAACAGTGCATGACAGGTGGGTCCCACTGGGCCCACATGACAGGTTGACCAGTCAACCCTGTTGACTGCTGATGTCAGCATGAAATCATGCTGATGTCATATATCCATTTTCCAATTAATTTAAATAATTAATTAAATTCCAGAAATTAATAAAATCTTTAGAAAATTATATCTTTTAAGCTCTAACTCGGATTAAATTATTTTCAACATGAAAGTTGCTCAGAACGACGATACAAATCCGGTTACGCAGCCCGTTCGTCCACCACCCATCCCTAGCATAGCAAACACACAACTTTCTCCCTCCGTTTCTTCTGCCCGAAAACGCGAAACACCGGGGATACCTTCCCGGATGTTATCCCTCTTCGCCTATATCACCGAGCACTGCGTTAGGGCACACCTAGCACCGCGCATTGTCTTGTCATGCACCGTCATGCTTGTTGGGGAACGTAGTAATTTCAAAAAATTTCCTACGCACACGCAAGATCATGGTGATGCATAGCAACGAGAGGGGAGAGTATTGTCTACGTACCCTCGTAGACCGAAAGCGGAAGCGTTATATCAACGCGGTTGATGTAGTCGTACGTCTTCACGATCCGACCGATCCAAGCACCGTTACTCCGGCACCTCCGAGTTCTTGGCACACGTTCAGCTCGATGACGATCGCCGGGCTCCGATCCAGCAAAGCGTCGGGGAGGAGTTCCGTCAGCACGACGGCGTGGTGACGATCTTGATGTACTACCGGCGCAGGGCTTCGCCTAAGCACTGCAACGATATGACCGAGGTGGAATATGATGGAGGGGGGCACCGCACACGGCTAAGGAACGATCACGAAGATCAACTTGTGTGTCTTGGGGTGCCCCCTGCCCCCGTATATAAAGGAGCAAGGGGGAGGGCCGGCCGGCCCTAGGGGCGCGCCAAGGGAGGGGGAGTCCTCCTAGTGGGAGTAGGACTCCCCTTTCCTAGTCCAACAAGGAGTGGGAAGGGGGGAAGGAAGGAGAGGGAGAGGGAGAGGGAAAGGGGGCCGCGCCCCCTCCTTGTCCAATTCGGACTCCTCATGGGGGGGGGGGCGCCGCCTCCTGGTGCGGCCCTCTCTCTCCCCTCGTGGCCCAATAAGGCCCATACTTCCCCCGGGGGGTTCCGGTAACCCCTCCGGCACTCCGGTAATATCCGAAACCTCTCGGAACCATTCCGATGTCCGAACATAGCCGTCCAATATATAAATCTTTATGTCTCGACCATTCCGAGACTCCTCGTCATGTCCGTGATCACATCTGGGACTCCGAACTCCTTCGGTACATCAAAATGCATAAACTTATAATAACTGTCATCGTAACCTTAAGCGTGCGGACCCTACGGTTCGAGAACAATGTAGACATGACCGAGACACGTCTCCGGTCAATAACCAATAGCGGGACCTGGATGCCCATATTGGCTCCTACATATTCTACGAAGATCTTTTATCGGTCAGACCGCATAACAACATACGTTGTTCCCTTTGTCCATCCGTATGTTACTTGCCCGAGATACGATCGTCGGTATCCAATACCTAGTTCAATATCGTTTACCGGCAAGTCTCTTTACTCGTTCCGTAATACATCATCCCGCAACTAACTCATTAGTTGCAATGCTTGCAAGGCTTAAGTGATGTGCATTACCGAGAGGGCCCAGAGATACCTCTCCGACGATTGGAGTGACAAATCCTAATCTCGAAATACGCCAACCCAACATCTACCTTTGGTGACACCTGTAGTACTCCTTTATAATCACCCACTTATGTTGTGACGTTTGGTAGCACCCAAAGTGTTCCTCCGGCAAACGGGAGTTGCATAATCTGATAGTCAAAGGAACATGTATAAGTCATGAAGAAAGCAATAGCAACATACTAAACGATCGGGTGCTAAGCAAATGGAATGGGTCATGTCAATCAGATCATTCAACTAATGATGTGACCTCGTTAATCAAATAACAACTCTTTGTCTATGGTTAGGAAACATAACCATCTTTGATTAACGAGCTAGTCAAGTAGAGGCATACTAGTGACACTCTGTTTGTCTATGTATCCACACATGTATTATGTTTCCGGTTAATACAATTCTAGCATGAATAATAAACATTTATCATGAAATAAGGAAATAAATAATAACTTTATTATTGCCTCTAGGGCATATTTCCTTCAGTCTCCCACTTGCACTAGAGTCAATAATCTAGATTATACAGCAATGATTCTAACACCCATGGAGTCTTGGTGCTGATCATGTTTTGTCCGTGGAAGAGGTTTAGTCAACGGGTCTGCCACATTCAGAACCGTATGTATCTTGCAAATCTCTATGTCTCCCACCTGGACCAAGTCCCGGATGGAATTGAAGCGTCTCTTGATGTGCTTTGTTCTCTTGTGAAATCTGGATTCCTTCGCCAAGGCAATTGCTCTAGTATTGTCACAAAAGATTTTCATTGGACCCGATGCACTAGGTATGACACCTAGATCGGATATGAACTCCTTCATCCAGACTCCTTCATTTGCTACTTCCGAAGCAGCTATGTACTCCGCTTCACATGTAGATCCCGCCACGACGCTTTGTTTAGAACTGCACCAACTGACAGCTCCACCGTTTAATGTAAATACGTATCCGGTTTGCGATTTCGAATCGTCCGTATCAGTGTCAAAGCTTGCATCAACATAACCTTTTACGATGAGCTCTTTGTCACCTCCATACACGAGAAACATTTCCTTAGTCCTTTTCAGGTACTTCAGGATATTCTTGACCGCTGTCCAGTGATCCACTCCTGGATTACTTTGGTACCTCCCTGCTAAACTTATAGCAAGGCACACATCAGGTCTGGTACACAGCATTGCATACATGATAGAGCCTATGGCTGAAGCATAGGGAACATCTTTCATCTTCTCTCTATCTTCTGCAGTGGTCGGGCATTGAGTCTGACTCAACTTCACACCTTGCAATACAGGCAAGAACCCTTTCTTCGCTTGATCCATTTTGAACTTCTTCAAAATCTTGTCAAGGTATGTGCTTTGTGAAAGTCCGATTAAGCGTCTTGATCTATCTCTATAGATCTTAATGCCTAATATGTAAGCAGCTTCACCGAGGTCTTTCATTGAAAAACTCTTATTCAAATATCCCTTTATGCTATCCAGAAATTCTATATCATTTCCAATCAGTAATATGTCATCTACATATAATATCAGAAATGCTACAGAGCTCCCACTCACTTTCTTGTAAATACAGGCTTCTCCAAAAGTCTGTACAAACCCAAATGCTTTGATCACCCTATCAAAACGTTTATTCCAACTCCGAGATGCTTGCACCAGTCCATAGATGGATCGCTGGAGCTTGCATACTTTGTTAGCTCCCTTTGGATCAATAAAACCTTCTGGCTGCATCATATACAACTCTTCTTCCAGAAACCCATTCAGGAATGCAGTCTTTACATCCATTTGCCAAATGTCATAATCATAAAATGCGGCAATTGCTAACATGATTCGGACAGACTTAAGCATCGCTACAGGTGAGAAGGTATCATCGTAGTCAATCCCTTGAACTTGTCGAAAACCCTTTGCGACAAGTCGAGCTTTGTAGACAGTAACATTTCCGTCGGCGTCAGTCTTCTTCTTAAAGATCCACTTGTTCTCTATTGCTTGCCGACCCTCGGGAAAGTCAACCAAAGTCCACACTTTGTTTTCATACATGGATCCCATCTCAGATTTCATGGCTTCCAGCCATTTTGCGGAATCTGGGCTCACCATCGCTTCTTCATAGTTCGTAGGTTCACCATGATCTAGTAGCATGATTTCCAGAATAGGATTGCCGTACCACTCTGGTGCGGATCTTACTCTGGTTGATCTACGAGGTTCTGTAGTAACTTGATCTGAAGTTGCATGATCATCATCATTAACTTCCTCACTAATTGGTATAGGTGCTACAGAAACAGATTTCTGTGATGTACTACTTTCTAGTAAGGGAGCAGGTACAATTACCTCATCAAGTTCTACTTTCCTCCCACTCACTTCTTTCGAGAGAAACTCCTTCTCTAGAAAGGATCCATTTTTAGCAACAAATGTCTTGCCTTCGGATCTGTGATAGAAGGTGTACCCAACTGTTTCCTTTGGGTATCCTATGAAGACACATTTCTCCGATTTGGGTTCGAGCTTATCAGGTTGAAGCTTTTTCACATAAGCATCGCAGCCCCAAACTTTAAGAAACGACAACTTTGGTTTCTTGCTAAACCATAGTTCATAAGGCGTCGTCTTAACGGATTTTGACGGTGTCCTATTTAACGTGAATGTGGCCGTCTCTAGAGCATAACCCCAAAACAATAGCGGCAAATCTGTAAGAGACATCATAGATCGCACCATATCTAGTAAAGTGCGATTACGACGTTCGGACACACCATTGCGCTGTGGTGTTCCGGGTGGCGTGAGTTGCAAAACTATTCCGCATTGTTTCAAATGTAGACCAAACTCGTAACTCAAATATTCTCCTCCACGATCAGATCGTAGAAACTTTATTTTCTTGTTATGATGATTTTCAACTTCACTCTGAAATTCTTTGAACTTTTCAAATGTTTCAGACTTGTGTTTCATTAAGTAGAGATACCCATATCTGCTTAAATCATCTGTGAAGGTGAGAAAATAACGATATCCGCCACGAGCTTCAATATTCATCGGACCACATACATCTGTATGTATGATTTCCAATAAATCTGTTGCTCTCTCCATAATACCGGAGAACGGTGTTTTAGTCATCTTGCCCATGAGGCACGGTTCGCAAGTACCAAGTGATTCATAATCAAGTGACTCCAAAAGTCCATCAGTATGGAGTTTCTTCATGCGCTTTATACCGATATGACCTAAACGGCAGTGCCACAAATAAGTTGCACTATCGTTATCAACTCTGCATCTTTTGACTTCAACATTATGAATATGTGTATCACTACTATCGAGATTCATCAAAAATAGACCACTCTTCAAAGGTGCATGACCATAAAAGATTTTATTCATATAAATAGAACAACCATTATTCTCTGATTTAAATGAATAACCGTCTTGCATTAAACAAGATCCAGATATAATGTTCATGCTCAACGCTGGCACCAAATAACAATTATTTAGGTCTAATACTAATCCCGAAGGTAGATGTAGAGGTGGCGTGCCGACCGCGATCACATCGACTTTGGAACCGTTTCCCACGCGCATCGTCACCTCGTCCTTTGCCAGTGTTCGCTTAATCCGTAGTCCCTGTTTCGAGTTGCAAATATTAGCAACAGAACCAGTATCAAATACCCAGGTGCTACTGCGAGCTCTAGTAAGGTACACATCAATAACATGTATATCACATATACCTTTGTTCACCTTGCCATCCTTCTTGTCCACCAGATACTTGGGGCAGTTCCGCTTCCAGTGACCAGTCTGCTTGCAGTAGAAGCACTCAGTTTCAGGCTTAGGTCCAGACTTGGGTTTCTTCGCTTGAGCAGCAACTTGTTTGCTGTTCTTCTTGAAGTTCCCCTTCTTCTTCCCTTTGCCCTTCTTCTTGAAACTGCTGGTCTTATTGACCATCAACACTTGATGCTCCTTCTTGATTTCTACCTCCGCAGCCTTTAGCATTGCGAAGAGCTCGGGCATTGTCTTATCTATCCCTTGCATATTATAGTTCATCACGAAGCCTTTGTAGCTTGGTGGCAGTGATTGAAGAATTCTGTCAATGACGCAATCATCCGGAAGATTAACTCCCAGTTGACTCAAGTAATTGTAATACCCAGACATTCTGAGTATGTGCTCACGGACAGACCCATTCTCTTCCATCTTGCAGCTATAGAATTTATTGGAGACCTCATATCTCTCAATCCGGGCATTCTGTTTGAATATCAACTTCAACTCCTGGAACATCTCATATGCTCCATGATTCTCAAACCGTCGTTGAAGTCCCGGTTCTAAGCCGTAAAGCATGGCACACTGAACTATCGAGTAGTCATCAGCTTTGCTCTGCCAGACGTTCATAACATCTGGTGTTGCTCCAGCAGCAGGCCTGGCACCTAGCGGTGCATCCAGGACGTAATTCTTCTATGCAGCAATGAGGATAATCCTCAAGTTACGGACCCAGTCCGTGTAATTGCTACCATCATCTTTCAACTTTGCTTTCTCAAGGAACGCATTAAAATTCAACGGAACAAGAGCACGAGCCATCTATCTACAATTAACATAAACAAGCAAGATACTATCAGGGACTAAGTTCATGATAAATTTAAGTTCAATTAATCATATTACTTAAGAACTCCCACTTAGATAGACATCCCTCTAATCTTCTAAGTGATCACGTGATCCAAATCAAACTAAAACATAACCGATCATCACGTGAAATGGATTAGTTCTCAATGGTGAACATCATCATGTTGATCATATCTACTATATGATTCACGCTCGACCTTTCGGTCTCCGTGTTCCGAGGCCATATCTGCATATGCTAGGCTCGTCAAGTATAACCTGAGTATTCCGCGTGTGCAAAACTGGCTTGCACCCGTTGTAGATGGACGTAGAGCTTATCACACCCGATCATCACGTGGTGTCTGGGCACGACGAACTTTGGCAACGGTGCATACTCGGGGAGAACACTTCTTGATAATTTAGTGAGAGATCATCTTATAATGCTACCGTCAATCAAAGCAAGATAAGATGCATAAAAGATAAACATCACATGCAAATCAATATAAGTGATATGATATGGTCATCATCATCTTGTGCTTCATGATCTCCATCTCTGCAGCACCGTCATGATCACCAACGTCACCGGCGCGACACCTTGATCTCCATCGTAGCATCGTTGTCGTCTTGCCAATCTTATGCTTCCATGACTATCACTACCGCTTAGTAATAAAGTAAAGCATTACATCGCGATTGCATTGCATACAATAAAGCGACAACCATATGGCTCCTGCCAGTTGCCGATAACTCGGTTACAAAACATGATCATCTCATACAATAAAATTTAGCATCATGTCTTGACCATATCACATCACAACATGCCCTGCAAAAACAAGTTAGACGTCCTCTACTTTGTTGTTGCAAGTTTTACGTGGCTGCTACGGGCTTAAGCAAGAACTCATCTTACCTACGCATCAAAACCACAACGATAGTTTGTCAAATAGACTCTGTTTTAACCTTCTCAAGGACCGGGCGTAGCCACACTCGGTTCAACTAAAGTTGGAGAGACAGTCTTCCGCAAGCCATCTATGTGCAAAGCACGTCGAGGGAACCGGTCTCGCGTAAGAGTACGCGTAATGTTGGTCCGGATCGTCTCGTCCAGCAATACCGCTGAACCA
This sequence comes from Aegilops umbellulata, assembly GCA_032464435.1. Lineage (NCBI taxonomy): Eukaryota > Viridiplantae > Streptophyta > Magnoliopsida > Poales > Poaceae > Aegilops > Aegilops umbellulata. Next base: position 424,526,468 of record CP136059.1, read on the forward strand.
AAGTATGACATGCTGGTAGGCAGTATGACTTGTATCGTCCACAACTCACTTGTGTTCTACTCGTGCAAATAACGTCAAACCATAAAAACCTAGGCTTGGATGCCACTGTTGGGGAACATAGTAATTTCAAAAAATTTCCTACGCACACGCAAGATCATGGTGATGCATAGCAACGAGAGGGGAGAGTATTGTCTACGTACCCTCGTAGACCGAAAGCGGAAGCGTTATATCAACGCGGTTGATGTAGTCGTACGTCTTCACGATCCGACCGATCCAAGCACCGTTACTCCGGCACCTCCGAGTTCTTGGCACACGTTCAGCTCGATGACGATCCCCGGGCTCCGATCCAGCAAAGCGTCGGGGAGGAGTTCCGTCAGCACGACGGCGTGGTGACGATCTTGATGTACTACCGGCGCAGGGCTTCGCCTAAGCACTGCAACGATATGACCGAGGTGGAATATGGTGGAGGGGGGCACCGCACACGGCTAAGGAACGATCACGAAGATCAACTTGTGTGTCTTGGGGTGCCCCCCTGCCCCCGTATATAAAGGAGCAAGGGGGGAGGGCCGGCCGGCGCTAGGGACGCGCCAAGGGAGGGGGAGTCCTCCTCCTAGTGGGAGTAGGACTCCCCTTTCCTAGTCCAACTAGGAGTGGGAAGGGGGGAAGGAAGGAGAGGGAGAGGGAGAGGGAAAGGGGGCCGCGCCCCCCCTCCTTGTCCAATTCGGACTCCTCATGGGGGGGGGGCGCGCCACCTCCTGGTGCGGCCCTCTCTCTCCCCTCGTGGCCCAATAAGGCCCATACTTCCCCCGGGGGGTTCCGGTAACCCCTCCGGCACTCCGGTAATATCCGAAACCTCTCGGAACCATTCCGATGTCCGAACATAGCCGTCCAATATATCAATCTTTATGTCTCGACCATTCCGAGACTCCTCGTCATGTCCGTGATCACATCCGGGACTCTGAACTCCTTCGGTACATCAAAATGCATAACCTTATAATAACTGTCATCGTAACCTTAAGCGTGCGGACCCTACGGTTCGAGAACAATGTAGACATGACCGAGACACGTCTCCGGTCAATAACCAATAGCGGGACCTGGATGCCCATATTGGCTCCTACATATTCTACGAAGATCTTTTATCGGTCAGACCGCATAACAACATACGTTGTTCCCTTTGTCCATCGATATGTTACTTGCCCGAGATTCGATCGTCGGTATCCAATACCTAGTTCAATCTCGTTTACCGGCAAGTCTCTTTACTCGTTCCGTAATACATCATCCCGCAACTAACTCATTAGTTGCAATGCTTGCAAGGCTTAAGTGATGTGCATTACTGAGAGGGCCCAGAGATACCTCTCCGACGATTGGAGTGACAAATCCTAATCTCGAAATACGCCAACCCAACATCTACCTTTGGTGACACCTGTAGTACTCCTTTATAATCACCCAGTTACGTTGTGACGTTTGGTAGCACCCAAAGTGTTCCTCCGGCAAACGGGAGTTGCATAATCTCATAGTCAAAGGAACATGTATAAGTCATGAAGAAAGCAATAGCAACATACTAAACGATCGGGTGCTAAGCTAATGGAATGGGTCATGTCAATCAGATCATTCAACTAATTATGTGACCTCGTTAATCAAATAACAACTCTTTGTCTATGGTTAGGAAACATAACCATCTTTGATTAACGAGCTAGTCAAGTAGAGGCATACTAGTGACACTTTGTTTGTCTATGTATCCACGCATGTATTATGTTTCCGGTTATTACAATTCTAGCATGAATAATAAACATTTATCATGAAATAAGGAAATAAATAATAACTTTATTATTGCCTCTAGGGCATATTTCCTTCAGTCTCCCACTTGCACTAGAGTCAATAATCTAGATTATACAACAATGATTCTAACACCCATGGAGTCTTGGTGCTGATCATGTTTTGTCCGTGGAAGAGGTTTAGTCAACGGGTCTGCCACATTCAGAACCGTATGTATCTTGCAAATCTCTATGTCTCCCACCTGGACCAAGTCCCGGATGGAATTGAAGCGTCTCTTGATGTGCTTTGTTCTCTTGTGAAATCTGGATTCCTTCGCCAAGGCAATTGCTCCAGTATTGTCACAAAAGATTTTCATTGGACCCGATGCACTAGGTATGACACCTAGATCGGATATGAACTGCTTCATCCAGACTCCTTCATTTGCTGCTTCCGAAGCAGCTATGTACTCCGCTTCACATGTAGATCCCGCCACGACGCTTTGTTTAGAACTGCACCAACTGACAGCTCCACCGTTTAATGTAAATACGTATCCGGTTTGCGATTTCAAATCGTCCGGATCAGTGTCAAAGCTTGCATCAACATAACCTTTTACGATGAGCTCTTTGTCACCTCGATACACGAGAAACATTTCCTTAGTCCTTTTCAGGTACTTCAGGATATTCTTGACCGCTGTCCAGTGATCCACTCCTGGATTACTTTGGTACCTCCCTGCTAAACTTATAGCAAGGCACACATCAGGTCTGGTACACAGCATTGCATACATGATAGAGACTATGGCTGAAGCATAGGGAACATCTTTCATCTTCTCTCTATCTTCTGCAGTGGTCGGGCATTGAGTCTGACTCAACTTCACACCTTGCAATACAGGCAAGAACCCTTTCTTCGCTTGATCCATTTTGAACTTCTTCAAAATCTTGTCAAGGTATGTGCTTTGTGAAAGTCCAATTAAGCGTCTTGATCTATCTCTATAGATCTTAATGCCTAATATGTAAGCAGCTTCACCGAGGTCTTTCATTGGAAAACTCTTATTCAAATATCCCTTTATGCTATCCAGAAATTCTATATCATTTCCAATCAGTAATATGTCATCTACATATAATATCAGAAATGCTACAGAGCTCCCACTCACTTTCTTGTAAATACAGGCTTCTCCAAAAGTCTGTCCAAACCCAAATGCTTTGATCACCCTATCAAGACGTTTATTCCAACTCCGAGATGCTTGCACCAGTCCATAGATGGATCGCTGGAGCTTGCATACTTTGTTAGCTCCCTTTGGATCAATAAAACCTTCTGGCTGCATCATATACAACTCTTCTTCCAGAAACCCATTCAGGAATGCAGTCTTTACATCCATTTGCCAAATGTCATAATCATAAAATGCGGCAAGTGCTAACATGATTCGGACAGACTTAAGCATCGCTACAGGTGAGAAGGTATCATCATAGTCAATCCCTTGAACTTGTCGAAAACCCTTTGCGACAAGTCGAGCTTTGTAGACAGTAACATTTCCGTCGGCGTCAGTCTTCTTCTTAAAGATCCACTTGTTCTCTATTGCTTGCCGACCCTCGGGAAAGTCAACCACAGTCCACACTTTGTTTTCATACATGGATCCCATCTCAGATTTCATGGCTTCCAGCCATTTTGCGGAATCTGGGCTCACCATCGCTTCTTCATAGTTCATAGGTTCACCATGATGTAGTAGCATGATTTCCAGAATAGGAGTGCCGTACCACTCTGGTGCGGATCTTACTCTGGTTGATCTACGAGGTTCTATAGTAACTTGATCTGAAGTTGCATGATCATCATCATTAACTTCCTCACTAATTGGTATAGGTGCTACAGAAACAGATTTCTGTGATGTACTACTTTCTAGTAAGGGAGCAGGTACAATTACCTCATCAAGTTCTACTTTCCTCCCACTCACTTCTTTCGAGAGAAACTCCTTCTCTAGAAAGGATCCATTTTTAGCAACAAATGTCTTGCCTTCGGATCTGTGATAGAAGGTGTACCCAACTGTTTCCTTTGGGTATCCTATGAAGACACATTTCTCCGATTTGGGTTCGAGCTTATCAGGTTGAAGCTTTTTCACATAAGCATCGCAGCCCCAAACTTTAAGAAACGACAACTTTGGTTTCTTGCTAAACCATAGTTCATAAGGCGTCGTCTTAACGGATTTTGACGGTGTCCTATTTAACGTGAATGTGGCCGTCTCTAGAGCATAACCCCAAAACGATAGCGGAAAATCTGTAAGAGACATCATAGATCGCACCATATCTAGTAAAGTGCGATTACGACGTTCGGACACACCATTGCGCTGTGGTGTTCCGGGTGGCGTGAGTTGCGAAACTATTCCGCATTGTTTCAAATGTAGACCAAACTCGTAACTCAAATATTCTCCTCCACGATCAGATCGTAGAAACTTTATTTTCTTGTTACGATGATTTTCAACTTCACTCTGAAATTCTTTGAACTTTTCAAATGTTTCAGACTTGTGTTTCATTAAGTAGATATACCCATATATGCTTAAATCATCTGTGAAGGTGAGAAAATAACGATATCCGCCACGAGCTTCAATATTCATCGGACCACATACATCTGTATGTATGATTTCCAATAAATCTGTTGCTCTCTCCATAATACCGGAGAACGGTGTTTTAGTCATCTTGCCCATGAGGCACGGTTCGCAAGTACCAAGTGATTCATAATCAAGTGACTCCAAAAGTCCATCAGTATGGAGTTTCTTCATGCGCTTTATACCGATATGACCTAAACGGCAGTGCCACAAATAAGTTGCACTATCGTTATCAACTCTGCATCTTTTGACTTCAACATTATGAATATGTGTATCACTACTATCGAGATTCATCAAAAATAGACCACTCTTCAAAGGTGCATGACCATAAACGATTTTATTCATATAAATAGAACAACCATTATTCTCTGATTTAAATGAATAACCGTCTTGCATTAAACAAGATCCAGATATAATGTTCATGCTCAACGCTGGCACCAAATAACAATTATTTAGGTCTAATACTAATCCCGAAGGTAGATGTAGAGGTAGCGTGCCGACCGCGATCACATCGACTTTGGAACCGTTTCCCACGCGCATCGTCACCTCGTCCTTTGCCAGTGTTCGCTTAATCCGTAGTCCCTGTTTCGAGTTGCAAATATTAGCAACAGAACCAGTATCAAATACCCAGGTGCTACTGCGAGCTCTAGTAAGGTACACATCAATAACATGTATATCACATATACCTTTGTTCACCTTGCCATCCTTCTTGTCCGCCAGATACTTGGGGCAGTTCCGCTTCCAGTGACCAGTCTGCTTGCAGTAGAAGCACTCAGTTTCAGGCTTAGGTCCAGACTTGGGTTTCTTCGCTTGAGCAGCAACTTGTTTGCTGTTCTTCTTGAAGTTCCCCTTCTTCTTCCCTTTGCCCTTCTTCTTGAAACTGGTGGTCTTATTGACCATCAACACTTGATGCTCCTTCTTGATTTCTACCTCCGCAGCCTTTAGCATTGCGAAGAGCTCGGGCATTGTCTTATCTATCCCTTGCATATTATAGTTCATCACGAAGCCTTTGTAGCTTGGTGGCAGTGATTGAAGAATTCTGTCAATGACACAATCATCCGGAAGATTAACTCCCAGTTGACTCAAGTGATTGTAATACCCAGACATTCTGAGTATGTGCTCCCTGACAGACCCATTCTCTTCCATCTTGCAGCTATAGAATTTATTGGAGACCTCATATCTCTCAATCTGGGCATTCTGTTTGAATATCAACTTCAACTCCTGGAACATCTCATATGCTCCATGGTTCTCAAACCGTCGTTGAAGTCCCGGTTCTAAGCCGTAAAGCATGGCACACTGAACTATCGAGTAGTCATCAGCTTTGCTCTGCCAGACGTTCATAACATCTGGTGTTGCTCCAGCAGCAGGCCTGGCACCTAGCGGTGCATCCAGGACGTAATTCTTCTGTGCAGCAATGACGATAATCCTCAATTTACGGACCCAGTCCGTGTAATTGCTACCATCATCTTTCAACTTTGCTTTCTCAAGGAACGCATTAAAATTCAACGGAACAACAGCACGAGCCATCTATCTACAATTAACATAAACAAGCAAGATACTATCAGGGACTAAGTTCATGATAAATTTAAGTTCAATTAATCATATTACTTAAGAACTCCCACTTAGATAGACATCCCTCTAATCTTCTAAGTGATCACATGATCCAAATCAAACTAAAACATAACCGATCATCACGTGAAATGGATTAGTTCTCAATGGTGAACATCATCATGTTGATCATATCTACTATATGATTCACGCTTGACCTTTCGGTCTTCGTGTTCCGAGGCCATATCTGCATATGCTAGGCTCGTCAAGTATAACCCGAGTATTCCGCGTGTGCAAAACTGGCTTGCACCCGTTGTAGATGGACGTAGAGCTTATCACACCCGATCATCACGTGGTGTCTGGGCACGACGAACTTTGGCAACGGTGCATACTCGGGGAGAACACTTCTTGATAATTTAGTGAGAGATCATCTTATAATGCTACCGTCAATCAAAGCAAGATAAGATGCATAAAAGATAAACATCACATGCAAATCAATATAAGTGATATGATATGGTCATCATCATCTTGTGCTTCATGATCTCCATATCTGCAGCACCGTCATGATCACCAACGTCACCGGCGCGACACCTTGATCTCCATCGTAGCATCGTTGTCGTCTCGCCAATCTTATGCTTCCATGACTATCACTACCGCTTAGTAATAAAGTAAAGCATTACATCGCGATTGCATTGCATACAATAAAGCGACAACCATATGGCTCCTGCCAGTTGCCGATAACTCGGTTACAAAACATGATCATCTCATACAATAAAATTTAGCATCATGTCTTGACCATATCACATCACAACATGCCCTACAAAAACAAGTTAGACGTCCTCTACTTTGTTGTTGACCATATCACATCAAAACCACAACGATAGTTTGTCAAATAGACTCCGTTTTAACCTTCTCAAGGACCGAGCGTAGCCACACTCGGTTCAACTAAAGTTGGAGAGACAGTCTTCCGCAAGCCATCTATGTGCAAAGCACGTCGAGGGAACCGGTCTCGCGTAAGAGTACGCGTAATGTTGGTCCGGATCGTCTCGTCCAACAATACCGCTGAACCAAAGTATGACATGCTGTTAGGCAGTATGACTTGTATCGTCCACAACTCACTTGTGTTCTACTCGTGCAAATAACATCAAACCATAAAAACCTAGGCTCGGATGCCACTGTTGGGGAACGTAGTAATTTCAAAAAAATTCCTACGCACACGCAAGATCATGGTGATGCATAGCAACGAGAGGGGAGAGTATTGTCTACGTACCCTCGTAGACCGAAAGCGGAAGCGTTATATCAACGCGGTTGATGTAGTCGTACGTCTTCACGATCCGACCGATCCAAGCACCGTTACTCCGGCACCTCCGAGTTCTTGGCACACGTTCAGCTCGATGACGATCCCCGGGCTCCGATCCAGCAAAGCGTCGGGGAGGAGTTCCGTCAGCACGACGGCGCGGTGACGATCTTGATGTACTACCGGCGCAGGGCTTCGCCTAAGCACTGCAACGATATGACCGAGGTGGAATATGGTGGAGGGGGGCACTGCACACGGCTAAGGAACGATCACGAAGATCAACTTGTGTGTCTTGGGGTGCCCCCTGCCCCCGTATATAAAGGAGCAAGGGGGGAGGGCCGGCCGGCCCTAGTGGCGCGCCAAGGGAGGGGGAGTCCTCCTCCTAGTGGGAGTAGGACTCCCCTTTCCTAGTCCAACTAGGAGTGGGAAGGGGGGAAGGAAGGAGAGGGAGAGGGAGAGGGAAAGGGGGCCGCGCCCCCCCTCCTTGTCCAATTCGGACTCCTCATGGGGGGGGGGGGGCGCCACCTCCTGGTGCGGCCCTCTCTCTCCCCTCGTGGCCCAATAAGGCCCATACTTCCCCCGGGGGGTTCCGGTAACCCCTCCGGCACTCCGGTAATATCCGAAACCTCTCGGAACCATTCCGATGTCCGAACATAGCCGTCCAATATATCAATCTTTATGTCTCGACCATTCCGAGACTCCTCGTCATGTCCGTGATCACATCCGGGACTCCGAACTCCTTCGGTACATCAAAATGCATAAACTTATAATAACTGTCATCGTAACCTTAAGCGTGCGGACCCTACGGTTCGAGAACAACGTAGACATGACTGAGACACGTCTCCGGTCAATAACCAATAGCGGGACCTGGATGCCCATATTGGCTCCTACATATTCTACGAAGATCTTTTATCGGTCAGACCGCATAACAACATACGTTGTTCCCTTTGTCCATCCGTATGTTACTTGCCCGAGATTCGATCGTCGGTATCCAATACCTAGTTCAATCTCGTTTACCGGCAAGTCTCTTTACTCGTTCCGTAATACATCATCCCGCAACTAACTCATTAGTTGCAATGCTTGCAAGGCTTAAGTGATGTGCATTACCGAGAGGGCCCAGAGATACCTCTCCGACGATTGGAGTGACAAATCCTAATCTCGAAATACGCCAACCCAACATCTACCTTTGGTGACACCTGTAGTACTCCTTTATAATCACCCAGTTACGTTGTGACGTTTGGTAGCACCCAAAGTGTTCCTCCGGCAAACGGGAGTTGCATAATCTCATAGTCAAAGGAACATGTATAAGTCATGAAGAAAGCAATAGCAACATACTAAACGATCGGGTGCTAAGCTAATGGAATGGGTCATGTCAATCAGATCATTCAACTAATGATGTGACCTCGTTAATCAAATAACAACTCTTTGTCTATGGTTAGGAAACATAACCATCTTTGATTAACGAGCTAGTCAAGTAGAGGCATACTAGTGACACTCTGTTTGTCTATGTATCCACACATGTATTATGTTTCCGGTTAATACAATTCTAGCATGAATAATAAACATTTATCATGAAATAAGGAAATAAATAATAACTTTATTATTGCCTCTAGGGCATATTTCCTTCAATGCTTTGCTTGCTCTGTATTCATTGTTTCTTCCCCCTCTTCTCTCCGGTAGACTACGAGACGGACATCGCTGTTGCCTTGATCGACTACGGTGTTGACGACCCCTTCTTGCCAGAGCAACCAGGCAAGCCCCCCCCTTTATCACCACATCTCGCCTACTCTTCTCTATACTGCTTGCATTAGAGTAGTGTAGCATGTTACTGCTTTCAGTTAATCCTATACTGCTGCATAGCCTGCCCTTGCTACTATTGTTGTTACCATTACCTGCTATCCTACTGCTTAGTATAGGATGCTAGTGTTCCATCCGTGGCCCTACACTCTTGTCCGTCTGCCATGCTATACTACTGGGCCGTGATCACTTCAGGAGGTGATCACGGGCATATACTATATACTTTACACTGTTACATTACCTGTGATACTGTTCGAAGATGGGGGCTGAAGGGGCAGGTGGTTCCACCCAGGTAGTGGTGGGCCTGGGTTCCCGACGGCCCTCGACTGTTACTTTGTGGCGGAGCGATAGGGCAGGTTGAGACCACCTAGGAGAGAGGTGGCCTGGCCCTGGTCGGCGTTCGCGGATACTTAACACGCTTAACGAGATCTGGGTATTTGATCTGAGTCTGGCCATTTGGTCTATACGCACTAACCATGTACGCGGGAGTAGTTATGGGTATCCCGGCGTCGTGGTATCAGCCGAAGCCTTCGTGACGTCAGCGACTGAGCGGCGCGCGCCAGATTGGACCGCGTGACGTGACTTCCGTTGTACTGGAGGTTGCTAGGTCTGCTTCCGGCCGCCCACGCAACGTGCAGGTGTGCTAAGGGCGATGGGCCCAGACCCCTGTGCGCTTAGGTTTAGACCGGCGTGCTGACCTCTTTGTTGTGCCTAGGTGGGGCTGCGACGTGTTGATCTTCCGCGGCCGGGCATGACCCCGAAAAGTGTGTCCGGCCAAATGGGATCAAGCGTGTTGGGTTATGTGGTGCACCCTTGCAAGGAAGTTTATCTATTCAAATAGCCGTGTCCCTCGGTAAAAGGACGACCCGGAGTTGTACCTTGACCTTATGACAACTAGAACCGGATACTTAATAAAACACACCCTTCCAAGTGCCAGATACAACCCGGTGATCGCTCTCTAACAGGGCAACGAGGAGGGGATCGCCGGGTAGGATTATGCTATGCGATGCTACTTAGAGGATTTTGAAGGAAATATGCCCCAGAGGCAATAATAAAATTATTATTTATTTCCTTATTTCATGATAAATGTTTATTATTCATGCTAGAATTATATCAACCGGAAACATGATACATGTGTGAATACATAGACAAACAGAGTGTCACTAGTATGCCTCTAGTTGACTAGCACGTTGATCAAAGATGGTTATGTTTCCTAGCCATAGACATGAGTTGTAATTTGATTAACGGGATCACATCATTAGGAGAATGATGTGATTGACATGACCCATTCCATTAGCTTAGCACCCGATCGTTTAGTATGTTGCTATTGCTTTCTTCATGACTTATACATGTTCCTATGACTATGAGATTATGCAACTCCCGTTTGCCGGAGGAACACTTTGTGTGCTACCAACGTCACAACGTAACTGGGTGATTATAAAGGAGCTCTACAGGTGTCTCCAAAGGTAGATGTTGGGTTGGCGTATTTCGAGATTAGGATTTGTCACTCCGATTGTCGGAGAGGTATCTCTGGGCCCTCTCGGTAATGCACATCACTTAAGCCTTGCAAGCATTGCAACTAATGAGTTAGTTGCGAGATGATGTATTACGGAACGAGTAAAGAGACTTGCCGGTAACGAGATTGAACTAGGTATTGGATACTGACGATCGAATCTCGGGCAAGTAACGTACCGATGACAAAGGGAACAACGTATGTTGTTATGCGGTCTGACCGATAAAGATCTTCGTACATATGTAGGAGCCAATATGGGCATCCAGGTCCCGCTATTGGTTATTGACCGGAGACATGTCTCGGTCATGTCTACATTGTTCTCGAACTGTAGGGTCCACACGCTTAAAGTTTCGATGACAGTTATATTATGAGTTTATAAGTTTTGATGTACCGAAGGAGTTCGGAGTCCCGTATGAGATCGGGGACATGACGAGGAGTCTCGGAATGGTCGAGGCGTAAAGATCGATATATTGGACGACTATATTCGGACATCGGAAAGGTTCTGAGTGATTCGGGTATTTTCGGAGGTACCTGGGAGTTACGGGAATACGGGGAAGAGTATTGGGCCTTATTGGGCCTTAGTGGGAAGGAGCCAGGAGGTGGCGCGTGCCCCTTCCAAGCCCAGTCCGAATTGGACAAAGGGTTTGGGGCGCGGCCCCCTCTCCCTTCCTTCTCCACTCCCCTCCTTTCCCCCCTTTTTCCTAGATGGACTAGGAAAGGTGGAATCCTACTCCCGGTGGAAGTAGGACTCCCCTTGGCGCGCCCCTTCTAGGCCGGCCGCCCCCTCCTCCCTTGCTCCTTTATATACGGGGGCAGGGGGCACCCCATGGACACACAAGTTGATCTTCGTGACCGTTCCTTAGCCGTGTGCGGTGCCCCCCTCCATCATATTCCACCTCGGTCATATCGTTGCAGTGCTTAGGCGAAGCCCTGCGTCGGTAGAACATCATCATCGTCATCACGCCATCGTGCTGACGGAACTCATCCCCGAAGCTTTGCTGGATCGGAGCCCGGGGAGCGTCATCGAGCTGAACGTGTGCTAAGAACTCGGAGGTGCCGGAGTAACGGTGCTTGGATCGGTCGGATCGGGAAGACGTACGACTACTTCCACTATGTTGCGTCAACGCTTCCGCTTCGGTCTACGAGGGTACGTAGACAACACTCTCCCCTCTCGTTGCTATGCATCACCATGATCTTGCGAGTGCGTAGGAAATTTTTTGAAATTACTACATTCCCCTACAGTGGCATCCGAGCCTAGGTTTTTATGGTTTGATGTTATGCACGAGTAGAACACAAGTGAGTTGTGGACGATATAAGTCATACTGCCTACCAGCATGTCATACTTTGGTTCGGCGGTATTGTTGGATGAAGCGGCCCGGACCGACATTACGCGTACGCTTACGCGAGACTGGTTCTACCGCCATGCTTTGCACACAGGTGGCTGGCGGGTGTCAGTTCCTCCAACTTTAGTTGAACCGAGTATGGCTACGCCCGGTCCTTGAGAAGGTTAAAACGGAGTCTATTTGACAAACTATCGTTGTGGTTTTGATGCGTAGGTGAGATTGGTTCTTGCTTATGCCCGTAGCAGCCACGTAAAATTTGCAACAAACAAAGTAGAGGACATCTAACTTGTTTTTGCAGGGCATGTTGTGATGTGATATGGTCAAGACATGATGCTGAATTTTATTTTATGAGATGATCATGTTTTGTAACCGAGTTATCGGCAACCGGCAGGAGCCGTATGGTTGTCGCTTTATTGTATGCAATGCAATCGCCCTGTAATGCTTTACTTTTTCACTAAGCGGTAGCGATAGTCATAGAAGCATAAGATTGGCGAAACGACAACGTTGCTACGATGGAGATCAAGGTGTCGCGCCGGTGACGATGGTGATCATGATGGTGCTGCGGAGATGGAGATCACAAGCACAAGATGATGATGGCCATATCATATCACTTATATTGATTGCATGTGATGTTTATCTTTTTATGCATCTTATCTTGCTTTGATTGACGGTAGCATTATAAGATGATCTCTCACTAAATTATCATAGTAATAGTGTTCTCCCTGAGTATGCACCGTTGCGAAAGTTCTTCGTGCTGAGACACCACGTGATGATCGGGTGTGATAGGCTCTACGTTCAAATACTACGGGTGCAAAACAGTTGCACACGCGGAATACTCAGGTTTAACTTGACGAGCCTAGCATATAACAGATATGGCCTCGGAACACGGAGACCGAAAGGTCGAGCGTGAATCATATAGTAGATATGATCAACATAGTGATGTTCACCATTGAAACTACTCCATCTCACATGATGATCGGACATGGTTTAGTTGATTTGGATCACGTGATCACTTAGAGGATTAGAGAGATGTCTATCTAAGTGGGAGTTCTTAAGTAATATGATTAATTGAACTTTAATTTATCATGAACTTAGTCCTGGTGGTATTTTGTAAATTATGTTGTAGATCAATAGCTCGCGTTGTTGCTTCCATGTGTTTATTTTTGATATGTTCCTAGAGAAAATTGTGTTGAAAAATGTTAGTAGCAATGATGCGGATTGGATCCGTGATCTGAGGTTTATCCTCATTGCTGCACAGAAGAATTATGTCCTTGATGCACCGCTAGGTGACGGACCTATTGCAGGAGCAGATGCAGACGTTATGAACGTTTGGCTAGCTCAATATGATGACTACTTGATAGTTTAGTGCACCATGCTTAACGGCTTAGAATCGGGACTTCAAAGACGTTTTGAACGTCATGGACCATATGAGATGTTCCAGGAGTTGAAGTTAATATTTCGGCAAATACCCGAGTTGAGAGATATGAAGTCTCCAACAAGTTCTATAGCTAAAAGATGGAGGAGAATCGCTCAACTAGTGAGCATGTGCTCAGATTTTCTGGGTACTACAATCGCTTGAATCAAGTGGGAGTTAATCTTCCAGATAAGATAGTGATTGACAGAAGTCACCATCACCAAGTTAGTAGAACTTCGTGATGAACTATAATATGCAAGGGATAGCGAAAACAATTCCCAAGCTCTTCGTGATGCTGAAATCGACGAAGGTAGAAATCAAGAAAAACATCAAGTGTTGATGGTTAACAAGACCACTAGTTTCAAGAAAAGGGCAAAGGGAAGAAGGGGAACTTCAAGAAGAACGGCAAGCAAGTTGCTGCTCAGGTGAAGAAGCCCAAGTCTGGACCTAAGCATGAGACTGAGTGTTTCTACTTCAAAGGAACTGGTCACTGGAAGCGGAACTACCCCAAGTATTTGGTGGATAAGAAAGGATGGCAAAGTAAACAAAGATATATTTGATATACATGTTATTGATGTGTACTTTACTAGTGTTCATAGCAACCCCCCAGTATTTGGTACTAGTTCAGTTGTTATGATTAGTAACTCGAAACGGGAGTTGCAGAATGAACAGAGACTAGTTAAGGGTGAAGTAACGATGTGTGTTGGAAGTGGTTCCAAGATTGATATGATCATCATCGCACACTCCTTATACTTTCGGGATTAGTGTTGAACATAAATAAGTGTTATTTGGTGTTTATGTTGAGCATGAATATGATTTGATCATGTTTATTGCAATACGGTTATTCATTTAAGTAAGAGAATAAATTGTTGTTCTGTTTACATGAATAAAACCTTCTATGGTCATACACACCAACGAAAATGGTTCGTTGGATCTCGATCGTAATGATACACATATTCATAATATTGAAAGCCAAAAGATGCAAAGTTAATATTGATAGTGCAACTTATTTGTGGCACTGCTGTTTAAGTCATATTGGTGTAAAGCGCATGATGAAACTCCATGCTGATGGAATTTTGGAATCACTTGATTATGAATCACTTGATGCTTGCGAACCATGTCTCTTGGGCAAGATGACTAAAACGCCGTTCTCCGGAACGATGAAGCAAGCAACAGATTTGTTGGAAATCATACATACTGATGTATGTGGTCTGATGAATATTAAGGCTTGCAGCGGGTATCATTATTTTCTGACTTTCACAGATGATTTAAGCAGATATGAGTATATCTACTTAATGAAATAGAAGTCTGAAACATTTGAAAAGTTCAAAGAATTTCAGAGTGAAGTGGAAAATCATCGTAACAAGAAAATAAAGTTTCTACGATCTGATCGTGGAAGATAATATTTGAGTAACGAGTTTGGCCTTCAATTAAAATGATGTGGAATAGTTTCACAAAACTCATGCCACCTGGAACACCACAGCATAATGGTGTGTCCGAATGTCATAACCGTACTTTATTGGATATAGTGCAATCTATGATGTTTCTTACCGATTTACCACTATTGTTTTGGGGTTATGCATTAGACAGCTGCATTCATGTTAAATAGGGCACCATCTAAATCCGTTGAGATGACACTATATGAACTGTGGTTTAGCAAGAAACCAAAGTTGTCGTTTATTAAAGTTTGGGGTTGTGATGCTTATATGAAAAAGTTTCATCCTGATAAGCTCAAACCAAAATCGGAGAAATATGTCTTCATAGGATACCCAAAGGAGACTGTTGGGTACACCTTCTATCACAGATCCGAAGGCAAGGCATTCGTTGCTAAGAATGGATCCTTTCTAGAGAAGGAGTTTCTCTCGAAAGAAGTGAGTGGGAGGAAAGTAGAACTTGATAAGGTAACTGTACCTGCTCCCTTATTGGAAAGTAGTTCATCACAGAAATCTGTTCCTGTGACTACTACACCAATTAGTGAGGAAGATAATGATGATGATCATGTAACTTCGGATCAAGTTACTACCAAACCTCGTAGGTCAACCAGAGTGAGATCCGCACCAGAGTGGTACGGTAATCCTATTCTGGAGGTCATGTTACTTGACCATGACGAACTTGCGAACTATGAGGAAGCGATGATGAGCCCAGATTCCGCGAAATGGTTTGAGGCCATGAAATCTGAGATATGATCCATGTATGATAACAAAGTATGGACTTTGATGGATTTGCCCGATGATCGGCAAGCCATAGAAAATAAATGGATCTTCAAGAGGAAGACAGACGCTGATAGTAGTGTTACTATCTACAAAGCTAGAATTGTCGCAAAAGGTTTTCGACAAGTTCAAGGTGTTGACTACGATGAGAGTTTCTCACTCGTATCTATGCTTAAGTCCGTCCGAATCATGTTAGCAATTGCCGCATTTTATGAAATCTGGCAAATGGATAAACAAAACTGCATTCCTCAATGGATTTATTAAAGAAGAGTTGTATATGATGCAACTAGAAGGTTTTGTCGATCCTAAAGGTGTTAACAAAATATGCGAGCTCCAGCGATCCATCTATGGACTGGTGCAAGCATCTCAGAGTTGGAATATACGCTTTGATAAGTTGATCAAAGCATATAGTTTTATACAGACTTGCGGTGAAGCCTGTATTTACAAGAAAGTGAGTGGGAGCACTACAACATTTCTGATAAGTACATATTGTTGATCGGAAATAATGTAGAATTATTCTGTAAAGCATAAAGGAGTGTTTAAAAGGAGTTTTTCAAAGAAAGACCTCGGTGAAGCTGCTTACATATTGAGTATCAAGATCTATAGAGATAGATCAAGACACTTGATAAGTTTTTCCAATAAATACATACCTTGACAAGATTTTGAAGTAGTTCAAAATGTAACAGTAAAAGAAAGAGTTCTTGCCTGTGTTACAAGGTGTGAAATTGAGTAAGACTCAAAACCCGACCACGGCAGAAGATACAAAGCGAATGAAAGTCATTCCCTATGCCTTGGCCATAGGTTCTATAAAGTATGCCATGCTGTGTACCAGATCTATTGTATACCCTACACTGATTTTGGCAAGGGAGTACAATAGTGATCTAGGAGTAGATCACTGGACAGCGGTCAAAATTGTCCTTAGTGAAATAAGGATAAGTTTCTCGATTATGGAGGTGGCAAAAAGGTTCGTCGTAAAGGGTTATGTCGATGCAAGTTTTGACACCAATCTAGATGACTCTAAGTCTCAATCTAGATACATATTGAAAGTGGGAGCAATTAGCTAGAGTAGCTCCAAGCAGAGTATTGTTGACATAGAAATTTGCAAAATACATACGGATCTGAATGTAGCAGACCTGTTGACTAAGATTCTCTCACAAGCAAAATATGATCACACCTTAGTACTCTTTGGGTGGTAATCACATAGCGATGTGAACTAGATTATTGACTCTAGTAAACCCTTTGGGTGTTGGTCACATGATGATGTGAACTATGGGTATTAATCACATGGTGATGTGAACTATCGCTGTTAAATCACATGCCGATGTGAACTAGATTATTGACTCTAGTGCAAGTGGGAGACTGAAGGAAATATGCCCTAGAGGCAATAATAAAATTATTATTTATTTCCTTATTTCATGATAAATGTTTATTATTCATGCTAGAATTGTATCAACCGGAAACATGATACATGTGTGAATACATAGACAAACTGAGTGTCACTAGTATGCCTCTACTTGACTAGCTCGTTGATCAAAGATGGTTATGTTTCCTAGCCATAGACATGAGTTGTCATTTGATTAACGGGATCACATCATTAGGAGAATGATGTGATTGACATGACCCATTCCATTAGCTTAGCACCCGATCGTTTAGTATGTTGCTATTGCTTTCTTCATGACTTATACATGTTCCTATGACTATGAGATTATGCAACTCCCGTTTGCCGGAGGAACACTTTGTGTGCTACCAAACGTCACAACGTAACTGGGTGATTATAAAGGAGCTCTACAGGTGTCTCCAAAGGTAGATGTTGGGTTGGCGTATTTCGAGATTAGGATTTGCCACTCCGATTGTCGGAGAGGTATCTCTGGGCCCTCTCGGTAATGCACATCACTTAAGCCCTGCAAGCATTGCAACTAATGAGTTAGTTGTGAGATGATGTATTACGGAACGAGTAAAGAGACTTGCCGGTAACGAGATTGAACTAGGTATTGGATACCGACGATCGAATCTCAGGCAAGTAACATACCGATGACAAAGGGAACAACGTATGTTGTTATGCGGTCTGACCGATAAAGATCTTCGTAGAATATGTAGGAGCCAATATGGGCATCCAGGTCCCGCTATTGGTTATTGACCGGAGACATGTCTCGGTCATGTCTACATTGTTCTCGAACCGTAGGGTCCGCACGCTTAAAGTTTCGATGACAGTTATATTATGAGTTTATAAGTTTTGATGTACCGAAGGAGTTCGGAGTCCCGGATGAGATCGGGGACATGACGAGGAGTCTCGAAATGGTCGAGACGTAAAGATCGATATATTGGACGACTATATTCGAACATAGGAAAGGTTCTGAGTGATTCGGGTATTTTCGGAGGTACCAGGGAGTTACGGGAATACGGGGAAGAGTATTGGGCCTTATTGGGCCTTAGTGGGAAGGAGCCAGGAGGTGGCGCGCGCCCCTCCCAAGCCCGGTCCGAATTGGACAAAGGGTTTGGGGCGCGACCCCCCTCTCCCTTCCTTCTCCACTCCCCTCCTTTCCCCCTTTTTCCTAGATGGACTAGGAAAGGTGGAATCCTACTCCCGATGGGAGTAGGACTCCCCTTGGCGCGCCCCTTCTAGGCCGGCCGTCCCCTCCTCCCTTGCTCCTTTATATACGGGGGCAGGGGGCACCCCATGGACACACAAGTTGATCTTCGTGATCGTTCCTTAGCCGTGTGCGGTGCCCCCCTCCACCATATTCCACCTCGGTCATATCGTTGCAGTGCTTAGGCGAAGCCCTGCGTCGGTAGAACATCATCATCGTCATCACGCCGTCGTGCTGACGGAACTCATCCCCGAAGCTTTGCTGGATCGGAGCCCGGGGAGCGTCATCGAGCTGAACGTGTGCTAAGAACTCGGAGGTGCCGGAGTAACGGTGCTTGGATCGGTCGGATCGGGAAGACGTACGACTACTTCCACTATGTTGCGGCAACGCTTCCGCTTCGGTCTACGAGGGTACGTAGACAACACTCTCCCCTCTCGCTGCTATGCATCACCATGATCTTGCGTGTGCGTAGGAATTTTTTTGAAATTACTACGTTCCCCTACAGATTTCAGTCTACTCTCTTCTACATGCTGCAAGACGGAGGCTGACAGAAGCGTAGTCTTTGACAGGATTAGATATCCCCCTCTTATTCTGGCATTCTGCAGTTCAGTCCACTGATATGGCCCTTTACACATATACCCATGCATATGTAGTGTAGCTCCTTGCTTGCGAGTACTTTGGATGAGTACTCACGGTTGCCTTGTTTTCCCCTTTTCCCCTTTCTCTACCCGATTGCCGCGACCAGACGATGGAGCCCAGGATCCATACGCCATCGTCGATGACGACTCCTACTACACTGGAGGTGCCTACTAATACGTGCAGCCCGCTGACGACGACCAGGAGTAGTTCGGAGGATCCCAGGCAGGAGGCCTGCGCCTCGTTCGATCTGTATCCCTGTTTGTGCTAGCCATCTTATGGCAACCCTGTTTAACTTATGTCTGTACTCAGATATTGTTGCTTCCGCTGACTCGTCTATGATCGAGCACTTGTATTCGAGCCCTCGAGGCCCCTGGCTTGTATTATGATGCTTGTATGACTTATTTATGTTTTAGAGTTGTGTTGTGATATCTTCCCGTGAGCCCCTGATCTTGATCGTACACGTTTGCGTGCATGATTAGTGGACGATTGAATCGGGGGCGTCACAAGTTGGTATCAGAGCCAACTGCCTGTAGGAATCCCCCTTTCCAACTCCTTGGCCGAAGTCGAGTCTAGGCATTGCAAAACTTTTACTAACTTGGTTGTGTGTCTTACGGGCACACGTCGCCATCGGGTGGTAGTAGGATATTTTACTCCTTGATCTATACTCTGGGACTTTGACATCTCTTCCATTGGGGTTAAATGATTTTGCTAAAATCTAACTCTAGGTTCTCGTTACCACTTCCTGCTGGAGAGCCCTTTAATACGGATGATCGACTGCTTCAACGGAAGATTCTGACAATACTCTCGGATGTTCCCTCGATACTTTGTGCCATCCCTCTTGCAATTCCCCTTCCACCGTAAACCCTTAAGGATAACTACTTACAGTTGTTATTCTTACATTCATCCCCAGTTGTTCTTGTTATTACAAGATACCCCGAAACACTCGTCGTTGTTTCGATAATCCTTTGAGCTTACCGCCTTGCAGTTCTTGACACATGAATATCCCTACGGATAATTTCTCACACTTACCGAGTAGCCACTCATCCCCAGTTGATTCATGTATGTCATCAATCTTCGAAATACCATTCGATCTTCCAAAAATCCTCAGGAGCCTATTGCTCTTGAAATTCTTGCTTGCTTACATTTTGGTTAATCCCATAAGTCTAGTAATCCTATTGGCATCCTTTGTCACTATCATTTAAGTCCGTTGATTCTATATGTGTGCGAATGCACGCAATCATCAGTTGATCCTTATAAATTATCCTTCCGCTCAGGCGTCTTTCGAACATGAGCTGGTTCTCGGCCAATCAGATTGCCATCGATGGTACCCCTAAGTCTATTCAACTTATCCATCCTTGATCAGAGCGTTGCTCCTGATCCCTTGATTTAAAAATCATAATTACTTTGCTATTTAAACGTTGAATTATTCAGATGTCCTATAAACCGATGCATTTGCATTCTTTCTTCCTCTGATTGGGTATCGATACTCACATCAGCTCCATTGTGGATCGCCATATCCACTGTTGGATTATTGTCCGACAGTGTCCTTCATAATTAATCACCTTGTGAGTTCTTTCTCCGATACATAATGCCTTTGGTAAATTGTATCATCTCCTTTTGCCAACCATGCTCTGCTTTCGAGCTGGTGATATCTACTCTTGAAGATTGTGGTATATGTTTCCACGGAACCCTAACGGGTTGATCCGATGTCTTCCTTTATATGTGTGAACTCGGAAGTTTTCACGAGTCATACTCATCTGGTATTTCACCAGGTAAAACTTTCAACACTAATGCCTTTATCCAAGCGAAAAGTGAATGGAAGGTTATACATTGAAGAACTGGGAGTCGACCTTGAACCTTGCGTTCATGCCCAGGGACACGATGTATAACTTATCATGGAAGCTTCTCGTAAAAATAATTACCCCTTGTTATAAGTTCATCTTGTATCCATGGTTCGATCCTTTATGATCGTGGATTCCGACCATGTTCTCTTTTAAATACCATTTCTCGTGCAAGTTTAAGCACTTGTCTTCTGCAGAGCAATACTCCAGTCCAACCTCTACTTGATCCGTCGTCGAGTATTACCCCCTCTAGTATCTCGAGATTATCACGGAACTGCATAACTTCTTATGAGTTATTCTTCAAGTATTATTTCTCACTGATTCCTAAATTTTCCCCAGGTTCTGAGTTGTTAGACACTCAAGGACACCGACAGTGAATCGAGTCTGTACTCCGATTCAATAACTATAAGTAATTTTTATTGCTTATGAGTTTAATAATCCTTCAAGTCATTCCTAGCCCGGTTGGCCATATCATTATCATGCTAAATTTTAACTGTGCTACCTGGTCCTTCTTCCCGGAACACAATTCTCGACTCTGAGCTAAGCTTACGTTGATTTCCTTGTCTTATCATTCCACCTCAGACAACAAGCTTGGTTTCGAGTTTGTGTCGTACCCATGGTTCCAATAACCTCTTGCTTCATCATTCCTTTAACTTGATGTCATCACCGATTGATTACATCTTCATGAAATCTCTCGACGAATGTGTCATGATCATCATCAGCAGTCAAAGATCTTCCAGGGTATCCATTGAATTCATGATGAGAAATACCATCCTTTCCCTCGATGATTTGTGTTGTCATCGACTACTTCCTTGCCTTCTTTCCAACACAAACTTGTTCGTGTTGTGACTATACCTTGAGTCCCTTGTTAACTGACTTATGTTATGTTCTACCTTGAAATATTACCATCTTCTATGTCAAGAATGTCGTGAGAATTTCTCCACCTAATAAGAATTCTGGATACAAGTGATACTTCTCACCATCACCATTCTTTCTTGGTCCCCGTGTTGCTTCCAACAAGTGAACGGTGTTGTTTGGATTCTCTACTTCTAGCAACCCTATTGCTTTGAAGTTAATGGTCGGCCGTTCATTCTTAGGCTATTGATTATTGAATCACCATTCTGACATTGGTCGTGCAACCCAACCCATATTTCGGGCGCACCTTTCGACTAATGTTTAATTGTGTATGTTTTCCTCGGGCATACTTCCTTATATCATTTGATCTGACAAAAGTTATCTCCTTACCCACATAATGTGTAGATCCATCGTTTTGGATACCTCATTGAATTATCGCCGAGTCCATCAGCCACCTCCTCATCCTCTTCTTGATTTAATGATGAACTCATGATTCAGAACTTGCTTCCATAGTTTATTTCCCGAGGATCTTGCAATGTCATTTCGTCTATTTGTGTTGCACCTTTTCTTCTCGGACATCTTGAGTATGAGGTATCATGACACCAATCGGATCTGAATCTCGGTTAGATATGATGGCTGGAACATATTCCCAAGAGTTATAACACTAGTCCTTTACGACCTGGTAAGGTGATGTCATGCCCAGCACCCTTGGCCGGAGGACCTAATGTTATAGTTTTCCTTTTTAGCAAGGTTATCTATTCTTCCATGAGAAATGGTAAGTCTTATTCTAAAAGTTGTCCCTGATGAATCCTTCGTGTATCCAAAGTCCGATCTTTGCTTAAAGACCTTGTCAATGCTATCTTGAAGCATGTCTGTAGTACTTTGATTTTCAACAAGAACGTTTGAAATCCAATGCTAAATGTTTCTTGCTCAATTATCCAAACACCGTTGTATGGGTAATGTCATGAAATTTCTCTCTCCCCTTACCTAAAGGGTTTTCTACTTTATATCATGTCTTGGATATCATGCTCTGCTTGACTTTGGGAAGGATATACCCCTGACATATGTGTTTAAACACATTTTTCTTTCCATTGTTCTGTTTAAATCTGATGATCACATTTTCCTTTCCATTGTCTTGTTTAACCTTTCTCGTGGTTTATATGATCTAAGCAGTAATGATTCGCTGCTTATATAAACACCTCGGTTGTACGACTCTGTCAATAAGACCCTGTTACTATTGTTGATGACATTCTGGTAGCCACCGATGGACGAGAACCTTGCCTATTGGTCCGCCTCGGTCAACGAGCAGGAAAATGGTTCTCTTCGTCCCTCACCCTTGGTACCGTTGTTGTTGCCGACATAATCGACAGGCTAGCCTCTGACTTGCCTTGCTTGCATGATCACGCAAGACGTCTCCACCCTTCCAACTTTTAACCCACATGGTGGGCCCATAACCCACAGTTCCACAGGATCGAAACCTGACTCTCCTGAACAACCCTGTTTCTAATGGTTATTCCTCGCGCTTGGCTTCGAATTTAATTCACGGGCCACCTTCCTAGTGCTCTATTCTGGTATCAGACGCAATACTTACTCTCGCTGCTCTGAACCCCTTTCTCACTCTGGTTCAGACTTCGAGCAACTATCTATCCGCTTGGAACCTCTTATTGTACCTTCATACCTTACTCTTGATGTATGCTATATGTTCAACTCAAGAGATAATCTTATGCTCCTTCATGGGTTAACCCCCAGATTGATTCCCTCATAAGCATTCTGTCGTAGCCGAGCTGCCCCTTATCTATTCATAAGTACGATGGAGTTCCCGAAGAAAGGATGCCGACTTCATCATGATGACCTGAATAGGAGAAATGAAGACATCAACCAAATGGAACGACTGCTTCGAGAAGAGCAACCAAGATCGACAACGCTCGTTAGAATTTCGTAACCAAATTGCTTCCCCGTCACTTCCCCTCTTAAATCTCGGGACGAGATTTCTTGTAGCGGAGGAGAATTGTGACGCCCGGATAATTAGGCTACAGTAGTTCCACGCTAATGATGCCACGTCACCTCGGTTACTATTATTAATCTCGCGATGGTTCAAAAACGGTTCGAATTCAAATTTTAAAATCAAGTCAAACAATTGAAGTTTTCAAAAGTCAAAACTAAAATGTTCTTAATGTGACAAATAAATCATGGATATTATTGGTGGAGTAACAACATCTTTATAAAATATTTAGATACCCTAAAGTGATTAAAAAAACATCAAAACAATTAGTTATACTCCTAATATATTTTATCAAATACTAAACTATTTTTTATTCTGAGGTAAAACTTCTTAGAACAGTGATTAATTTGACACACTATTTTTGGAGTTATTTTCATATTTTCCTAAACCAAAAATATAGTGCAACTAAAATAAAACAGAAAAGAATAATGAAAAAACAACAACAACAAAAGAAAAATAAAAGCCCCCCCTCGCTGGGCCTCGGCCCAGCTGGCCACGGGGCTAGCCAGGCCGCCCAGCCGGCCCACCCCACCCTCCATATTCCCCTGGCGACTGAAACCCTAGCGCACCCCCGCTCCCCCACTTGCTCTCTACCCCCACGTCGCCACTCCCTCTTCCCCTCCCGATCCAATCTGGTTCGGGGTGAAATCCCCACTCCCCTCGCTCCTCGCACCCTCCCCTGGCCGAACTAGTTCGAGCACGACGCCGCAACCCCGCCGCTCGACGTCGTCGGCACCAACCCGTCGTCCCCTGCGCCCCATCGCCAGCGCCGCTCGTCGCCCATCGACATCGACGCCCACGACGCAGCGGCCACCATTGCCTTCCTCTCCCTTGCGGGATCTCCTCGCTGGGCGCCAACAAGCCCCGCCGCCCCCTCAAGACCAGGCGCCACCCCACCTCGTCTCCATCGTCGGTGTGAACCAGGTCAAGCCGGAGTGCTCCGGAGCCGTCGCCCTCGATCCATCCCCTCCGACCACGTCGCCTCGTCGTCCTCGCCGGACCTCCTCGTCCTCCTCCCCGAGTCGCTCCCTGCGCCCCGTTGCCCAGACCCTACTCCCCATGTGAGCACGCCTCCCCCCTCTCTGTCCCCGTGCTCACCACGCCGCACAAGCGCTCGCTGCACTGCTCTTGCGGTCCCATGTAACCCCGCGCAACCTCCCTGGCCGCGGCTCCTCGCAGCCGCCCGCGCCTTCGCGCCCCCCAGCGCCTTGCCCACTCGCGGCCTCGCCGCTGCCGTCGCGTGCCCACCATTCCCGCTGCCCGCGTCGCACGTTGCGGCCTCGCGGCCCCGCCCGGATTCGCCCCGCTCCGGCCCCTTGCCCCGCCAGCCGCGGTGGCCTCACCGCGCTGGCCGCCCGCACCCGCGTCCCCTCGTTCGGGCGGTTACGCCCGCCCAGATGCGCCCCGCGCCCGATCCGCTAAGGTCCCGGGGCCAATGACAAGTGGGCCCCTGCCTAGAACGTTTTAATAAAAATAATAATAATAATAATAATAATAATAATAATAATAATAATAATAATAATAATTAAATTAATCAATTAATTAACTAAATTAATTAAGTTAATCAATCCTACTCAATTAGTCTAAATTGACCTGTTAGTCTAACTAAGCAGTAATTAGTTAACCTAACCATAATTAACTAAACAGTGCATGACAGGTGGGTCCCACTGGGCCCACATGACAGGTTGACCAGTCAACCTTGTTGACTGCTGACGTCAGCATGAAATCATGCTGATGTCATATATCCATTTTCGAATTAATTTAAATAATTAATTAAATTCCAGAAATTAATAAAATCTATAGAAAATTATATCTTTTAATCTGTAACTCGGATTAAATTATTTTCAACATGAAAGTTGCTCAGAACGACAAGCCGAATACGGTTACGCAGCCCGTTCGCCCACCACACATACCTAGCATAACAAACACGCAACTTTCCCCCTCTGTTTCTTCTGCCCGAAAACGCGAAACACCGGGGATACCTTTCCGGATGTTATCCCTCTTCGCCTATATCACCGAGCACTGCGTTAGGGCACACCTAGCACCGCGCATTGTCTTGTCATTTACCGCCATGCTTTGTTTGCTCTGTATTCATTGTTTCTTCCCCCTCTTCTCTCCGGTAGACTACGAGACGGACATCGCTGCTGCCTCGATCGACTACGGTGTGGACGACCCCTTCTTGCCAGAGCAACCAGGCAAGCCCCCCCCTTGATCACCAGATATCGCCTACTCTTCTCTATACTGCTTGCATTAGAGTAGTGTAGCATGTTACTGCTTTCGGTTAATCCTATACTGCTGCATAGCCTGCCCTTTCTACTACTGTTGTTACCTTTACCTGCTATCCTACTGCTTAGTATAGGATGCTAGTGTTCCATCCGTGGCCCTACACTCTTGTCCGTCTGCCATGCTATACTACTAGGCCGTGATCACTTCGGGAGGTGATCACAGGCATATACTATATACTTTACACTGTTACATTACCTGTGATACTGTTCGGAGATGGGGGCTGAAGGGGCAGGTGGTTCCACCCAGGTAGTGGTGGGCCTGGGTTCCCGACGGCCCCCGACTGTTACTTTGTGGTGGAGCGACAGGGCAGGTTGAGACCACCTAGGAGAGAGGTGGCCTGGCCCTGGTCGGCGTTCGCGGATACTTAACACGCTTAACGAGATCTGGGTATTTGATCTGAGTCTGGCCATTTGGTCTATACGCACTAACCATCTATGCGGGAGTAGTTATGGGTATCCCGGCGTCGTGGTATCAGCCGAAGCCTTCGTGACGTCAGCGACTGAGCGGCGCGCGCCAGATTGGACCGCGTGACGTGACTTCCGTTGTACTGGAGGTTGCTAGGTCTGCTTCCGGCTGCCCACGCAACGTGCAGGTGTGCTAAGGGCGATGGGCCCAGACCCCTGTGCGCTTAGGTTTAGACCGGCGTGCTGACCTCTTTGTTGTTCCTAGGTGGGGCTGCGACGTGTTGATCTTCCGCGGCCGGGCATGACCCCGAAAAGTGTGTCTGGCCAAATGGGATCAAGCGTGTTGGGTTATGTGGTGCACCCCTGCAGGGAAGTTTATCTATTCGAATAGCCGTGTCCCTCGGTAAAAGGACGACCCGGAGTTGTACCTTGACCTTATGACAACTAGAACCGGATACTTAATAAAACACACCCTTCCAAGTGCCAGATACAACCCGGTGATCGCTCTCTAATAGGGCAACGAGGAGGGGATCTCGGGGTAGGATTATGCTATGCGATGCTACTTGGAGGATTTCAGTCTACTCTCTTCTACATGCTGCAAGACGGAGGCTGCCAGAAGCATAGTCTTCGACAGGATTAGATATCCCCCTCTTATTCAGGCATTCTGCAGTTCAGTCCACTGATATGGCCCTTTACACATATACCCACGCATATGTAGTGTAGCTCCTTGCTTGCGAGTACTTTGGAGAGTACTCACGGTTGCCTTGTTTTCCCCTTTTCCCCTTTCTCTACCCGATTGCCGCGACCAGACGATGGAGCCCAGGATCCAGACGCCACCGTCGACGACGACTCCTACTACACTGGAGGTGCCTACTAATACGTGCAGCCCGTTGACGATGACCGGGAGTAGTTAGGAGGATCCCAGGCAGGAGGCCTGCGCCTCGTTTTATCTGTATCCCTGTTTGTGCTAGCCATCTTATGGCAACCATGTTTAACTTATGTCTGTACTCAGATATTGTAGCTTCCGCTTACTCGTCTATGATCAAGCACTTGTATTCGAGCCCTCGAGGCCCCTGGCTTGTATTATGATGCTTGTATGACTTATTTATGTTTTAGAGTTGTGTTGTGATATCTTCCCGTGATTCCCTGATCTTGATCGTACACGTTTGCGTGCATGATTAGTGTACGATTGAATCGGGGGCGTCACAGCGGAACCTTGGCGGAACCAATCTAGGGCTCCGGCAGAGCTGTTCTGCCGGGGATACTTCCCTCCGGGAGGGGGAAATCATC
The DNA here is from genome assembly GCA_032464435.1 of Aegilops umbellulata. NCBI lineage: Eukaryota > Viridiplantae > Streptophyta > Magnoliopsida > Poales > Poaceae > Aegilops > Aegilops umbellulata. Next base: position 424,553,843 of record CP136059.1, read on the forward strand.
GCCATCGTCATCACCAACGCTCCTCTCATCGGGAGAGGGCAATCTCCATCAACATCTTCACCAGCACCATCTCATCTCCAAACCCTAGTTCATCTCTTGTATCCAATTCTTGTCTCCAACTCCGGGATTGGTGCTAGTATGTTGCTAGTAGTGTTAATTACTCCTTGTAGTTGATGCTAGTTGGTTTACTTGGTGGAATATCATATGTTTAGATCCTTTATGCATATCATTACCCCTCTGATTATGAACATGAATATGCTTTGTGAGTAGTTACGTTTGTTCCTGAGGACAAGGGAGAAATCTTGCTATTAGTAGTCATGTGAATTTGGTATTCGTTCGATATTTTGATGAGATGTATGTTGTCTAGCCTCTAGTGGTGTTATGTGAACATCGACTACATAACACTTCACCATTATTTGGGCCTAGAGGAAGGCATTGGGAAGTAATAAGTAGATGATGGGTTGCTAGAGTGACAGAAGCTTAAACCCTAGTTTATGTGTTGCTTCATAAGGGGCTAATATGGATCCATATGTTTCATGCTATGGTTAGGGTTACCTTAATACTTTTGTTGTAGTTGCGGATGCTTGCAATTGAGGTTAATCATTAGTGGGATGCTTGTTCAAGTAAGAACAGCACCCAAGCACCGGTCCACCCACATATCAAATTATCAAAGTACCGAACGCGAATCATATGAACGTGATGAAAACTAGCTTGACGATATTCCCATGTGTCCTCGGGAGCACTTTTCCTTATATAAGAGTTTGTCCAGGCTTGTCCTTTGCTACAAAAAGGATTGGGCCACCTTGCTGCACTTTATTTACTTTTGTTACTTGTTGCTTGTTACAAATTATCCTATCACAAAACTATCTGTTACCACTTATTTCAGTACTTGCAGAGAATACCTTGCTGAAAACCGCTTGTCATTTCCTTCTGCTCCTCGTTGGGTTCGACACTCTTACTTATCGAAAGGACTACGATAGATCCCCTATACTTGTGGGTCATCAATACTCCAATGTCACCTCAAGTATCTGTTTGCCTATCTTGAGGCGTCGTACCCCGGAAGGGATTGACAACCCCTTTAACACGTCGGGTTGCGAGGATTTGTTATCTGTGTGAAGCGGCTGTTTACGTTGTGTTGCTTGGTTCTCCTACTGGTTCGATAACCTTGGTTTCATATCTAAGGGAAATACCTACCGCCGCTGTGCTGCATCATCCCTTCCTCTTTGGGTAAATACTGACGTAGCTTCAAGCTACATCAAAAGGAATTTCTGGCATCGTTGCCGGGGAGGATCTTCAACATATACCAGATGATGGCCTAACTCTTAAGATTGGACGTACAGGCAATCTGGATGCTAAAACTTTTATCTTGGGGCAAGGAAACGTTATGGGAAAAGAACGTATCCAGGAATTTTTAATTGTGTTAGGAATCTAAGTCTTGATGATTCTCCGATACTTGAGACTACTAGACTTATGCGGATGCTATTTCAGCACTAGTTCTAAAACTTGAAAGTAAATGTATTCGTAACCATCCTACCTTGCAAAGATTTTTTTTTAGCTCCTCGTTATAAAGAATCCTAGGGCTAAAAAGTTGGCCACTCTTGTTCTTATGAATGAGTCTGACTACATAATACGGGAAGCTAGGGAAATGTTTGACTTTTATGGTATGAATCGTGAAAAACCTGTGATAGCTAAAATTGTTTACAATTGTGACTATTCTTTAAGACATTTGCTTGGGGACAATAAAATCTTTGATGAGAATCTTAAAATGGAAGTCCCAGTTCTAGATATAATCCAACATGTTTTCAATAATGTTAATCAACATTACATGTGGATTGTTGCGGGAAATCACAAGGGATATGATGAAAACCACCTTAGGATTGCTAAGGCCTCTATAGATAACATGTTTTATGTTGTGTTTACAAAGCCTTGATGTCTACTACACAACCTTCTTCTTGTAGACATTGTTGGGCCTCCAAGTGCACAGGTTTGTAGGAGATTAGCAAATTTCCCTCAAGTGGATGACCTAAGGTTTATCAATCCGTGGGAGGCGTAGGATGAAGATGGTCTCTCTCAAGCAACCCTGCAACCAAATAAAAAAGAGTCTCTTGTGTCCCCAACACACCCAACACAATGGTAAATTGTATAGGTGCACTAGTTCGGCGAAGAGATGGTGCTACAGGTTTTTGTAATCTGAAAATATAAAAACAGCAAGGTTGCAAGCGATAAAAGTGAGCGTAAACGGTATTGCAATGCTAGGAAACAAGGCTTAGGGTTCATACTTTCACTAGTGCAAGTTCTCTCAACAATAATAACATAATTGGATCACATAACTATCCCTCAACATGCAACAAAGAGTCACTCCAAAGTCACTAATAGTGGAGAACAAACGAAGAGATTATGGTAGGGTACCAAACCATCTCAAAGTTATTCTTTCCAATCAATCCGTTGGGCTATTCCTATAAGTGTCACAAACAGCCCTGGAGTTCGTACTAGAATAACACCTTAAGACATAAATCACCCAAAACCCTAATGTCACCTAGATACTCCAATGTCACCTCAAGTATCCGTGGGTATGATCATACGATATGCATCACTCAATCTCAGATTCATCTATTCGACCAACACATAGAACCTCAAAGAGTGCCCCAAAGTTTCTACCGGAGAATCAAGACGAAAACGTGTGCCAACCCCTATGCATAGGTTCATGGGCGGAACCCGCAAGTTGATCACCAAAACATACATCAAGTGAATCACGTGATATCCCATTGTCACCACCGATACGCACGGCAAGACATACATCAAGTGTTATCAAGTCATTAAAGACTCAATCCGATAAGATAACTTCAAAGGGAAAACTCAATCCATTACAAGAGAGTAGAGGGGGAGAAGCAACATAAGATCCAACTATAATAGCAAAGCTTGCGATACATCAAGATCGTGCCAAATCAAGAACATGAGAGAGAGAGAGAGATCAAACACATAGCTACTGGTACATACCCTCAGCCCGAGGGTGAACTACTCCCTCCTCGTCATGGAGAGCGCCGTGATGATGAAGATGGCCACCGGTGAGGGTTCCCCCCTCCGGCAGGGTGCCGGAACAGGGTCCCGATTGGTTTTTGGTGGCTACAGAGGCTTGCGGCGGCGGAACTCCCGATCTATTCTTTTCTTTGAAAGTTTTAGGGTACGTGGGTATATATGGGTGAAAGAAGTACGGTGGTGGAGCTTCAGGGGGCCCACGAGGCAGGGGCGCGCCCTAGGGGGGCGCCCCCTCCCCTCGTGGCCACCTCCCTTCTTTCCTGACGTGCACTCCAAGCTTTACCGGTAGCTTTCCTTCCAAAAATAACTTCTCCAGTTGATTTCGTTCCGTTTCGACTCCGTTTGATATTCCTTTTCTTCGAAACACTGAAATAGGCAAAAAAACAGCAATACTGTGCTGGGCCTCCGGTTAATAGCTTAGTCCCAAAAATAATATAAAAGTGGATAATAAAGCCCAATATTGTCCAAAACAGTAGATAATATAGCATGAAGCAATCAAAAATTATAGATACGTTGAAGACGTATCAAGCCTCATGATGAAAATACCTCTAAGAAAGTTAAGAAGAAGGACGACAAAACTTAGATCCTTGCTTTATGCCTAGCTAAGGGAGTAAAACTATAGCGCTTGTTGGGAGGCAACCCAATGAATAAATTATACTTTTTTGCTTTTTGCTTTATGTTCTTGTGTGTTAGAACAATTATGCTACTGGTATGATTGTGTTTTTTGTGTTTTAATTAGTGTTTGTGCCAAGTAGAACCGATAGGATCTTCTTGGGTGATAGTTGTTTAATCTTGCTGAAAAAGACAGAAACTTTGCGCTCACGAAAACAATTCTCATTTTTTATCAGAAAGAGCCTTTGCCCTGATTCTTTTTGCAGAAGATCAATATACAAATTACCCAGGTCTTCCTACTTTTTCAGAATTTTGGAAGCTCCAGAAGTTTTTTAAAAAGTCAGATTGCTACAGACTGTTCTGTTTTGACAGATTCTGTTTTCTTTGTGTTGTGTGCTTATTATGATGGCTCTATGGTTTTATTTGATGATTTTTTGCCATAGAAAAGTTGGAATACAGTAGATATAATAGAAAAAAAATATGAATTGGTTTGATACAGTACTTATAGTCGTGGTTTGCTTTCTTATACTAACGGATCTCACGAAGGTTTTGTTGAGTTTTGTGTGATTGAAGTTTTCGAGTCTTGGGTTATCTTACGATGGATGAAGGAAGGATAGAAGAGCCTAAGCTTGGGGACGCCCCGGCATCCCAAGCTATTATCCAAAAATGAGCAACCAACTAAGCTTGGGGATGCCCCCGAGTGGCATCCCCGCTTTCTTCCAACGACCATCGGTATTTTAGTCGAAACTATATTTTTATTCGTCACATGATATGTGTAATTTTCTTGGAGCATCTTGTATGATATGAGCCTTTGCTTGTTTTATTTTGTGTTTTAAGTCATCAATCCTTGCTAGACACACCTATTTTAGAGAGCCAAAATTATGTCATGACTTGTTAGAATCACTCTCTATGGTTCACTTAAATTTTATGAGCTATGGACTTGCTATAGTGCTTCACTTATATCTTTTTGAGCACGGTGTGCTTAGTATTTTTAAAGAAATGCTCTCTTGCTTCACTTAGATTTATTTGAGAGTTAGTAAAATTTTCAAGAAATTCTCTCTTGCTTCACTTAAATTATTTTGAGAGAAAGAAAAAAGACTTATGCTCTTGAGCTTCACTTATATTTGTTTGAGCTTATGAAAAGCAACACATGAAAATTAGTCCCAAAGTGATAGATATCCAAGAAGGATATAATAAAAACTTTCATGAAGGTCATTGGACAAAATAAACTTGATTCTTAGTAATAGTTTTGAGATATGATGATGTGATATGTGAGTTATGTTGATGAGTAATTATGCTTTGGTAAGAATATTGGTGTTAAGGTTTGTGATTCCCTATGCAAGTACTAAAGTCAATAGTCATGCAATGAAATTATATCCTACTTGTGGTGCATTATTCGGTGTTATTTATGCTTAATGCTTGCTCATGAGATTATTCGTCTCTTGGTTGGTTGCTTCTCAATATTTTTGCTAGCCTTCATTTTGCACCAAGTATGATCTCTACTTGTGCATCCAAAATCCTTTAAACCAGTTTTGCCACATGAATCCACTATATCTACCTATATCCGGTATTCTTTTGCCGTTCTAAGCAAATTTGCATGTGCCATCTCTAATTTTCAAAATAAACTTATCTTTTGTGTGTTTGTTTCGCTCGCGGAGCGGTGAGGGGTGGCTAATATTTTCCATGCTGGATGTGTTATTATCACGATGAGTGTTTATTCACTTGTCATTGCACGAGAGTAAGGCAAAGGTTTTAGGGATGCCCAGTCCCGAAATGCAAAAATGAATTACTTTATGTTGTCCAATAATAAATTCCTTGAGAAGTGTTGGTATGGAGGGCAACCGTGGATACGGCTAGCCATGGAAAGTGAAAGTGTGGTGGAAAAAGGAATAAACTTTATTTTCTGTTTGGGAACCGCCTATGATATTTCTAGCATGGGAAGTGTTGGGAACTCTAAGTCATTTTCGTTGGTGGGATGGATACACCTCCCAAAATGTTTTTATCTCTATTTTTTTCGCTTTGAGATCTGGCACCTCTACAAATCCCTACTTCCCTCCGCAAAGGGCCTTTCTTTCACTTTATGCAATTTTTTTATTTTTGAATTTGAGTCTCCATCTTCTCTTATAAAAGCACCAACTAGGAGGCAATATGATCGTACTTAAGTATTGGGTGTAGCTAATATGAGAGTGTGTTTCATGAATGGATCAATGGTTGAGCATGATGGGCTAGTGATAACTTATTTTAGCGTTGCTATTTTGAAAGACATGGTTGCTTGTTGATATGCTTGAGTATCTAAATTATTATGTCAAAACTAGACTATTGCTTTGAATCACATAAAAGTCCAAATGTCCACACTATAAAGAAAAGAATATGATATGACATGTTAGGCAGCATTCCACATCAAAAAATTCTGTTTTTATCACTTACCTACTCAAGGACGAGTAGGAGTTAAGCTTGGGGATACTGATACGTCTCCAACGTATTTATAATTTTGAATTGTTCCATGTTGTTATATTATCAATCTTGGATGTTCTATAACCATTTTATTGTCATTTTATATCGTTTTTTGGTACTAACCTATTGACATAGTGCCAAGTGCCAGTTGTTGTTTTTTCCATGTTTTTTACATCGCAGAAAATCAATACCAGACGGAGTCCAAATGCCACGAAACTCCATGGAGATTTTTTATGGGCCAGAAGGAACACAACGGGCCCTGGCTGCGCCTGGGGGGTGCCCCGAGGGAGGCACAACCCACCAGGGCGCACCAGGAGGCCCAGGTGCGCCATGGTGGGTTGTGCCCACGTCGGGTGCCCCCCGGACCGCCTCTTTGCTCTATAAATATCCCAATATTCCAGAAACCCTAAAGGCATCCACGAAATATTCATCCAGCCGTTGCAGAGTCCAGAACCACCAGATCTAATCTAGACACCATCTCGGATGGGGTTCACCACCTCCATTTGTGCCTCTCCGATGATGCGTGAGTAGTTCTTTTTAGACCTTCGGGTCCGTAGTTAGTAGCTAGGTGGCTTTCTCTCTCTCACTGGATTCTCAATACAATGGTCTCTTGGAGATCCATATGATGTAACTCTTTTTGCGGTGTATTTGTTGGGATCTGGTGAAGTTTGAGTTTATGATTAGTTATATCTTTTTATATCCATGAAAGTTATTTGAGTTCTTTGATCTCTTATATGCATGATTGCTTATAGCCTCGTATTTCTTCTCCGGTATTTGGGTTTTGTTTGGCCAACTTGATCTATTTATCTTGCAATGGAAAGAGGTGCTTTGTAGTGGGTTCGATCTTACGGTGCTTGATCCCAGTGACAGAAAGGGAACCAACACGTATGTATCGTTGCTACTAAGGATAAAACGATGGGGTCTATCTCTACATAGATAGATCTTGTCTACATAATGTCATCGTTCTTATTGCATTACTCCGTTTTTTCATGAACTTAATACACTAGATGCATGCTGGATAACGGTCGATGTGTGGAGTAATAGTAGTAGATGCAAGCAGGAGTCGATCTACTAATCTTGGACGTGATGCCTATATAATAATCATTGCCTAGATATCGTCATGATTATTCGAAGTTCTATCAATTGCCCAACAGTAATTTGTTTACCCACCGTTTGCTATTTTTCTCGAGAGAAACCACTAGTGAAACCTACGGTTCCCGGGTCTTCCTTCTCATATATTTTCCTTTGCGATCTACTTTTCTCCTGCATTTATTTTCAGATCTATTAAACAAAAAATACAAAAATACCTTGCTGCGTTTTATTTCTATTTATTTTATTTGTGATCTATCTTTCAATCTACTACAAATTTATCTCACGTCCGTTTGCCTATCTTGAGGAGCCGTACCCCGGAAGAGATTGACAACCCCTTTAACACGTCGGGTTGCGAGGATTTGTTATCTATGTGCAGGGGTTGTTTACGTTGTGTTGCTTGGTTCTCTTACTGGTTCGATAACCTTGGTTTCATATCTGAGAGAAATACCTACCGCCGCTGTGCTGCATCATCCCTTCCTCTTTGGGGAAATACCGACGTAGCTTCAAGCGACATCAGCCTCCTCCCCTCCCCCTTTATATACGGGGGCAGGGGGGCACCCCATAACACATCAATTGTTCTTAGCCGTGTGCGGTGCCCCCCTTCATAATTTACTCCTTCGGTCATAGCGTCGTAGTGCTTAGGCGAAGCCTTGCGTGGATCATATCACCATCACCGTCACCACGCCGTCTTGCTGACGAAACTCTCCCTCGACCCTCTGCTGGATCAAGAGTTCGAGGGACGTCATCGAGTTGAACGTGTGTTGAACTCGGAGGTGTCGTATGTTCGGTACTTGATCGGTTGGATCATGAAGACGTTCGACTACATCAACCGCGTTAAACTAACGCTTCCGCTTTCGGTCTACGAGGGTATGTGGACACACTCTCCACTCTCATTGCTATGCATCTTCTAGATAGATCTTGCGTGGTCGTAGGGAATTTTTTGAAATTGCATGCTACGTTCCCCAACAGCTCCCTAGTGATGTTCCGCGTGGATGAGGTTCGTGGCAACAGAGGCCCTGTGATTGGCCTCACTTCTCGCTTCACCAACCGCTTCATCAACAGATGCCTACTTCCTCCTTGGCAAAGTCTTCTGGTGTGGGTGCGAGTTCATCGCCTTCACCACCTACAACATCTTCACCAACTTCGACAACATCTTCCCCACCTCCAACAGCATGCACACTCTCCCCTACAACACCGAGGACAAGGAGTGCATGTGCTCCCAGGGTGAACTTGGTGGTGTAGGGGCCAGGTCGTGTTCGGTGTTGCCCAGTGGCGGAGCCACCTCCCGGCTACCCGGGCTCATCATGCATTCTCGTCGGAACAATAATAGTAAATGGAGAGCTAATCATCATTTTGTGGGCAAACAACTTACAGACAGCAGTACCGTGTACTTTTCCCCGGCTCACCGACCGAGCTGGCTCCGTCGTTGGTGTTGCCCAGTATGTCGGGCTAAGTTATCTGTAAGGACGCGCTACTAGTAAGCCCTAATATAATACTCCCTCCGTTTCTTGATATAAGGTGTATAGATTTTTGAGAAAAAACCCAAAATATAAGGTGTATTGCGTTGCACCACTCGTTTGGATAATATTTTTAGGGATTTGATTACATTTCCTTATATTAGGCAACCTCCTCTATTTTATCATGCCAGTTAGTCAGGTGTAATCTCGCCCAAAATTTGTGAAATTTTTCCTCCATGTGTGTTCTTTAATTTCCGTGCCAAAAACTGTACACCCTACATATAGGAACGGAGGGAGTATCTATCTATGTAGAGTGTGTGTTCCCAATATATTAAGGGAGTATATATCAAGTGATGTTCCATTCCTGCAATATGCGTAAAACTTGAATCTTTATCTTTAGCTAATATTAAAGGGAGGAGGATTTCATTGTTCTCCATATGTCATCCCTCTATACCCGTTGATTTTATGTCAATCATAAAAATTAACGGCTGAGATTTAAAAGTAAATCTACATATATGATCGATCTGTTTCGTTCCCGCAAAAGACGCATGTGTTAATGGATAGATCCGTATATCAGGAAAAACGGTCAATGGATTCATCCGTTCCCACAAAAGGCGCACATATTGGATGAGAAAGCCGTCCGGTCCTTCGACAGCAACGATGCTGCAGCACTGCCGCGGCGCCAGCGCCGGCGACCACACAACAGCTGACACTGTAATCCTCGATGTGCGCAGCTCCGGCGGGGCACAACGCTCGTGCTGCATTGCAGAAGCTGCTGCGTCGCAACACTAGCAGTCATCGGCGAGCGTCAGATCGCAGCGCCAACGGCCGTGGACAAAGTGTTGTGTCGCAGCACTAGTGGCCCACGACAAGCGCGGCATCGCAACGCCGGCAGCACCGACGTGTGGAGCTTGGGATCGACGGGTGCACGTGTCCATGGGCGATGGCGGCCTCGGGGGCACGAGGTGGTTGATGCACAACATCATCAGAGTTGTATCGGCCCTGTCGGCCCCCCATCATGGTTGCGTCGCAGCCGCAGGCGAAGTTTCAAAGCAGCACCGGCGACGCTCGGTGATCCTTGCATTGGAGTGGCGACGCCCATTCCAGCACAGTGAGGCCCTCCATCACGGACGATCCCATATTGCAGTGTAGCCCACGCCCCTTGCAGCGGCATGCTTCTACCTCAGCGTTGCAATGGCACGTCGACGCAGCAGCGGTGGCGCTTCAGTGGGACACAGGCGACGACATCAGCAGCTTGCAACGGCGCGTACACACACACGCTTGCGACAGCGTCCGTGGCGCCCCTGGAGCACCAGTGGCTGACCCCTTGCTGGAGTTTGTGCTCGGGTTTGCAGCAGCCCAGCCCTGTCCTTGCACCGCCAATGGCCGGGATGGGCAGTGTTGGCAATAAGCCATGCCCGTGCCCGTGCGGTGGTGACCGGCGTCAACGTGACAGTTCATGCATGTGCCTGTGTCCATCAAGTGGCCAGATCGTGCGGCGACAGTGGGCTGTTGCAGCGAGCCCAGCGGATGCACATGATGGTGAGCCAGGTCTTGCGGTGGAGCGGGCGGCTCCAGTATGAGAAGACTGGATCGCCAGGAGGCATGCGCGGCTGACCGTGGAGTCCACGCTGGTTGCGTCCAGGTAGTTAGCATCGTCCGCGCGGCCGTATAGCTAGCCAGTTTGTTTGTAATCACCATGCATGTAGCTAGCAGGTTGTGGGTGCGTGGGTTAGTGGTCTAATGCGGTGTGGCCGATTAGTGCGTGCGTGCGTGCATGATAGCGAGCTAGGTGTGTGTGCGTCGGGTATAAAAGCGCATGTGTACTGGTTGTGGACTGTGCCAGTGAAGCTTGCAGCCGTGATGTAGTCTGTGCTGAATATAAAGGAGGCGTTTGGGCACCGGGGCGTTCGTCGCCGGGGCGTTGGTCGCTAGAAAATTATCCAGCTTGCCTTCGTCTACCTCCGTCCGTCCATGAGTGAACTAGAGAGAGCTAGTCTACGGCTGCAACAACAGGCAGCAGCCCTGCTCCGTCCCTCGTAGCGTCGGTGGCCGGCCTCATCTTGCAGTGTCGGCGGGACGAGCATGAGCGTGGCTGTGTCGTCGCCGGTGTCCCACTGAAGTGCCACCGCTGGTGCGTCGACGTGCCATTGCAACGCTGAGGTAGAAGCATGCCGCTGCAAGGGTCGTGGGCTACACTGCAATATGGGATCGTCCGTGATGGAGGGCCTCACCGTGCTGGAATGGGCGTCGCCACTCCAATGCAAGGATCACCGAGCGTCGCCGGTGCTGCTTTGGTATATTCAACCTGTGTTTCTGACTCGGAAGCGACGCGCCTATAGCTCTTCGATCGATCGTCAGCCTTTTTCCACACGCAAAGCGATAGCCAATCGGACCCAGCCCAAATAAACCCAGCCAGCCTAGCTGACCGACAAGCCCGGTTTAGCGATGCAAAGCCAGCCAGCATAGCGTATTTCTCAAAAAAAAAAAAAAGACAAGATCTGAGCGTTCCTGAATCTTGGACGCCACGCACAATCAATCGGCGGCAGCGTTCTTGAGCCCCTTGCTCTGTTTTTATGTTGCTACTCCACACACACAACCCACGTCTATAAAAGAAACAAACAACCAGATGTCATGTCGCCCATGGCCATGCTAAGCTCCACCAAATGAAGAAGAGTCAAGACAAGCTTCATGTATCCATTCATGCTGACATCTCTCTCTAGGTACGAGCATGCATGCATGCATCCATCAATCGCTTGCTTTATTTGGTGACATGACATCTATACTAGATGAACTTTGGACTTCAGGTAGTCCTTAGCTAGCTATAAAAAATAGGTATTTTGATTGAAAATAAATTGCTCTTCTGATTCTACTATTTAAAGCTAACTCAATACGGATTACATACATGGAAAACCTAGCGTTTAAGCTTGTGCTATGCGATTTTTTGCCACCCGGTCTCACCTCATGCATGATTTTGTGATTGCTTAACTTTTCAGTCGGAGTAAAACAAAAAAAAAAACTACTTTGACGTCCCCGTCATTGTGTTACGTGATGAAAAAAGCAGTTGAGTTGTTTCATGCACCCATAGAAAACATTTGATTGAGAGGTCATATTTTTTCCCTTGCCGATGTGGTCTCCGACATATGATCCAGTGAACGCACTCCCGACAAGGACCTATGCAACAACATCAACAAAAGTAATATTGATAGAATAATGTGTAAATGTATCATCTCATGCAAAAATCTAACTACATTACTTAGCATATCACATTTCAATAGATTTAATTAAACATGTTCATGGATGGTTGGATTTGATTATCAATGTCGGTCCTCATATTGATTGGGCAGTTAATTTGATGCAATGGTGCACGGCGTGGCCTCATGGCTTCACCAGATCAATTGACTCGGGATCATGTTCCCAGTTTTGGACTGACCCCCAAATGAACCTTACGTTCAATCGATCTATCATCTTTATCATCAAAAACCTTTGTGTCGTGACCCAGTTCCTCAAGCCAGCCTATCCTTGTTTATGGCAACTGGTATTTGCTCAGGGACGAAAGGGTGAGGTGTCGTGTAGAAATAGAGGAGATGTTGAGGTGTAGGGGTCATGAGACATCCTTATTGGGCTAAGGGCATGTGAGTTTTTCTCCCGTTGCAACGCACGGGCATGTTTCCTAGTTTTATATTAATGTGATTGTCTATTGCTTGCAAATAGTTGTTCATGTGATTGAGATTAGTGGTGACCATACTGGTATTTCCTTTCTTACTGCTGTTGTAGTGTCTCCATTTTTTTCTTGAACAAAAGGGGTTTGAGACTGAATTTTTTTATCAAACCAAATCAATCCAGTAATTATTAAATTCCACACCAAAACGGGAGCTCGGTCCGTTTCAACTAAACCAAAGCAGCCAAACATGAAAACAACTGTTTCAACCCAAACTATTCCCAGGTTTACATTGGACATGTAATTTTTTTAAAGGAGAAACAGAAAAAAATAAAGAATATTTGGCGTTCATTTGAACCAGAAATTAAATTTAAATGTTGCAACCAACACCTGGCAGCCCAGTAGATGGCCAAATTTGAACTTGTGCCAAATCCTTCACTATTTCTAGAGATTTACATAAAGTATAAATTTAAATTGCAAGTGTGCTGTAGTTTGTGCCAAATCCTTCACCATTTCTAGGATTTTCTACGAAGCAAGTAGCACAAATATGATTATTTTTGCAAAAGTATATTTTTCATCTTATTTGGTTTTGCTGTTCAGAAATGATTTTTGGAAACTCCCACTTTTGGAAGCTATCCTTTTAGTGTTTTTTAATACAATTCTTTGAAAACTGTGAGGAAATTTTTATTAAATTAATGAGGTCAAATAAGGATTTATAGACATTTTCATACTGGAGTTGGACCAACAGGGAATTGATTAGGAATTTCTAATGAAGTCCTATATATATTAAATATATATTTAAATCAAAGATACATAGAAAATCTTCATGCATAATTACAAATACTGGCTATTAAATAGGCCTGTAGATATGATGAATTTAGGAACTTGAATAAACCCAACTGGGTTTAAAATAAATGTTCTATGAATTTCTAAAATTGACTAGAAATGGAAAGGTATTCGACACTATTCAGGCAGGTTGAACAGGCTGACCCAATTACATAAAAAAGTCACTGAGCGGCTCTTAAGCAGATACGCACACGTGCCGCACTAGCTCGGCCCAGCTTCGTGTTCATGTGCTGGGATGCGACGTCGATGGCGCACTTCTAAGGTCCCACTCATCAGGACGTCATCCAAGTAACCGTCAATGGACTTTGACCCGACGGAATGCTCTGTTGGGTATTTGTGAGGATGTGGCCAAGGGAGGGGCGTTAAAGTGGCTGGGCAAAACTGAATAGAACTAAGGAACCAGGGGCATGAAAAATAGAAATTCCTAATTTTGTTGTCATGACTTTGTAAAATATTTGTGGTCTAGAAAATATTGACGCTTTCCCAAAACAATGTTTGATGTTTGTTTTCATGATCTGGCGCTGCTATTGGATTCTTTGTAAGATGTGGCGCTGCCTGTATAGACACCAACATTCGAGAGATGTGGCGCTGCCTATTCATGGTCTCCTATGGGAGCTCCCGGGTTCGAATTCCCTTGTCCTACTTTTCTGTCTTCGGACATTTTTACTTCTGTACAACTTCCGCCAATGGGCGGGCCCATCGCAGTTCGACATTTTTTGCGGTACTCAAAGTCAAAGATGGCGACGGCTGTTGCAGGTGTGTTGGATTGATGTCCATGCCCTCTCAGCGCTGATGTCAAGAAAGGAGAAAACAGCGTGGCAGCAATTGTTCCGTGGTCGAAGAGATGATGACCTTCTTGCGCCTGGTTGCAGATCTTTCTGCTGCAGTTGCCTTCTCTCAAGATTCAGAAATGATGACACAGAGCTCCGGAGATCTTCCTGTATTATGGTTGTCTTAGGATACTCTAGGTGTTCATGATCCTTTGTGTTTGCGTTTCAGTGTGCTTGTAAGGGTCAACTATTTTGTACTGTTTCATTATTTGAATGCAAGACTTCTCAAAAAAAAAATAGTACCACCTCGGTTTAAAAAAATCTCAGAAAATATAATAAAGGTGAAAAGACAAAAAATGGAGAAACACACTTCATCCCGAGCACCAAGAAATACTTAAAGAGCGGACGTGGAGTATTTGAGCTCGGAATTTTTTTTATGATAAACTTCGACAAAATTTTTAAGTGCTTGAAAATTTTCATCCTGAGATCACATTCGAGGAAGGCGTGATAAAAAACAAAAACGATGTTCTGAAAATGCTACTTACGAAAGCATTTTGGAACACTGATTTTGTTATTTTGCCACGCCTTCCACGAATGTGATCTCATGATGAAAATTTACAAATACTTAGAACATTTGCCAAAGTGTACTAAAAAAAGATTCAGATCTTTTTTTGAACTGTTTTTTTTTCAAATTTACTGTTCATCCGGGCTCAAATGAGTTCGAGCTCAAAAGTATACTTTCGTTAAAGAGCCTCCTATACTCAAACATCCTCTGCGCATCTTCCAAATACAACCATTGTTGTGGCATGTTCGAGGTCAAGTACTATGTGGTTCCTTGGTACAATGAGACCGGACCCGCCTTGTCTTGAGACGCTGTGATGGGGAACCAGCTCCTCTAACTTAGCTACTGTGAAGTTAGGAGCCTAACTTAGCCACATTTCATCCGTTGGATCTAGAATAAATGGCATGTACCACCTTTACCCTGACTTCACTCGGGAGAACTGTGGCATGTACCAGCAAAATGAGGGCGAACATTGGCACCAGCAATCTATCTGGGATTACAGGCTTTGCTACACCTACATAATTATTCTAGGTAAAACTATCTAAAAACTGGTTTGAAAAAATAGCCCGGGCCCCACCCTGGATTAGGAAGTTTATAAGTAAGTTTACCTAGATGGTACGTAGGTGTAGGATTACTTGTACATTACGGCTGGTGTGACCTTTAGAAAGTTCAACCCCTCCATCGTCTCGCAGTTGCCAGATGTCTTCGATGCGGATTAGGATTCTCCCTACACTATGAGGACGTGTAGACGTACAACGCCTCCATCGTCTCGCCCGCCAAGCCCCAACGAAGTCCACCAAATGGCATGAGCACACGTGTCCATATCAGCAATGTTGAATTTCTCAATAACCAAGCTCCAAAGCCTCAGGATGTAGCGGCACTTGAAGAAAAGATAAGGCCCACATTCATGCACCAAATGCCACTTTTTTTAGACAATGGGCAGCTGCATTTTATTCATTCAAAAACTGTCAAGTACAAATGATGGTCCTGATTACATCAGGTACTACATTCAACCAGCATGACCCAGGTTCATGTTCTACAGACCTAACAAGAACATGAGCTGCCTCATTACATGAACGGTTAACATGAATGAACACACTAGATTCAAACATGGGAGCCCTACTTTTAATATCATATATTATGGCACCTACTATTTGAAGGCCAGCAGCTTCGGTGAATAATAAGTAAGGCATTGCGCAGAGCTATAGCTTCAGCAAGTTGTGGCTTCGGGGTCTTCAATATGGTCCTCATAGCACCTGCAGGCAGCCTGTACCATTCCCAGGTGGTCACGGATGACACGTCCAATACCCATGCGATGTGAATCTGAGAAGATGGCTGCATCGGTGTTTATCAGCGCCGACCCCATGGCGGTGGAGACCACTTTCGGATTGATGCAAGTCGACCTGGAATTATTTAACATAACAAAGTCAATATATGCATTAATCTTTCCAACCAGAGGTGGTGGATGAATTAGGCTCGCTTGTATTGATCTTCTTTGAAATTTATCAGCTCTAGGTAGACAATTATGTGCCATTCATTCTCCATAAGATAGTATTCATTTTGTCCAGGCATTGTACCTTCCAAAGCTTCTTCAACATTTTTCTGTCGACTTCGGTGTTTGAGGAAGAGCCTTTTCCATTTCCATCAGCTTCATTTTGTCCGGGCATTGTACCTCCCAAATTCCACTGACAACGCCATTAATCTGCTGGCTCTCTAGTTCCTTTCGTGTGCTACATCATGCACTCTAAATTTGACCTTGACAACTAACTACCCCCCAGGCTAGATCCCCTTCCCTATTTTGTTTTATATGATGTTCCTCCTCAAGGTTCCTATTGTTGGATAAATTGTGCATCTCTGGGATGCTCTTAGCAGTAACAGATTGCATCTAGATCACCTAAAAGCGTGAACAGAGAAGGGTTTAGGGAATCATTACATGTCACGGCAGTGGACATGATCGCCTGCTTGGTGCAGGCTTGATGCAGGGGTGATGTAGTCGAAGTAGAGGTTCTCCTCGACATCCTGATTCCTTCAGGGCGCCACCGGCACTGCCCAGGGACAGCGGCGGCGGCTGGCTTAGGTCTTCCCGTCGCTGCAGCACTCCCCCTGATCGGATGGGGTGAGAGAATATCGGGAGGAGAGTAAACCTTACGTGAATTGTGATCTCGCAGGTGGCCAGCTCTCTCCCGTATCCTTTTAATATGGCGCTGGCGACAGGGGACCCAAAACCTGAGTTGGTTTTGGGCGCCCCCGATCAGGGCGCGTTAGTTCTGATCGAGGCTCACGTACGTTGGTACGTGGACTCTTTCACTTATCGTTATCCCTTTATATTTTTTTCTGTTAGACTAATAGATCTAACTGGCCTGTTTAAGTCGTCAGATCAAAACCAACATTCTCCCCCTTGATCGTTAGGCTTAACTTCATTTGCCCATTCTACATAGGAATGATGTACCAAAGTGAGGTGTTACTACAGCTCGAAACGCTATAGAACCTCAACACTTATAGCACACCCGCCTATTTCGAAATGGAAAACATTTTGCTAATTGGGGAGTGGTTTATTTTAATGGTCCTCTTATTCCAGAATCATAAGGCTTCCAGTAGTCCCATGCCGGCAACATGCTCACGAAAAATACTGGGTGGTAAGCCTTTTGTTAGCGGATCCGCAAGCATATGCTTCGTTCTTATGTGTTTAACATCAACTGTTTGATCCTGGATTCTATCTTTCACAACATGATACTTTATGTCAATGTGTCTGGCAGCATTACTTGACCTGTTGTTACTCGTATAGAAAACTGCTGGTTCATTATCGCAGTACAATAAAATTGGTTTAGATATGCTGTCAACCACTTTAAGTCCGGGAATAAAATTCTTTAGCCATACAGCCTGCCCGGTGGCCTCATAACATGCTACAAATTCTGCTTGCATCGTAGATCCAGCAGTTAATGTTTGTTTGGAGCTTTTCCACGATATAGCTCCTCCCGCGAGTGTGAATATATAACCTGACGTAGATCTCTTACTATCCACACACCCGGCAAAATCAGAGTCTGAATAACCAACAATTTCTAGGTTATCAGTTCTTTTATATGTAAGCATATAACGCAAGACTTTCTTTGCGGCCTTCCAGTGGTCCGGTCCTGGATTTGATTGGTATCTGCCAAGCATCCCGGTTACAAAACATAAATCTGGGCGTGTACACACTTGAGCATACATGATGCTTCCGACAGCTGAAGCATAAGGAACCGACTTCATCTGATCAGTTTCACATTGGTTCCTCGGACATTGAAATGTCCCAAACTTATCGCCCTTAACTATAGGAGCAGGTGAGGGTGAGCACTTATGCATATTGAATTTTTTCAGTACTCTCTCAAAGTATGCCTTTTGAGATAGTCCTAACGTTCCTCTGGACCTATCTCGACGAATCTCGATGCCGAGGACATACGAGGCTTCACCAAGATCTTTCATATCAAAACTGGATGACAGAAAATTCTTGGTCTCATGCATCATATCCTTATCGCCACATACCAACAATATGTCATCAACGTATAGGACTAAAAATGTGAACCTACTGCCTTTAAACTTAACGTATATGAAGTTGTCCACAACATTTTCTATGAAACCAAAAGTTTTGATAATTGTATCAAACTTGAGGTACCACTCTCTTGAAGCTTGCTTCAAGCCATAAATTGATTTCTTTAGACGACATGCCAAATGTTCCTTCCCTTCCACAATAAAGCCTTCTAGCTGAGCCATGTAACGTTTTCTTTTAAGTCACCATTTAGAAATGTCGTTTTAACATCCATTTGGTGTAGTTCTAGGTCGTAATGAGCTACTAATGCCATTATGATTCTGAAAGAATCCTTGGCTGACACAGGAGAGAAGGTTTGCTTATAATCAATGCCTTCTCTCTGTGTATACCCTTTTGCCACTAGCCTTGCCTTGAACCGTTCGACATTTCCTTTGGAATCATACTTGGTTTTGTAGACCCACTTGCAGCCTACTTTCTTAGCTCCATCGGGAACTTCTACTAAGTCCCATACGTCGTTTGAGCCCATAGATTTCAACTCGTCTTCCATGGCAACCAACCATTTGGACGAATTTTCACTTTTAATGGCTTCCTTATAGGAGGTTGGATCCTCCACCTTTCCCGTATCGTTCATGTCCTCCATTAGAAAGGTGATATAATCATCTGATATGGCTTTCTTCCACTCACGCCGTGGTCTACCCATGGGCGGAGGTGGTGGTGGAACATCATCATTTTCATGGAGATCCTCATTTGTGTTTGGATTCTCATTATTAGTTTCTGGATCACCATTCGACCGAGAGACTGAACCGTGAGATTCAGGATCATCAGATGTCACATTTCTTCGTATTGGAAAAACAATCTCTTGGATAGTCGTGGATGGCACACAAACCCGCTTCTCCTCAAGATCGATCTCCCTTAAATTTGTGACCTCATTATCCTCAAAAAATACCGCTTGTCTAGTCTCCACAAATTTGGTGGTGTGACTTGGACAATAAAAACGATATCCCTTTCCCTATGAGGGTATCCAACGAAAAAACACCTGACTGTTTTTGGATCCAATTTCTTAAGTTGTGGATTGAAAACTTTAGCTTCAGCAGGGCAACCCCACACTCGTAAGTAATTCAAGCTCGGTTTCTTTCCCGCCCACATCTCGTCAGGTGTGTTCGGTGCTGACTTAGTTGGAGCAAGATTTAGTATGTGTGCAGCTGTCTTTAATGCCTCTATCCAAAGGCTTACTGGTAAACTCGAGTGACTAAGCATGCTTCGCACCATATCCATAAGGGTGCGGTTGCGGCGCTCGGCCACACCATTTTGTTGTGGTTCACCAGGCATTGAGTATTGAGCAATGATTCCATTTTCACATAAGAACTTGGCAAAAGGTCCAGGAATCTGCCCATAAGGAGCATGCCTACCATAATACTCTCCCCCGCGATCAGACCGTACAACTTTCATTTTCGCGTTCAGTTGATTTTCAACCTCCGCTTTATAGACTTTGAATTTCTCCAAAGCTTCCGATCGGTCACGTATTGGATAAATATATCCATAGCGGGAAAAGTCGTCTGTGAATGTAATGAATGAATCAAAACCATCTACAGACTTAACATTAAGGGGTCCACATATGTCGGTGTGAATTAATTCTAAAACCCCTGTGGCTCTTACTGCTCCTTTCTTAATTGTTTTTGCGAATTTTCCTTTAATGCAGTCGACACATTTGTCTGCATCTGAGAAGTCTAATGGGAGGAGTATTTCATTTTTAACTAAGCATTCCATTCTCCCCCTCGAAATGTGGCCCAAACGACAATGCCACAATTTTGAAGAATTACTAACTCCTCTCCATTTCTTCTCAACATTAATTTCATCACTCACATGCATAACTGAATCATTATTAAGAGATAACATGTATAGTTGGCCTCGTCTAACACCGATGCCTACATTCTTATTACATTTGATCAAAGCAAATTGTTTTTGCCAAAATGGCACTCATACATATCATCATCTAAACGAGAAACTGAAATCAAATTCCTACTTAAGGTAGGCACATAAATAACATTATTCAATCTAAGAGTGTGGCCAGTGTGTAGCTCCAACGTGAGAGATCCCACATCTTAAACATCGGCCTCAACTCCGTTCGCAACCTTAAGCTTTCTTGTTCCTCCTCTTATAGTTTGGATCGTATCGAATCCCTGCATAGAGTTAGCAACGTGAGTGGTTGCCCCTGAATCAATCCACCATGACTTTATAGAAAAATCAACACAAACAGATTCATCTACAAAAGTAATTTCATCAATACCTCTTTTGTTCATCCATTTTAGAAAACCTGGGCAGTCCCTTTGATAGTGTCCCTCCTCTTTGCAGAAGTTACAAGCATTTTCTCCAGCAGTGGAGCTGCTAGGAGCAAAAGAAGAACTGTCGGCTTCTTTACCCTTGAATGCCTTAGGGTTGAATGGCTTAGTGCCTTCTTTCTTGACTTGCTTTTTCTAAGGCTTGGGAAAACCTTGCCCGTCATGCTTTCTCTTGTTAGAGCCAACATGAAAAACATGGTCTTTCTTCTTCCTCATGATCCTCTCTTCCTCCTGGACGATCCTTGCGGTCATCTCAGAGAGTGGCCATTTTTCCTTTAAAGAGTTATAGTTGACCTTAAATTGTTCAAACTCTTCTGGAAGAGACTCAAGAATAATTATGACAAGAAGGGCTTCACTTAAAGAACACTCCAAAGCCTTAAGTTTGGTGAAAGCATTTACCACCCTCAATATGTGTTGCCTAACGTTTCCGTCAATAGTGTATTTCTGAAGAAGCTTAGCAAAAAGCTCATGAGCATACACTTTGTCGGATCCTTTAAATTGCTCCTCCATTTCAGTGAGGAATTCTTTAGCCGTGTCTTTCTTAGGGAGTGCTTCAGAAATGTCCGGCGATATTGTCGCTTTCATGATGAGAAGCGCAATATGGTTGGACTTGTTCCACTTTTCCATCTTAGCATCATAGTCCTTCTTGAGTTCTGCATACCCTGTAGCACCTGCCACAGGTTTGTCTTCCCTCAAGGCATAGTCAAATTCATTACAACCCAAACATAATTCGACTTGGGACTTCCAACGAGGGAAGTTACTCCCCGTAAGTGGTTCGATCGTGTCGGACCGAAATGGAGCAGAAGCTGAAATCATCATAAAAATTCATAAATAAACTTGCATGATTATAAATTTACGTCGGTAAATAAACAAACATGCCAAGTATTTAATTTCAACTCCATGTCAAAACACCGTTGGGCAGAAAAAACATGGAATTAAAATATCATAGGGGATGACTCATAATAATAAAACAACGTTGGTCCGAATTAAAATTAGAGTCATTTCATTCTCAATTTAAACATCAACATGAAAGACATTATTATTATTTGATGTCTAAAAAAGGTTCATCATTCAAAATCACATAATAAATCCTGAACAAAATATCTCGTTGGTTCAATTTTACCCAGAATAATAATGTGTTCATTTTTTTAGGCATTTTCTGTTTTAAACAGTCCAAAACATAAAAGATATTAACTTACAGTGCACTGGAAGACACAGAAAACGCGATGGCCCATAATACCCACGGTTATATAGCGGCCCAAAACCAGCAGCGAAAAACGTAAAGAGAAAAAAAAACGCGCTGGGCTAAGGCAACCTGGGCTGAAGCCCGTGGCCGAAAATGGCCCATTAAGTGCTCGCAGGCCCGCGCGGAGCCGAGCGTTGCTGCCAGCCGTCCGATGGGAATCGACGGTCCGCGTCGATCGCGGCTGGAACAAAACAGCCGCGCGGCCAGAAACCCTAGCACATTTCCCCCTCGACCCCCCCCCCCCCCCCCCGCATTTCACGCTCGACAGGGAGCGGCGATGGCGTTCGACGACGGCTCGAGGCGCGCAGCAAGATGAATCCCGCCCGCTGCCCCGTCGAACGTGGCCCCGGCGTCCGTGCTGCATGGCGCATCAAGGGAGGAGGGACGCCGGCCACCGCGACATGAGGGGCGACGGCGACGAGCTCGTCCATTCGAGTAGCGGCGGTGGCGGCTAGTAGACGTTCCACGCGTCGCTCCGGTGGGAGGCGACGGCGTCGCGGCGTCTCCGCCCTCGCACTACGATGGATGCAGTGCGGGCCCCGAAGGGAAAGGCGGCTACACGGCGCATTAGGTGAGGATTCTCCTCATTCTTCTCCAATTCGTGTACATAGTGCGTGATTTGTGGTGAAAACACTCCTAATTTCAGAATTAGGGTTCTTTCGAATTGAGGAAAAATTCTAGGGTTCTTGAACATGGTAGGGTTTGCTACTGTTGATCCCTCTGCCTTATAATTTGTTTATCAAAAACCGGAATCAGTACTTAAACATGATTGATTCTAATTAACCATGACATAACCATGAGCATTAATCTTTAACATGGGTTAATTAAAAGGAACTGACATTAACAGTAATGATCCGAAGCAAAATTAGTGTATCACATAATTATTTGCAGATGGCAATTGGCATGAACGTCAAACAGTAGCATGATCATAGGGCTAAACTTGCAATCTTGATCTTAAAAACCCTACACCTAACTTTATCTAAAACTTGATGTTGATCTACAGATCAATAATGTAGGGACCTATTGCAATCATAATTGGCGAATGATACCATTGTTGGATAAATTGTGCATCTCTGGGATGCTCTTAGCAGTAACAGATTGCATCTAGATCACCTAAAAGCATGAACAGAGAAGGGTTTAGGGAATCATTACATGTCACGGCAGTGGACATGATCGCATGCTTGGTGCAGGCTTGATGCAGGGGTGATGTAGTCGAAGTAGAGGTTCTCCTCGACGTCCTGATTCCTTCAGGGCGCCACCGGCACTGCCCAGGGACAGCGGCGGCGGCTGGCTTAGGTCTTCCCGTCGCTGCAGCACTCCCCCTGATCGGATGGGGTGAGAGAATATCGGGAGGAGAGTAAACCTTACGTGAATTGTGATCTCGCAGGTGGCCAGCTCTCTCCTGTATCCTTTTAATATGGCGCTGGCGACAGGGGACCCAAAACCTGAGTTGGTTTTTGGGCGCCCCCGTTCAGGGCGTGTTAGTTCTGATCGTGGCTCACGTACGTTGGTACGTGGACCCTTTCACTTATCGTTATCCCTTTATATTTTTTTTCTGTTAGACTAATAGAGCTAACTGGCCTGTTTAAGCCGTCAGATCAAAACCAACACCTATAGCTCCTTCCCAAGCACCACGTGAAGGAAATATGCCCTAGAGGCAATAATAAAGTTATTATTTATTTCCTTACATATCATGATAAATGTTTATTATTCATGCTAGAATTGTATTAACCGGAAACATAATACATGTGTGGATACATAGACAAACAAAGTGTCACTAGTATGCCTCTACTTGACTAGCTTGTTAATCAAAGATGGTTGAGTTTCCTAACCATAGACAAAGGAGTTGTCATTTGATTAACAAGGTCACATCATTATTTGAATGATCTGATTGACATGACCCATTCCATTAGCATAGCACCCGATCGTTTAGTATGTTGCTAGTGCTTTTATCCATGACTTATACATGTTCCTTTGACTATGAGATTATGCAACTCCCGTTTATCGTAGGAACACTTTGTGTGCTACCAAACGTCACAACGTAACTGGGTGATTATAAAGGTGCTCTACAGGTGTCTCCGAAAGTATTTGTTGGGTTGGCGTATTTCGAGATTAGGATTTGTCACTCCGAATGTCGGAGAGGTATCTCAGGGCCTTCTCGGTAATGCACATCACATAAGCCTTGCAAGCATTGCAACCAATGAGTTGGTTGCGGGATGATGTATTACGGAACGAGTAAAGAGACTTGCCGATAACGAGATTGAACTAGGTATTGGATACCGACGATCGAATCTCGGGCAAGTAACATACCCATGGACAAAGGGAACAACGTATGTTGTTATGCGGTCTGACCGATAAAGATCTTCGTAGAATATGTAGGAGCCAATATGGGCATCCAGGTCCCGCTATTGGTTATTGACCGGAGACGTGTCTCGGTCATGTCTACATTGTTCTCAAACCGTAGGGTCCGCACGCTTAAGGTTACGATGACAGTTATTATGAGTTTATACATTTTGATGTACCGAAGGAGTTCGGAGTCCCGGATGTGATCACGGACATGACGAGGAGTCTCAGAATGGTCGAGACATAAAGATTGATATATTGAACGGCTATGTTCGGACATCGGAATGGTTCCGAGAGGTTTCGGATATTACCGAAGTGCCGGAGGGGTTACCGGAACCCCCGGGGGAAGTATGGGCCTTATTGGGCCGCGAGGGGAGAGAGAGGGCCGCACCAGGAGGTGGCGCCCCCCCCCCCCTGGGCAGTTCGAATTGGACAAGGAGGGGGGCGGCCCCCCTTTCCCTCTCCCTCTCCCTCTCTTTCCTTCCCCCTTCCTCCTTCCTAGTTGGACTAGGAAAGGGGAGTCCTACTCCTACTAGGAGGAGGACTCCCCCCTCCCTTGGCACGCCTCTCTAGGCCGGCCGGCCTCCCCCTTGCTCCTTTATATACGGGGGCAGGGGGGCACCCCAAGACACACAAGTTGATCTTTGTGATCGTTCCTTAGCCGTGTGTGGTGCCCCCCTCCATCATATTCCACCTCGGTCATATTGTAGCGGTGCTTAGGCGAAGCCCTGCGACAGTAGAACATCAAGATCGTCACCACGCCGTCGTGCTGACGGAACTCCTCCCCGACGCTTTGCTGGATCGGAGCCCGGGGATCATCATCAAGCTGAACGTGTGCCAAGAACTCGGGGGTGCCGGAGTAACGGTGCTTGGATCGGTCGGATCGTGAAGACGTACGACTACATCAACCGCGTTGATATAACGCTTCCGCTTTCGGTCTACGAGGGTACGTAGACAACACTCTCCCCTCTCGTTGCAATGTATCACCATGATCTTGCGTGTGCGTAGGAATTTTTTTGAAATTACTACGTTTCCCAACACCACGGCCAAGCCATGGCCTCTCGCCGTCGTCCGACTACCACACAGATATTAGGGAGAAAATTAACTGCACGTTGATATTAGGTAGGATACTAATTACGTGTTAATTATGAGATTAATATAAATGTTGATATTTGGTATGCTATCAATTACACGCTTAACATGTTAAGAGCTCACCATTGAAGCAATCTAAGTCGTTGGATTAACATGATTTGATGACCGAAATTAATTGGATCCGCCTCTTTGGGTCTTTTTATATATGTGTAGATATAGATATAGACGATGCTCCTCCTCGTTTCTATAGCTCATTCCGAAGCACCACGGCCAAGCCATGGCCTCTCCCCGTCGTCCGACCACCACACTAGTCCTTATGTCGTTGCTATGCCTCTACACAGCGCCACGCTGGGCCTTCTCGCTCTCCTTCAGCCTCGACTTCTCCGACCACACTGCCGGCGCGTCGATCCTCGTCGCCGGCGATGCACTCATCAGTCCACCAGCACTCCGGCTGACGAAAAATTGCCAGGCGTCGTACCGGTACAAGGTGCCTCTATGGAACGGCGCCACGGGTGAGATTGCTAGCTTCGCCACCGCCTTCTCCTTCCGGATCACCCCAGACAAGGAGGACAGCCCGAGCGGGGTGGCCTTCTTCCTCGGCCATCTCCCTTCGTTGGACGTCCCCCGAAACAGCAGCAGCAGTGCCGGCGGCGGCCTCCTCCCTGCCTTCGCGGACGGGACAGGCGAGATCCGGATCGTGGCGGTGGAATTCGACGCTTTCCTCAACCATGTCGGCATCAACGTCAGCTCCGCCAATTCCACGGCAGCATCCGCGTACGCGACGGCGACCTGGCCGGGCAAGAACCTCACGTCGTCCAGTGTGATGAAGGCCACCGTGAAGTACCACAATGACACCAAATTGCTGGCCGTCGACCTCCTCATCGGCGATGCCCTGTACCAGGTCAATGCAACCGTTGACCTGCGCAGAACCCTACGGGAGGAGGTCGCAGTCGGCTTCTCCACGGCGAATGGCGCCGCCGCCGGGCTGCACAGGATACTGTCGTGGTCGTTCAGTTCCACTCTGCCCGAATCAAAGCGGGAGGCGCCGCCGACTGCTGAGCCTCCTCTCCCAACCAGCAGCTACAGCTACAGGAAGGTAGCATTAGTCCTGCTATTCATAGGAACAATCACCATGAGGTGTGTCCGGAGAGGATTTCAGGTTGGATTCAACCCATCACCGAGCCATGTTACCTTAGGCCCCGATTGGGATGCTGCATTTTTGCTACCCCCGTAACCTTTTACACCCAACAAATTCCTGGTGGAGAGTTGTAAAATATTTCCGGTGGTTGTAACATGCGCTTGGCTACCAGGTTGTAATACCAATGTATTCAACAGATCACAATTCACCAATCTGCACTTTTCTTCCTCCCCGTTCCATCGGTTGGACGCGCCATGGAGTCGTTGCCGCTCTACCTGCTGCTCCTCCTGCTCCTGGAGAATGGCCATCGTCCCACTCCTCTGCCTCAACCGCAGCGGCTACATATTACAAACATCAACAATTGACCAAGTACATACATCAACTCCAAAACTGGGTTATCTACCCCTAAATAAACTGGGTTGCCTACTTCTTTATTCTGTAAAGCCGGATAAATGCAACCCTCCACTGTCTGGTGCATCCGGACTTCTGGTGCATATGCCCCCGGTTTAAATTTTCAGAGCATCTCCAACAGAAGCGCAAAGACGTGGCGCGTTAATTTTTTTTACAGCACCGAAATAGCGTTTTTGCGCGCCGAACTAGTTAGAGCATCTCCAATAGCGGCTGCAAAAACATGCGCGCTGTAAAAGTGGCCTTTAGCACGCGCGGGGCAGTTTCACGCACTCTAGTGGGCGTGGGAAAAACAAGCGGGCGGGAAAGGATTGCGCGCG
Organism: Aegilops umbellulata; assembly: GCA_032464435.1. Taxonomy (NCBI): domain Eukaryota; kingdom Viridiplantae; phylum Streptophyta; class Magnoliopsida; order Poales; family Poaceae; genus Aegilops; species Aegilops umbellulata. Next base: position 424,580,742 of record CP136059.1, read on the forward strand.
CGTGAAAAAACTGCCGGGCGCGCGGCGTCCGACACACGTTATAAAACCTAGCGCTCACGCTGCTCTCTGCGCACTCTCTCTCTCGCCTCGCCGCTCTGTCCCCGCTCTCTCCCCGCGCTTTCTTGCCTCGTCGCCATAGCGCCACCATGCCGCCGCGCCGCCGGGGAACGTCGGGCTACCGCGGCGTCCGCGCGCGCCCCTCCGTCGCCTTCTCCGCCGAGATCTAGTCCGACGATATGCGCCTCGGCCTTGGCACCATCGACACCGCCCAAGAGGCCGCCCGCGTGTACGACGCGGCAGAGTGGCGCCTCCGGCGGCCTCGTCGGGACCTCAACTTCCCTGACGTGCCGATGCGGGAGCGGGCGCAGGAGCTCGTGCCTCCCCCATGGCTTATCACGGACGAGGATCATAGCAACAACCGGAGGAGGGAGCGCCGTCTCGGCATCGCCGAGATGGACGAGGAAGCCATGGCGTTCTCGCGCCAACACTTCACGCAGGACGTCATCAACGAGCGTGAGTTCTACGCGCAAAGGAGGGCGGAGAGGGAGGAGAGGAGGGCGGAGCGAGGCGCCTATCGCGAGGACAGGCGTACGCGGAAGGCGGCCGCTCAATTCAACATCGACCTAGGAGCAGCGTCCTCCTGGGACACCGTGGACGATCGGTATCTTGACGCCTTCATTGAGACGTCGGAGGAGGACGACGACATCGCCGAGTCGGACTCGGAATCGGAGGAGGACGACGAGGACGATGAGGAGTAGTTGAACTATCTTTTTTTATCTATGTATGCTATGAACTTTCTGTGCTATGAACTATCTATGTATCGTTTTTTTATCTATGTATCCAGTTAGAGTCGAATGTCTATCAAGGCGGAGTAGAAGGAGAAGACGACGAGTAGTAAAAAATACAGACGCGCACGCAATTGTTTTCAGCGGCCGCTGGAGCCAGCGCTTTGCGACGCACAAAACTACCGATTCCGGCACTGTAAACTGATTTTTAGTGCGCTGCGCGTTGCGCGGCTGTTGAAGATACTCTTAGTTGCTTCACCAGGCGCCCAAATTTTTTAGCGTGCCACTCCAGCAGGCGCCGTAAAATAGAGGGCGCGCACCAAGCCGGCGCACAAACAACACTTACAAGATGATCTCAAACATCCAAAATATGCAAATTTCACACAAACAAGATGATCTCAAGCATCAACGAGAAACATAGCATAGTTCAAATTCATAGCATAGTTCAAAACCTGCAAAGTTCGCACAAACAAGATGATCACTGGCAAGTTCATGACAAACAAGTTCACACAAACGAATTAAACATCAACAATCATTCCCCATCTTCTTCCTCCTCGTTTGCCTCCTCTTCTTCGTCCGTTTCTTCTTCTGATTCTCCATCTTCTTGTTTGTCCTCTCCTGCATTGGAAACTCGGACGGTGTTTGCACTATCAACAAAGGCGTCATGCGAAGGCGTGTGAGGCACACCGAAAGCTCCCATGCCACCCATGCCCCCCATGAGAGACGCAAAACTCATGACTCTCATGGTAGCTCCCATGCCTCCGATGCCATCCACGGGAGCTCCCATGCCTCCCATAGGTGCTCCCATGCCTCCAATGGAAGATCCATGCCTCCCATAGGTGCTCCCATGCCACCCATGGAAGCTCACATGCCTCCCATGCACATCATTCTTTTTTGCATCAAGATTTGATCACGGCAAAGGTTGATGTGCTCCTTTTGCCTCTCATTGAAGTTGGATGTGTCCATGAAGAACAATTACTTCTCCCATTCCAATAATCTTGCTTGCTCCTCCATGGGCAGTTTTTTCTCCTCCAATGCCACTTTCCTCTCCTCGGCCGCCACCCTCCTCTCCTCGGCCGCCGACTCTTGGCTCCTTTTCACCCTCCTGTCTTCTTCTTCTTCTTCTTCTTCTTCTTCTTCTTCTTCTTCTTCTTCTTCTTCTTCTTCTTCTTCTTCTTCTTCTTCTTCTTCTTCTTCTTCTTCTTTCTTTTGCCAGTTTCTCTCCTTGTGGTCTTTTGGCTTGGAGTAGGCAACCGAGTTTGGTGTAGGGCTCCTCTTGCCGCCATCACTTGATGCCTCATTGTCATCATCGTCCAAATAAATTAGTTGCATTGTGTTTGTCTTAGCGTTTTTTCCATTTCTCTTCATCCTTCAACACCTCGTAGCATTGGGGCAACACAAATGGTCTCCCTTTCTTCACGTTGCCTTTCTTGGTATTCTTTTCTTCTCCATGAAACAAGTTTTGTGCAATATTGAGCTACAAAATAAAGAACAAGTCATCACTAGAAACACAAAAGATGAATCATGAACATAGAAGAAATGATGAGCATGGGATGCATGGGAGGCATGGGAAAGGGCACTCGCCCTATCTCTATCATTAGTGCCACTTGGGTTTATCTTGTCAACCGCCTTCATTGTCGCCGCCCACTTTTGACAATCTTTGTTGATCGTCGACCACCGAGAGCGAAGAGATCTTTCGGTGCGCTCAATTCCACTCTTGTTGTGTGTGTCAAAGAACTCCTTCATCCGAAGCCAATATGTGTCTCTAGTTTGGTTTGTTCCAACGGTGGCATCCATAGACACATTCAACCATGTGTTGCAGAGTAAGACGTCTTCGTCGACGGTGTAGTTGGAACCCCATCCTTTCGGTGGATCTATCCAACCCTCACCCTCATCATCCACTTCATATTCATGATCGTCTTCATCAACTGCATTGGTTTGAGACCAATTGTTGAAGCCAACACGCATAGTCGATATAAATGCCTCATCATTGAAACTACAAAGTAGTATGACAAAAGAAAACTAATCAATCTATCATATGTGCACATTTGTCAACAACAACAAAGCAAAAACAAAAAATATACCTTGTGGGCATTTCATCAAACAATATGTGTGCATCGGCCGCTGGCGCAACAAATTGCGAGGTTTCCGACGCTTCGGGCGGCAGAGGTGCGGCCGGCCTCACTCCTGCCTTCTTCTTTATCACCGCTTTCCTCTTCTTTTAGGATGCCGTAGCCGTAGCCGTAGCCATCACCGTCGCCGTCGCGGTGGCCGCCATGGTTCGTTTGGAGGCAGAGCTCCGTGGCTTCACGTCAGGCGGTGGCATGACGCCACCCTGCACGCTCATCCGGGAAGGCATGAAGAGCCCGCACGCGAGGTTCGCAACCACAGTGGCGCCGGCGGCGCCGACGGAGGTCAAGCCCACGCTAGGCTTTGCGGCAGCGGCGGAGAGGCCGTGCATGTATGGAGGGGTTAGGGGGATGTCGGTGCCCCCGCCCATGGCTGGAGGTCGGCGGCGGCGGCGCGGGGCGGGGCGAAAGTGGGCGCGGGCAGAGAGTTCTGTGGCGGTTGCTCGCTCGCGCGCGAATTCTTTCTGTCGCGCGCGCGGTAGCGGACGCCCGAAAAAAGCAGCGCGCGATGCAGTTATGTTTGGCATTTGGAGTGGTTTTCAGCGCGCGTGGTTTTTGCGCGTCTGCTAGAGCTGCCGATTCAGTCGCGCTCTAGCTAAAAAACCGTTTTTTCATTCGCGCGCGCTAAAAAGCCGTTTTTCCAGGCGCATGGTTTATTTAGCGCCTCTGTTGGAGATGCTCTTAGAGGTTTCAACATGAATCTACTCAAAATTTAATATATAATGCAAAATAAAATGACAAATTGCCATCAATTGGTGATAATGGGCCACATTCAAAGCCCAACTTATACTAGGTACGGTACTCCCTTGGCAGACAAACAGTGATCTAAAACGTCTTATATTTGTTGACAAAGAGAGTATTATTTACTGCTAAACCGTCTATCTTTTTGTCTCGACCCGTGTTATGATTTTTCATTTAATTTATTGCGACATGATAGATACAAGTGTTTCCTATGGGACAAGTTTCCTTTTACAAATTTCTAGAACTTTAAATTCCAAAACATTTAAGAAAAGAAAAAAAACAAAGATAAGATTTATTTTAAGCCCAAAGAAAATGTGCTTCTTTTTATTATTATATAAATATTGAAAAATTAATAAAAATAAAAATAAAACCAGGAAAATTGAAGATCAGACAAAAATAATCGATTTCAGTTATGTGAGAAGTTCTAGAAAAACCCCAGAAAATCTCTCAAATCATTTAGTCAGAATTATGTAGATTTCGCAGCTGCGCTACCCCAACTTTTCCAGCTTCTCAACCAACTGTCTACCTAACTTAGCCACTCATACGCTAACAACGTTTCGAGCGATTGAAGCCAGTGAACGAGTAGAGAAAGACCCTTCCCGGCTAGAGCGAACGAATAGACCTGGCCCTTCCCGTAGATGACACTATGTCTATTTCTAATGGAGCAGTTGATAGCCTGATACTCCGGTTTTATTTCGTTCGGTTTTATTTACTGCCACCTCCCCCTCCCATTGATTTTTTCTCTTTCTCATTAAAAAACCAAATCCCATTAAAGGGAGATCCTATTCCTTGCTTATTTTGGCAGGTGTTGATTCATTTTAATCTCTACTCCTAATGGAGCAGTTGTTAGCCTGGTACTCTGGTTTTATTTTCGTCTGATTTTATTTCCTGCCACGTGCCCCACCCCTCCAATTGATTTTTTCTCTTTCTCATTAAAAACCAAATCCCATTAAAGGGAGATCTTATTCTGTGCTTGCTTTGATAGGTGTTCATTCATTTTAATAATTTAGAAATCGCACCATATATGTGAGATCATCTTCCTAAAATATAGACATAATATTTTCTCGATAACCTTCCAAAACAAAATGAGATGTTTCTCAATAAGAAATCATTAATCTCGCGCACTATACCATTTATTATTATCATTATCTCTATTATTAATTGACAATCATAAGTTTCATAAAAAAAATCGTATGGGCGTACCCATTCACGCGCCCCTACGGAGGGACGCCATGCACGGCACATGGAGGACGCCGTAGCCGGGCCTGATGTTGGGGCGATACTCAAGCATGTCAGGGCGTGCATCACGGTGTCGAGGACGGTCGTGGTGGAAGGCGGGTTGCCAGACCGCCACGTACATGCCTTCATGGACGCGGTCATATTATATTTCGTATCACTCACACAGAGAGACAGTCATGCTAGCTACATTCTCAAATCAAGTGTGACCATTCAAATGTTAAAAAATTTATTAGCAAAATTTGTGCTACAATACTCGGTAGTCATCGTCGTCGTTCATAATAGCCATTCATGCAAAAATATTCTAGAAATCAAGTGCAGAATCAATTTGGAAAGCAAATGATTAATGCAATTAATTAGCTAGAGAGTTACTTATGTATGCTCTTAATTAGGTCTATTTAAATAGAATTATTTTTCGCACCGAATCAATTTGGAAACCAAGTGATTAATGCAATTAATTAATTTGGTAGACACTTTATTATGCCTATACATAATTAGAAGTAGGGATTTTCCCCAATTAAGAAGATAACTAATTGATTTGGTTGGTAGTTAAGTAAGCATGCAGCTAATTAGGTAGGCTTTTAATTATTTGTGTAATCTGTACTCCTAAAGTCTCAGTACGTAAGTCATTCGCTCGTTTCGTTCGTCCTCACCCCTCCCCATCGATCGATAGATGAGATGCCCCTCCCACTGATTTTTCTTTCGCTGACCACCACCACCGGTTTTCACCTCCAGCCCCACCGATTTTCGTTGACTAGATAATTGCTGCTAAATAAGGGATACAAACAGAGTTTGGTAGTCCCTGATGAAATGATATCACAGGTCTATGTGCTTGCTGCGATCATGGTGGACAGGATTCTTGGCAAGTGCAATTGCTGACTTGTTGTCCATCTTCAGTACTGGCGCATCAGCGTCTCTTCCCGTCAGGTCCTTGAGCAGACGGGTCAGCCACACGCCGTAGCATGCCACCGCCGTGGCGGCCATGTACTCTGCTTCACAAGATGAGAGCGCCACCACCTTCTGCTTCTGCGACTGCCAGGAGACTGGGCTATCGCCAAGGTACCAGAGGAGGCCGGTGGTGCTCTTGCGGGTGTCCGGGTCGCCGCCCATGTCGCTGTCGCTGAACCCGGACAGTACGGCGCCGCCGCTCCTCCGGTAACTGCAGCCGTAATCGATCGTGCCCGCAACGTAGCGTAGGATGTGCTTGACCGCCGCAAGATGCTCCGTCGTTGGCGCCTCCATGAACCTGCTCACATACCCGACGGCAAAAGAGATGTCCGGTCGAGTGTGAACCAAGTACCTGAGGCTGCCGACGAGACTTCTGTAGTCGCTGACGTCTGTTGGAGGAGCCTGGCTGTCCTTGCTGAGTTTGAGCCTGGGCTCCATCGGTGCGTGGCAGGGGTTGCAGTCCACCATGTCTGCCTTCTCCAGTATCTTGCGTGCGTACGCAGCCTGCCCGGGCGTGATCCCGTGCGCGCTCTGGTGAACTTCAATGACAAGGTAGTAGGTGAGCAGGCCGAGATCGCTCATGCGAAATTCAGCCATCATCTCCCCCTTGAAGCTGCGGATGTCGTCGTCGTTCGGCCCGGTGATGAGCAGGTCGTCCACGTATACGCCCACAAGGAGTCCGCGGCGCACATAGACGTCATGCTCTGACTTGTTTCTGGTGAAGCCCAGAGCGCCAAGCGTTGCGTCGAGCTTGGCGTTCCAGGCGCGTGGAGGTTGACGCAGACCGTACAACGCCTTCTTGAGGTGCAGCACCTTGTGTTCTTCAGTGGCGACGACGAAACCCGGCGGTTGCCGGACGTACACCTCCTCAGTGAGCTCGCCGTTGAGGAATGCGGACTTCACGTCCATGTGGTGAACGCCCCAGCCCTTCTGTGCAGCGAGAGCGAGCATCAGGCGCACGGAGTCGATGCGGGCAACAGGCGTGAACGCCTCGTCGAAGTCGATGCCCTGCTGCTGAATGAAGCCCTTTGCAACCAGCCGCGCCTTGTGCTTAGTCACCGTGCCGCTCTCGTCGCGTTTGACTTTGAACACCCACTTCAAGCCGATGGATTCATGTCCTGGGGGAAGATCGGTGAGCTCCCAGGTCTGATTATCTTCGATTGATGCGATCTCCTCCAGCATTACTCTTCTCCAGCACGGCTCGTGTTCAGCTTCAGAGAAAGTGGACGGCTCCTCTGCAGAGGTGAGCAACAGTTCTTCCTCCTGATCGCGAGTCGTGTCTGGGCGTGGACCGAACAGGTCTGTCACGCGGCGGAAACGAAGAGGACCGTGGGCGTCGACGCGGGCGTCAAGTCTCTCCGAACACGGCGTCGGAGGCGTGGCGTAGTTGATCGGCACGCTGCTCGACGAAGATGCAGAGCTCCCTGCCGTGTCGGGCGTTGCTGCCGTACTATGTGTTGCCGCCGTGCTGGGTGTCGTAGCCGAGCATGGCGTTGCGGGCTCGGGGCGAGTTGGAGTTGCCGCCGCCACCGGTGGTGCTGCCTCGTGAGCAACAGTCATGTCAGGACTCTGCGGTTCTGAAGGCGGTGCGGCCCCGCTGGGAGGCTGGCGTGGCGGCGAGCTGTGTATGATCCTCCCTGCCATAGCAAGGACGCGGCGAACTTCATAGTCGACGGTGAAGGCGTTAGTGTCCGCGGCGCGGTCCTCAGCGTCCCAGTTCCAGTGCGCTGCCTCGTCGAAGACAGCGTCGAGCGTCACATGGACGCGCCCACCAGCAGGGTCGAAGACGCGATACGCTTTGCCCCCTTCCTCGTAGCCGATGAAGACCATCGGCGTTGATCTGTCGTCGAGCTTCTTCAGGTGTGGGCGCCCATTCTTGACATGCGCCACGCACCCAAAGGTTCGGAGGAAGTGCACCGCTGGTCGCCCGCCGTGCCACGCCTCGTACGGGGTCATGCCGCGCACGCTCTTGGTCGGTGCTTGATTGAGAATGAATACGGCAGTGGTCACCGCCTCGCCCCAGAACTTACCGGGCATCACCGTCGCCTTCATCATGCTCCGCGCCATGGCCACCACCGTCTGGTTGCGGCGCTCAACCACCCCGTTCTGTTGAGGGGAGTATGGCGCCGTGAGCTGACGTTGAACGCCACGGTCGGCGCACTACTCGCCGAACTCTACGGAAGTGAACTCCCTGCCACGGTCGGTGCGGAGAGCGCGCAGCTTGCGTCCGGTCTCCACCTCGACGCGCTCCTGGAAGCGCCGGATCGCGTTCGGCGCCTCGTCCTTGCTGCTCAACAGGGTCAGCCACATGTACCTGGAGAGGTCGTCCACTAGGAGCAGAAAGTAGCGCCGGCCTGACGGAGTTGCCGGGGTTATGGGCCCGTAGAGATCGCCGTGGACCAGCTCAAGGACATGCTCGGCCCGGTAGTTCGCTGCGTCCGGGAACGGTGCTCGGCGCTGCTTGCCGGCCAGGCACCTGTCGCAGAGTTGGTCGACGTGGTCGATCGCGGGCAGGCCGCGCACCATCTCCTGCCGGGCTAGCATCTGGAGTGAATTGAAATTCATATGCCCGTACTGTTGGGGATCGTAGCAGAAATTAAAATTTTCCTACGCATCACTAAGATCTATCCATGGAGTATTCTAGTAACGAGGGGATAGGAGAGCATCTACATACCACTCGTAGATCGCAGCGGAAGCGTTCAAGAAGAACGTGGATGATGGAGTCGTACTCGTCGTGATCCAAATCACCGATGACCAGCGCCGAAAGGACGGCACCTCCGCGTTCAACACGCGTACGGGACGATCGACGTCTCCTCCTTCTTGATCTAGCAAGGGGGAAGGAGAGGTTGATGAAGATCCAGCAGCACGACGGCGTGGTGGTGGATGCAGCAGAGTTCCAGCAGGGCTTCGCCAAGCTTCGGTGGAGAGAGGGAGAGGTGTAACGGGGAGAGGGAGGCGCCAATGCAGCAGGGGTGCGGCTGCCCTCCCTCCCCCCCTTTATATAGGCCCCCTAGGGGGGCGCCGGCCCTGGAGATCCATCTCCAGGGGGGGCGGCGGCCAGGGGGGATGGCTTGCCCCCCAAGCCATGTGGGGCGCCCCCTGCCCTAGGGTTTCCAACCCTAGGCGCAGGGGGAGGCCCATGGGGGGGCGCACCAGCCCACTATGGGCTGGTTCCCTCCCCACTTCAGCCCACGGGGCCCTCCGGGATAGGTGGCCCCACCCGGTGGACCCCCGGGACCCATATGGTGGTCCCGGTACAATACCGGTGATCCCCAGATCATTCCCGATGGCCGAAACGACATTTCCTATATATAATTCTTTACCTCCGGACCACTCCGGAACCTCTCGTGATGTCCGGGATCTCATCCGGGACTCCGAACAACCTTCGGTTTGCTGCATACTAATATCTTTAACAACCCTAGCGTCACCGAACCTTAAGTGTGTAGACCCTACGGGTTCGGGAGACATGCAGACATGACCGAGACGATCTCCGGTCAATAACCAACAGCGGGATCTGGATATCCATGTTGGCTCCCACATGCTCCTCGATGATCTCATCGGATGAACCACGATGTCGAGGACTTAATCAATCACGTACTCAATTCCCTTTGTCCATCGGTACGATACTTGCCCGAGATTCGATCGTCGGTATACCGATACCTTGTTCAATCTCGTTACCGGCAAGTCTCTTTACTCGTTCCCGTAATACATCATCCCGTGAACAACACCTTGATCACATTGAGCTCATTATGATGATGTCTTACCGAGTGGGCCCAGAGATACCTCTCCGTCACACGGAGTGACAAATCTCAGTCTCGATTCATGCCAACCCAACAGATACTTTCGGAGATACCTGTAGTGCACCTTTATAGTCACCCAGTTACGTTGTGACGTTTGATACACCCAAAGTATTCCTACGATATCCGGGAGTTGCATAATCTCATGGTCTAAGGAATGATACTTGACATTCAGAAAAGCTCTAGCAAACGAACTACACGATCTTTGTGCTATGCTTAAGTTTGGGTCTTGTCCATCACATCATTCTCCTAATGATGTGATCCCGTTATCAATGACATCCCCATGTCCATAGTCAGGAAACCATGACCATCTATTGATCAACGAGCTAGTCAACTAGAGGCTTACTAGGGACACATTGTGGTCTATGTATTCACACATGTATTCTGATTTCCGAACACTACAATTATAGCATGAACAATAGACAATTATCATGAACAAGGAAATATAATAATCCATTTATTATTGCCTCTAGGGCATATTTCCAACAGTCTCCCACTTGCACTAGAGACAATAGTCTAGTTACATTGTGATGAATCGCACACCCATGGAATTTTGGTGTTGATCATGTTTTGCTCTAGGGAGAGGTTTAGTCAACGGATCCGCCACATTCAGGTCCGTATGTACTTTACAAATCTCTATGTCTCCATTTTGAACACTTTCACGAATGGAGTTGAAGCGACGCTTGATATGCCTGGTCTTCCTGTGAAACCTGGGCTCCTTAGCAAGGGCAATTGCTCCAGTGTTGTCACAGAAGAGAGTCATCGGGTCCGACGCATTGGGTATGACTCCTAGGTCGGTGATGAACTCCTTCACCCAGACTGCTTCTTGTGCTGCCTCCCAGGCTGCCATATACTCTGCTTCACATGTAGATCCCGCCACGACGCTTTGCTTGCAACTGCACCAGCTTACTGCCCCTCCATTCAAAATATACACGTATCCGGTTTGTGACTTGGAGTCATCCAGATCTGTGTCGAAGCTAGCGTCGACGTAACCCTTTACGACGAGCTCTTCGGCACCTCCATAAACGAGAAACATATCCTTAGTCCTTTTCAGGTACTTCAGGATGTTTTTGACCGCTGTCCAGTGTTCCTTGCCGGGATTACTTTGGTACCTACCTACCAAACTTACGGCAAGGTTTACATCGGGTCTGGTACACAGCATGGCATACATAATAGACCCTATAGCTGAGGCATAGGGGATGACACTCATCTCTTCTATATCTTTTGCCGTGGTCGGGCATTGAGCCGTGCTCAATCGCACACCTTGCAATACAGGCAAGAACCCCTTCTTGGACTGATCCATTTTGAACTTCTTCAAAATCTTGTCAAGGTACGTACTTTGTGAAAGACCGATGAGGCGTCTTGATCTATCCTTATAGATCTTGATGCCTAATATATAAGCAGCTTCTCCAAGGTCCTTCATTGAAAAACACTTGTTCAAATAGGCCTTTATGCTTTCCAAGAATTCTATATCATTTCCCATCAATAGTATGTCATCCACATATAATATGAGAAATGCTACGGAGCTCCCACTCACTTTCTTGTAAACGCAGGATTCTCCATAAGTCTGCATAAACCCAAACGCTTTAATCATCTCATCAAAGCGAATATTCCAACTCCGAGATGCTTGCACCAGCCCATAGATGGAGCGCTGGAGCTTGCATACTTTGTTAGCATTCTTAGGATCGACAAAACCTTCCGGCTGCATCATATACAATTCTTCCTTAAGGAAGCCATTAAGGAATGCCGTTTTGACGTCCATTTGCCATATGTCATAATCATAGTATGCGGCAATTGCTAACATGATTCAGACAGACTTCAGCTTCGCTACGGGAGAGAAAGTCTCATCGTAGTCAACCCCTTGAACTTGTCGATAACCCTTAGCGACAAGTCGAGCTTTATAGATGGTCACATTACCATCCGTGTCTGTCTTCCTTTTAAAGATCCATTTATTTTCTATGGCTCGCCGACCATCGGGCAAGTCATTCAAAGTCCACACTTTGTTTTCATACATGGATTCTATCTCGGATTTCATGGCTTCTAGCCATTTGTCGGAATCTGGGCCCGCCATTGCTTCTTCATAGTTCGAAGGTTCACCGTTGTCCAATAACATGATTTCCAGGACAGGGTTGCCATACCACTCTGGTGCGGAACGCGTCCTTGTGGACCTACGAAGTTCAGTAGGAGCTTGATCAGAAGTATCTTGATCATCATCATTAACCTCCTCTCTAATCGGTGCAGGCACCACAGGAACATTTTCCTGAGCTGCGCTACTCTGAAGAGGTAGCACTTCATCAAGCTCTACTTCCCACTTACTTCTTTCGCGAGAAACTCTTTCTCTAGAAAGGACCCGTTCTTGGCAACAAAGACCTTGCCTTCGGATCTGAGGTAGAAGGTATACCCAACTGTTTCCTTGGGGTATCCTATGAAGACGCATTTTTCCGATTTGGGTTCGAGTTTTTCAGGTTGAAGTTTCTTGACATAAACATCGCAACCCCAAACTTTCAGAAACGACAGCTTAGGTTTCTTCCCAAACCATAATTCATACGGTGTCGTCTCAACGGATTTTGACGGAGTCCTATTTAAAGTGAATGCGGCTGTCTCTAGAGCGTATCCCCAAAATGATAGTGGTAGATCTGTAAGAGACATCATAGACCGCACCATATCCAATAGAGTGCGATTACGACGTTTGGACACACCGTTACGCTGAGGTGTTCCAGGCGGCGTGAGTTGTGAAACGATTCCACATTTTCTTAAGTGTGTGCCAAATTCGTGACTTAAATATTCTCCCCCACGATCTGATCGTAAGAACTTGATTTTTCTGTCACGTTGATTCTCAACCTCACTCTGAAACTCCTTGAACTTTTCAAAGGTCTCAGACTTGTGTTTCATTAAGTAGACATACCCATGCCTACTCAAATCATCAGTGAAAGTGAGAACATAACGATAGCCTCCGCGAGCCTCAACGCTCATTGGACCACACACATGTATGATTTCCAACAAGTTGGTTGCTCGCTCCACTGTCCCTGAGAATGGAGTCTTGGTCATTTTGCCCATGAGGCATGGTTCGCATGTGTCAAATGATTCATAATCGAGAGACTCTAATAGTCCATCAGCATGGAGCTTCTTCATGCGCTTGACACCAATGTGACCAAGGCGGCAGTGCCACAAGTATGTGGGACTATCGTTATTAACTTTACATCTTTTGGTATTCACACTATGAATATGTGTAACATCACGTACGAGATTCATTAAGAATAAACCATTGACCATCGGAGCATGACCATAAAACATATCACTCATATAAATAGAACAACCATTATTCTCGGATTTAAATGAGTAGCCATCTCGCATTAAACGAGATCCAGATACAATGTTCATGCTCAAACTTGGTACTAAATAACAATTATTGAGGTTCAAAACTAATCCCGTAGGTAAATGTAGAGGTAGCGTGCCGACGGCGATCACATCGACCCTGGAACCATTCCCGACACGCATCGTCACCTCGTCCTTCGCCAGTCTCCGTTTATTCCGCAGCTCCTGTTTTGAGTTACAAATATGAGCAACGGCACCGGTATCAAATACACAGGAGCTACTACGAGCACTGGTAAGGTACACATCAATTACATGTATATCACATATACCTTTAGTGTTGCCGGCCTTCTTATCTGCTAAGTACTTGGGGCAATTCCGCTTCCAGTGACCAGTTCCCTTGCAATAAAAGCACTCAGTTTCAGGTTTGGGTCCATTCTTTGACTTCTTCCTGACAACTGATTTACCAGGCGCGGCAACCTCCTTGCCGTCCTTCTTGAAGTTCTTCTTACCCTTGCCTTTCTTGAACTTAGTGGTTTTATTCACCATCAACACTTGATGTTCCTTTTTGATCTCCACCTCTGCAGATTTCAGCATTGAATACAACTCGGGAATGGTCTTTTCCATCCCCTGCATATTGTAGTTTATCACGAAGCTCTTGTAGCTAGGTGGGAGCGACTGAAGGATTCTGTCAATGACCGCCTCATCCGGGAGATTAACTTCCAGCTGAGTCAAGCGGTGGTGTAACCCAGACATCTTGAGTATGTGTTCACTAACAGAGCTATTCTCCTCCATCTTACAGCTAAAGAACTTGTCGGAGACATCATATCTCTTGACCCGGGCATGAGCTTGGAAAATCAATTTCAGCTCCTCGAACATCTCATATGCTCCGTGTTGCTCAAAACGCTTTTGGAGCCCCGGTTCTAAGCTGTAAAGCATGCCGCACTGAACGAGGGAGTAATCATCAGCACGAGACTGATGGGCGTTCATAACGTCCTGGTTTGCTGGGAATGGTGCATCACCTAGCGGTGCTTCTAGGACATAATCTTTCTTGGCAGCTATGAGGATGATCCTCAGGTTCCGGACCCAATCCGCATAGTTGCTGCCATCATCTTTCAGCTTGGTTTTCTCTAGGAACGCGTTGAAGTTGAGGGTGACATTAGCGTGGGCCATTTGATCTACAAGACATATTGTAAAGATTTAGACTAAGTTCATGATAATTAAGTTCATCTAATCAAATTAATGAATGAACTCCCACTCAGATTTGACATCCCTCTAGTCATCTAAGTGATACATGATCCGAGTCAACTAGGCCGTGTCCGATCATCACGTGAGACGGACCAGTCATCATCGTGGATTTGTCACGGCAGATGTCCTTAGTGTCAGGACTTAGTCGCGAGGCCAACGCATCCATGTGGTAGCTTGAGAGGGGTTGAGTGGGACGAGAGACGCAGGGCGGATCAACACGCAAGACAAGGGTTTAGACAGCTTCGGGCCCCGGGAAACATCATCCGGTAAAAACCCTACATGCTGTTTGAGGCTAGGTCTCATTATCATCCCGAGGGAGACGCCGTAAACCGGCTCTTGTGTCTAGCCCTAGATATTATTGATTGCTTGTAGCTTGTAGCTTCTAACCTGTCCCTCTTTGGGGAGCCCTGGCCCTCCCTATATATGTTGAAGGGGCGGTTTACATGTGGAGTCCTATTAGGATTAGGGCTAGTCTATCTCTTAATACAAACCGGATACAAGTCCTGGTCCTAACTCCTTGTAAGGCAAATATTCCTTTCCTCTTAAACCGGTCCACAATAGTTGAACCGGCCTTCATGAACCGCCAGACGGGCCACCTGGTCTTGTCGCTCCTCTGACCCGTCCGTCGGGTTACCATTGAGTTACAACGTCCAAGCGGGTTGCTCGTAAACCGCCAAGGTGAGGGCAGGTCTTCAGGTAAACCGCCAAGTCCGGCCGGTTTAACTTCCGGCCGGTTTACACCGCGGGGTATATCCCCGACATTAGCCCCCAAGTTTAGCTTGGATTTATCCATGGTAAACTTATGCTGCAAATAAACACCAAAACAAATTTGACAGGTTGTGCTCCGGATTAAGAATTCTCATAAACCGGCATCTGATTATCCTTAGTCTTTGTCATTTCCTCCTTCTAGAAAATCCAGGTCAATAAGCCAGCGTCATACTCAATTTGCTGACATTGGTTTCTCACAGAAAAATATTGTGAAGAAATAATCCACTTGAGTCGGCTTCCAAAACGCCGGTTTAAGAAATATTGGTCTTGAAATATTCATCTGATATTCAGCCGGTTTGAAGATGATCCCGGTCTTGAAAACTTGTCGGTTTAACATTACCAAATGGCCGGGTTATAAAACTGATGACCCCGGACTATGATTGTTGCATACACCGGTTCATGATTGTTGCCAACATCGGTTTATGATTGGCGACGCCGGGTCAATCTGACTTGCTCAACAGAGAATTTGAAAATCTTTCTTCGATAATAATATAATACCTGTAGCCCCCAAGTGCCGGGTTGTCATGCTTGCAGCAACCTGGGACTTGTAATTGACTGATGCCCATAAAACTTCAACCAATGTAGCCCCCAAGGGCCGGGTCATTATGTAATAATCAGCAGGGACTTTGTAAATATAATCTTGTAAACTTTGAACAGCAATGTGTAGCCCCCAAGGGCCGGCTCAGTAAGATAATATTGAGCTGGGACTTTGATATATACTTCTATGAAAATAACATCATATGATGTAACCCCCCATCATGGGGCTTGAATCCACGTCCACAAGGTTAAGAGCTTTGTGCTTTACCAACTGAGCAGTAGACCCTTCAATATAATAGATAAAAAGCTTTGTACCTTTAGTAGTTGACAGGAGCAATTGGTAGCCCCCAAGGGCCAGCTCATTACGATGTGATGAGTTGGGTCTTCAATAAGATGAGCAAAAATGACCTTGCATATTTGATGTAATCTCAATTTTGAATAATGTAGCCCCCAAGTGCCGGGTTATAAGCCTGCAACAACTCGGGACTATTCCCTCAATCGTAGAAAATGATAACCATTGCGCTAAAGCGACTTTGAAAACCTTAATTATAATACTGGTTATTGATAACCATAATAAAAATCCAGCCATGATGGCTATTCAAGATAATATAATCTGGTATGAAAAACCTTATTCATCCAATATCATAATGAAAATTTAGCCAAGTTTGGCTATTTGAATAATATAATCCAATAACTTATAAGCGCATGATTCCAATGACGCAATCCAAACATATACTGGCGACTTATAGTCCAAAGCTAGTCCGGTTTAATAAACACTGGATAATTTCTCATCATATACTGGCAATTTTATCGTCTTTAAAGCCAGGCCGGTTTAACAAACACCGGATAAGTTATCATCATACTGGCGACTTATCGTCTTAAAGCCAGGCCGGTTTAACAAACACCGGATAAGTTATCATCATACTGGCGACTTATCGTCTTCAAGCCATGCCGGTTTAATAAACACCGGATAATTTATAACCATGCGTTATTCAACCTGTTTCTGCATACAACAAGTTTAAAGTGTCCTGGCGGTTTACCGCCGGACGGGTCATAATGCCCAACATTTAAGAATAATCAAATATGAAATATATCATACCTGTGATATGGTCGGTTTACCAACTTTCCATAGTAAGGGAATTTTGAGTAATGATAACTCCTTCCTTATTGCGCCGGTTTATGATAAAACCGTACCGGGCTGTGATAAACACCGGTTTAACAATATATAATACTGGTGACTTGTAGTCAAACCAGACCGGGCTGATAATCTCCGGATTATAACTTGATCATGTACTCACAACTTGTAGTTGAAAGCCGAGCCGGGTTGATAAACACCGGTTTACTCCATAATAAGATGGTAACAGAAAATTAAACCGGGCAGATAATCTCCGGTCTAAAAATGGACCGTGTTCCGCCAATTTAGCTGTTTGAACCGGTACAAAATACTGTCGGTTTAAAAAGTGCAAATAAAATAGCAACTTCTCAAGAAAGGCTATTAAAGCAAAAGCAATGGCAACAATTTTTTGCAAAAGAAGAGCTCTACTGAGCTTGGTCAGATGGAATTACCATGGTCAGACGCAACCAAGCCCCCCGAAGGCGTAGCAATGGTGCCAGTCAGCCAGGACCCCAAAATGACTCGTGGCGTTACGCCGGCCAAGTGGCATTGCATTGGTTCGGATTCGACCAAGCCCCCAAGTGGCTTAGTGGCCTAGGGCCGATCAAGTGGCATTGCATTGGTTCGGACACGACCAAGCCCCAAAATGACTTATTGGCTAAAAAGCCGATCAGAAGGCATTACCATCATCAAGACATGACCGAGCTCCCATAAGGTGTAACTACAGTTCAAGTCGATTAGGTCCCCAACTGACTTAGTGGCAAATGTGCCAGCCAGAAGGCATTACCGTCGTGAAGACATGACCAAGCTCCCAGGAGGTGTAGCTACGGTTCAAGTCGACTAGGTCCCCAACTGACTTTGTTGTTCTTCTGTGAAGCGACCTCAAGGGGTAAACCGGAGGTTGCCCTAAAGCGAATCCACTCCGTGTAACCACGCATCATATAAAGAATAGATACACCGCTTTACAAAGTGGGAGCTCCCATGTGATAGATAATATGTCAAGCCAATAAGGCCGGATACCCATGTTTGAACCGTGCATCATGGCAGCAGGTCCTCTTCGGTAATTTTTAACTTTTTTGCAAGAGGTAAATTCTTCTTGAACCGGGATCTTGAACCGGATATTGAAAGCTTCAAAGCTGTGGGAGACATCTTCCCCTTGAACCGGATTTTAAACCAGAATCTTCATTTTCAGCCAGAAATTTTCTGACGGCCTTTAAGCTCGAACTTGCGAGAAGTTAATTCCTTTTTGAACCGGACATTGTTAAACCGGATCTGAGCGCTTCAGAACTTTGCGGGAGAATAGATTTCTCTTGAACCGGATTATAAACCGGATATTTGAGAGCTTCAGTGATACTGACTTCCCTTCAGCCAGGTTTCAAACCGGAATCCTTTCTGATGATCCGAGATTTCTTCATTGAGTCGGGATTTTGTAACTGTCATATACTTTCTAAGCCGGAAATTTTCTGACGGCCTTTAAATTTTCATCAACATAACAGTAGCCTCCGAGATCGGGTTATCTTTCCCTCCATCGTCCTCGGTTTCTTAAACCGGCTGAAACTGGCAAGAATTGATGAATCATGTCATTGTAGCCCCCGAGTCTCAAAAGGTGACTCGAGGAGTTGGCTTGAGACTCTTCATATTTGACCGTGATATAAACCGGCATAACTTTGTATATCATTGGCGTTTGATAGCACGATGTGAATCCATAAAAGGTTGAGGTGACTGCGGCGGGTTGTAAGTGATCTCGTATGAACCGTGTCAGCAACTCGGCTAATGGTTCCTTCCAACTGGCTATTTGAAGTTAACCAAACTGTAGTGGTGGTGACTTGTGCGCCTGCCCATTCGGCCACCCAGTGCAGATGGCGGTTGATAGTATATGATAATTTGCTCCAGAGTTATTGGAAGAAAGCCGGGCTACCCAAGCCGTGACTTGCTCATACTCAATAAATAGCTCATGCAGACAGGTGCGGCCCGGTGTGTTGATGTAGACCAGGCCGCGAGAGACGGACAATAAACGACCACAACATCAGAGGCAACATATCCCGGTGCGGACAAGCAAATTGTCCTCCTTGTTGTAAACCGGCGCGGACGCGTGAACCGGCCGTGAGAGCGGACAATAAGTCAATCGCGTGTGTTGATGTAGTGGGGGTGGCAACCTGCGCATGATGAGCGCTAGTGCAAAAAATGATATTTGCTCATGCCTCTTTTGCAACACCTTTTTGTAAGGAATAACGGTCCTGTGGAAAAAAAATATCAAAGACCAGAGTAATTGTTCTCAAATGATTAATATGTGCTTATAAAATATATAGAAAGGATAACACCTGGTATTTTTTGTTGGACGGATGAGTTGGCCGCGGCGCAGTAAGCCGGGGCAAACGGGGGAGTCTGATTTTTTTTTCTTCGGATGACGGATAATCCATTCAACGCGACAGAGGCGGTTCAGTCAGACCGGCGACTCAATATATCCCCAGTGGCTCATCGCGCGGCGGGCGTGGCGCAAAGGTAGAGTAGCGACTCAAGAAACGGGCGTGCGCTTCGGCGGGTCGCAGCAATCTCGGGCATGGTTCCCATGAGTTGATGTAAACCGGGCCACAGGGGCCGTAATATAACACCTCATTAGTTATGAACAATTGTTCTGCATCAAAAAGTATCGCAAGACAAAGAAATTGTTCATACAAAAATGAATATGTGCTGAAATAAACCGGATGGATATCACCTGGTCGTTTTGACTTGCGGCAACTTTGACCGGCCAGCCGCGACTTGGGCTGCAGCGAGATCGCTCCGGCGAAGTAGAGCAGGAGCTGACTTGGAGCTAGGCACTGTCTTTGATCCACTGCTGCCCGTGATCCGCTCGTCGCCAGTGCAAGGACCGGCCGCTGAGGATGTGGCCGGTTTAATGTTTCTCTTTTTTTTGACGTGAACTAGCACGTTTGGCAAACTCACGTGAGGGATCCTTGGTGCATACATCTTTGTTCTTCCCATAAAGAAGTAAGCAGTAGTACTAGCTTTTGATTCTTGCGTAAACATTGGTGCTTGGTCCGTCACATGGGGGCGGGGCTGTAGCTTCTCAGATGTGACATCGCTACTGTTGCAAGATTCGCTGGATGGCTTTGAGCGCGCGCGTACAGAGATAACTTGTCAGCTGGGCACAGCGGAAACTTTGTGTCAACCTCGGCGGACTGCCCGTATAGGAATCGATCTCCATCGCAGCTTATGCGTTGAACCGGCAACAAAGAACTTGTCGGTCTCGGCGACTCACGGCGCATACCCCCAAACCGTCACGCAACCCTTGTTTCCTTTTATGATTTAGTGGTACGGGCCAAGTCAGAATCTGACAAAGTTGGTTCCTTGTCACCGTCAATTTGGACACTGGCCGTTGACGCCTCGTCGCTGTCCTTTGTTTTCTTTTCCTTCCAACCTTGGTTTAGGGTCGAACCAATCTCATACTTGTTGTAATTACCGCTGATCAGGACAGCTTGGTTTCGTCGGATTGCTCCTGTGTATCTGCCCCTGGACTGACAATATGCTAAAGATGCGTCCGGCGACGCACAAGTCGAAACCCTAATTTTCTCTCGTCTCAAACTTGTATATGTCGCTGCTGAAAAACTTTTCCAATCTTTGACTAACGAACTTCATAGTTGATGTGAATTCTTCCACACCGGCTCTTTGCTGATCCGGCAGGTCGTAGCTTCTCGAACCCTAAAAAGATCCCTTCAAGAACTCAACACCACCGTGCGCGAGCCCCACGGTGGGCGCCAACTGTCGTGGATTTGTTACGGCAGATGTCCTTAGTGTCAGGACTTAGTCGCGAGGCCAACGCATCCATGTGGTAGCTTGAGAGGGGTTGAGTGGGACGAGAGACGCAGGGCGGATCAACACGCAAGACAAGGGTTTAGACAGCTTCGGGCCCCGGGAAACATCATCCGGTAAAAACCCTACATGCTGTTTGAGGCTAGGTCTCATTATCATCCCGAGGGAGACGCCGTAAACCGGCTCTTGTGTCTAGCCCTAGAGATTATTGATTGCTTGTAGCTTGTAGCTTCTAACCTATCCCTCTTTGGGGAGCCCTGCCCCTCCTTATATATGTTGAAGGGGCGGTTTACATGTGGAGTCCTATTAGGATTAGGGCTAGTCTATCTCTTAATACAAACCGGATACAAGTCCTGGTCCTAACTCCTTGTAAGGCAAATATTCCTTTCCTCTTAAACCGGTCCACAATAGTTGAACCGGCCTTCATGAACCGCCAGACGGGCCACCTGGTCTTGTCGCTCCTCTGACCCGTCCGTCGGGTTACCATTGAGTTACAACGTCCAAGCGGGTTGCTCGTAAACCGCCAAGGTCAGGGCAGGTCTTCAGGTAAACCGCCAAGTCCGGCCGGTTTAACTTCCGGCCGGTTTACACCGCGGGGTATATCCCCGACAAGTCATCTAAGTGATACATGATCCGAGTCAACTAGGCCGTGTCCGATCATCACGTGAGACGGACCAGTCATCATCGGTGAACATCTCCATGTTGATCGTATCTTCTATACGACTCATGTTCGACCTTTCGGTCCTCCGTGTTCCGAGGCCATGTCTGTACATGCTAGGCTCGTCAATCCAACCTAAATGTATTGCGTGTGTAAATCTGGCTTACACCCGTTGTATGCGAACGTAAGGACCTATCACACCCGATCATCACGTGGTGCTTCGGAACGACGAACCTTAGCAACGGTGCACAGTTAGGGAGAACACATTTTTGATATTTTCATGAGGGATCATCTTATTTATGCTACCGTCGTTCTAAGCAAATAAGATGTAAAACATGATAAACATCACATGCAATCAAATAGTGACATGATATGGCCAACATCATTTCGCTCCTTTGATCTCCATCTTCGGGGCGCCATGTTCATCGTCGTCACCGGCATGACACCATGATCTCCATCATCGTGTCTTCGTGAAGTTGTCACGTCAACTATTACTTCTACTACTATGGCTAACGCTTTAGCAATAAAGTAAAATAATTACATGACGATTTAAGTTGACACGCAGGTCATAAATAAATAAAGACAACTCCTATGGCTCCTGGCGGTTGTCATACTCATCGACATGCAAGTCGTGATTCCTATTACAATAACAAGATCATCTCATACATCACATGATTCATCACAACTTCTGGCCATATCACATCACAAAGCACTTGCTGCAAAAACAAGTTAGACGTCCTCTAATTGTTGTTGCAAGTTTTTACGTGGCTGTTATAGGTTGCTAGCAAGAACGTTTCTTACCTATGTTAAAACCACAACGTGAATTGTCAATCTCTATTTACCCTTCATAAGGACCCTGTTCATCGAATCCGATCCAACTAAAGTGGGAGAGACAGACACCCGCCAGCCACCTTATGCAACTAGTGCATGTCAGTCGGTGGAACCGGTCTCACGTAACCGTACGTGTAAGGTTGGTCTGGGCCGCTTCATCCCACAATACCGCTGAACCAAGATAGGACTAGTAACGGTAAGAAGAATTGACAATTCGACGCCCACAACTACTTTGTGTTCTACTCGTGCATAGAATCTACGCATAGACCTAGCTCATGATGCCACTGTTGGGGATCGTAGCAGAAATTAAAATTTTCCTACGCATCACCAAGATCTATCCATGGAGTATTCTAGCAACGAGGGGATAGGAGAGCATCTACATACCACTCGTAGATCGCAGCGGAAGCGTTCAAGAAGAACGTGGATGATGGAGTCGTACTCGTCGTGATCCAAATCACCGATGACCAGCGCCGAAAGGACGGCACCTCCGCGTTCAACACACGTACGGGACGATCGATGTCTCCTCCTTCTTGATCCAGCAAGGGGGAAGGAGAGGTTGATGAAGATCCAGCAGCACGACGGCGTGGTGGTGGATGCAGCAGAGTTCCAGCAGGGCTTCGCCAAGCTTCGGTCGAGAGAGGGGAGAAGTGTAACGGGGAGAGGGAGGCGCCAATGCAGCAGGGGTGCGGCTGCCCTCCCTCCCCCCCCCCCTTTGTATAGGCCCCCTAGGGGGGCGCCGGCCCTAGAGATCCATCTCCAGGGGGGGGCGGCGGCCAGGGGGGATGGCTTGCCCCCCAAGCCATGTGGGGCGCCCCCTGCCCTAGGGTTTCCAACCCTAGGCGCAGGGGGGAGGCCCATGGGGGGCGCACCAGCCCACTATGGGCTCGTTCCCTCCCCACTTCAGCCCACGGGGCCCTCCGGGATAGGTGTCCCCACCCGGTGGACCCCCGGGACCCATCTGGTGGTCCCGGTACAATACCGGTGACCCCCAGATCATTCCCGATGGCCGAAACGACACTTCCTATATATAATTCTTTACCTCCGGACCACTCCGAAACCTCTCGTGACGTCCGGGATCTCATCTGGGACTCCGAACAACCTTCGGTTTGCTGCATACTAATATCTTTAACAACCCTAGCGTCACCGAACCTTAAGTGTGTAGACCCTACGGGTTCGGGAGACATGCAGACATGACCGAGACGATCTCCGGTCAATAACCAACAGCGGGATCTGGATATCCATGTTGGCTCCCACATGCTCCTCGATGATCTCATCGGATGAACCACGATGTCGAGGACTTAATCAATCCCGTACTCAATTCCCTTTGTCCATCGGTACGATACTTGCCCGAGATTCGATCGTCGGTATACCGATACCTTGTTCAATCTCGTTACCGGCAAGTCTCTTTACTCGTTCCCGTAATACATCATCCCGTGAACAACACCTTGATCACATTGAGCTCATTATGATGATGTCTTACCGAGTGGGCCCAGAGATACCTCTCCGTCACACGGAGTGACAAATCCCAGTCTCGATTCATGCCAACCCAACAGATACTTTCGGAGATACCTGTAGTGCACCTTTATAGTCACCCAGTTACGTTGTGACGTTTGATACACCCAAAGTATTCCTACGATATCCGGGAGTTGCATAATCTCATGGTCTAAGGAATGATACTTGACATTCAGAAAAGCTCTAGCAAACGAACTACACGATCTTTGTGCTATGCTTAAGTTTGGGTCTTGTCCATCACATCATTCTCCTAATGATGTGATCCCGTTATCAATGACATCCCCATGTCCATAGTCAGGAAACCATGACCATCTATGGATCAACGAGCTAGTCAACTAGAGGCTTACTAGGGACACATTGTGGTTTATGTATTCACACATGTATTATGATTTCCGAACAATACAATTATAGCATGAACAATAGACAATTATCATGAACAAGGAAATATAATAATCCATTTATTATTGCCTCTAGGGCATATTTCCAACACGTACCTCGCGTGCCAACGCCACGCTTCGTCGGTGGTGGTGCGCACGGCCAAGCACACCGGCCGGGCCAGCTGCATGTCGTAGGGGTAGAGCCGGTTGCGAGCTCTCGTGGCGCGCGCGAACACCTATCCGCGGCGATCGCTGAGAGTGAACACACCACCGGTGATCACTGACTTGCAGCCGCTCTTGTCGAGCTGCCCGACTCTGACGATGCTGCTCCGGAGGCGCGGGATGAAGTAGACTCCTGTGAGCACGCGGTGCCCACCGTTGCAGTCGGTGAAGAGCATGGACCCACGATCGCAGATTGCCACGACCGAGCCGTCCCCAAACTTCACGGTGCCGCCGACGCGGCGGTCAAGCTCGTTGAAGCATGTCGCGCTGCCCGACATGTGGTTTGAGGCGCCCGTGTCAAGGTACCACTTGGAATCGTACTCCTCCTCCGTGCGTCCGAGGTGGACCTCGGCGTGCTCCTCGACGAGGTCGACGTAGTCGTCGGAGATGTCGCCGGCGTCGGTGATCGTGCACACCTGCGCCATGAGGAAGGTTGGGTCCTCGTCGTCGGCCACCTCGGCATGTGCGAGGTTTGCCTGATTTGCCTCCTCCCTCTTCTTTTTGAGGCAGTCCCGAGCCCAGTGCCCGGGGATACCGCAGTATCTACACTTGTCGTCATCGGCCTTTCCGTTGCCGCGCCCGCCGCGGCCGCGTCAACGGCCTCTACCGCGCCGACCGCCGCCTCGCGGCGAGTTGCTGCTTGAGCCGCCCCGCCCCTTGAGACGTGCAGCCCACTCCTCCTCCGTCAACAGGAGCCGGCCGACGCCGGCCTCGGCCTGCTCGAGATCGTATCTCTCCTCGGCGGCCTTGAGCCGCCCGGTGAGCTCCTCCACCGATAAATTGTCCAGATCGACGAGAGTTTCAATGGAGAGTGTGATCTGAGAGTACCTCTTGGGGACGACGGAGAGAAATTTTCGCACAACCCGCTTCTCGGGCACAACTTCTCCGAGCTGTCCCATCTGAGCCACCATGTTTGAGATCCTCATGGCAAAATCATTAACGGTCTCGCCGTCGGTGAAGCGGATGTTGCTGTACTGCTTGGAGATGGTCGCGAGCTTGGCCTCGCGGACGCGCGCCACGCCGAGGCGCATCGTCTTGATTGTGTCCCACGCCTCCTTCGCCGTGGCCTTGCCAGCGAGTGTAGGCGCCATCTCCGGTGGCACCCCGCGCAAGATTGCCTCGAGCGCCAGCCGATCGTCGCTGCGCTCCGCCGTGCCCGTCTGCACGGCGTCCCAGAGAAAGCGGCCCTCCATCATGACCTGCATAAGGACGGCCCAGTCGGTGTAGTTGGTTCGGGTTAGCTGCGGCCACGCCGCACTGCAGATGTCGCGC
This sequence comes from Aegilops umbellulata, assembly GCA_032464435.1. NCBI lineage: Eukaryota > Viridiplantae > Streptophyta > Magnoliopsida > Poales > Poaceae > Aegilops > Aegilops umbellulata. The sequence goes on from CP136059.1 coordinate 424,606,039, forward strand.
GCCATCCGCGCCGTGGGTCTCTCAGCCACAGCAAGCTCGTTGCCGTCGGAGACCCATGCCCGTGGAGTGGCCGGCGACTTGCTACCACTGGAATCGTCAGGGCCTGCCATTCCCAAGGTCAGAAACCGGCTCTGATACCAATTGTCGGAGTTGAGACGTCGAACCAGCTAGACCGAGGTGGAAGACGAGGTTTTGCCTGCGCAAACTTGCCGCAGTTTTCTGATCTCATTCACTCTGTATTTATTCAGTACAATGAAACAAATGGGGCTCGTGGCCTCCAGACTTTGCGCCACTACGATCCACATTGTTCGTGCCATACCACGAACGAATAGTAGGGCGCAGGACTCGGTCTAAGTTGTTGGAACCTCGAGCTAATCTCGCTACTGACGAAACTGAAGAAGGAAAAATGCAGCTGACGCTAACTGAACTAACTGAACTTGCAAGGTTTATTCTAACATGATGCAGCTCAAAGTCGATGAAACACATAGTGTCAAACACCATGCTGTTCCGAGACTTCCATATGAATCACAAGATCGCTCCGACCACTCAGCCATGAAGTGCAACATCCCATGAACGGTGGCACGAGGAGAAGGCACTCTAGGCATCTTTGAGGTGTTCAAAGTGCGGCAAGCGACTGCAGCCATACATCGATCCAGGAGGCGTGGGCATTCAAAGAACAGGTCTTCCAGACGAGACACGTAATTTTGTTTTGTCAGATCGAAGGCCCCATTCATGGCTTGAACATGATGCTCTATTCAAAGGAAAATAATATGACAAGCAAGGTTGAGCACAAACTCTTCGAGTACTATAAAGCATCCATGAGAATGCAATTACCCCCTATTAGGATAATTTTATCAGATCGATGATAGATAGCATTGCTCATGCATTGCAGTACACTGCACTCGGATGATTTTGTCGACGAAAAATTGGAAGCTCCATGATTTGTCAAGAGGATTTGTGCAAAAAAATTATGTACGTATTAAAGTTTTGCATCTCAATTTTAGTACTTGTGTTGGACGGGAGGAAGCTTAAAATTCGCTTTGAAGACGGAACTTGTCAATATAGAAAAGTAACACATAGACAGAATCAAATCTGGTTTGAGAAGCCGATTGTACCTTCTTCCCGGTTGCCCAATATAGATGACTAATGTTGACGATGTGATTCACATGCCTTGTTTTTAAAGAACACATGTGCAACACAACATTGCAAAGAGAATCTCATGGAGGAGGGAGAATAAGACATATTTGTGGAGTTGAAGGAGCACATGAAAGTAGATATGTTAGTGACACTAGTAGAAAAGGGGGCAAAGGTCCAGGCCGGGTCAGCCCATTAGTCCCGGTTTAGTCCAGAACCGGGACCAATGGGGGCATTGGACCCGGTTCGTGAGCTCAGGGGGCCGGCCGGGCCACGTGGGCCATTGGTCCCGATTTGTCTGGACCTTTGGTCCCGGTTGATGGGACAAACCGGGACCAATGGGCCTCGCTCCTGGCCCACCATCATTGGTCCCGGTTGGTGGCATGAACCGGGACCAAAGGCTGCCCTTTAGTCCCGGTTCATGGAACCAACCGGGACCAATGGTGGTGCCTATATATACCCCCTCGCGCAAGAGCAGAGCACACTGCTCTGTTTTTTCTGTCCGAGGGGGAGAGGGCTTGGTGGTGCTCTAGCTCACCTCCTATGCACACAAGGTGTTCGATGGAATGCCCGAGCCACACTACTTAAACTTTCTCCTCTCCAAGCTCGACCTCCAAGCTCCATTTTCCTCAATATTTGTCTAGGTTTAGCGGTTCGTCACGCCCCGTCCCCGTCTTCACCGCCGTTGATCACCCGCGCCGAGCTCATCGCCGGCACCACCGTGGTGAGCCTCTTATTCTTATCTTCTTTCTGAAAGGAAAAAATATTCTTACTTGTATGTTTACATAGATACTTGTATTATTTTCTTACTTTTATTATTGCATCTTATATAGTGCGATGGTTTTGGTATGCGCCCCCATCGGCCCTCGTCCTGTCTATGATTCGGATGTGGTATATATATTATTTTTATAACTATTGGTTCATTTATTGTTTATGAAAATTATGCTGACCAACGTGACATAGATTTTATTTATATAGAATGTATGTGAACCGGAAATTCTAACCGACCCTATTGTCGAGAGGTTAAATTTAGTTGAAGAAGAAAACAATTTCTTAAAGGAAAAAATAAAAAAATTGAGGAGGAGAAGATGATATTGGAGTTGCATGTTGCGGATGTCGTCGATGATCACAAGATCAAGATGGATGCAATGCGCTTGAAGATTAGAAAGATTAGAAAATATGCCATTCATACCGAGGCTTGGTATCATTATGCCGTTGGATCAATTGTTACTTTGGTTGCGATTATGATCGCATTTGTTTTCGCATTGAAATGTTTTACATAGTTTCAATTTATGGTTTAATTAATTAGATGCTCTGGAGAGCTATATGTTGTTAGATGAGATCTATGTATGTACTTTGGTTTTAATGTGATGATGAACTTCTATTAATTTGGACACTTAATTATATATAACTAGATGATACCGATCTCTTAGTCATAAGCACATGATTACATATAAATCCAATAACTTTGTTTGCATAGTAGATATATGATCTTATGACCAAAAAAATGCTATGGATAATCATGAAGATTGAAAAATGTGAATTATGCATTCAGGTATGACATAAGTAATCTCATGTCCTTTTCTAAAAAAAGTAATCTCGTGTGACTTACATAAATATTAGTAAATGTAAGCGCACTAAGAACAGGGATATTCTGGATGGGAACGCTATGAGTGGAAATGTACAAATTTTAATGTTGAGATATTATGGGTACTTAAGATCAGCAAAGAATGAATGTTAATGTAGACATCAAAAGGAAGTCAATCTTCATCTCTGTATACTTCAGGTCTGCAAAGAATGTAAACTAAACACTAATATTGGCCATTGTAGTAGCTTGCTATGCTTCATAGTGACCATAACAATGTCAACAATAAGCACAAAATAAATCATGCCAACGAAGCAAAAGTGTACAAATTCATTTCCTCTTTTTCCCGAAGCAAGTTCTAATTCCTTGTCTTGAAAGTCTGGGCTGTATAGGGCATGAGAATTTATACATAAATAAGCACCAAGATACAAATTATCAAATCGCAGCTGGAACTTGTTTGCCACAAATATATTAAACTTGAAAATTTATAAGCTACATTAAGCAAATGAAAATAATAATGACAATTTATATGGTTTGGGATCTCAAACATGAAGCCCATCGTAAAGGATTTATATTGAACCATCTTCAGTCCTCTAGAAACAAATTTCTAGTGATCATAGTCCTTAACATATTGAATCTTTGGTACTCTAGATTAAGACCTGGACAATAGGCATATTCTGAATTTGTATTTCAGATAATGAAAAATGGGCACAAATAAAATGGAGTCGGGCAATCAGATAGTATACAAAAATTACGCAATTTCTGCTGATTTGAGCTGTGACGCTTAACTTCCCATATATCTTGATCATCGTGTTCATGATCCTTTATTGGTGTACCAAAGGAAGTTTACCCCAACAATATAGTAGGGTAACATGATACTAACTGATGTTCAAAGGAGCCATATCTATTTATGTGTGATGAAAAAGTATTTACCGAGAATAGCATCATGTCTTGATTTGTAAAATAGATACTTGAGCAGAAGGACATGTAGATCAACGACCCAGCAAAGCTTAGTGAACAGAGAGTCGGAGATGAGCAGCAACTGCAAGAAAATATAAAATCGAAGCATGGTAACTTAAACTAAGAATACAATATAAAATAGACAACCTGTATTGTTGATGATATGTCAAATATATCTACCTTGCTCGAGAAAGCAACAAAATGATTTATGTCATCTCGTACATTCACTTGTACTTTGTTTCAACATCCGAAAACCGCTTTCAATATCTTCTGCATACTGCAAGGCAATATAAAAAAGGTCAAATGCTAGACAATGTGAACTCGATTGTTATGATTTATATTAAACCTTCTTTGGTCCTCTTAAAACAAACGTCTCATGATCGTAGTCCTGAACATATTGAATCTTTCCGGATAACTGAATATTGCATTTCATACTTTATTCTTCTCAATTCCTAAGAAGTGCACAAATGACAGTACATGGTCCAGCAATGATAACAGATCCACACCTTTGAAGAAAATCAAGGAAAATGACCCTTCCGTATCATTACCAAACCCCATTGAAAACAGAAGCCTACAGTATATACCTTTGGAAAAAAAAATCCCACAGGACCATGTCTATATATTGCATCTATATACAAAAGTTAACGTCAGATCAACTTGTAGCCTAATAGTCCTACAGCTTACCTCAAAAGGATGGATGCGTAGGGGCAGTTACAGCAATCGATCCACCTCCTTTCCTAGGTACTCCTCCACAAAGGCTGGATAGCAGGGATTGGAAACGCAGAAAACTCCTGAACGCAATGCGTTGTCAGCAGATTTGGTCCGAAGAGACCTCTACCGGCCGGCAGAGCACCCACGGGAGAGGCATCCACCTGAACAGCTCGGCGGAAGAGCGGACGCACAGTTCACAGCCGGGTCGCCCGGGCGCATCTCGCGGAGTGGCTCGCCGAGGCCACATGTGGCAGCGTCGATGGGGGCCGGGGTACTGTCGATGGGGTCTGGGCGACGTCACCGAGATTGCGTGGTCGACTCCCCGGGGTCGGAGTGGATGGGGAGCGGAGCACCGCGACGGGGCTACTGCATCGCTCGCCGGGGGTGGCTCGCTAATCTCGCATGGCAGCATCGCTGCGTTCACCGGAGCAGTCTCAATCGAGGAGGGTCGGCATAATGGATGGAGGCTGGTGGTGGATTTGTAAGATTTGGGTGACTCGTCGGTTGCTAAACAATAATTGTGAAGCCGGAAGGTCAAACGAACAGAGAACTTACCTGAGTGGAACTTGGCTTAACTTTAAAGTTTTAATTGTCTACGTAGTGTAGTGCTGATGTGGCGGCAGCTCATGGTCGGGCCCTCCTGTAAGCCAGTAACCGAATGCTGATGTGGAAGGGCTGCTGAGGTGGATAGCTTGCATGCGAAGAGAAATAAGATAGTGGGGATCAACTATTTAGGTATTATAGATGCATGCAGATGAACCGGCAATGGATGTACGGTGACAGACATACCTCCGAGTACATTAAGGGCGTGCATGAGTTTCTCGATGCGGCTGAGGCAAACAAGCAGAATGGTTTTATGTGTTGTCCATGCACTATATGTGGGAATACGATGTCTTGCTCTAACCGGAAAGTCCTTCACACCCACCTGCTTTACAAGGGTTTCATGCCACACTATAATGTTTGTACGAGGCACGGAGAAATAGGTGTTATGATGGAAGACGGCGAAGAAGAAGAGTACGATGACAACTATGTGGCCCCTGAATACGGTGATGCTGCAACGGGGGGAGCTGGTGAAGATAAAGAGGAACCAGACGATGTGCCCAATGATGCTGCGACGGGTGAAGCTGCTGAAGATCAAGAGGAACCAGACGCTGTGCCCGATGATGATGATCTCCTCTATTCCTTTCTTCTTCTCCTCTTTTTATTTCTTCTTCGTTTTCTTATGTTTTATCGGGTCTGTCGTCGTCCATAACCCCTCCCGATAACTTCAACACGAGGGGGGGGGTCGATATACCCCCTCCCGATAACTTCAACACGAGGGGGGCGGAGGGGTCGATATACCCCCTCCTGATAACTTTAACACGAGGGGGGGTCGATATATATACCACCTCCCGATAATTTCAACACGTGGGGGGGATCGATATAACCCCTCCCCGATATATTATTTTCCCATGTACGTATGTCGTCGTTGTCGATATAAACCCCTCCCGATAACTTCAACACGTGGGGGGGGGGGTTGTCGATATACCCCCTCCCGATAACTTCAACACATGGGGGGGTCGATATACCCCCTCCCCGATAATATTATTTTCCCATGTACGTATGTCGTCGTTGTCGATATACCCCCTCCCGATAGCTTCAACACGTGGGGGGGGGTCGATATACCCCCTCTCCAATAACATTATTTTCCCGTCTATGTATGTTGTCGTTGTCGATATTACCCCCTCCTTGAAGCATTCTTGAGGCCACCCCAAACCCTTGAAGCGTTATCGAGGCCACCCGAAACCCTAGAGAAGCAGCGTCCAGGCCACTAATTAATATGATTCCTTACTGTGATTAGCTAGCTAGTTCTACGTTTGCCATTAATATATCCATCTGTCATGTTTGAATAATAATTGCCATGTTGTAAATATTTGTAGAAACTATGGACACCGCCCGAGACGAAGCAAAAGAAGTGTTGTTGAGGGACATAATCGCACAAGGAAGTGATGTCGTCTGCTCGTTGTGGCTCAACGACACCGATGGTATGGAAGGAGAGGGTGAAGAAGCTGGCTCCGGTGACCTAATGCCGGTGCAAGAAGGAGAACATGAGGATGGCTCCGGTGACCCAATGCCGGTGCAAGAAGGAGACCGTGATGACGGCTCCGGTGACCGAACCGAGTCCGGCCATGTATATATATTAGTTAAGCCTGTGCTGACTAGCTAATTGATGCATTCATTGTTTTGGTATGTACACATATTAATTAAGTCTTTGTTCTTTTTCTAGCCCTCCGGATCGAGCACAACTTCGGTAAAGAGACGAGGCCCGAAGAAAAAGTTGAGCTCGGATGAAAGTTTTCATATCATAGCAATCGCGCCCGACGGTCAACCGATTGAACTCATCTGAACAAAGAACGCATTTGTTGCTCAGTGCGGGGTTCTGGTTAGGGACAAGATCCCGACCAGCATCCAGCAATGGTTAAAGCCGGCTACAGAAGACCCTGAGGTGTCTTATGTCAATGATATGCAGAAAAATGATATTTGACTGAGCTGAAGTCAAATTTCACCCTACCGCCAGAGGATGATCCGGAGAAGCCAGTTAAAAAGGAATTAATCAAGTCTTTTGTTCTTAAGAGGATGGCAGACCTATTCAGGAGGTGGAAGAAAGAGCTAAATAGGTTTGTCGATAAAAAAGAGACACCAGAATTCAAGGGCAGATATGAGAAGACCAGAGATCACTGGCCCGCATTTGTGGCCCACAAGACATCAGAAAAGAGTAAGAAGATGTCGGCGACAAACAAGAAAAATGCTGCGAAGAAGAAGCTTCACCGTCGCACGGGGTCAGGTGACTACCTCGTAGCCCGGCCTAAGTGGGCTAAGGCTGAGAATGATCTGGTTGAAAAAGGGATCGAACCAGAGACAATGAACTGGCCAGACCGTTGCCGTACTTGGTTCTTCGGGGCTGGCGGAACCTTGGACCCTGTAACAGGGAAGTGCATTTGGACGGACGATCAATTGGAAATACCAGTCACGAGGATTCAGCACTATATCGATGCAGCGCAGCAAGGGACGTTCATTCCAGACAGAGAGAACGACGACCTCACAATGGCCCTCGGGAATCCTGAGCACCCTGGACGGACACGAGGCACGCCAGGCTCCATTCCGTGGAAGGCTGGGTTTCCGGACGCAGGCGGTTACAAATGCCAGGAGAGGAGGAAAAAAGTGCAGCAGACCAAACTGCAGGCGCTTAAAGCAAGGGTACAAGGGATGGAGGAACGAGAAGCAAATCGCAGCAAACGAACTGCCGAAGCTTCCCCCGAAGCTACCCCACCATCTCAGCGGAGAAGCAGCGTGGCTTCCACCGAGCTGCTTCAGCCGGAGCATGTCTTGACGGCTCCTGCCAGCTATCTCGTGGATGCTATCACGGAGTCTCAAAATTGCCACCTTATGACGCAATGGATTAATATGAAGGTCAAGGCGGCTGTTGGCTCTGTTTATCCTACTGAACCCGGCGCAACTTTTCACTGCCAGCCGATTCCAGAAGGATATGCTAGGGTGATGGTGGATGAAATAACAGAGGGATTTGAGGACCTTCCGCTTGACCACCCTACCGGTGAAGGGGAGACTCGGCTGGGTTCTGCTCTGAAGACTCCATGCCTATGGCGGAAGGGCTCATCAACCTTCCGAACTGGACGCCTCCTCCTCCTCCTCCTCCTCCGGCGAGTCAGGGCACTCCGCCTCCTCCTCCGGCGAGTAACGATCAGGGCACTCGGCCGGCTCCTTCTCCGGCGCGTCGCGGCACTCCGCCTCCTTCTCCGCCTGCGCCGGCGCGCCCGAGCAGCCAGCCTTCTCCTTCTCCGCCTCGTCAGCAAGGGTGGAAGAGACCCGCCGCCGCTCTGGCTGCTCCGGTGCGTCGTAGTCCTTCTGTAGGATCGGAAGTATGTCTAGAGGGGGGGTGATTAGACTACTTGACCAAATAAAAACTTAACCTTTTCCCAATTTTAGTTCTTGGCAGATTTTAGCAACTTTAGGACAAGTCAAGCCATTATCACACAATTCAAGCAAGCATGCAAAGAGTATATAAGAAGCAGAAAGTAAAGCATGCAACTTGCAAGAATGTAAAGGGAAGGGTTTGGAGAATTCAAATGCAATTGGAGACACGGATGTTTTTCCCGTGGTTCGGATAGGTGGTGCTATCCTACATCCACGTTGATGGAGACTTCAACCCACGAAGGGTAACGGTTGCGCGAGTCCACGGAGGGCTCCACCCACGAAGGGTCCACGAAGAAGCAACCTTGTCTATCCCACCATGGCCATCGCCCACGAAGGACTTGCCTCACTAGCGGTAGATCTTCACGAAGTAGGCGATCTCCTTGCCCTTACAAACTCCTTGGTTCAACTCCACAATCTTGTCGGAGGCTCCCAAGTGACACCTAGCCAATCTAGGAGACACCACTCTCCAAGAAGTAACAAATGGTGTGTTGATGATGAACTCCTTGCTCTTGTGCTTCAAATGATAGTCTCCCCAACACTCAACTCTCTCTCACAGGATTTGGATTTGGTGGAAAGAAGATTTGAGTGGAAAGCAACTTGGGGAAGGCTAGAGATCAAGATTCATATGGTAGGAATGGAATATCTTGGCCTCAACACAAGGGTAGGTGGTTCTCTCTCAGAACATATGAGTTGGAAGTGTAGATGTGTTCTGATGGCTCTCTCCACGAATGAAGAGGAGGTGGAGGGGTATATATAGCCTCCACACAAACTCCAACCGTTACACACAATTTACCAATCTCGGTGGGACCGAATCAACAAACTCGGTCGGACCGAAATAGTAAACCTAGTGACCGTTAGAGATTTTCGGTGGGACTGACATGCAACTCGATAGGACCGATATGGTTAGGGTTAGGGCATAACGTAATCTCGGTGAGACCGATTACACAAACTCGGTGAGACCGATTTGGTAATTAGCTAACCAGAGAGTTGGTCAGGTAAACTTGGTGGGACCGATTTGCTCTTTCGGTGAGACCGAAAAGTTACCAAAGGGAAACAGAGAGTTTACATTGCAATCTCGGTGGGACCGATCCGCTCTTTCGGTGAGACCGAGAAGTTACGAAAAGGAAACAGAGAAATTGCAATCCCATCTCGGTGAGACCGAGATCCCTATCGGTAGAACCGATTTGCTAGGGTTTGGCAGTGGCTTATGACAAGTGAAACTTGGTGGCGCCGGATAGAAAGAATCGGTAGGACCGAGTTTGAATTTGGGTTTAGGTCATATGTGGATATGGGAAAGTAGCTAAGGATTTTGGAGCATATCATTAAGCACATGAAGCAAAAGGCTCATTAAGCAACACCTCATCCCTCCTTGATAGTATTGGCTTTTCCTATGGACTCAATGTGATCTTGGATCACTAAAATGTAAAATGAAGAGTCTTGAGCTTTTGAGCTTGAGCCAATCCTTTGTCCTTAGCATTTTGAGGGTTCCACTTTCACCATCCATGCCATGCCAATCATTGAGCTTTCCTGAAATAATTGTCTTGGAATAGCATTAGCTCAATGAGCTATATGTTGTTATGAATTACCAAAACCACCTAGGGATAGTTGCACTTTCAATCTCCCCCTTTTTGGTAACTGATGACAACATATAGATCAAAGCTTCGACAAATGATAATAACAATGAATTATATCGTCGCTTTGAGAAGTATGTGATAAGTAAGAGCTCCCCCTAAATTTGTGCATATTTAAAATTTGCTTTGGACTGAAAATGCACAAAGAGTTAGAATTATGGGTTACTCTTCCATGTCACATACATCTTGGTGGAGCGCTCAAAATGATAATTATGAAATACATGCACTCATCATCAAGGAAAAGTGAATGACCTCATTAGATAGATAAGATATATCAAGCATGCATAAGTGTAGCTTATGATCAAACACATGATCATCAATGTCTCACAGGCATAACAAAGTATCTCGACAAAAAGCAAACAATGTTTGAAAAACCACCAAATAAGGCAAGAGAGAAAAAACAACACTCTCTCTCTCGAAACCTATGATCTATACATTTTTCTCCCCCTTTGGCAACAAGTTACCAAAAAGTTCCTAGAAAATGCATAGTGCTAGATCGACACTCAGGCTTGATCTTCTGGTGGTGGTGGAGTCTGGATCACTCCAAGGACGAAGGCTTCCGTAGACGTGGTTGGAGCTAGAGCTGGAGTAGATGCTGGAGGTGGTTGGGCTGGTGTTGTGACTGGAGCTGAGGCGGTGGCTCTTGTGTCAGGAACTGGCACTGCAGACGACCTCGGACCTTGTGGCACTCTGGCAAATGCATCAGTGGTAGTCTTCCCTTTCCTCTCCTGCATGTCATCTTGAAGTTGCTCCACTGCTGTCTGAATCTCTGTCACCTTGACATCCAAGTCATAGAACTTTTATTCTACGATTCTCTCTAAGCTCTCCTGGTTCTGAGTGAGGGTGGCCAGACCTTTCTCAATCCTCAGGGTGGATGCAATCAGGTAACTGAGCTGCTCTTGCTTGTTTTTCAAGAAATACTCAGATGCCTCCTCTTGAGTTGGCATCTTGGCAGCTTTCTCCTTCCTTGCCTTCTCCTTCTTAGCTTGTGCTTGGGCTGATGATGGTTCATTTTCATTCATCACAACTTGGTTGTCCTCGAAATCTGGATGAATAGGCAAATGTTCCTTGTCCAACAAGTATGTGTCTGTGCCCATTCTTGAGTTAATCAACATCTGGATCCGAGGGGCATAACCACAGCTCCTCTTCTGATCTGCTGCAGTCCTCTTGATAGTCTCTACTATGAGGCTCATGACCTTAAATTTCCGAGGCACATCAAATATATGTAGCAGGTTAATGGCATGACCTCTGATCATCCTGTGATCTCCAGACTTGCGCAAAAGCGTGTGCCTAAGGATCCAGTTGATCGTAGGCAGTCCTGACAACAAGTGTTTTACAGACCCAAACTGGTGAGTGTCAAGATCATCTGCTGGAATCTCCTTGTACATATTTTCCATAGTGTTATGATCCATAGTTTTCTTGGCATAGACATCCAAGTCATCTTCATTTTCCTCTGGGGCATTGATCAACTTTGCCCATTCCTCGACAGTTGATTGGTACCTTGTACCTTCAGACATCCATACAATTCTGCCATCTGGATAAAAATGTGCTGTGGAGTAGAATTGCATGATCAGCTCCTCACTCCACTTTGTGAGCTTCTACCCAACAAAGTCAGCTACTCCACATGCCTTGAAGCTGTCTTGCACTCCAGGGTAGTGCTCTTCATTGTCCTTGATGTATTCCCAGTCGACCCATCTCATATCACATACAATGGGCTTCTTGTCTAACAAGACTGTCTCATAGAAGTCCTGCTGTTCCTTAGTGTGGAACCTGTAGTCAACAGCAGTCCTCCTCCTGGTAGCATATGGATCCTCTGCTCTCCACTTTCTTAGCCTAGAGTCTCTTCTGATCTTCATATCCTCAGCCACAGGATGAGCATCATTGTGGTCTGGGATCTTGGGCTTCAACTTTCTCAGCACTTGGCCTTCCTCTTCTTCTGCAGTGTCAGGCACTGGGGCCTTGTTCTTCTCAGCAGCTGGGATGCTCCTTGTATTTCTCTTTGGTTTTGGCTTTGGAGCTGGCTTGGCCTTGGATGCAGCCTTGGGGGCTTCCTTGGGCTTAGATGCAGTAGCCCCTGATCTTATAGCATCACCCATCAGTTTGGGTGCCTTAGGTGCTGGTGCAGCAACCTCTTCTTATTCCTCTTCATCAGAAGAATCTCTCCTCATAGAAGGCTTGCCAACAACTCTGGCAGTGGTTGTTCTAGCTCTCTTCTTTTTCTTGTCCTGGCCAATTTCTTCCTCTTTAGATTCCATAGTGAATTTTATAGTTTTCTTAGGAACAACCTTCCTATGCTAGGAGGTAGGAACTCTCCTAGCAGGTGCTTTCTTGTGCATTCCTGGCTTGATGGCTGCAGCTGAGCCATACTCCTTCTTGAGCACAACTCTCTTGGAAGTTGCTTCCTCCTCTGCCACATAGTCCTCATCCTCTGATTCTGAGGTTCTCTACTTCCTTTGTCTTGTGACAGCTTTTGGCAGGTTGCTGGGGGTGCTCCTGCTGCCTTCATCTGAAGAACTAGAGGGACTAGTGCCCTCACTCATCTGCATTGGCTGTTCTGACAAGTTCTGCCTATCACTCTGGTCTGACATGATGAACAAGCTGACTGCTGACCCTGTGAATAGTTTATAGATGAGGTAGAGTGGATGAGCATCACAAAATGCAGAGATTTTTGCAAAAGAATGATCCAAAAACTTAGTTTTAGTTTCCCACAGAAAGCATTTCGGATCTACCGATTTTTAAACTCGGTGATACCGAAGCAGTTTTTGGAACCTAAACTAGTGAACTCGGTCAGACCGAGTCACAGTTCGGTGGCACCGAGACTGCTAGGGTTTCACAAAGTTCCAAAATCGGTCACACCGATTAGCAATACTCGGTCAGACCGAGTCTTACTTGTGCAATGGCATAAGCCAAATCGATGGGACCGAGTTTTTCAACTCGGTGGGTCCGAGATGGTTTCGGCGGAAACCTAACCCTAAAACTTTTGAATCAAATCTATTCTATGATTTCATTGACTGGATAGGAGTTTATCAAACGTGGCTAGAATCAATATGATCACAATGTGCTAGGAATCAGATTGGGAAATAGCACAAAGATCGAGTCCATACCCTAGTTCGGCGGAGACTCGCTACGGTGGCAACGGCGGGGTTGATTCCCGTTGACGGCGACGGAGACCAGCGACTTGAGGCGGCTGGCGGCGAGGAGACGATCCGGAGACCACTTTGGCAGAGCGAGCTATCGCGCGGGCGAAGGGGTTCGGAGAAATTTCCAAATTTTTGCCCGTGTCTATATATAGCCCGACCCTGTCAGTGTGACCGAGTGAAACAACTCGGTGGCACCGAGATGCAAAACTGTGTACAGTTATTGCAACTCGGTGTGACCGAATGGTTCAAATCGGTTGCACCGAGATCGAAAACATAGATCAACTTAATGATCTCGGTAAGACCTAAAGTGGGGTATCGATCAGACCGAGAATCACAAAGAGGTTTTGGAAGTTTAAGTCTATGACGAATCGGGGACTCCGAGTGCTCCTCACACAGAGTGGTTCGAATCTGACTTGATCAATTTTGTGATGTAGCATGAATAGAGTTTGAGACGAGAAAAGCATAGATAGCTAGAGAAGGTTCTTAGGCATTCTTGTCCATCCACTTGGCAAAATAAAAATAAATCCAAACAATCAAAACAACAAGTGGATGTCCTCGAATGAGTAAAATATGCAACCAACATGCTCACACAATAAGATGGCAATTGAAATATGTGACAAAGCATGCACAACCAATTCTAGCATCTATCAAGCAATTGGCGATGACTAGGTCATCTATATATGAGTATATTGACATAGGAGTCAAATGAAAACATTTGATCATAGGTCATACTCATCGTTTAAGCTCAAGTGGGGTTACCACTTTTACATAAAGCATTGTTGTGTTCACATCATTAGAGTTGCTTTAACTCAGGTCTTAGAGTAAAGCTCCCCCTAGATGTGATATCCCCCCTAAGAGGGATGAACTGACCTTGGGTTTTGTCGATGATGACTTCATGTAGATGTTGAAGATGTGGATGCTCAATGTAGATCACTTGGAGCTATCCTTTTGAGTGAATTGCACTTTCAATACCTACATGGGTTAGTCCCACAAGGAACAAACAAGGATATCCATAGACATAGAGTGATGCACACATAAGATGATTTCTATGAAAGCTTTTAGGTTACCTTGTCCCTTGTCTTACCAACAAGAGGGTTTGTGACTCCTTGAACTAGTGCAATATGTGGAAGTTGATTGCACTTGTTATTGCCAAAATGATAAGAGTGAAGTATGTTGGCGGAGTCACCCTCAAGAACTCTCTAGTTCTTCTTCTTTTGGATCCACACCATCTTGATGGGAATCCTTGGAGTTGTAGTCGTACTTGATGAAGTGGAACTTGAAGTAGTCTTGGGAATCCACTTGACTAAGGTCTTAGGAGCTTCTTCAAATGCATCAATTTACTCTTGAAGCTTGTCCTTGCCTTTTTGCTTGTAGTCTTGTGGTGGAAGATCATCTTGAGTTTGTGTCCCCTTGAAAGAAGTAGGATCATACTTCTCTTGTTGAGGAACAAAATTTGTCTTGGGGTATTGATCTTCTTCCCACTCAACTCCATTGGCATGGAACTTTCGTTCAAAACCAACACCTTGATTCTTCCGGTGCCTTCCTTGCTTGCGTACAATCTCCTCGAATTGCTTACTTCCAGCAAGGCTTTTGTACACACCTTTCTCTATGATTCCCTTCAATAAGCTATTTTCTTTCTCAAGTGTAACTTGGCTAAGAGAATCATTAGTGGAATCAAGAGAACTACTAGAAGCAACAATATTGGATTTAACATGATCATTGTTACTACTAGAGGAAGAATCTTTCTTGTTCTTGTTATTAGACTTGACTTGAGGCATGTAAGTGGATAAGAGTAAACACTTGGCAATGTAAGAAGAACTTTTCTTGCGGAGATCATCATTGATTGCCTTTAAAAACTCATGCTCTTGCTCAAGATTGAGCTTTTCAAAGCGTAACTTCTCATGAGCTCTTAAAAGTTCTCGATGATCTTCGAAGATAGTTTCATGAGCTAACTTAAGAGTGTTTAGTTCTTTAGTTAGAGCCTCAATTTTCTCCTTATCATTGTCATTCGTTTTATCTTGATTAGCATGATTAATTGACGTTTCATCATAGTATTCATCACTAGAGTTGTCAACAAGTAAATCATCATCACCTAACAAGTCATCTTCATCACTATTGAAATCAACATAATCAGGATGAGTTATCTTAGGACCTTTGGCCATGAAGCATCTTCCAATTCCTTCATTTGGTGAGTCAAATATGTCGTAGGAGTTGGTTGACACAAGTGCTAGACCGGCAACACCTTCATCTTGAGTATATTCGGAATCAGAGTGATAACTTCTCTCGGAGTGGTTGTCGGAGTCGGAGCCGGATACCCATTCACCAACATGAGCTTGATGTCTTCGTTTTGTGTAGCTCCTTGATGATTTTTCCTTTCTTTACGAATCCTTGCTCCTCCGTGAGTATCTTCGTTCATAACAATCATCTCTACTTCTTCTCTCTCTTGATGGTGATTCTTCTCTTTTGCCTCTTCTTTTTGGAGAATCTTCTCTTCTTTTGTAGGGAGCCGTACACTCATTGGAATAGTGTCCGGGTCTTCCACAATTGTAGCAGTTTCGCTCTCGACTAGAAGATCTTTTGTCATTGTAGGACCTTGACTTGGAGCTTCTATCTTTGCTTCTACTCTTGTAGAACTTGTTGAAGTTCTTCACCATTAGGCTCAATTCTTCGTTGAAGTTTTGTTTCTCACTTGATGATGTGGGGACTTCACATGAGGCTTTGTAGGCACCACTTGATTTGTTGTGAAGTTCCTCTTTATCCTTGAGCGACATCTCATGAGCAACAATTCTTCCAATGACCTCTGTTGGCTTGAGATCTTTGTAATTTGGCATCATTTGGATCAATGTGCACACGGTATCATATTTTCCATCCAAGGCTCTTAGGATCTTCTTGATGATGAATCTGTCGGTCATCTCTTCACTCCCTAAGCCGACAATCTCGTTTGTGATGAGAGCAAGCCTAGAGTATATTTCAGCGACACCTTCACCATCCTTCATTTTAAACTTGTCAAGTTGACTTTGAAGCACATCCAATTTGGATTCCTTGATGGAGTCGGTACCTTCATGCATATCAATCAAAGTATCCCAAATTTCCTTTGCATTCTCAAGACGACTAATTTTGTTGAATTCTTCGGGGCACAATCCGTTGAAGAGAATATCACAAGCTTGAGCGTTGTATTGTAGCATCTTCAACTCATCCGCGGTAGCTTCACGGTTTGGTTCTTTCCCATCGAAGAAGTCACCTTGCAAACCAACACACACAATAGCCCAAACGGCAGGGTTATGTCCGAGAATATGCATTTTCATTTTATGCTTCCAACTAGCAAAATTTGTACCATCAAAGTAAGGACCTAAACGGTGATAATTTCCCTCGCTAGACGCCATACTCTCCTAGGTTGTGAAACCAAGGCTATGACCACCAAAAGCTATGGAAATCAAAGCAAATGGAGACCAAAGCTCTGATACCACTTGTAGGATCGGAAGTATGTCTAGAGGGGGTGATTAGACTACTTGACCAAATAAAAACTTAACCTTTTCCCAATTTTAGTTCTTGGCAGATTTTAGCAACTTTAGGACAAGTCAAGCAATTATCACACAATTGAAGCAAGCATGCAAAGAGTATATAAGAAGCGGAAAGTAAAGCATGCAACTTGCAAGAATGTAAAGGGAAGGGTTTGGAGAATTCAAACGCAATTGGAGACACGGATGTTTTTCCCGTGGTTCGGATAGGTGGTGCTATCCTACATCCACGTTGATGGAGACTTCAACCCACGAAGGGTAACCGTTGCGTGAGTCCACAGAGGGCTCCACCCATGAAGGGTCCACGAAGAAGCAACCTTGTCTATCCCACCATGGCCATCGCCCACGAAGGACTTGCCTCACTAGCGGTAGATCTTCACGAAGTAGGCGATCTCCTTGCCCTTACAAACTCCTTGGTTCAACTCCACAATCTTGTCGGAGGCTCCCAAGTGACACCTAGCCAATCTAGGAGACACCACTCTCCAAGAAGTAACAAATGGTGTGTTGATGATGAACTCCTTGCTCTTGTGCTTCAAATGATAGTCTCCCCAACACTCAACTCTCTCTCACAGGATTTGGATTTGGTGGAAAGAAGATTTGAGTGGAAAGCAACTTGGGGAAGGCTAGAGATCAAGATTCATATGGTAGGAATGGAATATCTTGGCCTCAACACAAGGGTAGGTGGTTCTCTCTCAGAACATATGAGTTGGAAGTGTAGATGTGTTCTGATGGCTCTCTCCACGAATGAAGAGGAGGTGGAGGGGTATATATAGCCTCCACACAAACTCCAACCGTTACACACAATTTACCAATCTCGGTGGGACCGAATCAACAAACTCGGTCGGACCGAAATAGTAAACCTAGTGACCGTTAGAGATTTTCGGTGGGACTGACATGCAACTCGATAGGACCGATATGGTTAGGGTTAGGGCATAACGTAATCTCGGTGAGACCGATTACACAAACTCGGTGAGACCGATTTGGTAATTAGCTAACCAGAGAGTTGGTCAGGTAAACTCGGTGGGACCGATTTGCTCTTTCGGTGAGACCGAAAAGTTACAAAAGGGAAACAAAGAGTTTACATTGCAATCTCGGTGGGACCGATCCGCTCTTTCGGTGAGACCGAAAAGTTACGAAAAGGAAACAGAGAAATTGCAATCCCATCTCGGTGAGACCGAGATACCTATCGGTAGAACCGATTTGCTAGGGTTTGGCAGTGGCTTATGACAAGTGAAACTCGGTGGCGCCGGATAGAAAGAATCGGTAGGACCGAGTTTGACTTTGGGTTTAGGTCATATGTGGATATGGGAAAGTAGCTGAGGATTTTGGAGCATATCATTAAGCACATGAAGCAAAAGGCTCATTAAGCAACACCGCATCCCTCCTTGATAGTATTGGCTTTTCCTATGGACTCAATGTGATCTTGGATCACTAAAATGTAAAATGAAGAGTCTTGAGCTTTTGAGCTTGAGCCAATCCTTTGTCCTTAGCATTTTGAGGGTTCCACTTTCACCATCCATGCCATGCCAATCATTGAGCTTTCCTGAAATAATTGTCTTGGAATAGCATTAGCTCAATGAGCTATATGTTGTTATGAATTACCAAAACCACCTAGGGATAGTTGCACTTTCACCTTCTCCTCCGCCTCATAAGAAAGTAAAGAAGACAGTCGCTCCGTCTGCTCTGCCGGCGTCTAGCAGTACAGCCAGAGACGGGAGGAAATATAGATTCGGTCCTTCTCTGAAGAGTCCAGAGAAGTTACCATACGAGATGAGCCCGGAGGAGAACGCGAAGATCGCGTGAACCAAAGTGAAGGACTGGTTTGAAGGGTTGAAAGCACAGAGACATCCACCTCCGGAGGTGAAGGTAGATCCGGTGAAAGCGAAGCGCACTCTGGCTGCCCTGACAAAACCACCCAAGTCTCCGCCGAAAGGCAACTATGAGCGCATTCTTGGAAAGACATGGGCCGAAGCGGAGCGGTCAGGAAGTACAGTCAGTGATCAAAGGATGAAAGAACGACGAGCAGCTGGGAAACAAATTGCCCAGCTCGGCGAACAAGGGAATCAATCGTGCCCCCCGCTCAAGGTGCCTAGCGACATCGTCGATCCGAGGATGGTGCCCGGTTATAGCAATCTTGGAGATTACCTGCCCGACGATGTACATTATAATTTCATGGACGTGCAAATACACAGATACGAGTACGAGAAGCCTCTCGTGATGAAAGATCTCTATCAATGATGATGCGAAGATTGAATGATTGATACTTGAAAATCTGCAGAGAGTCTGGGGGGAGGAGTACTTTGTATGTTAGAGTTAAAAAGGATCATGACCTCGTTGGAATTGATCTGTTGCCTATTCCATTTGAGGAGTTCTATCAGTTTTTCAATCAATTGGCCCTCGATAAAGCAACGGTCACCTGCTACTGTCTGTAAGTACTACTACTTCTGTCATTAAGTCTCTCTATATAGCTTAGCTCTTTCATTGCATGTATTTATAATTATCCTCACTATATTATGCAGATTGAAGATCGCTGAATTGAAGAAAAGACAAGTCGGTGATATTGGGTTCATCAACACATATCTCATAGATGCAGCTGAGGTTAAATTTCATGCTACAGATACCGAGGCCAACTTGCTACGATCATTCAAAATAAATGAAAACAAAGATATAATACTCTTTCCTTACAACTTCAAGTGAGTGTTACTGTCTTATGCATATTCGGTTTCCCTTATATATTAGTCCAGGTTATAGTAATGTAATTGATGAGTTATGCATGCGTGCGCAGGTACCACTATATTCTCCTAGAGATTAGGCTTGAGCAGGGAGTAGTAACTGTTTTGGACTCTAAACAAAAAGATCCCTAGGAGTATGCGGACATGACTCAAATACTCGAGAAGTAAGTTAAATCGATCATTATCCACCATATCAGCAACTTTGTTCATTTCTGATATCAAGTAATTGTTTTCTTTGTCTGGCAGGGTTTGGAGAAAATTCATGAAAAAAAGCTCCGGGACTGCCGAAGAAGCTAGAATTTAGACACCCGAAAGTAAGTACTATAGTACGTAGCATGTTCCGCGCATCTCCTAGCTATTAATTCAAGCGCTAGTTTCATCAACACCATTTGGCATTCTTGCTTATCTGTTTGACTGACCTCTATTTCTTGTAAAATGGTTGTGGCAGGAACAAGGAAATGATTTCTGTGGATGCTACGTTTGCGAGTCCATCCGCCACACGACCTGTGAGCGGGGCTACTCTGACGAACTATATGAAGTACGTAAATAACAATATTCATAATTTTATTTTATTACCATCATTTGTGTTGAGTTTCATTCATTCATATATATATATATATATATATATATATATATATATATATATATATATATATATATATATGTATGTATGTATGTATGTATTGACCCCCTTCTTCAAATTAGATGTTTCGGATGCGGGATGAACTCCTAGCACCAGATCGCATGCGAGCAATTCAAGAGGAATTGGCGGCATTCTTTCTTGACCACGTGATCGCTGAAGACGGAGAATACTATGTGGACCATGCGTCCGTAGTTTAGGAGATTATATTTGTAAGAGATAATTATTGTATATATGTAGCCGGTAGTGTCGGATAGATATACGAGAACTTGTTGTTCGACCAATCTCTCGGAGAAGGAGAGGTGGTCGATATCACTTCTCTCTGTATGCATATATGTTCATGACGATCTTCTATTTGCTTACTAGCTAGCTAGCTTGTCTAGTCCTCTCTATACGTATGTATAGTACGTAGCGTCGACCAAGCACGGACATAAGAGAGGACACTTCTCCCTATTAATTAGCTAGCTAACACAATATATGAAATACCTAAATTAACCCCCCAAAACCCCCAACCCCCCCCCCCCCCCCTTAAAAGAACAAAAACCCGAGCCACAGAAATGTTGATGTGTGGATGCCTATTGGTCCCGGTTGGTGCCACCAACCGGAACCAAAGGCCCTCCTGCCTGGGCTCAGGGCGCAGGCCACGTGATGGCCCATCTTTCCCGGCTCTGGTTTGAACCGGGACTAAAGGGTCAGGGCATTAGTAACGACCCTTTAGTCCCGGTTCAGGAACCGGGACAAAAGGCCCTTACGAACCGGGACAATAGGCCCGTTTTCTACTAGTGTGAGGGTGGAAATTGAAATGCATGCTTGGCGAAACATATTTATTGGAAAGCAAGAGATAGACAAGAAGTACTTGTGACAACATAGTCATAAGCATGGGATGTACACACTGCATATAATAATAATAGATAAGTTTCTTGTTTGAGGGCAACACACACGCATTCAACTAGATTTAGCTTCCTTGGATTAGGAATAAATTGGGAAGGTGATGTGGTCGGGTTGTTTTTTAACCTTTCGAGTCAACAAAACAATGACATGGAAGCTACATGCAGAGTCAAGGGGCAATAGATTGAGAAGTTGAATAATGTTTGGACAAAGAAGATGACGGACGGCAAGTTCAACAAGAAAGACCGGCTAGAGAGGTGCTTGTTGTTTGTAAGAATAGAGAGAAGATGGTGCTTGCATTTGTGTTGTGGTTAAACATTCCATGCAATATGCTTGTGGGAGCAAAATGAGCATTTGTTATAAATTTATTTGTCAATACACGGGCAGTCTACTGGTGTATAATAGTCTCTCAAACTCTTGAGGGCATTACATACAATTTCTAGCAAATCCACAATTTTTTTTTTTTGCGGGTAAATCCACAATTTTTATAGTTGCTCCAACCAAACAAACTCCAGCTTTCCTTACTTTGCATCGGTTTGGCTGCTTTCCTTACTTTGCATGCCGTGTTCTTTTTTTCTTTTTGCATGGGGTATTTCTGGTTGTTGCGATATGCATGCATGCGGCATGCTGGCTCCCTAAAAAACTGCATTCGGTGCTGCTTATCATTGTTTCTGGTCACTTCTGGTCGCTGCTTAGGACGATGTTTCTGGCAGTTGCTCGCTCGTTTGATCCCTGTTCTGGCCACGTGTTCATGCCGCTTAATTGGATGCTTCTTGATCGCCGTTTAATTCCTTCTTTCTGGATAGCCGGAAGGTGTATAAATAGCCGGATTTGCTTCCCGTTTCACCGCACTGCACTGCTCTGCTACTCGCCTCTTCACCGTACCCCGCTACGTCGTCGCGTCGAGCCCACAAGCCTCTACACGTCACTCCTTCCACGGCGACCTGCGAGCACAGCGCGGCGGTCTATGGCGGCCCTCGGTCAGCATGCTGGGGTCACGGCTGGTGGCCGGATCATCGATAGAGCAGTTGTTGAGTATGTTATTTGTGCATAGTTGTTGAGTATGTTATTTGTGCATGTATATTGACTAGGTTCACCTCTCTAGTTTGTTGTATAGATTGAGAAAAAGGCCTCACTTTGTACTTATATATACCGTGCACATTGCACCGAGTCATTACATCGTGCAATTCATACATCATCATGGTATCAGTTTTTAGGTTCTAAAACCCTAGTTTCCGCCGCTGTCGCCGCCGCCGCGCCTCCTCCCGCGCTGCCGCCGCCGCCTTCCCTTCGCCGCCGGCCGCGCACCCCTGCGCCGGCCACGTCGCTACCTCTCCAAACCCTGCGCCGCGCCGCGTCATTCGTTCCTAGCCGCCGCCCGCGTCGCTAACCCCGGCCGCCCGCGATCCCATCACGCTCCGAGCCGCTGCCCAACACGCTAGCCGCCACCACGCTAGCTGCCAACATCCATCAAGTGCTCCCGTGATTGCTGGCCATCAACACCAGATCGCCAGCCACCAAATCGCTAATTCACATCGCTGCAGCGCCACGCCGCCCGCGATCGCTGCCTCCGAGCCCGCTTGCGTCATCTGCTGCTGCCGTGCTACTGCTACTGCCTGCCCACCCGCCAGCTGTATCACTGAAGCCGCCGCAAATCTCACCCGAGCCGTCCGCGCCACCCGCTCCGTCCCATCCTTGCTATGTCATCCGTCACCTCCTCCATGACCATCAACTCTAACCTGTTCGCCGACGCCAACCCTCCCAACGTCAACGACATCCGCAAGCTCAACATCTTCGAGCGGGTGCCGGTTCGTCTCTCTCAGACGGACTTCTCCTACCACGAGTGGAAGACGTATTTCTCCCTCGTGTTCCGGGAGTATCATCTCATGGACCATGTGGACGGCACCGTCGATTCCAGCCTCGTTCCCGAGTTTCATGACTGGTCCATCATCGACATCACTATCATCCGCTGGTTTTTCCTCACCATCACGCCCGACCTCTTCCAGACGGTCGTGACGGACGGTGATGATGCATGCGCCGTGTGGACCAAGCTGAACGGGCTCTTCACCGACAACAAGCTCCAGCGTCGCGTTTTTCTGCAGCAAGAGTTCTTTGGGTGTCATCAGGACAACACCTACATCGACGACTATTGTCGCCACCTTAAGACTCTCGCTGACGAGCTTCGTGATATCGGCGCCAAGGTCGATGATGACCTCCTCCTCAGCACGCTCACCGCCGGGCTCAACGAGGATTTCAGCAACGCCGCAGGGAACCTCAGCCTCATCCCCAACACGTCCTTCGCCAAGTTCGTTGCGTACCTCCGCTTGGAGGAGCGGCGGATGAAGCAGGTGAAGACGCGCGCCATCCACACCGCCCTCGCCGCCGGTACCACCCACGGCGGGCCTCCGGCGTCGTTCGCTGCCCCGGCACCCCAGCAGCGTCATCAGGCGCCTTTCTCGGCGCCCCAGCAGCCGGGGCTCCTGCCACTGCCGTACGGCCCGCCCGCGCCCCCCGCTCCTCCCGCTGAAAAGCACCGCGGGGGCCGGCGCGGTGACCGCCGCGGCGGTCAGCAGCCGCAGCAGGCTGGCCAGCACCAGCAACAGTTTCAGGCGCCACAGCAGCTCCAGGTGCCGCCCCCATGGGCCTCCGGCAATAACCCCTGGCCGGTGTCGTCCATGCGTACACCATGCCGGTTCCACGGGCTCCTGCACCGACGCTTCCCATGCCGCGCCCACCGGCGCACCAGGCGTACTACGCGGCTCCGCAGCCGTACGGAGGATACCCACCGCCGCAGATGAGCGGCGCCTACGGTCTTCCTGCGGCCCCGCCGCCGCCCTCGCCGGCCCTACCGCCTGCACCTTGGGATCCGGCGCTCCTCGACGTGCTGCACGCTGCGCCTACGCCGAACAACTACACTGGAGGCGGCGATTGGTACATGGACACCGGGGCTACGGCTCACATGTTTGCTCATCCTGGTAATCTTGCCTCCTTCACTCCTGTCACCATCGACCGCCGCATCATTGTCGGTGACGGTTCCACACTACCTATCACACATGTTGGGCACACTTCTTTTCCTTCTACTTCTATGCCTATTACCTTGTCTAACATACTTGTGTCACCTCATCTTATTAAGAATCTTGTTTCCGTTCGTTGTTTAACTCGTGAAAATCCTGTTACTGTTGAATTTAACGGGCTTGGTTTTTGTGTCAAGGACGCTCGAACCAAGATGGTACTCCACCGATGTGACAGCCTCGACGAGCTCTATCCGGTGCATCCGCCGTCCGGATGGCTTCTTCCTTCATCAGCGGAAGTACGCTCACGAGCTCCTGGAGCGCGCCGGCATGCTTAACTGCAAGCCCGCCGCTACGCCTGTTGATACGAAGGACAAGCTTTCTGCCACGGATGGTACTCCAGCTTCGGATGCTGCTTTCTATCGGTCTATCGTTGGTGCTCTTCAGTACCTCACTCTGACTCGACCGGAGATCCAGTATGTCGTGCAGCAGGTGTGTCTTCATATGCATGCCCCTCGAAACGTCCACTGGGCTGCCGTCAAAGCGGATTCTCCGCTATATCTCTGGCACTATGGATCTTGGCGTCACGCTTCACGCCTCCGCCGACATTGCCCTCACAGCCTACTCCGATGCAGACTGGGCGGGCTGTCCTGACACTCGTCACTCCACTTCGGGCTATTGTGTCTACCTTGGACCCTCACTTATCTCGTGGTCGTCCAAGCGGCAGCCTACGGTCTCTCGTTCCAGTGCTGAGGCTGAGTATCGTGCGGTGGCCAACGCCGACGCCGAGTGTTCGTGGCTTCGCCAGCTGCTTCAGGAGCTTTCCTACCCTGTTGACCGTGCCACGGTGGTCTACTGCGACAACGTCTCCGCGGTCTACCTCTTCGCTAACCCAGTACATCATCGCTGGACCAACCATATTGAGTTGGATATTCACTTTGTACGGGAACAGGTGGCTCTTGGCCATATTCGTATTTTACACGTCCCTACTTTCCAACAATTTGCAGATATCATGATCAAGGGCTTGCCTACAGCGTCTTTTGAGGAGTTCCGGTCCAGTCTTTGCGTCAGCCGCGGTGCCGCTTCGACTGCGGGGGGGGGGGGGTGTTGAGTATGTTATTTGTGCATGTATATTGACTAGGCCCACCTCTTTAGTTTGTTGTATAGATTGAGTGAGAGGCCCCACTTTGTACTTGTATATACCGTGCACATTGCACCGAGTCAATACATCGTGCAATTCATACATCATCAGCAGTGTCCCGAGCTCCTCGATCATTCCCCGCCGCAGTGTCGGTGACCACTAGAGCTTATAGGGATGCGGGCTACGACGCAAGATGTACCTCGTCGTTGCCAGCCTCCCCCCTTGCTATATGAATAACACAACATTTACCAGTGCGAGTCAGGGAAAATGCACCTTGGGTGCTCCTCATTGTATTGCCATGAATATATAGCAGCTGTACATGTACACGGCGCTCAGCGCAAGAGAAAGGGAGAGAGAAGGGGACGTGCGAGCATGGGCTGGGCAGGGAGAGTGGGGATCGTGCATGACATGCAAGCCCATGCGTACATGATCGCTAACTGCAAACACCTAGCCATAGCTGAAGCGTCCGGTGGCCGATGCACAAGCTGGACCAGAATTCTTGGAACACCGGCGTCGGAAGCCATTTCGTCATGACATCGGCAAACTGCTGCTTGGTGGGGAAGTGCAAGACGCGCAGGTGGCCGATGGCAACTTTCTCCCTGACGAAGTGGATGTTGAGCTCGATGTGTTCCGTCCGCCGGTGATGTACTGGGTTGGCTGCCATGTAGACAGACTATATGTTATCGCAGAAGACCGTGGCCTTGGGCAGGGCGATGCGAAGCTGGCCAAGAAACTGGCTTAGCTAGCAACACTTGGCGACGGTGTTTGCGATGGCACGGTACTCCACCTCGGCGCTAGAGCGTGAGACGGTGTCCTGGCGCTTGGAGGACCAGAAAACCAGGGAGTGCCGGGGTAGACGACGTAGCCGGAAGTGGAGCACCTGGTGTCGGGGCAGCCCACCCAGTCCGCATCCGAGTACGCGGTGAGGCAGAGAGACGCCGAAAACCCCTAAAATAATGCCGGGACGTGACGCAACGTGCATTCGGTGTCGGATTTCGTTCATTTTTTGGCGTGGGTATCGGGGTGGGGCCCCACACGCCCTGGCAAAAGTTGGGTACATTCCGTGAAAGCTCTCAGGTACTTCATGTGAAAGGTAGTGGTTTCGGTATGGGCGGAAGAGACCCTCCGATGCATGTCTCTCCTTCGGATCCGCCAAACGGGCTTAATTTTTTCTCATGGGCTACAATGAGCATGGCAAGCATGTATGCCAAAAATTGTGGCGTTTCGGCGTTGTTTGCGTCTTCTATGATTTTCCGGGTCGAAAAACCCTAAAATAATGCCCGGATGTGACGCAACGTGCATTCGGTGTCAGATTTCGTCTATTTTTGGCATGCGGTATCGGGGTGCGGCCCCACATGCGTTGGCAAAAATTGGGTATATTCCGTGAAAGCAATCAGGTACTTCATGTGGAACGCAGTGGTTTCGGTATGGGAGGAAGGGACCCTCCGATGCATGTCTCTCCTTCGCATCCGCCAAACGGGCTCAGGTTTTTTCACGGGCTACAATGAGCATGGCAAGCATGCACGCCAAAATTTGTTGCATTTCGATGCTGTTTGCATTTTCTACGATTTTTCGGGCCAAAAAACCCTAAAATAATTTCCGAACGTGACGCACGCGTTCGGTGTCGGATTTCGTTCATTTTGGCGTAGGGTATTGGGGTGAGGCCCCACACACACTGGCAAAAATTGGGTACATTCCGTGAAAGCGCTCAGGTACTTCATGTAGAAGGCAGTGGCTTCGGTATGGACGGAATGGACCCTTCGATGCATCATGCATGTCTGTCCTTCGCATCCGCCAAACGGGCTCAGTTTTTTTTCACGGGCTACAAAAGCCCGCGGCCAAGTTACACATCATTGGAAACATTGAGCCACATGAAAATAATAACTAATAGCCTTTTCAAGCATAAATAAAACCGTTAAACCACATTTTTGACCGGCCCTTCCGCCCGCGCGTATGAAGAGAGGTTTGTGGCGCCCGGCTATAGATGCTCTTACATTACTTTTTTTCAGCAGGGAAATTTCAGATCTTGCTGCAATTACGATATCATTGTGAAATCACAATTCATTGACGAGGGCAAAACTTGCTGAAGCTTTTAGCATATTATTATACGTTTGTTTTCCTCACATGGAATTTCAAATCTTGCTCCGATTACGGATATCACTGGCTTCGCAATAACACCGTTTAATTCAGCCTGATTTTCAGGCTTTGCCCAAACCCATACAGTGCCGTGAGCGACGTATGGGCTTTGCAACGTGGGCCGTGAGGGCCTTACAAAGCCCAATTGTGGACTTACAAACCCTAAATCAAAGTGGCAGGCCCATTTCGCACCCATCGGCGAGCCGGCGCCGCAAACTCTGTTTTCCGTCGGGGAGCGACGCGGCGGCGACTCCGTACGGCCGGCCGCCGGTGCAAGCCCAGGCAGCTTCCCCGCCGCGGCCGCCCGCCGGTGCAAGCCCAGGCAAGCTCAGGCCCGCTTCCCCCGCGCGGCGACGTCGGAGCGGGCGGCGCAGTGCGTGAAGCAGCGGCGACTCCGTGCGGCCGCCGGTGCAAGTCCAGGTCTGTTTCCCCCGCGCAGAAACGTCGGAGCCGGCGGCGCAGCGAGTGGTGCCGCGGCGGCTCCGCGGGGTGCCTGACCAGGTTCGCCCCTCAGCTCATCTACCCCAACTCCCAACTCAACTTGGGGTTTCAATGGTGACCGACAGACTGAGCAAATGTACATTTTCAATGGATCGGCAGGCCCGTCATGTCGTCCTTCACCGGCGTGTCCATAGTCGACGGCGAGCAGTGTCCATAGTCGTGTCAGTTTTCATGGTAGCCAGCACAATGCCAATTTCCTCCCTGGAAGACGAAATAACCAGACCTTCACTGTCCATGTCTGGAACCATACAGTCAGAATTCCAGAAACCTAGAGCCAACCCAGGCTGGGTAAGCTTGACATAGAAATTGTAGATGTGGTCCGAGAGTTCACGGCCGAAGAAATTTTTCCCTGGTGAGTCAAAAGTCGGGGAATCGCCGTATGTCGCTTGTAGCCATTACCAAGAACGTGGAAGAAGGTAGTATTAGCGCCCCCTTTGGTCAATCTTAAGAACCATCCCCATTTGGCTCCAGTAAACTCCTCTTCCCTCTAGAGTTTGATGATTATATTCTCGACGATGTGGCGACTTTGCCATTCAGCTTCTGAGTGTCTTCTCTCCCATAAGACAAACAATCTGTTGCAGTGTATCTTCCTTAAGAACAGAAGCATCTCTCCCTCGGTTGGCTCCCCAGAGTTTGATGATTTTAGGGAGAGCGGAGGCCGCCCTCGCCAAACTTGAGGTTGTGCCAGTTGTGTCTCCGCTGCCTGAGCCTCAGATTGGATCTTCAGTTGGGGAAGAAGCAAGCCTCTATGGACATTTCTCCCCTCGTGCTACTTCATGTCTGTCGTCGAGGCCTGTGTTGTTGTCTGTCTCTGGGAGTGTACTCATCGACGAGGTTGTGACTCCAGTGCTGCAGATTATACCCGAGCTGCAGGAGCGTTGTGAGCCCACTTCACCTCTTTCAATGGTGCTTCCGAGGGAGACGGTGCATGTGATGTCTGTGGGTGACGAGGTTGATGAGGTAGGTGCTTTGGCACCTAATTTTGAGGCGCAACTACAGGGTTCACCTCTCCCATGTGGGCAACTGGAGGCGCGAGAGTCCATCGTGTCGGTGGTACCCGTGGCTGATGATGTTCTTGTGGCGGTGTCTGCGAGGGACAAGGTCGCGTCTGTCGGTGCCGAGGTTGATGCGGTAGGTGCTTTGGCACCTCATTCTGAGGCGCCGAAGTCCATCCGCCCGCCCGTCTTTGACCGTGAAGATATGCCGGCACGTATTGACGAGACGGTCTTCAAGAAAAAGCTTGGCGGCTTGCTCGCCTCCTTGGAGGCAGCTAGCCCTGGGTCTGGCAAGACGATTGCTTGCCTTCTAGTGGAGGAATCTTCTATGCGCAAAATCAAGAAGGTGAAGAAGGCTCTCAGGAGCATAGGCAAGAAGAGTGACGCCCTTGGTAAGGTGTCCGTGGCTGTTTAATGGAAGATTCTCAGTCTCTTCGACCACCATCTCGGATTGGCTCATCCCCGTGGATTTGGTGTTGTTAGTTGTCTTCAACCTTGGTTTCGTTGGTGTTTCTTTACGACGTAGAAGTGTGAGGGATTGTGGTTGTTGTGCGTTATGTATGTTTACTGGGTTGACTGTGGTGTTAGGGGGTTTCTTTCTTAGCGAGTAATCTGTATGTAGTCTTTATGTATCGGTTTTCGTCCGGTTTTCCGTTAATTAACTGGGTAATTCTCTTCTACTTAATTAATCGATAAGGCAAATCGTTTCCTCCGTTTTGGAAAAAAAACTGGCGCAAACTACTCGATAGACTGGGAGGAACCCATGCCCGGGCGGCCCACCAAGTAGCCCACTTGGAACTGATGTAGCCGAGGAAGCCCTCCTCCTCGAACCACCATAAGGTCCTGTTTGTTTAAACCCCTCGCCGCAGGGATTGGAGGGGATTGGGGAGGTTTGAGGTGGATTTTGACTTGCAAGGGATTTAATCCCCTCCAATCCCTTTCAAACCTCTCCAAACCCTGTCTAACCGAACAAGGCCTAATTGAAAGAAGAATCTAGCGGGGTTCCAATCGATGACCCTGCTAGAGACAAAACACTGTTCCGACGACCCTCGCTCGGGGCTTCCACACGGCAGCGACTCGACCGGCCGGGCAAGGGGAGGTGCATTCACCCTGCTCCGACCGATTGCCGGGTGCTCCACGCTTCTACGAACCGCGGCTCGATTGGAACCGCCTGCCCGACTTGGACGCCTATGCGAACCGCGGCTCGATTGCTTTGCCGTATCGGACGAAACGAACGAACTGCGCGCGCAGTTTCGCCGTGCTGGTCCGTGGTGCGCACGTACCACTGGGAGGCAAATCACATGCGGACCTACTCTCGTGTGACTAATTTTTAGACAAAAAGAATATATTAATATCATGGAGATACCACTCCTGTGCAACTAATGGCGATGCAAGGAAAACCAGAGTCAAATACTATCTCCGTCTAGATGAACAAGTCATTTGCGTAGTTCTAGGTCATTGATTTGAAAAATTAAATATGTGTTATATGTCATAAAAAGTATATCACTAGATTCTACACGGATGTAGTTTCTAAATATATATTTTTTATCATATATAAAACATATTTAGATAGTTAAATGGTCGACCTAGAACTACGTGAATGACTTATTCACCGAGGCGGAGGTAGTACATCACATCCAGGGGCGGACCCAGGAAAAAAATTGAGAGGGGGCAAAATATATGGGAATATTTACGAACTAGCAAGGCAAGTATTGGTATAAACTAAAAATTTGGGCATGATCACCTCATTCTTCACAAGATATCAAGTTCATTGTGAAGTGAAAAAAAAATTGAGACAAAACTGCGCGGTTTCATCAAGATATCAAAATTGAGATATTAAGTAGAAAATTTCATATTAAAATTTGTATGTGACACAAAAAATGATTGAACAGTTGAATTGACCTAATTATCCAAATTGATGGACTATACACATATTTTGATGTTTTATATGGCTCATCTCGGTTTCAAAAGGAGAAAGGCAGGGGCAAACGAATGAATTATACACAAAACTGGCAGCACACGTGCAAGGCCTAGATTGAAATTGCAAACAGTTGAATTTCAACATTAGTTTTTATAAGATGTGTTATACGGCTCACCTTGATGTCAATTAGAGGGAACTTACAGTATCGGGTTTTGGTGACCGGTTTGTGCGACGGTGACGTCGTGCAAGGCCGCAAGGGACGGATACAGGCAAGTCAGCAGCGGCCGCCGGAGTTGGAGCGAGCCGGCGGCTGCGAGCGGCAAGTTCGGGGCTTTGGCCGTCTCGTGTACTGGGTGCGTGTATGCACGAGGAAATCTGAGCGAGCCGCTGGCCAAGCCAACAATGCAATCTGCAGACTTGCAGGCTAGACGCTGCAACATCCTATTTCTTTCTGGGCTATTTCTTTACTTTCTTCACAGTTTAAAGTAAATGGGCTTTTGAAAATACGCAAGGAATCGGGCTGAGTGGGGGCAGAGTACTCGTCCTAGTGGGGGCACACAAGTATAGGCAGCAAACACGTATAAGCGAATGGAAAAAACGAGTGGGGGCAGCTGCCCCCACAGGCTCCAACGTAGGTCCGCCCATCTAACAGTCAAGTTCGTTTGACTGAATGAATGCTTGCGTCGGTCATGGAGTGATGCCTAATGCAAGGAAAACCAGAAAAACACCATCTAACAGTCGAGTTCGTTTGACTAAATGAATGCTTGCGTTGGTCATGGAGTGATGCCTGCACAGGAACTCTCCGATTGCTGGGACATTTTTTTAGTCAAGAGCACTAGAGACCCGCAAACTTGCAAGGTGGGTGATGGGTTAGTATAGAAACTTGCAAAAGGTGATTCCACCACCCCTAAACTTGCAAAGCGCGGGCTGATTTAGTCCACATTCAATCAGGAGTTGACAATTGGCGCGACGCCGGCTGCCGGGTCATGGCCCAGCCGCTCGCCTGGTAATTTTATGAAAAGAAAACCTTTATCTTTCTGGAAATCACGCGCGGTACATGTGTCATTGAAGTACACAGATTCATTGAGTTAAAATTGCATCGATCTGATAAACAATTAGTTAGTCAATATATTTGCTTTGATGTAAACAGTATATACTTCCTGGAGGTTTTAGTGCAGTCCAAGCAGAGCAGATTGGGTGCGCGTGATCGCCGGACAAAGCTGATGATTTTGAAGCGACTTTCACAAGTCAGACGGTGTTCTTCGAGGAGAGTCGTGAGTACTTGATGTCGAAAGGGAGCTTGCGAGTTTGATGGTCTCTTTTTGCTGTTTATGTAGGAATCTGCCATAACGCAAAACTCTGTCAGATCATGAGTACTATGATGTGCAACTAAAGGGTAAACTGCTCGTTTTTCCTTCGCCGCGAGTATAGCATGATGAGCCCAAGTTACGGCAGCTCCGAATGAAGAGAGAATAGGGGTATTAAGAAGAGGGATTTCCCAAGGATCTAAAACCCCACCGCCACAAATTCATATGTTTGAGTAGCATCCGCCCCCTAATGAACCATGCAAACCACAAGTTCGCACACAGACAAAGAAAAACCGAATAATGAAAATAATGATTTACGTATAAACCATACTTATGTGTTGGCCTACGCACATCAGCTTCACACCTTAATTCGGCATCTGACCTTTAGACTATTTTACATCACTTCATGAATTCGTGACTTGTGACTGTGGGCTTGCGGCACGAATTTTCTGAGAGTATCTACAATCATGTGGCTCAAACACCCCTCGAACGCCCGGACAGGCCACTCGTTCACTAAACTGTAAAAGAATAATTGATCCAAACGGATGTCTCAAACCGGCCTCAAACACTGGGGCTGTCCGGCGCCCTTCATATCCAGCCCAAATATAAGGTGGATGTAGGGCGTTCCGGGTGCATCCGGGCGCGTCCGTCACGTCAGTCCGGCCCACCCGACCTCACAAACACCCTGTCTGATGAAAACCCTAGACCATAGTCCGCTCAATCCACTCCACTCTCTTCGTCCACTCCTCTTCTCAATTGATCGCTTCCTCACCATATCTGATCCACGGCGAATTACCGTAGCAGCTCTGGCTCTGGCGGCAACGAGAGCGACGTCGATGTAATTGCTCTCTGCATCGCTTTGCGCCACTCACGTCTAGATCGGGGCGGTAGTAGCGGCGAGAGCTTGTGGAGCGACGCGCCGCACCACTTCACCCTTCGTCGCAGTGCGGGTGACGTTGCCAGGCCCTGCGTATGAAGCGCGGCATCGGCGGTAGCACCGCCCGCTCCACCCAACTCCAGGTATGCCGTCCCCTGCCACCACATCCCATCTTCCTCCGGAGGGCTTCCACGGACACTGTTGGTGCTTGTGCCCTCTCCGACGCTGGGTCAGTCGACGACATCCGAGTTGGAGGCGCGGGCCGCATGCGCGAGCGACAACGCGCGAGGGAGGCCCTAGCGATGGGCGGCGTGTCGGTGGCGAATCAGGGTTTGGATTTGAGTTACAAGGGTGCGGACGCACCAAAATAAGGAGCGATCGGTCAGTGTCCCCTCATGCGTTCGGACGCGTCCGCGGATGTGTAGGGGGTCAGATTTGATAATCACATATGCTCTGAGTCTGAAGTGCAATTGTTGTACCAAAGTATTTACGATGGGATTGATCAATCACGTCAGATTGAGACCTAGAGCAAGCTAGCTTAGAGCAACTCTAGCAGACCCCGCATCCGGTCCCGACCCGCAAAATAATCGCCAAAATGCAGGTCCGCGCAGAAAATCCCGCTTGAACAGACCCCGCAAAGGCGGTCGGCCCGCAAAAAAATTTGAGGGGCGCGGCAAAATCTCGGCCCCAACCCGCAAATACGCGGGTTTCCCCCTCGCCGCTGCGGTGCCATGCATATAAGTGAAAGCGGTTGGTGGGAGGGGGGCATTTCAGCCCGCGCTTTCCCCACCAACCACCTCCCCTCTCCCCCTCGCCCCGCCGACGGGCCTCTGCCCAAGATTCCGGCGAAAGCAGCCGGCGGGAGCACGCCGAAAGGTGGCCACATGCACGAGGCCTCCACTCTCCACCCCCTCCTGCGTCAGCGGGCCAGAAAGTTGCGGACCTGCGGCCCTTCATCGCGGGCCGCTGAATTTGGCTTTTCCGGCCTCCGGAGGGTACGCCAAGCGATGGAATGGTCGCGGAGCATCTCCTGCAGCCCCGGCAAGGTCACATCGTCGCATGCAGGTACAGGTTCGTCCTCCCACCGCCGCTGACGGTTTGC
Organism: Aegilops umbellulata; assembly: GCA_032464435.1. NCBI lineage: Eukaryota > Viridiplantae > Streptophyta > Magnoliopsida > Poales > Poaceae > Aegilops > Aegilops umbellulata. Next base: position 424,639,941 of record CP136059.1, read on the forward strand.
GGGCATGGATTCGTCCGGCCGTCCACCAGGCTCGGCGCTCGCGCAGCGGCTCTATGGCTAACTTTGGGCATGGCGAAGCACCCCTGATGGGTGTTCTTCAAATTCGAAAACGACGAGGTACGTGCACTTGCGGTAGCTCATTTTAATAGCTCATTCTTTGGTTCAACTGCGGTAGCTCATTCATGTGTGCAGGAAGATGGATGCTCATTTTGGTTTTGGGAAGGCGAATACATTGATTTATTGATAGAAAGAAACTTAATAGATGTTCGTGCACTCCTTAATAGAATCGAAGGCAATGATGCCGCTTCATGTGCAACTTGAGGGGAAGCAACGTCTACTTCTTTCGAACCAAAGATGAAGAAAGAAGAATGCAAAATCAAGAATCCGCAGATCAACAATGAATGCATGAAGAAGATATTAGTCCAACTAGTGGGAGCAGTTATAAAAGTTGGAAATCTTCTAAAATGCATACTTGTGGTTCATGCTTTTTTTTGGTCTTGCTATTCTAGGAAAGATTTGGTGATATCTTATGTATCCAATGTTGTTGAAAAAGCAAAAAAAATGCATTATGTTGGATCAAATTAAGATGCAAATTTAGGTTTTCCGGGCCGGGAGGAGCTGTGCCAGATCAGACCCCGCAAAGTCGACCCGTAAAAGAGCATATTCCTCGAATATCCTTTTTTACGGGTCCGTTATGTGGGGTCTACATCTACGGCCGTCTGCGCCGGCCGCAAATCCTTTTTTCCGTGAACTGCAAATTCATTTTGCGGGCCGGCCGGATGCGGGGTCTGCTAGAGTTGCTCTTACAAACAGTAGAAGCAGCCCAAGGTAATCGTGTATGGAGAGTTTTGTGCTAGCTGTGCACGTATGGATCAAGTTTTTTTTATCTTTTTTTATATCGCAAGTATGGATCGAGTTACTCCACGAAGCTAGCTTAGTGTATGGAGAGTTTTGTTATGAAGGATCATGTTATTGCTGGGGTTAAGGAATTTTTTCACACGGGTGTCATGCCGGAGGGTGTTAACAATACTGCCATAGTCCTCATCCCAAAGGTGGATAATCCGGTAAAACTTGCTGACTTTAGACCCATTAGTCTCTGCAATGTCATATACAAGGTGGTTGCAAAATGCTTGGTGAATCGACTCAGACCAATATTGGATGAAATTATTTCACCAGCCCAGAGTGCTTTTGTGCCAGACCGGATGATCACTGACAATGCTCTTTTGGCTTTTGAATGCATCCACCATATTCAACAGGAAAAGGATCCGGAGAGAAGTTTTTGTGCATATAAACTTGATCTCTCAAAAGCGTTCGACCGGGTTGACTGGACATACTTGAAGCAAATGATGTAAAAGATGGGTTTTGCTTGCCGGTGGATGGACTGGATTATGACGTGTGTCACCACGGTGAGATATTTAGTTAAATTCAATGAAACCCTCTTGGATTCATTTGCACCGACGCGCGGGCTTCGGCAAGGTGATCCCCTCTCCCCATTTTTGTTACTGTTTGTAGATGACGGCCTATCTGCTTTGTTGAAGGATGGTGAGGAACAGGGCAGGTTTCCCCCCCTAAAAATATGTAGACGTGCGTCGGGTATCTCGCACTTGTTGTTTGCTGATGACACACTCTTGTTCTTCAAAGTGGATAACAACCAAGCTATGGAGGTCCGAAAAGTTTTAGAGACCTATGAGGCTGCAACTGGCCAGCTTATAAACCCTACCAAATGTAGCATCATGTTTGGGGAATCATGTACAGTGACGCATCAGACTGAGGTGCGTTAGTATTGCACGTGCAGCGGGACACATATGAGGACAGGTACCTAGGCCTCCCTGTTCTTGAGGGACGAATGTCAAAGGAGCAATGCCATAGCCTTCTTGCTAGTTTGACCAAGAGAATTGTGCAATGGGGCGACACCTTGTCCCAAGCAGGGAAAGAGGTAATGATCAAGGCAGTGGGCCAAGCCATTCCGGCGTACATGATGGGAGTTTTTAAGCTACCTATGTCTGTCTGTGATGACTTAAACCGGTTGGTTCGGAACTTTTGGTGGGGCTCCTCTCAAGGTCGGCGGAAAATACATTGGAAGTCTTGGACAAGCATATTAGTTCCTAAGATGAGAGGCGGCATTGGGTTCCGTGACTTCAGAGTTTTCAATCAAGCTCTGCTTGCACGACAGGCTTGGCGTCTTCTTACTAAACCCGACAGCTTGTGTGTGTAGGTCCTCAAAGCTCGCTACTATCCTGACGGACGCCTCGAGGATACAGTCTTCTCCGGCAATATGTCATCCACATGGCAAGCCATCCAGTATGGTTTGGAGCTCTTGAAGAAAGGTCTTATATGGCACGTGGGTAATGGCGAACATATCCGTATATGCCGAGATAGGTGGATCCCGCGGGAACACTCCGGGAAACTCATTACTCCGCAAGGTACATGCAGGCTACGCCGGGTCTCCGAACTCATTGACGAGAGAGGAGCTTGGTGAATGGAACTCCTTCGACAGTACTTCCTGCCCGTCCACATCTACACCATCACGCGCATCAAGCTCTCTCCACGGGCCCCCGATGATGTTCTTGCATGGGCACCGGAGAAAACCGGAATCTTCACTGTCCGGTCGGCATACCGCTTTGCCATGGACGAGTGCGAGCGTCCATTGGCCAGCGCTTCAAGCAAGGCACCGGATGGTCGTCGCGCCATCTGAAAGACCATATGGGGGTGTCCTGCTTCTCCGAAGGTACGCGTCTTTGCTTAGCGACTTGCAACAAATTCACTGGCTACATGGGCCAATAAATTCTCTCGTGGCCTGGAGGTATCTGACATATGCCCTTTGTGCGGGACGGAATGAGAGGACTGTTTCCACGCATTCTGTAGGTGCCCCCGGGCGGTTTCATTATGGCGCGCTATGGCCATTGACTGACCTATGCCGGACGTGGCAACATTGCAAAATACGGGGCCGGAATGGCTTCTTGGTGTTTTGGAGCCCCTGACTGAAACCTCCAGAATGGCGCTGCTCATGACCCTCTGGCGATCGTGGCATGTGCGGATGAGATCACCCACCAGAAGGAACCACCTCCCACGGAGGCGTCGCACCGATTTTTGCAGGGATACATGAACTCGTTGCTTTGCATCCAGCACTATCCTCACAATGATATCGCCAACGGGAAGATGCCAATGCATATTTCTGGTGTGCCTCGATCTGCAGACTTTGAAAAGCAACCGTCGAAAGGGAACAAGGAAGAGCAGAGTTGGGCTAGGCCCCCCGCAGGCTGGGTGAAGCTCAACACGGATGGCGCGTTCGTGGCGGCGGACGGATCAGCAGGGTCCGGTATGGTGCTGCGAGATGATACAGGCGGCATTATCTTCACTGCATGTCGTGGCTCCTTCACATGTGATAATGCATTACAAGCAGAACTTTGCGGCCTGCCGCGAGGGGGTTGCGTTGGCCCTTGAGCGTACAAGCTGTCCTATCATCATTGAAATGGATTGTGCAGAGGCCGTCTCCATGCTCCAGTCGGTGTCTCAGGATCGCTCTAGCAACATGGCATGTATCAGGGATATTAAGGCGCTCATGGAGAATGGCAGAGAGATGGAGATCAAGCTTATTAGCCGCTCCCAGAATATAGTGAGTCATGCCTTAGCAGCTTATGGGCGTAGTTTGCCTCGAACCGCGGTGTGGTTAGGCTCAGGTACGGAGGAGATTGTCACTCTTTGTATGAACGATATTATGCCTCCCTAGATTAATACAATCTCCTTTTACCCCGCAAAAAAAAAGAACATTATGTATTGAAGGGCAGGTGTTGTGTTCGAATCTCAGCATAGCATCAATTTTTTAGCTCGTCGATGGAACTGTGTACCGGCATTTCAAGCAGGCCCATCAATATGTCTTTCACCCGACGATCGAAAAAACGCCAAGTACCCATGACGGGCGAAAAATCAGCCGGGTCCAACCGTAAATGAAAAAGGTGGAGAAACAATCAGCCGGGTCCCATCATTTAATATTAGATATAGATATAGATATATAATTGCTTAGGCCTGCTTGCTGAGATCGTACATTTTTTCCCGCAAAAGAAAGAGATGGTATTATTTTTCTTTTGTGAAACAGATCGTCTCTTTTCTTCGCTGTATGAATACGAGAACGATATTATACATGCCAATTTTACTTTTAGTCACGACCATTCTAATTATAATCATCGAAATATATTATCATCAGCTTATGCTTATATTAATCAACTCTTATTGCGCAATGCAGAACATTATGTCTATGATGGAAAAGGAGAAGGTAAAGGAGGAAGGGATGTCGTGGCCACTTGAATGTCTTCTGAAGAAGAGGATTTTTTACACGCTGTCTTGCATTCATCCAAAGCTGTGTAGCAGTGCTCATCTACAAGACAGCAGAAGCAAATAACTGCAGTGGTGCAAGGACTGAAACGCTTGCATAGCCCGCCAGGTAGATTGATCTTCTCGCTATGAGTCTTGGCCATGGTACCGCCTATGTAAATAACGAACGTATAATTGTTATGCAATTATTCTCAACAGATTAGTCAAGACACAAAAAAGTAAGTCTTCAGTAGCTATAGTACATACTTCTTAGAAAAGCGAAAGAACTTTTTTTTGCGAAAGAGAGAAGCAGAAGAACAACACATTCATAACCGGTGGACTAAATTCATGAAGAGTTGTAAAGAAAGAGAAATATCAGCCGGTGTGCTTACGTTGAGCAGTAGTAGCAGAACATACGAGTAGTGCAAGCATGCACATCGTGTACTTGTCCATCCTCGCATACATCAATACGCAGGAACCCAATTTTGATTCTCGATGAGAAATATTTGTTCGACTATATTTTGCTGGCAATCAACATATGACTTGTATAAATAGGAGATCTCTACTCCTAAAAAGGGAGTTCGTACGTCGTTCATCGGTACCCAGTCATTAATACAAACAGATTTCATCGGTTCTCAGAGGGTGACTAAAAATAGTCTCTTTTAGAGGCTAAAGTTTCAAGCACCCCTCACTAAAGAGGGACTAGGACTAGTCTTGAGGCTAAAATTTTTTAGTCATAGGAAAACTACTAAAATGTGTATTAGCCTTCTCTCTCCTCATTTTATTCCTCTACTTTAACACATGCGAGTTCCGGATTGGATGGTTTGGAGGATAATAAATGCTCAATAACTTGATTTTAGTCTCTTTAGTATTTGATCCAAACATGGGTGAGGCTACCAAGTTTTAGTCCCACTACTTTTAGTCATGGGACTAAAATGTATCCAAGCACCCTCTCAGTCACTAATGCAAACAGATTTCATCAGTACTCGATCATTAGTGCAAACAGAGTTCAACGATACTCAGTCATTAATGCAAACAGATTTCATCGTTACTCAGTCATTAATACAAACATAATTTGGAAATGAAGCACCAAAATCAATTTGAAAATCAAGCCATTACCTACATCTAAGTAGGGATTTTTTCGGCCAAATCAATTGTAAAATTGAGCCATTAATGCAATTCATTGATTAGTCAGAGACTTAACTGAAATGCAAATAATTAATAGTAGGAAGTTATTTCAATCATATCTCTACTCCTAAACGGGCAGTACATAGGTCAGTCGCTCGTTCATCACACCTCCCACCGGTTTTTGTTCCACCTCACACTGATTTTTTCAACAAAAGAACAACCCCATCGATCTTTTTTAAGCAAATCCCACATTTGACTGGGTTACTCCTAAAGAGGGAGTTCGTACGTCGTTCATCGGTACTCAGTCATTAATACAAACAGATTTCATCGGTTCTCAGTCATTAATGCAAACAGATTTCATCGGTACTCAGTCATTAATGCAAATAGATTTCATAGGTACTCAGTCATTAATTCAAACATAATTTGGAAATGAAGTACCAAAATCAATTTGAAAATCAATCCATTACCTACATCTAAGTAGGGATTTTTTTGCGCCAAATCAATTATAAAATTGAGCCATTAATGCAATTCATTAATTAGTTAGAGACTTAATTAAAATGCAAATAATTAATAGTATGAAGTTATTTCAATCGTATCTCTACTCCTAAACGGGAAGTACATAGGTCAGTCTCGTTCATCACACCTCCCACCGGTTTTTGTTCCGCCTCACACCGATTTTTTCAACAAAGGAACAACCCCACCGATCTTTTTTAAGCGAACCCCACCTCTGACTGGGTTTTTTCTTTTCTCAGATTGTTTTCGCTCCATTCTGATTTATTTTCATCAATGCTTCCCGGTCCATCATATAAAAAAACACTTCCCGATCCATTCCCAATTCATTTTTTCTTTCCAAACCCAACGCCCATCCGATCCGGATCTACATGAGGGGTTTCTCCCGTCCCTTCTGCAAGCCACGGAAGCGAGAAGGAGGGATAGCAAAGGCGAGCACGGTGGCCTCTGGGCCATCAGCGGGAAAAAGGGAAGGCGGTGGCACGATCGCTCACCGCACCACGGCTGCTGTTGCCGCCGCCGCCCCCACCGATAACAGTCCTCGAAAACTGCCGCCGCCACCCCCGCCGATTGCCCTCCTTCCTGCATGGTCACAACCACCTCCATGTTGTCTGAGTTGATGATTAGGCGGCTACACCCCGCCCTTTGCGCTATTGTTAGGCCAAACTTGAGAGCTAAAGTTCCAGCCATCAAAACATCCGTACAATAGTCAATCTTTTCATTTCCTCCTGTAATGAACCTACCTTTGTGGTCTCTTAAGACTGCCCCCATCGTACCCTTCAACATATCATGATCAAAAGAGGCGTCAACATTAAGTTTCACAAAACCCCTAGGAGGACAGTACCGGCCCCCCTTTTTCATCGCCGCCTTTGGAGATGATGCATTTACAAAGTTGGATGTGAGAGCTATGATCCCCATTGCTATCTGATTTGCACTATGAGTTAATTCCTTATGCACTAACTTTCGTCTTTCCCATCATAGGTATCAAGCTGAAATAGCTATCATTTCACGTACATTTTGGTACCCCATAATACTCAAGTCTTGGTCTGGAAGAAGTAGAAGGTATTTCAATATTGCCTCCCCGGCAAGGTCAACCTCACAACCTTTATCAATAATCACATCCATCCCTAGTCTCTTCCAAACCTCCTTTGCTTTACTACAGAGGAAAAGCATGTGTTTCGTATCTTCTAAACACCGAGAGCAAGTCGGGCAAGAGGGCGAGACCGTCATGTGTCTATTAGCAAGTGTTACCCGGCATGGAAGAGTGCCATGTAATGTACGCCATATAAATTTTTTAACTTTTGTTGGGCAGGATAACTTCCATACCTGGCACCAAATAGGATTTGGTGTGATTCGCCCCATCCCATTAGAATATTTGAGTCTACTCCCATACTGATAATTCCATTCCACCGAGTAAGCAGACTTTACCGAAAACATAATATTTTTTTGTGTAACTTCAGGCAATGAAATCTGTCATATCATATTGCGAAAGTGGGAATGAAACAATTAGTTGTGCGTCAATGGGCCACATAGTTTGTGTAATCAGTTCCTCGTCTCAATTGTTGGAAGCAGAGTCAATCAGGTCACTCACTTTTGTTAGCAGATGGGTCCCCCTAGGGGTCACAATCTTTCTAGTGACACAGTTTGGGATCCAGGCATCTTCCCAGATATTAATGTTATGTCCGTTACCCACTCGCCAAATATAGCCATGTTTCAGAGTAGTTATACCTGCCATAATGCTCTGCCAGATGAAAAAAGCGCCATGATGTTATGTCCGTTATCCGCTCGCCAAATATAGCCATGTTATGCTCCTTGCACCGTCTTGTACATGGCTATTACCGGCCGGCGGTGGGGTTGACCGCCTAACCCACAACGATATCTCCGGTGGCCTTCGGCGCCTTTGGGGAGGTCGTGGGGGTCACCACCCAGCGGTGCACGCGTTATCGCCCAGTTCCGTGATGGGCACGCTCCACGGAGCTATGGAGAAGAAGAACACGAGAACATGTAAACGCAGGTGCGTCCACTACCCTAACTACGTCAGGAGCTAACTAGACTGATGAAATACAAGCAATCACAGAACGCTTGGGACTAGGTGTGTTAGTTACAGAGGTACCAACGTGAGAGGTAATCACGTGTGGGTGCAGCCGGTCTTCTAGGTAGATTCCAACAGTGGCTACTCTGTGGCCGTCACCGCTTCCCCCTGTGTCCGGGCGAATTTGACAAATTTAACCCATGGACGAAATCAAATCACAGAATGAACTGACCGTGAAACTATTTCACGCGGCTGATCTTTTTATGTGACGCCCGACACGAAGGTCGCACACTATATTGTGCAACGCCTTATAGATAGGCGCTACAAGCCTAGCCAGTGGTGCACCCCAGACTGCCTAAAAATTGCTAAGTCATTGTGCAGAGCCTAAGAGCTAGGCGCTGCACTGTATAGTGTGATGCCTAGCTCTCAAGCGCTGCACTAGTGGTTGCACTACAAAATGAAGCAACCACTAGTGCAACGCCTAGAAGCTAGGCGCTACACTGTATAGTGTGGCGCCTAGCTCTTAGGCGCTGCACACTGACTTAGTAATTTTCGGATCACACGGATGCGACGCTGGCCAGGCATGTAGCGCCTATCTGTGAGGCGTTGCACAGTGTAGTGTGGCGTCTTCGTGTAAGGCGTCACATAAAAAGGTCAGCCACATGAAATAGTTTTACGGATAGTTCATTCTGTAATTTGATTTCATCCATAGGTCAAATTTATCAATTTTGCCCTGTGTCCGTCGTCACTGCCACGAGGAACAAGTCCCTAAACTGGAGTCTCAGCCGTGGGAGCCTAGCTTGACTGCTACTAATAAATTTGAGTTGAGTAGAATTTGTGATTTTGCTGTTTCTGCAGGAGCTTCTCACAGATATGGACCATAGGTTGTTGACTCGTGCGGCTGCTGTGTTGCCACCGCTGCCTCACGCTGTCGTCTGGTGCCGCTTTCCCCGAGCAGCGCTGGTGGGTTACTTAACCCTCAGAGCAACTCTACCAAACCCCATATCCCGCCCCGATCCATAAAATAACTGCCAAAATATAGATCGGGGCAGAAAAACCTGCCCGATCGTACCCTGCATCTTGCCCGGCTCACAAAAAATTTTGAGGGGCGTGGCAAAATCTCGGCCTCAACCCGTAGATTCGCGGGTTTCCTCCTCGCCGCAGCGGTGCCCCACATATAAGCGGAAGCGGTTGGTGGGGGGACATTTCAGCCCACGCTTTCCCCACCAACCACCTCTCCTCTCCCCCCTCGCGCCGCCGCCCAAGATTCCGGCGAAAGCGGCATGCAGGAGCACGCCGAAAGGCCTCCACGCGCACGAGGCCTCCCCTCCCCCCTCCCCCCGCGTCGGCGGGCCGCCGGATTTGTGGATCTGCGGCACTTCCTGGTGGGCCGCCGGATTTGGCTTTTCTGGCCGCCGGTTGTTGCGCCAAGCGATGGAGTGGTCGGGGAGTCTCTCCCGCAGCCCCGGCAAGGGCGCATCACCGCATGCAGGTACGGGTTCGTTCGCCCGCCGCCGCCGACGGTTTGCGGGTATGGATTCGTCCGACCGTCCACCGGGCTCGGCGCTCGCGCAGCGTCTGTATGGCTTGCCGATGCCGCTCATACAGTGCGACGACTGCACGCGGACTGTGTTGCGGCTAACTTCGGGCACGCCGAAGCACCCCGGATAGGTGTTCTTCAAATGCGAAAACGACGGGGTACGTGCACTTGCGGTAGCTCTCATTTGATAGCTCATTCTTTAGTTCAACTGCGGTAGCTCATTTCGAACTTATTCATTCTTTTGTGTAGGACGATGGATGCTCATTTTGGTCTTGGGAAGGCCAATACATTGATTTATTGATAGAAAGAAACTTAATAGATGTTGGTGCACTCCTTAATACAATCGAAGGCAATGATGCGGCTGCATGTGCAACTAGAGGGGAAGCAACGTCCACTTCTTTCGAACCAACGATGAAGAAAGAAAAATGCAAAATCAAGAATCCGCAGATAAACAATGAATGCACGGAGAAGATATTAGTCCAGCTTGTGCGAGCAGTTATGGAAGTTGGAAATCTTCTGATATGCATACTTGTGGTTCTTGTTTAATTTTCTTTGGTCTTGCTATTCTAGCAAAGATTTGGTGATATTTATTGTATCCAATGTTGTTGAAAAAGCAAAGAAATGCATTATGCTAGATTAAATTGGTGCAAATATAAGTTTTGCGGACCGGGAGGAGCTACGACAAATCAGACGCCGCAAAGTCGAGCCGTAAAAAAAATATTCCAAAAATATCCTTTCTTATGGGTCCATTATGCGGGGTCTGTACTGCGGCCGTCCGTGCCGACCGACAAAGACGTTTTCCCGCAAACTGCAAACACGTTTTGCCGGCCGGGAGGATACAGGGTCTGCTAGAGTTGCTCTCACGACCCCAAGTATGGTGGTGGTGATCCGGTTATGGAGCACATGGAGCGGCCGCTCTAGCAAGTGAGTGCTGATCGAAATAAACCCTTGATCATATTTACGCTGATTTTCATGATTGCTCTTCTGACATACAACAATGTTCATCGCACTTTGACCAAACAACTACATGTTCATGTTCCAGATTTATTTTTCTATAGTTGAATCCTTTTCTGTGAATTACTTAATTTCATGTTCCAGATTGTGAGGCTAATTACTAATATGGTTAGGTCTCACGTCATATACAACGCTAAATATAAAGGAGGGCACCCCTGCACCTATTTGATCGTCGTATCGTTTAGGATAACAGCGCCCTCCGAAATTCACTCCAAATCCAATCGGAAGTGCGCTGGACATTGACGTGAAGGCCTCTCCTTGCTACGGCGAGGTGCCGGAGCACTAGTAGAAAAAGGGTCATTTGTCCCGGTTCATAAGGGCATTTTGTCCCGGTTGTTGCACCGGGACTAAAGTATCATTACTAATGCCCTACGCCTTTAGTCCCGGTTCTTACATGAACCGGAACAGATGGGCCTCCACGTGGCCCGTGCGGCGAGACCAGGCAGGAGGCCTCCACGCGTCAGCAGCTGGCAGGAGCTGAAGTTTTTTTTGTAAGGGGGTGGTTTAGGGGTTTTGGGGGGTTAATTTAGGTGTTTCATATATTGTGTTATCTAGCTAATTAATGGAGAGAAGTGTCCTCTCTTATCTCCGTGCTTGGTCGACGTACGCTATGTATTACACGTATAGAGAGGACTCGACACGCTAGCTAGTAAGCAAATGAAGGAAATAGAAGATCGTCATGAATATATATACAGAGAGAAGTGATATCAACCACCTATCTTTCTCCGAAAGATTGGTCGAACAACAAGTTCTCGTATATCTATCCGACACTACTGGCTACATATATACAATATAATTATCTCTCCTAATTATATACGAAGTCAAGGTCCACATGGTATTCTCCGTCTTTAGCGATCACGTGGTCAAGGAAGAATGCCGCCAATTCCCCTTGAATTGCTCGCATACAATCTGGTGGTAGGAGTTCATCCCACATCCGAAAGATCTAATTTGAAGAGGGGGGGGGGGTTCAATGCATATATATATATATATATATATATATATATATATATATATATATATATATATATATATATATATATATATAAATGAAACTCAACACAGATGATGGTAATAAAATAAAATTGTGAATATTATTGCTTACAAACTTCATATTGTTTGTCAGAGTAGCCCCGCTCACACGTCGTGTGGCGGATGGACTCGCAAACATAGTATCCACAGTAATTATTTCCGGCTTCCTCCCACAACCACTTTACAAGAAATAGAGGTCAATCAAACTGATAAGCAAGCATGCTATAAATGGTATTGATGAAACTAGCACTTGAATCACTAGGAGATGCGCGGAACATGCTAGTAGTACTTACTTTCGGGTGTCTAAATTGCAGCTTGGCAGTCCCGGAGCTTTATTGGTGAATTTTGTCCAAACCCTGCCAGACAAAGAAAACAATTACTCGATATCAGGAAATGAACAAATTAAGTTGCTGATATGGTGCGATGATGATCGATTTAACTTACTTCTCGAGCATTTCAGTCATGTCCGCATACTCCTTAGGATCTTTTTATCTCGAGTCTAAGACGGTTACTAGTCCCTGCTCAAGCTTAATCTCTAGGAGAATATAGTGGAACCTGCGCACGCATGCATAACTCATCAATTACATTACTATAACCTAGACTAATAAGGGAAACCAATATGCACAAGACAGTAACACTCACTTGAAATTGTAAGGAAAGAGTATTATATCTTTGTTTTCATTTATTACGAACGATCGTAGCAAGTTGGTCTCGGTATCTGTGGCATGAAATTCAACCTCATATGCATCTATGAGATTTGTGTTAATGAACCCAATATCACCGACTTGTCTTTTCTTTAATTCGGCGATCTTCAATCTGCATAATATAGTGAGGATAATTATAAATACATGCAATGAAAGAGCTGACCTATATATAGAGAGACTTAATGACAAAAGTAGTACTTACAGACAGTAGCAAGTGACCATTAATTTATCGAGTGCCTGTTGATTGAAAAACTGGAAGAACTCATCAAATGGAACATTCAACAGTTCAGCTCCAACGAGGTCATTCTCCTCTTTAACTCTCAAAACAATGAATGCATCAACAGTTCAAAAAGAAGAAAGACGAGAGTTAATTAATATGTGTACATATACCAAAACAATGAATGCATCAATTAGCTAGTCAGCACAGGCTTAACTAATATATATACCTGGCCGGACTCGGTTCGGTCACCGGAGCCATCATCACGGTCTCCTTCTTGCACCGTCATTGGGTCACCGGAGCCGTCATCACGGTCTCCTTCTTGCACCGGCATTGGGTCACCGGAGTCATCATAATCATAGCTTGCTTTTTCACCCTGTGCTTCCAGACCATCGGTGTCGTTGAGAAATGACAAGAAGGCATCACTTCCTTTTGCGATTATGTCCCCCAACATCGCTTCTGTTGCTTCGTCTCGGGTGTGCTCCATAGTTTCTGCAAATATTTACAACATGACAATTATTATTCAAACATGACATATGGATATATTAGTGGCAAACGTAAAACTAGCTAGCTAATCACAATAAGGAATCATATTAGTGGCCTCGACGCTGCTTCTCTAGGGTTTGGGATGGCCTCGACAACACTTCAAGGGTTTGGGGTGGCCTCGAGAGAGTTTGTCGGGTAGTGGCGCGGCGGGAGGGGGTAAGAGATGATCGACATCATTTTCTTCTAGGGTTTGGGTGTCCTCGAGAGTTTTGGTCGAGCGAGAGGGCCGGGGGGTGCTCCCGTGGTATAAGTTATCACGGTCGAGAGGGGGTTATATCAACAACGACATACCCGATAAAAAATAAGAAAAGGAAGAAAAAAAGAAAAAAAAGAGGAGAACAGGAAAGGAATAGTGGAGAAGAAGAAAAAATAGAAAATATTCTATTTTTTTCTTCTTCTCCTCTATTCCTTTCTTCCTCTCCTCTTTTTTTTTCCTTTTTTCCTCTTCTTATTTATTTCTCCTCTTCTTCATCCTTTTCTTTTCCTTCTTCCTAGACTAAACATAAACTAAATTAATCCTAAAACTAAACAAAACTTCTCCTCCTCCCTTTTTATTTCTTCTTCTTCTTTTTTTTCATAGAATTTTTATTTCTTCTTCTACTTTTTTTTCATCCTAAAACTTTATGAACAAAATTACAACAGAGAAAACAATAAAAATTCTATGAACAAAATAAAAATTCTATGAACAAAATTACAACAGAAGAAATCCTATGAACAAAATTACAATAAAAAAAATCCTATGAACAAAATTACAATAAAAATTCTAACTTATGCATATGAACATACATCATCATCATCTACTACTACAGTATGAACAAAAAATTTAATATATATGTGAATAGGGGCCCTACTTCGTCGTCGGGGCAGGCGGCAGCGTTGGGGCGCGGGGGGGGGGGGGGTGGGGGAGGGAGGGGGAGAGGAGGGGGAACGGCGCGGGCTCACACTGCAGGCGAGCAGCGGCGAGGTCGGGACAGGGCGCTCGGCGTGCGCGGCGGCGAGGTCGGGGTAGGGCGCGTCGAGGTCGGGGCAGGGTGCGGCGAGGCCGGGACAGGGGCGACGGAGACGGCGGACGGGTCGGCAGCCTGGCGGCGTCGATGTCGTCGGCGTCGTTGGGGCGGCAACTGCGAGATGAGAAGTGAAAATTTTCACAAGTCCTACTTATATACCCAGAGCATTGGTTCCGATTCGTAGCACCAAGCGGGACCAATGCCCCCTTTAGTCCCGGTTGGTGTCACCAACCGTGACCAAAGGTCAGTTTTCGGCAGCCCAAAGGGCGGGAAGCGGCGGCCTTTGGTCCCGGTTGTTGGCACCAACCGGGACCAAAGGGGGGGCATTGGTCCCGGTTGGTGCCGCGAACCGGTACCAATGCACCTCTTTAGTTCCGGTTGGTGGCACCAACTGGGACCAAAGGACCTGTGTTGGCCGCGTCGCGACCAAAATTTTAGTCCTACCTCGCTAGCTGAGAGAGCTCGAGAGTGGTTTATAAGCGCTGTTGCGCCAACCCTCTCGAGCTCCTTTCAACTGCAGGCTTGCGGGCCTAATTTGTCACGATGTGCTTGTGGGCCTACTGGGCCTCCTGCGGGCCTGAATCCTGGCCCATGGTTGGGTTTCTAATCGTATTCAGGCCGTCGTGGCCTAGTAGGTGGCACTTTTTTATTTTATTTGTTTATTTATTTATTTTATTTTGTTTCTACTTAAAACAAAAAACTTACTATTGCTATTTTTATTTATTTTATTAAATTTTATTTATTTTACTTTATTAAAGTTCATTTTGTTTCTACTTATTTATTTTATTAAAGTTTATTTTATTTTGTTTCTACTTATTTATTTTATTAAATTTTAATTTATTTTATTTTATTTTGTTTCTTTCTGCTTTTCATGTTTTGAATAGAATATACTTTGATAATTTCAGTGGCATGAATTTTATATAATTTAAGTTTAAAAATTACTAGAGGTTTGATAAAGCTTTTTGTTCATTCCTTTTGCTATTAGAGTTTTATCAAGTTTTTTAGTTAATTTTCTTTTTGCGTGGTATCATCATTTGACCCACATAGCATGTGCAAGAAAGTAGATAGGGTTACGGCAAAAACTGGATGCACTTCGTGTATAAAATGGACAATCTATTTCGAAGTATCAGGGTTTCATACGAAAACTCGTCCGTTACAAAGGGATTTCATTTTTTGAACTTATTTGAACTCCAGAGTTTTTCTGTGTTCAAAATGCACCATTCAAAGCCACATCATCAATTTTCAACCTTTCTGACTTCATTTGTTATTTTTCATGCATTTACTGATTGTTTTGAGCTATAAGACCCTGAAATTGAAAAGCATTTCAAATGAACTCTGAAAAGGTTGAAAGTTGGTATGGTATCATCATTTCACCCACATAGCATGTGCAAGAAAGTAGAGAGGGTTACGGCAAAAACTGGATGCACTTTGTGTAAAAACGGACAATCTCTTTCGAAGTATCAGGGTTTCATACGGAAACTCGTCTGTTACAAAGGGATTTCATTTTTTGAATTTATTTGAACTCCAGAGTTTTTCTGTATTCAAAATGCACCATTCAAAGCCACATCATCAATTTTCAACCCTTTCTGACTTCATTTGTTATTTTTCATGCATTTACTGATTATTTTGAGCTATAAGACCCTGAAATTGAAAAGCATTTCAAATGAACTCTGAAAAGGTTGAAAGTTGGCATGGTATCATCATTTCACCCACATAGCATGTGCAAGAAAGTAGAGAGGGTTACGACAAAAACTGGATGCACTTCGTGTACAAAACGGACAATCTCTTTCGAAGTATCAGGGGTTTCATACGGAAACTCGTCTGTTACAAAGGGATTTCTTTTTTTGAACTTATTTGAACTCCAGAGTTTTTCTGTTTTCAAAATGCATCATTCAAAGCCACATCATCAATTTTCAACCCTTTCTGACTTCAATTGTTATTTTTCATGCATTTGCTGATTATTTTGAGCTATAAGACCCTGAATTGAAAAGCATTTCAAATGAACTCTGAAAAGGTTGAAAGTTGGCATGGTATCATCATTTCACCCACATAGCATGTGCAAGAAAGTAGAGCACTTCGTGTACA
The DNA here is from genome assembly GCA_032464435.1 of Aegilops umbellulata. Taxonomy (NCBI): domain Eukaryota; kingdom Viridiplantae; phylum Streptophyta; class Magnoliopsida; order Poales; family Poaceae; genus Aegilops; species Aegilops umbellulata. Next base: position 424,656,064 of record CP136059.1, read on the forward strand.
GAACGGACAATCTCTTTCGAAGTACCAGGGTTTCATACGGAAACTCGTCTGTTACAAAGGAATTTCATTTTTTTTAACTTATTTGAACTCCAGAGTTTTTCTGTGTTCAAAATGCACCATTCAAAGCCACATCATCAATTTTCAACCCTTTTTGACTGTATTTGTTATTTTTCATGCATTTACTGATTATTTTGAGCTATAAAACCCTGAAATTGAAAAGCATTTCAAATGAATTCTCAAAATGTTGAAAGTTGGCATGGTATCATCATTTCACCCACATAGCATGTGCAAGAAAGTAGAGAGGGTTACGGCAAAAACTGGATGCACTTCGTGTACAAAACGGACAATCTCTTTCGAGTATCAGGGTTTCATACGGAAACTCATCTGTTACAAAGGGATTTCTTCTTTTGAACTTATTTGAACTCTAGATTTTTTCTGTGTTCAAAATGCACCATTCAAAGCCACATCATCAATTTTCAACCCTTTCTGACTTCATTTGTTATTTTTCATGCATTTACTGATTATTTTTAGCTATAAGACCCTGAAATTGAAGGCAACATATAGCTCTCATGAATAGATAAGTGACCAAATTAATAGAAGTTCATCATCACATTCAAACCAAAGTACATAAATAGTTCACATTAAACAACATATAGCTCTCCAGAGCATCTAATTAAACCATACATTGAAATTATGTAAAACATTTCAATGCAACAACAAATGCGATCATAATCGCAACCAAGGTAACAATTGATCCAACTGCATAATGATATCAAACCTCGTTATGAATGGCATATTTTCTGATCTTTCTAATCTTCAACCACATTGCATCCATCTTGATCTTGTGATCATCGACGACATCCGCAACATGCAACTCCAATATCATCTTCTCCTCCTCAATTTTTTCCTTCAAGTAATTGTTTTCTTCTTCAACTAAATTTAACCTCTCGACAATAGGGTCGGTTGGAATTTCCGGTTCAACCGCCTCCTAGATAAATAAAATCTATGTCACGTTAGTCGGCATAATTATCATAAACAATAAATGAACCAAATAGTTATAAAAAGATAATATATACCACATTCGAATCATAGACAGGACGAGAGCCGACGGGGGCGGATACCAAAACCATCGCACTATATAATAACAATGAATAACAAAAGTAAGAAAATTAGACAAGTATCTATCTGAAGTAAGAAATTTTTTTTCTTTTAGAAAGAAGATAAGAACAAGAGGCTCACCACGGTGGTGCCGACGACGAGATCAGCGCGGGCGATCGACGGCGGTGAAGACGGGGACGGGACGTGACAGACCGCTAAACCTAAACAAATCTTGGGGAAAATGGAGCTCGGAGGTCGAGTTTCGAGAGGAGAAAGATTAACTAGTGTGGCTCAGACATTTCATCGAATACCTCATGTGCATAGGAGGTGAGCTAGAGCACCCAAATGCCCTCCCCTCGCCGGCCAGAAAAAAACAGAGCACTGTGGAGTGCTCTGCCGTGGCGATGGGTATATATAGGCAACTCATTTGTCCCGGTCCGTGGCTGGAACCGGGACCAATGGTTATGGGCCAGGAGCGAGGCACATTGGTCCCGGTTCGTGCCTAGAACCAGTACAAATGGGTCCCCACAAACCGGGACCAATGCCCACGAGGCCCGGCTGGCCCCCTGGGCTAACGAACTGGGACGAATGCCCCCATGGGTCCCGGTTCGTGACTGAACCGGGACTAATGGGCTTGCCCTGCCCGAACCAAAGCCCTGTTTTTTATTAGTGGAGTGATCTACTACGCTGCTGCAGTTCGTCATCGGACTCCATTTCCCCCACCGAGATGGCCTCTCCAAACGGAGGTATAAACACAATACTGTCCACTAATTTCCGCATCAAATCGAGTAGTGTTCATGTGTATTAGATAGGATCCGATTAGCAGTTGCATAACCTAAGCAATTAGTCTAACATTTATTACTCCCTCCGTGTAGTGTCAAAAACACTCATATTATGGGGCGGGGGGAGCATCATGGAAGCATATCAAGGAAATAGTATAGGAGCTCATGAGTAGCTTATGTATCAGGCCAGACAAAGTAGGGAATTAGCATACTGTAGGCAGAAATCAACTTTTAGAGAACAGCAGCAAAAGCAACAGATATGCCCCCAAAATCCCACGGCCATGTAGGTTACACGGCATTGGAAACATTGAGCCACATGAAAAATAATAGCTACCGTTTTCAAGCATAGATAAACCATAAACCACATTGATTCAGACACATTCAACCATGCCAATCCAAGCAGGCAACGATTTATAGTGGTCAAAAGCCAAGCCACGCTAGCACATTACTACCCAATTACAGTCAGAAGCATCCATATATATGCTGCTCTTACATGCTCCATGGGAGCGGCACCCGCCATTCAAAGCGTCTGCTCCAGAGTCCATGGTTTACTTGTATATATATACTAACTCCATAGTCCATGCTAACAATATAGAGTACTTAGCCTTATACTAATTCTGCAGATTAGGCCGGTTCCCGTGCTTTCGCCGTGCATCAGCCCCCTCTCTGTCACAACGAGAGAACGATGGTTAGTTAGCATTTCCAACAGGGGGACTCCATCATAAGAGTTCTCTACAAGACAATCTTCAAAGCCCTGTCAGTGTCATACAAGTTTCGCTTTCACCGTTTAATCTGTGTTATGATAGGTTTGTATTCATAACCAAGTTAGTGTAAATCCTAGAGTATCTTCATTTGATCAAAAGCATGAGGGCAGTAACAACACTATGAACTTACTGACTATTCATAGAAGTTTGGCTACTAATAAATACCAACTTTAAAGATAGCAAAGGAAGACCGGATAACAGAAACAGCACCTGTTAAGTGGCTTCACTTACAGCCCGTCTACTTGGCCGGGACCTGCACCCGCTGCTGTCGGCGTGCGACATATTCCTCATAGTCCGAGTCACTCTCGGACTCGGAGATCCATCCGTAGCAGGGGGGCCTTTTGCGCCTAGTTCCTGTAGCTAACGGATCTGGCGACGCAGCTCTGGGAGAAGGTGGGTCGATGAGCGGGGGTTCCACTTCCTCTGTCTGCTCAACTGCTAGCACAGCCTCAGATGGTGGTACAACCATCGCAATGGGAATGAACTCTTCTGACGGTTCCTCATTTATTGCTACTTCTTGCTGCTGCATTACCAACCAAAGCCCCATGTAAGAATTGGACAGTATGCATAAGCTTTGTTGCTGGAGGGAATAAGTAACCACAACTAGACATTCTTGACAAGGTCTTGTTTTAGAGGTAAATCTAATTTTTCATAAGTAACAGCAGTTTGTGCACCATAAACGTTTCCTTATTGCAGAAGTACTGATGGCCAACATGTTGAAGTTGTATTACAAAACCAACTGAGAAAATACTACATAGTGCAATGCTAAAATGTACGATGCCAATTCATCAGTCAACTATGTCAGCTCAAAGGAATGATGGAAGACATCAACCAGACCACTTCTTTCAGATGGCATTGTTGTCAGTTTTATGAATATACAAGCTTTTAGGTGAAAAAACTAACACAGGAAAGTAAATGGGGAGGGAGCTTACCGGAGCCTCCTCCTCCACGTCCTCCTGCTGCGGCTCCTGCAAATATTTCATAAATAGTGAAAATAAAAACGTTTTACTTTGTACCCACTTCAATCTCTGCAAACACAAACTAAGGCATGTTAAGACTAATATAACATGGGCATGCTTGATGTAAGGGAGAGTCTCAATCCTAGGATGACCGTTCCATCAACTTACTCCTCATCTTCTATTCATATTCTAGTCATTTGAAATAGTATAATGCTGAGGCAACTCAGTTATATTATAGAAACAAGATGAGGAATTATAAACAGTGGAAATAACCTCATAATATTATCATTCATGTACTAGGACCAACCTTTTTCTCAAATTAAATGCCTTCAAGCAAATAAGATGAGGAATTAGTATATATGACAGGTATGATTGAGCAAGATTTTTTTTTGGCGTGGGATGACAGTTACCAATTAAAAAAACACTGCGTTGAATATATTTGTCTGTAGGTAACAGAGCGGTATAAATTGGTACCAATGGCACCCACAGCAATTAACATGGATAAACACAAGAGAGTATGTGGAGAGCGCCCTCACCGGATGAGCTTCCTCCCCCTCATCATCACCATCATCATCCTCATTATGTTGCTGCTGTTGCTGCTGCTGCAACTTCTCCTGCTCCTCCACCTCAAAGAGCGCTTCTTGCACTACGTTGTAACAACTGTCCTCCAGCAACGGCCACCCATCCTTCCCATACACATCCTAAACAGATGAGGCCGAATTAATCAGGACCATTGGCAGAAAAAATCACGCCAAAGCCTAAAACTAGTTCCCCCAAGGCCCGTGAATGGCTAATATGTCTTTCCCGTGCCCTCACATCTATACCTAAATCGCCAAATCCTGGAAAATCCCCTTTCGTGCTGGTGGCACCAACACTGGAGGCTTGGACTCCAATTGCTACTTGATGCAAAATCTGGCACTGTCAGAAATAAAATCCTTTTGATTCTTTGGCAGTCCTGGCACCTGAGAGACAATGTTATACATGGTGATGGAAAGGACACGGTTTCGGGTGCTGTGCATTTCTTAGTCAGGTATGAGGAGGACGTGAATGATTCGCTGTACAGTGATGCGACTGAGAAAGATAAATGTTGTTGGTCTCTGTATCCCCATAGGCCCAGCAATCCAACAGCACCTGCTAGCGTTTATTGGTCTGCACCAGCGAAAGGGATGGTTAAACTAAATACAGATGCATCTGCGTTTGGTTGAGTGGATAGCCACCCAGAGGACAGGGATAGCCAGTTTTAAAGTGGATACCAGGTGTTTGGTTTGTTTATGGGAAGGGATATGGATAACCAGATTCTCGGAATATTCCTCGTTTTTCAGGCTCCGCTCATCCGCCAAAATGTCGCGGATATGGGAAGCCACTTTCGCTCCCCTCACCCCGAACCGTTTTTCTCCCCCTCACCCCTCCGCAGAAACAGAGAAACTCTATCCTGTCTATCGGTCTATCCCCTACTCATACCTGATGGCAACAGATCGCCGAGCGGCGGTCGGACCCAGGGTATGCCCGTCGGTGGCGGTGGCCAAAGCAAGGTGCATCCACGCCGTACCTCTTCTCTCTCTCAGGTATCCCCTTTTCTCGGCATACATCTTGGACCATCACCGGTCAGATCTTGGGAGACGAAGGTGGGGATGGCAACAAGCAGGGGCACCGCGGCGGCGTGTGGATGTGAGCAAGAAGAGGGCATTACGTGGAGGTGTGTGGCTGTAGGGAACGCCGGCGGCAGCTGGAGTTAGTTTGGCGCAGCGGCGGCGGACGGAGTTGCTGGGCGCGGTGGCGGCTGACAGGACGTAGGTGCGTGCTCCTCTGTTATCTTCTCTTGCATGTTTGGCACTTTGGCTGTAGGAGCAGGCGCCTCCATTGTTAGCCTAACGAGCATTGTTTGCGTGCGGTGGCGGTAGCCAGATGGTGCTGAGGTTCAGCCGTGCTCTGTGTGTGCGTGCTTCATGCGTCCGTAAGCCTAAGAGAATGACATATGCTAATGGAGAATTGTTGAACTGGGCATTACTACTTGAGAGTTATCTGTACTACTTAACTGATGGTTGGTTGTATATGAACTAGTGGAACTTAAAGTTCCTTTGTGAACTTATGATATGAAACTTCCAAAATTATTGTTGGTCGTATAAGAACTTGTGCAATTCACGAAACAATTGTTGTGATAGAAAGAGAAATTTTACTTTGACTGTTGAAATGTGTATGTCGTTCAAATGGCTTGTAAAAAGGTAATCTCACCACTTCTAGCAAAGAGAGTCATCGCAACAATCTATCCATCTCCTCATCCTCCGAACCAAACATAAAAATGGGCTATCCCTAACCTCTTATTATCCTCTCAACCAAACAGAAAAATGGTTATCTCTATCCAGTTGGTTGGGGATACCCATAGCCACCCAAACCTATCCCGCAAACCAAACACACCATTACATTCCCGAGACAGGGGAAAGCTGGATTGGTGCAGTTGCTAGAGACCACCGTGGCCAAGTCTTTGCAGTGTGCCAGAAATTAAACAAATGCTCGTCCGTAGAAGCAGCAGCAGCGGAGGCGGCATTAATTGGTCTGAAGGAATTGGCCAAACTGTATAGGGGAGTGGTCACTTTGAAAATCGACTGCGCTACTGTCGGCAAGGAACTGCATTGTAAAGGACAGAACCGAGCAAAGTGTTTCTCTCTGGTGGCAGACATTAATCAAGCCATTTCTACCTTCGCTACTCATGTCATGGTGGTTAGAAGAACATGCAATGCTCTTGCACATCAATTGGCAGCCATGGCGAGAAGTGCCAGAGACCAAATCATAGTAGCAACCGTCCCAGAACATCGATGTTAGCTGAATGTAATCACACCATTGAGTAACTATAACTCGTGGTCCTCAAAAAAAATTTGTCATGTATTTACATTACCTATGATGAAACATCTAAGATGGTCTATGCAGAGATGTCTTGTGATTCTTTGGCACTTTTGTGTATTTACAGTACCTATGCCACTGATCTGGCTTGTGTTTTTTGTTGTTTTCTATGGTCAATTGTTAATCTAGCATGTGGTTTATGCCGATGATGCATATTATTATGGAGCACAATGCGTATGTTGGTCATGCAAGACATTATATATTCTTTGTGATAAATGAACTTGCTGTCTTTTGTAGAATGTGAAATTCGTGCAACGGCTCAATTGACTGATGTGCCACCATTGCGGTCTGAAGAGGCAGGGTGGAGGCTCAACCCGCATAAAGGAACATCTTGGTGGGTTGCGAGGATCAGTGGTTGCCTGCTATAATGTGCCCTCTGAGGTACAATCTGCAATGAGGAAGAATCGGCTGGTTTACAAACAGAGAAAGTCGAAGGTACAAGCTCGCAAACTAAGATTGGAATTCGAGCTTCTAGAGGAAATGGGTGGAAGTCCAGTAATTGATCTTGATCTTGCTAGTGATGAAGAGGACCATGTAAGGTTGGAAAGGGAGAAATCACTCAGAGGTATTAAACTTCGACATGGAGTTGAGAGTATGGGTAGTAGATTTGAGGCCGGGTCCAGGAGTGGCAGCGGCAATGGCGAGTCTAGTGTCTAGTCCTACAACTCCTGCCACTGGAAAGATAACTCAATATCTTCAGCATAAGAGCTCTCTTAGTCCTGCAGATGGTAGTACCAGGACTCCTGCTAGTGGAAAGAAACCCAAGGGATGCCAGCCAAGGATTGACTTCTCAAATCAAAAGCTAAATGCAACAAAACTTGGTCAAGCTTGGGCCAAATGGTTCCACGCTAGTGATATTCCTGGACGGAAAATCAATTGTCCTTCATTTCGAGCAGCGTTGATGTTGGGTCAAGAGCTATATGCAGTAAAGCACTTACCTACAGCATATGAAGTTGATGGGATATATTTGGATGCCAACTATATGGAAACGAGGGATTTTGTTGAGAACATGAAGCAAGAATGGGATCCTATTGGTGTGACTATCATGAGCGACTCATGGACAGGACCTACCGGCATGAGCATCATCAACTTCATGGTTTATTGCAATGGGGCCATGTTCTTTCACAAGACTGTCGATGTAACTGGTCGAATCCAGAATTCAGGTAATGAAAATGCTTCATGTTACAGTCATATTTATGCTCTATTCCTTGTCATGCAATATTTAACATCAGTGTTCATACAGAATTCATATTCAAGGAAATTAAGAAGGTCGTTGTCGATGAAATTGGCCAGAGGGTGGTTATCCAAATTGTCACGGACAATGGTTCAAACTACAAAAAGGCATGCAAAGATCTCATCAAAGAGTACCCTCAGATATATTGGCAGCCTTGTGCAGCTCATACAATCAACCTTATGTAATTATGTTGAAGGACATTGGTAAATGTCATGAGGCTGTTTGAGTTGTCAAAAGTGCGAAAAAGTAGTAGGTTCTTCTACAATCACAGCTCGTCGCATGCTGAGATGAGGGACAAGATTGGTGGAGAGTTGATCTGTCCTAATGCCCCCACTTTGGAACTGTTTTTATTTTCCTCCAAAGTATACATGATAAGAAAGACAAGTTTCGGCAATGGATGGTGTCAGATGAGTGAAAAAATAGTAATTGGAAAACTGAGGAAGAATTTGACTATATAGAAGTATGTCTGACAAGTAGTGGAATGGTGGAACAACCTCAAAGAGGGTCCTAGACAAAGTGCAGCCACTATTCGGTGTACTAAAGTATGCTGATCAACAGAAGGATGGGACCATTTCTGGTTTTCAAGCAAGGATGATGACCGCTGTTCAGTAATTGACAGCTCAACTCGGCGAGGATACATATGAATTTGAAAATTACCTGAGTTAGGTGGGCCCGAGGATCCAGCATATGTACGACGGCACGTTGATGCTTGCAGCTACCCCCTTTGTGCTGAGACTCTTAGTTGACAAATATATAGCTCTTGTCCTTCATTTATCATGTAGCTCATATTCCAATATGTACATTTTTGCATTTGTAGCTGCTGTCCTTGATCCTGAATCACACTATTCATTTGCATTTGACAAAGATCCAGCCTATATCGATAAACTCCTAGATGTAATAGCAAAGATGGCGGCTACACCACAGTCCGGAGCAAAGGCTATGGATGAACTTGTGTTTTATAATGCCAATAAGGAAAGTTCGGTGGAGTGATGGCACAGCTCGCAGCACGCACATCTAGCCCAGGTTAAGTGAGCTACAGAAGTTAGGGGAGTTGGTGTAGTATCTTCTCTTTTGCTGACTTATGGTGTTTCTATCTTGCAGACACTTGGTGGTCTCAATATGGTGGAGAAGTGCCCATGCTTCTGAAGTATGCGATGCGCATTGTGTCTCATTGTGTGTCATCGAGTGGTGTGAGCACAATTGGAGTACTTTCGCGTCGATCCATAGCAAAGTGAGAAATATGCAAAGTTACATTAAGCTGACAAAGCTGGTGTACACACGTTACAACTTGCAGACCCGCCTTCAGCAATATGAGACTTATCGAGAAGATATGGAGCTCGATCCATGTGCTCTAATGATGAATCTTACTCAATATGATGAAACAAACCTGATCATGGATTGGATGAACAACTGGAGGAGTGAATCGAACCACTTCTAGATGAGGGAGCCCATCTCAGTTTATTTGTGATATAGTTCGCGATGTGCGCTCAAAGAGGAAGATGGTCAAGGTTTCAAGTCTTGCGAGGAGGAAAAGGGTGAAGAAAGGGAAGATGGCTGATCTGGATGAAAAGGGGGGAGCTTCAGAAAGTGACGATGATGAGGAAGAAGACGAAGAAAGTGGTGCTGGAGAAGATTTCGATGATGAAGAGGAGGAAATACTTGAGATGCCTTCACCAGAAAGACGCATTCAAGGGGTTGAACCATGAGAAGAGGCTGACTGAAGAAGCAAGGGAGACCCGGAAGTCAAAACGATCAGCTGGGAAGGACGTAGATAGTATCCACCAATAGCAATGGTCAGTTCTTCTGCTGAAGTTATTAGCTAAATGACGAAGCTTCAGTTTGCAATTTGATTGGTTTAAACCTGATTCTAGCTTTACTTTTATTTCACTAACGGCATCTGTGTAGTGTAGATGACTTGCTGAACATGCTAAACATGTGGATATGTGCCTCTGCCACTGTTCTATATGACTAATTCCACATGTACATAATTACTGAAAGGTGGCCTTGTTTTTCAGTGAACTAACTTACTGAAATCTGATGTAACCACAACAGTTGTCACTACTTATATCAAATAAATGTTAAATTGGCATGTTCTGGAAAATCCACTCATGCATCCTTGGGACCACTTTGCGCTTTTTGACGTCTCTAGCTTTTGTGCAGGTATTCCTTGAGGTGTGGGAACAGCATTGCTGCGACAAAACCAAGTCCAGGATGAACAGAACAGAGAGGTACTCATTTGCGCCAATCCACCAACTTGGCTAGCATTGTTGGGACTGTTGATGGGCAAATTCCATAGATTTCCACACAAGAAAATTAACTTGTACACAATTGTATTTCAGGTAACCTTGCATATGTTAGCTTGCTGAGATGAAAAATGTATGCTCACTTGTTTGTCCATCAAGTTAAACCAGTAGGAATTTATACTGTGGCAGCATTCTTGACCAATTTTGAGGAAGGGGGATTGGGTCTGGGGAACCAAATGGGAATGTGGAGAGGGGATCTGGCCTGGGTGGGGATTTGGTGACATTTAGGGGATCAATCCAATCCCTGGGCGGTTCAGTTCCATTAGGGGAACCAGACAAGGCCGAGATAATCGCAAGAATCGGCGTCGACTCCCCGAATCGGCTGACAAAATTAACCGCGGGAAAAAAAGGCGCCGCCTCTGCTCCGCGACATTCGCGCACGAGCGTCCCCGGCAAAGCGCCGATCTTTGAGGGAATTCCGCCGGCCGCTGAACCCAAAAGACAACCCTTTCTCTTTCTCTCGGCGGCGAAGCGGGTAAATGGGGAGGGGGAGGGGGGGCGCAGACCTTGAGGAGCTTGTTGACGACGCGGCGGACGTCGGCTTTGCGGTATCCCATCCCGGCGAAGTGGTCGATCGCGGCGTCCATCCGCTTCTCCCCGGCCCTCGGCCGCCGCCGGGGCATTGCTGGACCCCGATTGGGGGGCACGGACGGAGGCCGCGCCGCTCGTGCGGGGGAGGGAGGGAGGGAGCGGCGGCCGCCGGAGCTCGCGAGCTAGGGCTTTTGGCTCGCTCGATTGGGGTTGGGGAGCTGAAGCTGAGCAGAGTGGCGGCGTTTGGGTCCGTCCGTGACCGTGAGGTCAGGTGAGGCGCATTTACTCCCTCGTTGGTGCTGCACCGCACAGCCGTCCTCTCCGCCGGTGTTTTTTTTTTTCTTGAGCTGCCCCGCTCGTTCTTGGCCCTCGTAGGTGAGATTATTGATGGTCTCTTGCTAGTTAGTCGCAATTAAGAAGTGCGAAAATGATCAGATCTATTATAAAAATTTGCTGGAAGTACAAAGAATCTCAAGCATAATAAAAATTACATCAAGATTACGAGATCATCGGACGACCACTACCGCCGCCAGAACGAGTCGCTGACGCGCCGTTGTCGTCGTTCCCATACCGGAGTTGGCTTGACTTTGTTGATGAAAACCAGAAAGTCTTCGTGCGGGTGTCCCTAAGGACCAGCGCCATGGAGCCGTAGTCGTTGATGTTCAATTCTTAAAAAGGTCTGATTCACCTGATAACAAATCTCGCCACATGACGAGAAACCCTAACCTCACCACTCCAAGGAGACGGCAGGATTCTACGTCGGAGCTCCTCGAATATGTCCAGATAGACAAACTCGAGGAGGATCAGAGGCAGAATGACAAACACGAAAAAATGCGTCGTCATCCGCCTGAGCGCCGCACTTGCGATGTCTAAAAGAACCTAACCGAAGCAGAGGCACCGGGATTCCCCTCCCCGCCACCGGCGCCAGAGCGACGGGCAGAGGTGAGGCGAATCCACTGGCTTGCTAGCGAAACCTGAAGAGAAGAGTTTTCCCTAGCAGTTAAGGGATAGAGAAGGAAAAACATATGAAAAAGAAACCTATGGCTGCTGAAAAGAGATTTTCGAGGGGGATAAAACCAAGAGTAGGGCCGCTGTCACTGTTCCCATATCGGAGCTGGCTTGATTTTGTTGATAAAAGCCAGAAAGTCTTCATGCACATGCCCCTATAGACCAGTGCTCTGGAGTCGTAGTCGTCGTTGTTCAATTCTTGAAAAGATCTGAGGCACCTGACAACAAATCTCGTCACACGATGAAAAACCCTTACCTCACCGACCCAAGGAGACCGCGGGATTCTACGTCGGAATTCCATCGACTAAGTCCAGATGAACGAACATAATGAGGATCAGAGCCCGAACGACAAAGTCAAAAAAGAAGCGTCGTCATCCGCCAGAGCGCCGCACTTGCAATGACTAAAAAAACCTAACCTAAACTACTAACCGAAGCAAAGGCACCGGGATTCCCCTCCCCACCATCGGTGCCAAAGCGATAGGCAGAGGTGAGGCGAATCCACGGGCTTGCTAGCGAAACCTGAAGGGGAGAGTTTGCCCTAGCAGTCAAGGGATAGAGAAGAAAAAACATATGAAAAAGAAACCTATGGCTGCTGAAAAGAGATTTTCGAGGAGGTAAAGGCATATACAATGGGACAAGCACGTTATGTACCCTATATGCAAACAAAATGTAATTAAAAAGTCAAATTAATCTTAAACTTTTTCAAAAATAATAACTTGAACTATATTCGTATAAAAAGTTTGGCCGAGAAAAACATTCTTGTTGTCACACAACTGGCACAAGGTATGTGGCAAGCCATGCGGCAGCCAACAGTCCGTTGTTAAAAGTCGCTGCCCCATGGCTAACCACGGATGTAACTTGAACTTTGTCGGCGCCCAAGTCTTCCAAATAACCTTGCCACAAGGAAAGCACTCGAGGCCAGCGAAGAAAGTGGAGCTAGTCGAGTGAACATCCGATGAAATGTACTTCTAGATTATGCGGTCTGGGGTTCCCGATTGCAACCCAACATCGAGGGCACTAGTAGAAAAACAGGCATTAGCAGCAATCCACGGTGGCGACTGTGACAAGCTGATCAAAGTCTCATGTGCTAAAATCAGTGGATGCCGTTATTTTTTGTACTGGAGACGGTTTGAAATATGAAACAACATGCTCTAGTTATTGGAGGCGGTTGTAGATTTTAAATTGTTTATAGTTTGGCGTCACTCAAGGAGGTCTTAGTTGCAGAGCTGCCTCCGTGCTTCTATCTCCTATGTATTAAGTTATCCTCCCGTTCCAATCCCCATAGCTTCGCATCAGATATGGTGCCACCAAACCTCTCTGTCACCGACGCATGACCGTAGTGTACTGTGCAACCCGCGCGGTTGCCATGGTTTGTCATTGTGCCTCGCTGAGACGCCTGTCGTGCTGCATCGCCATGCCTCGTGCCTCACCCTCACTCTGAAGGAACAAGGTTAAGGCATCTCAAAAGCATCCTTCATTTTTTCTGACCTTAGAATTAAATAGAGTGACTTTGTCCCCCAATGCGAAGCTAACAAAATGATCTCTCACTTTAAAATTAATCAGCCTTTACTTATCTCCATCAATCTTTAGCAATTATGACATTGTTTGCTGATGAAAAGGAAAAATGCTTGAATTTTGCCAATAATAATCCTGAAACTGTTTTACCATCCAATTTAGATATTGATTTGATTAATAGTCATACTCCAGTTAGGTCTTCTCTTCATATATCAGTGGGCACTGCTGATGCTCTGAGAGAGTCACCTACTGTTTTGACTAAAGTTAAGCCTTGTGGCATGTCTCACCCATTCAAGATAGCTTAATTATGATTGGCCTTATTTGGAACATTAGAGGTTTGGGACAACCTGGGAAAATCCAGTGCCTATGTGATACCATTGATAAAGCTAACCCTGATTTCATTGGGTTTAAAGAAACTAAAAGAGGACTTATATCTGAGGGTTTCCTCAAGGCCTTGGACAAAAAAATCTATTTACCTGGCACTTTTTGCCTGCTTTGAAAACTGCTGGTGGTATTTTAGTAGGCTTCAAGAATGACCTGTTTGAGGTGATTGGGTTTTCTAACAAGGAGTTTGGGGTGGTTTCTACTGTTAGATCCAAAACTAATAACCTTATATGGCAATTAGTTGTGGTGTATGGTTCTTCTTATTCTGAATTTAAAGTAGATTTTATTGCTAAACTACATGATATTTTGGGAGCTATCTCCTATCCTGTGCTGGTATGTGGTGACTTTAATCTAGTTAGACATCAGACAGATAAAAGTAGTGGGATCATTAATTCTCAAATTACCTTTTTGTTTAATGATTGGGTGAATAGGTGGGGCCTATTGGAGATTCCTATCTCCAATATGACATTTACTTGGTCTAACAATCAAAGCAACCCTATCTTTGTTGTTCTTGATAGGATATTCACTTCTGTGGATTGGGACAAACATTTTCCTTTATCTTCCTTGAGTGCTCTTCCCAGGGTGGGGAGTGACCACACCCCCCTGGTGCTGGATAATGGGGTTAGGAAAATCTCTAGTCCTAAAATGTTCAGATTTGAAAAATGGTGGCTATCACAACCTGGGTTCTCCCAGTTAGTCCATGATGTTTGGATAGCTAATGGGGATTCTAGCTCCTCTATTGAAAACTGGATGGGCAAGACTAGGGTCCTTAGGAAAACCATTAAAGGGTGGAGTATTAATATTGAGGCTGCTATGAAGAAAAAGAAAAAATCCCTCCTTATAGAGTTTGGTATCCTGGATGTGCTCTCTGAGAGTATTCCTCTTTCACCTAGTGATCATGTGAGGATGAATCAGACTAAAGCTAAACTGGATGATATTTGGAAGGAGGAAACTGCCTTATGGCAGAGATCCAGGGACAGGAAAATCTTGGAAGGGGATCGCAATAATGCCTATTTTATGGCGCTGGCTAATCATAGGCATCGTAAAAACCATTTAATTGAATTGAATGGCTCTGATGGCCCTGTCACCTCCACTGCAGATATGCTATCTGTGGCTACTACCTTTTACAAGAGATTATTTTCTTTTGAGCCCAAGGCTGACATTCATCTAGATTCTAATTTATGGGATGATTGTGATTTGATTACTGGATAGAGCTCTTCCGCAGAGACCCTTTTTTGAGGAGGAAATCAAGGAAGCTATCATGAGTTCTTATGCTGGGGGGCTCCTGGCCCAGATGGCCTCTCCTTTATTTTCTATCAAAAATTCTGGGATTCGATTAAAAATGACTTTATGTGGTTGGTTAGAGATTTGAAAATGGTAACCTTGATGTTTCTAGGTTGAATTTTGCCCTTATTACTGTTATTCCTAAAGTTCCTAATTCTAAGGACATGAATAATTTTAGACCTATTAGCCTTGGTAACTGCTCTGTTAAGATTTTTTTCTGAGGCTATGAACACTAGGGCTTCTCCCATTTGTGACAAGACAAGATTATCTCATAAAATCAGACTGCTTTCATTAAGGGGAGATTTTATCCTGGAAAGTGTGGTTATGGCCCATGAAGTGATCCATGAAATTCATAGGACTGGGTCTAGTGGGTTGGTTTTGAAACTTGATTATGAGAAATCCAATGATAAGGTAAACTGGGATTTCCTTGTGGAAATGCTTAGATCTAGAGGTTTTGGAGACAAGTGGATTGGGTGGGTATGTAGCTGTCTATATCAAGGAACTTTTTCTATTAGAATCAATGATACTAATGGTCCACACTTTGTGGGTGGAAAAGGGCTTAAACAAGGAGATCCTTCTTCTCCTTTACTTTTTAATTTAGTAGCCGATGTCTTTTCTAAGATGCTTAAGAAAGCTGCTAGTTAGGATCTGATTAAAGGGCTTTTGCCTCATATTATCCCGTGGGGTGTGGTAAGCCTACAGTATGCTGATGACACTCTGCTTTTCTTAGAAGTTTCAGTAGAACATGCTAGGAACCTTAAATGGATCTTGGCATGCTTTGAAAAATTATCTGGTTTGTGTATTAACTTTCATAAGAGTGACCTCCATACTATCCATAGTGATGAGGATACTTCTAAGGAGTTTGCCCAACTTTTCTGCTGCCAAATTGGGGAATTTCCCTTCAAATATTTGGGTGTCCCTTTACATTATAAGAAACTCAGGAAGGAGGACATCCAACCTATTATTGATAGGATCATTAAGAATATTGCTGGATGGTTGGGGAGGAATTTATCTTATAGAGGCAAACTCTTCTTACTTACTACCTGCATTGCCAGCATCCCTACTTACTTGATGTCTATAATGAAATTTCCTAAATGGGCAATTGATGCTATTACTTCACAGATGTCTCATTTCTTCTGGGGCAATGTTGGAGAGAACCATAAGTATCATTTGGCCAACTGGGGGATGATTTCCCAGAAAAAAGATTGGGGTGGTTCGGGCATCCCTAATATTAGGGAATTTAACATGTCATTTGTTGGCTGCTTGGAGTAAACTTTTTTTATAATAGGGACAATGATTGGAAAAAGCTTCTTAGATTTAAATACAATGTGGATAAACCTAACATTCTCTGGTCCAAACCTGGGGTGGGCTCCCCTTTTTGGAAGAGCATCACCTGGGCTTTCTTGGCTGCCAAAAACTTCTATAAATGGGTTCCTAGGAATGGTAGGAATGTGTCATTCTGGCATGATACATGGGTTGGTGATTATTCACTTAAAACTAGGTTTTGGGACCTGTATGTTATCTGTCAACAACAAGATGCTTCTGTGGCCCAAGTGTGGGATGGCTTAAACCTGCAATTGACTTTTAGGAGATGTGTAGATGAACATACTTTAAATCTGTGGAATGAAATGCTAGACTTGGTGAAGGGCTTCTCTCCTTCAAATGATTTGGATAAGCCTGTTTGGTCCCTAGAAAGTAAGGGGGTTTATTCTGTGAAATCTATGTATAAGATGATAAATTTTGGGGGTATAACTTATGTTTGGAAGGATTATATTTGGAGAATCAAAGTTCCCCCAAATATACATGTGTTTCTTTGGTTGGTGGTACACAACAAAAGTCTGACTAGGGATAATCTATCAAAAAGGCAACATGTAAATGACTTGACCTGTGTCTTTTGCAATGAGCTGGAAAGTATACAACATCTTTTCTTTGACTATGTGGTGGCTCGTCAAGTTTGGAGAGTGATTTCTGATTGTGGTGATTTACATATTCCTGACTCCTTCAGTTCATTTACTTCCTTCTGGAAGAAGAAGAAAAGCTATGATGCTGTTAACTTAATTTCTGTTGCTACCTTGTGGAGCTTATGGCTGCCTCGAAATGAATTTGTTTTCCAGGGAAGAAAATGGAGAAGTATCAGGTGTGTGCTGGATTTGGTGGGGAAGCATATTCGTCAATGGAAGGTGCTATGTACGGACTCCCAGGCTGCGCTACTCCTCTGATGCTTGAAGCTGGTCGACCATCATCACGGGGAACTGCTTAGGATTGCTTGGCGTGTTGATGATGCTGGAGTTGTTAGATATTGGAGCTGCTCTCTGCTCTCTTTCACCTCTTTATTTTGCTCTTAGCCAGCAAAAACTAGCTTCATCCGAGAAATGTTTCTTCCTTTCAGTCATGTAGTAAGTCTGTTGCAGCTACTTTAGGCTGGAGGCGAGAGCTGTGAAACAGTTTGGTGTTGGTTGCGCCTTTGCTTTTTAATAAAAGTTGGGGTGGGGGGGCAACCCCTTTCATTTAAAAAATATCCTTAGCAATAGACTGCCAGATCTGACAGAGGGATCCAAAAGCTTCGAAATAAAGTTTTTATGGCTAGAAGAAAATTTAGACCAACTTTTGTTGAAGTCACTAATCATGGTTTTAGTCAAACCAACAAATTAGACCCCAAAAGTAAAAAATCATTTATCTAAGGAACCTTTGTTTTTCTGGGGGTCCCAAACCCCTACAATTTCAAAAGATTTTTGACATTCAAAATTATTTTTTTAGGGGGGTCTACACCCTAGAAGCAGGGGAGCATGGCTTGAGGATTTTACCTTTGTTTTCTAGAGTGTTAAAAATGCTCTTATATACAATACATATAGGTTTTCCCCAAGAAAAGTCTAGGGTTCCTCTGCCTCCTGCCGGTGCCGCCGACAGTCGCCTCGTCTCCAGTGGCCTTAAGGCCATGGCACGGCGGTGGATCTCGGGCCTTGCCGGTGGGAGGGCTCTGTTTTTAGTTGTTTCTTCGCGTTCTGTTAGGGTTTGTGTCCTACTCAGGAATACGAGGCGACGGCTGCTCCCTGAAGAGGGAATAAGGTTCTCCCCGCCTAGCCCCCGTTCCGATGGTGTGTCTAGCATCATAGGTGGGCATGTGGATGTGTGTCTCCGGCGGATCTGTCTATGGTGGATTTGCTCCGACCTGGTCGTAGTTCGTCTACGTTCATGCGTTTTCAGGTAGGATCATTCCTATCTACGCTACTCTTCACCGGCGGCGGTTGCTGTTCTATTGCATTGGTCCTATGAGGCCTTAGCACGACGACTTCCCGACTGTCTACTACAACAAATTTTACTCCGCTCCGGTGATGGAGGAGCAATGACGATGATGCGCCTTCGGCTCGTTTCGGTGCTTGTAGTCGTCGCTAGGTAGTCTACGGATCTGGATATAATTTTTTTATTTTCTGGTATTCGTTGTACTACCATAATTGAAGATAAATAGATCGGAAGTTTTCTCGCAAAAAATGCTCTTATATTATAAGACGAAAGGAGTGACATATAAATTAGGGTTTTAAAATTCTCTTGGCTCGATCCCTCGGGTGCAATATATTAAAGGAACTAGTATAAACTCTCTGCGTCCCTGTGTTCGCTTTAACCCCTTCGAGTTAACCCGTTGCGATGGCTCCACGACTAAGTCCTTTCGCTAGGACATCTGCCGTGATAAACCCACGACAATTATCATGCTTGATTAATTATTATCTGATCAAATTAAATTCCATTCTCGTAAAGGCCATAAAGCAGGCGCAGGGGACTGATCTGTGTGCATACTGCGTTTGCGAGAACATTCGCATGATGACGTCCGAAAGGAGCAGATCTCAAAGACAGGAATGGGTACGCTTGTCAGAACACTATTCACAATTTGTGCACCATTATCGATATCTAGTCACACAACTAATACACATACATATTGATCTCCTTCTTAACAGTTCACAGAGGTGCGGGACAAGCTCCTAGATACGGAGCGCGTACAAGCACTTCAAGAGGAAATAGCGGGATTTTTGCTCGACCAGGTCATAAATCCGAAGGGAGAATGCTATTACCCGCTACTGCCCCCATCGACCAGGTCATGAACCACTTCCAATTTGTCATTGTGCTCCGAAGGCACCAATTAGGCTAATGCAAACTAGCTCCGAAGGCAACATGCATATGTACGAGAAATTGTATATATAGCTATATATGTGTGTATGTGTGAATTAATATGGTGGTTTGTGAGACATTGATGATCTATATATATATATATATATATATATATATATATATATATATAATATATATATATATGATTGGTTCTACTAGCTACCATATATATGCATAACGTGTACAATGTGTAATATCGTAAAATACCAGCAAACGAAAAAGAATTAAAATGGAAAACACAAAATTAAATGAAAAAGAAATCATAAAACGAAAAAAACCCCAAACATTTTAGTACCGGTTGGTGTCACCAACCGGTACTAAAGGGCTCCCGGGCCCCGGAGCTGGCTCGTGCCACGTGGTTGCCCTTTAGCACCGGTTCGTGCTGGACCGGTACTAAAGGGGGGGGGGCTTTAGTGCCCAAACTTTAGTGCCGGTTATGGAACCGGCACTAAAGGGCCTTACGAACCGGTGCTATTGCCCGGTTCTGCACTAGTGGGCGTTCTCTTCCTCATCGAGCACCCACTTCCCCCCAATGCCGATGCATCCTACCACGAGCTCGATGCCCATGTTGCCCTTTGGATCTACGCCACTCTTGCGGATCCCATGGTCGATCACGTCGTCGGCGCCATCACCACCTACGCCCTATGGACGAAGATCCGCGATTTCTTTCTCGCCAATCGCGCTGCCCGGTACATGATCCTCAACCGGCAGTATCGCAATCTCAAGCAGGGCGATCTTCCCGTGGCTGAGTACGCGCGCCGCATGAAGCTCCTCACCGACGGCCTCGCGGACATCGATCACGCCGTCTCGGAGACCGACCTCACCACCCAGTTTCTCCATGGCCTCGACAAGCGCCTCGACACCATCCGCGTCGTCCTTGGTGACCAGGGCCTCCCGTTTGACACCGTCCTCTCACGGGTGGTCCTGGCCGAGGAATCCCAGGCACAGCGTGCCGCCGAAGAGATCGCCTCCGCCTTCGCTCTCCCCGGCGGCGACCGCGGCTCCACCAGCGGCGCTGGCTCCGGCTCCCGTGGCACCGGGGACCGCGGCCCGAGCAGCTCCTCCGACAAGTTGCCCACCGACCGCGCCCAGGCTCCTCCACCGCCGCCCCAGCCTGATCGTGGTCGCGGTGACCGTGGCCGCGGACGCGACCGTGAACGCGGCCGTGGGCGCGGTGACTCCACTGGACGCGGCCATCCGGCGCCTCCGTTCTCGCCGTTCACCGGGTACTTCGCCCCGTATGGCATGGCCCTTCCGGTGCCGCGCTCTGGTTGGGTCCCTCCCAATGCCGCCAGCGTCCTTGGCCCCCGTCCGGGCGCCCATGCTCAGGCCTACACCATGTACCAGCCGGCGCCTCCACCGCCACACTACCCGCCTCAGCAACCCTCGTGGGATCACCTCGCCATGCTGAACGCTGCTTACAGCAACTCCGGCTACCCCACCACTCCTCACCCCGAGTGGTACATGGATAGTGGCGCCTCCTCGCACGTCACAGGCAAGCAAGGTATTGACCACGTCTTGTTCTTCCTTAAAGCATGTTCCTTCTCATATTCTTGTCGGCAATGGGCACCATCTTCCCATCACGGCCACTGGATCCACCACACTTCCCCCTCATGATTTTCGTCTCACTGATATTCTTGTTTCTCCAAATGTCGTTACTAGTCTTATCTCCGTTCGCAACTTCACTACTGATAACTCTTGCTCCGTGGAATTTTTTCCCTGTGGTTTTCTTGTGAAGGATCTACGCACTCGGAAGGTTCTCATGATCTCCGCTAGCACCGGCGATCTCTACCCCTTTATTGGCACCGCCCCGGCACGGGCGTCGGCATCGGTCCTCCTCGCTGCTTCCCCGGATGTGTGGCATCGTCGCCTTGGACACCCTGACGCTCATAGTTTTTCTTCCATCACTCATGATTTTCTTATTGATTGTAATAAAGCGCCCCACACTCCATGTAGTGCTTGCCAATTAGGACGTCAACCACATCTCCCCTTTCCTTCCTCTACTAGCCGCACATTTGCTCCCTTTGATTTAATTCATTGCAATTTATGGACCTCACCAGTTGTAAGCTTTTCGGGGTTTCAATACTATCTTATTGTGTTGGATGATTACACCCATTACTCATGGACATTTCCCATGCGCCACAAATCCGATACATCCACCATCTTACAACGGTTCTTTACGTTTGTGCACACACAATTTCATGTTATCATCAAAAGCATGCAATGCGACAACGGTGGTGAATTCACCAACACCTCCCTCCGCTCGTTCTTCTCATCGAACGGCATCGCTTACCGCTTCTCCTGCCCTCACACCTCTCCACAAAACGGCAAGTCCGAGCGTCTCATTCGCACCACCAACGACATCGTACGCACGCTTCTCATGCAAGCCCGTCTCACCCCTCCGTTTTGGGTCGAAGCCCTGCACACGGCCACTTACCTCCTAAACCGGCGTCCCTCTCGTGCCATTGCCTCATATACTCCCTATTTCCTCCTACATGGTGCCCACCCCACCTACGATCACCTTTGGGTCTTTGGGTGTTTATGCTACCCCAATTCCTATGCCACATCGGACCACAAGGTCGCCCCTTGTTCTTCTCGCTGTATTTTTCTCGGTTATCCCCTCGAGCACAAACGGTACCGATGCTATGACCTCGCCTCCCGTCGAGTGATCGTCTCTCGTCACGTGATTTTTGATGAGACAGAATTTCCCTACCAGCCGCCCACATCCTGGCACGAGCACCACCCCGTGCATGCCTCGGATCCAGCACCGCTTCCACCTGCGCCCCCATCCTCGCCCCCTGATTTGCGCACACCTCCCCACCACGGGCCCAACCCTCCCTCGCCTCCCGATTCGCGAGCGGCGACTCGCTCGTCGCCCACCCACCCGACCGCTTCCCCCGCGAGACACACCTCCTCCCACGCGCCTGTTGGGGAACGTAGCAGAAATTTAAAATTTTCCTACGTGTCACCAAGATCTATCTATGGAGAAACCAGCAACGAGGGGAAAGAGAGTGCATCTACATACCCTTGTAGATCGCTAAGCGGAAGCGTTCAAGTGAACGGGGTTGATGGAGTCGTACTCGTCGTGATTCAAATCACCGATGACCAAGTGCCGAACGGACGGCACCTCCGCGTTCAACACACGTACAGCTCGGTGACGTCTCCCATGCCTTGATCCAGCAAGGGAGAGGGAGAGGTTGAGGAAGACTCCATCCAGCAGCAGCACAACGGCGTGGTGGTGGTGGAGGAGCGTGGCAATCCTGCAGGGCTTCGCCAAGCACCACGGGAGAGGAGAAGAACTTGGGAGAGAGGGAGGGGCTGCACCAAAAGCAAAAGGTGTGTCTCAAGAGGCCCTCTACCCCCACTATATATAGGGATCCCAAGGGGGGGGTGCGCCAGCCCTAGGAGATCCAATCTCCTAGGGGGCGGCGGCCAGGGGAGGTTTCCCTCCCCCCCAAGGCACCTAGGAGGTGCCTTCCCTCCTTGGGACTCTTCCTTAGGGTTCCCCCTTCACCCTAGGCGCATGGGCCATAAGGGAAGTGGCGCCCCAGCCCACTTTGGGCTGGATCCCTTCCCACTTCAGCCCATGGGACCCTCCGGGATGGGTGGCCCCACCCGGTGGGCCCTCGGGACCCTTCCGGTGGTCCCGGTACAATACCGATGACCCCGAAACTTGTCCCAATGGCCGAAATAGGACTTCCTATATATAAATCTTTACCTCCAGACCATTCCGGAACTCCTCATGACGTCCGGGATCTCATCCGGGACTCCGAGAAACATTCGGTAACCACATACAAACTTCCTTTATAACCCTAGCGTCATCGAACCTTAAGTGTGTAGACCCTACGGGTTCGGGAGACATGCAGACATGACCGAGACGTTCTCCGGTCAATAACCAACAGCGGGATCTGGATACCCATGTTGGCTCCCACATGTTCCACGATGATCTCATCGGATGAACCACGATGTCAAGGACTTAATCAATCCCGTATACAATTCCCTTTGTCTATCAGTACGATACTTGCCCGAGATTCGATCGTCGGTATTCTGATACCTTGTTCAATCTTGTTACTGGCAAGTCTCTTTTACTCGTTCCGCAACACATCATCCCGTGATCAACTCCTTGATCACATTGTGCACATTATGATGATGTCCTACCGAGTGGGCCCAGAGATACCTCTCCGTCACACAGAGTGACAAATCCCAGTCTCGATTCGTGCCAACCCAACAGACACTTTCGGAGATACCCGTAGTGTACCTTTATAGCCACCCAGTTACGTTGTGACGTTTGGCACACCCAAAGTATTCCTACGGTATCCGGGAGTTGCACAATCTCATGGTCTAAGGAAATGATACTTGACATTATAAAAGCTTTAGCATACGAACTACATGATCTTGTGCTAGGCTTAGGATTGGGTCTTGTCCATCACATCATTCTTCTAATGATGTGGTCCCGTTATCAATGACATCCAATATCCATGGTCAGGAAACCGTAACCATCTATTGATCAACGAGCTAGTCAACTAGAGGCTTACTAGGGACATGGTGTTGTCTATGTATCCACACATGTATCTGAGTTCCTTATCAATAAAATTATAGCATGGACAATAAACGATTATCATGAACAAGGAAATATAATAATAATAACTTATTTATTATTGCCTCTAGGGCATATTTCCAACAGTCTCCCACTTGCACTAGAGTCAATAATCTAGTTCACATCGCCATGTGATTAACATTCACAGGTCACATCGCCATGTGACCAACATCCAAAGAGTTTACTAGAGTCAATAATCTAGTTCACATCACTATGTGATTAACACTCAATGAGTTATGGGTTTGATCATGTTGCTTGTGAGAGAGGTTTTAGTCAACGGGTCTGCAACATTCAGATCCGTATGTACTTCGCAAATCTCTACGCTATATTTGGAGCCATTTCAAATAACTGTTCTACTTGGAGCTATTCTAAATTGTTGCTCCATTATACGTATCCGGTATCTCTACTCAGAGCTATCCGGATAGGTGTTAAGCTTGCATCGACATAACTCTTTATGTCGAACTCTTTATCACCTCCATAACCGAGAAACATATCCTTATTCCTCTAAGGATAATTTTGACCGCTATCTGGTGATCTACTCCTAGATCACCTTTGTACCCTCTTGCCAGACATGTGGCAAGTCACACATCAGGTGCGGTACTCAGCATGGCATAGAGCCTATGACAAAAGCATAGGGGACGACCTTCGTCCTTCCTCTTTCTCCAGCCGTGGTCGAGCTTTAACTCTTAACTTCATACCTTACAACTCAGGCAAGAACTCCTTCTTTGACTGATCCATCTTGAACACCTTCAAGATCATGTCAAGGTATGTGCTCATTTGAAAGTACTATTAAACGTTTTTGATCTATCCTTATAGATCTTGATGCTCAATGTTCAAATAGCTTAATCCAGGTTTTCCATTGAAAAACACTTTTCAAATAACCCTATATGCTTTCCAGAAATTCTACATCATTTCTGATCAACAATATGTCAACAACATATACTCATCAGAAATTCTATAGTGCTCCCACTCACTTCTTTGGAAATACAAGTTTCTCATAAACTTTGTATAAACCCAAAAATATTTGATCATCTCATCAAAGTGTACATTCCAACTCCGAGATGCTTACTCCAGTCCTTAGAAGGATTGCCGGGGCTTTGCATACTTGTTAGCATCTTTCAGGATCGACAAAACTTCTGGTTGTATCACATACATCCTTTCCTCAAGAACAAGGAAACAATATTTTGATATCCTATCTGCAAGATTTCATAAATAATGCAGTACCTGCTAATTCCAACAGACTCTTAGCATCGCTACGAGTGAGAAAGTCTCATCGTAGTCAACTCCTTGAACTTGTCGGGAAACATCTTAACGACAAGTCGAGCTTTCTTAATGGTGACATTTACCATCATTGTCCGTCTTCCTTTTAAAATCCATCTGTACTCAACAGCCTCACGACCATCGAGCCGTTCTGCCAAAGTCTACACTTTGTTTTCATACATGGATCCTCTCTTGGATTTTATGGCCTCGAGCCATTCATCGGAATCCGGGCCCACCATCGCTTCTCCATAGCTCGTAGGTTCATTGTTGTCTAGCAACATGACTTCCAAGACAGGATTACGTACCACTCTGAAGTAGTACGCATCCTTGTCGTCCTACGAGGTTTGGGAGTGACTTGATCCGAAGTCTCATGATCACTATCATAAGCTTCCACTTCAATTGGTGTAGGTGCCATAGGAACAACTCCTGTGCCCTGCTACACACTAGTTGAAGTGACGGTTCCATAACCTCATCAAGCCTCCACCATCCTCCCACTCAATTCTTTCGAGAGAAACTTTTCCTCGAGAAAGGACCCGATTCTAGAAACAATCCCTATTGCTTTCGGATCTGAGACAGGAGGTATACCCAACTGTTTTGGGTGTCCTATGAAGATGCATTTATCCGCTTTGGGTTCGAGCTTATCAGCCTGAAACTTTTTCACATAAGCGTCGTGACCCCAAACTTTTAAGAAACAACAGCTTAGGTTTCTCTAAACCATAGTTCATATGGTGGTGTCTCGATGGATTTGCGTGGTGCCCTATTTAAAGTGAGTGCGGTTGTCTCTAATGCCTAACCCATGAACGATAGTGGTAATTCGATAAGAGACATCATGGTATGCATCATATCCAATAGGGTGCAGTTATGATGTTCGGACACACCATCACACTATGGTGTTCCAGGCGGTACTAGTCGTGAAACAATTTCCACAATGTCTCAATTGTGTACCAAACTCGCAACTCAGATATTCATCTATATGATCATATCATAGATATTTTATCCTCTTGTCACGACGATATTCAACTTCACTCTGAAATTACTTGAACCATTCAATAATTCAGACTTGTGTTTCATCAAGTAAATATGCTCAGTATCTACTCAAATCATCTGTGAAATAAGAGCATAACGATATCCACTGCGTGCCTCAGCACTCATTGGACTGCAAACATCAAAATGTGTTACTTCCAACAAGTTGCTTTCTTGTTCCATTTTACTGAAACCGAAGCTTTCAGTCATCTTGCCCATGTGGTATGATCTGCATGTCTCAAGCGATTCAAAATCAAGTGAGTCCAAACGGTCCATCTACATGGAGTTTCTTCATGCGTATATACCAATAGACATGGTTCACATGTCTCAATCCTTTTCAAAAATGAGTGAGTCCAAAGATCCATCAACATGGAGCTTCTTCATGCGTTTTATACCAATATGACTTACATGGCAGTGCCACAAGTAGGTGGTACTATCATTACTATCTTATATCTTTTGGCATGAACATGTGTATCACTATGATCGAGATTCAATAAACCATTCATTTTAGGTGCAAGACCATTGAAGGTATTATTCAAATAAATAGAGTAACCATTATTCTCCTTAAATGAATAACCGTATTGCGATAGACATAATCCAATCATGTCTATGCTCAACGCAAACACCAAATAACAATTATTTAGGTTTAACACCAATCTCGATGGTAGAGGGAGCGTGCGATGCTTGATCATATCAACCTTGGAAGCACTTCCAACACATCTCGTCAGCTCACCTTTAGCTAGTCTCCGTTTATTCCGTAGCTTTTATTTCGAGTTACTAACACTTAGCAATCGAACCGGTATCTAATACCCTGATGCTACTAGGAGTACTAGTAAAGTACACATTCACATAATGTATATCCAATATACTTCTATTGACAGCCTTCTCATCTACCAAGTATCTAGGGTAATTCTGCTCCAGTGGCTGTTCCCTTATTACAGAAGCACTCAGTCTCGGGTTTGGGTTCAACCTTGGGTTTCTCCACTAGAGCAGCAGCTGATTTGCCGTTTCATGAAGTATCCCTTCTTGCCCTTGCCCTTCTTGAAACTAGTGGTTTCACTAACCATCAACAATTAATGCTCCTTCTTGATTTCTACTTTCGCGGTGTCAAACATTGCGAATATTTCAAGGATCATCATATCTATCCCTGATATGTTATAGTTCATTACGAAGCTCTAGCAGCTTGGTGGCAATGACTTTGGTGAAACATCACTATCTTATCTGGAAGATCAACTCCCACTCGATTCAAGTGATTGTTGTACTCAGACAATCTGAGCACAAGCTCAACGATTGAGCTTTTCTCCCTTAGTTTGCAGGCCA
Organism: Aegilops umbellulata; assembly: GCA_032464435.1. Taxonomy (NCBI): domain Eukaryota; kingdom Viridiplantae; phylum Streptophyta; class Magnoliopsida; order Poales; family Poaceae; genus Aegilops; species Aegilops umbellulata. The sequence continues at coordinate 424,683,185 of CP136059.1, forward strand.
ATAAAATCGTCGGAGGTCTTATACCTCTTGACGTGGGCACGAGCCTGAAATCCCAATTTCAGCCCTCGAAACATCTCATATGTTCCGCGACATTTCAAAAATGTCTTCGGTGCCTCAATTCTAAACCGTTTAACTGAACTATCACGTAGTTATCAAAATGTGTATGTCAGATGTTCGCAACATCCACAGACCACGTTCGAGGTCCAGCACACCGAGCGGTGCATTAAGGACACAAGCTTTCTACTGTCCGCATAATTGCTACTATCAACTTTCAACTATATTTTCTCTAGGAACATATCTAAAATAGTAGAACTAAAGCGCGAGCTTATGACATAATTTGCAAAGATCTTTTGACTATGTTCAGGATAATTAAGTTCATCTTATGAACTCCCACTCAGATAGACATCCCTTTAGTCATCCAAGTGATTACATGATCCGAGTCAACTAAGCCGTGTCCGATCATCACGTGAGACGGACTAGTCATCATCGGTGAACATCTTCATGTTGATCGTATCTACCATACGACTCATGCTCGACCTTTCGGTCTCTTGTGTTCCGAGGCCATGTCTGTACATGCTAGGCTCGTCAAGTCAACCTAAGTGTTTCGCGTGTGTAAATCTGGCTTACACCCGTTGTATGTGAACGTAAGAATCTATCACACCCGATCATCACGTGGTGCTTCGAAACGACGAACTTTCGCAACGGTGCACAGTTAGGGAGAACACTTTCTTGAAATTTTAATGAGGGATCATCTTATTTACTACCATTGTTCTAAGCAAATAAGATGCAATAACATGATAAACATCACATGCAATCAAATAGTGACATGATATGGCCATCATCACTTTGCTCCTTTTGATCTCCATCTTCGGGGCTCCATGATCATCGTCGTCACCGGCATGACACCATGATCTCCATCATCATGATCTCCTTCATCGTGTCTTCATGAAGTTGTCACATCAATTATTACTTCTACTACTACAGCTAACGGTTAGCAATAAAGTAAAGTAATTACATGACGTTTATGTTGACACGCAGGTCATAAATAAATTAAGACAACTCCTATGGCTCCTGTCGGTTGTCATACTCATCGACATGCAAGTCGTGATTCCTATTACAAGAACATGATCATCTCATACATCACATATATCATTCATCACATCCTTTTGGCCATATCACATCACATAGCATACCCTGCAAAAACAAGTTAGACGTCCTCTAATTGTTGTTTGCATGTTTTACGTGGCTGCTATGGGTTTCTAGCAAGAACGTTTCTTACCTACGCAAAACCACAACGTGATATGTCAATTGCTATTTACCCTTCATAAGGACCCTTTTCATCGAATCCGATCCGACTAAAGTGAGAGAGACTGGCACCCGCTAGCCACCTTATGCAACTAGTGCATGTCAGTCGGTGGAACCTGTCTCACGTAAGTGTAAGTGTAAGGTCGGTCCGAGCCGCTTCATCCCACAATGCCGCCGAATCAAGATTGACTAGTAACGGTAAGCATATTGAACAAAATCAACGCCCACAACTACTTTGTGTTCTACTCGTGCATAGAATCTACGCAATAGACCTAGCTCATGATGCCACTGTTGGGGAACGTAGCAGAAATTCAAAATTTTCCTACGTGTCACCAAGATCTATCTATGGAGAAACCAACAACGAGGGGAAAGAGAGTGCATCTACATACCCTTGTAGATCGCTAAGCGGAAGCGTTCAAGTGAACGGGGTTGATGGAGTCGTACTCGTCGTGATTCAAATCACCGATGACCAAGTGTCGAACGGATGGCACCTCCGCGTTCAACACACGTACAGCTCGGTGACGTCTCCCATGCCTTGATCCAGCAAGGGGAGAGGGATAGGTTGAGGAAGACTCCATCCAGCAGCAGCACAACGGCGTGGTGGTGGTGGAGGAGCGTGGCAATCCTGCAGGGCTTCGCCAAGCACCACGGGAGAGGAGAAGAACTTGGGAGAGAGGGAGGGGCTGCACCAAAAGCAAAAGGTGTGTCTCAAGAGGCCCTCTACCCCTACTATATATAGGGATCCCAAGGGGGGGGGTGCGCCAGCCCTAGGAGATCCAATCTCCTAGGGGGCGGCGGCCAGGGGAGGTTTCCCTCCCCCCAAGGCACCTAGGAGGTGCCTTCCCTCCTTGGGACTCTTCCTTAGGGTTCCCCCTTCACCCTAGGCGCATGGGCCATAAGGGAAGTGGCGCCCCAGCCCACTTTGGGCTGGATCCCTTCCCACTTCAGCCCATGGGACCCTCCGGGATGGGTGGCCCCACCCGGTGGGCCCTCGGGACCCTTCTGGTGGTCCCGGTACAATACCGATGACTCCGAAACTTGTCCCGATGGCCGAAATAGGACTTCCTATATATAAATCTTTACCTCCGGACCATTCCGGAACTCCTCATGACGTCCGGGATCTCATCCGGGACTCCGAACAACATTCGGTAACCACATACAAACTTCTTTTATAACCCTAGCGTCATCGAACCTTAAGTGTGTAGACCCTACGGGTTCGGGAGACATGCAGACATGACCGAGACGTTCTCCGGTCAATAACCAACAGCGGGATCTGGATACCCATGTTGGCTCCCACATGTTCCATGATGATCTCATCGGATGAACCACGATGTCAAGGACTTAATCAATCCCGTATACAATTCCCTTTGTCTATCGGTACGATACTTGTCCGAGATTCGATCGTCGGTATTCTGATACCTTGTTCAATCTCGTTACCGGCAAGTCTCTTTTACTCGTTCCACAACACATCATCTCGTGATCAACTCCTTGATCACATTGTGCATATTATGATGATGTCCTATCGAGTGGGCCCAGAGATACCTCTCCGTCACACGAAGTGACAAATCCCAATCTCAGTTTGTGCCAACCCAACAGACACTTTCGGAGATACCCGTAGTGTACCTTTATAGCCACCCAGTTACGTTGTGACGTTTGGCACACCCAAAGTATTCCTACGGTATCCGGGAGTTGCACAATCTCATGGTCTAAGGAAATGATACTTGACATTATAAAAGCTTTAGCATACGAACTACATGATCTTGTGCTAGGCTTAGGATTGGGTCTTGTCCATCACATCATTCTTCTAATGATGTGATCCCGTTATCAATGACATCCAATATCCATGGTCAGGAAACCGTAACCATCTATTGATCAACGAGCTAGTCAACTAGAGGCTTACTAGGGACATGGTGTTGTCTATGTATCCACACATGTATCTGAGTTTCTTATCAATAAAATTATAGCATGGAGAATAAACGATTATCATGAACAAGGAAATATAATAATAATAACTTATTTATTATTGCCTCTAGGGCATATTTCCAACAGCGCCCACCTCCCACGCGGCTCGCTCGCCCGCCTCGCCTGCTGGGTCCGCTTCGTGCTCCGTGCCCATCCCCCGCACACCCGAATCCTCCTCGCCTGCCGCATGCACTGCCACTTGATCATCATCGGATCTATCGCCCAGCCCTGTCCCTGGTCCCACCGAATCCCCCTCTCCTTCCGCGCCAACCACTCCAGCTGCGCCACTTGTTCGCGGGTTCACTCAGCAAGAAGGCATTGACAATGGGGAGACTTTCAGTCCGGTTGTCAAACCGGCCACCATTCATGTCGTCTTGAGTCTCGCCACATCGCACTCTTGGCCAGTTCATCAACTTGACGTGAAGAACGCTTTCCTCCATGGCGATTTTCATGAGACGGTCTATTGCGCTCAACCCGCGGGGTTTGTGGATCCCTCCCGACCGGACCACGTTTGCCACCTCCGCAAGTCCCTCTACGGCCTCAAACAGGCTCCACGCACTTGGTTCCTTCGGTTCCAAGCCTATCTCTTATCTCTCGGGTTTCGCGCCTCCAAGAGTGATTCTTCTCTCTTCATTCTTCACCATGGTGCTTCCATCGCATACTTGTTGGTCTATGTAGATGACATTATTCTTACGGGCCAACACTCCCACTACACTACACTCCATCATCACCTCGCTCAAGCACGAGTTCTCCGTGACCGATCTCGGTGCTCTCCACCACTTCTTGGGCATCAACGTCACCCCCAACACGTCCGGCGTGTTCCTCTGCCAGCAACAGTACACTCTTGAGATCTTGGAGCGGGCCAAGATGCTTAACTGCAAACCGGTCTCCACGCCGGTTGACACCAGCTCCAAGCTTTCCTCACATGATGGTGTGCCTCTCTCCAACCCGACGCTCTACCGTAGTCTTGCTGGTGCTTTGCAATATCTCACTCTCACGCGGCCCGATATTGCCTATGCCGTCCAACAGGCTTGTCTCTTCATGCATGATCCTCGTGATTCTCATATGCAGCTTGTGAAACGGATTCTTCGCTACTTGCGCGGCACCTCTCACTATGGCCTTCAGCTCTACAAGTCCTCCACCGCGGATCTCATTGCCTATTCCGACGCGGATTGGGCAGGGTGCCCGGATACTCGGAAATCAACTTCCGGGTTTTGTGTGTACCTTGGCTCCAACCTTGTCTCGTGGTCTTCTAAGAGGCAAGCCACCATCTCCCCCTCCAGTGCTGAAGCAGAATACCGCGGTGTTGCCAACTGTGTGGCCGAATCATGTTGGCTGCGTCAGCTTCTCTTCAAGCTCAAGCATCCACCTACTCGCGCCACAATCGTCTACTGTGATAACATCAGTGCGTCATATCTCGCTTGTAACCCCGTCCAGCATCAACGCACCAAACACATCGAGATTGACTTGCACTTTGTACGCGACAAGGTGGCCCTCGGCGAGGCACGAGTTCTTCACGTCCCATCCAGCTCTCAGTTTGCGGATGTGTTCACAAAGGGGTTACCATCACAGGTGTTCTTTGATTTTCGGTCCAGCCTTAACATCCTACCCAACGGAGTTCCGGCTGAGGGGGGGGGGGGTGTTAGCGTATGTATTTTCTCATGTATTATGTACTTGTATGTAGCCATTCTTTGTACTTGTACGACTCGGTCTAAGCCACGCCTGGCCTGCGTGCCACCATTGTAGGGGCGTCGGGCAGACCCCTCTCTATATCTGTTGTAATCTGTAACACCTGTGAATCAATCAAGGAAGATACTTTCCAACTCGAATTATTGGGCGATTCGAATTGGATTTCACTCTTTGGATACCAATACAGGTCCTCTTATGCACTTGTGCACTCTTTGTGGTATACTACTTCAACACACGGCAAACATTTCTGTACTGGATATCCATAGCACCTCCATGAACACCCTGTCCCTCGGGCACACACTCCAGACTAACGGGCTCCACAAACCCGCCGGCGCCAATGTGGCTCATGAAGTGAGTGTGCTACAGCGACATGAGGGAGGGTGCTCGCTGCCCGGCGCATTCAGGTGTGCATGTTGGTAGCTCGTATGTACGTTCTCGCTGTCCCAGCTTCCCTGCTACTGCATAACATAAAATTGGAAGAAAACCAAACACAGCGAGACGACGAGAGCTGGCATATAGTAGCATGGCATGACAAATTTAGACCATAACCAGCGCATACCATGGATATTTCGGCATACAAAGAAACGAGATATAGCTGACTGAAATGGAACTTAGTTCAGTTTAGATTATTGAGCTACAATTTCAAATCTTTAACGAAATAATAATAGGATGTTTACCCATTCCTTTGCAGTTCAATCCCAACAATGATCTGTAACTACCGAACAGATCAAAATATATAATCTATAATATTGTTCATGTTTTGCAAAAGAAATAGACTATATGGAGTATCAAGGCTACCATACCAGTCCACTTGCACATCCAATTCTCGAATGCAACTTCATAATAGCATACCAATTCCCTAAAATTTAAAAACGTTATTACCTTTTATTCTTCTACTTTCCATAGCAGTTTGGACAAATACACAGAAAACTGGTCTGCAAAAGGACAGGAAATGTCAGGCATGCTACAAATAGATAATACATAGAGTAGTAGATTAGTAGTACAAACATGCATGATACTCTCATGCGAAAAGGATCCAGAATAATAAGTATAGTAATACAAAGAGGGGACTCACCTGTGCCTTATGGCATGTTCGTTCCCTTGCATCATAGATCCCACGGGCTACAAGTAATTGTAGTGTACGCAAGTAGATATACAAGACAACGGTCACTGTGGTTCCTGTTTCATATGTGGCTGCCTGACTAAGATAAAAATAGTATAAGAAGGGATTGCCAAGATGTATGCATATTATAGGGATTCTCCTCATCGAATATGGAGGCGGGGGCAGCGGCCGCAACCTGCATGTGGGGTTGGAAGCGTCAGGCGTGTCTGGCGGTCTCTATCCCTGGGCTTGGCTCAGCGCACGGCGCTGCTCTCGACCAGCTGCGTGGTTTGCTAGCGCGTGGAGGAGCTAGCGCCTGGCAGGAAAGGCTGATGTGATCACCTCACGGCGCCCGTCGTGCAAGTCAATCGCAATCACGCGCATGATGCGTCTGGCGAGCTTGGCAGATGCGGCAGCTGGGGCGGTGGCGGCACACAACGAGCTGGCGAGCGTCGGCGTGAGGTTTCGAGGCAGGCGGCGGAGGATGTGTGTCGCGATCGCCATGGCTGGTGGTGGGAGAAGCGGCAATCAGGTAGAAGATGCGTGGTTGTTTGTGGTGGTAGTCCACGAAGCGATATGACGCGATGCAGAAACAATTCTGCCCGGCGGCTAGGTTTGCGAGGCCAAGCTGGGTGGGGAGGAAAAGAGAGACGGGCTGGGAACGGGAGTCCCGCAAGAGGATCGGTGGTAATTTGTGATGTATTTTAGGACAGTTCTGATTTAGGTACGTGAGATAATGAAAATCATAGGATGGTAAAAGTCGGTGGCTTTAGGATGGATACAAATCGGTGGGGATCGATGGTGAGGGTGTTCGATCAATCGTTTGCCGGGACTAACGAAGGAAACAACTTACGGATTCCTAGAGATGATTTGATTGGTGTCGTATATGGAAGGGAATGGAAGGATTGGTGTGATATATGGAAGTGTGGGATCGATGGAAGGATGAAAAGGTTGGTTTGGTTTTTCTGGGCATGAGACGTGTGCTTCTGGTGATGCATGAATTAAAACCGGTCTTGGTTTTCGGAGGGAGAGAAAAAATCGGTGGGAGGGAGATCGCCTGGTGGGATCGATGGAAGGGTGGAAACGAACGAAGCGAACAAACCACCTACGTACACGTACTGAGACATTAGGAGTAGAGATGTACTCATGCGACAACACTCTTCCGCTCGACCCCTCGGACGCGATATACTAAGGGGAAATGATCGATAAAAGAATAAATCCCTTAGACTCGATATACTCTGTCTTTGACAGGTTGTACTAAATTAAAGACACTTATTTTGGAATGGAGGGAGTACTAATGATCGATAAAAACAAAGATAGATAATGTACTCAGGCGACAAATATTGTCCTTGCTCTACGAGAGCGGCGTTTCGGTGCCCGCGTGCATCTGCACCCGGTTAAAAAAAATTCGTAAAAAATTTCAGAAAAATTCAAAAAATTCCAAAAAAAAATTTTAGGGTGGTAGACAATTTGATGCGTGAGGTACGCTCCAATTTTCAAAACATTTGGACTTCTGTGCAGCTCTCAGCAAAAAAGACAAATCAAACCAGAACAGTATATGAACAGTACATATTTTTACAGACCTCTGATTTGTCTTTTTTGCTGAGAGCTGCACAGAAGTCCAAATGTTTTGAAAATTGGGGCGTACTTCACGCATCAAATTGTCTACCACACATTTTTTTTGGAATTTTTTGAATTTTTCTAGTATTTATTTTGATTTTTTTCGTGAGCGCAGGTGCAGATGAGCTCGGGCTCATATTCGAATTTTCGTTGCTCTACGCGGTATACCAACGGGAAATGAGTCAAAAATGTTTGTTACTCCCTCCGTCCCATAATATAAGAACGGAGGGAGTATTTTATAAAATTACATCACCCTGGCTGGACATATGTCTGCTCTCACATCCATACTGAATCGTATGGATCAAAGGTTTTGCACGTCATAGGCATTAGCCATTGATTGATGTGAACTTAGATGGACGGCGGTAATTTATTACTAATTGACATGAATCATCAGTGAGTGACAACTATAGTTAACACATCATGGCTAATCAATATGGATATAGTGCTGGAAATGGATGACAGTTTACAGCAAATATCTGAATCCATTTCAGCTGTAAGCATCCAGTAGTCAGTTTCAGTGTGCCGCTATCACTGAAAACGAAAGAGGCGCCCCCTTGATCGAAATCCAAATGGAAGAGGCGTTAATCGTGAGCCACAATTTAGATCAATTCCTGCCATGTTTTATTGTATTGATTGACAAGGAAATTGGAAATGTTCCAATTACACTTGTTTGAACCCTGAATTTCTTTCTACGTCGCTTCCCTCCATCCACAATAAAACAGGAGAGAGAAGCAGCAGAGGGCGACGTTTCACAAATTATTTACAGCGCTGCTGCCTCAGCCATGGCAGGATTCAAAGCGGCCCTTGATGTTTCAGAAGTCGGCGAACCAGTCGTCCTCGTCGTCGTCGGCGAGGTAGTGGCGGTAGCGGTCGAGGTCCTCGTCGGCGAGGCCGTAGCGGCGGCGCCAGTACTCGAGCGTCGCCTCCGCCTCCTGCATGTTGCGCATCACCGTCTGGTACGCCGCGTTGATCCGCTCGAAGTCGATGGCGTCTTCTTGGCGTCCGTCCCCGCCGCCCCCGCGCACGACGTCCGGGTGGTACTGCAGCGCGAGGCGGTGGAAGGCCTTCTTGACCTCGCCCCTGGTGGCGCCCGGCCTCAGCCTCAGCGTCCGGTAGTGGTCCTCCTCCAGCACCCCGTACGGGGCCGCCGCCGGCATCCTTTCCCGCGCCGCCCCGCACCTCAGCGCCGGCGACGACGACACCCTACGCAGCCGCCCCACCGCCGGCGACGCCGAGGCCGACGGGCCGCGCAGGCTCAGCGCCACCCCTCCTCCGGCGACGGCCATGGATGTGCTGTGCGCGCACGCGCGGCAAGAAACGGAGTCGCAAGGTCGATCGGGATGAGCCGCGGCGGAGCTGTGGGAGGCTCGGAGATTTCGGATCCGGATGTGTTGCTTCCTCTGTTGACCGCGTGAGGAGCTGGAATGGTGTGTGGTTGGGAACTTGGAATGGATGAGGCTGCCGCGTGGTGGCGCGTGGGGTTATGTAGGGAGGAGGAGGCGGTTGCGGTTGGTTGGATTCCGGCTCGCCGGAAGGAGCGGCACGTTTGCGCGACGGTTGGCAGGCTCGCCGGTGTTTCCCACGTTGCCATTGCTCGCACGTTTCGGTGCAGACAAAAAACTCGAGAGAGGGAGAGGGGACACCGCGGCGTCCATATCCGTTCCGTTGCCGCACGCCGCGTGCCTACTATTCCTACCACCCGTCCCTCGTTTTGACTGGATTTTCATAGCAGAGGAGCTGTATTAGCTGTTCTGGGAGAAAAGAGAAATATTTCACGTGGAGCAAAAGACGTGCTGTTCATTTTTCAGCACTCAACATTTTTTTTTTGAAGAAAGAGTGGATTTTATTCCTCAGGAATAGTATTATAATCCGCCGATACAAATTTAGAAGCACTATCGGTAACACGGCGCAACCAACAAGCGGTGCTACCTTCAGACTGTTGAATATTAATTAGATTATGAGCAACCTTGTTTTGACCACGCTTAATTTTTAGTGGAATTAATAAACCCATGAAGAGCCCAGGGCTTAATGATCTCCCCCGACGACTGGTCTGTCAGGGCAGCAACTGACATCGAGATATTGGACTGGACGATTATTGCCATCTCCGATCATTGCGTGCTCAATGAGATGCCTTCTAAGATGGCTTTAATTTCAGCTTCAAGGGCATCATTGTAGAGGAACAGGAATAGATATGTCGAGGAAATAAGTGCACCCTCATTGTCCCTTAGAATCACTCAAATACGTGTTGCACGAACCGGGACTAATGGGGTTGAGACCTTTAGTCCCGGTTCGTGCCACGAACCGGTACTAAAGATCCCATTTTCAAACTCTACCCCCTGGATCGCCTTTTCAGTTTAAAAAAAATAAAAGAAAATGATGGAAATGTCAAAAAAAATAAAAGAAAATAAGTTTCCCATGTGATATGTGGTCTAGTTGTTGGGAAAATTTGCAAATGTGAATTTTGACTTTATTTGCAAAATCTCTCTGAAATTTGTAAAAATGGGCATAACTTTTGCATACTAACTCGGATGAAAAAGTTTTTTATATGAAAAATCATCTACTCGAAAAGTTGCATCCGAATTTAACGAGGAACCCTATTAAACATTTTCAAAATCCTCAAAAACTTAACAGAAAAAAAGTTACGGGGCTTTCAAGATCTAGAGTGGAAAAATCAAAAAAAAAATTAAACAGTGGGCAAACTATGGTCAAACAATGGTCAAACTAATTATTCTAGAATATTAGTGTTACTAAATAATTATTTCAGTTATTTCAATTTTGGTCAAATCTGGTCAAACTTTGGTCAAACTAATTATTCAAGAAATATTAGTGTTACTAAATAATTATTGTTTTTTAAAACAATAGTTTCAAACTAAAACAGTGAAATGTGTCACTTAATGCTCAAGCAAAATTCCTGAAGGTTAATAGGATTGACATCTTACTACTGTCAGGAAAACAACAAGTGCAGACTTGGAGCGAGGGAGAATAGAACCCGAAAGTTAAGCGTGCTTAGGCTGGGGAAGTGGGAGGATGGGTGACCGTTCGGGAAGTTAGATGATTTGGAATGATGAGGGGTGATTAGAGAATAAATTGAGAAGTGATGAGGGGTGGTGATTACAGACTAGAGGTTAAAATAATTTAGAAATTTCAAAATCAAAAAAAAAATACAAAAAAAAATCATAAAATTTCCTTTAGTCCCGGTTGGTGTTACCAACCGGGACTAAAGGTGGAGCTCCACGTGGCCGCGCCCTTTAGTCCTGGTTCTGGATTGAACCGGGACTAAAGGCCCTCACCAACCGGGACAATAGGCCCCTTTTCTACTAGTGATCGGATATTCTACCTCCTTATTAGGTAAAAGTGCGCCAGGGATTGTTGTGAGGTAAGAACACATGGTTATGGTCTCACTTAAAAAAAGGCTTAAACTATTAGGCCTCCTTAGGTTTGTAAAATAGGAACATGAATATCGTAGGAACATGAAAGTTATAGTGAATGAGATGGAATGCGTCACAAATCCTATAGAAAAAGAGATGACATTTGGTTCATAGATTATTATTATTTTTCTATTAGGAGGAGGAAGGGTTTGGTGCAATTTATGGTGGGGTCGGGCTGTCGGGTCCGACGTGGTGGGCATGCCCGGGCCTCCCGGTATCCGTCCCATATTTGGGCTGGATATGAGGGGTGTCGGTCAGCCCGGACGTTTGATGCCCATTTAAGAAGCCCATTTGGGTTAAAAAAATCGTGATCGGGCGGCCCGGCCGGGCGTATGAGGCGGGTTTGAGGCGCCCGACTATAGATGCTCTTATTCTTAAGATATCATGGGAACACTGTATCGCCCCCATCAACGTCATTTTCATATTAGAGGTTAAAGTTTATGCAATGAGACTTAGTCCCATCGCGGCTAAAATAGTTGATTGTGTGCAAACTACTTTCATTAAGGGTTGTTTTATTTTGGAAGGAGTTCTCAACCTTAATGAAAATTGTCCACAAACTCAAACGTAAGAAACTTCCAACAGTCTTGCTTAAACTAGCTCAACAGTCGTGTCAGTAGGTTCTTTCTGCATGAAGTGCTACATAGGAAAGGGTTCCATGCAGGTTTTATCCATAGGATCTTTCAGCTTGTCTCGGGTGGGCAAACTGCTATCTGTATAAATGGAGCAACCATGCCGTTCTTGCGTAACAAACGAGGGATGTGTTAATTAAGGTGATCCTATTTCAACCCCCTCTTCAACATTGTGGCCGATACCCTGTCCACCATGCTTTCCAAAGCCAGTAGGGCTGGACACCTCAAATGGGTGGTGCCCACCTCATCCTTGGTGGAGTGACTCACCTCCAATACGCTGACAGTACCATGTTCCTTGTCGAACCGTATTCCTGTAGCATAACTACCATCAAAATCCTCCTTATCTGTTTTGAAGCTATGTTAACGTTTGGGATGATGATCAATTTTGACAGAAGTGAAGTATTCACTATGGGCATGGAGGTTGAGGATAGTAGTCAGATAGCTAATCTCCTTAACTGTAAGAGGGTCGAGTTTCCCATGTCCTATCTTGGCCCTCCTTGCTCGGTAACTAGGTATTGGTGCCGGATTGAAATCCTACATTCAGTGAAATTGTCAAAAGAGTTGACCTTTGGTAAGGAAAATTGATGTCCTTTGTTGCTAGGTTGACTCTTATCAACGCCCTCTTATCAGGGATTCCTACATCCGCGATGGGCCTATTCATTTTGGGGTACGATGTTCATCGCAATTTGACAGAATAAGAGCTCATTTATTTCGGGAGGCGGACACGGCAAAATGCAATTATCAGATGGTTAGCTGGGCTGATGTATGTAAACCGAAAACCCGATAGGTTCGGGCATCACCAAGTCTAAGAAAATGAACTTAGAGCTAGTTACCAAGTGGATCTGGAAAATTGCCCAAGGCGACGATAACATATGGGCCCATATCTGTAAAGTGAAATATTTTTCAAATAATTTTTTCAGCTGTAAAGCCAAGGGCTCTCAATGTTGGAATGAGATCCAAGAGTACAAAGAAATTTCCTAAATTAGGTGTGCGTGTTTCCAGATAGGGTACCCCGGAGAGATGCTAGGTTTTGGTTGTCAAGGTGGATTAATGGAAGTCTTTATATGCCAGATCGCCTGAGCTTTTTGTTATTGCATTTGATTAGAGATTCCGGTTTGCGATGTTTTGGTCAATGATAACACCAACCTGACGCTCATGCGCAACTTAAAGTGGGTTCTTTACTTTCACCAATGGTGCCCTCTAAGGAAAAAGCTGGACGGCCACCAAAGTTCTGCACAAGATCAAACGCCTTCACACTACCTCTTGATGCAAGGATGTTTTATCGGCCTTCTGTTCATAGTCTAGACTCTCTTTTGTGAGATTGTAATATGTTTATTCCCGTCTGCTGAGGGTTGGCTTTGGTGGCTTTACTAATTTAAAGCTGGCAATCTTTGCGCCTTTTATCTAAAAACTATACATAATATTGCATCATGGCTGATCAATATGCATAGGAAAAATCATTATAGCTGATGTGCGACAGGGTTTGATGCATGTAACTACGTCCGAATGTAACCCAGGTTAAGTGTTATAACGAGATTTCCTTTATCCTAAAAAATAATGCATAGGATATACATCCAGTGGTCAGTGCCACCATCACTGAAAACGAAAGGGATTCAGATTAATTCCTCCGACGGTTTCATATTCACAATGGAATGGAAATGGACATGTTCGAATTACAATCGCTAAAGCCCTGAATTTCTACTAAATCTCCAGCTCCCCTCCACAATAAAACAGGGGAGAAAAGCAAAGAGTGACATTGCACAAAATTATTAATTACGTGACGCTGCCTCTGCCATGGAAGGCATCGCGTCCGTTTCACAGGTCTGCGAACCAGTCGTCCTCGTCCTCCTCGTTGAGGTAGTGGCGGTAGCGGTCGAGGTCCTCGTCGGCGAGGCCGTAGCGGCGGCGCCAGTACTCGAGCCTCGACTCCGCCTCCCGCATGTTGCTCATCACCTTCTGATACGCCGCGTTGATCCGCTCGAAGTCGATGCTGTTTTCTTGGCGCACGACGTCCGGGTGGTACTGCAGCGCGAGGCGGCGGAAGGCCCTCTTGACATCGCCCCTGGTGGCGCCCGGCGCGAGCCTCAGCGTCCGGTAGTGGTCCTCCTCCAGCCCCCCGCCCGGGACGGCCGGCCTCGCCCGCGTCGCCCCGCATCTCACCGCCGCCCGCCGGCGCGGCCCCACCCCCGGCGACGCCGAAGACGACGGCACGCGCAGGCTCAGCGCCACTCCTCCAGCGACAGCCATATGGGTGTGCCGTGTGCGTGTGCGCGCGCACGCGGCAAGAAATGGAACGGCGAGGTGGATCTGGACGAGCTCCGGGAGCTCTGGATCCGCGGATGTGATGTTGGCTCTGTTGACCGCGTGGTGGAGCTGAAATGGCAGGAAACTTGGAATGGACGAGGCTACCGCGTGGGGATATATAGGGAGGAGGTGGAGGTGGAGGAGGCTCGCCGGAAGGGGCGGCACGTTTGGGCGACGGTTGTCTTGTCTTGCCGGAGTTTCCCACGTTGCCATTGCTCGCACGTTTCGGTAGAGACAAAACACCGCGGCGTCCATATCCGTTTCGTTGCCTTGCCTTGCCGCACGCGGCGTGTGTACTATTCCTTCTGTCTGGAAAAAATAGGAAGCTTTTCACGTGATGTAAAAATTGTGTTTTACAATTTCAGCACTCAGCAATTGACCGGGTACACACTGCAACCCGGATAAATACATCCCCTGGGTATCCATCCGGTTCAGTGGCGGACCAAGGATTGGCTGACGTTCCAGGCGAGAAACGAAGGGCTAAAAACTATCCAAGAAAAACTCCAGTTTCAAGCCATACAAAAGTCAATCTATGTTGCATAGCTAATAAGAAACCAAACTTGATATTCAATGACAACATTTGTTCAATGATGAAAACTTACATCTAGGACGAGGCAAAAGGCCTTCGCGTGTGCGATAACCTTGAAATCGCTCGATGGTCTTTGATTCTTCAATACTAACAAATACATCCTTCCTCCCTTCTAGCAAGATATCTAATGTTTGCATCTAAATTCTCAATTGGTATTCTCTTACTGGGGTCTGATTCAACATCACCAGGTTTGAGTTCAGCTGTAACACTAGGGGTAATGTCAGTTGTTTGAGTTGAAGGACCTGTTTCCGCGGTACCCTTGGTTCGAACTTGAAAGAAAGAATTCAATGTCCTGTTCTTTTACTCATCTTGCCTTCCTCTAAAAAAATATAGAAACAAAAATTACTCAATGTCTATATTGGTTTCCACATCTAACAAACAGTGGCATCAATCAACAATAATGACATCTAGCAACTAAAATCATCATCAAATAGTGGGTCAATGGCAATGTGGCATCTAGACACAAAAACAGTGGGCATCAAACCATCAAAAGTACCTTTGCGCTGTGCCACTAGCTACAAGCACGACTGATTTCTGAATTCCGAGGAATGAGGACCACCTCGCCGGACGCCGGGCAGCCTGCAGCCTCGCGCCATCGCCGGAGTCGCCGCCTCGCCGGACAGGGGCAGCAGCCGGCAGTGGCGCAACCTGACGCGGGTCCGCCATACGCCGCAGAAGGGAGCGAAGGAAGACTGGAAGGGGAGGGGGGAGCCGAGGAGCGCTACCGGACGGAGCTGCAGGCAGTGGCGGCGGGCTGCGCCGAGCTGCCGACGGCGGGTTGCAGGCGATTCCATAGCCTAGGGTTCGTCAAGTCGGGCGTCGAGGGAAGAACCAGAAGGCGCTGTTGCGGCTGTGGGTTGCGCGTTTGTGCAGTGGGCCTAGGCTCCCTGGGCTTGGAAGTGGGTTGCGCCCCAGGCCAAACTTTTTTTTAAATATATATAGGCCGAGAAAATTCCTCACGCCCCAGGCAGTGGCCTGGGCTGCCTGGGGCCCAAATCCGCCCATGCATCCGGTGCACCAGGGCGGCTTGTGGTGCACCCGTTTCCGGTTTATACTTTAAATAAAAGAATTTTTCAAAAAATCTAGAAAATGTACGATACATTTTTTATATATAAATCTGGGGAAATGCTTGTGCGGTGCAATGTGATATAAATATTCCAGTACATTAGTTTGTGATTTACCTACCCATATTTATGTGGTTGTGTAAATAAATGTTTATCAAATTATGTCCGTGATTTACCTTATATTTTGACGAGAAATTTGGCAAGTAAATAAAAAAATTGATTCAGAAGGTAAGTAAATTAAGGTACTTTTCTTACGGGAAATGTTGGATGAGTGGTGGAAAGAAACGTAAAAGATGAAACCTTACATTCTTTTTTAAGTACTAGGACAATGCATGTGGATGATTTCTGCAGTTCGAACATCCAAGTCTCAAATCGCCATGGATGGCGCGCACACCGGACGGGCTAGACCTCTTAGTGGGCGGCTCTTCCTCTCCAGAGGACGGTTCGGCCAGGGCCGGAATGATTCTAGAGACAATGCAGGAGAAGTCATGTTTGCTTCGTGTCATCTTCTGTTCTTTTGCAATGTCAAACCTAGAAGCGGAGATCCATGCTATTTTGGAGGGCGTTGTCGTTGGCCCTCCAATGGTCTAATCTAGTAATCTCCCAATTCTCGTGCAGTATCCTCTCCAACGCATGCATCCCTCAATAAATCGTCGTATGGTTAATTCATCAAAGAAATCAAGCCGCTCATGGTGGAAATTGAGTTTGTTTCTGTTAAGACAGCTATAAATCCCAAAATCGTGTTTCACACTGTCTCGCTAATTATGATCATATGGCTCGCAGCACCGCTTGTTGGTTTGAGCGCGATCCTTCTTAGATTCATAACCTTGTATTAGCAGACTGTAACCCTGTTGTTATGCAATAATATAACTCAGACGGAGATGAGTCCAACGTCGCCATCTTTACCTTGAAAAGAATAGCTGGGATGAGATAAGATTTCCCGTACGTGCCTATCCTCAGTACATGAGCTGGGCGGCGACGAGTCCAACGTCGCCGTCTCTAAAAAGGTACCCTGTTACAGGCGTACTACCTCTGTAGGCACGTACAGGAGCTAGCGGGGTTCCCATCGATCACCCAGCCGGAGACGAAACAGTGTTCCGTTCCGACGACCGGCGCTTCCACACGGCAGCGAGCGACTCGGTCGAGGAGGGGGAGGGGAGGCTATACATCCTCCCTGTTCCGACGATCGCCGGGTGCTCCACGCTTCTAGCTAGGGCCGGCTGTCCCTTCCACGAACCCGCGAGCATGCATGCACGCACTTGGCCGGCAAGTTGCAGCGGTAGCAGCCAGCCAACGGCGGCGTACGTGACGTGCTCGCGTTCGCCGGCTCGATTGCTTTGCCGCATCGGACGAAACAAACGAACTGCGCATGCACGCAGCTTCGCCGTGCTGGGCTGGTCCGCGGTGACCGGCATTTCAATGTCACGTGCAGACCAACTGTAGAAGATGGAACTAATGGCGATGCGAGGAAGACGAGAGACGAATTCATCGCGTCTAACAATTGCGTCAGTCCTGGGGTGATGTGATGATGCTGCAAGAACTTTCTGAACGCTGGGAAGGCTGGCCTGCGACTACGACGCCAACGGTATGAACTAAACTATGGAGGAACGCGAGCCCTCTGCCGCGTTAACTGAACAGTCTTGCTAAGTCTCACCCGATCGAGACTTTATTAAGTCTGTCCATCAAATTTTACATTAGGATCCGTGTAAAAATTTCTTTGTAGTTTTTTATTTCTTACATGTTATGTCACTTGACTGAAGCTTGGTTAAATCCCAGTCGATTGATACCTAGCCACACCCTTCAGTGAATGCAATATTTTTTTTTTGCTGAAGTAGAATGTTTTAGCAAAAACCAAAAAGGCTACAATCACACGAAGGTAACAGAGCTATGCCATACGTTCAAGTTATATTGTTTTTTAGCTGGGTTTTTTTTGCAAGCGTTTGTTAGTTGGTTAACAAACAACTTATTATATTGAAAGCGAGAAAAATTTATTTCTACCTGTAAATTACGAGTGCTAGGCGTTCCTTTCCAAAATTTAGTTGCATTGAAAAGAAATATGGCCAGTCTTTAAGATACAAATCTTTTATCTAGAAAAAGATGAACCAAAAAGAAATGTGAACATAGAGAAGAATGAACCAAGAACCATCATATGTATCTTGCTCCAGGACTGCAGATCTTTATTCTGCCTCAAAACGCAAACCCCTTGACACAAACAACAGCACGAGACAAACACTACCAGAAACCGCAATATTTCTGTGGGTTGGAAACCGACAGGAAAAGAGCCGAACCCGACAGGGAAAGTATTTCCCGTCGGTCACCCGTCAGGGAAAGCCGACAGAGATAGCTTGACAGGGAAACTTGCTTTTGCCTGTCGGCCGACCGACAGGAAACATTTCCCTGACGGTCACTCCTGACGGTGACCGACAGGAAAATGTGATTTCGTCAGGTATAGGGTAGCCAGGAGTATACGTTATTTCCCTGTCAGTCCGAACCAACAGGAAAATTCGCAACATTTCGCTGTCAGTTCATCACCGACAGGAATACTCATTACATTTCGCTGTGAGTTCATTGCCCGACAGGAATTTGTACATGTCACAACCAGAATTATTAGTCCTGTCGGCCCAAAACCGCCAGCAATGGATGGTTCAGCTTAATGATCCATTTAAATTTGTATACTGCATCTATCAACACAAATTATACCATGATGATCCTTGTGTCAACCACTACCATAAATTGGACTGATAAGATTTAGTTTTGCACATCTAAGTACATAACAGTTCTCGACAACAAAAGATAAATTGTTCAACTTGCAAGTTGCAAGGATAAGCTTCAGTGCATTACAAACAAAATACAACATACTTCACAGAAGTAGATAACTTGCCTCTAGTGTCTATTGCAACTTCCAAAATGCTACTCTGTTACCAACAACACCATTAGTTCCAAAGTTGTGTTACCCTGCTCTAAGTCAACAAAGGCACTGCCCAGGTTACTACCACTCTAAGTCTCGCTTTCCTGGTTGTTGGAGTGAAGGTTAGTTGCACCAATAGCCATGTCGCCAATATTCCCATTGGAGTTGTCACCGCCAACAGTTCCACCCAAATCACCATCACCGGTGTTGTCATCAAGCGCTTGGGTTCCAATTTGAGATGAATTAGTGCCCCCCTACATAAGATTATTTATTTAGACAGACCAAGAGAGGTTATGAAGCAAACCAGAAAAGGCTTCTCAATTAAAAGTTGCAGTAAACCATCAGGTAGAAAATATAAATGATAATAAAACCAAATGGCCTTTTGTGAGTAAACCATCAACACATCCATTTTGGACAGATTTGGCCAACAACGTTAGTAGTAATTTTAACTAAGAGAGGATGGTCAGAATGAACAATGAACATCTACCACAAATGGTGTTTCGAACAGATTTGGCCAAGAACTTAAGTATGATATGGCTACTCAAATAACATAATACTCTTTATTTGCAATGGTTGGCTGACCATCAGTTTGAGAAAACAGTTTCAGGAAGTAATGTACTTACATGTGGTTGGAAACTTTCTCCTTGGCGTAGCTCCTCTGGTAGTTCTTTTCCCATCTCCTTAAAAAGGGCCTATGAACAAGTATGCAACATTAGAATAGCTGGTTTGAACAATCAATCTGAAACATGTACACAAATTTGCAAGTACCAAGAAAAGTCTTCCATGCATATCCACTATCTTTTGAAGGTTCTCATTACGTCGCTTCAGTTCTTCATTTTCTTGAATAGCTCGTCGCTTCAGTTCTTCGTTTTCTTGAATAGTTCGCCGAAATGACGCTGAAGATAACGGCCTCAGTTTCTTCTCTCTAGCTATTGAGATAACATCAGCCTTCTTAATTGCTCCATCCGCTATTGCTAGTCGCCCATGAGGAATGCCACCTGATGACTCATATAACATTTGCCCATCTACCTCTCGCTCGTCCCAGTCATCAGGATGTGCGGCTCTAGCCAAATCACAGTAATCATCCTAGAACAATAGTAATTTTAACTTGTAAACTTGCAAACAGAACAAATAGTTGGTGATAAGAAGACGAGCAAGAACATACGTGGCGTTTTTTTGCCTTCCCGCTGAGGGCGGAACTGATGCTGCCACTGCCATCCCAATTCTTTAATCCAGATTTCATTGCAGCATACGTATTCAGGGTGGTAGCCTTCTCAGGCCCATATTTCTGTGCCTACAAGACCAACTAACTGAAATACAAAATAACAAGAAACAATTTGCGAAAAATCTCATACAAGTGTGACATACCAGAATTTGTCGAGCCTCCACAAACGAGCTACTGCAGAAAGACGCGAGTGTGTTGTGTTCTCATGGACAATTTCATCAGCACTGCTAACCATCCTATAGAAAGCCTTGGCAGAGGAGGTTGGTTCTTCATCAATTGGTGAAGGACAGTTGCCACCTAGGTCAACTAACATATTGTCCATTCGGTCAATTTCATCATGCCTCGCACAGTTTGTGGCAGAGGAAGATCCCTCTTGGCTAGGAACATACTTCTCACCATGTTCTATCCATGTTTCATAGTTTTCCCTGAACCCGTATTTATACAAGTGTTTCTCTACCTCATCCCTAACACGCTTATTATAATTACGACACTTGGCACATGGACACTTGATTTTACCACCTTCGGCTACGCCGGGAAAGGAGAATGCATGCTCTAGAAATCGGTTGGTTTGTTCAAGCCATAGGTTAGAGGGAATTTGACCATACTGCCAACCATTATACATCCATGCACGATCTGCCATTTAACAAATTCTGTGTTGAAAATGGAATAGAACAGCTATTTGCTTATTTAACCTCAACATATCATACTTAATATGAGTTATTTAGCAACAACAATACATATATAGCAATTGGAAGCAAACAGATGTACAGATAAGATAAAAATGTAATGCTGAAAGTTTAATGCTTACCAAAGACTTGCTGAAACAGTGAAAAATATGGAGTCACCAAGCTGGCTAAGAAACTCCCAAAATCCACTAGCAAATCCAAGATCTAATCCTATTACACACAGCATAACAATTTAAAATAATTAGCATAAGGATAGTAGGAAATGAAAAAGAAAGAGCTCAAAAAACAATCACAGCAGCAAAATAATAAAAACATTTGGTAAGCATTATCAGATAAGAAAACAAGACATGCATAGAATATATTTGAGAAATCAACCAATATTAAACGACAACAAGCATGTAGTACTGACCACTACCTTGACAATCAGCAGTTTAACTATGTTTTCTTTCTCGTCAACAAGTGAAATAACTTTAGAAGTCCTGTAACCTGGGAGATGTAAGCAAAAGATTTGACTTGGATTTTGGTATTTGGTAGTCTAATCAGCAAGACAAAGTATTTGATAGTCTACTAAAAAAACAAGTGCCAAATCAGGGTAGGCGTACAGATTTGCATTTTTTTTTCAGCACAAATCTGATAGGGCCTAATACTATGCCGTGGATGGATAACTACCACAATCCCCAAGTCTATCAAATCCATCTTATTCCTACATGGATTAGGCATGTACTACCAGCAACGGGGGTAACAACCACAACCCCCAACTCTATCAAATCCATCTTATTCCTAGATGGATTAGGCATGTACTACCAGCACAATGAAAGATTCGGCCATATGGGCTCCTCCGCCACTTACCACAAACAAATCTCATATACCATATGAGCGTCACCTGTATAGGAAAGAGTGTTACCTAGATTGGAAAGGGCGCCGCTCAGGGAAGGATGCGGTGGTCGAGTGACGGCGGCCACGGGGTCGTTGACGACGACCCTCTTCGGGAAGCCGCGGGAAGCTTTGCCGGCGACACTTGGGAGGCAGCAGGTCGTTGGGCTACTGACCAGCGAATCAGGCGGAGGGGGCGGACGAGAGGATGGAAGAGGCGAGGGATTTGGGGGCGGAGGGGGCGAACGAGAGAATGGAATAGGCGAGGGATTTGGGGGCGCAGCCGACGGCGAGGGATTCGGGGCGCAGCCGGCCGCCGGCCGATGCAGAGAGAGCTAGGTTGGGGGCTGAGATTTGGGGGAGAATGTTCGTGAGTGAGCTAGGTCTGGGAGCGATCTGGGGATAGAGCCCATATGTTCTTTTTTTTTTGAGAAAAACGGCGGACTCGAATTGGCAAAGCTGCGGGACATGGGCTACCTTTGGCGCGAATTAGATGAATCCGTGGCGCCAAATGGGCTATTCCTGTGGGCCGAGAACCAACCGACAGGTATATTATTATTCCTGTGGGTCGATGGATGAGCGCACAGGAAAAGAAATCTATTCCTGGCGTGCAGTTGCGGCCTGACAGTAGAAGCCCATTTCCCTGTGCGCTAACGCGGGCCCGACAGGAAAATAAGAGACTCACAGAAATATTTCAGTTTCTGGTAGTGAAAGGCCGTCCTAGGCTCCAGCTGTACTGTCAAGTCCAAACACACGGCTAAAGTGCCAAGGATTTTTTCAATCATAGAAACAAATCTATGCTAATTAAGGGACAAGAAACGTGTTTGCACAAAGCTGATGAGACATCAGGAGCTAGAGAGAAAGTGCTACTTAGCAGTTTGGGAACAATCAGTCTATGGAAGAAAGGTTCCCAATGTGCTATAAGAAAACATGATAGCATATGTGCTACTATATATGGCCGTCCAATAAGTAATACTGCAAAGGCAAATCAAATCGGCCTGAACATTCAATTCAGATATTCCTTCGTCTCATGGCATCTTCTTGTTGTATCTCATGGCATGGAATTGGAATCATGCTCTCTTGGAGGCGATGCCCAGTAAGAACCATGCAATATTGTTTCTTTGCAATCTTCACCATTCCTGAGACCTTGCCGTCAATATCGCAGCGTAACACATGGTTTTTATTAAACTGGATCAAGAGCTCACGGTCGTTGAAGATAGCAATTTGATTGAACCATCTCACTGTTGTATCAAGTGGTGTCATCCTTTTCCGTTTCAGAGAGGTTAAATTCAATTGTCGTGATTTCTCCACTCTCGGTAGGTCAATCCGGTACTTGAAGGCCCAAATATTGGCCTCGTAATCCTGCATCACCCACACATCCAATGTGCTCAACGTGACGACCGAGAAAGCTAGCGCTTCTTGCATGTTGAGCAAATTGCCCATATGATACACATCAGGTTGAATTAGTAGGTCCGGACTACGCATCCACCGGAATGATTCGGCTTCTGTGTCAAACACAATAATGTCTTCACCATCTCCTGTAATCTGTTTGGCATCAGCAGGACACCAGTGCAGACTGCCCCGGTGTTGGATTGGTGGAGTACGGATCAACGCCTCCACTAACGTCCATTCCATGGAACCCGACAAGACTGTTGGCGTTCTGACTTTGACGTGCCTCGGCTTGTCTGATCCAACCGTGAGGACGTATAAGCTGGATCCGGTCCAGTTTTGTGATCCTGAGACCCAAAGCACCCTGTACTCTCCGGTTGGATGGTGCATGTATAAAGCAATTACGGTGGTGCGGATGCCTAGCCCGGATGGAGGTTGCGGTAGGAGAGCTTGCTTGCGGGTGACTGGGTTGCAGATGTAGAATTGACCTCTACGGGCGATGATGGTGAAACCATCGCACGTGCATCGGAGACAAACCTCATCGTTACGGTGTTCGAAACCTGCGAGGAAAGGCCAGAGCTGCTGACTGGTGGTCCTCGCGCCGGCGTCACGGACGACAACGAGACTGGCAGATCGTCCGTCCCCGTCGACAATGGGGAGCGACGGCTGGCGGCGCCGGTGTTCGAGCATAAATTCAGGCGTGGAGGTCACACCGCGCCACAGCGTGCAGACGGCGCGGCAACGGCCGACGTCCCTGGGCGGCAAGCGGATGAGTATTCTGTCGATGATGTCCTCTGGAAGGTGGTCGAGAAAGGTCCTGACGCCTCTCTTGCCCGGCATGGTGCCCGGTTGAGTCCACTCGACTAGAAACAAGAGGCACCTACGCTCAAGTGAATTGCTTTTGCTTCTGCGTGAAGCTGAACTGCGGCGAGGTGGCGATTAAGGAAGGCGGGTCAAGCTTTAAGGGACGTGATCGTCCGAATCCAGCCAGGGACGCGAGCTTTTTTTTTTTGAGTAACTCCAGGAACGCGAGCTAGACTCGGGAGGCCATGACGCGCCCCTGGTTCGGTCCATCGCTTTAACTGGGCCAAGAATCCTTTCTTATTGGGCTGAGTTGTGCGACCTTGATGTTTGTGGTCTTAGACTCTAAGTGGGACAGGTCAGTTATGTTAGTTTTCTTCTATTTTCTGTATAGCGTCCTACTGCTGCTATATAAACAGAACGATGGGACGGTTTAGAGCCCTTTTTTCAAACCTGGCTAAAATACTGGTTTGCTCCGAAAACTTGAAAAATTCATATTTTTATTTTTTTTCTAATTTTAGAAAATCTTCACGAATTTCGAAAATGCTCAGATATTTTAAAAAAATTTCCAAATTTGTTCGTGATTTTAAAAAGTGATCACCAAATTTTAGAAATATTCCCCAAATTTCGAAACTAAATAAATCATGTATATATTTTTTAGCAGAATATATGATTCTAAGAGAGGAAATTATTCTAATTGTACAAATCTTTGTAGAATCCTTTTCAAAAGAAAGATTTAGTTACATTGGAAATCAACATCTTTGTATCTTCATCCATAAATCCTCTACTCATAGTTTCAAAATCAGAATAGTTAATCCTATGCAAAATTCTGCTTCGTGGCTTTGTAAACATAATCCAGATGTGCATTTTTGATGGAATTTAGATTATTCTTTGGTACAAATCACAAGAATATACTATATTCTAACCAAAAGTGTCTCTGCATCCAATCAACACGCAAGCCACCTACCTAGGAAGCATAGGCTAGTAAACTTGAGGAGGAAATTTTATATGATCACACCACAACCATGTCATCCATGATCATGCTCCGTAAGATCCCACAGGGCTAATTCTAGTTCTTATGATCAATCCAACCATTGATAAAAAAGACAGAGCTTGGTTCTATTTCACCTTTGAGGATTAGCCGTGGTCTTCTAGACTGTAGCAAGAGTCGGGTCAACTAAAAGGAAGAGTAATGTTTCAGTGAATTGCTTCGGCAACCAGCTTAAAATTCAGGAAAGCAAGTAGTAAGAAAGACACATGAGAATAATAACATATATAGGGTTTTACGCTACACAATGGCGAACTATGTCGGCCATAGCGGACAAGAGGAATTTGGGCGGCGAAGTTGGTTATCTTCTGTGTGCGACGGGGAAAGAAGGCAGCGGAGAAGGGTCTCGGCGTGAAGCTAAACTGCAGCTCAGTTGTGGCATCAAACTTTACAAGGAACATGGGTGATCATCCACGCCCAGGCCTATTTATTGTCGAGTTACTCTTGTTTCTAGGAGTAGTAGTAAAGGTATTGTGATCCATGTCGAACGAAGCCCGATCGGACTTTCTGAGGGGCAAAACCATGTAGGACCGTCCATCTAATTCAAAGGGACAAAATCAATATGTGTGCAAACCTGGAAAGCAATAGTTTTTACCTTCAAATGTCCTATGTTTTTTTCATTCCACCAAATATATGTTATGATTCACCTCGACATTAGTTCCCCTCTTCCAGACATATAATTTATTCTCCCGAGCTCAAATGCACCTTCGTTAACAGTAAACCCAGAAGAATAAATAGTAAAAGTATATAAATTCTGTTTTTTTGCCAAACGGTCACCGCGAGACATCATGAATGCCCACCACGGGGATAGGCCATGATTGAGCTTGTTGATCAGGGGTTGTAACGCAGCGGCGCTGACCTTGCGGATGGACAGGGGAAGCACGAGGTAGGGTGGGAATATCCCGGAGCAGCCAGTCAAAGTTGTTGGCGATCGGGTGTGGTCCGAGGGCGCGCACTGAATGAGAGAGGCCATTCACTTGGCGAAGTTGCTGTGCAACCCAGACAACGCGCTGAAGAGCTGTAGGATCGTGCAGATGGCCATGAGGTCTTGTTTGTCGGGGTGGCAGAAAAGCACCATGTCGTCGGCACAGAGAGATACGCTTGAGGCCATATGTCGTGTGGTCAGCTGCTGGAGAAATCCCGTCGTTGACGACACTGCAGATGTGGCTATTAAGGGTGTCGATGATCATCACAAAGAGCATGGGGGAGATGTGATCCCCTTGACGCAGTCCTTGGCAATGGTGCACAGGAGGTCCTGGGATGTCGTTGATGAGGATGTGTGTGCTCGTGGTGCCAAGGAAAGTGAATATCCATTGGCATCAGCGGTGACCGAAGCTATGTTGTAATATCTCGAGGAGGAAGGCCCAGCATACCGAGTCAAAATCACGAGCAATGTCAAGCTTGAGCTATTCGGGGGTGTTAAATGTTATGAAGTTGCACGGTCTGCTGAACGAGCAAAAAGTTGTCGTGGATCGATCTCCCGGTGATGAATGCGCTCTGGTTCGTAGAGATCATGGCGCCAAGGCGCGACGCCAAGGGAGAGCACCTTGGCGAACAACTTGGTGAAGATGTGAATTAAGTTGATGGGGCGGTACTCCGAGAGTGTTCCGGCGTCGATCTTCTTGGGGAGAAGTGTGAGTAGTGCCTCGTTAAGCCATTGGAAGCCGCGGCCATTAAGGGCATATAGCTTGTTGAAAGCGTCGACGAAGTTAGCCTTGATGGTAACCGTCGGGGCCTTGTGCTTTGCCTTTTGCGAGTTGTTTGATCGCCTCCCAAAGCATGCGCTCATAGAAAGGTAGCTCAAGGTCTGAAAGCTCGAAGGATCGCATGTCCAGATGCTTGAGATTGATGGGGCAGGTCCTATCGGTAGCCGAGCCCAGGATGGCGTAGAAGTGGCTGAACGTAGCCTCGGAGATGTTCGCGTGTCCTGACACGGTAGAATTTCCTTGCTTGATTTGGAAGATAGGGTTTTTCGTGGAACGCTCAGCCGCGTGAAGGCGGAAGATGACGGGGTTTGTGTCGCCGGCGTTGAGAAAGTTGAAGCATGTGCGCTATCTGGCAATGTACCCGTCAAGGGATGCCAGATCAATGTAGAGGCCCTTGACACGGCGCCAAAGCCATGCCTCTGCGGGGGAGAGCTGGCGGATATCCTGAGCAGCACCGAAGCTTGCAATAAGCTCTCGCACGACAGAAAGCCGGAGCGAGATGTTGCCCACAACCTTGGAGCTCCATCGTTGGAGTTGCTTGGTCGTGGCGTGAAGCCGTTCGAAGATACGATGGAAGGGATCGGACTCATGAGAGGAGCTAGCCCACACCTCGATGACGACCTCATGGTACCCTGGCAGCTTGGGCCAGAACCTCTTGAAGTGAGAGCGGCGAGGGGCCGCAGATCTAGGCATCGAGTCAATGAGGAGAGGCGCGTGATCGGATGCAGCCGAAGTGAGGCATCACAACATGGACTGAGGGTGTTGAATTTCCCAGCCTGCGGTACAAAGGACCAGGTCGATGCACTATAAGGTAGGGAGCTCACGCTCGTTAGACCATGTGTAACGGCGGCCGTGGAGGTAGATATCAGAGGAGCTCCTCGTTTAGCAATGAAACATGGGAAGTGCTGCATGGTGGCCTGGTGAAGGTTTGATCTGTTCTGTTCCTCAACCCTGATGATCATGTTGAAGTTGCCCCCGAGGAGCCATGGGTCGGTGCATGAAGATCACATATCATGGAGATCAGCAAGGACAAATGTGGGCTGTCGTCGCGCCAGGTGACGAGCACGTTGATGAAATGGTCTCCAACCGTCGGGTGGGACAAAGACATTAGCTCGTCCTGCCAAGCAAGGACTTTGACTGCAAAGTCGTCACCCAGGCTATCAAGAATGGATACTCACCAAGCTACGCAGCGATAGTGCATGAAATAGTAGAACGATCAAACAATTTTAGCTATTGTCGTTTCTTTCATGAGTTTAGAAACTCGAATGTCGAATCTCACAATCTAGCAAAGCACGCACTCTCTTTAGGCCAACTCGGTGATTTCTTATTCATCCCTGTAGACGTTGTGACGACTTAATAAAAGTTCTGCTAGATTACCTCAAAAAGAAAACTTGTTACCAGTTGTTTATACTAACCGCTCAAGAAAAGTTGTTTATACTAGTAGTAGTTCTTTTTAGAGCATCTCCAGCCGGACTTTGCAAATCCGGGCCCTCAAACGCCCGCGGACATGCCCGGACGCGTCCGCGGACAGTGACCGGGTACTCCTCAAATCGCGTCGTCCACATTCGTGTCTCTCATATCCGAACCCCTATATCCATACTATAGCATGCAACATCGATCAAACTATGTAGATCAGCTACGGACATAGAAATTACATAATGGTTCTCCAAAAAATCCACCAAAGTTCACACAAACGACGGACAACTATATACTACATCTAAAACATGAAATTAAAATCAATTTCACCACTTCCGGGCCGGCCCTTTCCCCTTCTGGTCGCCGGCGTAGCTGTAACTGTTGTCGGCTGGCGGAGGATCATCCGATTCGTCGGAGGAGGAGCCATCGTCGTCGTCGTCGGAGGAGTCAACGATGATGAGGTCCTTGAAGCGCTAGACTACCCGGTCCTGCTGGCGCCTGAGCTTGGCCGGCCGAGCCGCCTCCTTCGCCTTCTCCAATGCCTCCCGCTCGGACTGCTTGATGGCAAGCCGAAGAGTCTTGGCGTACTTCCGGCGGAGCCGCCTAGCATCCGTCTCCGACGTCGTAAGCGACCGGCGGTAGACCCACGTGAGGAGCCGCTGGTCCTCATCGGGCTCCGCCGGTAACTCACGCCGGCGGCGGACAGAGCTCTCCATAGCCTCCCTCTCCCTTTCCTGCTGCCTCTCGCGGCGGGCGACACGCGCCTCTGACTCCGGCGTGCGCGTCCGGGCCGACGGGGCGGGTACAAACACCCACCGCTGCCCACGAGGGGGAGCAGCAGCCGGCGGGGCAAGGGGATGGCATGGGGAAGCATCAGTCGGCCAGAAAAAAAAGAAAAAAAGAAAAGGGCGGACACAAGGGCGGGCACAATAGTATTTGGCACACCATGCAAGCGAATAATTTCACGAAAGAACAAATCAGCAACATTAACAACATCATCGCTTTTATGACATGGTATAAAGTGTGCCATTTTTGAGAACCTATCCACGACAACAAATATGCTATCCCTCCCCTTCTTTGTTCGAGGTAAACCTAAAACAAAGTTCATAGATATATCCTCCCACGGAACAGTAGGTACAGGCAAAGGCATATATAAACCATGAGGATTGAGTCATGACTTAGCTTTTTGACATGTAGTGCAGCGAGCAACAAAACGCTCAACATCCCGTCTCATCTTTGGCCAAAAGAAATGTGTAGCAAGTATATCCTCCTTCTTTTTCACGCCAAAGTGTCCCATTAGTCCTCCTCCATGCGCCTCCTCCAACAACAAAAGACGAACGAAGCTAGCTGGAATGCATAGCTTGTTAGCACGATATCAGAGAGAGGATCTTACTCTGGTTACTCCTCCCCTCGTGACCTCCTCCCCTCGTGACCTTGTCCCCTCGTGCGGCGGCGCCGCGCCGCACCGGGGCCTCCCCGCCGGGCCTCCCTCTCCTCCCCGCCGGACCTCCCTCTCCTCCCGCCACCGCCGCCGAGGGCATCGCAGGCTAAGCCTGCGGGCCGCAGCGGCGGCGGCGGCAATCTTCCTCGGCCAGCGATCGGATCTAGGTGGCGGCGACCCACTCCGGCCGATTCAAGTGCGGTGGCGCAGGCCGGTGGCGACCAGGGTTGTCGTGCTGGCGGCGACGACGAAGAGATCACAGCGGCGGCTATGGTGTCCGATCTGGATCCCTTTCGGATCTGGATGGTGGTTCCTCGAGCCGTCGTGCGCATCCTTTGTTCCGGCGTGGCAAGCGGCCTCTGGACTAGGCACGCGACACGAGGACGTCGGGGGCTCCGTCCCTGGGCGTGGAGGTGGTGGCCATCTTCTTCGCCGGAGGTGGTCGGCTAGATGGTTGTGGATTCTCGCATCCAGTCCCGGCGTAGAGTGGGGAGACGAGGCTGCCAGTGAAAACCGTGCTATGACTCGGGTCATGGCGGACGATGGCGGCGTTTTCGCGTCGTTATCTTGTTGAAGACGTCGCCTCTGCGGCTTCTGTCGACTTTCTTGCGCTGCTCTGGGTGAAAACCTAGATCCGGAGTTTCGGGATCGGACGGTGGCGGTGCTTTCGGCGTTGTTTTCCCTCATGGGGGCATCGTTTTTTGAGCAGCGGCTGGATGCAAGACCAGAGGACGGATTCTTTGGTGGAGCGATGCGGCATCTCACTCACTGATGGCAGCGGGTCTCGGTGGCATGGCGCTGTGGTGACTCTGCGTCCGATGCGTGGAGATGGACTCGCGCAGGAGGGTGACGTGGTCTGGCATCGTGGTGGTGTCGACGGACGCTAGACCGGGCAAGGTAGATGCAGCAGTACAACTCTGAAGATGGATTGGTGGCAGGTGGCTGCGGCAGCCTTAGTCCCGGCAGGCGTCCTGGTTGAGGAGTGTGCCGGACTGGTAGGTGACCCATACCCGGCAGGCGTCCTAATTGGGACCTCAGGTCTTAGATGTTAGGTTTGGTTGCGAAGTCTGTTTGGTACTAGACCCAGACTATCAGCATCCCTTCATCACTTGGATAGGAGTAGCGACACTTTTGTTGCCTAGACGGTGGCTCCAGTCTTACTATTGTATGACTTTGTAAGGTCTTGTGTGAATAATTAATAAAATGGATGCATGTGTTGACCTAAGCTCCATCCAGCGCGAGTGTGTGTGTTCTCTGATTTGCTTTGGTTAGAGTAAGATTTGCATGGGTGCTGATGTGATGTCCACATGCAGCATGCACGTAGAAGTAGGGAGCGGGCCGAGTCTTTCCACGATCGCCCGGCTTTGTATTTTTCTGTTCTGCTTTTCCCCGGTCAGCGTGGCACGTTAGCGAGATGGAGGTCGTGGGATGGCGCGACAACTCCGGATCGCAGCGGGCTGACCGGGTTAGTTAGCTAGGTTGTTTTGTAAGCACCATAATCAGATGAATAGAACAATGGAAAAGCTGGGGAGTCCGCCCGGCGCAAAACCAACTCACTTCGTCTCTCTCTGATCTCTCTCTCTCGTTCCACTCAATCGCCTCGACAGCAACAATTGGTATCAGAGCCTCGGGTGTTTGATCCTTGGCGCGGCAGCGGTGTTTGATCCATCGTGGTGATGTCCGGTGACGAGTCGGACAGGAAGAACAAGGGCGGCGGCAAGTCGTCACCGAGGACGCCTTCATCCAAGGCGCCGCTCACTCGCCTCACCAGCGACGACAGCGGCGAGTATCGGGTGGTGGAGCGCGTCGTGCGAGAGGAGTCAGGGGCTTCCATGATGCTCACACGCACTAATTATCAGGAGTGGGCGTTGGTGATGCAGGTCAAGTTGCAGGTTGCCCGCGTCTGGTCCGCGGTGACCGACGCCGACGCCGACGAAAATGACGACCGGCGCACTGAGCATTATACTCACCGGCGTTCCGCCGGAGATGCTACGCGTGCTGGCCTCCAAGGACACGGCGAAGATCGCGTGGGAGACAATCAAAACCATGCGGATGGGCAGCGAGCGCGCACGTGAGGCCAAGGCGCAAGTGCGCCGGCGGGAGTTCGAGGATCTCCGCTTCAAGGACGGGGAATCCATCGAGGAATTCGGGCTGCGGCTCTCCGCCCTCGTCGCCGACCTGGAGCTGTACGCCGATCCGGTCACCGAGCACAAGGCGGTGCAGAAGTTTCTCCGTGTGGTGCCGCGTCGCTACCGCCCGATGGCGATGGCGATTGAATCACTGATCGATCTCAAGACCATGTCAGTGGAAAAACTGGTCGGTCATCTCTCCGCCTACGAGGATCACTACGACCTGGATGACGGCTCGCAGGCCACCGGGCGTCTGCTGCTCACGCACGAGGAGTGGCTGGCCCGTGAGAAGCTGGGCGGCGGTGGTGGATCGTCGTCTGGTGGCGGCGACAGCGGCGGCAAGAACAAGTCACCCGCGAAGCCCAAATCTAAGGGCGTCGGTAAGGGCGTGCCCGGGAACGCCGGGGCAGGTGGCTCAGGCGGATCTGGTGGCAAGAAGAAGAAGGGCAAGTGTCATCGTTGTGGCATCCCAGGGCACTGGAAGAAAGTGTGCCGCACGTGGCTCCGGGAGCAAGAGCAGAAGGGAAGGAACGAGCAGGCGCACCTGGCCCGGGCGGGCGATGATCATGATCAGGGCCTGCTCATGGCCGTGGTCACCACTGTCACCATGCCCGAGATTGTGGCGCCACATGCTGTCTTTCTCAATGAAGAGAAGGTAATCCCTGTCCCCTCGCCCGAGGGCCTCTGGTACTTTCACACTGGCGCCTCAAGTCACATGACAGTGGACAGAACCGTGTTCGCCATGCTCGACGACAGTGTGCACGGCACTGTCAAGTTCGGCGATGGGTCGCATATTGCCATTCAAGGGCGCGGCTCTGTCGTGTTTCGCTGCCAAAGTGGGAACCAACGAGCGCTCGACGAGGAAGAACAACATCATCTCCGTGGGACAGCTCGACGAGGGCGACTGCTCCATCACCATCGAGAGCGGCGTCATGGCAATTCGTGACCCGGCGCGGCAAGTCCTTGCACGCGTCAAGCGGTCCGGCAACCGACTGTACACAGGGCGTCTCATCATCGATGCTCCCGCCTGTCTGATGGCCCAAGGAGATGATGCAGCCTGGAGGTGGCACGAACGCATGGGACACCTGCACTTTCGTGCACTCCGCACCATGTCTACGAAGCAGATGGCGCGTGGCATGCCCGTCATCGATCGTGTGGAGGAATACTGTGATGGATGTGCTCTTGGGAAGCAGCACCGAGCCTCATTTCCCCAGGCAACTGCATACCGCGCAGAGCGCGCGCTAGAGCTTGTGCACACGAACCTTTGCAGGCCGATCGAGCCAACTACACCTGTAGGTAACCGGTATTTTCTGCTGATAGTTGATGATTTCAGTCGCTACATGTGGGTAGAGCTCCTGAAGACCAAGGACGAGGCACTTCAACGCTTCAAAAGGGTCAAGGTTTTGGCAGAAGCAGACGGCCGGTGCAAGTTACGCGCCTTTCGCTCAGATCGCGGGGGGGAGTTCAACTCCGGTGAATTCAAGGAGTACTGCGAAGAGGTCGGAGTCAAGCACTACACCACGGCCCCCTACTCACCTCAGCAAAATGGGGCAGTGGAACGGCGAAATCAAACCGTGGTGGAGATGGCTAGGTGCATGTTGAAGAGCATGGGCATGCTGTCGTTCTTCTGGGCGGAAGCAGTCAAGACAGCCGTCTACATACTGAAGCGCTCCCTTACACGCAGCCTGGACGGTGTCACCCCATATGAGGCGTGGCACGGCCGTAAACCCACCGTGCATCATTTGCGTACGTTTGGGTGCACGGTTCATGTCAAGAGAGTCGGGCCTAGCATCAGCAAGTTGAGCGATCGTTCGACGCCGATGGTCTTTGTTGGATACGAGGAGGGGTCCAAGGCCTACAGAGTGTACAATCCTGCAACGAAGAAGGTGCAGATCACACGATATGTGGTCTTTGAGGAAAACATGCCGTGGACGTGGAGCGGCCAGAGCACGGGCGTGGTCATGGCTGCACCGGCAACCTTCAACATGGTTTACACCATAGCGCATGGCGTGCATGAGCTGGACAGCGGCATGGCAACACCGATGCACTCGCCGAATGCCAACCCCAAGACCCCAGCACCTGCATCGTCATCGGCATCCCCCACGCAGCCCGTATCAGAGGCGAGCGTGAGCGGCTCCTCACCCGAGTCGAGCGCACTCAGCTCACCTCAAAGCGAGACGGAGACGCCATTTGCAGGCCGGGAGATTCGCTGGGCCACGCCGCCAAGTCACGACGAGAACCGTTGTGATGTAGACACCGGAAATATTCGGTACAGGCGCATCTCCTGTGTCCTTGATGAGACAGAGGGAGAGGCAGTGCGTGAGGCGATGCTGCTCTGTCTGCTCAGCGCTGAGGAGCCGACGAACGTCAACGAAGCATTGTTTGATGCTGCCTGGAAGGGTGCCATGGATGCTGAAATGGATTCCATTGCCGAGAGCTGCACTTGGGAGCTCACCACTCTTCCTCGTGGGCACAAGGCGATTGGGCTCAAGTGGGTATATAAAGTGAAGCGTGATCCTGATGGCAATGTGATCAAGCACAAGGCATGCTTAGTGGCAAAGGGCTACGCGCAGAGAGAAGGCATTGACTTCGAGGAGGTGTTCGCTCCTGTTGCAAGAATGGAGATAGTACGCATCTTCCTTGCCCTCGCTGCGCACTCAGGCTGGGAGGTGCACCATATGGATGTGAAATCAGCCTTTCTGAATGGTGAACTCTCTGAGGAAGTGTATGTGGGACAACCACCAGGCTATGTCATTGCTGGGAGGGAAAGTCAAGTGTTGAAGCTAAATAAAGCACTCTATGGTCTGCGTCAAGCTCCGAGGGCATGGTATGCAAAACTCGACGAGACACTAAGTACACTTGGCTTCACTAGAAGCCCTCTAGAGCATGCTGTTTATAGGAGATGCACACTCATACCTACTTGTGGGAGTGTATGTCGACGACCTGATAATCACTGGCACCAACAGAGATGACATTATTCAGTTCAAGAATCAAATGCAGCAGCTCTTTAAGATGAGTGATCTTGGTCTCCTTAGTTACTACCTGGGGATAGAAGTAGCTCAAACAGAGGGCTCAATTACACTGAGCCAGCGTAGCTATGCAGAGAAGATCCTTGAACTCGCTGGGATGGCAGAGTGCAACACTTGTCACACACCAATGGAATGCAGGCTCAAGCTGAGGAAGGAAGATGAAGCCAAGCCATTCGATCCATCCCTCTACCGCAGCATCATTGGAAGCTTGAGGTACTTGACTCACACGAGACCCGACATCACTTATGCAGTGGGCTTGGTGAGCAGATTCATGGAGAAACCGACGATGACTCACTGGACGGCAGTGAAACAGATCCTACGATACGTGCAAGGTACACTCAGCTACGGGTGCTGCTATGCACGAGGAGGAACTGATGGGCTGGTCGGATACAGTGATAGTGACCACGCTGGTGATGTTGGCGACAGGAAAAGCACTTCTGGTCAGGTTTTCTTCTTCGGTGGAAATCTTTTTTCATGGACCTCGCAAAAACAGAAGGTGGTAGCAATGAGCTCGTGTGAGGCAGAATATGTGGCAGCTAGAGCCGTAACTTGTCAAGGCCTCTGGTTGAGCAGATTGCTTGCTGAAATGAAGGGAGAGGCACCAATGAAGTTCAAACTCCTGGTTGATAACAGGTCAGCAATTGCTTTGGCAAAGAATCCTACTCACCATGACAGAAGCAAGCACATAGATGTGAAGTATCACTTCATTCAAGAGTGTGTTGAAAACAAGCAGCTGGAGCTGGATCACGTTGGCACTAATGATAAACTCGCTGATATAATGACGAAGGCTCTGGGCCATGTGCGCCATGTGGAGATGTGACAGAAGCTGGGCATCAAGGAGATCAGCAAGGCGAATGGAGCTTAAGGGGGAGAAATGTTGACCTAAGCTCCATCCAGCGCGAGTGTGTGTGTTCTCTGATTTGCTTTGGTTAGAATAAGCTTTGCATGGGTGCTGATGTGATGTCCACATGCATCATGCACGTAGAAGTAGGGAGCGGGCCGAGTCTTTCCACGATCGCCCGGCTTTGTATTTTTCTGTTATGCTTTTCCCCGGTCAGCGTGGCACGTTAGCGAGATGGAGGTCGTGGGATGGCGCGACTGTTGGAAATATGCCCTAGAGGCAATAATAAAAGCATTATTATTATATTTCCTTGTTCATGATAATTGTCTTTATTCGTGCTATAATTGTGTTATCCGGAAATCGTAATACATGTGTGAATAACAGACAACAATATGTCCCTAGTGAGCCTCTAGTTGACTAGCTCGTTGATCGACAGATAGTCATGGTTTCCTGACTATGGACATTGGATGTCATCGATAACGGGATCACATCATTAGGAGAATGATGTGATGGACAAGACCCAATCCTAAACATAGCATAAGATCGCATAGTTCGTTTGCTAGAGTTTTCCAATGTCAAGTATCCTTTCCTTAGACCATGAGATCGTGTAACTCCCGGATACCGTAGGAGTGCTTTGGGTGTGCCAAACGTCACAACGTAACTGGGTGACTATAAAGGTATACTACGGGTATCTCTGAAAGTGTCTGTTGGGTTGACATGGATCGAGACTGGATTTGTCACTCCGCTTGACGGAGAGGTATCACCGGGCCCTCTCGGTAATGCATCATCACAATGAGCTCAATGTGATCAAAGTGTTTGATCACGGGATCATGCATTACGGTACGAGAAAAGTGACTTGCCGGTAACGAGATTGAACGAGGTACTGGGATACCGACGATCGAATCTCGGGCAAGTAAAATACCGATTGACAAAGGGAATCGTATATGGGATTAATTGAATCCTCGACATCGTGGTTCATCCGATGAGATCATCGTGGAGCATGTGGGAGCCAACATGGGTATCCAGATCCCGCTGTTGGTTATTGCCCGAGAGCCGTCTCGGTCATGTCTGCATGTCTCCCGAATCCGTAGGGTCTACACACTTAAGGTTCGGTAACGCTAGGGTTGTGAAGATATGTATATGCAGTAACCCGAATGTTGTTCGGAGTCCCGGATGAGAT
Organism: Aegilops umbellulata; assembly: GCA_032464435.1. Taxonomy (NCBI): domain Eukaryota; kingdom Viridiplantae; phylum Streptophyta; class Magnoliopsida; order Poales; family Poaceae; genus Aegilops; species Aegilops umbellulata. The sequence continues at coordinate 424,719,549 of CP136059.1, forward strand.
CCCGGACATCACGAGGAGTTTCGGAATGGTCCGGAGGTAAAGATTTATATATGGAAAGTCGTCATACGGACATCGGGACAAATTTCGGGGTTATCGGTATTGTACCGGGACCACCGGAGGGTCCCGGGGGGTCCACCGGGTGGGGCCACCTATCCCGGAGGGCCCCATGGGCTGTATGAGGGAGGGAACCAGCCCAAAATGGGCTGGTGCGCCTCCCCCCAAGGGCCCATGCGCCTAGGGTTGGGGGGGGGGAACCCTAAAGGGGGCGCCCCCCTTGCTTGGGGGCAAGTCCCCCTCCCTGGCCGCCGCCCCCCTAGGAGATTCCATCTCCTAGGGCCGGCGCCCCCCCAAGAGGCTATATAAAGGGGGGAGGGGAGGGGGGGCTGCGCACCCTTTGCCCTGGCGCCTCCCTCTCCCTCTGCAACACATCCTCCTCCTCCGTAGAGCTCGGCGAAGCCCTGTCGGAGTACTGCAGCTCCACCATCACCACGCCGTCGTGCTGCTGCTGGAGTCTTCTTCCCCAACCTCTCCTTTGCCTTGCTGGATCAAGAAGAAGGAGACATTACGCTGACCGTACGTGTGTTGAACGCGGAGGTGCCGTGCTTTCGGTGCTAGGATTTCCGGTGATTTGGATCACGGTGTGTACGACTACTTCATCCCCGTTCGTTGAACGCTTCCGCTCGCGATCTACAAAGTGGTATGTAGATGCAATCTCTTTCTCCCATGACTCGTTGCTAGATGAACTCATAGATGGATCTTGGTGAAACCGTAGGAAAATTTTTAATTTTCTGCAACGTTCCCCAACAGCGACAACTCCGGATCGCAGCGGGCTGGCCGGGTTAGTTAGCTAGGTTGTTTTGTAAGCACCATAATCAGATGAATAGAACAACGGAAAAGCTGGGGAGTCCACCCGGCGCAAAACCAACTCACTTCGTCTCTCTCTGATCTCTCTCTCTCTCGTTCCACTCGATCGCCTCGACAACAACAACATGCATCGTCCAGATGTAGAGGCCGGGGGTCCTCCTTCATTTCAAAAAACAAGTCGATGTCGCCGTCCCTATTAGAAAGGTATTCGTTGTACACATCCAATGCATAGTGGAGGACTTCTCTAATCTCTATGCTAATACATACTTTTCTCGAAGCACAATCGGTCTCTCTCATCTCTCCCATATGATATTATCGTCAGCAACCAGAGGGGAGATCCGTCCCTTTCATTTTTATTAATTATAGTTCTTTTAATTATTGTACGGGCTACTATTTTGTATTGTACTGTACATATCAACATCTCATTCAAGTCATGTGTGAAGGCCCATTATCATTGTGCTCGCCTTTCAACTTGCGCGTATGGCGTCCCACTTGTTACCAGTTGGTCCTTTGTCGAAAAAAAAACCAGTTGGTCGATGAGGGGCAGTCGGAGCCATCTGTAGAGACAATAAAGAGACAATAATGAAATTTCCCAAGAGGCGTCGGCCGTGGTGTTTAATTATATTGATAATGCAGCCACACTGAAAGTTATGACGATCAGGCCATCAGGGAGGCGCTCTCTTTGGCCGAGGATCTCTATCAACGGATCTCTATTGCTTTTGACTGCAAAGTCGTCATCCAGGCTATCAAGAATGTATACTCATCAAGCTATGTAGCGATAGTCCATGAAATAGTAGAACGATCAAACAATTTTAGCTATTGTCTTTTCTTTCATGAGTTTAGGAACTCGAATGTCAAAACTCACAATCTAGCAAAGCAACCGTATTCTCTTTAGACCGACCCGGTGATCTCTTATTCGTCCCTGTAAACATTGTGATGATTTAATAAAAGTTTTGCGAGATTGCCTAAAAAAAACTTGTTTCCAGTTGTTTATACTAACCACTCAAGAAAAAAAGCCCAGACGCGTCCGCGGACAGTGACCAGGCAATCCTCAAATCGCGTTGTCCACATTCATGTCTCTCATATCCGAATCCCTATAGCATGCAACGTCGATCAAATTCGGAAGATCAGCTCTGGACATAGAAATTGCACAATAGTTTTTCAAAAGATCCACCAAAGTTCACACAAATGACGGACAACTATATACTACATTTAAAACTTGAAATTAAAATCAATTTCACCACTTTGGGGCCGTCCTTGCCCCTTCTGGTTGCCGGCATAGCTGTACCCGTCGTCGGCTGGTGGAGGACCGTCCGATTCGTCAGAGGAGGAGCCGTCGTCGGAGGAGGAGTCGACGATGACGAGGCCCTTGTGGCGCTGGACGACCCGGTCCTGCTGACGCCTGAGCTTGGCCAGCTGAGCCGCCTCCTTCGCCTTCCCCAACCCCTCCTGCTCGGACTGCTCGATGGCAAGCCGAAGAGCCTTGGCGTTCTTCCGGCGTAGCCGCCGAGCGTCCTTCTCCACCGTCGTAAGTGACCGGCAGTAGACCCACGCGAGGAGCCGTTCCTCCTCGCTGGGCTCTACCGGTAACTCACGCCGGCAGCGGACAAAGCTCTCCACAGCCTCCCTCTCCCTTACCTGCTGCCTCTCGCGACGAGCAGCGCGCGGCTCCGACTCCGGCGTGCGCGTCCGGGCCGACGGGGCAGGCACAAGCACCCACCGCTGCCCACTAGGGGGAGCAGCAGCCGGTGGGGCGAGGGGCGCCGTGGGGAAGCAGCAGCTGGCGCGGCAATGGGACGGCGTGGGGGAGGCGTCGATTGCGCTGGCCGCCTGTCGAAGCTACCAATGGGCCGGGAGGGGCCAGCGCCGGCGTCCAAGATGCACCGGCGGGGAAGCGGTGGCTGCGGCGAGGCTGCAGATCCGGAGCTGCCCCCGGTGTCCACCTTGGACCGCTCGAATGTGATGCGGAGGGCAAGCTCATACTCCGGATCCACCTCGTCGTCGGAGCGGCTGCTGGAGCTCGACATTGCGCCGGATTCGATTGGAATCGGTGAAAGGAGAGGAGAGGACGGAGCGAGAAAGGAGAGTGAGTGAGCTAGGGTTTCGGACCGACGAGAGCGATGGGGGTTTTTGTGGGACATCCGTCGGTCGATGGTGGGTCGGGCTTGTCAGGCGGACGCGTCCGGACGTGACCGGGTCACCCCATATCCTTCCTATTTTTGGGCTGGATATGGGGGCGTTGGTCAGTCCGGGTGTTTGAGGCGTCCATCTGGATTAAAAATATGTGACCGGGCAGTATACCTAGATGTATGAGGTGGCTTTGAGAGGTCCGGGTGTAGATGCTCTTAAGCTCGCAATTATGGTGCTACATGATGGGAAACATTCCAACGTCTAATCCAGTAATCCAGGTGCACTAGCATCCCTTGTAAATGGAAAACTATCATGTGCATGGGGCTACTCCTTTTGTCCCGTACCTGGATGCAGGCCATCTGCGCAGCAAGCCGTTTCGGTCAAGTCGTCCCCATCTGGATACTAGTACATCACAAGAGACTAATCAAATCTGACCAGTCCTGGCTCACCCCACTTGGTAATCCGCGTGCGGCGAGAATAGTCGACTCCGGTGGCGGTTTTGAAATACCGATGAGCCAGAGATCTCTCTCCAACAAGCTTCCTTCCTCCCAAACAAGCGATGGGCTCGCGCCGTCGTCCAAGTCCTACCACCCTAGTCTTCCTGGTGTTGCTGTACCTCTTCTATGCGCCACGCTGGGCCTTCTCGCTCTCCTTCAACCTCAATTTCTCCGACCCCAGCGTTCGTCCATCCATCGACCTCACCGGCGATGCATCCTTCAACCCGTCGTGGCTAGAGCTGACACTGAATACACGTGATGCAAACATCCAGCGCAGCGTCGGCCGGGCGTCCTACGCGCACAAAGTGCCGATATGGAGCAATGACACCGGCGAGATGGCTAGCTTCACCACCACCTTCTCCTTTCGAATCACTCCGGACAACGCCAGCCTGCCACTCACAGGCGACGGGATGGCCTTCTTCCTCGGGAGTTTTCCTTCGGTGATCCCGCCCACGAGCAACGGCGGCGGCCTCGGCCTCTTCCCGAGAGAGTCGAACAACACTAACGGGACACCGGACGGTCGAATCGTGGCCGTCGAGTTCGACACGTTCCGCAACGTTCCATATCGCGACATCAACGGGAACCATGTCGGCATCGACGTAAACTCCCTCAACTCCACGGCATCAACGGACACGACGACCTGGCCGGGCAAGAACCTCACGTCCCTCCATGTTATGCAAGCCACCGTGACGTACCGCAATGACTCCAAGATGCTGGCCGTTGATCTCCTTATCGGCGACGCCTTGTACAAGGTCAGTGCAATCGTTGATCTGAGCAAATGTTTACCGGAGGAGGTTGCCGTTGGCTTCTCAGCGGCGACCGGCGACGTCGTTGAGACGCACCGGGTACTGTCATGGGAGTTCAATTCCACTCTGCAGCTTGAATCAACCATCGGCAGCAACAACCACAGAACGTCGGTACCAATCCTTGTATCCGTACTAGTTCCTCTCCTTTTTTTGGTGGTCTGTGCGGCGGTGGTGCTGGGATGGCGGCGACACAAAAGAAGAAGAGCAAACAATGAGGACAGCGAAGAAGAGTGTGACGACAGAGCTGACCTCGAGAGAGGTGTGGCTGCCGGCGGCCCCAGACGGTACGTGTACCATGAGCTGGTCGCCGCAACAAACAACTTCGCGGAGGAGGAGAAGCTCGGGCGAGGCGGCTTCGGGAGCGTTTACAGGGGTCACCTCACACTCACACTCGCAGGTGCCGTCGGAGGTGACCAAGACCGTCGAGAGGTGGCGGTGAAGGTGCTGTCAGCAGAGTCGTCGTCACAGGGGAGGAAGGAGTTTGAGGCAGAGGTGAGGATCATCAGCAGACTCAAGCATCGCAACCTTGTCCAATTGTTGGGTTGGTGCGACAGCCGCAAGGGGCTCCTCCTTGTCTACGAGCTCGTCGCCGAGAGCAGCCTAGACAGGCACCTCTACAGCAAGGACGGCGCGTATCTGACATGGCCACAGAGGTACAACATCATCGTCGGCCTGGGATCGGCGCTGCGCTACCTCCACGGGTAGTGGGAGCAGTGCATCGTCCACGGCGACATCAAGCCCAGCAACATCATGCTCGACTCGTCGCTGAGCACCAAGCTCGGGGACTTCGGGTTGGCCCGGCTCATCGACCACGGCGCCGGGTTAATGCAAACTACCAAGGCCGTGCTCGGCACCGTCGGGTACATCGACCCGGAGTTCGTCAACACGCGCCGGCCCAGCACCGAGTCGGACGTGTACAGCTTCGGCGTCGTACTCCTGGAGATCGCCTCCGGCCGGCGGCCCGTGATCGAGACCGCGGAGAGATCCTTCACGCTGCTCAGCTGGGTGTGGGGCCTGTACGGGAGGGACGCCATCCTTGACGCGGCGGATGAACGGCTGAGGGGCGACGAGGCGGACGAGCGGTGGATGGAGCGGGTGCTGGTCGTCGGGCTCTGGTGCGCCCAGCCGGACCAGAGCGAGCGGCCGAACGTGGCGCAGGCCATGCATGTCCTGCAGTCCGACGAGGCGAGGCTGCCGGCGCTCCCGCAGCACATGTACAGGGCTGCGCCGAGTCTTGCATCGTCCGTCCCGTACGGGTCTTTCTCCGTTGACAGCTCCGGCTCCGGTTGCGTTCGCTCTTCTTCGGTCAGCACCGGCAACACCACTGCTTCCTCCGAGTCGTCCTCCACCGCGCTGCTACGACATTCCAAGGATCAAGCTAATTGATTCATCCAGATTTGTTGTTCTTGATTAATTTTCTTGTTAATACGTCCAGTATGCATTGTTTCGCGGGATGATGATGTTCCGTCACTTCGCGTGTTGTTTTCTCTCGATTAAATTCTCAGTCGAACTTGTATCTGTACGTATGGGAAAAGTCTGGGCCTTTTTCAAGTGTTCATCGAAGAAAACGAATCTGTGCCTCAAAAGGAAAAAGAACGTGACTATGCGGTTATTGGTATGTAGCAGTGAGTTTGCCTAAAATTGCTTTTGGAGACCGAGCTCCATGAAGGCCTTCATTTACAAAATTCGAAATTCATTTCTTTTATGTTTAAAAGAATTCAGAAAAAATAGACAGCTATACATGAAGGAATAATGTACATGTGTGTAAATTTTCAGAACGAAATACGTTGAAATGAAGGTTGTGTAAAAAAAAGGCTTTTCAGCACATGATACTATTCATACTCAAAGTTCATGAATTTTGTATTTTTTATACAGGTAGCTGTTTAAGGTATTTCATCTTGAATTTTTACATACATATACATTTCATCCTTGTATAGTTGCATGTTATTTTCCAGTTTTTTTTTAAACCGAAAAGTTTAAATTTTGATTTTTTTTTTCAAAAATAAAGGGCTTCATGGAGCCCGGTCACCAAAACGTCCTACTCTATATTTGTGGTCGAACTCCCTATGATATGTAAGAGTAATACTACATCTACAAAAGGTTACTCATTTTTTTACTAACAAATTGATGTGAAGATTGTTATTGGTAATAGAGGGATGAAGGGGCTCGCCCAGATTGAACTGGAGGGGTATTTTTTCGCGACTACGCAGAAGCTTTGCGTATCTTTGCATTCATAGATAGAGCGGAAATACAGAGTTTTTGTTACTAATAGCGACCAAAAGTGATAGCACAGATGAATCCGTACACATGGATGACATGACTAAGCTCTGTCGGCGCGGAAGAGAGAGCAGTGGGCGCGCCTCCCACAATCTACAGAGGTCTACTTCTCGGGGATGATGTGTCCTAATCCTATGACGCCGACACGTGCCCAGGGCCATGCCTCCTCCTAGATGGTATGGACGACGCAGCTGATGGAGGGACGATCGCCGCCGAATAGGCATCTGTTGTGGTGCTTCCAAAGCCACCAACCCGAGAGGATAGCCAAAGAAGAGAGGCCTTGTCGAAGTTGGCGTGGGGTGTCATTGATGTTTGAGGGTAGCTAGGTGATGAATTCCTCGTCGTGGCCTAGCGAGCGAGCGGTAGATCGGCACCATGAGAGGATCTCGTGTCATGCCGTGCGAGAGAAGGAGAATCCCACCAGAGTATGTTGCATTATTTCTAGCTCTTGGTCACAGAAGAGGCAGTTGTCCTCGTGGGGCAGGCCTTGGCGGGCGAGATGATCGGCGGTATGTACCCGAGGTAGTCCAACGCCATGTGAGCCGGTCCGGCTCACCGTAGAGCGTGAGGAGGTTCAGCCGTCGCCAGAGGGAGATGTATTGGATGGCGGCGCGGCTGTAAGGGCGCCATGGATGTCGGCAACCCATGGGCGGTGCACGAGGTAGTCGCGAATAGAGCACGGTTTGCGCAGCAACTTGGGCACCTTGCAGTAGACTAGGGGTGCGAGCTAAGAGATGGATTTCCCGCTGATCCAATGATCCTCCCAAAAGCGCCTGGGACGTCCATCCACGATCAGCCAAGTCGTGGAGGCCCGGAAGATAGCCTACACCTCGGGGCTCCGAGGTATGTGTAGGTGTTGCTATGGCCACGTCGAGTCCATTCTTTGCATCTAGAGCCAGCGCACGCGTAGGGAGATGCCCAAGCGATGGAGTTCTGGGATCCCGAGTCCCCCAAGCAAAATCGACCAGCACACTTGTAGCTAGTTGACAAGGTAATGTCCGCTGCTGGTGTCTTTTCGACTGTACCAGAGGAAGTTGCGGATGAGCTTGTTAGTTTGCTTGAGCACGGAAGGGTTGATAGTCACGACAAGGAGAGTATGCACGGGGATGGCGGACAACACGTGACGGCAGAGCGCCAAATGGTCGCCACGAGACATCATGAATGCCCACCACGGGGATAGGCGACGATTGAGCTTGTTGATCAGGGGCAAAGAGAAGCTTAGGCCTCGGCCAGGAGCGGCGGCGTGCTGGCCATCGCAAGCGCGGGGTCTGCGGGCACGGGCCATTAGTGGAAATCTGCAAGCACGAATCATGTCGGTGGCGAGGGGGCGGTCGAACATTTTGACGTATTTGTTGAGGATGTTGTCCGTGAGTGGCTCATCTCCAAATGTTTTGAGGGACGGATTTATGGGATCTGTTCTGCCGGAGGACTCATGATACCGATGATTTTGTACAGACTTCCATAAAGATTTTTTGGGGACAGGGAAGGGATGCTCTGGCATAGGAGAGGGCCCTCCACCCCTAGCCAAATCTCGCAGAACATGGCCTGCCTCCGCGAAAAAGGAAAAAGAAAAAAAAAGGGCGGAGACAAGTCGACGTCGCCGTCCCTACTAGTAGAAAAGTATTCGTTGTACACATCTCATTCAAGTCATGTGTGAAGGCCCATTATCATAGTGCTCGCCTTCCAAGTTGCTGCGTATGGCGTCACACTTGTTAGCAGTTGGTCTTTTGTCGGAAAGAAAAAACCAGTTGGTGGTTGAGGGGCAGTCCGCGCCATTTGTGGAGACAATAATGAAAATTTTCAAGGGGCGTCGGCCGTGGTATTTAATTATATTGATGATGCAGCCACACTGGTACGGGACAAAAGGAGTAGGCCCCGACCTTTTCAAGTTTTCATCAAGGGACATGAAACTGTGCCTGGAAGACAAAAATGTGAATAAGCGTGGTTACCAAGCGGATACTATGTGCATGTAGTAGGGGTGGCAATGGGTAGGGGGTATGGGCGGGTACAACCTCTGTCTTCCCAAACCTATATCCACAGAAAAATTTTATACCCACCCACTTCAATACTTATGGACATAAATTGATACCATGCCCATACACATCGGGTATCCTACATTCAATGGGTACAAATTTCGACAATTAAATTTCAAAAAAAGTAGAGAAATTAATCTAAAATTCAAGTGATGATGAGCGAGCAGTATAGCACCGACGCGGCCTCCTCCGGTAGGTGGCCTCTTGGAGGGATCAAGTGTGTATGAGCAATGGTTGGTGAAAGCCTGATGTAGTGGAAGGCGGCAGTGGGAATCGGGGATTGCTGGATCGAGAGATGGATATGATAGGAGTTCGATGATGATAAGTCGAGATTTCATTGTTTCGAGGAGACACATAGGACGCAGGAGGAGTGGCGAGCAAGTGCCTATGGACATATGAGCTATGACTAATTTAGGGAATAGAAAATTTAGGGTTGAGCCATGTTGACACCACATGCCATCGGTATGTTGCGGAGAGCTGGGAGAGACTCCACTGCACAGTTGAATCGTGATTCGTGTTGTCAGGCTCACTTCAACTATATGCATGTGTGTTGCTCAGCTCACCAATCCTATATGAATTTTAGTCAAATCATCTTAGGCCCCGCTTATGAAGTCACTCCCATCTCCTTCTCTACTTCACGTGCATGCATGACAGGATTAGGACACATGCATTGCTTCTCCTCTTTCACCCGACAAATTCTTTCTTTTATTTCACCTTTACAAATTTAAATCACTGATATCTTTAAATCAGTCTTTATTTTTAATTTATATTTGAACTCATGGCGCTAAGATCTTACAACAAGACCAATGTTTTTTTTATCACACGCAGTCTATTTCATTGTGTGAAACTGACTACAACAAGACCAATGAGTGAAATATATTTTTGATTCTAATGAAATCATTTTTTAAGTAAGTGAAATCTGCTTTAGACAAGGAGTGGTTTTTGTTTGACTGAAATCAGTTTTTTTTTGTAAGAGTGAATTCTTTAAATGAGTGGAATCAGTTTTTTTTTAAATGAGTAAAATTTGCTATCTGAAATGAGTGAACTAAGTTTTTGAAATGATAAAATTATGTTTTAGAAATGAGTGAAATCAAGTTTTTGAAGTGACTGAAAGTAGTGTATTGAGCATATTAAAAATATAACTTTGGATTTTTAGAAATGAGTGAAACCAATTCTTTTGAAATAAATGAAATTATTATTATTTTTAGTTGAGGGAAATCCTTGTTTGAATTAAGTGAAATCAATAATTTTGAATAGGTTGAAATCTTTTTTTTTGAAATGAGTTAAATGTGTTGTTTTAAATGAGTGAAATCTATCTTTTGAAAAGGAATATTTTTTAATTGAGTGAAACAAATGTTCTGAAAAGAGTGAAATCAACATGTATGAACGCAATGCTCGGTGTTTTGGCGTCGCACTTGTTGGGAGCACGCGGTACACTGTGCCCACGCAAAACAAGAAAGTTCTACCATGCAACTAAGAACATGTTGTAAGGGATAGATTACGAGGTTGAGTTTTACCACTAGACACACTGTCACTATAGCAGAAGTAGAGTTCACGAACGTTGATTACGTTTGGTCCGGTTTTGGATGTAGATGGCTAGTGTTGGAAATATGCCCTAGAGTCAATAATATTGTATTGTTAGATTTTTTCATGTTTATAATTAAGTATGATTCTGGAATGTGTGATTCAGTGGAAACACATATGCACGTGTGGAATGATAAACAGTAAAATAAGATTGCTAGTCTCGTCTCTAAGACTAGCTCAAGTGGATGATCATCGTTTCGGGATCTTAGGATATCGTTAAGTATAACGATAGTCCTAAAATAACTTTCAGAATATGACGTTAGAAGAATGATCATATTGAATCGACCCAAACTTGTTTGTTATACTTTGAAATACCATTGTCGGGAGTCAATTGTTGTAACACGGGGAGTTACTGTTGGAAATAAGCTCTAGAGGCAATAAAATTGCATTATTGCATTTCTATTTTTACAATTAAGAGTTTATATTGTTCTCTCTGTTGACCGCATGGTGGAGCTGGAATGGTGTGTGGCTAGAATGGATGAGGCTGCCGCGTGGTGGCTTGCGAGGATATATAGGGCGGAGGAGGAGGCGGTTGCGGTTGGTTGGGGGTGCCGGCTCGCCGGAAGTAGCGGCACGTTTGGGCTGGCATCCTCTCCGTTTGCATTGCTCGCATGTTTCGGTACAGACCAAACCTCGAAGAGAGGGGGGACACCGCGACGTCCATATCCGTTGTAATACAAAAAAACGGGAAGCTTTCACGTGATGTAAAAACTGTGTTGTACAGTTGGAGCACTCAAAAAAAAAATCCCGGGAATCAGCAATCAACAATTGACCGGGCACATATTGCAAACCGAATATATACATCCTTTCCCCATGGGTATTTGGTGCAGCCGTTTCCGATTTATAATTTAAACTGGTAAAAGTTGAAAAGTTATGAAAAATATAGGATAAATTTTTAATAAAAATTTATATATGGTATCAACAACGGGACGACTGTACCAAATCCTCGCAAAAAAGAACAGGGACGGCGGTGTTTATGTGCACTATCTAGTTTGCAAAAATAAAATAGCAGGAAATATATTTCCATCTATCTTTTTTTTGAAACAAAGCAAAAATTGTCATTTTCATTGATTAAGAAGGAGGGTTTATACGATTTCCATGAAGTATGGTACAAAGGACTATTCTCGCGGCATTACATTACACAAATGCATGGCACTGGCAAGGGCCTAGAGCCGAACCTCCTCCTTAATCCTTGTGAAGACAATCGTCGTTGTAACCAGCGGTGGAGGTAGAGGGTGGATGGGGTGGGCCTCGACCCACCTTAAGATTGGGAACTGGGCTTTATACCATAGCAAAAATGGCTATTTTTTTAAAGAAAATCTAAATTTATATGCACAGTTGCACTGTTGCCCCACCCTGACCTAGTGGGCTAGGTCCGCTACTGGTTGTAACAGTGGAGTTACAGATGACCCCAGCATTCTACTCTTTCCAAATCTCTCAAGACACAAGCAAGTACAACGAGGAAAGGGCCTTTGTCTGGTTTCCACGATCAATCAAAAAATTTAGTCCATCAATCTAGAGCTGAAGCCTCAATTCGCCAGCTTCTCACCACATAGCATGTACGCCCATCCACACAGCAACCTCGGTCCAGACCCGCTAGGAGAACCAACAATAGAAGAGAACTAGCTAAACCGGCGCGGCGACACACCGCGCTTGTTGATTAATCACGACTGTATATGTCGACTACAGTCTAAGCAGTAGATTAATGAATAATCATCCATTGTTAATTAAAGAGATCTAGAACAATACATAAAAAGGCCGAATATGACAAATAACTAAATTTATTATGGCCATGCAAATGCATGGATACAAACAGAAGGGTTAACTTTGACATATCTCTAAGGAAAACTATTTATTGAAACTATATACAGCTCACTCTACGCAGTAAACCGTATACAATGCTATTATTTTACAAAACAACAACTAAACTTTTTTTGTAAGTTCTTTATTATCTGACTTACAAACATTAATAAGAGTTGTTTCATTTACATGAAACAACAAAGGGTCTCGAGGAAACAATAACATATGTAGCTTACCTTGTGCATGATGAGCAGCAATACACTCCAGCTGCATGAAGCGATGTAGTCTCTTTGGTAGCACTAAAGCTAACACATTGCACTTGTGGAAAGGAGACCGTAGGCAGGTCATGGCGTTTATGCTGAGCTTGTGCAAGATGTGCTCAAGGTACGTACGTGGGGTTGTTGCCAACGGGTAGCTGAATACCCCATTACCATTCTCACAGGACCTGGACGATCACACCTCCTAATCGTACACCTACACGAAACACACGGGGAATAAGAATTAGGATTCAAGAGAAAGATGTCCAAGCAAGCAACCATGCAAGCAACAGGTGGCCATTTCATGTAAAATCCATGCACACGTAGTCACATCGCCTGCCAATCCCATGCACACAGCCACATCAGCCCGATGATAGCCCCCCTCTAAAAAAAGCTGCATCGGCCTGAGGTGGTAACATAATATGTTACTGTAACATAGCCCCCCTCTAGTCATAGTGGGAGTAACTTAGCTAGTAACATAGCGCACTCCAATTTTTTTTTGCTTATGTGGCAAGTATTTAATGTGAGGTGGTAACATAATATGTTACTGTAACATAGCGCTTTCCAAAACAAGATGAGTCTACAAGCTAATAAATGAAGCCATCTATGACACTACTATCATGTTACTTTGCATTATGAAGGTAGTAACTTAAACTAGTATCATGCATATGACACTAGTCTAAGTTACTCCCCACTATGACCAGCCTAGAAAAAGAAAACGGCATCGTCCCGACAACCATGCCCCACCGCTGCATGCGGCTAATGATTCCGGACCAAACAATCGCATGTATGGTGTAAACAATCACGGGTGAACATTTTTTAGAACAGTTTTGCTAAAGCACATCTAGATGTGCCATAAGTATTGCACATCTAAGTTCTATGTGATTGATCTTACACTGAGATTCGTGTGGATTTTTTTTCTTTTTCTCTTTATGCTTGATTCACTCACTTAGATGTGCAATAACTAGAGCACATCTAGATGTGCCCTAGACACACCCTTTTGAGAATTTTAAATATTATAAGGGAAAATATTTTATTCAAGATATTTTTCCTTAAAAAAACTTTATGTTTTTTTATTATAGTTTATAGACGATTGTGCTTCTATTTGGAGAGAAAAGGTTTGAAAAGGGGTTGTGCACGATAAGAGTAAAATTATTTTCTGGAGAGAACGCCGTACTCCCAACTGACCATGCAAGCAAATAACAATACGTACGACAAGGTTATGACAGTACCTCAGACCTCTATGCGAAGCTAGATGGAACCATGTGTAAAAATCATCACAGTCGACGGACATTCAACATTGAATATAAATGAGTCCCAAGCCTGAGAGATTGAAGTTCGATATCAAAAATTATTATATACCAGGAAAAAGAAAAATGGATAAACCAACAAATTACACAGAGCTTAGAAGATAACCGCGACACTTCCACAATTCATGCAGCATCAGCACGCTGAAGATCTTTTTTTTAAGCTAGCACGCTGAATATCTGGCGTAAGAAGAAGTGATCAATAAAGCCAAGGAGCCAGACCTCTCCGTTCGCCAAAACGGTGAGGAAACCAGAAACTGAAACTCCCTGCAGTGAAAAGAGCTGTGCTGCCGGCGACAACTGGAAAGGTGTAACGCAGGGCACAAGGTGCAGCGACATGCGCCGGCAAAACAGCAGTCCTGACTGGCCGAAGCAGTCCGCCCCCGCACGTGCTGAGCACCACCGATCACAAATACAGAGTTGCCGGCCCGACAGCGCATGAAGACTAGCATCTCCTAGGCGTGCTGTGGGCCGCCACCGCAGCAGTAGGAGGCCCTGCACTACAGTACAGCTACATCTACAGGCCGTCTCTCGCCAGGAGCTACCGGTCGCGTGCGCCGGCGTCCACGGATCCGGGCCGCACGCCACTACGTCCAGCTCGTCCGAGTGCTCCAGCTACGGCGGGTTGCCGTTCAACCACAGCCGCCTCCGCCCCATCCGCACCACCGTGCAGGCGTTCATGGAGGCCTCCCGTGCCCGCGCCTTAGAAGAAGACCAAGAAGCTAGCGGAAGCCTCCATCCGCGCGAAGCTCAGGCACTTCCGTAAGCTGGCCTTCCCCAGCGGGCGGCTCGCGGGATTCCTCAACATCATCTTCGCCGGCAAGCGCGCGGTACGTGTGCTCATCGGCGTCGTGGTATTCGTGGTCCTGCCTGAGCAAGACCAGTTGACGCGCGGGCAGGAGCACCGTATCGTGCGGTTCATGGACAGCGACCGCGAGGCGCCGGCGGCGGTGCCTGGGGCGAATCTTGGGACGGTACCGGCGCAGGAGGCGTCCTCTGGCTGGCGATGGCAACACGATCTCCAGCAGAGCTTCGAGGTTAGTGGAGCCATGGCACCGGGCCGCTCAGGGTGTGTATATACTTGTCGTGGCCGGCGTACACTGCGTTGTCCGCTGGGAAGGAGGAGAGCCTCTTCTTATATAGGCTTATAGGGCGGTGGCGTTGTGCTCAGGTTTCGCCGTGGCTTTCGAGAGAAGACCAGCCATGGGGAGAGAATCGAGACATCAGAACACAACGACCGAACCAACAGCGGCACACAGGCAACGACAGCGACAGGAACCAATACAGAACCCGATGACGAATAGGAAACAAGAAAGCGACTTCGGTCAACAGCAACAGAGACCGATAGCGACCTATCACAACAGCGAAGAAGGGCCAGAGATAGCGACCAATCACAAATGCGAAGAACGGCACCAAAGAAAATACTAAATGAACCAAACCAAGCTGCACGCACGTTCAAAAAATTTCAAACGAAAACCTGAATCCACAACTCATTTGTACCACAACCATCGCAGTGAGCAATAGCAAACTTCTCGAGATTGAGTACACCAAACCTCCGAAGATCTTGGGCTTGCAGACTAGCTCCCAATTGACCTTGCAATGATACAAAGCATGTTTTACAGCATTCAAGACCCCCCCCCCCCCCGCGCGCTCAACAAATAGCTAGGGTAGTTCCATGCAATACAATGAGGAAAATCTGGCCTATACCTCGAAAAAGTAGATTTTGGAATCAGGGAAAGAATGGTGAGAAAATACCTACCCCCCCACCGAGGTGCATGGCATGATTATCATCATTATTTGGAGAATATGGAACCTTTGAAATGATCCGTCCACGGCAAGAGTATTCCACCAATGGATGCAAGGAAAAAATTATCGCGCAACTACATGAGTTCCCTATGATATGTGAAAATTTCAAACATTAAACAATTTATTAAAGGCAAGACTCATGTGGGCAATTTCCGCGGTTCGAACGTCGAAGTGCAGTGTCCCCTCGAATCACATGGATGCCGCCCCCACCGGACTAGCTAGCCCTATCAGTACACGGTTCTTTCTCTCTGGGTGATGGTTTGGCAGGGGCCAGAATGATTCTGAAGGACAATGCAGAAGAAGCCATCTTTGCTTCATGCCATCTTCTGTTCTTTTGCAACGACGCACTGGAAGCGGGGGTCCATGGTATTTTGGAGGACATGTCTCTGGCCCTTCACTCCAATGTTCTATTCTAGTAATCTCCCTGTTCTCGTGTAGTCAGACTCGGTGGCAGCATTATTCTCTCTAACTGGTGATTTCCTCTCTAAATCGTTGTACGATTACCCCATCAATGAAATCAAGATGCTCATGGTGAAGCGGGAGTTTGTTTTGGTTAAGCTAGCTAGATCTCGAAATAGGGTTTCACACTATCTCGCTGATTATGCTCGTACGTCTTGCAGCACTGCTTGTTGGTTTCAGCACAATCACCATTTTATTCATGTAATAATCTTGTATTAGCAGACAGTAACCTGTTGCTACGTACTTCCTTCGTTCCTAAATATATGTCTTTTTAAAAATTCAATAAAAACTAAATACGGATGTATATAGACATATTTTAAAGCGTAGATTAAGTCATTTTGCTTTGGGAATGGCTAGAAATCAGTCAGCTGAATTTTTGGTTTGAGGTCAGTCAATTTTTGCACCGCTGGATGGAAAATCAATGGCCCACGGTCTTCTTCAACCTCTGGACACATCTCCATCATTCATTCATTTAGAAATCGATTGACGCCGAATTCGCATCAGCAGACTGATGTGCAGCTAAACTGTTTTGCTATCTATGTAGTGCGTATTGAAATCTCTAAAAATATTTATATTTAGAAACGGAGAAAATATTAATAATAAAACTCTCCATATACCTTTAAAAAATAGCTAGGCCCCTTCATCATATGGATAGGAGTAGGGGCATATGATGCCAAGATGACGGATTCAGGCATATTGTTGTAATATTTTGTAAAGGCCTCGAGAATAATCAATAAAGTGGCCGCATGCATCTACCAGATGCAGAGACCGGGGGTTATCCTCCTTTTCTAAAAAAAAAATTGTCGTGCCTATCCTCAGTAGACAAGCTCGGCGGAGACGAGTCCAACGTGGCAATCTCTCTTTCTAGGAAGGCACGCTGTACATTCGTGCATGCATCGTACTAGAGGAGCTAGCGCGGTTCCCATCCCATCGATCACCCTGCCGGCCGGAGACAAAACACTGTTCCGACGACCGGAGCGACCCTCGGCGCTTCCACACGGCAGCGACTCGGTCGATCGAGGAGGGAGTCTATACATCCTCCCGGTCCCGGCCGATCGCCGGGGTGCTCCACGCTTCTACGAACCCGGCCGGCAAGTAGTAGCAGCAGCAAACAACGGCGTCGTACTCGTACGTGACGTGCTCGCGTTCGCCTTCCCGACTTGGACGTCCGTCCGTCCTGCGTACGTGCGTGCAGCAGGAACCACGGCTCGATTGCTTTGCCTCATCGATCGGACGAAACCAACGAACCGCACGCGCAGTTTCGCCGTGCTGTGGAGACCAACTGTGGAAGATGGAACTAATGGCGATGCGAGAGGAGTACATCGCATAGGTCCTCGTTTGACTGAGCAATTGCGTGAATCCTGGGGTGATGTGATGCTGCTGCAAGAGCTTTCTGATCGCTGGGAGGGCTGGCCTGCAACGCCAACGGTATGAACTAAACTATGGAGGAACGTGTTCCCTCTGCCCGTGTTTCCGAGAAAAGCTTTCGTCCCGCTTTATAAATCAACGACCATTGACAATCCGATACAAATACACACCACCTCAACAGGCACACACCCAAGGCCGGATAGATAGGAACTGAGTGCATCAACATCGCCTCTACCACTACAATTGCTACCGGGATCCTCAACCATGAACACGTCACCCTAAGGAGACAAAGTCACATACGACGAACCATGAGCTCCAAGGCGGCATCTTCAGGAAGGTCACCACACCGGAGCGCCGCCACCGCCTAATCTCAGGATTTCCGGCAATGCGCATTCAGTGAGAGGAGACGTTCCCGTCGACGACGAGGTGCCTACGGTGACTTCGTAAATTCAAGATGATATGCCGGCTCAGTCTTTCGAAGGTGTTCATAGGGTAGAGTGTGCGTGTACGCGTTCATAGGGATGAGTGTATACATGTGTATATAAGCGCTTGTGTCTATACTGTATTTACAAAAAATATACAAAAAAGTTAATGCAACTAAAACAACATCCAAATTGACCAAACATCATTCCGGCGAAACATTGCATACTGGAGGTAACAAGGAAATTAATCAAGAATTACAAATCTGGACAAATCAATTAACTTGATCCTTGGAATGTCGTAGCAGCGCGGTCGAGGACGACTCGGAAGAAACAGTGGTGTTGCCGGTGCTGACCGAAGAAGAGAGAACACAACGAGAGCCTGAGCTGTCAACGGAGAAAGACCCGTACGACGCAAGATCCTGTGCAGCCCTGTACATGTGCCGTGGGAGCGTCGGCAGCCTCGCCTCGTCGGACTGCAGGACGTGCATGGCCTGCGCCATGGATGGCCGCTCGCTCCGGTCCGGGTGCGCGCACCAGAGCCCAACGACAAGTACCCGCTCCATCCACCGCTCGTCCGCCTCGTCGCCCCTCAGCCGCTCATCCGCCGCATCAAGGATCACGTCCCTCCCGTACAGGTTCCACACCCAGCTGAGCAGCGTGAAGGAAGTCTCAACGGTCTCGATCACCGGCCGGCGGCCGGAGGCGATCTCCAGGAGGACGACACCGAAGCTGTACACGTCGGACTCGGTGCAGGGTCGGCGCGTGTTGACAAACTCCGGGTCGATGTACCCGACAGTGCCAAGCACGGCCTTAGTGGTATGCACTGACCGAGCGCCATGGTCGATGAGGCGGGCCAACCCGAAGTCCCCAAGCTTGGTGCTGAGCGACGAGTCGAGCATGATGTTGCTCGGCTTGATGTCACCATGGAGGATGCACTGCTCCCACTCTCCGTGGAGGTAGCGTAACGCAGATCCCAAGCCAAGGATGATGTTGTACCTCTGTGGCCATGTCAGATAGTTGTCATCGTTGTTGTAGAGGTGCCTGTCTAGGCTGCCCTCCGTAACAAGCTCGTAGACAAGCAGGAGCCCCTTGCGGCTGTCGCACCAACCGAGTAGTTGTACAAGGTTGCGATGCTTCAGTCTGCTTATGATCCTCACCTCTGCCTCGAACTCCTTCCTCCCCTGGGACGACGACTCTGCCGACAACACCTTCACCGCCACAGCACGACGGTCTTGGTCACCACCGAGTGCAGCTGCGTGCGTGAGTGTGACATGACCTCGGTAAACGCTCCCGAAGCCGCCTCGCCCGAGTTTCTCCTCCTCCGTGAAGTTGCTCGTTGCGGCGACGAGCTCGTGGTACATGTACCGCCTGGGGCCGCCGGCAGCCACACCTCTCTCAAGGCCAGCTCTGTCGACACTCTGTTCTTCGGAGTCACTACTACTATACTCATTTGCTCTCCTTTTCTTTTGTCGCCACCATCCCAGTACCACCGCCGCACAGAGCAACAAAAGAAGCAGAGGAATTAGGATGGAAAGTAGGATTGGTACCAACTTTTTGTGCTTGTTGCTGCTGCTGGCTGGAATTGGAAGAGGAGGTGCTTCCTTCTTTGATTCAAGTTGCAGAGTGGAATTGAATGACCATGAGAGTATCTGGTGCAGCTCGGCGTACATGCCAGTCGCCGCAGAGAAGCCAACGGCGACCTCCTCCGGTAAATATCTACTCAGATCAACGGTTGCATTCACCTGGTACAGGGCATCCCCGATGACGAGGTCGACGGCCAACATCTTGGAGCCATTGTGGTACCTCACAGTGGCGGTTTTCATAACATTGGGCGACGTGAGGTTCTTTCCCGGCCAGGTCGTCGTGTCCGTGGACGCCGTGGAGTTGAGGGAGTTGATGTCGATGCCTATATGGTTCCCGTTGATGTCGGTGTAGTACGATGAGCCACCAAGAGTGTTGGGGTAAGTGTCGAACTCCACAGCCACGATCCGGGTGTCGCCTGTCCCGTTAGTGCTGGCCGGGAGGAGGCCGAGGCTGCCGCCGTCGCTTTCCCGCGGGATCACCGAAGGGAAATGCCCGAGGAAGAAGGCCATCCCATCGCCTGTATACGGCAGGCTGAGGTTGTCCGGAGTGATACGGAAGGAGAAGGTGGTAGTGAAGCTAGCCATCTCGCCGGTGGTGTTGCTCCATAGCGGCACCTTTTGCGCGTACGATGCCCGGCCGACGCTGTACTGAATATTTGACATACGTGTATTTTTTGTGAGCTCGAGCGTTGATGGAGTTGGGAATGCATCACCGGTGAAGGCGATCGATGAAGCGGCGCTGGGGTCGGAGAAGTTGAGGTTGAAGGAGAGCGAGAAGGCCCAGCGCGGCGCATAGAAGAGGCATAGCAGCAACACCAGGAAGACTAGGGAGGTAGGACGATGGCGAGACGCCATCGAGCGCTGTGTTTGGTGTTTGGTATTTGGGAACGAGGAAGCGTGCGTGAGCAGCATAAAATAGGGCGGGGGAGAGATCTGTAAGCGGTTCGACATTAATTTCACACCAGCAGACCCGCCACCGGTCGACTCCACGAGTCCCCGTAAGGCCCGGCCCGCTTGGAAGAGTGGGAGCCGCGTGAGTTTTCCCAACTGTAACTGATTAGAGCCTTGTCTAAAACACCATGATTAGAGCCCTAAAAACATGATTGGATAACAAGTGGCCACTGGCGGAAAGAAAGCGATGGTGTGAGGATGGGGTTGCCACCGCGGCAGTGGCCACAACCGGTTACTTTTCATCTCTACTTATCATGAGAAGTGGCTTTTCTAAATTGAAAATAGGCAAGTGAGGAAATTTTGAGAGATGCTACTCTTATGTACTGGTTTTACAGAAATCTTACGCACATAGTTCAAATCTTGCTATTCGGCTTGGACATTGGCGCCCCTTCATCAAGGGAATACGAGTACTAGCAACTGTTGCCAATATGGTGCCTTCAAGCTTACTGATATATACTTTGTAAGGCCTTTATGAATAATCCATAAAACGAATGCACGCATCGCCTAGTGACAGAGGCCAGCGTTATATCATCCTTTTCTAAAAAATATGTAGTTCAAATTGCTGGCGGTAATTCCTTTATTTTTCCTCAGGACAGTTATTGCCTCTCTCGCTTACTACGTAAGTTTTACGGAGAAGCTGTGCGTAGGAATACAATTTTTGGGAAACTTTTATCAGAATACAGAGTCAAGTTTTGAAGTAAGTACACAAGTTTGAGGGATCTGCTGGATGACACTTAATCACTCAAGACGTAACCCAAAATTCTCCCACAAAAAAGAACTTTTGAAAGACCTTCTAGAGTTGCTCTAACGCAAGAAACCAGCCAGAATATTCAGAGTAGAACGATCAATACAGCGCATCATTTGGAAGACGACGGTTCTTACTCTGGACCCGTAATTTACGCCGGACTGGTCCGGAAACGCCGAACCAGGCGAGGCTAAGTGTGGAATTATTGCGAGTCGTGGGGCCTGGAACGGTCAAAGTAATTTGGACCTATATAAAGAGAACGGGACGACTTGACCGAAGCTGCTCAGTGGGGATCGTGGGCTATCGGGGATGCACTGGGACGCCATGCTTTCATGCGGTACGCGTAAAAAAGAACTGGCCCCAGGACGTGACAGTTTTTGTTCAAAAACATGATAAAGGCTGAAGTATTAGTATATTTTAGAGGGTGGAGCAGATGAGCCTGGCCATCGAGTCGGATATCCGTATATCTTAGATAGATAGATAGATAGATAGATATAAATAAAAAAAAATATATTTATTTATATCTATCTATCTATCTATCTATCTATCTATCTATACCTTTATATACCTATATTAATTATAGACTCCCTAAAAATTAGCACGTTAATCAGAAATTAGAAGCCGTTAATTTTATGACCGAATTATTACGGTAGAGATCTACCGATGTCCTCCCATCTATCTCTTTATTAGAAAAAAAAACAGGAAAGACGATCTCCATCACTTTGATAGAAAAGAAAAAATATCTTCATTGTGCGTCTGTGATTTATTAAAGGCTAACAGAACCTTTCTCCAAAAGTACTTTAAAAAGAATACCTTATCCGATAGATGCCAATAGATGGCACAAGAGATAAAGTACTTTAAAAAGAATACTTTAAAAATGATTGCAGTCCCCTCCGGTTGGCCGTCCTCGTCGCCGGCCGTCCTTGTGGTCGGTCCCCACCCTCGCCGGCCGTCCTCGTGGTCAGTCCCCACCATCGCCGTCCGTTCTCGCCGTTGAATATGGATGTAGTCAAAAACTACCTCAATCCATGCAACAGCTGCGCCTGCAGTTGCAGCTCCACCGGCGACGGTTATAGCTCTCCTCCGGTTGTAGCTCCATCGCCGCCCCTCGCCGCTCGCTGCACGGAATTGCGTCGACGACGACCACCAGTCAGTCAACGTCATTGAATGGATGTAGCAGAAAACTTCGCCGGTGATAGCAAAAAAAACTACGGATGCAGCAAAAATCAAACACCGTCGCCGTCTTCGCGAGGTCGCAACTCTGCCTTACATGGATGTAGCAAAAACCTTCAGCGATAGTAGCAAAAATCTACTACGGTTTAGCAAAAATTAGGGTTCTAGCAAAAACTTCACGAGTCAGTCAACGCCATTGAATGGTTGAAGCTTTTCAAAATTAGGGTTGAAGCTTTTCATGTCAACAGTTGTAGCTTTTTGTTTGTGTACTCGCGGGTTGAAGCTTTCTATGAAGCAGGTTGAAGCTTTTCATAATGCGGGATGAAGCTTTTCAATTCAGCGGTTGAAGCTTCCCAATTCAGTGGATGCAAAAATTTTGTGCTTCGGTGCCCCGGCGACCAGCTTCTCTGTATATTCAGTTGAAGCTTTCCTGATTCCGGTTGTAGCTTTCAAGGCCACCGTTTGCAGCTTATGTTGCGGTAGTGCGCCGGCGACCAACATCGTCATCTGTCTTTCAAAACTTTTGATGTTGCCGGTTGAAGCTATCTTGGCCACCGGTTGTAGCATTATGCGCTGCCGGATGCAGCTTCTCTTGTGCGCAGTCATGGGACGACGGCGCGGCCATGGCGAAGAGCTCAGCCATGGCGACGAGCGCGGACATGGAATGGCAGCGTTGCCCCTCGGGGCGCACGAACAACACTGGAGGCAGGAGCTGCAGGCCCGCCTGGATCCATGGAGTTTGCTGCCTGAACAGTCGCGGGGAAGAAGGAGTAGATGCAGCTTTGGGAAGAGGATAAGATACACGTGTTGGCTTCCTGATGGCTAGCGCCAGCGTGGCGAAGCGATCGGTGTCGTGGTTCTAAGTCTGACAGTAGAATGGGGGGTAGGAATGGAGAGGCAAGATCCTAGCTCTGGAGTAGTTGTACACGCAAAGAGTTAACGAGTTCAGGCCCTTCTCGGAGGAAGTAATAGCCCCACGTCTCGGAGCCCGGAGGCGGTCGACTGGATTATATGCGTGTGTGTTACAAAGATGCGAACCCTTCTTCCTGTGGAGGGGGGTGGCTTATATAGAGTTCGCCCGGACCCCAGCCGGCCCACGTATTGAAGGGTTTTAAGGTACATTAAGGCAGGACGTTACTGGAAACGTCCTGCATAAAGTGCCTATTAAGGCTATAAAGGCTATTTAATTACAGATCGTTTGGATGCGGAGTGGCCGATGGTCGAGTGTATCTTCATGGTCGAGTGTCTCCATGTTAGTCGAGTGAATGCTTGCCAGGTCGACTGGTAAGCAGCCTCTTTTAGTAAGTGACCTTGGGGAGGGTACCCTTGGGCAGGCCCATGACCCTATCCCAGATACATGACTTCATCAATCGGCCCGAGCGTTCCGCCGGCGCACCTCGCGCAAACGTTTCCCTTCTTCTCCACCGTACCTACCTCCCTATTTTATCTATTTTTAACTCTCTACTCCGATCTCTCTTAAATGTGAAAACAAAACCATCTTTCCAGCGTCCCTTCCTTACGATGCCATCCCTCTCTCTCCCCATGAAAAAAAAATCCACGATTCTACCGTCCCCTCCTTATTATTCTTTCTCTCTCACCCCAAAGAAATTATTCCACCGTCCCTTCTTATCACCCCCATAGGAAACAAGGCCATTGTCTCTCTCATATTACAAGAAAAGTGTTGGGGCATCAATCTGGCATGGTCAAGGGGTTTACCGCCTCAAATTGGTTTTCCTCATGTAGATCAGGTTTATTTCTTACGCTATTTTTCTGCTGAATTTTGCTCTTGCTGGTTTACCATTCTATCTTTTATTTTGGATTGGAATTGATTTGTTTTGTGGTAACCTTTGATCGTGAGGTGCTCGAATCTATTCCAACAAACCATAGCGAATCTAAAATTTTGGAAAATCTCCAATTTTTAATTGAGATGCTACCCACCAGGCTACCCTTCAGATCTTCGGTTGTTCTTGACGAGCAGATCAATCCATCTAGCGAAGGTTCATGACGGCGGAATATATACTGCATGGTCCAGCCATCAGAACAACTCACCCAATTTGCAGCGCATGAAAACAGATGGGAGATCGATCCCTATATCCGACGTTCATGGGTGTGGGAATGTCAATGTTGCAGACAGAGTACTTGCACGCTGCAAACCCAACCACAACCACACACGGACACAGCCTTGGTTCTAAACGGTTTGTTTTTTTCTTCTTATTATTGCTTCATATGTTGAATTGCTGATTAGTTTTATCTACGCATCTCTAAATGTTTAACCCAACTTAAGTTCACCTGGATATGTTCGAATGATGAATTCCAATTGGCTTATTTTATGGCTGCTAGATGATTCCCAGACGGTCGATATGAATGCGCCTGACACTACATCAATAAGACAATAAGTATGTAAAGTCACTTCTGATGACACTGGCGGGGATGAGGATTTAATCAGCTATATGCAAGCACAAGCATAATAAAGTGGCCGTATGCATCGTCCAGATGCAGAGGCCGGGGGTCATCCTCCTTTTTTAATAAAAAAATGCAAGCGCAAGCATTTTGTCAGGGGAGAGAAACTAAACAATGAAAAGTGCATGCAACCAACGTCATTAGCTGCAGCCTTTACTAAATCATTCTGAGCGGCCAAATCTGATGCTTCAATTAGCACAACGTGGGTGAAGATAATTATATGTTAATTAGATGGCTGCAGGCCCATGACGGATGGTGAGGGTCCAGTAAGCCAGGGTGGAAGCATGATGACTCAGTCTGATGCATATATACAAGTTCACCTGTATGGTGTTACTTCAAGGAACTAATGATTCTAATAATATTTTTCTCTCCCAAGTTTTTGGTAATCTTTGAGATGAAATAATCAGTTTTTAACCCCGTTAAGTTAGTGTCAGGGTGTGAGTGCATGCATGACCGTATACTGATTATTTTTGTTTTCTCTTTATATTTGTGGCAGGAGTGCCAACGACATCTAAGAGGATGATCTATGGTTCCTGGAATTGATGGATATTAATAAATTAAAACAGTCTCATGGTAACCTTGGGAGACCTTCAATTCACAGGAGTCAAACACTTCTCCCTTGAATCACATCATCTTTCTGATCCATGCATGGGCAGCTCCTGCTAGCCCTGGTCGCTCCCCCGCGGGCGATTTGGGCGTGCCGCGAGCCGCCGCAACCCGCCGGCTCTCTCCCCGCCACCGCCGACGAGCGCCGCCGGGTAAAGCCCGTTCGGCATCGGTGGCGGCGGGTCCTACTCCTCTCTCCTTGGGCGGGGGTCGTGAGGGGGCCGGTCATCCTGGCAGAGGCGTGAGGCCACGCGACTCGGCGGGCTGCACCGGCACAGCACGCGTTACTTGTGAGATGGGTCAGTCCTGATGATCCCAGCTTCGCGGGCTCGCAGCCGGACTTGTCCCGTGCTAACGCAGCTAGCGTGCGAGGGCCGAGGAAGCAGGCACAAGTTCTCCCAACGCAGATCTGTAGCGCACGCGCCGACGCCGGCCTCCACGCGGTTCTGCACGGCGGTGACCTGGTGCCGGTGTGTAGGCGGCCAGAGTCTTGGAACCGACGACTGTCTACGGTATGTCAGACAGACGGATCTGTAGGCGGTCGGTACGTTGCCTTGATTCAGATCTGGAAAGCTTGATGGTGGTGATCCAGATCCGGTCGGCCTGTTTGGTGGTGACTGGCCTCCTACGGCTCCACGACGGCGGTGGTCATCCAAAGGTCTTAGGGAGGGTTCATCTCTCGAGATCCAGCAGTTGACTTTGGCGATGAGATGCAAAACTACAAACGGTGGCTTGATGCAGAGGGATGGTTGTGCAGCGGCGACGACACATCACATGTACCGCTGGGATTGCGGAAAAATGGTGGCGACAACACATGAGAGACTTTGATGGTGGTGCTATTCGAGCACCCAGTCTAGAGCTCCGGGGTGAAAGCCTAGGTTCGACTGGAGTTGGTCGTACCTGGCAATGGCGATGTTTCTTACGTTGTTACCTAGTTGAAGACATTGTTCGGACATGCTTCGGACTGATTCTTCAGGGTGAAAACCTAGATTCTGGCCTTTGTGGCTGCATCCGGTGACGATGACGCTTGAGCGCCGCTCCCTTCCTGAAGGCGTTGTTGTTGAAGACCTCCTCGTCCATGTGGTGTCATGATATGGTCATTGTTGTAGTTTTGGCGATCGCTGATCTGATTGCTTTGGCATTTTTTTATTTTTTCCCTAGCCTATGCATAGCTTTGCTCTTATGACTTTGCTAATTGCTGGCGTGTTTGTGTATGTTGGTGTTGGCTGTATGCATTTTAGCTATGCAGAGGCAGGGTGTGGGCTTATCATGTTTTATATCTTTTTAATGCTTCATTTTGAGTCAATAAAATTCACTCATTGCCCAAAAAAGCTCCTGCTAGCCGCAGCGGCAAAGACGTACATCTCCTTGATATGCTAGGGTTTGCATGCGGCTGCGGTCCCACGTTCTGGGCATTACACATGGATGGGTGCACCTGAGCTTTTGAGTGCAAGAAGCCGATGTACAGTATGTTCTGCTAAGAAAAACTCGAACACATAAGAAGAGGATGTGATACCTACAATGCTACAGTAAGCATACAAACATGATTGCAAATACAATGTTTATATTATAACAAAAATGTTTGGGTCATATATATACTATCGAGAAATCTAACAACCAATCGACTGGTTGTTTGTAACAGGCACGAACGACTAGATCGCTCCCGATTCTTCTTTTTTCTTCCGCAAAACTGTCATCGTGGGCGAGAAAAACAATTGCTGTGATCTGGAGCAGTCTCCAAAAGAAGACCTACAGCAGCCTACCACTACACCACTACGCATCTTTTTGTTAGGTGAACGATAGTCGTGATACTTGACCCTACAGAGCCACGTCAGCATCTTTTTGCCCGTTCCTGTGCGTTGATTCACGAAATTAATTTCAAGCCATTCGCTTCTTCCATTTGATTGTCCGTGCAGCCATCCCATTAAATGCCAACAATTTTTTCAACGTCATCTTTTGATTCACTCATCAAGTGCTAATGTTAGTAATTTTTTTTTCTGTGCATTTTTAGTGCCACAGTTTCCTTTTCTTTTCTCTGTTGCATGCACGCACGATCCACTCCAGATCCGATTTTCTTGCTCTCCTCCCGATCCATTTTTCCCTCTCCAGATCCTTTTGTTCGCCAGATCCGATCTTTTTTCATTCGAGACTTTTTCACGCAAAAATTGGTTTGAAGAAGAGAGGATTTGATCCTTGCACCACTAGTGAGCCAACTCAACTAGCCTACCACTTGACCTACGATCCCTTTCTTGATCAAAAGAAAGTAAATGGGCTATTTAACATGTCTCCTCTACTACGTAGGCATAAAAACGAGTTAATTTAGTGTTCGATTTTTTCCGCGCTTAGGTACCCCGTTCCTGCTAACTTTACCGACCGGGCGGGGGGGGGGGGGGGGGGTTGATGAAATATCCTCCGTTAACTCAAATTTCATAGACCTGATAATTTATGTACCCCGGTCCTAAAAACTTTGTCAGCGAGGGTGGGGTTGGGGGAGTTGTTGAAACATACCACGGTAACTTCTGTGCAAATAACATGATAACTCAAACATGGCGGACCTGATAACTTATGTACCCCGGTCCTGATAGCTTGGTCGCCGAGGGTGGGGGTCGGGCAAGTCGCTGAAACATGCCATGGTCACTTTTGTGCAAATAACATGATAACTCAAACATGGCGGACCTGATAACTTATGTACCACGGTCCTGATAACTTGGTCGGCGAGGATGGGGGTGGGGCAAGTCGTTGAAACATGCCACGGTAACTTCTGTGCAAATAACATGACAACTCATACATGGTAGACCTGATAACTTTGTCGGAGGGGTTGGGGTGGGCGTTTCGTTGAAACGTACGACGGTAACTTCTATGCAAATAACATGATAACATCGTAAACATGATAGATTATGTACCAGTCCTGGTAACTTTGTCGGAGGGGCCGGAGTAGGGGAGTCGTTGAAACATACCACGATAACCTCTATGCAAATAATATGATAACTCACACATCCTAGACATTAAATTATATACACAGTCCTGGTAACTTTGTTGGTGGGGTTGGGGTTGGGGGAGTCATTGAAACATACCACGGTAACTTCTACGCAAATAACATGATAAGTCACACATCGTAGAAATGATAAATTATGTACCCAATCCTGATAACTTTATCGGCGGGGGTAGGGTGGGAGGAGTTGTTGAATCATACCATGATAACTCACACATCACAGACATGATAATTTATGTACCCGACCCTCGTAAATGTGGCGACTGTGGCGAGGGGTGTGTGTGTGTGGGGGGGGGGGGGGGGGCAATCCCGGTAATTTATATGTAAATAGCTTGTTAATAGACACAGACTAAGCTGATAACTGACATATAAACGCCATTATAATTTTTGATTTTGTTGTTGACAAATATACACGAGGTAATTTCTATGTAAAAAGCATGATAATGTATACATCACAGATTTGATAACTAATATCTTACGTTTTAAACACCATGGTATCTTTCATCCAAAGGAAAAAAAGTTTTTAAACATTTTCATCGGTAATTTATGTGTTAAATTACCACACTTTCTCATGCCTTAACCTTCTCGTACTGTAGTTATCAGCCTTATCATGGTATAGTTATCATGTTGCTCATACCATAATTATCACGCTGGTCATGCCAAAGTTACCAAGATAAACTTTTTTTTTGATATGACAGAAAAAAAAGGTTCAAATAACATTGTTTATCTACAATAGACAACAACAAAAGGTGGCTTAGTTGGTTATTAGGCTCAATAGGTATTGCATAGACCTAGGTTTGAATCCTCTTTCAAGCACTTTTATTTTATTTTCATTTTATGCGGTGAAAAACCAGAAAAAACCACTAGCGATTTACCACGGTTTTTGAGAGAAGGAAAAAAATCAGTGGAAAGCGAGCGTAGGAAGATAGTGATCATGTAGGAACTAGTCGTGCGGATCAGAAGCTAACGACCAGTACTGGTCGTTAGCACAGTCCATATACTATATATAGTTTTCAACAAATATTCCGAAAACTTGCATATATTCAGGGAACTATAGTTTTTGAACACTTATTGTGTTTGCAGAAATAATACTCAAATATAAATAACAATCCATACAGTTTAAAATTGCACTTATCTTGACGCACATGCATTCTAAGACCAAAAAGCATGCGTTTAGGGAAGTCTCAAGGGGTTGTATCAAAGTCCCCTAGTTAGATCAACAAAGAACAATAATCATTTTTATGAAGAAGAAAAATATGAAAGCAATATCATAATTCCTTTGTACTTAACCAAAGGGAAGTTCATCTTGGACCTACAATAACGAGTATTTATTAATTATTGTCTTTATGATGCGCAACTCTCTGAACTAGCTTTCTTAGTATGATTGTTATTTTAGCTGGTGTGCTTCCAAGATAGCAAAAGATAAAGTAACTATAGAAATAGGCAGACAATTACGAAGTGTACAACAACCAAATAACAACGATGAGCCCAGAATGAACGAAAGTATTTATAAGTATTTTATAGAGTAGCCCGTGCGAATGCACAGGTTGACGACTAGTATTTATATTTATATTTACTAATTGGAGGCATCGTTCGAGCCTCCACGTTAATCCTAAAAAACTCCCTATAATAACCGTTGGATTTTAATAAATGTCTAAGATTAGGAAACTGGCGCACCTATATTTTCCACAAGGGAAACGCTTCCATCCGGCGGACCGGCCGAGCGTTGGGCCGGTCCCTCGCTCGCGAGAGCATACGCTCGTGGGAGCAGGCATCGCTTCCTTTTCTTCCCTTCGTCTAGCTTTCCCCTTTTCGTTTTCTTTGCCGTCGCCATGGATGCCCTCGCACTAGCCCGCCCTCCCGTGCCCCACACCTGCGCTGCCATCACTAGTGCATAACCGGGCTTTAGCGCCGGTTCGTAAGGGCCTTTAGTGCCGGTTCTGCAACCGGCACTAAAGAGTGGGGACTAAAGGTCCCCCCTTTAGTACCGGTTCATCACGAACCGGCGCTAAAGGACCACCAGGTGGCACGAGCCAGGCCAGGGTGCGTGAAGAATATTAGTACCGGTTGGTAACACCAACCAGTACTAAATGTTTGGGGGTGTTTTGGTATTATTTTTTATTTTTCTTTTAATTTTGTGTTTTCAATTTAATTTAGTGATTATTTTAGTTGTTAAATCGGTAGGTGAAAGTATCACAGATTAGTTTCTACTGGATGCATGTGTGGATCCTAGCTAGCTAAGTGAAGTATATGCCATATCCATATTATACTTGATCACTTATAAGGTGATCAAGTATAATATGGATATGGCATATACTTGATCACTTAGCTAGGATCCGTCCAGCTGAAACTAATATGCGGTTTCTTTCATAAATGATATAATAACTCATTATCATCATCATCATCATCATCATCATATTAATATAAAAAATCTTGCATCGTACGTCAACAACAGTAAACTAGCTAGCTAAAAATCACCCCTTTGAGATTAAGTTCAGGACGAAGAACACGGACATGAGAGGACAAAATTACTAAGAGCATGAACTAGCTAAATCACTCTTGCTGCTCTCTCCCAGGTAAAATAGCATAGAGCATGTATAGCTCTCCTGATTCATCATACTGAAGCATGCAGATGAACCTATCTCCTAATCGTGGGCTGCGCTTCTCATTGTTGCCCCCTAGTACTTCTCTGCTGGGATCGTTAACAATTTTGCTCCAATCTTTCACTATTAAGAATTCATCGCTTTTAGAAATCCTGAATGCACTCATGTGCAATGTAGGATATCTTGGCCGTAAGCTAACCATTGACATGTGACCTTTAGTCTCGATCCACTGAGGCACAACTGTCATCGGGAGTCCCTGTTGAAGAACATCGTATAGTAATTAATATACTTAGCAATGAAAGTTTAACAAAAAAATAATGTATGCAAAATATGCACCGAGGACAAATAGTAAAAATCTTACCATCTTTCGTAAATAGATGTGACCGTAGTTCAATACGATCACTATTGGTCGCACGTTTTGAGTACTAATATTTCTAAGTCCAGGAAGAAAATTTGTCTTAACAGTATGAAGATCCTCAAGCCATGAAACATAATAAATTATCTCCTCGCAGTTTAGTGCAGCTCCGGGATAGTAGTAGGTCCTATCTACCAAGCGCCGGACATGTTTGCTTGAATGGAAATAAGTTGTCAATGAAAATAAGTTGTCAACTATTTTTGAATAAACAATATCAAAGACATAAATATGGTTGAAAAACTCACATAATGGTAGAACTAGAGGCGTGTGTGTTTGTGTGTGTGTGTGTGTGTGTTTATGTGTGTGTACGTACGAGCGGGGGCAGCGGCGTACGGGCGGCGGCGCGAGACGGCGACGACGAGGACGGCGGCGTACGGGCGGCGGCGCGAGATGGCGACGACGGGGACGGCGCGACGGGGGCGGGGACGGCCCGGGCACGCGCGACGACGGGGACGGGGAAGGCCGGGCGTGCTCGACGACGGGAGCGGGGACGGCCAGGGCGCGCGCGACGCCGGGGACGGCCGGGGCGCGACAACGGCGACGGGGACGGGGCGCGATACGGGGCGGGGGCGGGGGCGGCGACGAAGATGAACAACTAACTGAAATTTTTTGTAAGTGTTGTATATATAGGAGGGGCCTTTAGTACCGGTTGGAGCCACCAACCTGTACTAAAGGCCAACTTTGGCCAGGCCAAGAGGCGGGAAGAGCAGGCCATTAGTACCGGTTTGTGGCTCCAACCGGTACTAAAGATCATCCTTTAGTACCGGTTGGTGCCACAAACCGGTACTAAAGGTGGCGCGATGCCACCCGCGGTGCACAAAGTTTAGTCCCACCTCGCCGGAGGAAAGGAAGCCGCACTGATTTATAAACCCAGCAGCGGCTGCCCTTTTGATCTCCTCTATAAAGCAGACTTCTGGGCATAACTACGGCGCACTGCCCTGTGAGTCTGCTGGGCCTTGTGGGCCTGAAATTGCACGCCTGTGGTCTAGCAGGTCCACAGGGCAGCGCCCCAAATTTTTTATATAGTTTTTTTCTTTTCTGCTTTATTTTTTCTTCTATTTATTTCTTAGTTTTTTTCTTTTCTGCTTTATTTATTTTCTTCTATTTATTTCTGAGTAGTTTTTTATATAGTTTTTTCTTTTCTGCTATAGTTTTTTTCTTTTCTGCTATTTTTTCTTTTCTGCTTTTTTTCTTTTCTTCTATTCATTTATTTTTATATACCATGCCAAGTTGATGGTTGAAAGTTTAGAGTTATAATCAATTTTTAAAAATGAAGTGTCGGTGTAACAGATGAGTTTTCGTCTAAAACCGGCCCTCATACTTTAGGTTATTAAAAGTACTTCAGTTTTTGCCGCAACAGAAGAAGTCCAGAGTTGTAATAAGTTATTAAAAATAAAAAAGAGGTGCAATGCTCGTTAATTAGCTTCAAGCCTTTCGGAATAGTGTAAACTGCACTGCACATAGCTCTGTGCAGTATACCATATTTCTCAAGGCTTGAAGCTAAGCAACTTGAGCATTGAGCCTCTTCTTCATCGTCTCTGTACGCAGGGCTTATAAACCGCTCCTAGTGCCTCTCTCTTCGCGAGGTGGGACTAAATAACAGCTTACTAAAAAACCGGTACTAAAGGTGCTCATGAGGCCCCAGCCTGACCTGACACAACCTCATTAGTACCAGTTCGTGCCACGAACCGGTGCTAAAGGTTCGCCACGAACCGTACTAAAGAGCTCCTCCCACATAGCCGTTGGAACCGGCACTAATGGACACATATATTAGTGCCGGCTCAAATTGAAACCGGGACTAATGTGTCTCATTTATTGTAGTGCTTTTCAATTTCAAGGTCATTTAGCTCTCAAAACAAATCACTAAATGCATGAAAAATAGCAAATGAAGGCAGAAATGGTTGAAAGTTGATGGCGTCACTTTGCATACTGAATGCACAAAAATTCTGGAGTTGTAATAAGTTCAAAAAAATGAAATGCCTTTGTAACAGATGAGTTTTCGTCAGAAACCCGAATACTTCGAAAGAGATTGTCCAGTTTGTAAACAAAGTGCATCCAGTTTTTGCCATAACCCTCTCTACTTTTTTGCACATGCAATGTGGGTGAAATGATGATACCATGCCAGGTTTCAACTTTTTCAGAGTTCATTTGTAGTGCTTTTCAATTTTAAGGTCATTTAGCTCTCAAAACAAATCATTAAATGCATAAAAAATAGCAAATGACGAAAGAAATGGTTGAAAGTTGCTGACGTCACTTTGAATGGTGCATACTGGATGCACAAAAAGTCTGGAGTTGTAATAAGTTCAAGAAAATGAAATGCCTTTGTAACAGATGAGTTTTTGTCAGAAACCTGAATACTCGAAAGAGATTATCCAGTTTGTAAACGAAGTGCATCCAGTTTTTGCGTAACCCTCTCTACTTTTTTGCACATGCTATGTGGGTGAAATGATGATACCATGCCAGGTTTCAACTTTTTCGGAGTTCATTTGTAGTGCTTTTCAATTTCAAGGTCATTTAGGGCATCTCCAGCCGTTGGCCCCCCAAGGACGCATAAAAATCGCCCCTGGGGGCAAGCCGGTGATACAATCGGCGCTGGGGGCGGTTTTGCGCCCAGTCGTCGCCCCAGCTCGCCGCCACGCGCCGAAATTGGCCCACTTTGCAGCCCAATTTCGGCGTGGTTTCGCCATGTCTCGCCGTTCAATTATCAACACTATTATTTCTTATCACATATTTCATCACAGAAAAATCAAATACTTCAACAAAATAGTACAACAACAAATAGTTCAATACAAATTATATAGTTCAACAAATAAAAACTCGTATTTCATCACACGGCGTCCCACTTGAGCCTCCATAGGTGCTCAATCAGATCTTTCTGCAGTTGATGATGCACCTGTGGGTCTCGGATCTCCTGACGCATACTGAGATAGGCAGTCCAAGTTGCCGGTAGCTGGTGATCAACTTCGGCTAGAGGACCCTGCCTGTAGTATGGTTCAGTGTCAAACACTGGGTCTTCTTGCTCGCTCTCGATGATCATGTTGTGTAAGATGACACAGCAAGTCATAATTCCCACATTTGATCTTTGGACCAGGTCTGAGCGGGGTACCGAACAACAGAAAATCGAGATTGGAGCACACCAAATGCCCGCTCGACATCCTTCCTGCAAGCCTCCTGAAGCTTCACGAGCCAGGCGTTCTTGCCTCCTGCCACATGGTTTGAGATCGTCTTCACAAATGTCGACCATCTCGGATAGATGCTGTCAGCTAGATAGTACCCCTTATTGTATTGGTGCCCATTGATCTCGAAGTTCACCGGAGGAGAATGACCCTCAACGAGCTTGGCAAAAACAGGAGAGCACTGCAGCACGTTGATGTCATTGTGTGTTCCTGGCATACCAAAGAAGGAGTGCCAAATCCAGAGGTCCTGTGTGGCTACCGCCTCAAGCACCACACTGCAACCGCCTTTGGCGCCTTTGTACATCCCCTGCCAACCAAATGGGCAATTCTTCCATTTCCAATGCATGCAGTCGATGCTTCCAAGCATCCCAGGAAATCCTCTTGCTGCATTCTGGGCTAGGATCCGAGCAGTGTCTTTTGCATTGGGTGTTCTCAAGTATTGTGGCCCAAACACTGCCACCACTACCCGACAGAACTTGTAGAAACACTCTATGCTGGTGGACTCGGCCATGCGCCCATAGTCGTCGAGTGAATCACTGGGAGCTCCATATGCAAGCATCCTCATCGCTGTCATGCACTTCTGGATGGAGGTGAATCCAAGAGCGCCAGTGCAATCCATATTGCACTTGAAGTACTTGTCGAACTCCCGGATGGAATTCACAATCCTGAGGAAAAGCTTTCGGCTCATCCGATAACGGTGCCGAAATGTTCTCTCGCCATGAAGTGGAGCATCGGCGAAGTAGTCGGAGTAGAGCATGCAGTAGCCTTGGAGACGATGCCGGTTCTTTGCTTTCACCCGCCCGGCGCCGAGCCACCTCGCCGCGGCTTTTCATCGCTCGCCAGCAGCTGGGTGAGGGCGGCGAGCACCATGAGATGCTCTTCTTCCTGGACGTCGGCCGCGGCTTCCTCCTCCAGCAGCGCGGCGAGCTCTTCCTCGTCATCCGAGTCCATCGCCGAGACAGGCAAAACGCCGAACACCTTGCACTCGGTGGGCGTGTACCCGCCGTTAAACCGCGCCTCCGCGGCTGAAAACGCCTAGCTGCTGTGGGAGGGGCTGCCGCGGAGAAGCGCTGCTATTTTTCGGCGGGGAATGGCTATCTAGCGGAGTAGGGCGGCGGCCGTCGCCAGGATATAGCCAGTGGTGGCCGAGGGCGCGGGGGGGGGGGGGTGCGAGGCGAGTCGAGGGAAGAAAACCTTGACTTTTCCCCTGTCGGTGTGGGCCAGGCGTGCTTTTCCCTAGCGCCGGAGCCCCCAACTGCTCCCCAGCGCGCCGGGTTTGGCCTGTGACTGCCGGGCGGAAAAAGTCTGAACCGGCGATTTTCGGCGTCCTGGGGGCGCGACTGGGCCGTTTTTTTGGCGCCGGTGCCGAAAAAGTGGCCTGGGGGGGCCTGTTGGGGGCGCGGCTAGAGATTCCCTTGGCTCTCAAAACAAATCATTAAATGCATAAAAATAGCAAATGAAGGCAGAAATGGTTGAAAGTTGATGGCGTCGCTTTGAATGGTGCATACTGAATTCACAAAAAGTCTGGAGTTGTAATAAGTTCAAAAAAAATGAAATGCCTTTGTAACAGATGAGTTTTCGTCAGAAACCCGAATACTTCGAAAGAGATTGTCCAGTTTGTGAACGAAGTGCATCCAGTTTTTGCCGTAAACCTATCTACTTTTTTGCACATGCTATGTGGGTGAAATGATGATACCATGCGAGGTTTCAACTTTTTCAGAGTTCATTTGTAGTGATTTTCAATTTCAAGGTCATTTAGCTCTCAAAACAAATCATTAAATGCATAAAAATAGCAAATGAAGGCAGAAATGGTTGAAAGTTGACGGTGTCGCTTTGAGTGGTGCATACTAAATGCACAAACAGTCTGGAGTTGTAATAAGTTCAAAAAAATGAATTGCCTTTGTAACAGATTAGTTTTCGTCAGAAACCCGAATACTTCGAAAGAGATTGTCCAGTTTGTAAACGAAGTGCATCCAGTTTTTGCCATAACCCTCTCTACTTTTTTGCACATGCTATGTGGGTGAAATGATGATACCATGCCAGGTTTCAACTTTTTTAGAGTTCATTTGTAGTGCTTTTCAATTTCAAGGTCATTTAGCTCTCAAAACAAATCATTAAATGCATGAAAAATAGCAAATGAAGGCAGAAATGGTTGAAAGTTGATGGCGTCGCTTTGAATGGTGCATACTGAATGAACAAAAAGTATGGAGTTGTAATAAGTTCAAGAAAATGAAATGCCTTTGTAACAGATGAGTTTTCGTCAAAAACCCGAATACTTCGAAAGAGATTGTCCAGTTTGTAAACGAAGTGCATCCAGTTTTTGCCGTAACCCTCCACTAGAGGAAATAGCTAGTTTGCCGTCAGTGAGCATCTTTGCTGTCAGCTTTTCATCAGGGTAGACGGCAAAGAGCACTTTTGCCGTCAGCTGCTGTCGGCAAAGAATAACTGACGGCAAAGAAAACTTTGCCGTGTGCGGTTTTTATTACAGACGACAAAGAAAAGTTTGTCGTCTATGATTTTTACTACAGGCGTCAAAGAGCTACTTTACTGTCTGTAATAAGACCCGCATACGGCAAATAACTTTGCCGTCTGCCATTTTTTATTACAGACGGCAAAGTAGCTCTTTGCCGTCTGTAGTAAAAATGGCAGACGGCAAAGAAGAAACACACCTCGCGGATCCATCCCCTGGATCGATGAGGTGGCACGGTCCACACCCCACGCTGTATGTCTCTCCCACGCCCCCACCACGTTCTCTCTCTCCCCACGTTCTCTGTCCCTCAGCCGACCCCACCATGTTCTCTCTCCCTTATCCCGCTAACTCTCTCTATCTCTTACGCATCTCTCTCTCGTAACTCCCCAACCGCCCCGCCATGGTCGCCGCCAGCCACCCTGGCACCCAGCCACGCTCCCCTCCAACTACCACGTCCTCTCTCCTCGCTCGAGCCGGCCCCGTTCCCCATCCCCGTCGAGTCGGCCCCGTTCCCCATCCCCGTCGAGCCGGCCCCGTCCTTCGTCGCCATGGAAGCCGCCGCCGGCCTCCTGGCTTGCTCCGCCGTCCGCTCCCCATCGCCCCACGCCGGAGGCCTCGCACCGCCGCCCGCTCCCAGCACAGGCCGGCGAGTAGCGCGGCTCCTTCCCTAGCGCCTCCTCACTCTAGGCAGCGCAGCCTCCTCCCTCTGGTGTCTCCTCCCTCCAGCGCCTCCTCTCTCCGGCGAGCAGCACGGCACAGACAGCCTGAACAGCGCGGGCGGCACGACGCAGGCCGGTGAGCAGCGTGGCTTCCATCTTCCAGCGAGCAGTGCGGGTGGCGTGAGTTCCTCCCTCCATCGCCTCCTCACACCGACGAGCAGCGCGGGCGGCGCGGCGCGGGCCAGTGAGCGGCGCGGCCTCCTCATTCCGGCGAGCAGTGCGGGCTCCTCCCTCCGGTGCCTCCACACTCCGGCAAGCAGCCCGACCTCCTCCTTCCAGCGCCACCTCACTCCGGCATGGCCTCCCTCCGGCAGCGGCGCTTCTCTCCGATGAGGTCGGGCACGGCCAACAGCTCTTCTCCGGTGAGGTCGGCATCGTGAGCAGCTTGGCTGTCGGGCGCGTGCGGCCTTTGCTCCATACGTATGGGCGGCAAGAATATTTGCTCGGGCGAGCTTTGGACGAGATGATGTGGATGTGCGGTGACGAGACTGTTGGTCTAATTTTTTTAATAATAAAGAATGCTTTGCCGTCTGTGATGTTTTGGCCTAACGGCAAAGAAGTAGTTTGCCTAACGGCGAAACACTAACGCCGTCCGTCAGGGGCGCGGGTCTGTTAGGTTGCTTTTCTTTACCGTCTGGATGGCCTCGTTGACAGCAAACAATATAGACTGACGGCAAAATCTTTGCCGTCATCGAGAAAAATAGCAGACGACAAAGTATTCTTTGCCGATTAATCTTTGCCGTCTGACTTTGACGTCTACTTCCTGACGGCAAACTCTTTGCCGTCTGGATTTACGTCTTTGCCGTCTGTGATCCACAGATGGCAAATTACCTGTTTCATGTAGTGCTCTCTACTTTTTTGCACATGCTATGTGGGTGAAATGATGATACCATGCCAGGTTTCAACTTTTTCAGAGTTCATTTGTAGTGCTTTTCAATTTCAAGGTCATTTAGCTCTCAAAACAAATCATTAAATGCATGAAAAATAGCAAATGAAGGTAGAAATGGTTGAAAGTTGATGGCGTTGCTTTGAATGGTGCATACTGAATGCACAAAAAGTCTGGAGTTGTAATAAGTTCAAAAAAATGAAATGCCTTTGTAACAGATGAGTTTTCGTCAGAAACCCAAATACTTCGAAAGAGATTGTCTAGTTTTTTAAACGAAGTGCATCCAGTTTTTGCTATAATCCTCTCTACTTTTTTGCACATGCTATGTGGGTGAAATGATGATACCATGCCAGGTTTCAACTTTTTCAGAGTTTATTTGTAGTGCTTTTCAATTTCAAGGTCATTTAGCTCTCAAACCAAATCATTAAATGCATGAAAAATAGCAAATGAATGCAGAAAAGGTTGAAAGTTGCTGGCGTCACTTTGAATGGTGCATACTGAATGCACAAAAAGTCTGGAGTTGTAATAAGTTCAAAAAAATGAAATGCCTTTGTAACAGATGAGTTTTCGTCAGAAACCCGAATACTTCGAAAGAGATTGTCCAGTTTGTAAACGAAGTGCATCCAGTTTTTGCCGTAACCCTCTCTACTTTTTTGCACATGCTATGTGGGTGAAATGATGATACCATGCCAGGTTTCAACTTTTTCAGAGTTCATTTATAGTGCTTTTCAATTTCAAGGTCATTTAGCTCTCAAAACAAATCATTAAATGCATGAAAAATAGCAAATGAAGGTAGAAATGGTTGAAAGTTGATGGCGTCGCTTTGAATGGTGCATACTGAATGCACAAAAAGTCTGGAGTTGTAATAAGTTCAAAAAAATGAAATGCCTTTGTAACAGATGAGTTTTCGTCAGAAACCCAAATACTTCGAAAGAGATTGTCCAGTTTTTTAAACGAAGTGCATCCAGTTTTTGCTATAACCCTCTCTACTTTTTTGCACATGCTATGTGGGTGAAATGATGATACCATGCCAGGTTTCAACTTTTTTAGAGTTCATTTGTAGTGCTTTTCAATTTCAAGGTCATTTAGCTCTCAAAACAAATCATTAAATGCATGAAAAATAGCAAATGAAGGCAGAAATGGTTGAAAGTTGATGGCGTCGCTTTGAATGGTGCATACTGAATGAACAAAAAGTATGGAGTTGTAATAAGTTCAAGAAAATGAAATGCCTTTGTAACAGATGAGTTTTCGTCAGAAACCCGAATACTTCGAAAGAGATTGTCCAGTTTGTAAACGAAGTGCATCCAGTTTTTGCCGTAACCCTCTCTACATTTTTGCACATGCTATGTGGGTGAAATGATGATACCAATGCCAGGTTTCAACTTTTTCAGAGTTCATTTATAGTGCTTTTCAATTTCAAGGTCATTTAGCTCTCAAAACAAATCATTAAATGCATGAAAAATAGCAAATGAAGGCAGAAATGGTTGAAAGTTGATGGCGTCACTTTGAATGGTGCATACTGAATGCACAAAAAGTCTGGAGTTGTAATAAGTTCAAAAAAATGAAATGCCTTTGTAACAGATGAGTTTTCGTTAGAAACCTGAATACTTCGAAAGAGATTGTCCAGTTTGTAAACGAAGTGCATCCAGTTTTTGCCATAACCCTCTCTACTTTTTTGCACATGCTATGTGGGTGAAATGATGATACCATGCCAGGTTTCAACTTTTTCAGAGTTCATTTGTAGTGCTTTTCAATTTCAAGGTCATTTAGCTCTCAAAACAAATCATTAAATGCATGAAAAATAGCAAATGAAGGCAGAAATGGTTGAAAGTTGCTGGCGTCGCTTTGAATGGTGCATACTGAATGCACAAAAAGTCTGGAGTTGTAATAAGTTCAAGAAAATGAAATGCCTTTGTAACAGATGAGTTTTCGTTAGAAACCTGAATACTTCGGAAGAGTTTGTCCAGTTTGTAAACGAAGTGCATCCAGTTTTTGCCGTAACCCTCTCTACTTTTTTGCACATGCTATGTGGGTGAAATGATGATACCATGCCAGGTTTCAACTTTTTCAGAGTTCATTTGTAGTGATTTTCAATTTTTGGTCATTTAGCTCTCAAAACAAATCATTAAATGCACGAGAAATAGCAAATGAAGGCAGAAATGGTTCAAAGTTGATGGCGTTGCTTTGAATGGTGCATACTGAATGCACAAAAAATGTGGAGTTGTAATAAGTTCAAGAAAATGAAATGCCTTTGTAACAGATGAGTTTTCGTCAGAAACCCAAATACTTCGAAAGAGATTGTCCAGTTTGGAAACGAAGTGCATCCAGTTTTTGCCGTAACCCTCTCTACTTTTTTGCACATGCTATGTGGGTGAAATGATGATACCATGCCAGGTTTCAACTTTTTCAGAGTTCATTTGTAGTGCTTTTCAATTTCAAGGTCATTTAGCTCTCAAAACAAATCATTAAATGCATGAAAAATAGCAAATGAAGGCAGAAATGGTTGAAAGTTGCTGGCGTCGCTTTGAATGGTGCATACGGAATGCACAAAAAGTCTGGAGTTGTAATAAGTTCAAAAAAATAAAATGCCTTTGTAACATATGAGTTTTCGTCAGGAACCCGAATACTTCGAAAGAGATTGTCCTGTTTGTAAACGAAGTGCATCCAGTTTTTGCCGTAACCCTCTCTACTTTTTTGCAAATGCTATGTGGGTGAAATGATGATACCATGTCAGGTTTCAACGTTTTCAGAGTTCATTTGTAGTGCTTTTCAATTTCAAGGTCATTTATCTCTCAAAACAAATCATTAAATGCATGAAAAATAGCAAATGAAGGCACAAATGGTTGAAAGTTGATGGCATCGGTTTGAATGGTGCATACTGAATGCACAAAAAGTCTGGAGTTGTAATAAGTTCAAAAAAATGAAATGCCTTTGTAACAGATGAGTTTTCGTTAGAAACCCGAATACTTCGAAAGAGATTATCCAGTTTGTAAATGAAGTGCATCCAGTTTTTGCCGTAACCCTCTCTACTTTTTTCCACATGCTATGTGGGTGAAATGATGATACCATGCCAGGTTTCAACTTTTTCAGAGTTCATTTGTATCGCTTTTCAATTTCAAGGTCATTTAGCTCTCAAAACAAATCATTAAATGCATGAAAAATAGAAAATGAAGGCAGAAATGGTTGAAAGTTGCTGGCGTCGCTTTGAATGGTGCATACTGAATGCACAAAAAGTCTGGGGTTGTAATAAGTTCAAAAAAAATGAAATGCCTTTGTAACAGATGAATTTTCGTCAGAAACCCGAATACTTCGAAAGAGATTGTACAGTTTGTAAACGAAGTGCATCCAATTTTTGCCGTAACCCTCTCTACTTTGGGGTCGCTTTGAATGGTGCATACTGAACGCAAAAAAATAAGAGCATTTAGATCATGATCTTATATTTCTTAAAGTCTGAATTGTCAATATGATCTTATACAGAAAAAAAATACTTCGATCATCAATGATCTTTTTGTGTACAATCTGAATTGTCAATATGATTCCTCAACGATTTGTAAACCGCTGAAGACTCATATTGCGGCCACAAATTCCACACATAGAGTTCAGTGAAGACCAAGTGCTTGTGATAGTTTGAGAAGTAACATATTTAAGGTGGTAAAAACCTTGTTAGGGGAGCGAGGTGGGACTAAAAAACAGCTTGCCATAACCTCATTAGTACCGGTTCGTGGTACGAACTGGCACTAAATGGTTTTGGTGGGGCCAAAGACTGACCGCAGGCTGCCACAGCCTCTTTCGTACCGGTTCTTGGTATGAACCGGTACTAAAGGTTCGCCATGAACCGGTACTATTTATCGCCGCCATGAACCGGTACTATTGATCACATTAGTGCCGGTTCTGTTACAAACCGGCACTAATGTGCTTCACATTTGACCCTTTTTCTACTAGTGCGTGTGCACTGCTTCTGGATACCGTGATTTGTGTCGCGACATACATCCGCCGTGCAGGGGCGCGACCGTGAGCCGCCATGGCTGGAGTGTCCTTCTTCCTCCCGCTCTGAAGGCAAGCCCCACCTCTCGGGGCACACAAGGGCTGGAACGACACCTGGGCGGTGCTGCAATGGTGATGGACGGTAGAAGCGACCAGCGACGAGCAGTGGCACAGGACTCGCGGAGGTAATGCTGGAGCCGCCAAATCCACAACATCAACCGCTGCCAAAAAGCTTCAACCCTATTGAATAAAGCTTCAACCAGCTACAGAGAAAGCTTCTTCTGGCATTACCCATCCGAGGAAAAGCTGCAACCATTAACATGGAATGCTACAACCTAAGGTGAAGAAAGCTTCAACCCAACGACCAGCGTCAAAAAGCTGCAACCGGCGTCGCCCTGTGCTACGACCGTCGTCGGCAGAAACTACAACCAGCCATGGCAGAGCTGCAAGCCCGCGGCGACTCGCGTCACGGCTGGCAGTGCAAAAAGCTGCAACGTGCGTCGCCTTGTGCTACGACCATCTCCATGGAAGCTACAATCGGCCATGGCGGAGCTGCAAGCCTACGGCCACTCGTGTCAAAGTTGGCAGTGCAAAAAGCTGGAACCAGCATCAACCAGTGCTGCAACGGTTATCGGTGGAAGCTACAATCAGCCATGGCGAGCCGTGACTTTGCGTGACGGCACCGGGGATGCTACAACCCGTGGGGAACCGTCGGAGCTCCTTCTGGTGACCACGACCAGGCGGGTGCTGCAACCGCTATGCCACGCGCTGGAACTGTCACTTGCCGTTGGTGCAACCGGCTACGGCAGGAGCTGCCATTAGCGAGGATGTTGCGACCGGCGGGCTGTTTTGCTGGAACCGACGACGCGTTTTGCTGCATGGGGGCGGGTACACGCGGGGCAGGAGCGATGCAAACCGTCAAGCCAACGAGGAGTCCGGCGAGCTGCGCGGGCGAGCGACACAGTGAGCTGACGAGGGGCGCCATGGAGCTAGAGGCGGGAGGCCACGAGGGGGCGAACAAGCAGTCAGGGGATGTGCGTGAACTGGTGTGGTCAGCAACAAAGAAGAAGGGGATGTGCGCGAGGCTTTTTCTAATGGAAATGTTAACGCCCACACGTGTGGGCATTGACCATCTCGACCACACGCATCCATCACCATCCAGTACTATATGCACGAATCTTGACACAATCTGGCTGATTTTCTGTGCCATGTAGGACAAGGCGTGTGTGTGGTGTGTGACATAGTTCGCCCACACATCCGTTTTACCACACGGAGGGGCCGGTGTGTGGGCGTTTAGCAGTTCACCCACACACTAATTTTCAGTCATGCACAAGGGCTGGTGTGTGGGCATTTGCCATCTCGCCCACACGCCCGTCTCCTCTCCCACACGTAAGCTGCTAGTTGCCATGTGTTTTTGCAGCGCACATGGCAATTGCCTCTAGTGTGCTTTATAAGCAGGTGGCAACTCTCTTTTTTTACCCGAGTTGCCATGTGTTTTTGCAGGGTACACGGCAACTGCCTAGTGTGCACGTAAGCAGATGGCAACTGTCTTTTACCGAGTTGCCATGTGTTTTTGCATGGTACATGGCAACTGCCCCAACGTGCACGTACATGGCAACTGCCCTAACGTGCACGTAAGCAGATGGCAACTCTTCCTTTTTACATGGCAACTGCCCTAGCATGCTTGTGAGCACATGGCAACTCTCTCAACTGACTAGTGTTAGTATGTGGCAACTTCTAAAGTTATGAAATCATGGAAACTACATTAGG
The DNA here is from genome assembly GCA_032464435.1 of Aegilops umbellulata. Taxonomy (NCBI): domain Eukaryota; kingdom Viridiplantae; phylum Streptophyta; class Magnoliopsida; order Poales; family Poaceae; genus Aegilops; species Aegilops umbellulata. The sequence continues at coordinate 424,763,692 of CP136059.1, forward strand.
TCAGACCATACATGGCAACTGCAGTTGAGCAACCATGGCAACTGCAGTTGTCCGACATGGCAACCGTAGTTCAGCGACATGGCAACTGCAGATAAACGAACATGGACGAGGGTCTGGACCATGGCAACTGCGGGCGCGCGGTGGGTGTCACGCGTCGCGTGCGGGACCAGAAGGGTACGAGGCCTGACATACGGGCGTGTGGGCGTTATCAACTTCGCCCACACGCACGCGTGTGAGAGGGTTCAGGAGGAAAAAAAGATGTGTGTGGACATTAGTTATTTTGCCCACATGCAGGTGTGTAGGCTGGTTGCTGTCCATGCCATATGAGGCGTGTGGCACAATTACCCGATACACCACACGTGTGGCAGTTATCGGGACCTTCTCTAGAGGCCGAATCCCGCTGAATCCCGTGGTCCTGGGTGTGCGTATCATGCGGCTGGGCTGCGACCGGCCCAAATTTGGGCCGGTGCGCCGGCGCCTAGCACCCGCCTTTCCACAAGCTCTAGAGTCCAGAAGGGTGGAGTCTTTTATTGCCACGTGTAGGCAATTAGCCATGGAGTCCACATATATCATACGTGGAAACGTGTAGAAAAAAATCACCCAAAGACTAATGTCTTAGCGCATGTGTAACGCAGCTAGCAACCATGAATCTTTAAAGTAACATGCTTTGCCACGAAACAAACGATCGTTTTACAAAAAAACAAGAAGAATAGATCACGATCTGGCGACGAAACAAACGACTGTTTTCCAAAACACTAGGAAAAATAGATCAGAGTCTAATAAAAAAATCATGGTCCCAAACTCCTAACTTTCTTGTGTCCTAAAAATAACTCTCTCACAAATAGTCCAATTCCCATCTTTGTTCTATCTATCTCAACAGCTCTACTTGACGCGGCTGCAACAGAGTGGATATTTTTTTGTTGGGTTCGAAACAAACGACTGTTTTCCAAAACACTAGGAAAAATAGACCACAGTCTAATAAAAAAATCATGGTCTCAAACTCCTAACTTTCTCGGTTGTGTCCTAAAAATAACTCTCTCACAAATAGTCCAATTCCCATCTTTGTTCTATCTAGCTCAACAGCTCTACTTGACGTGGCTGCAACAGAGTGGATGTTTTTTTGTTGGGTTAGCCTAAGGTCTATATGGAACTGCTGTTTGAAGTAGCATAACGTAACTGCATAGCCGTTATTTTGCCCATTGATATAATAACTAGCGGGGTGACCCACACATTTGTGCGGCTAGATAGGTTATAGTTTTATTACTAATACGACATTACGTATTTTACATAAGATCTGAGTTACTCATTTGCTTTCATTTAATATCATGTTCAAATTATTGTTTTATTATGGACTTCTAGATATCATATTTCTAGCGGTCTTGCATGTTTCGATGGCCAAATTATTTTTTAAATGTTGTCTATACTATTTATATTCAATCAGTATTTGCATTGCTTTTATTTACAACATCCCTTTTATTTGTTCTTCTCTCAGCTATTTTGCTACCAGTCTTTGTTTATCCTCCTTAAACCATATATCTTTTTTCTTGTGAAAACCTTATACCATCTTGTGCATATCTATCTATAAACTTCAAAGTACATATAAAAATCAAGCTTCATTTTATTTTTCTGCAATTACATATTTAAAACACACTTCTACCTTCATCTACAAATAAAGGTGGTTTCTAAGTAGTAGCCCGCCAAAAAATATTGTATGAAATTATAGTGAAAAATTAACTGATCCGTCAAGCGAAGCAAATGGAACATAGTTATTAGGAATTTGGTTGTTTGTGAAATCAGCAATGACATCGTCACATGTAATTCACATAGTTATTAAGAATTTGTCATTGATCTAACAGTTATCTTAATTAATTTTTTCCTGTGATACCAGCTTATACTATGATCCTTATGCTATAGTAAATGAGACACGTACTATCATTAAAAAAATTAAGCCATTATCGAACCTTTGTCTGGCCGTCAATTCGCTTCTTCGTAGAGGTTAACTGCTGGGAAGACTGGGTCCATCTCCATTCAAATTCACTTTTGTTTTCACCTAGATTTTTTAGGGAAGCAGACTGATCCGAGCTAGCTTCTTTTTACGACTTATTACCCTGTGTGACGAATGTCTGTACACGGCCGTCAGACGTATATATATTCTTCTTTTAGTGAACTATTTATCTGTTACTATATGTGAGTCATGTCTATGACACCAATTGTTTTAGAGGGATGTCATCCCAATTTATGCATGACTCGACTCATCCTTCTCCAGCTCCAAACTTTCATTGTTTTTTTCTCTCTTTAAAATTTATAAGACGATGATAGGTAGAATAAAAAAATTGTTAAATATATATTTATGCTGGTGTACATTTACTTTCTAGGTATATTTATTAATTATTTTTAGGGTAAAAAAGTTCTTAAATATATATTTACGCTGGTGTACATTTACTTTCTATGTATATTTATTAATTCTTTTTAGGGGCCAATCGGTCTAGAGATCATGATGAACTGGATACGGAATTGCAGGAGTTGTTCACACGTATTTTTGGACGTTCCCTACTTTTTCCTGGGAGTCCTTCTTGTACACATGTCCATGCTTTGTCTAGAGCCCAATTACTATGGGTACATGTCCTAATGAAATCAGATTTCTAATTAAACACGTACTACTGTAATGCAGGTAGAGTCCGATTGCTTTGCGTCTCCGCCTGGTGGCTGTGTACGTGAGTTTTTTTTCTTTGAAAGGCTCTATACGTGACACCTTGTAGTAATCGTTGCACATAAAAAAATATTGTGCGTAACCTTTAGATCTTAAAAATCCAAGCCGTTAGAATTGTGATCAATGGATAAAATAATCTTAGCATATGTGGACAAACGTGATGGCTTGTTTGACTTCTGTTATAAGTATATAATAGATAGATTGCTCAATGGGTTTTAGAAAGTGAATTCACAAGGATACAAGATTTTGAATCAAAGTATTAATTAACAAAAACTATAGTAATATTTTCTAGTCAAATAAATATAATCTTTTTAGGTTAAGGTATGTTATCTAATGAATATCAATCCTTTTAAGAACGGAAACTATAGTAATATTTCTCATGGAGACTCGGTTACTAGATATACAGAGGAGTATATTGGTGAAATCATCATCCCGTCGTGCACCACATTCTTCATAATATGCTTTAATAGCATATTAGTAGATCTATATTCTTTCTACCACGTTAAAATAGGCTAGCCTGTGCAGACGCACGGGTTGACAACTAGTTAATAGAACCAGCCCCCATACAAGCATATATAATTGCAGGTGAGTTGTTTGGGAAATCCGCACCAACTTCATTCTGCCTCCACAAGCGGCATGTCGTGAGCAAAGTCGTTGCCGCTACGGCCTTCGTTTTTATCAGAGTGACTTTGTTGAAACTCAAGAGATTGTAGAAGTAGCGATTGAGAAGTTATCGATGTAGGCCGGAAGATGTCGCCGACCACCGATAGTTGAGGTCCACCCTAGGACAGAGCTGCCACGTAGGCATTGGGCGAGTTGACCCCAATGAAATTAAGAAATCCTTCAGTAACTTACTGTTGATCTATAGAAGATGGCCCCACCGCCATGGATATGACCCCATCAATCTTTTTTTCGTGCTTCGTCCATGGGTCCGCCTACCCTGGTAGCTGATAGCCTCGCGGAATGCCAAGGCTTGATGACCCAACTATTATCTCAGAGTTGGAGGGCAGGGGAACCGGCGTGGATGTGCAGGACCAACAGATGGACTAACTAGATCCGGTGTTGTCTACCCCGCACACCGAGTTGCTCGTGCCTTCGACTCGGGGAGCCGCGACCACGGGCTCGGAGGCACCGAGACTAGCACCAACGTCGGTTGGGTGGAGCAGGGGCCGGAGGTGACGGACACCACTGGTCGCCCTGCCGCCTTACTAGGGAGGGCGCAGACAGCGACGGGACTACCACCTCTTTTGTGACGCCCCGTTACATTCGACAGTCAGGCGTAATGGAAATCATCACTTCAGAGTCACGCCATGATCCGTCAAGGAGAACAATATCATGTACAAGACGAAACTGCCGCCATGAGTAGGCAGACTTTTATTACAATGAACCCTGAAGTGTCAACTAACTCTAACTAGCCACGATGATATAAGGCCAGTTGCTCCTAGTATGAGCCTTCCAGATCAATCATGGAGGGCATCTACTCCTCATAGCCTTGATCGTCGACTTCCTCATACTCCACTTTAGCAAAATCAAAGTCATTAATACGACCAAACTTATCATAAGTACCATTGTCTATCTCCTCTGAGTTCTCATAACTCATTGGTTCTGAAAAAAACAACATAAGAGCAACAAAGCACGTGTAAAATACGTACTTGCAAGTCGCCGGGCAAAAGTGGATGCATGAGTTTTTAAAGAGGAAAATCTTTATCGGCCATGAGTTTTTAGCGGAGTAAGATGTTTGTAACCACTAGAGGATCAATATTGTATTGGACTGAAAAATTGTTTTGTAGATGTCTAGGAGAAGGTCCAATCGAGTACCCGGTGCTCGAGTTCGTCCACCACAGAACCACAATAAGTTTTCACTCAAGGGATCGTCTTCACAGGCCGTGAAGCAAGAAAGAAATTTTAAAAGCTTAGTATAAGAAAGATCAAAGCATCCAAGTGGGCTTGCAAGTCAACACTCGCTAAGCAAGGTATTACTAATGATTTCAATTTCCTTTATCATAATATCAGGTTGCATCAATTTTTTTATCAGGGACGTGAGACATATGAACACATGACGCTTGAGTTTCTTAGTAATCTCTCGCATAATGTTGATTTGATGACAAATACGTATGAGGAGGAGCGGATCACTTTCCGTCTCTTGGAACAAGATTTCGACATCACTCTTGATGAGTGGTGTCACTTTGGCTTTCCCAGCAATGTTGATGATCTTTGATATGTTTATGATTTTATTGACCCGCACCCGAGTCAATCCTTCAACTAGATGAGCATCATTGGCTCAAGAGCCAGTAGCTTTGAAAGTCCTGCTATACGTTATTTGTATTATGTTAACACTGGGTCGTTGTGGGCATGAGGAGAAGTTTCTAAGGTGAATTATGAGAACATGCTACTTCTCGGGAAAGCAGCAAACCTTGATGTCCGTTATTCGCCCAACCTAGGAGCAATACTTTTTCTATAACCCGCGCATCAAGCAAATCATGCATAAGAAGATATTATGCATGGAGGAGTGATCACCATGTTGGACAACTCCTTTGGTCTCAACTACAATCACCTTTGCCTCATTGTCGGTAACAACCTTGTTAATATTCATATTTTTACAAGCGCTAGAATTGTACTCCCTACGTCGCAAAATAAGTATCTCAGGCTTAGTATAACTTTGTACTAAAGTTAGTGCAAAGTTGAGACACTTATTTTGGAACGAAGGGAGTAGTTAGTAGTGGCTGTCATTACATCAGAATTTCTCCATGGTATTTTGGAGGGCATTGTCTCTGGCCCTTCACTCCAATGTCCCATTCTAGTAATCTCCCTGTTCTCGTGCAGCCAGACTCGGTGGGAGCATTATCCTCTCTAACTGGTGATCTCCTCTCTAAATCGTTGTATGATTACCCCATCAATGAAATCAAGCTGCTCATGGTGAAGCGGGAGTTTGTTCTGGTTAAGCTAGCTAGATCCCGAAATAGGGTTTCACACTATCTCGCTGATTATGCTCGTACGTCTCGTAGCACCGCTTGTTGGTTTCAGTGCAATCCTCCTTTTATTCATGTAATAATCTTAGCCGACAGTAACCTGTTGCTATGTACTTCCTCCGTTCCTAAATATAAGTCTTTTTAGAGATTTTAATAAAATTTAACACGGATGTATATAGATATATTTTAGAGTGTAGATTCAATCATTTTGTTCCGTATGTTGTCCGTATTGAAATCTCTAGAAAGATTTATATTTATACGGCTTTCGCTTTGCTTTATATATAAATCAACGACCATCAATAATCTGATACAAACACACGTCACTACAACACATGCACACACTGAAGGCTGAATAGATAGGAGCTGAGCGTATCAACATCACCCCTACCACTACAACGGCTACTGGAGTCCTACCGTGAACACGTCACCCTGAGGAGACAAAGCCGCATACAACGAACCATGAGCTCCAAGACTGCACCTTCAAGAAGGTCACGACACCGAAGCGCCGCCACCGCCTGATCTCAGGATCAAGGTTTTCCCTGGAGCGACGCGTAGGGCGATGAGAGCCATGACGGTCCTTTCAAGAAGGGGACGAAAATCATCGTCGCGGGTCTTCCCAAAGACAAAACAGATTTTCACCCCAGCCACCGCTCACCGCCACCGGCATATGGTAGGAACGTCACACCCCGGCCACCATGCCGCCCACACGGACATGGCCACTGGGCATCAACTAAACCACGGGCTCCGCCCACGTGCATGCGCTACCACCACCGGAGTCGCCGCCCTGGCATTCAAGACCGACCCACCACCTGCACCATGATCCACCGGCACTGCTGCCGGCAAAAGCGCAACCGTTGGGCAAGTATGGGACCCAGCCAGCCGGAGGGGGGGGGGGGAGGGTAAGGCCACCGGCGGTTGTCGTCCAAACTGCAACCACCTCATCATTTCTTGAACCGGTTGCGAGCCGCCTGCTTTGGATGCCGATGCAAGAATGATCGTGCAAGCCATCCGCTACAAGATGTTGCAGCGACAAAAAGATTATTTGAAGGCGGTGGACAAGGAGGAGATGGAGACAGCTGAGAATGAGGCAGCAGCTTCCTACACGGCAGTGACGACACCTTGAGCGTGGAAGCTTAGACCGCATATCCGGCAAAGGCAGAAATCTGACTTTATTTGAATTTGAAATTGACATTTACCATTTATTAGCGGACATATACAGGACAACATTGGACGATCGGGTCACACATCAGTGTCTGCAGACTGGTCCCTCGTGTCCGCGGACGGATGCCAGAGCCAGTTTATGTGTCGAAAATGCCTGTCAGGACCCCGATTCCAAGTCACATCAATCTAGCCGGTAACACCTCATATCACTTTGCGGCCTCACGCACGGTATTCTGTCACGACCGATTTTCCAATAAAAATGTTTATTGAGAAACCGATCTGTTGAGTCCAGTATGAGGAAAAATCCACCATACTGGTAGACAAAATTCTTGATACAATGAGCCAGTAGTATAAAATATATTACATGGGTCGAGCTAGGATGCTCAACAATTATTACAAGCACGCCAATAATTATACATAATGGCGGATATGACACAATGGTGTGGTGGCATACTACTGACTCGAGGAGAAAGTGATGGTGGAATGACACAATGGGGAGTGGATAGCACAACTCGTAAACTGGCATCTCATCGAGCGTCGAGGTGAGGCTCGATGAATTTATTCGGGTAGCGGAAGCGGATATAATACAGTGACCAAATCCAGGGTCGCACGAGACTGACTGGGACTCCTCTAGGCGTCGGACTCGCTATCGAACTCTTCATCCATGAGATCGCCTTCGTCAGCATCTGGCCAGATCAACAAACCAGGTGAGTACTTGAAAGTACTCGCAAGACAGTTCGGACGTAAGATATAAAAAATGCATGCATGAATGCGACAGAGCAATTTATCAATGCACATTCAATTTAATGACAAGGTGAATAAAAAGGGGAGTCGGCGGTAGTCCGCCTGAAAACCCAACAAAAATAACTGAGGACCGATCGGGTGTCTGAAGCGACGCCTCGAAAGGTGAACAAGTAAATACATTCATGCCGCAGTCGGACGTCGGGGCGACATCACAGAAAGGGCTTATATTGAAAGAAAATAACAAAGCTGCCACAGTCGGGCGTCTGAGCGACGTCACAGAAAGGGCTTATATAGAAAGTAAATAACAGTGCTGCCACAGTCGGACGTCTGAGCGACATCACAGAAAGGGCTTATATAGAAAGTAAATAACAGTACTGCCACAGTCGGACGTCTGAGCGACATCACAGAAAGGGCTTATATAGAAAGTAAATAACACTGCTGCCACAGTCGGACGTCTGAGCGACATCACAGAAAGGGCTTATATAGAAGGTAAATAACGGCACTGCCACAGTCGGACGTCTGAGCGACATCACAGAAAGGGCTTTCATCACAAAGTAAATTACTCATATTAAATATTCAAAATATGACAATAAACGGGTTAGTCCATACACTGAAATCAACATTTAACTGGACTTAGTACTCATGTGATTCACCAGAGTTTCTGTCACAAAAACTGACACTTGTCAGGATGATATAATATAGAACTTGGACATGGATAAGATGATTTGAGGATTCATGACTCTGCAGAGTTTGTACTAAAATTACCCACAGCCAACGGATTTCCGTAGTCCCGAAGGACTAGTTCCGTTTATGGTATTTCGGAAGAAACACGACTATCTTGTACACACCCATCCCACCTCACGATGCCAGGAATCACCCTAGACAGTGTCCAAGAAAAACTTTGAGACGGGGAGATCACAATCTCGAATAGCATGGAATCAAATTTATATACGCGCGCTCTAAGGGGTGCCCCCCTCTCGGTCCTTACCGGAAACACCCATGCCCCCTGACCGGATGACTGGCTTTAATCCAGGGCCATGGAACCATCATCACGGCCTCTCCATTTGGTGTGTACTAGGAAAGCGGTTTGCAACTTACTAAGCCATATTCCTCGCGGAAAACATGCGGTAGTACGGGAAAGGGAATGGATGGGAACCGAACCGATACGGGTTGACACTGAAGTCAAATAGTATGGCATAAGACTAGCATGCTACAACACTGCTATCTTACCCATCCTCATGCCAACACATGGCCATGCACCTTCACGTTCAACAACGTATAGGTTATCGAACTCACTTGCCTCAACTTTGCATGAAAAATAACATTCATCGGTATGCTCACAAACATGCCATGACACTACTTAATGCACATGCCAAAACACTCATCATATGAAAAGTTCAGACATGCTTGCCTGGTTCAGAGTAGTCGGAGCCTAGCTCGGTGAAGTTCGCGGTTCCGTCACCTCCGTCGGTATCTACGATACACAAAACACACACGCTAACGTAAATACCGTGGAGTACAGAAAAGTACACCAAATATTTCTCAAATAAATATGATAAAATAACTAGACAAAATTTTGAAGAGGGCAGAAAAAGAATCATTCAAAAATCTCTTTCTGTTAAAAAGTTATAAGGGTTTTGGTCCAAGGACCCATCTGTAATGAAACAGAAAGTTTCCAGGGGCTAACTTATAAAAACAGAAAACGATTCGATTGAGAATACGCCGGCCCAGAGGGGAGACGTATTTTGGGAGAAGGCGCCTTCAGAAAACGTTTCGTTTAAAAAGAACTGAGAGGCTGACGGGCGGGTCCCACCCGTCAGGTTTGAATTTTCAAATGAGGGGGTCGGGGCTCGTCGGCGCCCGAGAGCCGCCGTGGTCGCCGGCGACGATCCACGGCGAGGTAGGGAGATCGGAGGGTACCTCCGTGTTCAGGGCATCATTCCGCGTGGGTTGGTGGTGGTGGTGGTCGCCGGCGAGTACAACGTCGACGACGGCTCCTGCTCCGGCGGACGGCGGTTCGGGTGGTCGTGGGCCTCGTCGGAGAGTGCTGTGGAGGGGAAATTGAGGAGGGCTCAGGTCCTCGCTGGCCGCCACGGGTGGCGCAGCCACCGCAGAAAACTCCAATGCCGGCGAGGCTCGTCGCCACCGATGCCAAGAATCGGCCAAGCGAGCGTGCGGGGTGCTGGCTAGGGAGAAGGGGCTGCGTGCAACGCGCCAGGGTGCACTGTGGCCGCGTGAACGAGCTCTGACGAAGAGAAACGACACTGAACACTGAAGTTTTCTCTGAATTTTCTGAATGTGGAAAGGAACAGTGCAACTCAGGTGTTCGACAAAATGTTTTTGATATGAGGGGGGCTCTGCTTGAGCTGATTTTTGGTGGAGTGGCTTCTCAATGCAACAGGGGGTTGCCTGAATTTTGTGGAATTTTTGGAGCAGAGAAGATATGAATTTCACCAAATTTGGCAAATCTGGTCCAAACTAGCAGAGGCTGAAATTTGAAAAATTTGAAAAGGGGAAGAGTGGATCTTGATGGTTCTAAGTTGTGGATGCTAAGGACCATCCAGAGATGTTGGGTTGAGATCAAGATTCAAAAGCAATAAGGTACTTGCTTTGAAAATCACTTAGGCTCAAAATAATTGACAGAATTGTTTTGGGAGATAAAACAAATGAAATAAAATTAAAAAATGGTTTGGACTTGTTGGAACTGAAAGTTTTGATTGCCCAAAAATGTAGGGAGGGGTTTTGGGAAGTTTTTCCACATGAGGCAGAATAAAAACCATGAGTGATTTTCAAAATGAGAGAAGCCCCAAAACTCCTAGGGTTTCCCTTTAAAGAAATAAATAAATAAATCCAAAAATATACATTTGAGAAGATAATAATCAGAAGGAAGTGTCTCATGCTTCAAACACCAAAGTTGAGGAAGATACAAAATAAAAACAAAAATCCTTGCCAAGGATGAAAGTTTTTGAGAGAGAGGTTTTCTGGAAAAGTTTTTTTTTAAATGGCCCTTTTCAAAACCAATAAAGTTTTTTTTGGCTGAAAACCACAAGGAAATTTTTGGAGTGTCACAACACCTACCCCCTTAGGAAAAATCTCGTCCCCGAGATTTCAGCTGATCCTTAAATAAGTGTGGATGTTCTTCTCGAAGAAAATCCTCTCTTTCCCAAGTCGCTTCACTCTCGGTGTGATTGCTCCACTGAACTCTGAAAAACTTGATGGCTTTCTGTAGGGTCCTCCTTTCAGACTCCTCTAATATTTTTACTGGATGTTCCCGATAGGTGAGGTCTGGTTGAACATCGATGTTCTCTTGGGATACTTGCTTCTCTGGGTTGCTTACACACTTTCTCAATTGTGAGACGTGGAACACGTCGTGGACATCAGATAATTCTTCGGGTAATTCTAGCTGGTAGGCTACCGTGCCTCTTTGTGTCAATATACAGAATGGTCCGATGAATCTTGGTGCTAGCTTTCCTTTATCCTTGAATCGTTGCAGGCCTCTCATAGGAGACACTCGTAGGTATACATACTCACCGGGTTCAAATTTGACTTCACGGTGCTTCTGATCGTAATAGCTCTTCTGTCGACTTTGAGCTGCATTGAGTCGGTCCCTGATTAGCTTGACTTTTTCCTTGGCTTCTTTGAGCATGTCTGGGCCGAAGATACGGCTGTCTCTGGTCTCTGACCAATTTAACGGGGTACGACATCTCCGTCCGTACAGAGCTTCAAAGGGTGCCATTTGTAGGCTGGCCTGGTAGCTGTTGTTGTATGCGAACTCGGCATATGGCAGGCTCTCTTCCCAACTGGTTCCATAGGTGAGGACGCAGGCGCTCAGCATGTCTTCTAGAATCTGGTTTACACGTTCGGTCTGTCCATCAGTCTGGGGATGGTATGCTGTACTGAAGGCTAGTTGAGTTCCCAGAGCCTGTTGTAAATGATCCCAGAATCTTGAGACGAATTGGGTGCCTCTGTCGGATATTATAGTCTTCGGGACTCCATGCAGACAAACTATACGGGAGAGGTAAATCCTGGCAAGTTTCTGAGTGGTGTGGGTTGTCTTCACTGGAATGAAATGTGCCACCTTGGTTAATCTGTCGGTGATGACCCATATGGCATCATTCCCGTGTCGTGATCGAGGTAGTCCGACAATGAAATCCATGCCTATTTCATCCCATTTCCACTCAGGTATTTTGTTTGGTTGAAGTAGTCCGGCTGGTCTTTGATGTTCAGCTTTTATGCGTTGGCAAGAATCGCAACATGCAATGAAAGTGGCTATATCCCTTTCATACCGTGCCACAAAAATCTTTCCTGAATGTCCTTATACATTTTGGTTCCTCCGGGGTGGATCGAATATGAGGCGGTGTGGGCTTCGGCCAGAATCTGCTGTTTGAGATTTTCCATGTTTGGCACGCAGAGTCTGTCTCCGTACCATAATATTCCTCCATCGTCTATGACGAATTCCGAGGCCTTGCCCATACTCACCTTTCTTTTAATGCCTTCGATGCTGGGGTGACCAGGATGAGCTTCTTTAATTCTCTCCACAAGGTTGGGTTGTATTTCTAGGTTCGTTATGGTGCCTTTTGCGACCACTAATAAGTTGAGTTTGGCAAATTCTTGTTGGAATTCAGGTCTCAAACTTTGCAGACCTTTGTTGCCCGTGCTGGGGTTCCGACTAAGAGCATCTTCCACTACATTTGCTTTTCCTGGATGATAGTGGATACCAACATCATAGTCTTTTACCGGTTCCAACCAGCGTCGTTGCCGTAAATTTAGTTCTGGCTGTGTGAAAATATACTTGAGACTTTTATGGTCCGCATATATTTCACAACGATTTCCAAGTAAGAAATGCCTCCATTCCTTGAGTGCATGAATGACTTCAGCCATTTCTAAGTCATGAGTGGGATAATTTTCCTCATGCTTGCGAAGTGGCCTTGAAACATATGCGACAACCTTGCCTTCTTGCATCAACACGCATCCGAGACCCTTTCTAGACGCGTCACAATACACCTCAAAATTCTTGTGTATGTCTGGCACAACTAATACCGGTGCTGTCGTTAATTTCCTTTTTAGCTCTTGGAAACTTTTCTCGTAGGCTTCCGTCAATTCAAACTTCTTGTCCTTCTGGAGTAACTGCGTCATTGGTTTGGGTATGGTGGAGAATCCTTCAATAAATCTGCGGTAATATCCTGCCATTCCCAAGATTCTTCGTATGTCCGTTACGCTGGCTGGTGACTTCCAGCCAAGTACGGCCTTGACCTTTTCCGGGTCCACTGCGATACCTTCTTGGGTCAGTACGTGGCCCAAAAAGCCTACTTGTCTTAGCCAAAATTCGCACTTGCTGAACTTGGCATATAATTGATGTTTCCTGAGTTCTCCTAGCACGATCTAAGATGTTCCGCGTGCTCATCTGGTGTCTTGGAGTATACCAGAATATCGTCGATGAATACCACAACGAACTTGTCCATAAACTTCATAAATACTTTATTCATGAGATGAACAAAATATGCGGGGGCGTTCGTTAGTTCAAACGGCATTACTGTGAACTCGTACAGTCCGTATCTGGAGGTGAAGGCTGTTTTGGGGATATCCTCTGTTCGCACTTTTAATTGATGGTACCCTGACCTTAAGTCAATCTTTGAGAATACCTTGGCCTGAGCGAGCTGATCAAACAAATCATTTATCCGTGGCATCGGGTATTTGTTCTTGACTGTGACCATGTTAAGTGCTCGGTAGTCTATGCACAATCTCAGTTTTCCATCCTTCTTTTTGGCAAATAAAATTGGTGATCCCGAAGGTGAGGAGCTGGCTCGAATGTATCCTTTGTCCAGCAATTCCTTTATTTGTTTCTTCCACTCAACCAACTCGGATGGTGCCATTCTGTAGGGTTTCTTGTATATGGGGGTGGTTCCTTGGCTTGGGGCACTGCTTGGCATAGTGCCCTTCTTCTCCACATGCGTAGCAAGTAACGCCTGGGCGATATGTGAACTCCTTGTCCCTTGCATGGAAATTCTTGATTGGGCGTGAGACGTTCGTCGTGGGTTTGTGTGTCCCACCTTTCTGAAAATCTGTCTTGTTTCGGTGGTTGCGAGCATGCGTAGTCTGGTCCCTTTTTCGCTTGCGGAAATCCTCCAAGCTACGTCTCTCATTTTCCAAGGTAATGGCCTTATCCACTAGTGTTTTGAAATCTGGAAAAGTGTGCACAACCAGTTGGCATTTAAGTGCGGGCGCCAGACCGTCTAGGAATTTCTCCATCTTTTTGCTTTCAGTCATGCGCTCTTCATTGGCGTAGCGAGACAATAGAGCAAACTGACCGTTGTAATCTGACACCGTCATGGTCCTTTGCTTGAGGTCATCAAACTCTCTTTTCTTGATTTTCATAATACTCTTAGGAATGTGCGCCCCGCAAAAACCTTCCTTGAAATCTTCCCAGGTTATATCATTCTCGTTGGGGTGCATGTGCAGGAATTCTCCCACCATGATGCAGCTGCTCCTGTGAGATAGTGTGGAGCATATAGTACTTTCTCAGGGTCTGAACATCTTGCAATAATTAATTTTCTCTCCATGTCTCGAAGCCAATCCTCGGCTTCAAGAGGTTTGTCAATATGATAAAATGTTTGGGGGCGTGTCTTCTGTAGCTCAGATAACTTGGATTGTTGCTGATGCTGTCCATGGTGATTTCCCATATTGATGACTTGGTTCATCATTTCCCAATGTTGTTGCTGACTCTGCTCATAAAGGCGGCACATTTGGGAGAGTGCTGTTTCACTGTCCTGTTGACTCGACTGACCTTGTGTGAAATTGTTGCCTGGTTGAGTGTCAAAATTTTCCTCTGTTGGGGTTGGCATGGAGCGAGTCCAAGGACGAGACATTTTTCACTCTGGGGATAAATTTTGTAAAATCCATAAGAAAATGAAGAGAGTAGCAGAGATAAACCCATAAATGCATAAGGATGGCAAATAAATTAAAAGACCAAGATCACTTAAGAAAAACAAATCGATTGCGCATGGAGAAGGACTGCTCATTACATATCTTACACGCGGGCGGTAATTATACAATACATCACTCAGGATATGCGTACATAATCCTGACATGTTATTTAGGCTAGCACACTTCTCCCAGTTCCTCCATGATGCGCAAACAAGCTACTTCTCACAACCTATGTACATATAAACATATCACACAAAGCGGTTCATCGCATGACGGCTAAGCGTACTCAGTCAGAGATGTTGATGATCTCCCTTGCCCTGCCGAGGGTGAGGTGCAGAGAGGCTGGGGACTCAACCTCCTCCTCGCTAATAGGCTCCAGACGTGTAGTGCCGCGCCGAGTAGATGGAGCGGGCGCCAGAGGCGGAGGAACACGGACGGGAGTGGGCGAAAAGGGTGGTGCAGTGCGAGCTGGAGTAGGCGCGATGACTTGGTTGAACGCTTCGGTGGTAGGCAGGCGACGAGTAGGTGCATAAGATGCTGAGGACGAGATGAACGTTAGTGGCGGTGCAGCGTGCAGGAGCTCCCTCCTGTTGGCGGCACAACCATGGACTGAGTCCATGCGGGCAGCCACGAAGTCGTCCACCAGGTTGTCGAAGGCTGCCTCCAGAGCTCGGAGGTACTCGATAAGCATCTCAAATGCCTCGTCTCGTTCTCCTCTTGGGCAAGAGAACGCATAGTGACAGGTGTATGGCACATGGCATGGAAGATAGCGGTAACGACGTGCCTTCATCGAGGGATGGACATCCCTGAGACGAGCTATCGCCTCGCGGGCTGCCATCTGCATAGCATGCCTCTCCGTAGGCATGGCTCTTCCTACGAACCGGAAGCGGCGTAACTCACCACGCCCTCCCCTGAATTGCACCGCGGCCTGGTGCATGGTCAGACTGTCGTTGACCTTGTGCTGGTGGAGTGTGAAGACTGGGCGCACAGATGGCCCCATCGCGACCTGAACGATGAAGAAGAGAATCTTGACGAACCCATCGGGCACGTTGGCGAAGGTCTGAGACTCACAGCTGTTGTCGGCCATCTACAAAAGTAGGCAAAATTCTGAATGGTCAGATCATAAATATATGCTGACTGTCAGAAAATGACTATATTTGCAAAAATAAGAAACAACTCTATGATGCTAATAAACGATTAGCGATCGCACCTAGTGGCTTCCTACAGTCAGCCTGGCTCTGATACCAAGCTTGTCACGAGCGGTTTTCCAATAAAAATGTTTATTGAGAAACCGATCTGTTGAGTCCAGTATGAGGAAAAATCCACCATACTGGTAGACAAAATTCTTGATACAATGAGACAGTAGCATAAAATATATTACATGAGTCGAGCTAGGATGCTCAACAATTATTACAAGCACGCCAATAATTATACATAATGGCGGATATGACACAGTGGTGTGGTGGAATACTACTGACTCGAGGAGAAAGTGATGGTGGAATGACACAATGGGGAGTGGATAGCACAACTCGTAAACTGACATATCATCGAGCGTCGAGGTGAGGCTCGATGAATTTATTCGGGTAGCGGAAGCGGATATAATACAGTGACCAAATCCAGGGTCGCACGAAACTGACTGGGACTCCTCTAGGCGACGGACTCGCTATCGAACTCTTCATCCATGAGATCGCCTTCGTCAGCATCTGGCCAAATCAACAAGCCAGGTGAGTACTTGAAAGTACTCGCAAGACAGTTCGGACGTAAGATATAACAAATGCATGCATGAATGCGACAGAGCAATTTATCAATTCTCATATAATTGAATGACAAGGTGAATAAAAAGGGGAGTCGGCGGTAGTCCGCCTAAAAACCCAACAAAAATAACTGAGGACCGATCGGGCGTCTAAAGCGACGCCTCGAAAGGTGAACAAGTAAATAAATTCATGCCGCAGTCGGACGTCGGGGCGACATCACAGAAAGGGCTTATATTGAAAGAAAATAACAATGCTGCCACACTCGGGCGTCTGAGCGACGTCACAGAAAGGGCTTATATAGAAAGTAAATAACAGTGCTGCCACAGTCGGACGTCTGAGCGACATCACAGAAAGGGCTTATATAGAAAGTAAATAACAGTACTGCCACAGTCGGACGTCTGAGCGACATCATAGAAAGGGCTTATATAGAAAGTAAATAACAGTGCTGCCACAGTCGGACGTCTGAGCGACATCACAGAAAGGGCTTATATAGAAGGTAAATAACGGTACTGCCACAGTCGGACGTCTGAGCGACATCACAGAAAGGGCTTTCATCACAAAGTAAATTACTCATATTAAATATTCAACATATGACAATAAACGGGTTAGTCCATACACTGAAATCAACATTTAACTGGACTTAGTACTCATGTGATTCACCAGAGTTTCTGTCACAAAAACTGACACTTGTCAGGATGATATAATATAGAACTTGGACATGGATAAGATGATTTGAGGATTCATGACTCTCCAGAGTTTGTACTAAAATTACCCACAGCCAACAGATTTCCGTAGTCCCGAAGGACTAGTTCCGTTTATGGTATTTCGGAAGAAACACGACTATCTTGTACACACCCATCCCACCTCACAATGCCAGGAATCACCCTAGACAGTGTCCAAGAAAAACTTTGAGACGGGGAGATCACAATCTCGAATAGCATGGGATCAAATTTATATACGCGCGCTCTAAGGGGTGCCCCCCTCTCGGTCCTTACCGGAAACACCCATGCCCCCTGACTGGATGACTGGCTTTAATCCAGGGCCATGGAACCATCATCACGGCCTCTCCATTTGGTGTGTACTAGGAAAGCGGTTTGCAACTTACTAAGCCATATTCCTCGCGGAAAACATGCGGTAGTACGGGAAAGGGAATGGATGGGAACCGAACCGATACGGGTTGACACTGAAGTCAAATAGTATGGCATAAGACTAGCATGCTACAACACTGCTATCTTACCCATCCTCATGCCAACACATGGCCATGCACCTTCACGTTCAACACCGTATAGGTTATCGAACTCACTTGCCTCAACTTTGCATGAAAAATAACATTCATCGGTATGCTCACAAACATGCCATGACACTACTAAATGCACATGCCAAAACACTCATCATATGAAAAGTTCAGACATGCTTGCCTGGTTCAGAGTAGTCGGAGCCTAGCTCGGTGAAGTTCGCGGTTCCGTCACCTCCGTCGGTATCTATGGTACACAGAACACACACGCTAACGTAAATACCGTGGAGTACAGAAAAGTACACCAAATATTTCTCAAATAAATATGATAAAATAACTAGACAAAATTTTGAAGAGGGCAGAAAAAGAATCATTCAAAAATCTCTTTCTGTTAAAAATTTATAAGGGTTTTGGTCCAAGGACCCATCTGTAATGAAACAGAAAGTTTCCAGGGGCTAACTTATAAAAACAGAAAACGATTCGATTGAGAATACGCCGGCCCAGAGGGGAGACGTATTTTGGCAGAAGGCGCCTTCAGAAAACGTTTCGTTTAAAAAGAACTGAGAGGCTGACGGGCGGGTCCCACCCGTCAGGTTTGAATTTTCAAATGAGGGGGTCGGGGCTCGTCGGCGCCCGAGAGCCGCGGTGGTCGCCGGCGGCGATCCACGGCGAGGTAGGGAGATCGGAGGGTACCTCCTTGTTCAGGGCATCATTCCGCGTGGGTTGGTGGTGGTGGTCGCCGGCGAGTACAACACCGACGACGGCTCCTGCTCCGGCGGACGGCGGTTCGGGTGGTCGTGGGCCTCGTCGGAGAGTGCTGCGGAGGGCAAATTGAGGAGGGGGTTAGACCTCTGGTAGCTAGAGGGGGTAGCTGACGGGATTTGGGCGCCGGGCACGGCCTCACCGGAGTGAATCGATTTGGAGGCCGAGGCGGAACGGGGCGGCCGGAGTTGGGGGAGGAGACCTCCTCGAGGTCCCCCTGTTGGCCTGGCGGGGTGCTGGTGAGGTGCAGAGAGGGTGTGTGCTCAGGGGCGAGCTCGGGAGCCCTTTTTATAGGCGGTCCGAGGCGGTGGCTGAGAACGGGGTTCTCCGGCGAAGTTTACGGCGGTGCAGGGCATTGGTCGGGGAGTTTTAGGAGCTGAGCACCGTCATGGGGGTTCAGGGTTCCGTTTAAGCGTTAAACGAGCCGGAACTCGAAGCTTAGGCTGGGCTCGACGGAACGGGGCGGCGCGGGCCCGTCGGCGGCAGGGAGCACGTCCCGTGCTTGCTGGGCCACGGCGACGGTGCCACGGGCGTGCGCTGGCACGACAGGGACACGCGGAGAGCCAGGGGGCGTTGGGCGGCGCCGGGTGGCGTGGCGAGCGGGCTCAGGTCCTCGCTGGCCACCACGGGTGGCGCAGCCACCTCAGAAAACTCCAACGCCGGCGAGGCTCGTCGCCACCGACGCCAAGAATCGGCCAAGCGAGCGTGCGGGGTGCTGGCTAGGGAGAAGGGGCTGCGTGCAACGCGCCAGGGTGCACTGTGGCCGCGTGACCGAGCTCTGACGAAGAGAAACGACACTGAACACTGAAGTTTTCTCTGAATTTTCTGAATGTGCAAAGGAACAGTGCAGCTCAGGTGTTCGACAGAATGTTTTTGATATGAGGGGGGCTCTGCTTGAGCTGATTTTTGGTGGAGTGGCTTCTCAATGCAACAGGGGGTTTCCTGAATTTTTGTGGAATTTTTGGAGCAGAGAAGATATGAATTTCACCAAATTTGGCAAATCTGGTCCAAACTAGCAGAGGCTGAAATTTGAAAAATTTGAAAAGGGGAAGAGTGGATCTTGATGGTTCTAAGTTGTGGATGCTAAGGACCATCCAGAGAAGAAGGGTTGAGATCAAGATTCAAAAGCAATAAGGTACTTGCTTTGAAAATCACTTAGGCTCAAAATAATTGACAGAATTGTTTTGGGAGATAAAACAAATGAAATAAAATTAAAAAATGGTTTGGACTTGTTGGAACTGAAAGCTTTGATTGCCCAAAAATGTAGGGAGGGGTTTTGGGAAGTTTTTCCACATGAGGCAGAATAAAAACCATGAGTGATTTTCAAAATGAGAGAAGCCCCAAAACTCCTAGGGTTTCCCTTTAAAGAAAGAAATAAATAAATCCAAAAATATACATTAGAGAAGATAATAATCAGAAGGAAGTGTCTCATGCTTCAAACACCAAAGTTGAAGAAGATACAAAATAAAAACAAAAATCCTTGCCAAGGATGAAAGTTTTTGAGAGAGAGGTTTTCTGGAAAAGTTTTTTTTAAATGGCCCTTTTCAAAACCAATAAAGTTTTTTTTGGCTGAAAACCACAAGGAAATTTTTGGAGTGTCACAACACCTACCCCCTTAGGAAAAATCTCGTCCCCGAGATTTTAGCTGATCCTTAAATAAGTGTGGATGTTCTTCTCGAAGAAAATCCTCTCTTTCCCAAGTCGCTTCACTCTCGGTGTGATTGCTCCACTGAACTCTGAAAAACTTGATGGCTTTCTGTAGGGTCCTCCTTTCAGACTCCTCTAATATTTTTACTGGATGTTCCCGATAGGTGAGGTCTGGTTGAACATCGATGTTCTCTTGGGATACTTCCTTCTCTGGGTTGCTTACACACTTTCTCAATTGTGAGACGTGGAACACGTCGTGGACATCAGATAATTCTTCGGGTAATTCTAGCTGGTAGGCTACCGTGCCTCTTTGTGTCAATATACAGAATGGTCCGATGAATCTTGGTGCTAGCTTTCCTTTATCCTTGAATCGTTGCAGGCCTCTCATAGGAGACACTCGTAGGTATACATACTCACCGGGTTCAAATTTGACTTCACGGTGCTTCTGATCGTAATAGCTCTTCTGTCGACTTTGAGCTGCATTGAGTCGGTCCCTGATTAGCTTGACTTTTTCCTTGGCTTCTTTGAGCATGTCTGGGCCGAAGATACGGCTGTCTCTGGTCTCTGACCAATTTAACGGGGTACGACATCTCCGTCCGTACAGAGCTTCAAAGGGTGCCATTTGTAGGCTGGCCTGGTAGCTGTTGTTGTATGCGAACTCGGCATATGGCAGGCTCTCTTCCCAACTGGTTCCATAGGTGAGGACGCAGGCGCTCAGCATGTCTTCTAGAATCTGGTTTACACGTTCGGTCTGTCCATCAGTCTGGGGATGGTATGCTGTACTGAAGGCTAGTTGAGTTCCCAGAGCCTGTTGTAAATGATCCCAGAATCTCGAGACGAATTGGGTGCCTCTGTCGGATATTATAGTCTTCGGGACTCCATGCAGACAAACTATACGGGAGAGGTAAATCCTGGCAAGTTTCTGAGTGGTGTGGGTTGTCTTCACTGGAATGAAATGTGCCACCTTGGTTAATCTGTCGGTGATGACCCATATGGCATCATTCCAGTGTCGTGACCGAGGTAGTCCGACAATGAAATCCATGCCTATTTCATCCCATTTCCACTCAGGTATTTTGTTTGGTTGAAGTAGTCCGGCTGGTCTTTGATGTTCAGCTTTTATGCGTTGGCAAGAATCGCAACATGCAATGAAAGTGGCTAATCCCTTTTCATACCGTGCCACAAAAATCTTTCCTGAATGTCCTTATACATTTTGGTTCCTCCGGGGTGGATCGAATATGAGGCGGTGTGGGCTTCGGCCAGAATCTGCTGTTTGAGATTTTCCATGTTTGGCACGCAGAGTCTGTCTCCGTACCATAATATTCCTCCATCGTCTATGACGAATTCCGAGGCCTTGCCCATACTCACCTTTCTTTTAATGCCTTCGATGCTGGGGTGACCAGGATGAGCTTCTTTAATTCTCTCCACAAGGTTGGGTTGTATTTCTAGGTTCGTTATGGTGCCTTTTGCGACCACTAATAAGTTGAGTTTGGCAAATTCTTGTTGGAATTCTGGTCTCAAACTTTGCAGACCTTTGTTGCCCGTGCTGGGGTTCCGACTAAGAGCATCTGCCACTACATTTGCTTTTCCTGGATGATAGTGGATACCAACATCATAGTCTTTTACCAGTTCCATCCAGCATCGTTGCCATAAATTTAGTTCTGGCTGTGTGAAAATATACTTGAGACTTTTATGGTCCACATATATTTCACAACGATTTCCATGTAAGAAATGCCTCCATTCCTTGAGTGCATGAATGACTTCAGCCATTTCTAAGTCATGAGTGGGATAATTTTCCTCATGCTTGCGAAGTGGCCTTGAAACATATGCGACAACCTTGCCTTCTTGCATCAACATGCATCCGAGACCCTTTCTAGACGCGTCACAATACACCTCAAAATTCTTGTGTATGTCTGGCACAACTAATACCGGTGCTGTCGTTAATTTCCTTTTTAGCTCTTGGAAACTTTTCTCGTAGGCTTCCGTCAATTCAAACTTCTTGTCCTTCTGGAGTAACTGCGTCATTGGTTTGGGTATGGTGGAGAATCCTTCAATAAATCTGCGGTAATATCCTGCCATTCCCAAGATTCTTCGTATGTCCGTTACGCTGGCTGGTGACTTCCAGCCAAGTACGGCCTTGACCTTTTCCGGGTCCACTGCGATACCTTCTTGGGTCAGTACGTGGCCCAAAAAGCCTACTTGTCTTAGCCAAAATTCGCACTTGCTGAACTTGGCATATAATTGATGTTTCCTGAGTTCTCCTAGCACGATCTAAGATGTTCCGCGTGCTCATCTGGTGTCTTGGAGTATACCAGAATATCGTCGATGAATACCACAACGAACTTGTCCATAAACTTCATAAATACTTTATTCATGAGATGAACAAAATATGCGGGGGCGTTCGTTAGTTCAAACGGCATTACTGTGAACTCGTACAGTCCGTATCTGGAGGTGAAGGCTGTTTTGGGGATATCCTCTGTTCGCACTTTTAATTGATGGTACCCTGACCTTAAGTGAATCTTTGAGAATACCTTGGCCTGAGCGAGCTGATCAAACAAATCATTTATCCGTGGCATCGGGTATTTGTTCTTGACTGTGACCATGTTAAGTGCTCGGTAGTCTATGCACAATCTCAGTTTTCCATCCTTCTTTTTGGCAAATAAAATTGGTGATCCCGAAGGTGAGGAGCTGGCTCGAATGTATCCTTTGTCCAGCAATTCCTTTATTTGTTTCTTCCACTCAACCAACTCGGATGGTGCCATTCTGTAGGGTTTCTTGTATATGGGGGTGGTTCCTTGGCTTGGGGCACTGCTTGGCATAGTGCCCTTCTTCTCCACATGCGTAGCAAGTAACGCCTGGGCGATATGTGAACTCCTTGTCCCTTGCATGGAAATTCTTGATTGGGCGTGAGACGTTCGTCGTGGGTTTGTGTGTCCCACCTTTCTGAAAATCTGTCTTGTTTCGGTGGTTGCGAGCATGCGTAGTCTGGTCCCTTTTTCGCTTGCGGAAATCCTCCAAGCTACGTCTCTCATTTTCCAAGGTAATGGCCTTATCCACTAGTGTTTTGAAATCTGGAAAAGTGTGCACAACCAGTTGGCATTTAAGTGCGGGCGCCAGACCGTCTAGGAATTTCTCCATCTTTTTGCTTTCAGTCATGCGCTCTTCATTGGCGTAGCGAGACAATATAGTAAACTGACCGTTGTAATCTGACACCGTCATGGTCCTTTGCTTGAGGTCATCAAACTCTCTTTTCTTGATTTTCATAATACTCTTAGGAATGTGCGCCCCGCAAAAACCTTCCTTGAAATCTTCCCAGGTTATATCATTCTCGTTGGGGTGCATGTGCAGGAAATTCTCCCACCATGATGCAGCTGCTCCTGTGAGATAGTGTGGAGAATATAGTACTTTCTCAGGGTCTGAACATCTTGCAATAATTAATTTTCTCTCCATGTCTCGAAGCCAATCCTCGGCTTCAAGAGGTTTGTTAGTATGAGAAAATGTTTGGGGGCGTGTCTTCTGTAGCTCAGATAACTTGGATTGTTGCTGATGCTGTCCATGGTGATTTCCCATATTGATGACTTGGTTCATCATTTCCCGATGTTGTTGCTGACTCTGCTCATAAAGGCGGCACATTTGGGAGAGTGCCGTTTCACTGTCCTGTTGACTCGACTGACCTTGTGTGAAATTGTTGCCTGGTTGAGTGTCAAAATTTTCCTCTGTTGGGGTTGGCATGGAGCGAGTCCAAGGACGAGACATTTTTCACTCTGGGGATAAATTTTGTAAAATCCATAAGAAAATGAAGAGAGTCGCAGAGATAAACCCATAAATGCATAAGGATGGCAAATAAATTAAAAGACCAGGATCACTTAAGAAAAACAAATCGATTGCGCACGGAGAAGGACTGCTCATTACATATCTTACACGCGGGCGGTAATTATACAATACATCACTCAGGATATGCGTACATAATCCTGACATGTTATTTAGGCTAGCACACTTCTCCCAGTTCCTCCATGATGCGCAAACAAGCTACTTCTCACAACCTATGTACATATAAACATATCACACAAAGCGGTTCATCGCATGACGGCTAAGCGTACTCAGTCAGAGATGTTGATGATCTCCCTTGCCCTGCCGAGGGTGAGGCGCATAGAGGTTGGGGACTCAACCTCCTCCTCGCTAATAGGCTCCAGACGTGTAGTGCCGCGCCGAGTAGATGGAGCGGGCACCAGAGGCGGAGCAACACGGACGGGAGTGGGCGAAAAGGGTGGTGCAGTGCGAGCTGGAGTAGGCGCGATGACTTGGTTGAACTCTTCGGTGGTAGGCAGGCGACGAGTAGGTGCATAAGATTGTGAGGACGAGACAAAAGTTAGTGGCGGTGCGGCGTGCAGGAGCTCCCTCCTGTTGGCGGCACAACCATGGACTGAGTCCATGCGGGCAGCCACGAAGTCGTCCACCAGGTTGTTGAAGGCTGCCTCCAGAGCTCGGAGGTACTCGATAAGCATCTCAAATGCCTCGTCTCGTTCTCCTCTGGGGCAAGAGAACGCGTAGTGACAGGTGTATGGCACATGGCATGGAAGACAGCGGTAACGACGTGCCTTCATCGAGGGAAGGACATCCCTGAGACGAGCTATCGCCTCGCGGGCTGCCATCTGCATAGCATGCCTCTCCGTAGGCATGGCTCTTCCTACGAGCCGGAAGCGGCGTAACTCACCACGCCCTCCCCTGAATTGCACCGCGGCCTGGTGCATGGTCAGACTCTCGTTGACCTTGTGCTGGTGGAGTGTGAAGATTGGGCGCACAGATGGCCACATCGCGACCTGAACGATGAAGAAGAGAAGCTTGACGAACCCATCGGGCACGTTGGCGAAGGTCTGAGATTCACAGCTGTTGGCGGCCATCTACAAAAGTAGGCAAAATTCTGAATGGTCAGATCATAAATATATGTTGACTATCAAAAAATGACTATATTTGCAAAAATAAGAAACAACTCTATGATGCTAATAACCGATTAGCGATCGCACCTAGTGGCTTCCTACAGTCAGCCTGGCACTGATACCAAGCTTGTCATGAGCGGTTTTCCAATAAAAATGTTTATTGAGAAACCGATCTGTTGAGTCCAGTATGAGGAAAAATCCACCATACTGGTAGACAAAATTCTTGATACAATGAGCCAGTAGCATAAAATATATTACATGGGTCGAGCTAGGATGCTCAACAATTATTACAAGCACGCCAATAATTATACATAATGGCGGATATGACACAATGGTGTGGTGGAATACTACTGACTCGAGGAGAAAGTGATGGTGGAATGACACAATGGGGAGTGGATAGCACAACTCGTAAACTGACATCTCATCAAGCGTCGAGGTGAGGCTCGATGAATTTATTCGGGTAGCGGAAGCGGATATAATACAGTGACCAAATCCAGGGTCGCACGAGACTGACTGGGACTCCTCTAGGCGTCGGACTCGCTATCGAACTCTTCATCCATGAGATCGCCTTCGTCAGCATCTGGCCAAATCAACAAGCCAGGTGAGTACTTGAAAGTACTCGCAAGACAATTCGGACGTAAGATATAACAAATGCATGCATGAATGCGACAGAGCAATTTATCAATGCACATTCAATTTAATGACAAGGTGAATAAAAAGGGGAGTCGGCGGTAGTCCGCCTGAAAACCCAACAAAAATAACTGAGGACCGATTGGGTGTCTGAAGCGACACCTCGAAAGGTGAACAAGTAAATAAATTCATGCCGCAGTCGGACGTCAGGGCGACATCACAGAAAGGGCTTATATTGAAAGAAAATAACAATGCTGCCACAGTCGGGCGTCTGAGCGACGTCACAGAAAGGGCTTATATAGAAAGTAAATAACAGTGTTGCCACAGTCGGACGTCTGAGCGACATCACAGAAAGGGCTTATATAGAAAGTAAATAACAGTACTGCCACAGTCGGACGTCTGAGCGACATCACAGAAAGGGCTTATATAGAAAGTAAATAACACTGCTGCCACAGTCGGACGTCTGAGCGACATCACAGAAAGGGCTTATATAGAAGGTAAATAACGGTACTGCCACAGTCGGACGTCTGAGCGACATCACAGAAAGGGCTTTCTTCACAAAGTAAATTACACATATTAAATATTCAACATATGACAATAAACGGGTTAGTCCATACACTGAAATCAACATTTAACCGGACTTAGTACTCATGTGATTCACTGGAGTTTCTGTCACAAAAACTGACACTTGTCAGGATAAGATAATATAGAACTTGGACATGGATAAGATGATTTGAGGATTCATGACTCTGCAGAGTTTGTACTAAAATTACCCACGGCCAACGGATTTCTGTAGTCCCGAAGGACTAGTTCCATTTATGGTATTTCGGAAGAAACACGGCTATCCTGTACACACCCATCCCACCTCACGATGCCATGAATCACCCTAGACATTGTCCAAGAAAAACTTTGAGACGGGGAGATCACAATCTCGAATAGCATGGGAGCAAATTTATATAAGCGCGCTCTAAGGGGTGCCCCCCTCTCGGTCCTAACCGGAAACACCCATGCCCCCTGACCGGATGACTGGCTTTAATCCAGGGCCATGGAACCATCATCACGGCCTCTCCAGTTGGTGTGTACTAGGAAAGCGGTTTGCAACTTACTAAGCCATATTCCTCGCGGAAAACATGCGGTAGTACGGGAAAGGGAATGGATGGGAACCGAACCGATACGGGTTGACACTTAAGTCAAATAGTATGGCATAAGACTAGCATGCTACAACACTGCTATCTTACCCATCCTCATGCCAACACATGGCCATGCACCTTCACGTTCAACAACGTATAGGTTATCGAACTCACTTGCCTCAACTTTGCATGAAAAATAACATTCATTGGTATGCTCACAAACATGCCATGACACTACTTAATGCACACATGCCAAAACACTCATCATATCAAAAGTTCAAACAAGCTTGCCTGGTTCAGAGTAGTCGGAGCCTAGCTCGGTGAATTTCGTTGTTCCGTCACCTCCATCGGTATCTACGGTACACAAAACACACACGCTAACGTAAATACCGTGGAGTACATAAAAGTACACTAAATATTTTTCAAATAAATATGATAAAAAAACTAGACAAAATTTTGAAGAGGGCAGAAAAAGAATCATTCAAAAATCTCTTTCTGTTAAAAAGTTATAAGGGTTTTGGTCCAAGGACCCATCTGTAATGAAACAGAAAGTTTCCGGGGGCTAACTTATAAAAACAGAAAACAATTTGATTGAGAATACGCTGGCCCAGAGGGGAGACATATTTTGGCAGAAGGCGCCTTCAGAAAATGTTTCGTTTAAAAAGAACTAAGAGGCTGACGGGCGGGTCCCACCCATCAGGTTTGAATTTTCAAATGAGGGGGTCGGGGCTCATCGGCGCCCGAGAGCCGCGGTGGTAGCCGGCGGTGATCCACGGCGAGGTAGGGAGATCCGAGGGTACCTCCGTGTTCAGGCCGTCATTCCGCATGGGTTGGTGGTGGTCGCCGGCGAGTACCACGGCGACGGCAGCTCCTGCTCCGGCGGACGGCTGTTCGGGTGGTCGTGGGCCTTGTCGGAGAGTGCTGCGGAGGGCAAATTGAGGAGGGGGTTAGACCTCTGGTAGCTAGAGGGGGTAGCTGACGGGATTTGGGCGCCGAGGACGGCCTCACTGGAGTGAATCGAGGTGGAGGCCGAGGCGGAACGGGGCGGCCGGAGTTGGGGGAGGAGACCTCCTCGAGGTCTCCCTGGTGGCCTGGCGGGGTGCTGGTGAGGTGCAGAGAGGGTGTGTGCTCGAGGGCGAGCTCGGGAGCCCTTTTTATAGGCGGTCCGAGGCGGTGGCCGAGAACGGGGTTCTCCGACGAAGTTTACGGCGGTGCAGGGCATTGGTCGGGGAGTTTTAGGAGCTGAGCACCGTCATGGGGGTTCACGGGTTCCGTTTAGGCGTTAAACGAGCCGGGACTCGAAGCTTAGGCTGGGCTCGACGGAACGGGGCGGCGCGGGCCCGTCGGCGGCAGGGAGCACGTCCCGTGCTTGCCGGGCCACGGCGACGGTGCCACGCGAGTGTGCGGGGTGCTGGCCAGGGAGAAGGGGCTGCGTGCAACGCGCCATGGTGCACTGTGGCTGCGTGACCGAGCTCTGACGAAGAGAAACGACACTGAACACTGAAGTTTTGTCTGAATTTTCTGAATGTGCAAAGGAACAGTGCAGCTCAGGTGTTCGACAAAATGTTTTTGACATGAGGGGGGCTCTGCTTGAGCTGATTTTTGGTGGAGTGGCTTCTCAATGCAACAGGGGGTTGCCTGAATTTTTGTGGAATTTTTGGAGCAGAGAAGATATGAATTTCACCAAATTTGGCAAATCTGGTCCAAACTTGCAGAGGCTGAAATTTGAAAAATTTGAAAAGGGGAAGAGTGGATCTTGATGGTTCTAAGTTGTGGATGCTAAGGACCATCCAGAGAAGTTGGGTTGAGATCAAGATTCAAAAGCAATAAGGTACTTGCTTTGAAAATCACTTAGGCTCAAAATAATTGACAGAATTGTTTTGGGAGATAAAACAAATGAAATAAAATTCAAAAATGGTTTGGACTTGTTGGAACTGAAAGCTATGATTGCCCAAAAATGTAGGGAGGGGTTTTGGGAAGTTTTTCCACATGAGGCAGAATAAAAACCATGAGTGCTTTTCAAAATGAGAGAAGCCCCAAAACTTCTAGGGTTTCCCTTTAAAGAAAGAAATAAATAAATCCAAAAATATACATTTGAGAAGATAATAATGAGAAGGAAGTGTCTCATGCTTCAAACAGCAAAGTTGAAGAAGATACAAAATAAAAACAAAAATCCTTGCCAAGGATGAAAGTTTTTGAGAGAGAGGTTTTCTGGAAAAGTTTTTTTTAAATGGCCCTTTTCAAAACCAATAAAGTTTTTTTGGCTGAAAACCACAAGGAAATTTTTGGAGTGTCACATATTCCCACGGGTGTCGCCTTACCATGGCCCGGGACCGTTTGCGCCTTTTGGCTCACGTATATGATAGTGTCGCTAGCATCCATATGACAGAGAACCGGGCCAACATGACGAGTTGTGAACCCAAAGTGGCACTAACTTACGGGGACATGCATACATGAATCAACATCGAGCATGTCGGTCAGGAGCATGCGAATCCGGGCTGTAGCACTGGGCTAATAGGACTCCGGTGAACCGGGCTGTAGTAGGCTAGACAGGACTCCGGATGTCACCGCGTGACATTTCCCCGAAGGGATAGACACTTGAACGAAGTGAATCACATGCCGGCCAGTCAAGTGTTCCGGAGCAGTAGTGCTGGGCTAGCAGGACTCCGGTGAACCGGGCTGTAGCGGACTACTATGGCTCATGGAAGCACAAGACTACATTTCCCCATAAGAGAGGCTACCAAGGATAAACAACTAGGTTGTCGGATCCCACATATACCAAGCATTTCAATCATACACACAATATGCTCGATATGTGTAAATACAACATGGCATCACAACATAAATCTATGACTCAAGTATTTATTCAATAGGCTCCGAGGAGCGAGATATTACAAACATGGGTCTCATGACCCAACATTCAGAGCAGACAAGTCAAAGCACACGTGGAAGCTTAACATGTCTGAGTACAGACATCTACAAATGAAAAAGGCTGAGAAGCCTGACTATCTACTAGATCCTGCCGAGGGCACAAGATCGTAGCTGAGGTATCAAGCTAAACGTCGAAGTCCACACGGAACTACTAACAAGACTGACATCTCTTTGCAAAACATAAAATAGGCAAACGTGAGTACAAATGTACCCAACAAGAGTTACATCAGAACTAACTACATATGCATCATTGTCAACAAAGGGGGTGGTGGAGTTTAACTGCAGCAAGCCAGCTTTGACTCGGTGGCTATCCTAAACTATGACTGCAAGTAACTCTTTTGAGGTGGCGCACACGAGTCCACATATTCACCATATCAATACACCACTATGGATCCGCTCCCGTCTCCCCACGAGAAGGCCATCCATAGCACTCACGCTTATCTGGCGAGTTTTAGAATTTCCACTTTCACTTGTCTATGACCTGTATAGGCAACCAAGTAGTCCTTTACCGCGGATGCGGCTATTCGAATAGATGATGTTAACCCTGCAGGGGTGTACTTCTTCACACACGCTCTCACCACTTATCGCCGTTTACACGACATGTACTCGACAACCTTCAAGCGGAAGCCCAGCGAGGGTGTCGACCACAGCCTACCTAAACACTCAAGCCTCTAGTCCAGGTTTATCACCTATTCAGGTTCCATCCGCAGGGAGTCCAGCCGAGGTTTCCACATACGGCCCCGAACGATGTGTACAGGGTTCCGAGACACCAAACGGGTGCCCGGCATGCCCGGCCATGTGCCTACCGCATCACAGCCCACCCCTCGGGTCAGCGCTGCGCACGGTCTCCAGCATACTACAAACACCAGAAACTACTTGCAACTCCTGGACAGAGGACAAGGGTGGTTAAGAAGCTGAGAGGGTCCATTGGTTTCAGGCCCAATGCATGGTAGTAGCTGAATCTTAAATCACACGTACAGATCTCAGTGCTTAAGGACGGTTCCAATGAAACAACCCACCATGTACTCCTACATGGTCTCTCATCGATACCTTTACCAAATCGTGTTCACACACTTAGCTCACAACAGTAGGACATGTTCACACACCTCCGATTCATCCCCGATGAATCAGACAAGACACAACTCTAAGCAATAGCAGGCACGACAAACAAGCATGAATGAGTAGGCACATCAGGGCTCAAACAACTCCTACTCATGCTAGTGGGTTTCATCTATTTACTGTGGCAATGACAAGTCATGCAGAGGATAAGGGGTTCAACTACCGCAGCAAGTAACAGCTGAATCGTTGTTGTCCTAATGCAGTAAAAGAGAGCAGGAGCGAGAGAGTGGGATTGTATCGGAATGAACAAGGGTGTTTTGCTTGCCTGATGGGGTGGTAGTAGGATACTGCCCTTCAGTCGGATAATCGAGGGTATCCTCGGAGGCAGAACCTACCACGAAAGAAACATCAAACATAATCAACACATGACGATATGCAACAATATGATGTGTTTTGGGATAATGCAAGCTAGAACAGATTGAAATGAGTCCATTTGGACCAAAGGTTCAAATGCAAACCCATTTTATGAAGTTCATAAAGGTGCATTAACTTGTTTCACTTAAACAGCAAGATTAAAGTGTTCTGACATGCATGAAACCATTACAGATGGAAAGATTGGATTTTTCTGATCAATTTCCATATATAAAACTTTTTCATTTGGAGTTATAGATTAATCTCCATGAATTTTTGAAGTTTGCAACATTTTCTGCAATTTCCTATGTAAGAATAAATCCAGTAAATGCTTTATTGCGTCGGCATTGCGCAAGGCTGATGTCAGCAGGTCAACTGGGACGTTCCAGGTCAAACCTGACCAGTGGGTCCCGTCTGTCAGTGTCATTAGTTTAACTAATTTTAGTTAGTCCTAATCCTAACTTAATTAGCATGCGGGTCCCACTTGTCATAAACCCAGGGGAGGTCAAACTGGGCCCACCCGGGGTCAAACTGGGTCAGCTGGGTCAAACCCACCGGCAACTTGACGCCGGCGAGGCCTGATGCGGTGGAGGGCGTCGGAATCGAGCCAAAGGGCACCAATTCGGGCGCGGCTTGTTGCGTTCGAACGAGCGGAGTGGCGCGCGTCCAACGGTGGCGATGGGAGGTGCTGGGGTGGCCAGAGCTTACGGTGGCGAGCTCTTTTGTGGTCGCCGGAGTTCGGGCATCGACGGAACCGACGATGCAGGGCATGGCAGGAGCCACGGATGGGCGCGTTAGGCTCGTGGGGGTGGAGTGAGTTCAGTGGTGAGCTTGGACGCGTGCTAGTGATACGTCTCCAATGTATCTATAATTTTTTATTGTTCCATGCTATACTATATTCTATTTTGGACATTATTGGGCTTATTATACACTTTTATATTATTTTCGGGACTAACCTATTAAGTGGAGGCCCATCCCATAATTGCTATTTTTTTGCCTATTTCAGAGTTTCACGGAAGAAGAATATCAAACGGAGTCCAAACGGAATGAAACCTTTGGGAACGTGATTTTCAGAACGAACGTGATCCAGAGAACTTGGACCTTACCTCAAGACATCAATCAGGAGGGCACGAGGTAGGGGGGCGCGCCTACCCCCCAGGCGCGCCCTCCACCCTCGTGGGCCTCATTCTTGCTCCACCGACGTACTTCTTCCTCCTATATATACCTATGTACCCCCAAACTACTAGATACGGAGCCAAAAACCTAATTCCACCACCGCAACCTTCTGTACCCGTGAGATCCCATCTCGGGGCCTTTTCCGGAGCTCCGCCGGAGGGGGCATCGATCACGGAGGGCTTCTACATCAACACCATAGCCTCTCCGATGATGTGTGAGTAGTTTACCTCAGACCTTCGGTTCCATAGTTACTAGCTAGATGGCTTCTTCTCTCTTTTTGGATCTCAATACAATGTTCTCCCCCTCTCTTGTGGAGATCTATTCGATGTAATCTTATTTTGCGGTGTGTTTGTTGAGACCGATGAATTGTGGGTTTATGATCAAGTTTATCTATGAACAATATTTGAATCTTCTCTGTATTCTTTTATGTATGATTGGTTATCTTTGCAAGTCTCTTCGAATTATTAGTTTGGTTTGGCCTACTAGATTGATCTTTCTTGCAATGGGATAAGTGCTTAGCTTTGGGTTCAATCTTGCGGTGTCCTTTCCCAGTGACAGTAGGGGCAGCAAGGCACGTATAGTATTGTTGCCATCGAGGATAACAAGATGGGGTTTATATCATATTGCATGAGTTTATCCCTCTATATCATGTCATCTTGCTTAAAGCGTTACTCTGTTCTTATGAACTTAATACTCTAGATGCGTGATGGATAGCGGTCAATGTGTGGAGTAATAGTAGTAGATGCAGGCAGGAGTCGGTCTACTTGTCTTGGACGTGATGCCTATATACATGATCATACCTAGATATTCTCATAACTATGCTCAATTTTGTCAATTGGTCAACAGTAATTTGTTCAATCACCGTAATACTTATGCTCATGAGAGAAGCAACTAGTGAAACCTATGGCCCCCGGGTCTATTTTCCATCATATTATTCTTCCAACACTTAGCTATTTTCATTGCCCTTTATTTTACTTTGCATCTTTATCACAAAAATACCAAAAATATTATCTTATCATATCTATTAGATCTCAAAATACCCCTGTGTCCTTTCCCAGTGACCGTGTAGGGATTGACAACACCTTATCGTGTTGGTTGCGAGGATTTATTTGTTTGTGTAGGTGTGAGGGACTCGTGCGTGGCCTCCTACTGTATTGATACCATGGTTCTCAAAAACTGAGGGAAATACTTACGCTGCTTTACTGCATCACCATTTCCTCTTCAAGGGAAAACCAACGTAGTGCTCAAGAGGTAGCAAGAAGGATTTCTGGCGCCGTTGCCGGGGAGTCTACGCAAAAGTCAACATACCAAGTACCCATCACAAACCCTTATCTCCTGCATTACATTATTTGCCATTTGCCTCTCGTTTTCCTCTCCCCCACTTCAGCCTTGCCGTTTTATTCACCTTTTCTTCGCCTTCTTCCCGTATGTCTTTTTGTTTGTGTTTCCATGTCCCTTCTATTTTCTTGCATCTTTCCTTGCTAAAAATCTATTGATACGGATCCACTTAAAGTGTTCTACTTAGAACAACTTTGATCCTTATGCGCTCGTGCTGAAACCCCAACTAGCCTAGTTGATGGGAAATCTTTAGATGAGCATGCTCATTTTGTGCGTCACCGTTTGTCTGAAAACGGGAGACTTTTATGGAATCAAATAAACAGATTGTTGTGTTATGCTTGGAATCTTTGTGAAATTTGTGATTTTACTTGTTGCTCTAAGAACCCTAAAAAACACCTTCCCTACCTATGCGAGTTTAACGAAAATGAAATCTTATCTTCTTATGCAAAGTACGTTTATAGTTACTATGATGTCGAACAAATTGAAGAATTTGTTGCTTTTAAGGGTGCTTATGAAGTTGCTTCTTTGATTGAAAAGTATGATATTACTCTCTACGAATCTGAAAATTTTGACATACTTAAATATCGCTATGAAAATTATGCTCATAATGTCTATGTCAAAGAATTTATTAAGAGAATGACTGTTGCTTTGGAAGAGAATAATGATACGCATGAATCTATAGATAACAATGATTCCGATGATTTGATTGAAATATCCTTTGATGAACATGATGCTTGCTATTCTTGTGGCCATGATGCCAATATTTATGAAGATGAATTTGCTATAGTTCCTTATGTTAAACATGAGATCGTTGCTATTGCATCCATACTTGATAGATCCTTCGATGAAAAGCATGATTGCGATGATGTTATTATTAATTCTCTTGATGTCAATTGTGCTAATAATATGCAAAACCCTAAGCTTGGGGGGTGCTAGTTTTGCTATGTCTACTACTTGTTGCAATGATCATGATTGGGGTGATTCTTCTTATGATCTTAAAAATTTATTGAAGCCCCACGATGAATATGAGATTGATAATAGTGTTTGCAATAAAATTGAAAGTGGGTTTGGAAGAGTGTTAACTTTAGATCCCACATATTTGGAGAATGTTCAATCTTATGAAATTTTTGATAAAAGTGGGTGAGGGAGTTCCGGATTAGGGGATGTTCGGATAGCCGGACTATACCTTTAGCCGGACTCCTAGACTATGAAGATACAAGATTGAAGACTTCATCCCGTGTCCGGAAGGGACTTTCCTTGGCGTGGAAGGCAAGCTTGGCGATACGGATATGTAGGTCTCCTACCATTGTAACCGACTCTATGTAACCCTAACCCTCTCCGATGTCTATATAAACCGGAGGGTTTTAGTCCGTAGGACAGAAGAACAATCATACCATAGGCTAGCTTCGAGGGTTTAGCCTCTTTGATCTCGTGGTAGATCTACTCTTGTACTACCCATATCATCAATATTAATCAAGCAGGACGTAGGGTTTTACCTCCATCAAGAGGGCCCGAACCTGGGTAAAACATCGTGTCCCCTGCCTCCTGTTACCATCCGCCTAGACGCACAGTTCGGGACCCTCTACCCGAGATCCGCTGGTTTTAACACTGACATTGGTGCTTTCATTGAGAGTTCCTCTGTGTCGTCGCCATCAGGGAGGGTGCCTCATCCTGTCTTTAAAGACGGCACCATTGCTAAGGGAGCTTTGGCTGTCGGCCAAACTCTCCGGCTAGGTGGTTTTCTTATGACCGCCTGTTCGGCTTCTACGTCGACGATGACCTCTCGGGCCATCAAAAACAATCTTCATGCCAGCTCGGAACTAGCCGAGCAGTTAGATCCAATGGAGCTCTCCTCCATAAACGAGCTCTTGGATCGCATCGCCGCCCAGGGAGTCGCTACGGATCACGACCAGATTGGGCTTAAACCCGATCTGAGAGAGATTAACTCTCCCCAAGTCACCCATCACGTTGCCGTGATAGAGGGACAGTGCGGCGACCCTTCATCTATCGTTAGCACTAGCTACGTCCGGATTCCCGATCCCTCCAAGCCGGATACCCGCGGAGGGGAGGATATCACTCAAGACCTGAACTTAGAGTCAGGCGACGGGCTCGATTCATTGGACAACATCCAAGAATCCAAATTTTCGAGTTCGGAAACTCCTCGGCCTCTGAGTCTCAAATTGGGTGAGGTTTCGGATTTAATTCCACCCACCCTCCCGAACATAAGCGATCTATCCCAAATCAGGCAAAAGCCCGAAGAAACAGTACATCATTACTAGGCCAGATTCCTCCTGGTTAGGAACATGATAAAGGACTGCCGCGAGGAAGTCACAATCTCAATTTTATGCAATAATTGCACGGACAAGGGAATCCTCAATGTCATAAGTCGCCATGCTATTACACGCTTCGCTGACTTGGCGTCCATAGTACGAAAGTACTATGCGATGGAAAGCGCCTGGAAATCCGAAATAAAATTTTGGGACGATCGGGCCCTGAATACAAACCCAGTCCGAAATAAAAGGGTGCATCATCGCCAGACACCCGGGTCAAACACCAAAAAGCAAAAACCCTCTACAGGGCATGGAACCATACTGGAAGGATGGCTTAATGGACCCTGTAAAATGCACAGTACAGAGGGCGCCACACCAACTCACAGCCTTAGAGCATGTTGGATACTCCGGCAGGTGGCCAAAATTGGCGAAGATCTCCTAATTCCGGAGGCCACAGAAAGCCACCCCAGGGACACCAATATGGTATTAATAGTCTTCGAGACTTTCGCATCAAATAATATGCGAAAAAGAACACTCCGCAGCCTTACCGAAGTCTACCAAGTAGCAATAATAAACCCATGGAGTGACACGGCTATTACTTTTAATGCCAGCGATGAACCTAAATTCCGAACAGCCCAAGCACCAGCCGCATTGGTCCTCAGTCCAATAGTGGACGGCTTTCGCCTCACCAAGGTACTCATGGATGGAGGCAGCGGATTGAACCTCATTTATGAGGAAACCCTTCAAAAAATGGAAATAGACTGGAACCACATTGAGCGAAGCAGTACAACCTTTAGAGGAATAATCCCCAGTCAGGAAGCACGCTGTATAGGAAAAATCACACTAGATGTGGTGTTCGGCACACCGGATAATTACAGGTCCGAAGAGATCACGTTCCATGTGGCCCCGTTTAGCAGCGGATACCACGCCCTGCTAGGGCGGGAAGCGTTTACAACCTTCCAAGCAATACCCCATTACGGGTACATGAAGCTCAAGATGCCCGGGCCGAACGGAATCATCACTCTCGCTAGTGATCCGGACATAGCACTCCGCGCCGAGAACAAGACAGCCGCACTGGCCCTTGAGGCACTATCCGAAGCCCTAGCGGCTGAGGAACTGAGTGCGCTGCGCTCCACGGTGAACACGGACGATGTGATACTCGACAAAATATCCAAGTCCACCTCCTTTAAACCATCAGACGAAATAGTCAAATTCCAGGTCCATCCAACGGACCCTAATAAAACAACTTCTATCGCGGCACAATTAAACCCTGATGTAGACGCCGCACTGCGAGAGTTCCTACGTGAAAACTGGGGCATCTTCGCCTGGCACCCTTCAGACATGCCAGGAATCCCACGCAGGCTAGCCGAACACAGCTTAAATATCCTAAAAGGATTCAAACCTGTCAAACAAGTTCTTCGGCGTTTTTCCGAACCTAAGAGACATGCCATGGGAGAGGAGCTAGCCAAGTTATTGGAGGCCGGATTCATCAGAGATATAAAACATCCAGACTGGCTAGCAAACTTGGTGATGGTACCAAAGAAGGACAAATCCTGGCGCCTGTGCATTGATTTTTAAAGACCTTAACCAGGCTTGCCCAAAGGATCCCTTCGCCCTCCTCCGCATCGATCGACGCTACCGCAGGACATGATTCGTTGTGTTTCCTCGACGCATATTCCGGCTACCATCAAATCAAGATGGCAGAGTCAGACCAAGCCGCAACGGCATTCATCACACCATACGGCCCATTCTGCTTCAACACAATGCCCTTCGAGCACAAAAACGTCGGCGCAACGTATCAGCGCATGATTCAGACATGTCTGGCAAACCAGATCGTCAAAATAGTGGAGGCATATGTAGATGATGTGGTCGTCAAAACAAGACATGTCGAATCTCTAGTAGACGACTTGAGGCTCACATTTGATAACCTCCGAACATACGACATCAAGCTCAACCCGGAAAAATGCGTTTTCGGCGTTCCAGCCGGAAAGCTCTTGGGCTTCATTGTATCCGGTAGAGGAATTGAAGCAAATCCAGCCAAGATCCGAGCTCTATCACAACTAGATATCCCAAAGGACCTCAAACAAATACAAAAATTAACCGGATGCGTGGCAGCTCTAAGCCACTTTATCTCCCACTTGGGAGAAAAGGCACTACCCCTCTACCGCCTCCTTCGGCGCAACGAACACTTCGAGTGGACGGATGCAGCCACGGCCGGACTTGACGAAATAAAAGCCATATTGGCAACAGACCCAGTCCTGGCCGCGCCAAACATTGGCGAACCAATGCTATTGTACATTGCAGGAACACATCAGGTCGTAAGCGCAGTGCTCGTCGTCGAACGAGAAACGGATGGACACAAATTCCCCCTTCAAAAGTCAGTCTATTATGTGTCGACTGTCCTCACTCCGTGCAAATCACGGTACCCGCATTATCAAAAGATTGCGTACGCGGTGTTCATGGCATCCCGGAAGCTGCGACACTACTTTCAAGAGGGTTCAATAACAATAGCCTCGAAAGTACCACTTAACGATATTATAAACAACCGTGACGCAATGGGCCGGATTGCAAAATGGGCCATTGAGCTCCTCCCGTTCGACATAACCTATAAGCCACGGCGAGCTATCAAGTCGCAAGTTTTGGCCGACTTCGTCGCAGAATGGACGGAGGCCGAACTCCCTAAAGAGACGCAGTTCGTGAATTGGACAGAGGCCGAACTCAAATTGGATCATGCATTTCGACGGCTCCAAGATGTTGGCCGGTCTAGGGGCTGGCGTCGTTTTGACGTCCCCCACAGGAGACGCAGTTCAATACGTACTCCGGATTATGTACACAGACTCCAACAATGCAGCCGAATATGAGGCCCTTCTACATGGTCTCCGGATGGCAGTATCCATGGGCATTAAACGCCTAGAGGTGCGCGGGGATTCGAACCTCGCGATATCCCAAATAAATGGAGACTTCGATGCTAAGGATGCAAAAATGGCAGCTTACCGCAACGCCGTCTTAAAAATGTCAGCTCGGTTCGAAGGGCTTGAATTTCACCATATATCCCGGGAAAATAATCAGGCGGCAGATGTCCTGGCACGCATCGGCGCAAAACGCGATGTAGTCCCCCCCAACATCTTCCTGGAGAGGCTGTTCAAGCCATCCGTAGTATGGGAAGGGGAACCGAACAATAACAGCCCGGACCCTACCGCACTGCCCGACACCGAACAATCTGACATAATTGGAGGCTCTACCAATGAAATTACACCTTCAGCCCACGCAATAATGGTCGTCATCGCCCCGTGGACAGAACCATTCCTAGCCTACCTTACTAGGCAGGAACTCCCAGAGGACCAAAACGAGGCACGCTGCATAGTGCGGCGATCTAAAGCCTATAAAGTCCATGAGGGAGAGCTTTATAAGCAAAGCACTACCGGAGTCCTTCAAAGGTGCATCTACGAAGAGGAAGGGTGGAACCTGCTGGCTGAAATTCACACCGGACTCGGTGGTCATCACGCTGTAGCTCGGTCCCTCGTAAGCAAAGCTTTCCGTACAGGCTTTTATTGGCCAAGGGCCCGGGCAGACGCTCAGGACTTAGTCCAACGATGCGTCGGTTGCCAGCTTTTTGCAAACCAAAGCCATATGCCACCCACCGCCCTCCAAACTATCCCCATCGCTTGGCCCTTCGCGGTCTGGGGGCTTGACATGGTTGGACCCCTTAAAGGCGGAACCCAAAAGAAAAAATACTTACTGGTCATGGTGGATAAGTTCACCAAATGGATAGAAGCCAAGCCTGTTAAGACGGCTGAATCCGGACCGGTGATAGACTTTATATCCGGGGTTGTACACCGTTACGGCGTCCCCCACAGCATCATCACCGATAACGGCACGAACTTTACGGCCGACGAGGTAAAACTCTGGTGCAAAAACATGGGCATCAAGCTCGATTATGCTTCTGTCTATCACCCACAAACTAACGGCCAGGTCGAACATGCAAATGGTCTTATCATGAGCGGCATCAAACCAAGATTAGTGCGGTCCCTCAAGGAATCTAACACGCACTGGGTAGAGGAGCTCGACTCCGTACTCTGGGGGCTGCGGATCACGCCGAATCACACCACTAGATACACACCATTCTTCATGGTGTACGGCGCAGAGGCAGTTTTGCCTTGCGACATAATTCATGACTCTCCTCGAGTGCGCATGTACAAAGAAAGAGAAGCCGAGCTCGATCGGCAGGACAGTTTGGATGCATTGGAGGAGGAGCGTGACGTGGCAAAAGCCCGTTCCGCATTCTATCAACAGCAGGCTCGAAGATACCAAAGCAGAGAAGTACGGACCAAAAATTACAATGTTGGCGAATTAGTTCTACGCCTGCCGGACAAGAAAAAGGACAAACTCAAGCCCAAGTAGGAAGGTCCCTTCATAATTGACCAAGTCCTGACTGGTGGAGCGTACCGCCTGCGAGATGCATCGGATAACCGACTCGAGCCGAACCCATGGAACGTAGCCCATCTCCGAAGATTCTATGCCTAGCGCCGTACTCTGTGTTCGTCTCCTTCCTCTGTCCATTTTTTATACACTATCTGTCTTACATTTATCTCCTTCTCCCCTCCCTTTCTCTCATAGCCTTTAAAGGCTCATCAAATGATGTGCTATTCGCACTCATTAAACCTGGGGGCTTCTTTTAACAGAAGCTTATTTATGCGGGCTTTATGCCCAACACATGTGTTACACTTCCGCATGTACCTTTTATTTCACCATTATATGCATCGATATGACTTAAGTTTTGGCCAAGCTGGGTTGCCTGGCTCCTGTGCTTACCCCTACGTTCCCGATTGTTCGGCTAGGCGGTAAAGGGAGCACCTCTGCGATTGTTACTGCCGGGTCAGCCGGATGTGTACCTCAGACTGGGTGAAGCCGAAAGCTAGCATTCTTAAGGGAATATTCGGCCGGTGACCTAAAAGATGATCTTTTCACTTATTTATTTATGCGCCCCCCGATGCTTTTTCCTGCTTCTTTTTCGCAGAATGGACATGCACTTTAGGGCATGCCTCCCAGGGAAAGGAACCCCTAACGGAACTATTCTCCCTGGAAGATGTTTCTTACTAACCATGTAATATAACATAACTAGTTGGGCACTTGTCTGTTCAAGCACTAATGACCCCTACGCCAGGTCTCCATGCATACCCGGTTCTTATATAACCGCATGGGAATTCGGACACACTCCGGACCGTCAGGTCCCGAGGCTGAAGCGAAAAGGTCGGCCATGATAAACAATCTACAATCCGGCTAGAAGGCATTACAAATGTCAATTAAATTACATAGTCATTCTGATGGATTGTATTCCTCTTCAATACCATCTAACAGGCTATCTAATTTACAGTCCTGCTGGGAATACTTTGCGGCCAATTCTACTTGGCCGTATACTAAGCTTACAGGGATCTCCTTCCCATCAGGCCCCACAGGATTGACCTCGGCCATATGGTTGGGGTCAGCCTTTGTGTACCGCGTCTTCACCATGGCCCAGGCCTCCCTAGCGCCTTGACGGCAGGCCGATATCTTCCACAATCAGAAGTGCCGCCGCGCTCCCTTCAGCTTCTCTGCCAGCTCTCCAAGACCTTCGGGCATGGAGATGGATGGCCACAAGGCTTGGGTGACGCCTTGCATTGCCTGCCGAACTCGCTCGTGCAGTTGCAAGAGCTCGAGAAGAAGTTCACCCGTAGAACCGGGCATCTCCTCTGCAGGACGACCTGTTAGCACACCTACATACATTACTCTGTTAGTCGACTTCCCCGCCGAATTCTTTTCAAAGGTTCGTTCAAGCACTTACTAAATATGCCGCACCGAAGCCGTTGATTCTCCTTAACGGAGTCTGATAGCTAGGCACGAACATCTTTCAGCTCGACGCCCAGCTTGGTGTTGGCATCTTGGAGATCATTCTTCTCTCGCCTCACCTTTGTCAGCATGCTCTCACCAGCCTTTAACTAGCGTAGGAGTTGTTGCCTTTCCGGATCTAATCCGGCGCCATCTGCAATTTCGTTTGTCAGATTTGCACATACGCCGCACTTCACAACATACTTATATATTGAAAATATATATTACCAACGGGGGTCTCCTTGGGCTCCCCTGTCACGGCTAGTGCGGCCTCAAGTTGGGCTTTGCACTCTCCTAGCTCCTGGGACGGTTGGGTATTCTTTTCCGCAAGACCCTGCATTATTAACTGATCCTTAAATCAGTTCTCTTAACTGCTTCAAGTCTCGGGGGCTACTGATATATATAACCATTAAAATTTCTCACCCTTATGTCTTTTACATATTGCTCCGTGGCTCTGGCTAGACCATTTTGAGCGGCACGGAGGTACGCATCTCCCGAATTGAAGGCATCCAACGCCTCTGGGGAGAAACAAGCGTCGCGGAGAACTGTCCGGCAACGCCTGTGGTTTAGGGC
This sequence comes from Aegilops umbellulata, assembly GCA_032464435.1. Classification (NCBI taxonomy): domain Eukaryota; kingdom Viridiplantae; phylum Streptophyta; class Magnoliopsida; order Poales; family Poaceae; genus Aegilops; species Aegilops umbellulata. Next base: position 424,805,914 of record CP136059.1, read on the forward strand.
ACTCTCCACCTCTGAATTAGTGGCAGACAACGTGTCCACATCCTCCGTCGGAGGAGCGTCCAGTGCGCGCCTCGTGTTCGCCTCCGCCTCCGGACCAGGCTTTGGAGCCTGGCTGGTGGAGGCGTGATTGGCAGCCTCTCCGGATATAGTCCGGCGAGGTCTCTTTGTCCTAAAGAGAGCACGAGTCTTAATATGCCTTGAAGGTATAACACCTGCGATAAGAGGGCGTGCTACACCTTTGCGCTGACGCCTCGGTCCGGACTGCACCTCTTTTCTGCCCATGGGGCCCTGCAGGCCCTTGTTGGCTTGTCGCCGCAGGTTCGGCCTCCCGTCTCAAAAACCTCCCCTGCAAAGCACGGTTGTAATCAGGTAACTGAAAACATGAGAGGGTGGACCCCTTTTCGGGGTACTTGGACTTCGATCTCAGTTACCTGGGAGGCCGGGATTAGCCCTGGGTAATCGGCCGTAATGGCCACCAAGGCGTTGTCCTTGCTCAATTGATGGAACACTCCATCAATCAGCTCCACAGATAAGTCCGGATCCTCTTGGGAGGCCGGGTCGAGGGACTGTCCCGGATCCTCGGGCTGTGGAGGAGGGTTGTTTATTTCTTTAACAGCCTGGCGCAGTTCCTGCGTTGAAGTCGTTAGACTGTATACTTAAACGATGGGAATATAAAGCGGATGGGCAAGTAAAAGTGTCCACTTACCCAACTCGGAGGATTGTACATAGTAAATCCGCCCTGTGGGTTGACGCGGAGAAAATCCTCCTCTTCTCCCTTGTACAAAGCGGACAAGATCTTTGTCAGGGAGGCAACCGAATCCGGTCCCTTACGACCGTGACGGGTGGCGTCATCCTCCCCGTTGAAGTCCCACATGGGGTGGCCTCTATACTGAAGCGGCTGCACCCCCCGCACGATGCATGCGGCCATGACTCCTATCATGGTTAGTCCAGAATGAGCTAATAATCTTATCCGGCCCATCAGGTAAAGGACGTCCCTCCCTCTGAGGGCTCCATGGACGCCAGCTTAGGCGCTTCTTCAGGGGAGCAGTGTCGAACTCAGGAAGGCCGATCCGAACAGGGTCCGGCAGCGGGACGTCCTCTATATAAAACCATTCTGAAGGCCAATTCTCGGACACCTTCTTTGGGGTTCCGGATAGATATCCGGTCCCGGCGATGCGCCACACTTCGGTTCCGCCCACTTGATATATTGACCCCTCCTGAGAACGGGGCACCAGGCAGAATAGCCTCTTCCACAGCCCGAAATGAGCCTCGACACCGAAAAACAGCTCGCAGATTGTGTAGCTGGAGGCCATAGAACTCCAGTAGCCCCTGGAGAAATGGATGGATTGGAAATCTGAGCCCTCTTATTAAATAAGGGACAAGGCATACCCGCTCTCCTTTCGAGGGATTAGGGGCACTCTCCGCTTTCTCTCCGCCATTTTAGGTGGAAAGACCGGCTAGAACCGGGACCATATAGGCCGGGGGGAGAAATCCCTTGGTCTGGAGCATCACTAGCTCTCTATGTGGAATGGAGCATCTCTCCTAATCTCCAGGCTAAGGGACGGAAGGGCGAGAGGAGGAGTTGCGACGGCTGGCCATGGTGGAATGGACCTTTGTCGGATGCGCTCTGATGAACACTCACGGAGGGGAGAAGGTGTGGTTTGGATCTAAATCCACGTCCCCTTAAATAGGCGGCTCATTTTCGCGGCTAGGGGTGCGAATGTAAAAACACCCAGACTTTTCGTATTCGTTTGACACGTGGGAGACGACCATTATTGGGTGTAGAAACCAAGGAGCGCAACGTTTACAAGAAACCGGACTTTATTCAACAGGTACACGGAATTTGGAGGAGAACCCGCCTTGCAATGCCGAAGACAATCTGCGTGCCGGACTCATCGTCATTGAAGCCTGGTTCGGGGGCTACTGAGGGAGTCCCGGATTAGGGGGTGTTCGGATAGCTGGACTATACCTTCAGCCGGACTCCTGGACTATGAAGATACAAGATTGAAGACTTCGTCCCATGTCCGGAAGGGACTTTCCTTGGCGTGGAAGGCAAGCTTGGTGATACGAATATGTAGATCTCCTACCATTGTAACCGACTCTGTGTAACCCTAACCCTCTCCGCTGTCTATATAAACCGGAGGGTTTTAGTCCGTAGGATAGAAGAACAATCATACCATAGGCTAGCTTCGAGGGTTTAGCCTCCTTGATCTCGTGGTAGATCTACTCTTGTACAACCCATATCATCAATATTAATCAAGCATGACGTAGGGTTTTACCTCCATCAAGAGGGACAGAACCTGGGTAAAACATCGTGTCCCTTGCCTCCTGTTACCATCCGCCTAGACGTACAGTTCGGGACCCTCTACCCGAGATCCGCCGGTTTTGACACCGACAGTGGGTTTGGACAGGTCATGACTTTAGCTAATGTTAATCCCACTATTTTGGAAGAGTGTCAACCTCGCATGCATGTGGATTGTGTCGGGAATATGTTATGTGATAGCTATTTTGTTGAATTTGCTTATGATCCTACATGTAATTATTATGAGAGAGGAAAATATGGTTGTATAAATTTTCATGTTACTAAATTACCTCTTGTTATGTTGAGATTGCTATTGTTTCTTTCCGCTTCCTTGCATATGCTAGTTTTTGCTTGCCTTGATAATTTGTTTGCCTATAAGATGCCTATGCATAGGAAGTATGTTAGACTTAGATGTGATTTTCACATGTTTTATGATGCTCTATTTGTGTTTCAATTACTAACTTTTATGTGAGCATCATCGAAATCTCAATCCCTAGCTAAAAAGGCTTTAAAGAAAAGCGCTTGTTGGGAGGCAACCCAAATTTTATTTTATTTTTTTGCTTTTTGCTTCTGTTTAGGAATAAATATTTGATCTAGCCTCTGGTTAGACTTGTTTTTATGTTTTAATTAGTGTTTGTGCCAAGTTAAACCTATAGGATCTTCTTGGATGATAGTTATTTGATCTTCCTGTAAATTCCAGAAACTTTCTGCTCACGAAAACAATTGTTAAAAATCACCAGAACGTGATAAAATATTGATTCCAATTGATGCTGATAAATAAACAAATTGTCTAGGTATTCCTACTTTTGATGAATATTTTGAGTTCCATAAGTTTGCGTTAGTTACAGATTACTACAGACTGTTCTGTTTTTGACAGATTCTGTTTTACGTGTGTTGTTTGCTTATTTTGATGAATCTATGGCTAGTAAAATAATATATAAACCATAGAGAAGTTGGAATACAGTAGGTTTAACACCAATATAAATAAATAATGAGTTCATTACAGTACCTTGAAGTGGTCTTTTGTTTTCTTTCGCTAACGGAGCGCACGAGATTTTCTGTTAAATTTTGTGTTGTGAAGTTTTCAAATTTTGGGTGAAAGATTTGATGGATTATGGAATAAGGAGTGGCAAGAGTCTAAGCTTGGGGATGCCCATGGCACACCAAGATAATCTAAGGACACCTAAAAGCCAAAGCTTGTGGATGCCCCGGAAGGCACCCCCTCTTTCGTCTACTTCCATCGGTAACTTTACTTGGAGCTATATTTTTATTCACCACATGATATGTGTTTTGCTTGGAGCGTATTGTATGATTTGAATCTTTGATTTTTAGTTTACCATAATCATCCTTGCTGTACACACCTTTTGAGAGAGACGCACATGATTCCGAAAATATTAGAATACTCTATGTGCTTCACTTATATCTTTTGAGTTATATAGTTTTTGCTCTAGCACTTCACTTATATCTTTTAGAGCACGGTGGTAACTTTTGTTTTATAGAAACTATTATTCTCTCATGCTTCACTTAGATTGTCTTGAGAGTCTTAAACAACACGGTAATTTGCTTAAATAATCCTAATATGCTAGGTATTCAAGATTAGTAAGAACTTTCTTATGAGTGTGTTGAATACTAAGAGAAGTTTGATGCTTGATGATGTTTTGAAATATGGAGGTACTGATATCAAAGTCGTGCTAGTTGAGTAATTGTGAATTTGAGAAATACTTCTGTTGAAGTTTGCAAGTCCCGTAGCATGCACGTATGGTAAACGTTATGTAACAAATTTGAAACATGAGGTGTTCTTTGAGTGTCCTCCTTATGAGTGGCGGTCGGGGACGAGCGATGGTCTTTTCCTACCAATCTATCCCCCTAGGAGCATGCGCGTAGTGCTTGGTTTTTGATGACTTGTTGATTTTTGCAATAAGTATGTGAGTTCTTTATGACTAATGTTGATTCCATGGATTATACGCACTCTCACCTTTCCATCATTGCTAGCCTCTTCAGTACCGTGCATTGCCCTTTCTCACATTGAGAGTTGGTGCAAACTTCGCTGGTGCATCCAAACCCCGTTATATGATACGCTCTTTCACACATAAACCTCCTTATATCTTCCTCAAAACAGCCACCATACCTACCTATTATGGCATTTCCATAGCCATTCCGAGATATATTGTCATGCAACTTTCCACCGTTCCGTTTATCATGACACGTTCATCATTGTCATATTGCTTTGCATGATCATGTAGTTGACATCGTATTTGTGGCAAAGCCACCATTCATAATTCTTTCATACATGTCACTCTTGGTTCATTTCATATCCCGGTATACCGCCGGAGGCATTCATATAGAGTCATACTTTGTTATAGTATCGAGTTGTAATCATTGAGTTGTAAATAAATAGAAGTGTGATGATCATCATTTTCTAGAGCATTGTCCCAAGTGAGGAAAAAAAAGAAAGGCCATAAAAAAGAGAAGGCCCAAAAAAATGAGAGAAGGGACAATGTTACTATCCTTTTTACCACACTTGTGCTTGAAAGTAGCACCATAATCTTCATGATAGAGAGTCTCTTGTTTTGTCACTTTCATATACTAGTGGGAATTTTTCATTATAGAACTTGGCTTGTATATTCCAACAATGGGCTTACTCAAATGCCCTAGGTCTTCGTGAGCAAGCAAGTTGGATGCACACCCACTTAGTTTCTTTTGTTGAGCTTTCATATATTTATAGCTCTAGTGCATCCATTACATGGCAATCCCTACTCCTTGCATTAACATCAATCGATGAGGCATCTCCATAGCTCATTGATTAGCCACGTTGACGTGAGACTTTCTCCTTTTTTGTCTTCTCCACATAACCCCCATCATTATATTCTATTCCACCCATAGTGCTATGTCCATGGCTCACGCTCATGTATTGCGTGAAGGTTGAAAAAGTTTGAGATTACTAAAGTATGAAACAATTGCTTGGCTTGTCATCGGGGTTGTGCATGATGAGAGCATTCTTGTGTGACGGAAATGGAGCATGACTAAGCTATATCATTTTGTAGGGGTGAACTTTCTTTGGCCATGTTATTTTGAGAGGACATAATTCCTTAGTTAGTATGCTCGAAGTATTATTATTTTTATGTCAATATTGAACTTTTACCTTGAATCTTTCAGATCTGAATATTCATACCACAATTAAGAAGAATTACATTGAAATTATGCCAAGTAGCATTCCACTTCAAAAATTCTGTTTTTATCATTTACCTACTCGAGGACGAGAAAGAATTAAGCTTGGGGATGCTTGATACGTCTCCAACGTATCTATAATTTTTTATTGTTTCATGCTATATTATATTCTGTTTTGGACATTATTGGGCTTTATTATACACTTTTATATTATTTTTGGAACTAACCTATTAACCGGAGGCCCAGCCCAGAATTGAAGTTTTTTGCCTATTTCAGAGTTTCGCAAAAAAAGAATATCAAACGGAGTCCAAACGGAATGAAACCTTCGGGAACGTGATTTTCGGAACGAACGTGATCCAAAGGACTTGGACCCTATGTCAAGACATCAATCAGGAGGGCACGAGGTAGGGGGTGCGCCTACCCCCCCCCCCAGGAGCGACCTCCACCCTCGTGGGCCCCATGTTGCTCCACCGACGTACTTCTTCCTCCTATATATACCTACGTACCCCCGAACTACCAGATACGGAGCCAAAAACCTAATTCCACCGCCCCAACCTTCTTTAGCCATGAGATCCCATCTTGGGGCCTTTTGCGGAGCTCTGCCGGAGGCGACATCGATCACGGAGGGCTTCTACATCAACACCATAGCCTCTCCGATGATGTGTGAGTAGTTTACCTCAGACCTTCGGGTCCATAGTTACTAGCTAGATGGCTTCTTCTCTCTTCTTGGATCTCAATACAATGTTCTCCCCCCCTCTTCTGGATATCTATTCGCTGTAATCTTCTTTTGCGGTGTGTTTGTTGAGACCGATGAATTGTGGGTTTATGATCAAGTTTATCTATGAACAATATTTGAATCTTCTCTGAATTCTTTTATGTACGATTGGTTATCTTTGCAAGTCTCTTCGAATTATCAGTTCGGTTTGGCCTACTAGATTGATCTTTCTTGCAATGGGAGAAGTGCTTAGCATTGGGTTCAATCTTGCGGTGTCCTTTCCAAGTGACAGTAGGGGCAGCAAGGCACGTATAGTATTGTTGCCATCGAGGATAACAAGATGGGGTTTATATCATATTTCATGAGTTTATCCCTCTACATCATGTCATCTTGCTTAAAGTTACTCTGTTCTTATGAACTTAATACTCTAGATGCATGCTGGATAGCGGTCGATGTGTGGAGTAATAGTAGTAGATGCAGGCAGGAGTCAGTCTACTTGTCTTGGACGTGATGCCTAGATACATGATCATACCTAGATATTCTCATACCTATGCTCAATTTGGTCAATTTCTCAACAATAATGTGTTCACTCACCGTAATACATATGCTCATGAGAAAAGCCACTAGTGAAACTTATGGCCCCCGGGTCTATTTTCCATCATATTAATCTTCCAACACTTAGCTATTTTCATTGCCTTTTATTTTACTTTGCATCTTTGTCACAAAAATACCAAAAATATTATCTTATCATATATATCAGATCTCACTCTCGTAAGTGACCGTGTAGGGATTGACAACCCCTCATCGTGTTGGTTGCGAGGATTTATTTGTTTGTGTAGGTGCGAGGGACTCGTGCGTGGCCTCCTACTGGATTGATATCTTGGTTCTCAAAAACTGAGGGAAATACTTACGCTGCATTACTGCATCACCCTTTCCTCTTCAAGGGAAAACCAACGCAGTGCTCAAGAGGTAGCAGCTAGCAGGGCCGTAGCCGCGGTGGCGACATGGCTGACGGCGAGGAGCTATCGGCTCCGATGGCCATGGTGGTTAGAAGGCGCGGACGAGCACGGGGAGAGAGGGGAAAGGGGTAGTGGCTCACGGCGATTCCAGCAGAGGCAACGGCGAGGCCGGGGACGGGCTGGAGCTCGCGAATCCCCGGTGAGGTCGTCGGCGGCCAGAGGTTGAAGACGAGGTCGGGGACGACGCTGCAGGGCTTCCGGCAGGGCGTGGCTCGGTGGGGAGGAACAGGGGGTCAAGGTGAAACTTCTAAGCGCATCGGCGAGGCGAGGCAGTGGTTGTGGCCACGACAACAGCGAGTGGCGGCGACGATGGCTCTGGGGTGCGTGCGAGAGGAGAGCCAGAGGAGGGAGAGAAGCTCGGGGAGAGAGTGAGTGAGGATCAGAGGTGCGTGGCGTCGCGAGGGAGGTCCAGGGCGATGGGGGGCCAGCCAGGTGATACGTCCATTTTGCATCATGCTTTTATATCGATATTTATTGCATTATGGGCTGTTATTACACGTTATGTCACAATACTTATGCCTATTCTCTCTTATTTTACAAGGTTTACATAAGGAGGGAGAATGCCGGCAGCCGGAATTCTGGGCTGGGAAATGAGCAAATATTAGAGACCTATTCTGCACAACTCCAAAAGTCCTGAAACTCCACGAAAGTTATTTTTGGAAATAATAAAAAATAATGGAAGAAGAATCCACATTAGGGGGGCCTCCACCTGTCCACGAGGGTGGGGGCGCACCCTACCCCCTGGGCGTGCCCCTGCCTCGTGGGCCCCCTGTTGGCCCTCCGGTGCCAATCTTCTGCTATATGAAGTCTTTCGTCCGAAGAAAAATCATAATCAAGCTTTCGGGACGAGACTCCGCCGCCACGAGGCGGAACCTTGGCGGAACCAATCTAGGGCTCTGGTAGAGCTGCCCCTGCCGGGGACACTTCCCTCCGGGAGGGGGAAATCATCGCCATTGTCATCACCAACGCTCCTATCATCGGGAGAGGGCAATCTCCATCAACATCTTCACCAGCACCATCTCCTCTCAAACCCTAGTTCATCTCTTGTATCCAATTCTTGTCTCTAAGTCTGGGATTGGTACCTGTAGGTTGCTAGTAGTGTTGATTACTCCTTGTAGTTGATGCTAGTTGGTTTATTTGGTGGAACATCATATGTTCAGATCCTATATGCATATTAATACTCCTATGATTATGAACATTAATATGCTTTGTGAGTAGTTACGTTTGTTCCTGAGGACATGGGAGAAGTCTTGCTATTAGTAGTCATGTGAATTTGGTATTCGTTCGATATTTTCATGAGATGTATGTTGTCTATCCTCTAGTGGTTATGTGAACGTCGACTACATGACACTTCACCATTATTTTGGCCTAGAGGAAGGCATTGGGAAGTAATAAGTAGATGATGGGTTGCTAGAGTGACAGAAGCTTAAACCCTAGTTTATGCGTTGCGTCGTAAAGGGCTGATTTGGATCCATATGTTTCATGCTATGGTTAGGTTTACCTTAATACTTTTGTTGTAGTAGCGGATGCTTGCAATAGAGGTTAATCATAAGTGGGATGCTTGTACAAGTAAGGACAGCACCCAAGCACCGGCCCACCCACATATCGAATTATCAAAGTACCGAACGCGAATCATATGAACTGATGAAAAGTAGCTTGACGATAATTCCCATGTGTCCTCGGGAGCGCTTTTCTCTATAAAGAGTTTGTCCAGGCTTGTCCTTTTCTACAAAAAGGATTGGGCCACCTTGCTGCACTTTATTTACTTTTGTTACTTGTTGCTCGTTACAAATTATCTTATCACAAAACTATCTGTTACCTATTATTTCAGTGCATGCAGAGAATACCTTGCTGAAAACCGCTTGTCATTTCCTTCTGCTCCTCATTGGGTTCGACACTCTTACTTATTTAAAGGACTACGATAGATTCCCTATACTTGTGGGTCATCAAGACTCTTTTCTGGCCGTTTCCGAGGAGTGAAGCGCCTTTTGTAGGTGGAATTTGGTAAGGCAAAATTTATATAGTGTGCTGAAATTTACTGTCACTTGTTACTATGGAAAGTAACCCTCTGAGGGGCTTGTTCGGGGTATCTTCTCCCCGACCAATAAAGCAAAGAGTTGCTGCTCAACCTACTAAACCTACTGAAAATGAAAATGTCTACTTTGAAATTCTTTCGGGTATGTTAGAAAAACTGATAGCTAATACTTTTGCAGGAGAAGGAACAAAGCATCCTGATGAGCACGTAATCTATGTGGATGAAGTTTGTGGATTATTTAAGCTTGCAGGTATACCTGGTGATGTTATTAAGAAGAACGTCTTCCCTTATCTTTGAAGGGAGATGCATTGACATGGTATAGGCTATGTGATGATACAGGATCATGGAACTACAAACGATTGAAAATAAAATTTCATCAGAAATTTTATCCTATGCATCTTGTTCATCATGATCGCAATATATATATATATATATATATATATATATATATATATATATATATATATATATATATATATATATATATTGGCCTTGCGAAGGAGAAAGCATTGCTCAAGCTTGGGGGAGGCTTAAATCAATGTTATATTCATGCCCCAATCATGAGCTCCCAAGAGAAATAATTATTCAAAGTTTTTATGCTCGGCTTTCTGATAACAATTGCACCATGCTCGATACTTCTTGTGCTGGCTCTTTTATGATGAAGACTATTGAATTCAAATGGGATTTATTGAAAAGACTTAAACGCAACTCTGAAGATTGGGATCTCGACGAAGGTAAAGAGTCAGATATGACACCTAAGTTTGATTGTGTTAAATCTTTTATGGATACCGATGTTTTCCGTAAAGTTAGCACTAAATATGGACTTGAATCTGAGATAGTAGCTTCTTTTTGTGAATCTTTTGCTGCTCATATTGATCTCCCTAAGGAGAAGTGGGTTAAATATCATCCTCCCATATAAGTAAAAGTAGCTGCACCTATTAAAGTTGAAGAAAAGACTATCACTTATAATGATCCTATTGTTCCTACTTCTTATGTTGAGAAACCACCCTTCCCTGTTAGGATAAAGGATCATGCTAAAGCTTCAACTGTGGTTCGTAAAAGCAATATTAGAACTTATACACCTCCTGAGCAAATTAAAGTTGAACCTAATATTGCTATTGTTAAAGATCTCTTGTCTGATAATATTGATGGACATGTTATTCATTTCCGTGATGAAACTGCTAGAATTGCCAAACCTTGTGCTAAATATAAACATAGACCTGTGGTAGGCATGCCTGTTATTTCTGTTAAAATAGGAGATCATTATTATCATGGCTTATGTGATATGGGTGCTAGCGCTAGTGCAATACCTATTGACTTATACAAAGAAATTAAGCATGATATTGCACCTACTGAGTTAGAAGATATTGATGTGACAATTAAACCTGCCAATAGAGATACTATTTCACCAATGGGAATTGTTAGAGCTGTTGAAGTCTTGTGTGGGAGAACTAAATATCCTGCTGATTTTCTTGTTCTTGGTTCCCCACAAGATAGCTTTTGTCCCATTATATTTGGTAGACCATTCTTGAACACCGTTAATGCTAGGATAGACTGCTAAAAGGATGTTGTTACTATTGGTTTGGGTGACATGTCTCATGAGTTCAACTTTTCTAAATTTCGTAGACAACACTGTGAAGAGGAATTGCCAAGTAAGGATCAAATAATTGGTCTTGCTTCTATTGTCGTACCTCCTAGTGATCCTCTAGAACAATATTTGCTAGACCAGATATGTTTATGAATGAAAGAAGGGAAATAGATGAAGTATTCTTTAAACAGGAACCCATCCTGAAACACAGTTTACCTGTTGAAATCCTAGGGGATCCTCCTCCACCCAAGGGTGATCCCGTGTTTGAGCTTAAACCGTTGCCTCATACTCTTAAATATGCTTATCTTGATGAGAAAAAGATATATCCTGTCATTATTAGTGCTAACATTTCAGAGCATGAAGAAGAGAGATTATTGAAAGCTCTGAAGAAGCACCGTGCTGCTATTGGATATACTCTTGATGATCTTAAGGGCATTAGTCCCACTCAATGTCAACACAAAATAAATTTGGAGAAAGATGCCAAACCAGTTCGTGATCACCAACGACGGCTGAATCCTAAGATGAAAGAAGTGGTAAGAAAGGAAATACTAAAGCTTCTTGAGGCAGGTATTATTTATCCCGTTGCTGATAGTCAGTGGATAAGTCATGTCCATTGTGTCCCTAAGAAGGGAGGTATTACTGTCGTTCCTAATGATAAAGATGAATTGATCCCGCAAAGAATTATTACAGGTTATAGGATGGTAATTGATTTCCGCAAATTAAATAAAGCTACTAAAAAGGATCATTACCCCTTACCTTTTATCGATCAAATGCTAGAAAGATTATCTAAACATACACACTTTTGCTTTCTAGATGGTTATTCTGGTTTCTCTCAAATACCTGTGTCAGCCGATGATCAATCAAAGTCCACTTTTACTTGCCATTCAGTACTTTTGCTTATAGACGTATGCCTTTTGGTTTATGTAATGCGCCTGCTACCTTTCAAACATGCATGCTGGCTATATTCTCTGACTTTTGTGAAAAGATTTGTGAGGTTTTCATGGACGATTTTTCCGTCTATGGATCCTCTTTTGATGATTGCTTGAGCAACCTTGATCGAGTTTTGCAGAGATGGGAAGAAACTAATCTTGTCTTCAATTGGGAAAAGTGCCACTTTATGGTTAATGAAGGTATTGTCTTGGGACATAAAGTTTCTAAAAGAGGTATTGAGGTTGATAAAGCCAAGATTGATGCCATTGAAAAGATTCCATGTCCCAAGGACATCAAAGGTATAAGAAGTTTCCTTGGTCACGCCGGTTAGGAGGTTCATTAAGGACTTCTAAAAAATTTCTAGGCCTCTGACTAATTTATTACAAAAATATGTACCACTTGTCTTCGATGATGATTGTGTAGAAGCATTTGAAATACTTAAGAAAGCATTAATCTCTGCACCTATTGTTCAGCCACATGATTGGAATTTACCTTTTGAAATTATGTGTGATGCTAGCGATTATGTTGTAGGTGCTGTTCTAGGGCAAAGAGTTGATAAGAAATTAAATGTTATTCAATATGCTAGTAAAACTCTAGACCATGCCCAGAGAAATTATGCTACTACTGAAAAAGAATTCTTAGCAGTTGTATTTGCTTGTGATAAGTTCAGACCTTGTATTGTTGATTCTAAAGTAACTATTCACACGGATCATGCTGCTATTAAATATCGTATGGAAAAGAAAGATGCTAAACCTAGACTTATTATATGGGTTCTCTTGCTACAAGAATTTGATTTGCATATTGTTGATAGAAAAGGTGCTAAGAACCCCGTTCCAGACAACTTGTCTAGGTTAGAAAATGTTCTTGATGACCCACTACCTATTGATGATAGCTTTCTGGATGAACAATTAAATGTCAGAAATACTTCTCGAACTGCTCCATGGTATGTTGATTATGCTAATTATATTGCTGATAAATTTATACCACCTAGTTTCACATACCAGCAAAAGAAAAAAATTTCTATGATTTGAGACATTACTTTTGGGATGACCTACATCTTTATAAACAAGGAGTAGATTGTGTTATTAGACGTTGTGTACCTGAGCATGAACAGGAACAGATCCTACGCAAGTGTCACTCCGAGGCTTATGGAGGACACCACGCTGGAGATAGAACTGCACATAATGTATTGCAATCCGGTTTTTATTGGCCTACTCTCTTCAAGGATGCCCGTAAGTTTGTCTTATCTTGTGATGAATGTCAAAGAATAGGTAATATTAATAGACGTCAAGAAATGCCTATGAACTATTTACTTTTTATCGAACCTGTTATGTTTGGGGCTTTGATTATATGGGACCTTTTCCTGCCTCTAATGGTTACACACATATTTTAGTTGATGTTGATTACGTTATTAAGTGGGTAGAAGCTATTCAAACTAGTAGTGCTGATCATAACACTTCTATTAAGATGCTTAAAGAAGTTATTTTTCAGAGGTTTGGAGTCCCTAGATATTTAATGACTGATGGTGGTTCACATTTTATTCATGGTGCTTTCCATAAAGTGCTTGCTAAGTATGAAGTTAATCATAGAATTGCATCTCCTTATCACCCACAGTCTAGTGGTCAAGTAGAATTGAGTAATAGAGAGCTCAAATTAATTATGCAAAAGACTATTAACAGATCTAGAAAGAATTGGTCTAAGAAACTTGATGATGCATTATGGGCCTATAGAACTGCATATAAAAATCCTATGGGTATGTCTCCGTATAAAATGGTTTATGGAAAAGCATGTCACTTACCTCTCGAACTAGAACATAAGGCTTATTGGGCTATTAAGGAGCTCAAATACGATTTCAAACTTGCCGGTGAGAAGAGGTTATTTGACATTAGCTCACTGATGAATGAAGAACCCAAGCCTATGAAAATGCGAAATTGTTTAAAGAAAAAGTTAAAAGATGGCATGGCAAAAGAATACAAAAGCGTGAGTTTAATGTAGGTGATTATGTATTGTTATACAACTCTCGTTTAAGAATTTTTGCAGGAAATTTCTCTCTAAATGGGAAGGCCCTTACGTTATCGAGGAGGTCCATCATTCTGGTGCCATAAAAATCAAAAATTTCAAAGGCACAAATCCGAAGGTGGTGAACGGTCAAAGAATCAAACATTATATCTCAGGTAATCCCATAAATGTTGAAACCAATGTTATTGAAACCGTAACCCCGGAGGAATACATAAGGGACACTTTCCGGAACATTTCAGACTCCGAAACGGAATAGGTATGTGGTACGGTAAGTAAACCGACTCCAAAACAGATCTAAAGGAAATTTTACTCCGTTTTCGAAGAAGTAGTCCGGGAAGGACACCAGGCCTCCACGAGGGTGGAGGGCGCGCCCTACCCCCCTGGGCGTGCCCCCTACCTCGTGGGCACTTCGTGTGCTCTCCGGACTCCGTTTTCTTGCACGATACATATTTTGGTCGGTAAAAATTCATTATATAATCTCCTGAAGGTTTTGACTCCTGTATCACGCAATTATCCTCTGTTCTTGTTTCGAGCTGTTTCTCTGACAGATCTAGATCATCAAGACGTCTCCAAGCGCCCCCAAGGACAAGTTCTTCGAGAAGGTCATCAACCCCTACCTCGCGGAGGTGCTGCTACACCCTCAAACCATTGAGATGCGTGATGGGTTGCTGCACATCCACGATGTTGAGGGACCATGTAGGACCGGAAGCGTGGAGACAAGGCTTGAAGCAATGGAGCAACAAGTTTTCAAGTGCCAGGAGATGGTGGAGCGTGGACTTGACTCCAATCACATAATGATCACGGAGATCACCAACAACCACAAGTTGGATGCCAAGGACATTGGGGAGGCCATCTTCAAGCTCCACGAGAAAATCGAGCACCTCCAAGCCCAAATCTATGACCTGCAAAACCAAAACTGTGAGTATGAATATAGATTCTAAAGGATGAGTTTGGCTGCAGATTTAAGGATCCCGGAGATTCGATCATCTTTCTATGATGGTGAGCCTATGCCTTGGAAGATGGACGACAAGCCTACATCATCAACAATCCCTTCACCAGCAAAGGAGATATAATCACATGGGTATGGCCACTCCCCTTGGCAACTGCCAAGCTTGGGGGAGATGCCCCGGTATCGTATCACCACCACCTCTCCTATCTTTACCGTTTTTCTTAGTTCGATCCTTTCAGTAGTATCTTGATCTAGTAGAATAAAAGCTTTGGTATGATTTAGTTTTGAGTTTTGCTTTATGATCTCTCTATGTAATCGAGTCCGAGAGCTATATAAAAAAGATTAGTGTCGAGTCCGAGAGCTATATAATAAAGATTAGTGTTGAGTCAAGGGCTTGATTATTTTGCTATGATCTTGAGTGGATAAAATAAAAGAGAAAAAGAATAAAAAGAAATAAAGAGATCATATTGACCTTATTGAGAGTAATGACTTCACATAGAAAGAGTATGATGATTAAAAATTGTTGAGAGTTGGCAAACATAGCTTTGGTCATCGTTGCAATTAATAGGAAGTAATAAAGAAAGAGAGGTTTCACATATAAATATAGGGATAATTAGGTTTATGCCCCTAGTTGTGTCCCACTCGTCTGTTTTACCCCTAATTCCCAAAAGTCACCGGTTCTGTCCAAATCACTTTGCTCCTCTTATGCTTTTGCCCTTTGACAGTTTGACCATTAGTTTGAAAACTTAATAACTAATTCATACTAAATCAGAAAAATGCAAATAAGATACCAAAATGTTTAGTAAAACATCACCTATCTGTCAGTGTCATTTGCATTCATGAAAAAAGTGTTGGAAAGTGCCCATCCGAGTTTTAGCTCTTATGCTACCACCATGAATAGTAAAATCTAAAAAAGTTCAAAAAAATTCAAAAATAATTTGGTGGCAAAGAATGACAAATGTTGTAAGTGCCTGCCAAGTTTCATCAGGGAATAACATTCGTGGGTGTCGCGGCAAAAAAAACAATCAACACTCCAAAATAGATTATTATTTTGCCACGACTTCCACGAATGTCGTTCCCTAATGAAACTTGGCAAGCACTTAGAACACTTGTCGTTCTTTGCCACCATTTTTTTTGATTTTTTTGAATTTTTTAGAGTTTACTATTCATGGTGGTATCAAAAGAGCTCAAACTCAGATGTGCACTTTCCAACACTTTTTTCATGAATGCAAATGACACTGACATATAGGTGATGTTTTTTTGAACATTTTGGTATCTTATTTGCATTTTTTCGATTTTTTCTAAATTAGTTATGAAGTTTTCAAACTGACGGTCAAACGGTCAAAGGGGAAAAGCATAAGAGGATCAAAGTGACTTGGACAGAACCGGTGACTTTTGAGAATTAGGGGTAAAACAGACGAGTGGGGCGCAACTAGGGGCATAAATCTAATTACCCCATAAATATACTATCTTGGACATCTTTTATGATTAGGAGCACTCATTAAAATATGACATGATAAAGAGTTGATGTTGGACAAGGAAGACAACGTAATGGGTTATATTTTTTTATATCTGAGATAAAATATATTGTCATGGATCATCCAATATGTTGAGCTTGCCTTTCCCCCTCATGCTAGCCAAATTCTTTGCACCAAGTAGAGATACTACTTGTGCCTCCAAATACCCTTAAACTCAGTTTTGCCATGAGAGTCCACCATATCTACCTATGGATTGAGTAAGATCCTTCAAGTAAGTTGTCATCGGTGCAAGCAATAAAAATTGCTCTCTAAATATGAACGATTGATTGGTGTGGAGGAAATAAGCTTTATACGATCTTGTGATGTGGAAGAAATAAAGCGACGGACTGCATAATAAAGGTTCATATCACAAGTGGCAATATAAAGTGACGTTCTTTCGCATTAAGATGTTATGCATCCAACCCTGAAAGCGCGTGGCAACCTCTGCTTCCCTCTGCGAAGGGCCTATCTTTTATCATTACCTTCTACCTTATGCAAGAGTCATGGTGATCTTCACCTTTCCTTTTTATATTTTATCCTTTGGCAAGCACAGGATGTTGGAAAGATTGTGATATATATATATATCTAATTGGATATGGATTAGCATGAATTATTATTGTTGACATTACCCTTGAGGTAAAAGGTTGGGAGGCGAAACTATAAGCCCCTATCTTTCTCTGTGTCCGATTAATCTCCGTAACCACAAATATTGCGTGAGTGTTAGCAATTATTAAAGACTAAATGATAGTTGAGTATGTGGACTTGCTAGAAAGCTCTGACATAGACTCTTTCTGATGTTATGATAAATTGCAATTGCTTCAATGACTGAGATTATAGTTTGTTGGTTCTCAATAAAGTTTCTGATTCATACTTTGCATTGTGAATAGATTATTACTTAAGCATAAGAAATCATATGATATTATCAATATATGTTGCTGTTACGAGAATAATCATGATGCCCTCATGTCCGTATTTTATTTTATCGACACCTCTACCTCTAAACATGTGCACATATTTACCGTTATCGGCTTCCGCTTGAGGACAAGCGAGGTCTAAGCTTGGGGGAGTTGATACGTCCATTTTGCATCATGCTTTTATATCGATATTTATTGCATTATGGGTTGTTATTACACATTATGTCACAATACTTATGCCTATTCTCTCTTATTTTACAAGGTTTACATAAGGAGGGAGAATGCCGGCAGCTGGAATTCTGGGCTGGGAAAGGAGCAAATATTAGAGACCTATTCTGCACAACTCCAAAAGTCCTGAAACTCCATCAAAGTTATTTTTGGAAATAATAAAAAATACTGGAAGAAGAATCCACGTTAGGAGGGCCTCCACCTGTCCACGAGGGTGGGGGCATGGCCTACCCCCCTGGGCGCGCCCCCTGCCTCTTGGGTCCCCTATTGGCCCTCCGGTGCCCATCTTCTGCTATATGAAGTCTTTCGTCCGAAGAAAAATCATAAGCAAGCTTTCGGGACGAGACTCCGCCGCCACGAGGGGGAACGTTGGCGGAACCAATCTAGGGCTCTGGCAGAGCTGTCCTGCCGGGGACACTTCCCTCCGGGAGGGGGAAATCATCGCCATCGTCATCACCAACGCTCCTCTCATCGGGAGAGGGCAATCTCCATCAACATCTTCACCAGCACCATCTCCTCTCTAACCCTAGTTCATCTCTTGTATCCAATTCTTGTCTCTAAGTCTCGGATTGGTACCTGTAGGTTGCTAATAGTGTTGATTACTCCTTGTAGTTGATGCTAGTTGGTTTATTTGGCGGAAGATCATATGTTCAGATCCTATATGCATATCAATACTCCTCCGATTATGAACATGAATATGCTTTGTGAGTAGTTACGTTTGTTCCTGAGGACATGGGAGAAGTCTTGCTATTAGTAGTCATGTGAATTTGGTATTCGTTTGATATTTTGATGAGATGTATGTTGTCTATCCTCTAGTGGTGTCATGTGAACGTCGACTACATACCACTTCACCATTATTTGGGCCTAGAGGAAGGCATTGGGAAGTAATAAGTAGATGATGGGTTGCTAGAGTGACTGGAGCTTAAACCCTAGTTTATGCGTTGGTTCGTAAGGGGCTGATTTGGATCCATATGTTTCATGCTATGGTTAGGTTTACCTTAATACTTTTGTTGTAGTTGCGGATGCTTGCAATAGAGGTTAATCATAAGTGAGATGCTTGTCCAAGTAAGGACAGCACCCAAGCACCGGTCCACCCACATATCAAATTATCAAAGTACCGAACGCGAATCATATGAACGTGATGAAAAGTAGCTTGACGATAATTCTCATGTGTCCTCGGGAGCGCTTTTATCTATATAAGAGTTTGTCCAGGCTTGTTCTTTGCTACAAAAAGGATTGGGCCACCTTGCTGCACATTATTTACTTTTTTTACTTGTTGCTCATTACAAATTATCTTATCACAAAACTATCTATTACCTATTATTTCAGTGCTTGCAGAGAATACCTTGCTGAAAACCGCTTGCCGTTTCCTTCTGCTCCTCGTTGTGTTCGACACTCTTACTTATCTAAAGGACTACGATAGATCCCCTATACTTGTGGGTCATCACCAGGCAGGGTGGAGGTGGCCGCACGGCGGTGCGCGCGCGTCGGGCATGCGCCCGTCCTCTTGGCAAGGAGGAAGACGGCAGGAGGGAGGCCAGTGGGCTGGGCTAGTTGGCTGGGCTGCTAGCTGGGCCAGCTAGGTGGCTGCGCAGGTGAGGCCAGGTAAGTCTCTCTCTCTTTTAATTTATGTTTTCTATTTCTTATATAATTTTAGGGCTTTAATTAAAATACTAAAACTAACTCAAAAATCATGAAACTTCTCAAAAACACTGTTTGGAATATATCCTACAGTAAACATTTCAGTTTATGATTATTTGGACATTTAAAATATTTTATAGAATTTAAATGTCCAAATGCAAATAGCATATGATTTAATCCAGTGACCTTATGATGTCCTAGAAAACTGTGCACCATTTTTGTCAAGGGTTCTAAACCAAGGCAAAGATGATGAACATTTTAAATGGGCATTTTAGGTTCATTGAAAAAGATTTTAGTAAACCCTAGTTGGATTAAGGGGGTGCTGGGGGGTTCTGTCATCCCCATTTCAAGTTTCTGGAAATTTAAACATGATGCAGTCACTCTAATGCATGCACTGACTAGGGTTGTGACAACTCACCCCCACTAAACAAGAATCTCGTCCCAAGATTCAAGACGTGAGGTAAGAAGATAGAGGGGACATGGAACTGGCACAAACTCTTAAATCCATTGCATTCTTGAAGATGTTGATTCGTTGCATCATATTGATCTTGACGTCTTTGCCTCCGAGATCTTTTCTCAACACGATGATGACAGAGCAACTCACGATCAACTCAAGGAATGAGACGTTGAACATCTCTTGAGCTAAGACACAAAGCTCACATCAGGGTGATGGAAATCAGACGACGAAGATTCAAGTTGGTAGGTAGCAATTCCACGCTTGAGTAAGATGGTGCAAGGTTTCATAGTTGCGAGGAGATAGTTGTCATGAACCCATAACAGGGCACCTCAGGGAAGGTGACTCGTAGAATTGTTCCCTTAAGTGGCGAAAAGAATTACTTTTGATACATAGATCATTGATACTCTCTATACCAGCCTAAGGCAATTCACAAATGATCGTTTGAAGGAGTTCGAAGGAATGGCATACTCAGATCGGGACGGATACTATGGTTATTGAACAACTCGGCAACAGAAGGCACATTCCAATTGATACCGAGGATATAACCTAGTGACCGAGTGTGCTGTCAAGAACTTGAGCATTTCCATAGTCATCAAGGTCTTACCAACATCCGTGCCGAGGATCCTGGCATCCAATCTTACTACCATGATGAATAGTGATGGACAATGCAGATGCAAAGGAAGACATCACTTTCTCAGATTTCACCTTAGCGAGGCCAAGGAAACGAAATATGGATGATCGACCGAGAGACATTTAGCACTCCGCTTCTAATGTTCTCCTTGATGTACTAGTCATCGTACCCCATTTATAGATACTAGTCATCAACCCGTGCATCTGCACGGGCTAGCACTTTTATGTAGTACAACCATGAAATATTCTTTGTTTCTATAGTATATTGTAAAGATGATGTGATGGACTACTCATTATTGAGGAAATTGATCTGCTGCCCCAGTGCTATCTATACCGACAAAACTCGCCAATTAAAATTAAACCATAATTTACGTGGCCCAATGTGTCCTCAAATAAATAAATAGAAAATGACACCTAACCTTCTTCTAATATGATTACATGTGTTCTTTGTCTCCTTGACTATAACCATTAGTCTTAAGTCTTGACTCGATCCAAGTCAATCTCAACCAACTCCACTTCCGTGGTATGCAAACTTCTGCTTAAATCTCCCTTGTAAAAACTATACTGAATCCGCAAAACATGATATATTTATTTTCTGAGGTGGCTTATAGAAAAAATAAGTTAGATGTATGATGGAAACTGCAGCTGTATTCCTTATGTATCCTCACCCTTCAATTGAATAATTTCCATGACTTCTAATCTCGATCTGTTCTGGCCCTGTATGTGGCCTAACAGACAAATAAAATCTGTTTATCTGACCGGGGAATTAGGAATCTTGGGATGTTGCAGCTGTATCCATCGCATATCCTCGCCATTAAATTAAAAAAATGGCCACGACTTCTAATCTCGATCGCTCTACATGATGCAATCTCCACTCTCGGCTGTCTTTCCGGCAGATCGCTCCGGCTCCACCAAGCAATCGCATGTCCCTACCCTTATCCAACGTTGTGGTTGCAAATTCCCTACCTTGCTCCAGCCTCCAGACCTCCAGTATTACACGAACCTATAGCAGGAAGGCCGAAGCATTGGACTGTTTTCCTCGCCAGATCGAGGAGGAAGTGGAGATGAAGACCAATCAAAGATGGGCCCCAGGATTGTATACGCCTCTCTGCCAGATCATAGAGGAGACAGAGATGTCACGGTGATGGTACGCAGGAGGGATCTACGGCGGCTCATGGATGACTGGAGGATGAGGTCGAGAGAGAGGGAACAGGACGCATCAGCTTTCAGGCCATGACGGGCAGATATAGACTCTAGGTGTTTTGTTCTTAAATTATGTGCGTGTAGGCTGAAGCTGGGAAGAGGAAGATGATATGGACTCTGTACGTAAAGAAGATTGTAATCAAGATAGAATTATGTACGTGTAGGTTGACCTACATGTATTTTCTTTGTTTTTCTTTGAGCGTTTTCTTTTAGAATTCTATATATTGTTTTCTAGGAGGGATGATTATTTTACGATATGGACTCTGTAGGTAGAATGATGCACGTGTAGCTTGACCTACACGTACATTGTTTTTTTTCTGAGAATTATGTGCGTGTTTTTTCTTTTTGGAGAATTCTGTACATGGTTTGACTCCATCTCTTACTACACTTGGCTCCATCTACTCAAAGTCCAAACAACTCCTTTTGGTAAATAAACCATTGTGGGATAAAATAAGGAACTGAAAATCTGAAATATTGTCCATACTTGGAAAACTGAGATTGAAAGGTCGAAGAGGAGCACAATTAGGAGATCCCACGTGTTTGAGTTGATCGTATATTCTAAATCAAAATCATGTAGTTGAATATACATGGTAAATTTCTTGATAGGATCTTACATGTTAAATCATCATCATGTTGATCGTATACATGATGGTTGCTTCACTTGAAAAGTGAAATTCAAAGGATAAGGTGGAACACGATTAATATACATGATGTATTTTTGTAGATGGAAAAGTGAGATTAAAAGGATGGAGAGGCTCGAGCACCATTGGGAGAGTCAGAGCGTACACTTGATTGGACCCTCGATCAAAAATCACAGCCACCACCCATACGTGGGAGAGCCTGATTTTATGAGAGATGGAGGCAGCGGCCATGTAGAGAAGTTCACGCTGACTTTACTGGGCAGGATATTTAATACATGGAGCCTTTTTGGGAAATCAGCTGGGTCCTCGTGGATTTTTTCTGTTTTCTTGTTCGAGTTTCTAAATGGATGGACACTTTCCTTTTATTTTGAGGCTTTCCTTTTCTTTTGGTGGAACGGATCCAGGCTTTCTTTTTTTTGACGTGAGGCTATACTTTTTTTCTTCTTCTAACTAAAACTAATGTCAGTCTACTGATCCAGGCTTTCTTTTTTTTTTTTGAAGCGATGCTTTACTTTTTTTTCTTCTAAAACTAACTTGAGGCTACGGATCCAGGATTACGTTTTTTTAGTGAGGTTTAAAAAAAACTAATGTGAGGCTTTTACTTTTTATTTTGAGGGAACAGATTGAGGCTTTATTTTTTTCTATAGCACTAACGTTAGACGTGTCAGATGCCTTTTTTTGTGGGAGAGGATAATCTGTGTTACGCAAGTTTTCCTTTTATCCCGGACGTAAATTCTTTAATCCAACGGTGTAATTAATTTTGATGATGTGGATTAATGAGAGTACTTGAAAGGTGCCTCCAATTAGTAAATATAAGATAAGATATAAGATATAAGATGGTTTGGTATCTAGAACATCAAGTAAAAGGTCGGACTTCGGGAGCACCAGAATCCATAAGGAACAACAACTGGAGTAAATCTTACTAAATCCTTATGGGGAGGTGGCCAACTTCCTCAATCAAGATACTACAATGATAGATCTTCCGACTGGGTGTGTCGGCCACGACATGCACTTTACCGGGTTACAGAGAGACTAATATTATAGTTCTTGGGAAACGCTCCAACCATCATATTTGCCTGAAATTCAGATCTGGTTGGTGTCAGGATATTCCAGACTCATCATGTCTGAAAGGAAGGATTGCAACACAAATCGACGAGATGACGTCGCAAGATTCTCAGGAAATGAACTACGATAGCAAGCTCCAAAACATGAGCGGGTTTTGCTACAACATGTGAACACGCTGTCCCAGACAAGCATGACCACATAGTAGTCTTATAATAAAAATACTACCGGGTTCAGGTGGGAAACCATCATCGAGGATATCAAAGTCTTGTGCACTTAAATTAGACTTCTTTACCTTGAACAAATCACTCAGTGGCTTGTGTGCTAGGAATTTATATGGAACGAAGATGATCAGTCTAACATACCACATAATACTTTGCACGTGCATGACTGACTTGGGATGATTCCAGAGGAAACAACATTGACTTTCTCGAATTCACGGCAGCAACTTGCATCAATGCACATGTATTAGAGGAAGTCACTTCTTTCACCCGAGCATATGCTTCATGAACGGAACACGAAAGCAATGCTTTAAAAGTTTCCAACACTATTTAATGTTCAACATGAATCATGGACGAGATAAAATGTTGCTGATGGGCTCAACAACAAGTCACCAAGATTTCCCTATAGATGGAGTTCCATAATTAGGTGAACACGGTGATAGAATCGGTCATACCGAAAGATATAATGGTGTATGCTCGAGGGATCAACCATGAGTAAGACAACATTATGAATATCATTGGTTCTGATTTGACCTGACGATACCTCACACTCAAGTCAAAGTTTGGATAAGATGATAGGTCCATTAACTTATCACGAGGACCAATCAATGAAAATACCATCTTTCTTCAACACAGATACAAGATATCCCTAAGGGATGAGCTAGGTCGGGCAAGCTTTTATCTTCCAACTCTCCAAGTTGTTGTCTAGCTTAACCAACTAGCTCAAGGATATGCAACACAGATTTTTAGAGAAGGGTTGGTTACAAGAAACCAACTTGATCACGAGCTCAACATAGCGGTGAGGGGACAACCTGGAAATACTTCGGAGAAGATATTCAGAAAATCACGAACCACTGACATGTTACTAAGCTCGAGATCAATCTTGCTTTCAAGGCAAGACGATGTGATCAAAAGAGCAAGGGTTTGACAAAATCCTAACTCATCGATCGAAGGGTGCACCAACAAAAATGGACTAGGTAGCACGATCGGTCCTAGGATGGTGATTCAATAACCAACACGCTAAGGATGAGAATGTTGTCCTTTAACTACCAAGCAAAGGGTTCCTAGGAGTATTGATTTCACACATCACAATTCACTTGTCGGTATTCCGGTTACAATAACACGGAGACCGAGGAATGAACGATGATGGCGAGAGGTATCACTGTATCAAGAGTTCATAGTAGGTTGTGCCATTTCTATGATATTCCTGACATAAAGAGGGCAATACTTCAGGGTAGAACAGAATCAAAAGCTGGATTGGCATTTTGATCCGCGGAATACAACTGCTTTGATCCAATCCTAGATATGGATGAGGTACTGGAGTTTGTTTCTCCTAGTCATTCTGGAATAGAACGGCTCGACGGACCACAAGAATAATAAGCATCGATAACACGAATGCACAACTACTCCTGACTATCAATTGATAGACGAGGGTCAAAATACAACTAAAGAGGGACGACTCAAAGGAACATATAACTTTATGAGTTGTGGATGCATAGAGTAGTATGTCGAATCAAGTTCAACAGGTTTCTTCCGGATAACCTATGCAGAGAAGGTAGAACTAACAGAGTCACAACATAGAATCGAGAACTCGTCAAGAGCACTCTGGTTGTGATCTTTTGGTTCGAAAGAACTTCTGCCATAAGTAGTTCATGGTATTTGGAAGAAGGAAACACCACGGACCTCGAGGACTATCACAAAGGTTACTAATATCCTAAAGGTATGAGCAACACTATCAACACGAGGTAAGTAGAGTGAATCTTGGGTCAAGAACCCAAGAGTAGAATACCTACTACTAAATGGAATCACGAGATGCTTTCGAGAATGGTGGCCAGAATCATCACACCTGGAACACAAAACATGGCTAGATTACTGGGTGACTCTCTGGGATGCCTAGGGTCATAAAACTAGCTCCAACATATATGTCAAGGCAATGGAGTACCTCAACAGACCGTTTAGTGTGCTTAATCTGGCCCACAAAGGACATCGGAAACGGGAAGAAGGGATTTGGAAATGCATCGGACTATTTAGAAATCTGGGATGACTCGGACAGCATAACGGATGTAAATGCTCAAAAAGATTTGAGACATCCTGCAAAATGGTGGCATAACCACTTAACATCACAATATCAAAGTTCCGGGTCCAACTAACAACATACTCAAGTAGTAGAAACTGATCTGAGAATTGAATCCATCAATCCTATAAGTCTATGGATTAGTAACACATCATCCTAATAGATAGACAGGAATCAGCAGTTTTGCCGTCTGGCGATTACAGACGGCAAAGAGCGAAATACAGATGGCAAAGACTTTGCTGTTAGCTGGTTGACGTCAAAGTTAGACGGCGAAGCATAAATCGGCAAAGCAAAACTTTGCTGTCAACTTTTTGCCGGGCAGACGGCAAAGACTTTGCCATCAGTGAAAGTAGTTTGCCGTCAGCCATAAAGTGTAGACGGCAAAAAAAAGTCACCTAACGGAGACGGAAGCCGTTACAGGTTTGACGTCAGGCTTTAAGCTCGGCGGACGGCAAAGTCAGAATGTTTGCTGTCAGGTTTCCGTCCACGCAGACGACAAAGTCTAGCGGTTTGCCGTCAGGCGTGCCAGGAGGCAGATGGCAAAGTCTAGCGTTTTGCCGTGAGGCGGGCCAGGAGGCAGACGGCAAAGTCTCCAGGTTTTCCATCTAGCGACAAAATGCAGACGGCAAACCCCTCGGCTGGGCTGCAGCCCAATTGCACAGGCTTCCACCACGTGGGTACTTTTGCCGTCTACAATCCCATTTGAATGACAACAAAAGCTGTGCACTTTTTTTTGGCATTATATATATATTAATTTGGCACACAATATATATCATAATTTGGCACAGTTTGTATACACAATATATATCATAAGTTGGCACAGATATAAATTGGCACAGTTTGTATACACAATATATATATCATAATTTAGCACAGATGACACATAATTCATAGCACTGTTCCATAGCAAATATGACACAGTTCATAGCACTGTTCCATAACACATTCATATCAAATACCACACAGAGTATACCAAATGACCATAGCGAGCTAGTCCATAGCAAATATAAGAGTACAAAGTTTTCCATAGCAAGAGTACAATGTGTTCCATAGCAAATGAACAAAGCAGGCATCAGTACGTAATATTTGGCACTACAACAAATGTCTTCATGTCCATATCATAGTCCAAAGATCATCTGTGTGGCAACCTACAAGATGAAATCATCAACATGTCAAATTTTGCCATAATAAAAAAGGGCTTTAAATCATCAAGATGCTGAATAGACAAAAGAAAGTACTTGCATACCTTGTCCAATTTTGAACATGTCAATTTAACATTCTGGATCATGAAGATCTTCAAGAATGGTCTCTAAATCATGAAAACAAATAGCTACTTGTTTCTACTTATAAGATTGATTCATTTTAACACTGTAAATCATGAATATCTTCGAGTGCTCTCTAAATTATGAAAAAAATAGCTTCAGCTGGTCTCTAAATCATGAAAATAAATAGCTTCAAGAACGCGTATAGCTAATTAAGATCATGGTTGAAATGGTTCAAATCTATCATGGTTTCAAATGGTCTCTACTTGTCTCTATTATAAGTTTTATCTTCAAATGGTTCAAACGGTCTCTACTTACAAGTTTCTAAATCATGGAGATCATCAAATGGTCTCTAAATCGTAAAATAAATAGCTATGTGTCTCTAATTATAAGACTGATTCAACTTAACACTCTAAATCATGAATAAAAATAGCTTCAAGTGGTCTCTAAATCATGAAAATAAATGGTCTCTACTTGTTTCTACTTAAAAATTTGATCTTCAAATCGAATGGTCTCTACTTGCAAGATTCTAAATCATGGAGATCTTCAAATGGTGTCTAAATCATGAAAATAAATAGCTACTTGTCTCTAAATCATGAATATCTTCAAGTGTGGTCTCTAAATCATGAAAATCATGGAGATATGTAGGCACTAACCATACTCGATCTCAAAGGTTCGGAGAACCACCATGGTCATTGGCGTTTGGACCTGGTGCATGTGAAGATCCATCATTATTTGACCCATGGCCTGATTGATGCTGCAAAGCATTACATAGTTAATTAGCACAAAGCTCAGACTAAGAAATGCAATAATGGTGCATGCAAGTATTTCAGATAACTAACCATAGGGGGCGAAGCAATGTCAGGCATCTGCATAGCGGGCTTACCATTCTGGGTACAATAAGCCTGCAAATTATGTTTGAGGAGTGTAAGTTAAGTACTGGTAGTAAAAGACTAGATGTACGTGCAAGGCTATTAAGGAACTAACCTCAAACATTGCAAAAGTACTGTTGCATCCTCTCATCCGCTAGTCGCCTCTCCTCCGCCCTCTTCTCATCCGCCAGTCGCCTCTCCTCCAACTTCTCATCTAGCAGTCGCCTCTGCTCCTCCAGTCGAGACTACAGAATATGGCATTGCAATCACATCTTCAAATCCAACACTAAGAATTAGAATAAGCATGCATAGAAGGACTTGGATAGAATACCTCCATCGCAACCATTGCTGGAGTCGAGCGTTGACATATAGAGGATGTTGAGATACCTGACCGAGCTTTGTACTCAGGGAGAGTGCGATGGTAGGACCTAGGAAACATGCCACCTCCAATCGCTTCCTTGCCATATTTCCTACCACCTCCAGAGATCATAACCACCTCGTGGTCAAGGGGCTCCGATGTCACATCATACTCA
This sequence comes from Aegilops umbellulata, assembly GCA_032464435.1. NCBI lineage: Eukaryota > Viridiplantae > Streptophyta > Magnoliopsida > Poales > Poaceae > Aegilops > Aegilops umbellulata. The sequence continues at coordinate 424,833,894 of CP136059.1, forward strand.
GGCCCTCTCATCTCTTTTTCCTTCCTTTTAAATTTGTCCATTCGATCACATGCGGTCTTGCTGGTGTAGGCAGGTAATGTGCCATTCTCATCATAAGGCGTGGCAGATCGGAACGATCCCTTATGGGCCAAAGCGTACGCCACAAAAAGGTTGGGCTCCGGAGCCTTATTGTGAGACGCCTGCAACCAAAGCAACATGATTAAGACTTCATCACAAGGATTGGCAACATGTATGACAAGAAAAAGCTTATGAAGAACAAATCGATGGGAAGAAAGACATACCCAACGCTCGCCGAACCCCTTAAGGTTCAAGTGTTGGGGAACGTTGCAGAAAATTAAAATTTTTCCTACGGTTTCACCAAGATCCATCTATGAGTTCATCTAGCAACGAGTATTCAGATTAGATAGCATCTACATACCACTTTGTAGATCGCAACGGAAGCGTTCGAGTGAACGTGGATGAGGTAGTCGTACTCGCCGTGATCCAATTCACCGATGATCTAGTGCCGAACGGACGGCACCTCCGCGTTCAACACACATACGGAAAGCGTGACGTCTCCTCCTTCTTGATCCAGCAAGGCAAAGGATAGGTTGGGGAAGAAGGCTCCAGCAGCAGCACGACGGCGTGGTGATGGTGGAACTGCAGTACTCCGGCAGGGCTTCGCCGTGCACTTACGGAGGAGGAGGAGGTTTTGGAGAGGGAGAGGGAGGCGCCAGGGCATTAGGGTGCGCTGCCCCCCTCCCCTCCCCCCCTTTATATAGGCCTCTTGGGGGGGGCAGCCCTGGGAGATCCAATCTCCCAAGGGGGCGGCGGCCAGGGAGGTTTCCCTCCCCCCCAAGCCATCTAGGAGGTGCCTTCCACCACTAGGACTCCTCCTAGATGGAACCCTAGGCGCATGGGCCCTTTGGGGCTGGTTCCCCTTGGCCCAAGCAGGCCAAGGCACACCCCCTAAGGCCCATGTGGCCCACCAGGGCAGGTGGCCCCACCTGGTGGACCCCCGGGACCCTCCGGTGGTCCCGGTACAATACCGATAACCCCAAAACTTGTCCCAATCGCCAAAACAGCACTTCCTATATATAATTCTTTACCTCCGGACCATTCCGGAACTCCTCGTGACGTCCGGGATCTCATCCGGGACTCCGAACAACATTCGGGTTACTGCACATACATATCCATACAACCCTAGCGTCACCGAACCTTAAGTGTGTAGACCCTACGGGTTCGGGAGACATGCAGACATGACCGAGACGGCTCTCGGGCAATAACCAACAGCGGGATCTGGATACCCATGTTGGTTCCCACATGCTCCACGATGATCTCATCGGATGAACCACGATGTCAAGGATTCAATTAATCCCGTATACGATTCCCTTTGTCAATTGGTATTTTACTTGCCCGAGATTCGATCGTCGGTATACCAATACCTCGTTCAATCTCGTTACCAGCAAGTCACTTTTCTCGTACCGTAATGCATGATCACGTGATCAAACACTTTGATCACACTGAGCTCATTGTGATGATGCATTACCGAGAGGGCCCGGTGATACCTCTTCGTCAAGCGGAGTGACAAATCCCAGTCTCGATCCATGTCAACCCAACAGACACTTTCAGAGATACCCGTAGTATACCTTTATAGTCACCCAGTTACGTTGTGACGTTTGGCACACCCAAAGCACTCCTACGGTATCCGGGAGTTACACGATCTCATGGTCTAAGGAAAGGACACTTGACATTGGAAAACTCCAGCAAACGAACTAAGCGATCTTATGCTATGTTTAGGATTGGGTCTTGTCCATCACATCATTCTCCTAATGATGTGATCCCGTTATCGATGACATTCAATGTCCTTAGTCAGGAAACCATGACTATCTGTCGATCAACGAGCTAGTCAACTAGAGGCTCACTAGGGACATGTTTGTTGTCTGTTATTCACACATGTATTACGATTTCTGGTTAACACAATTATAGCACGAATAAAGACAATTATCATGAATAAGGAAATATAATAATAATGCTTTTATTATTGCGTCTAGGGCATATTTCCAACAGTCTCCCACTTGCACTAGAGTCAATAATCTAGTTACATTGTGATGAATCGAACACCCATAGAGTTCTGGTGCTGATCATGTTTTGCCTTTGGGAGAGGTTTAGTCAACGGATCTGCGACATTCAGATCCGTGTGTACTTTACAAATCTCTATGTCTCCATCTTGAACATTTTCACGAATGGAGTTGAAGCGACGCTTGATGTGCCTGGTCTTCTTGTGAAACCTGGGCTCCTTGGCTAGTGCAATAGCTCCAGTGTTGTCACAGAAGAGCTTGATTGGCCCCGATGCATTGGGTATGACTCCGAGGTCGGTGATGAACTCCTTCACCCAAATTGCTTCATGTGCTGCCTCCGAGGCTGCCATGTACTCCGCTTCACATGTAGATCCCGCCACGACGCTTTGCTTGCAACTGCACCAGCTTACTGCCCCACCATTCAAAATATACACGTATCCGGTTTGTGACTTAGAGTCATCCAGATCTGTGTCGAAGCTAGCGTCTACATAACCTTTTACGACGAGCTCTTCGTCACCTCCATAAACGAGAAACATTTCCTTGGTCCTTTTCAGGTACTTCAGGATATTCTTGACCGCTGTCCACTGTTCCTTGCCGGGATTACTTTGGTACCTTCCTACCAAACTTACGGCATGGTTTACATTAGGTCTGGTACACAGCATGGCATACATAATAGAACCTATGGCTGAGGCATAGGGGATGACGCTCATCTCTTCTATATCTTCTGCCGTGGTCGGACATTGAGCTGAGCTCAATTTCACACCTTGTAATACAGGTAAGAACCCTTTCTTAGATTGATCCATATTGAATTTCTTCAATATCTTATCAAGGTATGTGCTTTGTGAAAGACCTATGAGGCGTCTCGATCTATCTCTATAGATCTTGATGCCTAATATATAAGCAGCTTCTCCAAGGTCCTTCATTGAAAAACTTTTATTCAAATAGGCCTTAATGCTGTCCAAGAGTTCTATATCATTTCCCATCAAAAGTATGTCGTCTACATATAATATGAGAAATGCTACAGAGCTCCCACTCACTTTCTTGTAAACACAGGCTTCTCCATAAGTCTGTGTAAACCCAAACGCTTTGATCATCTCATCAAAGCGAATGTTCCAACTCCGAGATGCTTGCACCAGCCCATAAATCGAGCGTTGGAGCTTGCATACCTTTTCAGCATTCTTAGGATCGACAAAACCTTCCGGCTGCATCATATACAATTCTTCCTTAAGGAAACCATTAAGGAATGCCGTTTTGACGTCCATTTGCCATATCTCATAATCATAGTATGCGGCAATTGCTAACATGATTCGGACGGACTTCAGCTTCGCTACCGGTGAGAAAGTCTCATCATAGTCAACCCCTTGAACTTGTCGATAACCCTTAGCGACAAGCCGAGCTTTATAGATGGTCACATTACCATCCGCGTCTGTCTTCTTCTTAAAGATCCATTTATTTTCTATGGCTCGCCGTTCAACGGGCAAGTCAGTCAAAGTCCATACTTCGTTTTCATACATGGATCCTATCTCGGATTTCATGGCTTCCAGCCATTTGTCGGAATCCGGGCCCGCCATTGCTTCCTCATAGTTCGAAGGTTCACCGTTGTCTAACAACATGATTTCCAAGACAGGGTTGCCGTACCACTCTGGTGCGGAACATGTCCTTGTGGACCTTCGAATTTCAGTAGGAGCTTGATCAGAAGTATCTTGATCATAATCATTAATTTCCTCTCTAGTCGGTGCAGGCACCTCAGGAACGATTTCTTGAGTTTCGCCATTTTCCGGTTCAAGAGGTAATACTTCATCAAGTTCTACTTTCCTCCCACTTACTTCTTTCGAGAGAAACTCTTTCTCCAGAAAGGATCCATTCTTGGCAACAAAGATCTTGCCTTCGGATCTGAGGTAGAAGGTATACCCAACAGTTTCTTTAGGGTATCCTATGAAGACGCATTTTTCCAACTTCGGTTCGAGCGTTTCAGGTTGAAGTTTCTTGACATAAGCATCGCATCCCCAAACTTTTAGAAACGACAGCTTAGGTTTCTTCCCAAACCATAATTCATACGGTGTCGTCTCAACGGATTTCGACGGAGCCCTATTTAAAGTGAATGCGGCAGTCTCTAAAGCATAGCCCCAAAAAGATAGCGGTAAGTCGGTAAGAGACATCATAGATCGCACCATATCTAATAGAGTGCGATTACGACGTTCGGACACACCATTACGCTGAGGTGTTCCAGGCGGCGTGAGTTGTGAAACTATTCCACATTTTCGTAAGTGTGTGCCAAATTCGTGACTCAAGTATTCTCCTCCACGATCTGATCGTAGAAACTTGATCTTTCTATCACGTTGATTTTCAACCTCACTCTGAAATTCCTTGAACTTTTCAAAGGTCTCAGACTTGTGTTTCATTAAGTAGATATACCCATATCTACTCAAGTCATCAGTGAGGGTGAGAACATAACGATAGCCACCGCGAGCCTCAACACTCATTGGACCGCACACATCGGTATGTATGATTTCCAATAAGTTGGTTGCTCGCTCCATTGTTCCTGAGAACGGAGTCTTGGTCATTTTACCCATGAGGCATGGTTCGCACGTGTCAAATGATTCATAATCAAGAGACTCTAAAAGTCCATCTGCATGGAGCTTCTTCATGCGTTTGACACCTATGTGACCAAGGCGGCAGTGCCACAAATATGTGGGACTATTGTTATCAACTTTAACTCTTTTGGTATTCACACTATGAATATGTGTATCATCACGTTCGAGATTCATTAAGAATAAACCATTAACCATTGGAGCATGACCATAAAACATATCTCTCATATAAATAGAACAACCATTATTCTCGGATTTAAATGAGTAGCTATCTCGAATTAAGCGAGATCCAGATACAATGTTCATGCTCAAACTTGGCACTAAATAACAATTATTGAGGTTTAAAACTAATCCCGTAGGTAAATGTAGAGGCAGCGTGCCGACGGCGATCACATCGACCTTGGAACCATTCCCGACGCGCATCGTCACCTCGTCCTTCGCCAGTCTCCGTTTATTCCGCAGCTCCTGCTTTGAGTTACAAATGTGAGCAACTGCACCGGTATCAAATACCCAAGAGCTACTACGAGTGCTGGTAAGGTACACATCAATTACATGTATATCACATATACCTTTGGTTTTGCCAGCCTTCTTGTCCGCTAAGTATTTGGGGCAGTTCCGCTTCCAGTGACCACTTCCCTTGCAATAAAAACACTCAGTCTCGGGCTTGGGTCCATTCTTTGGCTTCTTCCCGGCAACTTGCTTATCGGGCGCGGCAACTTCCTTGCCGTCCTTCTTGAAGTTCTTTTTACCCTTGCCCTTCTTGAACTTAGTGGTTTTATTCACCATCAACACTTGATGCTCCTTCTTGATTTCTACCTCTGCTGATTTCAGCATAGCATATGCTTCAGGAATGGTCTTTACCATCCCCTGCATATTGTAGTTCATCACAAAGCTCTTGTAGCTAGGTGGAAGCGACTGGAGGATTCTGTCAATGACCGCTTCATCCGGGAGATTAACTTCCAGTTGAGTCAAGCGGTTGTGCAACCCAGACATTTTGAGTATGTGCTCACTGACAGAGCCATTTTCCTCCATCTTACAGCTAAAGAATTTATCGGAGACTTCATATCTCTCGACCCGGGCATGAGTTTGGAAAACCATTTTCAGCTCTTCGAACATCTCATATGCTCCATGTCTCTCAAAACGCTTTTGGAGCCCCGGCTCTAAGCTGTAAAGCATGCCGCACTGAACGAGGGAGTAATCATCGCAGCGTGACTGCCAAGCGTTCATAACGTCTTGTTCTGCAGGGAGAATAGGTGCGTCACCCAGCGGTGCTCGTAGGACATAATCTTTCTTGGCAGCTATGAGGATGATCCTCAGGTTCCGGACCCAGTCCGTATAGTTGCTACCATCATCTTTCAGCTTGGTTTTCTCTAGGAACGCATTGAAGTTGAGGACTACGTTGGCCATTTGATCTACAAGACATATTGTAAAAAAAATTAGACTAAGTTCATGATAATGGAGTTCATTTAATCAAATTATTTAATGAACTCCCACTTAGATAGACATCCCTCTACTAGTCATCTAAGTATTACATGATCCGAGTCAACTAGGCCGTGTCCGATCATCACGTGAGACGGACTAGTCAACATCGGTGAACATCTTCATGTTGATCGTATCTTCTATACGACTCATGCTCGACCTTTCGGTCTTCTGTGTTCCGAGGCCATGTCTGTACATGCTAGGCTCGTCAAGTCAACCTAAGTGTTTTGCGTGTGTAAATCTGGCTTACACCCGTTGTATGCGAACGTAAGGACCTATCACACCCGATCATCACGTGGTGCTTCGGAACGACGAACCTTAGCAACGGTGCACAGTTAGGGTGAACACTTTCTTGAAATTATTATGAGGGATCATCTTATTTACTACCGTCATTCTAAGTAAACAAGATGCAAAACATGATAAACATCACATGCAATCAAATAATAAACGTGACATGATATGGCCAATATCACATAGCTCCTTTGATCTTCATCTTGGGGCTCCATGATCATCTTGTCACCGGCTTGACACCATGATCTTCATCATCATGATCTTCATCATCGTGTCTCCATGAAGTTTCTCGCCAACTATTACTTCTACTACTATGGCTAACGCGTTTAGCAATAAAGTAAAGTAATTTACATGGCGATTCTCAATGACACGCAGGTCATACAAAAAAATAAAGACAACTCCTATGGCTCCTGCCGGTTGTCATACTCATCGACATGCAAGTCGTGATTCCTATTACAATAGCATGAACATCTCATACATCACATATAGATCATTCATCATACATCACAACTTTGGCCATATCATATCACAAAGCACTTGCTGCAAAAACAAGTTAGACGTCCTCTAATTGTTGTTGCAAGTTTTACGTGGCTGAATTAGGGTTCTAGCAAGAACGTTTTCTTACCTACGTTAAAACCACAACGTGATTTGTCAACTTCTATTTACCCTTCATAAGGACCCTTTTCATCGAATCCGCTCCAACTAAAGTGGGAGAGACAGACACCCGCCAGCCACCTTATGCAACTAGTGCATGTTAGTCGGTGGAACCGGTCTCACGTAAGCGTACGTGTAAGGTTGGTCCGGGCCGCTTCATCCCACAATACCACTGAAGCAAGATAAGACTAGTAGCGGCAAGAAGAGTTCACAACATCTACGCCCACAACAAATTGTGTTCTACTCGCACAAGAAGAACTACGCATAGACCTAGCTCTGATACCACTGTTGGGGAACGTTGCAGAAAATTAAAATTTTTCCTACGGTTTCACCAAGATCCATCTATGAGTTCATCTAGCAACGAGTATTCAGATTAGATAGCATCTACATAACACTTTGTAGATCGCAACGGAAGCGTTCGAGTGAACGTGGATGAGGTAGTCGTACTCGCCGTGATCCAATTCACCGATGATCTAGTGCCGAACGGACGGCACCTCCGCGTTCAACACACGTACGGAAAGCGTGGTGTCTCCTCCTTCTTGATCCAGCAAGGCAAAGGAGAGGTTGGGGAAGAAGGCTCCAGCAGCAGCACGACGGCGTGGTGATGGTGGAACTGCAGTACTCCGGCAGGGCTTCGCCGTGCACTTACGGAGGAGGAGGAGGTGTTGGAGAGGGAGAGGGAGGCGCCAGGGCATTAGGGTGCGCTGCCCCCCTTCCCTCCCCCCTTTATATAGGCCTCTTGGGGGGGCGCCAGCCCTGGGAGATCCAATCTCCCAAGGGGGCGGCGGCCAGGGAGGTTTCCCTCCCCCCCAAGCCATCTAGGAGGTGCCTTCCACCACTAGGACTCCTCCTAGATCGAACCATAGGCGCATGGGCCCTTTGGGGATGGTTCCCCTTGGCCCAAGCAGGCCAAGGCGCACCCCCTAAGGCCCATGTGGCCCACCAGGGCAGGTGGCCCCACCTGGTGGACCCCCGGGACCCTCCGGTGGTCCCGGTACAATACCGATAACCCCGAAACTTGTCCCGATGGCCAAAACAGCACTTCCTATATATAATTCTTTACGTCCGGACCATTCCGGAACTCCTCGTGACGTCCGGGATCTCATCCGGGACTCCGAACAACATTCGGGTTACTGCACATACATATCCCTACAACCCTAGCGCCACCGAACCTTAAGTGTGTAGACCCTACGGGTTCGGGAGACATGCAGACATGACCGAGACGGCTCTCGGGCAATAACCAACAGCGGGATCTTGATACCCATGTTGGCTCCCACATGCTCCACGATGATCTCATCGGATGAACCACGATGTCAAGGATTCAATTAATCCCGTATAGGATTCCCTTTGTCAATCGGTATTTTACTTGCCCGAGATTCGATCGTCGGTATACCAATACCTCGTTCAATCTCGTTACCGGCAAGTCACTTTTCTCGTACCGTAATGCATGATCCCGTTATCAAACACTTTGATCACACTGAGCTCATTGTGATGATGCATTACCGAGAGGGCCCGGTGATACCTCTCCGTCAAGCGGAGTGACAAATCCCAGTCTCGATCCATGTCAACTCAACAGACACTTTCAGAGATACCCGTAGTATACCTTTATAGTCACCCAGTTACGTTGTGACGTTTGGCACACCCAAAGCACTCCTACGGTATCCGGGAGTTACACGATCTCATGGTCTAAGGAAAGGACACTTGACATTGGAAAACTCCAGCAAACGAACTAAGCGATCTTATGCTATGTTTAGGATTGGGTCTTGTCCATCACATCATTCTCCTAATGATGTGATCCCGTTATCGATGACATCCAATGTCCATAGTCAGGAAACCATGACTATCTGTCGATCAACGAGCTAGTCAACTAGAGGCTCACTAGGGACATGTTTGTTGTCTGTTATTCACACATGTATTACGATTTCCGGTTAACACAATTATAGCACGAATAAAGACAATTATCATGAATAAGGAAATATAATAATAATGCTTTTATTATTGCCTCTAGGGCATATTTCCAACAGTCTCCCACTTGCACTAGAGTCAATAATCTAGTTACATTGTGATGAATCGAACACCCATAGAGTTCTGGTGCTGATCATGTTTTGCCTTAGGGAGAGGTTTGGTCAACGGATCTGCGACATTCAGATCCGTGTGTACTTTACAAATCTCTATGTCTCCATCTTGAACATTTTCACGAATGGAGTTGAAGCGACGCTTGATGTGCCTGGTCTTCTTGTGAAACCTGGGCTCCTTGGCTAGTGCAATAGCTCCAGTGTTGTCACAGAAGAGCTTGATTGGCCCCGACGCATTGGGTATGACTCCGAGGTCGGTGATGAACTCCTTCACCCAAATTGCTTCATGTGCTGCCTCCGAGGCTGCCATGTACTCCGCTTCACATGTAGATCCCGCCACGACGCTTTGCTTGCAACTGCACCAGCTTACTGCCCCACCATTCAAAATATACACGTATCCGGTTTGTGACTTAGAGTCATCCAGATCTGTGTCGAAGCTAGCGTCTACGTAACCTTTTACGACGAGCTCTTCGTCACCTCCATAAACGAGAAACATTTCCTTGGTCCCTTTCAGGTACTTCAGGATATTCTTGACCGCTGTCCAGTGTTCCTTGCCGGGATTACTTTGGTACCTTCCTACCAAACTTACGGCAAGGTTTACATTAGGTCTGGTACACAGCATGGCATACATAATAGAACCTATGGCTGAGGCATAGGGGATGACGCTCATCTCTTCTATATCTTCTGCCGTGGTCGGACATTGAGCTGAGCTCAATTTCACACCTTGTAATACAGGTAAGAACCCTTTCTTAGATTGATCCATATTGAATTTCTTCAATATCTTATCAAGGTATGTGCTTTGTGAAAGACCTATGAGGCGTCTCGATCTATCTCTATAGATCTTGATGCCTAATATATAAGCAGCTTCTCCAAGGTCCTTCATTGAAAAACTTTTATTCAAATAGGCCTTAATGCTGTCCAAGAGTTCTATATCATTTCCCATCAAAAGTATGTCTTCTACATATAATATGAGAAATGCTACAGAGCTCCCACTCACTTTCTTGTAAACACAGGCTTCTCCATAAGTCTGTGTAAACCCAAACGCTTTGATCATCTCATCAAAGCGAATGTTCCACCTCCGAGATGCTTGCACCAGCCCATAAATCGAGCGTTGGAGCTTGCATACCTTGTCAGCATTCTTAGGATCGACAAAACCTTCTGGCTGCATCATATACAATTCTTCCTTAAGGAAACCATTAAGGAATGCCGTTTTGACGTCCATTTGCCATATCTCATAATCATAGTATGCGGCAATTGCTAACATGATTCGGACGGACTTCAGCTTCGCTACCGGTGAGAAAGTCTCATCGTAGTCAACCCCTTGAACTTGTCGATAACCCTTAGCGACAAGCCGAGCTTTATAGATGGTCACATTACCATCCGCGTCTGTCTTCTTCTTAAAGATCCATTTATTTTCTATGGCTCGCCGTTCAACGGGCAAGTCAGTCAAAGTCCATACTTCGTTTTCATACATGGATCCTATCTCGGATTTCATGGCTTCCAGCCATTTGTCGGAATCCGGGCAATACATGGGAAGCCGAAGTTAGTTTACCTTTCTCCATACGGAGCAATACATGGCCTCTGCTCGACAGGAAGCCCTCGTTCTGGGAGCTTTCGAACGGGAGACGCCTAGGTTACACGACTTAACATGAAAATAAAATCTAGTGGCATTGGCACGACGACCGGAACAGAGTAAATAAGGGGAGTGGGGATAACAGTCGAGCTCACCCCTAGATGATCCGTAGAGGAGGTAGTGGACGGCGATGGCGACGGCAACATGACCAACAGTGCTCCTGGAAGTGAAAAGATTGATCCCTATACATCAAAGCACCAGCACAACCAACATAAGCACTCGGGGAAAATTTGAACAGAAACAAAGATGAACAAGTATAAAGAAAGGATGCATCAATCTTCTTCATATAATTGGTTTACCTGCAGATCTTATGGACAAGCATTTGAACAAAGGCAACACTCGTAAAAACAAAGATATATAGTATCTACATTTTAGTTACAATATGGATCAGATTTACCTATATTTAATCCACATCATTATTGTAAATGTATTACGGCAGTAAGCATGAAATCCTTGTGGCCATTAATTATTTTATATTGTAGGCAACAATGTTACAGATACAATTTTCACTTGAACTTTTGACATACTCTAATTGCTCAAACAAGATTTCCTTTAGTTATAACAACAATACTATTTCCATGCTAACAATCATCAACAGAACTAGATTACAGATTCTTTTTCTCCATCTCATCATGCTAAGGAGTGCAAAATCATCAACAGAACAGAATTTCTAACAAATCCGTGTAGCAAAAATGAGCACATACTATTTTCTCCAATTACAACATCCATTCATCCATCCATCGATCAATACATCCATCCATGCAGCCATGCATCCATCCATCTGGGGCAGAGGGGTAGGAGAAGGAATGCTCACCTTGGGGGCTGATGGGGCAGAGGGGGAGATGGTGCCCGGCAGCTGTGCAGCTGCCTCTCCTTTGTAGTGCAGCAGCGGCGGAGGTGGTGCCCTGCGGCGGCGGCGGCGGAGGTGGTGCCCGGCAGCGGTGGTGCCGGCGCGGCGGCGCTAGGGCACGGGAGGAGATTCCAGCGACGGTGCGGCCATTGGAGGAGGGGTTGGGGGCGCGGTGTAGGAGGGGGCGGCGGCGGTGCTGGAGAACGGCGGCGGCGCTCGAACCCTAGCGCTACTCTCTGTTCTGATGGTGCGGGGCGAGGGGAGGGGTGGTGCTGCGATCGGTTTTTTTTCGGTGCGTCCGACCGGGCTATCAGTGGACTGGGGGTCTCGCGATCTGTTTTTTTGGGCGCGTCCGACCGGGCTATTAGTGGACTGGGCTGTTTGCCGTCTGCCACTTGTCTCGCTGACGGCAAACCTTTTTTTCCTTGGGGCCACGTGCCGCGTGGCCGTGTTTTTTTGCCGTCTACAAGTTAGCGAAGCTGACGGCGAACTCACAATCTTAGCCGTCAGTTAACGGATGAGTTGACGGCAAAGTACACTGTAACTGACGTCCGTCCGGGTGCCGTGCCGTCAGTAATGTCAAAGATGACGGCAAAGAACACGTGTTTGTCGTCTGCCTCATTTTTGCCGTCACCTTTTGCATACGTTCGCCGTCTGTAATTCTTTGCCGTTTGTTATTCGTCTGTTTTACCGTCAGTTATTCTTTGCCGTCATCCACTGACGGCAAAACAGCTCTTTGCCGTCTGCCCCGACGTTATCCTGACGGCAAAGAACCTCACTGACGGCAAACTAGCTTATTCCTGTAGTGAGATGAGAAGGCCTAGTTCTTAATCCTCGTAGAAAAGAAGAGATTGACTCAGATAAGAAGGCCATAGGGTAAAGGAGTAAAAAGAGCCTTACGTTCCCTCCCACAATCAATTCCCTTATATAACTAAAGCATTTCTAGACTCAACTTCAACCAGTTTGTCTTGGTAATCCTACAGGCAGTGAGGCTCTGATACCAAAGCTGTCAGGACCCCGATTCCAAGTCACATCGATCTATCCGGTAACACCTCATATCACTTTGCGGCCTCACGCACGGTATTCCCACGGGTGTCGCCTTACCATGGCCCGGGACCGTTTGCGCCTTTTGGCTCACGTATATGATAGTATCGCTAGCATCCATATGATAGAGAACCCGGGCCGACATGACTAGTTGTGAACCCAAAGTTGCACTAACTTACGGGGACAGGCATACATGAATCAACATCGAGCATGTCGGTCAGCAGCGCTCGAATCCGGGCTGTAGCACTAGGCTAACAGGACTCCGTTGAACCGGGTTGTAGCAGGCTAGGCAGGACTCCGGATGTCACCGCGTGACATTTCCCCAAAGGGACAGACAGAGGAACGCAGTGAATCACATGACAGCCATGTTGGGGAACGTAGCAGAATTTTAAAATTTTCCTACGTGTCACCAAGATCAATCTATCGAGTCTTCTAGCAACGAGAGGGAGAGGAGTGCATCTACATACCCTTGTAGATCGCGAGCGGAAGCGTTCAAGAGAACGGGGTTGATGGAGTCGTACTCGTCGTGATCCAAATCACCGATGATCCTAACACCGAACGGACGGCACCTCCGCGTTCAACACACGTACGGAGCGAGGACGTCTCCCGCGCCTTGATCCAGCAAGGAGGAGGGAGAGATTGAGGAAGAAAGCTCCAACAGCAGCACGACGTCATGGTGGTGGTGGAGCAGCAGTACTCCGGCAAAGCTTCGCCAAGCTCTTAATAGAGGAGGAGAGGTGTTGGGGAGGAGAGGGGCTGCGCCTTGGGAAGGGTGCGTCTCCCATGTGCCTCCCCACTATATATAGGGGTGGAGGGGGCTGGTTTCTTTCCCTCCAAGTCCAATGGGGCATTGGCAAAGGTGGGGGAAAGAAATCCCATCATTTCCCTTCCCCACCGATTGTTATCCCCCCTTTTTAGGGATCTTTATCTGATCCCTTCGGGATATGATCTTATTCCTTCTAAGGGGGATCTTGGTGCGCCTTGACCAGGGGTGTGGGGCCTTGCCCCCACTACCCACGTTCATGTGGGTCCCCCCATGCAGGTGGGCCCCACTCCGGAACCTTCTAAAACCTTCCTGGTACAATACCGAAAAATCCTGAACATTTTCTGGTGGCCAAACACTACTAGGGAAAACCTTATACACAAAATGTTACCAGTAGCGCTGTACAAAATCAAACGCTACTGCTAATTAGTAGCAGCGCGCGTAAATAAACCGCGCTACTGCTACGACTTATGCAGTAGCGCGTACTGGTGAAAAGCGCTGCTGCTATGTTTGAACTGGGCGCACATGGCTAGCCCAACCTAGCAGTAGCGCGTATACTGGCGCAGCGCTACTGCTACGCTCCTTAGCTGTAGCGCGGTTACGTGTAAGGCGCTGCTGCTAACGGAAATAAAGTAAAGTGAAAAACAAGTAGAAAAGTAAATGAAAATGAAAGAAATAGAAAAAGGAGAAAGGAAAAAAATAAAATGTAAAGAAAAATAAAAGAAAAAAGGAGAAAAGGAGAAAGGAATAGCAGTAGCGGGTTTCAGTAAACGTGCTATAGCTAACATAGCTATAGCGCGTTTTCGGAAACTCGCTACCGTTACGTTTCACTTAAACAGCGGTCCCCCCCACCCCCGCCCCCCGGCCACCACTTCTTCCCCAAATCCCTCGCCCTCGCCGCCGTCTCCCCAATTCGCCATCGCCCCACTTCGCCACCGTCTCCTGCCGGCGTGGACGCCCGCAACCTCACTGTCTCCCCCCGAGGCCACCGTCATCCTCACCGCCGCCGCCCGAGGCCACCCTCGACCTCACCATCGGCGCCCTCCACCTCACCGCCGCCCGAGCCCGCCCAGGACCGCCGTTGCCCGTGCCCGAGCCCGCCCTCTCTCCCCTCTCTGTAAGTCCCCCACCCCTCCCCCCCACTCATCTCTCTCTGCATTTTAGAGAAAAAAATAGTAGAGCAAAAGTTAGTTAGGGCAGTAGGGTTTAATTAGTGTAGATGCTGCTTGTATAGTATATAGTGATACTAGTAGATGTTAATTAGGTTAGGGCAATAGTGGTACTAGTAGATGTTAATTAGATGTTTTTCAGTTAGGGCACTAGAGTTTTGCTAGGTTAATTAGGTTAGTAGTGCTGCTAGTAGTAGTGGTACAGTAGGTTAATTAGGTGATGTTAAATGAATAACCTAAATGAATGAAATTAGTAGTTAACTGAATTTTTTTTCCTTTCATCATTATAGAGCACTAAAGTTAACTGGATTTTGTTCTATTAGTAGTTAAATGAATTTTCTTCTACACTTTGTTTTTGAATTAGCTTGTGAAATTTGGACATGTGGTTGCTCGTGTATATTTGGACATGTGTTGCGGTGTCGAAGAGGGATATTTGAACACTGTTTCCAGGGAATGATGCTGAGTGGCCTATGTTTTGCCGGAATGTTGATTCATTTCTGTTCCGGGAAATTTCAGGTTCTCGATTTGTCCACTTTTTAGCAAAGGTCATGCTAAAATTTTCCGTGAATTTCGGCATGACTAGGACATATCGAGTGCCCGTGATTTGCCGCACCAGGAAGGAGTCAACATTCCTGCAAAACAATAGGCCTTTTTTATGGCATTATTCATTTTATTACGTCTAGAATTAATTGACTAGATTTAATCATAGGAAACATGGCTAGCAACGGTGAAGGACAGGGTTCTGGTGATTGCGACGACGCCAACCAGGCGGCAGACGAATTTTTTAGCCTTGCCGACGATCAACCGATGTTATTGCTGGGCCCACCGGTGGCATCGGGGACTGAGACCGACACGCAGACCGGTGCTGAGACTGAGACCGACACTCAGACTTAGACCGGCATCGAGACCGGCGCTGCCTCGGGGAGCGGAGCCGTTGTAGAACTGAAAGCAAAGAGGCAACGGGTTCCTAACAAACTCGGGACTACTAGAGTGGTGGTCACTGAGGTGGACGACGGCACTTTTGAGCCCAAGGAAGCGCGTCGATGCTACGGCAATCAAACAGGCTGCATCGTACGGACAACCGCCACCATCAACGATGAGAAACTACAGAAGATAGAAAATATGAGGAGCTCCCTCCTAAATAAGTTTCACCAGATATTCTTGTTCCCGGGCCGGAATGAGAAGGATTATAAAGATCCAGATGAGGACCCGGGAATGAAGAAGATAAACAAACACGCCATGACCAAGTTTAGCGACGCGTTGGCCGCCTGGAAAAATCGAATGAAAGCAAGGATCATCGACAAGAAGTAACCCTACTCCGAGATTGTAAAGGATAATCCGACAATCACGGAAGAGCAGTTTCAAATACTCAAGGAGGCTTGCGAGGCCGAAGATAAAAAAAAAGTCTAAGTACATGAAGGGGCTTCAAGAGCGGAACTTTGGGAGCCACCACCTCGGAAGCCGTGGTTACGGCCGAAAGAGGTCCAAATGGTCCAAGGAGGACGCGGAAGCCGCGAGTCTGGGCATCCCAGACCCCTTGGCGGATTTCACCGTCCCGCAGGAGCGTGACGTCCTCAGGGCCCGGCATCGTTGGGACCAAGTGAAAAAGGTTTACGAGACAACACCGGTCATTATGGAGTTCATGAGATTGCTGGTAATTTTAGTTTCTGATCAATTTGACTGCACACGTTAGTCATATTTGTAAACGATCGTTGTGCCTTTTACAGAGAGAGCAGCACAAGATTGCGGCCGAAAGCGACTCGCCGTCTGAGGCATTGGCGAGGCCCAAGTGGGACACTCAATTCAACCGGGCGTTGAACATATTAAAACAACAACCGGTGGATACTCGACCGTCGTATGGACGCGTGCACGGTGTTGGAGACGGCGCCACATGGAAGAAGTACTACCGTGAGACCACGGAGGAGAGAAAGGAAAGACGGAGGTTAAATGAAGAAAACATCGACAAGAGGGTTGAGATTGCGGTTGAGAAGAAATCAACTCAGACAGTCGCAACAGGGGTAGCTGCCGCAAAACAGGTGGTTGTAGATATTTCTACTACCTTGGTTCCAGCCGTTTTCAATTGGACCAGGCAAAATCCAGAAAAAAAATGCAGCGGACTTTCCCCTTGCTGACTTCTTGGCGGGGAGCAGCTCGACTAGCGTTGCACCAGCACCTGCAGCTGCACCTGCTCCCGCACCGGCTCCCGCACCGGACGTGCTAGGCGGTGCTTCATCTTTGGCTGAGCTGGACGCCCTCACGGTATCTGTCACACCGGCCCCCGTCAATATAAATGTATAATCTCCCGTTTTCGTTGCCTTTCGGATGTCTCACGTCGCAGACTTTTCTTTGCAGGCTGACGAAACCCCGTGCACCATATTGTACACCATCGGCGACCAGAAGGTGGACGTGGGGAAGGCGAAGATAATGGAGCCGAAGGAACCATTGTTCCACAGCCGGCCGATCCCCCCGAACGTCGTCAAGGTTTCCGTGGCCAGTGTCAAACCGGTCCACAAGAATTTGCCTCCTTCAATACTACTGGGGGATGACGACGAGACACCACGGCGGCTTGGTGATTGTTGCAATGCTGGGTGGGTCCTGTTGTGGCCAAAGAGTCTGCTTCGTCTGGAGGCGGCCGGGAGCACACCCACGACCATGTAGCCTCAGCAAGGTATGAACATCAACACCCCACCTACCCAATTAGCGTTAGGTGTCGGGTTGGGTGATAGCGGATGGGGTAAGGAGGAGGTTCCATTAGTCGCTGATGATGTCGCCGTGGATGAGGATGAGGACGATGATGGCGCTGCTGAACAGTATGTCTATACTGGTGCCTCCTCAGGGTTTGAGTGTCATGAGTCGGTGCTTGAATTGCCGTCTCAACATATTATGGACGACCTTCCGGTAGTAAAGAAGTTTAGGAAGAGAGAGAGGAAAGGCAAAAAAGTTGTTTCTATGATCCAGCCGCCTCAGCAGCCTCGGCTTCAGGAACGTATAGATATCCCCGATGCGGATAAATGGCATATCCCCGGTCAACCAATCCTACCTGCAACAGCGCTACGGGCTAGATTCGGCGATCTAAAGAGACTTCATGACGATGTGCTGCGGGTAGAGAAAGACCTCATCGCCTCGAAAGATCCAGGATACCCACTCTACGTGGTTAACGTTCCGCGGCAAATGTCGTACGTCAACAACTTCCCTGCGGACAAGTTCTTCCTCCGATTTGATTACATATTTGACATGTTTCACGTGAAGAAGCTGGATTTTACGTTTGTCCGCCTTTATGCCTTGCACATGAACTACATCATCGGGGTTGAGCAGATATCTCATATCTGTGTCGCTGACCCATACTACATGCACGAGGGCTTCTTTGGAGTCTGCACAAAGCATCGTGAATACGCGAGGGATTACATTGCCAGTTTCATGCTCGCCAATAAGGACAAGGGGGCGATTCTCGTGCCTTATCATCCCGTGTAAGTCATCCGCGCTGCTATCCTTCCTTCGATTTCAATCATTCATTTGCATGGTGGAGGCTAATTAATTTGAGGACTTATTTTGCGCAGCAGCGGGCGCGCCGTCCTCATCATCCTCTACCCCAGATTCTCCCACGCTCTTTACTTGGACTCGTCGAAGAACATTCACAAAAAGGATTACACCCACATCAAGGATGTTCTCGACAGTGCTATGTATTACTACCAATCAATGGGTGGATCGGTCAGGGACCAGAAGATAAGGGGCGGCAGGGTCGCCTTCGGCCATAAGACCGACTTCTGCTGCATCCAGCAACCGAACGATTCTCTTAATGATGGATTCTATGTCCTACACCACATGCTGGAGTACAGACGGTATCACCAGAACCTTCGCATGGCACCTTCTTCCGGCGATGCCCATATTCTGCAATGGGCAAAGGACATAGGAGATATCGAGGATCATCGACTTCGAGCTGAGTTCTATAACATCCAGCGCGAACTTGCCCAAATCATCAAGAAGGATGTCATCGGAAAAATAGGGATGTTCTACGGAGAAGGACAAATGTCGCGGGAAGACATCCGAACATGGATAGCCTCTCAGCGTCAAGCCTTTCACTATGCTCGGGGACTATCTCTCTGACTTGGATGGATGGAACGACGTGTTGGAATGATTGTCGATATATGACAATGTGTCTGTTTAGTCCATACTTTCTGTATGACAAAACTTTGAGTGATGCACGGTGAAACTTTATTTGTGATGTAATTAAACCGCCCTCCTCCTGGACTAGCGAAAATCACTCTAGTTAGGGCATTTTGGGGTACGACGAACTTTGTTATTTATGCTTATGATATGTTTTTTCTATTTTTGCCAAGTCTGTCTCTTTCTGTTTCTCAACTATATATGTTGCATATTATCGACTCATGTGATGATGCAGGTGCATAGATCATAGATGGCGAAGAAGTGCTACGCCAGGAGTATATATACGACAAGTGGCCGGAGTGTCAGGCCCTTCCGGTTTCGAGCGACAGGCAGTAGTTAGTTTAGGTTCACGCTAATGCGAGAGAGGGATACGAACTCATGTTCTCAAAGTGATAGCTCTTCTCGCGTATATCATTGTTTAGATGGATGACGATGTATTTGCATATCACTCGAGACTTGTATCGCTATTTTCGAGATGATGACGAGAGACCACTTTGTGTTGGATGATGATTATGATGACGGCATGATTTGATGAGACTAATTGTATGTATATGCTATGATTACATTTGTATGTGTATGATATGCTAAAGATTATTGTATAAATCCTATTCAAATACAAAACAAATACAAAACAAATATGCAGGAAAAAAACTAATAAATAAACTAGTAGTAGCGAGGGGGGAAATTTACTAGTAGCGCCGCATTATCAGTAGCGCGTCCCAGCAAACAGCGCTGCAGATAATATCAGTAGCGCCCTTTCCCAAAGAGCGCTACAGCTATTCATGTATAGCAGTAGCATGGGACAACAGGCGCT
This sequence comes from Aegilops umbellulata, assembly GCA_032464435.1. Taxonomy (NCBI): domain Eukaryota; kingdom Viridiplantae; phylum Streptophyta; class Magnoliopsida; order Poales; family Poaceae; genus Aegilops; species Aegilops umbellulata. The sequence continues at coordinate 424,853,481 of CP136059.1, forward strand.
ACCGCTATACGTTAGCTGTAGCGCCGGTACCCGCGCTACTGAGAGGCCCAAAACCCTCGCTGCTGCTAGGCTTTTCCCTAGTAGTGAAAATAGGACTTCCCATATATAAATCTTTACCTCCGGACCATTCCGAAACTCCTTGTGATGTCCGGGATCTCATTCGGGACTCCGAACAACATTCGGTAACTACACACTAATTCCTGTAACAACTCTAGCGTCACCGAACCTTAAGTGTGTAGACCCTACGGGTTCGGGAATCATGCATACATGACCGAGACAGCTCTTCTGCCAATAACCAACAGCGGGATCTGGATACCCATGTTGGCTCCCACATGTTCCACGATGATCTCATCGGATGAACCACGATGTCTGGGATTCAATCAATCCCGTATACAACTCCCTTTGTCTATCGGTATGCTACTTGCCTGAGATTCGATCATCGGTATCCCTATACCTTGTTCAATCTCGTTACGGGCAAGTCTCTTTACTCGTTCTGTAACGCATGATCCCGTGGCTAACTCATTAGTCACATTGAGCTCATTATGATGATGCATTACCGAGTGGGCCCAGAGATACCTCTCCGTCATACGTAGTGACAAATCCTAGTCTCGATTTGTGCCAACCCAACAGACACTTTCGGAGATACCTGTAGTGCACCTTAATAGCCACCTAGTTATATTGTGACGTTTGTTACACCCAAAGCATTCCTACGGTATCCAGGAGTTACACAATCTCATGGTCTAAGGAAATGATACTTGACATTAGAAAAGCTCTTAGCAAACGAACTACACGATCTTGTGCTTTGCTTAGTATTGGGTCTTGTCCATCACATCATTCTCCTAATGATGTGATCCTGTTATCAATGACATCCAATGTCCATGGTCAGGAAACCATAAACATCTATTGATCAACGAGCTAGTCAACTAGAGGCTTACTAGGGACATGTTGTGGTCTATGTATTCACACATGTATTATGGTTTCCAGTTAATACAATTATAGCATGAACAATAGACAATTATCATGAACAAGGAAATACAATAATAACCATTTTATTATTGCCTCTAGGGCATATTTCCAACAGTCTCCCACTTGCACTAGAGTCAATAATCTAGTTCACATCACTATGTGATTGTAATGAATCCAACACCCATGGGGTTTGTTCATATCTCGCTTGTGAGAGAGGTTATTAGTCAACGGGTATGAACCTTTCAGATCCGTGTGTGCTTTACAAATCTCTATGTCATCTTGTAGATGCAGCTACCATGCGCTACTTGGAGCTGTTCCAAATAACTGCTCTACTATACGAATCCGGTTTACTACTCAGATTCATCCGGATTAGTGTCAAAGTTTGCATTGACGTGACCCTTTACGACGAAGTCTTTTTCCACCTCCATAATCGAGAAAATTCCTTAGTCCCCTAGTTACTAAGGATAAGTTCGACTGCTGTCATGTGATCCATTCCTGGATCACTCTTGTACCCCTTGACTGACTCATGGCAAGGCACACTTCATGTGCGGTACACAACATAGCATACTATAGAGCCTACGTCTAAAGCATAGGGGACGACCTTCGTCCTCTCTCTCTCTTCTACCGTGGTCAGGTCTTGAGTTTTACTCAATACTCACACCTTGTAACACAGCCAAGAACTCCTTCTTTGCTGATCTATTTTGAACTCCTTCAAAATCTTGTCACGGTATGTATTCATCTAAAAGTACTATTAAGCATTTTTGATCTATCCTTATAGATCTTGATGATCAATGTTCAAGTAGCTTAATCCAGGTTTTCCATTGAAAAACATTTTTCAAATAACCCTGTATGCTTTCCAGAAATTCTACATCATTTCTGATCAACAATATGTTAACAACATATACTCATCAAAAATTCTATAGTGCTCCCACTCACTTCTTTGGAAATACAAGTTTCTCATAAACGTTGTATAAACCCAAAATCTTTGATCATCTCATCAAAGCGTACATTCCAACTCCGAGATGCTTACTCCAGTCCTTAGAAGGATTGCTGGAGCTTTGCATACTTGTTAGCATCTTTCAGGATTGACAAAACCTTCTGGTTGTATCACATACAGCCTTTCCTCAAGAAAATCGTCGAGGAAACAATGTTTTGACATCCTATCTACAAGATTTCATGAATAATGCAGTAACTGCTAATATAATTCCAACAGACTCTTAGCATCGCTACGAGTGAGAAAGTCTCATCATAGTCAACTCCTTGAACTTGTCGAAAAACATCTTAATGACAAGTCGAGCTTTCTTAATGGTGACACTTCCATCATTGTCCGTCTTCCTTTTAAAATCCATCTGCACCCAACAGCCTTACGACCATCAAGTAGTTCTTCCAAAGTCTATACTTCGGTTTTATACATGGATCCTCTCTCGGATTTTATGGCCTTGAGCCATTCGTCGGAATCCGGGCCCACCATCGTTTCTCCATAGCTCGTAGGTTCATTGTTGTCTAGCAACATGACTTCCAAGACAGGATTACGTACCACTCTGAATTAGTACGCATCCTTGTCGACCTACGAGGTTTGGTAGTGACTTGATCCGAAGTTTCATGATCACCATCATAAGCTTCCACTTTAGTTGTGTAGGTGCCACAGGAACAACTTCCTATGCCCTGCTACACACTAGGTGAAGTGACGGTTCAATAACCTCGTCAAGTCTCCACCATCCTCCCACTCAATTCTTTCGAGAGAAACTTTTCCTCAAAAAAGGACCCGTTTCTAGAAACAATCACTTTTGCTTCCGGATCTGAGATAGGAGGTATACCCAACTATTTTTTGGGTATTCTATGAAGATGCATTCATCCACTTTGGGTTCGAGCTTATCAGCCTGAAACCTTTTCACATAAGCGTCGTAGCCCCAAACTTTTAAGAAATGATAGCTTAGGTTTCACTAAACCATAGTTCATGCGGTGTCATCTCAACGGGATTACGTGGTGCCCTATTTAAAGTGAATGCAGTTGTCTCTAATGCCTAACCCATAAACGATAGTGGTAATTCGATAAGAGGCATCATGGTATGCACCACATCCAATAGGGTGCAGCTATGATGTTCGGACACACCATCACACTATGGTGTTCCAGGCGGTATTAGTCATGAAACAATTTCCACAATGTCTTAATCGTGTGCCAAACTCGTAACTCAGATATTCATCTCTATGATCATATCATAGATATTTTGTCCTCTTGTCACAACGATCTTCAACTTCACTCTGAAATTACTTGAACCTTTCAATAATTCAGACTTGTATTTCCGCAAGTAAATATACTTAGCATCTACTCAAATCATCTGCGAAGTAAGAACATAACGATATCCACTGCGTGCCTCAGCACTCATTGGACTGCACACATCAAAATGTATTACTTCCAAAAAGTTGCTTTCTTGTTCCATCTCACTGAAAACGAGGCCTTTCAGTCATCTTGCCCATGTGGTATGATTTGCATGTCTCAAGTGATTCAAAATCAAGTAAGTCCAAACGATCCATCTATATGGAGTTTCTTCATGCATATCTACCAATAGACATGGTTCGCATGTCTCAATCTTTTCAAAAACGAGTGAGTCCAAAGATCCATCAACATGGAGCTTCTTCATGCGTTTTATACCAACATGACTCAAATGGCAGTGCCACAAGTATGTGGTACTATCATTACTATCTTATATCTTTTGGCATGAACATGTGTATCACTATGATCGAGATTCAATGAACCATTCATTTTAGGTGCAATACCATTGATGGTATTATTCAAATAAACAGAGTAACCATTATTCTCCTTAAATGAATAACTGTATTGCGATAAACATAATCCAATCATGTCTATGCAAACACCAAATAACAATTATTTAGGTTTAACACCAATATCGATGGTAGAGGGAACATGCAATGCTTGATCACATCAACCTTGGAAACACTTCCAACACATATCATCATCTCACCTTCAGCTAGTCTCCGTTTATTCTGTAGCCTTTTATTTCAAGTTACTAACACTTAGCAACTGAACCGGTATTTTAATACCCTGGTGCTACTAGGAGTACTAGTGAAGTACACATTATAATGTATATCCAATATACTTCTGTCGACCCTGCCAGCCTTCTTATCTACCGAGTATCTAGGGTAGTTCTGATTCAGTGACCGTTCCCCTCATTATAGAAGCACTTAGTCTCGGGTTTGGGTTCAACCTTGGGTTTCTTCACTAGAGCAGCAACTGATTTGCCGTTTCATGAAGTATCCCTTCTTTCCCTTGCCCTTCCTGAAACTAGTGGTTTAACCATCAACAATTGATGCTCCTTCTTGATTTCTACTTTCGCGGTGTCAAACATCGCGAGTTGCTCAAGGATCATCATGTCTATCCCTGATATGTTATAGTTCATCACGAAGCTCCAATAGCTTGGTGGCAGTGACTGTGGAGAACCATCACTATCTCATCTGGAAGATTAACTCCCACTCGATTCAAGCGATCGTAGTACTCAGACAATCTGAGCACATGCTCAACGATTGAGCTTTTCTCCCTTAGTTTGCATGCTTAAGAAACTTGTCAGAGGTCTCATACCTCTTGACGGTGGCACTAGTCTGAAATTCCAATTTCAGTCTTTGGAACATCTCATATGTTCTGCGACATTTCAAAAAACGTCTTTGGTGCCACAATTCTAAACTGTTAGTATTACGCACTGAACTATCACGTAGTCATCAAAACGTGTATGTCAGATGTTTCCCAACATCTACAGACGACGCTCGAGGTTCAACACACTGAGCGGTGCATTAAGGACATAGCCCTTCTGTGCAGCAATGAGGACAATCCTAAGTTCACGGACCCAGTCCGCATAATTGCTACTGTCAACTCTCAACTAAATTTTCTCTAGGAACATATCTAAAACAATAGAACCAAAATGTGAGCTACGACATAATTTGCGAAGACCTTTTTGACTATGTTCATGATAATTAAGTTCATCTAATCAAATTATTCAATGAACTCCCACTCAGATAGACATCTCTCTAGTCATCTAAGTGACACATGATCCGAGTCAACTAGGCCGTGTCCGATCATCACGTGAGACGGACTAGTCATCATCGGTGAACATCTTCATGTTGATCGTATCCACTATACGACTCATGTTCGACCTTTCGGTCTTCCGTGTTCCGAGGCCATGTCTGTACATGCTAGGTTCGTCAAGTCAACCTAAGTGTTTTGCATGTGTAAATCTGGCTTACACCCGTTGTATTCAAACATTAGAATCTATCACACCCGATCATCACATGGTGCTTCGAAACAATGAACCTTCGCAACGGTGCACAGTTAGGGGGAACACTTTCTTGAAATTATTGCGAGGGATCATCTTATTTAAGCTACCGTCGTTCTAAGCAAATAAGATGTAAAACATGATAAACATCACATGCAATCAAATAGTGACATGATATGGCCAATATCATTTTGCTCCTTTTGATCTCCATCTTCGAGGCGCCATGATCATCATTGTCACCAGCATGACACCATGACCTCCATCATCATGATCTCCATCATCATGTCTTCATATAGTTGTCTCGTCAACTATTACTTCTACTACTATGGCTAACGGTTTAGCAATAAAGTAAAGTAATTACATGACGTTTATGTTGACAAGCAGGTCATAAATAAATTAAGACAACTCCTATGGCTCCTGCCGGTTGTCATACTCATCGACATGCAAGTTGTGATTCCTATTACAAGAACATGATCAATCTCATACATCACATATATCATTCATCACATCCTTTTGGACATATCAGATCACACGGCATATGCTGCAAAAACAAGTTAGACGTCTTCTAATTGTTGTTGCAAATTTATACGTGGTTGCTATAGGTTTCTTAGCAAGAACGTTTCTTGCCTACGCCAAAACCACAACGTGATATGCCAATTTCTATTTACCCTTCAAAAGGACCCTTTTCATTGAATCCGATCCGACTAAAGTGGGAGAGACAGATACCCGCTAGCCACCTTATGCAACTAGTGCATGTCAGTCGGTGGAACCTGTCTCACGTAAGTGTACGTGTAAGGTCGGTCTGGGCTGCTTCATCCCACGATGCCGCCGAATCAAGATAAGACTAGTAACGGCAAGTAAATTGACAAAATCGACGCCCACAACAACTTGTGTTCTACTCGTGCATAGAAACTACGCATAGACCTAGCTCATGATGCCACTGTTGGGGAACGTAGCAGAATTTTAAAATTTTCCTACGTGTCACCAAGATCAATCTATGGAGTATTCTAGCAACATGAGGGAGAGGAGTGCGTCTACATACCCTTGTAGATCGCGAGCGGAAGCGCTCAAGAGAACGGGGTTGATGGAGTCGTACTCGTCGTGATCCAAATCACTGATGATCCTAGCGCTGAACGGACGGCACCTCCGCGTTCAACACACGTACGGAGCAACGACGTCTCCTGCGCCTTGATACAGCAAGGAGGAGGGAGAGGTTGAGGAAGAAAGCTCCAACAGCAGCACGACGACGTGGTGGTGGTGGAGCAGCAGTACTTCGGCAGAGCTTCGCCAAGCTCTTAACGGAGGAGGAGAGGTGTTGGGGAGGGAAGGGGCTGCGCCTTGGGAAGGGTGCGGCTCCCATGTGCCTCCCCACTGTATATAGGGGTGGAGGGGGCTGGTTTCTTTCCCTCCAAGTCCATTGGGGCGTTGGCAAAGGTGGGGGAAAGAAATCCCATCATTTCCCTTCCCCACCGATTGTTATCCCCCCTTTTTAGGGATCTTGATCTTATCCCTTCGGGATATGATCTTATTCCTTCTAAGGGGAGATCTTTGTGCGCCTTGACCAGGGGTGCGGGGCCTTGCCCCCGCTACCCACGTTCATGTGGGTCCCCCCATGCAGGTGGGCCCCACTCCGGAACCTTCTAGAACCTTCCCGGTACAATACCGAAAAATCCTGAACATTTTCCGGTGGCCAAAATAGGACTTCCCATATATAAATCTTTACCTCCGGACCATTCCGGAACTCCTCGTGACGTCCGGGATCTCATTCGGGACTTCGAACAACATTCGGTAATAGCACACTAATTCCCGTAACAACTCTAGCGTCACCGAACCTTAAGTGTGTAGACCCTACGGGTTCGGGAATCATGCAGACATGACCGAGACAGCTCTCTGGCGAATAACCAACAACGGGATATGGATACCCATGTTGGCTCCCACATGTTCCATGATGATCTCATCGGATGAACCACGATGTCGGGGATTCAATCAATCCCGTATACAATTCCCTTTGTCTATCGATATGCTACTTGCCTGAGATTCGATCGTCGGTATGCCTATACCTTGTTCAATCTCGTTACGGGCAAGTCTCTTTACTCGTTCTGTAACGCATGATCCCGTGGCTAACACATTAGTCACAATGAGCTCATTATGATGATGCATTACCGAGTGGGCCCAGAGATTCCTCTCCGTCATACGGAGTGACAAATCCCAGTCTCTATTCGTGCCAACCCAACAGACACTTTCGGAGATACCTGTAGTGCACCTTTATAGCCACCCAGTTACATTGTGACGTTTGGTACACCCAAAGCATTCCTACGGTATCCGGGAGTTACACAATCTCATGGTCTAAGGAAATGATACTTGACATTAGAAATGCTCTTAGCAAACGAAATACACGATCTTGTGCTATGCTTAGGATTGGGTCTTGTCCATCACATCATTCTCCTGATGATGTGATCCCGTTATCAATGACATCCAATGTCGATGGTCAGGAAACCATAACCATCTATTGATCAACGAGCTAGTCAACTAGAGGCTTACTAGGGACATGTTGTGGTCTATGTATTCACACATGTATTATGGTTTCCAGTTAATACAATTATAGCATGAACAATAGACAATTATCATGAACAAGGAAATACAATAATAACCATTTTATTATTGCCTCTAGGGCATATTTCCAACAGGCTAGTCAAGTGTTTCGGAGCAGTAGTGCTGGGCTAGCAGGAATCCGGTGAACCGGGCTGTAGCGAACTACTATGGCTCATGAAAGCACAAGACTACATTTCTCCATAAGAGAGGCTACCAAGGATAAACAACTAGGTTGTAGGATCCCACACATACCAAGCATCTCAATCATACACACAATATGCTCCATATGTGTAAATACAACAAGGCATCACAACATAACTCTACGACTCAAGTATTTATTCAATAGGCTCCGAGGAGCGAGATATTACAAACATGGGTCTCCTGACCCAACATTCAGAGCATACAAGTCAAAGCACACGCGGAAGCTTAACATGTCTGAGTACTGACATCTACAAATGAAAAAGGTCGAGAAGCATGACTATCTACCAGATCCTGCCGAGGGCACAAGATCGTAGCTGAGGTATCAAGCTAAACGTTGAATCCACACGGAACTACTAACGATACTGACGTCTCTCTGAAAACATAAAACAGGCAAACATGAGTAAAAATGTACCCAGCAAGACTTACATCAGAACTAACTACATATGCATCATTATCAACAAAGGGGGGTGGTGGAGTTTAACTGCAGCGAGCCAGCTTTGACTCGGTGGCTATCCTAAACTATGACTGCAAGTAACTCTTTTGAGGTGGCGCACACGAGTCCACATATTCACCATATCAATACACCACTATGGATCCGCTCCCGTCTCCCCACGAGAAGGCCATCCATAGCACTCACGCTTAACTTGCGAGTTTTAGAGTACCCACTTTCACTTGTCTATGAACTGTATAGGCAACCAAGTAGTCCTTTACCGCGGATGCGGCTATTCGAATAGATGATGTTAACCCTGCAGGGTGTACTTCTTCACACACGCTCTCACCACTTATCGCCGTTTACACGACATGTACTCAGCAACCTTCAAGCGGAAGCCCAGCGAGGGTGTCGGCCACGGCCTACATAAACACTCAAGCCTCTAGTCCAGGTTTATCGCCTATTCAGGTTCCATCCGCAGGGATTCCGGCCGAGGTTTCCACATACGGCCCCGAACGATGTGTACAGGGTTCCGAGACACCAAACGGTCTCCCGGCATGCCCGGCTACATGCCTACCGCATCACAGCCCACCCCTCGGGTCAGCGCTGCGCACGGCCTCCAGCATACTACAAACACCAGAAACTACTTGCAACTCCTGGACAGAGGACAAGGGTGGTTAAGAAGTCGAGAGGGTCCATTGGTTTCGAGCCCAACGCATGGTAGTAGCTAAATCTTAAATCACACATACAGATCTCAGTGCTTAAGGACGGTTCCAATGAAACAACCCACCATGTACTCCTACACAGCCTCTCATCGATACCTTTACCAAATCGTGTTCACACACTTAGCTCACAACAGTAGGACATGTTTACACACCTCTGATTCATCCCCGATGAATCAGACCTGACAAAACTCTAAGCAAAGGCAGGCACGACAAACAAGCATGAATGAGTAGGCACATCAGGGCTCAAACAACTCCTACTCATGCTAGTGGGTTTCATCTATTTAATGTGGCAATGACAGGTCATGCAGAGGATAAGGGGTTCAACTACCGCACCAAGTAACAGTTGAATCGTTGTTGTCCTAATGCAGTAAAAGAGAGCAGGAGCGAGAGAGTGGGATTGTATCGGAATGAACAAGGGGGTTTCGCTTGCCTGATGGAGTGGTAGTAGGATACTGCCCTTCAGTCGGATAATCGAGGGTATCCTCAGAGGCAGAACCTACCATGAAAGATACATCGAACACAATCAACACATGACGATATGCAACAATATGATGCATGCTATGACATGGCAATATGAATGTGTTTTGTGATAATGCAAGCTAGAACAGATTGAAATGAGTCCATTTGAACCAAAGATTCAAATGCAAACCTATTTTATGAAGTTCATAAAGGTGCATTAACTTGTTTCACTTAAACAACAAGGTTAAAGTGTTGTGACATGCATGAAACCATTACAGATGGAAAGATTGGAATTTCTTATCAATTTTCATATATGAAACTTTTCATTTGGAGTTATAGATTAATTTCTATGAATTTTTGAAGTTTGCAACATTCTCTGGAATTTCCTATAAAAAGAATAAATCCAGTAAATGCTTTATTGCGTCAGCATTCCGCAAGGCTGATGTCAGCAGGTCAACTAGGACGGTCCAGGTCAAACCTGACCAGTGGGTCCCGCGTGTCAATGTCATTAGTTTAACTAATTGTTAGTTAGTCCTATTCCTAACTTAATTAGCAGGTGGGTCCCACTTGTCATAGACCCAGGGGGGTAAAACTGGGCCCACCCGGGATCAAACCCACCGGCGACTCGATGCCGGCGAGGCCAGACGCGGTGGAGGGCGTCGGAATCGAGCCACAAGGCACCAATTCGGGGCGCGACTTGTTGAATTCGAACGAGCGGAGTGGCGCGCGTCGAACGGTGGCGGTAGGAGGTGCTGGGGTGGCTGGAGCTGACGGCGGCGAGCTCTTTTGCGGTCACCGGAGTTCGGGCATCGACGGAACCGACGATGCAGGGCATGGCAGGAGCCGCGGATGGGCGCGTTAGGCTCGTGGTGGTGCAGTGAGTTCAGTGGTGAGCTTGGACGCGTGCTAGCAGGCCCGTAGCCGTGGTGGCGACATGGCCGGCGGCGAGGAGCTATCGGCTCCGATGGCCACGGTGGTTAGAAGGCGCGGACGAGCACGAGGAGAGAGGGGAAAGGGGCAGGGGCTCACGGCGATTCCAGCAGAGGCAACAGCGAGGCCGGGGACTGGCTAGAGCTCGCGAATCCCCGGTGAGGTCGCCGAAGGCTAGAGGTTGAAGACGAGGTCAGGGACGACGCTGCAGGGCTTCCGGCGGGGCGTGGCTCAGTGGGGAGGAAGAGGGGGTCGAGGCGAAGCTTCTGAGCGCATCGGCGAGGCGAGGCAGTGGTTGTGGCCACGACAACAGCGAGCGGCAGCGACGATGGCTCTCGGGTGCGTGCGAGAGGAGGGCCAGAGGAGGGAGAGAAGCTCGGGGAGAGAGTGAGAGAGGTTCAGGGGTGCGTGGCGTCGCGAGGGAGGTCCAGGGCGATGGGGGGCCAGCTAGGCAGGGTGGAGGTGGCCGCACGGCGGTGCGCGCGCCCGTCCTCATGGCAAGGAGGAAGATGACAGGAGGAGGCCAGTGGGCTGGGCCAGTTGGCTGGGCTGCTAGCTGGGCCGGCCAGGTGGCTACGCAGGTGAGGCCATGTAAGTCTCTCTCTCTCTCTCTCTCTCTCTCTCTCTCTCTCTCTCTCTCTCTCTCTCTCTCTCTCTCTCTCTTTTAATTTCTGTTTTCTATTTCTTCTGTAATTTTAGGGCTTTAATTAAAATACTAAAACTAACTCAAAAATCATGAAACTTTTCAAAGACACTGTTTGGAATATATCCAACAGTAAACATTCCAGTTTATAATTATTTGGACAATTAAAATATTTTATAGCATTTAAATATCCAAATGCAAATAACATATGATTTAATCCAGTGATCTTATGATGTCCTAGAAAAGTGTGCACCATTTTTGTCAGGGGTTCTAAACCAAGGCAAAGATGATGAACATTTTAAAAGGGCATTTCAGGTTCATTTAAAAAGATTTTAGTAAACTCTAATTGGATTAAGGGGGTGCTGGGGGTTCTGTCATCCCCATTTTAAGTTTCTGGAAATTTTAAACATGATGCAGTCGCTCTAATGCATGCACTGACTAGGGTTGTGACAATGCCCTTACTAGGCTGCGCCGCCATTGATGAGGTCGAAGGATCGAATGCATTTTCACTTATTCTTTTGGCCAGCGAGCGCGTAGAATAAAAATGGCGGGAGGGATACAACAGGGAGTTCGTGTCTTGTAAGACAACGAGTGAACGGGGTCGTGCCCGTGACTCTCGCCAGCGTGCTGAAAATCCGGTTCAGCGACTGGAACGTGGGCGTGCATGGAGGGAAATGAAAATCGAATAGGAACGTGGGCAAACGGGGAAGCGAGCGTTCTCTAGGATCTGTAGCGAACGTCGGTGGTTCAGAAGTTAGCTTTTTCGTTAATTAATCCTACTCCCTCTGTCTAGGTGTGTAAATTACCTAAGGCTAGTCATAGTGAGAATAACTTAGCTAGTAACATAGCGCACTTTGAAAAAATTCTGCTTATGTGACAAGTAATTTTGAGAGATGGTAACATAATATGTTGCTGTAACATAGCGCTTTCCAAGACAAGATGAGTTTATGAGCAAATAAATGAAGCCATCTATGATACTACTATTATGTTACTTTGCATTATGAAGGTAGTAACTTAGACTAGTGTTATATGCATGACACTAGTCTAAGTTACTCCCCACTATAACCAGCCTTACAAAAACCAAATAATCCCAGAACACTTAGGTACAGTACACTAACTCCCTCATCGTTTCTTATTTTGTGTCATATCAACCAATAAAAGATATGGGTCGTGCATGCCTTCAATGACTTGAGACTACCAAAAATGACATGCAATGATTAGTTTATTGCATGCAATGCTATTAATTAGCAAAAATTCACTAAGTTCTATCGTTTTCCCCTCCGCCTTGGTCGCGGTGCATAACTTAAGATGATTTGTACATCTAGACAAGGAAGTAGTATTAATTAAATCTTTTTTTGCGAGGGAAATATTAATTAAATCTTAACTGAAAGAAAATTATAGCCATGCGTATTTTTTAACACAGTATAATCGTGCATGCTCACATACACATACTTTGACGCATCTCTACAAAGAGGCTGACGTTTGCACGTCTGTATCGATACATAATCGTCTGCATCTCTACAAAAAAAAGTTAATGCAGCTAAAACAGCATCCAAATAGACCGAACATCGTCCCCGCGAAACATTGCATACTGAAGGTAACAAGGAAATTAATCCGGACGAATTAATTACAGTTTTGCTAGAACTCATTTAGATGAGATTTAATTTGGTGTCATTCAACTTTTCTAGCCGTTGGATGTAATGCTATAAGATGCGTGTGTGCTGAAGTGGGTTGTATCCTTTCTTGTTTTCCAGATGAATGAGACCAAATTATGTCTTATCTAGATAAATTCTAGGTACTCTCAATTAATTAACTTGATCCTTGAAATGTCGTAGCAGGGCGGTCGAGGACAACTCGGAAGAAACAGTGGTGTTGCCAGTGCTGACCGAAGAAGAGCGAACACAACCGGAGCCTGAGCTGTCAACAAAGAAAGACCCGTATGAGGCAAGATCCTGTGCACCGCTGTACATGTGTCGTGGGAGCGCCGGGAGCCTCGCCTCGTCAGACTGTAGGACGAGCATGGCCTGCGCCATGGATGGCCGCTCGCTCCGGTCTGGGTGCGCGCACCAGAGCCCGACGATGAGTACCCGCTCTATCCACCGCTCGTCCGCCTCGTCGCCCTTCAGCCGCTCGTCGGCCGCGTCAAGGATCGTATCCCTCCCGTACAGGTTCCACACCCAGCTGAGCAGCGTGAAGGATCTCTCAGCGGTCTCGATCACCGGTCGCCGGCCGGAGGCGATCTCCAGGAGGACGACTCCGAAGCTGTACACGTCAGACTCGGTGCTGGGCCGATGTGTGTTGACGAACTCCGGATCGATGTACCCAACAGTGCCAAGCACGGCCTTGGTGGTCTGCATTAACCCGGCACCGTGGTCGACGAGCCGAGCCAACCCGAAGTCCCCGAGCTTGGTGCCGAGCGATGAGTCGAGCATGATATTGGTGGGCTTGATGTCGCCGTGGACGATGCACTGCTCCCATGTTGGAAATATGCCCTAGAGGCAATAATAAAAGCATTATTATTATATTTCCTTATTTATGATAATTGTCTTTATTCGTACTATAATTGTGTTAACCGGAAATCGTAATACATGTGTGAATAACAGACAACAAACATGTCCCTAGTGAGCCTCTAGTTGACTAGCTCGTTGATCGACAGATAGTCATGGTTTCCTGACTATAGACATTGGATGTCATCGATAACGGGATCACATCATTAGGAGAATGATGTGATGGACAAGACCCAATCTTAACATAGCATAAGATCGCATAGTTCGTTTGCTAGAGTTTTCCAATGTCAAGTATCCTTTCCTTAGACCATGAGATCGTGTAACTCCCGGATACCGTAGGAGTGCTTTGGGTATGCCAAACGTCACAACGTAACTGGGTGACTATAAAGGTATGCTACGGGTATCTCTGAAAGTGTCTGTTGGGTTGACATGGATCGAGACTGGGATTTGTCACTCCGCTTGACGGAGAGGTATCACCGGGCCCTCTCGGTAATGCATCATCACAATGAGCTCAATGTGATCAAAGTGTTTGATCACGGGATCATGCATTACGGAACGAGAAAAGTGACTTGCCGGTAACGAGATTGAACGAGGTATTGGTATACCGACGATCGAATCTCGGGCAAGTAAAATACCGATTGACAAAGGGAATCGTATACGGGATTAATTGAATCCTTGACATCGTGGTTCATCCGATGTGATCATCGTGGAGCATGTGGGAGCCAACATGGGTATCCAGATCCCGCTGTTGGTTATTGCCCGAGAGCCGTCTCGGTCATGTCTGCATGTCTCCCGAACCCGTAGGGTCTACACACTTAAGGTTCGGTGACGCTAGGGTTGTGAAGATATGTATGTGCAGTAACCCGAATGTTGTTCGGAGTCCCGGATGAGATCCCGGACGTCACGAGGAGTTCCGGAATGGTCCGGAGGTAAAGAATTATATATAGGAAGTGCTATTTTGGCCAGCGGGACAAGATTCGGTGTTATCGGTATTGTACCGGGACCACCGGAGGGGTCCCGGGGTCCACCAGGGGGGGCCACCTGCCTTGGTGGGCCACATGGGCCTTAGGGGGTGCGCCTTGGCCTGCTTGGGCCAAGGGGAACCAGCCCCAAGGGCCCATGCGCCAAGGAAACTTGGAGGAGGGAGAGTCCAAAGGGGGGAAGGCACCTCCGAGGTGCCTTGGGGAGGATGGACTCCTCCCCCCCTCTTGGCCGCACCCCTTCCTTGGAGGAAGGGGCAAGGCTGCGCCCTCCCCCCCTCTAATGCACCTATATAAAGGGGGGCAGGGGTGGGGGGCAGCGCACCATATGCCCTGGCGCCCCCTCCTCCCTGCAACACCTCCTCCTCCTCCCGTAGTTGCTTAGCGAAGCCCTGCCGGAGTTCTGCTGCATCCACCACCACACCGTCGTGCTGGATCTTCCTCAACCTCTCCTTTCCCCTTGCTGGATCAAGAAGGAGGAGACGTCTCCCGTCCCGTACGTGTGTTGAACGCGGAGGTGCCGTCCGTTCGGTACTAGATCATCGGTGAATTGGATCACGGCAAGTACGACTACCTCATCCACGTTCACTCGAACGCTTCCGTTGCGATCTACAAAGTGGTATGTAGATGCTATCCAATCTGAATACTCGTTGCTAGATGAACTCATAGATGGATCTTGGTGAAATCGTAGGAAAAATTTTAATTTTCTGCAACGTTCCCCAACAGTGGCATCATGAGCTAGGTCTATGCGTAGTTCTTCTTGCGCGAGTAGAACACAATTTGTTGTGGGCGTAGATGTTGTCAATTCTTCTTGCCGTTACTAGTCAATCTTGATTCAGCGGTATTGTGGGATGAAGCGGCCCGGACCAACCTTACACGTACGCTTACGTGAGACCGGTTCCATCGACTAACATGCACTAGTTGCATAAGGTGGCTGGCGGGTGTCTGTCTCTCCTACTTTAGTTGGATCGGATTCGATGAACAGGGCCCTTATGAAGGGTAAATAGAGATTGATGAATCACGTTGTGGTTTTACGTAGGTAAGAAAACGTTCTTGCTAGAACCCTAATTCAGCCACGTAAAACTTGCAACAACAATTAGAGGACGTCTAGCTTGTTTTTGCAGCAAGTGCTATGTGATATGATATGGCCAAAGTTGTGATGTATGATGAATGATCTATATGTGATGTATGAGATGTTCATGCTATTGTAATAGGAATCACGACTTGCATGTCGATGAGTATGACAACCAGCAGGAGCCATAGGAGTTGTCTTTATTTTTTGTATGACCTGCGTGTCATTGAGAATCGCCATGTAAGTTACTTTACTTTATTGCTAAACGCGTTAGCCATAGTAGTAGAAGTAATAGTTGGCGAGCAACTTCATGGAGACACGATGATGAAGATCATGATGATGAAGATCATGGTGTCAAGCCGGTGACAAGATGATCATGGAGCCCCAAGATGGAGATCAAAGGAGCAATGTGATATTGGCCATATCATGTCACGTTTATTATTTGATTGCATGTGATGTTTATCATGTTTTGCATCTTGTTTACTTAGAACGACGGTAGTAAATAAGATGATCCCTCATAATAATTTCAAGAAAGTGTTCACCCTAACTGTGCACCGTTGCTAAGGTTCGTCGTTCCGAAGCACCACGTGATGATCGGGTGTGATAGGTCCTTACGTTCGCATACAACGGGTGTAAGACAGATTTACACACGCAAAACACTTAGGTTGACTTGACGAGCCTAGCATGTACAGACATGGCCTCGGAACACAGAAGACCGAAAGGTCGAGCATGAGTCGTATAGAAGATACGATCAACATGAAGATGTTCACCGATGTTGACTAGTCCGTCTCACGTGATGATCGGACACGGCCTAGTTGACTCGGATCATGTAATACTTAGATGACTAGAAGAGGGATGTCTATCTAAGTGGGAGTTCATTAAATAATTTGATTAAATGAACTTTATTATCATGAACTTAGTCTAAATCTTTACAATATGTCTTGTAGATCAAATGGCCAACGTAGTCCTCAACTTCAACGCGTTCCTAGAGAAAACCAAGCTGAAAGACGATGGTAGCAACTATACGGACTGGGTCCGGAACCTGAGGATCATCCTCATAGCTGCCAAGAAAGATTATGTCCTAAGAGCACCGCTGGGTGACGCACCTATTCTCCCTGCAGAACAAGACGTTATGAACGCTTGGCAGTCACGCTGCGATGATTACTCCCTCGTTCAGTGCGGCATGCTTTACAGCTTAGAGCCGGGACTCCAAAAGCGTTTTGAGAGACATGGAGCATATGAGATGTTCGAAGAGCTGAAAATGGTTTTCCAAGCTCATGCCCGGGTCGAGAGATATGAAGTCTCCGACAAATTCTTTAGCTGTAAGATGGAGGAAAATAGTTCTGTCAGTGAACACATACTCAAAATGTCTGGGTTGCACAACCGCATGACTCAACTGGAAGTTAATCTCCCGGAAGAAGCGGTCATTGACAGAATCCTCCAGTCGCTTCCACCTAGCTACAAGAGCTTTGTGATGAACTACAATATGCAGGGGATGGTAAAGACCATTCCTGAGGTATATGCTATGCTGAAATCAGCAGAGATAGAAATCAAGAAGGAGCATCAAGTGTTGATGGTGAATAAAACCACTAAGTTCAAGAAGGGCAAGGGTAAAAAGAACTTCAAGAAGGACGACAAGGAAGTTGCCGCGCCCGGTAAGCAAGTTGCCGGGAAGAAGCCAAAGAATGGACCCAAGCCCGAGACTGAGTGTTTTTATTGCAAGGGAAGTGGTCACTGGAAGCGGAACTGCTCCAAATACTTAGCGGACAAGAAGGCCAGCAAAACCAAAGGTATATGTGATATACATGTAATTGATGTGTACCTTACCAGTACTCGTAGTAGCTCTTGGGTATTTGATACCGGTGCAGTTGCTCATATTTGTAACTCAAAGCAGGAGCTGCGGAATAAACGGAGACTGGCGAGGGACGAGGTGACGATGCGCGTCGGGAATGGTTCCAAGGTCGATGTGATCACCGTCGGCACGCTGCCTCTACATTTACCTACGGGATTAGTTTTAAACCTCAATAATTGTTATTTAGTGCCAAGTTTGAGCATGAACATTGTATCTGGATCTCGTTTAATTCGAGATGGCTACTCATTTAAATCCGAGAATAATGGTTGTTCTATTTATATGAGAGATATGTTTTATGGTCATGCTCCGATGGTTGACGGTTTATTCTTAATGAATCTCGTACGTGATGATACACATATTCATAGTGTGAATACCAAAAGAGTTAAAGTTGATAACAATAGTCCCACATATTTGTGGCACTGCCGCCTTGGTCACATAGGTGTCAAACGCATGAAGAAGCTCAATGCAGATGGACTTTTAGAGTCTCTTGATTATGAATCATTTGACACGTGCGAACCATGCCTCATGGGTAAAATGACCAAGACTCCGTTCTCAGGAACAATGGAGCGAGCAACCAACTTATTGGAAATCATACATACCGATGTGTGCGGTCCAATGAGTGTTGAGGCTCGCGGAGGCTATCGTTATGTTCTCACCCTCACTGATGACTTGAGTAGATATGGGTATATCTACTTAATGAAACACAAGTCTGAGACCTTTGAAAAGTTCAAGGAATTTCAGAGTGAGGTTGAAAATCAACGTGATAGAAAGATCAAGTTTCTACGATCAGATCGTGGAGGAGAATACTTGAGTCACGAATTTGGCACACACTTAAGAAAATGTGGAATAGTTTCACAACTCACGCCGCCTGGAACACCTCAGCGTAATGGTGTGTCCGAACGTCGTAATCGCACTCTATTAGATATGGTGCGATCTATGATGTCTCTTACCGATTTACCGCTATCTTTTTGGGGCTATGCTTTAGAGACTGCCGCATTCACTTTAAATAGGGCTCCGTCGAAATCCGTTGAGACGACACCGTATGAATTATGGTTTGGGAAGAAACCTAAGCTGTCGTTTCTAAAAGTTTGGGGATGCGATGCTTATGTGAAGAAACTTCAACCTGAGAAGCTCGAACCCAAGTCGGAAAAATGCGTCTTCATAGGATACCCTAAAGAAACTGTTGGGTATACCTTCTACCTCAGATCCGAAGGCAAGATCTTTGTTGCCAAGAATGGATCCTTTCTAGAGAAAGAGTTTCTCTCGAAAGAAGTGAGTGGGAGGAAAGTAGAACTTGATGAAGTGTTACCTCTTGAACCGGAAAATGGCGAAACTCAAGAAATCGTTCCTGAGGTGCCTGCACCGACTAGAGAGGAAATTAATGATGATGATCAAGATGCTTCTGATCAAGCTCCTACTGAAACTCGAAGGTCCACAAGGACACGTTCCGCACCAGAGTGGTACGGCAACCCTGTCTTGGAAATCATGTTGTTAGACAACGGTGAACCTTCGAACTATGAGGAAGCAATGGCGGGCCTGGATTCCGACAAATGGCTGGAAGCCATGAAATCCGAGATAGGATCCATGTATGAAAACGAAGTATGGACTTTGACTGACTTGCCCGTTGAACGGCGAGCCATAGAAAATAAATGGATCTTTAAGAAGAAGACAGACGCGGATGGTAATGTGACCATCTATAAAGCTCGGCTTGTCGCTAAGGGTTATCGACAAGTTCAAGGGGTTGACTACGATGAGACTTTCTCACCGGTAGCGAAGCTGAAGTCCGTTCGAATCATGTTAGCGATTGCCGCATACTATGATTATGAGATATGGCAAATGGACGTCAAAACGGCATTCCTTAATGGTTTCCTTAAGGAAGAATTGTATATGATGCAGCCGGAAGGTTTTGTCGATCCTAAGAATGCTGACAAGGTATGCAAGCTCCAACGCTCGATTTATGGGCTGGTGCAAGCATCTCGGAGTTGGAACATTCGCTTTGATGAGATGATCAAAGCGTTTGGGTTTACACAGACTTATGGAGAAGCCTGTGTTTACAAGAAAGTGAGTGGGAGCTCTGTAGCATTTCTCATATTATATGTAGATGACATACTTTTGATGGGAAATGATATAGAACTCTTGGACAGCATTAAGGCCTACTTGAATAAAAGTTTTTCAATGAAGGACCTTGGAGAAGCTGCTTACATATTAGGCATCAAGATCTATAGAGATAGATCGAGACGCCTCATAGGTCTTTCACAAAGCACATACCTTGATAAGATATTGAAGAAGTTCAATATGGATCAATCTAAGAAGGGGTTCTTACCTGTGTTACAAGGTGTGAAATTGAGCTCAGCTCAATGTCCGACCACGGCAGAAGATATAGAAGAGATGAGTGTCATCCCCTATGCCTCAGCCATAGGTTCTATTATGTATGTCATGCTGTGTACCAGACCTGATGTAAACCTTGCCGTAAGTTTGGTAGGTAGGTACCAAAGTAATCCCGGCAAGGAACACTGGACAGCGGTCAAGAATATCCTGAAGTACCTGAAAAGGACTAAGGAAATGTTTCTCGTTTATGGAGGTGACGAAGAGCTCGTCGTAAAAGGTTACGTCGACGCTAGCTTCGACACAGATCTGGATGACTCTAAGTCACAAACCGGATACGTGTATATTCTGAATGGTGGGGCAGTAAGCTGGTGCAGTTGCAAGCAAAGCGTCGTGGCGGGATCTACATGTGAAGCGGAGTACATGGAAGCCTCGGAGGCAGCACATGAAGCAATTTGGGTGAAGGAGTTCATCACCGACCTCAGAGTCATACCCAATGCGTCGGGGCCAATCAAGCTCTTCTGTGACAACACTGGAGCTATTGCACTTGCAAAGGAGCCCAGGTTTCACAAGAAGACTAGGCACATCAAGCGTCGCTTCAACTCCATTCGTGAAAATGTTCAAGATGGAGACATAGAAATTTGTAAAGTGCACACGGATCTGAATGTCGCAGATCCCTTGACTAAACCTCTCCCTAAGGCAAAACATGATCAGCACCAGAACTCTATGGGTGTTCGATTCATCACAATGTAACTAGATTATTGACTCTAGTGCAAGTGGGAGACTGTTGGAAATATGCCCTAGAGGCAATAATAAAAGCATTATTATTATATTTCCTTATTCATGATAATTGTCTTTATTCGTGCTATAATTGTGTTAACTGGAAATCGTAATACATGTGTGAATAACAGACAACAAACATGTCCCTAGTGAGCCTCTAGTTGACTAGCTCGTTGATCGACAGATAGTCATGGTTTCCTGACTATGGACATTGGATGTCATCGATAACGGGATCACATCATTAGGAGAATGATGTGATGGACAAGACCCAATCTTAACATAGCATAAGATCGCATAGTTCGTTTGCTAGAGTTTTCCAATGTCAAGTATCCTTTCCTTAGACCATGAGATCGTGTAACTCCCGGATACCGTAGGAGTGCTTTGGGTATGCCAAACGTCACAACGTAACTGGGTGACTATAAAGGTATGCTACGGGTATCTCTGAAAGTGTCTGTTGGGTTGACATGGATCGAGACTGGGATTTGTCACTCCGCTTGACGGAGAGGTATCACCGGGCCCTCTCGGTAATGCATCATCACAATGAGCTCAATGTGATCAAAGTGTTTGATCACGGGATCATGCATTACGGAACGAGAAAAGTGACTTGCCGGTAACGAGATTGAACGAGGTATTGGTATACCGACGATCGAATCTCGGGCAAGTAAAATACCGATTGACAAAGGGAATCGTATACGGGATTAATTGAATCCTTGACATCGTGGTTCATCCGATGTGATCATCGTGGAGCATGTGGGAGCCAACATGGGTATCCAGATCCCGCTGTTGGTTATTGCCCGAGAGCCGTCTCGGTCATGTCTGCATGTCTCCCGAACCCGTAGGGTCTACACACTTAAGGTTCGGTGACGCTAGGGTTGTGAAGATAT
This sequence comes from Aegilops umbellulata, assembly GCA_032464435.1. Classification (NCBI taxonomy): domain Eukaryota; kingdom Viridiplantae; phylum Streptophyta; class Magnoliopsida; order Poales; family Poaceae; genus Aegilops; species Aegilops umbellulata. The sequence continues at coordinate 424,875,112 of CP136059.1, forward strand.
GTATGTGCAGTAACCCGAATGTTGTTCGGAGTCCCGGATGAGATCCCGGACGTCACGAGGAGTTCCGGAATGGTCCGAAGGTAAAGAATTATATATAGGAAGTGCTATTTTGGCCATCGGGACAAGATTCGGTGTTATCGGTATTGTACCGGGACCACCGGAGGGGTCCCGGGGTCCACCAGGTGGGGCCACCTGCCTTGGTGGGCCACATGGGCCTTAGGGGGTGCGCCTTGGCCTGCTTGGGCCAAGGGGAACCAGCCCCAAGGGCCCATGCGCCAAGGAAACTTGGAGGAGGGAGAGTCCAAAGGGGGGAAGGCACCTCCGAGGTGCCTTGGGGAGGATGGACTCCTCCCCCCCTCTTGGCCGCACCCCTTCCTTGGAGGAAGGGGCAAGGATGCGCCCTCCCCCCCTCTAATGCACCTATATAAAGGGGGGCAGGGGTGGGGGGCAGCGCACCATATGCCCTGTCGCCCCCTCCTCCCTGCAACACCTCCTCCTCCTCCCGTAGTTGCTTAGCGAAGCCCTGCCGGAGTTCTGCTGCATCCACCACCACACCGTCGTGCTGGATCTTCCTCAACCTCTCCTTTCCCCTTGCTGGATCAAGAAGGAGGAGACGTCTCCCGTCCCGTACGTGTGTTGAACGCGGAGGTGCCGTCCGTTCGGTACTAGATCATCGGTGAATTGGATCACGGCAAGTACGACTACCTCATCCACGTTCACTCGAACGCTTCCGTTGCGATCTACAAAGTGGTATGTAGATGCTATCCAATCTGAATACTCGTTGCTAGATGAACTCATAGATGGATCTTGGTGAAACCGTAGGAAAAATTTTAATTTTCTGCAACGTTCCCCAACATCCCACTCTTCGTGGAGGTAGCGCATCGCGAATCCCAAGCCGAGGATGATATTGTACCTCCGTGGCCATGTAAGATAGCTGTCGTCATTGCTGTAGAGGTGCTTGTCTAGGCTGCCCTCCGCAACAAGCTCATAGACAAGCAGGAGCCCCTTGCGGCTGTCGCACCAGCCCAGCAGCTGGACAAGGTTGCGATGCTTCAGTCTGCTGATGATCCTTACCTCTGCCTCGAACTCCTTCCTCCCCTGGGACGACGACTCTGCCGACAACACTTTCACCGCCACCGCACGACGTTCCTGGTCACCTCCGATGGTTGCTGCGGGTGTGAGTGTGAGATGTCCCCGTAAAACACTCCCAAAGCCACCTCGCCCGAGCTTCTCCTCCTCCGAGAAGTTGCTCGTTGCGGCGACGAGCTCGTGGTACATATACCGCTTGGGACCGCCGGCAGCCACACCTCTCTCGAGGCTAGCTCTGTCGACAAACTGTTCTTCGGAGTCGCTACTACTGTCCTCATTTGCTCTTATTTTCTTGTGTCGCCGCCATCCCAGCACCGCGGCGGCAGAGACCAACAAAAAAAGCAGAGGAACTAAGGTGGTTGGTAGGATTGGTACCAACTTTTTCTGCTTGCTGATGCTGCTGGTTGGAATTGGAAGAGGAGGTTCGGCAGGTGGAGGTGCTTCCTTCTTTGATCCAAGCGTGGAATTGAATGACCATGACAGTATCTGATGCAGCTTGGCGACTTCAACGGTCGCCGCGGAGAAGCCGACGGTGATTTCATCTGGTAAGTATCTGGTGAGATCGACGGTTGCCTTTACCTGGTACAGGGCATCGTCGATAAGGAGATCAACAACCAGCATCTTGGAGTCGTTGTGGTACTTCACCGTGGCGTCCATAACATGGGGCGGCAACGTGAGGTTTTTTCCCGGCCAGGTGGTCGTGTCTGTGACCGCCGTTGAATTGAGGGAGTTGATGTCGATGCCGACATGGTTCCCCTCGATGTCGGCACATTCCACATTGGAAAAAGTGTCGAACTCCACCGCGACTATCCAACTGTCGCCTATTCCGTTAGCGTAACTGGGGAGGAGGCCAAGGCCGCCGCCTGTGCTGTTGTTGCCCGAGATCTTGGAAGGGAAATGCCCGAGGAAGAAGGCCATCCTATCGCCTGTATTCGGCAGGCTTTCCTTGTGTGGAGTGATTCGGAAGGAGAAGGTGATGGTAAAGCTAGCCATCTCGCCGGTGGCGTAGCTCCATAGCGGCACCTTGTGCGCGTACCATGCCTGGCCGACGCTGTACTTAATTGGCGAGTCAAGTGTATTTTTTGTGAGCTCGAGGGTTGACGCAGTGGTGTATGCATCGCGGTCGAAGTCGACCGATTTAAGGGCATCGCGATCGGAGAAGCTGAGGTTGAAGGAGAGCGAGAAGGCCCAGCGCGGCGCATAGAAGAGGCATAGCAGCAACACACTACCGGACTCGCGGGCTATGCCTACAGCCCCGGGCCGTCGGCATAGGCCCCTATGCCGTCGGCACAGATCTATGCCTACGGTTGCCGTCGGCATAGACTTGTCGGCGTAGATGTCGTCAGCGTAGTCTTGTCAGACCGTCGGCATAATATAGCCGTCGGCATAGGGGCTTATGCCGACGGCCTGGCGTCAGCCGTCGGCATAGTTTAGCCGTCGGCAGTGTTTTTCGTCTGACGGCAACGGACGGCGCCGTCAAAAGTGCTGACGAGTCAAGCAATGCCACGTGGCAGAGGTATGCCGACGGCTGGCCACCCGTGGTACTCCTGGTGGCAGAGCTATGCCTACGGCAAAGCCGCCGGCATAGATTTCCATCTATGCCTACGGCAAAGCCGTCGGCATAGATATGCCACATGGCGAGCCCTCGTAACTCCTGGGCTTATATATGCCGACGGCTTTGCCATAGGCATAGTTTTTTTCCCTGTTTTCTCTTTTCCAATTCATTTGACAGCATTTCAAAGCAGAACAATATGAAATTATGCAGAAATATGACAGTTCATCATCTAAACATACTCAAGTTCACCATCATCATCTAAACGTACTCAAGTTCATCACATCATCTAAAGATCATCACCGACGGACGTTCATGAACATAAAAGTAGTGCAAGACATGAAACATCATAAAAGTAGGAATATGAAAGGCATGGCACGACGGCCATATGCACGGAATTATCAAGCAGGACTACCTCCGCCAAAACCACCACCTCCACAAAAACCACCACCTCCACCAAAACCACCACCACCTCCGCCAAAACCGCCATCGCGACCACCACCACTCTGCCAGATCGGAGTGACTGGGGTCGACGGAGCAGGAGTTGAGCCACCGGTCCCCTACATGTTTCAGAAAAGATTCTAACGGTAAATATGATATGATAGTGTTGAATGAACGAGAACTAGTTTGCCAGTAGTTAGGGAAATGTACTAACCGGAACATCACTGCCTAGTGCCACCCATTCATCGAACGTGGGCACGTGTGGGGGTTCTCCCGCATGTGGTGGTGGGGGTCCCATTTGTGGTGGATCCGTGCGGTTAGTCCAAGACGCCAACATAGCCTGAATGTTAGTTAAACGAGCAAACTAGAAGATCAAAAGGAATGAAAGTGCAAAAATTTAGCTTGGTTTTAGGTGGGCAAAACTAGCTGTCATCATCTGACGGTTGTAATCATCGTTTGCCTTCACTCGTTTCAAGTACTCCCGCACCTCGAGATTCCTATGCTCGACAAACTCCTTATATGCCTACATAATTTAGGTTGTTTGTAAGTGAGAAATCCTGAAAATAAACTGAGAATGCTAGATAGAAAAAGATAAAGAGGAAGTACTTACAGTATGCTGGCGGGCTAAGGGAGTCTGTGAACGCCCCGTACTCTCTAACTGGCTCGGGTTGGTAGCCCGAAGCTGTGTGTATGAGATCGAAGGAGTGATCAAGCCGTCGAAACACGGATACCGGCCATTCTTCTTCCCCCTGATGGCCACCACCACCGTGTCGTCGATCTGAGACTAGGCGACCTCAGCAATAGGAACATCCGGATGCAACTCCTGATAGTGATGAATGTAAGACCCCAGGTGCTCCTCGGTCTTGCCGTAGTACTGGCTCTCGCCCTCCTTGCGATGACTCCGCTCGCGGTCCAGCTTCCACGACTCCATGTCTGAGAGCGGCCTCTTCAACTTGTCCTCCTACAACGTCAAATAGAAGTTAGCCATACATAAGAACATGACGGTAAAGAAGAACAAAAATGCATCATGCACATAGATATACCTTCATGGCCTTGAAGCCCCAGTAGTTCATGTTTCCTTGGCCGTGTGTCCCGTCGGCTCCACGGTTAGCCCGGGCCTTGATGCTCTTGGCAGCAAACTCTGCATCAGCGCCGAGCCACCTATCCACCAAACTCGCCCATCCATCATGCCTTCCATAGCACCAACGAGGAACAACCTATGCAAATTTTGGAAGAATGACATGTGAGCACGAAACATATAGTTGACTACTTGAAACAATGAAAAGTTAGTAATAGTTACCATCATGAACTGCTCCCTGTTCAAGGTAAGTCGTAGCTTCTGCGCTTGAGTTTTGGTCATCTTTTGGTGCAGGTAGTAGTGGTAGTACTGCGAGACGGCAACCCAGCGCACCTCGTACTGCAACTGACGAGCTTTCTTCTTCGCAGCCGCAAGCAAGACCACGTCGGCTCTGGCCTTGTGCTCGTCAAGAACTCTATAGAGTTGTTGCAATCATTCATAAACCAGAAGCAAACAAGGCATGAGTTGAGTGATTCAATGATAAACTATGAACGAAACTGAAGACAAGTGATTCAGAAGAGAACTTACCCAAAATTTGGTGATCACGGCCTTAGCGGCCGTCCCGTACTCCGCGTTGCTGCAAGCCTCGTAGTGGGCCCAGCTCGTGGCCAAAACCCGCTGCTGCGGGTCCCTGTCTGGCCGCGGGCAGAATAGGCCAGGCCAAAACTCCTTCAACAGGACAGTGATAAGGCCGTTTGGTTTACGGCCCTTTCCGCGAAGGATCCAGTTTCTGCAAAAGAATCAAATGATTGCCATGTGTACTATAAGAAAATGTTGTCATGTGTTGAAAATATGATTGAGAGGCACTTACTCTGTCCCCACAGGTTCAATGAGCCACTTGTGCTCCTCGATAGAAGGTGGTGTAGGTAGTCGGGCATTACCACGCAGCCACCCCTGCGGAGCACCCGGTGGCAAGTCACCCCACAACTCGGGATCAACCTCCCCTCCACCCTCCTCACCCTCCTCCTCGGCCTCCTCCTCCTCACCCTCCTCCTCGGCCTCCTCCTCCTCACCCTCCTCCTAGGACTCCTCCTCCTCGCCATCAGGAACATACTCCTCCTCCTCAGACTCAGAAGGTGCCTCTGTATAGGAGGGCATCGAAGAAGACCCTCCTATTTCGGACACGGCCCGGAGTTTTTTGCCCCGGTTGCCTCTCCCCCCACCTCCTCCTCCTCTAGGGGTTGTCCCCCCACCGCCTCCTCCTCTAGGGTCTCCTCCCCCGACCCCTCCACCTCCCTGTGAGGTGTCATCCTCGCGTAGTCGGGAGGGAACCTTGTGGGCTCGTCCACTCCGAGTAAGTCCTTTAAATTTACTGAGGAAACTGGCACCGCTGGACTTGCCCATGATTAGCAAACCTGCATTGAGAAGAGAATAAACAATTAGTAAGGATATCAATTAAACAAGCATACAGGAAAAACATTAATACCAGAAGAGCACATTAAGCATACTATTGTAATGATCATTAAAAGAACTTACATTTTCTAGAACCCATATGAATCATCACTATTGTAATCTATTTGTGGACCGGTCATATCATCACCATCACGCATATCTTCTTTGTTGTCTGACGGAGGTGGAGGCTCTTCCTCATCGTCAGCGTCTTCATTTAACTTTTCAAGCATAATTATGTCTCTTTGATTCACAACTGCCTCACCATCAATCCATGCATCGTCGTCGTTTGGGTCCAGGTCAACATAACCCAAGTCATCATCCTTGTTGTTTCGGACCACGTCATCATGTTCCTCTTGATAGAACACTCCCTCGTATGTCATGGGGTTTATGTTGTAGTAATCATCATCGTTCGGGTCCGGTAGCTTACCATGCGGCGACACCTTGAACACAACTTCCCAACCCTTTAGGTACTCTTTCTGGCATGGGTAAGGCAGATAATATACTTGTGTGGCCTGGGTAGCGGCGATAAAGAGATCAGCTCCAGCATAGACGGTTGATGGTTTAACTTCAACTAAACCAACAGAAGGTGTATGTCTCAGACCCTTTTTGGGGTCGAACCATCGGCATTTGAACACAGTGAGACTTAAGTGTTCGCGGCCACATTTGAATGTAAGCTCGTATATTTTTCCTACCCTTCCGTAGTAATCTACTTTATTATTTCCTTCAGTGAAGACTCCGGTATTTATGGTTTTGGGATCAGGCCGACTGTTCTGGTGCTCCTTTGTATGGAAGCGATACCCATTCACATCATACTTTTCGCATGTCATGACGACAGGATCAAAACCCATGGAAACTCATCTCAATTCTTCATCCATTGATTCGGTCGGATCATTTCCCTACAAGTTTAATTGAAATTATAGGGTGCATGAGTTTAATTGAAATTATAGGGTGCATGAGTTTAATTGAAAGTGTGAAAAATTACTTTCTCCATGAACCACGCAAGGAAAATTTTCCTTCCATCAGCACCCTTTCGGAGAAGAGCAAGTGCCTCCACTTCAGTAGGAGGCAGCATTCCCGTCCATTCTTCTTCAACGAATCGACTACAATAAGAAAAGCGGTATAAGAACTAGGCAAAGTGAACATAACGAATTGACTAAAAGAATGGTGCAAAGGTATTACCTCATCCACTCATCCTCAACTTCCTTGATGTTGTGCAAGATATAGAACATGACATCCTCCCACTCATCTCGTGGCATGAGATAAGGTTTCGAGCATCCAGCCCTACCACCTTGCCCGATGAATAGAGGCAACTTGGGTTTATACTTGGGTTCTTCTGTATTGAATCGAGACACCTTATTGTGCAACGTGGGAACGTGGTCCAGATAGTAGGCTGTCCTGAGGTCTGCCAGCTCCTCTAGGATAACTGCCTCAGCTATGGAAGCTTCAATCTTTGTTTCCACATTTCAGTCTCAGATGCTTGTTCTGTCTCTCAGGGCCGTACTGCCAACGATTCTGCACAGGGCCCCCCAACAATACCTCGTTTGGGAGGTGCAAAATGAGATGTGTCATCGGAGTAAAGAAGCCTGGCGGGAAGATCTTCTCTAGCTTGCATATCAAGTCCGGCGCCTTCTTATGCATTTCTTTTATCTTCTCAGGACATACTTCTTTAGCACAAAGCGTGCGGAAGAAATGGCTTAACTCCGCAAGCACACGCCAGACACGCTCGGGAACATAGCCCCGAACCATCACCGGCATAATCCGCTCAATCCATACATGATAGTCATGACTCTTGAGCCCGGTCACTCTGCCCGTTGAAAGATTGACCCCCTTACTTATATTCGACGCATAACCATCAGTGAACTTCACGACGTGTTTCAGCCACTTGAATGCCTCCATCTTATGATCCTTTTTAAGTACGAAGTCAGCATCTGGCTTGAACCAAGATTTTCAACTGCCTGTGGGAGGCTGCATGTGTAGAAATGGTCTATCACAAATATTCTGTTGATCAACTCTAGCATTAACATTATCCTTTGTCTTATCAGGAATGTTGAGGATCGTGCGAAAAAGGGACTCTGCGACATTCTTTTCGGTGTGCATCACATCTATGTTGTATGGAAGTTTGAGGTCCTTGAAATAGGGAAGCTGCGTGAAGGGGGTAATGTGAGTCCAGTTGTGCGTCTCACCATATCCTTCAAAAAAAATCCCTTTACATTTACCTTTTCCTTTGCCCTCGCCCTCGTCTTCGCCTTTGCCTTTGCCTTTGCCTTTGCCTTTGCCTTTACCTTTGCCTTTGCCTTTGCCTTTCCCATCACCGGCAGGCTTAAGAGCTTTCAGCTGAGCAAGCACATTTGCACCAGAAAACGTTGGAATCTCGTTTACTTCATGGACAACTTTGCCTTCTGTGAAGTTCTTCTTGTCTTCCCTATTAGGATGGTCTGGAGGGAGGAACTGTCGATGCAGGTCAAATGCAACATACTTGCCACCCTTCTTCAGCCAAATGAAAATCAAGGCCTGCATGCACACTGGGCAAGGCATCTTTCCACTTGTACACCATCCGCAGAACAGGGCATAACCGGGAAAGTCATGCATGCAATATTGTAGCCAAACTTTCATCAAGAAATTTTTCTGCAGATGTCGGTCGTATGTCAACCTCGGGAAGTACCAAGAATGGTGCAAATCATCCACCAACGGCTGCATAAACACACTCAAATTCTTCCCCGGATATTCAGGCCCCGGAATTATAAGCGGCAGGAACATGGTCTTGCGTTGCATTATGGCGCCGGGAGGGAGATTGAGCGGAATAACAAATACGTGCCAACAGCTGTATGGATTAGACGACATACCATATGGATTGAACCCATCACCTATTATAGCAATTCTGACATTCCCAGCCTCGGTTGCTTCCTCCGGGTACTCTATATCGAATGACTTCCATGCTTCACCTCCTGATGGATGTACAATTTTTTTTGATTGTACCTTTTCCCTTCCTTGTGCCACTTCATCATTTTGGCATACTCCTCGCTAATGAAAAGGCGCTGCAGTCTTTTTATAAAATCAAGATACCGAAGAACCTTCACAGGGATTTTTAGCTGCTGCTTCTGACCATGCTTATCGACCACCTCAATATACCGAGAGGAACCGCACTTCCTACAGTACTTGTCATCCGCATACTCATGCCTAAACAAAAGGCAATTCTTTGGACAAACATGTATTTTCTCATAGTCCATCGAGAGCGCCTTCATGATTTTCTTTTTAGCGTACATGGTTTTTGGTAGTTCATGGCCCTCAGGCAGGCTGTTAGCCCATACTCCCAGAAATGCTTCGAAGCAACCTCGGCTACAGCCGTACTCAGCCTTGACTGCCATCAGTTGCGAGATGGCATCCAGCACAGACAGCTTGGCACCCTCATAGAGAGGTTTCTTTTACGAGGCCAAGATTTCTAGGAAGGCCTTTGCGGTTTCCTCCGGCTCCTCCGGTTCATTCGCTGAATGTGATGGAGGTGTCGGCTGTGCAGCAAAGACATCATCTCGCATGTCTCTAACCCCATCGTCCTCATAACCAGCGACGCGTTGTCGTATCACATCCTCTCTACCACGGTCCCGCTGGGTAAAGTTTATCGGCATATTAAAGTTGGGCATAAATCCATGCGTGCAAAGGTGCTTAGTCATCTCACTCTTATCTCTGCGGATACGCCTCTTACATCTGGCACACGGGCATTCTGGCACCATCCTCATTGGACTACGGAATATCTCTTTCAAAAACACATCAGTTTTCTCGACCCACTCTGTTGTTACTTGATTCCGACGGAAAAACCCACTATACATCCACTAATTATCTGCCATCTCTGCTTTATTGGAAGCCACACAACAAAATTAAGGATTCATTTAAATTACTCACATCAATATTTTATTTTTTACAAGGTTGACGAGAAACGACATTTAATCCACCTACATCTCTAATAGGTAAAGATGGGTCCTAATCCCACCTTAGAATGTGTAGATTGAGTACGTTGTCCATGCTCTACCCCATTCCGAGACAAAATTTCGGCAGCACCTCCCCGTTGTTCTCCAAATACACGTCTCGGCAAAATGCCGAGAGAATGTGCATCCGGAGAACAACAGGGAGGCGCCGCCGAAATCCTGTCTCGGAACGGGGTAGAGCATGAACAACGTACCCAATCTACACATCCTCGGGCTGTCCGTGGAAACCGCTGGACAATCCGAAAGAGCTTCGGTGATAAATATGCAATTGAATGCATATTTATCGATGCAACCCTTTCGGACGGGAGACCTAGGTTACGCGACTTGATGTGAAAATTTAATCTAGCGACATGGAAAAAAGTGGACGAGGTCATGGAATTGTTGCTCACCCTCCGATGTAGTCGACCAAAGGAGATGGACGATCGTGGACCAACACCTCCAACGTCAACAATCACTCCACGAAGATGGAACACCACAAATCCTGTTAATTACACCGAGTGAAAAAATTTAGGTCATCACCTCACATTAAGCATTGATACTTTGAACTATGAAAAAAACATGTTTCGTCAAGTGTCAAATTTTGCAGCACATCTCACATAGCTACTTAACATTAAGCACTGACACTTAAAACTATGAAAAAAAACATATTTTGTCGAGTGTCAAATTTTGTCCGGTTCAATTTTTTTGACAAGATCGTCATGATAAAAATAATCACTCATCTTATACCAATTTTAGAGCACATCTCAAATGACAAGATCATCATGATAAAAATAATGCAACCTAACAATCTAACATCCTAACATCCAACATTCACCTATATATCAACCTAACAACCTAACATCTAACATCTAACCTAACAATCTAACATCCAACATCCATCCATGCATTCATTCATCCATCCAACAATACAAAAAAATGCAAAAAAATGAAAAAAAAATGTAGCTCACCGAGAGGGGCGTGGCAGGGGGCGTGGCGGTGGAGGGGATGGTGAGGTAGGGGCGGTCGGGGACGGGAGGGACGGGGCCGGACGGAGGCGCGGCCGGCTCCAGGAGCCGCGGCCGGCTGTAGGAGTAGCGGCGGGGTCGGGAGAGGCCGGGGCAGCAGCGGGGTCAGGGGAGGCCGGGGCAGCGCGCGGTCGGGGGAGGCCGGGGCAGCACGCGGTCGGGGGAGGCCGGGGCGACGGCGGGTGGAGACGGCGGCGACGGCGGGTGTGGAGGCGGGGGCGGCGACGCGGGTGTGGAGGCGGGGAGGGCGGCGGCAGGGATGGGCTGTGCGGCGGCGGCGGCAGGGAGCGTGGTGGAGTGGGAGGTGCGGCGGCAGGGGAGGGGTGGGGGTGCGGCGGCGGCGGCAGGTCGGGGTGGGGGGTGCGGCGGCGCAGGTCGGGGTCGGGGGGTGCGGCGGCAGCGCAGGTCAGAGTGTGGGGGAGAGAATGAGTGGATAGGGGTCGCCCTGCGAATGGATAAGGTGAACTATGCCGACGGCTTAGATAGGGGTCGCCCTGCGAATGGATAAGGTGAACTATGCCGACGGCTAAGCCGTCGGCATAGGTTAGGGCGCCACGTTGCACCTATGCCGACGGCTTAGCCGTAGGCATACATTTTTTTCTTTTTTATTATCCACGTCACCGATCCGCGTAGAAGCTTTCGTATGGCCGCAGCTATAGCCGTCGGCATATTTTTATTTTTACTTTTCTTATTTTGTATAATTTTTTTTATATTTTCTTATTTTATATAAATTTTTTAATGTTTTCTTATACATATTTTTTACATGCATGAACATTATTTAAAATGTACCATACATTTTCTTTAATGGTTTGAAACATTATTTTTAATGACATGATCTTTTTTTTATTGTGCAACAATTTCCTAAAATATCACGTATATTTTTTTCTATGGTCTCGCGAAAGGTGATACATAGGAGAGCAACTGACTGAGGGGTACCGTTACCGAGTGCCTGATCCGGTAACTATGCGAGTGCCTGATCCGTCTACTACCGTGTCATCGCCGTCCGTGAGGGGGGCCACGCCTCGGAGACGCGTCCGGGCCAGACCCACAGCAAGATCCCCTCCATGTAGACCCGACGCGTCCGTTTCCCCCCTCCAGGGGCCGGCGGCGGCGCCGTCCGTGAGGGGGGCACACCCCGGAGACGTGTGCCGCCTCTTCGGACATGCCACCACACCACCCCGCATGTATGAGGGCCCGGTGCGATGCTCCGGTGGCATTGCTACCCCCCAGGGCCCCCGTCCCGCCTAACTCCATAGTGTTTGACCACGGGATCTAGCCCTTTGACTTTGCACGGACGGGCTTTGACGAGCGGACCTCCCCACCCGGTTGTGTTAGGTCAGACCATAGGAACACTTTGGAGAAACATCCGGGCCAGACCCACAGCAAGATTCCCTCCGTGTAGAGCTGACGCGTCCGTTTCCCCCCTCCAGGCACTACTCGGAAAAGGGCTATAGGTGGGATTGACACTAATGGCGCACCAGACAAGCGGTGCGCCATTAGTATATACTAATGGCGCACCACCCTCTGATACGCCATTAGAGTTGAAACTACTAATGGCGCACCTGGCCCAGGGTGCGCCATTAGTATCAAAAAAAGTTTGAACTAGCGCGCCCGTCCAAACATACTAATGGCGCATCCAGACACAGTGCGCCATTACTAGTTGTAACTAGTAATGGCGCACAGTCGGAAAGTGCGCCACTAATGTTGTTTTTTTATTATATTTTTTATTTCTTTTTTCGCAAAACTACTAATGGTGCACTGTTCCACCGTGCGCCATTACTAGTTTAAACTAGTAATGGCGCACTGTTGAACAGTGCGCCATTAGTATGTTTTTTTTGCAAAACTACTAATGGCGCACCACCAGAAGGTGCGCCATTAGTAAACTGGATTACTAATGGCGCATTTAGAGTTGGTGCGCCATTAGTAAGTGGGCAGCAACAAGATATTTTGGACAGCCTCTCCTACCCACACTCACTTTTCTCCCTACTTCATTCTCTCCACCTCCTCCTTGTCTCGCGTGCCTCCTCTTTTTCACCTCATTTCCACCATAGATTCATTCAAGTTAAGTGGTTAAATTACCTTGTTTTGATAGGTAAATAAGGGGGGAAGCTATATTTATGTTGTTCTCCCTACAACAATGTGCACATGCACTTTTTATGGCCTAGCTAGATCTATGTATGTTCGTGGTGTTGCATATGTGTTTGTGGTTGGAGGTGTACCGATATTTGAAATGCGATAGTTGCCAATATTTTGCCGGAATGTTGATTCATTTCCGTTTCGGCGATAATTTTGGCATTAAGCATTCTTTTTGGTCCTATTTTTAGGGAAAGTCATGCCAAATTTTTTCTTGGTTCTAAAATATCGTTTTGCTCTACCCCGCAGGCGACCATGGTCCGCACGATGACCGAAGGCATCATGAATAGGTTTTTGAGGTCCACGAAGGCTGAGATGCTTCAAAAGAACGAGACGGAGATAAGATGTCCGTGTCGAAGATGCAAGTTGAAGAGCCTTATTGCGGACTCGGATTCCGGGCAGGTGCGGGACCACCTGCTCTTGCGTGGTTTCATGCATGGCTATCGGTGGCAACATGATGAAGATGACTACAAATTCGTCCATGGGGGCCGGGCAAGAAATGAGAAAGGGCAGCAAGACAACCACCATGGCTCGGGCGGGTGAGAAGTCGACGAAGAATCCCCAGGAGATGATCACGACGGTGATGCTGTACACAGTCATCATGTAGAAGATGCAGGACATGATGATGAGGAAGATGCCGGAGCAGACGACGGGCATGATCATGAAGATGATGATGCCGGCGGAGCAGACGACGCTGGACCATCGATGGGTTGGGTGCAGGACCCTCATATTCAAGAGCTGCTCCTCAAGCAGACGGATAACGCAAGAGTTGCCGCCCGAGAGAAAGCCAAGATGGATCAACTTGAGTTAGACGCAGTTACTCCATTGTATGAAGGATGCAGGCCCGAGGATACATGCCTGAAAGTAATGCTCATGGCTCTGGAGATGAAGGTAAAACACAAAATGACCGACGCATGCTTCGATGAGAACATGTCATTCTGGCATGAACGTCTTCCCAAGGGGAAAAAGTGCCCGACCAGTTTGGAGGAGGCGAAGAAAATCGTGTGTCCTCTGGATTTACCGCACGTAAAATACCATGTGTGCATGAACAATTGCATCATTTATCGGGACGAGCACGCGGAGTCTACCATATGTCCGGTGTGCGGCGTCACTCGATACAAGAAGAGGAAGAAAGCTCCTCGAAAAGTGGTGTGGTACTTTCCGATCACTCCTCGTCTGCAGCGGTATTTCACGGACCCTAAGGTAGCAAAGCTCCTGCGTTGGCACGCGGATAGGGAGAAGAAGAAGCGAGAAGATGACGCAAATGATCCGGAGATAGATAAAAAAGACAAGATGCTGAGTCACCCTAAGGATGCGAGCCAGTGGCAAGCGTTGAACTTCGAATGCCCAGAATTTGAAAAGGATCCAAAGAACATCGTGCTGGGCGCGAGCACCGATGGAGTCAATCCGTTTGGCAGCCAGAGAAGCACACATAGCACCTGGCCTGTGTTTGTGTGGATGTACAACCTTCCCCCCTGGTTGTGCATGAAGAGGAAGTACATTCACATGAGTATGCTAATTGAAGGGCCAAAACAACCAGGGAACGACATCAATCTGTATCTGGGGCTGCTGAAGGAGGAGCTAGACACACTGTGGAAAACGCCAGCCAATACGTGGGATGCCGCAGAGAAAGAATATTTCCCTATGAGAGCCGCACTGCTCACGACGGTGCACGACTATCTCGGTTACGGATATCTCGCGGGGCAGGTGGTCCACGGATTTTCTGGATGCGTAAGGTGCATGGATGACACAATGTATCGCCAGCTAGATAGAGATCCCGGGTCTTCGAAAACCGTGTTCATGGGACATCAAAGGTGGCTTCGCAACGATGACCCGTGGAGGAAACGCAAGGATCTGTTCGATGGTGAAACCGAACCCCGAAAACGCCCTTGTACGAGCAGCGGCGAGGAAATAGACAAGCTGTTGAAAAATTGGAAAGACTGCCCACTGCCGGGAAAGAAGCAAAAGGCGCCAGAGCCGGGAAAGAAGCGAAAGGCGCCAGAGCCGGGAAAGAAGCGAAAGGCGCCAGAGCCGCTGCTAAAGGTATGGAAAACGAGGTCTGTTTTCTGGGACTTGCCGTACTGGAAGATCCACCGTGTGCCTCACAGCCTTGATGTCATGCATATCACGAAGAACGTGGGCGAGAGTCTGCTTGGTACCCTGCTCAACATGCCAGAGAGGACCAAAGATGGGCCGAAAGCAAGGGCAGACTTGAAATCAATGGGCATCAGGCAGGAGCTTCACGCTATATATGATGATGATGATGATGATGATGATGATGATGATGATGATGATGATGATGATGATGAGGCGAATTAGGACACAGAAAGCCGTCGCAAAGGCAAAAAGGCCAAGAAGACCGGAAATGACTACCCTCCCGCGTTCTTCACTCTAAGTCAGGAGGAGATCGAGCAGTTTTTCACCTGCCTCCTAGGAGTAAAACTTCCTTACGGTTACGCGGGGAAGATAAGCAGATACCTAGACCCAGCGAAGCAGAAGTTCAGCGGGATGAAGTCTCACGACTGTCACGTGTTGATGACGCAGATACTTCCAGTTGCAATCCGTGGGATCATGGACGCGCACGTCCGTGAAACGGTATTTGGCCTATGCAACTTTTTCGTCGTCATCTCTCAGAAGTCGATTGGCGTGAGGCAACTCAGAAGGCTACAGGAAGAGATCGTGGTGATACTATGTGAGCTTGAGATGTACTTCTCGCCCGCATTCTTCGACGTTATGGTGCATCTGCTGGTCCATATAGTGGAGGATATCATCCAACTCGGGCTGACGTTCCTGCACAGCATGATGCCGTTCGAAAGGATGAATGGTGTCATCAAAGGATACGTTCGCAACATGTCACGTCCAAAGGGAAGCATAGCCAGGGGCTTTCTGACCGAAGAGTGAATCACCTACTACACGAATTATCTAGGCATCGAGAACCCCGTTGGTCTGCCCGTCAACAGGCACCTCGGCAGGCTCACTGGATGGGGTCACCGTGAGGGTCGCCCGAAATGCATGTCGACTTCTAGGGTCGACTCGCCGACTTTGAAAGAGCAAACCTAGTCGCGCTACAACACATAGACGTGGTCGATCCTTGGGTGGTAGAGCACAAAACCTTTATTAAGAAGACGTACAATGACCGAGGCCAACAGAGGACGGACGGAGATATACTCAAAGAGCACAACTCATGTTTCACGCGTTGGTTCAAGCAGAACCTTCTGTCGTACCCTTTACATGAGGATTTTTCCGCAGAAGAACAACTCACATTCGCCTTGTCACAGGGCGCCGAGCACAACCTGATGACCTATGAGGCGTACGATATCAACGGCTACACATTCTACACCGAGGCCAAGGACATGAAGAGCGATGGTTATCAGAACTCCGGGGTAACGATGGAATCCTACACCGGTAACGGCAAGGACAGATACTACGGAAGGACCGAGGAGATCTGGGAGCTGAGCTACGTTGGAGAGAAGGTCCCGATGTTCCGTGTCAGATGGGCCAAGAGCGTCCTAAAAGAAGACCGGTATTTCACCACCATGGTTATACCCGAAGCCAAATCCAAGACCGCGGGCGCAAACGTCACCGCGAAAAATGAGCCATGGGTACTGGCTTCCCAAGTGGACCAATGCTTCTTCATTACCGACCCGTCAAAGCCCAGTCGTGTTGTCGTGAGGAGAGGCAAAAGGAAGATCATCAGAATGGATGGAGTAGCCAATGAGCAAGACTTCGACAAGTACGGCGACCCGAGGATCGAACATGACGACGATTATGATGTAGCAGCATACACCACAAGAAGATGCAGGACCACCCTACCTAAAGGACGTCCGTTCCACAGAAGAACTCCATTTGCGAAAAAGAAGGGCAAGAAGATTGTGAACATATAGCTAGCTAAGATCGATTGTATTTAAATCGTAGCCTTCATTTCTCGATTGTATTTCATGGGCACTTTTTGAACTATCATGAATAATTTTAAATTTCATGGACACTCGATCTCGATCTCCCTCCATCTCGATCGCTATCCCACCTCGCCAGATCCGGTCCCCCTCGCCGCCGAGCACCCCCCGGTCCACCGGCCGCCGCCGCCGACCCCCTGCACCCTCGATTCCCCTACTCAACCGCCGCCGCCGCCGACCCCCCGCACCCCTCCCCTACTCAACCACCGCCGCCGACCCCCCGCACCCTCCCCCGCTCCACCGGCATTACTGTTTGATGATATTTTTTAAAAAATTATTACTGTCTTATAAAAAAATACTACTGTTATGATTTAAACAAGTTTGAACATATTTAAACACAAATAAGTTTCAAACAGCATTTTAAATGCATAAAAAAAATTGTGGAGCCCGAGAATCGAACCCAGGACCTCCTAGTGTGAGAACTGCCTGCTGACCAGTCGAGCTAGTAGAGGGAACTTGATGTGGATCAGGTCAGGTGGAAGATAACCTGTTGGCTCGAGCAGAAATAAAAAAAATACTAATGGCGCACCAGCGTGAGGTGCGCCATTAGTATGGATGTACTTATGGCGCACCGAGGGGTGGTGCGCCATTAGTATTGTGCCGCCCCCATCCATATTTCCTCCCCTGCCCAAACCTATCCCCTCTCTCTCCCTCGCCCTCGCCCTCGATCCCCTTCCCCTCTCCTCTCCCGACGCCGCTGCCCCGCCGCCCCGACGCCGCCTCGACGCCACCTCGACGCCCCGACGCCGCCTCGCCGCCCCGACACCGCCTCGACGCCTCGACGCCTGTCGGGACCCCGATCCTAAGTCACACCGATCTAGCATGTAACACATCATATCACTTTGCGGCCTCACGCACGGTATTCCCACGGGTGCCACCTTACCTGGCCCGGGACCGTTTGCGCCTTTTGGCTCACGTATATGATAGTGTCGCTAGCATCCATATGATAGAGAACCCGGGCCGACATGGCTAGTCGTGAACCCAAAGCGGCACTAACCCATGAGGACAGGCATACATGAATCACATCGAGCATGTCGGTCAACAACGTATAAATCCGGGCTGTAGCACTGGGCTAACAGGACTCCGGTAACCCGGGCTGTAGCAGGCTAGGCAGGACTCCGGATAACACCGCGTGACATTTCCCCAAAGGGGACAGACACAGGAACGAGGTGAAACACATGCCGGCCAGTCAAGTGTTCCGAGCAGTAGTGCTGGGCTAGCAGGACTCCGGTGAACCGGGCTGTAGCGGACTACTATCGCTCAGAAGCACTAGACTTACATTTCCCCATATGAAAGACTGCCAAGGATAAACAACTAGATAGTCGGATCCCATACATAGCAATACACGTTACACGTACGCATAACATGCAAGTATGTGCTGTACAACATGGCATCACAACATAACGCAAACTTATATAGATAAGGCCCAGAAGAGCCACATAGCATTAAATACAAACAGGGGTCACATGACCCATCATTCAGAGCATACAAGCAACAAGCGGAAGCATTACATGTCTGAGTACAGACAACTACAAAAGAAAAAGGCTGAGAAGCCTGACTATCTACAAGATCCGATCAAGATCGTAGCTGAGGTACAATCTACTTGTCGAAATCCATGTAACTAGTAAGACCGAAGTCTCCGCTGCAAAAACATAAATAAAGCAACATGAGTACAAAGGTACTCAGCAAGACTTACTTCAGATCCTATCATACATGCATTGTATCAAGAAGGTAATGTGGGGTTTAGTTGCAGCAAGCCACCTTTGACTCTGTGGCTATCCTGTTCTACGACTGCTGGTAACTCTTTTGAAATGGCGCACACGAGTCCACTAATCACCACATCAATACACCACTATGGATTCATCCCCGTCTCACCACGAGGAGGCCATCCATAGCACTCACACTTATCATGAGCATTTTAGAGTATCCACTTCAAGTTGTCTATGTACCACGTAAGCATCCAAGAAGTCCATAACCGAGGACACGGCTATTCGAATAGATCATGATAACCCTGCAGGGGTGTACTTCTTCACACACGCTCTCACCACTTATCACCATGTACACGTCATGTATCTCGGCAACCTTCAAGCGAAAGCCTGGCGAGGGTGTCGGCCACGACCTGACTAACCACACAAGACTCTAGTCCAGGTTTATCGCCTATTCGGGTTCCATCCGCGAGGAGATCCGGCCGGGGTGTCGCTCACGGCCCCAAACGATGTGTACAGGGTTCCCGAGCCCACCACCCGGGTGCCACTCGGTACACCGGGCCACGTGTGCCTAGTCTGTCCCAAGCCCACCTGGCCGGGTGCCACTTGGTAGACTACTAACACTACCTACAAACACCAGAAACTATTTGCAACTCCTGGACAAAGATCAAGTGGGTTAATAAGTCGAGAGAGCTTGGAGCGCCCGGAGCCCAATGTGTGGTAGTAGCTAGTCATTGGACAACTTACACAGAACTCGGTTCTTAAGGACGGTCCCAATGAGACAACCCACCATGTACTCCTACATGGCCTCTCACCGCTACCTTTACCAAATCGTGTTCACACACTTAACTCTCAGCATCGGAATATATCATATCACTCCAATCCATTCCCAATGAATCAGACCTGACACAACTCTAAGCAATAGCAGGCATGGCATGGTAGAAGCACAACATGGCTCAATCAACTCCTACACATGCTAGTGGGTTTCATCTATTTACTGTGGCAATGACAGGTCATGCAGAGGAATGGGTTCAACTACCGCAGCATAAAGTAGCAGTTGAATCGTTGTTGTCCTAATGCAATAAAAGAGAGCAGGAGCGAGAGTGGGATCATATCGGAATGAACAAGGGGGGTTTGCTTGCCTGGTAGATCAACAAGGAAGGCACTGCTTCACAGACAGGTACTCTGGAACGGTCTCCGGAGCAGGACCTATCGAGAAGGAACGGTGCCAACAATCAATACACAAGCATATGCAACAATATGATGCATGAACATGGCATGAAGATGTGATGCTGTTTGAGCTAATGCAACTAGCATTCATTTGTTTGAGGTCCATTTGCTCTAAAGGTTCAAATGCAACTCCAAAGTAAGTTCTTATATATGCCATTCATATGTTTTCACCTATCCAGCAGGTTTAACTTGGTTTTTCATGCATGAAACTGGTACAGATGGATAGGTTGCATTTTTCTGATAATTTTTCATATATAAATCATTTCAATCCGAGCTACGGTTGGATTGATATGAATTTTTGAAGTTTAGAATATTTTCTGGAATTTCCTATTTGAAATTTTTTTCAGAAAATAAATAATTGCATCAGCATGACGTCATGCCTGCGTCAGCAGTCAACGGTGCTGACCAGGTCAACCTGACGTGTGGGGGCCACACGTCAGTGACACAGGGGCTAAACCCGGTCAAACCCGCGCTGACCGGGGTTTGACTTGGCCCTGGGGCCCACGGTCAGTGGCTTAGGGGGTGGTTTAGGCGGCAGGGTTAGCAGCTAATCACGGGGCCACGTCAGTCGCCGGAGTTTCGCCGGCGACGACCTCAAGCCGCGGCGGTTCTTCGCCGGACTTGCGCTACTAGCGGCGGATGGACGCGCGGAGACCACCGGGGCGTAGCCCGTCGTCGTCCGCATCCAACAGAGCAGGTGGAAGGCTGCGGGGGTGCCGGAGCTCGCCGGAGCAGAGCTCAGGGCGGCGGCCGGAGTTCGGCTCCGAGCGGGAGCGGCTACAGGGCACGGCTGGGGCTGCGGAGGGCATCTACGGCCTCCTGGCGTCACCAGGAGCACGGTGACGTGCTCGGTGGCGGCAGCGGTGGTCAGGGCGACGGTGGCGACATGGACGGCGGCGAGGAGCTACGGCCGTGGCGGGGAAACGGTGCTACGGTGCGAAAACGGAGAAACGGGGAGAGGGGGACGGCGTAGAAGCTCACGGCGATTCAGACGAGGCAGTCGGCGAGCTCGGGGAGGGCTGGAGTCGGCGGGGCGGCGAAGACGATCTCCGGCGACCGGAGATGAAGACGGCGGCGAAGGCGACTCTCCAGGGCCTCCCGAGGCGTGTGGCTCGACGGAGAGGTAGCAGGCGATGTGGCGGAGCTTCTGAGCACGGGGAGAGGGCGAGGGGGAGGCGGTGGCCGCGGTGGCGCTCGTCGGCGGCTGTGGGCGCGTTCGGTCCGAGGAGAGGGAGAGATCCAGGGGAGGGGGAGGAACGAGAGAGAGTGCGGGGCGCCCGTGGCGGTGCGTGGCGTCGTCCAGGGAGGCCAGAGCGACGGGGAGGGAAAGCAGGAGGTGGCGGGGAGTCGTGGCCACGGCCAGACGCGTGGCCGCGCGCGCCGGCGCGTGCCCCTGTCCTCCTGGCGAGAGGAAGGGGACGACTGGCACTGCCAGTCAGCTGGGCCGGTCTGTCGGCCACTGGGCCAGGCCAGGCCGCACAGTGCTGGGCCTCAGGGAGGTAAGTGCTGGTAAGGTTTTTCCCATTTACTTCTCTTTTCTATTTTCTGACATTTGTTTTGATTTAGTAATAATACTAAATCATTTTATTTGCTTATGCCAATTTTTGCAGGGGCTAATGGTATTATTCCAGAGCTCCTCAATTACTGGCATAATTTTTGGACAATATTTCATATATATAACAATATATATCCAAAGCAAATAGCTATTGCATTAATTCCAAATGCCCAAAATAAATATTTATGAGCTCCTAAAAATATTGGTTGATTCTTATCTCTGCCCAACATTTTCAGAGAGAGACATGAACATTTTCTTGGACCTTTTGGAGCAATTTTTATCTGGGTAATTTCCAGAAATGATTTCTGAGGATTTCACAATTCCCCATTTCAAATTTAAATGGAATTTTAAACATAATGCACACATGACTAGCTAGCCTTGAGCATACCAGAACTAGGGATGTGACAACGCCGCTGCCCCGCCGCCTCGACGACACTGCCCCACTGCCCCGAAGCCTCGACGCCGCCTCGACGACTAACCAGGCAGCTCCCTTCGCCATTGAGCTCTTCAAGGTCCTCTCACCCTCTCCTTCTCTATTCCTCACATCCAATTTCTGTCTCTGCAAGCTGCTACGGGTCTCTAGATGCTCTAGTTGAACCCAATTTCGTAGCTTTCCAAAAATCCCCAATTTCTAGGGATTGCTGCTGCTGCATGTGCTATCTGTCCAGTCTAGGCCTTGCTTAGAATTGTGACTCCAGCTTTAATTCCATCCGGGGATTACTAATTGACTCATTTGTCTTAACATTAGGATGGGTTGTATCCTCTGTTTCCACTGCTTACGCTAGTTCTTAGGCATTGCTTAATATGCTTGCTACCATGGTTCAGTCTCCCCCCATGTGATGAACTGAACTACAGAAGAGATTTCTTTTTGTGTGTGTGGAGATGAGCTTGTTCTGTTCTGTACACAGAAGAAACATCTTTTTCACATGTTTGGAGCCGGGTCGGGGTAGCCGTAGCTACTTAGCACCAAGTGTTAATGTTTTACAGAAATACCTTAATCATGTTTGCTACTACTGCATATGTAGACTAAATTAACAGATTATAAGCAAATGGCTCATCATGGTGCATATGTTCCTAATTTTGGGTCGATTACCTGTTAACCAGAATCAAGGACGCCGTATATGGCTGTTTCAACCAATACACTGAATCTATTGTCTTGGTCTGTTCTAATTGAGGCAATCGACCAAAGCATCTGGGTAATGCGTTCGTTAACCTCTCACAGAATACCCAAACAAAACACAGATTAGCACTCGTAGCAGAGAGAATAAAAAATGCTACTCCCTACGATCCTGTACAAATGCAGCACTACTACATATCAGTTTTGCAGTTGTTGATCTTTTTAGCTGAAGGTGTAAGTTAGGACTGAGCCATTGTGTAGCTTGTGCTATTTGCTGCTTTAACCTCTAAGTCGTGTGTAGACCTCCTGACCATGTGTTTGTTGGAGAAATAACTGCATGTTTGAGCTTAATTACCTCAGTTGGCTACTGTTTAATTTCAATTGGATTGTGCTAAATACAGTTTGTGCTGTAGGAGAACTGAACATACCCCTAGATCCACGGTGGTGTTCGGCATCGGCTACAAAACAGCCACGGTGAGCTCCTCTCCTCTGGTTGCTCTGATACATGCTTACTCTATATGTATTGCACACAAATTATTATGTTAATTTTGGAAGGATCAAATTTTTTGTTTGTCGTGCAGTTAATGTAAATATTGATGGGTTTCTCCTATTCCTGTCATGGAACTTCAGTAGATCATGTCATAACAAACCCTGTTCCACTCTAAAGCCTCAACTGATTTGGTTAGTTATGCGCTGCTCGTGTGGTTGCTAATGTTGCGCTGTTTGCGAGTCAAACCACCCAATTTTCATATACTGTTAATAGATTCTTATGAGTATGGATGTCAAGTGAAAGCTTTATTTCAAATCATCTAAATTTTATTTCCCTTCATAGCAGCACTAGTCATCAGTGTGCTATGTTTTCATTGTTGTCCATTTACTAGACGACTAGTAGATAGATATCCTAATAATTTCAGTCGCCTAGTGCTACTGTATGCTTGGAATATTCCCCTTGTATACATCCATGAAGCGCAGGAGCTTAGAGAAAGTTGGGCTTTTTTCTTTCAAGGCATGAAATTTTTGCCTGTCAAGACAGAACAACTGTCTATTAGCTCCTTTTTCATGATTGTGCATATGTGCTGATGTAGGCTACATTGTTCTTGTCCTATATGTGCTTCCTTTTCAAAAGTGATAGTGTCTAATATAAGTACACCGAGGTACCTTATAATGGTCTTGTGAAAAACTGTATTATCTCGACATGCAAATAAATGAAGGTGTTGATTGGGACTGAGCCATAGTGTAGCTTGTGCTATTTGCTGCTTTAACCTCTAAGTTGTGTGTATTTTCCATGTTGTGATGGAGGCCTTTTTTGCCTTGTCCACCCGAGAGGCCCTTGAGTTTGCTGGAATGTCGATTAACTTCCGTTCCAGCAAATTCGGGTACTCCATATGTCCTATTTTCAGCAAAGGTCATGCTGAAATTTTCCGTGAATTTTAGCATGACTTTGCTAAAAATAGGACATATGGGGTACTTGTGACTAATGCATGGGCCGGGGTACTTGTGACTAATGATGAAAGCTTAGGCTTTTAGGGTGCCTCGGCGTCGAAAAACCCTCAATGATAACAGCTTAGCTTTTAGGATGCCTCGGTGTCGACAAACCCTAAATGATGAGACCATGATCTTGTTCCTTGACAATAACCAACTTTTTGACCAAATTTTGTTCCTATTTAGAGAGAAACATGGCCAACAACGATGAGGCCGGGGGTTCGGGCGGCAAGGCATTCTGGGAGCTGTCCCAGGAGATGGAGAAACAACCTCACTTGTATGAGGACGATGCCTTCCCCACCGATCCTGAGACCACTGATGGTACCGCCGAGGATGACCCCACTGATGCCACCACTGATGGTGCCGCCGAGGATGCCACCACTGACGATGGCGGCGCACGCACAGATGGCAGCCAACCGAAGAGGCAACGGAAGGACCGACGCCCGACCGTGCTCCGCACCCTCAAGGAGGAAGTTACTGAAGTGGACTACGATGGGAATCCAACGGCGCCCGAATGAATAGTCAAGGGGTACTCGCTTCAGCTCGGGTGCATTCTCCGGAGCACCGTCTCGATCAACACCGAGAACCTGAGGCATCCTGACCTCATTTGGAAAAGGCAGTGCCTAGGAGGCGCTTAGGCATGCCTAGGCACTAGGCAATGGCCAAACGCTTCGCCTAAGGCATAAATGGAGGTCTAGGCAGGGCAAGCAAGGAATTGCCTACCCAAGCAATAAATCATGCCACATACTGCATTGATATGCCAAACGAGTTATATTCCAATGGTAGTAGATGGTAATTAACTTATTTATATGCCCTAAACTAATATCAACACCCATATAGTAATCACAAATACACTATGAGTAAAAACTATATTACCGCCTAGGCCGCCCCTAGGGCGCTTAGGCACTGCGTAGGCACTAGGCGAAGGCCAACCGCCTCGCTTACGCCTACCGCTTTTTCCAACCTTGATCCTGACCGAGGGAATTTGCGCAACCTCCTCTTCACGAAGCTGCACGAACGATACAAGTTCACCGCTGAATTTGAAAACACAAGCCTCAAAGGGAATAAAGTGAACAATGCTGCCCTCACGAAGATGAGCAAGGCTCTGTCTACTTGGAAAAGCAATGTGAAGAGAATGATCGAGAAAGGTGAGAGTTATGAGAAGATCAAGGAGAAAAATCCTTCGATCACTGAAGATGACTACAACGACTTCAAGATCAATTGCTCGAGCACCGCAAACTCCCAATCAAGTCAGTGGGGGAAAAAAATGCGGGAGCTGAACTTAGGGGAACACACACTCGGTCCCGGCGGTTACAGAGTGGCGGAGCCTATATGGGACAAGGAGGAGGCGGACCGTGCCGAGCAAGGCCTACCGCCCCTCTTCAATAAATACGGTGACAAGCAGACTAGGAACTTTGTCAGGGCCCGGTACAAGAAGGACCCAAAAACAAAGGAGCTTACCACGGATCCGAAGACCAGGGCGCTTGAGCATGTTCTGGACACTCCCGCGTAATTAGCTCCATATGGTTGCATTCTAATTAATGAAGCCAAATTCCTAAATGGTTCACATTCCTTCCGCAGGCGACTGAAAGCAGTAGCGCGGGGTCGACTAAGAGCAACCCTTGGGATACCACTCTAAATAGGGCGTTGAATGTAATGAAGAACAAGGATAAGCTCAGTAAGCCGACGTCAGCTGGTCGTGTGGCCGGCAAAGGCTTGTCGACAAAATGGTCGTCATACTATAACACTGGTGGGCGAAAGGAGAAAAGGACCAGCTCGGAAAGCCAGGCGCGCGAGGTTCAAGAACTCAAGGCACAGGTGGCGCGGATTCCGGAGATTGTCCAAGAGCAAGTGCAACAACAACTCGGAGCGACGATCACCGCCATTGTGCCTACCTTGATCCAGGGGTTGAGTGCGTGGATTGCGGGCGGCTAACAGGGGCCGCCCCCGATTCCTAGCTTCACGGCCAGCAACTCGCAGAACGAGATGGCGGGGCCATTGGTGTCTCCGGCGGAGGCGGCATTGGTGGCTCCGACGCCGGCACGGGAGCTTAATGCACCCGGGTGTACGCCGGCCGGCACCTCCGCAGCAAACGGCCCCTCTGTCAACTGCACGCCCGTCGTTGGCGGTGCCTCGACATTAGCCGAGCTCAATGCCATCATCACGGTAACTAATTAAGCCTCTATCGGCCGAGGACTTCATCTCCTTGCCTTTGACTGGGCATCCCCTGATGCCCTACATGTTTTCGCAGGGCGCCGCCGACGTTCCGTGCACTCTCCTGCACTTCGTGAACAACGAGTTGGTCGATGTCGCCAAGGGCGAAATCGTTCAACCGGGTAACCCCTTGTTCCACGGTACCCAGATGCCACCCAACTTGTTTAGGGTTCAACTGGTTCGGGTGCTGCCAGGCTGCGACGAGTTGTTACCTCGGATTCGACCCGTCGGGGCCGACGATGATGACGTGATGACCCTCAGCGCCTGCCTGAGCTGGCCCCTGCTTTGGCCGAAGAGCCAGATTCGTTTGGGGGCGGGGGACACCACCCCAAAGACAACACAGCCAGTCGTGCCGGCGCCAAGTCGGCCCCATGGCAAGACCGCCGCAACGGTGCCGGACATCCCTATGCCACCGGATCCAAACATGCATATGGCACAGGATCAGAACAACGACGACGACGATACATTTGGCAACGTCGATCAGTACTTTGCCGATCATGGGTACGATGGCGACTTCATGGGGCCTCCTTCTCAAGAACCCAACCAAACAAAAGACGTGCGCGATCTAGCTGGTACCGCGGAGAAGCCAAGTTGCAACAGGCGTCGTCTGCCGTTCAGCTCTCAGGAGACGCCTCCAGCTGCCGACTTCACCGAGCCTCAGATAGGCGAGGTGCAAAATATTCTCAGCCCCAACACACTCAAGAAGGCGGTCTGTGAGCAGAACTCGGTCCCATTACAGGAGAAGAAGAAGGCACGCAAAAGAAAGACTAACAAGGGTGCGAGCCAGCCGACACCGAGTATGATCCGTGCTCAGGACGGGGCACCTTCACCTGAGGATTTAATGAGGAGGCTGCATGTGGCGGGTAGGCCGATGCTACCGAGAAATATGCTCGATGCTGCAACCGGTGCTATGCGGAGTCTGCATGACAGTGTTCTTTCTTTGGAGAAGCGGCGTCTCAGAGAGAAGGATGTGGCATACCCGGTTTTCGCGGCCAAGGTGCCAGAGGGCAAGGGCTTTGTGGATAACTCCATCGGGGGTACGATCGTCCTGCGGTTTGATGACATCCACGCTATGTTGAACCTTCATCCGCTGCACTACACCTTCGTTCGGCTATCTTCGCTGAGTATGGAGATGCGGATCATTCGCGACAAGACCCCGGACATCGTGATGGTCGACCCCTTCTACATGCGTGCCAAGATCTTGGGCAGCGCTGGGGACCGGCAAGTCGCGAGTTCTTACCTCGAAGGCGTCATTCTGGCAAACCCAGATAAGGATAACTTCCTCGTGCCTTACTTTCCCGAGTAAGTCCTTCCCTCAACCGCCCCGTAACATATGAATTCTTAGATTTTGATCGTTTTTCTTTTAACATTCCGTGTTTTCTGCAGTGATACACATTGCACGCTCATCCTCCTAAGCCCCAAATATTCCATGGCCACGTATTTCGACCCAGACCGTCAGTCGAATGTAGACTACACAAATGTCAAGAAGGTTCTTGATGATGTTCTCCCCGGCTACGCCAAATCTGGAGGCACCTTCAACAGGCCTATTCGTAAGTACGGCAAGCACGTGTTCTCCCATAATACGACGTTCTGCTACGTCAAGCAGCCGCCTGGCGGTCAGAAGGGTGCCTACTACGCCATCCATCACATGCGGGCGATCGTACGGGACCATCATCAACTTCTGCTACCGAGTAAACTCAAAGATTGGGCCGCGAGCATGTCGGCAATCCAGGACGCGGACATCAGACAAGAATTCTTTCGCATCCAGTCGAAGTTTGCGGAAATCATCCATCAAGATGTCCTTCGTACCTCGGGGCAGTTCTACCTCAAAAATCAACCGTCCAACAGTGACATCGACACAATGTTACAAATGCAGGCTGACAACGCCCGTTATTTCATGACTCCCACGATAGACGGCGGCTTCATCCACGCTCCGGTCCCTTGAGTCGAGTCGAAAGCAGTGGTGATGTGTCTAGTTCTGAAACATCGATTGGCTCATGTTGTAATTAAACTTTAATGAACTTGTAGTGTGTCTCTTTGGTTTCGAGAGTCGTTCAACTTAGATGTAATCGATGCTATTAATGTCTTGCTTTTCTCTTCCAGTCGTTCTGTTGCATACTTATATATTGCTTATGTATTGTCTGTGAATTGGCACTAACATTTCGTTTGGCTAGTGCATAGCGATGCCGTCGTATGTCGTGTACAAGGGTAAGGTTCCCGGAGTCTACGATGACTGGGAGGAGTGTCCGAGACAGGTTCACCGATTCAGCGGTAACAGTTACAAAGGGTACACCACTAGGGCCGAGGCCGAATCTAGATACGCCCGCTATCTAGCGGGAGAGGGGAGGGAGCGTTGGAGGAAACGGATGAAGACGAGTTTCATCATGATGATGCTCATCGTGATGACCGCAGCTCTCTTCTATGTGATGGTAGTTTAGATGACCGATATCGACTTGTAATGTGAAGACAAACTCGCTACTCGCGGTCTCGAGACTTGTAATATAATGTTCTATCTTTGTTCGGTCTTTTCAATTCGGAGACTAATATGATGAATTGTATTCGGAGACTAATATGATGAATTGTATTCAGAGACTAATCTTCTATTGTATTCGATGAATCTATTGTTGATGTGTGATGTCTATATTTTGTTCAATTATACATTTTGTAACCTGTGCAAAAAACAGAAAATAAAAAAATAAAAAAAAACCTAATATTCATAATAATGGCACATCACATCACAGTGCACCATTAGTATGCCAAAGGATACTAATGGCGCATCATTAGACAGTGCGCCATTAGTATGCCGAAGTTACTAATGGCGCATCTTGCTGTTGTGCGTCATTAGTATGCCAAAGCACCTGGGCATACATGGCCCCCTGGGAGGCATACTAATGGCGCACTATTGTATATACTAATGGCGCATCTGAGGTGCGCCATTAGTATACCAGATACTAATGGCGCACCAGTGGTGCGCCATTAGTAAAATATACTAATGGCGTGGCACTAATGGCGCACCACTAATGCGCCATCAATGGCCAAATTAGGTGCGCCATTAGTAGGCCTTTTTCTGGTAGTGAGGTGTCCGCGGCGGCGCCGTCCGTGAGGGGGGGCACACCCCGGAGACGTGTGCCGCCTCTTCGGACATGCCGCCACACCACCCCGCATGTATGAGGGCCCGGTGCGACGCCCCGGTGGCATTGCTACCCCCCAGGGCCCCCGTCCCGCCTAACCCTGTAGCGTGTGACCACGGGATCTAGCCCTTTGACTTTGCACGGACGGGCTTTGACCAGCGGACCTCCCCACCCGGTTGTGTTAGGTCAGACCATAGGAACACTTTGGAGCAACATCCGGGCCAGACCCACAGCAAGATCCCCTCCGTGTAGACCCGACGCGTCCGTTTCCCCCCTCCAGGTGCCGGCGACTGCGCCGCCCATGAGGGGGGGCACACCCCGGAGATGCGTGTCGGGCGTTTGCAACCGCAACAACACTTCCAGACTTGTGAGAGGCCGCCTACGCAAGATTTGTCGGCATGGGAGCCCCCGGAGGCCGCCGGCCACAGTCGTAGACGCGCGAACAGCAATCCGTAGAGGGAATTGTTCGGATACTTCTCCATCATGAACAATTATGAAAAAATTACCATCAGTCCTATAGCACATGTGCCCATGTCGTGTAAAAAACTCATGATTTTATCGCCCTCCGAGTATTTAATAATATTCACGACGCATCGTTATCGCAGAACGTCTACTACCGTGTCATCACCGTCCGTGAGGGGGGCCACGCCCCGGAGACGCGTGCCGCCTCTTCGGACATGCCACCATACCACCCCACATGTATAAGGGCCCGGTGAGACGCTCCGGTGGCATTGCTACCCTCCCAGGACCCCCGTCCCGCCTAACCCTGTAGCGTTTGACCATGGGATCTAACCCTTTGACTTTGCACAAACGGTCTTTGACCAGCGGACCTCCCCACCCGGTTCTGTTAGGTCAGCCCATAGGAACACATTGCAGCAACATCCGGGCCAGACCCACAGCAAGATCCCCTCCGTGTAGACCCGACGCGTCCGTTTCCCCCCTCCAGGTGCCGGCGGCGGCGCCGTCCGTGAGGGGGGGGACACCCCGGAGACGTGTGCCACCTCTTCGGACATGCCACCACACCACCCCGCATGTATGAGCGCCCGGTGCGACGCTCCGGTGGCATTGCTACCCCCGGGGCTCCCGTCCCGCCTAACCCTGTAGCGTTTGACCACGGGATCTAGCCCTTTGACTTTGCACGGACGGGCTTTGACCAGCGGACCTCCCCACCCAGTTGTGTTAGGTCAGACCATAGGAACACTTTGGAGCAACATCCGGGCCAGACCCACAGCAAGATCCCCTCCGTGTAGACCCGACGCGTCCGTTTCCCCCCTCCAGGTGCCGGCGACTGCGCCGCCCATGAGGGGGGGCACACCCCGGAGATGCGTGTCGGGCGTTTGCAACCGCAACAACACTTCCAGACTTGTGAGAGGCCGCCTACGCAAGATTTGTCGGCATGCGAGCCCCCGGAGGCCGCCGGCCACAGTCGTAGACGCGCGAACAGCAATCCGCGTAGAGGGAATTGTTCGGATACTTCTCCATCACGAACAATTATGAAAAAATTACCATCAGTCCTATAGCACATGTGCCCATGTCGTGTAAAACACTCATGATTTTATCGCCCTCCGAGTATTTAATAATATTCACGACGCATCGTTACCGCAGAACGTCTACTACCGTGTCATCACCGTCCGTGAGGGGGGCCACGCCCCGGAGACGCGTGCCGCCTCTTCGGACATGCCACCATACCACCCCACATGTATGAGGGCCCGGTGCGACGCTCCGGTGGCATTGGTACCCTCCCAGGGCCCCCGTCCCGCCTAACCCTGTAGCGTTTGACCATGGGATCTAACCCTTGGACTTTGCACGGACGGGCTTTGACCAGTGGACCTCCCCACCCGGTTGTGATAGGTCAGCCCATAGGAGCACTTTGGAGCAACATCCGGGCCAGAACCCTAGCAAGATCCCCTCCGTGTAGACCCGACGCGTCCGTTTCCCCCCTCTAGGTACCGGCGGCGGCGCCGTCCGTGAGGGGGGCACACCCCGAAGACGTGTGCCGCCTCTTCGGACATGCCACCAAACCACCCCGTATGTATGAGGGCCCGGTGCGACGCTCCGGTGGCATTGCTACCCCCAGGGCCCCCGTCCCGCCTAACCCTGTAGCGTTTGACCACGGGATCTAGCCCTTTGACTTTGCATGGACGGGCTTTGACCAGGGGACCTCCCCACCCGGTTGTGTTAGGTCAGACCATAGCAACACTTTGGAGCAACATCCGGGCCAGACCCACAACAAGATCCCCTCCGTGTAGACCCGACGCGTCCGTTTCCACCCTCCAGGTGCCGGCGGCGGCGCCGTCCGTGAGGGAGGGCACACCCCGAAGACGTGTGCCGCCTCTTCGGACATGCCACCACACCACCCCGTATGTACGAGGGCCCGGTGCGACGCTCCGGTGGCATTGCTACCCCCCAGGGCCCCCGTCCCGCCTAACCCTGTAGCGTTTGACCACGGGATCTAGCCCTTTGACTTTGCACGGACGGGCTTTGACCAGTGGACCTCCCCTCCCGGTTGTGTTAGGTCAGACCATAGGAACACTTTGGAGCAACATCCGGGCCAGACCCACAACAAGATCCCCTCCGTGTAGACCCGACGCGTCCGTTTCCACCCTCCAGGTGCCGGCGGCGGCGCCGTCCGTGAGAGGGGGGGCACACCCCGAAGACGTGTGCCGCCTCTTCGGACATGCCACCACACCATCCCGTATGTATGAGGGCCCAGTGCGATGCTCCGGTGGCATTGCTACCCCCAGGGCCCCCGTCCCGCCTAACCCTGTAGCGTTTGACCACGGGATCTAGCCCTTTGACTTTGCACGGACGGGCTTTGACCAGTGGACCTCCCCACCCGGTTGTGTTAGGTCAGACCATAGGAACACTTTGGAGCAACATCCGGGCCAGACCCACAACAAGATCCCCTCCGTGTAGACCCGACGCGTCCGTTTCCACCCTCCAAGTGCCGGCGGGGGCGCCGTCCTTGAGGGGGGGCACACCCTGAAGACGTGTGCCGCCTCTTTGGACATGCCACCACACCACCCCGCATGTATGAGGGGCCGGTGCGACGCTCCAGTGGCATTGCTACCCCCACGGCCCCGTCCCGCCTAACTCTGGAGCGGTTGACCACGAGATCTAGTCCTTTGACTTCCCACGGACGGGCTTTGACCAGTGGGCCTATCCACCCGGTTGTGTCAGGTCAGCACAGAGGGACACATGGGAGCAACATCCGGGCCAAACCGGCTACATCCCCTCC
The DNA here is from genome assembly GCA_032464435.1 of Aegilops umbellulata. Taxonomy (NCBI): domain Eukaryota; kingdom Viridiplantae; phylum Streptophyta; class Magnoliopsida; order Poales; family Poaceae; genus Aegilops; species Aegilops umbellulata. The sequence continues at coordinate 424,907,407 of CP136059.1, forward strand.
GTGTAGACCCGACGCGTCCGTTTCCCCCCTCCAGGTGCCGGCTGCGGCGTTGTCCGTGAAGGGGGCCACGTCCCGGAGAGAACATAAAATATAGCTATGAAAAAAGGAAAAAATATATGTATGCCGACGGCAAAGCCGTCGGCATAGTTGTGGTCAGGGCAGGTGGACGGCGCGATGCGGATCGATGACGTGGCATCTATGCCGACGGCAGCCGTCGGCATAGGCCTTGGTCGGTGCGCCTTGGATCGATGACGTGGCGTTCGTATTTATGCCGACGGCCGCCCGTCCAAGCCGTCGGCATAGATCTGACGCCGTTAGCCGCCTGTCAAGGGCGTGGTCGCCGGGCCCGCAGCTATGCCGACAGCCAGTATATGCCGAGGGCAGCTGTAGGCATAGATTCGTCTATGACGACGGCCGTTCGTTGCCGACGGGGGCCGTCTACGTACACTGGGATAGCCCGACAGCTGTTGTACGCCGACGGCCTCGGGCCAGCTGTCGGCATAGTCTGGATTAGGCCGACGGTAGCCGTCGGCATACTTTGGGCCGTCGGCATCGAGCCCTGTTCCGGTAGTGACACCAGGAAGACTAGGGTTGTAGGAGTAGGACGACGGCGATAACCCATCGTTGTGTTTGGTGTTTTGGTAGTATTTGGGAAGGAGGAAGTGTGAGAGTGCGGATTTTCAGAGGCCGAGCACCAGACAGGCCGGTATCCTCGGCGTTGGAATGGGCTTGGGGATCTGGAATCCGTCTGGCCGTTGGCAGGCTAGTGTCGGCCTAGTGTTTCATATATGGTCTTGGATACACCTACGCATACATGTTCGGCACATCGTGCGCTACTCTCTCATCCATTATTGCCATCGTCACCCTCGCTCTCTGTCGTCCTCGTTCCTATCGCCCCCACCCCCACGAACCCAGGTACCCAGCCTCACCTCCAAGGCTCCAACGAAGGGAACGCCGGCGGGGAAGGAGCAGGACAGATCCAGCACAGGTATATGTGCGGCCAGATCTGGAGGGGGGGCGCCGGCAGCATGAAGATGCAGGTGGGGCGGAGGTGGAAGGTGCCGGATTCGTCAGCGGGGACAACGTCATCTATGGCTCGAGCTCTAACCTTGCGATTCTTAGTGTTTTTTAAGCATGGGTGCTGTGATTCGTTTCTTGTTTTTTTAAGCATGGTGCTGTGGTTTCGTTTCTTGTTTCTTTAATACTCCGATCTGGTAAGGTCTTTGGCCCTGGATACACTAGTATGTGGTTAGCTTTTCATGGCCATGATTTTTTTCTTTATTTCTGTGATGTCCAATTTTCTTGAGAAAAGCAATGTCAGTTGTGATCATCAATGAGTACTTTTGCTGGTCTTTGATTTTTGTTGAGGTGCCCCCTTTTGATCTTCACTCCAGTTACAGAAAAATGTTCATAAACCAGTGAGATTTTGTGATGTCTTGTGGAATCCATTTAGCTTTGATAGTCGATGCTTCATCCTGCTGGAACTTAATAATGGTTTTGATGGTTTGTTCTTGATGTGCTAACCTAAGGCTAATAATTATTTCATTTGTGTAGGGTAAAGTTTGAATTCGTACCACTGATTGCAAAGATCTGAGTGGGAAAGAATGTTGTACTATTTTGATTCATGTAACTCTGTTGACATTTTTCTGAAGAACACCTCATGAAGGGGGTTCGTGCCTTTCTGTGCAATTAAACTAAAAGAAAAGTTTAGCCAGCTTCCCGTGATTAATCTGTTCATTTAGGTGGATAACTAAGCTGGCTGAAGAAATAAAGTTCCCCATTGCCAAGTCCTTGTAAATTAAATTAGCTATAATTAGCAGAACTGTCGGCAGGTGTGCCTTCATCGGTTTGGACTTGGACAATTAGCTGATTACCTTTTGATTGTTGTGTTATATCTAGCATGATGCTATAACAAATGTGTTTTAGTTTTTGCTTCTGTTGTATAGTTATGGCATATCCTAGTCAAATACAGTATAATTTATGTTAATGTGTTTTCCTTCATTATCTGGAAACACTGGGGTTGTTTCTCATGCAAATGTGTTTATGTGATTATTCTCAGACTGCTAATAGGCACTCCAAAAGGAGATGGAGCTTAATCCCAATTGAAAGAGTGCTCTACAACATACGTCGACAAGAGAGATGGCTCAGTGATTAACCCATCTGGCTAGTTAACCGCATCCGTACATGAAGATGCAATCTGTTCTTTGTGTTCTTGAGCAGCTTTGGGAGGAGGAGGAATTAGCAAGGATGAGCGGCAGTGGCAATATGCTTGCGTGAGTGAGATGCCATGTGGTTTTGTAAGTGAGCACTAGGCATGTCTGATGTAAAAAGGGTGTTGATTAAAGAGACCATAGTGCTTTAACATAATCTTGACACAAATTACCTATCCTGGAATTTGTCCGTTGTGGTGCTGAGGAATAAAATGTCACCACTTGTTCATTAACACTCACAAAATATGTTGATTGTTGGATGTTACACTATCTGAGCATGATGGTTGGATCCCAAGTAACAAAATTGGGTGCTAGTGGATAGAGTTCATCCACGTGTGCGTCAAAACTAATGGTGAAGTGTAGCACCTGCCAGGATTCCTTCAACTGTTCCCACGAGCGGTTCAGTGCGCTTGGCAGTGTATAAAATGGAACATTGTCAGGGCTGGTCAAAGTGCTAGATTCCCTACCTAAAGCAGGCTCCTTTCTGCCTCAATACAAGCTGCAGTGCAGCGATACGAGGGGACAAGACGCTAGAATACCGGGGAAGCTCGAATCCCCATAGAACACCAACGACCAGGATAAAGGCCTACCTGATGCTCGGCCGTCATTGGCATTTTTCGGAAGTCTGAGCCCTATATAAAATAGGGCCAGGGAGAGAAATGTATGCTCGTCGACAATTCGCACCAGCGGGCAGCGGACCCGCCGCTGGACGACTCCACCAGCCGCGTAAGTTCTCCCAACTGCAACTGATCAGAGCCTTGTCTAAAAAAGCATGATTAGAGCCCTAATATACCCGGCACAGAGGACACCGGCGGAAAGAAAGTCGATGCTTATCATGACAAGTGGCTTCTCTAGACTGAAAATAGGCAGTGGCTACAAGCGGCTACTTTTCAAATAAGCAAGTGAGGAAATTTGTAACAAAATACAGAGTCAAAATTTGAAGCATAGAAGTTTGAGGGATGCTCTAGATAGCACTTAATCACTCAAAATACAAAGTACACCCACAAAAATAACTTTTAAAACATCTTCTAGAGTTGCAATAACCGCAAGAAACCAGCCAGAATATTGAGAGTAGAACGATCAATCAAGCGCGTCTTTTAGGAAGCGACGGTTCTTATTCAGGACCCGGCCGTAAATTTACGCCGGACTGGGTCCGGAAACGCCGAACCAAGCGAGGCTAACCGTAGAAATATTGCGAGTCGAGGGACTAGGAATGGTCAAATTAAACGAAGCTGCCCAGTTGCGATCGTGGGCTGCCGGGGACGCACCGGGACCTCTGTTTGCTCCCCATGCGGTACGGGTCAAAAGGAACTGGCCCACGCACGTGATAGTTTTCTTCCAATAATGATAAAAGGCTGTAGTATTACTCCCTCATTCTCGGTTTATAGGGCTTATCTCAAAATTTTAGTTTTTCCATTTTATAAGGCTCAATTTGGTCGTTCCCCATCACATGTTCATTTTTTAAGGTGCATTAAATCATTGCATGCTGGTATTAAGAGAAAATTGATCAATGCATGTACTTTATGCATGCATGCATTGCAATTAGTGCATTGATAAACATAATTTTTTAAGAAAAACAAGAGCATTAATTAGGTGCTTTTGTAAACTATAAAAAATATTCCACCACTCACCATCTATCTTGATTGGTGAGATTTTTGAATTGAGTCCTATAAGGCTAGTCATAGTGGGAGTAACTTAGGTAGTAACATAGCGCACCTCGAGAATTTTTTGCTTATGTGGCAAGTAATAAATGAGAAGTAGTAACATAATATGTTACTGTAACATAGCGCTTTCCAAGACAACATGAGTCTACAAGCTATTAAATGAGACTACATATGACACTAGTACTATGTTACTTTGCACTATGAAGGTAGTAACTTAGACTAGTGTCATGCATATGACACTAGTCTAAGTTACTCCCCACTATGACCAGCCTAAACCGGAAAGGAGGGAGTAGTATGTTAACTAGCGGAGTGGTCCGTGCATTTGCGCGGCTAGACGTGGTGTATAAATTCATCGGCTTGTGAATTTTTTTAATGCATGTTCTTTCATTTTATTTTTCAGTATCTATATGAAAATTATAGCCATTTAAAACAAACTTGGAATACATGAAAGCATGATTAAACTTTGGTCCAAATATTTCAGCATATATGTAAACTTTGTTTTTTTGTGGGACCATATGTGTGATCTTATTTGTGAAGACTTGGAAGACAAAGAGAATCGGCGTATGTGTTCTCGCCATGCAAAATACTTCCAAAATATTGTTCCCTCTTTACTGTTTACCTACTATATTTTTTAAAATCACTGATAAAATATAAATTTTGATTACTTGTACTCGTATCTTGTTATCTGTTTCATCATCTACCTCGACATTGGCCATAAACTGTGCTTGTGGTTTTACTGACCTATATATGCTTTCACATCTTCTCTTGTTAATGTATTTTTCTATGCCTGTCTAAACCATTATGATTGGTGGTCGGTTTGGAAAATGCTATAAACTCTTCTCTCACTGACACTCTTTAGACCATGTTACTTTCGATGATGCTTATTTCTTGTTCATTTAATTTGAAATTTGAAGTAAAATAATAATATTAATTACATACTCGGCATGACTTGGCCCTTCCTTGTTTGCTAGAAATATTCATTATCATTCACTCATGCCTTATTTTAGTATGTATTTTATTTTGTCCATCAGTATCCACCTTGGTGGCCTAATGTTATTTTTTTCCCTTCACATTAGCATTGATGCATCATTCAAATTATATGAAAATATAACAGCCAAAATTCGCACCTCAAGAAAACAAATTAGACTTTGGTAGGCAATCTATGTTTAATTGTATTATTGTTGGCAATCACATCCATATATTTTTGCTCCGTCAACAAAATACTACACCTACTGCAATGCTCCCACTGATATATCATTTACAATAAAAATAGTATTGTTTGGAATATGCACCCTAAGCATGATCAAAATTTGGCAGAAATCTATATTGTTTTTGAAGACATCGCCAAGTGACTTCATGTGACTAATGACATTGCGGTTAGCATTCTAACACACAAAAGTATCTCATCAGTATAAAATGTTTTATTTTTGTCCTCTTCCTCTATCTGTATAGCACTATTTGTGTTGCAATTTCCGTTTCATGGTAGTACAATATAATTCCTCTCTATCTTCCATGCCTAGGCTTTTGACAATTTCCTCTTGCTCTAATTGGTTGTGTCGACTCACCATGGTGTAGCACGACCATTTAAGGCTAAGTAATTATTGGTGTATATTCATAAGAAATCGATAATGAAATTGTCCTTCTTGCCGAGTCTAGACATAGGTTATTTTTTTTGTCAACTTTGGTCTTCATCAACTTATAGGATAATCAGAACTAAATAAAAATCAAATCACTGATTTGTTTTCATGCTTACTGCTTAGACATAATGGATAAATTTTATATCCATAATGACGTCCATAGCTGGACCTTATACAATAATAGATGACAATTTACTAATTATTATTTTGAACTTCCTATATAAATGGTGGTGTATTTTAGTCATCAACCCAAGAACCTGCATGGGCTAGATGTGTTTCTTTTTAAAATTCATAAATTTTTATTAATTATAATTTACAGTCACATAATGAAAAAAGATAGCATGGAGTGGTATAGGTCCTATTTTATATCAGGTCTAACGAAAAGAATTAGTCAATTTTTACATCAAAATTTATATCATTAGTTGCAACCAAATCTCATTTCAGACCACAACATTCATGACACCCTACCCCAATGAGCACCTTCGAGAGACTGAGCCGGCATATCATTTTGAGGTTGACGAAGTCACCACAAGGCGCCTCGTAATCGATAGGAATGTCTCCTCCCTCTGAACGCGCATCGTCAAAAATCCTGAAATAAATCCAGGAATAAATGCAAGCACCAGGACTTGAACCGTGGTGTGCTGGGGATATCACTGTCCACCTATAACCATCCAACCACAGGTTGGTTCGTGCATCAGGTTAATTTACATCAGTGAAACAACCATGTACGATGGGCCATATTGAAAAGGAATCAGAACAATAACAACTGAGGTATTCAGTAGAGGTGTTGAATATATTCTTGTTTACTCCATTAGATGAATGGAGTGATTGTTTCATCTCCGCAATACCAAACCAAGCCTTTGGAAGGTTGAAACATTGCTCCAGTGCCAAAATAAAAGAAAACCATATGAAAAATAGAATACTGCATAGGGCATGCTTGTTATGGTAACTAAGATTATGACATCAATGTTGATTATAGAAGAGAAATTTCATAGGGCATATATACATATATATATATATACATATATATATATATATATATATATATATATATATATATATAGGATCCAGTAAACAATGACTAAAACGTGATAATATTTTTTAGCACAGAATAATATTTCAACATAGAGCTTCATAGATGCCTAACTACTAATTTATATGACCCAGCTCGTCACATTACATATATGCCTAACAGAGAGCTCATAACAATGATATATCTTTGGTCCTAATTATAGCGCCAATTAGTACAGTTTTGTAAGCTTCTTTAAAACTGCCTTACAAATATTCTGAACGAAATCAGAACGCAGATGAAGAAATAATTTACACACACAACATTCATGTTTACCTGTTTACTCCGAATCACTGTATATGAACAAAACCAATAGCTTTCTTGATGGATATTAGAACGTGAAGTCCAAGAACTATTAGACACAATGCGACTTCTAGTGACTCTGTATTGAGGTAAGATATTTAAGCTCATGGGTTGGTGAAGAAATATAATATGAAGGTTAGAAGGCACAGTAGTTAGCGGGCAAAAGAAGCAACAACATTATGTTGTTGGGCTCAAAACAAACAAACCATATGTACTGCATCACACATATATAGATCCATAACCTGAAAAGAAGGAGGCCATGTTGAGAAAAAAATCCAGTCTAGTGACAGAAGGCATGGTGCAATAGTAAAAACTGGTATTTTTCCTATTAGTGTGCCCGCAGAAACATGGAGCTAGTTATATCTCTTTTTTGGCGAAATAATTCTTGCATTACTCAAATCAAATGTTACACTCTCGTCTTACAATTTCCATGACCTCATCTGGTCCCGAGCCTAGCCAAACTATAGTTCGGCGTTGCACCCTACCAAAATTAGCCAAGGCGTGACTATCCATATTACAATTCCAACAAGTATGAGCAATGTAAGAATTCCTCTCCTCCATACTACTAATGATTTCTCTAATGATAAAAGCATATTTTCACTTGTTACCAGTCCCACCTTTGATCATCGTGATAGCCTCCAAACAGTCTGATTCCACATCAACGGGTAGGTTACTCCATTGTAGTTCCAGTGATATACCCTCCCTGATATAGCAAGGACTTCAGCTTCTAATACATCATTGCATGCAGAAAGATGTCTGCAGGAACTAAACATAATAGGCCCATCATGGTTTCTAAGTACCATACCCGAGCCTGCATTATAATCAAGGACTGAACCGTTAGTGTTTAACTTTACTCGACCAAGGTTTGGCCTAGCCCACTCATGCATATCACATGATTCATCCATATAGCTAGCAGAATGTTTCTTAACGCAGTTCCTGCTCACTACAACTTCTCCAAAAAAGCATCATTATATGAGATTTTTCCTCGTCCGGTAGTTCACCCAAGAGCATGAAGAACCAATCTGGACAAACCGGCTTTATTGCTTTTCAGTCTGGAAGGGACCACTCCGACTCCATTGTCTTCCACAGCCGGACAGCGTGATTGCAGGTGCAGAATACACAGAAGGAGTCCTCCGCCTCCCTGCTACACACACGACATGTCGCGATTATCTCCAGATTTCTCTTTGTCTTTTTCGACCATGTTACTAGTGAATCCGTACCCAAACGCCATGCAAAAGATTGCATCGTGGACCAGTACCCAAACGCCATGCAAAAGGTTGCACCTAGTACTGATTCACTAGCAACATGAAGAGCTAGTCATATTCATTGTTGCTTTGAATAGATATGTATACGTGAAGTCATTTGCATGTTCATCTTACATTCTGACCTTCCTTCCAATGTTCTTAAACTTATGTTTCTTCTTTTGAAAATTAACATGGAGTAATGATTGCTGATTTTTGACAATGTATGAGGTACGTACTCATCCATGTGCAATTAGATTAGTAGGTCTTGGTAGACGTCCTTCTCCCAGTCATCTGCAGTTCTCCATATACATGTCGAGGCTAGATTTTGTTAAGTTTTTTTTTTGAACATACGATTTGGTTAAGTTTGTGCGTGTCAATGATGGCCTTCGTTTTTTAGATCAATGTGCCAACCATAGTCTTGTTTGTACATGGTTGATATTGTGCGTAATTTTTTCATCTTTTAATCGCAATCATTATTATTTAGATCAACCAGGCATATCTTTTAAGCTTACATGGATTAACATGATGACTCATTTGTCTTTTATTAAGTATATATAATAGATAGAATCAGCCCTTACAAGAATATCTAATTGCAGGTGAGTCCTTTGCGAAATACACACCGTCTTCCTTCTGCCTCCACAAGGGGCATGTCATGAGCAAAGTTGTTGCCGCTTGACGGCCTTCGTTTTAATCTGAGGGACTTCGTTGAAGGTCAAGAGCTTGTAGAAGTTTAGTGGTCGAGAAGTTGTCGAAGTAGATCAGAAGATGTCATCGACCGCCGATAGTTCAGGTCCACCCAAGGACGGAGTTGCCATGTAGGCATTGGGTGAGTTGACCCCAATGTAATTAGGAAATCCTTCAATAACTTACTGTTGATTTATAGAAGATGGCTCCAACACCATGGATCTGCCTACCCTGGTGAGTTGACCCCCATCAACTTTTTGTCCTGCTTCATCCCTGGGTATGCCTACCCTGGTGGTTAGTAGCCTCGCGGATTACCAAGGCTTGATTACCCAAGTATTACCTAAGAGTTGGAGGGCAGCGGAACCAGCGTGGATCCATGGGACCAATCGATGGACTGACTAGATCTGGTGTTTGTCTGCCCCGTGTGCCGAGCTACCCGCATTTCCGACTCGAAGAGCCGCGACCACGGGCTCGGAGGCATTGGGATTAGCACCCAACATCGTTTGGGAGGAGCGGGGGACAAAGGTGACGGGCACCACTGTTGCCCCACCGCCTCACTGTGGAGGGCGTAGACAGTGATGATGATGCGCGGTCGTGCGCTGAGCTAGAGCTGCCCCGTTGGGCTGCCGAAAGGGCATGGTCCTCAAGCTTCCAGGTGGTACGTGGAACTAGGAGTACCGTCGGTAGGGTGGTGAACATGGCCGGAAGTACCAGAACGGAAGTTACAAAGGTTTGGGCCCTATGGGAGAGGGTAATACCTAATGTCCTGCTTCTCATCTGTATTCAAGATAGAGTGTCTCATGTGAGGGATTACAATGGAGATGATGTAAACTAGCAGATTATGTTTCTATGGGTTTAGATAAGAATGGCTACCCCTAGCTCCTCCTTATATTGATGATGGGGGCTAGGGTTTTACAGAGGCCATATCAGATCTTGCTTGTTGCCATCTTAACATGCACGCCAAGATGATCTCTAGATGCATAATTGGGCCTCCAGCCTCCCTCATGCTGTTGAACCCTAGCCAGGCCTCCAGGGCCATGTGGCAGGCCTGCTATCAGGCTCCCCCCCACCTAGAGGACACCCCCGGCCGATTGCACCGTCACTAGCCCCCTATCGTTCTAAAATTGCAACTCCGGACGAAGACGAAGTTCTTCAAGCTTCCCCTTCCCAGGTCAGTACATGAATGGCATACGTACTAGTTCTACATTTTCTAGCCTCGGGAGTGACCTGTGGGACTTTGTCAACGACGACCCCCCCCCCCCTGAACCACCTAGGATCTTGGGTGCCGGTAGATAAGCAGTCGGGAAATACCCAGCAACTTGTTGGCGTTTTAGCCCGCTTGAAGGAGTGCGGGCTGAAGCGTCTGGTTCTCTCGTTGGTGGCCCAAGCCAGAGATCGACGCGCGGTTCTCGCCCTACTACGTTAGTTTGTTCAGCGACATCACAGTCAAGTGTGGATATGGCAAGGTTGGCGCAGGTACATGGATGTACTAGAGCAATGGCTAGGAGAGCTCATGTATTATCTCTTGTCATCTAGTTTAATGATGATTTAAGATTGAATAACCATTTGATTGATTTGTTCTGAATGGTCACTAATGTGGGAAAATGTTCCATAGAGAAAATGATGGAAAACTTATTCAATGTTGACCCGTTCTCTATATTAGAAAAGCGCATGTAATTCCATTTGATTAGAATTATGATATTTTTTTATTTGAAATGAGGAGATTGGTAATGAGACAAATCAAATGGCTAATAATACTATTGTGTTTACGGTGTGATGCTATTTACTCCTCGTTTGATTGTTCAGGCCACTGGTCCATCAACTATATGTAAACCCTTAACGGTATGCGATACCTCTAGGGGATCGGGAGCATCAACGTGGTTACAAAGAGGGACTGTGGTGTGGTTTAGCATGATGCAACCGAAGAGCGAAGTGGAAAGCTTGGATTTATTTGGTATAGAGATATAGGTATTGGTTGGAAGAAGAGTGATTTAAAGATAAGAAAGAAGTCTACAATGTCACCAGATCTGCATGATAATCGTAAAAGTATATTTTAGACATAATTAGTGTTGAGCCCCGTAGTCTGTATGACCCTGTTGCAACGCATGGGCAATTACCTATTATTGCTTAAAGCAAACATGGCTTGTTACGCTTGAAAATAGCAGAGAACACAAGAAAAAGGCCTCCCAAGCTTTTAGTGGCCGGCCCAGTAAGGATCCCTTAGCGTGTTTTTTTTTTTGTAGTTTGGTTATTTCTTCCCCTTTTATTTTATTTTTCCTTAGTTATATTATATACTACATATATAGTTACTCTATTTAATTTCAAAAATGTTTCAGTGTATAATTAAAATATTCAGGGAGTGTTAAATATTTGTTCCCGTTGATTAGGAAAAATGTCAGTGACATTTATAAAATGTTCACGCATTTAATAAAATATTGATAACATTATAAAAATGCTTGCGACATTGAAAACACTTAAAAAATGTCTGCACATTAAAAAAATGTATATCATACTTTGAAAAAATGTTCAACGTTTGCTTCTAAAATGTTAGCTATGTATTAATAAGTGTTTATATGATTTAGAAAATATGTTCATAACACATAGAAAATTGTTTGAATATTTTCAAAATCTTCATGAAATTTTAAAAATATATTCAAACGTGTGTTTACAATTTTTCACTGTGTATTTAAAAAAATGATCCATATGCATTTCGCAAAATGTGCAAGATGTATTTAGACAAATATTCAACATGTATTTGGATGATGTTTGACGTGTATGTAACAAATGTTCAACCTATATACGAAAAATATTAAAATTTTATTTATAAAAATTCAACAAATTATTTGAAAATTGAAAAAATAATAAATAAAAAATAAAAAATAAATACAAAATGAAAACCCAAAAAGAAAATCAATGAATTCCAACAAAGAAAACACAGTAAAAAAACACGCGAAGAAAATTGATAAAGAAACCATAAAAAATCAGAGAAAAAAACACATGAAAGGTTCTAAAACCAATCCGTTTGGGTCTATAGAACCTTTCCAAAACCGCTTTAGTAGGCCGGCCCACTAAGGCGAGCACACACCAGGAGCTAGAGGCGAGATGAGAATACATCTTGTAGTAAGCGAGATATTCCTGCGCGAGTCCTACGTCCTGATCAATAGAAAAAGAGGTTTTCTGTAGTCTCCCCTAGATGAGTTCCCTAGCACATGGAAAGATAGATGTACCAACGGATTCGCAGAAAAAACACAGATGTATCAACTTGCACGATCGTAAAACACCTTTATCCAACAATTGCAGATGTTGTGGACATCTAGCAAAACTGCTATAATGTTTCATTTGAGCTTTGGCATTCTTGGTTTTCCAATATTACAATTCTAGAGTTATACATATAATACTATTTATAATCTTAGCATAAACCACTGTCTGTGATATGCTTTGTTGTCTGAGATGTCGGGAAGAGCAATGCCACATCCACCGAAGGTTATTAAGGTTTATGGGTTGATCTTGACCTGACAAGCTTTGATTGGATAAGAGGAAAGGAGGGGCCCCACCAGGGTGAAATTGTGTGTGTGTGTGTGTGTGTGTGGCAGGGGGAGGGGGGAGTGGGTGGAGAAAATTAGAGGAAGGGCTCGTAACAGGTCCTTACGTTTAGCATTTTGGAACTTTGGCAATCTGCCTGCCGTATTGTAAAGATACACAGGGTCATCTAGATGAGAGTTAGCAAACCCGAGATACTAAAGCCCAACTACTTCTACATTTTTAGGACAGTAAGACAAGTAGACAACACCTAATCCACAATTCAAAAAGAAAATGGGCTAAACAATTACAAAAAAAAAGATTGCACCTAATCCCGGCCCTCTTATGATTGGGCGTTTCTGGCTGTTTTGATTTTTTTTTTCTGATGGACATTCCTCACCGTTGGATCTTCGTTTGAGGCTAGTTGCCCGTGAACTGGGCTAAACAACGTAAGGGCAGCTACTCCCTTAGCTTTTCCAGAGCCCTGTGGTTAATTGTGCCTGTTTTCCGGGGCACCCCTATTTCTCACTTTACGCGAGCACATGGGCACACCTCGCGTCGGGGCCCAGATGGGCCCACGCAGGCGCGCGGGAGGCAAAGGTCTGTTTTTTTAGTTTTCGATTCTCGTTTTTTTGCTTTCTTTTTGAACTTTTATTTATGTTTTAAAATATTCTACATATCTATACAAAAAACACTCATCAAAAACAAATTTTAGAAAATGTTGAACTACTATTTTCAGAATGTTGAATAAGTATTAAAAATTGTTGAACAAGTATTTGAAATTTTTGAAGTAGTACTAAATTGTTGAACAAGTATTTGAAATATGTTGAACAAGTATTAAAATTTGTTGAATGAGTATTTGAAAATATTGAACAAGTATTTGAAAATGTTGTATAAATATTAAAAATGTTGAACGAGTATTTGGAAAATGTTGAAATAGTATTTGAAAATGTTAATAAGTATTAAAATATTGAAAAATTATTTAGAAAATAATTGAATTAATGGTAAACAATGTTTAACAAGTATTTAAAAATACTGAAATAAGTATTAAAATATTGAAGAAATATTTGAACGTAAGAAAAAACAAAAGAAAAAAGACAAATGGAGAAGAAAAGGAAAAACAAACAAAAAATGAAGAAAACAAAAATGCAAAAAAAATGAAGAAAAAAATACAAGCAAGAATGAAAAAATAATGGAGAAAAAAAAAGAAAACAGAAAAAAGGGGCTCGGATAGCTTCAAGGAGGACGCGCCCTCAAATTATACACAAGGGCGAAGCTGGCCTGGTGGCTAGCAGTGTAGCGCGTGGTCTAGCAGATCCAGGATCGAATCTGGGTTTCTCTCGCGCGTTTTCTTGGACCCAACGATTCCGTTGTATTTTCTCCGTCCAAAATAAGTGTCCCAAGCTTAGTATGCTTATTTTGGGGTGGAGGAAGTAGCATAGTCTGGTCAACTGATTCAGGCAAGTATTGAGGTTGGTTCTCATAATTTGGTTGGGGAATTTTTCAGTCAACAATGGTTGTCTCGTATCTTCGTGTTTTCAAATTATTCTTACTGATAAAGAACCTAGTTACGAGCCTTTGCAATTGTTACCTTCCCTGAATTTATCTTTCTTCAATTGCTTTGTTCACGTGGTATACTAGGTAAATTAAGGGTTCCATATACTAGCTTGAAGCTTTTTTTAAGTATCAGTACACCATTGAAGCTGTTATATGCATACATATTATTAGTTAAAATTTTGCTAAAGCACATCTAAATATGTCCTAATTATTGTACATCTAAGTCCTATTCCATCTAAGTCCCTTGATCACAACTGTCAAGTCCTAGAGCAGCATGGTAATACGGCTTTCCATGATTACTGAATTCAGTGAAGCAGAACAATTTAAATAACAGTTAACAAGTTGTGCAATCACCCTGACCCTTCAGCAGTATGCTTCGGTACACTACGAACTTCAAATCACAACCTTGTTCAGTCGATTAAAAGTCTTCTTGACTTTAGGACAAAACTTAATATTAATGAAATATCTCATAACTCTGCAATGGGCGTGTTAAGAAAGCTCTTGACAATGGAGTTCTACTAGCAGAGGTAGGTTATTTTGTTTTTGAGAAGGTATCCATGTATGCAGATAACCTTTCTAACCGGACATGTTCACACCATAGTTTGAATAATGGTGTACCTCGTTTCAAAGGTCTATGTCGATACAGTTGGAGATCCTGAAAAGTACAGAATCAAACTTAGGAATACTTTCCAGGCATCAAATTTGTGGTTGCCAAGAAAGCTGACAGTCTCTACCGTGCTGTTAGTGATTTGCAAAGGTATTTCCTTGTCAAAGATTTCCTATCTAACTACTTCGATGCCCCCAAAAAACAAATAATATAGTGCGAGAGTCAAGACTCAAGACTCACATATATGGGCTTTGTTATGAACTGTTACAACCAAGTCGCCGGGCGCTGATTAAATAAACTTCACAATCCTCAGTGTACCTTAATTACTAAGAAAATGTACACATATTACTTTATACTGTACTAATTTAATACTATAACAAAGTAAAATGCCTTGATGTACTTGCATCGGCCTCTTTCAAGAAGCCACTTTATTTGGAGACATACAAAGAAATTATATACCCTGTTCCTGGTCCAGAATTCTGGCCTCACACAAGCACTCCAGACATTGAACCTCCTGTGTTCAAAGAAAAGGCAGGCAGAAAACAGACTGCAAGGAGGAAAGGAGAGTTTGAAGTTCCTGCTCCAAGAGACACCAGTAGGATGGAAACAATTACCTGTAGAAATTGTGGGTTGGAAGGACACAAGTATACAAATTGCAATAAGACTCTTAGGCCTAAGCTGCAAATGAGGAAAAACAAACACCAGGTAATTATCAAGCATCAGAGCAATGTTTCCTTTTATATAGTCTAATCTAAGTTAAGTTTGACCTTTAATGCAGGAAAACGGGGCAGTCTATGCACCTGCTCCATCTGCTCCAGTACAAACTCCAAGAGCACCAACCCCTAGTGCAAGAGCACCAGCACCACATGCAAGAGCACCAGCTCCTGCTGCATCTGCACCAGCTCCTACTACAACAGCTAAAAGGGGTAGGCCTGCAGGTGAAGGGAGAGGCAAGGGATTCACTGCACCAAGATCTGTTGCTGCAACTTCAGATGTTTTGGCTGGTAACAAAAGAAAGAGGTTTGCAAGCAGCAGATTGAGGGGTTATTTCTATGCTAGTGGTAACTGACACTATAAAAAGGTAAAACTTCTCTCTTTGAACCTGTTTGAATTAGTTTAGAACCTGTTTCACTTTGTTTTGAACCTGTCTGTACTTTTCTGCATGAGTATGTCTGAATTTGTGTGAACCTGACCGAACCTGACTGTGCTTCTATCAAATTTGTGGTGTAACGTGGGCCTGATGGTGGGCTCCCGTGTTGGACCTAACTAACCCACCAAGCCTGCCACACTGTCTACATAAGAGAGGCCACCAGAAACCACTGGATCCCTGCGCCGCAATTCAAGGAGGTGTTCCCAGAAGGAACCAACATCACAGATGAACTAATCATCTGGTGGGCCAGAGATAGGGCATCTATCCATCGATTCCAAGCAACAAGGAAGAGATGGACTCAGATCCTGGCTGCAGCAGAAGGAAGACAGGATTGGGATTAGTTCAACGCGGTAGTTTTTGAATAAATTCTGGTGTTTCTGAATCTGCTTGTCTTGTGCTCAATATTGCCCTGAATCTTGTTCTTAGTCTTGCTTTGAATCTTGTCTTGTTCTGAACTTTCTGAACTTTATGATTGCAGTGAAGGATGCAGTTCAGGAGATGCACCAACCGTGATGAAGACGATGCAATGTGGCTGCCTGAATCTATGTTAAAGACTATGCTTATTTTCTGAACTATCTATGTTTGGGTTGTTGGAAAATCTATGATAAAGACTATGCTTATTTTCTAAGAAATGTATCAATGGCACAGTAATTTTAAGTCTGAACTTATGCCTGAATCCATCTATCTGCATTTATCTGAATGTTTCTATACTTGGGTTTGCTGAAATGTGATTTTTTGGTCACTCTAATCTTTGAAATACTTTGACCATCAACTACTCCACTGTTTGAGCACACAAGTTCCAAGTTGCTGGGTTTCAACAAAGACTTTAATTGCAACACAACTACCACCATTTCTCATCACTCAATCTACCACTTCCCCACTGTCACACTCCACCGCACTTCCTCCACTCCAACATTTAAGTAGCCCAACAACTCACTCTATCTCTGCTCACTCTACCTCTCTCACTCCACCTACATCCATGGCTGGTTCTTCCTCTACGCCAGACCCATGGCTGAACCCCTTCCCCACCGGCAATGGCTGGGTTGCCATGCTTTTTGGTTCAGCTCGCGGCAATGAAGACCTCTTCCTCGACTACATGAAGATTGCCATGAGATACAGCAGCGCACAAGGGCTCGTGGATGCATTAGAAGAGGTGAGGAAGAAGGTGACGACTGAGGAGAAGCAGCGCACGGACCAACGCTATGCAACCCCAGGTAAGGGTATCATGCCCATCGACATGTTGCTGTGGGCAATGAAGGAGGCGGACTCCAGCGATGCTGGGCAGAGGGAACGGTGGGCAGCCCACCGCTATATCCCTCCAGCACAAGCTACAACTCCAACTACTATGGGCAACGACGACGAGGACCTGCAGATCATCACCCCACCAGCACTGCTGGCTTGCCGACATCCTCCTCCCATCATCGTCATCGATGAAGACGAAGAGGAGGTGCCAAAGCTGCCACCTACCACTCAAGTCAAGCAAGAGGTGCGACGGTCAGGTGGCATAGTAGGGCAGGGGCCTAACAATCTGAAATTGTAAGTTTCAGATTCAGTTACAGCAGTTATCGCCAGATCTATGTTAGATTCAGTTCTGTTAGTTTATCAGGGTGTTTGCAATCTCAGTGAGATTCAGTTATGTCAGTTTAAGTGACTTTGAATAATTTCAGTGTCCATGTCCTATCTATGTACGACTAAATGCTATCTATGGGAGACTAAATGTCTTCCAAACTTCTCTGAATTTGTCTGAACCTGTGATGAAGCAATTTATGAAGTAAACAGATCTCAGCAAGAACTTATGATACAACACACATAAATAAACTACATCAGACTTAGATAATTTAGTTCTTAACTTAACTTAGCACCAGTTCTCAGCATCAGGATAATAGTTGGGTAGTACAGATCAGGGCAAACACCACCCCCACACCAACCAAAATGATCCGAACCCATTACAGTTCTTAGGTAGTTCTAAGGTAGTTCATAGGTAGATCAGGGCATATTTGCATCAGACTGGTCATTCCTAGGCCAATTATATATATAGGCCTCATATATACTTACCATCCAGAGCTGCCACTTCACTCCTCCATCACAACTTCCTTTATCTTGTCCAGCTTTTCCTTGCACCCATGACCAACCTTAAGGAGCTCAGCAATGACATTCTCCAGCTTCTTCTTCTCTTCTTTAAGGAGATCTTTCTCCACCTCCAGCTCCTTCATGGCCTTCCTTGTGTTTTGGATTATATCAGCTTGACTCTGAAGGATGCACCTTTGTTCTTTCTTGAGCTTAAGCTTCTCCATTTGAAGCTCAATCTTTGCCTGCTCCTCAAGTTGCTTCTTCTTCTCCTTCAGTTCATTGATTGGCTGGCTTGTGCAATCCATGTCATGAGATTTGATTCCATCCTGATAATCAAACAACTTGGACACATCATCCACCAGCTGGCTATACTGATTGGCCAGAGAATCAAGCTCCTTCTGCAGTTTTGCAACCTCTATCCCATGAGCCTCATTATCCTGGGCTCTAGCAAGGTTCTTCTCATGATACATATACCAGAGCTTGCTTAAGCACCTTTGCAGAATTACAGGCCAGGGGGCATCTACCCACTCCAGAACACCACAGTTCACACCATCCTGGAAATCAATTTAAATTTACAGTGAACAAGCAAATTCAGAATAACAAATCATAAACAATAATGATATAAGCTACACTAGCTAGTTAGTTCTATACTAAAAATACAATACATCAATATGTTTCATATGTTTCCAGTGCTCTTTACTACAAGTACAGTATTCAGACATACCAATGTTTTCAGACTTAAGGAAATTTCAGAAAAACAGCAACTAAACAGTCTGTTTCCACTACATAGCAGAAATTCAAGCTACTCAAATCCACACCAACTTGGTCCATTACCTCAGTAGCACATCCTATGAATCTTGTGCCAGTGTCAGTGCCTTCAAATGCCACAAACTTGCCCACCCTCTACCTGTGCAGGATGCACCTTCTGTCAGATTCAGTCACAAGCCCACAGAAACTAGGGTCTATCACAGTGTCAGGAGTTTGCTGCAAAAGCAAAAGCATATCTATATCAAGAACAACTCACATATATCAACTTAAATGGAAAAATCTCAAATATCTTCAAACCCTAACCCTAACCCTAGAACAGAACAGACAGGAGAGGGAGAGGATAGCCTGAGCTGACTTACAAAGTACTCCATCTGCATGCTCGGGGGAGAGTGAGAGAGCAGGTGGGGACGAGCTCCCCGGCCGGCCAGGTTATGACCTGGTCCGACCAGGTGCGACCGACGAGCGGCTCTAACGGCCCCGCGCGCGCCGTTAGCCGTTAGGCGGGCCGCCCGCATGGCAAGTGGGCCAGTAACGTCAGAATCGCTGTTAAAACGGTCAAAACGACCATTAAGTCAACCTGGTAGTTTTTAGTCACGTTTTTTAGTTTTTTTGGTAGTTTTTGGCCATTTTTAAAAAAGTGGTAGTTTTGTGGGATGCGAACCCCTAAAGTGATAGTTTTTTGTCAATCACTCAATATTGTAGTGTCTAAATAGGCGGGCACAGCGCGTCTTCAATGATCTAGTCTAAAAAACAGTCTTGCTAAATTTCAGTCGACCGAGACTTGATGCTATATTCATGAGATCTTACAATTTTTTTCCGGTTTCTTTTTCTTTTTACATGTTATATGTCATTTTACTGACCTTGTCACACCCTCTGAAAAGTCTTACAAATCTGGATGAATTTCGTAAAAAAAAAAATCTGATTGAATCAATTAGTCATCCTTGGAATATCGTAGCAACGCAGTCGAGGATGACTCGGAGGAAAGAGTTATGTTGCCGGTGCTGACCGAAGAAGAGCGAAGACAACCGGAGCTAGAGCTCTCAACGGAGAAAGACCCATACGGGCCAGACGACGCGGGGTCCGGCACAGTCCTGTACATGTGCAGCGCGAGTGCCGGCAGCCTCGCCTCATCGGACTGCAGGACGTGCATTGCCTGGGCGACAGACGGCCGCTCGCTCCGTTCCGGGTGCGCGCACCAGAGCCCGACGATGAGTACCCGCACCATCCACTGCTCGTCGGCCTCGTCACCCCTCAGCCGCTCATCCGCCGCGTCGAGGATCGCATTCCTGCCATACAGGCTCCACACCCACCTGAGCAGAGTGAAGGATTTCCCCGCGGTCTCCGTCACCGGCCGCCGGCCGGAGACGATCTCCAGTAGAACGATGCCGAAGCTGTAGACATCGGACTCAGTGCACGGCCGACGCGTGTTGACAAACTCGGGGTCGATGTAGCCGGCGGTGCCGAGCACGGCCTTGGTGGTCTGCAGCAACCCCGTGTCGTGGTCGACGAGCCGGGCCAACCCGAAGTCCCCGAGCTTGGTGCTCATCGATGAGTCCAGCATGATGTTGCTGGGCTTGATGTCGCCGTGCACGATGCACTGCTCCCACTCTCCGTGGAGGTAGCGCAACGCGGATCCCAAGCCGAGGATGATCTTGTACCTCTGTGACCATGTGAGATACTTTCCGTCCTTGTTGTAGAGGTGCCTCTCTAGGCTGCCCTCTGCGACGAGCTCATAGACAAGCAGGAGCCCCTTGCGGCTGTCGCACCAGCCCAGCAGCTGGACAAGGTTGCGATGCTTTAGTCTGCTGATGATCCTCACCTCTGCCTCGAACTCCTTCCTCCCCTGTGCCGACGACTCCGCTGATAGCACCTTCACCGCCACCGCTCGACGGTCTTGGTCACCTCCGACGGCCGCTGCTAGTGTGAGCTGACCCCGTAAACGGTCCCAAAGCCGCCTCGTCCGAGCTTCTTCTCCTCCGCGAAGTTACCCGTTGCGGCAACCAGCTCGTTGTAGATGTACCGTCTGGGGCCTCCGGCAGCCACACCCCTCTCAAGGTCAGCTCCGTCGAGGCACTCTTCTTCGCTGTCCTCGTTTGCTCTTGTTTTCTTGTGTCGCCGCCATCCCAGCACCACCGCCGCGCAGACAAACAAAAGAAGCAGAGGAACTAGGACAGATACTAGAATTGGTACCAACTTTTTGTGCTTATTGTTGCTGATGGTTGGAATTGGAAGGGGAGGTTCAGCAGGTGGAGGTGCTTCCTTCTTTGATTCCAGAGTGGAGCTGAATGACCATGACAGTATCTGGTGCAGCTCGATGACCCCGCCGGTCGCCGCGGAGAAGCCGACAGCGACCTCCTCCGGTAAATATGTGCTCAGATCAACGGTGGCATTGACCTGGTACAAAGCACCGTCGATGAGGAGATCAACGGCCAACATCTTGGAGTCATTGTGGTACATCACAGTGGCGGTTTTCAAAACATTGGGCGACGTGAGGTTCTTTCCTGGCCAGCTTGTCGTGTCCGTGGATGCGGTGGAGGTGAGGGAGTTGACATCGATGCCGACATGGTTCGAGTTGATGTCGGCACATTCCATGTTGGCAAAAGTGTCGAACTCCACCGCCACGATCCGGCTGTCACCTGTTCCGTCGGCGAACTTGGGGAGGAGGGCTAGGCCACCGCCCACGCTGTTGTTCGGGATCTTGGAAGGGAAATACCCGAGGAAGAAGGCCATCCCATCGCCTGAATAAGGCACGCTGTCCATGTCTGGAGTGATTTGGAAGGAGAAGGTGGTGGTGAAGCTAGCCATCTCGCCGGTGGCGTTGCTCCATAGCGGCACCTTGCGCGCGTACCATGCCCGGCCGACGCTGTTCTGAATATCTGCATTACGTGCATTTTTTGTCAGCTCAAGCGTCGATGGAGTGGTGAATGCATCGCGGGTGAAGGACATCGATGAGCCGGCCCTAGGGTCGGAGAAGTTGAGGTTAAAGGAGAACGAGGAGGCCCGGTGCGGCGCACAGAAGAGGTATAGCAACACTAGGAAGACTAGGGTGGGACAACGATGGCGAGAGCCCATGGCTTGGTGTTTGGGAAGGAGGAAGCTCGAGCACTATAAATGTCAGGGGAAGTTTGAACTGGTCTCTCCGCGGAAGGAGAATGTCAGTGCTGAGCGCATGAAAGGAACTAGCGAGCCAATGGTGTTGTTGTTGGACTTCTTTTTATCCGGCCGATCGAGCACCAAATGGTTGCACTTGCACACGACAAAAGTCACTAGCGTATGTATAAAGAGTTAAATGGTCGTTCAACAAACCTGTCGATGCACTCGACTTTCTTCTTGGCAATATATACATCTTTGTTTACTCAAGAGCGCCGTCTGCCGGCAGCCGATCGAGACGGGCAGCGACAGGCAGAAAGCACATCTCAATGCACACCGTTCTTCGTTTTATAATAACCTTTCGTTCCTTTTGCACTTGAGCCACACCTAATAGTTTTGGTCTTTTCCTTGAGGGGTAAAGGACTTTATTCGTCAAACGAAACATAAATCATTTACAATTGTCGACAAGATAAATTTTGGCATAGCATCATCCCAAACAGTAGATACTCTAGTCTGGAAATAATGAAAGCATTCGTGAGGGTGTCCGCAACTTCATTCGCTTCACGACAGCAATGACGAACCGAGGAGGATCCAAAGTTTTTGCTCGGTTGACAGATCTCCGCATACGACACCGCAGCATCGAGGCCAAAGTAGTTTTGTACGTCGTTCATCGCATAAACAGCATGCATGCAATATGATTCAAACTCCACCCTGTTGTGGCCCATATGATTCACCAAAAAATAGACCATTGCGAAGAGCAATTGCTTCAGCTGCAGCCGCACACGTGATACGGGGTAGATACCAACTTGCTTCAGCAATGAAGAACCACCGTTCGTCTATGATGATCGCTCCCGCTGCACCCATCATATCCTCATCCTTGGATGAAGCATCAACATCCACTTTCACAAATCCATGACTAGGTTTTATCCACCTTTGGTCAGACCTTCTTAGAGTAAATAGTTTTGGTCCTTAGCACTCTTATATCTGGATCAGAGGACGTTCTTTGATGCCATGGGTGTCTTGTCCTCCTAGTCCCTATCTTCAACTTTTAATGTTTTTTTTCTATTTTCGAGTATTCACCCGGTTTCCCCTAATTAGCCAGGATATATTAGATTTTTGGGTCGATTTTTCTTATAAACTGGATCATCTCTATTCTTCTTAGAGAAGTGCAGGAACCCCCTGCACTTGTGCAATGAGGTTCTTCAAAATAATGCAACAGACACAGTAATAAAGATAGTGTTTATTTATTTCGTTGCGTTCATGATTTGTGCTATCAATAATACTGTAAGAATTGGCTAACGAGTTTCTTGTGAAATGCAATTTGCACGTACACGAGTATTACTCCAAATGCATATGATGTAGAAAAAAGTATGTGGACACATACACGTATTTTTGTGGTTTGATCAAGATGCATGGTATTAGCTCCTCCGATGATGGAGAGATATCTCTAGCTCCTCAAGTGATAGATTTTTGGAAATGCATAGCTATCCTTGTGATTTAAGAGTTAATCATATTTGTGAAATTAGAATGCATGTACTGAGAAAGAGGTCTGAGTTGGAAAGAAGGATGACTACTTCACCTTGAGCTCAACAATATCGTGAGGAAACAGAGTGAGGCTTTTTGGTTATCGGGATCCATGGGGCCCAAAAATTTCAAAAACCCAACCTTTTAAGAATAAAAACTTATTGAAAATAAATGCACAAGTAATTTAGGTGTATACTAGATAGTCTGTAAAATTTCATTATGAAATTTTTTGATATAAGCTGTAAAAAACAAAATCATGAACTTTTATAGTGAATAGTACATGTTCTAGGCATTCATTTTTTTTGTGTAGCTCACATAAAAATATATTTTGCCATGAAACTTTGCAGACTAGTAATACATTCATATTATGAATTTATTTTCTTCAGGATTTTTTTAAACCTAATAAAACAATATCTTATATTATCACAAGACAAGTTTTTGCATGTAACAATCAAATAACCTTAAAATGTTGATTTCATCGGACAACTCTTTTCGCAAACACTTTTGAATCTATTAAATTAAACAATATGGAGTCGAGTATCTCTAAGACTAGCTCCTTAAGGAAATTAACAACATAACCCACGTCTGAAAATAATCTCTCTTATTCTCTTTATCTTTCTTTCTTTTCTCATCATTTTTTATTAAAAACTAATTCCACGGCAAGTCTTGATTTTTATTTTATTTTTGCAGGGACACGGCGAGTCTTGGTTAACTAGAAGAAACAAAACAAATGCTACATGTATATATGTATGCAAACTGGCCGGTGTTGCTTATATGTGATTCATGCTAACGAAGCAATCCATGTATATATCCTAAAAGCTAAAGCAGACGTCTGAACCATATGCATGCAAATGAAGCAATCCATGTATATGTATATGTGATTCATCAGTGATTAAGAAATAGTTTTGCATCTTGTTTTAGAGAAGGAAAAAAAATGTCGACGAGATAGTTGCTCTCATTGTTTGCAGTTTCACCAGGGGAAAAAACTACAGTACATTTGTTGTTACTCGTATATCATACGCTGGTGTAAGGACTGATGATTCAACAAGAAGTCGACAATCTTCACCACCAAGGACTTGATCAGCATGATGTTGACAATTTGGCCTGTAGTACTGTGATCCATCATTAATTGGCGTAGATATGACTTGATGTTAAGCAACTTGATGATTGGATTGGATGTCATCGTGAATTCATGGTTAGCTTAGTCAAGGAGGCGGAGCATGTATTGGAAGCTAGCTGTGCCAAGTAGCATAGTCGTCTGTTACTTCTTTTTTTTTAAGATCCACATTGGTGGATACTTTAGAAAGCACGCGTATCCAGCCGGATACTACCCCGATACAGCCCGCTACGTATCCCTCGATTTGTTTTTAAGAAAAATAAAATAATGTTTGATAGTTCTGGGATACTGTTGCGATATGTTTTGTGTATGTGAAACCCCTTGTTCGACGTGAAATTCCCTCAATAGTAAAGGAACACCTTTTGAAGATTCCCCAAATGGCCGTGAGTTCATGTCAAAAGGTGACTGTCGATGTTCTTGTTCAGTTGAAGGTGAGCAAGAGAAAGGCAATGCACTGATTGAGAGCAGCAAACCTAAGAAAATCTCACTGACCAACTGATGAAAGTGAACCAAGTGCAAGGATAAAAAAAGGGGGTAATCTTATTGTGGCCCGACCACCCAGGGTCATGTTGCGGTTCTCCAAGCTTGAAGCAGATGCATGTAGCCATGAATAGGAGCGCATCCGTGAGAGCACTGGCCGCACAACAGCAACGAGGAGGTGCAGCAGCAGCAGCTCGTGGTCATCGCTCGTCGATCTGACCCCTAGACATACCTTGTGGACCTGTTGGATTTGGGCGAGGAGGAGAATGATGACTAGACGGCGTCGATGACATGCTAGTATAGGTAGTAGCATCCACACACAAGTGGGCAAACTGAGCTTGCGAATCAATGCTTTGAGAACTACCTGGTATGCTTCATTTGTAGGTGTCCGAGCAATTGAAGTCAGTGGTTTCTGTTGGTCGAATTCTGGAATAATACATCGTACCACATAAGTCGCCATTCTTGGAGAATGGCGTTTTGGATCTCAGCATCCATGGAGGCCAAGAATTTAAAAAATTCAAAATTCAAAATTTTCAGTTTCAAAAAATCTAAAAAAAATGTGCCCAAGCAAACAAGGATGTGAGGTGTATGTGTGTAAAATTTCAGGATGAAATACGTTGAAATGTGACCTGTAAAAAAGATAAATTCATAGTCTGGGAGAATGAATAGTATCATATGTTAAAAAGGCCCAGATTTTTTTTGCATAGCCCTGATTTTAATGTATTTCGTCATGAAAATTTATACACTTGTGCATTATGCCTTCATCTATATCTATATTTGTTTCAGAATTATTTGAATTTTTTTATGAATTTTGAGTTTTGCATTTGGAGACCTCCGTGGATATCAGCCATTTGTGGACATCAACCACGCTTATATGGGGGTATCAGACACCTCTGTTCCAGTAGCGAACAACCTTCAAGCTTGCCTGCAACATTGCCGCCTGATGACATCGTTGCTTCGTCAACATCTTCATCGAGCTCTGCAACAAATGAAGGATTTTGCTGACCATAAATGTACATAGTGTTCTTTTGTTGCAGGGGATTGGGCCTTCCTTCACATGGAGCCATACGTACAAACTTCTCTGGCGCACAAAGCCAATGTGAAGCTTGTATTTCGTTACTTTGGGCCATGCCGAGTGTTAGAGCCACTCAGAAATCAGACACATGGACTTCTAACTGCCCGAGCATGCATCAGAAGATCCATCCCATCGTCCATGTTTCACAGCCGTGTGCAAGAGTGCCAACGACAAGTACCGTGCACCAAGAACCGCCTCGCCTCACTGACGATCAACTATCGCTGCAAATTCAAAAGCAGATATTGGATCGCTGCACCCCCTTTTCGAAAAAAAATTGGATCGCTGCACCAAATGCCGTGGGGGTTCCACCATTGAGGAGATCCTTGTGCAATGGTCTAATTTACCAAAGAGTCTAGCAACCTGGAAGAATGAGAAGGAGCTTCATATGCGACTTCCCAGCATGCAGCTTGGGGGGGACAAGCCACTGGTATGGGAAGGGGGGTGTTATGGGCCCATCCATGACTAATCAAGCCTCTACTAGGGGTCAACGCCCACAGAGGATCCGACAGCCATCCAACCGGTACCCTACTGCTAACTGGAAGACTACACAAACTGGAGCGCGACACTGTAATCGGCATCATATAAGAGAGAGATGTGCCTCAGATAGATATAATCGAAAGTAGATCATGACAGTATAGATGTCAAGCTATGTCTTGTTTGTTGGTGTTTGCACACAACGTGTTGCTGAAATACCTTCAAGGATTTAACTTACTTTGGTTGCTTTGTTGAAGGTGTTGTCTGCTTGCTAATGTGTTGGCCTTTAGTGGTTAGTCTTGACAATCAGAATGAAAATATGTGTCCTAGTTGTGTAAGGCCGGACGCGGCAAAGGCGAGGTGTGGGTGTTCATCCATTATTGAAGGCGTTGTTGCGGAAGAAGTAGATTTAGTCTCAATGCGTTATTCATAGCTTATAATGACTCTATTGTGGTTGCTTATGTTTTGTACTTCATTTATTGATGTTTTTGACCCCATTGCCTTATGTCAACTTTAATAAAAGAAATAGTTGTGTGCATCATAACAATGCAGAGCTTGGGTTTCCAACCATCTTTAAAAAAATTGTCAACCGGTTCAAATGTGACATATATGTTTGTTGCCCCTAACGTTAAGTTTATTGTTATGCTTACATATTATGATCATCATACTTACAAATTTGGATCAATCAGTTAGCTATATCCTTGGAATGTCGTAGCAACGCAGTTGAGGATGAGCCGGAAGAAAGACAGTCGCCGCCAGTGTTGACCAAAGAAGAGCGAACACTACTGGAGCTGGAGGTGGAGCTGTCAATGGAGAAAGCCTCATATGGGCCGGACGACGACGTAGGGTCCGGCACAGTCATGTACATGTGCAAGGGGAGTGCTGGCAGCCTCGCCTCATTGGACTGCAGGACGTACCGGTCAGGTTGCCCGCACTAGAGCCCGTCGAAAAGCACCCGCGCCATCCTCTGCTCGTCCGCCCTGTCACCCCTTAGCCGCTCATCACCCACGTTGAGGATCGCGTTCCTTTTGTTAGAATAAATCCAAGGCATACCGTTGATCATCCGAGGACCAAGCAATCACACGAGCACGACACCGAGATTTGTTGAAGCCACACAAGCCATCGGGCCTGCGCCACGTGTTTCCACGCCCCAGAAGTCGGTCACCATCAGCATCACGCTCCTATGTCGTCGTCGCCAATCCCACCACTGTCTTCTGTAGCAACCGACTTGAGTCGATCCGTCAGACTGACAAGTCTGACCCAGCCGCCCTTGTCCGGCTGCAACGACACGCTCCAGACTCCTCAAGCCTTCACCGTAACCAACGCCATCCATACATAGAAGTGTACCAGCAAAGAAAACCAAATCAAAATCCCTCACAGCCTTCCCGTGTGGACACCACACGTATATAGCTATTGGATTTATCTTCTTTTTCCTTTTTTGATAGCATCCCGGTGTTGACTAATCTTTGTGCCAATTTTTTTTCAAACAAATCCCGTATCTGTTGCACGCTCCAGCGCCACGCAATCTCACACCACAGGCCACGTTTAGTGCCCCACCTGACGTCCACCACGCGGCGAAACCCACCCAGCCGCGACTGACCCGAACAGCCATCACGCGAGCCTGGCGCTACGCATTACGCCGCAGCCGCCGCACTGCCCGTGTAATCTGATCCGATCTCGCTGAGCTGCGTACTTGCGCCTATGCAGCCAGAAGGTGTTTTCGATTGCTGTTACGCCGATTCCGAATAGACCGTGTTGCCACCGTTCAGATCCGCCGAGAGCTATGCCGGACCGCGTGCTGCTCGCTGCTTCGATTTAATCCCACAGCTTGCTTCCGATCAGTTTCAACTCCACACTTACGATCTTTTCGTTGCGCTTCCTCTAGATCAACCATCTACCACCTCCGAACAACCTAGCTCTGATACCACTTGTTAGAATAAATCCGAGGCATACCGTTGATCATCTGAGGACCAAGCAATCACACGAGCACGACACCGAGATTTGTTAACTGTTGGGGAACGTAGCAGAAATTTAAAATTTTCTACGCAACACCAAGATCAATCTATGGAGCAATCTAGCAACGAGGGAAGGAGAGTGCATCTACATACCCTTGTAGATTGCTAAGCGGAAGCGTTCAAGAGAACGGGGTTGATGGAGTCGTACTCGTCGTGATCCAAATCACCGATGACCAAGCGCCGAACGGACGGCACCTCCGCGTTCAACACACGTACGGAGCGAGGACGTCTCCCGCACCTTGATCCAGCAAGGAGGAGGGAGAGGTTGAGGAAGAGAGCTCCAACAGCAGCACGACGGCATGGTGGTGGTGGAGCAGTAGTACTCCGGCAGGGCTTCGCCAAGCTCTTAACGGAGGAGGAGAGGTGTTGGGGAGGGGAGGGGCTGCGCCTTGGATGTTGTGTTACTGCCCTCCCCTCGCCCCTCTATTTATAGGGAGAAGGGGGAAGGGGGCCGGCCCCTCTAGATGGGATCTAGAGGGGGGCGGCGGCCAAGGGGGAGGGGGCTTGCCGCCCAAGCCAAGGGGGCGCCCCCTTTAGGCTTCCCCCAACCCTAGGCGCATGGGCCCTAGGGGGGTGTGGCGCCCCAGCCCACTTGGGCTGGTTCCCTTCCTCATACGGCCCCTAAGGCCCTCCGGGAGAGGTGGCCCCTCCCGGTGGACCCCCAGAACCCCTCTGCTGGCCCCGGTACAATACCGATATGCCCCCGGACCTTTCTGGTGACCGTATGACAACTTCCCATATATAAATCTTTACCTCCGGACTATTTCGGAACTCCTCGTGATGTCCAGGATCTCATCCGAGACTCCGAACAACATTCGGTAATCACATACAAGTCTTCCTAATAACCCTAGCATCATCAAACCTTAACTGTGTAGACCCTATGGGTTCGGGAACCATGCGGACATGACCGAGACAACTCTTCGGCCAATAACCAACCGCGGGATCTGGATACCCATGTTGGTTCCCACATGTTCCACGATGATCTCATCGGATGAACCACGATGTCGAGGATTCAATCAATCCCGTATACAATTCCCTTTGTCTAGCGGTATTGCACTTGCCCGAGATTCGGTCGTCGGTATCTCGATACCTTGTTCAATCTAGTTATCGGCAAGTCTCTTTACTCGTTCCGCAACACATCATCCCGTGATCAACTTCTTGGTCACATTGCGCATATGATGATGTCCTACCGATTGGGCCAAGAGATACCTCTTCGTTACACGGAGTGACAAATCCCAGTCTCGATTCGTGCCAACCCAACAGACACTTTCGGAGATACCTGTAGTGTACCTTTATAGCCATCCAGTTACATTGTGATGTTTGTCACACCCAAAGTATTCCTACGGTATCCGGGAGTTGCACAATCTCATGGTCTAAGGAAATGATACTTGACATTAGAAAAGCTTTAGCATACGATCGAACTACACGATCTTGTGCTAGGCTTAGGATTGGGTCTTGTCCATCACATCATTCTCCTAATGATGTGATCCCGTTATCAACGACATCCAATGTCCATGGTCAGGAAACCGTAACCATCTATTGATCAACGAGCTAGTCAACTAGAGGCTTACTAGGGACATGGTGTTGTCTATGTATCCACACATGTATCTGAGTTTCCTATCAATACAATTCTAGCATGGATAATAAACGATTATCATGAACAAGGAAATATAATAATAACTAATTTATTATTGCCTCTAGAGCATATTTCCAACAGTCTCCCACTTACACTAGAGTCAATAATCCAGTTCACATCGCTATGTGAATAACACTCAAGGTCACATCCCATGTGACTAACACCCAAAGAGTTCTGGGTTTGATCATGTTATGCTTGTGAGAGATGTTATAGTCAATGGGTCTGAACCTTTCAGATCCGTGTGTGCTTTACAAATCTCTATGTCATCTTGTAGATGCAGCTACCACGCTCTATTTGGATCTATTCCAAATAACCTTTCTACTATACGAATCCGGTTTACTACTCAGAATCATCCAGATTAGTGTCAAAGATTGCATCGGCGTAACCCTTTACGACGAACTCTTTTACCACCTCCATAATCGAGAAAATTCCTTAGTCCACTAGTTACTAAGGATGACCTTGACCGTTGTCCTGTGATCCATTCCTAGATCACACTTGTACCCCTTGACTGACTCATGGCTTGGCACACTTCAGGTGCGGTACACA